>CP053121.2:15022500-20022500 GCA_022674325.2 Grapholita molesta | reverse complement strand
TATTAATTTAAGTAATTTAAGCGGAATCATAAACTTTATTTTTCTTATCAGATCCCAATTGTCAGAAAATCGCCTTATCTAAATCAACAATCCTTTGCATAATTCAATCCGAATTGTAATTTCTTTACAAAACCAGACTTATTCGTACCTACTAAAATGACAGATCGTATGTACCAATGCGAGAAATCAAACTTTTATTTTAGAATCTGAAGAATAAAAACTAACCCGCTTATTCATAAAGGTTTCTCAAACCTACTTCAGTTGAATTATGTTTTGTCTATCTGTAAATTACTGATAAGGACAAAACATTTAACTAAAGTAGGTTTGAGAGACGTTTATGAATAAGCGGGTAAGTAATAAGTCTCTGCCACTCCTGGGCTAAGTACCTAACTACGCATATCTACTTCTGTTCTGTTTTCGGATACAATCAATAAAAACGTTCTAAATAAATAAAATATTTTTCTGTCTGCGCAAACTTTGATTAACATGGTGTTTTGAATTTAACTTACATACTAAAATGTTTGTCATTTGAAATGAAAATTGCACCTCATCTCTTCCCGCGGGTGTCGTAAGAAGTGACAAAGAGAAAAAACCAACGGCGTCGGTCGAAACCGAACTAACAGCTACTGAGGTCCCCAACCCGCCTGCCAAGCGTGGCGACTATGCACCCTCCAAGATGATGATGATACAAGTACCTAATCTTTGGGGAGGCCTATGTCCATCAGTGCACGTCATAAAGCGGAAATGATGATGATGATGATGAAAGTATTTGATCTCGTGTAAACCGCCTTTACGAGTAAGTTACCTACAACTAGCTGGACGCGGCACTCGCGGTAGCCATTTTCCGAGAACCGTTACTGTGCTGTACCAAAAAGTCATAACTCCATTTGAATTTCGAAACTACTTACGGCTTTTCGGCTTCTGAGAATGCTAAATCGGAGAATTTTGCAAACGTAGGCGTAGGTTTTTCGAAAATTTTAAATTTCGACTAGTCACAATTGAACATCGATCGGTACCGGATGTTTGCTTGTGCGCTTGTAAAGTTTATTCGATCGTGATTAGTGCAATATTGTAAGTGAGAAAATGGAGTTTAGGTACTAATGAATACTTTAACATGTTGATACGTGGAATAGGTACTTTCGCCCGGTTACATACACGAGTGTTTAACACAGGCAACTTGATGCTGGCCGCCTTCGAAGGCAGGATGACCGGTTTGAAGATCAGGTCCTCAGTAGCGCTAGACCTCGGCGCGAATCACTTGGATGTTTGGAGAGTGTTAAAAAATAACAACCAGCATGCCTTCCAACGAGTGCATGATGTACTGCCGGGTGACCTCGGTTCAAGATTCGAGTTTTGTCAGTGGTTGGTGGACAAAGTGGAGGAGGACGCAAACTTTTTGGCTAAAATCCTGTTCACAGACGAGTGCTCGTTCAGTCGCACAGGCGACTTTTTAACCATAACGAGCACGTTTGGTCAGTGATTAATTAATTACTACACACCTAATTGCAGTTTGTTTTGCCTAGGTAGGTACATCTTCATTTTGAAAGCCCTTTTAAGGGCTAAAACAATTCATGTTTCGTGTTTGAACACAAATCAATCGCTTATTTCAATCAATTTGCCCGTCCCACTCTTGTTCGCGTTAGAGCGGGACGGCGGCAATAACCGGCGCGTGCGCGCCTGCTCACTCATGACTTACAGGGGTAAGCAACATTTTTTTAACAGTCCTAATTTATTAATTTTTTTGTCATACGTTTTTTTTAATGTGTTTAAAATTAAAAATTGGTATGATTTCCGTGATCTCGATTCGATACTTGATATGCCCTTAAACGGATCACCAGGATTTTGTAACACCCTGTATAGCTAATAATTGCATAGTCTCATTTGAATCTAACTTTTGATATTTTTGACGAAAATAAATCTGATTGATATGTTTTGAAGACAAATAGTTAAAACATACAGATACAGTTTTATATGCAATTCAAAAATTATTTACCTTTTTCGAAAGCAGTCCAGCGGTAGGTGCCTTATCATTGGGGTCCGACTCGGGGATCTTTTCGTTTGGATCTTCTAGATGGATGCCGGGCCAGCCTACCCATATACCGCTGCCACGTATGACCACGGGAGCAACCGCAGTCACCAGGCCCCCGGCACTGCAGAACAAATTACATCATGAAATAAATTAACAAATCGAGTCAAAGTGCGAATACTGAACTAAAACATCCATATCTTCCTAACACTTCGGAGTTAACGGGTAACGAATTAAGATTAAAAAAATAACATTAATTTAGGTAGGTACTCGTCCCATTGGCAGTTAACAAGCTTCTACGCATTACAGAAAAAGCAGTTTCTTATGCAGGGCAAGCGTGAGTTTAAATCAAGTTTCATTAAATTTTAACATGCTCAATGACAGCATAGGTGTCCAATAAAGGCTAAACTTATTAAATATAACGGTTTACTAGTAAGTAAGTTGCTAGTTGTAAAATAATTACAGTCTAACCATAATTTGAAATAAATAGTTTTTTTTTCTTCGTACTGTTATCGGTACTTAGTTGTACTTAGGTGGGCTGTACCTTTTTTTCCCAATTTAGTATAGTTCTATAAGTGAGAACCTGTAATTAGCTTTCAAGTTCCATATTATTTCTAAGAATGTTATGCGTTATTAAGCGGTTTTCCATGTAATAAACTAATAAGTAAAATAAATAAATTAACCATGAAAAACAGAAACATGAAAATAACCGAACTACTTTTTACAAATATGTCTTACCTTTTTTTATAGTAAAAAACTTAATGGAATTGGTGAAGTTAATTTCAAATTTAAACCGTAATGCTGTATTCGGAGTAGTTAGGCTCAAATTTAAACCGTGAATTTCTGATGCTGTATTTGTAGTAGGTACGCGTACAACCTATATGGCAAGACGAGGAAAAGGTTTTCCGAAATAAAGACTTTATTTTCAGTTTACATCTCGGAGTCAGTTTATGTTTTTTTTTTTTTTATGCAAGACTGATCAACGTTTGACTTCAGTCGCACCTGATGGTAAGTGACGACGAGGTCGAAGGTGTAGCACGCTGGTTCAGTAACAGCCTATTCACTCTTGACTTGAAGAGACCCAAATTATATCTTGCCGGGAATACAGACGAAGGGAGCGAATTCCATTCCTTAGCAGTCCGCATTAGGAAGGTAGAAGCGAATCGCTTCGTGCGAATGAATGGAATATTCACAACGTAAGGATTAAACTTACTTAAAATTAAATGTGCAGCATAGTCAACTATTTATCACAACCAAGAGGACTAATTATTGGTCAAGATCTCGATACTTGACTACCGAATTTTCATAACATCGATTGTTGAATCTTAACAATTCACAATGGAGGAAGAAGCAATGTATCTCTAATAAGAGTATTAATAAAAAATATAATCAGTTATTTGACGCAGACAATGATGCAAGATGTAATAATTATTGCAATTGTAAACATAGAAATTGTTTATCAATGTTTAAATATCTTATTAAAATAATGTAAAGTTCAATAAACGTAACCTATTTGCCTATCTGTAAATAAGAACAAGTAGATAAGTATTTTTGTATTATACCTAAAACATACAATACAGCCATAAATTGCGGGTCTATTTCTCAGTTGCCTTTTCAAACCATGTGGACCCGATGTTTATAAACTCAATATGGTTTATATTTTTATACCTATGTAGTTCAAAGTTACATTTGAGTACTTTTTTGCCTACTTGTTTTGTGTTATTTTTTCCTCTAAGACTCATCTAAGTCTTTGGTACGTAATAATAATAGAAAATTGTTAAAAAAAGGATGAAAATCTTTTCAGGAGACTTTTCAGTCTCGTTCGTTCGCAAAAACATGTAAACCTTAGATAATTAGGTCACGGTCATCCGTACAGAACGACAATTCTTGACCAGTAGCTGATATAAATAGCAGGAAGTCAATGACCCTTGAGATATAAAATAGTTGCAAGTTGCGAGGACAAGGCCAGCTACTTCAATATGTAGTCTAGAAAAGATGCTGTTGAACTGATGATTTCTTATCTATATGAAAATTTCATTGAACTTAAATGTATGCAGTAGCAACAAGTAACAACCTACTTTAAATAAACGTAATCAATTTTCATGTTTATTTACCTACTTGAGTGTGACTAGTGGCGCCGGGGTTTTTATTTTAAGACGTTTAATATTATTTTTTTGGTATTTTAGGCGGCTTTTGAATTAATTGTTGTATACGACTTATAATGTAGATATTTTTGATTTGTCACTGCGGAAAATTATTTAGAACTTCATCGGTTAACCCGTTTTTGAGTTACGGATTAGGGATCAAAAACCACGGAACACTACTACCACCAAGCATGGCCCGACATGCCCTTGGTTGTTTTTTTTTATAATTAATTACCGAATTGGTCTTAAACCTTATTTGAAATTATTTAAAAAAATATTTGCCACTACACTTTGTGTTAAAAGAATACTACTCATAAGTATTTAGCAGTTAAATCTATACAAAACAGTAATTTTTTGCAATTTTTACATTTTATGCTTGCATGTGCATGTACATGTCATGGTCCGTGACATGTATATCAGTCTTTGGCGTTGGACCTGCGGTGCCGATATATCAGTCTTTGACGTGGAAATGGTTGCACTTGAATCGATTTTATAAAATGTTGGCTCATCAGAATAGTGTTTTCTTGTCACATATTTGTTATACTTAATAAATTTTAATACCGTCAACATGCCGTCCGTTGACGAGAAGACTAATTTAGAAAAGCTGGTCGTATTGGCAGCTAATAATAACTGTAGTCTTACTTTTTATTTATATATACTACTCCGTTACAATAGAGCTATAATAAGTACGACATCATTATCACGAGAGACCCACAGGTGCTATGGATGGGCTGACCTTGCTTCACTATAGCTCAAGTACAAGGTTGCGGCCATTATTTTCAAATGTCAACATAACCCCACTTTTTACCGGGTAACCAATTGACAATAAGCATATCAGTAACGAACCACCGACTGACTTGGTTGGGTTACAGTGTATTTATCGAAATGCCGGTTGCACATAACAGCTGACCATGTTGGTATACAAGCCAAAGTCACGAAAACATTTGCTACATAACTTCAGTGACAGATTGGGAGAATCGAAGAGAAAATTGCGTTACAATCCGTATCAGTTGTTTTATTTCATAAATAATTATCGCGGCATCCGAACACAATATTCGAGATCAATAATTAAAGTGACAGTCGGCTACGAAAACGACAGAGAATTCTAGAACCCTCTACGAAACTCCTTCCCGCACAGTCTGGAAATGTCATGTCAATAGGTTTTTACCTATGTAAACTTATCTATAAATACTCTTATTTGGTTTAATATAACGAATTACGCAGTTATATTATTTCGCATTGTTAAGCAAATCGATGTAGGAATATTTAATGAATCGAGCGGTTAAAACCGGTCTTACTTTATTTCTAGAAACATACTTGTAGGCCCTTTTAACACAAGAAGGGGAAGTTATTGTTTTGTGTGTTCACAACTGTGTATAACTTCACGGCGAGTTGACATAAATTTGTCGAGTTGAAAAATATAATTATCAGTATCGTAATTTATTTACCTGGCCTTCCTTTCCAATTCACCGGTTTTCTCATTTCTCTTCAAAATGAAGGGTAATCTGTTGGACACGACGATCATACTGGCCTTGCTGTTGCACGCCGACCGACTGGCACCGTTTGTTCCACTCATATTGGTTTCGGAAGTCCTTTATTCACGACCAATCACAGAAAGGCGTGTAATACGCATGCGCCACCAAAACGGAGGGATATTCAAATGCAAAACTTTTCACTGTTCATTCATTTCATTAAACATCTGGGATGATAAGAGGATGCGTCCCGCGTTGATGTTTTGAGTTAATACATCATCGACGGTGACCGGAGGCAGACTGTTTCTTTTGTGTGCGTTAGTGGCCTTTATAGACTTGGCGCGTCGCATCTTGTAAGGGCGAAGTTCTGCGTCGGAGGTCCGGCTGTCCGGCAGCAGCCGAGGGGTTATCGGTCTGACCTGGCCGACGGAGCGAGGGCTGGCTCAGGCCTCCCCAATGGACAACACGGTTTACTCAAATTTAATTCTTATTTTAAATTTTGTCATTGATAATGTGGTTTTAAATTAAAAATAAAAGGATACCTACACAAGTAAGTATTGAAAATGTATAAAAGAAAATAAATATGCAATTGTGACTGATAAGCGTGATAATTAACTAAGTATATAAAAAATATAAATTACTTTTATTTTGCATTTTGATGCATATCTTAATTATTTGTTATTATTTATTTATTTATTTATAATGGCGGGGTGAGGCTAATTATGGAAATTGCTTTTTCTTTATAGGCCGAAGGAAAACTGTTGAACTGTGGAAAATCAGTTCCTGTTATTTTAATGGAATATCATGTATTTTTGTTTGAGCCACAGCCCCTGCCTATACATTTTATTTATTTTTATCTCGTTATATATACTCGGCGCATTAGTAAAAGTGGATACCTTGGTACATAAAGCTATCGTTGAATAATTTGTGTCAGAATTACTATAAATTTTTACAATGCGCAAAAGTTATTAATTTTGTTTTGATTTTATCCTGTTATTCATTATTGTCTGAATTGAATAAATTAAATTGATTGTGTAACTTTTAATTAGTAATTACACTTACTTACCTACTTGGGCCTTCATTAACTAGGTACTTACTAAATTTAGGGTAGAAAATATTATGTGTTCGTTTATATTTAACTTAATTTTTTATAAGATATCCAGTTACCACATTGTTATATAACATCACATTGATAAATAGTAGATAATTAAGAGCGCCACGAATAGACGCCATTGATAGACCCGCAGATTCGCAGATGCTTTGTCTCTTTCTGTATGTCACGGCCATTAGAACAATACTAATAAGCTAGCAGGTACAATACAATTAAAATCAGTTAAGACTTCGGCCAACCTCGGTAATTGTCGTGAATCCCTCGTCTATCACATAGAGTTATCAATTTACAGATTTGACCTTTAATTATATATATTACTCGTTGTCTTATTGAATACAGTAGGTACAAGAACGATATGAGCAACAGAACCTCCTTTGTAGCTCAAAACTAACACAACCTTTATATTGAAATAAGAAAAATGCTAGCTAGATAGTTTGACAGTCTGCCTTCTTAGTGTCAAATAAAAGATACAGTCGTTAATGGTGCAAATTTTAGACTTTTCAACACTCGCAAAATCTACGGGGTACTTCCAGTGAATTCAGAAACTTGAAATTTGGCACGAAGCACCCAGATCAAGGAAAAATTACGAAAAGTAGACATTTCAAACAAAAAATATTTTTTTAAATTTTGAACTTAGCGTTGTTGTTTTACTATATGAAAATGAAATATTACCAAAATCGGCCAAGCTGTTTACGAAATATGAATAAAAACGGTTGAAGCCGGTTTTAATTTAAATTTTATGGTTATTTTATTGTTAATGATTAATGCGACATAATATCGTACCTACTTACACCAAACAGTAAAATATTGACTCATGTATGTATATATATATTTATATACAAGTATATCTTCATTAAATAATGAATGTTCAAATTCATGTCGCTTCTTCATATTCTCGCGTATTTCTTCCTAGGTCTACCGGTTAATAATGTCATCTTGGCAGGTGCTTAACATTGCGTTTATGATACTTCAAATTAAATGCTACCTAAAAGTAATCGCGGCAATGTATATCGTGTCATTTCCGACTCCGGAATTAAACGATGATACCCGAGAAAACCGAAGTCTTAACTGATTTTAATTGTACTGTACACCAATAGAAGTCCTATAAAATAATACAAGTAGGTAACATAATACAATGCATATTTAAGTAAATTAAGGCACAATTTTGGAGACTGACACTGATATCATAACTTTATCAAAAGTTATTGAATACCAGCTGTCATTTTTCTATGACTAACGAAGTTGCTGTTCATTTCCCAGCCAACTTGATGACTGTGAGAATGTAACGTCAACTAGTAAGGTTTCGTTTTTCATAATTTTCCGGTACAATTAAACAAGGGAATAAACTAACCGCACTACAAATCATTCGCTTACCACAAGTAAGTCACCCTATTTGTCACGTGTCAAATGTAATTAGAAATGCATTAGAAACTAAAAACTATCGTGACGCGTTAGTCCATGCCGATAAATAAGTATTAGGTTTAAAACGTAAATAAAATAGGCGAACGTTAAATTAAAATTAATTACAACGTGGCTCGCTCGGACATCATACACTAGGTATAAGATAGAAAATCTCAATAGAAAAATCTGATGAATAATACCAAAAATAGAGTAGGTTAGATAGAAGAATTTTAATGTCTGTATACAATAAAAAAACTATTTTTTTTAATTAATAATTTTTCTAATACCTATCCTATTTACTTAAAGGATTTGATTTGCATATTCGCCACGAAATCCGCGAATACTCGTAAAGTTTCACGTAGGTTAGGGTTACACACGGGATACATAACATCCTGTTTCTTCGAATAAATATAAATAAATGGCAATCTAAATTCCTATGATAAATATAAATAAATACATTCTGCGAATACTCTTCTGCGTCGACTTCTAGAAATAGATAGTTTTTAATAGGTATCTCAATAAAATAACCCGTTACGATCAGCTGAGCTTCATCACAATAATGTTACGCGTAAACACTCGTTTTCCGTATTAACGGCTACACGCTTGACTGACCATTGGTGGAGGTTATCTCGTTCCATTAAGGTTCATGAATGTTCAGTTGTAACTGTGGTATGTACGCGTCAAATATGATTACTCTTTTCGATCTTGTGCTATCGCAATAAAGTGCAAAATTGTGGATATATCTTTGACGTCGACTATACTTCCTCGCGCGCGGGCGCATGGCCCGTGCGTGTCGCGCACGCGCGCGCCACGTGCGGCCATGGCTTATTGGCTTGTTTAGATACAGATGCTCCATTCATGATAATCGTTACGGCCATAATAATGCTGCAAGTTACTCATATCTGTGTAATTATTTACAAAGGTACAATTCCATGCCAAAATGATAACGTAATTCGTGTGTTCCGCGCGTCACGGGCGCGTAAATAAAAATCTTGTTAGTATTAAACTTACTTACGATAACATATAGAAAGATCTACTGAGACTGGAAGATTCCGGACCGATGTAGAAATACAGAATATTATAGCTGAATGACTCACAAAAAAGTAAAATATGTAATTAGATTCCATCAAAGTTACCACTGTGTACCATAAAATTTTCCATATTAGTAATTATAAATACAATATTTAAATGCTTATTTAAACAACGAGAATTCTAAAATTAATATTAAATAGTTATAAACTATTATGTGATCTTTTTTTGTTTACTGATAGATGGTAAGAAAGGGGTTGGTGACATCTTTCGAGCAATTCGGAAATTTCGTGCGGTTGTCCATGTCACTCTAATTATTGGAGTAAAAGAGAAATTTGCGAAGTTTGATGTAGTACGCGGTAGGCCCTTTGGTCCGACATACAGAGCCCTGATGTACCCTTACCATGAGTTATTACATTGAGGTTTTCGATAACGGGTATCGAGTCTACTATATGTGCATCTCGTTCACACTAAAATAGTACAAGCGAAATGCACAGATAGTAAACTCGATAATCGTTATCGAAAACCTTTATGTCACGAGTCACGACTCATGGTAAGGGTACTGAGTGTAACCTTTTCACGTAACAAAACGTCACCATCGCGTTAGAGTTTCCCATATAAATAACATTATCACTTACGCGTTCGAGACGTTTTTTTACGTCAAAAGAAACTTACACTAGAGGCTCTGAAGATTACAGATGTCGTTGTGACAAAGACATGTCTAGATAGATTTGATGGAATCTAATTAGTAATTAAACATTAGGGTTTATGCTCTGATTGTATAATTAGGCAAATGTTTTAAACTTTGGCTTTGGAAGTTCTGAATTAACTTTGTTTCTTTAGAATACTTCATGCCAGCTATACAATTAACGATGGAAAAAAAATATGAGCATTAAGCTGGTAAAGCACCTATTATTATTACTATATCTATAATTACTAGAACAATCACACAACAACATATATAATATTGATGTAACTACATATGTAACAGGAGTATATAGGAGTAGGAGGAGTCCTATACAAATCCAAAACATTTCAACCTGCACAAAGATGATTAAATTGCTGAACATATTTACTGTTTTATGGAGGCCTGGACTATGTGATGTAATAGATAAAAAATACAACATTTGTAGTGTAATATCTTCTTCTGGTTGATCTGTAATTCAAGCCATTCAACGTTGCATGCACTGCATAGCGCCGTCCCTAGCCGGTTGCCAACCAGCCACTTCCGCTAAGG
Organism: Grapholita molesta; assembly: GCA_022674325.2. Classification (NCBI taxonomy): domain Eukaryota; kingdom Metazoa; phylum Arthropoda; class Insecta; order Lepidoptera; family Tortricidae; genus Grapholita; species Grapholita molesta. The sequence goes on along the minus strand of CP053121.2, from coordinate 20,012,080 downwards.
ATCCTCCGTCTATAATTATAATTAAAGCACTAACCCGCCGGTTTACTTTTTGCCCTCTTTACTTTTGAAACATTAACAAATTCGTTATTTATTTATTCATTAACAACTCTTATATGTAAGAGCATCATAACCTCAGCGCAGTTTTCATCATAGTTGTTCCAACATAAAGTATATTTTTATTTTAAGAATTTGAACAGTCCGAGTTCAGATTTAAGACTCTGGGTCACTTTTTTACTCAATTTCGTCGTAGGATAGGTACAGTCAAGTGCAAAAATATGTACCGAAAGAATCCTATCATAAATACGTCCTACAAACTTATTTACTGTACAGTTGCTCGGTACATATTTTTGAGACTTAGGCAGTGAACGAATTTTTACACTTGACTGTTACCTATCTGCCCTCGATTTCGTCTGCGTAGATTCGATGAGGGATTAATAAAACACTTTTATAAATTAGAGTAGCAAAAATTCAATGACATATTTGTAAGCAATGTATCAAATATTACTTGCCAATAGTGATTTTTACACCCTTTTCATTCCCTTGAAGGACGGATTCCGCGATTAAAACGACTATACTGTGTCATTTCCCGGGCCCTAAAACATTTCATTACCAAATAGCTTCATCAATCATCAGTTTCCTAAGTGCTTTAAGCATGAAGAGATAACAGACGGATAGGCAGACAGACACACTTTGATATGTTGGAAAGTACGGATAGTATGGATTTATCCATCATACAAAATTTCGCCACCTAAAATGGACGTATCTCCATAAGTACAAATTTTACATTATTTATCAGTTCAGCGGTGTTAACGTCTGGCGCACAGGTACCGCGAACATCGAAGTTTTTATTTCGAACATCTCTCTCTTTTACTCCAATTAGGTATGGCATCATGACAGTGACAATGACAATCGTCGTTTTTTTAATCAAGTTGTGAATAAATTTTGTATTAAGATATAATTGTCAATATGACTTGGAACTCCGATGCCGGTTAAGACACTATGTTACTAATAACCACTAAGAGAAAACAGCAAAAGACAAATAAAGTCGATAAACAAGATTAATTTGGTGATAGCGTACATGAGATGATGGTTAATGCAAGTTCACTATACGAGGATCTATATTCATTAATTGTTCGAGTGACGGGTAAACGTTCCAAGTTCCAACCGACGCAAGGCAATACTGCTAAACTGCCACGTTTGTCAAAGGGATTTTGACTGATATAGGTAACAAACTAAAACCCTTAAACCATAATATACAATAATCAAAGCAGAAAGTGAGCTTTCTTTGTACTTGCGAAGAGAAAAATAAAGGTAGGTAATGATGAAAATTGGTTATCAAATATTTACAACGGTTTCATTAAATTCGTTCATTTAACTACAAATAACTAATTATTACTCGTTTAATTCCATTATTATGAGTCTTAATTATTCATAACTATTGCCATCTGACCTTCTGATCTGATCGATATAACCGCCAACCCACCAACGACAAAACGCAAACTCATTCTCAGTTCATATCAGGATTTGGTAAGGTTTCCTCACGATTTTTAAGTAAGTAACGATACAATAAATCTTAATCTTAGTAACATAATTAAAAAGTGCAAAAATTCTTTTAATAATTCTAAATCCCTGCCTACAGCGGTTTATTAGTAAATGTAATTAAAAATGTTTATTCAACATGTACCTATTCTATGAAATAATAATATTAATCCATTATTTATATTGTTCGTGATTATAAATATTGGAGCCGGTTTATTTCCACAAGACTCATTTTTCCCGCGGTTCATTGTTAATTAGAGGAAACATTCTCTTATCTTTGCTATTCAATGCGGTTTTATTCCATAGAGTAAAGCGCATGAGTAACAGGTGATCTGCAGTGCTCACTCTGATAACAGCTATTGTTTTGTTAATACAAATTATTCCTTTGACCAGGCATGTATTCATGTAACAAACTTAACATACGGGCCCGCCTGTAAGCAGTTACGTCCCTTAAATTCACACATTCACACAAGTGAATTTAAGGGACGTAACGCGAAGTGCCATAACAATTAACACAGTATTCTTATACATCGGTTTTTCAAATGCCGCTCTAGAAGCGTATGACAAATTGTAATTTTCAATCACTATAACAAACGCAAATAAAAGGCTGCTTACGATATTTGCGTTTGTTATAGTGCGATTTTTAGCATTAGAAAGAAGGAATTTTATGTAAGACGCTTTACAGAGACGTGTTACACAATTGTCAAACTGACTCAAACAGATATTTAAAAAATCTTACATTAGTGTTGTCGCACCTAAAATGATGGAAGTGTGTTTTTATTAATTATATATTAATAACTAATAATACTTACAACAATATATGTGACATTATCTAGCAATAGGGACCTTATTGTCGATGGCGCTTACGCCGAACCGCGTTGCGTTTTTATTGCGGCATCTCCTAGGCATCTTGAACAACGGCGTCATCACATATTTATGATAAAACTATTTATTTATTTTCTTGTTAATATTATGCTAATGTTAATTCAATGTAATTTTCTTAGACAAATAAAAAAGGGGCTTTACTGTCCGAAGTACACACATTAAAACTTACGTCGGGTTTTTCGTAGTTCTATCGATATTAATTTTCCGACGCGGTCGCGGTCGCCACCAGCTTCTTCTACCGCGGGCCGCGTCATCACCATGCTATTACCTACATATCGTACGTAAAAGGTTTTTGATAAAATAACATTTTTATCTTATTTTATAATAGGTAGATAGGTTTATTTACATAATAAATTGATGTGGCACTACTAATTTATTATTTTGTATTCTTCCTATGTGAGAAGAATACAAAATAACTAATAAAGGCCTGAAAAGTTTTCGTTCTGTAAAGGATTCCATAACATCTAATATTTGTCCCAAGCAAAAAAGGTTGAAGACGACCGTTTTGCTAAGTTATATGAATAACAAGGTATCTTTTGAGAGTTCAATCGTCGATTAATACTTTATAATTTCTGACAGCTTCCTAGCTAGTCGGCTGGCCAGTAACCCTAAGATACGATGCTTAAAATCCGAGTTTGAATCCTGACCACGGCATTTATACGATATTTATAGTTACTTATATAAAATAAAATAAATAACTGAGGTCGCAGCCCTAGTGGAGGGTTCCCATAAGGCATAGGCTGCGTTCCCCCTCTGGATTGCTAAGCCAATCCGTTAAGCGAGAAAAGAGCCAGCACGACGGTCCCAAGTGACCTCAAATAGTTTTTGTGTATCTATAATTATTACGTACCTAAACACTTTTGCACCATGTCATTGCTATTAGATGAAAAGGTAAAATATATATGAAAAGGAAAATATAAAAAAATGGAAATATATAATGGTCGTATGCCTTTGTCTTTACCTACAGCACAAGCATTATTGAACTTACTGTAGGACTAGGTTAATATTATACTGTGTGTAAGTCTAATACGGGCGAAGAATTAAACCAGACATAGGATTTGCCAGTACAATCATTAACCAAAAGGTTTTTCTTTAATTATACCTTTTACACATTATGTATTTAATTTTTATAAAATTGCTGAGCTGTAATGTACTGGGAACATTACGCGGTATAAGCTTTTGAAACTAACTGTCAACGAGTGTTTAACTCGAGTGTGTTCCATTACATTGCGGGGCGAATTTTTTTATATGGATAAAATTTCGATTGTACTTCTAAGAAAGAATTATCTTAATATATTTCTTATGTCCTATTCTACCCTCCGTTAAGAGATTCGCCCGTATAAGATTTACACACTGTATGTGTTTTAAAAATGTTAATTACAATGCCGACATATTTTTGGCAATCTTCATCTCAAGATCCTTACCTATTGTGCTATTATGTATATAGAGTTGTTTATCGATCGAAGAGGTTTTTTATTGTTTCGTATTTTGACCGTTAATGATAAACTATGTGAACATAAGGTTACCTTTTGACCTCAGTTAGTATAGCGATAATATTGACAATGAAGCATTGTGAACATCATAACATTTATTATTCTAAGCAACTTAAACGTAAGATAAACCTAATAATTTAAATAAATAATAGTTTTTAATATATAATAGTAGTTTATGTATCTGTGCATAATGAAGGGCATTACAACAAGAGTGTGGGTTTATGAAACGAGCCGAAGGCGAGTTTCATAATAATATCACACGATTGTTGTAATGCCTAATTATGTATAGTTACATACACTACTTTATCTACACACATATCATTAAGTGTTTTAAGATGGGTTTAGAAACCGTAGGGAAATGACTTAATACTAGGGTTACTTGTAAACATTAAAAAGTCAACGAACAAAACAAATGACAGCTTGGAACGGCGGCGTTGCGTATTTCGTATCTCAGTCAATTTTTTTAAACCATAGACAAGCGAATGAACTCCCTATTCTACTGTCACTCGAGTTCAAATGTCGTTCAATTTATATTAAAAAAACATAACGAATTGGCTTTTCGTATCAATGGCTGTTTTAATATCTATAGATACTAGATTAGACACCCCACTTGAATTTGACAGCTGTTCCAAATTTAAATTCATAACCTACTGATTTCAGTAGGTAATGTTAACATTACCTACTGAAATCTTTCTGATGGTTGGTAATGCTGGTCATTGCCTACGGATTCTGGACGCATTTTAGAGCACTTATGACATGTACGTAGATAAAACAACTTACACACAAAAAAAATACATACAATTATACTGACAGAAAAAAACCTTTTTTATAAGACTAAATATACATTATAAATAAAATATCCAAGTCCCCCTCGTTACCCATGGTACCCAGAAGGCTGGCAGCGTTTCCTCTTTGAATGGCCAGGCTTAATCTCTGACCGAAATAACTCCCAGTCCTCTGATTTTTTTTTTTTATGACATAGGCGGCAAACGAGCAGACGGATTGCCTGGTGGTAAGCAATTACTGTCGCCCATGGGCACCCGCAACACCAGGGGAGTCACAAGCGCGTTGCCGGCCTTTAAGGGGGGTTGGAGCTCTGGGAACCTTACTCACCATCAGGAACACAACACTACAGACCTGATTATCCGAATATTATTAGATTATTTAATATTTAAATTATAAGCATTTGACCGCGACACTACCGGCACCAGCGCCATAGGGCGCATCGTTGCCGCAATAAAGCACGTTGTAGCATAACCGGCGTGCGTTCCGGCACCGGCCCCTTTGTACTACCAGGAAGCCAGGAACCCATACATGACCCACCCTCACCTCGCCACTCTGGCTAAATTATGGGCGTTACCCTACCAACTACCATGCTACCTCACAGGACACTCGTTACTCTGTCCCCTGTGCCCCCCAAAGAGGCCGCAGGAGGACCGATGCCCACCCTGCTGCCGCCTTCAACTGCCGCATCTAAAGAGCGAGTAAGGGGTCACGGTAGGCACATAACTCAAATAAGAGATTTCTTACCGTTGCCCCCGGATGCACCGTCTAAAAACCCTTCCCTTACCCCCGGGTCAAGGGGTATGAAATTAGCCCTGAGCTCGAGGTATCCCGTTTTAACACCCCGTCTTGTGGTGTCCTGCCTTAATAAACTTTTTGATTGAATTATAAATTAGATAAACTCGATGTCCTTTTCGATTATTCTTGTAGAAAAACTGGTAAACTGCTACAATATTAGACATACCATAAAGGAGTCTAGTTTATAGTTCCCTGCTAACTAGGTCCTTTTAGTTAATACGTAGAAAAAGATGGCGCCTGGAACGGTGTTATCGGCAAAAACATATTTACTCGAACAACTAAGCTAAATAGCTACGTCACGAGCTGATACTACACGTACTTTGTATTTTACGGGTCAGTATCCTTCACAATACTCATCAATTGTCGTGATATAATCAGACAAAGGAGAAAGATTTAGTACGCGACACTCCCCCTTTAAGTGCGTTGAACCGGGTCGGCACCAATAATTATCGCACGTTTCTTAGGTACAGATCTACCCGCTTATTAGTAAACCTCTCTCAGACCTACTTTAGTTAAATTAGGTTTTGTATCTAGGTACAATCTTACAAACATAATGTTTAAAGTGACAGATAAGGACAGAACATAATAATAAGCAGGGTTCGCTGCACGAGCTAGCTTAGGTTATAACTGCGTTGCCAGAAAAGTGGGTTAGGTTAGAACCTTGACCCATATAAAAAGGACCGCTTCAAGAAAAGTAGGTCAGGGTAGAATTGTTTAAGACAGATGAGCTGTACTACAAATTACTGTTATGTAACATGTCATTAATGTAAATAATCAATAGATATCATATCACAAATCAACTGATATTTGAAAATATAATATTAGGGCAAAACAAACATCCAAAGGGAATCCAAAATTAGGGCATATCAGTGTAACATAATGTGATAATGATCATTATGACAAACGGTATTAGGGAGTGCAAAAATAGGACAAAAAACTTCAGGGATTCCGATATAGATCCGTTATGCTTAAATGTTTGTTACCGTGTTGCACCCAGCGCCTATACCTCAATGTGTCGAGACCCCGAGACTAAGCTGCTCAGGCTGCACTGTTGGCGAACATCGTAGATCAAATCGAATATCCGTAGTAGATAAATATACCTATTATTAAATATGTTATCAGCGCTTTTTTAATACCGCTCTACCTTATGAATGAAAATGACGGCTTTACGAGTACTCACTAGTAGTAGTAACTTTAGCGGTACCAGTACTGGAGTTCTTATATTTGGGGCATCTTTCTCTTTTACTCCAATTAAGGTGTCATGAGGGTGACAGACACAATCGTCCGAAATTTACGAATATCGTTGTTCGCGGTAGCGCCGCTGGCGTGACAATATGTTTCGCAGTGCATTCATTTCGGTTCAACCCTAAAGTGTTAGGTGCTTGTGTTTGAAAATAAATGCTCTAGAAGTTAAACAAAATGTGCCCCCTCCTATAACTTTTGGACCGAAAATCCAAAAAACGTGAAAGCAACGATGAAAGTTCTTTCAACTTTGTAAGGACTTTCAAGATAAAAATATTTTAAACTTGATTTTTTGAACCGTTCTTAAGTTACAGATCGATAATTATGGAACCTTACACTGAGCATGGCCCGACATGCTTTTGGCCGGTTTGTTTGGTTAAGGAGGGTGGTCAGCTGTATATAATTTAAAAAAATGTGTCATGTAAGCATCGGATCCTTGAAATTAGGTTAGGTTGCCTATAGGCTCACAACTAACAACTCAAGATTATATGCATCGATTATGTTTGAAATTTGAAAGATAATGACTTAAATGTTTTGCATATTGGTATGGTTTATTTAGTAATAGAAGTTCTTCTCCGATTGTCTATAAATGTTGTAAGTAGGTTTGATATTACATGGAATTTATGTCTCAGTACCTACAGTTTTTTTTAACAAAGTAGATATGAAGACGCGAAGGTAAGGAACACTAGTTTGTAGGTACTGTACATCTATGCTACCAATATCATATAGACACTATCGACATGCGTAAATACACTACGATAAATATATAAAATATAATAGAACGTTTAGGTATAATTGCTATAATCTTTCATTAACTGCATTCGAGATAGTTCAAGCGAAAACAAAATTATTGATTGACGTAAAAGTAACTAGCACGTACACAACATCACTCACTGCATGATACACGGGTCTGATAAATGCTTATTGACATGTATGAATAGCTAAATTACGCAACTACTTAGATATTACTAGAAATAACGATTTATAACCTTTAATAAATAAAAAATCCTTTATCTATTTGACAACCTAAACGAATGTAATGTACAACAGGCAACCCACAAATTATAATAGTGTCATCATCATCTTTATCATCTCCGCCACAAGACGTCCACTGCTGAACATAGGCCTCCCCCTTGAACCTCCACGACACGTGTACCAGTTGGAAGAAGTTGTACTGCATCCAGCGTCTTCCGGCGACCTTAATGAGGTCGTCTGTCCATCTTGTGGATGGGCGCCCTACACTGCGTTTGCTAGTCCGTGGTCTCGTAATAGTGTAACTTTTATCAAATCAGCCTAATTAGGTTATCTCCGTGAACATTTTAAATTTGGCAACTGACTTCAATTGGTAGACCCGCTTAATTGCTTATTACGTTTCTTGCTTCCTTGTGTAGGTATCCTTACAATGCCTTGAAGGTACATGGGCCTCTTCACGCATTTATACAGCCTCTTATTTATAGACGTTGACCTAAAGCCTGGAATTTGCACGAAGATACAATCGTGATACTAATTTTAGACTATGAAGCGTAAGCTAAGGCTACACTGTACAGTCAGCAGCAGAAGTTACTAAGCGGGCCAGGTGATTATGACAATTATTCTCTTAACAATAAAGTCGTGTCAAGCTCATTTTGAACACCTCAGCCGCTTTCCAACTGTTGCTGCTGACTGTACACTAAATTCAGAGCTGGTACCTTCTATGAATCATACATAATTATGTACATATAGTAAGTATATGATAGAAGATACTAGTACTGTATTTTTATTACAATAAACTATAACTATACAAATGTATATATAATTTTCATACAACTTATACAAGCTAAGCTAATCATTACAATAACTGTACAATATTACTCTACCTTTATTTACAGAAATTACAATCGTATTATGATAACCATAAGTACTTAACTAGTTACAGTATAAAATCTAAAAAAGGCCCTTGAGGCATTGTACCAATGATGCTGGCGGCATTTCCTCGACGAATAAGTATTGCCATCCAACGAGGCAATGCCGTCAGCCTTCTGGGCACTTTGCCCATTGGCAGCGATTTGGGGGATATTTTTTATTTGTAATTTTAGTTTATCCTTTCTTTATAACATTATTGTAATTGTGTTTCTTTTAAAATGTAAAAGTTATTTTTTTAATTAAATAATTTTAAGAAGGTCAAGGACATATCTTAATATATAACGATATTATACGTATATAGACATATTTAATACAATGGATACATTGGATATCCAATATTAGTTATCATACTTCATCAAAATGTGACGTGCTCTTTCAAGTAAATGTAACAGCGTCCAAGAACCAGAGGCTCTACCTATAGTGTAAGTTTCTTTTGACGTAAAAAACGTTTACGAACGCGTAAGTGATAATGTTATTTATATGGGAAACGCAAACGCGTTCGTGACGTAGTTACGTTAAAAACTTACACTCGGGGCTCAGTAATCAGTGAGTTCATGTTTCTTTGAATTTGAGTGTAACTTTACTGGTCGAGAAAATAACTAGCAGTGGGTTTATTTTCCGACTGCGGGACGCTTCTCGTAGATAAAATTATCAATGCTTTGTGTCGCGGATCACGTCACTATAGGTCACAACTCGTGTTTATTTAATGAGTATTAGTACTAGAATATTGCGATTGAAAAATAACCAACGCAAAGGGGTTTAAACCTGATCGATACAGAACAAAGCAGATCGAGCTCATTTGTGATAATGATAACTTCCGACTAACTGAATAGATGCTTTTGTCACTTCACTTCCCGTACGTCGACGATATCGTCACGGTTTATCATTGCGATAAATCAGAAGGCAAAAATATATCGAGTTGCGTTTACCGTCGACGGTAATGATTGTAATTAAATAGATTTGGAATTCCAGACGTATATACGACTCGTATTAAATATGTCAGTCCCGCAGTCGAAATCAACAACTTTGACAAGTTACGTTAATTTACATACGAAGTTACGGAAACTGCATGTATCATTCCCTATCTTTTGTACAAGAATAGGTCAAGTAAGTAATAAAATTGTCGAGACTACTTTCACTCTCTTCAAGAATCAATAACACTTGGATTGACAACGTCTATACGACTTTTCGCGTTCCTTAACTATTCATGCCAGCATTCCTTTGTTTCTTCCTATTTGATACAGTGCCATCTGAGAACTTTGAAATAGGGATGCAAATACACCATAAAAACGTAAATTTTGACCTAAATATCAATTAAACTATTTATTAGGTATTTGTTAATTAACTAATACTTCGGTGGAAGATGAAACTCCATTAATAGGGGGAGGAGCAGCTGGTTTTGATTTTCCTGTAAAAGAAAATATAGGTATAAATGAAAAAAAAACTTCTATATGAACATGTGTTTCAAGCTTTAGTCTTTGATGTTATGGAGTTTCATAATAATCATAATTAAAGGTTATACTCGTACCTTTCTAGCGACAGCGACAACGCAACAAATAATTATAACACTATTAACGCCGATTAGCGCCAGACAGGATTAGCCTTTAACCCAGAGCTAAACGTTAGTTAAGCGTTAACAATTTATGGACTTAACCGGTTAACATCGTGTTAACATTGGCTAAGCCTGGCTGGTGTAAGTCAGCCTAAGTAGCAGAGTCTCAAACACGGTGACTGCTTCAAAAGAACGTTGCTTTAGGTATAGAGTCTTTTTTAGCCGTTAACCCAGAGTCAAGCATCGGTTAAACGTTAACAATGTATGGACTTAACCGGTTAGTGGGCTAACCCTGGATGGTGCAAGTCCACCTAAGTAGCAGAGCCTCAAACACGGCGAGTGGTTTAACCTCTAGCCGCCCATAGATCAAATCTTGCCAGGCCAAATGCAACTATGTTTTGTCATAATTAAAATTCAAAATGGCATTCAATGGAACACCTTTTTATAGGTCTCCGGGCGGCTAGATGTTAAAATAACGTCGCTTTACCACTATGTTTTTTTTTACAGGAAGCATACCTTGCAGCAGAATTTTTAGTAACGTCGAGAAAGGAGCGTCAACCAGCACGCACAACGCAGTCGCAATCGTCAATGAAAGTGAAACGTCCGTGTAAAACTGGTAGAACTGAAACATATATATGTTACAAAACTTCACAAATTAGGTATATGTTGTATGAAAGGGACACTTCGTCAGAGTATCTATTGTGATTTTCTTACATGTGATACGCTTCAAAATTGCATAGACATTTTATGAATGAAGTTCATTTAACTAACAAATAAATTTTAATATAGATGATCTAAAATTTTGCCCTTCTGATCTTAGGTCAAGATTCTATGATTACACCATATCATGTTAAAGATTCGACTTACTAGCATCCTTAGGCTGAACATAAAAGGCAAGTCACTTTGCGCCCTTATGATAGTTTGAAGCGGATAGTGGATCAGATACAGCGCGTAGGATATGCGGGCTAGAAACTTCCACATTGTTAACGATAGAAACCAGTTTATAGGACCTGAAATCATAGAGTTAGAACTAGCAAATATATTAGATTAATATCTGTATAGTTGCAAGATATGATTAGATTAATATTGTCTTAATAATTATGTTACAACAATCTTTATATTCATTATCACGAAGGAAACTATAACTAATAGACAATACAACTGTTTCAAGGTGCATTGAATGCGCATGACTCAAAAACATATCACTGCATAGAGCAGTACCCTTACCATGATTGTGACTTTGAGGTTTTCGATAACGAGTATCGAGTTTACTATCTATGCATCTTGTTCGCACTAAAATAATACAAGCGAGATGCACAGATAGTAAACTCTATACAAATTATCGAAAACCTTAACGTCACAACTCATGGTAATGGTACAGATATGAAAGTGCTTCGGAGAAATGTTACGGCCTACGGCGTAGACGTCGTAAGTCGTAGCAATGCTTGGTGCTGCGTTAACGCTGCGTCAATATATTCTCTCGTACTATTTGAAGTACCGTTTTCCACCCTACCTCCCGCCCTAATGCTCTAATATCTATATAACTAATGATCTAATATCTTTGTTGTAAATTAAATATTAATTTAACCTCCATATCCAGCTGCACAGGCAAACACAACCCAGCCCACAGCTATCGCCCAGAGCCCCCTCATGAACGAATTCAAAAAATTGGCCCAAAATTGGCTGAACTTAGCTGCTGGATTGTTACAGTACACTATCCCAGACCCAAACGCGAGGGCACCCAGCCAACCAACTGTTACAAGCCTCTGAAAATATACAGGATTCATAAATTAGTAGCCTTAGTATTTTAAAGGATGCAGTCAAAGAAAATAAGTAAGTACAATTAAATATGTAAATAAGTAACCACACAAAGTCTTAATAGGCTTCTTAAACGTATCTACGAATTCCCTTATCCGATACGGCACTGTTAGTTTAGCCAACATGGTAAGAGCACCTACACCCATCTGATTTCATAGGTAATATCTATGTACAGATAGACTTTTAGACTACTGAAAGCTTAAAGTGCATAGTTCCTTACTCCGCTTTTAGACATGCTGGCTCGTCACTCGCCTCGCTATTCGTCGAAACGTTCGACGAGACTTTGCCCATACAAAAACGGCATGCGAGGGACGAGAGGAACAGCGAGACGTCCGCGTACACATGCGTGCTCGCGTTTCGCCTCGCTATTCGCCTCGCTACTCGCGCGAATGTGTGGCGGCAGCATTACAGTCCGGACAAAATAGGTTTAATGAATGCCATTCTTACCTTAGGTATTCTCCTCGGACATTCCCGCCAGAGGTGTAGTAAATAACCAAACACCATGCCTACGACAAAGGGCGGCGATCTGGTTAATGTGTTTACGTAGTAGTGCTTGAAGTAGTCCAATATTGAAGACATGTTGCGTCCCATACTAAAAATATATTGACAATATTAAATTAGTACCTATATGATTAAGGGGACTTAATGTCAACCACGGTCTGTGTGTAGAGATATTTCTAACTTTTACTCTAAAGTTGCCTAGTTCCTAAGGCGCACTTGCGAAGTTAACCGGATAAAGCCCAATTATTAACGCTTATAAAGTCTAGGTTAGCGACTAACCCTGGATGACGTAAGTAGCGCTTAATGTCCCTCTATGTCATTCCAACTGTTCCTATGCAGACCGTAGTTTAGATTTAACCTCGGCTTAAGGTTCACTTGATGATGATGATGACTTGTCATTATTAGATTAGTCAAAATCATTTTAATATAGGTAGTCGTTGTTTTTCTATTTCTCTCAACTTTATGATACTATTCTGGAGTAGGTAACTTAATATATTTTCTAATATGTAGTGTATTGTTATGCATATTTTATGAAAGTGCATTTCAATTTGAATTGTAAATATATATGAGAAATAATATAACTTGTAAGTATGTATTATTTATATTCGAGTATTTGAAAATATTTAAATATATAGAGATAATTATTTTTTTGTAGTCCGTTAAACTTGGTACAATAGATAAACAGACGAAACAGATGTAACAATTTATACACATTAAGTAACGAAATGACAATCTGCGAAAAATTGCAGGTGCTGGATGCGGAAAGCTGCAGACAGGGCGCTGTGGCGCTCTTTAGGGGAGGGCTATGTCCAGCAGAGGACTACTATATAGCCTGATGATAATGATGATGACGTAACCTTACCTCAGCAACGACACACCCGGATAATTGTTAACGTAGCAGTATGTGGTGGCGCAGACGACAGAGACCACGAGGCCGGCGGCCAGGCCCAGCCAGGCACAGCGGCGGCCTCTGAGCACCCAGAACAGCACCAGTGGCGACAATACGTGTAGTTGAGTGTCCACTGACAGGTACCATGTGTGGGGGAGACACTGGACATTGAAGTATACTTTAATGATAATAGTACAGAGGTCGGGAAGTAAGGGGTTGCCGGCCGAGTATAGGTATGTATACGGATTGATACGAGGACGACAACCCCTGCTCACGCCGTATATATAGTGCTTTTCTCAAACATGCAACACAATAGTAAAAAAAAAACTCCAAGTAATGTAATGTAGTAAAGGTCAATTTTTTATGTTAATTGATTATTGTTGTTAATAGGCGTAGTGGCAGAATGTCATAAAACCACCAATATTTTTTTATTGGTCATTTTCCAAGATGCTGTGTCACAAATTTATGTGAATTTGACAGTTAAAAAAGAGGACCTTGCTGGCCTTCGGCCAGTAATGACAACCTTAACGACCTCTCGTGCCTCTCGCCTAGCTAAACCTGCAACCACATACTTTGAAGCCTATTATAAGGAACATAATGTCAACATTGTAGTGCATGTTTGAGAAAAATAATTTTATTTTCACATAATTTATACAAGCTAACCTAGGCATTTCAATAACTACTCTACATTAATAGATCCAATAAAGGCCCCCTGACTCATTGTAACAACTAGACTTTTCTGCTCCCGCTGATGCGGTATGCGAGGAAACTGTCAGCTCCTCTGTTACCAGTTACTGCAACTGCGCTGGGACCGGTGGTGTCTAGTGGTAACTGCAATGGTTTAAATCAAGGCAGTGGCGTAAAGTCGTAGTAGCACTACCGTAGACTAGTCTGGTTTTTTTACATATAGTCAGCAGCAAAAGTTGCGAAGCGTTTGACAAAAGCTTATTCTCTTGACAATAGAGACGTGTTGACCTCGTTTTGAACACCTCAAATGCTTAGCTACTTCTTCTGCTGACTGTACACCACAACTCAACTCAATCGCAGATAAAGTAAAGAATTGTATAGAAACGACAAAAGCTGATAGCCGTTAAGTAAAATAACAAATCAATAACATCTTTGGCTATCGGAATATATATACCAACGAAATATTGTTGTTTCTTAGTCGGTTTTTTTGGTTACGTGACGTATATCGTATATAATAGTGATTTATTATTTTACCTTTTTAAATAGGTACTACTTATACATATACTCAAAGTGTACGTTTAGCTATATCAGCTTTGTACCTTTTAAGCGTGGTTTTTAATTGATTCGTCATGCATAATAGAACCCTTAGTTCCTCGTGAATAAAGTGAAAAACTCCTTGCGAATCACAAATATATATCAAAATTACAATGTTCCATTCCTTACCATTTCATTGATATTGACGTAATTCTGCACATGTAGTAACGTAGACCACCACCAGTCGCGGCAGTAATGTATGCCGCTCCCCAGCACGGGCCACATGGGGCCGTCCGCGCTGTGCTGCAGCAGAGCCGCCTGGAACAGCACCACGGCAGCTAGCAGAGGGAACATCCGCAGCAGGCGGTTCAAGTAGAACAGGTGGATGTTTGTCACTAGTGACACTGAAAAACACAGTTGGTATATTACACAGTCATCAGCATATATATCTTAGGCCTAAAATACCTACACACAAGCGACGTAAGGCATAAGGCGTAAGGCATGCCTGTGTCACGCCGCTTGAGTGTAATTTACAGTAACGTCGTCTTCGAACATTTTGTATAAAAACGTTTTGAAGCGACATCGCAAGCGGTGCCGCGCCGCTTGAGTGTAATTCAAAACACGTCTCCTTAGTACATTTTGTATACAAACGATTTGAAGAGAATGCCTTACGCCCTATGCCTTACATCGCTTGTGTGTATTTCACGCCTTATGATGTCAAGGCAGCAAAATTGACAGCAAGCACCTTATGGCCTTGACATAAGATGCGATCAGATATTTTTGCGGCCTTAAGATACTATTGCCGGTGACTGTACTATACTAAGCGAAGTTGTGTGTTAGTGAATAACACCATAAGACAGTGTATTCCGTAACAGAAAATGTGTTTGTAAACATATTATAATATGAGTATGGATTTAGTAGAATAAACACAATACAAATTAAATTCCATCGTTAACATTCGTTACACAAATGAAATATTTAACTTTAAACTATTTGCAAGTCCTTAACTTGATACAAAAATTTTACAATTACAACGTTTACCTATGATAGTTACTCATGATCAAAAATAATCCCTTCAGTCGGGAATCCAAAAATACCGCAAACTTAGCTGCGGGCAAAAGCTAGTTTTCCTATGGGGGTACGAAAGTTTGTATGTGAGTTACATAGCTTGACAAGAATTATCACATTATTGCTGAAACGATCAAGCGTTCGCCAGTTTCTAGTGGTAACAGAGACATCTAGTTGATTGAACCCTAACTATTTATAATATATAATACGGACTGCTTGTGCTTGTCTCTGTAGAATATTCATAGTTTCTTGTCATGTATTAATTGTTGACTGCATCATGGCGTACCATTATGAGTATATTGAACCCATATTTTAGGCAATGTGTTATCCGACCATGTACCGCCATCAGTCAAGATAAGCGTTTTTGAAAGTAATTCGCTCCACTATATCTCTTCCGTCCGAAGCGTAACCTAATGGTATTTAAGAAATAATCGTGGGTAAGTATAGAAAATATAAACATGTAAAGATTGATGACAAACTTTTGTGTCTGATTATTTTCTACATATGTGATCCTTTGATATCGAATCCTCAGTATTAAATAATAGCCCTCAAAGGAACGTAAATTTGAATTGAGATAAAAAGGCTCTATTACTTAGTCGTTTGTGAATAAAATTCAATAGAATGTATGTATACTACAGAAATTACTTACTCGGTGTCATTTTTTTTATCGTGGTGTAAACTACAAGGAGACCACTCATCATGAAAAAAGTGTCAACTGATAGCACTGCAGATGTTAACCATACTGCCTTTGAACTGGAAGCCCACTAAAACATGAAAAATATAGATGACCATCAAATATGTTTTGGAATCGTAACATAACAATGAAAACATTTTAACTAAGTTAAATTCAGAATACGATAAATTAATGAGTTTATAATATTTCAACAAAGTCGCAAAGATCTCTTAAGAGGAAACTTTAGGATTTATATTTGAATACGAGAAGGTATGAAATGTGGTAGGTAATGTATATTGTATATGAGTATGTTTATCTGTCGCATTAACTTCGCGAATAATTTTGTGGAAAAATCTCATAACATTGAGGATGAGTCTCGACTGTTTCCTCCTCCAAAACTTAACGAATCGTAACGTAATTTTAAATACAGAATACAGTTATAATATGATAATTTGTCAGATTGGCAAAATTTCGGGACAACGTTTCCTAACGATGTTGATGGTTTTATAGTCTACGTGCATCTACTCCACACTAGATGGCGCTGCTCACTACAATGCTTAAATGTATAATATTCATACCCAGTTTATCATGTAAACCAGAAAATATATAGTATAAATAAAATATAATAATCTAAAATAAAATATCATCAATGTAAACAAACCAAGAAGCGAGCAGCAGGAAAAATGATACCTACCGTGTTGTTTCATGTGACTCTTTGTAGAGAACAGCTTTGAACATTTTACTTTTTTTATACAGGACTCACCAGCGTTTGACCTCAGTCACACCTGATAGTAAGTGTCGACGAGGTCGACGGTGTAGCGCTGGTACAGTAATAGCCTATTCACTCTTGCCTTGACCAAAAATACCCAAAATATATGGTTCCTAGAAATACAGGCGAAGGGAGCGAATTAAAAGCAAATTACAAAGAATCCATGCCGAAATTACTTGTATACTTAATTTTATGTCACTTTGTTGCTTCGAGTATGAATTAGATGCATCAAAAACCCCATAACCGTGCAGCGTTTGTGAAGACACTAATACTTGAATTTATTTTGTAGCACGTATAGTCTTCAATTTACGATACCTCCTAATGTATTCGTTTAAATCGTAGAGGGAGGTACCTATACTTTGTATAAAATATAGGTACTAATGCTTATAAAACGCTTAGGGTAACTTATTTAATTTTATAATTATTACTATAATAATCTAAGGAACTCTTGAAAAACACATTATAAATTAATGTGATATTTTTTCAGGAATCAGGCTGTGTATAGATGAAAATAGTAGGAAAATCCGTCCATAGTTATCATAGCACAAACAGACAAGTTGGGGGACTTTGTAGTATGATTAGACAATATAACAAACCATGTAAGCGTCCAATAAATTGATAGTGGTTCCATAAAATATATTGGAAAACGAGTGTCCGATGACTACCCACAGAATCGACAAAGACCGTAGGCCGTCCAAGCAGTCTATGGATCCAGGAGTCTTCGAGAAGGTCAATAAGCGACGCGTGTTAGTATAGACGGAGAAGCTGGTAAGAAGCTTGTTTCTTCCTGTGGGAGCTGCGGAAAAAATGTACAAGTATATTATGTACCTATTTTATCTGTTCAAAATCTGGGCACTTTAAACGGAACCTTACGAACTTTCACTTACAAATAAAACAGATTCTCTCTCTCTGTATGTAATAATAATAACAGAAAGCACTCTTTAAATATACTAATTTAAAGTTGTCTCTTAGTTAGTAAAATAACTGAACGCAGATCTGTACTACAAACTATTAGTAAACAATAAGCTACTTCATCTTCCAATCTCTTGCGTCGTCAAGTAAAGAGAATGTATCTAGTATATTTTGTCTAAAGAGAAATTATCGTTTATTACCTTTTTCAAGTATGAAGGCGTTGTATAAATCGTAACTAGTACTTAGCGCAGTAAGAGTCCCCAAAATCACTATTATAATCCTGAAATAAATTAAAATATAGGTAAACTTATTATAATTGGAAATATAACTGTGTAATGTGTGTACCGGATATATCTAATCCTCGGATCAATGTAGATCGGCAAATGGCGTCTTGGCGTCAGGGTTACAGCTTTAAGTTGACGTGATTTGACATCTTTGGCGTTAAATGCTATTAATTAATATATAATACTATAATATGTATACTGTAATTACTGTATTGTCTATTTTTTTTTTTTATTACAAAAGGTGGCAAACGAGCAGACGGATTGCCTGATGGTAAGCAATTACCGTCGCCCATGGGCACCCGCAACACCAAGGGTGTCACAAGCGCGTTGCCGACCTTTAAAGGGTGTTGGAGCTCTGGGAACCTTACTCACCATCAGGAACACAACACTACATACCTGAAAGGTAGCAGTGCTATTATGGTTGTGGTCTTCTGTAAGGAGGAGGTACTTATCCCCAGTTGCGCTTATCCAGACTCAAGCGTGATGGTACTTCGCTGTGCCCTACCTATCATTGTTGGACGTAGTTTAAGGACATACCCGGACCAAATATCGAACAAAGATGGATTCCTTACAGTGCAACGTATTCCGCCGTCGAAAAAATCTTGTCTCCAGGCAGTCGGCAATATAAATCACTGTGGGACACGTTCAGCAGCGTATCTACGTACTGCCCAAACGCCTGATAGGTGGTGCAACTTCTTGGTATGCAGACCGCCAACTTCACTTCCAAAGCGCCTTGAGACTCTGGCATAGCTCTGGAAACAATAAGCCTCTCGTTTTATCCACTATGAATATTAACTGTGTGATTACAGAGTGGTCGGTTTAAAAACCAAAAATAATGAAATTTTGTTAATCATTAATCTCTACATGAGGAATACCAAAGTTAAAATACATAAATATACTGAACCTATTTAAAGGTATTTTATAACGATTTTTGGATCTACAAATAAATATGTAATTCATCCCAAACCTTAAATTTCCATGTCCCATAATTATCCCCACAGTACTTTTAAGCTGAAATCCATTCTGAATCTCAGTGTCATTATTTGAACTCATTTTAATCAGCTCAAATAAGGTGCCATTTAGTTCCGGATTAAACTCAGGATCTAATGCTGGAAAATTTATATCCTGCAAGGGTACTCCGATCATGCAGTATTTTCCGAAAATTGTGTCATTTGGAACTTGCTGGGCAATCGAGAGGCATTGCCGGTAGTTGCCAAGACTACCTTGACCGCCGAGCGAGATACTCTGCGGGATTCTGCCACCGGCATCAAAAACTGAAAAAAATTGAGGTTGACGTTACATGTGCGTACCGCGCTGTTAAAAGGACTCGGTTTAAACGGAGGTTTTAAATGAATCCTGTTTTCTTTCAGAATTAGACTTTTTGGGTTCATGCATTCTACTCCTGATAATAAACAATATGGGTGCAGTATCTTCCTACTTCCTAGTTCCTACCTATCAAGAGGCAAATTCAAGTTACGCAGGCTCATTTGCGATCCAGGGTTAGCCGCTAACCCAGAGTTCAGCGTTGTCAAATAAATGGACTTAACCGTTTAAGCTCTGGTGTACGATAGCCCTGAGTGGTGCAAGTGGACCTTATCTACCTGTGTAATTATTTAGCGATATTGCCAGGGAACTGTCATAGTATCTACCAAAATCAACATACATAAATATATCTAATTTCATTCGACTTCCAAAAACAGTACCTACTTACGATACGATACATCACCTACATGTGCTACAGTCAAGTGTTTACAACCATGTCGTTTTGAATAGATTGTCAATAACTAAGAATACGTACTTTTAAACTAGGCACTTACATTGAAAATATTCCATCTCCTCTAAATGCCGTTGGCAAGTCACATTGTCCAATACACTTTCGTATAAATGTTCATCGTAAAGACTCTCGCAAGTCACACATTTTAGTAAACCAACAGTTAGTAGAGATACGAAAGCCCAGCGCACCATTTTGATAGACTGTTGAGCAATTCATTTAGAACTAACTGAATAAATGCATTGATAACGGTATATACAAATAAATAATATTCCACCGTTTTAATTACATACTTATTTGGATTTGAAGTGGTTTAGAGTGTGTATATGGGTGAGTGTTTATCAGTCACTTATTGGCTGAGTCACCTTTTTCATGATTATTTTATTCCTTATAAATTTAACCGTTTCATTTATTTCTAGTTCGTGTTTAGTCATGTGATTTAAAACAAATTGCATTAGCAATCGCAATAATACTTTACTAGATTGTTAACCGATATAGATAAAAGACAGGATGAAAGAGAAATTCATACGTTAGCCAATGGTTCGAGTAAAATTGCTGCCTTTTATGTCTACACATTACATTTAGTTTAGAATTTACTTTTTTGAATGACCAAAAATATTGTTGTAATATTTTGTATTATAATATTTATAATGGTCATTGTGTATCCATTATACGTATAGCCTATGATTTTACTTTTCATTAGGTAGGTACATGAAAGCTAAATATTTTATTTGATGATTAGCAATTCAGTGTTGTATGTATAAAATCGGGAAATTCAGTTCGGAGATGATCCTCATCATAGCCCACCCTATATATTTATGAACTGATATCATAATCAGTGTGAATGACTTGTATAATCCTTGAATTTCTTGTGAGTTTGACTCATAAGTTGAGCGTATAAGCTAGATTGAAAACGTATTTATTAATAAGAAATATTCAGTTTATCTTAATCTAAAGTATCTAAACAGTCCTAATTAAGTGTATAAATGTGACAATACCTACCTAGAATACAGTTTTATGCGTATACCTATTCTTTCTTAAGGTATAGTACCTTAACTAAGACCTAAGAGTAAATAAATGCTTGTTACATTAATAAATTATAGTGGAAAACCCACTGTAGTATAATATATTGACTTAGTCTACTTTTTAGATGTACCGCTTATTTTTCTCCTGTAGCAGATAAATGAGACTAAAGCATGCGAATAGATAGATACTTTTTGCTTTTAACATTTTGTAGGCGCATTTTATTTCAGTGCTTGGAAGTCTTGAAAGCCAAATATGTCTCAAATCCACAACTTAAATCCTCATCATATAATCGTATGAATTATCGTCAACTATAGTAGGTACGTAATTGCAACTTAGGTATTTGCTTAGATGCTTTCTATTCGCATTAAGAGCGCTTTTTATACGTTGATTTTTTTAAATCTTATACGCAGAAAACTCGGTAAGTACCGCGAACATCGAAGTTTGTATATTTCGAGCATCTTTCTCTCTTACTCCAATTAAGGCTCATCGAAGTAACGAAGTACATCGAAGTATCGTTTTTCGCGTTGTTGGAAGTGGCACATTACCGCCCATGAAAAGTTTTGGACGGAGGTTCACACAATTTCGTTAACCACCACCTCCTACAATCTGGGAATCTCATATTTTCTGTAAGGTTAACTTGCTCGGACGCATATTGCTAATCGTATACTTATACTTACGTGCTTAGTAAAGGCAAAGGCAACGTCTTCCTCTTAAAAACGCGTTTCATTGAAATATTTATTTAATAATGGTAATATTGTGAACAAAAAGTGTAACATTGTGTACACGTTCTGGTAGTTCAAACGTAGGGATAACCTCTAGCTGCACAACGTCATCATGTTCATGTTGAGCAGCGGGTGGATCTGGGATATGGTACCCTCCTTCTGCGACACCGTAATGTCACAGAAGGAAGCCGCGGAGCAGGAGCGCGAAGAGCGGTCTGATGCCCCCAAACTCCACCGCAGGCGAAGGGGTCGAAGGCGGGCGCGATTCATACGAGACGCCCCCCTCCCCCTATAGGGCTGGCAGATGGGGACCCGCCACAAACATGCCCTACGCATCTGAGGAGAGGGCTTAGTAACCCTCCCCTCCAGTAGACGCTGCCCCCCACAAATAGGGGGGCGACCGAGGGGTGTCGCGGCGGAATGCTAAAAGCGACCCCGTGACATCCCCCACTGAACCGGTCAGGCGAGTGACGCCCGGAGTGTTTTAATGGGTATATTCCCTTACCCCTATCCTAGCTATGTAGTAGGCTGGAAGGGCGAGTCCCGCATACCCCCCATAATAAATATAAGAGCCTACCACGTGGCTGGGAGGATGCGTAAATGAATTTTACTCCGTGAATAATAAAGTTCAAAGGTAGGATACAGCAGCAGTACTGCTAAAGCAAAGAACAGTTTATAATTATTAGGCTAGTTCTACACATATCGTATTCAGGCCAATGTTTTAAAGTATGAACATGAACCCATATACTTAATTTATTTTGTTTCATTGTATTGTATGGTGACGTCGTTTGTGGTTCTCATTTTTCGCAAAATCCCAAACCATGGCCATGTCTTCAGTGCAATCTATGAAATCAAATGTAAATCAAATGGACCCGTGTGTAGACAGCATGAAGATTAATAAGTTAGTGACCTTTTGACAGATCTTCGTCCCAACCCATGAACTCAGTCTAGTCTCCATCGCTGTGGCACTATCACGACGCCTACACAAAAAGTAAACAGATGTTTTATCTTAAAATTGGTGTCAGTTAATTTTTCTATCTTAGATAAACCACTCGTGTAACCTAAAAACCGTGCAGGAAGTAACTAAACAATACTTACTTCTTAGATACCTATAATATAAAATTAGTGCATACATAATATTTTTAGCCGGCTTTTTATACCATGTAAGTATTTTAGTTTTGTTTCTATTTTAAAATTCTGAATTGAAAACAATTGACTCACAATTCTTAATTATTTTTGATGTATTTGTTACAGGTTTCAAATCGTAGTCGTGATTTTAGTTTTACTGGGAAATGTTAACCTTAGCGATATAAGCTTTTACGAAATTCTAGGCATAACAAAGCAGTCCACTACGCAGGAAATAAGGCAAGCTTATAAAAAGTTAGCCATTAAATACCATCCTGATAAAAACCAGGTAAATTTACAATTTATTTATGGATTATTAAGTACTTAAATAGCTTAAAAATTTCTTACTTCAGTGAATTCTTCACACTTTATTAATTCAATAATGCGTGTCTAAATGATTTCTATGTAAAGAGTTAAATCAATTTTCTTTTATTGTAGTACAATACTAATTTAATAGGTAATTATATTCATGTAATTATTGTTTAATGCACAGTGAAAGAAAATTTTATAAAATTAATCTGGGTAATTAAATATTATGATAACATTTTTTTGAGGCACATGTTGACTATTAGAAATCTTATTCTAGAATTTATTAGTAATTTATTTAACTATTTATCAGGATGATTCATTTCAAGAAAAGTTTCTTAAAATAACAGAAGCCTATGAAACATTAAAAGACCCACAGAAGAGACGCATGTATGACACTTTTGGAGTCCACCAACCAAACTCAAGGCAGCAAGAATATCGGAGCCAGAAGGAGTATAATAATATGTTTTACAATGGTCTTTACCATGAAGATTCATTTGTAGATACAGTTTCAGGAAAGGAATTTTGTAAGTACAGTGTAGGATAAAAATATTGGTACAGCCAAAGTGCCAAAATGTATATACCATATGTCTGTAGTCCATATGATATGTCTTTAGAATCATAGTTGGAAAACCTGTTTGTAAATAAAAAACTGCATTCATAATAGTCCTCCCGTTTAAGAGCTATCATGACATAGACAACAGTCAAACAATACACCAATTTTTCGTATCATGTGTTAAAAATATAGCCATTGAATCTTATCAACACAATGAATCTCAGTGCTAGGTGGATGTTTTCTTCATCTTTTCTTTCCTCTTTAAAGTGGGTAAAATGTAAATAAAATAAATTAAAGGCATCAAGTATATAATTTATTTCTGACTGGCTATTTATGAAAAATCTATATAAATTTGCATTAAACCTTATTACTACAGTGTGTATATAGTATGGATTACAACAAAAAAAAAAAAACAATTTACTGTCAGCAGCTAAAGTTTCTAAGCAAGCGAGGTGTTCAAAATTAGTTTGAACAACTTCTCTTAACAATAAATATGTCAAGATCGTTCTGAACATATGGCCCTCTTATAAACTTTTGCTACTGATTGTACATAGTCTTTTATTCAAATCTAACTCCGTACATTTCCATTCCTGCCATAGCTTTAAGTGGTTTAATAATCAGGATTAAGTACTACTGTATTTACACTTTTCTTTCAGACAACTATTTAAGTGATGGGTTTCACTTTATTAACTTCTATTCTCCATTCTGCCCACCATGTCAAAGTTTGGTCGATCATTGGAAGAAGCTTGCAGAAGTATATAAGGGCATTGTAAGTTGAAATCTTATGATAATTACTTAACCTTAAACGCAAGTACCAAGTTATGCTATACACATAGTACCTAAATTTTTTTTTTTTTTTTGATGATAGATCTTGCCTAGTGGGTAGTGAAGAGTCACTACCCATTAGACAGGATCCTGAGAAGGAGACGGTCCTGGGTTCAAATTCCAGTAAGTCATTGGTGTTTTCTATGTATTCAAGTATTTGTATATATGATATATATATTTATATCATTAGCTGATTACCCATAACACAAGTCTTCTTGAGCTTACCATGGGGCTCAATTGGGGAGTCAATTTGTGTAAGGATGTCCTATAATATTCATTCATTTATTTAATCATATTTGAATGAAGATTAAATAATTTAATTATCACTGATGTTAATATTTTTCCAGGTCAAAGTAGGTGCAGTAAATTGCAAATACCACAATTCATTTTGCTACAACTCTATGAGAATTGGCAGCTATCCGTCTCTATTATTTTATCCTGATGTAAGTACTATACATCCATGACTATTATTTTACTATCTATATTCATGATGTGACCCTTTTTTGAGGTAAAGGGCTTGAATCAGTATATTTCTATCAACTTTGGTACTGGAGAGTCAGAATTTTGGGCTTGCCTTTACTGTTTGTTGAGCATGGCCCCCATCAGATCAGGGTGAGAACAATTTGGGATACTTAGATGTCTGGAAACCTGTCACTCGCTTCCCTAACCAATCCCATATCCGATTTTTGATGTTCTAAGGTATGGTTCAGATTTATTTGCTCATACATTTCGTCACTACTTTGAAACGCAGTAACTCTGTACTCATCCCATACATCGTTCGTCATTTTCTTTTGAATGCCAGAATCAGTTACGAGGTTTTTTCAAAGTAGTGACCATATCTAGACTTTACACACATAAATGTTAAAAATTAATTAAGCATTTTTTTTTTATTTCAGGGTAAAAAAGGCAACTACATTCACTATAGCGGTGCTCGTACATTTAAAGCATTAGAAGACTTCGTCCTAGCCTACATAGAAAAATCAAATTATGTTCCTACTCTAACTTACCTAAGAGGCCTCGACAAACCAATGGCCTATGTATTGGGAAGATCTAGAATAGAACATGATGTTTTGACAAGACTAGCATATCATTTAGTAAGTTAAATTGCTATTAACTAGTTTTGATTTCTTATAAGAATCTACATAGTTTAGTTGCCCATAACAATACCTACAATGTGTGCCAATTGGTCAATGGTCCTCTGATGGCCTGGCGACAGGGTTCAAACCCCGACTCGTACCAATGAGCTTTTCAGAATTTATGTATGAAATATCATTTGATATGTAGGTACCATTCGCTTTACGGTAAAGGAAAACAACGTGAAGAAAACTAGTATTAAGCAGTCTCTTTCATAAAAAGTAGTGTCTTTTACCGTTTCCCGCGTCTATTCCTGGGATTAGTTGCCAAGCGGACCAGGCTCCCATTAGCCGTGACAAAATGCCAGGATAACGCGAGGACGATGAAGAAGACGGACAATGAGTACTGATTAGCTTTGACAAGTTTAATTATTAATTCAGGTCTAAGGTACCTGCACCAAACATGGGTGTGAAATTGAAATTCATTTGAATGGTTAAAAGTATGAAATCTATTGGTTGTGCTGTCTTGGAACCTGGCCATCTTTGGTGCAGGTACCTTATTAATTGCTATCACGCCATCAGATAGAGGTCTTTTTGAGATTACTGTGGGGGACCAGTCAATTTGTTTAAGAATGTCCTGTAATAGTTTCATAACATTGTTCTTAAGTGCAAACAAAATCGTAACTTATTCCTCAGGCCTCGTTGTACAGTGCAGAGGCCTATTTCTCGAACACTTGTAACTGGTAATACAAGTGGAAGTTACTTTTTGACACCTGTTTTTAGAGACTTCCGCTTGTATTACAAGTAACAAGTGTTCGAGAAATAGTCTCCAGTTGTCTTAACTGATAACCTATCCATGAAGGTTAAAAAATAATTACACAATTAAACTTACTACTTTATTGCTCTTCTAACCCAGTCTGTGTACTTAGACTATTTATCTCTATGTCGATGTTTTCAGAATGGGCTTGTTACGCTAGCTGTGCTCGAAGACAAAAACCTCAGGTCTGAACTAACAAATAATGAATACACGACCGTGGTATACAGATTCAGAAAAACGGTGAAGGAGATTACGAGTACAGAGGAAAAGGAAATTCTCAGTGAAATTATCGAGGCTCTGCCGACTATTGAACCAGTGGACCCCGAGAAGTTTAAGGTATGTGGAAAGTTTACTGCCAAAATTAAAATAATGATTGTGGTAGACGGCAATAGATGTCGCGCGCGTTGAATGATCCGCCACCCTGCGCTTTAAGGGAGCGTCGAGCGTCCAGTGGCGCCCTCATTAGTGGGATTGAGTTTTCTAATAAACCAACTTTACTTTTTTTTCCAAACGGAATAGAATAATTTTGAGTGGCCACTATTTTCCGTATTCTGTAAATTTGTAAAAAATAATAAAAACTAACTATACAACAAAGACCAAAAGTTGCGGAATTGGTAGGATTACAACATATACGTGTTAAATTTTGCAGGAATAAATTGGTTTATTAGTAAACACAATCCCCCTAATGAGGGCGCCCCCTTAAAATGAAAACTTCACGTCTAAGTATGGTAGGTAGCGTTCACTGCAAGTCACACAGGTTACTCTTTTTTATACAAACAATTTGGACCTACGGCGATCTCCGTAAAGTCCAAATTCGCTCAACAAAATGCGATAGCATGGCGTCACGGGCATATTTATTTGTCGTCTGGCGTTCATAAGGTTAAATCTACATCTACAATATTCACATAATGATTAATGGTTACATCATATTAATAATTTGAAATGTCAAAGCGTAACGTTATTGTCACTTATCGTTTGGTTATTCAGTGTATTTTCAAAATGTTAAGTATGAATTATTTGACATAAGCGTAATTTACAACTCTTAAATTGTTTTGCAACGAGCCATTGGTAATTAAATAATTAACACGTTTTAACACGAAGAAGCCGAAGAAAAAGTCCAAGCTAAGTGTATATTTTATTCTAGGATATAAGAAACCAGCTACGCGCCGGCTATCAAAATGCTTGGGTTTTATATTTCTCGAAGAATGATGATGATAAATTGCTGCTGTATCAGATGAGGATGAAGTTCCCAGTTATGCATTTTGGTAAATATATAAATTTATAATTTGCAAAACACTCATAACTCATAAGATACCAGTAAGATGTATGAAAAACAGGCACTTTTAGCTTCATTATATTAAACATATCTACTTGGTTGATCTTCTTTTTGCTAGGGACTTGCTTAACCTACACTTGTAAATATATGACCACACAGTTTAATATTAGGTACATTGATTTGCATTATTGTACCAGCAATTTTAGATTTATTCCAATACTTAACTCTTTATCCCATAATTAAGCTTAAGAAAATAAAAGACAATACGTACAAGTAGTACACACATATACGCCACGAAGTATAATACCAAAAATCTGGCTGCACTTCAAACGACGCCAATACCGTATTACACGCTGTTTTGTAAATGCCTTATCTTAATATTGTAGAAAGAGGGAACCCTACTCAATGTTCTATCCGACAGACAGTTGGCTTTCTTTTTAATGTCTTCTAAACTCCAGGTGAAATCGACTGCGACGCGTGGTCACATCTCTGCCTGTCGCTGCAAGTGGACACCTCGCCAGCGTGGGCGCTGCTCAAGCCCGGAGGCGCCTACCAAAAGGCCTCACCGTCAGCCGACCTGAAGACGTTCCTTCGGATCGCCCCGTTGGCTACTAAGCTGCATTCCTTAGCGCCATCTGCCATTCAAACTTTGCACGAAGGTTAGTAACCGACTAAAGTAAGTTAATTAGACTCTACCCAAGTTTAACTAATTTTATTCGATATTTCTTTTAACAAAACCGTACCAATTCGGTACAGCGAGATTTAATGGCGCTAGAAGGTTTCATACATTATTCAGTAACCCTAGCTGTCAAAGGACGACTATAGGTGCATAATAACATACAAGTTGCTAATAATTTATATTAGCTGTAATATAAAGTTTGAAAATCAAATAACAACCATTATTAGATCGGTATCAGAATGATTTATTCTTCTATTCGATCATAGACAAACTAAACTAACTACACATTACCTATCACAAAAAGAGACGTGTCTTTACTTTATATCGCTTTAATAAGCGCTAAATACAAAAGTAGTTAGAATTTACGTCTATTTCTCAATTCTCTTTAAATTTTATTTAAGTACCTCCGTATAACATAATTTATTACGTGTCTGTTCCAATTACCTGCATGGTTTTTAAAATTTTTAGTAGCGCCAGTAAACCTTATCAGTTATGAGGGATTAGATTTTTACGTTACGTAGCTATGTTTTAGTAACTAATAAGGCAGCAGATGGTGTTATTTTCATCCAAGCTTTCAATTCGTAAACTATTTTATTGCAGTCGAGCTATTGTTTAACCCGATTTATACCACGTTTTACAGATGTTGGATCATGGGTGGTATTAGTAATACCATACAAGGTTTTTTGGGACGTCGTAGCTGAAGCATTCACGCGCGCCTCTCTGCATTTCCTGAACTCGGAAGATATAAGCGTAAGCATCTAGCGTCCTAACGGCAATTTTACAGGTTGCTAAAAGGCTTCGTAGAATTCCTTGGCCATTCCTTCTACTCAAAGTCGAATCAAAAATGTACTGACACAATTTTAATCCGCACATTTATATATCTTAGATGCAAAGATCAAAGGGGCGTATTTTTGTAGGTATGTACATTGTTCACACACACACACTCACACACACCCACACGCGCGCGCGCGCGCACGCACGCACGCACGCACACACACACACACACACACACACACACACACACACACACACACACACACACACACACACAAGACTAATTGTACACCATCACCACAAGAAACTAACCTGTGGTGTAAATTTAAGCTAAGTAGGCCACTGGGCTCCTATGTACTGTTGAAAACGTTAGATTACGTTGTTGGTAATGTTATATTACAAGTATGCCAGAAATTTTCTTTGTTCATGTTTTGTAATCTTGTGACCACTTTTCTTGGTTCACTTGACTCTGCTTGGATCTCTTGAGCTGCCAGATCCATTCATAACAAATTGTGATCTAAACTAGATAGGTTTCGTTACTTTTATCGTTCACCACATGGACCTCTTTTTCGTCCTAAAACCATAATCGCCTGACTGAATAATAGATATGCGTTTAACATATTTTTTAAACGTGATTTTCAAATGGTCCTTTAAAAAGTTTTATGTATTAATTAACATTCGTTTTTTTTTTCTATTCTTGACAATTACTTTGCAATTACTCTACTGACTTATCGATTATTTTGTGTTCTAAGATTGAACTGTCTATTTTTTTTTTTTTTTCACAGTTCGGTATAATTACGTGCTGTGAAAAAACGGCCAGTTACTGTCGCGAAGTGTCCTCTAATTCTCCGGTAGTTGTGATGCAAACTGGCGAGAAGAGAGACGTGTACAGCGGGCGCATAGACGAACACCAGATAGTCGACTTCATACAACTTGTTAAGGATAGCGCAGGTATACATAGTTTGACCCCTTAGCATGTAATGTACACTACTACAGTAAGTTCCATATAGTTCTCACGACACTATGAAGCGCGTAATATAATACCCTCGAGATTCGGAGTGTCTCAATCGATAGTATTACTTTTGGATTTGGAACCTTTTCGGTTTAATTTAAATTCAATTTTTTTATGTTATTTTGTCCTATTTTGTTATCTAGGAGCCTACCTATATAGGTAAGCTCCTAGATATATGTCGGGAAGATAACTATTTTCTGACAACATTTTACTTCACCTAAGATTTTAAGATGCCACCTCTAATTGATTTCTTAATAAGCCTATAGAGAGTCCCACTGCTGGGCAAAGGCCTCCCCTCTTGATTTCCACTCTTCCCTGTCATGTGCAATCTTTGGCCGTTCGTTGTGGGATACTGCAAGAGAAAAATACTCCTCATTATAAGGTTGAATTTATAGTTAGGTAAAAATTGTAGTACAGTCCAACATAGATAAAATCCTTGAATTAGTAAAGCAACAGTTTGTGCATTCCAGATTGTCCTGAACCCAGGTCTAAATATTCTGATTAATTTTTAGATTTGGAGTTGACGGAGGAGCAGGCCCTGGATATATTAGACCCCAGCCGCGAGCAAACGTGGTTGGTGGCGTACCTACCGCCCGGCTACGAAGACATGAAGCACGAGTGGCGCCTGATCGCAAATAAGGTATAATAGTATAATAGCACCCAGGGCGGTAAAACGAAGAATGGCTCAGATCG
The DNA here is from genome assembly GCA_022674325.2 of Grapholita molesta. NCBI lineage: Eukaryota > Metazoa > Arthropoda > Insecta > Lepidoptera > Tortricidae > Grapholita > Grapholita molesta. The sequence continues at coordinate 19,981,096 of CP053121.2, read as the reverse complement.
CGGGTATTTGTGGCCCGAACCGGAGGTGAGGGCTATAAACAAGCTATCTGAGGCCTTTTTTATTACCGCCCGTGGTGCGTACATAGCTTTACGTCTTCATCTGGGTGTAAAATGAGATTTTCCGTCGCGCCCTCAGGCGGTAAATCTCTCTTACCGCCCAGTGTGACGTAAAAATATTTTTACAAAACAGACTTTAAAAACGGTTTAGCCATAATTTAATTGTTAACACGTTGGTGGACAGTAAATGACGGCATCTGTCATAGGTACACCCCGTTATCTAATGCTCATTTTAGGGGCAATCTAAAATAGTGATGTTGCTTCACATAATTAGTCATTTCATATTTATCTATAAAAGTTTATATGTCAAACTAAAATTTTTCTTCAGTGAAAGCTATAGACACATTCGTATTTAAACTTACATGGGACATATTTAATAATTAACGATTAATACGGTACTACTCACGTTTATTTAGTCACTCGCGCGACATGTTTCGGAGAATATAGGCCTCCATTTTCAAGCACTAAGAGTGCTGAGTATCCGATCGGTTCGCCGCTCGCGTTCGTTCACGCTCGAGACACATTCATTCCTCTTTTTAGTCGAATCGGAGGGCGACAATTATAAATATCGAATATCGTCAGTTTGAGGTCCGATTTTTGAAATAGTCACCGAGTACTCTTCATAGAGATTCTCATTCATTCTCTATGAAAATCAATTGGTGACTATTTCAAAAATCGGACCTAAGATCTTTTGACATGTTATTGAGTGACTAAGTCAACTTAATTTTTTATCGACTTATTTTATCGTAACTGCCCAATCACTTGCCCCTAAACTGAGCATAAGATAACGGGGTGTAGTCATAGGCCATAGGAAACAAAGACATACGCGACGCCTATAGGCGTACTGTTCAACATAGTGTTAAGTAAAGAATTTGATGACATTGTTTAGTAAAGCCAGGATAGCATTACTAGATTGTCAAGAACTTATGACCATACGTGCTGGTTTATAACTTTTATAAGCTATTCATATCATACACGGTCTGTCTGCTTCTCCTTACTAAATAATTAACAAAATCGACATAAATACAAAAAGAATCTTCATACAATTTAAAATATACTATAAAACTGCTTTCTCGTAATACAGTTAAGTAAATGTAAATGAACAACGTACTTAGTGTACATTTTATTCAATTATTTGACGCTAAATAACTCAACTTAAGTTTAACATGGCCTAACATGAATTGTAATTGTCAACCCGGGATCTGGATTACCATATACCCCATCTTGTTGACATTTGTGCTTGTTAAAAATAATGAATTTTGAAAGTTGTTGAATTGAATTGAAATATTGAATATATATTTCAATAACGGCTTTCACTCCTTGCTGTTCTTGGCAAGGTGGATTTTGGAGGTCATCGTAATAGTTATATTTGGAATGAAAATTTTTAGTCCTCTATGGGATGACACCTCCTTCGCCATATTTAAGGATATAAAATGCAACCTGTTTACTTTAAGTTTTGAAAATAAAAATAATGTGATGTGGGCGCAGCTGCGGGCGCTGCCGTTCGTGCGCGTGGGCGTGCTGGCGTGCGCGCGCGGGCGCGGCGGGCTGTGCGCCAACGTGCGCGCGCCGGCCGCCCGTCTGTACCCGCTCGCCGCCGGCCAGCACTACTCGTGAGTCCACCGGAACCATACATATAAGCGACGCCCTTCTTAACCTTTCGTATGCTTGGCAGCAGGTCTGCTCCATGTATAAGTTCGAAAAGGGTGCACATACGAAACGTTAATGGGGGGGTTACTGATTTCTGTTTTGTTGCGGCCAGGTAGAGAGAGTGGACATTAGTACATTATTAGGCTGGAAGTAAAGGGGTTGCCGGCCGTCTAAAATATACTTTAGTGCTTTTTTCAAACCTGCATTGAAATGAATAATTAAAAAAGTCTTTAAATAAAAAAACAAAAAATTCCATGTTGATGTTACAAATATTTGTGAAATGGAAATTGAAAGATCCACTTCCAGGCTTAGGCCTGCAACTTGGTTTGAAATTTCGTTACAGACCCCACGCCCGAGACGTAATACTCGTCAGCCTAATATAAAGAACATAATATCAACCAGGGATCGTTACCGGTATTCTTAATACCGCTTAAAAAGTAGGTATAACCGGTTATAGTTGCATTTCGCTATTTATATCGATAAAGCTCAGATTAGCGGTATAATCAAAACTGATATTCAAATTATTAGCGGTTTTGCCAATTGACAGCAATACCTCTATTTAGCACTTTACCCCTAAAAACTATTACCGGTAATAGCCGTCAGTGTCAATGTACTCGAGTCGTATGATATGATAAACTAATTTACTTATACAGTATATAGTTGACACTTCAGCCAGCCATGCACATTGTCAGCGGGACTCATAGGGGTGGCGAACCTAAGCCCAATTAAAACAAATATAGATTTATCCTATTCAAAACATAATTGAAAAAAATATTTGTAGTACTTAGTAATAGTAATAAAAAATACTATGTATGTATATTCCTTGGCTGAATAGGGGTGTTGACACATATTTAATTTATAACAAAATTAAGTAAAATGGACAAATAATTACAAACATAATCAAGGCAAACGCGTAAAAATAATTAAAAATATATGTTGACGTGATTCAGAGGTCACAATTTAAAAAGTATAAAATTCAGATTGTATATGTATAACCTTCGTACCATTCGATTTCTCACGTTTTACTGAAAAATAAAATGCAATGCAACTATATAACATAAACACAAAATCTCTCGGACTCAATAGCAAGGAAGCAGAATTAACATCTTTATTTCCCGAAGTCCTTACCTGGTAATGGGTAAAATAAATAAAAAACCTTATTTATTGGTTGCCCAGAAACTAAATAAGGAACTAGCCAAAACATTTTCAAAGAAATACGGCTGTAGTATTTTTAGGTATATATACTTTCGTGGGAATCAGAGATGTTTAAAGAACCAACGTTTAATATAATTCCTATTTATTTAACATAAAAGTATTAAATCAAGTAAGTCTAGGTACAAATACTTCTCAAGTGTAGTGACAAGTTGACAACCCTGTTCCGACACTCATAGTTCTGTCATAAGTCATAAAATTATACATGAAATGGCGGCGCTACCGCGAACAACGATATTCGTTTCGAACGATTGTCTCTGTCTTAAGCCTTAATTGGAATAAAAGAGAGATGCTCTAAATATACGAACTTCGATGTTCGTGGTACCGGGCCTAAAGTGATGAAGTACGTCTTGTCATTCAATAGAGATTTTGACAGCCATATCTTAGGGAATAAGGGATAATTGATTAACAATTTGTAAGAAACTATCGCCTTAACGACTTTAGTGCTGGAATAATTAATATAAAGTACCTATTTTGCTCGCAAAAAAAGCGTAAGATGTATGCAATCCTGCGGCGCTTACTGTTTTTTCGAGTTGATAAAGTTTGTATTGGAGAGATATCATTTTTTTTCATATTTTTTTACCGTTTAAACCTTCCCTGAGCTACTGCAAATATTTCGAGACCAAAATTAAAAGAGAAATAGGGGTTCATTTTTATATATATAGATAGATAGATTACAGATATAGTGAGAAATTATTTTCCTTTAGAAAAACTCGTACCTCGATCAAAATAAGACGGCATCCGTACTATCAATTAATGATTTTGATTGTATTATATGCATGACATTTTCATATCCATTCATATAAAACTTTATTGTTTAATGCCAAATATAATTTTTCAGTTTGACGTATAATGCTAAACAATAAAGTTCCAATATTAATGGATATGAAAATGTCAGTTATTTAATACGATCATTCTTGGCAGTTCGGAGGTCATCGTATTCCGATAAAGATCCGAGTCTTCCCGAAGAAAATAATCTCTATAGTAACCATTTAGTAGTAATGTTTAATTGACATCTTATCTTTCAATTGCAATGAATACCGGTATTTAATACAGGTATTTAATATCGTAAATAGTCTAGCCATAGAGGTATGCATAAAAGCGAAATGACAACAATACCTCTAATTAGAATACAGGTATTCTTTTATTAGCGGTAATAGTCTGTCAAATGTATACAGGTATTTAATAAAACCGGTTTTACAATCCCTCATATCAACATTTCATTGCATGCTTACGATAAATAATAATGTCGAAAGAGACGACTTCATGCCACCCGCGTGAGAAAGGAATGAGCTCATATTCTTACAGACTAGAGCACATCATCATCATCATCATCTTCAGCCTATCGTAGTCCACTGCTGGACATAGGCCTCCCCAATTTCACGCCATCGTGTTCGATTTTCGGCTGTTCGCATCCAACTCCTGCCAGCCATCTTGCGCAAGTCGTCACTCCACCTAGCCTGAGGGCGCCCTACACTACGCTTGCCGAGACGCGGTCTCCACTCAAGAACTCGTTTACCCCAACGGTTATCGGTTCGGACTAGAGCACAATACATACCAATTGCGAATATAGATAAATATTATTCTCTGCGATAATTATTATAAAATATTTCTTGTAAGCGTTGTATGTTTTTCATATGTAACACACCATACAACGAGAGAGACAAGAATGAATAATTAGTAAAAAGAAAATATGATACAAGTTTTTTCTACTCGTCACTAGAGGGCACTAGTAGTATGATCTCTCAGAGCTCTGAATTACATCAGGGTTGGTTTAGGGAATGATTATTAGTGTTATGAAATGAATTAAGGCCCGCCACGTAATGCTTATTATATTTATATTATTACGCATTATGCCATTACATTAGTATCTCATATTATTCTGTGATTATGATTATATCATCATAAACTCATAACGATTGTCAAAAGCCTTTATGTAACAAACTCTAATCACGATTATTACTTCATTATCTTTGTTTCAGAGTAAGTTTACAGAATCTAAAGGAGGTGCCGTACATACTGGAGTGGGCGCTGGAACACATTGATGACTCAGTGCAGAAACTGAATTGGAACTCCTTCTCCAAGAATGTTATTGCCGAAGAACTGCAGTTGTCAAGGTTTGTAGCCATTTCTATGTTATACTGTCATGAAATCAAGTATTTGCTTAATTAACTAATACCATGGTTATACTGTACCTCTGGGTCACTCTTAAAACAGCGGTTGCCCTTTCTATAATGGGTCACCCATGTGGCACATTTCTTCTAACATACTGTACTTCTGGGTCAGAATAACAACACATTTTGTAGTTTTCGATAATTGAGATCAATTCCATTTACCTATTTCAATATAACCTACATTCAAATGTGTTTATTTAATTGCAGCGGCAAGAAACCCTGGTTGGTCTACTTCCACTCCCCTCGGTGCTATCGGTGCTATGAGATGTATGCCGATTTTGCGATAGCTGGCATCGTAAGTATTAGTTGCAGTTTGAATTTGGTATCAAGTAATAATTGGATGTGTCATATTCTCATAGGTATGTGACAACTTATATTGGCGTTATTAATTAACAAAATACATATTGTTACTGTTATGGTTTTCTTGTGTCACATTCTAAGAAAAACAAACAAAACACAACCAATTGAATTTTTTTATTTGATAGGCATATTGAGATTTTATTATGTCGCTTTGACATGGTCATTGTCACGTCAAGAAAGTAATGTCATTTAATCTGTTGAATAACAAACGGCATGTTACGTTGGTGAAAATCAGTTTTCAGATAAATCAGAGTTCATACTTACGAACCATATCTTGGCATCTAGGACAATTTTTTCTGTCGACTTTCTGAGTGGTCAACGAGTTAATAAACAACTATCTCTGTCCTCAGCTACTTAACAATGCAGTGAACCTAGGCAAAGTGAACTGCCTCAACGAGCGCGGCGTGTGTCAACACGAGCACATAACCAGCTACCCATCGCTCCGACTCTACCTCAACAGAAACAGCCATCAGAGATTCAGCAGCGTCATTTCCGTACACGTACAAGACTATGCCTCTCTTCTTAAGCACATAAAGGCACACTTGATGAAGTATGATGAAAGTTTACTTTCGGGTATTGATGTAATATCAAACCATGATGAATTATAATTATTAATGTTTTAGGTAGTAAATTTAAATAATCTCAATAACAAAATCTCCACAACAAATACTTAATTTTCGTCAATCATTTAGTTTATTAACGACACATTGCGATGAAACATCGTGAAGAAACATTCATAACATCGAATTCAAAATTTTCGACCCCAAAACGCTTTCACAGCGTAGGGACTATAGCCTGATATCTCTTGTAAATGAGAAGCCCAGTGGAATCTATTGCCTATTGCCTGAAAAAATTGGTTTGCTAGAAGTAGAAACAAAATCGCAATCTCTGTATTTGGTAGGTATTACTTACGTAAGACAAAGCCGGTATGATACTCTGTCTATTCTCTAAGTGAGCCATTAGTGAGAACTCTGTAGCCAAATGTTATTATTATTATATTAGGACCGATGTTCGCCTTGAACATCGTCAGGTTTCTACTTCCTGTAGTAAAGATTTTTAGCTTTATATTTCCTAACTTGATACTCATTATTACAATCTACTACTAGTACTATACTATAAGATTAAAATGTGATAATAATGAATCTATAAGAATAATTCATAAATGTAATATTTTTTTAAATAAACACTAATTGAAATTAAGTATTTTATTGATATTTTATATGCTCACAAGAATAACATCGCAAATACCTTTTTAAAGGATTTGTATATTCTTTAACTTTAATGGATAATCGGCATTTTCACAAACAGCATCTGAAAATAAAATACTAGTTTTACTCTCACTATTGAGTAGCAATAAACATAACATAATGCTACGTTTACATTCAGCCGAAGTGAGCAGGGAAGGGGACATGAGCAGTTTACACACTGCTCATGCCACGATGCTTCTCATGCCACTGCCATTGGCGGCGGCGCTCCCCTGAATGGCGGTTTTTTGTGCGGAAGGCCGGCAACGAGAGTGGCAGTGCGTGTTTACATTCTGCTCCGTCGAAAATGAGTTAAGCAGGTAGTTTGATAATTAGGTAATTTCAAAGTTCTATTATGATGAATAGATATCATCCACCATCGTCTACGACACTTTCTTTTTGTGTCATCGATACCTTTTTAAAATTTCTAACATAATTATGTATCGCAAAATGACACTGCGTGGCCTCTGTAATTGTTTCGACGTCTGCCATTGCCTAAACTTGGAAGCGAAGTGAGCGGCATACTTGTAAATTTCAGGCATCTTTCTCTTTTACCCCAATTAAGACGTCATGAGAGAATCGTCTGAAATTTCCGAATATCGGTTTTGGCGGTAACTCCTCAGTATATACCTAAACACAACACTGCTCCCGATGCTGCTACAGCAGTATTTAAAGAATTACCTATTACCGGCAGCACGAGGAGCAGCGGCAGGAGCTGAATGTAAATGAGGCATAACGAATTTTTTAAACTGAAATTAATCGTGACGTCGGAAAGCTGCATCGCAGACGCCACGTCTTATGTCTTTACAGTGTCATACATACGAGTTGGTGTGTGGTGGTGGTCAAAGCGTTAAGCGATTAATTGACGTTCGTTTTATTATGGATTTCTCAATTTAAAAAATATCTAGATATGTTAATAGTTAAATAGTGAACTATTAAGACCTACTAAACCGTATCATACCAGGTGTCGCCTGTAATAAGGTAGGTCAGGCATATAAGGCCCAGCTGGTTACAAGGCCTAGAAGCCAAAAATCACATTTCCAATAGTATAATTCGTTCGACACTTCACGTACACAAAGAAAAAGTCGATAAAACGAGCTGGCAGCAGCGGTTGGATTCGTATGTGCCGTCATCCTGTCAATACCTTCCAAACAGTCTTTGGGTGAGGTTGCGGCTGCGCTTGATGTAAATTTTGCTAAAAAAAAATGCGTTTTTTCGAGGTTTTTGATTATGCACTGTTATTTTTTAATTTGGATCTAAACAGAGGTTAACCTGGCTGTATGTAGAAAGGTAAGTTTTTAGTTTCTTGTCTATTTTTATGTTTAATAATCGTCATTATTATAGAACCTTTACTTTAGCTAATAAGGCCCACTATTAGAGTAGGTAATAAGGCCCGGGCCCCGGGCCTTATTAAACGTATGAGACGTAATGGTATAAATAAATAAAAAACAGCACTAAATAGCTAATTTAGACAATTTAACTAAATAAATTTTAATGTATTTAGACTTTTTCTTTCCAGACAAAAATGTCGTCACCAACAGCACCTGTCAGCACCAATCTTCGTCAAAAACACAAGAACAAGATTATTAGCTTCTATATAAAGCCTTTAGTTCAAAAAGGCCCACAAAATTATGGTTGATTGATAAATTATGATTATACCTAGATATTTTTCTAGCAGGAATGACATTTGCTTTGTGCTTGCCACAATCAAATTATCGACAATCCTGTTATCGATAAGTACATACTACTTCAACGACAATACGTACACATAGTCTGCCTACCTAGACGCCGCGTGCCATCGATCTTGAACAAATTGAACGTAATCCGTACACTTTTGATCCAATTTACTTTTATTATTTGCAATGAATAGTTCCAAATAGTTTTCTGAAGTATGTAAAATATAAATAAATAGATAGTTTTCGATATTTCAATCGAAAGAAAAATAGAAAAAATTGACTTGAAGCGGGACTCGAACCCACAACCACTAGATCACTAGCCCAGTGCACTACCAATTGTGCTATCCGAGTACAATGGTAACGGAAGATATTCGCTAGCAGACATTTCTGCATAATAAAGAATAATTTTGATAGTTTTGTTATTGTTATTTATTTTTAACCTTTTTAGTTTTTTTTTGTTTTTGTATTACCTGTATGTCATCGAAGTGGTAGTTATAGATAACATCCGGACCGTCGATGTTTTTATTTTGTCAATCACTTACAAGAAATCGTTCGTGCTAGAAAAATATCTAGGTATAATTATGATTCTTTTTTATTTTTGTTAAATATTAATGTTACCAGTGCACAGTGCTGTAACAAATGAAGGTTTAAATTTATGTTAATTCTTACTATTTTAAAGGAAAATCGTTGATTTCTTATATGTGACCGTCCATGGCTAAAGGTCCCTTATGGCAGGTATTGAGTTAAGCACAGATCCTAAATCTACATTAAATAAGCTACCTTACACAAAAAAAACATGACTCTAAGTCCCATACTTTTTTTTATAAAAAACATTAAATTTACAAATGCTAAAACTGCACTTTTGAGAAATCGTCAAAAGAAGTTTGAAACTAGTTTTAAGTGTGTTCCCATTGGAAGTTACATAGATTATGATTGATTTCGTATCTAAAGGGTTTTTTCTTTGGAACCCAGTCATGGTTTTTTTAATGTGACTTCCAGATCATCAAAAAATAGCCTTTGAATATAGCAACACGCTCATATGGACGAAACTATTAAAAATATTTTTTTCGGCTTTTCCTTTAATATGTTGTAATCAGAATCATTGTATATAGTAGAACATTTTTGAGCTTACATTTTAGGATACAAACAAAAATCACATAGGCTATGAATTTTTTTTTTTTATTAAAATGTTATTATTGTTATCAGTTACATCTTTCCTAGAACAATAACAAATTTGGTATAGTATGTTCTAAATTATATTTTAATCAGTCCACAGGAGTATCACAAAAGTCTTATTATTATTCTGCAGGTCACGCTTTTTTATTTATACACGATTAAAGTTACGTAAAAATCACAATTTCACTCCCATACATTTGAGAAAAGGGCCCATATGACCAATCACAGACAAAACATATTAATAATTACAATACGGCACAATATTAACATAATTAATTTGCTAATCTTGTATCAAAACAGCAATCCGAAGAATAAATGTTATTATACATTTTCTAAAAATATTGATCAGTAATGAGTAATTTTCATTTAAAGTTAACGTTAAATAATACACATAGTACCTACCTAGTGATCCCGAAAGCCGAAAGAGAACACAATATCTGTGCTGTTAACAGTCCGTTACCACTAAGGAGCCATTCATAAATCACGTAAGGACATTTTAGGTGATTTTTGATCCCCCTCTCCTTCCCGTGTAGGGGTGTGTATATTGGGGGTCAGACCCCCCTTACACGCCATCTTTGGCTCTGTATGGATAATCGTCAAAAAAAATAAACTTTCCAGGCCTAGGCCTTTATATGAAATTACATTGTTATTACGAAAACACCATTTCGTATCCGGTTTCTGTTACACCACACCACAGTAGCTACATGTAGGTGGTTTTTCTACGTTTTGTAGGTAATACATCTAGTGCTGAAGCCGTCGAGAGATGTTTTGAAGTCAGTCGAAAAATATAGTACCTACCTACACGTAAAGTAAAATTTAAAATGACCGTAGGTACAGTCAGCAGCAGAAGTAGATACGCGTTTGAGGTGTTCAAAATGAGGTCAACAGATCTCTATTGTCACGAGAATAATAGCGCGTGAAGGTCATTTTGAACACTTCAAACGCTTAGCCACTATTGCTGCTGACTGTACCTAAAGCCGTTTTTGTTATTATACTTATGTATATAACTTAAACTTGTTTATAATATCAGATATGAGTCCCATGGATTTGCACGCATTTCTAGTGACTGCTTAGGTACTATCAGGACGGCCGTATCCTTGTTTGCCACTGACATAGTATACAAAATAAGCAAAAATTGAAAAAAAAAATACTTGTAAACAATTTTAATTATTATATCTGTTGAGCTTTGTCATTTTTGTATGCAATTTCCCATAAGGGACCTTTTCTACTAAACTTTGAACTCAATTTTAATAAAGAAAGAATTAACGTACACATCTGACACCAAGGTAAAAACATACCCCTATTTGTATATTTTACTATTTTGCATAGAACTAAAAAATGATAATTTTGACGGGTTTTACAAAAACGCCAATATCTCCGTAACTAGAAACTGCCATAAGGGACCTTTTCTTATTGACGGTCACATATGTTTAGTATAATAAGGCCCAAAGGCAAATTATAAATATCTTCATGTTATGAAGGTACCAAATATTGTTTCATGTGTAAGTGTGACGTTAAAAAGTTTAAAAACATGTTATTTACGTTAATATGATCAATTCTTTGGCGGGCTTTATTACCTACATAGTGTTTAATAAGGCCCAAAACAGTAGTTTAAAAAAACTTTCAGTAACCTCAAATACACTAATATTTTCACTGTTATTTTGATTTATTAAGAAATTTAAATAAACGTGTCGTCTATATCGAATGTGTTTTACTTGTTATCCTGATTATATCGACAGATATTTCGTTTTAAATAATGGTGGGCCTTATATGCCTAATCTACCTTAGAAGCATTAACTTTAGGCATCGTTTCTACATCACAAACGTAGCAACATTTGTGCCTTTGAAAATAACTTATAGTTTAATAAACATTAATAAAAAAAGATTTTCCAATGTATTGCGAAAACTATGAAGTTTGTATGTAGGCTGACAGTAAACGTCAACTAGACTATTGGATGCTGTTCATTGAAAATACTATTTGGTTTGTTCGAAAAAATCACAATTAATATATTACCCAATTATGTAAGTTGTAGAACAAATGTTGTTACCTACGTTCGTGGTGTAGAAACGATCCCTAAAATTGTTGCTTCTATTACAGGCCGCACCCAGTATAGTCCTTATATTTCCATTATAGGTCACCTAGTCACATTATAGTAGTCTTAACGTTTTAAGAAAACAAGTGAGTTGATGGCAGAAGGCGCCGAAATCTCGTATCGGTAACATCAAAGGCTTATATTATGATTCAGGATGCGATAATTAGATGGTGGTCTAATCACTAAGCCTGTAAAAACTGTATGTGAAATTGTATGTGCGTCTAATGGAACCCCACGGCCGTTGTGATGTCTACGCCCGGTACCGCGAACACCGAAGTTCGTATATTTCGAGCATCTTTCTCTTTTACTCCAATTAAGGCGTCATGAGAGGGATAGAGACAATAGTCCGAAATTTACGAATATCGTGTTTCGCGGTAGCGCCCCTGCTTTTCAAACTTAGCCGACACACCGCACACTGTGTCGTCGTTTACTAATTTGAAATATTATGTATCTATCTAGACATACACCATTTGAGAGATTTATTTTATCTTTATTGCACTATCACTATAGAAGATAGTACAAATAGCACACTTAATCCTTAAGGCATTCTTTACCAGTCAACCATTCACTGCTAATGACGACACATTGTCGTCATGGCATAACGCTTTTTGCACGCCGATGACAACAGCGTGTCTTCAGTACGATCTGGCTTTTATCTCCTATTACAATCACTGTTTTAACGGATTTTTCGTTAATTCAGATAGTTACAAGCCACGGCAAACCCTAAGCAGGATTTGATAATATTATGAGCAAATCTTACTTTTGATAGACACTAAACTATTAGGAGAGAATTAGACTTCTTACATAGTGTATTGCATGTTTTTCATAATTTAACAAAAAACGCAATACTTACTGAACAAATTAATAATTTAAAAACAACACAATTTTATTTTGCTGATTACTTTACAGAGTGACGACAACGAGTTGTCATATAGCAAGCGGCTGGTACTTTTATTACTGCTAATGATAATGATGAGGTATCTTCGAAGATCGCACTTCATCAGTTTAAACCTTATGGCCGTCCACTTAAACTTTTTATATGAATTAAATTAGAGTTAAACTTTTAAAACATAATAATGGTTTTAAGGGGCCAATAAATAGCGTTACTCGTTTTTTTATAACCAGCATGTTTTTTTATTAAGAACGAAACCATAAACGTTCGGCTACCTGCCGTAGGTGTATCTTTTACGACCGCATTTGTTTGTATTCATAAACGCCTATTTACCATTACAGTTGTGCAGATAAAGATTGCAAATAATTCAATAATCTGCTTCAATTGTCGCCGCCGCTCGCTCCGTGAAAGACAATGTCAAACTGATAACACGATCCGAAACTATTTATTACCTTGGTCAGCATTTGGTTTTCAAAGGTTCACATAAAAGAAGAACCGACGATTTTGATTTATGACCCTTATCGTTTTTAGAAGGGGTAGGACTTTTTAACTATCTATTCTTTTAGAAATTTGCAGTTGACGCACAAACATAAAATGTATAAATTAGTCTTGGCTTGTCCGTTGACTACTGCACTTCGTCTCGTGATATTGTGTTACTGTGATACTGTGCTTCTCTTTAACCTGGCAATTAATAACTTGACTTCGAAGCTGCACCCCCGAATGTACCTATATCAAATAAATCCTGACATTTAATTTATGAGTGGCACAGTATAACATCCTATATATACCGCGCCCGCTGAAGCACTAAGTGACGACACATTGTCGTCAAGCTACGGCAGCTTATTTGACTGTACGGTAGCGCGCCATACATGTTATTAGCACTTGGACGTAGCAGTGAATGGGTTAAAGGAAAAAATATATCTACATCTGCATCATCTGCATGGCACATTTTTAAATGGTTAGTAAAATTTTCAGAGTAATAGTTTCACTTTGAGGTTAATGAATAAGTGATCGTAAAATTAGATAGATAAAATCCCTAGGCATATCATTATTCACATTTCCTAGATTTGTCCAGCCATCATTCGAAAATCGCAATTATTGCATAGAATTAGTATTTTCTTTGTAAATTGTGAAGGGAAGGGATGAAATATAGCCATTTTCTTTCTGGACTAACTCATTCAGGGCGGGTGGGTCATTACCCAGCGCGGTCACGTAGGGCCGGTAAGTCACATGTGAGTCATGAATAAATTCGGTTTTAAACGTAAACGTAATTATGATAAAATTATGCTGATATAATTTAAACTAACAACCATTTCTCCAAAATATATTAATACGTAATAGTTATTTTCCCCTCACTAGCTCGTAAAGCGCTTGTTTATCCTTTAATACGAGAGGGTAAAAACGCATTTTATCCACTAGTGATTAAAGTAATAAATATTTTGTTTGATGTGAGGGTTATGCCGCTAAGTTTATTATGTAAGATTTTGTGACAGCTATATTTTGTTACTTAGGTACTTACAATAACATTTAATTACATTATTTTTTAAAAACAAAAACGTTTCTAAACAATAAATAATGGATGCAGCAGAGCGGCTCTAGTGCACGTAGTCTTTCAGGGTTTTTTTTAAGTTATTAGGGCCTTATTATTTAAGTTATTAGTAGGTACCTTTATTATTAGAAACTCTTTTAGAGCAATATTTAAAATATGGTTCAGTTACGATTTACTCGTTTGCGACTTTATACGTCTCCCGTGTTGTTAAGTGATTTCGTATTTTGTGACTTTACCGAATTACCGGAACCGCCAATTTCGAAGTTCGTATATTTCGGACATCTTTCTCTTTTAATCCAATCAAGGTGTTATGATAGTGACAGAGACAATCGTCCGAAATATACGAATATCGTTGTTTGCGGGAGCGCCGGTATGCTATTTATGAACTGGATGATATAATCATAAAAAAAAAATAACCAAAGTAAAATGATGGTTACAGTTGTTTAACTGGCCAGCTTAGCAGTTATCTATTTAGTGTTTGCGCCAGGCAAGAGACACATATGCTGAGTCAAATGTTTTAACCAACAACTGTTTGTATGGTGGCCCGGCGTAATCTTTTTTTTTTTTGTAGACTTACATCATTATTCCTATTGAGTGTGGCATTTATGACATCATGGTCCACACTACATGGCAGGAAGAAGTCCACCTGATCATACATTCCCTTGGAGTCCAGAACTAGCCGATCTTCTCCTACTTCAAGATTCAGGTCCTTCATTTCCACCTGTAAGTTTAATTTTAGTTATCAATGGTTTTGAGTTGTAGGAGAGCTTTTAGTATGTATTGTAATATTTAAAAGAACAAAAAGGACTTAAAGCAAAAGTGTTACAAAATGTACTCACTGATGAAGGAATTTTAAATTCTGCTAACAAATACTCAATCTGACCAGTAGGAGGCTCCCTTCTAAGCCTGTAAACAATTTCTTTCTTAACCACTGGAACTTCTGCCACCTTAGAACTTGGTTTCTCACTGATTTCCTCAATGAGAGGCTTTATGGTCTCCTCACAGTTCTTTACATCCCTTACTTGTATCCTATGAGACTGCAGTGTACCTATAGATTTCCTATTTTTCAAAACGGTGTATTTCTGCATCTCAATTTCAAACTGATACTTATCTTGAAGACCCTCAAAAACAACAGTGAGGAAAAATGTCTGGAACAAATCATCTTTTTCTATTTTTTTAAAGAATTCAGGGTTTATGGCAACATCATAAACTGTTGCTGGGGCACCTGATTTGTCTGGTTCAGTTCGCCCCTCACCAATGCTCATGGGCACCCGGTAAGAAGAGGGGTCATCAGAACTGAGAATTTGCATCAGCTCATCATTGGTAATATCACGTGGAGACGGAATAGCTTCAGTTAGACAAATGTTCACAAACACTTTTTTGTTGTCAGGCTTTGTAAAGGTTTTAACACAGAATCCTGGAAATAAGAAGTGTTTTATTTAACATATTAATTAATTTACGAAAACAATTTAAATCAATCAGTAATTTACCTGGCCTCGGCTTAACGATTTTTGCCGGCATGGGGTCTACAGAAGCCAAAAGTTTGTTGAACTCCTCTTCAACAGGATTTTCCTGAAACAAGTTTCATAATTGTTTTACCCACACGATCTACCCAAACTACGAAAAAAAAATTAAGTGATTAAGTTTCACCTTTATTATCCTCATGTTGTTTTCCATAATGGTGGGATCCACATCTAAAGTTATTGAGTTTTTAGGCATTTTGTTTATTTATTGTTCCTATGGAAACAGTAAATCGACAAAACTTTGCAATCCGGTGTGGAGAATGATAGTCATAAATCATAAATAAAGATAAGATAAAAGAAAACATTTATGACATACCACTGACAGTAACATCTGACATGTATGATTCCGCGTTATGTTTATTTAGTGAATGTTGCTTGGATTCAACCGATTTATAATATTTTATTTTGTATCAATTCTCATTTTCACCTGATATACAAAATTTCTTTAAATAATTTTTATTTACTTATAGTATTGTTTTATTTATGTCATAAAAGTTAAAAAGACATAAAGCCATTGAAAACAAAACCTTTGACACATATTCTCTACCAATCAAAAGTTTGAAAGCTGTGATGAGAATACACGTCATTGGTGACAAACCAAGACATTTTAGAAGATTCAAGGTGAACGGTTAAAACCCAGCGACCAAACGTTAGCCAACGAGAACCAACCAACTGGCAAGAGCCGTCAAGAAAAGAAATAGGTCGAAAGCTTTAGAGACACAAGTTCATGTTACTAGAAAATACTTAGTTTTAATTCGGTCCAGCCATATTAGTTGAACTTGTCTAGTGAAATCAACTGTTAATGAGCTATCCTTACGATGACAGCTGTTTTCAAGATATAGATAACCCATAACCTCGGCGAGCAATCACAGGTAAGGGTATCAGTATCATTCGTGCCGTCTTCGGATTAGTTTGCCATATTTTAACTATTTGAACTTTCCTTTCTGGCTTTTGAGCTCTCATTACATTCTTAAATGAACCGATAGGAAGTACATGTTGAAGTTTATTAATTAGTATATTTAACATATTGTAGAGGATTGATTTTGCAACATGTTAAAAAAAAAACAGAAAATATGGTCAGCTGTAGCAGTCACTGTTGATAACGTATGCATTTTAACTTAGATACAGCCATTAATGTAGGGATTGCATAGATAAGTGCACTTAAACTCATATCAAAATCTATAGAAAAAAAGCTGAGAAAGTCAAACTAGAGAGAGGATTTTCTTCTGATTGTGTAAGTATTTGATCATCTAAAACTTGCATTTATTTTAAACTTGTAATATAGACACTAATGATCATGTCATTAATTATATTAACATTTTATTAACATTACAGTGTGCAAGTTGTGTAGTAGTTAGGTCAGAGATTAGTCATTTTATTTTTACATTGAAATTAATCTCAGTTTTAACTGTTTACATGTTTAACTATAGTTGATTCATTTTCTTGTTCAGTATTTATTAATTTATGTTGAAAGTGGAATATGAACAGAGTGATTTTCCTCAAGTTCATAGTAAGTATTCTCTTATTAACTGTCATATCAAGACATGAATATTAAAGGAGCATTATAGGATATAAAAATACACTATTGAATAGTTTATATTTAACAAAAGTTAAAGTACCTACAGTGGAACTGGTTATCTGGACCTATGTACCAAGTTTTTAATTCTAGTCTTAATACTGCCAAGTCATGTGATGTAACTGTTTCTTAGACCTTTCCATTTAGGATATGTTGTACCAATTAGATAAATTGCATATTTTACTTTCCTTTTGTACTTATTGTGTAATTGATTTGTTTCATATGTATAAAATACGTAATCTAGTAACTATTACCTAATTTTATTGAAATTATGAAATTGAAATGGGTCAATCTGTTGTTGACTACCAACACTGCAAAGTATCTGAAGTATAACAATGTAATTTCAGTTCGGAATACACAATATAATGTTTTATATGTGATTTATTCTATGAATAATTATTGGGGCAAGCATAGACAATCATTTTGAATCTTAACCATTAATACTTTAATACATGCTAAGGTGTCATTCTTTTCTCTTACAGTAAAATTTACATACATGGCATAAATCTGTTTGCAATGGCAGACAAGCACAGCCTCAACTATGATGTGAGAGAGTTGAAATTAGGAGCCAGCTTTACTAACAACAAGTCATCGCAGTACCACACTATTAAATGTAAGTATTGTTAAACTAGAAATGTTTTGCAAAAAAATACAGCAGTGGTCTTGGTCTTGGTATATGATCAGATGTTAGATAAAATAATTATAACTTTGGTTATAATCACCATAATAAAAAGTTTATTAAAATATTTATTAAGTACAAACTTTGTTAGTGTTGCAATGTCCTTTATTTGCTTTATTTGTGCACTTGAAGGAAGCAAAGGCTAAATGCATAAATGATTGACGGATGACTCAAATTATTATTTTAGTATAATGTTCTAATTTTTTGAGATTTGTATAAATGTTAATTTTGTCAACAACCATGTAGTTTTGGTTATCCCAATCTTGTACTACTTGATTATCTTACTTAAATGTCCTTCTGATATTATAAATTAGAAAGTTTGTGAAGATGTTTGGATGTTTGTTTCTAAAGCATGCAGTAATGGCTGAATGGAACATTTAACTATCTTGGTAATACATATGTTCTCATGGAATCTTATGTAGATGCAGAAGCTAGTATATTATAACAGTACAGTAGAAATCTACTTAAGTCTCTGTGTTAAGTTAGAGTCTTAAGTTAAATTTTGTTTGATTTGAAATATGATGAATAATAATTTATAATTATTAGTATGTTTATCAGTAGACCCAGAGTAAGATGTAGAGATGAATGGATGATACAAGACAACTCAAAAAGACATAAACGTACAAAAGAAAGATTAAAAGCCTTCTAGATTATTAAAGCTTCTTGTCTAAACTTTACTCAACAAATTCGAAGGATATTGGACAAAATATGAGTAATAATGACTATCTATGATAAATATTATGGAGAATATTAAGTGTCATTTGCTATCAAGTATATATTTTTTATCTCCATCTACAAATATGTCTGTAAGGTTATGTGTTATGCAAGGTACATTCCTGACAATTTTAACATAATGGAAAATTATCAATACTAATGAAGTAATTACATTTGCAAAACAAGTTGATGCTAATAATTTCAACATGGATAATTCTTGTAGATGACTTCAAACCTGCTTCGGTGGATGTTAATAAAATGGCAACTGTGGATGTTGGCATCAATAACCAAGTGACTGTGACTGTGCCACATTTGGGTAAGCAATAATTCAATTATCACCTAACATGACGAAATTTAACACAAATTCAACTATGAAATTGGACTATGCCTCCTTATTTAGAGAATACAAAAATGACTCAAAATTTTTAAAACCATTAACCATTGAGATTTATATATTTAATGAGACCAGTTTGTATTATTGTAGTAATAAATAAATAATACAAAAAAGCCTTTACTATTTTTGGGTATAATAATTATCTGTGGTTGGATATTATTATTATCACTTATCAGTGGTTTTCAACACTTATGGGAATGAATCTCATGAAATGTATAATTGTGTTTTTTTAATAAATGTGATTATTTATGCATATACATGTTTGTAAATGAAAGGTTTGCAACTCATTAATAATTCTTTATTATTATAACATGAATTTTAGATGGTGCAGGAGTTCCACAAACCGTGTTCAAAGGCAGCCAAAGACCATACGCGAAGGAATGCGTGCTGATCATAGACAGGGTTACAGGGGAGATCACCCTGGAGAAACTCTCCAGCAATATACAAGTTAAGAAGACAAGGTAAGTGATATATATTTTAATATATATACTAAGAAGTATTTTGAGATAATCTTACATAAATTAACCTAGTCCTACAGTGAGCTCAGTAAGGCTTGTGTTGTATGTACTAGACGATGACATATATAAAATAGATAGAGACATATAATAAGTATTGCTGATGGAGCTCATACAACAGTATTTCTAAGCAGTCTAGCTTTATATCCTTTATGCAAATAGTCCATGTGTCCATCAGATGCAACATATAGATCACCCTGGGGTAACTATTTTTTCTATTCTGTCTTTCTTCTTTACATAGTATAAAATGAAGTCACTTCGGCTATATGTTCACTTATACCTTTAAAAGTACTACAACAGATTTTAATTCAGTATTCATCAATATAGAGTGATTCAAGAGGAAGGTTTATATATAAATAAATATTACGGGACATTCTTACACAAATTGACTGAGCCCCATGGTAAGGTCAAGAAGGCTTGTGATGTATCGGTCAACAATATATAAATACTTAAATACATAGAAAACACCCATGACTCGGGAGCAAATACCTGTTCTCATCGCTCAAATAAATGCCCTTACTAGGATTTGAACCCAGGACCATCTGCTTCATAGGCAGGGTCACTACCCACTAAGCCAAACCTGTTGAAATACAACTTTTACGAAATACTTGTAGAAGAATCCTACATTGTCTCTGGTAAATACAGACAATATACATTATTTTTTGAATAGTCTTGTTAAATATCTATATCTACTTGTGCCAAGCCAGACTGAGTCGATAGTAAGGCAAAATAATGGATGGGGTACATTTCAAAGGCCAAGGTGCAAATGCATAGAATTCTGAGAGACAATCCGTTTGAGCGAACTGTAAGGAATTATTACACAAGTATGATATACAACTCATTATCGCTATTTTGATCGTAATCTATTACTATTTATAGAAATTTATTATCAATAGTAATAAGTTACACAATACATGTATTAAGTATAAATGGAAAGATCCATTGCTCAGGGTGATTCCGCCTAGTAGATTAATGTTCCGTAGAAAATTTTAATTTTCTAGTTTCTTACTGTTCCCTGAATCAAACATGAAATGTATTAAAACGGGCAGGAAATTTTTGTCGTCATATGTGGTAGTCCACATGGTAAGGTACCTTATGGCACTTGGCGCTTACGCTTTTGTTAATGCCGTTTCAATACTAATGTGACACTTGTGAAACGTAAGCGCCAAGCGCCATAAGGTATCTTTCCGTGTGGACTTAGTTTTATCTTCATTGGTCAGTCAACGCAAACAGAGCGGGTGAAACATCTCTTATAAAACGTTTAGCTACCCGTTGAAACATGTAAGTGTTCTACGAAAGTTTTGTACTAAAAAAAATTGTATTTACAGACAGGAGTCTGCCCAAAAGCCGCGGCCACTGACACCAGTGACCAGCGAGCTCACAAATACCACCCAGCGCTCCACGAGTCGCACGCGCGTCGCCACCAACCGGCGCACGCACACACCGGGTACGTAAAGTGTGCAAACTAGCATCGAAGTTATAAATAATACTGTCTATCTACATTCCCAATAGGGTGTCCCTATAGCTTGTATTAGCTGGAGCAATAGGAGACTCGCAGTAGGTAATGTCTATGCTCAATCGACGCGTCTGACGCCACGCCATGTTAAACAAATGCAAGTGGCATTAGTCGATGCTGCTCCGATTCCTTAAAAGCTCGAAGTAGTATGGAAAACGAACGCGCCTCTGGGTGCTGACGACTGAAGCTGTAGGTACACTAAGAAATCTTGCTTCAATTGGCCTCTGCCACTGGTTTTTGTTTATATTTTATTACTATCACGCGAGCTATAAAAACGTGCTTTTTATAGCTCGTGATTTGCTTGCGTGTATAGGTGAAAAACTTAGCTAAAGGACTTTGTCTATGTAGTTATAATGTATCTGTACACGCAAGTCGGAGTTCTATATTAAAATTTTGACGTAAGTTTTATATTATTTTTTTGCACAACTAACATTGTGGTCCTTCAGTTAAATTATTTTCTTTATATTTAAAAGCACCACAAGTTTTCATTTTAAAGTCAAATATTTGTGATACTGCATCGGTTGATGTTTGGGGAATATTACTATGCTTGTCTAATTCGTATATTAACTTCGAGTTTCCGATATTAGTAATGTAAACTGGGTTTAGGGGCTACAATCGAATTTAGAATGTACATAAACCTTTCGAGACCTTTCCGGAGGCGTATTAGCGGCCTTTATTTTATGAGTAAGGAAAGCTCTTGTGACGTGTGACCTTGTATCGCAGCGGCGCCCGCGCAGCCGGGCAGCCAGCCGGCGCGCTACGGCGCGGGCGCGCAGAAGACGCCGCCCAACATGGTGCGCTCCCCGCAGCGCGTCAAGACCTCTCCCCCGCAGGCCGCTCCGTGAGTACCGATAATACTACAATTTTCTAACCCTCATGTCTATATTATCAAGGCTTCAGATTACCCCGTCATGTTTTCGTACTTTGTGTTTTTTTTTTCTTATAAAGGTTGATAAATACAGTTTTCCATAATGATAATGACTTAATTTAATAGGTGTTATGGTTAAATTATGTTCATAAGTTTACAAATATAAAAGAAAAAACAATCAGCCTATCATAGTACCTACACTGTTGGACATAAGACCTTCAACGACCGTTTCCAGAGTTCATACACCATCCTCCACCCATACCACCTCTACCAGCTACTGTTCTTATATTGTTAATTAAAATTAAATAAAAAAAAATTAAAAAATTAAACATTAAATATTTATTTGCTTGACATCATAGCTTACAGTACCCGGCGGATGCCAAACTAGGCTGAGCCTGTATCTTGGGCGGTTGTGCGTTATGTTTATAGTTTTTCTACCTTGAGTTTTTCTCATTTAGAGTTGTAGGATAGTGGGACACTTACAGGTGGCTCGACCTTGAGCTTTTAGTATCATCGTAGTGTACCAAACATGAATATATTATGTATTGTTTTCCAGCTGGTCGGGTGGTGGCAACAGCACGCTGGCGTCGTTGCCGATGATCGGGCTGGACGAGCTCGCGGGCCCCGCGCCCGCGCCGGCGCCGGCGCCGGGGCCCGCGCCCGCGCACAACGGCTACGTCGCCGCCGCCGCGCCCGTGCACAACGGCTACTCAGCGGCCGCGCCCGCGCACAACGGCTACGCAGCGGCCGCGCCCGCGCACAACGGCTACGCCGCGCCCAACAACGGCTACGCGGCGCGCCACCACGCGCCCGAACCCCGCGCGGAGCACCGGGCGCCCGACCACAGGCCGCCAAACCCGCAGATCAATGTCGTGAGTTTTACTACTTACCTATGTTGTTCTTTGCTGATTCTTATCAGTCGTGTGTAAGCTGGTAGGACTCGATCCGATAATCGGTTGTCATTAATGAGAGCGAGATGACGCACTGGGAACATGTCTTGTAGGTAAGGAGTATCGTTTTTAAAAAGGGAACAGACAATCAATATCTGCTATAGATAATGGGGAAGGCTAATCGAAAAATTACTATCGATGTTATAACATGCCTTACTAAAGCGCTCGCATCGTATAGCCAAGATTTTATTTTCTATGCTGCCAACAGCCTACTTACATCAACGAAACTACACGCAATTCAAAAGGCGATAAGTTAATACTCTTGGACGCTGAGTGTTCTAACATTTTCAGTTAAATTAAAGTATTTAACGGCCGATGTCATATTAAAATGTTGTCTAATTGAAACGTCCAGATAGCATACTCTGCATAAAGACGGTACAATAGAACCGTGTAAAATTCGTTTGATATTTCTACAGCAGCCGCCCGCGGACGACAGCTCGTCGTCGTCGTCCAGCGACAGCGACTCGGACAGCGGCAGCGACAGCGACGACAACGACGCGCCGCCACCCGCTAACGGTCAGTCTCACTGTAACTCATGACCTTACCACTCTTAAAATATTAATAAATATTCGGATTCTCTCTTGCAACTTATCACCCACGGACGCCCACTGCACAAAGAGCGATCACTAAGCTTTAAGTTTCTTGTACCGCGTCAAACATGTAATTACATTAAATTTATATATTATCAGTCATATTAACAATGAACCTCCATCCTTATTGCTACCTTATTTTTGTTTTTGGCCACTGTGTAAATTGTACGCCGTACAAGATGTAGAATGTTCATTATTGATGGTTCCAAATGAAATAAAATACATTTAAAGAAACATTTTAAATTAATCATTATTTCAATCAAAAAATACTATAAATACAATTAACTTTAGAAAGTTCATCATCATCATCATCATCATCTCAGCCGAAAAGAAAAGAAGAAAGTTAACAAACTACAGTGTATTTTGATTAACACGTCTACTACAATTCTCTTACAACCCAAAATTATTTTTTCAAGAGCGGAATATGGCAATAAAGACCTGCCTGTAACTCAAGTTATTGACCAACCCTGATCATTGAAGGTCTCATCCTCTTGTTTTGGTGGCCAATACATTTGGTGAATCTTAAGGACCACACTATGATGCATTTAAGGAGCATGCATTTATAGAAATTTATTTATAAAATTTGTATACGTTTTACAGCAGGTCCAGGTCCCACGCTGCCCAGCGAACTGCTCAACGACGATCTCTGCCTCTCGGAGTCCGGTAGCGACTCCGACTGACCTCACGGAAACTTTTCCTTTACATTTACACGGGACATGCCGAGGCGAACGTGAAGTTTGCCGCGCAACTTATCAGAATAGCAATTCACTTTGCCTTATTTACTAGAATATTTCTTTTACGTCTTCGTTTGTGTAAAAAAAGGCGTGGGCCGTATTTGGGCATATAAGGTAAAGTAAACTGCAGCATTAGGCTTGAGGTAAGTGGCAAGTGTCAAGTCAGTATTGAAACGAATATTTTTTTTATGAGACACCACGTAAACAATATTAATGGAAGTATGACAAACAGCCACAAGTTATCGTATCTGCTACAAAATTATTATTGATATTTTATAATGTCAATAATAATAACATTTTATGTTGTTAATTAATGACAAGAAAAGTTATAATATTTCATTTGAAGGAAATATTATAATTTTACTAGTGATTTTATCGTTAGCGTTATAGTACCTACTCCCTATTGCGGGATAATCAATTGCATCTATTTTAACGTTTATGATGATGTAATAACGTGGTAATATTTATGAAAATGTGTTATTCAATTTATCTCAATTGTGTAGCTCATGAGCATGATTTTCATTTTTAAAAATCCGTTAGGAATTCCATTTGAATTAGCTTTTATTTTAATGAGTTTGATACCTTGATGCTTGCCATGGTTTAAGTTTAAGGTTCCGATCACTTGGCTACATTTGCCAAATACACGTAGATTTACGCTATGTTTAGCAAATGTCTTGCCAAGTTAAGTGCCCCTCTAAATCGTAAGTGACGGTACATACACTGCATAAATTGAGTTATATATTAGTCATTGTAGATAAAAACAACAAAAATCAGTTATGTATCCGTGACATAACAGATAAAAAATGTGCCTCAAGTATATACAGATACTTATATTTTATGCCAATATTGTAATACATTTACATAGAGTACGCCAAGATTGTTTATACTTTATAATAATAATGTTATATCTTAACATACGTTTTATTTATAATATTATTTTTAATGAAATTGCAATAATATATTTTGTGTACAGCTAGATGAAAGGATAGTAGAAATATTACGTAATACGAAACGATTTTATTATGGTTTAAAAATGAATGGAAACAACATGGTTAATAGCAAAATTCGATCTCACTACTAACCGAGGGTTTTCTAGCAATATGGTCTGACAGTTTTCGCAGAATAGCATTTTGCAGCATGCAAACCAGCATTTGAAACAGTTCCTCTTGAGTTGTTATTGCTTGTTAAAAATTAGTCTATTATTGTTTATGACTCAGTTCGAGAGATTATTAGGGCTGAGCATTATACAAGCCCATGCTGCACCAATATGGACTTTTTTATTTTACTTGATATTAACATCGATAGTTGGGTAGGATGTCTCTCACTCTTGTGATTATTATGTGTTGAAACAGAATCCTTTACTAAGCTTAATCGTTGATAAACATACCTTTCATTTTTGATGATATTTCGGAAGTAAGAAAACTGTTTCAGGTTTTCAAAAACATGAGGTGAAATCTAAGTGTGCAAGGTTCTGGTTGTTGATTGACGTATTGTTTTTATTTATCTTATTTTCAACCTTAATATCAACAGAACAGTATAATGTTTTACACACCAGCCAGTATGTCTGTAGTGTGTGGACTTCTTTATTAAGGTAAGAGTAAAAAAGTAGTTTATTAAAACCATTTAAGACCCTGTCACTGATACTCGTGTAGCGAAAATAATTATTGCATTCATAGTTGTCATGGTGAAGGTATTAAAATCACTGTTGATTAGTAAATGATTCTGTTTTACAGAAAAAGGCAAATATTTCTTATTGTGAAATTAGATGTAAGATTAAGGGAATCAATCCAAAAGGTTGTTGTTTGTTGCGTATGTACTAGCAAAACCTGAAATTGTGTGCCTTCAGAGAATTTGGTTGCTAGTGAAGTGTGTTGCTACATAGTTTTATAAGTGTTAACAATTAAGGCCCGCAATTCGGTAAAACAATCTACTTCGGAAATGCCGTACTAAACTACGTGTTTTTTAAAGTATTTCCAAATATGTGGAAGATGAATAAGTAAGAAACTTATTTTGATTTTGTTAGTGAAATAGTCGTTGTATATTATAGTTTTAATTAAATATTATTAACATGGGTATAAAGCTGAACTGCGTAGCAGACATTGATCTTGTAAACAAACTGTCCTAATTGAGTTGAACTTCTTTGGACATGTCTTAGGTTTTAGTTAAAATTTGTTTGCTCAATTTTAGGTTTTGCCGAATATTTTTATTTATATTATACACCACGTGTCAAAGTTATATGTGCTTCCAAGCCACGTCATATAGTACACTAACTCTTGTAAATAGTTTACAGTACAATAATTGGACTATAACATCTTTTTAATAAATAAAATAATGTTTTAAATTGTATTTGTTTTATTTAGTTGCTTATGTAACACCCTTTCTATTATTTGTATGTATATATATTAACTTCAATTTCTTTAATTTGAATAAACCGGCCAAGTGCGAGTCGTACTCGCTCACGAAGGTTTGCTTATCTATAATATAATATCTGTATAACCTGACAAGAACCTGCTATATAATCAATTAATCACATGTATGGGAGCCCCCTTTAAATTATAAATAGCCCCCTAAGTCATAGCGGCAACAGAAATATTACTTCATACTTGAAAATTTGAACTGTCTAGCTATCACGGTTTATGTTATGATGAGATACGAGTACAGCCTGGTGACAAGCGGAGTCTTAGTAAAAGAGTCCCATTTGTATCCTTTGGGTGCGGAACCCTAAAAAGTACTATATTCATACAGATCCCAAAATATGATTATTCCTAGTTTAGTTGATAAATGATAATACTGTATTGTTCGGGTACCCGGGGGATACCAAATGTTTATACTGTACTTAGGCGTAAAGGCGTTTCTACTAAGCAATAATCCATAGAATACCTAGTGTATTGTATGAGATCCTAACAAGGACCATAGATAATATCGCCTTCTTTGTCATACCTATTAAAAATTGAATAAGACCATCCCTTTCAATCTAGGGTTTTCATAAAATAGAGGCCGAAATAATAATTGTATTTTTCTTACATTACAGCCACTATTTTTCATGCGATTATTTTTCTTTGCAATAACTGGTTTATTCGCACACGCACATGAAAAAGACTCTTAGCTGAAGATACTCGTATTCAGTTTGTAAATACAAAAAAAAATTCAAAGTGTGGGCTGTCAAATTGTCAATGTCAAGTCAACTGTCAAGTCAAATAATAATCCATCAACACGATTTGCCAAATGAATTTGCTGTGTTTAAAAGTGAAGTGAAGCGCATTCGACTAATTTAGAGCACTATTGGTTACTGAAGTGCTTTATGTTTAGCCAAGTTTAGTTACACTTAGATAAAATCTACAAGATCACATAGTAATGCGAAAGTGATATGAAAGTGACAGTTAAAAGTCAGTATCGAACCAGACCTTGAATTGCTTTGTTTTGTTTGTGTCCTACGGGAGTAATCCATAAATACATTATTGTGTAGGCTGGACGGGGGTCGCGACGTGGCGTTGGATCGCTAACGACGACAACTGCGGGATCTGTCGCATGCCCTTCGACAGTTGTTGTCCTGACTGCAAGTTGCCCGGCGACGACTGCCCGTTAGTCTGGGGCGCGTGTCGGCACTGTTTCCATATCCACTGCATCGTCAAGTGGTTGCAGTCTCAGCCGCAACAGCAGTGTCCTATGTGCAGGCAGGACTGGAAGTTTAGTCACAAGTAATCTTACAAGCCACAAGTAGCAGTCACTTGTAAGTATATTCTAATATTATGTTTTATGTGCAAGCAGAGTTTGTCTATTATTGGCCATATTCTCCAAACTACTCTTCCAATTAATTTATAGCAGACAGTCTCTGACATATAGCTATTGGAATACCAATAGTATGGTATTATAATTTTTGTTTTAAAGATTTACCACTCTCAGGAATACTCTATTTTGTATGGTGAATATTCTTGTTTGAGGATATTACCCATTTAATAGTATATTTCTAACAAGGTATCAATGGTTTAGATGTATGATACATTGGGTTAATATTTACACCCGCTCCAAAAATGTATGGAAATGAACACACACGTGCGTTGGTGGCAGTGAATGCGTTAAGTATGTAGTAATGTCAAAAATAGTATTTACCTAAATTAGTTTTAAGAGAGTAACTTAAAAAACTTGGCAACTAAACAAGTTAAGGTGCAGTTTTGTTGTAAATTGATGCAAAAATGATTATATTAAAAATAAATACAACATAATATACACCTGTTATGAAATGGTAACCAATATAAGATAATTAGTAGACCCCACTGTTGGAAGTGGAAATTGCTAGCTGTTAAGTTCTTAAGGATGGGTAATAATTATTTTGAAATTCTAGATATTTATGTTTATTGTATGTTGCTGATAATTACATTTGATAAATACATTGAAATAAAATCTATACTATAATGAGAGTCTAAGACTTCAATTAAACATGTTTATTTGATACAACAGGATTATATAATAACAAAATTAATACTTATTTTTCTTTTTTTTTGTAATTATCTTCAATTATTCATCATTATCATTAGTCAAATTATCTATATAACAAGAACCATTCACAAATTAATTATATATTCAATTAATCTAAGTTTTATTTCCACTAAAAGGGATATTGTTTTAATGAATATCAACATCATAAATGTTTTTAGCCACCCCTAAGAACTTGACAGATTTAAAGCCCTTTATTCATTTGTTTATATGTTTACATAAGTCTGTAATTTTCTTCATAAATTTAAAATTAATCATTAATCCCTATGGTGGCATACTCCATTGATGTTCACTTCCCCCTGTCTTACGCTGCACATCCTTACTGCTATACAAATAAAGATCTGTACCTTGGTTTCTACTATTTAATGTAGACTGTAGGCCACAATGTACATGCTTGTATCTGTATAAATAAAATCATGGGTACCTACATAGAAAATATGCATGTCCTTAATGGGATTCAAACCTAGGTCTCCAGTGAAAAAGGAATGTTTATGACTTGATTATTTTTCCATATTATGTATTAGCTCAGTAGAATGTCATATTTACATATACTGATTTAATTTTATATGAAAGGTGGAGATTGCCATGAGGTCCTATTTAAATTGGGTCATTATCTGACAGGTAGTTTTTGAGCTATTTTACGTCACCACAAAAGGTTCTTCTTTTGTTAAATAGTTATTTGTTATACAAGGGTGCAAAATTGTATTTTAACTGCGAGTGTGGGATTGAAACTCGAGCAAGCGAATGGGCTCTATAGTTTAACCACGAGCAAAGCGATGTTTCAATACACGAGAATTAAATTACAATTGCACCCGTGTGTAACACAAAACTTTTCCCCTCACTACAGCGAGGAAAGTGAAACATGCAAAATTTCTTTGCGTTTAGATACATTCAACATTTTTACAAAAGGTGCCTTTAGCTTGGTTAGCTTGTGGTGGCCAGTACGATTTTCGAATGTTCTAATTCGATTTTCAACTCGGTGCGTTAGCAAGGCTCGCCCGCGCCCGCCGCCCGCCGCCGCCACGGGGGCAAGTGAGCTGTACTTCGCGAATTTAGATTTTAAAACCATAGCAATAAGAGCTATGAGAAGTCAACTTACTTTAATCACTAGTGGATAAAATGCGTTTTTACCCTTTCGTATTAAAGGATAAACAAGCGCTTTACGAGCTAGTGAGGGGAAAAATATTTTAGTACTTTGGTGATGACTTTGTTTTATTTGCGCAGAAAATACTTCTTATAATATAAATGCAGTGAGACTCTATCACTGCAGTAGAGCTATAGATATAAATTTTATACTTATTCTTTTTATTTCACTAGTATTATTAATTCAAAGAAAGGTAGGTGTATATTGTTTTTTATTCTTAAACTGTAAAAACGTTAATACCTACTAAAAAGTTATGTAAATTTTTCAGACATAATTTTTCGACATTATGTTAGACTGTGACTATGTTTATTGTAAACACAAAACTATCGTGAGATTGAAACATACTCGACATGTTTCACTCCGTAACGAGGAGCATAATCAGGAGTCATTCGCGTTGGCTAACCGACGCAGTGAGACATGTCGAGCAATATTCGACTTATAAAACTTGAGTTACCCGCTTTTATATAATTAATATGTTTATTGTATTGTTATTTAATGCAAATGAGCAGATTTAGTGCACTTATTGTTTAAATGTCAGACATGACCCCTGTACTGTGCAGGCAGAGGCTGACCACTGGTTTCAATATATTAATATGTATTATAGACTGATAGTGATAAGGCTACATTTAAGGGCCTAGTGCGGAAAAGTACTAGAGCTTCCAAGTTACAGAAATTCAACTTAATGCCGAATGACTGGCGGGGTTATTGTGTCGGCAAAACAATAGCGTTTCGCGCCACAATGCGGACACGGTGCGCCCCGTGCGTCCTGAGCGTAACAATCACTTCACTTGTGAGAGGTCAACTTCTTTCCAAATTAATTTATAAATTATTTTTTTTGCGTGCGCAAATTCACGTATTTTTAATAACACGAATAATTAACACAAACAATGTAAGTTGATAAAATTAAGCTTAAATATACCCAACTAATAGGTAAACCCAACCGTTCAAAAGGTAAGATAATGTATTACAAGTAGTCGTGCAAACGAATACGAACACATGACAAGGTGGTCGCGCGGGCCGCCGGCCGGCCGCCTCAGTCCGTGACGCGCGCCCGCGGGGACGGCCGTACCGCACCGAGCGCTTCAGAGCGCCCGCGAGTGACGACGTACGCGATACATGCGCTCCTTATACTATAGGTCTCCTTTTATAGTACGAGTGACGCTTCAACAATGCTGATGGTACAGACCAACGCTCAACCCATGAAGAACAGCAAAATCAAAGGGCCGCCACCGGTGCCGCCGCGTCCAAACCAGAGTGTGGTCGCGGAAGCCTTAGCGAAAACTAGGAAAGCGGTCGCCGACTCCAAGGCCAGCCTCGTAAAGTCTAGGACGTTGTCTAAGGATCGGCAAGCCACCACCAAGGCCAAAACGTTAGATCGGAGTTCCGCTAGCCCTTCGTCGGTTTCACCCAAACAAAATGGGTTGGCCAGAGTCAAATCGTTCATCAAAGACGTCATCAGCGATAGAAGCTCCTCGTCGGATGAAAGGAAGTCTAGTGGTCAAAACTCCAGGCGCAGCTCGAGCGACAGCAGCTCCATACAGTCCCCGGCTTCAAATAAGAGGTCCAATGAATCCCTTAATTCTAAAGCGGTTAAAACATGTAAACAAATTTTGGTAAGGTCCTTGTCGACATCGAATAAATTAGATCAAGACGCTAAGGGTAAAGTATCGAAATCGTCAAGTTTCGTAGAAAAAACGTTACCTTTACGTAAAGCACCGCCTCCGCCTTTATCACCAAAACCCAAGTTAAAACCAATGAAACCTTTACCTGTACAGAGAAACTCCTTAGAAAGAAAAAAGAGTATAACGTCGGCACCAACGTCTCCAACAACTTCATCTCCCGAACTTAGTCCGTATTCGTCTCCTGTGGATGCTAAGC
This sequence comes from Grapholita molesta, assembly GCA_022674325.2. Classification (NCBI taxonomy): domain Eukaryota; kingdom Metazoa; phylum Arthropoda; class Insecta; order Lepidoptera; family Tortricidae; genus Grapholita; species Grapholita molesta. The sequence goes on along the minus strand of CP053121.2, from coordinate 19,949,438 downwards.
CTCCACAGAGTCCGACGATAGAAGCTCCTTACGCCACAGTAGAGGAAGTTCAGGAATTCGACGACAGATTACGAAACAGCCCATCAAAGCAAGTCAATAACCTCCCGGATACACAAAACGCCCCCGAGACTCCTAATCGTGACGAAACTGTAAATAAAAATAACAATTCGCTCGAACGAAAAACCTCTCGCGTCACCGAGATGCTAATTTCAGAAATAATTGCTAGTAGAAACAACAAAAAGAAAGAAGCTAATACTGTAATTGATAAAGGCAAGGATTCCGAGAATATGAGTAACGGCAATGACTCGCCGGGGATAGCGATGAAGGATATGAATAACCACGAAATGTTGATCTACGAGCTGCAGACGATGCGCTCGCAGACGAACGTGCCCGACACGTTGGGGCCAAAGGAGCCTACAATAGATAGAAGTGAAAAGTGTGATTCTGAGGACTCTGAACAAAATTATGCAATGTCGTCAGTGTCAAATTTTAGTGGGAACACGGATGATGAGAGTGACCAGGCCTATGCGTATATTCTCGATGATGATCTCAAATCCAGGTAAGAAAAATCTTAAAGTTTTGGGTTGCGTTTTTGTTAAGTATGGTATCTATATTAGTCTATATTTTGTCTTATTTCTAAATTTAAACAATACGAATAATGAATAAAACATTTGTCTGAATTGAATAATTTGGACTTTGATGGCATAGCGTTTATAGACATGTAAACAATAGGCGATCCGTCGGAGTTAATGTAACTACGGAAATACGTTTACGTCTAATTTACCCAAACAATCGTGAAAGGTAAAACCACTATCTGCCTCGTAAGCGGCGAGTTATCTCGTTAAAGCTCCGCTACATTGTTTTGCTCGTGTCCGTCTTCCGCTGTTTGAGCTGTTTACGTGCGAGTACGTGGCTCAGCTAGCCCGAGTAAAAGGTCAGTCGCGATTAAACCCGGTTATCTTCGTCCGGCTTAGGCTCCGTACTAAACATTACCTTTTCAGGTCATATCTATGGTTCTTTGATTTTGTTATTGCTTTGTTTTAATATTTACGTTTTAATTTAGGGTTGCAACCCTTGTAACAAATATGAGTCCTTCTTGTATACCTTTAAAGGCGTGTTGGAAATGTAACTGAAGGGTTTTTAAAAGGCTGTACCTAGTAGGTTATTAAGTTCCGACACCTTGTTACATCTCAAAAATGGTAATATTAGTCGTGTTGCCAATAACTCCATGTCTCACACTATTTTTGGTCAAAACTATTTTTATATGCAAAGTTCAGGAAAGGTTTCCGAAGTTTCCGAACCAGCAATTAACATTTAGCTCCCCTCGTTAATTGCAACACCGATTCTATTAAGATATTATATTATATTCTATTCTATTCTATATAATACTGATCAAGAGATCAGTGTAAAATACGGTTTCAAATCATACACTTATACATACAATTTATATTCGTAGTAAATTAATACAAAATTAAAAGTCTCGTAACAGAACTTATTAAGTCATCCGTTCCTGCTTGCAGAAGTTTGCAGAAGCTTGCAGAAGCAGCTTAGTCAGATCAAGGATTATATAAGAAGGGACTGACAATGCCTATACAAAACCACGTTCCTCCGAACTGTTGTAAACGTAGGTACATTGGTACTAATTGCACTAAACGTCATCTGTCGAGTGTCGAGTATTGCGTGTAGTTTATATAATTCTTTGGTGATTGCCTACGACTCTACGAGTATCATCCTTGGTCAGGCTCAAGACTAAGTTTAATGAGATTTCTGGCTAAATTCTGCACGTGTGTAGAAGGCAACTCTTGGTGCAGTGACACAATATTGGAATATTTCAAATAATACATTTAATGATTGATTAGTATAGTATTATGCTATATGCATGGTTTGTCTGATTTCAATTAAATTTACATTATAGGCATGACACGGTAATTGGAAAACAGATTTTGTGGTTAGTAAACTATTTACACTAAAAATGTTGTAAGTCTTGTCTTGTTTCCTGCTATAACTCCAGTGCGACTAAAGTCATGTCATATTTTTCCGACCGTCTTTGGAAACGTTTAAAAATATTTTAAAAAGAACTTATTAATTCAGGATAAGGATAACATTCACGAGATAGTAGTGGACGTACCTAATTTATTTACACACACTTGTGAATGATATGATATATGGCATTCCTGAACTGATTCACGTGTATATTTAGTGATTAGTAGATTTTTACGTCAAAAGTTAATAAAAGTCAAGTTTATAAACGTCCATCACAATTAATTGTATCATTTAGGACTTTAGGACTTTTATTTTATTTTTGATAAAAAACGTGGCGACAGTTAACCATCCATACAAAATATTTGTAATCATTGTAATCAAACGTCACTTAACTGACAAACACTTAAACTCGAACACTTCATTTATTATTTTATCGCTCGTGGTTCTAATTAGAAATTAGCCATCTTTAGTTACATTTAAAAAACAGTTTTTTTTTCTAAAAATATTTTAAACATTGTCATTGGTCGATATGGCGCATAAGTAATGCCTGCCTCTCATATAATATTGCTGTGCAAGCTTCAGTAGAGTTGGGTAACTAGAGCAGTGCATTCACAGTAACAGTAGGTATCTTAACTGGCTCTATTAGAGATAAAGCACGGATTCGGCCCGCACTGCGCCAGGCCTAACATTTGTATTCAACTCACAAACGTGCAATGTTAAACAATCCCGGTGGAAAACACTGTTGCAGTTAGTGATATAGGTCATTTAAAATTAACTATATTAGCAGTATTTTGGAGAAATGTAATTAAGTTTAATTTTAGCTCATTTTTAGCAGTTTTTGGGTGCGCCTTCGACTGCGTAGTTAGAATTAACAATGGATGATTTTGTTCATACTCTATAATGTGTTGGAATAAGTTATACTAGCTATAGCGTCAATTGTGTCAATATCTAGGAAAAGGGACCTTATTGTCGATGGCACTTACGTCGAATCGCGTTGCGTTTGTACATCGACAATAAGGTCCCTTTTCATAGATAATGTCACAAATGTCCATTGCAATAAACTAGCTACTACGCTCTCCTTTACCTATGCTAAACATTAATTCATACTATTGTATATATGATGTAAGATAAGAACTTGGAAAATACATATACAATAAACAAATGCGTATATTTTACTTTTAGGTTAGAAAGGTATTAGTTAGTCCGTCTTAGGTTTAAAGAGTGAGTAAGTATTCATCTAAATCATTCGTAATGAAATGGGTGCAAGTTCTGCTTGCTGATTTAGACCTGCTTGGTCAGTTCATTGGAGAGATATTTAGTTTACGTTTTAGTTAAAATGGTCGTTTAGCCTAAGATGGATGGGTTTATCGGCTACAATTGTTGTGACAGACAGTCAGTTCTTCACTTCTAACAAATACGTAAGAGCGAAAGTGACGCATTACGCGTTAGGCGACAAAATGGTAATCCTGCCCATTCTGGTAACATACACGTGAGAAGCTTAATGTGATTGTACAACAAAGCCTTATAGTACCTATAGCCATAATATAGAGCAATTTTTCATATCTGTTTATAAGCGTCGATGTCACATACCCAAGTCATCTTAATAAAAGGGCCTTCCTAATCATAGCCTAGTAGTGTAAGTAAACTTACAAGATCGTTTTACTACCTTGCTTACCTAGTAAATATATAGAACCCTACCCTACGTATAATACATAATTCTTTTTTGAGTTAGCTTTAATTTTAGTCGGATTTTGCTTTTGTGGGTAATGTTACAATTAATTGTCCTATAAACCAAACACTTATATACTTTTGATCAATGTAGATAGACATGCAACAAGCGTCATATTACCAGCCTTATTTAAACGTCGTCTTACTTTAGTACATATCTGGTCTTTTGTTTCAGGTTACGCAAACAGTTCAAAGCCATCAGCACGATGTCGCTGCAGGGTCTACCTCCTCTGCCCAAGAGCCTGAGCGGCTTCGCGGCCGGCGAACCGGAGTCCCCGCCCGCCGTGGTCGAGGACGACAAGCCACCGACTGATCTCGACTCGCAGCTCACTTATTTGAAAAAAGAAATGGTAAGGATACTTACAAACTTTTGTTGTTAGTATTTTCTTGCAAAAAAATAATCGAAGTTGGAAGTTTTCAAACTTTTTTCTGTTGCATACCTCCCAAGTGTATTGCAAAGTCCCTATGAAACATTATAGCATTATGACTCATAATGCGTTATTGTTATTTAGCGAGTATTGTTTATTGTTACCATAATTTCTATTGACCGCGTGAGGCCAAAGCCGGTAGCGTCACCATTTGAACTTAATAAATAATGCTTCCCAACCTATGTTCGGGTTCCGGATGTCTGGCTGTTCTCCCATAGACATCGAAGTTTTCAAACGATTGTCTTGAAACATTGTGTGCTGGCTCTATAGTAATTTATAGTTTATGAAAGATAGAGTTTTGTTTTTTGTCGAACTAAACACCGAAATGTCAAACTGAAGTTGAACTTTATGCATGTAGGTCTATTTTGCTCTGTGGTCCGTGACATATATATCAGTCTTAGGCTTTGGACCTGTAGCCCGATATAATCAGTCTTTGGCGTGGAAAAGGTTAATTTAAAGGATGGTGAAATGAGTACCAAGGTCCTATGCGCCATTAAAGTCTGTGGCCCTTAGGCACATTGTGAGTTCACAGTGATAATGGTACAAAATATTAGATATTCTTTATTTTGTCATCTTTTAATGTAATACGAGTAAGTTATGTAATATAAGTACCAAGAGTAAATAGGTGACTATTCTAGACTAATAACTATTCTAGACTATAGGTAAACATTATTTCGATAAGTATATGTATATACCACAATTGAATCCTAATTACGTTTGGTCAGCTGTGTTGTACTAACTTAAGTTATAATTACGTTAATTACTGTAAGACAGTACGAAATGTGCAGTTTCTTTATTATTTTATAACGTACCTGTGTGTATTTAATGAGCAAACGACCTATAATCATTTTACAAGTTTCCTTTATTACTGCGACTGGATATTATTTTATTATTATTACGGACTATGTTATAATTTTACACCATAGGGCGATCTTTACGAGTATCGTTTTCATAATTTTTTTATGATTTTATATAGGCATACCTAATCTTCAGTATATTCAGTACCGTTTCGGTAAATATGTATTAGGTAGGTACTAAGACCGTTTTTTTTGTAGTTTTTACTAATGCAATTAAAACTAAACAATCGTAAGCAGTTGTCTAAAAAAAATTGTGGTAAGTATTTTAAAAAAAATACCTAGGTAATACTTTATGAGGTTTATATATTTGTAATTAAATCTGTACAGTGACATATCGAATATGGAAACGCGGTCAATCACATCAGAGCCGTTTTCCATTTTAGTAAAACTTAATGAAAAACTTGCGTATCGTGACACCGAAAATAGAATTACTCCCCTGATACGGCTTCTACAAATATGGTAACATGACATAGAATGAACACGGACAAGACACGAAGACAGGTACCTGCACAAGTTAAAAACTGGACGAATTAGGCTTATTTGAGTGGTTTTACACGCGATGTTTTACAATAAAACTGTTGAATATAATTGGCAACCATCCTGTATTAAAAATGAAATGTTTCGTAACAGTTAAGACATCAAAACGGTAATACGTACACTAGGAAAACATAGTCGGAACATATTGTGGTTTCAATGATTTAAATAGGGAAAACACACACATACAAGTACCTAGGTATATAAAGTTACCTTCATCATAACATAATGCACGATGACGTCACTGTTTAAGATTCTGAATTAATAAACACATTATAAACTGCCGTTTAATAAAAAGTTACTGATTTGACTCGTAAGGAAAATAGCTAAATCTATTTATTTGATTCAATTTAATTATTTTAGCGTTTCATGTGTGTACATATATACAACTGTCTAAATGCTCTAGCGTAAACCGTTACTCCGAAATCATCGCCTGGCAATATGGTAATGCAAGTCATTACAGATCACAGACACGTTTGAAAAAACAGATGTTGTACGCATTTTCAAGTTTATCGCCGGCCTCTGGTTCACTCGTTTCGGTTTACGCGTTCCCTTTTACGTGTTTGGCAACATTCAGCATGTGCGTGCCGTGCCGGGGCACCGATATGTTTGTTCTTTCTTGGCTTCAAAGAATACGTTTGAACTTATTGAGTACTGATTCTTTTTTAAATCGTTTACTCTGATTAATTGCTTGACAAATAAATGATGTCAAATGAGTTTGCTTTAACATATGTTAAATTAGTTCTTTGAGGTAGTCGCGAATTTTTAGCCTTCCTTCCTTTTACATTTCCTCGCTGATCATTTGCCTGGTACCGCGAACGTCGAAGTTCGTATATTCGAGCATTATTCTCTTTTACTCCAATTAAGGCCTCACGAGTGACAGAGACAATCGTCCGGAAATTACGAATTGTATTTTCGCGGTAGCGCCGCTTTTTAGCCGTTCTTTCTATGTCTTACGAATCTTAACACACCTATTTACTTACCACATTTAATTCTAAAGTACGAAATTCCTATTTCCTACCTAATTTATCTTAAATGGAGTAGGAAGGATTGTCTTAACTCGTATCACATGTGCCATTGTGAATGAGAAATGAACTATTAAGGTAGTTACTTGACCACATGTAATTTCAAAAGTGATAGGCAGGTGTAAGTTCTTTGCTAAAGCATTATGTACAGTCAGCTGCAGATAAAAGGTAGGTTCTTTTTTTCTGCAGCTGACCCTACGTTGCAGACTCCGCTGACATGATACGGAGAGACGGCTCAATTTTGAGTAGTAGTAGTAAGAAAACTCCAATTTCTCTAGATCTTCAAACTACTTAAGCTTAAATACTAACGCCATTTAGGTGCGAGTTATTATTATAGATTAAACCGGCAATTATTATGGCAGCGTTTTTATTCCTAATGGAAATCTATGACTAGCCAAAATCAACGACTGCCGTACGTAACGAGTAGGTACCCCCTATAGCATTATGGTAAGGTGAAAAATGTAACTGACGATTTGTAAATCTTATTGCAAAGGCATTAGATCCACCAACGGGCAATAGAGAGTGGTCATATACATGCGTTTGATGTCGATTGTGCATCTTTGTCCGGAGAAGTAACAGATAATCGCCGTCATTATCGCAATACCGCTCAGCAGGCTGTGACGGTGACGCAAAAACGCGTAATGGCACACCACGATGCCACGAGTACATATTGTGTGAACGATGAGTGTAATGCATATAGGTGCATATCTCCGTACCTCCTCTAGGTATCGTCATCCGCCAATAGATGATAAACTATGGGTGAGGCGTAGTTGCGTTTGCAAATTTTCCTTCTTTGTTTAGTGTTTAAACGAGTCACACCACAGATACCAATTTGTGGATGCATAGGTCCACATCATCCGTAACGAAAATTGCCTAAGCGTATAGTTTCTGGTATTTGACATTATACAAATAATACTTATATTTTTTTGAGACACAACCCGTCGCAACTGATTACGCTGGAAACGTAAACTCAGTTGAAGTATTCCAGTAGGTAGTATAAACATCGTATACTAAATTAGAACTATTAGTAGTATAAAAATTAAAACCGATGCTGAAGGGTCCTGAATTCCCTCCTGGCTACCTTCCCCCCACACAGTCTGCGCGCTCTAACATCCTATAGAAATCTAATCCCATCCATCCCACAGTGACAGAACATTGAGCTTAAATCAGGGCACTAAAATCCTCTCATTGTAAGAATACATTTTTCGTTTTAATTATGTGAATGAATTAAGTAACCCGGAAATCCGTCTACTATAAAATACACCGTATAGTGCGACTGGTTTAGGTGCAACCGCAGTATCCTAAACTTTTTCGTTTTGATTTCCTAGTCAGACCCACGCATCAGATACTATCAGGCGTGTTCACTATTCAATAACAAGTTACAGCAATTATCAAGTATTTGCACGCAGCCTTGAAGCCGGTAATTAATTTGTATCCTATAGTTCTAAGTTACTCGTACCTGTGTGCAAGGTGAATAGTTTTGTATTAGGTAAACAAATAAGTATGTAGTCTATTTCTGATATTTAATAACACTATCGTATATTATGGATTATCGCTTTCATTCTGAATTATCTTCCACTAATTATATCTAGAGTATCAAGAGAATGTCAAGTTATAATAATATTATCAATATTCTCTTATTTATAATTCTTCCTATCCTAGCGGGAAAAATAGGGCTCGGATTTAGTAAGGTTTAAGGTTCTTTGCACTCTCAAACTTTAGAAGTTACGAATCAGGGCTATTAAGACTTTCGGGATAAACTTAATCACGAAACTCTGATTAGTCACATATTATCACATTGTCCTTAATACTTTAGGACGACTAGCGATCCAATCAAAGCTTTCTACTATAAACATGTTTAAATTTACTAGTTCAATTGTGTGTCTAATGAAAAAGGTACAAGTGACGAACGATTAGTATAAAACTTATACCGTTTTTCACTAGGGCCACAGAATTACAAGTTTAACTAGTTTTACATGCGCGTAAATGTAATTAACAATGATTAACCATTAATGTCCATCAAACATAATGCAAGTCTGTCAAGTAAACATTACGGCAAATATAGGTGAGTAACTTTTTGTGCCGCGTTGGCCCGCGATTATGATTATGACATACAATGTTATACACAATTACCTGTTCAGTGCTGGTGGCTGATAGACAGAGATAGAAATATGAGAATTTTGATAATTACGATAACACAAAATGGTAAAATGCCAAAATTTTAATTTACTTTGATCGTAAAATTAATTTATATGGTCAGTATTACTGATAGTGTGACAAGTTCCAAAGTGGCGGTACTCGAGAATCGAATGAAACAGTACATGCAGTCAGTAGCATAGACTTTTCGACGTTTGACAATATACAATTAAATCATTTATATCTAACAGGACATTTGTTAGTAAACTGGCTTAGTCTTTTGGCATATAAGTTACCTTTATTGTTCATGTTCACCATCACATCATCACCATCACCATAAAAGATTCAAATTTCGGCAATTTGATTCTCAAAAGATTCATGCATGGTAGTGGTAATGATAATAAAACTAATCTTATGTCAAATATGTACCTATATTATTATTTATATATTAACACTTTATTGTACATTGTTAAAACAATAAAGTACAAATCATGGACGCGTCGCCATAGGTTTCCAATGATAAAGAAGGGTTTTCCGAGTTAGTAATGTGAGAAATATGATTGATATAAGTAGCAGTCTAAATACCTGTATAGGCACAGCTGTTGGCTGGCTACGTCCGGCTCGCCTATAAATCAAATTGACACTTGTAATATTGTTTGCATACATTATCTTTAGATCTGTTACGTCAAGTGGGCGTAACTGCTGCTCTTGTTATGACTCCGTATACGATTGCGAGGCTATTAAGGAAACAATATAAGATCAACAAAATGACACATAGCAACTATGCTCGAATCAGCTGGCTACCTGTAAATTGTAAGGATTTTTTATTTTTAGTTTAAAATTCTATTAAACGTAAGATATATCATTCCCTAAGCTTTAGGTCCAAAAATGTTATTCGGTTGTTATAGTTTAATCGGCCTTTTGTAAAACGCTACTGATGGCCTGTTCGGATTAATCCATTCTGCTTTAAGACTGATTATCTAAAAAAAATGTATAATAATCTGAAGGCTAATCAGTAATTAACCTTAGAGCAGAATGGATTTACCTGAGTGTGAAGTTAAGCGACACAGATAGTATTTCAGAACAAAACCGTTTAATGTAGTAGTTTATTAACACGGGATGTCTGAAATTCGAAATAACAATTTCTTTAAACGCATTTTAATTTTATTTTTCACTTGAATTTTCATGACAAGGGTAGATAATGTCGATAACATACATAGTCCATATGAACACACTTTTAAAGTTGTAATATTATTACTACACCCTATTCTTTTACTTCCCTGTAATTATTACACTTTTGTGTTTCTCTAACTAAAATGTTTGTTTTCAGTGACTATCATCTGTTAACTGAAGTGTTATCGTTTCTTAAAACAATGCCTTTTACCTTCCTTTTAAGTTCTTTACCGTGCGTGGTGCACCTCATGTTGCCTGTCCCCTAAGTATACACATTTAGAAACCACTTAGCCAAATGGAACTCCAGTAAAAAGTCTGTCAGCATAATATGACTTGTGTTCACCGTCTGCTTTGTTTGACTTTCAATCTTAAACTGTTACTTCTCAAGTTATTTAGACATATATAAGGAATGCAATGAAACCGAATTTTATCTGGGCATCGAATAAAGTCAACTTTCTATGCTCTTTTGAAGACGAGCTGTCTTCCAACGCGATTGTTTTCCGTTGCCCAATATGTACCGTAGCTGAGTTTGAGCAAGCGATACAGTTATAGCCCATGTAAACAACTTCTATTTGCGTCAAATCAATTACCCAACGAAAATGAAATTTCGTATCAATCGCAACTAGGCTGAGAGGATGTTTGTTTGTTAGTTCGTGCACACAAACGAATAATTCTCTTTTATTTCCGTAGTAGATTGATATATTGAGTTGTGGTTTTCGGCAGAGGTTAATACCTACCTGAATTACAAGTTGTTTTTAAATTTACGGTTTTTATATTGTAATTAAGCACAGTTTTTTTAATTACTCATTATTTCATTCATATACACATTTATATCTATTTATGACAATTCTATATTATAAATTGCCTTTTACAAAATTGCCATGCTTGGCGTAGATTACTACTATTATTATTGTTAGGAATGACAAATTTCGAGGGCTTTTTGGGTACAGTTAATTTTAACTACGAACATTTTGTACCGCTCCAGTAGCTGCTTAAAATAACACGTAGCATTTAATTCAAATATTTATATGTTCGACATTTAATAAGTAGACCGCGTGGTGTGCCAGCGATTGATGTCGTACATTTGGTGCTGGTTGTTAACCCTCCACCCGCATTGTCCGCTGTCACGCGATGACATCCGCGTCAAGCTGCCAGGACCAAATTAATCCTACTAAAACTTATTTAAAACTGCCGAAATGTTAAAATTTAAATTGTTGTCATGATGAGAAGAAAGTAAAAATAAGTGAAGCGTTTTTTTTAACTTGATTGGCTAGATGATGTTTGGAGGTTCTTTAATTTCGATTATATGGATATAGGCTGGCTATTAACCCTCTACCCGCATTGACCGATGATGTCATACGACCACATCCACGGCGGGCAGGCCGCCAGGATCAATTTAATCCCCTAAAACAAGGTAACGAGCTTTTTGTTTCCCGAAACTACCAAACCGACGGTATAAATTCTTTACGTTTATGTTTCCGCTGTAAAAATTTCCTAAAGAAACAACAGATTTCTACATTTTCAGATTTAGGTGATAAGGTTGACTTTCGCTGATCTTCATTTCGATCGTCATTCATTCTTTTACAATGGGGCTAGGTGGATTTGTGCAAAATTGTATCATAATATTTAAATTGGGTACATGGTAGTTTAAAACTTATGAATAATTACCGGAGTACTAGTTCTACACTAGCTTACTGTAAACAACTACCTAAAAATAACTGTCAGTTAATTCACTTTTTAGTAAACAAGTAGTAAGGATACCGCACTGTTATAAGCCCGTACCATGCAACTGGACTGGAGGGAGCACGTGCTAGTATTTTTAGCACGAGCGACACCCGGGGGCGGCTTGCGTCACATAGCACCAAATCTCCGCCATCACTGGCTTAAACAGAACTTGCGGGAGTAGGGTTACTATACTTTATGCCTAATTGATTTCATTGTTCGTATCACTGACATAAAGAAATGGACTCCTACACGCTAACAATGTTCTAATTGTTAAGTATCTAACTTCACTATTGATAAAGAAATAACTTTTTAGTCACTGTTGACATTTGCGTTCAAAGAAGACTAACTAAATGTACCGCCCAAGTTGTTCGAGCAGTTGATTTTTGAGGCATTTTTTTGGGGCTGATTGTGAATTTACGTTTATTATACATCGATGGTTCGAATGCCACACATAATCACATTTGAATAGAAGCAAAATAAGTTTCTGTCAAAAATTACATTATTGGTACAAGCTTTTTTTGCCGACTGTAATTTTTTGCACAAACATTACGGGTTTATCTTGTGTATTTAAGGAGTTGCTATGCCTACCTTCTCACTACAGGATCATATCAAATCAGTGATACAATGATATTGCATTGTCACTGAACTTACAGAAATGTGCTTTTCAGCTCAATTAGTAGAAATCTGCTTCGAAAGTGAGTTGTAAAATATGAGTTGAATTGTTTATTCAAAATTACTATTCTCTATCTGTCTAAAACCTAAGACAGCAACTTATATTGCAATGGACCAGCTTAAAGCTACTTGGCTTTTAATGCTTATATATATCAGTCAAGACCTGCATTCCCTTCGCACCTCTAGATTCGTAAAAAGCCCTAGCGTTTTAGGACATACAAAATTACTTGGGCAGTAGGTTGCTTTGTATATTTTAAGTCCAGTGCAATGTAATACCTCACTAATACTATTTTTATTTGACTAAGGTAATTAAAAAAAATCAAGGACACAATTACGATAATTTATTGATTCTGGAGACCGTGTAGATTAGTTTTACAATTTCTTTTGGCAATAGATATTTTAAAATAGGATATATAAATTAGTATATATTATTGTTTTTAAAGTTTAGTACATGTGTTAGTTATTTCAAACATGTTAGGAAAAATCCTACTGTGTGGTAACCCTTCGAAAGACGATGCGTCACTCCTTACCACACGTTACTAATTTAGACGTAATCTGTCCAGGCAATTTAAAGGCTTGACGAACTTTGGCCAGATTTGAAAATAAACGTCTACGGTTTATCCTCATTCAATTGTACAGTCTTATCATCTTTAAATTTGAATTACTGATAAATCATTTGAAGCATCGTGTATTAGGTTTTGCACTTTTGTGGTTCAACTTTTATTATCGACCTAATATTGCTTGATACTATAAAATCGTCAACAGTTCGTAGAACTGCGTTGACATTCTGATTTCCAGCTCGATTTAATGCCCCAGCTATAAATAACCGTGTAAACGGGGCATTAACTAAAACAAACTAATATTAGACGAAGCTTTTAAAGAATACGACACGCCTCGTTTATTGAGAGATGTTTTTGTCATCAGTCCTAAACAGATGTTTTTCTTCAAATTAAATATCAAATTATGTAGAATTCGTTTGTTTATTTAGGGATCACGTTCTACTGCCAAAAATTAGTCAATTTGTTAGTCTCATAATTGGAGTAGCAAGTCTGTGATCAGCTGTCCCGCTAACGCTAAAAGAAAGGCCGTCGACCTCGTGACAGCAGTGACATAATGCGTCACGATTGGATTACTGACGACTAACAAGTCATCAATTACTTGTGGTGGCCAGGTTCCCGTTGCCTCCCGAGTCGAACTCGCAGCTGTACTGGTGTCTTCGCAACCTTTAATTCTATTATAACTGCTTAACAGTAAAGCGTATTGATTTGGTGTTACTGCCGACTTGCTCAGTAAGGCAATTCGAATGACACCTATGAACTCTTACTAGCGTTTATACCCAATTGGATTATTTTTTAGGCACCGTTACACTTCTCAATTGATTTTTGTTTTACTATCGATAAACTATGTAAATAATCGTGTGTCTGAATCAGTATAAATGCCACTGACGATTGCGCTAAATTGGATGACACTGTTCTTTATTTAATTATATGTATTGTTTACATATGTAACTCCTCTCATAAGTTGATTACCAATAAAGGTTTTATTGTTCAATGTGCTAGTAGTTTTGGTGACTCGTTTTTTAATATTATATTTTTCACTTCTCATGCTCTAAAAGTTTGTCATATTATGCTTGCCAAGGCGGACTAAAGTAGTACATTTAGCCCCTCGGGAAAATACGTATACATATTTATGATATACAAAACGTTTTATATTGACCAACCAGAACACTTCACCAAATTAAATCCACCAATCACGACACATATCGAAGTTAATCGCAACTCTAGATTCTTTTTTGGTGCGAATACTGTTTAAAAATGTGAAATCATTAAAACAAAACTTTGTATAAAGTATCAACCAATCAGAATACCTCAATATTGAAATCGACCAATGAGGAAACGCAATCAAATTCTCAAAGCATTAGGTGCTTTTTAGTTCCTACTTCACAAGCATTAAAAAAAAGTTTAAATCGTTGGCAAACTGTTTGAAGCCCCAATTATACGTTGTCTATAGAATTTATACACGGCATAGATATATCCTATCTGTATCAAAGCAGTGAAAAAAATGCAAAGACTGCCAAATTAAACTTTTTTGACTCGGAATTCATTGCGGGCGAATAAAATTGCATTTGTTAATTTTGTTAAAATGTTATTTTTTTTATTTTCTCGCAATCGAAGTGAAAACTAGAATGTATCTAAACGCCTCGGGTCTAAACGCCATAGTACCCCTCGAACAATTTTCCCTCACTTCGTTCGGGAAAATAACCATCTCGTGGTACTATGGCCTACTTTAGCCCCTTGTGAAACAATCTACTATATCGTAACAAGAGTTCCTCACTCTGAAATCTCTGAATTATATATAATGCCGTGGGAGTGATTCTGTCAGTGAAAAATTAATAATGTACAGTCGACGACAAATATATGTTTTGTTCCTTATTACAAAGGTGTAAGGTGTACTAAAGTTAATAATTTTATCGCCAGTCTCATTAATTTCCAATTAATTGGTATACGTAATGAGTTGTCTGGAAAAGCCATTCACCGAAACACGTAGCGAAAGGTACAAGTAGGTATAATGTACCTCTAGTGCCTTCCGCCCACCAGAACAATCGACGACAACTTGATGTTACGGTCATTAGTGCAGGAGCTAGTTACCGGTTCCACAAAGTTGCGTCATCTACCGCCGGTGTCTTCACAATGCAGTTTACACCTGTCCTAGGCTGTTTAACGGTGCCATTAGCAATGGCACGTCATGCGCCATCGCAGTGTTCCGAGAACACTTGACCGTTTTTAGACGCGGTGTGATGTAGTGCCTGTGTTCGGCGTGAAATGTAACTACATTCATGTTTGCTAAGCAGTTTTTTTTAATTTTCATTGAAACATACCTCCCAGCAAGCTCTTGAAATTCATATGTCGGTAGCTATAGCTAGTCTGTGTTAAAATGGTGATAATTGATAATTTTTGGTACCACAATGAATTTAAATATTTGTATCTTGTTGTCTTATCTAATAAAGTATGCAGTTTTGCACAAAGCCACATGCATTCACATCTAATGAAACTGCAACCACATTTCGTTCAAGCGTGTACAATTCTGTTCGTATCGATTACTGGAATCCACGCAAATCACACACATCTGGTGTATTATTACACGGCTCGAGTGGTTTATTAGTAGAATTTATAGCATTCACTTTCTTTCTCTTAACGTCAGTTAATAGGTTATTAATGCTGCCCGCCATTTAAAAGTAAAACTTCTCGATAAGAATGGAGACAGATGAACATAGTTTCAAATGCAATCAATGAAATGGAATGCTGAAAATTGTTTATTCAGAACAGGTCTGATATTGTGGGTAAGGTACAGTCGCCATCAGATATAGCGAAGCTGTGGAGGTGGTCACAAATATCTGAACATGCACTTTATCGCCTTGACTATAGAGGCGAGGCGATTGTTCAGATATTTGTGGCCACCTCCACAGCTCCGATATATCTGATGGCGACTATACATATGTGTTGTACCAGTGTACCTACACGAAATCAATGTAGGCTTTCAAAACACAATTAAGAGAAAATATGCATGAACGACATTTTCTTCCCATCTGCATAATATCTAAGCAGTACTGATCGTGTTTCCTTCCATCTCGTCTCGCCTCGCGTGTCCCTTATCCGCATGTGTTGACGTTGACGATGATTAGTTTTTGTCGCGATAGTCGTCCTAAGCGCACACGCAATGATGCGCGGCGGTCGCGCCTCGTGCGCGCCGGACGCGCAGGCGCGCGCAGCAATGTAATACTTTCACACATATTCGATAAATGCAATTTCACCCACTTCTGTCATAGGTATTGTATTTTTTTTTTGTGCCAGCATTCTCAAGTATTGCGGTTAATTCATTCTGTACAATTTCATGCATCAGTACTCAGATTTCGCTGATTAATCCAGTGATTGTAATTTGTTACTTGGGTATAATATGAAGTTTTAAGTGTGAGGTCCGTTGATGTGACTATTTTTAGTCTTTTTGTGTAAAATCTATATATGATGTAATCGTAAATTTAGGTATGCAACTATGCATATATACAACATAAATGTTTTCCATTAACTGGAATTTTATTCAACAACCAATTGAGTTCGACCAGTTGTAGGCCACATAGTAAATTAGCATCATTTGATTTAATATGCGATTTGAATTCATACTCGTGAAGTTTTACGTCCCTGGAGAAACTGATTATGCAGAGGATCGCAATGTTACCGAATGTTTTACATAACTCCGTTTATCTAGTTAACGGCCTCGAGCTCTAGTTAGTTAGTCCCTGGTTGTGCTAGCCTTCCATGATTTTACATATTTCAGCCCGTTGTCCTTAAAGAATACGTATAATGTGGACCACAAATTTTCGTTATCATTGGCTAGCATACAGCAACTGGCGATATAACCTACATATATACATATATCTACACCTCAGTTTGGCTCTCGTATACAAAAAGATTATGGACAACTAAGTATACCAAGTAGGCACAAACCGGTCAAATGTCAATTGGAAGATAATTAAGCTCACTTATTATTTTCATTTACTACAAATAGATCATCTTCATTTGTTTGAAATAAATGCTTAGATTTCTTTTGTCATTTACAAATATTAATGATAAATGTAATGCTTCACGGATGAAGTAAAATGATATAACCATTTGGGTTAATGACATACTCGGATCAGTCGACTCATGGGCCTTATGCTGATGCCGTGCCGTTGCATAACGTGATGCAAATCCGCTTCGTTGTTTACGGTTATTCTGTCTATTTTTGTCATAAAATGTGATAAAAGTTGCACAATAACCCTATGTCGTTCGGGTTAGAAACCTCCAATGCGAGCACTGAATATATTTACCAACCTTTAAATTGTAAGTTGTTATGAAACAAGTTGCGAGGGAAATTTATAAGAAACTTTTCGAATAACAACAACGGTTGCGAAGTCTGTTGTTATAAGTTATAATTTTGGAATAATGTTGGGGTGACGTTCTTGAATTTAGTCCGTGTTGTTTAACTTTACGCCCGAGTTCGTTGTTGTACTATCGGATCGCACGGAGTTACTTATTTCGTAATTTAATTATGCTTATCCAGTTTAATTTATCAATAACCAAGTCTGTTTCCGTTATACGAACTTTTTACAGACATTAAAGTCTTCTATTTGAAATTTTAACGATTATTCTGTTTCATGTTGAAGCTATATTTATTATATTTTGTTTTCCGTGATGATTTAGTTCCGTTTATGGCTTACAAGGCTTGTCTATCGAAACTGGCGTGTGGTAGTGTTTAGCAACACTTTCGGTTTGTTCCGTTCCCGGTTTGGTCACGCTTTCTTCGGCGCTCGTTAAAGAATCTTTAACTACTTATTATTTTAACGAGGCAATGGTCCCAGGAAAGGTAAAGCAACTTGTTTAAATTTTGATAAATATAAACCATCAATCATATGTTTTAGTACCTATTTTATTGCTGCAGTTAGTATACTACTGCTTAGTGCTTACTTATAATAGGTATAGACTGGTAATAATAATTATTAGTTAAAAATCTGACTATGGTTATATATGTACAGGAAACCACACATATTTCAGAGCTATTTTAACAAAATCACATTATTTTTGTACTTGACCCGGTGGTGTCGGTACACCTGTGGATTTCTTATCTGACAATGTTCGTCGTGTGTATCATTATTTGTTATCGTAGGTAGGTACCTATCGTTAGATGCGGAACGCTCCTTTGCCTAGTTTTTTTTTCGGACATCCTTACACAATAACCTTGTGTGTGGTGGAGTACCACCAACGATATAGATACATAATATATATAAAAACTTAAATAAATAGAATATACACATGACTCAGGACCTGGTGTGCGCATCAAATAAATGCCCAAACGGGGACTTCATATGAAGGATCACTTGTATCACTATTTATGTATGCTACCCACTAGGCCGGCCCTGCGTGTCGTTGTAGTTGACTGTGCAGCACTAATGTCTTACCTATTCCCACATGTACCCTTTACCATGAGTTGTGACATTGAGTTTTTCGATAACGAGTATCGATTTTACTATCTGTGCATCTCGCTTGTACTATTTTAGTGCGAACGCGAAGCACAGATAGTAAACTCGATACTCGTTATCGAAAACCTCAAAGTTACAACTCATGGTAAGGGTACTGCTAGAACGAAAACCTTTATTATTTACTCGATTTATATTCAAATGCCCTGAAAGGCGATACGAACGTTAAGGAGGTAAATATTTACTACAAATGCTTTAATTGTCATTCATCAATGTCGCGGCCACGGAAGCGTTTAGACAATCCCCTAATGACCCATTCATGCCTTTTCTTTCATTCCGCCCGGTGGCCGTGACTCACGGTTTTCATGCGCGACTCCCATCGCAATGCGATTATATATAGGCATTAGTTATCACTGCAATAAATGAGTCATTTAAATACGCAGTGAATAATATTAACGTGTATAAAATAACCTATAATGTCGTATTACCAGGTGTAAAACACACCATATTAACCTTTATTACCTATATAAATGATATATATATATATATATATATATATATATATATATATATATATATAACACGTGTATATATATATATATATATATATGTATATATATATATATATATTCCTTGCTATATAACTTATATTATTTAACTTTTAATGTCCAACTTGAACGATTTGTACGTTTATTGTTTATAACTATGTAGCGAAATTCGTTCATTTATAAGAATCGATCTTATGCGATGCTCTTATGCGACACAACTGTCTACTGAAACTTAAAATTTTAAAAGAAAACAATGAGCTTCTTGCGGAGGTCATCCCAAGGGACTACAATAAGGGGTTCTTCAAAAAGGGTGTAAAGAGGTTTTTAAGGGGTCGGCAACGCGTGAATGATGCCTCAGTATTGTAAACGTCCATAGGCTGCGGTGACTGCCTACCATCAAGCGGGCCGCATGCTTGTTTGCCACCTTTGTGGTATTAAAAAAAATGTAGGTCCTCAAACTCAATTAAGGTACAAACCTAAGATTAAAATGCATCTCGCAAACAAACACAATTTCTAAAGGTAAATAGTGGCACGTGAAAGTTGGCGGATGTCAACAGTGGGGCCATATTCAAAATTCGAGTTACTTGAACATTCGGCGAGCACTCGTACCCGTACGTAAAGGAAACCGGGTCGACAACAAGCCTACTTGCGCTAGCTGAGCTCTGAGTGGCCGTTGCTAACGCGACAGTATTGGGCAGAAGACAAAACTTCGAAAAAAACATTATATCTGTACCCGAAATCCATTATCACTTCGTCAGTTGTCTTCGGCTAGATTTAGATGACAATGGCGGAGCATCCGTACAATTTGATTCCCACCGGCTTGCATAATTCTCGGACAATAAAGGATATGAGGTGACTTGTTAAATAAAGCAAAACTCGATTTAGTCCCGCACTGCAGTTAGATTATCAAGAAATAAGTCCAACTTTTTTTAGCATTCAAACAATTTACTTAACAGTATTCTAGCGTAGTGACTGCCTACGAAGCAGGTGGTCTCGGGTTCGTATCCTGGTAAGGGCATTTATTTATGTGTTTCACCAATATAGGTGGTTGTTCCTAGCTTATTGACGTTATCCACGTATATAAATATATTTCACCTCACTCGTGCGAAGAAAAAAATGATTAAATCATTTAAAAAATATTTAGAATTATTGGTATCCATCATTCACCATCATCATTCAACAACATTAAATAAAAGAACATCCAACCAAGTAATAACAAAAAAACACTCGATTAGTAATAAACTATGTGTATGAAATTACTTTGCACTCTTGTGAATAAAATGCAACTTAGCTATCTGTTTTTAAAGAACAAAACAGTTCTTTCCGAGCTAGTGAGGTGAAAAATATATATCGTCGCCTAGGTAGTCGCAACAACACAAACCTTATCGATCTTACTGTAGGAATAGTATTTGCGTATAACTGCTGCAAAATATTTATTTAAGAATACTTTTATTATTTTAAAGATAATGCACGTCAAAAGATTCGGAGTCATACATTGCGACGTAACTAAACAGCTTTGTTTCGCAATTTACGCTTACGTATGCTGAAAAATAGGTATTAAGAAACTTTATACTGTAATACGACACTGGTTTCGCAAAACCGACAAGAGACAATAGACAGTGCTCCTGCAATAAGCTTATCTGCTGAATCATTGGTATCTACATGATTAACATGATCTTTGCATATTGTATCGACGATATGGTAGTATCAATGTAACTATTTATTTCACAAATCCACCAAACTGCCTAGAATGCCCCGATAATTATGCCCCCAACCGTGGGAAGGGCATTGTTGCCATGAGGTCTTTCGGTGATCATCAGAGCGCGACCAAAGGCCTCCGATCTCAAGGCGTTTATGACTCACTACTGGGTTGTTATTGCTATTAGATATTCTTACTAGGCTCTCATTTATATTGAACCGTATAAACGTGATCTTTGAGTACGCGTAACTTTTAAATATACATATGTTACTCTTATACTGGTTCTTACCAATATCAGGTAAAGATATCCAATAACTCTGATCATTAATAGGTAGCCAGCTATTCGGCCATGGTTGAACTTCCTTCCCTCGCCTATATTATAGGCCAATTGCTTTGTTCGTTTTTATGTTATCTGTGGTTTAATCGAGTTAAACGGGAAGTCACTTTACAACGCTGATGTCATTGACTAAGTAACGGCATGTATTTTTTTTTTTTAAATATTACTTTTCCAAATCCGAGGTGCATTTCTATAGAAGTGTTTTATTTACTCAGCTATACCTACCCAATTGTAATTGGATGCCCTTGAACGTATCAGATGTGCGATTGAAAGTACTCGGGTAGGAATTTATGATGCATTGTTTCGAAGCAAGACCACAGCCCAAACTCGTTTTCACCTGATCATGTTTCGTTTATGCGTCCGGTACAAACCTCGTGTCGGTGGCCAATGTGACATTCTAATTGTTTACCGAGTCGAAGGTTCGGACGTAACAATGTATATATGCGCTTACTTGACTAAGCATCTAGGAGAATACTGTTGATAACGATTTAAAATGGTCGGACGAATAGCTCTACTCATTCGCTCGCGCTACAAAAGTAAATGCATTACCTGTCGGTCTGATTTAAACCCCCTCTGAAAAAATATAAAGGTTTCTATAGTTGTTCAAAGCAGGCCGGAAGCGTAATGTCGACAAGTGGTCTAGCACTTCTACCATTTCCATTCATTGAATGTTATATAGCATTTCCGTTTGCCGTCCACATTTATTTTTTTCTTTTGAGATATCTACCACGCGTGGCGTCTTAGATCCACGTGAATCATCTTAGCCGATCTTCCCGCGTCTAAATTCGCGCAACCAACGACCTTTGCAGAGGAGAGGATCCCCCACTAATTGATAATTAAGATCGCATCAGTGTGCTCCGGTTAATGCAACCACCACTTCATCAGCCGGCGAGCCAAGTACAACAATACCTCTAAACCTAAACGCTTGACATTTTAGACGAAGGAAAATCTTAAAAGTTCTCGTTAAACAAGACACACTCGAGTCTTTATTATTATTTCTAAATAACTAACTTACTTTCAACAAGTTTATAGTTAGTCAAAAATATAGTTTGACATGTTTTTTATTCACTATATTACTGACATTTCGTAGAAATTCACCATTCTAGGTCGTGCTTACGAAAGGTCGCGGTATTTAGCGAAATGTTAATTGTTTTTGCTATGCCAAAATCACCGAGGTCAAGCGGGCATGTTTTAGATTTTAATAAATTCTGACCTTTCTGATTTTCTGTTAGGTACCTAACAAACTCCCAACAAAATATTACATTTAAACTCTTAAAGCGGCTTGACATTACAATGAAGTGAATCTGCTGATCACAGATAAAATATATTACATATCAACATATCAACTAAGATGGTGATGGCAGCACCATCTTTCTTGTTATACTGGACCAGAGTCCGTAAGTGATTCGTATAGGAGGTATAAGCCTGTGTGCAGTACGCTGCATCATGCCCGTAGAGCAAGACCGTAGTCAAAGATACCTTATACTTGAAAAATTTTGACAAGTTCCTCTATGACCGGGCGGTTTACTGAGGCGCTGCCGCGACCGACTGGTTAGGGCGTCAGCCGCGAATGCTAAAGAACGCCGGTTCAAAGGACTTGGTGTTTTGGTCCCTACTTGCTACTAAAAAGCGAGAATAAGTTTTACTATTATAATATTATTCATCATTTTCCGAAATAGACGCTTTCGTTCATCGTGGTTTCTGTTTGAGCGTTAGTGAAATGCCAACGATCTTAATATGGTCGAAATAGGTTTCTAAGACTTTAATTCGTAAACACTATAGGTCGAACGATGGCACCTTGTACTAGTTAGTTGAGGTCACTGCACACGGAGCCAAATCTGTGCACGTGTGTCGAATACTGAGCTAATGTTTATAATGTGCATTGTGTTGTCGTACTGTATTCTGTGAGCCTCCGTCCCGTCCGTTTGATGCCATGCAAGGCACGCCTCTAAACTCATGTTTTGATTTTCCGACTGTTTGTGTGGTAAGATAGTAGGAAATAAGTTTATTTTAAATACTCTCTACATATATTCATACATTCATATCGTATTCATAAGATTTGATCCAATTGTATTTTTAAACAATAATTGCCAAGGCATTGCGCGAAGTAAAAGGTTCTTTGTATCTAATAAGTACGCGTGAAAATGTAAAATATATAAACTAACGCAAATTTGTAAAATAATCATACAAATTGGTATTTTGTATGTTAGATGTGCAACAAAACTAAACGTCTCCCTTTTTAGGACCGACTGTTAAAAAATAAATCTTCGCGTCGAGAGTGCCGAATTGCTTCTGAAATACATTATAATCTCAGTTTTTGTGTAGTGGAGGTACATGTACAATGTTAAGTTCACTTTGGCGAAATTGGGTGATTCATAATTCCAGCCACGTCTGTTTGCAATATCTCTTGGCAGACTAAGGGGTATGATTCAACTCAAATAGCGCTACGTTTATATTTTATAAGGGGCCTTTAGAAGACTATGAAATCAGGACTTTATCTTCATAAATATTTACTGAGAAATGGTTCACGTGTTTGCTGCTTATTGATGTCTAGCTGTCTAAGTAACAAGTACTTTTTCTTTTTTTAGAACGAATAGTTGGATTTTATACAATATATTAAAAAATAATAATCTAATTAATCTAAAATTAGAGCAAAAATATAAGAAAATGGTTAATTTAGGCCGCAAAAGATTAGGCACCTTTAAATAAATCCGTCTCGGTAAAGATTTACTATTATAAAACTGAGCTGTATAAGGTTTACAAACAACTTGGTACAAATGTCAATGATATAGCAGTCGGACCAGTTTGGGGCAGTTTCTTGTGTTGTGTCGGATGAAGGTCGCGCGTGCGATGCCGAGACGATGACGTCGGGCTTGCCCATTCATTATCATTTCTGCCATGGTTGAGGAATTAGGACAGGTAGGTACCATACCTCGTAAAATAGTAGAGTGAATCAACTGATTCACTATCGATGTTCGAATAGTTATTCAATTCGTGACAAATTCTTCGTGACTCTTATTTCTCACTAGATATGCTCGTCCGTCTGTCTCTAGACCTTCATGTCTGACTTAAACGGCGGCAGCTAATCTGTAACGATTGTTACTTATAATAACTATTGGTAACAACTATAATTTTGTTAGGTTCTGTAGTAAAACAAACACAACTGTCGAATTTATTTTAAGTTGCAGAATCAATATAAAAATATACTTTTGTAGTCTACTTTTGCCATTTTATGAATACAAAGGATACCTGCATGCCTTCACTCCTGTGAGCCAACACAAGTATGAATTCTGATTATGTAGGATAGGATAGGATAAGAAAGTTATGTATTATGAAATAAGTAACCGGGGGTACGTAAACGTTGGTAGTAATCTTCCAACAAATTAGTTTCAAATTAACAACGAAAGAATACACCATTATGGTTAACAGTGCATGACCATTGTGAGCGACGATTTTTATCTTGTAAGTAATAAAAAAGTTGCACATTACGCGTTGCATTGTTTGCCTGCCGAAGAGAATCAGGAAGAAATCGTGACCAATGTCGGCAACAGTTTGCGTCGGAGCAATTAGCCTGCTTGCATACTTTACCGTTCGACGAGGCTAGTCGGCCAGCAATTTGCTAAGCTTTAAACCATTTTTTTTGTGTATTCGGCATGTTACGAAAATGATTATTTATCTTTCTAATCCGTCTAATGTAACGAATTATATACCATGTTTTTCCTTGTAAAAAAAAATAGTTATAAAACCATAATTAGTTTTATCGGTCCATTACTAAGTTTAGTTATGTTACCGGGTTTATGTTATGTTATGACTCTCGAATAATAGTAATCCTAGAGAGTAGAGAGTAAGACTAGACTAACACAATTAATAATGAAGAATTTAAAATTCCTAAAGGCTATACCTTATTTAAAGTCTTTTGAATGAGGTACAACAGGGAAGCGATAAGGGCGGAAATCTAATTACCGATATCAAAAGTCATCACTTTGGCCTTTCTATTGTTCAATTTCTTTGAGGCTCACGTCAGGGTCAGTCGCCCTTCGCACTTAAGCTACATAGCTACTACATCCACAAAATCTAAAGAGATCGAATAACTTTTCACTAAAAATGACGGCCTTCAGGATTTCTAACTCCTGCGGGTGTGAACAGGGAGTTATAAGTTTTTTGCCCACGCACTTCTTCACGAGCAAAGTCGCGGACGGTGACTAGTCTTTTACAAAAAGTAACCAACGTCACAAAATAATTTAATATTCTATTATTAATGGTATTACACCTCTCATCACTGTATTACGAGTATGCACAAAAAAATGTGGGGTATCATAGTATTCGTAGAGATTTTAGTTTATTGTAGGAGCTTATTATTAACCTTTTATACAAGAAACAGTACAATGGACAGGCAGCTGCGAATAACTTGTTAATTGCGACGGCACGCGCAGAACCTGCGGCGCTACCGCGAACAACGATATTCGTAAATTTCGGACGATTGTCTCTGTCACTCTTATGACGCCTTAATTGGAGTAAAAGAGAAAGATGCCCGAAATATACGAACTTCGATGTTCGCGGTACCGGGCCTGCGCCGACGCATACTTCGCGCAAAAATGCCGCTTCTATGGTCTCTTATTGCGTCACGGCACGTTGAATGGAACTAACTTACCTCAAGTAGCTTTTTAATTTTTTTTCTTAGTATCTCATGTTACACACCATTCCCGCGCACATACTGATCATGTATATTATATTTATAAAATTAGTCCAGGGGAATCTTGTAACTGGTAATACTCGTAATTGTTAATGCTACGGCAGCATGATGTTTATTTTAGTTGGCTCGTTAATACGAGCAAGAGTCTAAATGAATAACAACGTTAATGTGTTCTCTGTAATATTCTGACAATTTGCCAATTTCATAATTATTATCGATTTTCATTTGTCAGTTCAAGGATTGAAAAGCTCCATTTTAGCGCTGCTGGCTAACGCACCGGCCTTCTGTTTTTGCTGATTCGTAATTTTTAAACCGGATCGTCACTGAGCACGGGCTTTAAATGCCGCTTTCTTGTGCCAGCTTGCACTTAAATTTTGGGCCGACTCTCAGCTCATTAAGAACGAGTCTGTGGAATACCTAATCGTCGCAGAATTTCGTGCATTTAATTAAAATTTGAACACACTGCAATTCCAAACAGAGCGTCTTCATTCATCATTAAAGCCTTGGTTTCATAACGTACTTAAATACTAGTGATACATATAGATCCGTCAGTTAAAGAAGCAAAATAGTATACTTAATCCCCTTTTTTGGATTCCTAGCATATGAAACGAGACTATCCTGGACAACAATCTTGATTAGCTAGTACATTATTTATTAAATCAGGCTAACACCTCAATACTCTATTCTCTTCAAATGCCGGTTTAGTATACACATAGAGTTCTAACAATTCATGCCAATTAATAGTTCTGTTTAAATTATTGATTGCAACGATACGCCTTGGGCGTTATGTGACCTATGCACTATCGCGTGTTCATAACGGCAGTAACCTCTAGCAACTGGTTAGCATATAGTTACCTGCAACATACTTTTGACTATTACTACTTCCCGCAATATGAGCGGTATTTTTCATAGGGGCAATCAATATTTGTATTTAAACTTTCGTGAGTCATTTTAACACTTT
This sequence comes from Grapholita molesta, assembly GCA_022674325.2. Classification (NCBI taxonomy): domain Eukaryota; kingdom Metazoa; phylum Arthropoda; class Insecta; order Lepidoptera; family Tortricidae; genus Grapholita; species Grapholita molesta. The sequence continues at coordinate 19,922,929 of CP053121.2, read as the reverse complement.
ATGAAAATAGACAATTTCTCTAAAGACAATGTAAACGGTTATTTGGTTATTCATGTTTCGGAGAGCATAGGTCTCCATTTTCAAGCGCTCAGTACTCTTAGTGCTTGGCAATAGAGTCTTTTCATAAACGCTTCAATACATTGTGGAAATCTTATACGGGCGAATCTCTTAACGGAGGGTAGAATAGGACTTAAGAAATATATTTAGATAACTTTTGCTTAGAAGTACAATTAAAATTTTATCCATTAAATTCGGCCCGCAATGTAATGCAACACACTCGAGTTAAACACTCGTTGACAGTTAGTTTCAAAAGCTCATATCATATCCCGTAATGTTCGCAGTACATTACTGCTCAGAAATTGTACAAAAATTAAATACATATGTATAATAGGTATAATTAAAGCAAACCCTTTTGGTCAATAATTATACTGGTAAATGTCTGGTTTAATTCTTCGCCCGTATTAGACTTACACACAGTGTACAAAATATTTTCGACCGCCCGCGTCCGCCTACTAGTTGCTTATATCACTCCCGTTAAAGAAACAAGGAGACGGACTAAATTTAGCTGCTGCAACCTCTTAACCCTTTACCAGGCGAAGGGATATATTCCTCCCACATCTTATATCGGTTACCGAAGTCAGGTTTTAACTCCAAACCTCCTACAAAATATTTTGTCAAACCCTGAAAATTGTATTTTATAATCTACATTCACAACACGCTTCTAAATCGCGTAATATATCTTTGGCAGACGTTTAATTTCACTTGAACGCTAATTTCAGTAAACTACAGAGAAATTCGAACACTTTCCATAATTTCTCTGAAACAGAAGTACATAGTACGAACAATTTTTTGACATTTTGTAGATTTTGAGTGTTGAAAGGTAATGTAATCGTAAACATTGCTAAATATTTACGCATTATTGTGTATGACCAGAATTAGGATGTGGGTTAACATTATCCCATGGCCTTATTAGAGTTTAACTGTGTGGGAGCCATTATTCCCATGGCCCGGTAAATTGTCTTGCATGTCACAAAAACTCATGTAAGTAATTAAACTGAAGATTATAAAATAATGTTTTCAGTGATTGATAAATATAATGTTTCGTAGTAGGTTTGGAGTTAAACCTTGACTGTGATAACCGATATAAGATGTGGGAAGAATATCTCCCTTCGCCTGATCAAGAATATAATAAGACAAAATCGAGTATGACAGTTAATTACTTAGACAGGTGATGGGATAACCGTAACCCACATTTTTATTTCTGGTTTAAAGGAGCATATCCGACATTCGTAAATGCAGTTTTTACAAGGCGTTCAATACGGCTGTAACAGTATATACAGTACGTATGAAGACACGGTGGTTCTTTGGAGCCTGGTAAAGGGTTAAAAGCTAATATTTTATATTAACTTCTATGTTTCGTGTGTATAATCAAATATATTTATAGTTATTTTCCATTAGATCTGCGTTATTCAGAACCTCTACAGCAGGAAAGTGGTAAAATGCACATGTCGTGCACCTAATCGCAATGCTTCAGAGTGCTTTGACACATAATAGGTACGACAAAAAGCGTGTTATCGACAGACCAGTACCAATAAGGGCAGAGCATTAGGACTGGTAGCTCCGTGGGTGGACTGGTCCCGCGAGGCCATGTAGTTTTTCTAACGCCCTCTCGTACCTAACTGTTCATGCCACTGAGCGAGCCGCTGCCGAATGAGCCCGGTGATGTGGCGAAATATTTGAGGTTAGGATGAGGTACTTACAAGTATTTCAATGTGAATACATTCTGTAAGAAAGTACTCAAATTAATTTACTCCCTCTATTTGAGCTCTAGAACATAAATAGATATTAAACATAATATATTTTCAGTAACACAAACAGTCATAAATCATTTTTGTTACACCGACCACTAATCACTTTTAACAAAAGAATAACTAATGTAAGTACCTCTTTTACGGTTTGTTCAACCACAACACAGAGGTTAACACATGGCTTCCGCTCCGCGTAGGCAATAAACACTATCTCTTCGAATCTCCGCGTAGTATTGAATTCAAATAAGGCTCAGTAAGACATGTGGGTGCTCTGGTCTCGACTCTCGTGGCGCAGCGCAGGCGCCGGCGCCGGCTCGCACTGCGGTGAAGGGCTCGGAGAAATTAGCAACAATACACGAGGACATTCTATGGTAATTCATTGAGTGTCATAGGAAGGAATGCATGCATTATTTATATTATGGAAAGTCTCATTGCAATGGGCATCTTGTTACTATTGTGTAATTATTCGAATGTTTTACTAAAGCTTAAAACTGCCATCGATCATTAATTACTCTTGTTGAGCAAATTGGATATGTAATTATCATCAATACTGATATTTTTTAACTAGAGATGAATGGCGAATATTGCCTGCTTGTAGCTTCAGTCACTCAGTTTAGCGGCGGTTAATGCATTTGGAATCCATGAGGGCCTAATACTAACCACTATGCCACCTGCCTCCCACTAACCACTACCACCTGTCACCAAACCTAGTTTAAATTGTTTAAATGAAATAATTGAAGTAGAATCAACTTATTTTTATATAAGTGCATGCTGCTATATGCATCTGTGTGGACTACATTTTTGCCTTTTTTTAATATTGCTTATAGTAAAAGAAACGATCACCAAATCTTAAGTAATTATAGAAATTTAATGCTTGATTGTCATCACAAAAATGACTACTCCTACTCCTAAGTAAAATCATAAATAGAAACTGAATAAAGTCTTGAAATTGCCTAACCCGCATCTCGTCACGTCTCTCCCGTTTAGACCTTTTCACTAATCCCTTATTATAGTGGGAATAAATGTCGGGAAGCAAATATCTTATCCTGGAAAAGGTTATTGTTATATTTATTTATTGGACAACACAATAAACACAAAAACGCACGCAAATAAAAACGATTTTAAAATAGGAGGTCAATTACAGGTTCTCGCAGGTTATACAGGTTAGGTCAATATGTGTAATATTGTAACAAAATATTAATTTCGTTATAATTGGAATAGTGTGCCAAATATCTAAATGCAAATAGCCGTTTTTGCATAATGGAAGAATAATAATAACATTAAGTTAGCGCTCAAATTTATCTATTTTTGTCTTCAAATACGAAAAAAAAAGAACATTAGTATGTTCCCAGCTTATAAACGTAGATCCTGGATAATTTGACGTTGAATGCAAATATTACGTGGCGGTTGAGACCGATTACGGAAGGAAAGTTGTGGGCCGCTCCGCTTCGGGGTGTGCAGGACTGAAATTGCAAGCTGCACTTGTTGCACTACTTCCTCTAAACTAAGCTATGGTAATGCTCTTAATGCAATGAATTACCTTTCTAAACTAATACATATCTAGGACAAGCTTTCCATATCTTGTTTGAGATTGTTATACTATCCATGAAGCGATGCACCGTTTATGTAGGTATTCAATGGCATGTCTAAAGGACGTTATTAATATTTCATGAAATACAGGTGATCAAATAGTTCAAAAGGTCAGAATATTTGCAGCACAAGCTTAGCTTAAATCCAAAACTGACCACAGCAATCAAAGCCATTAGAAATGTATACAAAATGGAATACACGACATTATGTTTTTATTTATTTACTCTCTTGGTTTTCTGCTGACTCTGCTGCTTATCGATGTTGTCGTAAATAATATTTCGACATAATAATTTTATTGGTACCTAATTAGGTGATATTGAACATCTTGTGCTAGTGACATTTTTTAGGCAACTATATACTCTCTTGAGTTAGGTTTTTATAATAACAGTAAATTATAAAAAATACATCTAAATCGTGTCAAAACAATAAAAACACAAAAAACCTAACCTAGGGTGCCGCATTAGTATTATTACAGTAACCAAATGCATCAATTAATTTATGAATGACGTCGATGTAACCGCACTTAATATCGAGTGCAACCAAAGAGTACTGCCGGGTACAATAGCCCGGCAGCCCTAATAGGAGTTTCCTTTGCACTAGTTACAATTCGCCCGTTTGTTGATATTTCGAGAAACTGCGGCGTTACGGTTCTCCTTGAGGCGGATGTTAGAGAAATAAACGCTGAATTGTTCTTAGATTGAACATCAATAGTTCGATATAGTACCTGCGTTACAAAGCTAGACTTATTTTATCTCTATTTGATTAATTTGCTGTTCTTCTAAAGCGTTTGATGTATTGTAACTTGTAACTGTAATCGTAGTATAAATACTTATAATCGTATACTTACCACCGGAATTTTCAGTCAGATAACGGTTCGCGTCCTTAACTATTAACTCGTATTGTACGACTTGCCTAAGGATGTGTTTAACGCTTTCCCCGAAATGTTAGGGGCGCTGATATACCCGTTAATACCATTAAGGAGTGTCCGACGCCCCTATGTTGAATCTATTACAGTAATCAGAAAAACAAAAGGGGCGGATGACAGCGGTGTCACAAATTAGACGACCCTACTAGCTATTAGATATAGAGTTTAACTTGTCAATAGGAACTCCCATCAATAGGAAAATAGTTACCAAATAAATTACCTAATGTATTCAATAAAAATTATTCTATTCATAATGTCTAACCTTCTGAAAACTTTTCCTCTCGACTAGAACATAATAATAATTCATTTTAATACAATTTGTTTTTGGGTCGTGTTTCAACATTATGTACCTAACCATCAGCTGTGGAAACTATTGAACACCTGCTAGTATACAGCACATCTTCGTTTATGAATAGTATTTGTCTTTACTACGTGCAAATGAATTTATACAGCTTAGGGTTGATCGGGATTGACTGGTTGTATTTAGGTACTTTATTTGAATTTAAAATGTTACATAAGTATAACATAACCTAATTAATTAATTATATACTTTATATAAATGTGTTATTTTTGTATGCCGCGTTTTTACGGTCTTCGAGGTTTTTTGCACTAAGTACTAGCCTATTATTTAGCATATAAATTATTGCTTGCGACGTCGTTTGCTTAAATCTAGGTAGTTATTCTTACTATTACCCTTCGGAAATAATGTTATTGTGATAATCAAGGCGATTATACGTAAAGCATTTATATCTGTGGTATGTGTCTTTTTATTTAGAAGGTTGTAAGTTATAAGGATACTTCATTCTTTCCATGTCCCATATGTGGTGTGAGTTATTCTAAATTGCATTCTATTGAAATACTGCTATAGGCAATTTAAAATCTGAATATAAATTGGTTGGAATTGGCCTAAAGCGTTCGAATGCACTTGTCGCTCTGAACTGCAATCATCAATTTTTATTATTACATCTAGTCCAGTGATATCAATGACAGTAGACGGTGTCAGAACTGTCACAAGGGGGAAAAATTACATTTCACCTTTAGATTAGATAAGTAAGTCTGTGTTGTCGATAATATACAGGGTGTTACAAAAATCCTGGTGATCCGTTTAAGGGGGTATACATACATCAATGTAGAATACGTAAAAAATAAAAAATATATAAATAACACCAAGGTGAAAAAGTTATCAAGGTTTTCTTTTTTGCTTAAAATCCGAACTGACGTAGAAAATGTTTACGATAGTTACGCACGATCAGCTGTTTGACTTGAGTGAGTTCGGTGACCCATGGCAGTCTTGGCGTTAGGCCGATCGCACATTAGCTTTTTAATGTTTACGTAATTTAATTTTAAAAGTTAGTACTGGCATAATTACTAGTCGACAATAACAGTTAGTCCCTAAAAAAATATTAAAAAAGAAAATTACACGCTTTTCGACCTAAGTTGGATACGCCGACGGTCGCTACCTCAATTTGCACCCTATGGCCTTTTGTACCACAACGGATAACGAGCCCATTTTTGTAACGGGCGACGCGCAGTGTTAAATAGGCTAGTGTGTGTTTATTAACGCAAAAGTTTCGTGTACTAAGGTAACCATTTGGTGTTAGCCCGTTATCCGTTAGCAAATAGTCACTAATAAGAGCCCTAAGGTGTAACGTCCGTGACCACCTTGTACCAAAGCGACTGGACAGCCTCCCATAAACATTTTAAACGTTAACTTCCAGGGGCCCCAGACACGTTTGGACTGGACAATAAACATGAAAGGGCCTCAAACTTTAGCGCCGCTGCCGCTAACATTTTACGAAACGTCGCCCATTACTGTATCACCGCAAAGTTCTGCGCTCTTCAATGATCAAATTTACCTACTTTGCTCAAACTACCACTGTGCAATTCAACAATAAAAAATATTTCCATAAACAGTTTGTAGCCTGCCTTAGCCCCGCCCACCACGTGCGCTTGCGACGTTCCGAACACGAACCAAACCGATTAATTAGTGTTATCTCTGTCTAACGCTAGCAAAATGTGTCACGATGTCTTGGTATTACGTCTCATTCTCGCAGTCAAAGTGCCGACACGGCGCGCGGTGGCCCTTTCAACGCGGCGTGCTTTAGCGGCGAATCAAAGATGGCAGGCGAATAGGCGATATTGAATAAAGCCGCGTTTTCACTTTGTTTACATTTGAATTGTTTTAGGATTTTTTGTGTTATGTAAGTTTTTGGTTTTTAAGTTATTTATGATAATTTAAATCGGGCCTAGAATTTTGTCTCTTATTAATTTAAGTAATTTAAGCGGAATCATAAACTTTATTTTTCTTATCAGATCCCAATTGTCAGAAAATCGCCTTATCTAAATCAACAATCCTTTGCATAATTCAATCCGAATTGTAATTTCTTTACAAAACCAGACTTATTCGTACCTACTAAAATGACAGATCGTATGTACCAATGCGAGAAATCAAACTTTTATTTTAGAATCTGAAGAATAAAAACTAACCCGCTTATTCATAAAGGTTTCTCAAACCTACTTCAGTTGAATTATGTTTTGTCTATCTGTAAATTACTGATAAGGACAAAACATTTAACTAAAGTAGGTTTGAGAGACGTTTATGAATAAGCGGGTAAGTAATAAGTCTCTGCCACTCCTGGGCTAAGTACCTAACTACGCATATCTACTTCTGTTCTGTTTTCGGATACAATCAATAAAAACGTTCTAAATAAATAAAATATTTTTCTGTCTGCGCAAACTTTGATTAACATGGTGTTTTGAATTTAACTTACATACTAAAATGTTTGTCATTTGAAATGAAAATTGCACCTCATCTCTTCCCGCGGGTGTCGTAAGAAGTGACAAAGAGAAAAAAACCAACGGCGTCGGTCGAAACCGAACTAACAGCTACTGAGGTCCCCAACCCGCCTGCCAAGCGTGGCGACTATGCACGCCCCCCCCCCCCCCAAGATGATGATGATACAAGTAATCTTTGGGCCTGGCAAGGCCTATGTCCATCAGTGCACGTCATAAAGCGGAAATGATGATGATGATGATGAAAGTATTTGATCTCGTGTAAACCGCCTTTACGAGTAAGTTACCTACAACTAGCTGGACGCGGCACTCGCGGTAGCCATTTTCCGAGAACCGTTACTGTGCTAGTCCAAAAAGTCATAACTCCATTTGAATTTCGAAACTACTTACGGCTTTTCGGCTTCTGAGAATGCTAAATCGGAGAATTTTGCAAACGTAGGCGTAGGTTTTTCGAAAATTTTAAATTTCGACTAGTCACAATTGAACATCGATCGGTACCGGATGTTTGCTTGTGCGCTTGTAAAGTTTATTCGATCGTGATTAGTGCAATATTGTAAGTGAGAAAATGGAGTTTAGGTACTAATGAATACTTTAACATGTTGATACGTGGAATAGGTACTTTCGCCCGGTTACATACACGAGTGTTTAACACAGGCAACTTGATGCTGGCCGCCTTCGAAGGCAGGATGACCGGTTTGAAGATCAGGTCCTCAGTAGCGCTAGACCTCGGCGCGAATCACTTGGATGTTTGGAGAGTGTTAAAAAATAACAACCAGCATGCCTTCCAACGAGTGCATGATGTACTGCCGGGTGACCTCGGTTCAAGATTCGAGTTTTGTCAGTGGTTGGTGGACAAAGTGGAGGAGGACGCAAACTTTTTGGCTAAAATCCTGTTCACAGACGAGTGCTCGTTCAGTCGCACAGGCGACTTTTTAACCATAACGAGCACGTTTGGTCAGTGATTAATTAATTACTACACACCTAATTGCAGTTTGTTTTGCCTAGGTAGGTACATCTTCATTTTGAAAGCCCTTTTAAGGGCTAAAACAATTCATGTTTCGTGTTTGAACACAAATCAATCGCTTATTTCAATCAATTTGCCCGTCCCACTCTTGTTCGCGTTAGAGCGGGACGGCGGCAATGGCCGGCGCGTGCGCGCCTGCTCACTCATGACTTACAGGGGTAAGCAACATTTTTTTAACAGTCCTAATTTATTAATTTTTTTGTCATACGTTTTTTTTAATGTGTTTAAAATTAAAAATTGGTATGATTTCCGTGATCTCGATTCGATACTTGATATGCCCTTAAACGGATCACCAGGATTTTTGTAACACCCTGTATATTTGTTTTGGGTACTCAACCTATCCCTTCACAAACACAAAATTTACCACCGAACAGTTTCCCTATAAATAAAGTTAAAATCCTCCACCTTACATTGGCGAAATCCACATTGCTAAAATTGGCAAGTAGTAAAAGCTATCTAATGAAGAAGAAGTAAAAAGTACTTACATAATAAATTAATAACTCAAGTCGCTTCCTGACATCTGTACGCTTAGTTTTTTAATATACGCAATGGTTAAATTTTCATCAGTAGACAGAGTTTATTAGTCACTTAGTATACTACAAGAGCTGTACCGCGAACATCGAAGTTCGTATATTTCGGGCATCTTTCTCTTTTATTCCAATTAAGGTGTCATGAGAGTGACAGAGACAATCGTCCGAAATTTACGAGTATTATTGTTCGCGGTAGCGCCGCAGTGACTGCAAACTTTACCGTAAACTTGAGAGTGTGCTAAATATGAATTGTATTGCATGTAATTGAATACCTATACGTTTTGATGCATATGAGATTATTATACTTAAAAACCGTCCAGGCCTAGATATAAAATAATAACATGACAAATCAATAGTTGAGCCACGTGTCAAGCCCCACAAGTGTCGGTCACTCATCGGCACATTCCCACCGCGTACTCCGCGCATTCTTGAACTTGCAACGCATAGACAATGTTTGTAATGTTACACAACGTTGCGGTTACTCGGAATTAAATATCAGTTTAGCTTTATCTACGTAAAATTATGTTTCTTACATACTTAATACTCATAATTGCTGACATAGTGAAGTAGTTACCTCTGGTATACCTACATACTTTACCTTACGTACTTCTTACATGTATATTATATCTGTGTGTCAGAGTGTTTAAGAAGTAACAAATATTTCTTATGCATTTTGATTATTTCTTATAACAAAAAACCTCGGGAGGCGATTCACCCGATCTTTTAGTCGTATTGATGTTTTTTTCGTACAGAACCCAAAACTGAGTTCCTGTTTCATTTCATGATTAGAATATAAATTACATTTATATTACAACGTAAACCGTTAAAGGCTGTATAAACGGTATTCACCTTTTCAATTTTAGGCTTGCGTGGTTTTAGGACGCGAATTACTTCGGAAAAGTCACGGAGATCCTATAATATTAGATTACCTACTTAATACAGCGAGCCATGTCAGCCCAACAGCAAATGCAATGAGCCTCAATTTGCCAGGGTATCCAATATCAATTTCTGTCACGCGTCGCGTCGTTTCTCTATCACAAGTGATATTAATCAGTAAAATGATAGCATTAATTGATCGCCTAATGAAGCCCCACTGGTTCTATCTCCGGCGGACCTTGACACCGCCACTTTCCCGCTTTCATCGATTCGCAACATTGTAAAATTTCTAAATTATTACATTTCATTATCATGTGTACCTACTACTAATAAGTACTTTAATATGGTAATCTTATGAAAATCTAAGTATCCATTCAATTGTCACGATTAAACCCGCGAGTCTAATGGAATCTCATGTAAGATCATATTAAATGACGCGTTTTATGGGCTATCATAACTTATTAGGCATGGCTAGATCCATAACCATAAGCAAGGGGTCCGATAGAGATCTTATCAGCAATCTCTGTAATGCTGAGAAACTCGACTTTTCCACTAATCATCAAGCTCCAAAGAAAACTTGTTAGACTAATGATAGAGACGCCTTAGGTATTATGTGGGCGAACCAGTGATTATTAGCATAGCCGACGCACGACTTGAGACAAGCATGCAATACACTGCCTTTTCGATTTTATAAATGTTTAATTATTAATTACCGCTCTTACGATACTTGCTATTGACCATTGTGCAAGCCGGGCATTCGTGACAGTTAATATAAAGCCAATGCCAAACAGACATTGTTTTTATTATTTAACCTAAATAACGCAATAAAAAAATAATCAATAAAAACGTAAGGTAAAACAATTTCGAAGGATTTTTCTCATAGCATGTCTAATTATGTATACGAGTAGTTTAGTTTAAAATAAGCATCAGTTAAATTTAATAACTTGGGAAACGGGTACTTCTTAAACTTTGCGGCCGCCTGCCTTACCGGTTCCCTTATGTGATAAATCAAAGTATTACTAAGAGTTAATCCGAAAAAGACACGATGCTTGTGCCTCTTCTGGGACTAACCGCTCTTGGCATCAAGTCTCGGAACGCCGCTCCCATTAAATATATCGATTTGCAAATCATTCTGCGAAATTGACAGATCCAGTACCCCGGTACCTTACTTACGGTACTTACGGTGTTCTGACTTGGAATTACTCTCAATCCAACTTGCGCGACTCGTTTATAATATCAATATGTATGTATTTATATATCGATAAGATTACTTAATTGCTTATGGGATTTCTTTTTTAATTTTTGTAGAAAAATACTAAGAATAAAAGGAAACATGGAAATGTTCGTCTTGCCCGACACATTGGATTATTTATTTTCATGTCAATAACTCGAAATGTCAGTTTTTATTCTTTAAAACATGGATAGCAAAACTGCATTTTATGCTCAAGGGAGAAGAGAATTTTGAATGTTTTTTTGCCGTTATTTAGGTTGAATATAATTTTAAATGATAAATTATTGATAATAATGGTTTTTGGAATATTTTTTATGTTTTAATGAGTATTTTCCTCGCGGTAGTGAGTGAGATGAAAAAAAATATGTTTCGGCAGCAAAGCTTGTTCCCCTCTAGAGCCTCCGCACGATTAAGATTCCTCTTCCGCTCGCTGCTCGCGGTTCAATTTTATAATTTTTCACTAGCTCGGGTCTTCATATTAACACGAAAACGCAAACACTAACTTTGCACCCTTATATAACATGTAGGTACCTAACTATTATCCTTGATTCTAACTCATTTCTGAGCATTATGGTGTCACGAACAGACGTGTCACCTACTAAACTAATTGTTAGGAAAATTTATGATAGTACGTAGACAAGCGAATTCTCAGGCCTATATTTTGCTGTGGTGGTACTGGTAGTGTTTTATGTTAATATTCTATTATAATATATTATATCAACGAATTTTACAGAGATGATTTAGATTAATCATGTGCCATTTTGTAAAGTTTGCCTTTTTAATTCGCAGGCTTTGCAGTCTATAAATATTATTGAGTGGTGTGTGCTATCAATATACAGTTCGGTTATTTGTGTGGCCCAGATCTTGTCGTGATCGCACCGCATTCCTCGCTAACGCAATCGTCTCGAAGGCCGCACTGCCATTATTGTAGTTTTCTTATCTGGTGATAGCTGCAAGAACACCAAGTACCTACAAATTAAACTTTGCATGAATAATAGATGTTGTCAAACCTGTACATGATCACCAGATTTTTAACGGCACTTTCTGTGTGTCACATTATTATTATTGTAGGTACCTGGGAGTTTTCTGAAAAAAAAATCTCCATTAGCGTGACTTGAAGAAAAGTTAAGTACCTACGTCAGTTTTGTAACGATAATTAAGCATTAAATTTCTATAAATACTTAGATTTGATGCTCGTATTATAAACTTTAAGCAGTAATATTAAACACAAACAGGCAAAAAATAATTTCACACACATTCATTGTTACTAAACTGTCGTAATTTAAATTTTAATATTATTCACGTCACATATCGGTACATCGCAAATCACGCGCTAACTATTTAGTAGGTATTCTCGTCTTCTGGAACCATTAAGCAATCGAGTTACAATAGGAAAGTGCAATCAAACGACTGCGGAACAAATCATTTTTAATCATCGAATGATTACTGGTCGTTATAAAATTTAGAGGTGCCAACAATTATAGTATTGGAAATGCAAATCGCATCCGCCCAATAACGAAAAAGCGTGACGTTCCATCTATATTATCTAATCTAAAGTAATCTAAAGTTAATTTTTAACCTTCTCAATGCGATTCAATATTTAAATAAATCGATTCTTTACTTGTGTAAATAATGCCCTACATTCTACGTAAATATAGTGGTATCGTTTTGCAGATTCAAAATCGGATGTATTAAACTAAAAAAGACGGGCAAGAGATGATTTTTTATCAACAAATAAACAAAAATCTACAATTAATATGTGTTGCTTTTATGTCCCTACTTTTTATATACTTAATAAATATCTTGTTTAAATTTATTATTACGAGCCCATATTGTCCCACTGTTGGGCAAAGGCCTCCCTCTTGCTCTTCCACGTATCCCGATCTTCGGCAGTTTTCCACCAGTCTCTGTCAAAGGCGTCAAGCTCGTCCCGCCATCTCCGACGAGGTCTGCCGCAGCGCCTTACAGTTAGCGAATGGAATTAGCGATGTAGCTGAAGCTGCCGCCAAACTCAAATGGGACTGGGCAGGACACGTCTGTCGTATGCCCGATAACCTGTGGGCCAAAACATCTACCCGTTGGATCCCACAAATTTGTTTAATTTATAAAAATATATTTTTATCGTGGTTTGTGTGAAGCTCGTACCTACTCGCTAGTTTAATAGCATAGGGTAAAAAAGGACCTAGTTTAAAAGATGCCGGTAGATAACTGGAAAACTAGTTGCCATAACTACTCACTACTACAGTTAGGTCAGCTAGTTTTCCTCCCGGCACCCTGCTTCTAGATTCGTGCATTCAATAAGCTGGCAATGCCAAGTGTGGGATGCATCTGTTTTTATTAGCACTATCTGGTTTGCACTTTGAAGTAACGTAACGCTACATGCTAAGTAGGTATCATCGAACTGTAATGTGGGGCAATAATAATTCCTACCAATACATACCATTCTCATTCGTGTCCGTGGACGTCGACACAAGTGGTCTTAAACTAATAAACGTTTGATACGTATCTAAACGATATAATTAATTAAACGTGTTGATTCCAGGCGAGTCTTCGTCAGTTGGACCTATCACTGCTGTCGGAGCTGTGGTCGCTGAGCGAGGCCATGGCGTCCTGGCGCCGGCAGTTGGAGCGCGGCCCAAGACTGCGCCCCGCGCCGCCGCCGCCGCCCCCGCCGCACTACCTTAGAACTTAAGTTAATCTCGCCATTGGACCCCATCTAGATTAACACTTAAAAAACCACCAGACACATAATTGTAATCTAACTTAGAGGACAAGGACGAATTTACCCTTACACCCTGGAACCTTATTGAGAGAAAAATATTGTGTTAATTTAACCCTCTGATGTGAAAATAGATAAGTCGGACTGTTTATCTAATTTAGAATTCTGCTAACATCTGCGGCCTAGTTTGAGCGAGTATAAATACCGGTGTAGTAAGTTTGGAGATCCTGAATTTAAGACTAAGGTTCGTCATAAAATCTCTTTACGTCATGCTGTGCAAAAATAACACATGCTGAATGTACAATGTATTGTACATCAGATATATCGGTGCTGTGGACCTCCACATTGACCACCTGGTCAGAAATATATGAACATGCACTTTATCGTCTTGACAATAGTGGCATAGTTCAGAAATTTAGATCACCTCCATAGCTCCGATAAATAAATTAAACTGTTTTTTTTTTTCGTTAATTACCTCAGTATTACTTTAATGTTCTAAAAGTCGCTTTTTTACTATCCCAACATTATTTTTGTCGATTGTAATTCCTACACATCTTCCCTATAATGTGAGAAATTATGTCAAGGTTTGTAAAGTGCCAGTTGAAATGTAGGATTTTAAATTGTAGTAATATTCCAAGCGCATTTATTAGATTTCAAGTAACGGTGTTTATGGTTTTCATAAGAGAACAGTCTGTTTAGCTATTAGCGTCCGTATGACACATTACATAAATACCGACTGAAAGCATATACCAATACTTTTCCTCGGGGTAATAATATCAGGGGTAGCGAAACATATGTTCTGTCCAGTAACATGAATGGTTAGCCAAACTATTGCAGAACACCTCAGACTTATAGTAAATTTCGAGCGTTTACCAATAGAATGTAAACATTCTATAAATTATCATCCCAATATGGTGTATTTTTTATACAGGTATCAAAAAATCTTGTTTGTGACGACGTACCTACCTACTAACAACATACCTATTTTGTTAGAATTTTATAATTGATTACACATCAATCATATCGTCATGTAGTATTCGCTTAATAATTCGAGATTTTTCCTTAGGTCAGATTATCAAACGTAATTTTAGTAAGTGCATTCTAGCGATTCTGTTTATATTTAAACTCTTGTAAGATGTGTTAGTTCATATTCGTATACTGTGTGGAAGTCTAATACGGGCGAAGAATTAAACCAGACATAGGATTTACCAGTATAATCATTAACCAAAAGGTTTTTCTTCAATTATACCTATTTCTGAGCACTAATGTACTGCGAACATTACGCGATATAAACTTTTGAAACTATCTGTCAACGAGTGTTTAACTCGAGTGTGTTGCATAGTACATTGCTGGCCGATTTTTTTTATATGGAGAAAATTTAATTGCACTTCTAAGTAAAAGTTATCTAAATATATTTCTTATGTCGTATTCTACCCTCCGTTAAGAGATTCGCCCGTATAAGACTTCCACACTGTAGATAAATTAGAGAGAGCGTGGAATTGCATCTGTAGCGGTATTGTGTTTACAGGCATTCTATATTTAAAATTTCCTGTTTCCCATACAACTACTTCAAATGCAATTCCACGTTTTCGCTAATTTATCTATAACTCCTGAATATGTCAATTTTGACAGCTGGCTTTTGTTTACATTCTAGAAAATTGTACGGGATTTACTATAGGTACCTAACGCGTGTGTATGTTGTGTGGACTGTAAAATACTTTGTTGCAATTGTAAGTTTTTTTTAAATAAATTATGACTAAGCAAGCCTTATTTTGGAATTTATTTTACCTTTCATACAACGAAGGCCTAACGTTGTTTAAAGAAACGTCCAAGTGCGAATCGCGCACCTAGAGTTCCGTATATGACTATACACCCTATCTTACAAAAAATGAACAGACTGACCAAATCAGCGCCATGTATCGACGTGGTTTTTATAGAAGTAAACATAATTTTAATTTCTACGTTGGTTAAATATATTTATGTGCTAATGTCATGTAATCTTTTTTTGTTCCTTGGTAAATGGTAACCTGCGGAAAGCGCTGGTGAGAGCATGCTACTTGCAATCCGGAGGTCGCAGGTTCAAATCCCGGCTCCTACCAATGAGTTTTTCCGAACTTAATTACGAAATATCATTTAATATTTACTAATCGCTTTTTGGTGGAGAAAACCATCGTGAGAAAACCGGACTAATCCCAATAAGGCATAGTTTATTCTTTGAGTTGGAAGGTCAGATGGCAATTGCTTTCGTAAAACTAGTGCCTACGCCGAATCCTGGGATTAGTTGCCAAGCGGACCCCAGGCTCCCGTGAGTCGTGGAAAAATGCAGAGACAACGCGAGGAAGAAGAAGAATAAATGGTAACCTTTGGTCTTCGGGCGTAAAAATAGTATTTTATGCAACAGTTGCATAAGAAGGGTCAAAAAATGCGAGTGGCGTACTAACAATGTGAGCCGAAGGCGAAATAAATACGCTATGAGCATTTTTGGACTACTTATACAACGTTGCATACAATGCTTTTTCTATGAGTAGGCAATATTAAATAAAATACTAAAATTAATAGTGACTCAAACTACGAAAAACAAATTACCGGGAAAGGCGGGAAAACGTAAAAATAAGCGAGTGATGTCTATGGTTACGTTTTTTTATGCTGCCGCCACACATTCGCGCTAGTAGCGAGGGGAATGGCGTGGTGAAACGCGAGCACGCATGTGTACGCGGACGTCTCGCTATTTCTCTCGTCCCTCGCATCATGTTTTTGTATAGGAAAAGTCTCGTCGAAAGTTTCGACGAATAGCGAGGCGAGTAACGAGCCAGCATGTCTAAACGCGGAGTTAAACGTCCACCGTCCAATAGTGATGATACCAAAAAAGTTTTTTTTATTATGTTGGTAGCAATGAACTTGGTACAAATAGTTTTTTTTAAATAAAAACCGTATTCAGTAAATCGTTTGTCAAGTTGGTAGCAATGTATCATCTGTCTCTTTTACTCCAAACAAGGCGTCACGAGAGTGACAGAGACAATCGTCCGTAATTTACGAATATCGTCTTTCGCGGTAGCGCTTCTGCTGCTCCGCACTAGCTTACCATGTCGTAAGGTCTCTCAAACGATACAAGTGCTATTTTGGGCAATAAACTATAGACTTTTATAAGGAGCAAATAATGTATGTCCTTATATGTACGCTCGTGATTATGTAAATGATAGATAAAAGTACACGAGTAGAACAAGTCATTTATAAAACCGAAGAGTGATTGTGGCGGTCAATGGGGGCCTTCATTCAGTAGTCGACGTCTAGTTATGACTGATAAGTAGGTAAATGTCAGTGGCCTATCATGGTCGAATATCCTCAGAAAAAGTTGTTGGCCGCGTTTTTTTTTAACCTATGACCATTTCGGCACATTAGAGCGATTGGACTGTGTGGGAGGAAAGTATCCTGGGGAAAATCCAGGTCCCTTCCGCACCAGACTTACAAATAAAGTCTGGAATACTCCTACTGAGTTTACCCTTCCAGCAAGATTGGCTAAGACGGCTTCAAACGAATCTGAGGGGTGTGTAATGGTATCGAACTAATGGGAGTTTCGTAGCTGGTTTGCTAACCCTAGCCCGCTGAGAAGACTCCAGCAATAAACTCAGCTAGGCCCGACCGTTGTCGCAGTGACTGTTCGCCGCGTCTCTTCTGTCCGTCTGTCCATTCGCGATGATTTCAAGAACCACTGTTCGAAATTCTTGCTGTTTTCATCTATCAACAGCAAAATTTTTGAGGAAGGTTTAGGTCATCCGGGAACTCTCAACGCAATTTCAGGCCACACATCGTGACTAGTAAGAGAACTGATGTCGCTAAAACTGGTGTGAGTTTCAGCGACATCAGCTCAAACTAAAACAACAATGTATTATGTAAGGTAATTAGCCATGTTAACTTATTTATCTACGTACATATCATTAGTGTTCCGAAATGCGTCCAGAAACCGTAGGCAATGACCAGTATTACCAACCATCAGAAACTAATTGAGATGTAATGTTAACATTACCTCGTGAAAACCGTAGGTGGTCAAAGTCAAGTGGGCTGTCTATTCTAGTATCTATAGATATTAAAACTGTCATTGATTTATTAAAATTTGTAAAATGTGGTTTCATTGTCATTGTATATTATAGTAGAGGGAATATAGCAATTGGGGCAAAGTAATTCCCACAGAAGCGGGGTTATAGTGGTTTAATTTCCTGCGTGTATTTTTTTGATTTACCTAATAAACATATAGAATGAACTTTGAAAACTGAACGTAACATTTTATTGTTTTTCACATCAATGTACGTTGTAATAAGAAAACCATATTTAATACATAAATATTTCCGATTATATTATATTTTATAAAAGTATAGGCTGTATTTTAATCAACACGACAAAATATAAGTCTCTCCCATATACTGCCACATGGAGGACACACATGAAGAACATTTTAACATACTGCGGCCACCGACTACCAGCGACCCGATCATCGGTCCGTCTGGTTTGTTGATGTCCGACATTACCGATTTACATATCTAAAAAATATGAAGAAGGCTGTTGTCGTATCATAATATATAAATAACCTATAAGGCTGTCGGAGAGAAAAGAAGATTGGTGTTTACTCCACCGACACTCTTAAATTTGAACACCGCAAGAGCTTATTTTTATTCTTTCACCATCGTGAAAGCATTTCTCATCGTCATAACCTCTTTTACATTCAATTTCTTGTAATTTGATACAGACGATTTTTAATAAATTTTATAAGTATTCGAAGTTAACATTTTTTGGAAACAAAAAAAACGCATGTAGTATGTCAAATAGATACACAATGTGAAATGTGACGATTTTTAATAAATTTAACTCCGCGTTTAGACATGCTGGCTCGTCACTCGCCTCGCTATTCGTCGAAACGTTCGACGAGAATTTGCCTATACAAAAATGCGAGACGAGGTGCGAGAGGTATAGCGAGACGTCCGCGTACACATGCGTGCTCGCGTTTCGCCTCGCCATTCGCCTCGCTACTCGCGCGAATGTGTGCCGGCAGCATTATAAGTATTCGAAGTTAAAAATTTTGGGAAGCAAAAAACGCATGTAGTATGTCAAATAGATACAGAGCTGCCGGCGTGGTCTCTACACCGATCTAGTACATAAGAACATTATTGTATGTAATAAAATTTTCCTAGCTTCTAAAATTAACGTGGTCACCCTATAGAAAGAGACAAAGGTCTGCGTGGTAGCTATCTCACTAGGCTCGCTTTTTTCGGGCTAGTACTCGATCTAGTTATATTAGTATATCTATGATACAAGTAGCACTAGTAATAATGCAGGTTATTTCCCTACGGTTCCTGAACCCGTCTTAAAACACTTATGATATGTGTGTTGATAAAGTAGTGTATGCAACTATACATAATTAGACATTACAACAAGAGTGTGGGTTCATGAAACGAGCCGAAGGCGAGACGCCTTCATTATGCACAGCTACATAAACTACTATTAAAGAGTATATGTCACATAACATAACATAACTGCTGTGCATCAGTCGGTTACGATGTATTATACATATTAATATAAAATTACGTTTTTTTATAAATGTAACATGGTCAAAATGATTGGTGAATTCACCAATGAAACGTGAATTATGAATTTTATGACAGCTAGACCTCTCGTCTTGGTGCTGCCATCTAATGAAAAACGCGATCGCGGAAACCCTCAATTCCAATTTTCATACAAAGTAGAGACGTCGAGTAGTCAAATAGGCTAGTTGACTGTTTTTTTTTTATCCTATCAATCGATCCCTTTCCTTCTGGGGATGGAAAGTATGTATGGGAGTAATGGCCTTAAACTACAAAAAAGCCAGAAATGAGCGTCAAAGTATGACATTCGTGTTTCCCGCGAAAACGCTCCTTACGAAATGATGAGAACTTATATTAATTTTTTTTTTTTTTTATATATTTCGGGACAATATTACACAAATCGACCTAGTCCTACGGTAAGCTTAGTAAGGCTTGTGTTGTAGGTACTAGACGACGATATATATAATAGATAGATACATATAAATACTTAAATACATAGAAAACACCCATGACTCAGGAACAAATATCTGTGCTCATCACACAAGTAAATGCCCTGACTGGGATTCGAACCCAGGACCATCGGCTTCATAGGCAGGGTCACTACCCACTAGGCCAGACCGGTCGTTTGATGACTTATGACGTCACTTATTATTAGTAAAGTAGAATTTGTAATTAGCTGTAGTAAACTGACAGCTCTACATAAAAAAAATGTTACCAGAACAATTGTAGTAGTGTTACTCTCATGCATAGACATACCATTTAACTAGACGGAGCGTGCTAATAATAATACCGCGATCGAAAGCGATGACCTTATGTAACTTTCCATAGGCATGGCAGAGACGGCGCTATTTTCGTCCGTCCTTGTCATAGTCTCACATATTTTTGTTCCCCTCCAAACTGGACCCTTCAAAACTGTCAAAGTTCGAGGGGAACAAATAAATCCAATTGGAGTTTTTAACCAAAGTTGCGGTAATAAATACAGAATAAGCTAATCTTTTTTTATAAAGAATGTCCTGTAAAGCAAAACTGTGAATTGTTACATTTTGGGCTACAAAAGCTAGAATATATTTGTTCTTTACTGGCGCTCGCGGATGCGTTCTCCAGTCATTATTCCTCCTAGCTCTCATGGCACCTTAACTGGAGTAAAAGAGAAAGATGCCCGAAATATACGAAATTCGATGTTCACGGTACCGGTGACCATCAAAACGCAACCCATTAATGCTTGACCCCGGAATGAACAGCCCATCAATTAGCGACCATGATGTACACGGATTGTTGGGTCGTCAATTCTCGGGTTGCGCATTCTCGGTCCGTACAAACGCGTTACGGTACAGCAATCCGAAGGCACGTTTTGTACAGGGCAACAATGTTCGATCCAACAATCCGCGTCCAACAATCAGAGTCCCTTGGCTTTGAATTGTTGGGTTGTGCTTGTGCATTGTTGGTACGGGTTGATAAAGCACGACCCATCAATTGGAAGCCACAGAAATACCATATGTGACAGAGTCCAGATAGGTGCGACGACGAGCGAAGCGAGGAGGAGTGTGTTAGGTTAACCGCGAACAAACTATTCTAGAAAAGATTTGGTCACCGATTGTTGGGTCGTCAATTGATGGGTTGAGCATTCCGGGGTCGCTCAATGTTGGTACGGGCCGAGAATGCACGACCAATAATTCGTGTCACCTGAATGGACGTCGATTGCTGGGTCGTCAATTCTCGGGTTGTGGATTCTCGGTCCGTACAAACGCGTTACGGTGCAGCAATCCGAAGCCACGTTTTTTACGCCGCAACAATGCTCGATCTATCAATCCGAGTACAAAAAAGTAGTCGCCAATTGATGGGTCGTTATTTGTTGGGTTGCGTATTACCCGGACTCGTGGTACCGGGCCAGGCATTACCGCGAAAGACGATATTCGTAAATTTCAGGCATCTTTCTCTTTTACCCCAATTAAGACGTCATGAGAGTGACAGAGACAAACGTCCGAAATTTACGAATATCGTTTTTGGCGGTAGCGCCTCTGTTCCTAAACGTGAAAATTCAACAATTGACTATTTGCTACATGATCTTATCAATCGATATTTGTAACCTATAAAACAATGTTTTACGTCGTAAGAACATTGATTTTACCACTCTTTTACTAGTAAAAAAACATTAAAAGGACCCTTCTCTTCTGTCTACGAAACTCGTATAATAAGTGAGTTGAAACGTTGAAACTGATACGAATATAGAATTTCTGGATATTTTTTAGAAAGAGACAAATCAAGCTATCTCACTCAGCATAGTTTTTATGGTCGGAGCGCAGTCGTCTTCTTATACATCTATGGCCAACATAACGAGGAACTATCAACTAAGGAAACGAAACGAAAACGATCTGCCAGTGCCAAATGCCTGAAGTGCCAAACAACAAATCTCAATTGCTGTTAGCGGTTTGCTGTTCAACCAACGTAAAATTATAATTATTGCAATAATTGTATGTATATTATATAATTGCAACCGATGTCCGAAACTTCTTTACAAGCTAATCAAGAAGCCGTTAAAGAAGAGCAACCGCCGCCCAAAATACCGGATTCTGTAAAGGTTAGAACTTTAGTTAATATTGGATTGTAAACTATGTAAAACCAAAACATGATCCTTATCTTTGATGCGTTAGGTCTACAAAAAATGTGAATAAATCTGTGGCTACTTCAATTTTTACTGAACTATTAACTTGTAGTTATAACATTTTTGGTTAGTGTTGATCAACAAATAAAACTTGTGAATAATGTAATCATAGGCAATTCGTTTCATATTATTTAAGCTTACAGGCATTAAGTTACAGTTAAAAGGGTTATATTCAGTTTTGTACTTTTAACTTGTAATAGCCTTAGTTGCACCTTGCACCCCAGCCTATGGTTATATTAGTCTATCATTATACTATGCTATACCCATTTTACATCATACACACATTTTTACCCATGGCATATAAGTATGGGTACTATGTATAATAAATAATAATAATAAATAATAAATATTTCGGGACAATCTTACACAAATCGACCTAGTCCTACGGTAAGCTCAGTAAGGCTTGTGTTGTAGGTACTAGACAACGATATATATAATAGATAGATAACATATAAATACTTAAATACATAGAAAACACCCATGACTCAGGAACAAATATCTGTGCTCATAACACAAATAAATGCCATGACTGGGGATCGAACCCAGGACCTTCGGCTTCATAGGCAGGGTCACTAGCCACTAGGCCAGAGCGGTCGTCATCATATGTATATATATATATAGGTATGGGTACTGTTAGCATTTGAAACAGTTGACCTATTGTATGTGGTGTGAGCTGTTACATTTGGTTCTAAGCTGTGGTAAATTTGAGCTTTTGCATGATCAGCGCTGCTTGCATATAAAAAGTTAACATTTCTGTATGTTAAATATCCAAATTACTAATATTTACTAAAAATTACTACTACTATTTTCCTACCTCTGTTTTTGTTTGTAACTTATGTTTATGTTTTTGCAGAAAATTATTGCAATGGAGAAAGAACCAGAAACAAATGCTAGCCGGAAATCCCGCATAGATCTTAATGCATTACCCACAAGACAATATTTAGACCAGACTGTTGTCCCAATACTACTCCAGGGCCTCTCAGCACTGGCCAAAGAGCGCCCCCCAGATCCCATTAACTACCTGGCAGCTTACTTGCTGAAAAATAAGACCACTTTTGAAAATAACAATGCTGGATCAAATAACAATCCCCCTGCAAACACTCAATCTTAAGTATTATTGTAATAAATTTATGTTGCAGCAACATGATTGTAGAATTTCATATTTTTATACTAGCTTTAGTTGTTTTTGGCATACATGATCTATGTTTAGGTCTGGTTGTTTTATTTTTTGACTATTTCTAACCTAGTGGGTTTGAAATTGTCCAATTTGATGATATGCATCATGTTGCTGCTACAATACTAGTTATAATTATTAGTACTAAATAGCATTATTCTTGTGTAAATAAATTTTAGATCACAACAGTAATCTTTCTTGAGTAGTTTGTATTTCCATAACTGTAAGGTAAATATTCTAGGGCTCGACACACAAATGCCGAATAGTGGACATGCAGCTGTCATCTCTATTGCTAATAACTTAATAATGGATGTTGAGCACCTGGATGTTTACCTTAAATGCACCTCAGGCTCATGGGCCTACCTGTTCAATTGGAATACTGTTGAATTTCATTTATTTTGTTCAACTATGAGAGAAAATGGGTTCTACTTTATTTTTTACACTATACGGAACAAATTACGAGTGACATTTTACTTGTTTCTCAAGTCCCGACGTTAGTAATTTTCTGTATATTAATAGAGTGCTAGTGCGAGTACATAACAGTCAGTTTTCGATCCTATAGAGGCCGATCCTTGAGAGTTTGCACTCAAAAGTCTCTTATTATTTTTTCACGAAATGTATAATTTCGATACACGCAATTATTGATTTCTATCTTTCATGTCTAAAATACTTACCATTTCTGTTTCTGAGAGTTAAATACTTTTTCCTAACTAGTGCGTAAAAAGTGCACTTTTCGCACGCTTCGCGTGCGTAAATTTCACTTTTTAAGGCACTTGCTATGAAAAATTAGGTTCGATACTCGTGTAAAAACTTCTTTAAGACTCGGGTGATTGTCACCCTCGTTTCTTTCGGGCTCCAACGTTCACCCTCGTCGAAAAAAATTTTTTTATCACTAGTATGGAAATATACTATAAAACGAGTGGAGTTGGTACTCGACACTCAATAAATACCTCCGTGTTTAGTCTTTATCGCCTCTAAGCGTAATAAGTTTCAATTTATTTTGGCGAATAAAGCACCTAACTCTTTGTATCTAAAATGGTTGGTTAAATACCGGTGATTATTCTTACATTAAGTACAAATTGCAAGTGTCCAAAATGACCTGCACGCGCTCTTATTCTCTTGACAATAGAGACGCGTTGACCTCATGTTGAACCAGGGATCGTTACCGGTATTTTTAATACCGCTTAAAAATTAGGTATAACCGGTTATAGTTGCATTTCGCTATTTATATCGATAAAGCTCAGATTAGGGGTATAATCAAAACCGATATTCAAATATATTAGCGGTTTTGCCAATTGACAGCAATACCTCTATTTAGCACTTTACCCCTAAAAACTATTACCGGTAATAGCTGTCAGTGTCAATATACTCGAGTCGTATGATAACTAATTTACTTATACAGCATTTCGTTGACACTTAAGCCAGCCATGCTCATTGTCTGCGGGACCCATAGGGGTGGCGAACCTAAGCCCAATTAAAACAAATATAGATTTATCCTATTCAAAACATAATTGAAAAAAATATTTGTAGTACTTAGTAATAGTAATAAAATAAAAAATACTATGTATGTATATTCCTTGGCTGAATAGGGGTGTTGACACATATTTAATTTATAACAAAATTAAGTAAAATGGCCAAAATAATTACAAACATAATCAAGGCAAACGCGTAAAAGTAATTAAAAATATATGTTGACGTGATTCAGAGGTCAATTTAAAAAGTATAAAATTCAGATTGTATATTATCTATAACCTTGGTACCATTCGAGTTCTCACGTTTTACTGAAAAATAAAATGCAATGCAACTATATAATATAAACACAAAATCTCTCGGACTCAATAGCAAGGAAGCAGAATTAACATCTTTATTTCCCGAAGTCCTTACCTGGTAATGGGTAAAATAAATAAAAAACCTTATTTATTGGTTGCCCAGAAACGAAATAAGGAACTAACCAAAACATTTTCAAAGAAATACGGCTGTATCATTTTTAGAGTCTGGCTAACCAATTATTACTCGATTGTTACTCTTAAAGTTGAAAAAATAAACTATACTCATCCCTTTTTTGGGGTCGTAGTGCAAGCGAAAGAAAGAGACGGTATGATTCAATCGTCTATGCTTTAAGTGAGTAAACCAATTTTTTTTCACTGGCCAAACTCTAGGTATATATACTTTCGTGGGAATCAGAAATGTTTAAAGAACCAACGTTTAGTATAATTCCTATTTATTTAACATAAAAGTAATAAATCAAGTAAGTATAGGTACAAATACTTCTCAAGTGTAGTGACAAGTTGACAACCCTGTTCCGACACTCATAGTTCTGTCATAAAATTATACATGAAATGGCGGCGCTACCGCGAACAACGATATTCGTAAATTTCGGACGATTGTCTCTGTCTTAAGCCTTAATTGGAGTAAAAGAGAGATGCTCTAAATATACGAACTTCGATGTTGGCCTAAAGTGATGAAGTATGTCTTGTCATTCAATATAGATTTTGACAGCCATATCTTAGGGAATAAGGGATAATTGATTAACAATTTGTAAGAAACTATCGCCTTTACGACTTTAGTGCTGGAATAATATAAAGTACCTATTTTGCTCACAAAAAAAGCGTAAGATGTATGAAATCCTGCGGCGCTTCCGTCTTTCTCGAGCGAAAGCAAAGACCATTTTACCAAAAACGCGTAAGATGTATGCAATCCTGCGGCGCTTACTGTTTTTTCGAGTTGATAAAGTTTGTATTGGAGAGATATCTTCGATTTTTAGTATATTACCTCATTTTTTCATACTTTTTACCGTTTAAACCTTCCCTGAGCTACTACAAATATTTCGAGACCAAAATTAAAACAGAAATAAGGGTTCATTTTTATATATATAGATAGATTACAGATATAGTGAGAAATTATTTTCCTTCAGAAAAACTCGTACCTCGATCAAAATAAGATGGCACCCGTACTATCAGTGAATGATTGTACTATATGCATGACATTTTCATATCCATTAAAATGAAACTTTATTGTTTAATGCCAAATATAATTTTTCAGTTTGACGTATAATACTAAACAATAAAGTTCCATGTTAATGGATATGAAAATGTCACTTATTTAATACGATCATTCTTGACAGTTCGGAGGTCATCGTATTCCGATAAAGATCCGAGTCTTCCCGAAAGAAAATAATCTCTATAGTAACCATTTAGTAGTAATGTTTAATTGACATCTTATCTTTCAATTGCAATGAATACCGGTATTTAATACAGGTATTTAATATCGTAAATAGTCTAGCCATAGAGGTATGCATAAAAGCGAAATGACAACAATACCTCTAATTAGAATACAGGTATTCTTTTATTAGCGGTAATAGCCTGTCAAATGTATACAGGTATTAAATAAAACCGGTTTTACAATCCCTGTGTTGAACACCTCAAACGCTTAGCAGCAGCACTTTTGCTGCTGACTGTACCTAGTTGTTTTTTATTCAAAAAGCCTCCTAAGCAAAAAGGTCAAACTATTGGGTAATTCTATTTTTTGTTTTTCAACACTTAATAAATTCATATCAGTCACTAAAGTCAAATTGACAACTTTTTAAGTCAATAAATAAACAGGCTTATTATCAACAACGTCAACTTAGCTCTGAATACAAATTAAGCAAAATGCCGGAAGAAAAAGGAGAGGGTGGGGAAGACAAGGACACTATCGGAGTAAGCATTAAATAAATTTCTTTACTACCTTCTAGTCCCACTTGAATTTAGATGTTTTAATTGACCTGTGTTCTGGTTAGAACAGCAATATGCTACGCCGTACTTATAATACAGGCTATTGTTTAGATATACGTAGGCCAACGTAACCAAACCGGCGACCGCCACGGCGAGGGCTGGGCCGTGCTCCCCAACGGAGACTTCTACACCGGCTGCTACTGCCGCGGCCAGCGGAACGGCAAGGGCCTGTACGTGTTCAAGAACGGAGCGCGGTACGAAGGTAGGCGCCGGAGAATACCTTGATGCAGACTTACGTTGTCAATGGTAGCGCTATTCATGGCATGGGATAAATGTATGCAGGATGTGACTAAGACCTGATTGATTAGGAGACTTTGTTTCTAAAACTGTGTCGGACTTGTTTCTAAAAGTCTAATTCACCCCAAAATTGAAATAATCGTTTCCTCTTAGCTCTACTTCTGACACACTCCATGCTGCACATCCGCAACCTTACCGCAGTACAATTCAAATGTATTATTTAATGATTATTTACCAAGCTATATGAAGATGATTCTTCTTTTATTAAAAGATTTGATTATTAGATTCATAGGTGCTGTATTATGTGCCTGCAGCACGTTAAATATGTATAATCCTTCACTTTGCCTTCACGTTATTGTCAGGCGAATGGCGCCGAGCGATGAAATACGGCACCGGCACTATGACGTACCCCGACGGATCGCGGTACGAAGGTGACTGGCGCCACGACCAGAAGCAGGGCTTCGGAGCCTACTTCTATCCCAATGGAGACATATACGAAGGTGCCTGGTTTAAAGGAAAACGTCACGGCCTCGGCACTTACTTATTTTTCGAGTACCAAGTCAAGTTCATGGGAACTTGGGTTGAGGGTCGTATGGAAGGGCCCGGACAAATCTTGTATCCTCGTGTGCGCTTCCACGGCTCCTGGTACAAAGGCGTCCCCAGAGGCCCCGGTTGCTTCGTCTTCGACACTAATTGTATGCAGCACGGATTTTATCTGCTTATCAAGGATCCAGCACTGGAAGAGCTTGGTGAAGGGGAGGAGGAGAAAGTTGACAAAGAGGAACCAATGGGCGAAGAGGAGGAGGCTGAAGTGGATGAGACGAAAGGCAAGTATCACGACAACACAAGATTTTTTATTTATTTCCTTGATGCATTTAATCATTTCAGGGCTAATGTATGTACAACGTTTGCCCTTCATTGCTCAAATATTTCCTAGGCTTTTCCTATCTTTTAGACGAAATATTTCCGGACGTAACTGAGTAGGTAGACTTTTAAAAATTTCGTCGTACCGAAGGAGTTTTTATAATTTATATAGGTACGCGTTTGTCCTGTTTGTTTGAAAGTTCAGACCAGTCAAATATTTTCTTCCTAATGTGACCGCTGCCACCCGCTACTTAAAAAGTAATTGCAATGGTACCTACGTGGACAGGTAGATACCAGAGAAATATATTTTGTAGGCATAAATAAGTTTTTTATTTTTATTATCGCCTTTACAGGTAAAATAGCAGTGTGGCGGGCTCGCAATATCACGGCCTATATGTCGGAGTTCCTGCCTCCGGAACCTGTGCCGCTGCCAGTGCACGACTCCATCCCCTCGCTGACGGACGAGAGCGTGAAGACCGACATTTTGCAGTTCGAGCCGCCGTCCGTGTACGCGGAGCACGAGGGCGACGACGGCGACTCCTGGCTGCTGCACCGTAAGCAGTTCCTCGAGGAGGCGGAGCCCAAGTAATAAAATTTCGACAATAAACTTTATATGCACGTAACTGATGTGTTTTTATTTTCACAACAATTGTCAGACTATAGACTCATGTCAAGGGCTGGTATTTTTTTATCAGCTCCATATGTCGTTACGTATAGTACAGGGTTCACGCGGGGAGTGAACAGATATTAACCGGTAATCAATGAAGATACGATGATAATACAGAATTGTAGATTTCCCTCATCTAGTTATAAAGCGGATTCATCCACTAAATCTGGAGAAGACTACACATGCCCGTGTGACGAAGTGGCGTGGTATTTACTAGTGATAGGAAAATCCGCCGGGGAAATAAGACCTCTAGAATATAAAACGGGAGAGGTCGGGGGATTGTGATTATTTACCAAGAAAACATATCCCAGGATAAGGATTCACAGTTGTAAGCTTAATGAATATAAATTTGTTCGCTTCATACTATTTATAAAACAATAAAGGGACATATTAATTTAATTGTAAAACGTTCTTTAGTGATTGTTAAGAGTATTATTATGTTAGGATAGGATTTTAGGACTTAATAACTTATTTTCAAATCAATCGTAATATTATCACGTAGAAAGGATTACATGTACCTTTCTTCGTGATGCTTAAAAAAATGTAAAAAAAAATAGGTAAACTCGAACAATTTATTAATTTTAGGACAACTAATGATTAGTATAATAAATTAATAACATCAACATGTTTAAGATAGAACAAATATATTAATGAATATCTAAAATGATGATAAAGTACTGTTCTTCTATTAGATCCAACTTACATAAGTAACTAACACATCCTGGTTTTGCCACCTAGGTGAGGGGTCAGTAAACTATTGAAAACAAAACTGTAGTAGATGTGAAGGAATCTAAAAGGGCTAAAAAAATGATTCGATGAGTTTGATGATGATGAGTGCTTGAGATGACGTAATACTATGCAACTAGTAGTTTTTTGGAATTCTCTTAAGGAACGATTCTCTTACGATTCGCGGACCCCTGACTTAGGTTAGACTGGTGAAAGAAAGCAAAATTAACTTCCTACTTATGAGCTTGAATTATAACGTTAACAGATTGATGTTAGGTAAAACACGAAACAAATTTTAGAAGAAAATATCTTAAACAACCAGAAATAGTCAGGTATCTAAACATTTTTTAGCCTCATATATATATTTTACACAAACAGAACCAATAAAATAGAATTCATACAATAGGTTTAGGTAAATTATACGTAGCGTATACGTATATTGAACGTCAGCAATAGTTTCTATCGACACAATTCTGATTATTACGCAAACGTACGCATACCTACAATAAAACATGCTTAGCAATTTTACAGATATTTAGGTATTTTACTTTAAATACCTAAGTAATTTTACTGTAGTATTCAGCAACTGTAACGTAGGCAAATAGTTACCTAGGAATGTATATATCAATTCCAAATGTTAAAACTAATATCTAGTAGGTTTATGGTGTATTCAATTTCACATCTCAACATGTTTTAACGTTTTATATACCTACTTAAAAGCATGCCTAGTTCAAGAAAACTATGAAAATAACTTAACGCTTCCTAGTTTTGTAACAATTTCTAGATTTGTACTTTGCGGGTTATAAAAAAACAATATTTCGGCAAGCACTCATCTCACGGGTCGATTTCATTAACAAAATCCCACCGCTTTTACATTCAGTAAACAAGGTCAATCTTACGATCTGTTCTCTGTGGGTCACGAGACCCCGATCTCGCTGTGACCTCGATAGCGTCATCTTCCAATCAAACGGCGGGTAACAGTATTTCTCGTATACATTTTATTTGTACTGTAGTAACTTTAACACTTAGTTAACTTCTGATTATTACCGTGGAGGTGCTTGTGGTGGGGCGTCCTCTAACTTACCCCATACCACATTGCACATTTCTCGTACGAGAGCCTGCTCCCCAGAGTCGAGGTCTGGAGCCGGTCTCCTTCTTTCTCTCTCCACCCTCTCTCTGACTTCCAAGACCTGCAACGCACGAACCACGGCTTCGGGGCGCTCGCCAATGCCGCCGTTGACTCCTTTTTCTGCTTCCAAGCGTCGAACCTTCTGCTCCAGGTCGCGCACGTACTGCACCGTGCGCTCGGCCAGCTGCGGGTGCGTGACCGGCGCGGCCGGCGCGCGCACCTCCTCGGCGTTAGTGCCGCTGCTGCTGCCGTCGCCGTCATCACGCTCCCGGCCCGCAGCTCGCCCGCAGTTAACACATGTACTCCTTTCCCGTTCCTCATCCAAGTACAAGCATAGTTCTTTTAACTCTAAATTATCTCTTATTAGTTCTTGTTGTTTGTCGTCCAGTTCTCTTAGTTTGCTTTGATAAGCCGATACTTCCTGTCTCATTACCGACGCTGTGTATCTGCCGAATCTTTGCCACTCTCGTGCCAACTTTCTTCCTTTTTGACGATCATCATCTAAGAAACAACACAAGTCACGAAGCTCCTGATTGTCATCGCTTAATCGTCGGTTAGCATCCTTTAGTGCTTTTATTTCGTCTAAAAGAGTTTGAATTTGTCGTCGCTGATCCGTCGAAGCTCGTGGACCATCAGGTTCCACTCGTTTGGTGAATTTGAGCATGTCAGCTGATCTCCTATGAATCTGTTCCTCTTCTAGGTTGCGCTGTACACGCTGCGTATCGTCCGCGCTGCGAGCGCGGGCCGTGGGCTGCCCAGGCTCGTGCACGATCGCCTTGGTGATCACCTCCCCCTGAGGTCGCAGCACACGTAGAGCTCCCGGTGCTTGCGGGTACCCCACTGAGTACCCTTGGGGATATTTAGAAACGGGAATCGATCCACCTGGATATGCAGCAGGTTGAGCACCTAGCTGATATTGTATTTTGTTGGGATCCACCGGTTTTCCTACGTAAGGAGGTTTGTACTCCTTCGCAGACGGGTCAATAGTGGCTAGTTTGGGACCGGCCGCGGACGGCGGAGGCGGATGATACCGCGGTGGAAAGTTGACCGGTTCCGGGCCCTGTTTACCTAGTTGCTGCTTCTGTTTGTTGAACTGAACTGCATTATTTTGATTGATTGACATTGTCGTTCGAGCCAGTTCGCAGACAGTCATCAGCTCAGAGAGACCGAGTGATATTTTTGTGGTTCATTTCAAAATCGGCACAGATTACGCGCACGCGAAAGCCGAGTCGGCATGGGTTCAATACAACTATTGGTCCTTGAATGAACGGAGGAGGGGACGCCGGCTGCGTAGGCCGCGGACCGTGGCATTCGCGCAATTATCTGATCGTGATTCGATATTATTTAGTAAGGCACTTGTTGTTTGGATAGTTGGCGCACTGGTTGCACTTTGTTTATGTTTTAGTGTAGGTGTCTTGCGGTTGCGGTGTTGTTGCGCGGCGAGAGGCGGACCGTGGACGTGTGAAGGAACGCGGCCGCGCGGGGCGCGTGTCGGTACTGGCCGGGCGGCCGGGCGCTGCGCTACCTGCGCGGGCGGCGGAGGCTCTCGCGGTCCCGCTCTACATGTTCATCTCACCTGCCCGCACACTAACACACCGTAGTCATTGACTTTAATGCTCTTGTGGTTTTATTACAATGATGCTCACGCGCACATGGAAGGCGAATTGTACCTATCAATATCAACCTTCCAGATTTCTTGCGTACCATCATAATGGTGCAACGTAGGAAGTGTATAAAAAAGTATTAGTGTGCATGGAACTGAATTCGCATTTACTGATATTTGTAACAGGCTTAGAATTCCTCCTTCTTTTTAAACGTTAATATACAAAATGCAATAATATAATAATCTCTCGAAACACAACAAAATATAATAGAGTCCGGAGAGAGTAAAATAATTTTCTTCGCTATGCTTTTAATATACTGTTGAATGATTGTACGCCTAGTGGTAACAGAAGAGCAATATATCGATTCTGCTGTTTGCCTTATATTTATTCTTTATTCATATATTTTGCCATAAATATGAAAGAACTCTACTAAAGTAATTACTTATCGACGCTTTATATTATGCACATGTTTATAAAGAAAGTATGCTTAATAAATAATAAATTTAAACCCCTGTCACGAACAAAAGTCGACCTCGTGTCTATAGGATACCAACCAACCAACCGCTCTACCGACTGCTAGGCTCCGCTGATCTGAACTGAGGAGGATCTATCTCCTATACGGAAATAAGGACTAAGCACGTTATTGTTAATCAAATTATGTTGTACTTAAACCTTTATTGCATACGAAGCCATATATGGCAGTTATAATTGTCAACTCTATTGGAAGTGATTTCAAGTTCATATTCACATAAATATTAATCATGTCAAGCAGAAAAGGGTTAAGTATGTAATGTTCTTTGAATATCTATTTTTTATTATGAATTTCAGATATGATCTAGTCATTAATATAAAATAACAATATAACTATTTAACTAACTAAAAAGCTTGGAAATCTTTCAAAATTATTTTCGGAGGCCAGTTCTCATGCAGTGTGTGCGTCAGTGGCGGCGCGTAAAAAAAAATCTTAGGCAAGATGGAGCCAAGATGGCTTTGTTGTTTCTTCATGAGCCCAAGAAAAACTGTTTTACTATGAGAAAGATGGGTGAGCCAGCGGGAATGGGTTTGTATGGACGGGCCGCCATTGTTTTATAAGCTCAAGCTTGTGACGCCGCATACGGTAAGACTGCTTGGCTAGCAGGGCTTTTATTGATAATTTTTCCATTATCGGTTGAAGCGTATAACCGCCTCGTCTGCATGCTGTTTCTTGTTTGAGTTATAGCGAACACAGCACCGGCTTTACCAGGCTTATGCTCAGTTAGTTTTTTTTTTTTAATTACGAATACCACCGTCCTTTCTTAGTATCAAGTACTTCAATGAAATTTAAATCATTTTCAATTGAAGCAGAGTTACGTACGATTTTGAAACAAAATAAATACTACTTGATTTCTTACATCTTGTTTGTATGGTGGTCCTTAAGAGACTACTCGTATATATAATTTGTAATGTTTTTTGATACATCAATCGTCATATAAAAAATATATTTTTCCTAACTAGTGCGTAAAAAGTGGACTTTTCGCACGTAACGTGCGTAAATTTCACTTTTTAAGGCACTTGCTATGAAAAATTAGGTTCGATACTCGTGTAAAAACTTCTTTAAGACTCGGGTGATTGTCACCCTCGTTTCACTCGGGCTCCAACGTTCACCCTCGTTGAAAAAAAATTTTTTTCACTGGTATCGAAATGTACTAGTTATTCTGTCTTTAATATTAAGTAACAGACAAAATAAAAACTAACATACAATTAGAATCGCAACAATGTCCACAGAACAATGAATGCGGTGTCGGCTTGTCACCCCGTATCTTGTACGTGTGTCTGTATGTGTCACCTCACCCCGTGCGCTGAGTCCTCGGCAGTACTGCAGCAACGGTACCCGCGCAAGGATGGCGTGCGCGCGCGCATTGGCAGTCGTCGTCGCAATACACGCAGGTATTTCGCTTGCAATAACTCTTTCTTAACAGAATATTATTTAGGCTATTGCTTTTAATCGCTAAGTAACTATTTTTTAATGGGAAAATTTTGTTGTCAAAAGTGGAAACGTGGTTTAAAGCTGAAATGAAAACGCAGTTTTTAATTACGCACAACATCCACGGGTTATATTGTTGACTTGCTGGCCCAGCAAAATTCATAATCGTAACGCCAGCCAAAATCTTAACCCTTAATTTACCTACCCCCTTCTTTAGGAGATTTTTTTGGGACCAAGCCCCCCGTCTCTAAATTTTGTCCCAGTTGTGAATATTTGGTTGGCTAGGCGTCGACAAATCAATCAAAAATTTTACTAATTACATACCTACTTTACCTATAGATTCCACTCTGTTTATTCTCCTAGCGGAAAAGGCTTTGCACGGATGACATGATTTTTCTACGTAAATTCTACATTCACATCTCTTTTGATAATATTAAAATCGGTATCGTATTAAAAAATCCGTTACGCAGTTTAAAAGAACCCGTTGCGCGTTACAAGCGGCAGTAAGCGATATCGAACAATCAGTTAAAATCATTTCGGTAATAGACTCAAGCAAAAGGTACACCGCTATTTACTATACTGATTTCCCATGCCAATTTTGTTTTCTAATTACCAGAAATTGGAATTGTCTTGACATTTTTGAATTGTCATAGTGCAAGAAAGTGCAAGTAAATATATTTACATGAACGCTACACTCCTTAATCTAACATAGGCTCTGTGATGTATGTATGCTATACTGATGCCATTTTAGAACGTTTAGCTGCATACAAAAAGTATTTTATACACTTTGTGCCTATTTAGAATACATATAGACCTGGAGCGGTACCGCGAACATCGGAGTTCGTAATTTCGGGCATCTTTTTCTTTTACTCCAATTGAGGCGTCATAAGAGTGACAAAGGCAATCGTCCGAAATTTACGAATATCGTTGTTCGCGGTAGCGCCGCTGAGGGACATTAAGTGGAGAACCGCGCCAGAAGCTCGCAGACTCGACAGCGCGTTGACATCGTTTGCTAGATTCAGAGGCGCTACCGCGAAAGACGATATTCGTAAATTTCGGCCGATTGTCTCTGTCAATCTCATGACGCCTTCATTGGAGTAAAAGAGAAAGATGCTCGAAATATACGAACTTCGATGTTCGCGGTACCGGGCCAGTGCTTGAGTTTTGTACGTGGATCGTAGTATGGATTGACGTCTACACAAAATCGCTTAGCTACTTACTCCTAAGTCAATACGTGAATATTTGCCGTAAATTACTAATACTATTTCATACGAAATTACTATTACTACTACTTACCTTATTGCACAAAAGGCAATAAAATTTTATTGGCATCCGCACAATTATATGGTAATAGGTAAACTGTATACAGAATGATTACGGGGTCGTGGAGCAAGAGAACAAAACATGACACAGAAATTCTTTAATTATTTTATTTATATCACGAAAATCATAATTATTTTTAGGCGTTTAGTAAAAAATATATATTTGCTTACAATTTGGTCATCTTACTCAATTTGACTTCTTGTCGCTTCCCATATTGCATATGTCAAGGGTCATAAGGCATAGGGTTACCATGATTTAGTTAGTTTAAGATTATTGTAAATAAAAAAATAAGAAAATATGATTAACGTTGTTTTGAACAAATACTACCATAAGGTATAATATTGACTGAGTTAAAAAAATTGGTTCTGAAACACAACCCAGAAATCACCCTGTATAAAGTATAGATATACCTATACTTATCTACTTTGCTTAGATGGTACTATCTAGATACCTAATCTTCAGTATAATATCGTAATTTTTTTGTGGTGAAGTTAAAGAAATCAGAGCCACCGATTACAGTTGAAAGACTAATTAAGAATAAGAACTCTAGGTATATTATCTCCAGATAGCTTAAAGAACACAGACACATCTAATACATCTAGCCCCCGGGCCGTTATTTGCTATATAAATACTGAGCAATATTTTCGCCAGCGTTTGCAGCGGACAAACGGCAGCCGATCAAGGAGGCCCTATTCTTAAATAGCGACCAGTTCGGCAACGCAACTTTTGAGGATTGCGTGTGGCGGCGGGAGCGAGAGCCCTGCCCCGACCCGGATGTCAAGCTCCATCTTTACACGGAGGCCGAGCCGACCAAGCGAGTGGTGAGTCCAACAGTTTTATTGATCATTATCATGATCAAGGCGGGCCTATTCTTGAGCAACGCGACTCTTGAGAACTTCAACTTTCACTGAGGCAAGCCTAATAAGCGAGTGAGGAGTCCAAGAGGCCTAGAGTATGAGCCTATACAGCGGGTATGTAAACGGTAGTCTGCGATTTAAGCTTTTTTAAGTGATTCTTCCCAGCAATTTTGAGATCTTTCTTCAGCGTTGTACAAATCTTACCAGGTCGACGTGACCAAAGTACTTTTCTGTGACCATCAAATTTTATAAATATTTAATGGGTCTATACAACATTTACTATGTACCTACTTACTAAACGGTTAAAATTACTTTATAATGATTAATATATATAGAACAAGTTGTAAAATACAATCACTTATCGACGGGATGAATAGGTAACATGACCCATACATTAGCAAAATTGTTAAATAATGAAAGGCTTAAAAATAATAGTTTAATCGAACTAACTAAACAATCTTTACAACTGAACTGTAACTAAAGCCAAATGAATAATGTATTGGAACGCCTTTACAAATAGCGATTAAAATCTTCATTAAATATTGGGAGCGGATGCAACTGTCAAACCTTTTGATTTTTTATTCTTAACGTAACTTTTGTATGAGCTCAATTAGCTTCTTCGTATGAAAGGATTCAATTTCGTGCAGGTAGAGTACGCATTTCTTAATTAAACACTTTGTAAGGATGTTTGAGAAAATAAATTTGCTACAAGAAGCTTGGGAAAATCACATAGGTCTACGTTAATCATACCCAGCTGGTAAGTAAGTACCTAAATAATACATTTTTGAACCTAGGACCGTCGGTTTCTTATGTAGAGTTCACTATACCCACTCCCGCTAAGCCAGACCTAGCTATATGTAGTTTTACCCAAGCATCAGTATTCCTCTTTGTCAATTTGCATTTGTCAGTTTATATATACATACTGCATACAGTAAATACTTTTTATTTTTTATTTTACATCTAAGGTTATTAGGATTGTAGCTTAAAGATAGATCGTTTTAAAGCATCGTTTTTAGTTAGAGCAGTAGGAACTTAAGACTCCTCGCATGTTGTTAATCTTTAAGTAAGATTTAATTACTAAATGATTATAGGTACACGTTTTACTATAATGATTGTTTCTGCTTCCCACGATGGCATCAAAATTAAATTGTTAACCTATAGGTACATACCGACTTTTTATAGTTCCGCTCGTCGACTGTCTTTTGCACGTTATTGCCACAAAATAATACTCTATACAGGGTGTAATTGTTAAGTGTGGCCAAGCCATAATTCTGTAAATATAACAGAATACTTCCAACTGATATCGAAAGTGCATTTCCCAATGAGTAAAATTACATGAATAACTTTTTTTAAATAGATGAAGTAATATTACTTTCGATATTAGTTGGAAGTTTTCTGATATCTGTTATATTTACGGTATTATGCCCTGGCCACACTTAAGGATTACACCTTGTGTAGTACCCAGAAGCCTATAAAAAGGTCTTCAATTATATTTTATTTTCGATGTTATTAAATTGATCTGTTTTCGATGTTATTATATGACGAATCTTAGTTGCATTTGACTTAGTAGGTTTTGACCTGTGGATGGCTAGTGAATGAAATGTTATAGGTACCTAGGTTTTTTTTACAAGACGGTAGTAATTTACTGTAGTATTTTTTTAGTACATGCACTTTCTACTGACACAATGCCTTTGAATATTGTCAAAGAATATGAATGTGTGGAAAAGCAGTTCACGTCCGACAGCCGAGGACAACGCAAACGTCCGTTACACAAGCATCGGCGGAATACCAAACAGCAATCCCTAATTCAAACCGTTCAGTTAATATTGATTGATTATTTCAGAAATTGATCGAAAACACTAATCAATCATTTAGTACAGACGTGTCCCATTCAATCTTTGTATTGCTGTAAGAGGAAGGTTAAGGTACGATCTCAACTACGATTATATGAGATATCAGATATCCTACCTAGCTAGCATATACCTATCTAGGTATTTGAGATGTAGTTATGGTAAAGGTAACTATTACTATGCAAAGGTGCGCATGATCTTGGCATTATATCAACATAAAATAAGCTTTCTATTTAATTATGTAAAATGTAATACAACCGTAAGGAATATTATTAATATTAAATAAAGTATGTAGTATCTAAGCTAGTCAGGGTAACCATATTTCATAGTTATACAGTGTTCCTACAACTAGTCTACCTAAGCAACCTAGCTAGGCAAGCGAGCGTGAAGATTGCGCAGGTGACATTTTATACTAGCTTGGCTTCTACACCGAATTGCAGGCATCACATCAGACTACTTATACCCTAAGTAAAAACGTAATCGAAGGGGAAGAACTTAAGGATAATACGTACGTCAAAGTAATTGATCCAAAATGAACCGGGCGGCATTGAGCGATGATGATGATGATGTGATGTACTCTGCGGCGCTACCGCGAAGAACGATATTCGTAAATTTCGGACGATTGTCTCTGTCACTCTCACGGCGCCTTAATCGGAGTAAAAGAGAAAGATGCCCGAAATATACGAACTTCGTTGTTCGCGGTACCGGGCCTGGACAGACAGGCCTTTGATTTTTTGTAAGAGAACATTGAGGTAAATCCTGGTTTTGGGTTATATCCTTGGGTTTGGGAAATGCTTAGGTATATAAATACAGTACATACCTTTATACGAAAGTTAATTATAAGTATACAATTCTGTTAGTAGTTTTACAAAATAAGGACATAGTAATTGGTCAGTCGCACACAGGTCGGACGTTCCTTAACGGCCGGAATGCGTCTAAGTTACCGCTACTCGTCTTCAGGGACTCCACATTCAGCGCGCGTTCAATGCCCTACTTTAATCTAACTACGAGTATTGTATTGGTGACATAACTGTAAACAACACTGTTGCTTTTAATGACCTAATTTTGTAAACAGACTAAATTATGTCTCTCTGTATTCTGAGTTCATTTTAAATATTCCGTTAAAGGTCATCTGTGCCAAGATTTTTACTTCTTAGACCGTGTGATTGTACGTAGGAAATTAATCAAACAAATTTAGTCAAACTAGCTACTTATTGTATTTTGCCTTTGCAGGTAGACTTGTTCAGTGAGGATTGGCTTCGTCAAAGCGGTTGGGAGCCGGCGCATGAGACCATTTTGCTGATCCACGGATATGCGGGCGGAGACGACACGCTGCCAATCAGTGTGCTGCGAGACGGTGAGTCATGTCATAGCTGACAACTGCGGAACGGCTGCAGCACGCACCCATGCTGCTGGTCCATAGACTAGACATACATATGCGGGTAGACGGACATCAGATGCGGACCGGATGCCAGCCGACAGAACAGAAGAATAACAGGTGACATTAAATTAAGCAAGTAAAGCCTATGAGTTCAGAATTTATCAACTTTTATTTCTAAAATCAGACCGTCGTTGATTTGATTACTGATACATACCTACTTAACTACGCAATTGCAACGCAAATCTTCAGTAAGTTATCCGGTTTGACATTGTCATTTATTACTACTAACATTATAAGTCGTTCACAACATAATTGACTAGCGAATATGTAGGGAAAAGAACTGTATCTAAAAACAATTTTGATTGCCCTTTTCCAACAAAATCCGTCCCAGATATGATGAACTCATAGATGCTGATTGCTGAGTATTTGTAGATAGAATATATCCGTTTTTAGGGTTCCGTAGTCAACTACCTTACCCTTACCCTTATAGTTTCGCCATGTCTGTCCGTCCGTCCGCGGATAATCTCAGTGACCGTTAGCACTAGAAAGCTGAAATTTGGTAGTAATATGTATATCAAATCAATCAACCCGACAAAGTGCAGAAGTAAAAAGTGGAAAAAAATGTTTTATTAGGGTACCCCGCCTATACGTAAAATGGGGAGTGATTTTTTTATTCATTTAAATCCTTACGTGTGATATCATGTTGGATAGGTATTTACAAATGAATAAGGGTTTACTAACATCATTTTTTGATATTGTTAATGTTTTTGGAAATAATGGCTCCAGAAGTAAAAAAAATGCGTGTCCCCCTCCTCTAACTTTTGAACCATAAGTTAAAAAATGCGCAAAAAATCGCAAAAGTACAACTTTGCAGGAACTTTCTAGGAAAATTATTTTGGACTTGATAGGTTTAATAGTTTCTGAAAAAAAAAAATTATAATTTCTTAACTAATTTTGTAATTTAACCGTATAAGTAAGTAAGTATTTATTGTACTGTGACGGACGGAAACTACGGAACCCTACACTGAGCGTGGCTCGACACGCTCTTGGCCGCTTTTTACTATAAGTATAGAAATTCTGTTATATGTGTTCGTTGTCTGATTTATTTTTTCCCCCGCCATACCGATCATCATCATCATAGTCAGTTGCAGCACGCAACCATGGAATGAATTGCAGGTTAACCACGCTGGCCATCAGTGCACTACGAGACGGTGAGACGTCGTACATAAGTAAGATGCAGACATGTTTCTAGCAGGGAACTATCAGCGCGGAGATACGCTGCCAACCAGCATACTGCAACACGATAAGTAATCTTTATGAATGGAATTATTTCTTTATTCCGTGGAAAGTTATGCAGGCGGAGACATACTGCCAATTTGCGTGCAGACGGTAAGTCATGTATGTATAATGTAGGTATCATAGTCAACTGCCAAACGGCGGAAGCGCGGAATAATTGCATTACAAGCAAATAAACAACGCCAATCAACGTGAAAGAGTGTGCGTGTGGGCTTCATGTTTTTATAGCTTATTAAATTAATGACTTATATGTATTTAAAACAAATGACTTCACCCAAGCCACCTACTTAGATACATTTATTGATTTGTATCTCGCAGTCATTTTTGCTTTTCGTGGCCATAATAATAAGAAAGTGCATAACCACGTCACTGTCACTACTATACTTGACCTGACTCCGTATTATTTGGAGTAGGTAATTATCATTTTTATGGAGGATGTACAAATTGTACAATGGATGACATTCTCTAAAAATATTTTTTTTTTTGTAAGTAG
The DNA here is from genome assembly GCA_022674325.2 of Grapholita molesta. Classification (NCBI taxonomy): domain Eukaryota; kingdom Metazoa; phylum Arthropoda; class Insecta; order Lepidoptera; family Tortricidae; genus Grapholita; species Grapholita molesta. The sequence continues at coordinate 19,881,861 of CP053121.2, read as the reverse complement.
GTAGTATCTACCACGTAATCCCTGTCACATAAAATTGGTATAGTCGTTGAAAAGTTAAGTGAGTAATTAAATTAGGTAAGAATTTCATACTTTTTTAACACATAGTGCAACTACAATTTATTGAAATTTCCCGGACAATGTCCATTGTTTTCGATTTTTATTTATTGGCAGCAAAAAGTATAATCGCATCGCATAATTTATGCAATGCATGCGCTTGACTTGAGTATGCTGGTACCAAAGTGTCTATGTATTAGCGAGGTCACTGACTTTTGACGCGTTGCATTGACGGAGAAAGCCGTGGGAAGTGCATAGTGCATGGCTGTTCTCACCAAGGACAGGGAAGGGCTAAATGCTTCGCTGACTTTCGCCTTCGTCAGAATACAGATGAAAGCTTATGTAGTGTATCTACCTACCTATTTTCCGCCTGTTGAGGTAAATGTGAACTTGGGATTATTCTTGATGAAGATTTAAAGGATTAGAAGCAAAACTAAGGACAATAAACTATAGCCTACTGACGAAAGTTCACCTAAGGTTAAATACTAAACGTGCGTTAAGTGAACGTTAACTGGTATTATACCTATACGAGTATATACGTCCCTGTTATATTTTGACTTTATATAAATTGGGAATGATCTTTAAGTAGGTATTTATATCATTTAAATTAAGTAACAAATTTAGTCTTATAAGAATTTTATAAAGAACGCATAAAATAAAATTACAAATAAAAAATAGCTGCCAATGGGCAAAGTGCCCAGAAGGCTGGCCGCATTGCCTCGTTGGATGGATTATTTGTTGAGCAAATATAGGCCAATTAGGCCAGCTTTCTGGTCATCTGTAATTACAAGTAAAAGGGACGCCAAACATTGTACATCAAATCATTTAAAATCAAACACTTCTGATAAATGCACTGCTAACGTGCTTTAGCATCATCATTCGCTATTTAATTATTACGATCGATAATCGTTGATGACTAATATGCTATGCAACTATTCTTTGAATGGTTTGCTTTCTAGTCGCGTATCCTATAATTCCGTATCATGTTTTGCCAGCGTACCTCCGCCGCGGCGGCTACAACGTGTTCATGCTGGATTGGGGCGCGCTGTGCCAGCCGCCGTGCTACGTGTCCGCGGTGCACAACCTGCGGCCCGCGGCGCGCTGCGCGGCCGAGGCGCTGGGCTCGCTGCGCCGCGCCGGCCTGCGCCCCGACCGCCTCACCTGCGTCGGCCACAGCCTCGGGGCCCACATGTGCGGCATCATCGCTAACTATCTCACCTTCCGGCTCAATAGGATCATAGGTACGAGCTGTTATGTTATAGGCGTATGTGCGTAGCTCGTAGTGGAGTAATGGAGGTTGATGGATACGGTATCATTACCATAAAACGGTATCATTATTGTCCCGTCACTTCTACTGCGTATAATTGTTAAATTATGATTGAGATGGTCCTATATAAAGGTACTTTCCTATGTGCATACAAAATTTCATTTAAATCTTTTATGAAATATTATATAAGAGTTCAGTTATTAAACTTTTGGATGGAACCCTAAAAAGACGGTATCACGTGTATTTAGTCAACAGTCGGTTCAGTGGTTAGACTGATATGTTTTTACACTTGTAACATTAAAATACATTTTTTACAGAAATTACAATCGTATTATGATAACTTCAAGTACTTAACTAGTTACATTATAAAACATAAAAAAGGCCCTTATAACATTAGTTGCTTTGAATATGGATATAAACAAAGTACCGCCATACAAACATGCATTTATGCCGTCCGAGTTAAACGCGTTGATGTTGTTGGGCAATTTCACTTTCAGGGACACCCAATTAGCTTAATTGTCAAATAAAAGTTAAATCAGTGGTCAGTTAAGTGACGACAATTAAGCTTGAAATCTTTATGTTAATCATCTTTATTAGCATTTTTCTATTAAGTAGAAAAACACGTATTATTTATGGATTGATCATAAAATAGTAGATTGTATTGAAATTTAAAGCTTAATTGTCGTCACTAAACTGACCACTGATTTAACTTTTATTTGACAATTAAGTTAATTGGGTGTCCCTGAAAGTGAAATTGCCCTGTTACGCTTTGTAGCGTGTTATCAACTTGCGGCAGTTGAAATATCTTTGTCTGTCCTCAATAAGTCAAACCAAAGTGACACAGCGATATATGTAACGAATAGAGAAGATAAATATTACTTATTGTGCATACGGTAGAATGCAATAGTGGCGTTAAAAGTCAAAACCACAGACTGTTGATCCCAGCAAAAAGGGCTCTACGTACTTCTAGTCTAACTTCTACACACATTTCTAGGGCTAACTTATCTTATATCTACTTAGAGGAAGATGGGTTAAAAGGATTTTATTTGATACATGTAAGATATATTATACAGCATATGTTCATCAGGGGTAACGTAGAATTCTAACAGTGAAAGAATTTTTCAAATCGGTTCAGGCAGTATCAGTAATAGGGTCCTAAACTAATAATTTAATGCAAATAAACAAACAAACAGTGACATCTTTCTTCTCTTTCTTTCTCTTAAGTCTGACAAACCTTGGCTTACCTGTGATATTTGGTGACACTGCAGTATACTCGTAGGTATATAGTCTTACACAAATCTTGCTATAATGGAATTAATGCTATAAAATTTACGGCAGTGAAGCAGGTTTGACAGCAATTTATCGGCCATTGTGAGATCAGCGTAAAATAATAATAAGAGTGCGTAACACATTACAAAATTACCAAGTACCACCGATAAGTGAAGCTTGCCGTACATACAGTTTTAATTTGCCAGGTAATTTCCCACATTTGTATAGGCCTTAGCACTATAAGGCCCGGGCCACAACTATGCGCGGCTTGCGGCGCGGCGAGCGTTTTATCTGTTCATTAAGTGTGATACGACCTAACTGCAGTGCATTGCGCGTCTTGACTGCGCAACGGACAGATAAAACGCTCGCCGCGCCGCAAGTCGCGCATAGTCGTGGCCGGGCCGTAATGAATGTCACGTTACGCCATGCGTGCGTCATGTTCCGCCGATGATTGTAATGGCGCGCGCAGGTCTGGACCCGGCGCGGCCGCTGATCCGCTCGGCGCCGGCGCTGCGGCTGGACCCGGGCGACGCGCGCGCCGTGCACGTGCTGCACACCAATGCGGGCCGCTACGGCGAGGCGGCGCGGCTCGGCCACGCCGACTTCTGCCTCAACGGCGGCCGCAGCCAGCCCTTCTGCGAGGACACGCCCAGTAAGATCTTCTTCTTGGGGTCACACATATTATTACTGAACCGCAATTATACAGAGATTAAAATAGCTGTCAATCAATATCGATTTCGACGTAAGTGTATGGAAATTTGTAACTACTTACTAGGTCCCTTTCTGATCGCGGCACGATAATACCTATCTACTTAACCATTCATCGTCAACGTCAACGTGAACGGCGCAAAGGCCCGGTACCGCGACCATCGAAGTTCGTATATTTCGAGCACCTTTCTCTTTTAGGTACTAGGTACAATTAAGGCATCATGAGAGTGACAGAAAAAATCGTCCGAAATTTACGAATATCGTTTTTCGCGGCAGCGCCACACAAGACTGTTGCGCCGTTGAGTTGACAAACGTTTGAAGCAAAGGCTCTTAGGGTGGGTTGCACGTTGCACTACGCATATTCAACAATCTGATTATTTGGTGCAATCGACCCTTAGTCTTGTCTTCTACCAACATAGTGCATTTTGAGCGCAGATTTGAGGTTTAAGCCGGTGAAAGTCTTGGTCAATCCATCACATAAGGAGATTATCAGACAAGACGTCTTGTTCACTCACAAGTTCACTGATTTTTAAGCCAGGGCACAATGATTTTTAAAGTAATTTACTAGCAGCACTTGGACAAAAATTTCTTGTTGCAAGTACCTAACTGACATGAGACTTGTGAACGTATTTAATATAGGCGAAGGAAATGGGAATAATGAATACGTCATTTTCAGACGAGGCCCTGTGCAGCCACATCTGGTCAATCTGCTACCAGGCGGAGAGCCTGTTCGCGCCCCGCGCCGCGGCGCCGTGCGGGCGGCGCTGCTCCGTGCGCGTGCCGCCGGCGCGGGCCTCGGCGCTGCCCGTGCTGCTGGGCCAGCCCGCGCCCATGACGTGAGTGCTCCACGCTTGTCCGGCGCTAGGCATTACCGACGTCGCCATTGTCATAACAGCGTGCAGCGACGCCGGAAATAGTACAGTACTACGTAGGCCGGGAACTAAGGGGTTGCCGGGCGACTTACGGTTCCGAAACGTGGTCTTTCACAGCGTGCAGCAGCGTGTGAACCAGGTTAGCAAGCTGAAGTGGCAATGGGCAGGCCACATGGCGCGCAGAGGAGATAGCCGATGGGGTCGAATTGGTGCTCGAGTGGAGACCACGGACTAGCAAGCCCAGCGTAGAACGTCCACCCACAAAATGGAAAGACGACCTTATTAAGGTCGCCAGAAGACGCTGGGTAAAGTACGCTTCTGACCGGCACATGTGGAGGTCCAAGGGGGAGGCCAATGTCCAGCAGTGGACGTCTTGTGGCTGAGATGCCGATAATGATGGGCGAGTGCATGCACGCAATTAGACAGTGTTAGATTTAGGTATCTTTAGCGCTTTTCTCAAATATGCAATGCCATCATTTAAACAAAGCCATATTGGTTATGGCTAGCCTAAGAAAAACCCTATATATATCTAGTTGTGTGATCGGTCCCAGGGCGTCCGGCGCGTACTGCGTGGAAGACTTCGTGCCGCCGTTCTGCCCGCGGCAGGCCGGCGGCGAGGGCGACCCGCGGTGCTGCCTGGACGCGCAGTACGAGGCCGCCGCCACCGCCGAGCCGCCGCGCCAGCGCCCGCGCCCGCGCCCGCTCGTGCGCCTGCGCGCGCGCCGGGTCAAGAACCTGGACGCGGACTATAGCGCGGTGCAGAACTAAATAATGTCATACCACAGTAATACATATGTCGAGAGAATACGAAAAACGTGATAAAAGATTATCAAACCGGCATCTGTTCATGATTTTGAACATCTTTTACTATGGGGTCAAGTTTGTAAAATTAAATAAAAATTGAGCTGTTCCATAGAAAAGGTCAAGTATAAGTTGACGAAAACGTATGTGTTTTTTTTTTTTTTTTGAAAGTTTACTAAGTTGACCCCATAGTAAAAATTGTTCCAAATCTTGACCAGGTGACGGCTTGATAATCTTGTATCATGTTTTTTATAATACCCGGTATAAAGAGTTATTCGATTTTAGGGAGACCGAGCGTGTAACATTGTTTTGGTGTTTCGACGTCACGATTGTAATTTAGTGATGGCAATACCTCCATTAAATAATATTTTGTTACTTGATTGGACTTTTTTGAAAAAATATTTAACGAATTAACGAGTCATTTTGATATGAGATTTTTTATGGCAATCACGTAGATAGGGTACGGACTTATTACCGGGATCTGAAAGAGAGCATCATACCAATGGCTGTCTTACTCTAACTTGGTGGTAATAGATAAAAAGATGAAAAGAAGAAGACGCAACACTACAAGTGTTTTATGGCGCCGGTACGTCTAGGTACTTTCACCAAAAAGCAATTGTTTTTTAATGTTTGTTAATTTTATAATGACAAAATCAGCTTAACTAATAAAAATGACGACCTTAAACATAGTCTTTTGCAGATACAAAAGGTTATGCTTAATATATTGAGAATTCTATATGGACTGGTGTATAAGGGAGTTTTCAAAAATTGGGTACCCAATTAGCGAAAGAAATGTTAAAACACTGTCAGTTTCGTGACTGCAGTTGATTGATAACAGTTGATCATGTGTCAGAATTAGCGTGTGTCTTATGTGTTGGGCATTCAATCATAATAACATTGAGATTGGTAGTGGATATTACCGCAAAAAACAACACGAAAGCGATGTTAGATCTGTAAAAAAATCATGGAGGTCCCCTAAGCCCCGTCGACTAAGAAGTTTCCCTTCTTTTAAATATATGTCGATTCATTTTCAAAGCAAATGTAAAGAAAGTTAGAAGTAAGCATACGTCAATATTCATATCTGCGTTACTTTAAAAAACCTCGTAACTATTCTGGCAATCAAGAGAAAAATAACGTAACTATGTATGGGATGAGTACAGAGTTACTGCGTTTCAATTTGGAGTATCTGTGTCAAATACGAGGTTTTTTCAAAGTAGTGACGACATGTTTTTTTGGTGTAGTCAAAAAATGGAACTCAAAATCACTGAGGTGTCAAAATTTCAAATTGGATTTTATGATGAAAAACATTATTATTTAGATATATGAAAATAATTTAAATTATCATTAGTCCTATTATAGAGTAGTTTTCAGAAAAGAGTGTACCCAATTATAGTGAGTTGTAGAAAAGTTAAATTGTGTCAGTTTTGTGACGTTAATTAAGCATGAAATTTGTATTTCGTCACAAAACTGATATCATTTCACTTATCTACAAGTACACCCTAATTTGGTACACTATTTTCTGAAAACTCCTATGGACTGATTTATTTTACTGCATTTATTTTCTATCAAATCAAATTTTCCACCTTCGATATTTTGAGCAATATTATTATTTATTTGACATTAATTACCGTACCATAACAAATAAGGTTTTTGTAATTATATAAATATAGATTAAGAATAAGTTGAAGATTTGAGCCAAAGAAGTAAAATAAATTATAAACGTTACAAATATATTATCTTCTTTTATTTAAGAGGAAATAATAAAACCCCTTTCCTTAAAAATATTTATTGACTTCATTAGAAATATCGTCAAATTTATAGTGTCCACTTTATACAATCTCAAAATTTCTCACTAACCTATATATATATATGCACAGGGGATCGTGTTTCCTGCTGTTGCTCTTCTAATGAGAATAGGATCGAGAATGAGTAGAGATCATGATTAAACGACCCACTGGGCATATATGGCCTATGGATGACAATGCTGGTACAAGATAAAAATTGTAGTTCATGGATATATATAATTAAAAGAAAAAAGGACAGTATATATCCACAAATAATATACCGGAATATGTTAACACTCCTTGGATGGAAAAGGTTCGAAAGGTTCTCTTACAGTCAAGTGTAAAAATTCGTTCACTGCCAAAGTTTCAAAAATATGTACCGAGAAACTCTATTGTACATTAAATAAGGTTGTAGGATGTCTTTTTGAAAGGATTCCTTCGGTACGTATTTTTGCACTTGACTGTACAATATACAGAACATATTCGTCTAGCAATACACAGATATCCACACAATACTTAATCGAGTCTTCTACTAATACATGTAAAATTAATAAGAGGAAATTAGAAACCTAGGTATAATCCGTCGGGAAGAGATAATGTCAGACAGTTTTACTGTCAACTCTTGTTGCCGGCCATGAGTAAAGAGAGCAGCGCTGCTTTTTCTTTCTCCTTCTTGCGGACCACGTCGAGCGCGCGGTTCTTCCACGTACTCTTGCGCAGCTTGATGGGCCGGCTGCCTACGTAGCGACCTAACACAAAAACAAACTTTACGGTAACTGTACAGACAGCGTCGAAAAGTTAGTAGCAACCATAGCTGAATATATCCAGGTCTTTCGATATACTTTGCCACTTTTACTGGTACTACCAATACCGCGCAGACTGTACAATTTAAACAGTCTACTAACATCCTCGGTTACTTACAATTTAAGCTTCATTGCGACGTCATTTTAATTTAATATAGCAACAAAACAAATAAAGTAACGTTTTTTTTTTGTTTAATGACTTAGAATACAGCCAGTTCAACGGAATCTACACTATACGTTCTAAAAATCCCTCTATTGTGTTTTGTATGTTGATACTTGCGAATATCAATTAAAATTTATAAGTATTATAGACACAGTGGTAACTATATAGTTTTTAAATAAAATAGCATGATAAAATATAAAGAATTAGGTATATACTTAGAAGCGGTTATTTTATAACTTAGATTAGTAAGTTGAATAAGAGAAAGTGTTATGCTGGCATAAACAGTATTTAGTTATTAAAGATGTTTAAGATAGATCTTTGTTAAACGATGTAGTCACTATTATCTCTTTATCAATACATAGTCAAACAAATTGTTCTCACAAAAAGTAAATATCACATTCTTATGTGTATTCGGGTAATCCGTAATTGTAAAAAATATCGAAAATCCTAATGGAATACGTGTGATATTGATATTAAACGTTATACGGTTGAATAAAACACTTTGTAAAAAAATATGAACTAAATAATTACCATCCATTTCCTTCATAGCTTTGATAAAGTCGCCGGGGTCTTTGAAGCTGACGAACCCGAAGCCTTTGCTCTTGTTGGTGCGCTTGTCTCGGATCACCTTCGCTCTTTGGAAGGAGCTGTACTTGCTAAATGTTCGTGTCTGAAACAGCAATAACATTTATAATGAGACTGCTTATTGAAAACAAGTAGGTTTTGTAAAAGTCTTTGCCACCGGCCTCAAAATGGAAGCGCATAAGGGTTGACCGATATTAACCCTTTTTCAAAGACGCATCTCTCATCACTTTCCTATACATCTCATATGTATTCCAAATTATGTTTTGGTTATTTATTTTAAATCGTTCAGTTTTTTCGATACTCTTAACCCTTAATTTGGCAATGCACAGCGGGCTATACACATTAGTTGACTATCTTCTTGTATTTTTTTATGATTAGAATTTTTAGGACTATTCAGATCTGCCGAGGCTGGAACGCACGTTCTTTTTTGTCATATTAAGGGTTGAACCGCTGAACCAAACAGGATGAAATTTGGTATGGAGAGAGTTTCATTCACATTAACCCTTTATAAGGCAGAGACGATATAACGACCACATATGCTCACTTGGAAATTCAACCATACTGTCTTACTATTATGGCACAATGTCGCATGTACATGTTGGAAATTTAACTTGCTCTTAAATTAGGCTTTGAAATGTAGGCTTCCGATAGCTGCAACGCTGCAACGAATTCTGCGATACCATGTCTCAGTCAATGGGGCCTTATAAAGGGTTAATCTAATATAACCTCTAAGTGGAGCGCTTTGGTTGAAATTCAATTGACTCGAAAGTGGACGATAAATCGTAGGTACAGTAGGTGTTTTTTTCGAACAAGAGAGGGGTGTTTCCCACTCCCTGTAAAGCCTAGCGTGGTTTTAATACATGACAAATTATAATACAGGAAATGATAGTAACAAAAAAGGACAGGTAGGGTTAGACAGACTAATTCAGAAATTAGGTCTAAATAGCTCCAAGTGTATAGGTGACAATCACACTCTCCGAATTCTTTATTAGAATTCAATTTTCATGTACACTTCAGCTGACTGCATCAGGAGATCAGCTACATGTAATGCATGCTACATGTATGTAAATTACACATTAGCATGGAGGTACCACAAAAGTAAAATAAAAAACTTGAGATTAGAATCGCTATAAATAAATGTCATATAAGTGACCAAGGCAAGATCTTTAAGTATTAAATTATTTCAATTTATAATTCACTAGCTGACCCGGCCAACTTCGTACCGCCTAAAAAGCGACAAAAGTAGTGATAGCTTTCATAAATCACGGGATTGTGATTTTTTAGTACTGAATGTCTCAATCAGGGCTGTGACGATTCCAACCAATCCAAAATTATTTTCATCGGTTCAGCCGTTCTCGAGTTATAAGCGGTTGAACAAACCCCATTTTCTTTTATGTATATAGATATATAGTAGTGGTACTACTTAAAAACACAAAGCAAAAATAATAATTTGACATGTTAGTAATTTATTACAATAGCTAAATAAAAGTGTTCGAGTAAGGAATGAGGCTCACCAGCAGCTCGTCCGTGACGTCATTGCCGAGGTCGCCGCAGAACATGCGGAAGTCGTCGTCGGGCCAGTCCAGCAGCGTCACGTCCTCCCACACCTGCCCGCCCGCCGTGCGCACCACCTGCAAGTGTCATGTCGAATAAACCGCCGGTAGCTGCGTTCATTTACAACGGTAGACCATACTGCGATTGCCTGCCAAGTCTGCTTATATACAGGGTGGAAAGCTCGAATGCCACATGGATGGCAACTACCTTAAATATTGTAAATAGCACATTTTGTGTAAAGGAGACTTTCCTTTGTTTTTAAAAACAATAAATTCTGCATTCTTCAGAGGTGCAATTTTAAATTGTTGAAGAAAAAATTGGTCTAAAAGTCACCATACTTGTCGACAAAAAGCGTCGTACTTTACGCGGCTCCAATATATCTGTTAACACACTGTATAGATATTTGCTTACTTCCTATCGGCGAAAGGCATATTTGCCTATCCTACGAACGTTTAGACGAAACGGTGCGCAGTAGAAAGCCAGCTAGAGTTACCTTCCGATGTTTCTTCTCTTTCTTGGCTTTGGGCGCGGCCACGTCCGGCACCGGCGCGGGCGCGGGCGCCGGCGCGGGCGCGGGCGGCGGCGTGGCGGGCCGCGGCGGCGTCGGCGCGCGCGCAGGCACCGGGGACCGTTTCTGGAAACAATGTCATCGTCGCTCCTTCACAGGTGTCCCACTGGCAGTACTCACTTGTCTTTTCTTATAATAATAATAAATGTATATTTGTCTTCTTCACACACGCATTCAAAGTTCTCAAAGATGCGACTGGCTCCGATATTGAAAATATCAAATGATATTCAAGCCCAAAAACACACACATTAAAAGAAAACAGCTTACCGCTCATCAACAAGTAATTATACCCAAATCGGGTTTAAGATTGCGAGGATACATTCTTAGATACATTTCTATACTTAAATGGCAAAAAAAAAACATTTCTCATGCTCTAAAAGTGTGTCATATTAATTATGCTTGCCAAGGCAGACTAAAGTAGTACAAGCCTCTAGGGAAATTATGTATACATATTTATGATATACGAAACAATTTAAATTGACCAACCAGAACCCTTCACCTTATAAAATCGACCAATCACGACACATATTGAAGTTAATCGCAACGTGCGAATACCGTTTAAAAATGTGAAGTCATTAAAAAAAAACGTTGTATAAAGTATCAACCAATCAGAATACTGCAATATTAAAATCGACCAATCAGGAAAAGCAATTAAATTCTCAAAGCATTAGGTTTTTTTTAGTTCCTACTGCCCAAACATTAAAAAAAGTTTAAATCGTTGGCTAACTCTTTGAAGCCCCAATTATACGTTGTCTATGGCGTTTATTCACGGCGTAGATATATCCTATCTGTATCAAAGCAGTGAATAAAATACAAAGACCGTCAAATTAAACATTTTTTACTCAGAATTCATTGCGTACGTATAAATTTGTACTTGTTAATTGTTAAAATGTAATTTTTTTTATTTTCTCGCATTCTAAGTGAAAATCGGGTCTAAACGCCATATTATCCCTCGCACAATTTTCAACATGGCCTTCTTTAGCCCCTTGTCAAACAATCTACTATTAGTTTTTATAACTAAATGTTATAGAACCAACTTACCTTAGGTCTTCTTAACTTATGAGCCAGCTCATGATAAACTAAAATGTGCGCTTGACTAAATGGCCATATCAAGAATACAGCTAAGCACATTTAAGAACAATATGGATGGATTTATATGCCTTACTTAACTGAAAGGATAATGAAGCGATTGTAGTACTTCAATACTTAATACCATAATTTCACATACCCTCTTCTTGCTCTCATGTTTCTCCTTATCCTTGTCTTCTTCCTTAGGCTGTTTGTAGAGCTTGGGCGCAGCCGAGAGCACGACAGGCTGCGGCTTGGGCGGCGGCGGCGGCGCCATCTGTGGTCCTGGCATGCCAGGCCGGAGGAAGTGCATGGGGAAATCTGGCATGCCACCAGGCCTTAACCGTTGTACCTGGTTAAGATTCACAGTGCTAATTAAGGTACTTATAAAAATACCATGTCGACAAAGAGAAATGGAGCAAAATACTAACAGATGGGTACCCCAGGGATGGCAGCGTGACACTGGGAAGGTTTACAAAATGAGAAGACAAGTTAAGCTGACGGCAGGCTCAAATTGGAGAAGAGTTGCCAGAGATAAAATACTGGAGGAGGCCTATACTATGTCACAAATTTGGAATCAATATATCTCTTTAACATTGCTAAAATCTTTTATATTTACAAATACATTACTGTTTGTTTGTATCAATCATGTATTTATATAAAATTAACAGAATAAAAAGGAACTAAATAATGCTAGTATTTTTGTATGGTGGCAAAATACAGGTACAGATCCATTCCACCAAAAATTATAAATAAATAAACATTTGGGCCAATCTTACACAAATCTACCTAGGCCTACAATGAGATCTATAAAGCTTGTGTTGTGGATGCTAGACAACTATATTTACAATTACCTAAAAAAATAGTAAAAATTGATAACCCAGGAAATATCCTACTTCCTGCATGGTAGGCAGGGTCACTACCAACTAGGCTAGGAGGGTGTTAAATGTTTAACCAGTTTAACTGTCACCTTCCTTTAAATACTAACTGTAACAGCTGGTAATTTAACTTGTCATCAAAGTTCAGACTAGCGCGTCATTTTAAAAAACATAACCTTGGTCGGCACAGCAGAGACTTCCTTGTGATGCTACTATATTATATTTTATATTGTTAATTCATTAACACATCTTTTTTATTACCCAACCTGAAGTCAATTGCATCTTGCATTGATCGCATAAGTGAAAATTCCAGCATCATTGATTAATTGTTGCTGAATGTATACTTACAAATGGTGATATAAAAATGTTTAAAATAATAATATTTTACAAGATAAGGAAGTCTCTGTTGCACAGAACAGGGTTGTGTTTTCAAAATAACAGGTGTTTGTATGAACTTTGCTTGTCATATTAAACTTGCAATAGATTAAGGTCATGTTTGAAATAATTATTGGTATGAAATAACATCTACAATAGGTAGCAGAATTTTAAAAAGCTGTAGCTTTACAATATACCACACATTTAAGTCACAACCATCTTTTATCAAACATCCTTTTTAAGTCACAACCATTTAAATAAAAAAAATCAGTTATAAGTAATATGTTGTTACTTACAGAGGCCGGGATCATCATGTTAGGCATTGATGGCGGAGGTGGGGGCGGTGGCACAGCCGGGAACATCATGCGGGGCATCATGTTCATGTTCCCTGGCATGCTGGCCATGTTGGGGTCGAACGGCAGCAGCGCAGGGGGCGGCGGCGGCGGCGGCACCGCGCGCTCGAGGCGCTGCTGCACCGCGCCGTACGTGCCCGCGCTGATCACGCCCCGGACTCCATGCTCGCCGGATATCTCGGCTTCGAACCTGAACAATAACCACGACATATGCGACTTCTGATACTGCAAATAATTCAAGTATATCCCATACATTCTAAATTCAAAGACAAAAGATTTCAAGTTTGTGGATTATTAAGTGTAAGTAAACATCTACCGTAAGGTGACTGTTATTTGATACTAACCTAGACATTTCATCTTGCATTTGCTGGTATTTATTGGAGTCGTCCATGGTGCCTCTCCAAGCTTAACCTTAAAGCAGTCCAAAAGAATTACGTACTAACGAGAAAATACGTTTATGACATTAAACAATAGTGCGCTCGATACGTACACTTCGGGACATTTTCAAACGATTTCGATCAAAGTACAACAGAAACTACAGAAACGTATTTTAGAAGAATCCGTTTTAAGAAGACCGGAGACATTCGACTTAATTTGACAATGACAATGACAATTAATCAATTGACAAGCATATCATAGAGTAGAGTAGAGTAAGTCAATAACCGTATCCGACGTCAAAACCAAAACATATTCTGCGTCCCTACCAGCGGCGCTACCGCGAAACACGATATTCGTAAATTTTTTAATTATTAAGACGTCATAAGAGTGACAGAGACAATCGTCCGAAATTTACGAAAATCGTGTTTCGCGGTAGCGCCCCTGTGGTCCCTACCGCGAAAAAGTATATTCAATATTAGTAAATTTCGGATGTTGTCTCTGTCACTCTCATGGCGCCTTCATAGGAGTAAAAGAGAAAGATGGTCGAAATATACAAACTTCGATGTTCGGTATCATGCCTATGCTTAGCTATGCTCATTGAATCATTGCTTCACAATTCACACATTGAAATTGAACGCTTTGTGTTTACGCAGACCGGTTGCATCACTTTTGACTTTCGTATTCTTATGACTCTTGAGAGGGATATAGATGAACGTATGTTTCAGCATATACGGGTATTTCAATAATTTATTCTACGACGCGTCCAGTCGTGTGCTAGTACTTTAAACTTGACAATGACAAAATATAAAAAAAAAACAATAGACAACAACGGGAGAGGAGGTACATCACTGACCTGACATTTAACTGCGCTGTACAAAGTCAAGTCAAACTGTCAGGGAAATATACATTTCCTGGATTCGATAAACTAAAGCTTGTATTGATGTATTTTTAAATATTATTTTGCTTATTAAAGTGAACTATAATGATTGATGAAGACAATAAAACTCTGTGGTGTGGTAATTTGCCAGAACAGGTGACGGAAGAACTGTTATACGAGCTGTTTCTTCAGGTTAATAATTTTTTACCATTTTGTTTACGTAGTGAGTATGTTTTTGTTACAAAACGATAATATTAACAGTCTTATTCATTTATAGGCAGGACCCTTAGAAAAGGTGAGGATACCAAGAGACAGGGATGGTCGTCAGAAGAATTTCGCATTCATAACCTATTGTCATGAAGTATCCGTGCCGTACGCTATGAATTTATTTCGCGGGACAGCTTTGTTTCACAGAAGGCTATCGTTACAATGTAGAGGACGAATTGCTCTGTTGCCGCCGCCTATACGATGTTATGGTCCTGATCCATCTCTAGACTTTGTTTCACAAGGAAATGTTGTGCAAAAGTTTGCAGAAATGACTGAAAAATTACGAGAAGACGAACAGAGGAACGTGTATGCTCCAAGACAAGTCCATGATTTAAATGACAAACTGGTACAGGCTAGTTTGCAGGGCAACTGGAGTCACAGGCATCACCCATACAGGCCAGATAAAAACCATGGACGGGGAAACAGGGATAACCATAATGACAGAAATAGAGACGGCAGCAGTCGTAACAATTATGGTAATAATAATTGGAGGGATCGAAGGAATCAAAAGAAAGGCAATTACCATGCAAGAGACTGATTAAACTTTTTTATTATTTAATTGATATGTATAGAAAATTACTCTATATAGTAAAACAAACTGCCTTACAGTTAAATTCTAATAAATCTTTTATTCTTCTCTGGTTGGGATCATGCATTTCATATCTCATCATAACCATTTAATATAATACCATGACTATCTAAAAGAGCTGTCACTATTTCCTGAAATCAATACAAAATTAAAATACAGAAATTCTTGTTTAATAGGATAGAATTATTACAAACTAGTGGCAGAGATGATCATTAATAAAAAAGCCTTTAAACACTTATTTTGAAATTGTAAATGTTATAAAATATTTGGTACTATACACAGATAATTCATTTATAATATTACGAATAATTCATACAAAAACATTAACCTTTAAGAAATTAAACTTACAATTGCTTTTTCCTTGTATTTATATGAAATATAAGAAATTACTTGTGACAGCAGCGCAATGGAAATGATGTGCAAAGAGATGGCAATCATTTTCTGATCAATGCCAAAAACTTTTACGGGCATTATTTTGTACAAGATATAAGTACCAAGAACCCCCCGTATCAGAAAAAAGGATGACAAAAACATTATATCAACAATATGAAATATTTTAGTTCCTCCATATCCTTCCTTTTTGAGAAACCTGTAGACAAACAAATGTGTTTTATCATATCATTGTCCACACCGTTGTTGATTGATTGTGGATCTTCATTTATTAATAAATTTTTAAATCAAAAATGTTGTTTTAAGTACCTACAGTTGCTATCAAATATATGGTAGCGGTCAAGGTACTCACATATTTCGAAGCAGCATTTAATTTCAATATAGGTATTCATTATAGACAATATAATTTGATTCGAACAGAGCCCTGATGAGGCCCTAATGTAAATACCTTTTGACGTAAAAAAACGTTTAGAACGCAAACATACTACAATGTGGTTTGGCAGAAGAAATGTGAATCTTATGTACACACAGCAACACTCTAAGCTGGACCTTGTGCCTTACATAAGGTCCACCAATAATAAGGTCCACCAATGTACAGCTAAGAGTGTTGCTGTGTGTACCTAAGCTTTTTCTGAATAAACATTTTTAGTCAAGATAGAGTGATAGATTTAGTGTTAGTCATTTTATAAGACTATTTATATAATGGAATTGTATATTTTTATGTGTGTTTACAAATAAACCTATATTATAAAGGTAAGAGTCAAAGATCGGAACATTTATGGAAAGCATGAAATTTAATGGTGCTCCGAAATATAATTTGTACCTTTACAGCTTCCATTATATCGATGGTGACTGATGGCGACTGTACTTAAATCAAATTTATTTAAAGATTAGGGTTCATAGCAATATTTATAAGCAGTAGGTACGGTGATTAATAGGTGAAGCTAATAACGTGAAACACTATTTATCAACGAAATTCATAATTATTTTTCAGATAGTAAGTAGAAAAAAAATTATTACAATTTGGTCACTGTATCCTATACATATTTTGATTGCAGTAAACTTAATACCTATTCAATAAAAAGTTAGTCAACACACCATCTAATTTGTAGTAGAGGGTTAGTTATTTCCATAAACGCCATTGTGCACGAGAATGAACACCCAGTCCCATTTCTATGCATGTACACTGTAATAGCCGTGAGGGTACAAAGGTGATGAGCCAAAATCAAGGGCCCTTGGTTCCAGTACAGCACGCACCAGAGTAGGTCAAATGAGAAGTAGCCCCATGACCATACCATCAGAGCGTAGTGCTGAGGCAACACAGGAGCTGAAAAAATGTTACAGTTTTTTAGCTGAGTAACTGCAATGCGATTAAATTAACAGGTTACCGTGCCCAGTGAAGAGTATAAATAATCCTTAAGTCACACTGGGCGGTAAGAAAGATTTACCGCCCTAAGGCGCGACGGAAAATATCACTTTACACCCAGATGAAGACGTAAAACTATGTATAGCACCACGGGCTGTAATAAAGAAGGCCTCAGTTCGCTTGTTTATGTCCCTCACCTACAAATCGGGCCACAAATACCCGCGATCTGAGACATTATTTGTTTTACCGCCCTAGGTTCGTAATATACTATTCTTTGTCAACCCTGAACTAATTTGGCTAGTTTTTCAGAAACTTACCTACAGGTACTAGTAGAGTTAATTGTCTCATTGTAAATAAAGCCTGGAAGACTTATACTCGCGATTATTATTAGGTAAGGATGTCTTCTATTATTATTCAATATTTCAATGTCTACTTCAGCTACTTATTATTATAGGTTATTAGACAGTCAAGTCGAAAACAAACGTCGTATCTCCCCTAACTATTGAAAAATAAAAGTTTTAGGACATAAGCAGATTAAATCTATAGATACATATTTTTGAATTATGTACAGGTAACTATGTAACTCCAGCCTGAGTACTAATAACGTTATATAAGTAGCTACGTGTAGTAGGGACCATGTGGCATAGGGGCTCACCCGTAAGCCGGCATACACTGAGCGAGGTGACACCACACTGCGCGAGCCCCACCGCACACGCCACGCTCCCGTGCAGCAGTGTCACCACCCGCGAGTGGTACTCGGGCTCCTTGCCCGGCAGCTTCACGCTGGACAACAAATACAAGCAACTCCAAAACAAAAACGAAGTCAACTTCAAAAGGGATGCAGTGTCTAGCTCGGGTACGATATCCATTCAATACACGATTGTAGGTCTTACTGTATTATTCATATAAAATTTAATCATCTTTACTTTGTCATATCAAGACTGTTCCAGCTATATTGTAAATTAAAAGTGTACTTAAACCAAAGAAATAAAGGTAAGTATGATATTACGGATATAGGTAATTATAAACATGTCAATTTGACAAGATTGTTTGCCTGTTTAAAATCAATATTCAAGTACCTAAATAGGTTGAAATGTAGAGCCCGACTGTCTGATCTAAGCTAAACAACTGCGGCACTGCTGCGACAAACAATATTCGTAAATTTTAAACGATTGTCTCTGTTACTCTCATGACGCCTTAATTAGAGTACCTAAAAGAGAAAGATGCTCGTGATATACGAACTTCGACGTTCACGCGGTACCAGTACCCTGACCATGAGTTGTGACTTTGAGGTTTTCGATAATGAGTATCGAGTTTGGTATCTGTGCAGCTCGTTCGCACTAAAATAGTATCTACAAGCGAGATGCACAGATAGTAAACTCGATACTCGTTATCGAAAACCTCAATGTCACAACTCATGGTGAGGGTAATGGTCGGGGCGTAGCGCTACGCTGTAGCTGCAGGCGTAAACGTTGTAAGGGCCTACGCTAGCTGACGCGGACGCCCGCCGCGTGCCGATATAAATTTTGACGGCGGGCGGCGGGCGTCCGCGTCAGCTAGCGTAGGCCCTTACAACGTTTTAAAATCGTAATCCAGAACGGATAGAATGGTTGCCATTTTATCATCAATAGCGCTATTTGTCACTTTCACACACGTGACAGATGTTGTGACAAATGATAAAAACCCGAACAGATTAAGGCTAGCTGCTAGCTTATGTTAGTGTGATAGTGACGGGTAGCGTGGTCTATCTCACGACAAAATGAAACGCGATAAACGAACGGATGTTCTAAGTTTCACAGGATTGACAGGAAATCCTGTGAAACTTTGCTTTGCAACTCACCTTAGTGAGTGACCTGTAGATAGTTTACCTTTCATAGGTACTTAAATTATAATCAAAATAAAATAAATAACAGATTCATAATTTGTGAATTTATTTTTCTTCTATTAAAATCTTATAAATACATAATTATATAAGTTTCAGGAATGTATATTATTTTCAAGAAAGCCTCACTCTGTTGGAGGATAACAATAGATTCATAAAATGTTTATTCATATTATTAAATAATAATAATTTAACTATAGAAAAATACCTTTCGCACAATTCAGTCATTTTAATGCACATTTTATTAAGACACTTTGTTAAATTATACCCTACTTTACTTATCTTAAAACTGAAAAAAATAACTGCAACATCTCGCGATGTGGACATAATATACAAAATACTTGCGGAGCGGGTATATCTTGCATTAACCTAAGAAAGGGTAGTTGATATTTTAAGTAGGTCCCGAGTATTAGAAAAAGTCACGTTTAGTTTACGTATAATTTATACATAGGTACCCATGATCTACGGTCATCGTAATTTATCCACAAATTTCTGTATGGCTCTATATCGGTTCGGTTGCATGGATTCTTTGAGCATCGGGCGAAACCGGGAATCCTCCAGCAGGGCGAGGCAGAGCAGCCGCGCGTGCAGGCGCGCCTCGGCGCACGCGTCGGCCAGCAGCTCGCCCGCCGCGCGCAGCAGCATCGGGCGCGCCTCGCCCGGCAGCTCCAGCATGCGCGCCGCGCCGTGCCGCTCCACCAGCCGCGTCAGCGCCTGCGCCGTCGCGGCGCGCACCGGCCCGGCGCGGTGCGACGCGCCCCGCCGCGCCAGCGCCGCCGCCGCCCGCGCGCTGCTGCTGCCGCACGCCACGCGCACCAGCGCCGAGGCGGCGTCCGCACGCAGAAACCGATTGACGTCGGCGCAGCGTTCCAGCAGCGCCGTCACCGCATCCTCCAGTTCGGGGTCCAGCGATCGGCCTCGGTGTTCGAACAGTGATCCCATGGTGGAGCACGCGGTCCGGGCGACTCGAGACCGCAACGACCTCACGTGAGTGGCCGTCGAGCGAACGACCGCCCGCCAGCTCGCCGCCGGTGCCCGCGCTCCCTCATCTGATGCGAGTCGCTCCGCTTCTGTTAAAGCGTTTACGATGACTTCCCAGTCCTCGTGTTTAGCTGGCACTATACATTCCGTGAGCGCAGAGCGCACATCACGCTCGCATGCGGGCTTTTGATTGTAAACGTTGCTTATAGGGTCGGGCGACCGTTGGCCGCTTTTAATAGGACTGGCAGATTCACTTCTACTTCTAGTCGACACCGGGCTAGGCGAAGAAAGTCTGCTCTGAGGCCGTGAAAGAGGCGATTCGGCCCTTTCGTAACTCAAAGATTTTTGTGATCCAAAATCATCATTACTTTGAAGGGAGTTGTTGTCTTTCAAACTTGTCTCTAGCTGCGTTTCTTTAGTCGACTTCTCCGAATAATCTTCGACGTGTATGGACGGGGAGTGCGGGGCGGGCGGCGGATTGTCAATTTCGTCTACAGGAATATCTACGATAGTGGTTTCCCCGAAAATCAGACTCTCGGATGATGTTATCTTTTGTTCTTTCTCTTCAGCGACATCTTCACATGTAGCGGTGAGGGCACTGGAGTCTCTGTAATAAAAAGGACAAGTTGAGTTTGAGATGCGGTTAATCATAGTCCTGCTAGGGTTTTGTTGTAAGTTGTGTGTTATGTGGGGTCGCGCGGGCGAGTGCTCGGTTACCGCGTGTGGTCGGGCAGGTCGGCGACGAGGTCGGGCGCCAGCGGCGGGAGGGCGCGGGCGCGGGCGCGACACCGGAGCGCGGGCGCGCGCAGCAGCACAGCCGCAGGGCCAGCATGGCCGCCTGCCGCGGCGGCGCCTCGGCGACTGCCGCGGCCGCGACGCCCGTGCGTACCTACACCTAGCGATCGATCGCCACCACATGTTGATGAACTCACCACTCTACCTGCATATTATGCAAATTAAGTAACATTCCCGGAATTTCCCCCGATTGCCGGCGGAACAATTTAACTCTACCATTAGCAAAAATTAGATGTCGAGTCACCGTGTAACCATTGTAACGTAAAAAATGCGCCACGGCCTTGGTGTTACTTACGCGATTAACTTGTTATAGTATGATAGTAGGTACCTATATGCATCGAAAAGTTACTTAACTTGGCCATGATTTGGTACTGGTTATATTTTCTGAGTCTATTCATGATTACGATCAACTTTAACTATGGAGCCATAACTGAAAATGCCCTGTCCATACTAACAACTACAGCTAGCTAGCAGCTAGTAGCTATGGGAAAGTCTTAATCACGATTACCTACATCCACAAACTGAAATTTTGTATTACCATTTTGATACACCTACCTACCTAAGTAAATATTTACGTTTTTGTACAAGTCAGTATAGTTAATTAGTAATTACGTATTACGTATGAGGTATCTATACTACCTAATTAATGCATATAGAAGTTATAGAGCCCCGTTTTAATGGGTAAAATAACGTACTTTTACTGTTTATCCTTTCTTGGATACACTTTTTTGTCGTTAATTCTGTAAAATTTAAGACCTATTAAGCGACTGTTAGGTTAGCCTAGCGAAGTGGGGCGATCCGCCGATACCGTAAATGGGTCATCCATAAACGCTGAGAATGAAAGCCGGCAATAATTTTAGGCCCGAAATGTAGGTTAGTAGTGGCACTACGGCACGCAATTACACATGAATTATATTTGTGATTGGATCCATGGGCAACGTGCGTAATGGTGGTTGTCGAAATTGATAGACTATATAGGCTATTGTAGTGTAGTAAGTAACTACTAGTAGGTACATAACCATGAAACAGTAAAACTTGTTCTAGGGTAGACCGAGGCGATTCGGATCACAGGGCGAATTGGATCAAAATAAGCTTTCTGTCAAATTCAAAAGATCGCGGCTAGCTACGGGCAGCCAATCACCGTCCCGCGTTGGGTTTGACCTTCCCGCACACTATGACACAGGCGGCCATTTTTTCGAACGCTTGTGTCAGTCCCAGTGATGCCTTTCGTCGAGTCACTAGTGTTGATGTGCTGTGATTTTACTGGTGATGTAAAAAACGTGGTTACAAAATTTATGGTAAAAACAAAGTAAGTTGACTTAAGTTTAATCTTTTTTACCCAATATTGTCATTAATGTGTCCTGTATTCGTAATTAATGTGATTGAAACTGTATTTTGAAGAATATTCGGTTTAGGTACAAATATTGTAAACCTATGGTTTGGGGCTATTCGGATCACTTGTTCGGGGGCGATGTGGATCACTAATTTGAATCGGTCTTTTTTAGTTTCTACTTATAATTTTAACTGTTTTGTGTGTTTTAGATGGTGCGTACGTACAAAAGAAAGACACACCAAGGTGAATGGAGTAAAGAAAATATGACAGAAGCAGCTAACAAGGTGTTAAGAAAAGAGCTGACATTACGTCGGGCGGTCGAAATTTATAATGTACCGTTCACATCTTTACAGCGAAGAGTTACCTTGTCGCGTGGTGTTATAAAGCAACGAGGTGGGCAGACAGTATTTAAAGAAGATGCAGAAAAACTATTTGCTGAGAGATTACTGCAGTTATCAGCTCGTGGATTCGGGCTCACTCCAAAATCGGTTCGAAAGTATGCATATGAATTTGCTGAGCATAAGAAAATACCACATTCATTTAGTAGAGTCTCTAAAATGGCAGGAGAGGACTGGTTTCATCGATTTCTGAAAAGAAATCCGCAGTTGACTATTCGCAAACCTGAGGGTCTCTCTAGAGCGAGAATGAACGGCATGACTAAAGAAAAAGTTAATGCCTATTTTACTACATTAGAGAAAGTGATAAATGACAATAATTTAAGAGGAAAACCTGAATGTATATACAACGTGGATGAGACGGGCGTTCCTCTTAATAATCGTCCGCCCAATGTTGTGAGCCAAAAAGGATCCAGAGAGGTCGTCAGCGTGACCAGCGTAGAGCGGGGTCAAAATGTGACTGTTTTAGCATGCATGAATGCCGCAGGACAATATGTACCCCCATTCGTATTATTCAAAGGCGTGCGTAAACGAGACGACTTTTTACTCGGGATGCCCACTGGTACTCAAGTTGCCATGACAGAAAAGGGCTGGATAACCGAAGAGGCGTTTATGCAGTGGGTGCAGCATTTTAACCGGTATCGAACAAAGGGAAAAATCATTTTGATTCTGGACGGACACGCATGCCATACAAGTCTATCTGTTGTCCATCTATGTGAATCATTGGACATTGAATTAGTTTTGATGCCTGCTCATACATCACATGCTCTACAGCCATTAGATGTGTCTTTCTTCAAGCCCTTAAAGGCATACTACAACCAACATGCCACAGCATGGCAACATGCACATCCGGATAAAGGCATAACAAAAATTGCTTTTGGCGGAATATTTAAACAGGCCTGGAATCAAGCAGCAACTGTTGGAAATGCTACAAAAGGCTTCCAAAAGACAGGTATATACCCATTCAACCCTATGGCTGTGCCAGAGTATAAATTTGTCATGGATGCTAATTCCGAGGTCAACAGCCAAACATCACAGGCCATTCCATCCACGAGTACACAAATTTCTAACGTCAGCGTTTCACAAATTGAAATACCGTCGCTCACCGGAACTGTCACAAACCAAACACCACCGTTGGATATCCCAGTCGAGTCTAACATCTCAGAAGTGCAATCAGTTGCTTCAGCTGAACCAGACGAAACTTTAACAACACCATCAGTTCTTCCAGATGAGTCTGCACCCAATCCAGCTTCGCAATCAGTTATTGATGCTCCTATCTTGGAAACAGAGAAACAAACAAATGCCAATAACCAACAACGATTAATGTTGTTGCCTAAACCCAGAAAGATGAAGGCAAAGTCTGCAACAGCAACTGATCCGATTATACTCTCTACAACTAGTCCAGAATCACAGAACAAAAATATTATAAAACAGATTTTACCGTCTCCAGTTAAGTCTACAGCCGATACGCGATTGAAATCCCCTCGAAACGTAAACAAACCAATTTTACATTTAACATCGCCGCAAAACAAAGCCAGTTTAATGTCGAAAGAAGCAAGGAAACAAGAAAAACTAAAGAAGAAAAATGTACAAGGGAAAAAAAAAGGTGACTCTAATCTACAAAATGCCAGTAAGACGGGGCCCCGTACTAAGACACAAGACAAAGAAAATATACAGTTAAAAAAGAAAAACAAAGCAACGCCAAAGTCAAAAGTGAAAGGTAGATCATCTTCTAGAGAATGGCATTGCATTTATTGTTCTGAAGTCTTTGTACATCCACCGGTAGAAGATTGGATTCAATGCCACGTTTGTGAAGAATGGTGCCATGAAAACTGTGCAGATCGTGGAGGTGCTAAGGGGCTTTATAAATGTGATCTCTGTAATTCAAATGATGATTGATCTCATTTTGAATTTAAGTATAGCTTCTTTATTATTTTCCCAAAGATTTAAGAACTGTTTTGTTTGAAATGATTTTGTCTCTTCTAAAGGGGCGAATCGGATATTTTTAATGTTTCATGTTGAGTTTATTCATGTTAGCAATTTAAGTTTTAGTTCAGTTTTTGTTGTGGAAACGTGTTAATTAGAAGTTTCTAACACCTCGTAAATTTATTTTCGATATTCTAGTTAGCTTTGAATACCAAATTTTATGTTACATTTATAATGAAAAAAATTGTTGAATTGTTCTATAGGAGAAAAGTAGAAATGTTACAAAATTACCTCTTATGTCGTGTTATTACTCTTAATCTATAATAATATGACATTGATTTTTCCAAATGTTATTAATACATGTGTTTTTGATTCAAAACAAATATTTTATGAATGAGTTTTCTTCGATCCGTTTCGCCTCGAAAAATGGGGCGGATCGGATAATTTCAGTGTTTTTCTATTTTATTTCTCAAAATTAAAAGACAAGGTTAATTTTTAGTCTGATAACTAGATTTTATAGTTCGATAACCACTGTATCCAGAATAATATTAATATACAATGAAACACTGTGACAAGTTGGTTTTATTTCACATTAACTAAAAATTGATCCGAATCGCCTCGGCCTACCCTACTTCGTACTTGTAGACATGGACTGTATTATACGCCGTCACAGGGGCACTCTGAGCACGGTTGGTGTAATGCCATAATCACCACGCTTGGTAGGCGGGTTGGCGATCGTAGTAGATATGGTCCACCGTTCTAAAGGAAGCTGCGGCCCGTCCAATGGTTTTTAGTCGGAGTTTAGGACCATTACCCGGGTCTATTGACTAGATATGTCTATATCGAAGAATGTGGTGAAACTTATAAAAGTTATAAAAGGGAATAAATCGAATGACACTGACGCTCATGCCAGTAGTCCCAATTAAAACACCATTTTCGTGATCTTGAACGCGTTAACTGGCCCGGTACCGCGAACGTCGAAATTCGTATATATTCCGGGCATATTTCTCCTTTACTCCAAAGAAAGCGCTATGATGGTGACAGAGACAATCGTCCGAAAATTACGTATGTCGTAGGTATTTATGAAATTTACGAACATCGAAATTCGTATATTTCGAGCATCTTTCACTTTTACTCCAATTAAGGGGTCATGAGATGAGAGTGACAGAGACAATCGTCCCAAATTTACTAACGTCGTCTTTCGCGGGAGCGCCTCGCAGTGGGTTTTTAGGTATAAATAAGAATTACTATATAGATCTAGCTTTGTTTTTTTTTTATGTAAACCGCATTTAAATAAAATTTAAGTAACTATAGAGATTTATCTACGGCGGGTTTTATACTAATACCTATATGTAATTATTATTAAGTAGTACCACTTGTAATGGGCTGGAGCACCTAAAGCTGTCAGTTTAGTACTGGAAGGTAAAATATCTCACATGAGTAACATTTTTAGGAAATAACGTTCTAGGTAAGTACCTAAATAAATTTAGCATTAGCATGTAGCCTTGGTCATAAAGGATTGAACGTTGACATTTTACAAAAGGCCAAATTTTACGCAATTTCTTAGTATTTTTATAGGTATTTTCTTTAGCCTCGGCATATTCCCGACATTCGTCATAATTACTCATATCGATCAACCGAGCCGAATGGGGTTGACTGACTCGACTCAAACGTAATTGGCATGGTAATTTGTGCCAGTTTTATACCGATAACCATCGACACTCTAAATACGAGTACAAAACAAACAGTTAACTTACTTATTAGTTATTCGTTTATATTTTTAGCTTTAGAATCCTCGTTTAAATCTTAGTTACATGGAAATAGGAACGCAAGCTACGACGGTTCGAGCGAAATAGGTTGTCTTGGAGTCTAGACGTTTAGTTTGTTCATGATATCAGAATCAGATCAGCGGGTAACTGCAATGTGCCCTTAATACAAAACATGAGCGCGCACGCTATATGCCAAAATGTAGGAGCTTTTTGGATTGCTATCGCGGATGACTGAACACATGCACGTCTCTTTGCATGACATGCCGTACGTAGATAAATAGCTTGCATAGGGAGTCTCATCTGAAAATTTGCCTATTCTCTCGAGTATCTCAAGGTTTTGTTTTGTATCTGAATATGGAACCTTATTTAATTCATAAATTTATTTTATCAAAAGGAGGCTATTTAAATAGGAACGAGTAAGTAGTCGAAGGACCATAGGAAGGCACTGTATGCATGGTTGGTAACTTCTTACGTGAATATTATTTTTTTAATAGACCTAAATTTTTCTTAAGTGTGTTTGAACTTCATATATGACCTGAGTTTGGCGGTGTTTTTAATGTCAATGGTGACGCTTCTCATATGATCCCATTAAAATTTAACCTAGATCTGATCAGTAGGGATCGGAAACTCGGGAGCTATTATACCTACAACTAGCAAAATTCCGGAAAAAGCGAAGAAACTATGGAGTCGGCTTCATAAAAATAATATTTTTTATTATTTAAATCCCGGGATCCCGGGATTGTATGTAACATCAGAAAATGGTTAATATGTATCAATTGTCGTTGGGTTATATCTTTTATTGTGAATTTCGTCAACATACAAGCCGTTTTAACGACATATAGAATGCATCAAAAAGACACGTGTAAGTCCGTTTAAGGGCTTAATTAATTATAGGTATTGTGTTAAGATGATAATATTGATAACATAATATCAAGACATTTTTTTTAACGTGATTTTTGTTATACACTGTATTTTTGAGTGGTTTCCAGTGTATGGAAATCCTAAAGTATAGGAGATACAGGGAAACCGTTTTAGGAAACATTAGGTATTTTTTTGTGAAAAGAATTATGGTATAGTTTCAGCCAAAGTCTAGTTTTTCTTATCAGAACACGATGCCCGTTATCCTCTTAAACGGATCACCAGTACTTTTGTCACACTTCGTTTGTGCGTAATGCATAAAGTATATAGAAACAACTAAAATAGTATACTCGTATTTAAATACTTTAATACATTTGTATGGCTGTTATTCTAATTTTCGGTATTTCGGGTAATCCCGGGAAATTTATTATTACAATTAAATTGAATCCGCCTCCATACTAGTCAACATCGAGGCGGCGCGGCGTAGGTACTGAGCCCGAAGTTTAGCTCCCGAGCTTCCGATCCCTGCTGATCAGTATACATTTTTGCGTTATGTTAAAGAATGTTAGTGCTTGAAGCTCGTGTGACTAATGTAATGAGTGTAGAGGTCTATATACCCACAATACCTATAGGTACGATACTTTAGGTCTTGGTCAAAAAATATAATTTGCGTCTGACAGAAATTGAGATGGCGAAGTGACGTTAGTCAACATTAGTTATAGTTGTCCACAACTACCTAGTACCTATGGCATATATTACAGCTAATTCGATTTTTCGAGAGTTTATGTACCTACCTACTTAGTATATTGACTAGCTTAGTATATTACCTATACTTTGTTCACGTGACAAGTTATCATTTAGATAAGTATGCTAATACCCTTTAACCTGTAGTCCTATAAGAGGCAGTGTTAAAATTGAGGAAATAAATTATACTCTGATGTAATCGAGCACCTTTTACACTAGCTCTGCGATGAAAATGAAAATCTTATTGATATTACAAAAATAATACGAGAAAAACAACAAATATAGTTTCTTAATAGAACAAAAAACTAAGTGATACGAAAAAACTTCATGGTAGGTATTATAAAACATGGTAGAATTAGAATAGTACAACTACTCAAAGTTACTCATAATAAACTAGAAACTACTTGCATAGCTACAGAAATACAACAAACCTCTCCAATCTCGTGGCGTCAGCTGAACGGATTCCCAAGAAAGCAAGGTCAATATCCAACTTGTTCAACAAGGCAATGCAGTATTAATTTTAAATAAGCTACTAGACTAGATAATTGTTTCAAATATTTAAAGGCGATTCGTGCCATCGTGGTAATGAACTTCAAGAATATTGACCCTGGCATATTGAAAATTAAAGAAAGGAGATTGCCTTTCGCCTAGCACATTGACGGTGTTTTTATATAAAGATAAATGCATTAATAAATACTTACTTATCGCTCAGGGGTATTGGTGACAGAGCTTTGTGTAAAAGCTCACCGTTTGATTGTGAAATACCTGATAATAGAAAAACAAATATAAAGATTTCTGCTCGTTTTGGTATGATTGATATTCTTGAGGCTAGACAGAAGTAAAATGTATGTAAGTAAGTACTTAATTTATTTACCTACGTAAATCTGGCAATTTAATCATGTGAATTAAAAATTGCTATTTTCAAACATTTTAGCACAAAATGGCCGAGAATGCAACTCATTAGGTATGGTAGTACTTGGGCATTAGTAGGTATAATATATTAAATACACGAGTAAAATGTCACAAATTGAATGTTCAAGATCACAAAATGTGCGCGCTTTGTAAATCGGCCGATCAACTTTTGTCTTGTTCTGTCCTGTTATCATTAGCAAACTTCGTTATAAGAATTGTTTTATCACGTTATACTACTATGCACAGTACATGCATGGACTTTAACCGCAACGTGGTTAAAATAAAAGTAGCACGAGTGTGTTTTGTAATTTTTAATACTTACAATTTGTCCAGGGGACCGTTATTGTGGCAACGAGTGATACGGAATAGTCGATTGACCCAAATGCTTCCTGGTGACTTGTGTAATCTGTGGTTTTACAACACTTACTTGGCAACGGAGCGGAATCCGGTAACGGCCTCAATCGTCTCGGTGGCGGCGGCGCAGCCGGCGAGGGTGTCGAGCGAGCGCGCCTGCGCACTGGCACCGGGAGAAGAGAGCTCCTGGATCAGAGCGTTTACATTTTACTCTTCATCTGAGTCTTTTAACCAGGCTGATTTTTTAAATAATTCTAGAAACTAAAATATTTCCCTGCTATAGAAATCAATCAGTGTATGATATCTTCAAACAAGTATTAATTAATGCGATGGTATTGTTTATCTCCAGAAACTCCAATTTAACAAGTAGATATTATTTGGCACTATCTACTTAATTACTTTATAGATATAGGATTTACCTGGATACGTGGCCAGGCCTATTTTCCACAGGCTTGCTGAGTCGCTCTCGTAACTGAAACAAAACTCTACATCAGTGATTCCCAAAGTGGTCCAGGTGGACCCCCAGGGGTCCACTGGACGCTCGATGGGGGTCTACGTTAGCTGACGACTTATGGGTATGTAGTAGAAATGTAGCAGCAAGGGGGTCCACCGAAACCAGTAAAATTTTGAGAGGTCCACGAGAAAAAAAAGTATGGGAAGCTCTGCTCTACATGAATCACGATTTACAGGACCGCCGCGGTTTGACAGTTATCGCTTATTCGGTAAGGAAAGTGAAGAACGAATAGGTGTACCTTTTATGTGCTCTGTCAGCAAGTCATCTTAGGACTGCGGTCAGTACTGCACGCAGTTGTGTGCCCTGCGTGCGGCTATCCGTCGCTTTGTGACTTACAAACAAGCTTGAAATGCTCAGAGGTGTTCCTTTACCTTATTACAAAACAAATCAGCCCTAGTGGTGTCGGCAAGTCTTCTTCGGACTGCGGTCAGCACCGCCGCGGGCCCGGCAGCTCTCGCGAGGCAAAGTGCTGCACGCAGTTGTATGCCTTGCGTGCGGTCCTTGTCGCCTGACATCTGAGCAACAATGGACTAGTTGTATATGTCATGGACCAAGTGAAAACTTGGGTATTATTGAAAATGCCCGGGCATTATGAAAAACGCCCAATATCAGAGGGCAATTTGATTATAAATATTCAAATTATTAAGTTGACCGGGCATTATTAATAATGTCTATCACCTATTGGGCAGAATACTAAGCTAACAATATCGACCAAATGACAGATGAGTTATTATACATAATGCTCAGGCATACATTTTGAGAAAACCCCCGGTCCATCATTTTTTTCATACAATTAGTACTGAGCTTGGACAAAACAGAAATTCAGTCCCAGAGTCACCGGTAGGTACGACAACGAGCGAAGCGAGGAGGAGTGTTAGGTTTTTTGCGTTCCCAACACAGCCGACTCGCTAAGAAAAAAAAATCAGTTTAACACGTGTCACGAGTTTGTTTCTCTCCCCGACCAAATTGCCCAACGACGATGTAGCAGTATTCATAATGACCAGACAATGTGATAAATATTGAAGTTTAGCTTGTCACTTGCCACTTGGTCCAGTATAGCCAGTCATTATTCATAATGCCCGGGCATTACAAATAATGCCCGTCCTTATCACTTGGTCCATAACATATATATTGAAGTATGAAGGTTACTGGTAATGCCAAAAGGCCCTAGAAACCATATGTTTGCTAGGAATCGTTTGTGAAAGCGTATGTATACGGAGGTAGTGCAATTAAAGCATAAATGTGATTTTTTAATCCATTTCACGCACACATTTTTGCAAGTAACAATACTTACGCCGATCACAGCAGGATCGAAGATTATGTCAATGAGATTATGCAAAGGTATGCTTTGCAACATCGCATGAGGTAGTGCGGTGGGGGGTGGTTCTCGGCCCATCCTGGTCACTAAAGCTGGCAGGAGCTGCCGCAGGCAATCTTTGCTGGCTCCTCTTAATAGGGCACAAACTGCTCCTTCTGCGGGGGCTCGGGCTGCAGATACCTAGGTACATCAAGACAATGTTTTAATATGAATCGTAGGTTCGATTCTTTGATCTTTTGTACGCAATATAATTAAAACTGTTGTGATTATATTGCACTAGGCGACATGTTTCGAGCACAGACTACTAAGGTTTCGGGTAAGCTCTGGTACGCATATTCAAGCCGAGTTAGGATACACCGCTCGCGTTGAGGGAGTATCGCTCACTCGCTCGCATTGAATGCAAAGCTAGTAACAATTTTCGAACCACTCGGGCGATGCATTGCCCTTGAATATTACGAGGTATAATGATGCTATATTACCTGAATAACCTGAATTTGCTACGGACAAGTATTTAAATAGATTTCTACTCGATATAGTTCGCTCCATAACGCGGAGCTTTATCACGCCGAGTCGTTCGCATTGACTGACCGATGAAGGCGTAAAAAATAATTCGTCAAAGTCTAGCAATACTTTTACAGTTCAATCGGTCGCAGTCCAAGCAATTTTTGACATTTATATTTCAGCCTATTGTTAGGATACAATTTTGCATTCTGAACCCTTTGTACATTAAGTGCGAGTGTTACAAGCCACTGCGCATATCAACCCAATTTGACTTGAAACAATAGTGTTTTTTTTAATAAATCCTTTTTGCCAAAATAAGTGTAACTATGAAACTACTTACATATTCAATTATTTTAGGGGATTTGTTTCTAAATGAGTTTATGCAAATTAGATTGTTGATAAGTTCGGGCGGCCCGGGTCTTGTTTGGTCGCCTCGTAAGAAACTGTCGTAAGTAGGTAGTGCTTTGTGGGACAAAGGGAACAATATAAATAATAAAATAATCTAAACTAAAAAAGCTCAAAATTAGTACAAAAGATCCCACTATATGTCCGTTAATTCCAATAAATTAACTTCGGGGTTTGATAGCTTGCTACGAAGCTCAAGAAAACAAATTTAATTTGGACACTAGGACCTGTAGGTAAAGAAGTAAAAATTCTGAAATATATATAAATCGGTTTATATTGCTTTAAACTTGACCCCTTGTGGCACAAAACTCAACACCCTGTATTACTGACAAGAGTAATATGAGTACCGAGTGTGAAAGTACATAGTCAACAAATACTCCCGTCGCTATTATATAGTGTTTTCACCTCAGCAGCTCGAACATGTCTACTTTCCTCACTCCAGGGAGTGAGGAAAGTGCGACTTTCCTCACTTTCAGAGAGTGAGGAAAGTTGCTACTTTCGTCGCTCCAGAGAGTGAGACAAAGTAGCTTTTTAATTGACGACCGGTCTGGCCTAGTAGGTAATGACCCTGCCTAAGAAGCCGGAGGTCCCGGGTTCGAATCCCAGTCAGGCCATTTATTTGTGCGATGAGTTCCTAAGTCATGGGTGTTTTCTATGTATTTAAGTATTTATATGTATCTATTTATTATAATAGGACATACACATAACACCACTACCACGTTCGGACCCTCACAAATAAATCAAATATTATAATTTTGAAATGTACATATATTTTCAAATGAAAAATATTTAAACAAAATATTAAGTAATGAAGCCAGTGCAGTCGCAGATAAAACACTTAAATGAATGTGGTTAACCTGACGTTAATTTTTTTACAAGATTTTATTTAACTTGATGTATGTATTTGTATATTTATCCGGATGGAATCTTGCAACTCAATTTTGAAGCAGACATCTTTAACCGATTGAGCTGAAATTTAGCACACAAATTTATGTAATTTCGGTTACAATGCAATATTATGGTACCATTGATCTGATCTGATGCTGGAGCCAGAAGGTAGCAAAAGCAACTCCTAAAATACACAAGATAAACCCGTGGTGTTTTAGGGTCATTAGAATCCTTTCGAAGAGTAGATGACGATTGTGAAAAAAGTACAGTCGGCAATAAAAGCTTGTACTAAAACTGAAATTTTTGGCAACTTATTTAACCTTTAATATGTTCTCACTACTGAGGTGAAAAGTTGTATGTGTCACACTAGAGTAAAGTTATTTTACATCTCGTGTTTTTGAGTGCCTCGCTACGCTCAAGATTCTAACACTAGAATCTTTCGCTTACTCGGGACTCAAAACAAACACTCGCAAGAAAAAACAACTTTCCTCTCTTGTTGCACAAATAACTATTTCTACCAGGGCATTGTACCAAGGATGCTGGCTGCATTTCCTCGAGGTTTTGCAATGCGGATACGTCGTTTTTTAAGGAAGCCGCCAACTCTTTGGTCACTAGTTACGTCAACCAAGCGCTTCGGGATTTTTGCAAAAAGTTTGTGCGCGCTGGGACCCCACGAATAAAAAAAAATAGTTTTAGACTTGGATAGGCAATGCCCATCATACCTATATATATTTTGTTCTAGCATTGCTGGGTAAGGCATTAGTGCCGTCTATTGTTTCACAGTCCCAATAGATCTCAGTTACATAGAATTTGTAAATACTCGGCAGATGGCGCTTTGTGCACTTAGTAATAAAAATATATGTTTAGCCAGCTGTTCGGAGGAACGCGGTTATGTATAGTATACGCATAGGAGGAACGCGGTTTTGTATGGCTATAATATACAAATCGGCTAAGCTATACTACGAACTCTACGAAGCTAAGTGTTGCCTAGTGGACTTGAAACTACTCGGTACCTCTTCACTCAGGGCCCACATATGTTGGACAAGCGACAGCGCCGCCGGTTCCGCGCGCCTCACGTTCTCTGCATCCAGCAGAGCGCTGTGTAGCTGGTCAGCCGCCTTTACTGCTGTTATCCAGTTTTCCTACAGCAAAAGGGCGTTTTTAAAAAACGTTGTCCGAAACCTGTGTCCCTGTCTGGACGTGCCAGGGCTCATTTTCTCAGAATCACGAGAATCGCTACAAACAAGCGATGTTGCTCGCCAGCAAATTGATCTGGGCACGCACAGGTCCACAGGTTATTTTGGACTAGTAGAACAATTGATGTTTAATTGACTAAAAGTTAATCACTTGCAAATAATAAATATACTTACTTACGTACTTAGTTTTGTAACTACTTATTTAAGTGTCCAAGCTATTTGTTACCTGTTTAAGGAATATGCATGGTATTTAGTAATTCGGAATTCCAGGTCTTTTTAGGCAAGCTTTTGTATGAAAATAAAACATGTTCTTGACGCGTAAATGTTGTATGTTCTGGAGCGATATATGAGTATACAATTGGATCTTATACCATATATCACATTGATTGCATTGAACAACGATAACATTTCTTAATCAGAATTACCGTATTGTGTAATTGATCCGACACATGTTTAGGGACAACTCCCAAATCTTCCCACTGGTAGTGACCGCGAAGAGGTGAAGGTCCACGTGGAGAGAGGTAGTCCTCTTCTTTTGGTGGTGACGACGCCAGAAGGCTCAGCACGAATCTAATGAATATTCAATTAATACTAATATTAAATTGTCAAATGTGAGTTGCTGACATCGAACAATTTGAAATAGCTATATCTTACCCATCCTGCTCTAGGTGCAGACGCGTTGACCTTCGGCGAGGAGATACCGTTGGACTTCTCTGTAGGTTATGGAGAACTTCCACTTCTCTGTGTGGTTCCACTGGGCTCGGAAGTTTATCTGAGGGAGGAGTCCTTATCTCGCTCAAAGTCAGCGTGAAACCAGATACATTTAAACTGTCCTCCGGTGCTTCGTTCTTGGATCTGAAGTAATCATATAATTCGCTCAATGATTTTGATTTTAATTTCACTTTACTGTATGTTGCTTCTACGGCAGAATTGCGAGGTTTGTTATTTATGAGTGGTAAAGGTATTCCACTCTTTTTGGGTTTGCTTTGCGATTCCCTCTCAAAAGCTTCCCGCTTTATCTCATTCATTTTACTCACGATTAACGGCGTTACCTGCATAGACGCTTCGTCGATGTGTGAATGATGTATCGATGCTAGTTTATTTTGATTACTATCGTCTTCACTCGTTGCTATGTTTTCGCTATCAGGTGTGCGAATTTTAATACTCTCTCCTCCGAATCTAACTTTTTTCACCACAACATCCATGTCTTCAGAGTCCCCATCGCTATATTTCAACATGTTCCTATCGGAACTATCACAATCTTCCTCACTGCCCGTATTCTTCTCTGATTCAGTCTCGTTCTCTTCTAAAACCGTCATAGTTATGGCGGTATCTGAGTCGAATTTAATTTCAGTTTCAATTATCACTTTTGCATAATTATTTCCATAATATGGCACATGGTTATATGAGTCATCGGATGAGGTATCGCAAGTCGACAGTCTGATTGGGGTACGCAAAGGACTGTTAAAAACTTGATTTATCTTAACCAGCTGATGACTGTTTTTATCTCTGTACGTGGTCTTCCTGGGAGCATAGTACACGTCCAGCGAATCTTCATCATATACTTCACACAAAATTCGAAATTTGTCTTGCACTTTTGGTTCCAATTTCGACAAAAAAATCATGTAATCCCTCGGGCCTACAACTCTTCTTAGCTTAATAAGCGAACGTAACGCTACGTCTCTGTGTACATGATCAAAAAGTTTATCTCCTAGGGTTTGAAAAGTAGGAAACGTTTCTAAAACAGGATGTCTTCTTTTCAATATTGCCATAACAGAAGGTATGGATAAAATTAAACCTGTAATAACATTAACTTTTGTATCGAAATCTGCCGAATGTGGTCTAATGTTATGATAAGAACACTTGTCCAATATAGCTCTAGCCGCGCATTCTGGGTCTTCGCAATGGGCGCAAAATACTTTCAAGGCATCCAGTGCAGCTTTGCGGACGTTAGGCGAGCCATGTCCTAAGTTATCTATGACTTGGTCAAAAGGGAACGTGAGTGCGTTGCCAGAAAGTGGCAGGAGATCAGCGAGCACACGTAGGGCATGGAGACGAACTTCCCACTCAGGATGCGTGAGGCGATCCCTTATAGCGACATAAAGTAGTTGAACGTCGAGATCCGGAGGCAGCGCCCGGGCGCGAAGGACACGGTCCCATAGAGGAGCAAGGGGCGGAGGCGCCGTCTCCGGCAGTTGCATGGTGGTGGACTGAGCGAGCCGGCCGGTCGCGTGCCCGGCGGCGCCGCGTCGCGAACACAACTGGGTTAATGATCGGACGGTACGGTACGCCACGCCGTCCCTGACCAATCGATGGCTCACACATGCACACTTTACCCCGACGGCTAAATGACTTAACCCCATAACGTCTTCAGACGGAACATTTACCTACACCTACGCACACAATTGCTTGGAATATGACTATTGGTTATTTAGGTACAGGCACTACATGTTATATGGAACTATGAATAAATAATGTAACCATAAGTCATAATAGTCCAACAAAATCTAGGTTTCATAAGAAAAGATGAATTATTGTACTAGGGAATAATCGTTTAATAAGCTTAGTGTAAGCTAAGAGTTTCAGCAAAAAGTCGTCGATGATATTAGTTCTTTGATCAAGCCCCTATTTACCTATATCATACTGATAGAAATAGTATTTAGTATCCACATAATCATAATCATTATTTATTGGCAATAAAGAACATTACATTTCAAATT
This sequence comes from Grapholita molesta, assembly GCA_022674325.2. Lineage (NCBI taxonomy): Eukaryota > Metazoa > Arthropoda > Insecta > Lepidoptera > Tortricidae > Grapholita > Grapholita molesta. The sequence goes on along the minus strand of CP053121.2, from coordinate 19,845,401 downwards.
GTACACTGCAGTATACCTAGCCCGTAAAGAATAATAGCACAGATCAAGTACCTACATTGAATTATATCACAAAAATTACATAAAATCCAACGATAAAATATCTTAATTTAAGTCACCTTGATCTACCTATAATTATATAATATATACCTATAAACGCGAAAGTCCTGACTAACCGACTGATGATCAATGCCCAGCCCAAACCGCTTAACTTAGATAGCTGATTTTTTCACAATAGTTAGTTTTCAGTTTATATAAATTATATATACCTCAAGGACTAAGAAGGGATTTTTTGAAACTCTAACTGAAGGGAGTAAAAATATAAAGCGAGAGGCATGAAATTTTGTGTAAACACTCCTTATTCGAATACAAGAAAAAGGTTAAAAGACTTAAAAGTTTGTATGGAGATAGAGTCAAATGTTAACTGAGAGACTTTAAACCTTGTGTTTAAACTTCTTATGTAATGAAAAGAAAACAAGAATAACAATTGCTACTGGTTAGAGGTACTCTTCTGCACGTGGGAAGCCGCGGGCAAAAGCTAGTATAATAATATATAAATTATATTACATATTATTAGCAGACGTAGAACTTTTCTAACTGAACTAATAAAATTTAGCTAGCGACTCCCATACGATATTATTTTATATATATATATATATAAAAACATTTATTTCGAACGTATTTAGTCCAAAATTAGGTTAGTATACACCACAGTATACACAAAGCACAAAACAAAGACAGGATTAGTAACCAATTAAAGAAAACAATAAAAGATAAGGTTGTACTTTCTTACGACAGTATACTAGGTATACCTACCTACTCATTATTATTAGTATATTGCAAGCAAGATTCACCAACACAATCAAACTTAGAATAAACAAGATAAATCCAGGCTTGCATTGAACACAACTACTAAGTGGCTACTGATCTAGAAAATTGAATATATTATATATATATCTTATGTTGTTGTAAGTGTACCAACTCTCTATTATTATATATTATTGTCTCTTCCGTACACGGAAAAATGGTGTTCCGGACATTTGGGAGGCGTACACGGTACACGGAGCCAGATAGAGCCAACGCGCAGAGGCCCTTTCGACACTTTAATGAAAAGTAAGGGGTACACTAAGCGGATGTTGCCCCTGTCCGTATCATGGGACGCGCACAGAGACAGCACCCGCCATGGTGAAACTAGAATGTACTAGGCTATTGGGTGGAAAGGATGGACTAGATACTGGGCTATTAGATAAAAAACCGGACGTCTGCCTAATAAAATGGTATCCAATTTTATTTCCGGCAGACGCGGTGACTCGCCCTGTGCGAGATGGGCTCCACAAAAAGCGACATCAAAGATGGCTCAAAGGCAACACCAGTGCATAGGGCTACGGGTAGAGAGGTGTCACTGGACTTTAAACATTTAGCTAACTCGCCACTTAGGTTTCCACATGTATTTATACGAATGCAGCTCTAGCGACCCCACTCTGGAAGGCTGGTTAAGGACAGGACACCCCAGGGGCACGCAGGTACGTGCAGTCGCTACTTTCCAACAGCTCGCCACAAGCTGCCCTGGGTTGACTTGACTGATTGCACTCTGGAGAAAACCAGTGGGCGATGGGGACGTCACATCCCTACGTCACATTATTATTCTAAGAGGAGTAATGACTGGAGAACGAATCCGCGTGCGCCAGTAAGGGATGAAGATATTCTGGCTTTTGTAGCCCAAAATATAACAATTCACTATAGTTTTGATTGACAGGACATTCTTTATAACAAAAATATTAGATTCTTTATTTATTTAAATATTTATTTATTTATTTATTTATTGTTCTCCTCCAACTTTGACAGTTCTGAAAGGTCCAGTTTGGAGGGGAACAAAAATGTGTGAAACTATGACAAGGACGGACGAAAATAGTGCAGTCTCTGCTATTCCTATGGAAAGTTACATAAGACCATCCCTTTTGATCGTGGTATTATTATTGACACGCTCCGTCTAGTTAAATGGTATGTCTATGTTATTTTATTATTGTATTTTTTATATTATTTTTATAAGTCATAGATTAGCTTTTAGCCCCAATCTCACCTGATGGTAAGCGACGATGAGGCCGATGATGGAGCATGCTTACCTAGCCATGGCCTTGTTCACTCTCTACTTGACTCACCTTATAATTTTTAGAAGGATTCGTCATTGGTATCGCAGTGTTATCCAAAGTATCCAAACTCATACTCATCGACTTCACCGACATTTGATCATCCATAACAACAACTCACAAATTTGATTAAGGAGAAACGAAACGCAAACCGCCATGTTTGATAAATGTCATAAGAGGGAGAAGCGACTGTCGCGAGGAAAACAAGCTGTGTTTGTTTTATTATTTTTGATACCAGTCTTTTTAATCTCAATAATATCAAAAACATATTCATTTCTTTAATTATATGCCTGTTATGAGAACTATTAATGGTGATTTCAATATGTGTTCCTGTAAAGAAAGTTCTAAACAAGTGTGATGCGGATCCGACCGTATAGAATGCCGACAAGATGAAGCTTTTATCGCTGTTTTTTACGATAATCACGAGTTGCTATGTTCCGATCGTCCTCGCTCAAAATGGAAACTGTACTAGTCCAAATAATCGGTGCGATTATAAACTGTCGGTGGAGCAACTTTCTGAGACTTTGAGAAACAAGTTTAATGATATAGTAGCAACAGAACTCGGCAGAGATTATTCGAAGCATTTCGAGACACGCACAGCTTCGAAAGTCAACCGAAACCAACCCTCTGACAATGACTTGCTTTTCTCTATAGCCAGTAAATTGAGCTACAAGCTCTCTTCTGCAGCTACAATACTTAGGGATATGAACAAAGCTATAAATGGCAACCATACTCCGTCCTTCACGTATCCCTGTCCGTTCAACTCTATACGTAAGTCAGTTTTTATTAAAAATGTTGAACTATTTGAAAACATGCCTTTGGATCCAAAGTCTCAAATGTTGGAACGCTTCAAAGATTTGAAAGTGAAGAGACAGTATTATCTCTCACATATTGACTATGCAACAGACAAAGACTGTGTTACAATGCCACACTCAAATCTGAGGTATCTATATCATAAGGTTGTGCACCCAGACTCAAAACTAGTTGTTTTTATTATTGATAACAATATGAGTTCAGGATCATTACAGCATGCAGTAAGAGTAGCTCGTGAGCTGGCCTATGCCTTACAAAGTACGGATGTTATAGCATTTAAAATGACCAATACCACTGGATTTCTCAAATTTGATGATACATGTAGTAAAGATGGTGTATCCTCCCTAGGTAATGCCACAGATAGTAATAAATTACTATTACGGGAATATTTTTCATCACTGGACATTGCCTCTTCCAATGTTTCTCCATTAACTATAAATAAGGAGCTAAAATCTCTAATTGCTGGAAAATCATTGCCTATCAACAAGCTCTTCATATTTTTGACAGATACAAAAATTTTAAAGAATGAGACATGGCTGAAACTCTTCCCTTATTCAGCAAATGATGATAACATGAAGTTTGCAATTGGTCTGATATATGAAAATGATGCAGCTAAAAACAGCTCATTGGGAATATTTCATATGGACAAGTGGCACAATCATTCAAGCAACCACTCTGTGCTGCGGCTGCACATAAATAACAGTGGGGTGGTGGGGCAAGTGGCATCAGCATTCATTTCTCTATTACCTGATAAATACCAGAATAATTTAATCATAATGGAAGGCCCACTCTGGGAAGCCACAGAGAGAGACTTTATGGTGTCCTTGATGCTGCCGGTATCTTCTGGAATTCTGGGTTTAGATTTATATTGGTCTGATCTTGCTGAGGACATTATATATTTCAAGGTCTCAAATACAAAAAAGCGAGCATTTGTGATGGATTTCTCAGGTAAAGTGCTTATGCACTCATACTTCCCAAGACCTGAAACTGCTTCTGAAAAAATCAAATTTACTGACTTGGAAAGTGTTGAGACTTATGACTTCATTCACAGTGTAAAGCAAGAAATGACATCCAAGAGTGCTGGCAATTTTACAGTGACTGATCAGAGTTCTAGTAAGTCAATTATTTATTCTTGGAGGTGGGTAGAAAAGTTGTATATTGTTTGTATAGTTTCAGAAACAAAAGGTAAAAATGTTTATAACAAGACCAATATTTCCCTTGCCAGGAACAACAAAGAAATATTATTTCATAGATTAGATTTATTTCCTCCAAAAAATGGCAAAATCTGTCGCCATTTTAAACAAATAGCAACTATTGACCAAGGTACAGTTTATTTAAGTCCTTCTAGCTTCCAGTCACCATTTACTTACTTGTATGATATGGGGAATGGCCATGAAGCAATTACATACATGCAAAACTATTTAGCATATTTGAGAAGTGTTGCTCATGGGTTGCTCTCAAATCCAGGATTAAAAAATGAAATTCAACAAGATGTAGGTTTTCTTAATTCCCTTTTGGCTTTTTATAAAAATCAGCATTTGCATGGAACTAATTCTAAATACATTGTTAGAAGATATGCAGTAACTGAAAGTGGTGTTCTTGTCATGTATCCTGGCACAGTTTTAGAATATGACTATGAACCCGTCCGCAGACCCTGGTTTACCTATGCAATAGAAAATCCAGAAAAAATAATTCTTACCCCTCCTAATTTGGATGTTGGAGGTGCAGGATATGTGGTGTCAATTTCTTATGCTGTAAAAAATCCTCTCCATCCCACAATGGTTGTTTCTATGGATGTCACTATGGGGTACCTTTACAAACTGCTGATTGACAGTATGCCCTTATGTGAAAAAGCACATATCAAGTGCTTCATTATGAATAATAGAGGATACTTAATCTCTCACCCAGGCTTAATGGATCCTAACAGTTCTGGTCCTATTGAACAGCAGCATATAACCCACAAAGAATCTATGATTGCCACTGACATGCTCAATCACAAAGGATTTGTTACGAAAAGACTTTGCAGTAATTTTTATGATAAGACTATACAAAGATTTTACGAATTTAACACATCTCTCCCAAACATTCTTTCCAATGCCGTGTCTGGAGACCACTGCGTACATTACTACATAGCAGCCATTCCCGGTACAAATTCCTTTATAGGTCTTGTAAATGCGTCTTGCGTTGGAGCCCCTTTTTGTCCTTGCAGCATGGTGGATAGGCTCTGTTTAAATTGTAATCGCATGGAACAGACAGACTGTGAGTGCCCTTGTGAATGCACTTCTGAAATTTACGAGTGTCCAAATACAAATTTGACTAAATTCGATCAAGAGATTCCGTTATGTGGAATGATGCCAGAAAATAATAATCACAAGTCACACTATTTTCATAATTTTGCAGAAACTTTGAAGTCCTGTTTCGATTTTCAATGCGAAACTTACTCAACACGTTCATCTTGCTTAGGCGTATTAGGTTGTGAATGGTGTCAGGTAAATACAGATGGACATTCTCAACTTTCCATGCCATATTGCACTTCTCAGTCTTTATGTTTTAACGGAGTTCTCGGTGCCGTCACTCCATATGGCGAGGGTACCTTAGGTCACGTCAGTAGAGATGTAACTGGAAACTACTTAGGACCGATTGCAGGTTGTATTGTTACTATCAGTTTAGTAATAGCTGTTGCCATATATTGTTATAGACAAAATGTCACGACGGCTAGCTGCCATAATTTATATGTAGATGGTCCTGCCGAAACTTGGCCGGATGCAGACGTACAAATGAGCCACTTACAGTCTGATGACACTCATGATCTTTCTGGGCAAGATAAATTATTGCCAACCATGGAAATAGAAGCCCCAATTTCGCCTTATAGAGTAGTGACCGGGTACAGACGTCCCCACACGGCTGGAGGCTCTGATCACGGCTATTCTACGATGACTCCTCACGAGGACTCTGAAGCGACCGGATTTTCTGTTAATGATCCTATAATTCTGTCAGATGACACTAAATCAGATATAAGCTGCCCACTACCTGCTAAGATTAAACCGAGATTAAAAACTAGCGATCTTAGTGTGACTGTTCTTCCTTGTGGCAAAAATAGTGTAATAGCTCCTGTGACTGTTCATAGACATATGGAAGCCTCATAACACTTTTATTATTCATAATCTACCTCTGTTGTACATAGCGTTAATGTTAATGTGGTCAAGCAGCTTCATTTTACTACATGTGATATATGAAATATACTTCAGATCAATGTTAATGAATTTATTTAATTATTTTATTATCAGATTTTTTACTACAAAATGGTGCTCTTCCTTTAATTATGTACTGGTGTAGTTATTTTTTAAATTGAAGCAGAATGTATGGCATACTTACTTATGTTATCCGGCGAGATACCTTTCGCAGGATTGAAATAAGTGTTGTAGGCGGCTTAATTAGTTACTTAATTTAATAATTTAATTATTGATTAGTGATCATATAGGTACTTTTGTATATTCTGTTCCATAAAGACAGATTTTCTTGTTACATGTTCCTTGCTATTGCTTTTGTGAAATTTAAAGGTAATAAACGTCCAACATTTTGGCTACAAGTACATAAGTAGTAAATATAGTTACGAATTTTGCCTGAATATGAATATGTTGTCTTGCCCGATGTATTAATTAGTCGTTTTCATAAATAGTTGTAAGATCAAGTGTAGTTTGGATTCAAGAATCGAGAGCATAATCGATTCTACAAGAATGTAGTGTCTTAATCTATACCAATTATTTTCGACTTTCGGTTACGCTACAACCTTTACGTGACTTTAAAAGTAGGTGTTGGGACTTGCTTATCCAAACTGAATCAATAGTGCTCACAATTTTTGAGTAAAAAGAAGCAAAGGTGGGCTAAATCCAAACAACACTGATTTTACAACAATTTCTAAAAATACCAATTTATAGCGCTAGTAGATCAAATGTTCTTATTGTGTTGTTAAAGTAGGACACTTATTTTGACTATAGGTATTTGCAAGAAGGCTAATTGATAAATTGTCAGTATACAGGTCTATTGTATGTACGTTTTATACTTTAACTTTTTGTATTAGCTATTAAGATACATTATTTTTATTTCAAGAATGTGCCAGTGCCTCCTGTATTATTAGATTAAGTGGACATATTTTTAAGACTGAACTGGATGTTGCATTTATGTGATTTAAGAATACATTTTCTTTTGTACAGATGGTTTAATTATTTATCCAATATCTGAATATGAGGAAGAACTCGCGGTATGAAGAGATAAACGCCTAATAACCTTTTCCACGCCAAAGACATACATATATGTCATCAACCACAGAGCAAATTAGACCTACGTGCACACGCATAAAGTTCAACTTCAGTTTTGACATTTCGATGACGTGCGTATGAGCGTTAGCTTTTGCGTTTGACATGGCGCTGAAAATGCTAAGCCAAAAACTTATTGTGATAGCTGATAGCCAAATCACAATGAAAATGTTATCCCCTGATTATCCTCCATGAGAGACAGGGATTGCAAAAGGATTTTTTGTAAAAAAATAGAACATTCAGTAGTAATTTAAATATTTACTTTTAAAACGAGTTTTTATTCTTTACAACTGTGCTTAAAATTATATATCTAATTAAAAGCTTTTAACTATAAAAGTAAAGCTTCTAAAAGTAACCAAACCTCCAAAAGCCACCAAATGGTGCGGACCAAAGTCAGAACATCATCAAATCTCTATATATATATATATATATATATATATATAAACGAGAAAGCCCTCACTGACTGACTGACCGACTAATCAATACCCAGCCCGAACCGCTTACCCTCAGATATTTTCACAATAGATAGTTTACCTTAAGAAGGGATTTTTGGAAATTCCACCATTACTTAAGGGGTAAAAAGGGAGACGAAAATTTGTAGGGGATTGTGTAAAATTTAAAGCGAGAGAATTGAAATTTGGTGTAAACTCTCCTTATTTAAACACAAGAAAAGTTGTTTCAGCGTTTTTTGAAATTCATCCTCTAAGCAGTCAAAAGGGGGTTAAAACTTTGTAAGGAGATGGAGTCAAATGTCTACTCAGAGACTTTAAACATTGTGTTTAAACTCCTTGTTAAATGTAAAGATAACAATAATAATTGCTACCGGTTACAGGTATTCTTCTGCGTGTGCGAAGCCGCGGGAAAAAGTTAGTAATTTAAGAATCATAGAATGTACCACTGATAGTTTGGTTACCTTTAGGGAGAGTCTCTCATGAATTGAAATACCGATTTAAAGGGACCGACGTGGGTAGGTAAAGGTATATCAGTACTAACAGCAGTCTATTCGTCGTCGAATCTGATGTGCGTGTGCGTGGGCTGCGGCGAGGCGGGCTCGGGCGCGGGCGCGGGCGCCAGCTGCAGGCGCGCGCGCAGCCGCTCGCGTCCGCGCGGCCGCGCCGCCCCGCGCCCCGCCTCCGCGCGCGCCCACTGCTCCTCCTCCTCGGCGCCCGACAGGATGCTCGCGCGGTTGCTGGAGTTCGCGCAATACTGGAAATTATATATAAGATTTCGGTATGGACTATACTGTAACTGTATGGCCAATCAAAATTAATGAAATGCAATCGGAGTGTCTTTTTATAGAAAAAGGGCGGCATAAGGTTAAGGTCCGATTTTTCAATCTTCAGATAAGCATTAGGTAAGCACGTATCCAACATATACCCAATAGAGCCCGTCCGGTTATAGACAGCAAAGGTTAAATATGTAGTTTTTGGTCAACAACTTTTTTTTTGCTATCTTTCTGCCAACAACACGTCTCATTCTCATTGAGCCTATTCTAACAAACTAACTTATCAATATTTGATTGCTTTATATTGGCCATTATGAGATTATATGAATGTCATTAGTATTGTAACAGTTCATCTTCATTCATTTGATAATACATAAGCAGTCGAAAAGCATTTGACCGTCTAAAAATACCGCAGCATATGCACCATATTGCTTGGTAAGCAAAGCCGAAGCAAGTTACTTATACTTTTATGTTAAAGTATTTTCCCTTTAAGTAATAGAAATAACGGAACACGGAGTATTATGAATATCATAATAAAACATTGTCTAGTAAGTACAGTCAGCAGCAGAAGTAGCTAAGCATTTGAGGTGTTCAAAATGAGGTCAACACGTCTCTATTGTCAAGAGAATAAGAGCGCGTGTAGGTCATTTTGAACACTTCAAACGCTTAGCAACTTTTGCTGCTGACTGTACTTAAAAACAATAAACAATCGTTTTACTCACTTCATCAGCTGCTTTCGCAGAATCAAATCGTATTATTATTTCTGACTGGCCTTCTTTAGCATCCACATGCAATGCATGAATATTGCTTCGCACCTGTAATATTGGACACTTGTTTAATTCTCTACTCAAAAGAAAGACAATCATTAGGAATATATGTATTTCAACTTTCGTGTAATTCACTATTTTTTTTGTATGAATAAACGGCATGTCGTGCTGGAGGCTAAATAATCCTGAGTTTACCATATATGAATTGCTTTATACGCTTCAACATATTTGAGAGTGAAGCCGTTTTACTCGCAAAATATTACGACTTTCTTATTACGCCCTCGACGGCGCTACCATCAGCTGTGACTGAGGTCAAAAGCTGGTCGGTTTTGTATACATATAAAAAAAAGTAAATACAGAAGGTAGACATACCGTTCGTTTGGTATGTCTAATGTCGCAGCATGGTTCTGGTAGTACCTCTCTGACGAAAACACCAGGGATTTTCTCCAGAGGTGTTACATTTTTACTGTGGCTCATTTTACCAGGGTTTAAAGCTGTAAATCAATTTTTTTAATTAGTAACATCTCATTTGACGACTGGTCTGGCCTAGTGGGTAGTGACCCTGCCCATGAAGCCGATGGTCCTGGGTTCGATTCCCAGTCAGGGCATTTATTTGTGTGATGAGCACAGATATTTGTTCCTGGGTCATGGTTGTTTTCTATGTATTTAAGTATTTATATGTATCTATCTATTATATATATCGTTGTCTAGTGCATGCAACACAAGCCTTACTGAGCTTACCGTAGGACTAGGTTGATATGTGTAAGATTGTCCTGAATATTTATTTATTTATATAGGTCTGAAATTAAATATATGTATACAATGGAGATTGAGATACAGAAATATGTATAATAAAATTAATAAATGAAGGATAATAAGCCACTTCATTACTCAAAGTACTCTTGCGTTAAGCTATTAAAAGATCTTCATAACAAGAAGAAATTGAGTATCATAACAAGAGTAATTAACAGGCATTGATTCATTTAGCGTGGTAAGATTAAAGAACTATGGAACCTATATTCACTTTATAACTTTAGTCATATTCATACTCATTCATATTAATAACATGAAAAGATTATATTTATATATATGTAGGATTGAGTGAATTGGAACGCATGAATGACGTATTGTGAGTGAATGAGAGAATGAAAGGGATAGCATGACTGATTGGAGATTGGGGGAGAATCCGTTGGGAGCGACTCGGCAAGGACGTGTATCGTTGTGGGTTTTGATTTCAATTTCTTCTAATATATAGTTAAACAGTTCTTCGTGTTTGATTTAGTGTCCACTTCCTACATATATAATTGTTAAATGCCATGCCACATTTGTTATTACATTATGGGCCAAGTAATAAAAATAATATGATCATTATGTAAGCTCCTTGTTTGTAATATCGATAGAACATGTACCTATAATATTATACTTTTACTGATAAGTGATAATATTACTCTTTTGATGTTGTTTAAATAAATGAGTATGAGTATGCAATGTAACAATAATGTTACCTGTATCAGCTTCCATCGGAAACGTTGCAGGTTCTGGTATAGCTGAATAGGAACTCTTCCTATTATATAAATTGAACTTTACTTGTTTCATATAATTCCTTTGCAGGGTTAAATACTTATTCCTTAATGCTTTCCATTCTGATCTTGGAAGAACCTGGAGGCCCCATAGAGCTCCCTTTGGAGCTTCTTTCATGTTTAAACCATTTGGACTTTTACTCTTTGTTTTTGCAGACTTTTTTTTGTTTTTCTTTTTACTTGGTGAATCTGTATTATCCTTGGATTCATCATGGCTTGTTGGTTCATCTTTGGGTTCCTCTTTTATGCATATCTGTGAAATGGGAAAAATATATCTTCGTGGTACTGTTGCTCTAGTAAATTACAAATTTTCGCTATTTCAGGTAAGTAATTAAGTTGGCTTTGATCCAAATGCATAGCAATCAAAATCATTGGTAAACAGAATAAAATTTTAAGATGACAACCTAATGGTTAAGAAAAATAAATTGACTACGAAATTGACAGTATACTAATTGACTATAATTAAATAATGTTTTAATAAAGATATAACTCACATCATCAATTGGGGTTGTTACACTTTTGCAATCATCCTGAAATAATAAATAATTTAATAACAACATTAAGAAATAACTTAAACAGAAATTGTACAGTCAAAGTGACAAAAATTGTATTGCACCTAATTGTCTTAATAGTAAGACACAGGTACATGAATACATATTTTGGCACTTTGTTTGAGTTGATATCTTTGACCTTGACTGTACACGGTAAGGTCAATGTGGGTAAGACCTTCTACCTGGAAAGACTGTCTAACAACCAATTTCCTACATTATCTCCTAGGTATTTAGTGTCATATGATGGACTTCCCTTAAAAATATAGGATGCCGGTCTTACCCACATTGACCTTATGTAAAAGCAACCTACTGTAGGAGTATCCCGTTTTGTAGAATCAGAGTCTTGTCCGACCTTAAGGTCCAAATGTTTGGGTCTTTTATCTTTACTTTTTCTAGATCTTTTCCTAGGTGGTTCCTCTTCTTCTTTAATCTTAAAATCTTCTTCTTTAATTTTAACTCCGGTTTCTTCTTTAAGCTTATCTGACTTCTCCTTCTTTATGTCCGCCTCTTCTTTGACTTTATCTTGCTTTTCTTTCTTTATGCCTAACTCTTCTTTTACCTTAATATCATCATTTGGCTCCTCAACTGAGAACATTTTAACGGAGGACAGATCCTCAGGTGGCATGCTTGTAGGCAGTCTGCAACCCATCTTAGTAAAAGCCACTATGCAATTATGTGCATCTTCAGCTTTATCAAATTCTATGAAGGCGTAGCCCTGAATGAATAAATAATTATATCAATGGTGGAAATTTCAAATGTCGTAAGGGACATACTTTTATATGCAACTTACGACATTTGAAATTTCCACTGTCGATATCATAAACTTAAGTATTATAACGTAATTTTGATATAAATAGGCTGAGGAGAAATGAGGTTGTCTTCATTTTATTACAGTTGAGAATGAAAGCATTAACTTGAATGGCAACTATTTTTAAATCATTATTCTGTTCCATCAGCAACAGAATCACAGTTTGTTAGTAGAAGTATGGTATGACCAATGTTCTAAATACTTACTACCACACTATGTGGGTAGCCCATTATGGATGGTACTTACCCCAAAAATACATGTTATGTTAATTTAGATGCCATAAAACTATGATTTTAAGTATGACTCATGACCATAACCATGGAAATGAGTGATTAGAAATAGTTGATTTAGCCAAATTATTAAATATACTGGATAACATTATAATGTCTACATATATTAATATGAGAATATTATTTGGGCAGCATGAATGATTCAAATCCTGGGGAAAGTAATGTAAATTCACCTTTATTCTTTGTGAGTTTCTGAATTTGGGTAATGAAATATAAGCAACATGGCCATAATCCGAGAACACCTTCTCAAGCCACTCCCGGTTTGCTGTCACTGGTATAGACTCCACATAAACAGTTCTAGATTCCGCATCATATGGTTCTACTGGAGATTTTCTTCTTATCTGGAATAAAGACATGCATCTTAGTATGACTACAATTTTTAGGTTAAGAGAAAAAATATCCACAAATTAACTACATGAATTGAAACAAGTAGAAGTAGTATGGACTAGTTCACTTATGTACCTTCAGTCTATCCTCTGATAACTCTAAAATGGTAGAAAATTTCATAGCTTTCGCGATATCAATAACGTCCTGCGTCATGGCGCGAATCTTATTGAATTTTAGGAAAATTTCTATAGGCACAAATGGCTCAGTTTTAATTAATTCACCGAGAAATCGATCTTTAGTGAGATTTGCATCACTAAAGTAGAACTCCATTTGCTTGAGAATTTTATCGTATAGAAGTTTTTTACGATGCCGAATTCTTTTCTTGCCGTGGGAATCATGTTTCGTCGTATTGCCGGTTGTAGTTGGCGTTTCAGATTCCGACATATTAATTTGCTGAATATGTAAGTGAATACAGTAATAATGTAACGTGTAACTGTAAGCGTTTGCTGGCTATATCACTGATTAGATTTCATTCAATCAACAATCAAATTCACAACTTAACTGAAATGCAAATAATCAAATAAAAATAGTCTGTCAATGTCATAAATCAATTTGACAATTGTGACATTTTTTTTCCAAATATTGCCAATGCAAATAATAATAAGAGCAACTCAATCATAGACAAATCCTTTTTCTTAATATACGGTCACACATTCGCACGAAGAGTGAGGCGAATAACGAGACAAGACACGAACACGCATATGTACGCCGACGTCTCGTTATTCGTCTTGTCCCTCGTATTGCCATATTTGCCATTCACATGCTCGTGTCGGAGGCGGGATTACGTCCGCGATTAAAAGGAAACGAGCAGTTAGACGAACGAGGTGTTCACATATTCGCCTATCGCGCCAGGCGGAACCGCGAACGTCGAAGTTCGTTTATTTCGAGCATATTTCTCTTTTACTCCAATTACGGTGGCACGAGAGTAGCAGAGACAATCGTCCGAAATTTACGAATATCGTTAGCAGTGACAAATACGCGCGCGCGTTTTTTTATTTTACAAACTAAAATGAACAGCAATACGAAACTTACGGAGTTTTTAGAAAAATATCAATGAGAAGAGTAAATTTGGAATCCGAAACACCCAAAGCATAAAATGAATGAAGCCATCACAGGGAGCCATATATGTACCAGTCAATACCGTCCACAATAATTTTAATAAATTAATTTAATCTCACATCATTTAAAAGTAAGCTGTTAGTAAGCTGTAGATAAACAAGATTTGATCCTCTTGCTAAACAGTTTAATAATTAATACATATTTAACAATATTGTAAAAAAAACAACATTTTTTGTACCAGTCCATTAGACAAACTACACCATCCGATTCCATTTGACTAATCGGACGAATATGGAATGATTGTCAAGCGTGTAGATGAGCCTTTAGATAAAAATACTGATAACCAATCTGTGGATGCAGTGCAGTGGACCAGTGTACGTTTGACATTCTTAGTTTTTGGTGGTTTAGCTTTAGCGGAGTATATATATGTGGGAGAAATAATTGTTTGTTAGTTATTAGGAGGTGTTAAATCATGAATACAGTTTTCGCGCCCTAGTCTTAATCTTTTTAGTGTAATATTGTTATTTCGCCTTTATTTCTATGATGTGCCTTTACCTTGTGTACCGTCGATAGATCTCGTACACATCTCGTAGATAGGTTTGTGCTCGAGAGGAAGATGACGGTTTTAATCTGTTACTGTGTTATTATTTCCTCTTAATTGTACGATAACTATATCCAAGATGACTACAAACACGAAATCGGCCAATGTTACGCTGAGGCCGATTGAGGTGCCGAAAGCTTTGCAGGATGGAGAGAAATTCATGAAATGGGATGAGGTATTTCTTATTAATAAATATTTTATATAGTCATTGTTTATTACTCCTTTTTATTAATTCACAAGTATACTGGTTTGTTCTTTAGGATTCAGGCCAATCAGGCTTGCCAGTTACCTTGAGGGTGGATGCCAAGGGGTTCTTCCTCTATTGGACTGACCAGAATATGGAAGTGGAAATGTTGGACATTGCCACCATCAGAGATGTGAGAACAGGAATCCATGCAAAAGTGCCAAAAGTAAGTATGATTTTTGATTACTTTTATTATTTTTAATTTAATATTGCTTAGGACATCATTTTTTGTCTTGAACAACTAATATATACACAATGACCTATGAATTTATTATTATCATCCATACAGATTAGAAAATAAATAAATAAATATGTGGTTGTCAGTAGAATTCTATCAGTTGATTATATTGTATATGTTTGCAACAGTTGGTAACTATGCCAACTCTTATAAGTTTTAAATATATAAGAGTTGTTAGTGATTTTTAGTGATTATTCATCTAAATTGTAATAAGTCTCAGTAAATGTTACACCATATTAGGCTATAGCTTCCTATTATATTATTATTGACAACCTAATTTTAGTAAAGTTTTCTACTTTGAGTCAGACTTACTTGGTATTGTTTTATAGGTTTTTCTAAATATTACGGTATGAACTTGACAAAATTAGTTAAGATGCTGTGAAAATTAAAGTATGTTTCACTAATCCCATGTTTTAAGGTAGATAGAATAGTGAATGTTAGAATAATATTTATTGAACAATCCTTCTTATAGTATGAAATTAATTGAAAATGCTAATGTTAAAGCTGAATGCAATGAACTGATTTTGTTAAATTTGTAAGTGATTACATTTTTCTTGTAATTCAAACTGGCACATGGGGTTACAATTATCTAAGGTATTGGTTAGCTAAATCTAAGGTAGTTGTATCAGGTGTAGCTGGATAAATTAAAATAAAAAATTGTTTTGGGAATATCTTCCATGAATCACCCTAGTTTCACAGTAAACTCAATAAGACTGGATGTAAATATATTAAATATATTTTTCCCCTCACTAGCTCGTAAAGCGCTTGTTTATCCTTTAATACGAGAGGGTAAAAACGCATTTTATCCACTAGTGATTAAAGTAAGTTGACTTCTCATAGCTCTTAGTGCTATGGTTTTAAAGTCTAAAGCGAGCCTCGCTAACGCACCAAGTTCAAAATCGAAGTAGAACATTCGACAAGCTAACCAAGCTAAAGGCACCTTTTGTTTGAATGTATCTAAATGCAAAGAAAAAGTCAATGCGATTTCAAAACGTTTTTTTGCATGTTTCACTTTCCTCGCTGTAGTGAGGGGAAAAGTTTTGTGTTACACACGGGTGCAATTGTAATTTACTTCTCGTGTATTGAAACACTCGCTACGCTCAGGATTCTATTTTAAAACCACTCGCTTTGCTCGTGGTTAAACTATAGAATCCATCCGCTTGCTCGAGTTTCAATCCCACACTCGCAGTTAAAATACAATTTTGCACCCTTGTATAACAAATAACTATTAAATATGTCGGGAAGCTACAACACATCTTTTCTCGGGAAGCTACAACACATCTTTTCTTCCAATATCCCGCAGTGTCTCAAAACAAAGGTCTTCGACCAGTGTGTGTTGCCAGTGATGACTTATGGTGCTGAAACGTGGTCGCTCACTATGGGCCTCATAAGAAGGCTCAAAGTCACCCAAAGAGCAATGGAGAGGGCTATGTTGGGAGTGTCTCTGCGTGATCGCATCAGGAATGATTTTATCCGCAGTAGAACCAAAGTCACCGATATAGCCCTCCGAATCGCCAAACTTAAGTGGCAGTGGGCAGGGCACATTGCACGCGAACCGATGGCCGGTGGGGCGGAAAGGTTCTGGAGTGGCGACCACGAACTGGAAGACGCAGCGTAGGTAGGCCTCCCACAAGATGGACCGACGACCTAGTTAGAGTCGCGGGAAACCGCTGGATGTGGAAGGCGCAGGATCGGTCTTCTTAGGTGGTTCTGGGGGAGGCCTATGTCCAGCAGTGGACGTCTTTCGGCTGACATGATGATGATGATGATTAAATATGTCAGACAAAGCAACATCCTTGCTGGGACTCAAACAAGCCACCTTTCTAGGCAGGTTTACTACCAACTAGTCTTAAGTTGTTTTATTTACATTCTGCCTCTCAATAGGTTATCATAAAGATTGATAGTAGTAATGACCTTACAGGACCTAGGCAGAAATAGTTATGCTCAAATCAAGTAATATTAGTTTTGGGATAAAATTATATAGAGCTAATGCTTTGAGCCTATAGGGTTTGACATGTCCCTATGTCTATACAAATGTTAATAATGAGCACCCCTGATGGTTAGATGGGACAGGTCTGCCTATGCTTCGCCCTAGCTGGTTGTCGCGTTGGCGAGTGGGGTCCCTAGATCTAGAGCTAGAGGGTAGAATGGTAAATGTGGAAACATAAGTGGCAAGTTGGCCATATCTGCAAAGGCTAGAGACACTCTCTACCCTTAGCCCTTTGCACTGGTGTTGCATTTGAGTTATCTTTGATGTCGCTTTTCGCGAGTAACCATCGGTAAGAAATAAAATTGTGTATTATTTTGTTAGGCAGGCATCCAATTTTTGTATCCAACAGCCTAGGACCTACATTTCAGATTTCATTATATCTCAATATCCCTTACCATGTCAGGTGCTGTCTCTGTGCACGTGCCATGATACGGACAGGGGCAATGTATGCTTAGTGTATTCCTTACAATTCATTAAATTATCGAAAGGGCATCTGCGTGTAGGCTCCGAGTCAGCATACGCCTCTCGGATGTGCGTAACACCATTGTTCCACAATAAAAACTGAACAAAAATAATGTTTCCGCAGTTATTAATAAATTTTGAGTCTATCGAATTAAATGCGCCGCGGTTACGGGACTAACTTGTGCTCCGCTCGTTACCGCTTCTACCTATGTGCAACAAGCTAATAAAAAAAAAATATATACTTATCATTTGATCTACACGTGCGAAGCCGGGGCTGGACTCTAGAGACCTCTACTAGTAGAGGTACATACAGGGATCGTTACCGGTATTACGAAAAATGTAAATATTGCCGTTAATTTGTATTTTTTCTTTGATTTTCATTAATTGTACTTAGATTCGGAGATTACATTATGTGATTAATTGAAAAGTACCTATGCAAAAATATGCAGTAACCGAGATACCGAAATTAAATACCGGTTAATTTGTATGAAAATAATACTGGTATTCGGGCCATTATTTTATTTAGGGTACAAAAATCGGTCCCCCATGAGCAAAGATGATTATGTCAAAAAATAGGAAAATATATACCTACTTAAATAAAACAGTCATTGGTAGCAACCGATTAAAATTCTTGTACCAGAAATATATATGAATGAATATAAAATACTACTTATATTTAGTGGCAAATTACGGTAACTCAGTTGTCTTTCTTGGCAACGCAGTTGTTTTTCCTATAAATATTGGCTGTCCCTCTGTGCGAGTCACTTGACATAATCTGAAATTACTTTACATAATTACACAACGTCAATATTTTTTAAATTTTTAAGTAATTAGTAATTGTTTGAATTTCACAAGAACGTCAATAGGTAAGATTTTACCACAATAGTTTAATAATAATAAAATGTTTCTCGTGGTGTCCCCGTCGCGAAGCAAAATGGCGCGTACCCTGTGTTACCATAGGAAAATAAACCTTAAATGAAGCTTTTTAGACTTCTTTACTTCTAAGATCATTTGATGGGTCATGAATTGTTATTGGCGCGCGTGAGGGTGCCGGGGTGGTGCAACAGAGCAAATCAGCCGCTCGAGAGCCGCCGATCGGGGCGCGTGTGTTTATTGTGAGACCACTGAGTTACCGGCGACGTAAGGTGAGTTTTCTAGATACTATTAATTTTATTCAATGCAAAATACGTAATAGTTATTCATTATTATGGTTGCATCATTATTCATTTAGAATGTCTAACCATTTTAGTACCAAAATCTAATAAGTTTTAGTTTTACAACTGCGTTACCACTACACTGCGTTACTATCTGCGTAACGCAGTTGTAACTTTAATAACGCAGTGGCTTTTTGTATACTTTTCAAACATAAATCACACACTTTATGGTAAAAATTGTACATTTAAGTATTATTTTGTTTTAGAATAATACTTCGAACACGATGGTTTCAACACCAGCTGAGAAACAACACCAAAAAAAAACATCTTGAACGCTATCATATCAACAGAGAAGGAACAGATCTGCCAAACGCAAATAAAAGATTTCAAACAAGAAACGTCGTGAGCGTCAACAATTGTTTATTTTAAAACTTTATAATTGTTTTCTTATATTTTTATTAGCATATACTTGAAGAAAGTACACACTGCTGTGATGGAGATACCACTATGTTACTTATTTTACCACTGTGTTACTTTTGTCCCTCATTTTCCGATAGCGTTTAGTGCCATAAAGCAAAAGAATATTAAATAAGAATCTAAAATTTTATGACAAATCAACTATCTAACTGGTTTGTAGATGTTGGTTATACCATACGTATAAAAAAATACTATTAAGTGCTATTTTTCGAAATGTCTTTTATTTTAATTGAATGCTTGGTAACACAGTGGAAAACTTAATTGTAAAACAAGTCATAAAACTGATACTATTTGTGATTTAATTTTATAAGATTATCCTATATTGTTGTTAGTTTATATGGGGATTGTTTCCGAACTGAACTAAAGATTCCTAACAATAAAACTTATATTTGTATGAAAGTAACGCAGTTGTTATTTTTCCTCGTCACATCTTGAACAAACGTCAATAATATAAGACTTAGCAAGAAAACATCGCTGCAAATGTCTGTTATGTTTACTACAGATAATAGTAAACGTGAAAAGACATTAAGTAGCAACAAATATTCATATATTTTTTACAAAAAAATATCTCCTAACGTAGTGCAAATAGGTCCCTAAATAAAATAATAGCCCATTCGATCCCTACGTACAGATATAAATAACTAGGTACCTACCTTAAAATAACCTTACCTTTATTTGATAGGTAAACTAACATTTTTCAGTACTAACAAATAATGTTACCGTAATTTATATTTGTTAAAAAAATATTTCATGTAATATGTATGACAATATTTATCAACTCTAGATAATATTCTTAGCAAACATCAACAAGTGTCTGCATGTGTCATGTTATTTCTTAGTTGTAAAAAAAGAATTTCAACTATGAGGAGGCATACAAGAAACCTATTTAAATACGTACCTAAATATGTACGCTAAAGGTTTGTAAACTTATTTTCATTAAGATATTTATGACGCAATAATTCTAGAGCATCTGACATGAACGTTATCTTCGTTACTTAATCTTGTTAGGTTTTTTTGTATGTCTTTCCCATACGAAACCAACATATAGAAATTAATAAAATGTTAGGGGTACACCGCGTCCGCAGCGACAGCACTCGATATGTTGAATGTTTACGCCGCTTTATTTTATCAAGTAGAATAGTTTTAGCGATGTTCCAGAGCAGTGCAAGGTAAAGTTTAATATGTAGAAAAATATACCTATTTCGGAATTAGATATCTCCAGGTCGCGCATCAAGAGTCCTGATTGTACGTACTAGCAGCGATTTGTCTGCGGCGCTACCGCGAAACACGATATTCGTAAATTTCGGACGATTGTCTCTGTCACTCTTATGACGCCTCAATTGGAGTAAAAGAGATAGATGCCCGAAATATACGAACTTCGATGTTCGCGGTACCGGGCCTGTTAACTCTTCAACAATTAACTATGTAAGTAAGTTGTATATGCATCTTAAACTTCCTTGGATTCTACATCCACACGTAGATTTCTGCCTGGACAAGTTTGTAAATAGACTTCTTTTTTTTTCAAATTCACACAAAAATGGTATTTGTCTTAACCAAGCGGGTTGCTGTTAGTCAGGAACATAAATGACAACGGATGTCCTAGTCCTAGCATGTGGCCAACCGCGCCACTGCGCATAGGTGCAGGTTACAATTTGTGTCACTATCAGATGGTAACGACGATAAATGATAAATAGTTATCAAATAAATATTAAAAATCAAGTTCGACTAACGTTTGGAAATAAAGATACATTTCCCAAATTCGTCGCAAAATTCTCAGATGCTTGATATTTATTCAACTTCCTCTTTGTGAGCTTGTTAACGCAGCAGTTCTTTATAAAATATGATATTTATTCAAATAAATACCATATCTGCAACCATTCAAATATCAAAACAATTCGAATATATCGAATATTATTGTAAACCCTAGCTGTGCGAAGATTGCTGTGGACACCCCGCCTCTGATATGTACCTAAATGTAACCTATAGCTAATAGCTGTATTCTGTTTAAATGTCAAATTCTGGAACTACTACATTTATAGTTTATCTCACAAAACACCGCTGCTATAAATGAATTTATTAGGGGGATTATGTAGTTAGTAATTCTGATGTAGCAATTTTTTTATGCGATAATAAATGTACATGGGTCCAGATATTTCGCCGTCCTCCGAGCCTTACTTGTATCAAAAATGCGCAAACCGTAATAACAAT
This sequence comes from Grapholita molesta, assembly GCA_022674325.2. Lineage (NCBI taxonomy): Eukaryota > Metazoa > Arthropoda > Insecta > Lepidoptera > Tortricidae > Grapholita > Grapholita molesta. The sequence continues at coordinate 19,824,087 of CP053121.2, read as the reverse complement.
TGAAGAATAACGGTCAAAGATAAATATAAACATTTGCAGTTATTTTCTATTAAAACTTTAGTATCTTAAATACAAATACATAGTCATCATTAGATGATTTTGGATTAGAAGCCAATGTGTTGTGCGGAACACGGTAAAAAGCCATCGTGGGTTGTTGTTAGCCACTAACGAAAAGAGGTCCATAATGTCATTAGGTAAGTATATTCGTACGTATACTTCAAGATTAGCTATTATCACACTTAAACGCAATTTAGAAACAGATATTCTTTATTCGGGTACGAAATACGAATAAAACTCATACCTGTATCAACTGTTGCAAATGTTGCAATATTAATACGTCTTAATTCCCTCGAGAAGCCGTTTCATGATATGAAACCATTAAGTGTCCATATTGTATTGCTTATTTCATGACATAGCCGAGGCGTGGAAATTGCGGGGTGCGGTGGCCATAATGCTTATAATTTATGTGCCCTTCCATAACTGAGCTAAGTAAACAGCCACTGCGTTGATGGCATTTTTGTGAGCCGCATTACCTTAAGTATTCTTGTTTTTACATTGAGTATATTATGATGTGTTAGCCAAACTTATAGGTAGAAGTTTTCGAGACGCATGTATGTTTAATCCGTTACTATTAAAGTAGACATGAAGACATCGTTTAAATAAAATATGGAGCTTACTAAGAAGGTAAATCGATCTAGCTAAGTTTTTCACACAATTAATTTGCGTAGAAAATTCGTTCGTCAAAGTTTTTTCGGCCATGCAGATGTTGCTTGGTAGGTATAATCGCTTGAATAAATAAGTCATTTGTGTAGAAAACCTGTACACATTAGGCAAATGGTGCTAGAGTTTTAAACGCACATTTGTGTGAAATTGCCTAACGCCAGCGTGTAACTAAAATATGCGCTTTCGTCAATGAGTGCCCTCATATTTACTATGACTTAATAATTAATTATTAAGCCATTTTTATAATATGATATACATTTGTAAGTAACTATATTGAGAGTAATAACAGGAATGAACATCAAATTTTGATTAAAAAAAAGTATTGTATGGCCAATCCTGTTATACTACTTGACCTGGCAGACAGCTAGAAAGTCACATTATTACTGAGAAACCTCCTATAATAAGAGGTACATGGCAGATATTTTTATTATATACCTACTCGAAATTCTATGTAAGGAGTTGGTAAAAGTGTATATTACACGGACAATCAAAAACAATTGATTGACACGCCTTGTTCAGCAAAATGGGTTCCACATGTTTGCAAATAGAACGGCTAAAGTCATAACTTTTCCTTTACCTTTGCCGTACTTGGGTTAGAAGGGACGAAAATATCGCCATTTGTTGTCTACTTTGTTACGCAAATAATAGGCGACGTCGAGTTGTAGCTTAAAGGTGACCATTCGGAGAACAAATGAAGTCGTAAATTTAATGAAAGTTTTATACCTAGGTTGCGTGTAGGGCGGCCCATTAGGAAACCCATATACTAGGTTGAAGACAGGTGACGCAACGACAGCGGGGTGACTAGTCATTCTAATAGTAGTGCTTTTAAATTAAACTCGGTTTTAATAGTGACATATGAATACTCATGGTAATTTACTGGTGTTACTCTTGAACTCTTAAAATTACATTACAGTTAGACCACTGTCCTGCCCCTTACTCTTGTTTTGAATGTCAAAGGAAGATATATAAATATTTAATGAATGGAATTGTGAATGTTTAATATCCCCATTCTTTCCATTTTGCATGCCTTGACAGAGAGACTTGTATTTTGCTTTTAAGGCACGGAACCGATTAAAAAATGACAATCAAATTATTTATGTCTAGCTACAATATTTAAAATACAAATTGCAACACTAATAGATGGACTCTCTTTTAGACGTCGAGCTTCTGTCGTGGAGCTGCTTAAGGTTTTCCGGGTTTTTGCCGGGTTTTTTCGGTTCGATATACTTCCAAGTATTGGTTTTGTTGAGACCACAGTCCATAACTTTAAACCTGATTTACAGAAGTGTACCATGCAATCAAAAACACAATGCAATTTTATGAAAAAAAGATTCGCCTTTTAGAAAAACTGTAGTAGGGTAATATACCTGCAAATAGTAGTAAGTGGTAGACAGCCCATCGGTTTAATAAACCGCGTAGATGGAGAGACGCAAACACTTCTGACAGGTGATTGTTTCCTTATTGCTCCGAATACCTTATTCAGACGCACGTGTTTCTTGTGGCTCTTCCACATCCCTACCTCATATATGTATTAAGATTATGTTATGAGTTCGGATTAAGGTGAAATGTTGGATAGATTATACTAAAACCCAAAATTAATTTTTAATAATTTTCCTCTACTCATTAAGCCTGAAATCGTTAGCAACTAATTGTGGGCTGTTTAAATCAGATAAGCCGATAGCGACTAATGTGGGCGTCAGAAAATGCGAAATGTTGGCTTATGTATACCTACCTATTAAGTTATTCATGCCGAAACCGATTATTTTGTTTTAGAGGGTGTTTTATAGTACAGTTAGAGTAAGAAAACAGCAAATCGAACTTTGCCGAACACGGTATCCAGTGATGAGCAGTTTGTAAAATTATCTTGATTTAAGAATTTAGATCTGGAAAGTTCTGCTCGCCCCAGACACAATAACACCTCGGGCGGTTCATTATATAGTTCATGGTTCAAACTGTCCAGTATATATACTAATTTAAGCACATAATTAAAAAAATAACTAGATGCTCGTGGTGAAGGACCATGGAAGTCACAGCACTTAAAAAAAGCCGGCAAAAATCTAGGTGACAATACCTTAACTCCCGTATAATGTATAATTAGATAGATTCTTAACTGGGTATCTCCATAAAGCTTAACTTCCTGTTGCCGTCGGGTCTGTATTAGGAGATTACGTTTTCGATAGAACGTGGCGTCAACCGGAGACACCTGTAGCCAAGTGAAACTCTTAATTCAACACACTTTAAGCAATCCCTGCATTAGATTATGCTATTATTGTGCATACAATGAAAGTATGAGACCGGCTAAATTTAACGCTCGCTCCCGTTCATTATCGATTAGGATATGGATGTGTGTTATAGAAAAACGTATGCACGGTAATGTGGGCTCCATCGATGCAGGTTGTTTAATTTGTGTTAAATGTTCCATTGATTCGATTTTCATCTATGTTTATGACTATGAGACCAGGAGTATATAGTTTCATAGAGAGAAAATGCGTCCTTACGTACGTAATTTAAGCAATTATGATGTTGAGATGCCTCCATTTTTGTATTCTGTTATAATTAATAAGATACATCTATCTTAGTTTACCTTGTTTGTGGTCTATATAATTCATTTAATGTCTTACGTTTAGTTGAGGCAGGTAGGTAGGTGAGTAGAAAACGAACCGACTAGGTAAAGCAAGGTTTTTAGGTTATGGAAACTAAGTTCAGTTTTAACAGCCTAATCTTTAAACAAAATTAAATAAACATATATTTGACATATCGTACTTTGATTAGTAATTACCCTCTAATAGTGCGAGAAATAACCCTCATAATTTGCAACGATGCCTTTATCAAATATGTGCGTATCTAACATTCTTAAATAAGCCTTTATTATGTATATAATTTTAACTATAGAAATTGAATACATACTGCGTATATTTCAAACATAATTTCAGTATTCAGTTTGTTTCACGTCATGCCAAATCAATCGGTTCTGGTGTACAGGCAATCCGACTGTTAAATGTTATTGCAGTCACGTATTTTACACACACGACCGATCGTTAACGAATACGTTTTATTAAAGCCACTTTAAATCATAAGACCTAGCTAGGTTCTAGCTTAACTGTGCATCCTCTTGCAACCCGAGCGATTCATCTCCGCTTATAATTACCGCTTTAAACCTATGTATGTAATCATACTATGTAGTGGAACAAAAGCGTTTTGTTTTACGACTAACACATTCCTGGCTTGTATTATTAAGGACGCAAGTTCGGTTAAAATATCGTAACACTCTTACCATCCGCGGGTCCGTTTTTCATTTTTACTAAAACCATTTCGCTGAATTTTGGAGTGTATACTTAGGTAATGTAACGACCCGATTAGAGGGCTTCATAAGTGTAATATCTACAGGCTTAAACCTCGACTTTTAATTTAATTATACAGTGGTTGCAAAAATTTCATAATAACGCGCAATTCTGAAATTAGTTGGCTGAAATATTAAATAACGGCAGCAAGACCGCAATTACTTAATGAATCCACGTTCGACTCGACGGTACTCACAAAATAGACTGGTACTCTTAAGTTGTAAAACCGCTAACTGTTTACGTTTTACGAATAAGAGGAAATGTTTGTTAACGATTCAAAAATCTACACGATAGATCGTGCTGTGTGCTATGAGCATTTATTGGGTCCTTAATGAAGAGTGTTATTTTGCGCATTCCATGTCTCATGCTATTCAAAATAAAGGTAGCTCATTACCTTAAAATTATTGTTCTATTGATATTACCCAACACATTGTACTATTTTTTACGATGACCAGTAAACGCGTCATCTAATTGGTCCTCTTACTGCTTGATAAGATGTTTCCTCCGTTTCCGCACCCCGAATTGTCACACTCATAGATCCCGAAGAGCGCGCAATACATTCGTACACATAAGGGTTGCTCTGCCTGCCCATCAGAATTATAATGTATTCTGAGATAACAAAGTTAGAATTGGAAAAGAAAAAAATATTGCAGTGTAAGACGTATTGTAGTACTTAAATTAAACATTGTTTCTACATTGCTTTCATATTTTAAGCCATTTTTAATCCTTAAAGCTCAAAGGGCTCCGTTTGGGTAAAACAATTAGACTAGAACCGAAGCGGCTGTCTAAGCCAGGACGCCTCAGGCGGCCTTCTGTGGGTTTAGTATTCAGTGCGGCTCTGCGGCCGGTGTCTAAGCGAGGCAATTAACCGCTAACCACATTACAATCATTACATCATATATGCTCACGTAGTAATTTAGTTTCAGGTGAAGTAGGTGTACGCTACCAAGCAGCTTTGATCCATATTGTGTAAATATGCACGAGTGTTGTGTATGCTACGCTTAAAGATGCGTTTTTTGATGTCATAATAACATACAAAAGTTAATTACAGTAGGACAGGTTAGCAACATGTATGTACATAATGTGCATATGTATACTTATGTCCTGTACCTTTAATAACATCGAAATGAAAAATATCTCTAATGTTTTTTTTTTTTAATTTTCGCTCAGCAAACCTCATGTTTTAAATTATATTTAATATTCGATAGACCTAGCCTATTATTCGGCTATATAAACATAATATATAAATCATGAAATATTTATATTAAGTATCCCTTTTATATTAAGAAGATGACAAATACGACTGCGACTAAAATTGTAAATAAGCGTGTATGTTGTGATGCCTGCCTGTATCATTGGAAATCGTAGATTATTTGTATGTACACAGGCTTCTGAAAACTTATATTTATTATATTTCACACACTAATCGAAACGGGTTTGTGTTGTGGCCTTAAAAATAGCTCAGGAGCGATAATATAATTCATTCTGACCGAAATCACGACTGTAATATATTTCTTTAATGGCATTTGCCCTCGTTTCGAGAACTTTTATTTATTAGAAACATGTTTTAGGTCTATCTATTAATGGCCAATTACAATACTAAATACCCTGTATAGGTATGTACAGCTATATACCGTGTCGCACTTTCCTACTTATTGAAGACGGTATAAAAAACTTTATGCTAGTTTATGACAGTTTTTACCATGGGTTAAAGATGTAAGAAGCCAACAATGTAATATCTACAAAACAATGGTGATATATTGTCAAGTAAGCTGTTGCTTTTCTTTATACGCCACGTGTATGCATTACGTCGATCATTCAAAATATACTATAAGGTGCAATTACATCATTTTACAACAATGAAAAACTGAATTATAGTCTATGATTTTATATCTTAAACCTAGGAATAACTATTATCGTACATAGTAATTTATGTATGTGAATGAAATAGGTACTTAAACGATGGAAACAAGTAGTTATGTAATGGCACATTACTTGTAATGTGGATAAAATAAGGTATTGTCTAATCTGGTATGAAAATTGTATATCACAAACGTATATGTTTTTTTTATTGGTAAAAGTGGCGCTAGACTAAAAAAGTGTCATTATTCAAATTAAAAATCGGTCACGCTTCATCGACAGGATTTCTATAAATGCGGGAAATTCCTGCTACGAGCTACGGCGTAGCGTTACGAGATTAGCAAAACTAAGCTAAAAAAATAGTATAATATGTATATTTTTTCTTTTTGTCTTAGGACCAGAAGATCCGTAATGTGGTGCTGTTCGGCTCTCAAGGTTCTCTGGAAGAGAAGACCGTGACCGTTTGCTATGGGGCTGACTTTGTAAACGTCACTTTCATAAATTTCTGCTGCACGAGGAAGGAAATCGCTCAGGTTAGTAGCTTATACATACAAATTGTTTAAACGTGTTATAACGCTGATTGTATTTATATTAAAAAATATTTAGGAACAATTTTTAGCCTCTAATTCAGAAGTAGGTGCAAACTGATAAATACCTAACTTTTTAGCCGCATTCTTATAATTAAATAAGTACATATTTTTGGGACAATCTCACACAAATCATCCGATTCCGAGTCCTACAGTAAACTCAATAATGCGTGTGTTGTAAGTACTAGACGACAATATTATATAATAAAAATACACATTATAATTAATCATTTAAATATATAGATAACGTCCATAACCCAGAAACAAATATTCTTGACATACTCACAAATAAATGCCTTAGCCAGGATTGGAAACCGGAATCTCCTGCGTCGCAGGCACTACCGATTAGGCTAGAAACTATAGAAACTATAGAAACTGTATAAAAATTAATATAATTTCAAGGGCCTCGCCTCTCGCTCGCTCTCTCGCTCTCGTAGGTATATTGTGAATGTCCCCTGCGTCAAGTTTCATTTTTAAGTTGTCTGCCCGTAAAGGTTGTCTTAAGTCTACCTACATAACAAAAGTCGGGTTATGCTGTGTTATTTTATCATCTAGGATTTTATGGCGGAATGTTATGTCTATAGTTGATTCCTTTATAATTATTATTTCGGTTTGTTTCTCTTTATGTCCGCATTTTCTTTACTGTTCTTGTTTAAATACAAAAACAATATTCGGCTTATTTAAACCTTACTACATGCGAGAACACCTCAGAAAATTGCGCAACCTCTTCCTTAAAAGCATGGCGAAACTTAAAATGTTAACTACATTATATGAACGCAGGTACCTTAGGCAAAGTAAAGTTACTTTAACATTTACCATCCTCCCTTAGTTTACTACCGCTCCCGGAGGCACTATTACTAACAAAATGGAAATTCAATACTAATATTACTATGATAATATAACTAAATACAATATTCATATTTAATTTCGGTACAGGCATTTGTTCCTGACCATTTCTTGTCCCTTCTTTAGTCACGTGCGGCACACGGTAATGATATTTTATATCTTGGGAATGATATGTTTGAATTGAAAACGTTCCAATCTACCTAGATTCGATCTTATCTTAGAGATCTTTGCTTACCGAAAAGTAAGAAAATTTGGATTGGAGCATTCAGACGAATCAGACCAGCCCTCACTCGATTGAGTTTCTTCGATTCCATCGGTTCTGGCCGACATTCCCATTTATTTCCAGGTTATCTGTAAAGGAATACATAATACGAATATGTCAGATGTATCTATTTATGTGACGGTCACTTAATAAAGTCACTATATATTTTTTTGCGTTTGAGAAAAATAAATCATTGGTAAGCACTCCTATGCATTTCTTTTTAATTTTTAAATTGCGAATTAGAAAACACATTTTGTATTTGCTCGCATATTCAGTAGCCCTAACACTCGTCAACACGGGAAAACACTCGTGTTCAACATTTTTAAACGGAACACAAATTACGGCACCCCTGCGAAATATTTGGCACACACATAACTGATCTCTGCGAATTTATTTATGGAGCTATTTCGGGGTTTTCCCAGATGTAACTGTAAATTTGTCCTAATCATTATAGTTTTTATGATGAGATAAAAACATCACAATGGCAATAATGTGTCAGTCAACCTACGAACCGTACGTTAGTTCAGTAATAAAATAATATAATGTTATTCATGTGAACTTAATCTTCCAATATAATCTGATGAATAATTGGCTCACTGACAACTGTCTTTTAACATTTTTTATTACTATCTAAAAGTAAAATGAGCATTTTTATAAATAATAATCCACGAGAGAGAAAAATGTAAAGTGAAATAAAATTGACACGTATTATCCATACTTCCATACTATACTTTAGTATATAACCGCTCTTACATAGGTACCTACATGTATTCAGAGACTTCGAATACGCATTTGTTTTGATTCTGTTACAAGTAAATCTTCAAATTATTTACTAGTAGTTTACTACATACAAGAGTACATACAACGGGTTTTACTTATGTTGAAGTGCATATGGGTTGATAGCTGTTCGATTTCCAAATGAATTATATGTAATTCATAATAATATTATAAATGCCTTTAAACTACTGAATAGATAATTGGACATTACACCCCTAAATTGAAATTAGCACTGTTTACACACAAATCGCGGAAAAAGGTTAGTTTAGTGGAACTGTTTTTAAACTGAAACTATTATCGCATTGGATATTTCAATGACCCGGTCAGTAGTTATGTTGTCAGGAATTCCGGAAACCTCATCTATGTGCTCGGTACCAGCAGCTTGCGTTCCAGGTTGTCTGGCATACCAATGGAACGTGAGACGTGACACATCACGAATTTCATCACAAATGCATTATGATGTTTTGTTGCATTGCATTTATGATATTAGTGATATTACGCTCAGTTACGTTATTAATATAGGCGTAGGGATGTGACGACCCCATCGCCTGTTGGAGAGTAGCGACGACACGTACATGAATGCCCCTGGGGTGCCCTGTCGGCTTGCCTTAACGGTCTGGCCAGAGCTGCGTTCTCGAGGGTAGATGTGGAAACTTTAGCGGCGAGTTGGTTATATGTTTAAGGTCAAGTGACACCTCTGTACCCTTAGCTGTTTGCACTTTGTGGGGGCCCATCTCTCGGAGGGTGAGTCACCGTCTGCGGGAAATAAAATTGTATACTATTTTACTATCAATTTTTTTTTTGGACCCGGGTATGTCCTTAAACTACGTCCAACAATGAGAGGTAGGGCACAGCGATGACCATCACGCTTGAATCTGGAGCAGCCCAACCGGGGAAGTACCTCCTCCTTACAGAAGACCACAGCCATAATAGTACTGCTGCCTTTCAGGTATGTAGTGTTATGTTCCTGATGGTGAGTAAGGTTCTCAGAGCTCCAACCCCCCTTAAAGGTCGGCAACGCGCTTGTGACTCCCTTGGTGTTGCGTGTGCCCATGGGCGACGCTAATTGCTTACCATTAGGCAATCCGTCTGCTCGTTTGCCACCTTATGTCATAAAAAAAAAAAAACATTATAAAATAAGCATGTACCATGTGGATAATAATAAAAAAAAAAACTAGGCAGGCGTCCGGTTTTTATCCAATAGCCCAGTAGCTAATCCACCCTTTCCACCCAATAGCTATTCTAGATTCCATTAAAACTCTATAGTCCTTACTCATTGCGGGCGCTGTCTCTGTGCGCGGCTTTTGATACGGACATGGACAACATCCGCTTAGTGTACCCCTTACTTTTCATTAAATTGTCGAAAGGGCCTCTGCGCGTTGGTACGATCCGGCTCGGCATACGCCTTCCAAATGGACCGGAACACTATTGTTCCGTGTACGGAAAAGACTATTTCTTATAATGTGTCCTGAATAGTATTTCACGTATATATTTAAACTTGTACAGTCAACGTCAAATATATGTTTACATTTTCGCACCTTATTAACATATTTTTGACGTCGACTGTACGTACCTACCGGTTAGTGTCGTAACTATACCAAATCAGGTAATAAATTGATCGTACGGGATCACTATGATTTTTCAAAGAAATTGAGCATCCTCCATTGCTCACGGCCACTCGGCCCGGGGGCCCCCTTAGGACCTTAGCATTTTAGCGCTCCGCCACCCTTTTGTTACGCCAGTGCTACCGGCTTCTCTGCCTGAAGCACCCCTTCATAAAACTGTTAAAAATGCAAATTATTTCCGGCTTGCCTTATGGATAGCTTCTTCATCCATTTGTACCTACGTACTGTAATAAATGCTTGCTGTAGTACTATGTTAGGTATTATGTTTTAAAATCCGAAAGTTTTTGCATAAAACAAAAGTTACGGCACATTCATGTGAGTTGACAGTTGAAGTGAATTTACAAACATGATCTGATCCTCACACGATAAGCAAAGCCCTCACAAAAAGAAACTTGAAGAGACTACAAGAACTTTGTAAATATTCAATCAAATAATGGAAAAACTTAGTCATTAAAACGTTAAAAGAACTATACTACAATCGAAAGGTTACAATAGAATTTGGAAGTAACGATAACGCTAACATAGAAAACGCCAAAATGTATATTACCCTGAGTTATATTGTAAACTAACTTCGTTCGAACTGATGATACAATTGACACCCAAACTCCGTATTTCCTGGAGTGTGAAAGAGCCCTTATACTCCGTTAAACTGGGATTCATTCATTGTGCACATTCATTGATCGCGCTAAGTCCCATTTTTCTGCACGGCGCTCCAACATGCGCTATGCACGCGTCCCACATACGTGGGCATATTGTATTGCCATTTAGGTCATTACCTACAAATGCGAGCGTGTCTCAGGGTGTGGGTAATCGGAGTTAGACTTGTTGCTGGAGTACCTACCTAATTATTGAAAGTACTGGGTGCGGTGTTCGTAGGCAGTACGTTGTAGCAACATATTACTTTCCTACATTACTCAGTAGTTGAATAAATGGAAAATTACAGCACATAGTTGTTAAGTTTTGACGGTAGGTAGGCTGCTATTAAATTTTCCAGGAAGCTACTCGGATAACTTAATAGCATTGTTTTATTCTTCCCACATAGGTATCATTTCACATAGGTATCACGGACAGTTGACAATATAAATGTACGAAAGATTGCATCTAGTACATGTACTCTGTCGTTACCAAGATAATTCTATTCTCATCAACTTATAATCGGTTTCAAATGCCATGCTATTTGTATAAATCATGTGTATAATCTTGGCTAGGAATTCTGCCGGTGCATACGGCCGCTGACGAAGGATGCGACACAAAGTTTGATCGCTGGATTCTTGTCTTGATTCTTGGCCAGATTGTTGTAGTTTAGATCAGCTAACACGCGGTCTAACAAAGGTCGACAGTTTATTTACGCTAGCTGTGCTACTACTAGACTGCATTTGACACGCGAGACAGTTACTTGGCACGTGTTTGACATTAAATATATTTTTAGCCATTATGATATAGATCCTTCAGTTACTCACAATTTCCTAATATTAACCATTATAGGACAAACATATATACAGTTTTATTTCATTTTTATAATTCTCTTTACAAAGTAGATGCTTTAATAAAATAGACGATCCCAAATAAAAGTCTAACTTAAACAGCTATTACATGAAATACATGTTTGGAACTGGTAGATGTCCGTAATACATTTCCAAAATATAGAGAGCTTTTTACAGCTATAGAGTTTTAAGGCGTCGTTACCTTTATACATATTTAACGTTGGAAAATGGAGCGGGCATTAGCTATTCCGATTATCATTTTGAATTTAGTAAGTACTAACGGGTTAATAACTCTATAAATGTCTGTCACTAAAACTCGTCTTAATTTAAGCGTTGACCTGATCTCGACACTTCAGATACAATAACTAAATAAAATAGATATTTGCACTCACAACAGATTCTTAAGCTATTGTAATATTTGGGATTCCTTACAAAATAACTAGATAAATTTAATAATAACTGTATTTTAAATAAAATAATATATGTGTAAGAACTATCGCAAGAAAAAGTGCTTCTAAATAAATAAATAATAACTAACAAAATTGGTCCATTCCTTTAATACAGAAAACGGTCAAACTTATAACAACCCTCTTTTTGCTTTGGGTCGGCGGATAACAAGTAAATCGAAACTTTATGGAGCGATACAGTTTACACTATCTATGACATCTGTGCAGTTTACACTATCTACGCCATCAAAAGTGATTTCTAAAATAATATACCCTCTAAATATCCCTTACCTCCATGTAAAGGGCAATACATTAAGTTACTTATACGTAAGTTGCGTACTCTATTTTTTTCTGAATAATCGAATAAAATAATTAGTAAATATTCCAGGGTTCTTACCCATACTCTGAAGTCCAAAGCTTGTTAATCAACTAAAATAATTTAAAAACCGAGTTTGTACATTAACCGCCTTTGTACCGTTTATCCTGTTTTACGATTTTATGTGTCATAGAAAACTTGGACTTGAGAATGTATACAAAATAAACCGCTTTAGTAAAATAAATTTTGGACCCGGTTATGTCCTTAAACTACGTCCAACAAGAGTAGTAGGGCACAGGGAAGGTACATCACGCTCGAGTCTGGAGAAGCCCAACTGGGGAAGTACCTCCTCCTTACAGAAGACACAGCCATAATAGCACTGCTACCTTTCAGGTATGTTGTGTTGTGTTCCTGATGGTGAGTAAGGTTCCCAGAGCTCCAACCCCCCTTAAAGGCCGATAACGCGCTGGTGACTCCCCTGGTGTTACGAGTGCCCATGGGCGACGGTAATTGCTTACCATCAGGCAATCCGTCTGCTCGTTTGCCACCTTTGAAAAAAAAATTTTTGTCAATAAGTAAATTTTTAGTACAAGCTTTTATTGCCGACTATTTTTTTTTCACCCGAACATACATATTTACATAAGTACTTATGAAAGTAAAATAAAAAGTTGTAAAAGAATAGACCCCTCATTGTCACAAATTACGATTTTTTTCTTCGTTATGCAGATTATAGCTGTTTATAAACTAAAAGGTTTATAATAAGTCGCATACTTTTAATGTTTACATTCTAGTGTATCTAGTTCTAGGAGTAAACACTTTTTTTTACGTAACTAGATACTTATTGGGATTCTGTATTCAGGATTACGGTGCTGTAATGACAGGGACAGTATAATGTAACATTGATTTGTTAGAGAGAGAAAACTCATGTCACATGACATTTATATCAGCTAGTGTTCGGAGCACCATTAGGTAAATTCATAATGAGCTAAAATCATGGTAAGCCATCAGCAAGATGCGGCCTGAGAATAATGAATAAATTATATACAGTCAGTAAGGCACCTTAACCATTATCTTTGCATGATAAAACATTTATTAAGTAAGTTGAATTATTAAAGAAATGATTATGTGTATCACGGGTGTTACAATGCAAAAAAGGCTTAACAACCCCTGTTAACCTGCATTGTTTTTTCTTTTTGTACTACCGATGTCTTATTTTTTAAATAAGACTCATTAGTCGTCACTGTGCTTCTGGCAGACTGCAGTTTGTGTTTATGAGCAATTTGTATTGTGTATTACTTACGACATCTTTACAGTATTCTGTTCCAATGATATATAAAAAATGACATTTTAGATTCATTTTGTTACAAAACGTAAGAAGCCGCCAAAATCACACCCGAACCGCAACGCGAAGCTGTAAATCTGCGTGAGAGATCTCGTTAATAATAGAACGCCAGGACAATGCTCCGCGATACCATGTACTTGACATGCTGCGATCTTTACGACACGGGTGACGATGTTCAATCCCGTCCCGTCGATTATATTGAAATTGAACTTTCAGATTCAGATATTCATTTTTACATACATGTTTATAAGGTCATGTACGCATACTTGTAACCTGCCGAACATTGTGATATGTTAAGCCTTATAATCAACTTACTCATATGATATTCGCCATGCATATATAATTTCTATTTGATTATGATTATGAGAATTAGATCGACGACGGTCATTTATCGGAATTGTACAAATATTTCTTTTCCGTGTGGATATTAAAACAATCGCAGTTATGACGCATACAAATTAAACAAAAAACAATCTAAGGATTTCTTAGAATCAAATACTTTATTTAAATACTAGCTTCTGCCCTGCCTGTCTGTCAGTGTAAAATGAATACGGCTAAAATTATTTATACTATTTTCCATACTTCATTCTTCCATACGCCCCCATTGTAGTGATAACACTATCCTGTGTCCGGACCGTGAACAGTCTTCGTTCCTAATTTGTAAACGGTTGAAGTTTAAAGTATCAGACAGATAGACAGATATATACGGACAGATGGACGTCGTATGTCGATGGATTAGTTAGGGATTGCACGACGCTTCTAGAGTCCATTCGCGCCAAAACCTGTTGCATTTATTATTCGGTTTTAAATAGTGTACATTTTGTAGCATATTATTATTCCTTTCATTCATGTCAATTTATGAAAATGATTACCTGTTTCGTAAGTGATTGTTTTAACGATATGTGCGTAATATGCTATGTTTGTTTCTAATAAGTTAAAACTTAGTTGTGCATTGTCAAGTCGAATCTACAGGTGGCTCTGGTTTAGGAGGCGCATGTAGCTAACTGTGCCATTGAAATCTACTGTATTTTTATATTTGACGAGCATATTTGCTGCTGTTTTTAAACAATTACTGAAACACTCATATTAAATAAAATATGTTACACGAAATAAGAAATGAGCTCATGCGATAAGATAATATGCGCCAACAACGTTGAATGACATATATTCACATTATCATGTCATTTTTTTTCGTATGCCGCATCTATTAGAACTCTAATGATGTTTTAAAGAGATATACCTACCTACACCCACTCCGATATGAGTTTGTTAGTTTTTTTTCGACCGGTCCAAATGTTTTGTTGTCAACGTTTATTTGCTAGTTCAGATCTTCAACAACGACATACTGAATAGTTATATAATTACATACATCAACTAATCGTGTTAGAATTTAGAATTAAATATATGTATTAAGTGTTTTATATGGATATATTCAAATATAATATAATAAGCCAAATTTTTTGTATGTTTTGTAGACGTCATTGAACTGTATGCGCTCGGTGTGCCGAGCTTGCGCTATTCTGACACTTTAATATAAATCATTTTAAAGTACTCTGTCGGGCCAATCTATTCGGATCAATCCCGCTACATTTCATTTACGAGTAGTTCCGGATATTTAAATTATAAAGCCGTAGAGTAGGTAAAGTAGATACCAAATAAAAATAAAACGGCTTCGGTTTGCTGCAGCACGAGTAGCTATGTTTAAACGTTGTTTAAACATTGTTGATTTATGTAAATAGATAAAATTTATTTGCAAAATTATAACTTTAATAAGTACACGACCAAGCTGAACCATTGCGGGACTAATTATAAATTAGCAATTAGTGTTTATTATTCTTGTAACATTTAAACATTTATGATAACGTTGATAAAAATAGATACTTACTATGTAAGTTATTGATAATGCAATTTACAAGGGTTGCAAGACATAACTATTTTACTTACTAACAAAATTGGTACATCCATTCGTAGTTTAGCTTAGTATTTGTAACAGCTAAACTCTATCTAATGCAGTCAAAGCCATTGTTAACAAAATTGAATTTAAGAATTTGTTTAGAGCCTAATTTCCGTATGTCGTCAGTCAGTCAGGTCGTATTTCACAACCGATGCTCGTGAAATGTTGTGATCAAGATCTTGTAATATAAATTGGGTACATAAAATATAAAAAATAAATAATGTGATTTTTCTTTATTCAATTTTTCTAAATTTATTTATCATAAACCCCAAAAAACCTAAGCGACATATGAGTTCTCTATGATTATGAATATTTTGATTAATAAAGCAACAAAGAAAGTATGTTCTTATTTTAATTTTTTTGTAAAATAAAAACAGTAGTTTGCTATGAAAATGCATATAAAATGTTTCATACTAATCCGGATCCGTTGTCATTGCTCAGTCGCCAGGTCTGCAACTTACAGTGCCACTAGTATAAAATAAAACTATGCAAATACGAATTAGGTTTTTCTTTTATCGACCTGTCACATCACCTACGCTTGTAAAATTACGTGACCTAAATATATTACCTACATATTTCTCATGGATGTCGCGCGACAAGAATAAGGAAAAATGCATAGTCTCCGCCACAGTATTGTGTCATGTCAGTGATAAATTGCGCACGACCATGTCTTTAGTGCTATGTGACAGACATGAAAAGGCAAATCCGATGCGTTACGATACACAGGCCAAGGCCGAAGCCAGTACTATATCTATGAGCGCACGTACTGTTTACCCAAGCGATCTATGGGACGAACTTCTAAAACTACTAAACATAATAAGCTAAAACAAATGTGGTCGTGGATAACACTACCACATTGTCAAAAAAAAAAAAATGATTACAGCCGATTCGCTAAAACGAATCCTAAGAACTCGAATCGTACGTTTTTACTAGTACAGTCGCGACAAAGAATAGTCATGGCCTCATGGGTCAATAACAAAATTTTGTTCCCATTTTTCCTGTGGCAATGATCATAGTTAAGTGATTTCAGTCCTAATTTTAATGGATACTACTAATACACATAGACACCATTTCCTGTTCTCTCAATGGGTGACTAAACATAACATATATATTGTACACAAAATGTTTTTATCGAACACAGGAGAGATAAAAACAAAGTAATACCTAATTTGTTTTTGACCCTCTCCCCTTCATGATTCCCGACGGAGCCCACTGTCTATTGGACAATTTCTAATGGGTACTACGCATTACGTACGGGCATCGACACTGAATCTCTACATAATATTTTTCGCATAATTTCGCAGGCTGAGAGTCGTTATCACAGTTCGCAATTTGTTGCGGTCAACTAAACGTGAAAAACGTGCGTGGTAGACAAGGACTGCTATGGTTTTTGACACATTCGTGAGCCCATTCAAATTTTAAAATCTTCGATGTAGTCGACACTGAAGTTATGATTGCTTAAGCAGTAATTGCTTCTTGCACAGCTACTCATGTTTTTGCTTTCACGAGGTCTCCCCATGTTGGTACAGATAGTTTTTTGGCAAATTCTATAATTACAAATTATAAAACAGACTACACCTGTTGAACTTTTCATTAAACCTTCAATCGATATTCTGCATCTAGTTTTGGTACTATCGGAATCGGCGCGACTGCATGAATATTTATTTAGTTCTGAATTGAACAAAGCTATTAGGCTATTTTTGAAATTAGACCGTGAGTACCATACTGTAATCAATACTAATAAATAGTCAACATGCTACTTTCCGATCGATCTCGGGTATGCATTTGATATCTGTTGAACTGAAATATGTTTGCATTAGTTAAATAACTGTTGAATGTTGATATAAATTAACGGAAGACATTGCTTCTAGTTGCAATTCTATTTTAGTCTACTTAACACAATAATCGTATCGTTTTAGTAATCACGTCTGCCTACGCACGTTTTGTATAATTTATGAAGCATATTTATGATCATGTTACGTTACGTATGGTCAAAAGTACGACGATGGCCGAAGAACATTCTTGTCATTTCAGTTTTATTCTTCGCCAGACTGTGGATTGAAAAACTTTTGTATCGCTCCATCATTCTTAGCATGCGAGTTTTGGACGTTTAATCGATATGTCACGCGAAGCTTTAAGAGTCTTGCGTCCGACTCTGCCAATCACGCCGTGTTTCGTAAAACAATCGAAACTTCAGTTTGAAGTTGAGTGAAGTCAGAGTTTTGCTACGCGTAAATTGATTTAATTTGTTGAAGATTTGTGTTCGCTATTGAAATGCAAATAATAATTCTGCTCTTGTGAACGATTGTTGTAATCCTTTGGTTTGGTCCTGCGTACTTACGTATTTTGGTTAGACTTTATGACTCGAAGAACTCTCGCCCGACCTGCAAGAGTAAACTTCACGAGCTGTGACGGGGCGAAATCAAACGCTCCTGACGTTTTAAGTGTACAAAGTAATCGTTTTCTCTGGCCCCTTTCTCTTGCATTCAGCCTGTGTCACGTGGCGTTATTGGGCCTGTTTTTATTTCACTTATAAAGTATTATTTACTTGCTAAACATATTTATTCTCCGTAAAGATATCATCTCAAATTTGTATCTTGAAATCAAAACAAATACAGTTCCAATCACATGTATAATAAGAAAAGTGTGTTTAAGTAAAATGAGAAAAACTTTACCTTAAAAAAACCTTCCTATGTCACACAATCAAAATACGAATGTATCCATGCGAACGTATAAAAAAGTGATGTCATGTACATCTACTACAAATCAAGTCTGGTGTGGAAGGGTCCTGGATTTTCCCCTTGCTAACATCCCCCCATAGAGTCCGCTTGCTCTAACATTCCGAACGGTTTATGGAGCCTAAGTGAGGTAAAAACAAAAACAAAAAAAAAGAATACTACTAAACCGTTATAGAGTTGAAACCACTATGTTAGTCTACTATTACTACTTCGTTACGTATTCATAAGAGTCCGACTGTTTGCACTTACATCATAGAACAAAAGTAACCATTAAAATATACGCGACAATATGCTATCTAGGTCGTAAAACGTACATAATGCCCCCTATTTTTAACAGTGTGCCTCTTTAGTGCCTTGTAAATCTAGTGCTCCTGGCAGAGCAGTAATGAGCGCAGCTTCAAACTCTAGTATATATTTGTATATTCGTCTGCCTCGCGTTTTTCCTTTTATTCGTTCAGCCTGTCACAAATATTATTCTTGGCAGCGGATCAGGTGCAAATCCGATTTTGATATAGCACGCTTTCAGCGTCGCCTTTAGACGTCGACGAATAATGTGTGCCTATATGCTACGATATCAACAATTAAGATTGATAAACGTCTTAGTGTGTTAAGTCAATAAAATTGGACGTAAGGAAATATTTACTCATTTTCCAATTTGATACATTTATGTTAGAGTAAATTAATATTTTATAAATATAAGTCTATAGAATAATTTAAATTATATATAGGTAATAATTATGTTCCTTTGAATAAAAATCGTTTGGTACAGTCGACCTCAAATAATGTTTACACTCTTATGCCTCACACATATTATTATTAAAGGGTATGTTTAGAAATTTGTGACCACCTCCACAAGCACGATTTATCTAATGGCGACTGTACTTATAGGTACTATTTTCACGTAATAATATATCAATGCATTATTGATACCGAGTTTTATTTACAGATGTGGACCGAAGAGCTTTTCGCATTGGCATACAACCTGAACCAACTCAACAATCCAACCATCAAGTTTCTCGAGAAAATGCACACTAAGATCATCCTAAAAGCTGACAAGTCTGGGAAAATACTCGTCAAAAAGTAAGTCCAATCAATAAATATAACATTGTGTTGTGGTTTATTTTAATTGTTTATTGCTGTTACAAGGAAATTGATACATTCAAGCAATTGGGAATATAATTAACTTAACTAGTTGCGATTTAAATTTATAATATTTAATAAGTTTGATTATCCTATTAACGAGTACTACGAGTGTTACGGTAAGGGCTTTATATAATTTACGTAACAGGAATGGTGGTGCACAAAAATTTATGTTAAATGCTGTGTTCGATCAATTTCGTTATATTGTGACTCAACAGCTGTTAAATAAATAATATAATAATAACGACGAGAACGTATATCAAGTATTTTGTTAATATTCATCATTTTCATCTATATCCGTTATACTTCTAATGAAGCTCAAAAATTAAAAAGACCGTATTCTGACGGTAACGGTTTTAATGAGTTTCTGTAACTGAAAATGGGTAGTTCTGAGTTTTTTATAAGTACCATAACGACAGTTTTCATTACATTAATAAATATATATATTGGTATAAGACTGGTGATTTTTTATAGTAATTATGTATATTTTTGAATGTTAACAAGATTCACCGTACCCCCTCTCTACTCCTACTTTTACCACAGCGATTGAAATAGCTTACCCCGGGATCTAGTAAAGAAAATGGCTTCCAGTCATAAAGTTGTACTCCGGTAATTAATAAAAGTACGAATCTGGTCGCATTTGATCTACTTTACTAAGAAAACTGCATGCCATGTGCATTTAGCCGCTGTGGTGATCGCGACTAGGAGACGGTTATCATTAGAAGATGAATATGTTATATCTAGGGTTTATAGGCAGATCCGTTGACAAATGCATGGTTTATTCGTAGCTTTGGCAACTATTGGATAATCTGTCATCACGAGACATGTACGTTGGACGTGTAGTATTAGCGCTACGGCGGACACGCTTTTTGACGTTAGTGCATCCCCGGCCGCAATACTTTTGTAAGGCCAATATTTTGGGTAGCTAAGGAAAACCCCGTTTTTTTACACAAGTAAAATGCGTGATCGATTGTACCGTACGCAATCAAAGAGTCTAAACGCCACTTTATAAATTTAAGGCATGCCTATGGTTTAATTCAAAAAAATTCAATTCCAAACACCTCACATTTTTTTTTAAATGACTCAGAGGTCCCTTGTGAAATTGCATACATCTCCGTTACACCTGGTTTATATTTTTAAATCATTTTTTACTACACCGGTATAAAAAAGGAATCCATCGTACTGGGCTGTACGCGATATCGCTGCATTGAATTGAAAGCGTATTGGAAACTCAAACCGCTCGAACTGGGAATGAATGTGGAAACTTTAGATTGAACAGAATACAGGTATGCTTTCTGACTCCCTTGCTATTGTTTACTTTGGATATACTCCTCTGTATCTTGGTCATTTATTTTAAAAAAGATGTTTGCACAGTATCCATAAAAAACTAGTATTATCATTTATCGTATTGTTTTTAAAGAAATTTCATCATTTGAATCCAAATTTCATCATTTAACATATTGTTAAATATTGAAATTTGGCCCCTCTTTTACATTGCGGTTTGATATAAAAGTGATAAGTAGGTACAGTCAGCAGCGGAAGTTGCTAAGCAGGCCAGTGTTTAGAATAATCAGAATAATCTTGACACTCTTATTATCTTAACAATAAAGTCGTGTTAGCTCCTTTTTACCACCTCGCTCGCTTCACCACCTTGCAGCTGATTGCATTCGTTAGTATTGTATAAAACAAGTGCGCGCGTACGGTGTTTTGTTAAATGAATGGAGTTTTCATTCAATTGAATATTTTGAAACAATGACCTGTGATATTATAATATTTATACTTATGGCGGACGCCTATTTTACTAGTGAAGATCATCAAATAAGTTTCCATTATAAATGATAAATGCTGAATAATTATTATAAACCTTAAAGCCTAACAATGCCTGGATAAATATTTACATACATTATTATATATCAGTCATATAATTGTATGGTTTTCTACTATGTAGATTGCTCAATTTTCCGACAGTTAACCACTTTTCCTGCAGCCCATGAAATCTAATTACATTTTAGTTTAATTATACCTACCATTGTTACCCCTATTTGGGTAAGATTGTCAAGTTGATTACATAATCAAGTGGTTCTTATAACATTTTTTATATAAGTAATATAAAAATACATCTAAAACATCGATACAACAAAAACATTATATAAAACCTAACCTAGGGTGCCGCCGGCAACCGGCCATGGCACAGGATGCCGGTGGTTCGGGCTGCAGAGAGACGAACCGCAGGACAATGCGGTCCGTGTCCAGGGTTACCGCCTTTTCAATCTGACCCTTGATCCAACCACAAACACGTAGCGAGAGTCTCTCAAGATATTGGTCTACCTCTTCGCTAGGAGACCGTTCGTGGAAACGACTACCTATCGGTACAATGATCGTCGTATCATGTTCCTATATGGTGGTTACTTCGTTAGTCAAGTCTAGGTGCTTGCTAGACTTGTCCTTCTCGGCTTTCACGAGGTTTTCGTCACTTGGGACGGTGAAGTCGACGAGCATTGCCCGGCGCTGCGATCGATCTATCACCACGATAACGGGCTTATTATATAACTTTCCTTATAATTTATTATTGTTGTACAAATTCGTTGCGTCTCACAGTCAGTTTTATAGTAATATCTAATGCATCAGCTGTTAGACAGGTGTAAAAATGGTGAGTTACATACGTGCCTAATCTTTGTAGCTTAGTCGAAATTATTACGGAAGGTGTTACGAGATACCTTTGACCTACATATAGAATTTACAGAATGGTTTTTGTATCGTCATGAATAGTATGTTTTTTGAACTCCATAAACAACTAGAAATTTAATGCCGCGACTCTCGCTAAAATCATAGAAGAGTTTTAGTTATTTTTAACAATGTTTTTGTCGCTTATTTTACTTGCCATTTGTTGTTAATTTTCTTTAAATCTTATTATAGATAATCAACATAGGTGGTCATGAACGTATTCATGTCAAATAGAAGTTCAGTAGTAGGAAAATAAGCACTATATAAATATGTGGCTGGTGTTGGAGACTATCACAACACTGACGAGTAATAAATACGCAATCTTGTGTAAACCTCGAAAGTCTTTCTTAATTGGTTATTTCAATCTAGTAATCATTCCGAGTGTTGTCCAATTTTACAAGGTTACTGCGGCGTAATCCAGAAAACTGGAAAAATGTTGCGTCTGGAAATTTGGCATCCAATGTCGCGGGCTACTGGCTCACAATAGCCAAGATGGTTCGCCGAGAATAATATTCTCAGTAAATAATGTACGGGTATAATGTACCCAACGCGGATGTCGTTTGTGGAAATTCACTAGACGATAGAATTAAATTCCTTAACCTATTTAGAGTAACATATTAACTTGTTTTATTTCGGTTCAATATTATCGCGTGTTCAATACCGATTTGTAATCAAATCTCTACTTTCATTAATTAATCTTAATTAACTTTATTTCGCTCGCCAACGAGACCATAACAACACAACAGCGATAACAGTTTTCCTCGTTTGATGGATCACGAAATAAGCTTATAATGAAACTTTTGACGCTGAAGTGATTTCTGGCTCACTTGGGCTTACGTATACCGTATTAAAAATAACGCAGTACAGTCAGCAGCAAAAGTTCAACGACGGCGACGTGTTCAAAACGAGCTTGACACGAATTTATTCTTAAGAAAATGGAGTGTGTCAAGAACATTCTGAACACCTGTCCTGCTTAGTAACTTCTGCTGCTGACTGTGGTCCAATGTTATTAATTTCATAGCTTTTTCGGAGTATATTTAGAGGTAAGAGATTCTAATTGATTGCGTTATCGTAATGTACTATTGAGCGTTTTTGAATTTGGGTTCTTAATAAAATTTTGTAAGTTATTAAAATATGAAACTGTCAAATTTTCTGATGGACGGCAAACATTTTTTTTTCTCGGTCTTGTGATTGCCGAACATTAATTAAATATCAGTAATTAATTACGTGTTCTCAATCTCATCAATCAATTAACTATATGTGTTCAGTAAAACTTGTAAAAACAAGGTGACCTACGAGAGGCTCAAATTGCTTAGTTAAATCACTATTAGTTGGTGTGAAGACCAAAGTTCGGCCATAACCCAATTTTCCGACCCTGACCGTATGCAATCGGAATTTGTCAAAAGTTAGACATTTGCGGTACTGTTTTATTGTTAAGAAGTTCACAGGTTAGTCTGACACTGTCTATAAAGTTTAAATTCATAACCAAATTTAGTTAATTATGAAAAAATGTGGGGATCCGTTTATCCGATTCCGCGTATTTGGTATCATGTTCTAAAAAACTGAGAATGCGAAATATAAAGATAAAGACAACAAAAATTTCCGTGACATTTTTTTCCTGCTTTTTCCTAATCAGAACACAGATGAATGCATTCCTACTATTTTTGCAAAATCATGTATAACCTTACGTACTAGTACATTTGAATAATAAAATTACCACACCTACAAGGTTGAGAATATATTTTTATTTATTATGATTGTTTAAGCGCTATTTGTTCAGAAAGGAATTAATGTCTTTGTTAACGACAACAATGCTTTTAAGCCTCTAGCTTGATGTATTCTATGAAGTAGCCATACTATTGTATTATTTTACTGACGCAAGAGTATATGTTCTTTTTAGGGTTCCGTTTTTGCCATATTGGCGACGGAGCCCTAATAGTTTCGTCATGTCCGTCCTTACGTCACAGCTATTTTACTCGGAAACTATAAACAAGCTTATACCTTTGAGCTTGGAGCTGTAGTATTTTGCCAAAATGGCCTCTATTAATGAGCATCTGCATGATACCCAAATCTAGCAATAATGATTGCGTCGTTCTATTTATCGTATACCACTTTCCGGTGCCAGTTCTTCGTTCTGACTACGGTTCTGTATGACCACGATCTGCACTGATTACGTTTAAGGGGTAAACCTGTAAACTTTAGTAAAATGATGTAGGATGCTTCTCAGTTATTCTGCTCCAGTCGCAACATTTTACAAGTAAAATGTGGTGAGCTAATCTAATTGATATAGCTTCATAATGCGATATCTGTGTAGTCTGTGCTTCAGACTAATAATAATGGCCGTGCTTTAATTTTCCGGGTCAGGCTTTGGTTAGGATGATTTGAAATTTTTGCACCAAACTTCTTCTGTTGGTTCGTAATAATGTTAGAGCGTAACAAAATAAAGTACACAAATTGAAGGTTATCTTCTTCGATAATTGACTGTACAACACATTATTTGTCTTTCAAATAAATTCTCCATAATGTTAGCACACTTGGTGATCATAATGTCATAGCTATGTTTGGCGATGTCACACGGTGGAGTGTTTGTATTACCTAATCACAAATTATGTGTACATGACATAATCGGCCTTTTCTTCGGCTATCTTCTATATATCCTATAAAATTGTAATTTTATGGCACCATAATAACTTAGACGACGACTGCACCATAAAACTTTTTATTACAAATCCAAAACACTTTCTTTTACATTTATAGATTTAAAAGTTATGCCTTGAAACTTTGCAGATAAACAGATTTTTGATTCAAAGGTAACAGAAATAAAATGTGAATGAAATAGATTTGCACGCAATACATGTGCTTGTAAAGGGCTATCTAATTATTCTGTCAAATGAGGAAGAAGCTATATTTATGAGACTAACCGGAAAAAAATGGTTTGAGTAAAATCGTATTATAGTTTTGTTGGCGTGGTGCACGCGTTATGAATAGGTATGATATATTATGTTCATCGGTGTACCCTACATGGTTGCTTACATTTTAGCCGTATGCAGTCCACTGCTAGACATAAGCCTCTCACAAATTCCTATGACTCATATCATCTTGTAGTTGCCATAGTCGCCACGCTTGGCAGGCGGGTTGACGACCGCAGTAGCTGTAGATTGGGTTTCGACGTACGCTGCTGCCCGTCCATAGGATTTTTCCCTTTATCGTCTCTTACGACACCCGCGGGAGGAGATGGGGTGGTGCTATTCTAGTCAGCCGGCATCACACGGCGTGGTTGCTTACTAAGTAGGTAAGCAACCACGCCGTTGTTTACTGTCATTAAATATGTAACTGAGATTCTGATTTACGAACATTTTAGTTATTAACTGTCTTGTAATATAGAAATTATAATATTAATCACCAACTGACCGCGCACACTTAGTAGATATATACCTCCTAACAGTAAATATTTTCTGTACTTCAGATATTCAGCCCACCTGTCTCCGATTAATAATGGCGTAATTAACCCGATTTGGTTTCATATAACAAAGCTGACCCCTTGAACTTCATACCGCGTAACAGCATTTTTTAAATCCTTTACTTATCAAATAAATTTGTTATATCTAAAAAGTAATTGTTATTCTGCAATTTGGAGCGACAACAAATCCAATAAATCAAAGATCATGGACATCGGTTTAGCCGTTCTTGCAACCCCTTAAACTAACCCTTAAAAATTGCATTGGCAAATGCTTCTTTTTAATTGTTTATTATTTATAACTCGAGACATAATTTCTGTGAAAATTTGATTCTCTTTCTTTTACGCTTCGTGAGATACTGCCCGCTGCCTGTTCGACGGACGAAAACATAGATAGGAGGATATAGCAGATACTTATTTAAAGGGCAGTTTCTACGCTGTAAAGATGTTACCTGTCCGATATCCGAGTTACGGTCAAGTTTGCCGGCGCGGCGCATCCAGTAATGCGATTTGACCGGCAGACTGCGAAAGCTCATTCCTTATTGCCTCCAGGGTTACGCTGTCATACTATAAAAGTTTTACCGAAATTGGTCTAGATGGGATTGGACCGAAGTTACTTTGATGATAAAATGTTGTAAGACTTGATTTTAACAAAATTTTACTACACTGTAATAACATCATTTTGTTACAAGAATTTCCTTTGTTTCTGAAGTGTCCCGCATTTGAATGTTCGTAAGGACATTTGTGTGTTTTCACTTTTGTTCAAGGGTATGTGTTATAGTTATTCACAAACTTAAACAACGTATGTACCTACGTATTATGCACGTCTATAATATAACTAAACTAACTTGTTTATAAATAATATTACTAAACAACGCCAGTGATTTTATTGCGGTAGAAGTCGTAAAATGACTAAATTTTCGATCGGCACCCCATCTGACTTTGAATTTTTAAATAGAAAATAACCCTTCTTAGTGGTGCTTAATGATATTTTAACAACGTATTTTCTAAATCCTAAAAGCTATTTACACTTTCAAGACAGTAAAATATATTTAGAACATGTATCTATGTACTTCTATTAATAGTTCCCAACACTAACGAGATTGTTTTCCAATCAGCATAGTCCGCCTCTTCGCCCAGAACAAGGACGACAAGAAGCGGGTTGAGAAAGCTCTCAGCGAGTCGGGGCTTCCTACAGGCAAAAATGACACCATCAGCCTCACTAAGTTCCAGTTTGAAGATTTCTTTAACTTCTACAAGAGCCTTACACAGCGGAGCGACGCGCAGAAAATATTCAACACACTGTGAGTTTGTTTTATGATTCAACGAGCCTGCGTTGTTTAACTGACAGCTTATATACAGCAATCCAGTCGGGAATTGAAACGGAGAGCGGCAGGGAGGGAAGCCTAAACGATTGAAGTCATTAGGAAACTGCAGTCTGCATCCTTATACATAGATCTAACTTCTAACGCGTGCAAAGGTATAACCGTTGGTATTATGGCTATATGAAATCGGAACAGTTTGTATTTACTAGGCTTTTTTTTATTTTATAAATATGATCTTACCGATTCTGGGGATGATTTCTATGTTTCTCTAGGTATGCCGTAATACTATATCACTCTCACTACTTGAGATTGATAATTCGGGTACTTGATCCAGACATGGTTCGCAAGATTTGATCTTTGCGGCATTACGACAAACAAAACTTTTTGTTTAATTTGCATTTTTCACAACTCGCGTATCTGTTTCGTTTATGTTTGCTAAATCCTGTAGGACGGACGGTAAACCGCACTTGTCAGCGCCGCAGCTGGTGGACTTCCTCAACGAAGTGCAGCGGGACCCGCGCTTGAATGAGATCCTTCACCCATACGCGGACATCCAAAAAGCCAAGGATCTTATAAAGACGTACGAACACAACAAGTATCACCAGCAGAGATCGCAGCTTACTTTTGACGGATTTTTGAGGTAAGTCTTCGGGAGTGCCTTTGGTCTTATATATCGTCTTCACGGGAAACTACCATGGCTTAATAGTAATAAATGACTAAATCAGTTTTTAAAATAAAACAAATCATGTTATACCATGCGGTTTTTTAACACAGTCATAGCTTCTTTTAATTACTGTATCTATGAAAAACTTTTTTTGCTACTGGATATGTAATGATGAGTGAAATTACCAATAAGGTCTCTCTCATGGATATAATTGTAGGTTCTTAATGTCGGAGGATAATCCAATAGTGGCGCCAAACAAGTTGGACTTGAGCGACGACATGGACCAGCCGATGGCGCACTACTTCATCAACAGCTCGCACAACACGTACCTCACCGGCCACCAGATCACCGGCAAATCCAGCGTCGAGATCTACCGCCAGAGCTTGCTCGCTGGCTGCAGGTACGTTTACGTGACTTGCCCCAGCGAATAGAGCACGACTTCATAAACTTCTAGCACAATACTTAAGGCTTTAGGAGTATTTTGTGCTACACGCGACGTCTGACGTCTGCGTCAACGTTCCTGAACAAAAAAGACGTCAACGTCGACGTGTGAGAGAGACCTCAACCGTACATATCTATAGGCAACATTGTGATGAAGACGCTGTAAGCGGCCCACGGCGTTTATTGGAGACCATAGACTAACTAGACTGTTTTATTCCATATCTAGTGCTCTACGTACTGAATGCTTTTTCAAATGGGTTATCATTACCTTGCTACGTGACGTGTTACACACGCGACACGCATAGGCCAGCAGGTATAGTTATGTAAATAAACATATGGCTCTAACCACCTACATGTGGTTGCATTAATGATTTGCTTATCGAAAATATTCTGTTAGAAAACTCTCCAAATTACATTAATGCATTTTTAATAACTTTATAATTATAAATATGGTAAACGCCTTTGATCGACCTTAATAACTCAGATTAAATTGGTGTTTAAAAATATGTGAGTATTATAAGTACATATCATTTTCCAGGAATACCTACTCTGTTTCAAGGATACCGCTCTTAATTTTTTTTACAGTTGGAACGAATTAAAAATGGAAGACAATAGTCCAGTTTTAATATTGAATTAGCGCCGGGTCGTGGGACCCGCATAAATTAACTAGCAGAAATCAAAACTTATTCATAAAAAGTCATTCGATAGGGAAAAACAAAGTAAGTAATTTCATTTGTTAATTAGGATTTATTCATTTGACACAGATGCGTGGAACTAGATTTTTGGAATGGCCGCACGGAGGAGCCCGTGATCGTGCACGGGTACACCTTCGTGCCCGAGATCAGCGCCAAGGAGGTGCTAGAAGCGATTGCCGAGAGCGCTTTCAAAACTTCGGACCTCCCGGTCATACTCAGCTTCGAGAACCACTGCAACCCCCGTCAGCAGGCCAAGATAGCCAACTACTGCCGGGACATATTCGGTGACAAACTCTTAGACCGACCTTTGGATTCTCATCAACTCGAACCTGGTAAGCCAATATTTGAGAAACGCTGGTATTTTTTGACAACATACAGCAGTCATAGTTTACTTTCGTCACGCGTATATCGTTCAACACTTCTAGTGTTAGACGCGCATAAAAGTCAAATAACACCGCCTAGGAAAATATAGGAGAAATTATGTAAATAAAGTGTGACATGGGCAGTGATGTGATCGTGGAGGCGGATAGTTCGATTAAACTAATTGAAGCCCAGACACCTGATGTTTGCGCGGCCGCGACCGTCCGCGTCGTGTAAACACGGCCCGACCCGTTTATTCTACACTCCGTTCCGATTACATGTCACTCGCGCATTGATTTTTTTCTGTAACATTAAATATATTTTTTTAACAGATACAGTATCTAAATATTTTGTTTCTAGTTTCGCCCGCAATCTCTTTGCTTTTGTTAAAGGTTTGACTATTCGAAAATACTTTATGGCATTATGTAAGCCCTTTGTACGTTAAGGTTTTCTTTTGTGCAATAAAGTTCAATTTATTATTTTTCATTACGTTGATTCTCAGTATTATTGTGTATGTTTTTAGTGTAATTTGTATTATAATAATTAAACATAAATATTTATAGTGTAGAAGAAAAAAATAAAACTCCACTCCAACTTAGAACTTTCAAAGAAGATTGCCAGGTCTCAAATTATGTCATAAATATACAACAGCTAAATCAAAAGTTGTTGATAGCACATAGTAATTCTTTGAAAAGTATATACGTATGTGATGTATAGTATAATCCGTCCGACTGTACTATTAATCTTTTACGTTAAAAGATAGCAAAATGCCTGATAATAGGTATTTAAATTAAGTCTAGTGCATTATACCACCTACTCCTTCCTAAGACGCGTGACTATGTACATAAACCATTTAATAAGTATTTTCTTCATAAGTCCTATCCGCACGAGTATATAGCTAGATAATAACAATAATAATCCACTTTACAATTACTAAAATTATTATCGGTATTTTATACGAGCCTCTTACTCCGAAAAGGCTACTTTGTTTATTAGTAGGAAGTAAAATTTCACGTCTGATCCTTGTCACATGATGCCTCGCGACAGTTAGACACAAATTTATTGGGACGCCTGGGCAGTCAATCGCGAAAGTAGCTCATCATTCATTCATTTTGTGGTTATTTAGTACGTCGGGATATCGTATCTTTATCTTTGAAGTTCAGACAAATATTATGGCATGCTTTATAGGGCATTTGTGTCTCTGCCATACTGCCAACAACTTTTAGTGTAGGCAACGCGCATGTGAATCCTCCGCAGTTGCAGGTGTCCATAGGCTACGGTAACTGCTTACCATCTGGCGGGTCTGTTTTGCCACCGTCGTTGTAGAAAAAAAAAGGTTAATTGAGGACACTTTTCTAAACAGCTTTCTACTAGTTGTAAGTTTTCAGCATTTATACTTACACTATTTTATGATTGGATATTTATATGGAAACGTGATGGGTATTTGAATGGTCTATTTATTTATTTGCAAACTAGGATTCTCGGGAAGTTTCCGCGCCGATTGCACCGCAGTCGCACAATTAAAATAGTTCATTTCTGCGCTCATTTATTCGCGCTACGGCTGCAGATCAATCTCACTAATGGCGTTTTATATTTTATTTTTATGCAGCTCTTAAGCGGTGATGTTTATTATTTTATTTCTAACCGACTTCAACAAATAGGAGGAGGTTCTCCATTAGTACTATTAAAAAAAAATGTTAGTTAAAATTGAATTCCGTCATTTCTAAACGAAATTGAAACATTTTTTACGAAATAGAGACAAACAGAGACAATACGATATTAATATTTATATGAATAACTAGTGATTTATATTAGAGTGATTTCATTCCATTTCCAAATTTGTAGTCCTATAATTGTCTGTGATACTGATAACTAGGAGGGATATTGTACATTTAAATTTTTCTTACGTGTCCATCCCAAAAACAGTATGTTATATTTTAGTACTTAAGTTAAATTCACACCACGCTCGGAATTTACGTCAGTCAACGTAAATTTGAAGAAAAATCAGTGTTTTTTTAAATTAATTTCGAGACTACACAACTTAACTAACCATAGAAATAAATGCGCCGCGTCTTATTCTTAATTGTCATTTGAAATCAGAACGTATAGCATGATTGCCATTTTATCGTCTATCGCGCTATCCGTCACTTTCGCACTCACTTGTTGGACCGTGACCGGTAGTGTGAGAAACGATAAAAAACCCGATCATATTAGGCTAGCAGAACTGGGCACCAATTATACAATAGTTTATTTTGTTAAACATTAGTCCGTTTAAAAGAAACTTATCCTCGTTAACACGTTCACTGCGGTACGGGGTTGATTCGACCTGGTAATAATGGTGAAGTATGGTTAATTGCGATGTTAACTAATTGCCGTAGCGAAGGTATTTTAAATGTGAAGCACATATCTAAATTTTTAACGAAAGTTAGCCTTAATCGCTAAGCGGTTAATAATATGTTAAATAAAAAAATCTTAGGAATACAGGAGATAATTAGCAGTTCTTGAGTTTTTCAAAAAACCAAGTGATATAATTTTAAGAGTTTGTAACTACATGCACGGTTTACTTAATGATATATTTATACTACGCTTACGTACGTAATCCACGTTTCAATTTGGCTAAGCATTGCTCGGAAGTTCTTACTCGATGTCGTTTTTGGTCGGCTGTCAGCAAACGGGGCACCCATCTTGCGGAAAGTTTTTCCATATTTAAAATATTATGTAAGATATGAATAACTCGTTCAGATGAAATGAATACAGTTTCTGTTATCTCACATATCTGCACTCTCGTCGGCCATCCAAAACAATATCCTGGACTTTATTCACGATGTCATCAGTGGCCTTCGAGAGCGTTCTGCATTTTTGGTGCTTATACGTCCAGAACGACATTCTCTATACCTCTTGTGTACTATTCCTTGAGATGGAGCAGGCTTCAGTCTCTATGAAAGTTTTGCTAAGTAAAAAGTAATGTTTAATTAGCACACGAAATTATTTTTTCTTCCTTTTGCAACAATTTTCTGATCTTATCTGACATGCGACTCGATTTTATTTTTTACTCTATTTTATTTATTTTAACAATTAAAAAAAAATAACATTCAGTAACCTAAGAGTGAAGAATTAGAATAAAAAAGTTCGTTTGTGAAAATATTTTTCACTACAAGTAGTGAACCTACTTTTGAAACCTCGTGCTAGGTAACGAGTCCGTTAACTTGTTTTGCAATTAAACTATAACGATAGCTTCGTTTGTGACTTGTATGTACCCTCCGTTTAAAACCTTGTTAAATCATTAACGAGGTCCTAATTATGTGGGAATCCATCTCATGTGAGATGAAGGTTCAGATATCAAGATTAAGTTGTGATATTGAATTAAGCAAAATTTCTTGGTTTTCTATTTTACTCCGAACCGCATTTACCACTGAAGAACCCGAATTGTTCGCCGACGATGTCATTGTCAGTTTCATGAAGTTCAGGTGTTTACTTTGTAAACACGGGCTTCATTAAATTGAGATATGAATCAGGAAAAGCAACGGATATTATTTAAAAGCGACGCTTATGAAATGAATTCTTAAAATACAGCAAGATAACATTTTATGACTTAAGAAAATGCTCTGAAAACTTAAACAAATTTTGTCTCTTTGTAAATATTCCGTCTTTCTAGTAGTTCTCGCATTGCAGATATTTTGAGAATTGTTTATTCTTTCGCTGACTACACATTTTTCAATTGTCGCGGCTTGTAAAATAAATGTATTTATTTATCGTAGAATTATAAAATTTACTCATTTTAGGAGGAGAGCTGCCGCCGCCATTGTTACTTCGTAACAAAATTATAATAAAGAACAAAAAGAAACACCACCACCACCACAAGAAGGAAGATTCGTTAGCGTCGGAGGAGAGCGAAGTCCGTCCGGAGCCTCCCGTGCAGGGGAATGGAGATGTATCTCATGGAAGTGTGAGTAGATCACCTCAACTGTGAGATAGTGTAAGCATACGTAAATCGATTTAATTTGTGTGAACTTTTGTTACTTATATGTATATATGTGGGAATTGGGAACATTTACTTATTTTTTATATTATTTTAGGACAGCTTGTAATATTAAGCATAAAAAACGAAAATGTAGTAGACTAGGTATATATGATTAAGGTGATTTCTAAAAGATGCATTTACATTACATACATTTCAGCCGTATGCAGTCCACTGCTGGACATAGGCCTCCCGCAAATATGACTTGTATCATCTTGGGGATAGTTGCCATAGTCGCCTCGCTTGGCAGGCGGGTTGGCGACCGCAGTACCTGTAGATTGGGTTTCGACGGACGCTGCTGCCCGTCCGTAGGATTTTTCCCTTTGTCGCCTCTTACGACACCGATCTGCCAAAACCGTCCGCCATTTGTTTTGAAACTCCATGTGCTCATTGGCACGCGTCGGGTTACAGCTGGTGCGACAGAGCTCGAAGGAGTCGTCGTCGTCGTCGGACTCGGAGAGCTCGTCGGGCGAGGAGGAGGCGGGCGGCGTGGAGGGCGGCGGCGAGGAGCCGCGCGAGACGCACGCCGGCGCCGAGATCTCCGCGCTCGTCAACTACGTGCAGCCCGTGCACTTCAGCTCCTTCGAGAGCGCGGAAAGTGAGTACGGCAACTGTGGCACACGTTTACATACGAATTCTTCTCGTAAGAACATTTACTACGCGAAAAGCTCCCAAATTCATATATTACAGAATAATACTGGAACACGCTTATGCGAAGAGTATAGTCGTATGTGAACGTATATATATTGGGATTGTAATACATATTCGTACGTTAAACAAAATAAGAACTTTGTAAACAAGTGAATAATAACTTAGAAAGGCTATCAATTTTAAATTTATTATGTGAACGTGAGAAGTGACTAATTAGTCACTGATTTTACTATATTACACTGCATTTACTAATTGCGATAATGTATCCTGTGTGTCGTGGTTACCACTAAGGCTGGCCCGGCTACCAATTCATACTATTCTCAGTACAGAAAAGTTCGTTTACCTCATCAGTCATCACACATATTGTGTATCTGGGAGTTTTCCCTTGAAAATTCCCTTCTATCACAATAACTGTAGTGTTAACGTAATGAACATTTTTGTATAAAAACGTCTTTCCGACATCAATGATATGACAAAGGTTATGTTTGTAAACATAAACGGTGATAAGAGATGTTTATAACGCATTATTTGTTTACAGAAAAGGGACGTTTCTACGAGATGTCGTCATTCGACGAGAAACAAGCGACTGCTCTGCTAAAGGAGCGGCCGATAGAGTTCGTTAATTACAACAAACACCAACTGTCTCGTGTCTACCCCGCTGGCACGCGCTTCGACTCGTCTAACTTCATGCCACAAGTATACCTTTCCAAACCTTTCTGATTACCTTCCCTTTACTTTTCCTTTCCAAACCTTTACACATAAGTATAAATTAAACTGGACTTAATCGTTTTAAATATTTAATGTATTATTGTTACGCTATAGGGACGATTACTGTACTGCAATGCTTATTTGAAGAATGCCATCAGCATCCCAACCGTATTTAGTGAGTTAGCTATCCAATACTGTCGTGTTAATACATCTTTGTGGTGTCCTAGGTGTTCTGGAACGCGGGCTGCCAGCTGGTGGCGCTCAACTATCAGACACTGGATTTGGCGATGCAGCTGAACCTCGGCACCTTCGAGTACAACCGCCGCTGTGGCTACTTACTCAAACCGGAATTTATGCGCCGGAAGGTACTTGGTTCATATCTATTACAAACCGGTACCGCACGAAAAGCAGGGTTACAGTGCCATTTCGAAAAATAACATTTATAACATGCTTAAAACGTAGAAATACTAATACTAAAAGTTAAAATTCATGATAATGAAATTTATTATAGAAAAAGAGGAAGGAGTTGATAATCTATCTTAGTTTATGTGTAATAAATAATTATGAAACTAATTGCCTTATTTATAAGCGCTTCTAAAATCTAAAATGCCTTTGATAAGTACAAGTGTCCATCACTGATCAAGACTGGATTCGAAATGGATGACATATACTTGAGAAATATTAACTAAGCTCTAAATCTAAATTACTGTTTGTCAGAAAGAGGACATATCTTTTTACGCTATCAAAGAGATGGATCTTCAAAGGGTTAAGAAGACTAAGCAAACCTTTGTAAAATTGGGCCTCTCCTTCCTTTGGCGCTCAATAGGAAATAAGGAGGTAATCATAAGCGATGACTACCATTTCAGGACCGTCGCCTGGACCCGTTTGCGGAGAGCACCGTGGACGGCATCATCGCCGGCTCGCTGGCCGTCACCGTGCTGTCGGGGCAGCTGCTGACCGACAAGCGCTGCGGAACCTACGTGGAGGTGGACATGTTCGGGCTGCCGGCCGACACGGTCCGCAAGAAGTTCCGCACCAGGGTCGCGCCCAACAACGGCATCAACCCCGTCTACGAGGAGCAGCCGTTTATCTTCAAGAAGGTTCGCATGCTTTTTTTGTAGGCCGTCGCCGCTTTGTACTATGTTTGAGAGATGTCAAAGAGTTCAGTTTGACACTTGGAGAGCCTTTCGTGATTTCTCTTTCATTTGGGATCTTATACATCCCCTTTTGTGATTTAATTTAATAACGAAATTATATAATAAAATTGATAAATTGTTTGAAGGCCAATATTTGACTTTACCTTTTTGGTTTTTAATGTTTTTATGATTCTGTGTCACAATAAAAAAAAAATAACTCGTGGGTGTATATCGTAATTTTATTGAATGAATGGGCATAAGCATGTAGACGATTTTCATCTTATTAATATTATAATGCGGTAAGGTTTAGATATGACCTTGACGATGACGGTAGTTCACGTGGTTCGTTACATTTTTCTTATTTATTATAGTTTAAATACTAAGTTATTTTCATGTAGAGTTCCACGTTTACAGGTCGATTCACGAGAGTTGGCACGAATGGAATGAATGACTGAATGAAAATGTCTATGTGTGTGTTAACCAATAAAATAGTGGCTCGATTGTATACCGATACAAGTGTCTCTCATACAATGAAAGTTTCGTTCAATCCATTCGTGCCAACTCTCGTGAATCGACCTGTACTAAAGCCATTAGTGGCTTATTATCAGGAAGGGTGCTTGACTATCCGACACGATTACTCCCAACTACATGGTGTTTTCCATAAAGTTATAACCGTGTCGATAAAATGTGTCGCGTATCGCCAGGTGGTGCTGCCGGAGCTGGCGATGATCCGCATCGCGGCGCACGAGGAGAGCGGCCGGCTGCTGGGCCACCGCGTGCTGCCCGTGGTGGGGCTGTGTCCCGGCTACCGCCACGTCAACCTGCGCACTGAGCTGGGCCTGCCGCTGCCCGCCAGCCTGTTCCTGCTGGTGGTCGTCAAGGTGGCGCTCTAACGAAATTAATCATTCTTTTTCAATTATATGAGCGATTTCAGAAAGACTAGTCAATTTCACAGATTCGTTCAGTTCATTTTTGTCTATGTATTTTTTAAATTCTTTATACATTCATGACTGCTTTTGTCAATGGTTGTTTGAGTAGCCAAACTAATTTGGTGTGCGTACGTAGCTTGAGTTAACTGATTATATTACGTAATATATACGGTCTTGTACACTTTCAATATTTATACTATGTCCCAGGATTACGTGCCGGACAAGCTGGCGGAGTTGGCGGACGCCCTGGCCAACCCCATTAAGTACCAGAGCGAGCTGGACAAGCGCGAGCACCAACTGGCCGTGCTCACAGAAGGCACCGACGAGCCTCGCCGCCCCAGCACTTATCCTCCTGTAACTATTCCTTACACTGTAACTATTAATGAGAGGTAGGGCACAGCGAAGTACCACAGCTATAATAGCACTGCTACCTTTCAGGTATGTAGTGTTGTGTTCCTGATGGTGACTAAGGTTCCCAGAGCTCCAATCCCCCTTAAAGGCCGGCAACGCGCTTTTGACTCCCCTGGTGTTACGGGTGCCCAACGCGACGGTAATTGCTTACCATCAGGCAATCCGTCTGCACGTTTGCCACCTTTGTCATAAAAAAAAACCAAACCACATCAAACACCCCTGTCCGTCCCACAGTGATATCTAACACAACAAAAAAGAACATTTTTTTTATTAAGTAAAAACATCTGCTAATGATACCATAATGCATTGAACTGAAGGAAAATGGAAGAATCCACTGCGTCGGGCGTAACTTGATTCCGGGATAACAAACTCAGCTACCAATACTTGTTTTTTTTAATTTTCCTTTACTTCTATAAAAATATATTTAGGAACTCTAGTTAAAAACCCCTACTGTAATAATTGTTTTATGTTACCAAGACTTGTGATGTGTATGGGAGCAATGCAATAATACAATAGCTATAAATCTAGAATGAATAGAATACTGTATCACATCTGACAATATGAATGATTTCTTAGGTAAAATCGCAGCTAACAATGGATGGCAGCCCCAACAAAGCCGCCGTTTGCCCCGAGCCAGTCGTGGAGAACAGCGCGCCTCCGCCGGCGCAAGTCGAACCCTCTGAGCCGACGACGGGTATGCTTCTTAAAATATAATAGTCTTGCTTGTTAGATCATCTACATTTCTAATCCAAGCTCATTATGCACTTTCGATAGTCAGGAAATAAACTATTTGAACCCTAATTAAAATATTTACTATTTAATCAAAGTTGAATAGTTATTTTCAAGGTTAGCTATTGGAATTTGGGATGAAACTAGTCTGAAGCCCACCGGTTGAATACCCATTAGATAACATGATCATTAATGACTTTTCTGAATATGCTGAAACGTTACTATAATCTGGTTTACTTTCAGAACAGAACTTAAATTTTTCGTGTACAAAATATTTCATTTCTTACTTTTCTTACTGTTTAGAACCGCCTGAGTGCAAGTCGAACGGCGGCGCGGAGGAGCCGGTATCGGAAACGCTGGATGCATTGTTATCGCTGAAGGTCGTAAAGGAGAAACGCTCCGAGCTAGCCCGCAAGCTGGACGCGCTGCGACGCAAATACGACAAGGAGAAGCGTCCGCTGTCGGCGTACGTCAGCACCAAGCTAGTCAAGAAGCTGTCCTCCAAGAATATGTGAGTTGATTCACTATTTAACACATCATTTATATGTTACGTAGCTCGAACGCTAAACAAAAGTAGATTATATTTTATTTTTATGCTGCTTTAATCAGAATAAAAACGAAAGATTTATTAGCAATGAAAATTCGACTTACGTAGCAGTAATTAATTCGCGTGTTGCGTTGTGAACTGATAGAACGTCAAATCATGTGATTTATTCCACGCATTATTTTTATTGCGATTGTGTTTCTACACGAATTGCATCTTGTGCATTCTAGAATTATTGAATACGATACTTCAAGAATCTCTCGTGTTTTGCGTGGCACTAACGCGGTGTATGCTCGTCCATCAGCATCGGCGAGCCGAGCTCGAGCGACGAGGGCGCGGGCGCGGGCGCGGGCGCGGGAGCGGGAGCGGGCGGCAGCGCGGCGGCGGCCGAGCGCGAGCTGCGGCTGCGCTACCACCACACCATCTACGCGGCACTCGAGAAGCACGTCATGCTGGACCAGCAGCGGCAGATGCGCGCGCTCACCGTCAGTACACACAGACACGGCAACCACATTTGTGAAAATTATATCACGCTGTTTATATCATACATCTCTTCAGCACTACATTAACATCGGTTTTCTGAAAGTTTTGAGTGTAATATACGTTAACATACACATATCGAAAATAATAATATCTAGATAAAAGAAAAGAGTTCATCGCTTTGTAGGGAGCTGGAGACCCAGCGTGTAACGTCTTACATTGGATCTTTGACGTCACGG
The DNA here is from genome assembly GCA_022674325.2 of Grapholita molesta. Taxonomy (NCBI): domain Eukaryota; kingdom Metazoa; phylum Arthropoda; class Insecta; order Lepidoptera; family Tortricidae; genus Grapholita; species Grapholita molesta. Next base: position 19,785,135 of record CP053121.2, on the reverse strand, counting down.
GTGTAGTTTAGAGATGAAAATATTTTCAAATTTATTGGTGATGTTGTAACATTTAATTATCGAACAACCGTCAATAGAGCGGCCGCCAATGGCGACTTTTCCCCACCCGAGATCATACACCCCTTTGTTATATCGCAATACTTTTGTATATATTTTTAAATCTCGTTTATTGTGAGTTTCCATCCGCCAAATATAAAGGAATATGTATCAAGAAATCTATTAAATAAGTAGTTCTTAAATCGGCTATTTATAGAAGTATAAGATTAATATTTGTGTTACAAAAAATAAAAAATAATAAACAAAAGACAGCATGCACAGCAACTAATGATTTCCTTACCTTTTGACAGGATTCCCTAGACGCGGAAAAAAAGGAAGTCCTTGGCCGGCTTGCGAACGATCGTAATAAGGAAGTAAAGGCGCTGGCCAAGAAAACTAATCGGGACAAGGATGAAATCCTGCGGATAAAACGGGAGATTCACTCTCAGGTTTGTTACCATAGAAATGTCATTATTTATTCGTAGTACAAAAATAGTAGATTGTGTCACAAGGGAGAAAAATTACATATTTATGGCGAGGGCGTATATTGAATCCGAAGAAACGAAGGGAAGGTGTCTACACCAGTTTTAAAATAGACGCCTGAGCGTAGTAAGCGATTCAAGTGTTAAGGCCCGAGGCAGAATAAATTCTGCTACCGTGTGAGACATAGGTACTGCTTTTTACAGTTTTCACACCACCAGAAAAGACAATTAATTATCGATATATTTTATCGACACCGTGTTTTTTAATTTATTTTAATTGTATATATGGAGAATATATCATAACTGGCAGTGAGACAACAGTATCGACACTACATCTTTATTAAATATGTATTTTAAAACTTTTTTTTTTTTTTTTATGGATTTAGAACACATACAGTCATATAAATACATAAGTTCAAAAGTGCATACTTGCATAGTAAGCACGACAATTAAATTGTTGTAACAAAAAGACCTGGAGGTTCATAACGTATGATTCAATAAATAGGTGAAACAAGCATAAGCATAAACATTAGGCCCAGAGTAGAAACATATGTACAGTAAATATTATTGTAGCACTATGATTTGAACATGAAAAGTAAAATAATAGGTACTCAAATAACAATGCAAACAAAAGAAGAAAAACACACCTGTTAACCGACTTCAAAAAAAAATAATTAAAATCTTTTTTTATAATATATAAAATCTTATGTCAATAAAGCACCTTGTTCAATAAAATAATATATATGTATTGCGATTGATCAACCTATTCGTCTCTTTAACATACAATTGATTTCACACGATGAAAATCTAACCCTAGTAATATGGCCTAGTTCTGCGTCCGGCTCGGCTACGTCCGATATCGTATGAATTCGTAAAAAATAGTGATCGTCCGCCTAATCAGCCCTTAATGATTCTGAAGCAATTGCGATAGTTGTTAAAAATATGTATATTCGTGTAAAATAAATATAAAGATTTATTCACTCATGTGGCTTATATAAATAAATAAAAATAAATAAATATTCCGGGACAATCTTACACAAATCGACCTAGTCCTATGGTAAGCTCAGTACGGCTTGTGTTGTAGGTACTAAACGACGATATACCTATATAATAGATTGATACATATAAATACTTAAATACATAGAAAAAAACCCATGACTCATGAACAAATATCTGTGCTCATCACACAAATAAATGCCCCGACTGAGAATCGAACCCAGGACCATCAGCTTCATAGGCAGGGTAACTACCCACTAGGCCAGACCGGCCGTCTTATATGTATAATGCCGTATATATGTATAAGGCCGGTTATATGTATAATGTTCATTGCTAGAATTGTGGTCGATGGATTAAATAAGCGACATATGCGTACATAAGTGCAGGACTAGAACGTACTCGTTACATAACGCGCGCACTGTGCGAGTGCCGTAACGTCGGGCTCTGTCGGCAGTCGGTGGAGCGCGGCGTGGCGGAGTGCTCGCAGCTGGAGCAGGCCTACGCCGCGCGCCGCGAGGCCCTGGCGCGCGCGCACGAGCGCCTGCGCAACGAGCTGCAGCGCCACCGCGACCAGGTACCACGACAACAATACCAATTATCTTTATACTGAACCTTTTTTATTGCAATAGTAGTTTATGCAACTGTGCACAACGAAGGGCATTACAACAATAACATCTAACGAGTGTTGTAATGCCTAATTATGTACCGTTGCATACTAGTAGTTTATGTATCTGTGCATAATGAAGGGCATTACAACAAGAGTGTGGTTTTATGAAACGAACCGAAGGCGAGTTTCATAATAACATCACACGAGTGTTGTAATGCCTAATTATGTATAGTTGCATACACTACTTTATCTACACACATCATAAGTGTTTTAAGATGGGTTCAGGAACCGTGTTGAAATAACCGGCATTATTACTAGTGATACTTGTAAACATTAAAAAGTCAACGAACAAAACAAATTACAGCTTGGAATGGCGGCGATTCGTATATATTTCTCTATTATTTCTTTTCTATATTATATTATATTTCTCTAATATTATCTCTGTCAATTTTTTTTAAACCATAGACAAGCGAATTAATAAGCTTTCTATTCTATCGTCACTCGAGGTCAAATGTCGTTAGATTTATATTTAAAAAAACATAACTAGAATAGACATCCCACTTTGAAAGCTGTTCCAAATTTAAACCCAGAACCTACTGTTTTCAGGAGGTAATATTAAATTTACATCTCCATTAATTTATTATGGTTGGTAATGCTGGTCATTGCCTACGGTTTCTGGACGCATTTTAGAGCACTAATGATATGTACGTAGATAAAAATTGAATGCTGGCATTTCTGAATAAAATTAGGATTCTCATTCAAAGATTGTTCGAGTTCTAGTTGATTAAACGTTTACTTGAAGTATTGCGAGTAGTCGATATGTCAATACTGACTTGACCCCTGTGACAGGAGCTGCTGGAGCTGGAGCGCCTGTGCGGGCCGCCGGAGGGCTAGGGCCGCGGCGCGCGCCCGGACGATCTCCCGCCGCCGCACCGAGGCGTCTCCGCCCCGAGGCTCTTTACTTTTGTTAGGAATCTGTGATATTATCGCCTAAGGAGAGGAACGTACGAGTGGAACGCGTCTCCAGTCGCGTCTCGACGGGCAGTATTGTTTCGATTTCGCAATCTCGTAGTTTTAAATGCGTACCATTTTCTAGAGGTTCGGCCGCCGCGACCGTCGAGCGGACTGCGGCCGAGCCGTCCCCGGTGTGGGTACACGATATGTACCGTGTTGGCTAACTGGGTGGCTGTTAAACTGATTTCGCTCCGTTTCGTGCTAAGGATATGCGAATATGTCGTGACAGTCAGGTGTGTCGTGTGTCAGAAGTGTGTTTCATGAGAAGTGTTTGTTATGTTATTGCATTTAATATGATAATAACTTAGTGTAGAGGCAACTTGCCAGGGTGTAGTCGGCGAAGTAGTCGGTCGGAGAGCCCGGTCGCTCCCGTACGGAGGTTCCGTTTCGAGGTTCGGCTCCGACGCGAGACTTCTTGTCCGAGGTTTGATGGGCTTGATAATATACGTTCAAATTAAATATCTATACATATCGGAAGCACAACATACTTTGAGATAATTTCACTATAATTTTTGGTATAAGGTTTCTACGATGGTTCTTCCTTTGATTAGTAGTTTGTAGACGTATTCCAAAAGTAATATTAATTATGAAAAGAGATTCTTATGATGGTTATTCCAATGATTTCTGGTTAGTGAATGTGTTTAATGCGGTAAGTATTATTATTTTTATTGCAAAAATATTAAACAATTATTATACACTTTATTGAACGCCATTTTTGAAATAATTGTAAGCATAAATCAAAAAAAGGTTATCTTCCGGATCCATATATTGTAGATTGATTATCTATCGATTAGTATAATTATGATTGATTATTACTGATTACACGAGGCAAACCAAAGTTCAGGCACGCCGCCGCGCACGCGCGGGCGCGAGCAGTAGTGGTTGGCTCGATATGATATGTATGGCTTGGCAACGTAATCGTACTAACCGCTCAGTCAGTAATGTAGGTTGTAGATTAACATTCCATTTTTGATTAGTAATTAATATTATAGCCGATGTATTTTACGACTACTGTTCGATTTTAATTTTAAATTACTATTGCTTCCACTGATATTATATTATTTTAAACTAATATATTTACAATATATTTTTCCCTATACCTATTTTTTTAATGTAGCTCTCTTAACCAAATTAATTATTTACCGTATCTTTATCGGATACAAGTAGTCGATCTTATAGATTATTATAAAGTTAAGACCCCAATTTTACTTCCAAAGTACGTAACTCGAAGGATAACGTTCGGCTAGCAATAATTTTAACTATTGTAAGCAACAGTCATTAATTGTAAGATCGTAGTGGCCTTGTCCCCGGGCGGATCGAAAGGTATTCGTTAATGTTAACAAAGTCAGAGTAATGTTCAAGCAGCTGTAGCCCGTGTTGTGCTGCGACGCCGCTCGAGCCGCGTCCCGATAATGGCATTATTACCACTTTTAAGGAATACCTATAGTGTTGCCCTTCCGTATGCCACTAGACATAGTTTTCATTGATAATGAAAACCAAAAATAGTTACATAACTACAGAGGCCGGGAAGTATGGGGTTGCCGGCCGAGTATATGTAGGCCGAACGCAGTGAGATCGATTTGATACGAGGCCGATAACCCCATTCAGACCAAGGTATGATTAATGCTTTTCTCAAACATGCAATACAATAGTAAAAAAAGCTCCAAGTAATAGGTATAAGCTTTATTAAAAAAATACTACAAGTAAACTCGTTAATTGCAAAATTTACCAAAAATTGATAGAATCTCATCGAACCAACCAGCCAAAATTACTAATGTTATTTTTTTTAATGTACAATTGCCACGATGCTGTGTGAACTTACGTGAAATCACAATTAAAACAGAGACCATTGGCGGCCTAGGCCGGCGATGTTAACCTTACCGACCTCTCGTGACTCTCGTCTAGCCAAACCTGCAACGACATACTTCGCAGCAAAGGAACATAATGGCAATATTGTAATGCTTGTTTGAGGAAAGAGTATTTCGTGGCCCATTTTAAATAATAATGTCCTTAATTTTCTTAACCTTGTTAAATACTGCTTATGTCACTGCCACGATAAGCCTTGTTTTCACCGTCTTTCCAGTTCCATCTTGATTTTTCTTAAATATTTATGCATTACGCGTACTCATTACGTTTAACTTCTATGGTGCTTTCTACTAAATTTAGTCGCGATGTACTTAAACCAGATTATTGCATAGTCAGATAGTAACTTTATATAATTGTAATGTTCGGTAGCGTTTGTCACAAATTTTAATATAGGCTTATCGCAGAGTACGAGGATGAGGGAAATCAAATTGTATAATGCTGACATGAAAATTCTCTCATATCTATATTGTATCATTGCGATAAAGCCCATTTTGAGTGAAAACTAGAGTATTTGTTTGTAAGCGTTTTTGACGCAATAGTCACAAGAAAAGCGGTTTTCAACAGTAATTTAGAAGCCACACATAGGTACATTTTGACTGGTGAAACCTTACAAACCACTGGAAATAAATTTGTCGGTACGGGAGACCTTATGTGTGGTAACCATGAGTGGGCTATACTCCATTTTGTAGTGTAGGGTATCTGTGCTTAGAGAACACAATATCGGATATTTATTGCAATCGGTATCTATTGCTTCTTTAATGAATCCCGTTATGTTCGACAAAACGTCTTATTAGATCACATTACGTAAATCCATTTAGAGCCATGGAATTTAGTCACTTTTGACAGCTCACAGGGAAATGATTAGGGCGTAGGTAGACGTAGATGAAAGTTATTTCGCGGTTAAGTCACGTAACGAATACCCGTGTTTCAGCAATAACATATTAATAACAATAAAAAATACAAAATATATCCGTCTCTACTTATCTTAAACGAAACGCAATAATGTTCACGTTTTCATAGACCTTAAGGTACGGTGCGTTCATATTGTCCAAAGTATGTTATATTGCAAAGATTCTTTGAAGAACTACATTGTTGATATTCTGTACCTTCTAAAGTGCCTATAAGTTAATTATTTTTGGCTTAGAGTTTTTACAGCGACTCAATACAATATGGACTCACCGATTAACAGTCAAGTGCAATATTAAATTAAGACTCGATGAGCGCTTTGGACTTATGAGTTTCCGTAATGTGTAGAGTATCATTATAGCTGCCAAATATAAGTGTATATCATCAATTCATCATAGAAGTAACGGATGTTATTACACTTGCTCATACTACATACATATTCTTCATTTACTTACCACTCGATATATTTTAGATACAATGAAATTTACACCGTTTGGTAGTTTAATCTTGTATGAGGATTTCACTTGATAATCAGACCCTCGATATCTAGTAACATGTAATATTGAAGCGAGTTATTTAATTAAGACTGTAGTCCAACGTACTAATAACAACAAAACCATACGTAGAAGTTAATTACGTTACGTAATAATTTATATTTTTTGAGAAATTAACAGAAACCCTGTGTACACAATTATCACGTCACGATAATGAAGGGTATTGCGCACTAATAATTGGAGTAAATTAATATATTTAAATTGTGAGTAAAAGAAAGTATTTGCTAACTTGGTAAAATTGCAATATTATCATATTAATAATTATATTTTAAAGTGCCATTAATTATTTTGTTGTTGAAGAAAGCGAAAATGTTGGTCTTATTTGGCAATTATAAATGAGGTACGGGCAGCGGCAAATGTAACTAAATATATCGGGACAGATCCTTATTTGTATAGCAGAAAGGAAGAGTTACAATCTAGTGGGCCACTTGGCTGCTACAATTCGTAGCCTACGAATGATATGATGCTGACTGTACCTATATTAAAATGCAATCTGTATAAGACCATGCGAAAAGTTATATCTTGTAGTGTGTTTATTTTGTCACAAATAATAAACAGTAATTTAAGTACACTGAAATAGTAAGGAAACAGGGAACCTTTTACTTGATCGCCTTCGTGTGCTATATTCGAAATTGTTATAATAATAGGTAGTGTGTATGTATATACTTGTGTGCGATTGTATTACTGTTAGGTAAATGCAAATTATGGCCAGTTTCTGTCAAAACCCTGTGTCTCATACACAATAGGGTGCCAGTAGAATACGACACATGAAGATCGAATATAAAACACTTGCCTTTGTAATTTAATATTAGCTGTCGAGTTCTGGTCTCTTATTGATCGATCGTGTATATTAGATTGTAGATAGCTACAGAAATACTGTATTTTAGAACGCCCACCTAAAAGAGCAGGTCTGTCTAGTTCCCCTCGTGTTTTAGAATTATATTGTATTTAAATACTATTTGACGGTGATTTTATTTGTCATACTCCTAGGCATATAGATAATATACTAACTTGTTATGTTCGGTCGTTATGACGATCGACAATAAATTATTATTTATCTATTGATACGAGCATGTCTTAATACTATCTCAGGAGAAGAAGTCAACGTTTGTCTCAAAAGAAAAATAAATAGATCTATGATTCCTTCAGATCACCGGTTTTAATATCGCATGACGAAAACGTATTGATGAAGTGTTAAGTGTGTCTTTCTTAGAGTCGTAGTTTCATTATGGTTTCTATTTGTGTAAGATTGCTAGTTCACAAAAACTGCAATGTAGGTGTCCTCGGTCAGGATTTGCGAGCTGTGTGCCTATTTCTTGACTGAAACTGCACAAATATAGTCGCTAAGGATGAATGTTATTAAGAAGAGTTAATCTGTATTATTCTGTTTCAAACTATGGTCTCGCTCTGTCCCACTAATGCATTATAGAGTTCATAAGACGTAGTTAATGTAACCGGTGTAATTTTGCCAACTAGATAGTAAGAGTTAGCTTGTTATAAATAATCCGACTGCAGCTTCGACCAGACACGAGAGGAGAGGTTCGAACTTCTGGCATGATAGATTACATTTTAAAGTATATATATGTGGTTTAGCGTTTTAGCGATCGTAATTTTAACATCCTACTTGTGTTTTGTTTCTTTACAAATTGTCAAGAACGATATGCCGCCGTAAATATATTGTATAAAAACGGAAAAACGCTGTGGTTTCGAGAACTACCTTTTGTATTATCATCTCCTTTACAACTGAATTCTAACTTCTAGAATGGTATCGTCTGACTGACTTACACTCATTGTAAACGTATACGTATATCTAAAATATCTACAAGTATTTGTTATTTTTTATACTCTTACTAATACTATTACCGATACGTTGAGAAGTAATATTTTTAAATGTTCTTTACATACCAACTACCGTTACTATTCACTTTTTCGGGTCTTCCTGCTTTATACGCTTTTTACTCAAGTATGATTATTTTACATAGTTAAGTAAATGAAATAGAACTACTAAACACAAACATGGCTACTTAGCCTACTTAATTATTTGCCATATTGCTATTTATTTATATAGGTATCAGTGGCGGCGGGCGTGGGGGATAGTTCGTTAAGCTGTCGGGATCCGGCTTGTTAGGACGCGCCGCCGCTGATAGGTATGCATATTTTATAAGCATTTACACTTCCGTTCTATTGTATTGTGTCTTGAACTTCTACTGAGTTTTTATACTGCAATAATTAAAAATTATATAATTATTCGTCTTAGAATATATATGCCGTTATTTAATAGTAAAATAATAAAATATACACTAGGAACTAAGAAATCTTACTCCGCCGGTTGTCTTATTTTAATATCTATAAATTTATATTTCTTTATAAGTGCATTTGTTTATGAAATTCTATTAAAATAACATAACTGAGCGGGGTGAGGAAGTGATCGGCACATTTCTTATGATCTATAACATTAAGCGTCGCGCGCGACGGGTTGTGAATAGTGCGAGTATGTACGAGTAGATTAACTTCGGAGCTGCAGTAGGGTGCCGTAGAGCCTGTAGTCCACTCCCGCCCCCACCCCGTGCGAGCCGTCTGTGAACATGCAACCACACCAATAATCGCCCACAGAATATTGGGGATATATTTAGTGTATACTTCTAGCAGGAACAGCAGGAGGAACTTAGTATAATTTGTTATGAATCTAATATCCAAGTCCATTATCTTTGGCATTTCATGAATTATAGATATCTATTGATCTTACTGTTGTCAAATATTTCACCGACCTTTGAAGACACCAAACAGCGTTATTAAACCATCGAGGTAGGCAGCTAATTTAAAGCTTACCATATAATTATATACCATATAATACTTTTGATATAATTATCGACCATATCTTAGGCGCAGCAGTTTGATGTACAAACACATAGATTAAATTATTTCGCATTTAACATGCGGCGTTTCTTAGAGACATTGAATGGTCTATTACTGTCAAGGAACATACAAGACATGGCATACAAAGCCGCGTTCCTTGCATCCTGGCAAACACATTAGCGACATCTATCATGTTTTACAGCAGTACATCTCAGCTATACTAGTTCTATGGAGATATCTCGCTGTCAAAATAACTCAACATGTATCCATAGATGGCGCTGCGCCACATACTACCGTAAAGAGAGAAGTAGCTAACATGTCGGCGGAACGCGACTTTGTAGACATTGTTATTCCATATCTTGTATGATCCTTGATTTCTGTATTTTTTCATATCATTATATTGTATCTGCTTTAATATTTTACGCGTTTTAATATTGGCGTGAAGTGATAGCTACGATTGATACAAGTTTGTTTGTTAGTAAGATTTTTTTGTATATGTGTTGGCTATATTAAAGAAATCATGTAATATTTTTGTTAAGAATTGTGTATCTATGCAATGTTGTTACCACTTTGTTGAAGTGAATATTTGGTATTTTTAAGTCGCACTCATTTAATCGGAGCAAAGATCTGTTATCTCAAATTGGTATAATTGTTATCGTGCCAGTAAAAATGTTTAATTTGCCTTTGTTAATAATATTATTTACTATAAACTATAATTCCTATGTTATTATTATTACTGAGAGTGAGAGGTTTGTTTGTTACCTTTCATAATTTATTTCGTATTTTAGCTTACTTTGTTATTGATGAACATGATAAATTGGCAAAGCTGTCTGTTTTAAATACTCAATAGTCGGCGTAACACAAAAACAAGGCAAGTCGAGTAGAAGGTGCTTTGCGATGCTGACATTGAACTAAAACTTTACTTATTTGATAGTTTTGTACGAAGTGAATATTACAGTTACTTTTCCCATATGCATAGATTTTTTCAACCAAAAACAAGTAAAATAAGAAAATATCTGGTAATGCTCTAATTGCAAATGTAGGGTTCAGTACTGTTTGCCAAAAATATTAACTATAATGAATTAAAGTGACGAGATGTGAAATTACAAATCTATTTATATATGTTCAAATTCTATAAGGATAACCTACCTTCTACTTATTAGGGTTCCGTAGTCAATTAGGAACCCTAAAGGCTAAGTTCAGATGAAAGCGCTACGGCTACGCACGGTTCGCTCGGCGCACGGTTTAAGATTTGATTGACTCGATTTGTCACAATCTTAAACCGCGCGTTCGTCTGAACAAGAGCCTTATAGTTTCGTCACCAGTTTGTCCGTCTGTCTGTCTGTCCCAGGTTATGCTCAGTGACAGTTAGCCCTTGATAGCTGTAAAAAGCCAGGGGAATACGGGAGGTAAAATTGTTTTTCGGTTTAACTCTAAAGTTCGAGGTGTCGTTCGATAATTGTTTTTAATACAATAGGGTATTGTAATTGCCTTTAAACATTTTTAATAAAGTAAATGTTTTCCGTTATAATCGCTTCGGAAATAAAAAGCTTTCATACCGCCTCTAACTTTTGAGCCACAAGTCAAAAAATCATGAAAGTACCTACATTTTAATAAAGTCTTCCAAGGAAAATTATTTCGAACTGATCGGTTCAATCGTTTTTGAGTTACGGATCGAAAACTACAGAACCTTACACTGAGCATGGCCCGACATGCACTTGACCGATTTTATTTTGTAACATTGGTACGTAACAAACGAGTACTTATTTATGGAAGTATTTATATCTTGTTGAAACGTGTAGTTCTGGGCGGCTTACACTCTCTAAATAGTTCTAGTCATTTTTAATTCCTCCGTGTTGTAATCGATACATAACAAGTATGCCTGTTTATGGGTAGACAATATAATATTAATCAATATGAATGTTAAACAAATATATATAGGTGAAACTTATATCTATTAAATTTGATGTCTGTTCTATGTTGTGGTTTTAATGAGTCTTATCGACTTCCCTTGCCTTACTATAACATAGCACTACCATTAGTTGTCAAAAATGTCTGCGTACATATTTGCATGGCGAAATTGCACAGAGCCCTAATAAATCGACTTAAAAACATGACGTATGCCAACTGTTGTAGCTCATGGTAGTGTAACTATTTCAAAATTTAAGAGCACCGCCTCGAAAGGTTTGAAGTAGCAAGATTTACTCTATTCGCGTAATGTGAGCCTTAATATATCAAAGCCAAAGTATATTCACGGGAAGAGCATATTATGTATGCGTAATTTCTATAATTCGATTAAGCTTCTTGTGAGTTTTGGAGTCCCTTACATCTATTGTTTTGTTTTAAATCTGGAACATATTTTTTACGTTGTTCTTGATACGTACATATAAATACCTAGGACTCAGGAGTACACAAAACATATAGAAAACAGTTTTTATTTTTCTGTGTGTGAGATATTATTTGCCAATAGTGACCGACCGAAACATGTTTTTTCGCCGAAACCGAAACCGAAACCGAAGGTTCGGTTTGATTTTAGTTTCGGCCGAAACCGAAACCGAACCTTTCATAAATCTGGTTAAAATGTTAAAAGAAAATGCTCGTAGGCCCGTTTTTTCCTAATATCTCATTTATACAATATCTCGCCAACCTAATATTACACGTTTTTACGTTCAAATCTTATTATAATGAAATTTCAGCATATTAAATTACAATAGATCTGGATCTAAATTTTACTACCATATGAAGTAAAAAAAATACATGTAGTGGTACACACACTGGTAGTACAAACTGGTGGTTGTACAAATACACACTGGTAGCCACTTTTCAATGTATATAGGTGGTATAAAATTAAACAAGCGGGCTGAGCGAGCGAGTGAGCGCTGGTAGCCTAGCGGTAAGAGCGTGCGACTTGCAATCCGGAGGTCGCAAGTTCAAACCCCGGCTCGTACCAATGAGTTTTTCGGAACTTATGTACGATATATTTACCAGTTGCTTTCCGGTGAAGGAAAACATCGTAAGGAAACTGGACTAATCCCAATAAGGCCTAGTTTGCCCCATGGGTTGGAAAGTCAAATGGTTCTCGCTCGCTTTCGTAAAACTAATGCCTACGCCAAATCCTGGGATTAGTTGCCAAGCGGACCCCAGGCTCCCAAAAACTGTGCAAAATGCCGGGACAACGCGAGGAAGATGATAATGGTATAAAATAAATCAAGTTATTTACTTACTTAAAAAAATGCTCATATTTTTATTTACTTCTGGTTTCTTAATAAATTTAAATTCAGTCTCAAATATCACAATCAGCCAGCCTAGAAAGGCTAATTCAAATATAATTAGATAATCACCAGGGATCGGATATTCGGATCGATATTTACCTAAACTTTGGCGACATGAACGGTAGGATACTTATCTATATATACAAACGTGAAAGTCCTGACTGACAGATCAACGCCCAGCCCGAATCGCTTATCTTAAATAGCTGAGTTTTTCACAATAGGTAGTTTATATACCGTAAGCATCCAATAAGAAGGGATTTTTGGAAACTCCACCATTAAGGGGGTAAAAAGAGGGTTGAAAGTTTGTATGGGGATTGTGTAACATTTAAAGCTAGAAACTTGAAATTTTGTGTAAACACTCCTTATTTAAATACAAGAAAAGTAATTTCAGCGTTTCTTGAAATTCATCCCCTGGGGGATTCTTCCGCGCGTGCGAAGCCGCGGGCAAAAGCTAGTAACTTATAATTTTTTATATTTAAATATGCTTGTTTATTATGTCCCAGGTGTTACTATGGGGGGATATTAACACTGTGTCAATATTCACGCTGAGGCTACATTACATACAGTGTTATTGATAGATCTGGGTACGTAAGAATTTATTCCCTTAAGAAAATAGTTAAATATATCCATAAACTAAACATGATTCAGCAACTGGCGGCGGTCGGCAGCAGAGTCAGGCGAGCGGCGCCATATTGCCAGCCAAGCCGAGGGCACCCGACGTTAATCGAACGGAATCGGAAAGTATGATGTTAAAAGTTTCGGTCGGCCGAAAGGTTCGGCCGTTTTTGGCCGAAACCGAAACTCGGGCCGAATCTTGATTTTTTGGCCGAAACTGGCCGAAACCGAAACCGAAACCGAAACTTCGGTCGGACACTATTTGCCAATTATCCATACTCAAGCTTTGTCATTGCTAAGTGTGCCAAGTTCTTTTACAAGTCGGTGCACACTGCAGACACAGTGTATGAAATGCGCGTTCTAAGAAGAATAAGATGCATATTATGCGCTATGCGTCCTCAGGTTGTTGCGCCCCTGACTCAGAAACTACAGAAACCTTACCTATCCGAGAACCATAACTTTTGCAATACCTAACTAACCTTACGCGAAATTGGTTGTGAGCTTTCAGCCCCTTAGGTTATTTAAAAGACAGTGTCAAAATGACTTACTTAATGAAAGAATAAACATTTCTTTAGATACATTCATGTAAATATAAAAATTGTAAATTACAAAAAAAATCGTGTGTACCTACATATACTATGTTCAGCCAAATTAAACTACTTCGTCGGTTATCGCCTTTTATAAGTCAAAGGGCGGGATTCCAAAACTTCGTGATGTCTGACCCGTTAGCCCAGTTGGAGTCGGAATGCGAGAAGTGCTGTTTCAAGCCTAGAGTACCTCCTCGCAAGGTTTGTGGTTGTAATAGTAAGCGACAGATTTACAATTTACGTGTACCTACCTACCTACTGTGAGCCATACATAAAAGAACCTACATAGAGTAGCAACGGCAAACGCAAAGGCCGTTCCTCTCGCAATAGTTTCGGTACGGTTACTACACCTTAAAAAAAATATCTTCGGTTTCTATCAGGCGATTCACAGGGCGTTATAATTATAACTTATAATTATAACACACATATAGGTATATGTGAGGTCTATACGTGGGTATGTACATAATATAGATATTTATTTGTATGTATAGCAGTAAAGATGTGTAACGAAATATAGGTATAGGTAGGTATTTGGCCATTTTGACCGCCAGATTTAAGATGAAAAATTGATTTAAAAATACTATGTAAAATGTGACGGACACATCTCGTACCTACTTGTGACTTGGTACCTATAGTTATTCTTGCAGTTTTTCTCCATTGGCTGATGTTACAGTTGACGATAGTTGGAGCCGGTAGCGACATCGGCAGGATCGTGTCTCTCATCCTCAAACAGGAGAATGTGATCAAGACGCTGGCGCTGTATGACGACCAGCCCGATCGGTACGTGCTGGGCGTCGCCAATGATTTGGCCCATATCGATACTAGCCCTGAAGTCGAGGCGTATCAGGGAAAGGCATTTCTTCAGCATGCTTTATATGTAAGACCATTTGTACTTTAGTATAGCCATTTGGACAAAAAGCTCATTGAAGATGCTGTTGTGTTGGTTTATTAAAGCTTTATATCACTCTTAAATATTATTGTCGCAAATAACTAGTTTGGCAATTCGGTACCTACTTCCATCTAGGTTAGGACTTACAAATAAGGCTGTCCCTTTTTTTATGAAATGTAAGTAATATTAATAGATATATACGCGTCGACTTGAGAACCTCCTCCGTGTTTTTTCGTCGGTTAACTAGGTATATTTGCGGGAATGGGGTTTTTTATTCATATTCATAAGAATCATAAGTCATTCATAGCTCCGCTACTGGAGATTGATAAGGCCCTCATTAAAGCGAAAAAGTTTCATAACGCGATATTTACATTTATAACATACCTACACATATTCATGCGGAGGTAGTGATGTTGCTGGCAATAAAGATAAATTTAAAATTTACATAATTCACTCCAGATTAACACCAAATAATAGTCTAAAGATGTTAGAGGTTCAGGTTTATTGTAATAATTAGGTATTATTTTGCAAGAAAACGTAAGAAATACCTGATTATTTGTATATTGAAATACGTGTGATGTAATGGAATGCAAAACACTTTTGTACAAATTTTAAATAAAAATGTTTCTCTTAAACATAATAAAGTCAAAGTTCCAATGTAAGCTACATAGGACTTTAATTAGCAAGTGACTAGCCAACTAGCCATATGTACCCATAAAATAATGTTTAGAAAGAGTCAAACTGTCCTACAGTTGGCAAAAGAGAAATCTTTGTAAAATTGGCAAATTTTTTTATAAATATTATATAGAGCGAATATAAGGGCAGTGCAGCTTAAATATAGCTGCCTACACGTTAACAAACTTCACAGAATGCGGACGTAGTGTTGATCTGTGGTGGGTGCTACGAGCTACCACCGTGCTGCAACGAGCCGGACCGCGAGCTGTTCTTTAAGAACATGCAGTTCGTGCGAACCACCACCATCGCTGCGGCGCAGTTCTGCCCATACGCCATCATCGCCGTGCAGACTCCACCGGTCGATTGCAACTTTGCCCTTTGTGCGCATGTTAGTCGAATCTTTAAACTTTAGATAAGTTTTATCCTCATCAGTTATCATGTAGGATATTCGGGTCGCCGTGACGCCCACGGACAGTGCTTTCGCTTGGATTAGGGTTAGCGAAACAGCGATTAGAGTCCTTTACAATCACCACAGATAAGCTTGAACCATCTTAATCATCCTTACAAAAACGCAAAATTGTCACCTCATTGGTTAGCACCTTATTTCAGTACATATCCGTTATGTTGTAGACATTGAAGGTTCTCAAGAAATACAACCGGTACCGCCTACTGGGAGTGAACTCCGTAAATGCTATGCGGGCCAACCAGTTGTACAGCTCCATGATGGGCACGGACCCCACCAATTCCAAGGTCGCGGTTGTCGGTGGTTGCGGACGGTGCACGCGCGTGCCCGTTTTCTCCGCGGCTAAGCCTAACCCTGGGGACTGCAATGTGCCCAAGGTATCATAGTCTTATATTTTTACCACATGACACTAACCGAATGTCACATGTATCGTTGCACGAGAGGTGAACAAACTGCTGCCGAGTGAAATACAAAAAAATTCACCTCACTACCGCGAGGAAAAAAATTACTCTAAAACCTTAAAAAAATAATCAAAATTATTGGTACACCATTAATCATACGAAACATTAAATAAAAGAAGATCCAAACAGTTGCCGTCCAAAAAACACTTAAATTAGTAATAAACATGCAATTTGTATGAAATTACTGTGATCTATAGAGTATATTGAATAGTAGGGCTGTGACCCTTGAGAATAAAGTGCAAATTTGCTATCTGTTTTTAAAGAATAAATAAGTACGTTCCGAGCTCCAAGGCTAGACTAGTTAGTTAACGACAGAGCCCTAATAAACAACTAAGTATTATAAATGTTCAATTAGCCATATTATTCTACCGATCCGTATCTTAATATTGTAGAATACGTTGAACTGCCTGAGCCGTCTCGTGCGCGAGGCCGACGACATCATCTGCAGGGTAAAGAGCAACAACGAACAGGGGCATCTTTCCATCGGCTTCTCCACTGCAAGATTCGTTTTAAATATTATGAAAGGTTCTATGATTATTCATTTACATTATTAGTTCTTACGAAATATCCAATAAGGTATCTGACCTACGAAATCATATGAATTAATTTGAAAGTCGTTTCCATAGTACTTGGTTTTTATAAGTGTCTAAGTGCCTTATATTATACGGCAGTGGGCATTACAAAACCTAGCATTTATTTGTCACTTCACATAAATGCTAGGTGTTGATATTCGCTTTATAAATAGGGGAGCAATCTCATTACAAGCCAATATTTAAAGTAGGTACTTATCACGTATATTATATAATATGTAACTGTTAAAATGTTAAAATGTTAAACAGACAAGTTTGTCACGACAGAAAGACATTTGTGGAAATATAAATAATTGTTACGAGTATAAGTATAATATACATTTTATAGTATAAGTTTTTGATAGGAATATTCGAGACACCTACACTTCTCGACAGTGCGTTGGTGGAGCAAAGCGATCCAGAAAAATGTTACGGAATGCAAATTTGTGCCACCCCTGTCACGGTGGGTAGCATGGGCATCGAGCAGTACACCATCCCCGAGCTCAGCGAAGACGAAATGCAGCTGCTGTCAGATGCCAAGTTAGTAAAGTACATATTTTGAGGTTATAATTTAAAGCTATATTTTGAATAATCATCTTATTTATAATTGAAAGTTGTATCTATTCTAAGTTGGTTAACATTTCCCATATTATCCTGTGAAATGTTATGTTTTTGTCATAACAAAAAAACACATCTCCTTAAATGTGTAAACACAACTCATGAGGAATCTCTATACGTGCAACTTATCATTTTAAAAACTAGAATTTAGCACCAGCGGATTTATGTTGAAGTTAACGTGAAAACAGTGCCCATTAATATCGTTATCAATATCTTAGATGTCACGGCCATATCAATTTAACTACAGTTTTCTAGAAGTCTAAATGTGAAATTCGCACTATCCTGACTCATCGATTCCCACTTAGGTATCTTATTTGATTGTAGTTGTGACCTTATCTACAGGTGTGATTTGGAAGACATGTTGAACCTCGGCCGATGCTACGCCGTTGGTGATGAGTACACTCTGCATCCCTGTAGATACTACGAAACCGAACCGCCTCCTTGCGCTCCATGTCCAGTATCCAGTAGCTCAAAATAAATGTAGGTAACTAAAATGGTTAATAACTAGAAAGCGTATAAAATATCCTTGTTTATTTTTGGTCTAGTCGATTCAAAAAAGGAGGTTCTAAATTGGACTGTATATTTTTTATGTTGAATTTTAGCCTGGTTGAACCGATTTTGGTGACTCGTTTTTTTATTTGAGAGCTGGTGATTCCCGTTTGGTCCCATTTCAATTGGTTCAGCTCTGACAGTGGCATCTATAGAAAACCATATCATATGTAAAATTTCCATTAAGTGTGTGCGCGACAAATGAACGTATAACTCAATATTACGATATCGATTTCATTGTTTTTTTTTTTAAATCGCCTTTGATCTCGGTTTCGTTCTTTGAGACAGGCGTTTATTATGTTTTTTGCTTAACATTCAAACGACTCTGTTTCATATAAGCAGCTCGTTTATTTTTAATTCACAATCGTCTTCTGTATTTGAAACTTAAAAGCAAGAAAAAAAACTTTTAATAAAATAAAAACAGACTTCAAGAATAAACTAAAAAATAACAAATTATTGTTTTATTTATTAAATTAAATTTAACTTGTTCACGTATTACTTAAACGTTTTTTGGAGTTGGGGTGTCAGCCACGTCGTGTTCTAGCCGTTTCAATATTTCACGTACCGCAGCCGCATTTACTTACTATATTTTTCTTTGCATATTTTGCATATAAATAACATTAAAATCGAAACCAAAATATCGCAGATTTAATTCATATCGCGTAAACATTAGAGTGGCTAGCATCGACTCCAAGAATAAAAATAATTAAGTTGATTTAAATAGAACTATTATTTGTTACTTTTTAGTTTATGATTAAAGTCGTTTTTTGTACCCCTACAGGTAACTTCACAAGACCTGTCTGTGGTAAAATATTGACGACTCAGAACAGATGTTGTACCACAGCATGATATTTACTACTCATAGTCGAAAGTGAACCTTAATCTAATTGAGTTGGAAGGTAAAATGACAGTCGCTTTTGTGAAAACTCAGTTTTTAGTACCTGAACAGACTCCCTAATGAGCCGTGAAACATCTACAGTCATACCTTTATCCATTAAGTTATTTTGGTTTAGGTGTGGCACGTACAAATCCACGTGCTAGCCATTTATCGGTCACGTTTCGTGGGGCTTCAGTCGGTCTTACTTAGGTACTTAGTTAGCCAAAAGGGGTTGTTTGTTTGTTGTTTAAATGTAACTGTAACCACGACAGGCATTTGACTTGGTCCCTCCGACGGACGCATCAAATGCATATGCGTAATAATCTTATTGAAATAAATTATTTGACGATGGTTGACTTAAATACACAATCATTCTTTAACCACCTGATAAGTAATATTTATTTAATATAAAGCTTGTGCATACTACTTATATGCAAAAACTTGTGTTTAGAATTGCCTATAAAGATTTTTTCGAAGATGATTAAGGTTTCAGAAAACAGTACGTGTGAGTAGGTAAATAGGTACTTCTGAATGAAAGGGGTTTTCTAAATGCATGATTGATTATGAAATATGTGAAATATTTACAAATTATACCTATGTCAAACAGCGGCATTGTCATCGAGCCAACTGGTATCGATTAAATTTGGTAGACTGATATTTCTATTATTTGTTGGTAGCCGAGTCAACTTCCGATAATCCTTTGTTAATCTTTTGAAAACACTTTATTGTATAAATTGCAGTAAGAAGTGGACTATACTTGATTTTCCGAAGGTTCTTTTAAGCTGTAAGCGTTGACAGTTAGGACCGTCTGCGGTTGCCTAAAAGTTAATCGTATTGATAAAAAAAGGGATATATTACGCGACCTACACGCTCACGTGCAGAGTACCACTCTTGAACTTGGAACGTGCTCGAGGCCTCTGGGGTTGGGCGGGGTGGGATTATCCGCGCTTCCGTGTGTGGATCAAGTGATGGGAGTAGCGGGCAAAACATAGTGACGTCTTTGAGACAAACCTCTGCAACTGACGTGGCCACGTGACGTGTAAATTATTCAATCTTGTTGTCAACAATAATGGCGACTTTGCAATGCATAGGTGTCTGTTAGACGTTACATCAGCGGCAGAGGGTTAGACCACACGCAGCTTCACAATGTCATACTTATATTTGCAAAATAAATTAAGATATTTTTTCCTAATCAAATTTTTGTAAACATCAGCTACCCAATATTATACTAGGTGGGCAGTGAAGTCCCGTGAAGGAGTGATGGCTACTGTGGTAGGCTGCTCCGCGGGCGACAGTGTAGTAGGCATACGGAACGATGCGCCCATCCAATGCCTGTTATCATGGTTTGACTATTGATCGGCGCACGGTGCCCATAATCCGCATGTTAACAGCGGTGAGGTAGAGCGCTCTGACGGCGCACATCGCCGGTTGGACACGCTCCTGCTCCTATGGGTACATGGCACTGTGTCGGGTCTCTGTCAGCAACGTACCGTGCTCATGCACCAGGGAGCGTTGGTTGGACGCAATCATGCTGTACCGCGGCACTTCGTGCGCTGTATCCGCAAGGAGTTTGTACGAGTATATATATACTCCTTAAAGACATGAAACATCATAATTGTATTTATCAAACGTATATCGTAGACTGGCTATACAGAAATTTAGGTTCCAGTGTTTCCTGTCGACATTGTAAAATTGTGAGTAAATTCATATCAGAATCCTACTTTTATACAACACTAAGCCATAAAAAAAAAACATTTTTGGCGTTTTGGTTCTGATTCAGGTATTAGGTACTATAGGTGCTTACAGTTTGAATAACGTAATGTAGCACAACTTAAGTGCTCATAGTTTATTTATATTTATTTAAACTGTTGTATTGCACAAAAACAAACTTATGCCTAAAGGCTTTCTCTGTGAGCCATTGGGAAAAGCAGAGAGGATTGTAGGCGGTGCATTAAAATTAACACTTATATATACTACTTCAATACATAAAGATACATATACATACATATGTACAATAAACATAATAAATAACATTACATGGGTTTGAACTTAATACAATAGAAACTTAGTAGTATTAGCAACATTAAGTGCAGTCAAAAATCATGAATAACTATTTAAACATTGTAGATAAGATACTCGTGTTTGTGTGTTAAAATAGTTGCCACTTAGTCATTCAGGGTCTTGAGGAAGGTGAAATAACTGAACGACGTCTTCAAAATCTGGAACGTGAAAAAAAACATAACTTATTTTCGTTCGTTTCGACGTATGCCGTAGTCGCTGGGTTTAGTAACTTACCGTGCTCATAGTCTGCACGTTGACAGCGGCGACGCCGAGCGCCCTGACGGCGATGGGCTGCTGCAGGCGACGGAGCAGCAGGCACACGGACCGTTGGTTGGCCATGTTCATGCTCTCCCACGGCACTGCGTATGCTGTATCCGCAAGAAGCTCACTCTTCAAGCAAATAATGCAGAATGGTTATTTTGTTTATCACATAATTACTAAATATAAATGAAAAGGGACTTCGTCGTGTTACAACTTAAGCAACAATACAAAGTATTCTCAGTCCAGCCTTGATCATGAAGGTTACACTTTCAAAACATCATCGAAAATCTACGTAATATTGCCTTAAGTTTTAATGCGAATACTTAAATCTCATTTACTTTATTACAATTTCTTTTAACGTAAACGATTTACTTGCTATGGCTTGCATTCGCTACAGTACTTACGCGATAGAAACAAGAACCATTTGCCTCTAAAACCTGGTTTAATATAAGTTTAAAATATAAGTTTTATTCAGAAATGCAACTGCTAATGTAGACCAGAGCTTTTCCTTCTAGTAGGTTCGATTATTACGCTGCGGTTTCGAAATTCTGACGTAAAGTGGAACTGAGGCTCTAGTGAAAGTTACTTTTGACGTAAAAAACGTTTACGAACGCATAAGTGATAATGTTATATACAGTGTGTAAGTCTAATACGGGCGAATCTCTTAACGGAGGGTAGAATAGGACATAAGAAATATATTTAGATAACTTTTGCTTAGAAATGCAATAAATTTTTTATCCATATAAAAAAATTCGGCCCGCAATGTAATGCAACACACTCGAGTTAAACACTCGTTGACAGTTAGTTTCAAAAGCTTATATCGCGTAATGTTCGCAGTACATTACTGCTCAGAAATTTTACAAAAATTAATTACATGTGTATAATAGGTATAATTAAAGAAAAACCTTTTGGTTAATCATTATACTGGTAAATCCTATGTCTGGTTTAATTCTTCGCCCGTATTAGACTTACACACAGTATATGGGAAACGCAAACGCGTTCGTGAAGTAAAGTTACGTTAAAAATTTACACTCTGATCAAGAAGATTATGAATTACGAATGATCAATTGATCCATGGCATGTACTAAATTGCGAGTATAATCAGGTATTGACTATTGTTAATTTGCAAGTCTAAAATAGTTTCATTGATAAACATCTATAAGTTAATTTTAATTTTCAAGAAAATTGCAATACGTACCTTAGTGTTAACTATTTCAAAGATGGTTGATAAGATGATAAGTTGTCCAAATACTGTTACTGTAAGAGGGCCATACTTTGTTAATGCTTGTGGGTCCTGAAACAGAATAATTAATTAACAAATTTAAATTTATTTTAAGTGTAGTTTAGTTTTAGTTTTTTAAGATCTATAGCCTGTTTCGCGTTATTATGTCAATAAAAAACAATGACACACTGTTAGTGCTCATAATCCAAAATGTAAAAATATATATATATTTTCTGGCAGCAAAAAATCCCAACAGCGGTGAATCTAGTAATAAAGGCTTAATCATAATCCTGATAGTAAGCTTAGATTTCGTAATAAAACATTGCAAAATTTGATTCATCAGGTATTGAGAAGACTTACGCCTGCTGATAACTCAAGAAGCATTATACACCCCGCTACTTGGTGAAAGAGATAATAAATAGCGATCACCGGACCAAAAAAATCCGACATATCGTCTGTAAAACTGTAAAAAAAGACACAATAAATAGTTATAAAATAGAGCAATCACGATTGGCTCGCAGTTCTTGTCGAAAATGTAAATAATTAGAGAATTCTTGAACTAAGTAGTACCTATTTTCCTATGATAAAACAATACAAGTATAATCAAATCAACTATTATAAATTAAAATATATACGGCTAATAATTTTACGGCTGTCGCCTTACACCGCCCCGAACCGATGACGGCATAACCCGTCGAAATTTCTCAAGCTTATCTAATCTCTGGACGTTTAATGAACGGCTTAAGTATTCAATTAGCTGGCTACATTCGTTAAACGGCAGAGAAAAAGTAAAAAGAAAACAGATGTATATATTACCTGACAATTAGTAAATGGTGTTTAACACATTGTTTTATTCTTTCCTTAATGATAAGATTTTCTTCCACCGAAAACATGGGTGCTGTTACCACTGTAGACTGCTTAGATATTTCAAAGTCTGTGTTTGATATATCAGTGGACATATTCGGCTTAGGAAAGGTCTCCAGACTGTTATTGAGCACTTCAATGTGTCCGATTATTTGAATTATGAACAACGACATGAGTATGTCTATACCAACTATTAAAATCGCGCATCCGAACACTACGTAGAAATTGAAGATTGTAGCAAACTTATAGTGGTCCTGGGAATCAACGCCAGGGTAAGAGTAGTAGACTGCTAGTTCGACAGATTTATTGTGATCTTTGTAGGCCCCGCTTCTAATATTGTTGATGATAGGCATCAAGTTGAATGCAGCAGCACAGATCATTCCTAACGCCATAGTTATTGTTACAACGCGGTGGGAAAGCCATTCCACCTTTTCATAGATCTGGTAATAAATTAATATGCTGAGTAAGTATTAAATTACACATTATAAAACTATTAATATCTAATGATAGCTATATATGCTGTACCAACCTTTAAGTGGTAGCTGCTTTCATGTTTGAAATGTACGAGATGAAAAGACATTAGGAATCGTTCTATTATTTCTGCATATCTTGAGTACAGCGGAAGAAACGTTCGAGCCTTTGACGAAGGAATACATTAAATATTAAATTACTGAATAATATACAGGTAACAATATGCGACAATATGTGTTATGATAGACAAATGATTAATGCGGACATTATTTATAATGCCCGGGTATTATAAATAATGACAAACTACGGGTATTATACAATTACCAGGTACCTATTATAGTTAAAATTAGATAATGAAATGTTGAATATATCTAACGGTTATTAACGGTTATTTTAGGTTGCTTTCTATATATTTCATGTCTCATGTTAAGCTTTTAACAATGTTTTTTTATAAAATATACTGATTAGCAAAATATGTATGTACTCAAGTCGAGCTAGATGCCTTAGATCGGCGCGTTCCACTACTGCTCTGCTCACCACACATCGCTTGCTACACCTACGCTTGTCAGTTATGAGATGGATTGTATTTTATTTTCATATGTATATATTTTTTAAATAAAACTTGTCGTAGAAATAAATAAATGCGACATGGTCATGAAACATATATACATTGAGACCCAAAAAAGGAATACTACATAGTTGTTATATTTAAAAAAAAAACCTTAAAAACTTCCTTTTTGTGGGTATAAAGTAAAGATACCGCTTGCTTTTTTTAATATAAAAAAATACATTGGCCTACCACTTGCATCAATATTGAATTCAAATATATGACCAAGTTCTGTATTCAATCGGCGTTCCTCAATGTAGTATAAGATTTCTTCTATAATAATATGTCTTTAAAATATTATTAATAGTTTGCCAAAATTAATTCTTAGTGGAGACACTAGACAAACAAATCACCCAAAACTCTGTTTAAATTATCGCAAGAATTCTCCCCCAATAATAAGAGACTATATAAAGCGATTTCCCACTCCATTTGTTAGAAAAGCTTCTTGGTGATGCGTGAAAAAACGATTACGTATCGCCCATGAGCCTGCAGCTCGGCTGAGATAGTTTACCGCCATATAATGGCTAGTCTGCACACTGCGTGATGATGCAGTAGCAGTACTTCTACTATTTCTAAATTCAACATCACATAAATATATTAATGTTACAATAAGCCCGCTAATTTGAATATACTTAAATGTAGGTATACTTACAAATGACAGGATAGCAAGAAATAATGTTAAATACATGTGACCCACTTCAAAAAATGACAATACTTTGAAGTTGTCGACCAGGAACCATATTTCAAAAGTGATGGTCGTAAGCCCGAAGGGTATGAGACTTCGGCCGTAGTACTTGTATAAGGGGTACTCCTTGCCACCCGCTATTTGGTATGGCCATGACGCTGATATCGTTAGAAAACATTTCAATATCTTTATGTAACCGAGAGACAAGGCGGCACGGGCTCTGTAAGAATGAACACTTATTATTCGTGATCAAAGGTCGACTGCCTCTTCGAATTTTGCAGATAGTACGCTGTTTAGTTTGAGTATAGTTTTATGCTTTATCTTTATCTCTATTATTTGTTTTAATTTGTACTTTTACTAGCTACCGATATTTATTTATTTTTATTGAAAGATAATTACAATAATGGTTACAATTTTTCTTAATGGTATCGTTAAACCTATACCTAACTATAGTTGAGTAAAGGGTTAAATAGATTTTAAAGTCTGTTTATTCTAATTATGGCAATCAAGCATATAATTAATTGCGTGAATTATTCCATAATTTCATATTTTAAGTTCGCAACTTACTTCGCATAAAGTTAGGCTACAATATTGTAGCTTTACTCTGTAACTTACGTATTTAAATTAAAGTGAACTAAAGATACCCTCACATCGCTCTTTAAGCTAGTTGAGAATAGATAAAAACATTACACGATCGAATAATATCGCTAAAAGCCAGGACCTTCCGTGACAGATTTAGATGGTTTTGCATTTGGCTGGTTAAATAATAATAATAAACGTCTTTTACGTATACGGAACAATAAATAAACTACTCGTGTTTACTATTTTAGGTAATGTACAATATAACATAAGCACTGCGCGATATATAATATCAGTAATTAATAAATAATTACATTGACAACATTTTATGTGTTCAGGTCGACCATTTTCGGGCCTTATGCTTTTCGTAGGTACCTATTTACTTATTAAATTTCATTAAAACCTATATTTGGCATAAAATTATGAAAATTTTTACCAATTTACCAATCAATCATTACCCTACTAGTCAATATTTTACCAACTCTCCTTTCTTTGAGTGTAATATTAGTAGGATTCTTACATAAATATTATTTACGTATATCACATAAAATGTAATTAAACAAGAAACAAATTTATAATAATTTAGTTTCTTGTCCAACCGCATCTTTACAATTATTTACTTATTGTAAAAAAAAAACAATTATACATATACATATAGTCTTGCGAAATCCGTGGATAATCCTCTCTCGTTGTAATGTTAAGAAACATCATGTCATTAATTATTTTTAAAATATTTGTCGTAATATTCGAAGTGAATTACAACTAGCTACCTACACTTAATAATAATTTGATGAATGATGATTGTAAACGCATTTAATGATTGTTTCTTTTGGGAAAATATACATCTTAGTAGGTACTCGTATTCTTTGAAATATTTGCCGACATAGTTTTCGTATTAGCCCTCTTAAAGCTTTGTACAGGTTGTCAAAAAGTATTAATAATAATAATTTAACAAGAAACCGTGATTAGCAGTGTTGAGAATATGTATATTAATGTAACTAATACTTATTTGCTATTAAATATATGATTAAGAATTTTATCTTACGAGGCTCGGCGCACTCGCCTAGCAGACGTGTCCATGTTTATCATGGCTGGAGTTAAATGTCGTACGTACAATACAAATAAAAACCGGCTAAGAGCGTGTCGGGCCACGCTCAGTGTAGGGTTCCGTAGTTTTACGTCCGTCACAGTAAGTGTTCCCACTTAAGAGTTAAAAATGGGCTATTTGATACATTATTGTTGACATATTAATATTAAGTACAGAACCCTAAAAACGGGTATGTTTCTCTTTTACTCCAAATAAGGTGTCGCAAGGAATTTTTAATTTATCTATGAGGTGTAAACCATCTTCGTAAATTTCGGACGATTGTCTCTGTCACTCTCTTAACGCCTTAATTGGAGTAAAAGAGAAATACTCGACATATGCGAACTTCGATGTTCGTGGTACCGGGCCTGAAGTGATGAAGTGTGTATTGTCATTCAATAGAGATTTTGACAGCCATATCTTAGGGAATAAGGGCTAATTTATTAACAATTTGTAAGAAACTATCGCCTTAACGACTTTAGTGCTGGAATAATATAAAGTACCTATTATGCTCGCAAAAAAGCCTAAAATATATGCAATCTTACGGCGCTTCCGCCTTTCTCGAGCGAAAGCAGAGACCATTTTACCAAAAACTCGTAAGATGTATGAAATCCTGCGGCGCTTACAGTTTTTTCGAGTTTATAAAGCTTGTATGGGGGAACAATATTTTCGTTTTTTAGTATATTACTTAATTTTTTCATACTTTCTCACCGTTTAAACCTTCCCTGAGCTACTACAAATATTTCAAGACTAAAATTTGCCAAATCGGTAAAGCCGTTCTCACGTTATAGCGTGACCAAGAGAAATAGGGGTTCATTTTATATATATATATTTTTTTCAAAAACTATTAAACCTATCAAGTTCAAAATAATTTTCCTAGAAAGTTTATGTAAAGTTCTACTTATGAGATTTTTTTCATATTTTTTAAACTTGTGGTTCAAAAGTTAGAGGGGGGGGACGCACTTTTTTTTACTTCTGGAGCGATTATTTCCGAAAATATTTACACTATCCAAAAATGATGTTAGTAAACCCATATTCATTTTTAAATACCTATCCAACAATATATCACACGTTAGGATTAGAATGAAGAAAAAAATCACTCCCCACTTTACGTATAGGGGGGGTACCCTAAGAAAACATTTTTTCCCACTTTTTATTTTTGCACTTTGTCGGCGTGATTGATATACATATTACCACAAAATTTCAGCTCTCTAGTGCTAACGGTCACTGAGATTATCCGCGGACGGACGGACGGACGGACAGACATGGCGAAACTATAAGGGTTCCTAGTTGACTACGGAACCCTAAAAAAGCAACAACACTAGTAATTTATTCAATTTTGCAACTAATGTGATGGTTTATATGGATACGTCAAATGGAATATTCATAATACCACTTAGCCAACGAAAGCGTTTAGGAAACATGTCCATGCTAAACTATCTTTATAAAAGGGATGAAGTTAATTTCTATCGGATATTTTGTAAGTGAGTTTATGATGCTTGCCTTGTTATTACCTTAGCATAAATATACCATAATGTGCAGATGCTCTTATTACACACGTAAATGCGTGTGAATGGGCACAGCCGCAGCAATAATCCATATTTAATTTCAAATTAAAAAAAATATTGAGTCTTTTTAATACAGTTGCTCAAAACGAGGTTTCTATTGAGTCGCATTTATATTTATCATATAGTGCGAGTACATTAAAAAGATAATTAGATTTAAGGTTAATAAGAAATATATCAGAATATTGCTCGACATGTTTTACTCTGTAACGAGGAGCTTCATCAGGAGCCGTTTGCATTGACTGACTGACGAAGTCACAAAGGTTCCAAATAGTAATTTTTTTGGGTTAGAGGTAAATTAATATTTTCCTAAGTCCACCCGCTGACCACGAACGCGACTAAAGGGTTGTATCTTGTAAAGACAATTGTCAATGTAATAGATAAGGACAAAAGATAATATTATGTAACTTACGGCAATATTCGAATACAGAAATAGAACACGAACATGACTTATACAGATACAGTATAACTACATAGGCCTGGTTATTTAGTTAAATTTTTAGGTAAGACCTTCAGGGTTTCCACGTGATCGCGACTCGCGTGCAACACAATGACTAGGTCCATTACTCACTCACGCGATTCAGCACGTTTGCAAATTGGATTAAAAACTAATAGAATTACTTCTATTACTTCTATTAACATAACTTTCTTGATCACAAGAAAGTTATCTCAAACTTAGTGGTATTTAATGGTTTCTGTAACTTGTTATTATGAATGTGGGAATCGGAAAATAAAATTGGTTTCATCTTTAATGTTGTTGCTGAAAAACAACAATTTTCTTTTTTTATCGAGTATAAATGCCGTGAAAGGGTTTATTTTAAGAGTCTCGGCCTGGCACGGTGAACCCCACGTGTTATAAGCAGTCACGTTCTTGCGTTACCAAGGGTTTCATTAGCCTCGAAAAAGATTCCGGAGAAGTCGTCGTCGTTCTTATAATTTACTTAAACCAAATTCACGGGGTGAGTGAGTACATTCGAGGCGGTTTATATGTATTATAAATAATAGGTAGGTAAACAAATACCTGATTTCATTAAATGTTATCACAACCTCTGGTCATTGGTGTACTAAATTATAAATCGTAATAAAGAATTGATTCGGGGCCTGCCATTAAAATAAAAAAGTACGATTTTCGAATGTTCGATCTAATTCGATTTTAAATCGGTGCGTGTGCGAGGCTCGCCCGCGCCCCTCGCCGTCGCCGCCGGGGCGGGTGAGCTGTACTTCGCCAATTTAGACTTTAAAACCATGGCAATAAGAGCTATGAGAATTGAATTGTAAGTATACTTCAAGGTCAAGTTACTTTAATCACTAGGGGATGAAATGCGTTTTTACCCGCTTGTATTAAAGGATAAACAAGCGGTTTACGAGCTCCGCACGTTGCCAGCAATCAGGCATTGCATTCCAAAAAGTGTATGTACGTAAGTACATTTTTTGGTTCATAATGTCAAAGAATTGTGGAATTACTTACATTCAATAAATTAAATGGAAATATATAATATCACACAGTAGGTATTAGGTATATTTTAATCCCTTCGGATTCGTTGACATATTATTACGCAATGTGGGCACGAACTCGCAAGCTGGCTAGTACATGTGAACTTGTACCATGGCCTTGAGAAGGAAATGATCCCTCTCTCGAGGTTGATATACCGGGTGCGGCCTGTAATAGGAGCAAAAAATTTAAGGTTCGCTTCTTCACCACGAAGGTAACAACATTTGTTCTACAACTTTACACAATTGGGTAATTTATTACTTGTGATTTTTTGAAACAAACTAAATGGTATTTTCAATGAACAGCATCCAATAGCCTAGTTGACGTTTACTGGCAGCCTACAAACTTCATAGTTTTCGTAATACATTGCTTGCTTAGAAAATCTTTTTTTATTAATATTTATTAAGCTATACGTTATTTTAAAAAGTCGTAGAACAAATGTTGCTACGTTTGTGGTGTAGAAACGTTGCCTAAAGTGAAAGCTCCTATTACAGGCCACACCCGGTATAGTTATGAGTAGGTATGGGGTAAATATGAGGTGCCATTATTAGGAGTGGCAGTCGGGTTCATTTCATGTTCAAGTTGGACCTTACTCGTATGTTTTACCTTGTTTTAGGTGTGGCTTAGATAAAGACATTTACCTTAATTAAAAGTATATTGTTTTACTTTCTGATGTTATCATTATCAATTTCTAAATATTAACGTTTTTAACCTTTTGAGCGGTTTTCCTCTCGCGTCCAAATGTGACATGTATGCCGACGTCTCGAGTAGTGTCGAATGAATAACCTTATCTGTCAGCAAAAAAATGCTTTGTCAGTGTCCGCTATAGCCAAGACGTGTCGCGACCCCATTAGTTGGTTAAATCAATTAAAATACTACATACTTTTTGAGCATCGAACTGCTGACGAATTAAAGAAACCCAAATGAATATAATGCTGTGTGATGCCGGCTGACTAGAATAGCACCACCCCATCTCCTCCCTCGGGTGTCGTAAGAGGCGACAAAGGGAAACATCCTACGGACGGGCAGCAGCGTCCGTTGAAACCCAATCTACAGCTACTGCGGTCGCCAACCCGCCTGCCAAGCGTGGCGACTATGGCAACTACCCCCCAATATGATACAAGTCATGTCTGTGGGAGGCCTATGTCCAGCAGTGGACTGCATACGGCTGAAATGTATGTAATAATGTATGTATGTAAATGAATATAATAGAATAATTTTGTTTGATATTATTATTATTAGTCAATTAGGCTAACTTAATTAGAAGCATCTTTTATATGTAATAACCTACGTATGTACAAATTTCCAACCCATTTTTAGTTAAGTCGGAGTTTATTTGTTGCTCGATCATGCGCACGAAAAACTTGAACTTGTTGCGTAACCTTGTCCGAGCGAGGCCGCCCCCGAGATCATCCCTTCCAGCGAGTGTGGCCCAAGTTAGAAAAATATAATGATTTGGTTTTTTACAAATACATTTATTTACAGAAATTACAATCGTATATGATAACTACAAGTACTTAACTAGATTTGGTTATACTTTACATAAATATCCTCACGAGTAAATTATTTTTTTAACTTTTTGTAATTCTAATTACATTCGTTTTTAAATATGTCTATTAAACTATAGATAAATTAGCGAGAGCGTGAAATTGCATTAGTAGTAATAATACCACTACAGATGCAATGCCACGCTCTGGCTAATTTAACAGAATTTAAGAATGACAGTTTTTTATTACTTTTTTCGTACCGTTGTACTTTAAATGTATACTCTAGTACCGATTACGCTGTACAATGTGTACAGGGAAGACAAATTGATGAAAAAATAAACACAATCTAAGAAATATCAATATAAGAAATTCTTGATTTTATTTAATACCCAGTAACTACGTCACTAATACAGCAAAGCATGAAACAAGACCACCTAATAAGAAGACTGTATAAATATCTCAGAATAATGTTGTAATTAATACAAAACGGTTTTTTTACCAAGTACATACTTTTTTAACAAAATCCAAACAACTGTATGATCCTCTTTGTACAGACGTCGGGTGAAGTGCGGTGAAGGTCAAAGGGGGGCAGAATCACCCCCTACGTTTCAGCAGTCTCGGAGCCGCGAGCCTCTCACAGTCATATGTTGATCGCCGTAACGAGTCAGTCTCGCCAAACCTGAAAATATATTTACGTTGGTTTTTCTTTTCATATGTTTACGTTAATATCCTTATAAGCTACTAACAATTATAGCGCAATAAGTGAGTTCCGTGTTATTCATTTAATTAAAGGGTAAGTTTTCTGTTTAGTCAAATCACTTTGTGTCGTCAATAAGTTCTACAAAAGTAATTTAAGTAATTGAACGAACTTTCTTATGAAGCAATTTAGACTAGTTCTAAAGACGGAATGGGACAAGCAAATTGAAAGGGTTGATTATTAAGTTTTTAATGTTTTAGTACCTACCTAACTCCTAAATATACCGTTTTGCTCAGTAGAACAACTATTGTCCCCAAGTAAATTATTTATACATTAAGTTCAGTAAAAAACCTTCTTCTTTGGTTTATCAAAGTTTTTCACAGAAAGGTTAATTTTTACATAAATTAGTATTATTTCTGGATACATTTGGGAGGTGTTATAGTGACAATAAAAAAACATATTATGTTTAAGTATATGTGTGTAATTATCATCAGGCAATCCGTCTGCTCGTTTGCCACCTTTATCATAAAAAAAGTTATGTTTTTAAGTGTTCAATTTTATCTTTTGTATTTAACGATTCGAAGTCAGACGTGTAAATAAACAAACATTGATACCGGTTTTTGGGTGTAATAAAAATAGAGATTTCCAAAATTATAGCGTGCGACATTTGAACTAGTGAATTATTTTATTTGTATTTCAGGATAATTATATACTTTTAATACTATAAAGGCGACAAGTTTATACTACCTTTATCTCCAATACTTCGGAGACTTTTTTATTAGTCTGTGCGTCAGATATATTTTTAGAATGCCCAAATATATATAAATTACACGGACTTCTTTTTATATTAAGCAGAAACGTCTGCTAGCATATCAAAGATATTTAAGTCGAAAGAAAAATAGAAAAATATGACTCGCAGCGGGACTCGAACCCACAACCACTGGAACCAGTTCAAGTTTGTGGGTTCGAGTCCTGCTGCTAGTCTATATATTTGGGCATTCTAAAAATATATCAGACGCACAGACTAATAAAAAAGCCTCCGAAGTATTGGAGATAAAGGTAGTATAAACTTGACGCCTTTATAGTATTGAAATTATATATTTGTCCACTGGATCCAGTGGTTGTGGGTTCGAGTCCCGCTGCGAGTCATATTTTTCTATTTTTCTTTCGACTTAAATAAATTACACGGACATGACTTTGTAGGCAAACTATACTATACTATACCGGGTGTTATAAAAACGTGATACAAGATTATCAAGCCGGCATCTGGTCATGTTTTGGAACAATTTTTACTATGGGGTCAACTTTGTAAATTTTAGAAAAAAAAAACAACCCTCTCATACATTTTCGTCAACATATACTTGACCTTTTCTATGGAACAGTCCAATTTTTATTTAATTTTACAAACTTGACCCCATAGTAAAAGATATTCCAAATCATGAAGAGATGCCGATTTGATAATTTTGTATAACGTTTTTTATAACATCCACTACAAATAATAATATTAGGAACCTCAGAGGTTATGATACACTCTGGTCTACATATAGTAAAAATATAGTATATATTATGATGCTAGTGCGGAGTGTTTTCCCAAATAGTTATGATCACATCACTAATTACAAAAAGCTACTTTTCATTTCAACGTTTTTAAAATATAATCTAGGGAAAAATGCAATATTTTTTGTTCCTGTTACCACCTTAGCTTGATAAGAAAAAATAGTTCAATGGAAGAGCTTGTGAAGTTGTGACCTTAGTTTAATGCTATCGGCCTATTTTTACTTAGGACCGTGCGTCATTGCGTCATTAGTCTCAATCCCTAAGAGGATAACGAGTCTTGAACGGATAATAGCCGATCGTGTGTTTAGATAATTAGTTTCGTGACTCGGCCTAGGACCGAATTTGCTGCGGAATTTGCTAATGTCTCGTTCTAGTTACAAGTGAGTGCCATTTAACCTGTCATTAAAAATGTAACAGCCGTAATTACAAGTATTCCTGTATTCATTACTAATTGACTATTCACGATGTTAACAAAGATAGAATGCTACTTTAGTTACCTGAACTAATTAAATATTAATTTAATATAATGCGGAACAACTAAAAAAAAAAATTTGGTGCTTGTTGCATAACAACTTATAACTCGTAATATGAAAGTCCTATTCCATTTTTTTTTATTAGAAGGAGAGTTTTTTTTTCTAATATAAATGTTAAGTGGCTTCCGCATGTATTATACAAGTTACGGGCTAATAATAGTCTGGATTAGATTGACACCAATTATTAATAAGTACCTATACTAATTTCAACTTAATCAAACACGAATCGAAAACAGCTTAGACTGTAAGTACCTAAAATGAAAACTTGTCAATAAACTTGAATAACTTTGTATACCTAATTATCAGCTAGGCAATTTACAAAGCATCAGCTTTACGGCAGTGCGCGTACTTGACGCGATTACCATGCTGTCGTATTAAATATAGGTAGTATTTATTTAAAAAGTTTTCCCAGTCTAATTAATACAAAGTGTACACTTGTACGGAGCATCCCGTGCCACGTCTGATATTATGTACTTAGGTATTTAGAGTTTATTTGACAGTAATCCGCAATGGCTGCACGTAAAGAGAAACTATATCCCAACTGCGACCCGAGTGTGTGGCTGCGATCCTGCGAGGAGGAAATTACTAAACCTCTGCAAGGCCAAATTACAGGTATAAATTTTATTACAACTAATTATAAAACCCTTAATTTCACTTCCACTGTTGTGTTTAATTTATTTCTTATTACTTTTAATTCATTGTAATTTAATCATCAAAACATGTATATTATAACGAACCCAATGAGGGTTAGCTGTTACTTATGATTGTTGTCACCTGTCTTATCGCAAATTTTTCCAGGTGAAATCCCGTCGTGGATACGCGGCAGCTTGCTGCGGAACGGCCCGGGTTCGCTCCAGGTCGGCTCCGAGCGCTTTGATCACCTGTTTGACAGCTCTGCCCTGTTACACAGGTATAGTCCCTTTGGACCTATTAAAAAAACCACACCATTTACGGGAATCTTGTGAATGATAGTTTATGTTACTTAGTATTTAATTTGATCCGTCTAAATAGCTCTGGTATAAAAGCGTTATATATCAAAGAAATTATAATGCAAGATATTTTGTAACTGATACTATGATATTCAGGTTTGCGATCCACGACGGAAATGCTACGTACCAGTGCCGCTTTCTGCAATCTAATACATACAAGCGCAACCAGGCCGCGCAGCGCATTGTGGTGACGGAGTTTGGCACCAGCGCTGCCCCCGACCCCTGCCACACCATATTCGACCGGTATATATAAAGATTTAAGCTCAAGTTGACCTTGGGTTAGCAGTAGGCGTCCAATTTTACACAAGAAACTAGCAAAGGGTCACATTTTTAGATCCCCATTCTTTCGACAATGTTTGAAATGTACGCTCACCGGATTTTTTTGACAAATATTCAACACAGGCATATATTTACTGGGCAGTTACATACAGGGTTTATTGAGTCACTTGTGTTCGTAAGTTAGCCGTTTAATATATAACTGAAGATGATACACTCTTCTAAGTTACGAACATTGATTAGTAAGTGGCCAAACAATCAATGTATTTAAACTAAACGATAAATCCTTATAATAGTCATAACAATTATAATATGTTACATGAAAGGAAGGCACCTACTTTTAAGGGAACGGTTACATTTTAGCGGGATTCACATACTCGTATGGTACCAATTACTTTAGCGGTATAAAATGATTCCTTTATTATATATTTCAGAGTTGCGGCACTTTTTGATCCTGGAGAGTCCATGTCGGACAACGCCATGATTTCTCTGTACCCTTTTGGAGATGAGATGTATGCCTTCACAGAGGGACCAATTATTCACAGGTTGATGATGATTTCTCTTGCAATTTATATTTAAATACCTAAATATGAATTATCTCTGAATGTAGTAATAATATTTATGTTGATAAATTAAAATATTTATTTATATGTAGGTACATTTAGTTAAATTTCCTGAGAACTTGATTTTGAAACTTATTTGTGTTGTGCTGCCGCTACATGAACTACCTGTATGTAAGTCGGTTAATTTAGTGTGGATAATTTGTTACAGGGTAGACCCGGTGACGCTGGATACAGTGGGGCGCAGGAATCTGTCACAAAGCCTCGCCCTAGTGAACCATACTTCGCATCCACATGTCATGCCCAACGGTCGGTATCGTTTATAAATGTTATAAGGTAATGGCACCAACGTTGGACACTTTTAGCTGACAGGCACCAATGATGGACACTTAGTTCTTATTTCAAAAATCATAAAGTTATAAATTTAATATGTCCCAACAAATGCACAACACTTAACTCCTTTGAAATAAGCACTAATGTTCATGATTGGTTCCTTGTCCTTTACTGGTGCCGTCACCTTATATGCGATATGAAGAAATGAGTAATTAACTACAATGACTGACTAATTAAATAAATAAAAAAATCTAATTACATTACTTTTCTGAAAAAAAAAAACTATAATGGGTTATTTAGATAAGTGTGACAGATCCTTTTTTCTTAGCCTTTATCCTGAATCAATAATATTTATTTATTTTTCCCGTCAAATCTTACCCATTTATATTGTTGCCCGCTATGCTCAATTTTAGTACATATATAATACGTATGATTAATTATCGTTTTACGTCATGTTTTAGGAGATGTATACAACGTGGGCATGTCCGTCGTGAAGGGACGGCTTCAGCACGTGGTGGTGAAATTCCCATTTACTGAAAAAGGTCTGTTTATTTTATATTCTTTACATCGTTTACACATATGATCAGGATATATCTACATTTACTACATATATACTATTAAAGTGGACTACCAGTGGAATACGGAATACGACCAGCCTTCTGGGCACCTTGGCCATTCGCATTGTTATAGCCCATATTTACTATCTCTAGTTTAAAAGTAGGTTAAATTGTAAAGATATTATTTTGTTTTTTTACGTCTTTGTTGTCTTTGTAAACCAATTTCTAATCTATTATCATTTTAATGCATCGATGTAAAAATCAGATATAATCAAGAGCAACAAAAGTCATTCACAGGTTAATGTTGTTTTTGGTTGTTCGTTTCAGGAGATATGTTTGAGCGGGCTCGCGTGGTGGGCAGCATGAAACCGAGATGGCCCCTGCACCCAGCATACATGCATACTTTTGGTAAATATTGTATTATTATTTCTCTTTCGTAAAAGACTACTAGGACTACATGTTATACAATTGTATTCTTTGCCATTTCTTTACATTAATAAACACAAAATGGTTAAAAGTAACTATTTTGGTATTCAGAACTAGTTAAGGTAAGAAAGTAAGCTAAGGTCCGGGTGCTAGTCATTATCCAAGTACCTACATGGCGTGTTTGAGCTTAAAGGCTTGGGCACATAGGCGCGTTTTGTGAGCGTGGCGTGAGCGGGGCTCGACGCTGCCGTCCGAATGTGTGCCTTATTTCATTACATTAGCTACACCGGTATCACGCTGCGCTACCGCCACGCTAACAAAACGCGCCTATGTGCCCAAGCCATAAGGCATTAGAAAAAAAGTCGAGCATCAGAACTTTTACCAACGACTATTGATTCTGCGCGGTAAATGTCAAGAATATTATTCATAATATGTATTTCTAATTATTTCAGGTATAACGGAGAATTACTTCGTGATAGTAGAGCAGCCGCTATCAGTTTCCCTCGTGGGGGTGGTGCGGAACCAGCTCTCGAACAAACCTCTAGCCCGCAGCCTGCACTGGTATCCGCATCATGAGGTATTTACACAACGTGCCCTTGGCTTCTGGCAACACTTGAAATCCTCATCATCATCATTATGATCATAATCATCATCATCATCATCTTGAAACCCTACAAACGGTAATTTCTAACGATTGTTCTGCCGCTAATGCTATTTTAATAGAAACAAAAGATAGGAATGTTAAAAAACTAATAACCGATAACATAAAGAAATGTACTATATCTATTAGCCATTGCTTCATTGGAATTATTTTAGACAGTGGCATTAGAGGTGACAACTCGTTTTGACATTGTATGGGGAGAATCCGGTATGAAGGTTTAATAGTTATTTCTTATACAAGGGTGCAAAATTGTCTTTTAAATGCGAGTGTGGGATTGAACCTCGAGCAAGCGAATGGATTCTATAGTTTAACCACAAGCAAAGCGAGTGGTTTTAAAATATGATCCTGAGCGTAGCGAGTGTTTCAATACACGAGAAGTAAATTACAATTGCATCCGTGTGTAACACAAAACTTTTCCCCTCACTACAGCGAGGAAAGTGAAACATGTAAAAAAAGGTTTTGAAATCGCATTGACTTTTTCTTTACGTTTAGATACATTCAACATTTTTACAAAAGGTGCCTTTAGCTTGGTTAGCTTGTAGTGGCCAGTACGATTTTCGAATGTTCTAATTCGATTTTCAACTCGGTGCGTTAGCGATAGGCTCGCCCGCGCCATCCGCCGCCGCCCCGGGGGCAAGTATTTCGCGAATTTAGACTTTAAAACCATAGCAATAAGAGCTATGAGAAGTCAACTTACTTTAATCACTAGTGGATAAAAAGCGTTTTCACCTCAGCAGCTCGAACATGTCTACTTTCCTCACTCCAGGGAGTG
This sequence comes from Grapholita molesta, assembly GCA_022674325.2. Taxonomy (NCBI): domain Eukaryota; kingdom Metazoa; phylum Arthropoda; class Insecta; order Lepidoptera; family Tortricidae; genus Grapholita; species Grapholita molesta. The sequence goes on along the minus strand of CP053121.2, from coordinate 19,746,504 downwards.
AGGAAAGTCGCACATTCCTAGTAGGTAATGACCCTGCCTAAGAAGCCGGTGGTCCCGGGTTCGAATCCCAGTCAGGCCATTTATTTGTGTGATGAGTACAGATATTTGTTGCTAAGTCATGGGTGTTTTCTATGTATTTAAGTATTTATATGTATCTATTTATAATAATAGGACATAATGGACTCCCTTAACACCACTAACACTTTCGGACCCACACAAGTTAATCAAATATTATAATTTTGAAATGTACATATTTTATAATGAAAAAATATATAAACAAAATATTAAGTAATGAAGCCAGTGCAGTTGCAGATAAAACACTTAAATGAATGTGGTTAACTTGATGTTCATTTTTTACAAGATTTTATTTAACTTTATGTATATTTATCCGGATGGAATCTTGCAACTCAATTTTGAAGCAGACATCTTTAACCGATTGAGCTGAAATTTAGCACACTTATGTAATGTCGGTTACAATGCAATATTATGGTACCACGGATCTGATCTGATGCTGGAGTCAGAAGGTAGCAAAAGCAACTCCTAAAATACACAAGATAAATCCGTGGTGATTTAGGCTCATTAGAATCCTTTCGAAGAGTAGATGACGATTGTGAAAAAAAGTACAGTCGGCAATAAAAGCTTGTACTAAAAATGACATTTTTGGCAACTCATTTAACCTTTAATATGTTCTCACTACTGAGGTGAAAAGTTGTATGTGTCACACTAGAGTAAAGTTATTTTACATCTCGTGTTTTTGAGTGCCTCGCTACGCTCAAGATTCTAACACTAGAATCACTCGCTACGCTCGTGATTCAATTATAGAATCTTTCGCTTACTCGGGACTCAAAATTAACACTCGCAAGAAAAAACAACTTTCCTCTCTTGTTGCACAAATAACTATTTTACCCTCTCGTATTAAAGGATAAACAAGCGCTTTACGAGCTAGTGAGGGGAAAAAACTTTTTCTGGTCAAAACCGGGTGAGACCCCAGTGACATATCGGTGTAGGTATATAATGTGCAACGTACAAGATATCTTATAAACGATCAACGCCTGACCAAAAATAAAATTCAAGTGTAATTATAACTTAGCATCATACTATTTACGAGATTTGCTTTTTAACAAACGGAATATTAAATTAGCTGCTAATTTGATTAGCCAGACATTTATCACAATTTCACCAAAAATATATATAATTCTCACTTTACCAATTACTGCTATTTTAATTTATAGCCCATGAAAATAGCTGTGATTGGGGTGGATTGTATTAGTTATCCTAAGTTATTTGATCACTGTTATATTTTTCAGACTCATATAGTTTTAATAAGTCGCAGAACTGGGAAGGAAGTGACGCGCTACCGGACCGACACGTTATTCTACCTCCACATCATCAACTCGTACGAGCAGGACGGTAGACTTGTCGTCGATATTTGTGCGTATAACGACGCTAAAGTTATTGATGCTATGTATATCCAAGCCATTGAGGTGAGTCAATTTTTTATTATGTATTTTTTATGAGTCACAAACGCAGTGGACTATTTAAACCTAATAGTGGGTTCAACACAACGCACTCGTTTATAGGCAAAACGGCTTATTTATTACGCCACTAATAACCTACGCTTTAGCGAATATTCTGCAGACTGGAAAATCTGCATTCACTGTTAAGCAGTCTAAACCAGATTTTGATGGGGAAACATGTTAACTATTAACTATTGACAATGTCTACATGTCTTTCTATACGAGTAAAAGTTGTTCAAAATTCAGGTGATACCTCTATTATCGGTTGTCGGTATTATCGCCATCGGTTTAACCCAAGTCGAGTTAAAAGTTTTACAGCGTGAAATTTAAATGCTTCTATGCTCAATGAGGTGTTGAATTAAAACACTGACGGACTGCGGATAGGAAACAATATTTTAACGCGCATGTAACATCACCTTTGTACTAAACTTGAGCGTTTGCAGTCGATGCAGAGCAACGCTGATTACGCAGAGTGGTTCCGGGGGCGGCCAAAGAGAGTGGAGATCTCGCTAGATGCGCCGCGGATGACGCGAGTCGCTCCCAGGCTGCTGGCCGACCTCGGCTGTGAGACTCCGAGGATTCACTACGACCTGTACAACGGTATAGTTAAATTAGATAATTACTAATTTCATATATAAATTTCTGATGCTATTTAAATACTTGAGAATGTTCGACGGATTCCGCCATGACCGGGTAGTCTAGTTGTCAGGCCTTCAGTCGTCTTCACATACTTAACACTGACTCATGCCTTTTAGCAGTAAGTTCTTCCATGTTGTTTATAAATTGAATACCAAAAAATCGATATAAATACCGTATAACTCCTTGTCTTAAAAACATTTTCTTTTTCAGGAAAACCATATCGTTTCTTTTATGCGATAAGTTCAGACGTCGATGTAGAGAACCCAGGACTGGTAATTAATAATTTCTTAACATGTATAATAAAAATGAACACAATTTCCAATATATCATTTGATTGCTCATTATTAAGAAATTACTAATATACATACAAGTAAAGAACTAAAAACTTGGTTCCAGATTATAAAAGTGGACACACAGACGGGTGAAACTCGGACGTGGTGCGACGTGGACTGCTACCCCAGCGAGCCCATCTTCGTGCCGCGGCCTGGTGCTAAGGTACAATTGTTCAGTAATTATATGATAAGTTGTTAACAGAGTGTCTTTGGTTTAGACCTCAAGGTAGATGCTTGTAAATGCTGTGAACGCAATGTGTACTTATTATTTAGAAGATATTTTTTGAACAAAACCTTGTAGAAACATAATTATATATAGCTTGTCATACGTGTACGAGCAGATGTGGGGATCAAAATAAATCATGTAGGATATAACATGGACCAAGTAGTTATACAAATACAAATGATGGATACAATGAAATAAGATGAAATCAATATAGTAACACAAAATTAAATAAATTACGTATAATAAGAGAGACCTTCCCATACAAAGTTGTGGTCTAGCTGTAGTTGTTACTATGAGAAGGCTACATTTTTTACTTAGTTCGTTTCTGGTCCCATAATAACCATAGGATCCATTTTCAACAGTGGGGGAACCACAGAAATAACCAGCTACAAAAATTACTTCCATACACATGACTGTTACAAAACTAAAACCGAAAATTAACAGTTTGCATATCTTTCGTTTTTGCGATATTCAAACGAAAGCGCGATACTGCATTGTTGTTGATAACGCTTTCCGAATGGGCATAGTAAGTGTCTTCACTTTGCCAAGTAATGTATGCCATAAATTGTATGTAAATGATGGACAATCAATCAATTCAAAATCTTGGTGATTCCATTATTTTTGCCATAGCGATAGGGGCCAGTGCGTTTGCCTATAGACGTTCTAGTATATGCAAGAGTTCTATGATCCTTGTAAGATAGAAATTATTTTTAGGCGGAGGACGACGGCGTGTTGCTGAGCGCGCTGGTACGTGGCGCCGGGGCCCCGTTCACCGTGGCGTTGCTGGTGCTGGACGCGGCCACGCTGCGCGAGCTCGCGCGCGTGTCCTTCCGCACGCCGTCGCCTGCGCCCAAGTGCCTGCACGGCTGGTTTCTGCCACACCGGTCTTGAACTACGGACGACGGATATAATATATGTATATTACAAAGGGTAACGTTTGTGATCACCTACGTTTATGCAGATACGCAAGAAAAATTAACTGTTCGTTGTACTACTTAACGAATAATATTTGCAATGATTACATTAGACGGGCTAATATAAGACATGCGAAATCGTAAACAATAAGAAATTAAAAGGGAAACATTAAGATTATGTGTTATTATACTTCTATGTACAGTTAGCAGCAATAGTAACGTATGCAGCAACGCACCAATAATATGTGTCATCCTGTGTATTTTATTTTACAAATGAGATATTTTCTATAGATCATGTTTCAAAGTTTCTATCGCATTTAATTTCATAAACACGCAGAAATCTGCCTCTTTTTGTGAAGTAAAACGGTAGATTCTTTTGGTGCGCTGTTTAATACGCTTCTACGTGGGTCATACTGAAAGTTGCTGGATTCTGATAAATGAGAAGGCTTATTATCCTTATGACATATTTATTGTTTTTCGAAGTATATACCCTCACTATTTACACACTTTTGCATTCGCTGGAACCATTGTGAAAAGCAGCGGGCCCAGTCTTCCTTAGGGACCTCTTCGATGGCTTCGTGGAAAGCATTCACTGCCACTTGCGGGCTTGTAAATCGCAAACCTCTGGGTTTATCTTTAATTTTTGGAAGTAAAAAGAAATCACATGGTGCGAGATCGGGGCTGTATGGCGGATGAGTCATTAATTCCACATTTGAGGCCTTCAAATACGCATTCGTTGCTTTGGCGGAATGTGCCGACGCGTTGTCGTGGTGGAGGACTATTTTGCTACGGGGACGCTTTTCACGAACTTTGTCAAATACTCTGGGCAAGCACGTGTTTACATACCAATCTGCAGTTACTGTTTTTTAGTTTTCAAGCGGTATAGTGGTGTAATGCCCTGATTTGCCGAAAAAAGAACAAACCATTTTCTTACCAGTGTTTCGACTTTTTTTGACTTTCGTCGGCAAGTCTTCAAAAGGAAAGACCCACTCCGCCGATTGACTTTTCCTTTCTGGTTCAAAGCAGTAAACCCAGGTTTCGTCACCTGTCACGATATTATATACAGCCGTTGATTGTCCGCCGTCAATTTTTTTAAACATTTTACGGCACCACTCTACACGCAGTCGTTTCTGGTCTTCCGTCAAATCGTGCGGTATCCATCGCGTACAAAGTTTCCGAACCTTAAGGTGAAAATGCAGTATCTTTTGCACCTGGCTCATTCCAATGCCTAAGGTAGTACGTATTTGCTGACAGGTATTTTTTTTGTCAATTTCACTTAATTGTCGTACAGTATCAATATTACAATCGGTAACCGCTGTCGTCGGCCAGCCTTCACGTTCATCGTCATGAAGATGGTCACGTCCGCGTCTAAACTCACTAAACCACGAATAAACAGAGCTACGAGATGGGGCTTCATCGCTAAATGCTAATTGAAGTCTTTGACAACTTTCTTGCTGAGTTAAGCCACATTGAAAATCGTAAAAAATCATGCTTTTAAAATTTTCACGACTTAAATTCATTACGACAGCGGCACACGAATTTCAACCCAACGTCACGATGAAAAAACAAATGACAGTGTAACAAATTAAAAAGTAATATACTCCCAGAGAGTTCCTTTTTCAAACCCTATAAATGTTTTTTTAATTTTCGTTTTCTAAGTGGCCAGTTCCAGGAATTTTCAGTATGCCCTAAGTATTGATGCTGACTATACTAGTTGTAAAAAACCGCCTACACTATTCTCATTTAATATTTATATCGAAGAGAAAAGTTAAACGAATTAGTATCATTAGGTAAATTAGAATTATTTCAGAACTTAGCTTTAATATGACAACCGATTTGTCTGTTTGTAACGGCATATGAAAACGATTTATTTACAAGAAAAACTTTCAAATGCGAGTGCTTGTTTTTTGGACTCAACTATTTTTTAATAAAATATAATTGCTAATGTAAAAAAAAAAAACAACTAGATGACACTGAATGATTAATAAGTAATTCGTTAGCGAGCACTGGTGCAACCTTGTTATGAATGTTGATAGTTTGATCAAAGAAAATTAAAAGAAAGCTTCTAAATACCTCAAATAACAGAGTGCCTGTAGTATTTTGATAAAATACTTATATTTGATGCTAGACTTTATTTATCGATAATCGGCGTTTCATTCTACCTTGGATGCACTAGTAGTAGGTTCTCTAAATAATCTCCGAAAAGTCATTTCGCCGAATGATTATGTTCCAATTGAATTCTATGACATTGATTCATTTCCCAACTAAATGGTTGGCAACTCTATCTTTGGTCGTGGTTATAAATTGGAACTTTTTGAAATATAAATACATATTTTGATGTGGTTTATGTTTAGTATGTATAATATACACTTAGTTTATTAATGATTAGTTTAGAAACTAAAGTCGGTTCTGGCACTCGCCGGCCGCTGCCGAGGTACGCTCGGCTTAGTGCGGTCGTTCATTACAGTAATCCGTTGTATAATAATTCTGCCAAATGAAACGTCGTCATATAAAAATTTGCTAACAGTTAATTGTCAAAGTGAACCATCGGCGAAATGTTGGTTAGTAAAGTGAAATTCGGGCAAAAATCGTTCGGAGAAAAGGCAGAACCCCGCACTAGTATTTGTTAGTATAGAAAAATATGAATAACTCATCGTAATTTAAATAACGTAACCTATCTAAGATTTTGGATTTTATATAAAGCAGAATGTGGAAACATTTATTATATTATTTTATTGTGTATGGGTTTGTTGAGACCTCGCAGTGACCCGCGAATAGTATACATGTTAATAACAGACCTTAGTTTAGTCTAACAATATTGTTGAATAAGATTTTTGTTATTAATTGTGCAAAGTTAGATGCTGTATTTTGTATTTCAAGATCTTTTCGTATAATTACGGTACTTGTTTAACAATTTACTTTAAGTTATTTACCATAATTAAGATTAGATAGATTAGATTAGATTAATACTTTTAATTTTATTTTATACACTTCTCACTGCCTTGGATGTGCACAAAATACTTCATACTCCAGTAGGTACCAATTTTTTTATCTTTGTTTATCTGAGATAATTTATTTGTAGAATAAAACGTAACATCGTACCTAACTTTAATACTTAATATGTTTTCCCTCATAAATGTATTTAAATATTGAAAATTTAATTTAAATACATAGTATAAAATGTAACTCATAATAGGATGTAGGTATAGGACATTTTCTTAAGCTTTAATCGTGTGCCACTATTACATTATTAATTGACCAAACATAAATAAATAATAAATTCATAAGTTCATAACCTACTACTTTAGTGTTGTGTAAAAAAATATTGTAAATGATATGAAATATTGAAAATATTTTTACTAAATTTCTACTAGTAAGCCAATCATGAGTAAACCTATTTATTTATTTTTGGTAAGTTAATCTTGGTTTAATAAAGAGACCGTAAGATCTAAGCGAAAAACTTATAAACTTACAATAACGAAATGTTTGAATGGAAATTATAGCTAATCAATGAAAATGCGTGTTTTTGTTGTTGTTGTTGTTTACTGCCATTACATTGTCCATCTTCATCAACTACGGCAACTGTCTACTACGGCATTCACATTATCTTCATTGCTGATATACGCCAGTCTTTACACATTTTACTAGTAACTAGTTTTTTACTTATATAGCAAGGTATAGGTAACGTAATTTAGTGTATTGGTGGTATAGGCTAAAATAGGCTCTATTCTTGTTTTAATGTAAGCATGGTTGTTACTACCTTTTAATCCACTTATCACCATCATGCGTAAACACACCTAATACTGTATACATTAGGTAAGTAATTAGATCGGTAGCAGGCCGAACCACTTCACTTCTCCATTTGATTTCAGTCAGTCGGTGTGTTCGGGTCTATATAAATATCGTACTAACAAATACACGAACTGAGAAAACATAGAAATCATACATACAATAATTAAACACGAATAAACTATTAAAATTATGAACTATTCAGAAGTCTCGAATGACACCATACAAATTTGGTTAGATTTTTTAGAAATAGCTATGGTGCCTGATGATACTAAATATCCTTTTGCTATATTCATGTGCATTGTTTTTATAGTTAGTCTCACCGGTAATCTGATAACATGTTTCGTAATATACTACGACAAGTCAATGCATACAGTGACTAATTACTATTTACTAAACCTCGCGATATCTGACTTGGCACTCACGTTTGCTATGCTGGAAGATATTTTGGAAACTCTGGTGTCGACGTATGTACATAGCAAGTTCACATGTCAGGTGCAGTGGTTTTCAACGATCTGCTTATGGAATGGCGGCATCTTAATTATGACAGCGATATCTATTGAGAGGTATATTGCTATTTGCCGTCCATTGAAGGTAAAAAGTATACCCGAATCTCGTAGAGTGCTAAAGATTATCGTGGTTCTGTGGCTGGTATCCATCACTGAGGCAGTGTTCGATACTCTGGACGTCGACGCCTGGAAGATCCGCGACACCTGGGTGTGTCAAACGATCCCCACTCTACGGGTCCGCATTGTAAACGGGGCACAAGCGATTGTATCATTCGTTATACCGCTTATAATAATGACTACCGTCTATTTCTCCATTATGATAAGAGTCAACACTAAACGAAGAAAAAGTTCAAAAGATAAAGTTTTTAACTATCACGATCCCAGAGGAAAAATTAATAATGTTGTGGGTAAGTGTTGTCGCATTAAATATCAAAACGTCACACTAAATACAGGCATTATCACTAACTTTATAATTTTTATAAATGAGATAAGTGTATGTAAATGGGGCAAGCTTATGTATGTAGATCTACCCAATTCGACGCAGTAGGCTCGATAAGGTGAGGTACTCTATTATGATAAATGTATATATTTATAAAACATTTACATTTTTTTACATTTACATTTATAAAACAATACTAATAGAAAACATAAATGAGAACCATAACCTCCCTTCAGTTCATCTATTTCGAGCATCTTTCACTTTGAGTGTGACAGAGACAGTCGTTCGAAATTTACGAATATATTTATTCGGGGTATCGCCGTAGGGCTACTATAGCCTAGGCTAAAAAGATACAATGTAGTTATTTATCACTTGTAATCTGCAATTAGGACTTACCTGGACAAATTTTTAATTTTAAGTCAGTATTCATTGTTTTTACTATATAATAAATAAAATAAATAAATAAATATTTATGTACATTTTTTTAAATTCGTTTTTAATTAAAACATGATTTACGGTAAATAAATCATGTTTTTTCTTTTGATCTCAGTCACACCTGATAGTAAGTGTCGACGAGGTCGATGGTGTAGCACGCTGGTTCAGTAACAGTCTATACACTCTTGCTTTGAAAAACCCAAATTATATCTTTCCGCGAATACAGATGAAGGGAGCGAATTCCATTCCTTAGCAGTCCGCATTAGGAAGATAGAATGTTTCGTGAGAATGAATGGAATATTCACAACGTAAGGATGAAATCGCTCTCTTCGCCTGGACTTCCGGCGGTGGAACGGTGAGGGCGGAATTAAATCGTGTACAAATAATTCCTGTGCACACTCTTCAAAAAGTATCCTGTAAAATACAGAGAAACTAGCAACCCTCTGTGACGGTGCTCAAGGTCCTGTCTTACACTCACCAACACAGTAGTCATATTACACACATTCAGATATATCTCTTTTGTCTTTGTTTCCAGTAGCAATGACGGTGTCTTTCATAGTTTGCTGGCTGCCGTTTTTTATACAACGAGTGCTGCTCTGTGTCCTAAACCTGAGACAGCTCATGAACATTGCTGTGGTGAGTATTAAGTTCCCGTACTATTGTTATAAATAATTTATTCACACTCACAAACATAAATTATGTATGATCATTATATAAAAGTAATATGGTGTTTCCATTCCAGTGGTGGAATATAGCAACGCGTGTAAGCTGTGTTAATTGCTGGTTAAGCGTCGTCCTAAATCCTATTCTGTTTAGCCTCGTCTCGTCGAAGTTTCGAAGATCCTTTAAGGTAAATTGATTCATAGCAAAATTTCTTTCAGTATTTTTCATATGTTGTTTATAAATGTACCCGTTTCATTTTCAGACCATCTGGAGAAATGGAATAAGTAATTACTAAACCACGAACAATCTGCCTTGGGAACTACTCAAGTTATTTAACTAAAGACATAAGTGGCTTCATTCGCAAAATTTCCAGTAAGGCTTCCCCAGCCGTATTGGCGTCTACTCATAGCACGTCTGATCTCATAGGAAATATCCTAAGGGCTGTGCCCACAAACTGTGAGGTCGCGGGCCTTGAGGATGCCAAAGACGCTGTTAAATCACAAAGGAGCTGGGACAATGTTTACTGTGACATGACCTACAACACCCTTTTAAATAACTCTACAGATCCAAACCGTGCGAGGCTATTGGCGGTCGGAGTCCGGGAAGCGGGTTATTGGCTACATGCCTATCCTTCGCCAAATATCGGTACTTTCTTGGACCCGACCTCCCTTAGACTGGCGACTGGTTTGCGCCTTGGAGTTTCGGTATGTACGCCACATACATGCTCTTGTGGCACGGACGTGGACCGACTGGGACACCATGGATTATCTTGTCAGAAAAGTGCAGGCCGTTTTTCTAGACACGCAACGCTTAATGACATAATCCGTCGGTCTCTTGCCACCATCAATGTGCCTGCTCTTCTTGAGCCGATCGGCATTGTCAGAGATGATGGCAAAAGGCCTGATAGAGTGTCTTTGGTTCCTTGGAGCTTGTGACGGATGCTGCTGTGGGATGCTACCTGCGTAGACACCCTAGCGCCGTCCCATCTCCAACGAACTAATGTAAAAGCGGGTGCAGCGGCGGAAAATGCCGAAATTCTTAAACGTAACATATATTTGTTGCACAAAGCCTGGGCAGAGAGTACCATTTTGTACCGTTTGGCGTAGAGTCGCTAGGTCCTTGGGGTCCCAGCGCGCACAAACTTTTTGCAGAAATCGCGAAGCGTCTGGTTGATGTAACTGGTGACCGAAGAGCTGGCGGCTGCCTCGCACAACGTATCAACATTGCGATAAAACGAGGAAATGTCGCCAGCATCCTTGGTACAATGCCTCAAGGCCCTTTTTTAGATTTTATACTGTAACTAGTTAAGTACTTGTCGTTATCATAATACGATTGTAATTTCTGTAAATAAATGTAAGCACAATTGGAGGCACTGGCCGTGGCTTATTTCAGTGACCATTTCAGTTCACCCGCCGTGAATCTATTTACCCTCCATATTAGCGATTAAGTACTTCTTCTTCGGCTGTATTTTAATTAAAGATTCCGAAATTTCAATAGAATGCATCTGTCGTTTTACAGAATGCCATGCGTAAACAGTTTTACTAAAGATTTTTGAAATTTCATGTCTTGTTTACTAACTGAAAATGAAAATGAAATGATTAATTTCCGTTTTAGATTTACTAAAATAATATCAAGGGTGGGATCTCCTAGTAGGATAATGTTGCTTGTCGTGTCCTAAATTATTACTTAGACTAAGGTAGTGGAAAATTGCGTGTACCTACCCATTATCCACTTAATACAAATGTTTACTTTGCTCAACAAACTTACTAAATTAAGTTGCTATACGTACGCGCATCATGAACAAACAAATAACAGGTCGTCGGCTACTTTAGCTCCAGATAAAAGTTACAATGTGAGCGTAGATTCTTACGTAAGATTATGGCGGATTGGATAAACGTACCTACTTCAGAACCTGATGCAGCTAAATGTAGTATTTTAAAACAAGAATATTTACTGTATAGCAAATTCGTAATTGGGTCGCAAAATTTTGATAAATGATACTAACATAAGAATACTAAGCTTTATTGAGCTTACTGTGAAGCTCAGCCAATATCTGTAAGGTGTCCTGTAATAAAAAAAGAAGCAATGAAATAGTATTGTGACGTGCAGGCGTACACATGATATTTATAATTTTTTAACGTTCACATAATAAAGGACGCCAAAAGGCACCATATGGCGGGCCAGATTCATATTTAGCCAATTGAGCATTAAATTTAGTCTAAATCTTAGTAAGCGTGATTCTGGTCTAGTCAGATTTTTAATAAGTCTACTTCTGAATGTAGACAGATTTGAAATACGACTGATGATATGCTGGTCATTTTCTAATTAAATCAATTTCTGAGTAGGTCAGATTCGTAGAACGTGACATGCTCTTTGTCGATTTTGTTTACTTAGCGACATGTAAAAAAAGCAGATACTGTGTAGAAATATACATGACCCTAAAAAATGACGAAAGTAAAAGGCCGCCGATGCCAGGAGGAGACGAGGTAACATACACTATGGTTATGTACAGTCCAATACAAGTACCGGCTTGTGCATACATTTTAGCACTCGAATCGCCCTTATAGCGTTAGTAATTTTATGCAACCTAATCCCATTATCTACTCGTACACTTTCCACTTAACTGAGTAAACAATTAACACTGAAGCATAATGTAATCATAATACTTTAGTTGGATGTGTGTGGCCGAACTTACTGGTATATATGTTGAAACATTACGTACTTTCGGCCTCAACGGTAATCTATTTAGTCTTAAATATATCAAGGACAACAGCTATGAATTCGACAGAATTTAATATGACGTTATGGACGGAGTTTCTTGAAGTGTCAATTGACGCAGAGTTTAAAGTGGTGTATTTTATAATTATGTGCCTTATAATTGTAATCAGTCTTGCTATAAACTTTCTGATATGTCTCGTCATTTATATTGATAAAAATATGCATACTGTTACCAATTACTACTTGTTTAGTTTGGCGGTATCTGACTTAACACTGACTTCTGTATTTTTGTTTTCAATCCACAAATTACTTAATGATTCACATTTTAATGAAATGACGTGTAAAATCCAATATTTTGGAGTAATGAGCCTATGGAATTATAGCATTTTAACCATGACCGCGTTGTCAATGGAAAGATATATGGCAATTTGCCATCCAATGAAGATAAAGGGGTCTCCAAAGTTGCGACGAGTGATAATAATAATAGTTTTAATGTGGATAGTGGCAGCAGCAGAGGCGGCGCCGGAGATTACTACCATCACATCGATCCCGTCCCAACTGTTGGCCTGCTTCACAGTCCCTACGTTCTACGCCAGAGTTGTGAATGGAGTGCTCGCCATGACATCGTACTTTATACCACTGTTAATTATAATATCAGCTTATATCATGATTATTTTAAAAGTAAACTTGAGGCGAAAAATCAGCAGAGCATCCAATTATAAAACCCCGAGGAAAAAAATCAATAAGTTGATAAGTGAGTACCTCATTAAGGATATTAATTACGATTACACGATTTGGGATACTTTAGATACCAAGAACTTAACGACATACATTTATATGTTTAGTCTATGACACAATCGCTCATAATTATCTAGCCCTACAATATCCTATATATTTCATTTTAATATTTTAGTTGTGACCGCTGTTAAATTAATTTTATATGAAGCGAAATGTCCGCCAATCCCTTTTACATTTTTCCTTTATTTCTAAAGATTGTGTCGGGTTTTTATCCTCTGATAATAGTTGTATAAAATTAATTATTATAATAGTCTCACGCACTACAAAGTACACTAATCCACGTTTCAATTCAGAATCACGAGTCAATTTTGAATAAGGAGAAATGCTCGGCACAGCGTTGATAATTTATAAGTAAGCACATAATTTTCTTTCCAGCTGCAATGTCGCTAGCCTTCCTCGTATGCTGGATGCCGCACTTTGTTGTAAGAGTGCTTGTCGCTGTTCTGGATCCTATGACCTTGATAAAAAAAAGAAAAGTGAGTGTAAAACATTAATTTAGCTAAATGATCAAACGTCGAATAATAATTTTGTATAAAAAATATTATTATTTAAAAACGACTAAATATCTTTAAGAACAATTAAAAATTAAGTCATAATAAGCTTGAGATCTTACTATCAGAGCTTGGCCATCTACCAACGTACCTACTGTCTCTTATTAAAAATATTTCGGTATCCGGCTTCTCTGACCTCCACCGATGAACAGCTGCTATACCTACACACGGATCACTGTATCCGGAAGAATATTACATGCTTGATACTGATCGAGCATATAATGTTTGTTCTTAAAATTTTGTACTATTTTCGTATACCGCTATAGTCGTATTAAATGTTCTGATACACAAAAACAAAATATTAAAAGTTGAAGGGTGCAAACTAAGTGGACAACTATATAAATGTTATTGTATGGAAGTGGCCTCAGTGCAAGCTGGTCAAACCCTACTGGACGAAGCACGAGCCTTGCAGCCAGATTCCCGATACTTATTGTGAGATGTCACACTATACAACCTCCGCGCGTTCAGCCCGTACACGACGGGGGTAGCGGCGGTTGGCGTTCCTTGAAACTTGAAAGCGTGCACTGAGGCCGCTCGATTTTTATTTGTTGTTCGAGGAGCATTTGTTTGACCAAAGCCCTGAGTGTAAGTTTTTAACGTAACTTTACGCCATGAACGCGTTTGCGTTTCCCATATAAATAACATTATCACTTACGCGTTCGTAAACGTTTATTTTACGTTAAAAGTAACTTTCACTAGAGCCTCAGGACTGGCGCACCAGACTCCTCGCTGAGCGTCCGTTAAGTTTACACGTCCGATGTGTATGTCACAGTAATTCTGGCCTATATTTTTTACTTGTTTTTTCTTGTTACAGTGGCCAATAGCCATTTTTAAACTCCTCGTTATCAGCAGTTGGTTATGCGTCATATTGAACCCGATCATCTTTAGCCTCGCTTCTACTAAATTCAGAAGAGCTCTCAAGGTAAATAAATATTTTACATACATTTCACGAATAACCTACTTGTTTTGTGTAACAAGTATCAAATATGATTAATGGAAAATATATCGATCAATTTATTGAAATATGTCTTTACATACATAATATGTTTTAATATCGTTACTTCTGTAATACAAAAGTCGTTTGTATGATGCCGAAAATATCGTCACGTTATAATGTCACGAAAAAACCATGTATATATAGGTATGAGATAAATAGGACATGAACCGCCACGACATTCAGTTAATTAACCTACAATTTAAAATAAAATAGTTATTTTTATCGTAAAATGTAGAATGTATACCTATGACGTACCAGCTAGATGTACTGCGTGATGTCACAATGGGATAGATAAAGGTGATAATTTGAGACCTTCCTTAGGTACGGCATACGCTTATAGGCTGGGAGCCAGTTGCCTCAGATGTAGCACTATACTCGTCTTCAGCCCAAAAGACGACTAGGATAATAAAACCTGGAGCTCGCGTTATCAGTTTCCCGTTGTACTGTCGAAGCGAGTGGAGACCATAGTACAGGTAGTAAACCCACATAAAGGAATGTCTATATTGTTGATACGTTGAGTAAGTCAATAGGCACATTTCTTGTGCATGAATTCAATATCATTATATTGGCAATACAGTATAACATTATAGTTAAGGCGCTCTTATAGACGTATTTTAGGTATTTGCGGGGGTGAAGCAGAACGCGGTGGAGGCGCATGCGGGGCGCCCCGCACCACGCCACGCGCGTCGCTCGCGTAGACAGTTGATGGCCTTATTCTGTTCGTAACCGTATTCTGGTTGAAGCAAATATCGGAGCGTTCCGGAAATTATACAATGCTATTTGTTTTTAGAGTTCCGTAAAAAGGGTAAAGGGAACCCCACTACTAAAACTTCGATGTCCGTCCTAGGTTGTCACTAGGTTGTATCTGTCTGTCACTAGGTTGTATATCATTTTATTCATGTTTCACTTTCCTCGCTGTAGTGAGGGGAAAAATTTTGTATTACACACGGGTGCAATTGTCATTTAATTCTCGTGTATTGAAACACTCGCTACGCTCAGGATTCTATTTTAAAACCACTCGCTACGCTCAGGATTCTATTTTAAAACCACTCGCTTTGCTCGTGGTTAAACTATAGAATCCATTCGCTTGCTCGAGTTTCAATCCCACACTCGCAGTTAAAATACAATTTTGCACCCTTGTATAACAAATAACTATTAAATCGTATGCGAAGTGACTTAAGGTATATTTTCCCTAAATGTTCAGATATTTATGAGCACCCTGTCTGTGCAGATAACTTTGACGAGTTGTGTGTTCAGATTTAATTGAAAAACCACTGCTCACATATTTATGGCGAATTGGATGTTCAAATGTTATTGACCTCATTTACTGTAAAGAATTTATTGAAATTTATTGCTGCTCAGAAATATTTGAGTACCTCGGCCGCTCCGATATATCTGATGGCGACTGTATTAGTAACTTTACTGACTTGAAAAGAACTAGAATATAATAAAAGTGTACAACACACAATTACTAAAACTGCACCAGACCTGCAAACTAACTACGTAAAAACGCATGTCAAATCAGCTACGACGCGGCCGGTTGAATGTTCTGGTACGTAGATTACCGTTTAGGCATTCTAATATTTGTCATATGTCCTCTTAGTTCACTTAAGCGTTTCCTCTTTCGCTTAACTTTATTTACACTGCGATTACCCTTATTGCTTCCTGCCTAAAGTAATATTACCGCGTTAGGAAAATGTGCACACGTCCTACGTTGACAGCGGTCACGAGCGTACTGGCGACTGGGCAATAGTCGGCCGCCGCCGCGCGCTGAACAATTTTATTTTCCTAATAACGAAATCAATTGGTATTATTGATCTACTCAAGTTATTAAAAATCTATGAAGTAAAAATCGAAATCTACTTAAAAACTATTATTTAAAGCAAATTTTGTGTGGATATTCATAATAGTTATCAAAATATTTGGTTTAAGGTGTAAAAAACGAGGTTTTTTCAAAAAACAAAACTATCGAGGTTTTTATCAGCAATCGTGTTTCTGATGAAGCCAAAAACTAGAGAATAGAATGAAATAATACATATAAAAAAATTGCAGTTGTAAGTTCTGTGAAAGTATTTTATTTATATTTTGTAAAATTGGTGTTTTCACTATCTAGAGCGCCTTAATTGTAACGGTGTTGTGTAGACTAACTATTAGGACAAAAAAAGAATTGTAAAATAGACTAACCATTAGAAAAAAAAACATACGACATTTAAATAATTTTACCTAAAGACCATTTAGATAGGTTTATTTCATTAGTAAACAATTACCTTATTTACACAGACAAAAAACATTAAATAATTGGGCAATCATAAGTGAAACTCAAATAAAATCATCACATTCAATCGACGTTTTAAACACTTTGTATTCGACACATTGCCATCTCTACGACCACAGAGCTTTATTACCCCTGCCTCGAGTTTTACGGGCTCTGTCGTCTTTTGGGTTGAGGGCGAGTATAATATATTTCAAAGATACTTTTGCTAAATTAGTCGCAACTATATATTTAACTACGATTAGGCTTAAGTAACCCGCGATTTATTTGTGCGATTATTGGGTCTTTGTCGACTACCTACTTAACTGTAAATGTATGTACTCAACTTGCATTTTGTTTTTCAGGGGCTTTGGATTTCGAAAATTCACAGGAGGCTAAATAAACAAAATTAAACATACTGGGTTTACACTGCAACACATTGGACTCAAATTTAAATGTTTTTTTTTTCTATATTAATAATTCAGTCGCGAGGTGCGGTTAGGCCCGAATGAAATTACACTTAAATGAAAAAACATATTACTGCTATAGTATGATGGTGAACACGTATTAACTTATTACCTGCCTCAACCGTCTATCTCCACCCACCAAAAGTCCTGGCACAAGTCTGACAGCTGGAGATTGACCTCCCCCGTGGATCAGACAGAGGGCGATGTCCCGCACACTGCAGTTAACGACTCTTTCTACTAACGAATTTCTCTACTTATAGTTTGGCGACCTCCCACGCTGCATTTTCGCTACTCTAGGGTTTTTTTCTGCCCCGGCCATCGACTCTCCGGGACCTGCCCACTAGGTACTACTTCAACTACGCGTTCCTGCGAGCTATGTTAGTTACTATATGGTATCTACGGATATCCTCATTTCTGATTCTATAAGTTATTTATAAAAAAAAAATTATATTGAATTGCAATTTTAATTTTAAATTTACAAAATGAGTAATACTTATACTAATAATCTCGATTATAACCCATGAAATGTAGATAGTTGATTACAAGCTCCTTTACGGCAATTCACTAAAGAAGGTATTGTGGTGGTATATGTGTCTTAAGATCTAGTTTTGCTTGTTGCAATGTATATTTATGTAGATCGTAATGTGTTCAAGAACAAGAGGTAAACCTATAATAATGACTTGATGACTTTATCATAGCGAATTCACCTTGTCCATTAATGACATAGGTAATGATTGGTGACATATAAGACATCGTCAAATTACAAAGATAATTCTTTGTCTTACGTTTCAATCTTTATATGTATAATCAATATGTTTAACACCTAAACATTATCATATCATGTAGTCATCATGACAGTTTACACCAGTGGCTATGATGGAGGTAGTAATTGTGTGGATAGCGTCATTTACTTAGTTTGTATAAAATACTGATAGATTCCTATAGAGATAAAACGAAATTAAAATAGAGACAGTAGCTGCCAGTTTTCGCATTTATATGAGAGGTATAAGCAACGTTACCTATAGACAATTTGATTTATACGGTACATATGTCTAAATGTTGACTTTGGAGCTTTATGTGTTTTAAAATTAATATTATTATTTTATTGCTCTCTCTCTCTTTCTTGTGTATAGTTTATCTTTTACCATATAAGATTTATTCCTTTCTCATTTTCTCATTCGTTAGTTGGAAGAGATCCCATTTAGGGATAAGCTCGCCTTTGTGCATATCTTTTAGATTCTTTACTGTTGTTTTGTTGTTAAATCTGTTTATGTGCAATAAAGTGATATATATGTCATGGACCAAGTGATAACTTGGGTATTATTGAAAATGCCCGGGCATTATGAAAGACACCCAATATCAGAGGGCAATTTGATAATAAATATTCAAATTATTAAGTTGATCGGGCATTATTAATAATGTTTATCACCTATTGGGCAGAATACTAAGCTAACAATATCGACCAAATAACAGATGAGTTATTACACATAATGCTCAGGCATGCATTTTTGAGAAAACCCCCGGTCCATCATTTTTTTCATACAATTAGTACTGAGCTTGGACAATCATATTTGGGCAAAACAGAAATTCAGTCCCAGAGTCACCGGTAGGTACGACGACGAGGGAAGCGAGGAGGAGTGTTAGGTTTTTTGCGTTAACAACACAGCCGACTCGCTAAGAAAAAAAAAAAAGTTTAACACGTGTCACGAGTTTGTTTCTCTCCCCGACCAAATTGCCCAACGACGATGTATCAGTATTCATAATGACCAGACAATGTGATAAATATTGAAGTTTAGCTTGTCACTTGCCACTTGGCCCAGTATAGTCAGTCATTATTCACAATGCCCGAGCATTACAAATAATGCCCGTCCTTATCACTTGGTCCATAACATATACATACATACATGCATACATACTATTTTGACACGTTTAAGTTACAGATCCATTATAGATAGGCCTACATAACGCAATAGTTAATTAACCTAACCTAACCCTTAATGGTACAGTTGTCTTACAATTTACAGAAACTATTTGTTAGGTGCTAGGATTTCTACTTTCTTTAGGTCTTGGAAGGTTACGAGTATGTAGAGAATAGGTAAGCAATTTCCAACAAGAGACAATAGTTTAAACTGGTTAAACACAGATATATTAGATATATTATACAACATAGAGCAAATCTAATTATTTTAATGTTTCGTTTTATTTGCATATATGTATTAAAATAAAACTGATACACAATAAATGATCAATTTTATGTCATAAATAATTAACCCCCTTCTGTATAATGACTAATTAAATTTATTTATATTTACACTTGAGTACTTATCATACTTATGTATTCCGTGAACCGCGATTTCCCACTTCCATTACTTACAGTTTTAAAGGAGAATAAGCAATCGAAGATTAGTAATTCATACTGTTTGAGTAAATAAGTAGGTACATGCCGCTCTCACGCAAGTGGCAAAAGGTCAATGCTTTAAGTATATCTGCGAGAAGTGATAGAAACTGTATGCTTGTTGCACCCTAGCTATCACTGTGTGCACATTGAACCTCTAGAGGGACGGACGGTACGACCGATAGCAAGCGGTTATGAGAAGTTATATAAATACATACATAATATTGGCAAGTAGCATTCTATAGATATATGTTATTTTCGATTGCATGCCGTACATTCATTTTATGCCAACCAATATTCTTTAACGTTTTAACGACTTTATGACAACCAATTTGCATTTTTCCATGATAGTATATTGTAATTAGGTGCGTTATCCTCGATTTAGTATATCATGAATTTATGATATATTGTTGATGATTAGGTTAGACCGAATCCTACAGTGACGTCAAAAAGATCTGCATACCTATACAAGGCGACATTATATGATATTTAAATATTTAAGTAGTTACATTAGACAACATCCATAACCAAGAAACACATATTCGTGATAACGTATGCGGAGTGAAATTTGGACAAAGTTTGAATAAATAAAATATAAAAAACAAAAATCTAAAAAAAATATGTGTGTATGTCAATATCAAGTCTATATATCTGTCAATCAGTCTGGTAAGTTTCATAAGGATTGGATGTTTGATTTTGTAATTATGGTAAATAACCAAGAACGCCGTCGTAAAACTGTATGTAATTTCTACAGTATACATCCCCTATGGCCGAAATCGAAGGTGGTGGAATATTTTGTTCAAATGGGTGAGAGTCGAAGCACCATTTATAATATTTTTAGCGTCTTTTACCTTAAAACAACCACTGCTAGAAGGCCTGGTTCTGGAAATTATCCCAGCTTGAGCAAGTTTTCTGAGAGAGCTCGACTAAAGAAAATTACCGCCAGTCGTGTTGCTAAATCTTACAGAGAGCTCGGAAGAAAATTTTAATGTGACGGAAAAACTGTCAAAAATATCTTGAAGACATAGGCATCGATAAGCGGTGTAGAAAATTTAAATCCACCGTCTCCGAAAATCAAAAATCCACTCAGAAAATACGGCTGCGTAAATTGGTCAAAGAAATATTTTACGCCAAAAACAATGTGACTTGCGTCATGGATGACGAGTTATATTTCACGTTAGATGGAAACGAGTGGCAAGGCAATTACTATTTTGAGAACACCAATGGTCCAACTGATGAGAACGTGAAATATGTTGAGCATACCAAGTTTCCTAAAAAAGTTTTGCTATGGCTTGCCATCAGTCGACGCGGAATGTCCAAGCCGGTGTTCTTTGAATCAGGTTTAGCTGTGAACGCCGATCGCTACATAGAGCGTTGTTTGCCAGTAGTGCGAGATTTAATAAATACGAGTCACAGAGGAGAAAATGTTGTGTTTTGGCCAGACTTAGCCTCAAGCCATTATTCCAAAAAAACACTTAGCAAAATGGCGGAGCTAAACATCCCATACGTACCGAAGACATCAAATCCACCTAATGTTCCGCAACTTCGCCCTATTGAAGATTTTTGGGCAAATCTAAAGGGGCGAGTATATTGCAATAATTTTCGGTCCATTAATGTGCAAAGCTTGATTCGTAAAATAAAATTGGAGTTGAATAAAATGCCCACATCTATGTTTTCGACAGCGATGGACAAAGTTCCTCAGAACTGCCGTAAAGCATCTCGTATGGGAGTAAACTTAATTTTACATTAATCATTATTAGGTACTTTATTATAAAAACATAACTATTAAAAAAAATAATGGTGTTTTTTTTATTTAAAACAACATTGCACTTTGTCCAAATTTCACTCCGCATACGTTAAGCACATAAATTGACTTGCCAGGTCTTAAAACCCAGGATCCCCAGCTTCTTTATAGGTATAGTTACGACATAATATCTACAGCATGAATTTCAATTGTAGGGTCAGCTGCAGAAAAAAATAACCCCCCTTGTGCCAGCATGTACGACAGAAGGGGTACCTTTTCTCTGCAGCTGACTGTACCTACTTTTAAGTAAGTTTACGAGTACGGCAAATCAAGACTTATAAACAATCAAATGGCTTTTACAGATTTTGAGTCCAGGATCATCAGCTCTGTTTACTCACCGGTCGGACTGGGCTATATCAGTCGTTCAAGCGTTCATTACGGAACCATAAAAAGATAATAGTATTCTCGTCACAAGTTGTTGCGTGCATCGCATATTAGCCTCATGATATGCACGAGCTTGACAGTCCACAGTGAAACTGCATATAGGTATCTAGTCGCCTACAGAGAGAACCGTTGATCGAAAGACGGAGGACTCATTATCGTGCCGTTCTATAACCTGTGTGCGCTAATAAGTGACCCATATCATTATGGGAGGAGAAATAATTGTAATATTAGTTTTCATTATTGTTTTTGTTACAAAATTATCTGTGGTACTGAGTAAAACATCATGTCGTTCGGGAGTTCGCATGACGGGCAAAGTTATCATAGTAACGGGAGCTAACAGTGGATTAGGTTATGAAACGGCCAAAGACCTAGCGAAACGTGGAGGCCGAGTCATCATGGCCTGTCGGAACGAGCACCGCGCGCTCGCAGCCCGTAACCGTATCCTCAAAGAGATAGTAAATGCAGACGTGGTCTACAAGCATCTAAACTTGTCTTCACTGGCATCTGTCCGGCGGTTCGCTGAAGATATCAATGCAACGGAAAAGCGACTGGATGTACTCGTCAATAATGCAGGAGTTAATGGCTGCGGGGGTCGCTACACGGAGGACGGTATCGTTGAAGAAATGCAAGTCAATTACTTTGGACCATTTCTCTTAACTCTTCTTCTCCTGCCTTCACTAAAAAAAACAGGAGCCGGTCGAATTGTAAACCTTAGTTCGACGTTACACTTCTTTGGGAGGCTAAATTTAGAGCACATTAATAAGAAAGGGTATTACTTCGACATGTTTACGTATGCCAACAGCAAATTGTGTATGATTCTGTTTACCGTTGAGCTTGCCCGTAGACTGAAAGAATCAGGTATAACTGTCAACGCCATACACCCAGGAATAATTTATACCAATATTGCTTCTGCATCAAACACAGTGGAACGGTTTTTGTTTTCTTCTCTCTGTTGGATATCATCGCGAAATGCCGAGGAAGGAGCGCAAACAATCATATACCTGGCAGTAGCAAATGAAGTCGCCAATAGAACTGGAAAGTACTTTATAGATTGTAAAGAGAGGTACATGACTGGAAAGGCTACAAATAAGAAACTAGCTGGAGACCTATGGACTTACTCGGAAAAATTAGTAGGGCTTGAAGCGAATATACTACAAGATTGAGGTATTGCTAATATTACTTACATTATTTATTTTATGTTGTGCACAGGAGTAAGTTAACATTTTTCATTTTATTACATTTATATTGATTTCAATTGATTTTTAATATGCATTCATTATTGTTCGCGTTTAATCTAATTTTGTAATATATAATTGTAATGTATATTCAACTCATAAACTGTCAAATATTGAGGTGTAATCTCTCCTTTCTTGCAAAATGTAATTTTTTTAAATAAATCATTGAAATTGAAATTTATCGTCGGAGAGCACAAGTAGGTCTCTGAGCACCTGCTCGCGTCGTTGCACGCGTTGCCGGATCGTAACAGACTCCGTCAGAAATTACCCGATAGTGATTAAATAAAAGTAAGTGACTCTGTAGTATTCAAGTAACAGATTTTTTTTCACAGATGTTTAAAAACGAATACTTATCTATTATACAATTTCGGTTTGAACCCGATTTGTCACTGCGAATAAATTATGGATATTAGTCACTTACACTAAAATAGTGAGTGCAAATAACATAAAGTACTACTTAACATTTAACTACACACAATTACACATCAATTACCACCTCAAATTTAAAATAGGTAAGTAGTTATAACAAAAACCTACGTTTTAAGACAATAAACGGTTCTTCAGTTAATCCAATTAATCGAAGAGCATACCTACTAAACTGTTCAAACACTATTACACATTAAAGCAAACAACAAGCTCACTAGACATTGTTCCGCCTCCTAATGTGCACGGCAAAGCTATAAAATAATAATAGTATATAAAGTTACATTATATTTATTACAATGTTTAATCAAACTTCAAATTCATCCATCGAGTTCAACTATACGATGTGGGCTAGGTTTTTAGAAGAAGCTTTACCTGAAGAAAATGTGTACTCTAAAGTGATATATGCAGTCTACATGTCATGCATATTTTTGGTCAGTCTTATAGGTAATTTACTTACATGTATTGTCATTTACTACGACAAATCTATGCACACTGCGACAAATTATTACCTGTTTAACTTAGCCGTGTCGGACTTGATTGTAACTTGCGGCATTCCTCTGGAGGTGCAAGAAGTGCTGAGTGCTTACTCGTTCGGCCAGTTGGCATGCCAAATATATTTTGTTTGTTTGGTATGCTCGTGGAACAACAGTATACTGACCGTGACCGCCCTGTCTATTGAGAGATACTTGGCTATATGGCATCCACTATTGTTGAAATCAACTCCAGTGTGGCAGAGAGCAACCAAAGTAATAGTTCTACTGTGGCTTATAGCTATCTTAGAGGCAGTCCCAGAATTGTTCACGGTTTCCGTGGTCAAGACCCAACAATCAATTATATGTTTTACCATACCTACCACCCTTGCTAGGATTGTAAACGGGGTTTTGGCAATTGTAACGTTCTTAATACCACTCTTTATAATGACGTGTGTATATTCAATGATCGCACTAAAAGTTAATATGAGGCCGAAAAGAAATTCCCGAGATCAGGTTTTCAATTATCGGAATCCTAGAAGCAAAGTTAACAAATTGACAAGTAAGTATAATCATTTTATTTTATTTATGCATCATTTACAGCTGATCAATAAATTAGTTAAGTACTGTCTTTTTTTTCAGTAGCTATGACACTATCATTTCTTATCTGCTGGCTTCCGTTCTTCGCGATCCGCGTCATGATCTCCGCCTTGGACATGCAGCAGCTCACAGCTATCGCACGGGTAGGACAAGACACGATCATCTTCTGTATTATTTACTTTGTCCGTGGACTATAAATCCTCTAAGTAAATACACTCATTCTACATATAAAAAATACAAACATAATAATAATACTGTAATATCTTGTTTTAGTGGTGGAGCCTCGGATACAAAGTGACAAACATCAACAGCTGGTTTAGCATAGCAATAAACCCAATTCTCTTCAGCCTTATGTCTACTAAATTCAGAAAGGCTCTGAAGGTATGAGTATAATATATTACTAACTTATTATTTTTTGTACCTTTGGGTTTTAAATACAGATAATTCAATGTTCTTCCATCCTTTATTCCTTGTTTGGCGATAACTACAACAATCTACACTATTACTTGAAGTTAAATGGATAATGAATCTAATAGAAAATAGCTCCACGCATAAATTGAATTTGGTACAATATTTTATGGACTAAAATTACATAATTTGCCGAATCTATTTAGAACTTGGAACAAATTCTTGACTATTGTCAGAATGCGTACCTACTGCCCCCTATAACTCTACTCACTAAAATTATATTTATTTCAGTCATTTTGGAACATGAAAGTCAGAAATAAACATCATCTCCCAAGCCTCATCCTCAAGCCCCAGCACGGTGCCAAGTCTGCGATGGTACCTGTAAGTAAATGTGATTATAAACTGTGAACAATAAGTGCGTGAGAAATAATATCAATTGACAAGTTAATACGTAAGTGAGATTTGGACTTTTGATCGTAACATTATCATTAGACACTTGGAAGTGAAAGCTTAGAGAAATGATAAGGAAACATTTAAATAAGGGACATTTAAAAAAAAATTAAACAAGACAATCAACACCTATCATGAACTATTTTTGAAATAATTAAAAAAAAAATCTAAAATAAACCTGATATTTTTTTCTTTTTAATCAACATTAAAAAAGGAGAACGTTCTGTTCGACTTTATGTATTTTTAATTTGTAATTTTTTAAATTGTACTAGACCGGAGCATTAAAGTAATTTATTCTAAGTTGCCACTACAATAGCGCCCCAGAAGTCAGATGTCTTGACATCTTGGGGCTTATGAGTGCCTAATGACAGTAATAATGATTTTATAGTCACGACAATTATTTTATTTACCATTTCATACAATAGAACGTTGTTTTTAATAGATGATGCTAATTGAGAAGTTGAAAACAATATAGGTATCTAAAGTATCATGGGCAGTTTAGGTATCTATGTTTAGATGAAAATTTACAGAAATTACATTCTATATGGTTTATGTTATGTATCTTGAAACAAACATTTGTTATAATATAATTTGCAAAAACCGCTAGTACGTTGCGCTGCGTTCTTGGTAAGTACCTACCGTTATATTAATCCTTTTCCAAACGCAGTACAATTAACCGACATGGTCGGAGGTTCGCACCCCGGCTCGTACCAATGAGTTTTTTGGATTTTATGTACAAAATATCATTTAATATTTACCAGTCGCTTTTCGGTGAAGGAAAACTTCGTGAGGAATCCCGACTAATCCCAATAAGGCCTAGGTTACGGGCTTAATTATTAGGCAGACGCTTTCATGAAAGTAGTGCCTATTTATGCCAATTCCTGGGATTAGCTGCCAAGCAGACCACAGGTCCCCAAAGCTATTCCCACAAGTACCTACGATTAACCAGCACATACATTTTAATAGGATTTTAAACGCAGTGATGCGAGTTTAGGTTCTAATCTCATTGTTACGTGTAAGGACTAAATTAAATCGCTTCGTGTGCATATAAAACTCGGTACTATAGGGTATATGTACCGAGTTTCATATGCACCATTGCTTAACCAGTGTTAGTTTCTTATTAAGAAGGTAGTTGAGAAATTACATATTTAGTTGTCAATAAAATTATCCGAGATAATCTGAACTATATTCCCGTTAATAAAAATAATATAATATAAATAGAATAAAGTAAAAGAATCTATCATATGTAAGGTAGAATAATCACAAATGCGTGGAAAAGATAAGCAAACTAAACGCCATGTTTGACATTTTAACATGATCGCTGGACAACGTATAGTATCTAAACACAAAACTTGTGATAATCACCCATATTAATTGTATAGAAGCGACTTTCGACTTATAAAACGTGAGGGTAACTAATATAATATTGCTCGATATGTTTCACTCCGAAATGAGGACGGTGGAGCAAAATTCGACTTATAAAACGTGAGTTACCCGTTTCTATACAATTAATATCGTATATTATATACTAAATAATCATTGTAATAGCATATTTATATAGACAGCTAAGCGCACCTACCATCATGTTTCATGATAAGAAAATAAAACTCGACCTAAATACAAATGTTCGCCTTAGTTATTGATCTATAAACTACATGAATAAAGAAAGAAAGTACTTGTATTATAATTGATCAGTAGAATAAAATACTTAAAAAGTCATAATACTAACAAAAGTTTGGTGGCGACGTGTGTCTCGCTTCGCCCGCACCGCGTCGCCGTTACCGGATGCGGTGCCAGTGCGGCAACTGCCTTACAATGCATATCAAGGTGAGTATACTACCGTCCGTCGAGTATACTCTGTCATTCTCATGACGCCTTAATTGGAGTAAAAGAGAAAGATTCCCGAAGTATACGAACTTTAACGTTCCCCGTACCGGGCCTGACGACTGGGGTCATAAAAGGATAGCGTTGTCATTAACGTTAACCGGGCATCTCGTTCCCACTAAAATAGTACAAGCGAGATGCACAGATAGTAAACTCTATACTCGTTATCGAAAACGTCAATATCACAACTCATGGTAAGGGTACTGGTACAATAACAGCAATAAATACCGGTGTCCGCAGGCGTAGCGGCATGTCGATAAAGGATTTATTTAAACGTCGTATTTTAACTCTTTATTTTCAAACTTGCTTCAGTTATTTTATTCACAAACCGTTTGCCGTGCACTTACTGTGTTCTATGCGGCTCGGCTGATATGATAACACTAATCCTATTATGACCGGTAACGTCCGTTTGGTTTGTTCTAGTTGTTAAAAGCAAACTGGTCGAATTAAGTTGGCATATCGAGGTACCTGTTAATTGACAGGCTAATCCAAGTGGTTATTTTAAAGAGGAATTAGCGGTTGCCTCGGGTAAGAATAGATGAGTACCTATTGTTGTTGAGTATTAAAATTATTTCTTTTAAAATTATCTGAAAGTTATCATTAATCCCTTGCTTAAGTATAGTATGGCAGTCATTATTATTTTTTCTCTCACTAGCTCGTAAAGCGCTTGTTTATCCTTTAATACGAGAGGGTAAAAACGCATTTTATCCACTAGTGATTAAAGTAAGTTGACTTCTAATAGCTCTTATTGCTATGATTTTAAAGTCTAAATTCGCGGCGGCGGCGGCGGCGGCGGGCGCGGGCGAGCCTCGCTAACGCACCGAGTTGAAAATCGAATTAGAACATTCGAAAATCGTACTGACCACCACAAGCTAACCAAGCTAAAGGCACCTTTTGTAAAAATGTTGAATGTATCTAAACGCAAAAAAAAAGTTAATGCGATTTCAAAACGTTTTTTTGCATGTTTCACTTTCCTCGCTGTAGTGAGGGGAAAAGTTTTGTGTTACACACGGGTGCAATTGTAATTTATTTCTCGTGTATTGAAACACTCGCTACGCTCAGGATTCTATTTTAAAACCACTCGCTTTTACGCCACCACCACTTTTACGCTTTTCCACTCGTGGTTAAACTATAGGATCCATTCGCTTGCTCGAGTTTCAATCCCACACTCGCAGTTAAATAGTTATTTGTGCAACAAGAGAGGAAAGTTGTTTTTTCTTGCGAGTGTTTATTTTGAGTCCCGAGTAAGCGAAAGATTCTATAATTGAATCACGAGCGTAGCGAGTGATTCTAGTGTTAGAATCTTGAGCGTAGCGAGGCACTCAAAAACACGAGATGTAAAATAACTTTACTCTAGTGTGACACATACAACTTTTCACCTCAGTAGTGAGAACATATTAAAGGTTAAATAAGTTGCCAAAAATGTCATTTTTAGTACAAGCTTTTATTGCCGACTGTACTTTTTTTCACAATCGTCATCTACTCTTCGAAAGGATTCTAACGAGTCTAAAACATCACGGGTTTATTTTGTGTATTTTAGGAGTTGCTTTTGCTACTTTCTGACTCCAGCATCAGATCAGATCAGTGGTACCATAATATTGCATTGTAACCGAACTTACATAAGTGTGCTAAATTTCAGCTCAATCGGTTAAAGATGTCTGCTTCAAAATTGAGTTGCAAGATTCCATCCGGATAAATATACAAAACATACACCAAGTAAAATAAAATCTTGTAAAAAAATTAACATCAAGTGAACCACATTCATTTAAGTGTTTTATCTGCAACTGCACTGGCTTCATTACTTAATATTTTGTTTAAATATATTTCATTTTAAAATATATGTACATTTCAAAATTATAATATTTGATTAATTTGTGAGGGTGCGAACGTGGTAGTGGTGTTAAGGGAGTCCATTATGTCCTATTATAATAAATAGATACATATAAATACTTAAATACATAGAAAACACCCATGACTTAGGAACAAATATCTGTGCTCATCGCACAAATAAATGGCCTGACTGGGATTCGAACCCGGGACCACCGGCTTCTTAGGCAGGGTCATTACCTACTAGGGCAGACCGGTCGTCAATTAAAAAGCTACTTTGTCTCACTCCCTGGAGTGACGAAAGTAGCAACTTTCCTCACTCTCTGAAAGTGTCGATTGATCTTTTTGTCTGCCTAGAGAACCGTAAGAGATAGGTATGATTTATGCAGTTGTATGTATTGCAAACAAAAAAAAATGTTTCATTAACCTTTTGAACGCTTTTCCTCTCGCGTCAAAATGTGACGTGTACGCCATGGTATTGACTTGTGAAGAACAAATATAAACCTTAGCTGTCAGCAAGACAATTGCTTTGACAGCGTCCGCTATAGCCACTTTAGTGGTCGGTGGCGTGGCAGGCAAGACATCACGCGACCACTTTAGTGGTGCTTGGCGTTCAAAAGGTTAAAGTAATATACAAAGTAAAAGATGAGTCAAGCGAGAGTTGACATTAAATAAGAAAAATGTAGGTATAAAATTAATGATGTGCCCCATTTCTCATATGCCACATTTTATTGTTAAAGAAGGCAAGAATTGCGACTTTTTTTATCGTCAAAATTCAGAATTTTACACACCGCTCTTCCCATAAACTTATTGTATTTAAGCAAAACAATAGTGGTCAGGTCGCAAATTCTTATCGGTGTTTCTATTGTGACTATGCATCGGCATCACATCAGAGGTGCTAATTTGACAGTATTGTTATTTTAAAGATGCATCTTTGTAAATTATTACCTACACTTATTACAACCGCGAGCTAATAATTTCAATAAAACCATATAATAAATAACCACGTTTCATTTTGATCACCACACTAAGTATCAAAATAATAAGAGTGCCGTATCGCTTCGGGCGGTCTATCGTCCTACACTACCAAAGCGTAATATCTAGAATATCAGTGACATTACATTTGAACCTTAATACTATGATGATACCGGTTGTTTTTCAATATGAATGTTGTACTGGCACGTGCTAACTTAGTAGCAAACGGCTTTGCGATAATATTGTGATAATCCGATTATATATATTATAAAACATGCTGGTGTAGATACTACTCTTAAACTGTTATGTATATATTTAAAAAAAATTGTTATTTTACAACTTCGTCGCTTGTTTCCAAACACAACACTAATGGCCGAACGAAAAGTGACGGCACCGTTAGTCTACTGTCAACAGGTCGTTTATCTCAGTTTTTATGATTATCCGCAGGTTTGCCATTGTTTATGATAATTATCATAAATTGTTCGGTTTTTTTTAAATATTTAAAGTAGTCTGTAAAAATGATGATGAGAGAATAAATTAGTTTAAAAGAATAAAAATATGCATGCATATACCCTATTATAAATATATTATAATATTTAACATATTATAGCAATGTAAATATTTCATAATAAATCATTAGGTACCTAGTAACCTAATACGGAAATATGGTCATTTACACCAAAACCGCGCAGGTAAACAGCTTATATTCCATTGTATCGTCATTAAAGGGCTGCACTAATTAACTTAATAGAATATTTAATTTGTAGCAAATCTAATAAGAGTACTTACTCACCCTGATGAGTACTTTTGGTAATCCTGGGTTTTAGGCTACTGAGCCTATCTAATCTACTTTAATTCCTAGTAACCTAATACGTTATTTCCGGGCAGCATGGGCATTTACGCCAATCCCTCGCAGGTAAAAAGTTATTATTCATAATTTTGAATACCCATTGTTTCGTCATTAAAGGGCTGCACTAATTAACTCATGTTATTTATGAAGTTTCTACCACTGACTTAACCCCACCACGTACCTATATTCAGGCAATTGTTATCTATATCCTCCTGCATAAATACCCAGAAAAGTGTTAAAATAATCCAGTTTTAAAAGAACCCGTGACCCTGTGAACATCTAGCCTACCAAATTCCTAAAAGATATATTTGGGATTTAAAGTAAAGTGTGAAATTAGAAAATGGAACAAAATATAAGTGACGCCGAGGTTTCTAGTTGCTTTGAGATGGAAGAAAAGGTAAGTTATTGCCGTGTACCCTATTTATTTTATACAAATTACAATGTATACCCACATGTACGAGAACAATGTATAATGTGGAGTGATGGTGTTAAAATATTATTACATGTAATTCAGAATATTCTCAATTAATATACAACGACCGTGGCAAACAAGCATACGGTCCGCCTGAGCAGTAAGCAGTTACCGTGGACGCCTGCAACTCCAGTCACAGGCGCGTTGCCGTTGCCTACCCTATCTCAATGAATAACTGGTGTATTTACCAATATTGCAGTAATGAGTAATGTGTACCCAAGCTACACCTTAGTATAAGAAGAATAGAATACAAGATTCAGCCGTGCCCGTAAATAACCGGGAAATACTATAATGTAAAAGTAATAAGAATAACCTGTGATTTTCATTCTAAATTAGTTTGATCTATATCCGTGTAGTAGTTGTGTTACTCTTATTATAATCTATTGTACCTATATATCAAAAATGAAATCTGTATGGAAGATATTATTTTTCCTTTTTTGCATTGTATTACTGCTTAGAATTTATGAAACGACCGTCAAATCTCAGCATTTATAGCAACTTAATGATTTATTTAACGTCATAAAACTAACATAACATAACATACAAACATAGTTAACTTTCCTACAAGTCTCGCTAATTGGAGACACATTTTCTGAAAACTCCAATTAATGTCTTATTTTCCCTTTCAGCGTAAAGCGGCAGAAAGAGAAGCAGTCGAGTCTCTGGAGCTCCACATGAACGATATTATCCGCATCGCCATGCGAGAAGGTAGGAGTAGCTTACATACTTACCTCACTTAATTGACTGGTATAGTAGGTAATATTTATTCTCAAGATTTCCACTTGATAACTTTACTTATCTGCTCGATACTGGGGCATTGTTAAGCTTTGTAACCCATCTGCTTCAACTGATCGATTAGTTAAATAGTAATACCAGTATTTAAGGCGTCAAAGAAACATTTGTCATCTCTTTGTGTTCAATCTGACAATAAAATATTTATTGACAGAACCATATATTGTACAACATATAGGAGTACAACTTACCTAATTATTAGAATTTATATCGTTAATAATCCACATCAGGAAGTAAGTCAAAACTGACGAAATATATTTTTGACATCTTTTTCTCTTTATTTATTTATATATTTATGACATCTTTTTTTCTTTGTTTAGTAGCTAATGAAGTGCATAACTCGCGTACATTTCCTCGTAATACTCATTTCGTTTATTGATACTAATTCAATAAATTAATAGCAATTATTATCACAAAACGGACATAATTTACCTTCATGTCACATAATAGTGGGTGGGTAAAACTCCTGTAGTAAAGAAATATATGTAGGTACTTGAAAACTAAATAAATAGTACTACGTGTTCCTTTTATTTTATACCAGATGACAAGATAGTCGGCGAGAAAAATCAGTTGGCCCTTGAGCTGCAGGATGAAATAACGTCAATAAATACGTTAAACTCGGTACTGCCCACCGTGCAGCAAGAGTCTCGTGACAAGCTGCTGGAGATGCTGGATTTGCAGGTGACTGTTACATCTGGGATTTATTTTACTTATTACATTCATTTCATTTACTTGATTTAAAAATAATGATTCGATCTTAGTAATCTTTCATGACTCAAGCTTGTCCCAATTCAACTCTAAAAGGCTTGGGTAGTGATCATGCACAAGTTTGGGATACCCACGGGATAAAGAGTGGGGATACTCGATAAAATACAAGAAATATAATTGAAACCCGGAAGCTCCCACTTCGTATGTAGGGACCGATAAGGCTAAGGGGTCATTAACTATCTCTGTCGTTATTTCCAGGCGCAATTGTCTAACATCAGCATGGACTGTGTGAACCAGCTGACCACGATCCAGGAGCTTCGCGATCACAACTACGCCACTCTCAGAGCCGACCCTATTTATGTAAGTTTTCTTGCCCGTAAATGTAGAAAAAGCCGGTGGGCAAAGTTATGTAGCCTAAATGGGTCGAAAACATTTAATTGCTTTGTTTTTCACCACAAGAACGACCTCATTAATTATGGTCTAAATGTGTCCTAAAATTATTTGGCTAGCCATCTAGTTCAGAAAATGCCTGGACTCTATAATAATGTACATTAAACATTATTGTAAAATAAATTCCTTTATGATCTATTGTTCCAGAATCTCGTCCAAGAGGAACGCAGTTTACTGACTAAACTGGAAGAAATGGGCATCTATGTGTACCCGCCGACGGGCTCCAACCAACCTTGCTAGCATCCTCCTCCTCCGAATGCACTATTCACGGCGCTTCCCGGACTTCAGTGTCCCTTTTTGACTATCCTACCTCAGATATTGAAGACGGCTCTAAATTTAATAAATAGAGGAAATCTCTAGTTTTAATAAATGCGGGAAAGTTAGACTTTACTTGTACAAATGTTTGTGAAACTGGTTGCTTGAACCATTAGCAATAATAACTTGCATCATCGTGCAAACATGCAAATGCAGCAAAAATGTGTCACACTTTTCTTCTAATACTATTATTTGAAGTATATTTTGCAAATTTAAACCTTAAAAGCTTGCTTTATATCTGCCACGTTCCATTTGTTCATACATTTACAGAATGGCCTTTTTTTTCCGAAAAGTTATAATGCAAGTTTTCTAGTTTATATTACGTTCAAAACAGATTTTGACTGGTTTTTAGGCGAACCAATCGAAACTAGCAATTTTACCTTTATTGTGTTTAGGTTTTAGAGAGGAGAGACAAAAATGTCTAGATAATAAGAACTTTACTTAGGGCATGTATTACATTTACTGTCTAAAAGGTTATAATTTTAGATTCGCAAGGCTGCAATTTAGTGTTACAGAATTGTCATTTACTTTGAATTAATGTTTGGACTATGGACAAAGAATTGATAATTTGTAAATTTATGTTTAATTTTAATTATGTAACTTTATGTTAATAAATCGATACGGTGACCACGTATTGTTTTTTGTCTATAATTTCTCATGATACTTTATTTACTTTATAATTTAAAAAATATATAGGTACAGTCAGCAGCAGAAATAGCTAAGCGGCCGAGGTGTTCAAAAAGACCTTGACCGGTCTGCCCGCCGGCTTTGCTACTTCTGCTGCTGACTGTACATCTGCTATTACAAAAATATATTTTCTGGATCTATTCGTGATTGCCATAAACTTTCACAACTGAAAATTCAGTAAAAATAAAGAGACCTTACCATATTAGCTGCTAGCTAACTGTAGTTGTTAGTATGGGCAGGTAATTTTTTTAACTGATTTTTCAGTTATGGGGTCCATAGTAAAAGTTGATCGTAATCATGAATAAGATTAAGAAAATATAACTTTGTATCACCATTTTGATTTCACCCTGTATACATATGCAGCTAAACTAATAACGTTTAACTAATAACTGATAATAAGCAATTTTAAAAGTCGCCGTACCTATATCCTTCCATTATGCAAGCATTGAATGTCCGATGGCGGTTTTCACACTGGACTGCTGCCAATTTCGGACGCGCCAACGGCGTGGGAAATGAATCCGCAGCAGTGTGACATCCGCCTACATGGCTGATGGATTAAGAAGGAAAATATTCGAGTACAGAATAGTTGCTCACTGCATTCAATGGTGCTCATAATATAAATATATAATAGATATAATAGGTATTAATATTTATGTTAGACAAACAACAGTCTTCTACTACCATACTCTTGCCGTAAGCTGTTTTACAATCCGTAGTTGCAGTTTTAGGCACCTGCATCAGCATCAATTAAACAACGAAAAAAATTATCAAGCGTCAACAAGCACTCTTGAATAGGTTTGTGTAAAACAAACAGGTAACAGCGTAACTATTGTTGTGTTGACTAAATAGAGTAGCGGCCAAATGAACGACGTTCCGGTCATAAATCATTCTGCCGGCCGCGCACTTTTACTACCTACTTGTAGGGATGAGTCTCGCAGATTGTGGTCGATGGTGTGCTTTACAATCATAATAGGTTGTTAGTTTCGAACTCATTTTTAGGAAAAAATATTACAGACTGTCATAATAATGGTAAATGAAATTGATATAAATTGATATAAGACAATGTGTAATAACAAGATCTATTTTTTTTATAATTATGTACATGCTTTCTCTTAATGATTAATAATAATACCAATATTGGCGTAGGGATGTGACGACCCCATCGCCCACTGGTTTTCTCCAGTGCAATCAGTCAGCGCAGGGCAGCTTGTGGCGAGCTGTTGGGGAGTAGCGACTCCACGTACCTGAGTGCCCCTGGGGTGCCCTGTCGGACAGGTGGGACAAATCCCCTGCCTCTGGCTTGCCTTCACCGGCCGTCCAGAGTGGGGTCGCGAGAGCTGCGTTCTCGAGGGTAGATGTGGAAACCTAAGTGGCGAGTTGGCTATATGTTTAAAGTCCAGTGACACCTCTCTACCCTTAGCCCTATGCATCGGTGTTGCCCTTGAGCCATCTTTGATGTCGCTTTTTATGGGGGCCCATCTCGCATAGGGCGAGTCACCGTCTGCCGGAAATAAAATTGAATACCATTTTATTAGGCAGACGTCCGGTTTTTTATCCAATAGCCCAGTAGCTAGTCCATCCTTTCCACCCAATAGCCTAGTACATTCTAGATTCCATTATAACTCAATAGTCTTTACACCATGGCGGGTGCTGTCTCTGTGCGCGTCCCATGATACGGACAGGGGCAACATCCGCTTAGTGTACCCCTTACATTTCATTAAATTGTCGAAAGGGCCTCTGCGCGTTGGCTCGATCTAGCTCCGCGTACGCCTCCCAAATGTCCGGAACACCATTGTTCCGTGTACGGAAGAGACATACCAATATAATTGGTTATTTTTCTATTAATAAGGATTAAGCAGCTATCTTATTATATCACTTAATAGCTCACATAAGATAACTATTAGGATATTAGTTAATTACCCTACTTTTAAAATACTAATGAGACCGATTTACATAGAATTTAATGAGAGGTAGTGCACAGTGAAATGTTCCTAGTGGTGAGTAAGGTTCCCAGAGCTCCAATCCCCTTAAAGGCTGGCAACGCGCTTGTGATTCCCCTGTTGTATCGGGTGCCCATGGGCGGCGGTTATTGCTTACCATCAGACTATCCGCATGCTCGTTTGCTATCATTGTCATAAAATAAAACAACTTAATGTTCGACTCAATTTTTAATCAAAAAACTACAGGAAAATAAAACAAGGAAGTACCTACTCGTATTATCATTGATCACTTGATCAATAAAATACTATACTTAAAAAGTTATAAATTTATAATACTAACAAAAGTTTGGTGGTTAGCTATCTGCTGCGGTTTCCGCTTCGCCCGCACCGCGTCGCCGATACCGGATGCGAGTCCAGTGCGGCAACTGCCATACATTTAATGCATACCTATCAAGGTGAGTATTGGTATTGGAGATGATTTTCAAGGGTCTACGTATGTATTTTTTCCTTAGCAGTGAGCACTAGTAATTTATTACATGTAGGTATATAACGTAACGTAACAGAAAATGAAGGAAACAACAAACAACAGAAAAGTATTAAAAACAACAAAATTATACTAGAATATTAAAACAATGTTTTCCTTCCCACGCATGCTATGTATAATAAAATAGATGATACAATTTTTCTTATCCCGGACATATGAAATTATAATTACCCAAGTAGAAACAATAAGGGATGTTTTCATCCATACTTGGAAAATCCAGAGTGTATTACATTTTACAATGTACTAGGTACAATCAATTTACTTGTGATTTAAATGGAACAACATTCAATGTCTGAATCTTACTTAATTAAGCTTACGATGGTCATTATCGAAATTAGTCAAATACCTAAATCTCCACGAGTTTGTCTTTTTCTACATCTTGACAAACAAAATATTTCGAAATAAGTAGTTTTACTTCTTTAACATGTAGGTAATATACAAATTTTAAAGTAACTTCACTGCGAGTCAAAGTCTAAAACCGCTTGATTGTCAGCGCAGTGAAAACTAAATTTAGGAATTTGTTTGGAGCAGTCGTATTAAAAAAAATTAACCAAACGAAACCGATGACTCCGGTCATAAAAGGATTAGCGTTCTCGTTAACCGGGCATAGACCAGGTACACAGCAATAAATGGCGGTGACAGTAGACGTAGCGGCATGTCGATAAAGGATTTATTTAAAAGTCGTATTTTAACTCATTGTTTCAATACTTGCCTCGGTTATATTATTCACAAACCTTTTGCCGTGGACTTACTATGAGCTGTATGCGGCTCGGCTGATGAACAGTAATCCTTTTATGACCCATAACGTCCGTTTGGTTTGTTCTACTAGTTAAAAGCAAACGATTGAATTGAATTAGGATATCGGGGTACCTGCTAATTAGGGGCAACTCCACGTGGTGATTTTAAAGCGGAATTAGCCACTACCTCGACTAAGAATAGATAAGACTTGTAATATATATATATTACATGATATGTATAGTATATTAGGTATACCAACTTATTGTTGTAGAGTATCATAATCACTTCGTTAAAAATCACCTTAAGTTTTGTTACTTGCAACTCATCATCCCTTGCTCAAAAATAGTATAACATAACAACCATTATTTTTTTTGGGTTTCATGATATTAAATCTTCAGTGACAATTAGATTAATAAAACTGTCGCGTCAATAATACTTTAAATGTTTCAATATATACATAAACTGAGAATTGCTGGTTTTAATATTCTTGCAATTAATCCGCACTTTCTATCCGCTGAACTAACAGGAGTAAAAGCTGCCAGGTAAGGGTTAGATCAAAACTCGTAATCAGCTGTTGTTCAACCAAAATAATAATATTCAAATTATTGTAAAATTAATAACGAAAACATTAGAATTCGCAAGTTGTAATGGAAAAGATTTTAAGTATCTAAATACCTATTTAAATATTTTAACTGCTTAACGAGACTTTAATTCTTCTCATCGCCTTGCAGCAATGATATTTGTATCTGATAGAACCATTTACAACCATTAGAACCAACCAACCACCAAAATATCTATTATTATATAGTTAGAATCTTTATGAAAACTACGCCTAAGATTCAGTAGAATGTACGATCTAAGCATATTACAATAACTGTCCAATAATGATAAGAAACACATTAAACTAGAATATATTATTATTTATTAAAGTACCTAAACCTTAATCTTAAATAAACATTAGCTCTTCCAATGACAATAACTTGATCTTACAATCGTTTTGTATTAAAACTGTAATTCAAACACTCATTTTCTTTAAAATGTTGGTGTTTAGACCGCCCGAAAATGATTGTAATCTTTTTATTATTATTCTTCAGCTTAATTAATGATATACCTACATATAATAGTTATGCCGGTTAAGAATAGCACCACCCTATATTCAACCGCGGGTGTGATAAGAGGCGACAAAGCGAAAAGACGGAACCGAATAAAACAGCTACTGCGGTCGCCAACCCGCCTGTCAACACCCAAACTGCCCTCAAGATAATAAAAGTTGTATATTAGGGAACGAATATATCCAGCAGTGGACCTCTTACGGCAGAATAGTTTGAAAGAATAAAAAATGCATGCATAGTCCGTATACTAATGAGAATATTAAATTTGTAGCAAATCTAATAAGAGTACTTACTCAACCTGATGAGTACTTTTGGTAATCCTGGGTTTTAGGCTACTGATCCTATCTAATCTACTTTAATTCCTAGTAACCTAATACGTTATTTCCGGGCAGCATGGTCATTTACGCCAATCCCTCGCAGGTAAAAAGTTATTATTCATAATTTTGAATACCCATTGTATCGTCATTAAAGGGCTGCACTAATTAACTCGTGTTATTTATCAAGTTGCTACCACTGCTTTAACCCCACCACGTACCTGTACTCAGGTAATTGTTATCTGTATCCCCCTGCATAAATACCCAGAAAAGTGTTAAAATAATCCAGTTTTAAGAGAACCCGTGACCCTGTGATCTTGCCTACCAAATTCCTAAAAGATATATTTGGGATTTAAAGTGAAGTGTCGAATTATAAAATGGAACAAAATTTAAGTGACGCCGAGGTTTCTAGTTGCTATGAGATGGAAGAAACGGTAAGTTATTGCCGTGTACCCTATTTATTTTATACAAATTACAATGTATACCTACATGTACGAGTACAATGTATAATGTGGAGTGATGGTGTTCAAATATTTTTACATGTTATTCAGAATATTATCAATTAATATACAACGACGCCTGCAACTCCAGTTACAGGCGCGTTGCCGTTGCCTACCCTAACTCAATTAATAACTGGTGTATTTACCAATATTGCAGTAATGAGCACCTAAGCTACACCTTAGTATAAGTAGAGTAGAATACAAGATTCAACCGTGCCCGTAAATAACCTGTAAATACTTAATGTCATAGTAATGAGAATAACCTGTGATTTTCATTCTAGATTAGTTTGATCTGTATCCGTGTAGTAGTTGTGTTACTCTTATTAGACATCTATAAAACCTATATATTTAGGGAGTTTTCACAAAAAATGTCCCCAGTTAAAGTGACGTAAAAAGTTTTGTGGCGATAATTAAAGATTAACTCTGTATGAAAGATATTATTTTTCTTTTTTGCATTGTATTACTGCTTAGAATTTATAAAACGACCATCAAATCTCAGCATTTATAGAAACTTAATGATTTATTTAACGTCATAAAACTAACATAGTTAACTTTTCTACAAGTCTCGCTAATTGGGAACACATTTTCTGAAAACTCCAAGTAATATTTTATTTTCCCTTTCAGCGTAAAGCGGCAGAAAGAGAGGCAGTCGAGTTACTGGAGCTCCACATGAACGATATTATCCGCACCGCCATGCGAGAAGGTAGGAGTCCTTACATACTTTCCTCACTTAATTGACTGGTATAGTAGGTAATATTTATTCTCAAGATTTCCACTTGATAACTTTACTTATCTGCTCGATACTGGGGCATTGTTAACCTTTGTAACCCAACTGCTTCAACTGATCGATTAGTTAAATAATAATACCAGTATTTAATGCGTCAAAGAAACATTTGTCACCTCTTTGTGTTGAATCTGAAAATAAAATATTTATTGACATAACCGCTTGAAAAGCTTGGGTATATTGTACAACATATAGGAGTACAACTTACCTAATAATTAGAATTTATATCGTTAATAATCCACATCAGGACATAATTTACCTTCATGTCACATAATAGTGGGTGGGTAAAACTCTGAGGTAATTTAGTGAATCTGATAACTGTAGTAATGAAAT
Organism: Grapholita molesta; assembly: GCA_022674325.2. Classification (NCBI taxonomy): domain Eukaryota; kingdom Metazoa; phylum Arthropoda; class Insecta; order Lepidoptera; family Tortricidae; genus Grapholita; species Grapholita molesta. The sequence continues at coordinate 19,705,862 of CP053121.2, read as the reverse complement.
ATATGTATGAAAACTAAATAAATAGTACTACGTGTTCCCTTTATTTTATACCAGATGACAAGATAGTCGGCGAGAAAAACCAGTTGGCCCTTAAGCTGCAGGATGAAATAAGGTCAATAAATACGTTAAACTCAGTACTGCCCACCGTGCAGCAGGAGTCTCGTGACAAGCTGCTGGAGATGCTGGACTTGCAGGTGACTGTTACATCTGGGATTTATTTTACTTATTACGGGCTAATTCTCCACACATATACAGTTCATTTGCTTGATTTAAAAAAAATGATTCGATCTTATTAATCTTTCATGACTCAAGCTTGTCCCAGTTCAACTCCAAAAAGCTTGGGTAGTGATTATGCACAAGTTTGGGATACTCACAGCATAAAGAGTGGGGATACACGATAAAATACATAAAATATAATTGAAACCCGGAACCTCCTACTTCGTAAGTAGGGTACCGATAAGGCTAAGGGGTCATTAAATATCTCTGTCGTTATTTCCAGGCGCAATTGTCTAACATCAGCATGGACTGTGTGAACCAGCTGGCCACGCTGCAGGAGCTTCGCGATCACAACTACGCCACTCTCAGAGCCGACCCTATCTATGTGAGTTTTCTTGCCCGTAAATGTAGAAAAAGCCGGTGGGCAAAGTTATGTAGCCTAAATGGGTCGAGAACATTTAATTGCTTTGTTTTTCACCACAAGAACGACCTCATTAATTATGGTCTAAATGTGTCCTAAAATTAATTGGCTAGCCATCTAGTTCAGAAAATGCCTGGACTCTATAATAATGTACATTCATTTATTATTTTGGGTAGCTTTAGACTTTACCGGTTGTCTTGGCTTAACACAATATTAACTATTATTTCAGAATCTCATCCAAGAGGAACGCAGTTTACAGACTAAACTGGAAGAAATGGGCATCTATGTGTACCCGCCGACGGGCTCCGACCAACCTTGCTAGCATCCTCCTCCTCCGAATGCACTCATCACGGCGCTTCCCGGACTTCAGTGTCCCTTTTTGACTATCCTACCTCAGATATTGACGACGGCTCTAAATTTAATACCTAAATAGAGGAAATCTGTAGTTTTAATAAATGCGGGAAAGTAAGACTTTACTTGCACAAAGGTTTGTATAACTGGTTGCTTGAACCATTAGCAATAATAACTTGCATCATCGTGCAAACATGCAAATGCAGCAAAGATGTGTCACACTTTTCTACGAATACTATTATTTTAAGTATATTTAGTAAACTTAAACCTTAAAAGCTCGCTTTATATCTGCCACGTTCCCTTTGTTTCCGAAAAGTTATAATGAAGGTTTTTTAATTGTTTATATTACGTTCAAAACAGATTTTGACTGGTTTTTAGGCGAACCAATCGAAACTATTTTACCTTTAGTGTGCTTAAGGTTTTAGAGAGGAGAAACAAAAATGTCTAGATAGGTAATAAGAACATTACTTAGGGCATGTATTACATTTACAGCCTAAAAGGTTATAATTTTAGATTCGCAGGGCTGCAATTTAGTGTTACAGATTTGTCATTTACTTTGAATTAATGTTTGAACTACGAACAAAGGATTGATAATTTTTAAATTAATATTTAATTTTAATTATGTAACTTTGATTACCCTGTTTATGTTAATAAATCGATATGGTGACCACGTTTATCTGCTAAACATACCAAGTGAAATCAAAATGGTAATACAAAAATATATTTCCTGGATCTATGCATGATTACCGTTAACTTTTACTATAGGGACACAACCGAAAAATCAGAAAAGAATACTATACTTCCTTACCATATTAGCTGCGAGATAACTTTACTTGTTAGTATGGGCAGGTAATTTTTTTAACTGATTTTTCCATAGTAAAAGTTGATCGTAATTATGAATAGATTCAGAAAATATAACTTTGTATCACCATTTTGATTTCACCCTGAATACACATGCAGCTAAACTAATTACGTTTACCTACCTAATAACTGATAATATATAATTTTAAAAGTCGTCGTAACTATAACCTTCCATTATCCAAGCATTGAATGTCGATGGCGGATGTCACACTGCACTGCTGCCAATTTCGGACGCGCCAACGGCGTGGGAAATGAACCCGCAGCAGTGTGACATCCGCCTATATGGCTGATGGATTAAGAAGGAATAAGAAAGGAATATTGGAGTACAGAATAGTTTGCTCACTGCATTCAATGGTGCTCATAATATAGATATAGTAGGTATAAATATTTATGTTAGATAAACAACAGTCTTCTACTACAATATTCTAGCCGTAAGCTGTTTTACTATTCGTACCTGCAGCTTTTAGGCACCTGGACCAGCAGCAATTAAACAACGAAAAAAATTATGAAGTGTCAACAAGCACTCTTGAATAGGTTTGTGTAAAACAAACAGGTAACAGCTTAACTATTGTTGTGTTGACTAAATAGAGTAGCGGCCAAATGGACGACGTTCCGGTCATAAATCATTCTGCCGGCCGCGCACTTTTACTGCCTACTTGTAGGGATGAGTCGCAGATTATCGATGGCGTGCTTTACAATCATAATAGGTTGTTAGTTTCGAACTCATTTTTAGGAAAAAATATTACAGACTGTCATAATAATGGTAAATTAAATTGATATAAATATAAAAACAAGGTGTAATAACAACATCTATTTTTTTTATAATTATGTACATGCTTTCTGTTAATTGGTTATTTTTTTATTAATAAGGATTAAGCAGCTATCTTATTATACCACTTAATAGCTCACATTAGATAACTATTAGGACATTAATTAATTACCCTACTTTTAAAATACTAATTATACCGATTTACATCCAAATATTCGCCTCAATTTTTTCAAAAAACTACAGGAAAATAAAACAAAGAAGTACGTACTCGTATTATCATTGATCACTTGATCAATAAAATAATATACTTAAAAAGTCATAATACTAACAAATGTTTGGTGGTTAGCAACCTGCTGCGGTTTCCGTTACCGGTTGCGGTTCCAGATGACTATTGGAGATGATTTTCAAGGGTCTACGTCTGTATTTTTTAATGCTAAGGGAAGCACTAGAACTAGTAATTTATTAAATGTAGGTATATAATGTAACGTAATAGAAAACGTAGAAAACTACAGAAAAGTATTAAATACAAGAAAAAGCAAATTATACTAGAATATTAAAACAATATGTTTTCCTTCCCACGCATGCTATGTAATTGATGATACAATTTTTCTTATCCCGGACATCAGAAATTATAATTACCCGAGTTGAAACAATAAGGGATATTTTCATCTGTACTTGGAAAGTCCAGAGTGTAGATATTACATTTTACAATGTACTAGGTACAATCAATTTAGTTGTGATTTAAATGGCACGACATTTAATGTCTGAATCTTTCTTAATTAGGCTTACGATGGTCATTATCGAAATTAGTCAGAGGTAAATACCTACATCTGCACGAGTTTCTCTTTTTCTACATGACGCCGAACAAAATATGTCGAAATAATAAGTAATACTTCTTTAACATGTAGTTAAGTAATATACAATTTAAAGTAACTTCACTGCGAGCCAAAGTCTACAACCGCTTGATTTTCAGCACAGTGAAAGCTAAATTTAGGAATTTGTTTCGAGCATAAGTCGTATTAAAAAAAAATACCAAACGAAACCGATGACTTGGGTCATAAAAGGATTAGCGTTCTCGTTAACCGGGCATAGACCAGGTACACAGCAATAAATGGCGGTGACAGTAGACGTAGCGGCATGTCGATAAAAGATTTATTTAAAAGTCGTATTTTAACTCATTGTTTCAATACTTGCCTCGGTTATATTATTCACAAACCTTTTGCCGTGGACTTACTATGAGCTGTATGCGGCTCGGCTGATGAACAGTAATCCTTTTATGACCCATAACGTTCGTCTGGTTTGTTCTACTAGATAAAAGCAAACGGTTAAATTGAATTAAGATATCGGGGTACCTGCTAATTAGGGGCAACTCCACGTGGTAATTTTAAAGCGGAATTAGCCACTAACTCGACTAAGAATAGATAAGACTTGTAATATATAATATATATATATATATATATATATATATATATATATATATATATATATATTATATATAGTATAAATGATATGTATAGTATATTAGGTATACCAACTTATTGTTGTAGCGTATCATAATCACTTCGTTAAAAATCACCTTAAGTTTTGTTACTTGCAACTCATCATCCCTTGCTCAAAAATAGTATAACAACCATTATTTTTTTAAGGGTTCCATTATATTAAATCTTCAGTGACAATTAGATTAATAAACCGTCGCGTCAATAATACTTTAAATGTTTCAATATATACATAAACTGAGAATTGCTGGTTTTAATATTCTTGCAATTAATCCTCACTTTCTATCCACTGAACTAACAGGAGTAAAAGCTGCCAGGTAAGGGTTAGATCAAAACTCGTAATCAGGTCTTGTTCAACAAAAATAATTATATTCAAATTATTGTAAAATTAATATTGAAAACATTAGAATTCGCAAGTTGTAATGGAAAAGATTTTAAGTATCTACATACCTATTTAAATATTTTAACTGCTTAACGATACTTTAATTCTTCTCATCGCCTTGCAGCAATGATATTTGTATCTGATCTGATAGAACCATTTACAACCATTAGAACCAACCAACCACCAAAATATCTATTATTATATAGTTAGAATCTTTATGAAAACTACGCCTAAGATTCAGTAGAATATACGATCTAAGTATATTACAATCACTGTCCAATAATGATAAGAAACACATTAAACTAGAATATATTATTATTTATTAAAGTACCTAAACCTTAATCTTAAATAAACATTAGCTCTTCCAATGACAATAACTTGATCTTACAAGCGTTTTGTATTAAAACTGTAATTCAAACACTCATTTTCTTTAAAATGTTGGTGTTTAGATCCCCCGAAAATGGTTGTAATCTTTTTATTATTATTCTTCAGCTGAATTAATGATATACATATAATAGTTATGCCGGCTAAGAATAGCACCACCCTATCTCCAACCGCGGGTGTCGTAAGAGGCGACAAAGCGAAAAACAGCTACTGCGGTTGCCAACCCGCCTGTCAACACCCAAACTGTCCTCAAGATAATAAAAGATGTATATTAGGGAAGGAATATATCCAGCAGTGCATGGACCTCTTACGGCAGAATAGTTTAAAAGAATAAAAAATGCAAGCATAGTCCCTATATACTAATGAAAATATTTAATTTGTAGCAAATCTAATAAGAGTACTTATACTCACCCTGATGAGTACTTTTGGTAATCCTGGATTTTAGGCTAATGAGCCTATCTAATCTACTTTAATTCCTAGTAACCTAATACGTTATTTCCGGGCAGCGTGGGCATTTACGCCAATCCCTCGCAGGTAAAAAGTTATTATTCATAATTTTGAATACCCATTGTATCGTCATTAAAGGGCTGCACTAATTAACTCGTGGTGTTTGTCAAGTTGCTACCACTGCTTTAACCCCACCACGTACCTGTACTCAGGTAATTGTTATCTATATCCTCCTGCATAAATACCCAGAAAAGTGTTAAAATAATCCAGTTTTAAGAGAACCCGTGACCCTGTGAACATCTAGCCTACCAAACTCTTAAAGTATATATTTCGGGTTTAAAGTAAAGTGTCAAATTATAAAATGGAACAAATTATAAGTGACGCCGAGGTGTCTAGTTGCTATGAGATAGAAGAAATGGTAAGTTATTGCCGTACCCTGTTAACTGATTTAAACTTACACGGTTTTTACACATGATTACAAATAAAGGGGGCTTAACCGCGTATTACCGCGTATTACCGCGTATTACATTAAGAATTACCTCCAACGTTTCGAGATGGACATTGGACGTTGTCCTCGGGGTCTCGGATTTTAAAGTTATTATGCTCGGTTAAGTCCCGTTTAGTTGTAATAATGTGTTTGTTTGTTTAATACAAAATACAATGTATACAAGTAGAGTTTTAGTGTCATAATATTGTTACCTACATGTAACTCTAAATTTACCATTAGTTTAAGTTAGGGTTAGTTTAATAGATATCAATGTTGTAGTCGTGTTACCCTTATTAGATGAATATATATATTTCATGATTATTAATTACTAAGATCTAATTAGATATGTTATTTTAATATTTCATTTCCATTGATTCAGCGTAAAGCGGCAGAAAGAGAGGCAGTCGAGTCACTGGAGCGCCATATGAACGATGTTATCCGCGCCGCCATGCAAGAAGGTAGGAGGTCCTTACATACTTGCCTAACTGAATTGACTGGTATAGTAGGTAATATTACTTGATAACTTATCTGCTCTATGAAGGGCATTTTGACGACCGCTCTGGCCTAGTGGGTAGTGACCCTGCCTATAAAGCCGATGGTCCTGGGTTCAAATCCCAGTCAGGGCATTTATTTGTGTGATGAGCACAGATATTTGTTGGTGATTCATGGGTGTTTTCTATGTATTTAAGTACATGTGTCTATCCATTATATATATCGTCGTCTAGTACCTACAACTCAAGCCTTACTGAGCTTGCCGTAGGACTAGGTCGATTTGTGTAAGAAAGGTCCCACAATATCTATTTATTTATTTATTGTTATCCTTTGTAACCCAACTGCTTCAACGGACCAAATAGTCATACCAGTATATATACTTTATACATTCTTTGTTAGCAATGTACGCCAATCATTTTATATATATTTTTTAGAAAATGAGGTGCATTATTCATTTCGTACATTGCCCCGTAATATTCGTTTCATTTATTGATACTGATACCACAAAAAAAAATAGTTTGATGCCTGTTGTGATGTATAATAAAAGTAAATAATTTATCAGTGGTCCGATGTAACCGGCAGTACAATAAAGCAGACTCTAGGATGTATATAAATAAGCTACTACTGTGATTATCTAAAGCGAGTAACAGAGTCAGATAAGAGTTTTTTTTTCATTGGTGTCTAAAGTCTTCGGTTTATTGAATATTGTTTACCTACATTATATTATTTTATTCCGTTTCAACTTTCTGTCATAAGGCCGTGGTGCCGTAGCATTAAGAACTTAATTTCAGAGAATATACTATATCGTTATATTGTATCCTAAATAACATAGAAACAAAAAACACAGCGAAGGTTAATATTCATTATTGCGTAGGTAGGTAAATTAGTGCATATAATAAGTGTAGTAGAGAGATATTTATTTGAAGTTAAAGAAATAAATAATACTACGTGTTTCCTTTATTCCAGATGACAAGATAGTCGGCGAGAAACACCAGTTGGACCTTGAGCTGCAGGACGAAAGAAGATCAATACATACGAATAAGGTACTGCTGTCGACCTTGCAGCAGGAGTCTCGTGACAAGCTGCTGGAGATGCTGGACTTGCAGGTAACTGTTACATCTGGGATTTATTTTACTTATTACGGGCTAATTCTCCATACATCTATAGTTCATTTACTTGATTTAAAAATAATGATTCGATCTTAGTAATCTTTAATGAATCAAGCTTGTACCAAGTCAACTCCAAAAGGCTTGGATGCACAACTTTAGGAAATCCACAGGATGAAAAGTGGGGATACTCAACAAAATACATAAAATATCATTCGAACCCAGAACCTCTCGCTTCGTATGTAGGGACCTATAAGGCTAAGGGGTCATTAAATATCTCTGTCGTTATTTCCAGGCGCAACTGTCTAACATCAGCATAGACTGTGTGAACCAGCTGGCCACGCTGCAGGAGCTTCGCGATCACAACTACGCCACTCTCAGAGCCGACCCTATCTATGTGAGTTTGCTTGCCCGTAAATGTAGAAAAAGCCGGCGGGCGAATTTAAGTAGCCTAATGTGTCAAAAACATTTTGTTCCTTTGTTTTTCACCCAAATATACAATTACTCGACTACATACACATAAATATTGAAACGCATACGAGTAAACCTTTATGCTTTATGCATGCGAAAACAACAAAGTCCTCGTTAATTGGCTTTAATAATCAATGCTTATATTTCAGTTAGCCGTCTAGTTCAGAAAACGTGAAAACTTTTTTACACATACACGTTCCTACGTTCCAAGCTTACTGTAAGTGCTATTGTGACTGTGAAGTTATACACAGTCACAGTAAGCACAGTATGTATATACACAAATACACAGTTACGGTAGCACTTACAGTAAGCTTGACTACAGTTAAGGATATACTACGATGCAAATGTATAATAATGTACACTAAACATAGGCATGTACTACACATAGGCAATAGTTAATATTTACTATTATTTCAGAATCTCATCCAAGAGGAACGCAGTTTACAGACTAAACTGGGAGAAATGGGCATCTATGTGTACCCGCCGACGGGCTCCGACCAACCTTGCTAGCATCATCCTCCTCCGAATGCACTCATCACGGCGCTTCCCGGACTTCAGTGTCCCTTTTTGACTATTCTACCTCAAATTTTGACGACGGCTCTAAATTTAATAAATAGAGGAAATCTCTAGATTTAATAAATGCAGGAAGTTAGACTTACTTGCACAAAGGTTTGAGAAACTGGTTGTTTGAACCACTAGCAATAATAACTTGCATCATCGTGCAAGCACCCAATTGCAGTAAAAATATGTGCAACACTTTAATATTACAAATAATATTGTTTTAAGTATGTTTTGCAAGCTTTTAAACCTTAAGGAGAAGTTATGATACAAACTTTGTTCTAGTTACATATATAGTCCAAAACAAATTTCGACTGGTTTTAAGGTGAACCTATCGACCATTAGGGCAATTTTATCTTTAATATTCTTAAGGTTTTAGAGATAAGAGTTTAGAGATAAGAGTTTAGATAAGAATTAGGGCATGTATTACACTTAATGCCTAGAATGTTATAACTTTAGATTCGCAAGACTAATTTAGTATTTGTAATTTACTATGAACGAATGTTTTTACTACAAGCAAAGAGGTGTACATTGTAAATTATTGTTTCATTGTAACTTTGATATTTATGTTAATAAATAGATGTGGTGACCACGATTTTCTAATCATTTCCTTTTTTACTTTATAATTTCTAAATATTCTATAAATCTGCTAAACATAGACATATACATATTCAGCTAACTGAACTAATAACTCATTTTGAAAGTTACCGTAAATATAACCATCCAGTGTCCAAGCACTGAATGTCGACGGTGAATGTCACATCACACTGATGCGAATTTCGGATGCGGTGACGGCGTGTTTCTATAGAGCTGTCCCAAGAGAATATAATCACTACGTTATAGAGCTGTCTTGTTTACGCCCCGTCGCCGTATCCGGAATCCGCAGCAGTATGACAATCGCTTACATGGCTCATGGCATAAGAGGGAACAAGGAAGGAATATTTTAGTACAGAATGGTTTGTTAACTATTAAATTCTTGATTTTTACCATACCATAGTTTATACTCATGTTTTTATTTTCTAAAGACCATTAGAACACATTGTTTCCTTTTGGCAAAGTTAGTAAAATTTATTTTCTTATGATATACGAGCAACAAGCAAGGCTTGCATTACAATCAATAAGTACGTCATCGTCACCGATAATTTGCATGCCAATTAATTATGCTGTTTTGTACTATATTTATTGAATACCTATAACCTTGTACCATATTTTTTAGCAAATAATTTTTAAATCTTAGAATCACCTTAAATCTAAATCCTTAAAATTATCCTGAAGTAGACGTATCGTCATCATGTCATCAATTACTGTGCTTTTAAATATAAATATTTATTTTTATATTTAAAATAAATACAGTTTAGCAGTGACTTCATATTTTCAAATTAGAAATATTTTGAATAGGTATTACGCTCTTTGACCATTTTGGTATAAAATATCGTTGGTTTACTCGTATTTAATGGGAGTTTTCAGTAAAAATAGTCCTCTCAATTAACGTCACAAATGTTAAAAACTTTAAGTTATGTCACCTTTGTGACGATAATCATATAATCAATCACGAAAATTTATTGAAAATATTATTTTGCCTTTTTTGCATTGTTTTACTGCTTAAAGTTTCACCAAATGTATGTCTTTACAGAAATTGTATACTTTATTATTATCACAAAAGTGACATATAATGTTTTTGGTAAATAGTTATAATAAATTAATATTTAGGAAAAAAACAATCTGTAAGCAATGTAGGTATATAATAGGTACACAGTGAACTGCGATAAAACATACCATTTCTGTGTCATATTAAATGTTTATACAACTTGGACATAATGAAGGTCTTTTACATATAACTTAAGTGTGGAGGGGTAAGTAAAATAAGACATAAGAACTTATATATATAATATTCATATTATATACGCGCATATTGTATAAGCTTGTTTTATACACCGTTTAAGGTGTATACCGACGTCAGATATAATTAAAAAAATATCTATTTTTGTTAAATATAACGTTGTTTAAGTATAATAATAATATCATTGTATATAACGATCATTATGTATCGCGTTCATAACACCTCAGATTTATAATATATATTACTGAATAATAATATATATTGCAATGCAATAACTGCAATAAGTTGCGTGTTTGTACTGAGGTATAGAATTTTTACTTGATGCTATAGATTGGATTACGCAATTATTAATGAAATCTATTTTTATTTTAACGCGGTTATCTTACTCCGCCCACTCAATTAGTTAACAACGTTTATTATATTTATTTATTTTATTATTATCTCGGTCATAAAAATAGGGTTCTGTACTTAATATGTCAACTAAATGTAACAAATACTACAAATAGGACGTTTTTTTAACTTTTAAGTGGGGGCACTTACTGTGTCGGACGAAAAACTACGGACCCCACACTGAGCGTGGCCCGACACTTTATTCTATTTCAGATTTAAGATTTTTTACAAAACACGTTTATATTACCGTATTATCTACGATTAAACGATATATAGCACCCCCTTTGTTTGTTTTCTGTGGAGGTCGCAGTTTTGACCTAACCTCGCCTACTTTTCAGGCAGCAGTTTTTTTTTCTGTAGAGACCGCAATTCTAGCCTAACCTACCTTTCTGGAAACAGCTTGTTTACTAACTAACTTATAATATTTAGTATATCATATATCATACGCTTGCTACTACTAATTGTACTGCTATACAAATCCATTGATACCGTATAGTGCAAACCTAGGTAACTAGAAACTACTATTGTAATAGTTGTAATTATTACCATACACTGGGCATGTTTACACCTCCCAATAAGGGATGGCTAATATTAATGGTACCTACCTAAATCGTAATAATCGAATAATATTTATTCAGACGCGGTTAGTTTCGATGGTACTGAAACTTCCAACATTACTTGAATCATTACGAGCTCACGAGGCGCTAGAGTCCCGATCCCGACTGACGAATCGCACGTAGAGGGGGTGTGCGGCCCGCAGCACCAAGTCGCCGGTGAACCGCACCTGCGTGTGCCGCGTCACCGGTTCCAGCCTGAATCGCCGCAGCAGCCCGCACATTACTACTTTCAACTCCATCATGGCGAACTTCATACCTGTCAATATTTGCAATGAAAGCTTGTAACATAATAGAAATCATGAAATAAAACAACTAAAACGGATTAAATCGCGTATACTAATTTAAACTTCATCCCGACGGTTCGAACCCTTTAGCAGCGTTCGTGGTCATCGGGACTCCTAGCGATTTAATCCGTTTTAGTTGTTTTATTTCATGAGTAATTATCATGGCAACCGATGACAATATTATTTATAATATAAATCAGTTAACTATTCTAATTGGAAAATGTAACTTTAAGATTTATAACTTGATATTCGTACTCAGCGAATAACTTCAGCATTTGAATGATATGAACAAAGGAATGTCTGCCCTCCTTATCGGTGGAACCCTCGGGCCGTTATTTATAGCGTCCGCAGTCCTATGTTACGCCAGGCCGTTCAACTTTGTTCTGCAAAACTTGGCCTATACAAGACTCAACAATGTTATTAGTGCCCGAGGTTACTTAATTATATATTATGTATTAATTGTAAATAAAATGGATAGCTTATTATAAAGATGTCGACTGCTTCTAAAATATGAATATGATTCTAGAATGAGACCAATAAGACACCTGAATTTAAAAAGTACATTATTTGACCAATCATGGACGTTTTTATACTTATATATCCTTCGCCGAGGACCACAAACGCCGTGAAAAAGCTACACTATCATCTTTATAGGGAGCGGTTGTATAAAGACATTGGCGTTAATAGGTGCTACTGATAACATGGTAACAGTACCTATGGTGCTTTATCGCTATACTGTGATATATTGCGCCCAAATGGTGGGCAGTGGCCTAATTTCTATCTGTATTTTACTATCTTGTAGTTTTTTGTGAGATTTGTTGTATTGTGTATTAGTATTTACCTAATTAAAAAATACAACTAAGTATATGCCTGATATTTAAATTTAATTAGTTTTGTAAAAACTAAAATTATATTATATACGTAATGTATACATATATATGTAATAAATACTTGCCTATACAATTTCTTGGTCCAGCGCTAAATGGTATGTAAGCATAGGGATGTCGTTTTCCATTAGAAAACCTCTCTGGTACAAATCGTTCAGGGTCTGGGTACACGGATTCATCTCGGTGTATATCAAATGCGTGGATCTGGCAAATTGTGCCAGCTGGAACTCTATAACCTCCTGAAAAGGATGTATGAAAAATTTTACATGAGTAATTGCATCATAGGATCGTAGCTGCCTAAACTATTTAGGAAACCCAATATTTATATATATAAGCAAATTTCGAGCTATTTGTGTATTATTGGCGGGGCGGGTGTAGTGGTCCCACTACGTCTAGAATTCTTGGCTGCTATGGCCATCTTCTCCTTACCCAAAGTAACTTCTTCAGTAAGGTAGCGGGCGATGAACGGCACGCTGGGATAGATGCGCAGGGACTCCTTGATGCAGCACTCTAGATACTTCATCTCACCCAGGTCTTCATACGTCACTTGTCGCCGACTGTCGTTTCCAAATATGTGCTGCAGCTCGTCGTAAATCCGGTCCTGGAAACATTAAGTTAGTAAAATACGCTTTGATAAGTACTTGACGTAACAAAATTAAATATGTATGTACCTGGACAATTGGTTCGTTGGCAATCCTCATAATCATGAATGAAAGTGCCATTGCAGTTGTATCGTGACCCTGTCATAAAAAATAACCATATTTATTCGCTGATTTTCGTAGCAATATTTAGTGACATTTCAAAGAAGTGAAAATAAATTTAAAACCTACGAGATTCAAGACATGGAAGAGGTAGGAAAATGTGTCATCAACATTTGGAGGACTTTACTTACTCATTAGTAGTAATCAACAGACAATTGATAAAATCAACTCAAATTCAAATAGGTTTATGCGTGTGGGAGCTACGATACCCCAGGTGATATACGATAGAAATTTCATGTAAACTCTTCACCTCAAACATAAACGTGTCCACTTCTTCTCTTATTCCTTCCTCGTCTATCTTGTTCTCCCGTTCGTTACCGAGGAGTAAGTCCAAAAAAGCTTGTTTCTTTTTTCGACCATGCACTTCTGAATCATCGTCAATTTCTCCAAAAGTAGATTTACGCACTTTTCTTTCCATAATAACTTGTTTTGTAAAATTATGTAGATACTTTAATGCAGACTTTTCCATTCTCCTTAGTGCCGAGAGGTAAAATATCCCATCAAGATACAGCCACGGTCGAATCATTCGATTGACCACACAGTAACCGATCGTATGAAGTGCTTTGAAGTATTTCATTGATTCTGTACCTTCACGCAATGACGTTCCCATAGAAGTCTCTGAAAATAATGCTTTATTCCTAACTTTCTAAGTACCTTTCTAAGTACATATATGAAATTGAAAGTGCTGTTCTTTAGATTTTAATATCGATATGTTGTAAAGTTTGGTATGGCATTATATAAAATACTATTACTGTCAGATCTAGCAAGTATACATAGTGTGGTACCACTGGGTGACTACTTGCCATAACTATGTACAAAACCTCATCTCAAATATGACGAAGAATCCTCTGCGATGATGGGTCGCTTGGGAGCCACCGGACTGGGTCTTATTGTGTTACTCTACATAGTGACAATATTTGCTATCGTGATGTTCACCACCAAGTTTGCCCGAGAACCCGAGAGTTACCGAGCTCGGTCAGCACACGGGCCCTAGTCTAATCCGAATGTCGCATGAGAGAACTGCTTCATGGAGTCGAAATGAAAAACTAAGGTAAGTTACTTACCGCACATAATACGAAGAGTAGCCTTAGTGATCATGGGCACTAAGTCTGTCTGGGAGTTGCCGAGCTCGGCCTGCACACAGGCCAGCAACTTCTCAGTCTGCTCAATAATTGTGTGGGAGAATTGTTTTAAGATGTTGAAGTGAAACGCGGATGTCAACAATTTTCGCCTTTGGTGCCACTTTTTTCCTATTAATATTAGCATATATTAGTAAACGCTATTTAATAAACTGTGGCGAAACTACATTAAATCTTATAATATAACTTTGTTGAGTAACTTTATACATATCTAAATAATCCTTGCTATTTTAGTAACAATACTTTCAAATAAAAATGCTACCATTTGAAAGCGCAGGTCTCACACGAGAAGGATATGGTTATAACTTATTAATGATTTTTTTAATGCTAATTGCTAAAATATGTGCTGATAGTTAAGGATTTATCAATTTTATTAATTGTTTATAGCTGTCAGGTCAAATATGAATAAGTAAACGTCCCCTAGTCTTCCGTACCTATTCATGTTTTGAGTGTCCAATTTATAAATGTTTTACTTTCCCCTGCCTGCTTAGTGTGAGTGCATCACGTACAATTAACAAACTAGGTTAGGTATGGCGGTTTAGGTTAAATATGGCGGTGCAGCTATCATCCCATAGCGAACTGTTAAATTTTCCAACTGACGGTTCGCTGCATTAGCATCTCAAAGAAAGTAATACTTGCCATTGCTCACGAGCAGTCCTTGGCCGAGCCAGGGCGCCATGAAAGTATACGGAAGACGTTTTTCATTAAAACGTGTGGTAGACAGAATTACCTGAAACGAAGCGAGGAATGTACTAATTCCCTTTAAGGTACTTAGAGATAGGTATACAAGAAGCTCGCACTAATCCCTTGCATCCAATTTACGGTCCACTTAGAGAAATACTATATCTAGGTACCTGTACATTTCTAATCAATTATAACTATAATAAATAACAACAATCAGGTATACTATAAATAAAGATAATATAATATAGGTATATTTTTTTAAATATTATTATCAAATTATTATACGTGTAATTAATGTAAATTAAATTATTTTTACCTCGATATCGGCTGGATCATAAATGTTTACAATGCGAATATTGAACGAGGTTAGTTTTACAATAGGTCCTTTACAATCAGCTCGCAGTTTTCTTGCATATAAAAATAAGTCTTCTGGAAAAATTCAATATCAAAATAATTTACATTTCAATCAAAATAATGTAAGCTTTCATTGATTTGTCACCGTCACAAATATCATAAATAGACGTGGATGAGGTCAAAGTGGAGGAAATAATCATATGAACGACAAAAATGGCGGAAATTGAAATTTTAAAGAAACTATCATAATGCCGCCATCATAGATCCACACGTGGAATTAAAAAGCTTCGCATTTAAAATACATTTAAACTCCAGCTTTAATTCATTCATAAATTTTAGCAAACCTATTTTATTAACAGCATTTTAAATTACGCAGTCAAAAAAATATGTACGTATTACACACAAAATGTAACCTTTTAGCTTATTTTGTAATCTACAATTTCTGCTCGGGAAATATTCCTTATATGGTAAGTATAGGTATGTTTATTTCACAAATGTTCATCCACTCGTTATAAGTATATTAAATAAAATCTACCTGGTGGTAATAAAACCTGAAGGAGGATTCCTATCAAAGGCCACCCCCGAGGTCCGGGAATTTTAGCCATAAGCCGACCTGCATGACTATATCTAATGCTCAAATGCAACACAATAAGTGACACTAAAATAATTAACGTTATGCACTGAAACATCGCGAATCTGTCGGGAAGTGAAACTGGCCAACGACTGACACACTCGTTTGTAATACAAGTAAAATACATATAGTATCTACCATTTTGTGTATATAAACGCATGTGCGTTTATACACACAGTCCACTAACTGAGTCATAGACTCAGAACCGAATCTAGGTAGTAAAAAGTTTTGTGAGTTGACTGTATAAAATATGATATGTTAAGTTAAACTTGTAACATTTTAATTTGACTACATAAGAAACATGTTAAACATAAGATAATTCTTTAATACAATAAAAAAAACGCATTTATAATTATATATTACACATATTGCTCACGAACGGAGTTATTAGTTTATAACATTTCAGGGTCGGAACTACTGAAGCTAGAAAGTTGTCGTTTTCGCTTTGAATAGCCTACTTAACTTATAAAAGTAATATAATAGTTAACCAAGGGCTGAAAGTCACCCATTTCCGACGAGGTAGATTGGCGCTCGGGCGAAATGAGAGCGCTAATAGTGCGACTCGGAAATGGGTGACTGTCACCCAAGAACTCTACTTTTCATTTAGAATGTTAGGAAAGTAAAACAAAACAAGAAATAAGTTAAAAGAACTTAAGTTGACTATAAAAAAAGATTGTTCTTCTGATCACATCAGGCGTTTGATCCATTTCCGAAAAACTATAGTAACCAACAATTATAAATAACAAAATATGAGAAAACTTTATTGACTTTCCAAGTGATTTCAATAGATGCACGAAATCCGGTTGTAATTGTTGTAATGCACAAAATCTTTTTTTTTCGCCCGCATTTTAGGCAAATTAACCGGTCCTAAACAGCATTTTATTTTCATCAAGAATCGCGACGTTTTATTTTTAATAATAAAGGCTTGTTTTTTGTCTAAAAGTAATAAAGTGTCCTATTCAATAAATTTCAATTATTCATAGTTAAGTAAATATTCAATTTCAGTTATTCAGTTTGGCTGTATGAGTTTCTGACATTGATTGAACATGCTCATATGAAAGTAAAAAAAAACTTCGTACTTACGTTTTTTATTCCTTCTTGTAAATTTTATAGAGAACAAACACTTAAACATTTGAACCGAAAAATCAAAACATTTGAATTGGTTGACCTATTTAGTGTATGATAATATTGATAGTCGCTAAAATAAATTCCAATAACTTAAGAGAATAACTGTTTTTGTGTATTTGTTTCTGGCATCTGCTAATAAGGTTATTTTTGGCACTTTGTTCTACTTCGTTTAGCACCAAGGAACCAAAGAACCCTAGGGCAGAAACGTATCACTTTTACCCGCTTCATAGATAAGTGAACTCACTTTCCAAACACGAGAAATAAAAGGTAGTTTTACAAATTTAAAAAGGGGTTATACATTTGAATTGTAAGGGAGTAGGTACTTAGACTTGCAATTTCTTGCCAAAATTACCCATTACAAATCAAGAAGAGTAGATTCAGAATTTTCTGAATTTCATACTTTATGTAGTAATGGAGTGAAAATCACAAGGTTTTTTAATAATGGTGATTGGGATTTTTAAGTTCGGTTGTAGGTATCCCTTTAGAGCAAAGAATAACGAATTATAGCCTTTTTTGAAATTGTTCTATAAAGCTTGCTTTAAGTGAAAAAAAAAAAATATCTCAAGACTAGAACAGAAATTTGGAGTAAAAAAATGCATGGGGTTAAAAAGGAAATTAAACTTTGTTCACGCAAAGTCTCAGGATGCAGCTATTATATAAGTGAAGTGATAGTGATTATTTCTACATACTTATCGAATACAATTATAATGAAATAATTAGTCCCTGACGTCTGGGTCACACAAACATGAACATAAATTAAATCGAGTACGTTATTATAGTTTATTAAATAATTCACAAATAAGAATATTTGTTATTGTCTATACATATTTTATTAACTATACATATTCAATAAACTCGATGTATCAGAAATAAATAGGTATATCATTTAATACAAGTAGGGAATAGCAGGAAGTAAAAGTAGCTGAGGTGCTTCGTCAAAGAGAAAATATGATTGTAGTCACATTCTGTCAATTATGTTTTTTCGACTTCAATAACATAGTATAATACACGTTTCTTTATTTATTTTGGAAAATGCTTACGGCATAAATTTGTTTACGGTGGTCGTTTTAAAATATTATTATTATAACAACAATTACAATCTCTTATAATACCTACGTATAATATGTTTATATAATTTAATTTTGTTGATTATCAAGATACAAGAAAAAAAAGTGATACGATTGTCAATTTTCGCTGTGAAAAACAGTTGTACGCTGGTCTTCCGAAGGTCGTCAGCGACGTTATTGGTAACGTACAATTATTACAAATAAATAATTTGTAAATAATAAATAATTTTCTGATTTGATTTATTTTTATTTGTTTATATCTTAGCTTAATGTATATCTATGATATAAGTAGCATTGCTAGCAATATAGGTCAAATGCCCCCGGCACTTTAACGCATTATGGAGTACTTATGGTTTGTGTGTGATTGTGTAGATAAAGTAACTTATGGAACTGTACATAATTAGGCCTTAACACACTGGTGTTATACAAACTCACCTTCGCGTCGCTACTCATTTCAGAAACCCACACTCATGTGGACCGTCATTATGTCGCAGTTGCATAAATTACTAGTGCATCATCATATCGGACATTTACATATACCGTATCGTAGTATGGGAGCAACATATCGGGGATTAAAGTATAATGTGCCGTATTTGTGGACACTGATAATAATAACTAACTCCGCGATTAGACATGCTAGCTCGTCACTCATCTCGTCGAAACGTTCGACGAAACTTTGCCTATACAAAAACACGATGCGAGGCACGAGAGGAATAGCGAGACGTCCGCGTACACATGCGTGCTCGTGTTTCGCCTCGTGCGAATGTGTGGCGGTAGCATAAAATGTTGCGTGCAGTAAATTTAAGTTTTTATTAAATGTAAGTTTTACAGTTTTCCCGATTCAATCATGTCCCGGATCTTAAACTTCTGTATTTTCCCGGAGATGGTTTTCGGGAAGTGCTCGGTGACCCGGAGCAGCCGAGGTATCTTGAACTTGGCGAGGCGGCCGGCGAGGTGGCGACGCAGGTCGTCGGCGCCGAACGCGGCGCCCGCGCGCAGGCGCACCACGGCGCACAGCTCCTCGCCCAGCCTCTCATCGGATACACCTACTACCTGGAGATGGTAATTGAGCGTTTTTCAGAAATACTCGCATTCAACATAATATTTCTAAGGAGAAGTCTCTACATAAATTTACACAAAAAAATCTTACACACGGTCTAATATGACCGATCGTAGGTACATAGGTAAGGTGAATTTAGGTTTTTTAAAGTGGCCCATATTATATTTTTTGTAGTAAGTAAACTGCTAATAGTGTTCAAAACTGTGGATATCCCTTTTTTATTCCTTCCTGTTTTTTTGAAATATTTTTTTGAATACTTCATTTGACAGATGAAGCGGTTGGTGATATGAATAGAGCTCGTGCCTAAGTCTGTAATATGTCTTCCATTCAAAAAAAAAGTAAAACCGTCAAGTTGTCATTTGACAGATTTGAAATATCGCCGTTATTATTTCGACTTTGTTTGTACGCTAGGCTCCCTAATTTCTGCTGTTCTCGAGTGTTTTTCAACGGCTTCTGCCTGCCCCTGGATTTTGTAGTGCCCGCATCTCACGACGACCACCAACATTCGCTTTACATTCGGAAAGGACGCCTTTACGACGACGACGACGCTCACGTATTTCTGGACAATGATTCCACTTTTTCGCCGACCATTGCACTGACCTAAGGACTGATTCCCCGAGCTAGTTTAGCAAATAAATTGAGCTTGTCATGGCGGTTATTATGGAATATTCAAGGACTGGCGACAAGCACAACGTTGCTGAGATTCGGGGTGCGAAAACATTGATGAAAGTTGCTTAAGCTTCATGATTGACGTTAAAATGTCTTTTCTATATATATAAAACATTATTATCACTTATAATATGATTGTTTTCTTATTTTTAGGGCTTCTAGAAGTGTTTATGTCCAAAGTGCAACCAACTGCACTGTTTTGGGTAGTAACGTTGTGGAATCGTTTTGTTCGAACGCCACACTATACGGTAGCAGTGTGGCGTTCGAAACGAATTCAGTATAAAGATATATTTTCACTCATACAAGTGAAAATAAGAAAGCTTTTGTCACTTTATTTATAAGTTGTGTTACTGCAATAAAACAACAAAAATCCATCAATCTAGTTTTATTAAATTATCCTGCAAATTTATCAAAGCATAGGCTATGATAATGATAACACTATCATTCAAATATCTGATGTGACTGTGGTTCACTCCAGAGTGAGGTTTCAAATATTTAAACTCCCTCACTCGCCGTATTAGACGCTCGACGTGTATGCGTAATCTAGCTATTACTTTCCCGAGCAAAACTTCTTTTTTGTGGAGGTTTCTTTGGATGAGACACTTCGTGGGTGAAGGAGCTTAACATTTCTTGTCGTTGTTTGTTGTCTTGATCGTTGTCCAGAAATACGTGAGCGTCGTCGTCGTCCTAAAGGCGTCCTTTCCGAATGTAAAGTGGATATACGAGTATGGTGGTCGTCGTGAGATGCGGGCACTACAAAATCCAGGGCTAGGCAGAAGCCGTTGAAAAACACTCGAGAACAGCAGAAGTTAGGGAGCATAGCGTACAAACAAAGTCGAAATAATAAGTATAATAGCGGCGATGTTTTAAATCTGTCAAATGACAACTTGACGGTTATAACTTTTTTTTTAATGGAAGACACATATTGCAGACTTAGGCGCGAGCTCTATTCATATCACCAACCGCTTCATCTGTCAAATGAGGTATTCAAAAAAATATTTCTAAAAAACAGAAAGGAATAAAAAAAGAATAGCCACAGTTTTGAACACCATTAGCAGTTTACTTACTACAAAAAATATAACATGGACCACTTTAAAAAACTTAAGGTACCCAATTGCGAATGTGGGATATTGTGAATAAGTTAATTATTTACATGATTAGATACTATTTTCGATTAAAAACCACAAATAACAACCAGAAATCCACTTAAAAAGAAACATATGTAGTGATTGATACTTCAGGTCTATTTTTTGTCTTGAGAACTTTTTTGTCCGGCCTAGCCCTATCCGGACGTTCGTCGCTCAACGTGGCGTGAAGACATGCAGATGAAGTACCTGACTCTCGATGATGTCGGGGTGTGTATTCAGCAGGTCCTCGATCTCCTTGGGTGCGATATTCTCCCCGCCTCGTACTATGATGTCCTTTAGCCGACCCACTATCCGCCCGTACCCATCTTCTCCAAGGATAAACTTGTCTCTATAACAGAAAGCAGCTATACTGACATAAAAAGCACATTTCACGCCTGTTTGAGCTTAGTTTAGAACTAGTCCGATTGCTAATGTCTCTTTTTAGGGAGTTTTCATAAAATAGTGCACCCAATTATTAAGCATCGTTAAGAACTTGGTTTTGATGACAATGATGACAGTGATTAAACCTTTCTTAATAACTTTCGCTAATTGGTTGTACCAAATTTTAAAAAACTCCCTTTAGGTTGACTGTCGAGTTACTCATTCCTTTTTAGTATAGCTTTGAGTGTATTGACCACTTAGGCTACAGTGGGATATTTACTACGGCGAAACAAGTTATATTAGCTATTTTTCAGCGTAGATTTTATTCAGGGTTCTATGAAGTTTCTACATATCTCTATGAAAGGGGACCTATTAGTTTTTTAATAAACTGCAGAACAGTAACTATAATAACTGCAATGATAATAACATAATAGGTACGTACCTACCTATGTTCGTTAAAAAGGAACTCACGTGTTCACCTAGTGCCATAGCTTAACGACACAGCACGCTTACTAACATCACAACAATGCATGTAAAGTATTCGCATAAATTGCGTTGTTACTGAGAATTTATGCAAGTATATTTATTGGATTTATACATTGAAAATACCCTAATACCCCGTAGGAGAATTTGAGGAAAAGCCGTTCCACCTCCTCTGATGATATCGCCGATAATGTATCGGAACTACGCTTATCGTTTAGGCTCTATCCTTACATAAAATTTTCTTAAATATACAAACCCGGTATACAGCCAGCCATCTTCTCTTAGAGTTTCTCTCGTTTTCTTGGGTTCGTTCCAGTAACCAATCATGTTGCAGTAGCCTCTTACCAAGAGTTCTCCGGGGCTACCAAAAGGTAAAGTTTTACCATCTTCGTCGACCACCTGATGAAGTAGTTATAGGCATTATAAAACTCATTTGTTAAATACACACTAAATCATGCGCCAATAATATCTTTATACTTTACCCTGGCTTCGACATGGTCATGAATATAGCCCACAGTGTTTGCAACAAGCTCGGTGCTGTCTTCCGGGAGGTTTTGGAACACAGCGGCTGTGGTCTCAGACAAGCCAAATAAACTCTGCAACATACTGGTATAGATTACTCAGAATCGAATGTACTTTACCTTCACACCTGCATAAAAGTAGCTGTAAATGAGACATTCTGTAGTAAAAAAGATCTTAGCGTGTTCAATAATCTGGCTATATTGGCTATAGTAATAAAATAAGAATTCTCCAATATAATAGTAGTTGTATAATAAACCTTTACTTAGGGAAACTCACCGTAACCATATCAGCATTGAGATACTTCTTGACATCCTTTACAAGTTGCGGACTACAAGGAGCCCCACCATTCAACGCAACGCTTAGGTTGGGCTTGGCACCAGAACTTCTTACCAAGTTGACCAAGTCCACTAGCATAGTAGGTGTGCCGTTCAGTATGGTGCATCTAAATACATAACACAAATATGAATTACACAACACAAAGCCCTAAAATGAACTAGTTAGTTCGCTCACAAAAATTAAATGACATGATGCGTTTTTACATAACTAACATGTATATTTTTACATGTCCGAGTAGTTCAAATCAAATCGGTGTTCATCATGTAAGCCGAAAGACGTCCACTGCTGGATATAAGCCTCCCCCAAAACGACCCAAGAAGACCGATCCTGCATCCCTCGACCCTCACTAGGTCGTCGGTCCACCTTGTGGGAGGCCTACATACCCTGCGTCTTCCAGTCCGTGATCGCCACTCCAGAACCTTTCCGCCCCACCGGCCATAGGTTCTGAGCACAATGTGCCCCGCCCACTGTCACTGAAGTTTGGCGATCCGGAGGGCTATATCCGTAACTTTGGTTCTACTTCGTATGAAATCATTCCTGATGCGATCACATAGACACTCCCAACATAGCCCTCTCCATTGCCCTTTGGGTGTCTTTGTTACTTTGACACTGTGTTAGATGAAAATAAATTAGGATTATATTAAAGTATGATATGATATATGATAGCTACTTTTCGTTCAAAAGTGCGTGTAGGTTCATGTTAGCGTTGTAAATAGGGGCCGCTAGCACTAGTGTCGCGCCGTGGCGCAGCGCGGCTCCCGTCGTTATCACTGACCCCATGGCATGGAAAAGAGGCGCCTATGGAAACAAGGAAAATACAATAAAATAAATAATTAAACGCAAGTTAGTAATAATATTACATTATCAGTTTAACCTCAAATAATATAACTTACCTGGACACAAATGGTGTGGTGTGTTTCGTGTAACTTTTGCCTCTTGCCTATAAAGTAACTGTTGTTAATGTATCCGAAATGCGCGTCCAAGGCTGCTTTAGGATCCCCTGTAGATTTTTGCCTGTTATAGTTTATATTAAAAGAAATTCGGGATTTAACTTGTTTTTGCTTATATGGTGTGTATGACTAATTTCATTTGTAGATAATTTCAAATAATACATGGGAGCCTGGGAGTTTTGTTTTTGTATTGGGTCCATGCTAATGTAAAGACGGTTTGATATTTTTATTTCCGCTTAAAAAGGTTCGAGGTAAAAATGCGTGCAATGCAAAAACTGATTTCGTCCTAAAATAAAATAAAAACTAGACTAGTCATCTCCACTTCCAGAATAAAATCTTACCTATAGATCTTATTAGTGGAGATGAGTAGTTTAGTTAGTTAAGGAAAAGGTAATCAGCAACCAACCTGTGGTCCCTGAAGTTAAATGTATAACCGCTCCATCGTCAGGCTCAACCTCACTACAGAACCGAGAAGCATCTTGCTTGCTCGCCACAAGGGAATCAAAATTGAAAGTGCCTCTAAAAATAAGTTTTATTTTATTATAAGTACATAAAGTATATTAAGATAAAAAGTTAGATAACTCAGTGATTTACGCATCGGTTTGGGGTCCATCCATTTCGATTCAATCCAATTTTTAACCACATTTTGGAGGTGCACATACAAAACTGTGTTGCACTCATCATTTTTTCATGTTATCGGAGATAATTATTTGTTATGATTATATATATTTAAAACCATACTTGCAGATCTCATATCATTGTTGTGCAGATGTTGGTATAAAATGGCATTATACAAATTAAAAAAATATATTGCTATCTTAAACAAACGGCCTAATCCTTAGAATAAATAGCTTACGTACTTATATATACTTATAAATATAGTTAACATCCGTAACCCACGAGTCTTCGTGATAAATACACAAATATTTAAATGCCTTTTCCAGGATTCGAACCCAGGACCTTGTACTTCGTAGACAGACTCATTAAGTTATTACCAGCTCGACTAGGAGGCGTTAAGTATGGCGAGATTGCAGAAATTGTCGGTATTATGAAGCGTAAATATTACTTGGAAAAAAAAATTACAGTAATTTTTAAGTACTTTAAACTTACGGCAATTCCTTTTTGTCACAAGTTATGACTGACTTTAAGCTAGGAAACGCTTGGGACACGATGTTTCCAGGTGTATACTTGTGTACTTCAGGTAATAATTCTTCTATCACCTGAAAGTAGTCTCTTTTAACTGTATCTCCGATTACGATTGCTTTCAGTCCAGTCTTTTTAATGCAAAAACTCAGTTCAGATTTTTCGTAAAGAGGATTAAGTAATACCTGAAATTTGAAACATAGGTATAATTTTTCTGTTTAAAAGTTAGTGATATATAAAAAAATCGTTTACCTCTATAATTATTCTTTACATCTATGTCAATATAATTACATTTTAGTTCTATTAGTGCTGATGATAGTGTTCAGTCGGTAAGGGATAGTGATCTTCAAATCAAAGGCTTTCGCCTTTAACAGCCGCGGGTTTCTTAAATGAACTTAAGGTTTAGCAAAAGTCAGGTTTAGGGTTTTAAATAAATATCATAAAAAAATATTGTTCGTATCTATGTTGAGTAGGGGAGATAGGGGAGCATTGGGCACTTTTTTACTTAAGTCTTAATAAAAATGCATTTTTTTAACAAAATCAACTTTTTAGTCCTTATATTAGTAGCACATATATTTGGCTTCAATTATTACGAAGAACACTTATACAATAATAATCAGTTTCAAAATTGCAAGAGATTTTCTGAACACTGTCAAAAGTGCCCAAACCTCCCAATGGTCGGGTGGTTTGGGCACCTCAATGGGAGGTTTGGGCACTGTATTAAATACGCCACTTAACGGTAAATTACTTGAATATTAAATAATATAATCATAAAAACTTTCAATAAAATCAACAAACGAACAACTGTTTTAAACTATAAGTACTCAAAAAAGAATAACACTAAAGATATTTTCAGTATTCTTACTTCAGTAGTAAATTTTATGTAAGATTCGGTATAACCCAGGTAGGCTTATCAAAAGTATGAATTTAGAAGAAACATCTTTTACAGTGCCTTGTTTTAAATATCTTTGGAGATTTGATCTAGGTATGTTGTATTTATTTGCAGTCGATTTAATTTTTGCTCCCTTTTTAATTTCATCTAGGGCACGTAATATTATATCTTTGGGGATTTCGCGTCGAGAAAGAAAAGAAAGAAAAAATATAATTAGTTACACAAATAGTAATGAAACATCAAAAGTATTTAGTATTCAAATTCAATATTTACACGCAATTTAAACCCGTCGAAATAATTTTCTTTTAAAAGAACCTACTTTTTACACAATAAACAATAGTGGCGGGAGCATTGGGCATGCCCAAACCTCCCTTTAGAATTAGTGCTCAATGCTCCCCACCCCCCTCATTTCACAAATAAATTCAAATAAGTTTTTTGTAGTCTAATGTTTTACCTTAATTTATACGTTAATATTAGCTTTCGCAAACACATAATTAGATGACAATACAGAAACTTACGACTTTTCACAGATCACGTTGTTATTTCCTTTGAAATCACATCAAAATATTTACTTTCGCATACACGAAACGGTCGACGGCATGTGACACTGACAACTAATCAAAATGGGAGATGACATTAGCCTGAGCGGTGTTGCCAGTTAGTAAGCTAAACCACCACAGTATACAAAATTAAGTAGCGTTCATACGATCCGACTTACAAGGTGGTGCCCGAACCTCCCAACTGCCCAATGCTCCCCTATCTCCCCTACCTGCTTTTGTTTATAAGCATAGCCAGTTATTTGGGATCCAATAAAATAGTATAAGATAAATAAACGAGTGCTGTCATTCTCCTACCATAAAAATGTGAAATAAAAAGATCAATCATAATGTTTTTACTTTCAAAAAATAAACTAATAATGGTATTGTATGTTGTACCGATATAAGTCCGGCTCGAGCAGCTCCGACCAGGGATACAATAAACTGGGAGTTGTTGTGCGACCAAATGCCAATCATGTCCCCTTTTTCTAGTCCTTGGGCCCTTAGCGAGCATCCTAAAGAGTCTGCCTGCAATGAAAGGTCATAAAATTAATATATGCTGTTAAGTTTATATAAATATGTTTTATAGGGAAACCAAGGTAAGTAATTGGTAGGTGTAACGATAGAAAGTATAGTTTGAATTCTCTTTATATGTTAATAACCTACTAAAATATCTAAAATAATGGAAATTAAGATAAAACAATAAAAAATCTCATTACAGACGTAAACTAGTTATGACTAGATATAAGAAAAACTACAGGTAAAAGCATTTGCATTAGTAGGTAAAAAATTGCAAGTATAGGTACCTTTAATGCGCCTTAACACCTTCACTGCGGCAGTTAGTTAACAATGCAGTTAACCATACTTGCGTAGAGGTCGATCGACCTAATGACGCAGCGAACGTGTTAAGGAGGCGCCTAGCGACATCTAGCATGCAGTGAGTTTTCAATATGACTTGAGACTCCGATGCCGGTTAAGTGTTAAAACACTTACAATAGATGTCGCTAGGCGCCTCCTTAAGACGCATTGAAGGATATTGTGGAGAGCTGCATAAATGCGCAACTATCGGATGTGTCTCAGCTGATTATTCTCTTATCTTGGAATTTATTTATATTTATGATTCACCATGCTGGTTTTGATGGACTTTTATGATTATGTTAAACGTCAGTTTGTCAATAAATTTCTACCCCGAAATTAAGCCACGAACATATGTGTTCACATCACATCACACGCTTTATGTTATTAATTATATGTTGGATTGGCAAAACAACAAATGTGTCCAATTCGTTCACAATGTACCTAACGGTCTACATAATTTTGTTTCCTAAATCGGCGGAGACATATAATATGACAAATGTAGAATACGTTCTTACGCAGTTTAACAGTTGTTCATAGGTAAGCGTTACACCTTCGTAGAGTGATTTGACAGCTACTCGTCCAGGCCAACGATGGGCGGAAGCTTCCACAACCTGGCCGAAGGTGGAGTATGTCAGTGGCTCGGAGCCGGGGTTGTGCAAGTACCCATTGGAAGCTAAACGACTGAAATTATGAAGCTGTTATTGTCAAATAATATCATTCCCTGTATTATTGGTGCAGAACAAAAAAGAAATCTATCGGGTGAAGTAGTGCAGTTACAACCCACAATACATATTTTTCGTAGCAATAATTCTTTTTCTACATTCTTAATCAAATCACAAATCGATGCATTTTTAATAGTGGTTAATAGTAACTTAGTATATAAAAATAAAACACCAGTAGAAAACGCCTGCAGATATTTTACGAGCAATCGCGAGGAAGCCAGGCTTTGCTAATCAGATGGGTAAATTGTATTGAGTAAAAAGTAAGGTAAATATTTAGTAAAAAAAATGTATTTATTAATATATTACACTATTAATTTATTACATATCAATGTAATATTTATCTTAAAAATAATTACTGAATTCAAATATCAATACGGGTATTTTTCTTTTCTTAGTTTTTATCATGAACAACATACTTATTAATAGCTTTTTTGCACAAATTAAGATACGGGATATAAATAAATAGGTATTTTAAGTAACATACGAAAACCTATTTATTTGTGCTGCACTGCACAAACCTCTGCACTGCCCGGTGCAGTTAGGACGTAATTTCTATCAAACAGAACAACATAATACCGGTTTACTTAGACACGTAGAAAAAACTTAAAGGAAATATTTTATCTGAAGTCACAAATTATGTAAACATAGAAAAACCTACCTTAAACTCCTACTAATAAGTATATTTGAACCAGGCAGTACAGTTTTAAACAACATGTTAAATTATATCACAACAATACACTCTTATCACTGACAGTCTGCTCAACTCAATAGTTGTTTGTAAACTGATAATGATAAATGATCAAGTACAAGAATATTCAAAACTCGGGTGTTACTACCTTTAGTTACATAATATAATGCAGACCAGATAAATCAACTCTCTGTTTTCCACTGACGCGGACTCGAGGATAAATCTTAGAGAAACATGTTTGATGGTGTAACGTGCAGCATTGTTATTTGCCCTAGATCGACAATTACTGACAAGTATAAAACAACCATTATCGCGACAGCTCTTAGAAAATCGTAATTGCAAATGTCTTGAAATTAACAAACTTTCGCCCGTAGGCCGCAATAAGATACTATGGCCATAACAAGCTCTAACAATTCATCTTTGATTCGATTATTTAGCCAACATATTAATAATAAATAACCATTCCGGCGTCCGTGCTTCAAGGTCGCTGAATTCCTTATTTCGCTACTGACTTCAATTAAGATTTACTTCGAATTTTCATGAATTATATTAGTATTTATTTCTATGCAAGTGCTGGTAATATTAAAACAATATGATGCTTTTTAAAGTGGTTTACAGTACATGATTGATTGCATTATTAACTTATATCACAATGCCCCGGATTCGATCATATTCCGGAGTTTGTACTTCTGAATCTTGCCTGACGCCGTCTTCGGAAATTCTTCTGTGACCTTCAGGAGCCGGGGAATTTTGAATTTAGCTAGTTTTCCCGAACAGTACCGGGACACCTCCTCTGGAGTCACAGAGGAGCCCTCACGTAGTCGTAAAACCGCGCACAGCTCCTCTCCAAGTCTATCATCTGATACTCCTACAACCTGTTAAAAAGTAACCAACTTCATACTCAAATCATACTCAAAGAGGTCAATAGATAATATTTTTGCCAGTCATTAAACACAACTGCAGTGATATTAATATAAAACTAAAAAATAATAATAACGTGCTGTATATTTCCGTCGGTACAGTCAGCATCAAGTGTCTGACAGGGTAAAGTGTTCAAAATGACACACACGCGCTCCTATTTTCTTGACAATAGATATATGTTTTTTTATTATGCAGAGACGACGCTAGCGAATATCTTAAATCGAAAAATAGAAAATCCAGTGGTTGTGGGTTCGAGTCCCGCCGCGAGTCAAGTTTTTCTATTTTTTTTCGATTTAAATATCGAATAAATATATTCTTGACCTCATTTTAAACACCTCAACCGCTTAGCCACTTCTGCTGCTGAGTGTATATTTTGTAATAGTGAATTTTTTTTAAATAAAATACTCCTTTTACGGGTGTTAATCTTTAGTTTTATGTTTTTCCCGTCAATACATGGGTAACAAAATAAAGTTAAGTACCTGGCTTTCAACGATATCAGGGTGTGTATTCAGCAGGTCCTCGATCTCCTTGGGTGCGATGTTCTCCCCGCCTCGCACTATGATATCCTTCAGCCGACCCACTATCCGCCCGTACCCGTCTTCACTTAGAGTGAACTTGTCTCTGAATGACATATAATTATTTGTTATTATGAATGTACCCATTTTATTTAAGCATTTCAAAGACCTTGTACAATCGTTATCAGGTATATTGGACGTGTAACGCTTTGGAAAACCTTGGACTCTTTGGAAAACCTTTATATTTTCATGATACTCCATTCGGGAATTCGATACTAGTATCTCACTACCTCGAATTGCCGAATGGAGTATCATGCAATAACCTCAAAACGCTGTTACCTATTAAATCCTCTGAAGTCTTGGATTATAATATCTCTCCATAAGGTTCGCGATCTACCGCAAGGAGCATCATAAGATAAAATCTAAATGCTGTTACCCTGTGTGCAGCCAGCCGTCTTCCCCTAAGGCCTGTCTGGTTTTCTCCGGCTCCCCCCAGTAGCCCTTCATGGTGTTGTAGCCCCTCACCATCAGCTCCCCGGAACTGCCGAACGGTACCACTTTCCCTTGTTCGTCGACTACCTTCGAGAAATAAAACTTTTTCATTTGAAAAAGAACTTTATCAGGGCAGGAAACAACTTCCACTTGTGTTCCAACTTACGCTTTGATTTCCTTCTATTATAAAAATATATTAAGATGTCGCTGATCCGAAATCTTCTAATTGGGCTTAGTACGTAATAAAAGTTTTTAAAAATGTTAATTCCAGAAGTCTCAATTCTAATGAAACTAATAAATCGTTTCAGAAATAATCCTTATTCAGTCGTATTTTTATGAATATCTTCCCTTTATTTATAACTCACAATACGCAATTAGCATGATTAAATTTTTGGGAACGGAAAAGGCAATTTTAGATATTTTTTAGTGAATAAGTATGACCCGCCTATGGTAGAGAATTACCTTAGTTTCAACGTGATCTTGTATGTAGCCTACTGTCCCGGCAACCAATTCGGTGCTGTCCCCGGGTAGAGATTGGAACACAGAAGCTGTAGTCTCCGTCATTCCAAATAAGCTCTGTAAACGAAGAATTATATTACTTTCATAATTAGATGTCTGAAGTTCTGGAGCGGTACTGGGAACATCGAAGTTCGCATATTTCGGGCATCTTTCTCGTTTACTACAATTAAGGTGTCATGAGACTGACAGAGAAAATCGTCCGAAAACGAAAATCGTTCTTCGCGGTAGCGCCACTCTGAATAGAATAGCATTTGAACATTACTGAGACGGTGTGGACGTTGAGGTGTTGCTTGATGTCGCGTATGAGCTGCGGGCTGCAAGGTGCGCCGCCGTTCAGCGCCACCCGAAGGTTGGTGCTCCCGCCGGTCTTCCTCACCAGGGACACCAGGTCCACGAACATCGTCGGCGTGCCGTTTATCACGGAACATCTAGAATAAAGAATAAATCATATTGTCTTCGGTTGCCGCGATAATTACCCATGAAATAAAACAACTAAAACTGATTATATCGTGACCAGGAAAAAACAGGGCAGCACCTGTACATGCGAAGTGGGATATTAAGGTTTTTTTCAGTTCAACCCTAAAGTGTCAAGTGCCATTAAATAGATATTTATAAAATAATAAAGTATTTGCTATAAAGTTTTATTATTAGAAATAATTAGTCCGGCAGTTTAAATTATATGCTCCCCTTTATGAACGAAACATGTCGAGCAATACTCTACTTATAAAACATTGAGGAGAAGACTAATGCAAGAAATAAATTTTAATTCTCCATAGAAATGTAACATTTTTATTAGGGTGACGGCACCAGTAATGAATAAGGAACCAATCATGACTATTATAGTGCGTATTTCAAAGGAAACAAGTGTTGTGCATTTGTTGGTACATGTTCAATTTATAACGGTATGGTTTTTGAATTAAGAACTAAGTGTCCATCATTGGTGCGTGTCAGCATAAAGTGTCCAACATTGGTGCCATCACCCTAATATATAATTTATTTATAATTTATAAATATTTACTTCTCAGCAAGTAATGCGTTCAAATTCGCTTGCACGTTATATGCAGGCGCCGCCAGCACCAGCGTGGTGCCGTGGCGCAGCGCCGTGGCCACGGTGATGACCGAGCCCAGAGCGTGGAACAATGGTGACTGGAACATGGAAAAAACCCGTTTGAATTCTTGTAACGCGAGCATTTGGTAGATAATTAAATGAATTAAGTATGAAATTATTATTCGTTTTTTTTTTACGTCGCCCCTGCTCGGGTAAAAACGTCAGCATTCATGGTTCATGATTAAAGAATATATTTACCTAAAAAAAAAACTTTATCTAGAGAAATACAATATCATATTTTCTTAATATAATACAGAGTGTACGAATAGTAATTTAGACATACAAAGTAAATGGCCTAGTGGGTAGTGACCCTGCCTATGAAGCCAAAGGTCCTGGGTTCGATTCCCAGTCAGGGCATTTATTTGTGTGATGAGCACAGATATTTGTTCCTGAGTCGTGGGTGTTTTCTATGTATTTAAGTATTTATATGTATCTATTTATTATATATATCGTCGCCTAGTACCTGCAACACAAGCCTTATTGAGCTTACCGTGGGACTAGGTCGATTTGTGTAAGAATGTCCCGAAATATTTATTTATTTAAATAATACCTAGTAATAATTACATTATACAATTCATTATATTTGGTATATAATGTGGGTATTTATATCGTGTACATCGACACGCACGATGACACAACCTATGTGTTTTTAAGAGCGTTGGCACACTAATGTTTATATCCCGCATTTTCTCGGCGTTCCCACATAAATTGCGCTTTCACGCTGAAGCGCAAATGAAGCTGCGTGCCAATTACTATGAAAACTCCAGGAAAACTAGTGAGTCCGGGCCCGGTCGAGCGCGGGCGGGTCGACGGGGCGTAAAGTGAGCCCACCGCGAGCAAACTTAGCGCGGCAGACAATCACGCCTATACTGGCCCGTCCTAACGCCGAGCCGGTCCGTCGCGTTCGCTCTGTGGTTAGTGACAACACCGTTCTACAGTGATTTATTCGCGAAGTCCAATTAAGTATCGAAAATAAATCGCTATGGCTTCCTATGCAACGACAATCACAACTGAATAATCGTAATGTAGGTACGTATATTATAGGTTTTCGTGTATTTAAATACGTAGTTCCATATTTATTATGTATAATAAGTAATAATAGTTAATTTATTAGTATATCATCTCAGCCATAAGATGTCCACTGCTGAACATAGGCCTCCTCCCCCTTGGACCTCCACATATACCGGTTGGAAGCGACCTCCATCCAGCGTCTTCCGGCGACCTTAATGAGGTCGTCTGTCCATCTTGTGGGTGGACGTCCTACGCTGCGCTTGCTAGTCCGTGGTCTCCACTCGAGCACTTTTCGACCCCATCTGCCATCTTCTCTGCGTGCAATGTGGCCTCCCATTGCCACTTCAGCTTGCTAACCTGGTGGGCTATGTCGGTGACTTTAGTTCGCCTACGGATCTCCTTCTGAGTCGATCACGTAGGGAAACTCCGAGCATAGCTCTCTCTATAGCTCGTTGAGCGACTTTGAGTTGTGAGATGAGGCTGATAAACAATTCTAATATATTCGCATACAATTTATTTATCGTGCACTGACATGCCTTATTTGTGTAGCAATTTGAATATAGTACATATATTGGTACGATGTTATATACGATGTTATTGATGCTAACTGTACGCTTGTACTAACAATAAATAAATAAAAAGTTTATTATGACATTTAAATTTCGAACGTCTCTGAAAAAGCCATTTGTTACTTACTATCCGCTTACTAAGTATAGAAACGAAATGACATGAGAAATGAGTCAGACTCTAGTTTGCTTTGAATAAAAAAAAAAACTACGGTTGACGGAAATTTATTTTCGAGAGCTTATAATAAGTACGTATGTAAAGCTGTGTTTATAACTGTACAAAATTAGGCTTAAATACTCATTTGATATGATTTGGAAGCTTAGCTTTGCTTCGTTTCATAAAACCAAACGTATATTTTTGTGCCTTTGATTTTAATTATGGTAGGTAATGGTCACAAACTACTATTAAATTCGTGCAATATTGTCCTGCAATATGTTGCTCGGTACCTACATCAAAAATCACCAGTGAGTAATAAATATCGCATTTTGTTCTATTCGAATTAACCATTAATTTATTTATACTTAATTAATAAATGTTACGTTTATTTTAAAGTGTTTCAGTAATTAAATTTCTATGCTTGTGTATATATGTGTTGATTATCTCAAAAACATTAATAATTATACCAGTTTGTATAAATTACGTACTTACGCACCTGAACACACGTTGTTTCGTGGCCTTCGTGCAGGGATTGCCTTTTGCCCATAAAGTACGCATTATTCACTACTCCGAAATGCGAATCCAATGCTGCTTTGGGGTCACCTGGATTATGAAATAAAATAAAATATGTAGTAAAAAATACTCTGCCAAGTGAGTATACCTCCTGAGACCCACAGGCCTACATGTAGTACTAATTACTGTAAATAAATTTGAATTTTATTTGGAATAGAGTTGAGTTTTATTTGTTTTCTTCCATTTTGACACAAAAGAAATTATACTTTATTTCCATGATCAGCCTCAGGAGGATAGACATACCAAATAGACTGAAATGTATGTAAATGTACATGGCCATTTAATATATATTTACATTTTATATGACTATATATCCAGTTTTATTAAAAACATTTTCAGGGAAAAAATACTGTATAAACTTACCCGTAGTTCCAGATGTAAAATGGATTATGGCACCATCGTCTGGGTCAACTTGAGCGCCATATTGTGAAGAGTCCTGCTTGTTTGCCACCAGAGAATCATATGTGAATGTTCCACTGTAACAGAAGTTTCAACTATTGTACATATAATAGATTATAAAAATCTGTAAAAATCTTTAAAAAATATTATCACTATTAGTTGCAGTCATAAGTTTGCCAGAATATTGCATATACAACTGACTTTTTATGATTATGAATAGTTATTTATACCTACTTCTTATAAGTGGGAAAAATTGTTGTTTGATGTCTAATGTTCGATGTTTCTCTTCGCTCCGGCATTAGCGTAGCGTTTCAGGCGTCAAGCGCGGAAGTTGAAAAATACTAGTTTTAAATAATTAAATTACTTGAAACTTGAAAGAACATAATAATTACACAATTTCTAAATTAGATGCGTATTCCCTATTGTCGGTGTGAGATACAGGAGCTAGGGCCCCATGCTTGAATAAGCTAAAAGCATACAAGCTGCGTAATACGGTTATAATTTATAAATTATAATATAATTTTGCGTTCCAATTTTTTTATTTCCTTAGCCAGTTTTCAAAAAACTTCGGTATAAGTAAGTCGGTAAGATCTAAGAAATGTTACTAAATAAAGATTTCATCAAATCAGTTTTTGGTCACGGGAAAATGAAATTAATAAATCGAGTTCAACAAGCTTCACGAGTAACTAAATTTTAAAAATTGGATACTGACTTTAACTTACGGTGATGCATTTTTATCCAATGTGATGATGGTCTTCAAACTAGGGAATGCTCTGGATGCAATCGATCCAGCTTTATGTCTATGCACTTCCGGGATCAACTGCTTAATCGTCTTGTAATAGTTAGCCTTCGGTAAAGTATCACCTATAATTATTGCTTTCAACTCAGTTTTTTTAATACAGAATGATAATTCAGGTTTCTCGTATACTGGGTTTAAAGCTACCTGAAATTAAGAATATATATCAATCTAAATCTGGGAAGAAGATGCCGGCCGGGATCAATAATTAAAACATTATTTATCGGGTATAAGAAAGTTGATTCTCTGAAATGTGAAGTGCAATGAATTAATATGAGTAAATCTGCGAGTCCGGGATACAACTTCGGTACCTACCTAACTCAGTTGTGACAGCTAGGTATGTTAAAAGATAAATGACAGGTCTCACTTAGTGGATAGTGACGCTAGTGACCTGGCCTATGAAACAGATAATCCTTGGTTCAAATCCCAATAATCAATCCAAATTTATTTGTATTTGTTCCCGGGTCATGGGTGTTTTTTTTTAATGTATTTAAGCATTTGTATATTGTATATAACGTTGGCTGAGCACCACTGAGCACCCACAACATACGCTTACCTTCCTGGGCTTGCCGTGGGGCTCAGACATTATGGGTAAGGACGTCCTGTAAAATTTATTTAAATAAAAACCGATCATGTCAGTCTTAATTTTAACCTTCCCTATCCCTCTCAATCAATCCCATTATTCATTCATTTATTCATTTAAGACAACTACATATGTCCAATACTTAATTAAAATTAAATTAAATGCAGACATGTCAAATATAAAATAGAATAAAATAAAACATCTTAACTATAAAGTCAAATACTTACAGAGATAAGGCCCACCCTCGCTGCCGCCACCATTGCGACAATCCAAGAGGCGTTGTTGTGCGACCAGATGCCCACCCGGTCGCCCTTCTCCAGCCCTCGCGATATTAGAGCACATCCTAAAGCGTCTGCCTAAAACATGAACATGTTATCTTAGGTCTACTTATACAAAAAATCTATTCGAAACCTAAATTTACCTGACCTGCGACAAAAGAACAAATACTAGTCTGCTAATGCAAATTATCATATACAGGCATAACTATTTAAATGATTGGAAGTTTAACGATTATTGATATTTAACTTACTTCTACCAGCAGCTGCTCATACGTGAGGGAGCGGTTTTCATACACGGACCGTACGGCAACGCGGCCCGGATAGCGATGGGCGCTAGCCTCCACAGCCTGACCTATTGTCGCGAAAGTTAAGGGCTCGGAGCCGGGGTTGTTGAGATAACTGGCATTGGAAAGTGCGCGGCTGGCTTGCCTGAAATCATTAAAAAACTTATGTGTAGACTTTCATTGTTATTAAGACGGAGTCCGATGGGTACGTTATAAACGGTACAGTTACAGTCTAGAATGTCGATCCCGCTTCGTTATAAGGGTACGTACATGCATATTGGTTGAAATATTAAACGTCGACCTTGGGTGAATCGGAGAGCGTTGTCAGGGAGACACTAACACAACGGTCCTACAGTTAATAATCATAAAGCTACCAATGCCTTTATATTAACGCTTAATACCGTACCATTATAGTAATGCGGTTGGTCTCTAGATGCATATTAATATTGCATGTATTCAATGTTAATAAATACTTGTGTCGAATTTTAAGCGGATAAATTGAATAATAGCCATATCAAATCTGGAGACATAATCAAATGAAAAGATAAAAATATTAACCAATGAGATACCTATTAAAAGCAATAACACTTATCCTCAAGAAATGTAATTAATGTATTCGTAATCATTCATGAAACGTAGCCGAAACCTACCGGTTCTCTTCAAAACAATAATACTTATCCGTTAGGTATGAGCATAGAATATATGGTATTTTCTTCAAAATATAGAAACAATCTCACCTGATATTTTTCCTGGAGATAACATTTGAAAAGGCTTGCGCCCTGACACTATTGATCCACATGATTAAATGAATTTATTTACTTATCTCGAACCTGAAATACTGTTATCGCTGCCATCGTACGGCGCGCACTGGGCGGTTCAATGACAACTTGTTTAATGTTGATAATGTTAATTCATGTAAATTGTTTGTTATTATTGGATAACTATACGCCTACTTCTTATTTGAGAGAACATTGGACACTGAATTAATTTTTAATCTCTAAAAGCATTATTTGTATTACTGAGCGGCTGAGTAAATTAGTACTGTATACTCATTGCATCAACATGAAGATCATACGGGAAGTACTGCCTCAGAATATTTTGTCGTCCAAACAAAGTTAGATCAACGGTTTATACTTAATGTCACTCGTCAGTGGAGGGCTAACGTCTCTAACATTCCCTCCACTACACTGACGAGTGACAATACTGCGGATTGTCCATATGTATACCGTATAAATAAGAATTTTGTCAATTATTGTATCAAAATTAAAAGTGTTAAATATACGAACGAGTTTTTCTCTGTTATTCTTTGCAAATGTGTTCAAAAACGTGGTATGACTCGCGCTTGGTCATTAAATACTTGGCACAATTTCGTCGACCAATCTAGCACACTTGTATCATAATTCATAATGTACTATTATATGTATTATATTTTGTTTTTATCATGATATTTCTACTTGTAGTATTATCATCGCAATAAATCAAATTTTTATTGTATGAGTAAGCTGATAATTCTTTTATAGATGAAGTGTTAATAATTTACCTTTACACGTTTGATAATGTGTAACGTTATTGAGATAATAATACTTAGTGTCATAAATAAATGTACAAATTGATATGTACGTGAGTACTTATTTTGAGTGTTTACATCTTTCAACATAGGGTGGTTGTTGTCACCCGTCAGTGGAGGGCTAACGTCTCTAGTCATGCCTAGTTATTTTGTGGACCCAGTTTAAGTAGAGGTTGTACGAAAACCTTCATTTGCAGTATATTTATCAAACATTCGTCGTTTTAGCTTAAATTCAAAATTAAATAAGCTATATGTACTTACCGTTCGTACGCTGTTTATTTGCATTATAGGTTTCTTATTAATTCAATCTATTTAAATACGTACATGTCGTATTTGCCCATTTATTGTATAAAAATGTTTAACCAGACCGCTGCTGGTCAAGCCCTTGTGTTCCTCCGTATCTGATCATTGCCGTGGCAGAATCGAGGCCGTGGCGGACCCCGCCCCCTGCCCCCTGTGCCCGGGGCACCGGAAGTGGCGCGTGGAGCGCACGCGACGACCCCCCCGGCCGCGCACACCCGCCTGTGACGAAACATGCAAATTTCCCTCGACCTCTTAAGGCCATGATACAAATCGAAGTAGGTGGAAAAGCGTCCGTATTTTTCCCCCAATTTTCCTAAACAAGGTCGAGGATGGACGAGGCCATCCAACTGCGGAACACATTTAAGAGCTGATAAGGGGTGGGCAAATTATTTTTTATTATATCCAGTCAAACTGTGTAAACAGTTTTGCGGGACGATGTATGTAATTTTAAGAATTGTAAATAGATTTATTAAATAAATAAATAAATAATAATAATAAAATTGTTTAAAAGGCTACATTCGTAAATCGCAAGGCGAGTTTATATAGATACCCTCAAGATAATGCTTTGATAAATTTGTTCGTTAAGACTATAGAATAATAAGTAAGTGTTAGGAATTAATAGTATCCTTATCAGCGTGGACATTTTGGTATTTTCGTTACCCGATTTTTTAGCATGTCTGTCCCAGAATTGCTAATTGGCACTCGATGAATGTGAACTACTCCCAACCTTAACTTTACCTTGTAATTTGTGTCATGCTCATGAATCATGATATACATATGCGTGTGATTAAGCTAATGACGTAGGTTATAATTTTTTTGTCGTCTGTACGAAAATAAGATGAAACTGATTACTTATACATACCTAATAAATGTAAATATTTAATATAATTATATCATATACCTATGGATATAAATGAATGAAATACTTTTTATTGTACACCTCAAATGAAATATCAAATAAACTTGCATTCTCACATAAACTTCAGGAAGTAAATAAGAATCTAAATAAAATAATATACACCTATATAGGTATCTTGCTTCTTAAATTGTAAATTACATTAATCTGTAATGTCCCTCATAAATAAAAATACCTAATTATAATTAAAATTCTTAAGATATAAAACTAAGACAGCTTTTTTGCACATTTTGATACAATAAAAGGTATAAGAATTAAATAATCTTTTAGCATTATTTAATACGATATTTACGTTATCGTCGCGCGTCGGTCCCGACACCTTCAGACCGGCTGTAAGTGACTCGACACTTTACCAATGTCAAATTGTAATCAACTAAAATGCACTTCATTGACGATACGTATAATCAAATTTCTAAATTAAAAAAGCAATTATATTTATCGTTCGCCTTAACTAAACACTTTCTAGGAGTGTTCGAAGTACATAACGGACAGTTTATTTATTTCTACTGTATGAAGGAAACTATATATAACTTCGGCTTTGTACAGCAGTAAAATGTAATATTTCTCACGTGCATGGGTTGGTGTTAGCCAGACAGTAGCTACAAGTCTGTGAGCGATCTCCCGATAACAGAAAAGTAAAAATCGGGGCAATGCATGTGACGTTTTGAGACATCGCCGATTCGAGTTTGTTTGTAAATCCGGTTCGCGCACCTGCCTTCGCCTTTATTTACTTGAATCATGCAAGAAATCGGCTGAGCTACGCAGCCGTGCCGCAGTCATGGCCCGCCCGCCCTGCGCTCAACATAGCCTAGACCGAGCACGGTGATACGCGAAGCCTCAGTGTAGTGATGACAAAGTGATCGTGAACTTGAGCCGGTTATGAAGTGAGGATGTCTCAAGCGCCAGCCGGCAAGAAAGGCGGAAAGGGTCCGCCGAAGAAAAATACCGAGGATGATAAATCGGTGGCAGCGAAGGTCACGGATGATAAGGATGAGACGTCCTCTGTCAACGGTGATAAGAAAGAGATCAAGGAGAGCAATGGAGATGTTCCAAAGCCTCCCAGTGCGGGGGTTAACATGCGGGAGGCAGCGGCGAAGGTGCTTGTGCTGGCCCAGAAGACGGAGTGGTCAGCCGTCGAGAACACCCTCAAGGTTCTGGAGAAACTGGTGGCGGCCGGCGGAGAGGACGCGGTCACCGTGCCTATGGCGGGCATACATGATCCGGTTAGAAATTAACCTTCATTCTTGCGACCTGATGTATAAAATATAAATTCCAAATAGATTGTAAGCTTCGACTTACCACATTAGGCTCGAAAACAACGAATAAAAAATCATTCATTCTTTATTCATTCTTTGTAGCGAATTACAATCCGACTATGACGCATAAAGGTAAGAAGTTAGGTGCTTTAGTGAGAAAGTATGGCCAGTATTTTCTTTGCCGTGCAGGGCCTAGATTTACATCAGTAGTGAAAGTAAGAGTCAAATCTAAATACTTGGACTGTAATTTAGTACTGATAGATATCTAGACATAAAGTTTAACACGAAAGCTTCCCACTATTAAATCGGCGAGAAAGTTCTTTAATGTAGAATTTGGATCTCTACTTTATCATAAAATCGTGGTCCGTGTGCCAAAAATATGTTTATTGAACCCTTGAAACAAGTTTCAAGCAAAGCGGTAAAATTATTTATTATTTGGGTGATAATTCGGGCGTTTGAACCGCTCTTCTTTCTTTCTGCTCTTTTTTCTTTTGTGTGATCATTTCTACAGAAATCTGGACAGAGATTACTCTGTCCAGAACTGTGTAGAGATTTTCTGTAGAAATGATCACACAGTTTATTGTTATTTTTCGTTTACTGGTAAACAGCTGGGCTGGCTAAAGGAGTACCAAAACCTATTTAATACAATGCAGAAATCTGGACAGAGTAATAAGAGCGGTTCAAACGCCCGAAGAATCACTCATTTAAAAAATATATTGTTACCTACTATATTTATGAAGGTTTTAATCGACATTTTATTACTATATGGGATGATGGTTGATTATTGTTCTTTGTATATTAGGTTTATTTATATTAGGTCCTTACATATGAAATTGAACCAAAGTTGCCAGTTCGCCAAACGCCAATTTCATATGTAAGGACCTAATATTACAAGTGAGTAGAAAATTACGAAACACCCGCGTATTTTTTCTATCCTCTTTGATTAACAAAACAATTTAACCGTGATTATCTTTATTTTGTCAAACTGACTTACCTATAGTAAATAAAAATTCGTTCTCCTTACCCAGGACCATCTCTATTGAAAACATTAATCGTAATTGAATCTAATCACACAATTTCCAACTATTACATTACATTTTTTTATATCCGACTTCAAAATGAGTCCCCTAGGTGGTAGTAACCACCACCATTTCGGCTGTAAGCATACTTTAAGCATATTACCTTATTTAAAAAAAAAACATTCCTCAACAGATTATTGTAATGTAACTAAATAAAAAAAATATTCTAAAACTAGAGATGCTCGCGTCGTGAAGTCACCTTTAAAATGTTATTAAGATCTGACCGTATTTACATACTTGATGTCGGTAATTTTTTTTATAAATGTTATTATTACCTTAAAACCACCATAATTATTAACGACACGGTGCTCCTTGCCTCCTCTTTTTCCGCATGGCAAATTCGTATCATACATAGGTAATACACCAAAATAGTTTGTAATACGTAATGTTTATTTTTAAATTCCTAATTATGATACCCAAATGGAATAAAACTTAAACTTACATTAATTAATAAACAAGCAGCGGGTGACGTCATTGTAACGTAAATTTAAATATAATATAATACTTTTATATAAAGATACATACACAACATAAATATATGAATATTTAAAATTAACAAATACCTTTCGAATAATATATTTTATTGACTCATGTAACTAGAACAAAATTTATTATTTCCACGTAACTCAAAAACCACATATGAAAAGTCGTACTTGGATGTCGATATATGCAAAAACTAAATTCCCGCCAGTTACAAAAATTATCGTTTCAAAATCAAATTGTTGTTGTTATTCATTGTTTTTTTTTATCCCTGTAACCTAATAACGGTAAACTTAATAAGCCCATAAGCCATTTGTGATGATCGTGATGATCTATTATTTCGTTAATATGTCGATAGAATTAGTAGTAGAAGTAGTAGATATTTCTCGGACAATCTTACGCAAATCGACCTATTCCTACAACAAGCACGATAAAACGTGTAACAGGTACTAATCGAACATACAGGGAGTCTGTACAGGAAGCCTAATCAGGGAGTAGGAGCCCTACCCTACCGCGAACATCATAATTGCAAGTTTCGAACGATTGTCTTTGTCGCTCAAATTACGCCTTAATTTAAGTAAAAGAGATAGAATATTTTGAACTTTGATGTTCGCGCTAGACTCTCAGGGATCCCTCCCTGTTGGGCCCTGGAGAAATTGTACCTCAAATCGAATATTTTTTATTTCGAGGCTGTTCATCGGTCGGTCCATATAAAATATGCTACATAACGTCTCATGAGCCGGTACAAGAAAAAAGTAATTATTAATGTGTGTTTACGAATGATCATTACTAACATATTATTAATTTTAATTTTTATTATATTTTTCATTTTAATATTATTGTTATTTATGTATATGGAAATTTAATTTTTTAAATAAATGATGTATCATATTTGATAAATAAATGATTTCATTTGATCAGAATGTAACAAAGTTTTAATAGTTATTTATAAACTATTTATAAAATATAAATTTAAAATATATATTTTGATAAAATAAAAAGGTCATGACTAAGATTTTTTTTTCATGCTAGTGGTCACATTTTTACAATCTGGGTAAGGTATTTATTGAATATATACTTACACTATGTATGTAAGTATACATTCAATTAATATCAACTGGGTTATAAATATTCGTAATAAAAACAGGAATGTACATTTAAATTTATATAAGAATTTTGTTTTTTGACTACTATACTATGAAGGTATAACAAGACATTAAAAAAATATATAAATTGTTTATCTTCACATATATCGTAAGCCATTTAACTATAAAATTAGACTATAGTTAATACTCGTATATATTCTAGTGACCACAATTGGATAACTTTACTAGATTTAAAAATATATTCGTAACAAAATTTTATAACTGAAATATTTACTGCATGTGTTTTGATTTATGACACTGTACAAACATCATTATATCTGTTAATAGCTATCAAAATTACATAACACCATTAGTGTCTTCCAGATAACACTAAAAGCTGATAAACCAAATTTTAGCACATGATAGTTGCGTGTACACAGCTTTTGTGATCCAAATTCGTTTTCTTTGCCTAAAACTAGAAAATGCGATCAGTTTTAGGCGATGTAACTCACAATAGTAATTAGGGTTTTTTTTTACCTTGATTGGATCGATAACTTTTAATTTTGCTGTACATTGAACTTTAAATATTGATTTATACGATGATTACGTTGGAGTTCCTATCGCTAACCTTTGGGGGCAGGACGTATATTTTGTTTGCCTATCTGTATACTTCAAAAAAACTGTTAACTTCAAAAATGTATCGTCCATAAAAATAAAGTTTTTTGTTCAATACTATTTATTTGCTGACCAGTCGATAAATTATGTGCCGTCGAAAAGAATAATGTAAACCCGTGTTATGCCAAATACATAGTAGGTATATACGAGTATAGTACCTCATTATGTAAAATATAAATAATAATTTCCGCCATTTTAACCAACTTTAAAAAACGTTCCCAAGTCGACGGAAGATTTTTAAAGTATTGCTCCATTACTCGGCGCGCCTATAAGGCGCCTAGACCGATTCGTAAATTATTTTTTGTTGTGTTTGGTGCCATTGCAACCTAGGAAGGATATGTATAATGTGTATTACATCTTTAAATTTGATAAAAAATATTTGCACCACTTACTTGGTACCTGAATACGCTGAAATTATAGTATTTCAATATGTACATATGTATATATGATTATGAATTTAAGAGAACGGTACGATGCTTACAACTTAAGTACAGTAGACGGTAGATTATATTAAATATAATATTTTTCCTTAAACACTTATTTATTTAATATATTTTTTCATGTGAGTCTGTTAACATTATTTACTTGTAAATATAAAAAATAATATTTGTAAAATAGTTTTGTTTAAAAAATTACTATTACCCACATTTCTATAGAGTGACTGATTTAAAATCAAAAGACTTATCACGAAAAACCAAAACAAATCATACAGGGATGGTTGATCGATCTCGCAGTAAACTGACTCTTGGCAGTAAAAACGAGTAAAGATGAGGGCGGGCTGCACGCGACCGCCGCGTTGCCAAGATATCACACAA
Organism: Grapholita molesta; assembly: GCA_022674325.2. Taxonomy (NCBI): domain Eukaryota; kingdom Metazoa; phylum Arthropoda; class Insecta; order Lepidoptera; family Tortricidae; genus Grapholita; species Grapholita molesta. The sequence goes on along the minus strand of CP053121.2, from coordinate 19,660,894 downwards.
ACATGGGGCACGAACCGGCCCGATGTTGGCTTTAGAGACTTTCCTAAAAATATATGTAGCAGCGGCGGCGAGTCCATACATCGATCGATTTCTATCGGCTTTACTAACTTTTCCATACTGACATAAAGAAATATACTTCTACACGCGAACAAAATTTATTTATTTATTTATTTCATTATGTACAAAAATATGGTACTAAATGACATTTCTATCACGTTCCAGTTTATGCCAATAATGCTAATTTATAATCTTCTTTTAGATAATATAAACAAACAAAAAAGAGCTCAGTGTTCTAATTATCAAGTATCTAACTTCACTATTGGTAAAGTAATAACTTTTCAGTCATTGTTGACATGAAGACTAACTAAATGTGCCGCCCAAGTTGTTCGAGCGGCTGTTTTTTAGAGACATTTTTTTGGGGCTGATTGTGAATCTACGTTTATTATACATCGATGCTTTCCACAATTCAACACTTTGCGTTGGGGCCATAAAGAAAAGGCTCCATCTTGCCCAAGAAAAAAATTAGGCCCCGCCTCTGTAGCGCAGTAATAAGTTTGCAATGGTTATATAATATAAGAAGAGGCAACTGGCAATAACCCGGTTGGCGTAACGTAGGATAGATATGAATAAAAGCTGTAAAAGACTTAAAAGATAAGTGACGTTATTCATTTAATACATTTTTAACCGATGCATATTTATTACCGTTTTTTAAAATTACAAACTTTTATAGTATTATTTTTAGCTATAGGTATCTTTTATTTAACTTGATATGTAATTATGTTCAGGTAAAATCTTTTTAAAGCAGATATCTTTAGCCGATTGAGGTGAACTTTAGCACATTAATGCCAATGCAATATTATGATACTCTGATGGATTTGATGCTGGATCTGGATCCAGATGGTAGCCATAACAACTCCTAAAATATAAAAGATAAACTTGTCGTGTTTAAATTTGTTAGAATCCACTCGATGAGTAGTTGATGATGGTGGAAAAAAGTACAGACGACAATAAAAGCTTATGTACCAAAATATAAATTTTTGACAAGATACTTATTCGGGATCAATTTCAGCGATTTGTAAAAAATTGTTTATCATGTTTTTTTTAATCGGTTTATTTAGTACCAACAGTGTCAGTTATAGCATAAAATTATATCAGTTCATTTCCTAAATTTCCCAAAGGAGGGAAGGAGGAATTAATAAATGCCTACATCGCCTATCAACCTCGCATACTAAAACTGTCCTTAAATAAAACGGCTGTAGATTTTTTGTGAATATCTCTTACAACATATATTCATGCTCAGCATGAAACATCCTAACTATCAAAGATTATAGAACACATGGATTGGCAATGACTATACAAAGTCGCATTCCTCGACATTCCGGTCATATCTCTCTTTTTGGTACTATGAGGCGCAGCGCCATCTATGGGCTCATGTTAAGTTATTTAATATTTCTATGATCCATGGTACGAGTAACTATACATATTTATTTTCACTTCTCATGCTCTAAAAGTGTGTCATATTATGCTTGCCAAGGCGGGCTAAAGTAGTACATTTAGCCTCTTGGGAAAATATGTATACATATTTATGATATACAAAACGTTTTAAATTGACCAACCAGAACGCTTCACCTTATTAAATCCACCAATCACGACACATATCGAAGTTAATTGCAACTCTAGATTATTTTTTGGTGCGAATACTGTTTAAAAATGTGAAATCATTAAACAAAACTTTGTATAAAGTATCAACCAATCAGATATACCGCAATATTAAAATCGACCAATGAGGAAACGCCATCAAATTCTCAAAGCATTAGGTGCTTTTTAGTTCCTACTTCACCAGCATTAAAAAAAAGTTTAAATCGTTGGCAAACTCTTTGAAGCCCAAATTATACATTGTCTATGGCATTTATTCACGGCGTAGATATATCCTATCTGTATCAAAGTACTGAAAAAAAACTAAGATTGCCAAATTAAACATTTTTGACTCAGAATTCATTGCGGGCGATAAAATTATATTTGTTTATTGTTAAAATGTTACTTTATTTTATTTTCTCGCAATCGAAGTGAAAACTAGTATGTATAACTTGGGTCTAAACGCCATATTACCCCTCGAACAATTTTCCCTCACTTCGTTCGGGAAAATGACCATCTCGTGGTACTATGGCCTACTTTAGCCCCTTGTCAAACAATCTACTATATTACAAGCTTTTAGTTAACTTGCATGTATTATGTATGTAAGTTTGTTCGGGTGAAATCAAATTTTGTAGCAGATCATTTTAACCGATTGAACTGAAATTTAGCACTCTTATGTAAGTTCAGTGCCAATGCAATATCACTCATCTGATTTGATGCTTGACTCAAAAAGTAGCCTTAGCAACTCCTAAAATAAACACGATAAACCCGAGGTGTTTAGATTCGTTAGAATTCTCTCTTAGAGAAGATAAGTATTTGATGATTGTGGGAAAAAACGTACATTCGGCAATAAAAACTCATTTACCAAAATAGAAATTTTTGACAAGATACTTATTCGGGATCAATTTCAGCGAGTTGTAAAAAAAATGTTTGTCATGTTTTTTTAAATCGGTTTGTATCACTATAAATAAATTGTTTGTATTTCATCATTAAAATCAACAGTTTTTTTAATCAAACGTTTCTTTCCAAATACCAGAAAAGGAATAATACAAGGGCTTATTTCTTATGGGACCTTGGTCACTAAGTAATAAAGCTGCCAATGGTGAAAACGTCCACTAATTCAAAACACTCATTCAAATACCCAATAAAAATGGAATTTAGTTCCATGTCGTCTATTTCTGGCCTTACAATGGTCGTTTACGATACCGGCAAGCGTGCCAGTGGCTCAATTAAAAGGTAAATCTTTACTGGGTAGCTCCCGTGGCGTGGCGTGTCGCGAGCAAAGTGTGTCAGACGGCGGGCGTAACGAGGACTGCTTACCATAACGTACTCGCGGGCAAGGAGCCAGCTCGGGCCTGCTGTACCCTTACCATGAGTTGTGATATTGAGGTTTTCGATAACGAGTATTGAGTTTACTATCTATGCATCTCGCTTGTACTATTTTAGTGCGAACGAGATGCACACATAGTAAACTCGATACTCTTTATCGAAAACCTCATTGTCACAATTCATGGTAAGGGTACTTGCTCTCGTCACCCGACCAACTCACTGCGGGAACCACTCGTAAACGTAGCATGGAGATCCCTAACAATCACATATGATTTGATATTACGATTATACTGGTTTGGTTTGAAAAAAATAGGCAGGTAAGCGATGGCAATAACGGCACTGCGAGCCGGTTTCTTTGAAAAAAATGATACTTCATTTAATACTGATGTTGAAATCTACAAAAAATGTAAAAATGCAGAGTTAAATATTACCCATATTTGTTTAATTAAACAAACCTCTGCTTTTAACGGTTGAGTTAATTTCTTATTCTAGAAATTAATGGTATTAAAACTAAAGACACTAACCTAACGCAACCTTACTTGGCTAACTTGGAGAAATTAACCAGGCATTAAACGATAAAGGATCCAAGCATTATTTAATATTACTGGGTCCTGTTACACAGGTAATCCTAGCTCAGGGCCCAAAAGCTTGTAACCTATGTAACATGTTGTTTTTTTTTTTTTTTCAAATAAATATTTTCTATATCTATTACCACATTAGATACTGAAACTACTCTACTTGGTACTTCTAACCTAAGTAAATGTTAGCCTTTCTATAAACCTAAATATTACTTACAAACTATTGGTACAGTTGTGTTATCCGATTCAGTTATTGAAATAAAACCCAGAATTTCAATTTAGCAGCCTTCAGTACGTCGATGACCACGTTTCCGGCAGCTAACGTTTGGCCTACATAATTTCAGATGTAAATTGGTGGAGTGGTGCTGACCATTTGTGTGTCAAGGCAAGGAGTTTTGCGTGTGGCTTGCGCCTGCTCAATCGATAGGATTAATGACCTTGGCGTTGACCTATCTATGTACTTTTTTTTATTTACAATATATTCTCCACCCATACCTACATATTTCTTCATTGCCCGGGTGTCCTAGGTCATAGATACTTAAAAAAGACATTCTAATTATCTAATCGAGACCTTACTCTACAGACGTGCATTTCAATTTCTTTACGATTCGTGACAATAAACTAAGCATTTTTATTATAATTTAAATTATATCTTTACATTCTTTACTCAGCACACATGGGACCGAACCGAAATAAAGTTCTAATTAAATTGAATCACGAAATAATTTTACGAATGTGAGCTTGCGCTACGCTAGTGCGTTAATCCAGCTTTCGATAAACATGTGGTATAATAAAATGATGTGAACCATAAACTATTTAGAGTAGAGGCGAACTAATTTCAGTTGTGTTCTCTGAGCGATGCTCATCGCTATCACTGCCAGGTCCTCGTGTCGCGTTGATGTCGTATGCTTAACACTTCAGTATCGCCACCGCACGACAGTTGATAGATCACGACAATACCCGAACGCTGTCTAACTAAAAACTGAAATAAAATAACAAGGTAATTGCCTGATAAACACCACTTTACCGCAATTTCCTTTAGTTTAACACTCGCAACATATTTCGTACTATAATGACAAGAAGTAACTGCCGTAACCTTATGAATTATTCATAAATGTTTAATACAAAGCAAGTATGATTAATAAAGTGAATTATTCAAGCTATAAACTTCGTGAAAATTTGGTTTAGTCTTGGAATTCGCGTAACTATTTACTGAATTCCTTTTTTTAAATTCTTCATTAATATACATGACGGACATGACCGACTAAATATAGTAAAAAATGCAACAATTATAAAATAGCTAAGAATTTGCTAAAAAATATATATTTCATATGTTAATTAGACAGGTGTTTTATACCTAAGTTATTTCAATAATGTCATACCTAAATGGTAAACCATAAAACCAAAGTAACATACAATTATCTAAATAATATTGTTATCTGATCGAAACTATTTATGTCCTACGCTTAGAGTCTTTTTATATACTCGTATAATGAGCAACTTCTACGCTAGTTTATTTTTATTTTTTGGTGCAGCGATTATTGCAGCACCTGCAGTGAGTATCTTTTTATTACCAAGACTTATTAAAATTAAAAATTTATTACCAAAACTTGTTTTTTTTTTTTCGATTTATTGCAGATTTAATTCGTTTCTTGACATTTAAAGCAAAAGCTTGGAAACTTGACAAAATGTAAAAAAGAACAGGTCATTATTAAAAATTATTCATCACAACTTCATAAGGCTCTTAACTATGCCTCTACACGATCAATTTTGAATGTGGCTCTTGGTATACATAATGACTTCTACATAACTATGACTAACGGCTACAAAACAATCATTATATATGGCTCTACGTATGACTTTACATATTCGGCTCGGCAATAATAATATAAGTCTTTATGCAATCAGGTAAAGGTGTAAAGATAGTACATATGATGGTGTCGTACATAAGTAGATTGCAAAGTGCCTTAACTGAAAAACAAGTTATATTTTAAAAATATAACCGATCATTACGTCCTCAATGGTACGAGTATAGGCCCTTCTGGGCTTTAAATTTAAGCTAACAGTTATAATATTAGTTCTAATAAATAATTAATATATGTCTTCTTAGTTTTTGTGTCAAGCAGACCGGAAATTTCCATGTTGAATAAAGCAATGGATATGACGGTGCAGAATTTTAAATATGATTGCGGTATAAGGAAAAGCCATCGCAATCAGTCAATAATTAAACACAATTTGTCTCTACTATAAAATAAATCAATACAAGCATATTTAGTTAGTTAAACATTTGATCAATATTTTTTATTCGAGCTTTTAATTGCAATAGTATTTAAGACGGTCTTAATAGTACATTTCAATACTAGTGAAAAAAATTTTTTTTTCGAAGAGGGTGAAAGTTGGAGCCCGAGTGAAACGAGAGTGACAATCACCCGAGTCTTAAAGAAGTTTTTACACGTGTATCGAACCCAATTTTTCATAACAAGTGCCTTAAAAAGTAAAATTTACGCACGCGAAGCGTGCGAAAACTACACTTTTTACGAACTAGTTAGGAAAATATTATTTTAAATCCTTCAAAACTCGTATACTCAATCTGAGAGATTTACATTTAAAAGTAGGCTAAACTAGCAAGATAGACAAGAGGTGCCCATTCAAATGTTCATAAATACAAGGATTTGCAAAACTAACTAGTGTGTTTTTAATTTTATTAAAGCTAAAATATTACTTACAAGGTACGTATAAATTTCAGCATACTCTGACAATTAAATAATAAACTAAAGCTGAAAATGCTATTGCCATAATTTCGATCATAACCTCCAGAATAAACGATACTAGCCTCTTCCCACGACTTTATTTAAATTCTAGCCACGTTGTCCTTAAGGATTAAATTTACAGTTATCCCGTGCAACTTTACTACATTTTAATACTTTATTTGTAGTTTGTATTTATTTTCCCAAGCGCAATGTGTTTTTTGCAACCTTAAATTCTATATAACATGACTGTTTTGTATCTTTATTTCCAACAACATCATTTACGAGTACATATTACCCATTTCCGTTTTCCTAAATAAACCCGGTCTAGTTCTATTTGTCATTGCCATGACATTGCCACCTATAGCCAATGCGAAAGCATTTTAGCTTACATAGTCAGGCCAAGGGCCGGCTCTTGAATCGGTTGTAATAATTTACTAAAAGGGTTTACATAGCGGATATTGCAATGCACAGGAAGCCACCTGCCACAACGTTATTCGCGAAATCAGGACACCTACGGAAATTAGCTTGTAGGGGATCGATTAACGATGATTAGTTTTTGGTACCTACCACAGCTAGGTTTTTGTTATGCTGGTAACTTCAATCGATAGCTAAGTTTGAACCCTGAAATAGTTCAGGTAGCATTTCTGTATTTGTATTTAAACTTATTTGTACGGTTGAATGATAACACTGGATTTATTTTGTTTTAGTTTTTTTTTATGTAAGCACGGCACCGTCAAATAATTATTAGCTGAGCAACAGAGGTAGTCAAATTTATCTGTTTCGTTCCTTATTTGTACTGGTATCGCAGTAAGAATTTGTTACCAACGATATATCTATTAGGCCACTTTGATGGCTACTAACTAAATGATTCTGACTGTACGACTTTAAGGAATTTCAATACATGTAGGTATAATTATTTTAACTACATTTACCTTGTACGGCAATTTACTTAATATTTTACAGACCATACCAAGGCTATGCCTGACACTAGCAACATATATCTGTTTAAATTACGACCCTAACATTACAGGTGATTCCACTCCTTTATTGCTGAACCCAATGCAAGAATTAGGTGTGCCTAACCTTCTAAATTTATCAGATCTAGTACTTTCGAAATAAAATGTGACCTAGCCTGCGAATAAGTTTTAAAGTTAGATAAAAGAGCATGGAGGTACTTGTAGACGTTTTTTTTAGATAACCTACTTATAATAGTACGTATATTCAGGATGATGCGGTAAAATCGTATACCATTCTCTAGTTTTAGTGAAAAAACCTCAATATGTAGTTTAGGCTTAAGTACTAATATTTAATATTTTCATGTAATAAAATTACTTTTTTTTTATTAATCAGTGTAAATTACTCAAAATAAATAGAATTTAATTTATTTTACTTTTAAATATAAATAGATGCCACTTAATCGTTCCGTAATCTAGTTATAATAACGACGTTATAATACCGTTTCAGTTTTGATACATTGTAGCAATTGTGTATGCATATGTGTATAGCTATTTTTTGTTCTTTCAGTTATTTTTAAGTTATACTCATATTGATATTTAAGATTCGAATATGTATAAATATACGTATGATATGCTAGGGGCGCATGTGTACGGTGCAAAACACATATCTTTTTAGTGAGAATTATTCAACTTTTCAGTAACTTTTGAACTATATATTTAATTGAATTAAATGCTTTCAAACATAAAATATTTACATAGAGAAATTATGTGAAATTTCGATACATTTGGCGATGACATGCTATTTAGTCGAGTCCATTGCATCACTTACTTTACAGTCAATAGTGATTAATTACTTATTTGTATCTAGTGATCATTTTAAATATAAGCTTCATTGTGTGTTTTTTAATTACGATAAATAAATAAATAAATAAATATTTCGGGACAATCTTACACAAATCGACCTAGTCCTACGGTAAGCTCAGTAAGGCTTGTGTTGCAGGTACTAGCCGACGATATATATAATACATAGATACATATAAATACTTAAATACATAGAAAACACCCATGACTCAGGAACAAATATCTGTGCTCATCACACAAATGAATGCCCTGACTGGGATTCGAACCTAGGACTATCGGCTTCATAGGCTACACTAGGCCAGATACGATATTAATACGATCTATCTACGAACTAAGTAAGTGTTTATTATAATTTTGATAAAACAGACAGCTTCTAATGTTTAGGTTAGGTTTAAGATTAGTTTAGGTTAGAAATTTTTACATTGAATTTTTCTAGTGATCGATATCTTATGGCGCGTTGTGGTCCCTTATCACTCGAGTATACAAATAAACTAAAAATTAACGTCGGTCGTTGGATAGTCCTGATAAGCTCACTCTTGGAATACACCCGATGTGCGAATCCTACTTTACATAATGCAGCTTAATGTCTCTGACAATGATAACAACGGAAATATATTTTGCATTGACATAGGTATCTGCATGGTAATTAAAACATCAGCATAAAAGCAAGATGGCTAGGTTTTAGGTACAGTAGCTTATTTTATTGTATATATTATTACATGTTATTCACTTTTGTAGCAAATTACTAACTTTTTTGACTTCGTTATGATTTGAATAGTCAAAAAAGACAGTGCACGCAATTTGGGCCGATGACATTCGTAAGTGCCAAAACTGTAAACTTTCCTCTAAATCCTGTAACAAATTACCCGCAATAAATGTATCAGTACTACCTAGTAGTAGCATATTTCTGAATGCTTACCTCATGCTTGAGTTTAAACTATAAAGTAGTTAATAACTGTTTGTGTGAGAGATCATTAGAGTAATTGTTAAAGCGAGGCCGCGCGCACTCTAAGCCAATCACGGGGAGAGGTTGCTAATTCCAAAGGCAGTCAACAAGAAACGAGCGAGTGCGACGATTTTTAAGCGTCGAGTATTTGAATCGTGACATTTTAAACTATGTCATAAACTATTAAAAGAGATGCTATTTTAGAGACATGAATGATAAAAATTAACTGTCGTGGGCAGTAAAAACTGTACATTTTGCGCAAAAATAATGGCGAGACACTTTAACGTGCGATTATTTTCGTCCTTAAAGTTTTTTGGATTCGAGTGCACGACTCTCAAAAATCACCACCCAGGTACAATTTACGGTACGACAATTCAACGTACAATCCACGTGATTTTTTATACGACAGTTATCTGGTAGACTTTTCTGAACCTTGTTATAAATTATTTGATTAGATTCTCATAAACCTACTCTAAATAGATTCTGTTATACAGCCTATACGAAATTCCTTAATATGTTTGATCTAGAGGTTCTAGTACTTGCTTAAAATAATGAAGTATTAATATCCAAATAAATTGAGCTTTTATTATCAATAACTTCCTGCTAAAAGATTATCACTAGATGTGAAGTCGGCAATTTGCTCGTGTCCAGCTTTGAACTTAAACTACGTCCGCTTGAGCGTATCACTTGTGGCGGACGCCAATTCGGCCGCTTGTTATCAGCACGGAAGCTCCGACTCCGCTACTCTAAACCGAAACATTAACAGCGATTATTCCGTGAAGCTCGTCGTGAAAGCCTCAAGGACTGGTGTTAATGAAACACATTAATAAAACTATGCAATTTTAAACTAATTTTTCTGTCGTCTACGAAAGCAATTTTAACATGCTAGCAATTTAAAAGCGTTATAGGTACGCAATCTGGAAATATTTTATGGGTTACTTTAAGTAGAGCTTCTAAAATTGCCTTTATTTTCTTATTCTTAGAATGATTCACTAACTTATTTTATAGTGATTTTAATTTGAGATGTTTGAAAAATAATCTTAAATTGTTATGCAAAAAATGTTTTATGTAACAAAAAATTCTTCCTGAGTAAGCTAGTTTATAAGTTTTTCTTAATTTGATGTAACTCTGTTTTCGGTAATAAACTGTCAGTATTGTACCTATCAGGATTGAACATAATATATTTAAAAGCAATTTTTTTATTTGGTATTTATAATAAAGTGTTCCGTTGACCTTGTGCATTTCCTTAATCATCAATCTGTGATTGACTATAAGTACTTTCCTAACAAGTCAAGTCTCAAAGATTCTGAAAGTTCTTGTAAAGTTCTGTGGGATTACTAATATTATTATAATAAAATATATTCGACCTTTGCCCGTGTATTTACGCAATTTTGTAGTTAATCCAAACAATAAAATAGAAAGTTTCAACAAACACGTATGTAGACGACATAATATCCGGATTCATTTTTATTTTAGTGAAATTAGCATTCTAATCAGTGACAAACTTTGTTTGAGTTGTTGAGTTTTGTCGTAAATACACGAGTATAGCAGACATTCAGCTTCGGAAAAATAAATATTTACTGGCGTGTTCCTCTTCTGAGCTCACCACATTTTAACACGATAATAACTCGTGACGGTTCAACCGCGAGATGAGATTGGTACCTACAATATTAATATACACATCAGAGTTGTTTGAATGTTTATGCCTGGGATAACATTAATAATCTTTAAGACCGGGCAGGCAGATGGCGCATGACCGGCGATGACCTAATATCCTTATTAATAATTCATTTTGGATAATTAACCTCTCACGTCCCGGACCCATTTTTTTGGTAATTACCGACTTTTTTGCGTAAAGTTACAATCATGTGTCGATATGTAAACATGTCTTTAAAATAGTTTTTCTACTTGGTACTCTGAAAACCAATGTCTTGATGTATGTCCCGACGCTTCGAACAAAAACTGGGCGGCATCCTTTTTCGTGTTTGTACGCACCTTTTTTTGTGTAATCATAAAGGTAATACCAAATATTTTCACTTTCACCAGGAAAACATTACTATATATGTACTTACATTGTAAATTAACATGATATAAGGTGCATTCGGATAGCTCCGAATCTATCGAATATAGTTGCGGTAGTCGTTTGCTATGAAAGTATTATGCGTGATTTTCAGAATTAAGTGTTTATATCAATATTCGTGAACTTATTTAATAGAAACGTTTGTATATAAAATAAAATATGATCATCAACATAAAATGCGCTCATAATTAATTTTTCACCTCACTAACTCGGAAAGAAGTTGCATTTTATTCACAAGAGAGCAAAGTCATTTCATACAAATTGTTTACTACTAATCAAGTGTTTTTTTACCTTAGTTGGTTGGATGTTGTTTTATTTAATGTTTTTGAATGATAAATATGAGTAATTTCGATTACATTTTTAAAGTTTTAGAGTCAAAATTTTCTTCGCGGTATTGAGGTGAAAAATGATGTTGCTCCCTTCTCGTGCCTTGAGACTCTCCCAATGCTCAAGATCCCACTCTTTGAACTACTCCCTATGCTCGTGGTTTAATTTTGGAATCTTTCGCTAGCTCGGGTCTCAAGAAGATAAACACTAACTTTGCTGAAGGTACCTACGTATACTAAAAGAGAATATTTCCATTCCGCAGACCACGGGCATGACACCGCTCATGTACGCGGTGAAGGACAACCGCACGTCCTTCGTCGAGCGACTGATCGAGCTGGGCTCCGACGTCGGGGCGCGAAACAATGTAAGTATTATTGCAGCATTACAACGATGCACATTAACGGCCCGACCACGAACGACAATGCGCGACTTGCGCCGCGGCAAACGTTTTATCTGTTCGTTGCGCGGTCAAGACGCGCAATGCACTGCGGTTAGTTGGGATCACACGCAATGAACAGATAAAACGCATGCCGCACCGCGATTCGCGCATTGTCGTGGCCGGGCCGTTAGTCTCAAAATTGAGTGAATAAGTAGCTAAACAAATCACAGCAATCACTATCCTAATATTCTATAAAAATAGTTATTATTCCAGCAGCTTTCAAATTTGGTTTTTACTTTTTATAATTATAATATGACTTATTAAAATTCGAATGATTATATTTTACTTCAAATAACAGGCTTAGCCACTGTTAACAGTCACTAAAGAGAACAAGCTTCGAGAAGCAAGGATTTTACTAATTTCATTACAGTTTACTCAATACACAATCTATAGTTGGGTAGGTACCGAAATTTATTTATAATGTCTCACCTTTTCATTAATCTTTCTACTTATAATTTAGAAAGTTATACGAAAATATAACGTTAATGATAATGACACAGCGTCTATTATAATCCGATCACAATTGACTTCGCGACTTTTAATACAAGTCACAGAACGGCGCCACCAAAAAAACATGAGTTCAGTCTCAGTTTTTTTTTTTATTTGTAACTTGTAAACAAAACTTCAAATTTTAAATTTTGTAAGTACGATTTCAAAACTGCCCTGTTAAAGTGCCAGCATATTAGCCTATCTTGTCGTTGTTTTTTTTTTTGTATACCTAATATTGTACCAATTTGTTAACTGTAAGCACATTCAGCAAATTCGTATAGCAGATAATTCATTCACAATATTCGAATATTTGAGATTTAAACAAATATTTAGTTGATTTATTTATTTTTAGATCGGAAACGATACGTAGTTCATCCATCGATATTTAAATCGAAAGAAAAATAGAAAAAATTGACTCTAAGCGGGACTCGAACCCACAACCACTGGATCACTAGCCCAGTGCACTACCAATTGTGCTATCCGAGTACCGCTTAGACCTGTCTAATTTCTCTATCTTATCCTTCGTGGTATACGTCATGATAGGTGACGTAGTCACATCTACCGTCGGCGTATTGAACACTTAACGGTATCGAAGTACCAATTTACATTGAGAATTCATCGATAACAATGTATTACATATACAAATTCTAAATTATTTTTTATTATGCAGAAACGTCTGTTAGCGAATATCTTCGATATTTAAATCGAAAGAAAAATAGAAAAATTTGAATCGAAGCGGGACTCGAACCCACAACCACTGGATCACTAGCCCAGTGCACTACCAATTGTGCTATCCGAATACCGCTTAGACTTGTCAATAATGTAATAAACATCGAATATCTTCGATATTTAAATCGAAAGAAAAATATTTTTTTTTTCAAAAATTTTATATTTTTATTTCGATTTAAATATCGAAAATATTCGCAAGCAGACGTTTCTGCATAATAAAAAATAGTTAATCCATATTTGCACTTTTAACCTATTAACGTATGCGGAGTGAAATTTGGACAAAGTGCAATGTTGTTTTAAATAAAAAAAACACCATGATTTTTTTAAATAGTTATGTTTTTATAATAAAGTACCTAGTAATGATTAAGGTAAAGATAAGTTTACTGCCATGGGAGATGCTTTACGGTAGTTCTGAGGAACTTTGTCCATCGCTGTCGAAAACATAGATGTGGGCATTTTATTCAACTCCAATTTTATTTTACGAATCAAGCTTTGCACATTTTTTGGACTGAAAATTATCGCAATATACTCGCCTCTTCAGATTTGCCTCAAAATCTTCAATAGGGCGAAGTTGCGGAACATTAGGTGGATTTGATGTCTTCGGTACGTATGGGGTGTTTAGCTCCGCCATTTTGCTAAGTGTTTTGGAATAATAGCTTGAGGCTAAGTCTGGCCAAAACACAACATTTTCTCCTCTATGACTCGTATTTACAGAAATCTCGCACTAATGACAAACAACGCTCTATGTAGCGATCGGCGTTCACAGCTAAACCTGATTCAAAGAACACCGGTTTGGACATTCATGTTCCTGATGGCAAGCCATAGCAAAACTTTTTAGGAAACTTGGTATGCTCAATATATTTCACGTTCTCATCAGTTGGACCATTGGTCTTCTCAAAATAGTAATTGCCTTGCCACTAGTTTCCATCTAACGTGAAATATGACTCGTCATCCATGACGCAAGTCACATTGTTTTTGGCGTAAAATATTTCTTTGACCAATTTACGCAGCCGTATTTTCTGAGTGGATATTTGATTTTCGGAGACGGTGGATTTAAATTTTCTACACCGCTTATCGATGCCCATGTCTTTAAGATATTTTTTGACAGTTTTTCGTCACATTTAAATTTTCTTCCGAGCTCTCTGTAAGATTTAGCAACACCGGCTGGCGGTAATTTTCTTTAGTCGAGCTCTCAGAAAACTTGCTCAAGCTGGGATAGTTTCCAGAACCAGGCTTTCTAGCAGTGGTTGTTTTTAAGGTAAAAGACGCTAAAATATTATAAATAATGCTTCGACTCTCACCCATTTGTACAAAATGTTCCACCACCTTCGATTTCGGTCATAGGGGATGTATACTGTAGAAATTACATACAGTTTTACGACGGCGTTCTTGGTTATTTACCATAATTACAAAATCAAATATCCAATCCTTATGAAACTTACCAGATTGATTGACAGATATATAGACTTGATATTAATATACACACATATTTTTTTTAGATTTTTGTTTTTTACATTTTATATATTCAAACTTTGTCCAAATTTCACTCCGCATACGTTAGCATAAGAAGTACAAAATTAGCAAAGTTGGTTACACACTAAACAAAAACTGCTATTAATTTATACTTGAAAGAAGTTAATTGTATGATAAATTTGCTGTATAGTATTTGCTTCTTTGTTTTCCAAACGTTTAAATAAATAAGAATAGTCAAATAAATAAATAAATATACTTCTGGCATAGGAACTCGTAGTTACATTATAAAGTAAGAGTATTACAACGCCTTAACTATGACCAGAACTTATTGTTGTTTTCAACTGAAGTATTTTAGTTGGCAAAGTGCCCTTTACTTAGATGTGATAATGTATTCCCGATTTCACATAGTTCTCCTTACTTATCTGATAATTCTTAATTTTCCTGCGCCTGCTATAATCTACTAGCCGGAAGGATATAGCCGGCGCAAGTGGTTGACGACGGTAGTAGTTTCACGTAGCTTCAGGATTTCAAGAAGACAAATTTAGTACCTACGTATTACCTACATGACTCCCTATATATTTATGAATAGCCTGAATACAAAACGAATTTCAAATAGTACGAAGAAAGCAATTAAAGAACTAAATATATGATTACCGATAAATATTACGTTCAAACGAGTTTATTGCCAGTGGCCATAAACATACTGCAATAGGGTTACTCGAATGTGGCTGCCATAATTTTGCATGTTATGAAAAAGTAGGTGTGATATCGATTGGCCGGCCCAGGGTACCGGCTATTCGGTACACGCCGGTAATTACCTACACAGCGTCTTGGCGAAGTGGAACAAAGAGGCAATTTGCCGCGTTCTTGCAATCGAGCCTTATTTTAAAGTTTATTTTAACAACGTACGGTTACAGTAGGCAAACCTGAAAAACTTATTTTCGTATTGAGTTAGTATTATTAGTATTATACGGGTTTGTTATAGCATTTGCGTTGTTAATTTTAACAAAACTGGGTTCAACGTTAGTTAAACCAACTACCTACAATGTTAATCGAGTTGCGAATGAATAACTTAGTTCCTAAGTCAAGAAATACTGAGTAAAGTTGAACAGAGATTAGAGGCGCTACGAACACCAATAAATACATAGAAGTACTACGCCGTAGATGTCAACCCCTAAGAATTCATCGTAATGTTTATAATAATTGTTGCTAATTTCTCATCTTTATGTACATTTAATTTAACATACATACCTGTCTATAGCATTATAATTCAATTATTTAAAACGTTTATCCTATTATGATTATAATTTATCAAGCTTTTTCATGCCGACTACGACGGCCATGAGGTCATGTCTAAAGCAAGCCACACGATTCTCAAACACTGCAATTTGTTTTCTTATCGCTAGCTTCAACTTTTCTGGACGATGACCACAGAGAGTCCAAAGTCACATTCTTACTCATGAGAGTCACGAGTTAGTCATGAATTTTTGACTTCATAGATGACATCACTTGTGAAAATTGGGGGTGACTGAAGCAACGCACGCAAGCGCGAAATTATGCCTAAGTTCTTTATTATTCAGCAATGTTACCCGAAATTATCCCATTGAAATTGTATAGGTATATAAATTCTTACTTCATTCGGTGCTTGTTTATTTAAAAAAAAAGTGTTTTTAATATATATATGTAGATCTAGACACCTGGAGACCTTTACATCTCTAAGGTTAATTTGTAATAAGTATATTTTATATTTTTGACAATTGGGAACAAAAATAACTATAAAAAATCGATATGTATTTTAAAGTGTTGATGATAAATTATTATAATTTGGAAATTAGAGTGTAGGACACAGTTCAGATAAGAAAGCATACCAAACGTCATTTTAATTTAATTCTAAGCTGTCATATTCGGACTTGTAGGTAATTTTCTTTTCTATATATATTTATTTGTGTTATTTAATTACTGAAATTGTTTGATATGTTTTCTTACAGAATTACGCATATATGTTTAAGATTTTTTTGTATACTGTTTTGAAAAAATAAGTCTCGCCGAGTTTATTGCCGGTCATAAAAGTCAAAATACTTCTCGGGTCAGAGGTGTAGGGTTAGAACCGGTGTAGTTTTTATTTTTCTATTTTACTTTTGTATACTCGACGTGTAAAAGTGCCCTTGTGGCCTACTTACTGAATAAACGTTTGAGTTTGAGTTTGAGCTTATATAAGTCTTATTCAAAATCAGTAAGAAGTGGCTTTTGATGTATTTACTAAAATTATTATTTTCTTATTATCACATGGTAATCTAGTTTGTTAAATAGATATCAACAAAAAATGCATTACAGTGGCCTCACATTATATGATAGCCAAAAGTTGAAATGATTTTGATCGTATGGACAGATTAAATATAATTTTGATCATACAATAAGATAATGTTTATAACATCGCATTATGTCAGTTACATGGTATTCTAACTATAAAATCATGATCAGAAGCGGTAACTCCTAGTCATTCATTCGATTTATTATTTTGCTGATTTGCTGGTACTCTACCAAATATACAAAACTTGTCATGTATAACTTGTTTGTGGCAGGACAACTATAATGTGCTGCACATCTCTGCAATGTACTCCCGCGAGGACATCGTCAAGCTACTACTCTCGAAGCGAGGCGTTGACCCCTTTGCCACCGGAGGTGTAAGTTCTTCTTTAGAATAAGGGAGTTTCAGAAAAAAATTTACACAATCAAAAAAACAAAAAACGTTAGTTCTAGAAAAGTTAAATTATGTCAGTTCCATGATGATAATTAAGCATTCAATTTTTACATAATATATATAACTAAAACTAGATGATTATTTGATGAAAAAAATATTTCCATTTACATTTCATGCTTAATTATCGTTACAAAACTGACGTAATTTAACTTTTCTACAAGTAACACTGAGTACACTTTATGCTGAAAAATCCCATAAAAAGAAAAGAAGGATACTTTCTTCGAACTTAATATATGATTTATGATAATACTGATAATTTTGTTTGTAATAGAGCCGACAACAAACTGCGGTCCACCTAGTGGCCAGCAGACAGACCGGCACGGCCACCAGCATTCTTCGGGCGCTACTCACCGCAGCGGGAAAGGACATCCGGCTGAGAGCTGACGGAGTAAGACCATCTAAATGTATAAAAAAATTACAAAATGTTGACAGCCTTAACAGTTAAAGATTCCATAATATTTAAAGATATTCGAAAAAAATTTTTTTTTTGGGAATTTGTCATTCAGCTGATGACTAATGATGTTGTATATTTTTCAAAACTAATAGAACACTAGAAATTTGTGTTATCCCGGCATTTTGCCACGGGTCATGGGAGCCTGGGGTCCGCTTGTCAATTAATCCCAGGATTTGGCGAAGGCACTAGTTTTAAGAAAGCGACTGCCATCTAACCTGCCAACCCAGAGGGTAAACTAGGCCTCATGGGAATTATTCAGATTTCCTCACGATTTCTCTTTTCACCAAAAAGCAACTGGTAAATATCAAATGATATCGGGCGTCCACAAAATAGAGGGACCAATGACCTCGTAGGAGTCGCTGGATGAAGTATGCTGAAGATATGAGGGACGGTAGAGTGGACGTAAACGATAAAATAATCACGTATCCGCCAATATACCTACGTAAATATTAAATGAACTAATATTCCGGATATCTCAATTGCATTTTTATTAAAACTAACTACAAAGGCATATATGGATAGTATCATCGAACCCAGAATTTTTAAGTAAAATTTATATGCAGAAGTATACTAAATTATCATGCGTCTAGCAAATAAACCTGAAATGATAGACCGATATGCAGATTCCAAAATGAACAAAATAAACGAAACGCTACATGGGCACTTCAATTTGTAGTAAAGTTAAAGGATATTGCATTGTACGTATTTGAAGATAGAGTTGTTTAATATTAGAGCATCAGGGGCGGATTGGGTGGCGGTGCATCGTTAGTCGCGGCATCGCGTGCAGCGGCGTCGCCTGGCACCGCCATCCGCCGAGTTCAGGAACTACCCCCGAAAACGCCCTCCACTGTAAACAAAGCCCCTTCCTACCTCAGACCCATAACGTCGTAAATGAATAAAAACTAATAAAACTTTTACATCAGCCCTGTTTTCACTTACACGCACCAGTCTAGCAAAAATTAATTACACATACCTATAATATGAAGCCGAAACGACAAAGTACTCAAGGACCCAAGGACATACCCTCGTAGTAAAACGTGCCTCCCTTGCGAATAGAAACTAGCTAATTAAGATCCGCGAGCTTTAGCCTACGGGCAAACGTCACAACGTAAATTTACAATGCAAATTAGGCGCGGAATATTAGTAACAACGTCAGAACTGAATTTGAAAATTACTTATTATAATACAACAAGTCTCAGTCAGTCCATGGGCGCGAGCTGGACGAGACCTCTGCTATGCCCTGACTCGTCCTCGAAATCTCGTAGGCTGGCTCGATGGAGAATCAAGTACGTATATCCCGGGCCGGTACTCCATCGCTATGAACAAAAATCGTTTCCAAATTTGCTTGCATCGAAATTGAATGTGAAGCACGATAGTCGATCGATTTGGCATTCCCCTTGTACGAAGATTGCACATAAGTTTGCAAGTATTGTCTGTGGTGTGACAGTTAGCGGCCGATTCGTGCCGCGCCTCGCCGCAGCGCTGAATTGCACAAAGCAGCCCCGTATGGAGACTGCATTAACTTCAGTGCGCTTTTGGCACGAGCTCGGTGCCCATAATGTCTGATGGTAGACCGGATCCCCCGCGGAGCGCGAATCTGCAACACGGCGGCGGCTCCCGCAGCCCGCCTACTGGTTCTTCGGCTTTGCTGCCGAAAGATCTGCAGAAGCTTGAACTCAGTTTTATAGAGTTGAATAAAGAAAGAGCTCGACAAAAGGAATGGAAAAAATTAATTCGCGACGTGGTGTTGCAGAGGGGCAAGATCCCGCTGCTGCTGGCAGTGGAGGCGGGCAACCAAAGCATGGTGCGCGAGCTTCTCAGCGCGCAGACCGCGGAGCAGCTTAAGGTAAGCTTTGGCCTTTAACGTTGCTTTAAAGTAAGTTTTATTGACGCCTGTCAAATTGGATGTGGCAAACATCTCTCTGATACACGCATAACGTTTCGCACATTTGTGTTTTTTGGCGTTGATTAATATTTGGAAAATTTATTCATAAATCAAATTATAGTAATAAAAAAACACAATCGCAACGCAGACTTCGTTAGAAATCGCTGATTTTAAATTGAAATACAAAATCTCTTCATGTTAAGAAATAATATTAAAATTACATATAACATTATAATTAAATCTGTATTCAGTTGATGAAGATAGTGTCAAATCATTAGACAGTTTTTTTTTTTATATTTTACATATCCAATTGCATGCCTTCTTACTTTTCTAGAACTAGCTTTCTTAAATGTACAAGGTATAGAAGTTATCAATGTTATCATATTATGTTACTGGCATACACTTCGCTCGCAAGTTCCAGCAAGTAAGTTGGCTTCGTGAACCCAAGGCTCCCCTTGGGTTCCATCCTAGGAAGCAGAAACATCAACTCTGCGAGCTGTTCCTTGGTGTGGTAGTCGTGCCGGAAATATTACGAAAGACATTTTCAATTCCGATATTTTTTCCTCGATGCTTACATTTAGCAGTAACGCCTACTTATGCTTGGCCACAATCGATATTCTTGCACTTTCGATATCCACATTTTTGAGGCTGTAGAAATGTTCGTGTCACGAATTAATGCAAAGCTCATAGGTTTGTAAAGCATTCTTCGAATCACTTTCACCATCGTGGTCTTAGTAAATGTTACCTTAATACGAGTATGTACCCAGCGCGTTAAGTATAACAAATACGATTCACCAAAATCGTGCAACACCAACTAAGTTCATAATTAGTACAAGCCCATAGATTTTAGTAATTCATAAGAATTACTGCCTGTCTCCTCTTATTAAAAATAATATGAAATAGAATAGTACATATATTGTTTACCGAGGGCTGAAGGTTACCCATTCCGGACGAGGTAGTTTGGCTAATAGTGCGAGTCGGAAATGGAGGACTTTTAACCGAATTAAGCATTGTAGTTTTCATTTCGAATGCGAGGATAGTAAAATAAGAGGAAGAAGAAAGTTAAAAATATGGGTATTAGATAGTAAACTAACTGACTACAACTTGTATAAATCATCAAATTTACTTCGTGTTTAGTGTTTAAGGTGGTTTGAAGCATAGAGTTGAAGGTTTAAATTGTATCATAAATTCATAACTTCATAACATAAATCAATGAAATATGTAAGAATCGGCACACTTTCTGCCAAAGATTTCACATATTTCTCGTACCACCATTTCATAAAAGTTGTATTTTAAGGTATCTTTCTATTGTAACTTGCGGTAATAAGCCTTCCATGATATCTTGAGCCTTTTTTTTCTAATTCTGTCAGGCGTTAGATCTATTATAGAATCGCTTGAGTACCCCAATTTTTTTTTTTTACATATAATTATACTTTGTTTACTTTCCAAGTGTTTTCAATAGTTGCGTGGAAACTGGCTTCTAACTTTTTTTTCTTGCAGCAATAATTGTCATAAAAGTCAATGGCAAGTTTCGCACACGTACAGATTTTTTTTGCTAAAGGCTTGTTTTTGTATAAAGTCATCGAAGTAGTAATAAAAATGTCTTATTCAATGTAATAATGACTAGTACGAAGCTAATCTTTTCAATAAGTAAGCATTCAGTCATGTTTGGTTGCATATTAAAGTTCAAAAAAAAACTTTTTATTTTATTCCTTCTTGTTACTTTAATAAAGAACCAAGCAAGACACTGAAAAATTGAACCGAATAATCTAAATAATTGAATTAACTGACATAATATTTAATGTATGTAAATCGCTACAATAAATTCAAATGATTTAAGAGAAAGAACTATACTAATGTATTTGTTTCTGGCGACGACAAATAAGGTTATTTTCGGCACTTTGTTCTACTTGGTGCTTATAAGGGGAGAACTAATAGGAACATACCATATTACGACCCTACGGTAGAAATGTATCACTTTCCACACCCGCTTCGTAGATAAACAATGACCCACTTCCCGTACATGAGAAATAAAAATAGTAATAGTACATTACGAAAATGAGGATTTCCGGCTAAGAGGGTATATACGGATAGTGGTTATTGATACGAGAATAGTGATACGAGGCCGGGAATTCGTTTTCACGACGAGGCATGTATAGTGCTTTTCTTTAAACATACAATCAAATAGAAGAAATGCTTAAAAAAATGAATATTGTAAAGTCACACCTAACAATGAAATCGAAATGTATTAAAAATTAACATTAGCTGTTTGCTATGACACTCGCCATCTTTGCCTCTGTATGGATCGTCGAAAAAAAGTTACTTTGCAAGCCTAGGCCGGCAAAGTTATATGAAATTCCATTTCCGTCCCCTTCAGTTGCCACGCCCAAAAAACCATACTTCCGAGTCTATTATATTATAAGGAATGTAAAGACAATATTTCATAGCATGTTTGAGAAAAGTTAGTTCACAGTTAGTTAGTATCGGGCAAGATAATAAGTAAACATGTATATAAAAATAAACGAGCCGGAGGGACTCGGTACTGTGCACGCGCCGCCACTGCTGCATATTGTCTGGGCTTTGAATATTTTTTATAAATAATTATTGAATTTAATAACTATAAAATTAGTCCTACAGTAAGCTGAATGAGGAATGAAAATTTAGTTACTATACAACAATATATATAATAGATAAAAACAAAATTAAATAATATACAAACTAAGCTAATCATTGCAATAACTGTACAATACTTACTCTACCAGGTTTTGAATCCGGGTTAAAATGCTAGGTTTTTATCAAACCAAGTATCGACGATATAATCAAGAAGGAGCTCTAATTAGTAGTTCACATGTGTCACGCCTAAAGAAAAAGATAAACGATCTTTATTTTTCAATTTAAGCACATTACATGCACTTATGAACGTCAAAGAAAAATCTACCATCGATTCCAACCCTACACCCTAATTCTATTACTTGAGATCATCTTTTGAGCACACGATACTCGCATACATTTTGGTGTGAAATAAAATTAGAGATTATATTTCCAGGCGTCCACGCCGGCAGGCGATACGGCGTTACACCTGGCGGCGAGACGCCGTGACGTCGACATGGCGCGGATCCTCGTAGACTACGGCGCCGCCATCGATGCCACCAACGAGGCCGGCATGACGGCGCTGCACATCTCCGCTGCCGAGGGAGACGAGCCGCTCGTCAAGTACTTTTACGGAGTCAGGGCTAACGCGGCTATTGCTGATAATGAAGGTATCATGCGGTTTTTAAAGATAATAGTTTAATTAAACATTAGTTATTGACAGAATTTTCCGTTTGACTGTCGTGAAACTTCAAAAGAATATTAAAATTAAGGGGAGCGAATTATAATACAAGTCTTCGAGGCGGGTGACGTCGCGAAGAGCAGCCAACACCGCATAGGTTAGACCGATGAAGATTCCTGAAATTTAGTTTAGAATTTGGTTTTTATCAGTGCGATTTATTGAAATAAAACGTCCTCGGTAACTAGTTATATTTTTGTTTACCTAACGAATTCTTTATATTATAGAATCGTGGTGGTTTTAACATCTCAGTGTAATATACGTCAAACGGGCAGTTTGTCATTTGACATTGATAAATAAAGTATGCGATTTATTTGATACCTACACGTAATTTAATAATACAGTAATTCATAGGCACATCGGCACCATTCGGGTGTTATTGTTGTTCCGAGTTTTGCCGATAGGAAAGGATTATTCACTACATCTGTACATGTTTTTCAAACGTCATGAAGTCATGATGAAGTAAAACAGGGATCAAAAAATCCTAACGACTTCCATACTAACGAAGTCACGGATGACAGGAAATAATTGCATATATTTGTTCCGTGTACCTACAAAATTTAATGGTCTTGAGAACCTAAAAGATTTTCAGCTGACTGTATCTTAAAAGATATGCAAGCATGAGTTTTTTTTTGTGAACTTGTGTTTTTAGTACCTAACCCGTCTATTCCTCCTTAAATCCATTTTTAATCCATACCACCATTTCGTTATTGCAGACCGAACACCGATGCATTTGGCAGCAGAGAACGGCCACGCAGCTATCATCGAGCTGTTGGCGGACAAGTTCAAGGCGTCGATCTTCGAGCGTACGAAAGACGGCAGCACGCTCATGCACATCGCCTCCCTGAACGGCCACGCCGACTGCGCTATGATGCTCTTCAAGAAAGGAGTATATCTGCATATGCCTAATAAGGTTGGTTGGACTAAAGCAATTTGTTGTACCTACTAGTGGTTGGGATACATCTGTTCCGGAGGTAATTTTAATTATAGGCGCAAAATATAGTGAATACGATTATTTCTGTCTTTACCTTTCAAGGGGGTCCTAATTTATTTTTAATAGTAATCAATAAATATTTTAGGATCTAAAATAAATCGTTCTGGGCCTAGCCCTACAGTAAGCTCAATAAGGCTTGTGTTATACCATAAAGTTATACTTTAAAACATTTCTTCCACGTAACCGTGTAACCGATTGTGATGATTATTTTTTATTTGATCTTTTTTCAATTCGTTTCGTTTGATCATATTTGTGATTCCATTCAAATTTAATCAAGATCAGACCATCTTTAAATCAGCTGACAATCTTAAAAATATAGAGAAATATTGGTACCTGCAGTAAAACTTTCATGTATGGCGGAACGAAGCCTCCGTACTTCGTTCCTATACATTTTTCTATATTTTTGAAATAGGTGTTTTGCTATATTGCGGTGAAGTCATATAAAAGAATCAAATGAAATGAAAATCAATCTAGCCGTACTTGAGGTATACATGTGGAAAACGCCACTTTATTTTAACATAACTCTATATTATGAAATAAATTCACCAATACAAAATTCAGCCAATATTATACTTGGTTTTGTTTTAACGCCGTAATAGAGCATGTCCATTCATCTGGTAATTTTAGCTGGTACTTGATTAGATTGTAGGTATTAGATAAACGTGTTACATATAGTTAACACCGGTTGACCTAACACAGGGTGATTTCTGGGTCGTGATCTAGAACCAGTTTTTCTAACTCAGTAACTGTGGTCAATATTATCTTATAACGTAGTATTTTATTAAAACAACGTTCAAATCTTTTCTTATTTTTCAATTAAAATTATCTTGAACTAAGCAAATCATGTTAACTCTAAATATGCCATTTGACAGACGTAGTATGGAAAACGACAAGACGTCACATTGAGTAGGGTGACTAAATGTCCCCTTAATCACCCTGTATGAGAATAAGAAATGAAAGCGATCAAGCCAAAAACGGTGTTATAATATGGGATTTCAAGCTAACAAGGTCATTAACATTAGATAGAACTCAAAAACTGAAGTAGGTAATTGTAAATATCCGGCTTTGTACGGCAGTTGCACTAACGCGATATTCTTATTTGAATTTTCAGGACGGAGCACGCAGTATACATACAGCAGCACGTTACGGTCATGTTGGAATCATTAACACACTCCTTCAAAAGGGGGAAAGCGTGGACGTTACCACTAACGTAAGACATATTTATAATTCGAAAATTTGGAGGTATTGTCTCATTTTACTATCTTAATAGTAACCAGCAGTAAGCTTATCTCCATTGCGCAGGATAACTACACGGCGCTACACATAGCGGTGGAATCCTGCAAACCTGCCGTAGTGGAAACCTTACTTGGTTATGGAGCAGACGTTCACATAAGAGGAGGAAAGCAGCGAGAAACGCCATTACACATTGCTGCCAGAATACCTGAAGGTATATTTTTTGCCTTACCACACCAAACTGTTATACTAACTATTACTCTTAAATAAATAGTTAATAAAACAACCAACAACAAATAAAAGCGAACATTTAATGATGACCTTGAAACAGCTAAACAGATTTTGATACTACACGACTTAATGCTCACCACCAACTTTGTTTATACTGCAGGTGACAAGTGTGCATTGATGCTGTTGAAGTCGGGAGCCGGACCTAACAAAGCAACTGAGGATGGAATGACACCAGTACATGTTGCTGCTAGATACGGAAATTTAGCAACTTTGGTACTGTTGTTAGAGGATGGAGGAGATCCATTAAAAAAGACCAAGGTACGATTTATTGGTATTGTTGTTGGTGAATCGGCATGAAAAACTGGAGACAATAACTAATTTGTACATTATTTTTAGACTGGAGAAACACCACTTCACATGGCCTGCCGAAGTTGCCAACCCTACGTCGTACGCCACCTAATCGAATTCGTGAAGGAGCACAAAGGGGAAACCGTCGCAACTTCGTACCTCGACGCCGTCGATGATGACGGAGCCAGCGCGCTCCACTACGCCTGTAAGATCAAAAAGGAAGAGGTCAAAATACCCGCAGCCGACAGAGAAGTTGTCAAATGCCTTATAGAAAATGGGGCTGATGTAAACCTTATAACAAAGCATAATCATGAAACGGCATTTCACTTTTGTGCTATTGCGGGAAATAATGATGTAATGACAGAAATGATAACACATATGTCAGCTGCTGATGTCGGTAGAGCTCTCAATAAACAAAATTCTATTGGTTGGACACCGCTTCTGATAGCATGCCACAGAGGACATATGGAGCTGGTCAGTACACTATTATCCAACCATGCCAGAGTAGACGTGTTCGATGTGGAAGGACGGTCCGCTTTGCACTTAGCAGCTGAACATGGCTATCTACAAGTCTGTGACGCACTGTTAACTAATAAAGCCTTTATCAACTCTAAAGCCAGAAACGGGAGAACGGCTCTGCATTTGGCAGCAATGAATGGTTACGCGCACTTAGTTAAATTTCTAATACGAGATCATAATGCCATGATTGATGTGCTTACACTGAAAAAACAGACGCCTTTACATTTAGCAGCGGCTAGCGGTCAAATAGAAGTTTGCAAGCTTTTACTAGAGCTTGGAGCTAATATCGATGCTACCGACGAATTAGGACAAAAACCTATTCATGCTGCGGCACAGAACAATTATTCGGAGGTTGTCCAGTTATTTTTACAGCAACATCCAAACCTTGTTATGGCCACCACAAAAGACGGCAACACATGTGCGCATATAGCTGCAATTCAAGGCTCTGTTAAAGTGATTGAAGAACTTATGAAGTTTGACAGGACTGGTGTTATTTCTGCCCGTAATAAATTAAACGACTCTACTCCGCTGCAGTTAGCAGCAGAAGGCGGCCATGCAGACGTAGTCAGAGTCCTCGTCAGAGCGGGAGCTTCTTGTACCGATGAGAACCGAGCAGGGCTCACTGCTGTACATTTAGCTGCTGAACATGGACATACTAATGTATTAGATGTTATGAGATCGACAAATACTTTAAGGATATCGAGTAAAAAGCTCGGGCTTACTCCTTTACACATAGCGGCATATTATGGACAAGCTGGTAATTATTTTACAAAACTGTAACCTTTATTTACAATATTCATTCTTATGTAGCCACTAATTAAATTTCTGTTTTAACAGAGACTGTCCGCGAGTTGCTATCCCATGTGCCGGGAACTGTAAAGTCTGAAGCCCCGACAGGCGTATCGCTTGTACCCGTTCTGGGATCAGAGTCCGGTCTAACTCCTCTCCATCTGGCAGCCTACAATGGCAACGAAAACGTTGTGCGACTACTCCTTAACTCTGCAGGAGTCCAAGTCGATGCCGCTAGTACAGAAAATGTAAGTGTAAACAAATATAAGTCATTATATATTGAGAATTAATTAATTATAGCAGTAAGTGCAAACAACTGTCTTAAATTTTTACAGGGCTATAATCCCCTTCATCTCGCGTGCTTTGGCGGGCATATGTCGATCGTGGGCCTATTACTAAGTAGATCAGCAGAGCTACTTCAAAGCACTGATCGGCATGGAAAAACTGGGTTGCATATAGCTTCTACACATGGACATTACCAGATGGTTGAAGTGTTACTAGGACAGGGTGCAGAAATCAATGCAACAGATAAAAACGGATGGACGTCATTACACTGTGCAGCAAAAGCCGGGCACCTTAACGTTGTTAAGCTGCTATGTGAATCTGGAGCATCTCCTAAAAGTGAAACAAATCTAAACTGTGCTCCTATATGGTTCGCCGCATCTGAAAACCACAATGATGTACTAGAATACTTATTACACAAAGAACACGACACACAATCTCTCATGGATGACAAACGATTCGTTTACAACCTAATGGTATGCTCAAAAAACCACAACAATATACCAATAGAGGAATTTGTCCTAGTTTCGCCTGCGCCTGTTGATACCGCCGCTAAGTTATCCAACATCTACATTAATTTATCTACTAAGGTAATGTCATTGTTTGTACCTTGACATAATATAGTTAGACACGTGCAGATAGCATCAACTATTTAACATGCATTGTGTGTCCGCAACAGGAAAAGGAACGTGCCAAAGACCTCATCGCCGCAGGAAAACAATGCGAGGCGATGGCCACTGAGCTGCTCGCCCTAGCTGCGGGTGCGGACTCCGCCGGACACATCCTCACCGCCACAGACAACCGAAACATCGAATTCCTGGATGTCCTCATTGAGAATGAACAGAAAGAAGTCATTGCCCACACAGTTGTTCAGAGATATCTTCAGGTAAAATATAGGTAACTTTTCCTAAGTTACAGAAAATATTATCAATCAAGGAAACCGTGAATAAATTACTACTAAACATTGATATGGTTGTTTCAGGAACTCTGGAGAGGGAGCCTCAAATGGACTGGCATCAAAATTATGTTCCTTTTTTTCGCATTTATAATCTGTCCCCCCGTTTGGATGGTGTTTTCTCTTCCAATATTAAAATACAATAAGGTTCCAATTATTAAATTCATGTCATATTTGACTTCTCATATTTATCTCATGATATTGTTAGCTTTGGTGGCAATTACGCCCATTTATAATTCTATATTTAGGGAGAGTTTAGTACCAAGATGGTACGAATGGATGCTGCTTATATGGTTAAGCGGACTTCTACTGTTCGAATTAACTAACCCG
Organism: Grapholita molesta; assembly: GCA_022674325.2. NCBI lineage: Eukaryota > Metazoa > Arthropoda > Insecta > Lepidoptera > Tortricidae > Grapholita > Grapholita molesta. The sequence continues at coordinate 19,632,193 of CP053121.2, read as the reverse complement.
AGTGACAAGTCAGGCTTAGGGTGGATAAAAATAGCAGTATTATTATTGGGTATGATTGGGGTTGCCACGCATGTCGTGGGTTGGATATTTGTCGAAAAAAAGTATTGGCCAACTCTAATGTACTGTAGAAATCAGTGTTTTGCATTATCATTTTTACTAGCTTGTGTACAAATCCTGGATTTCTTGTCTTTCCATCATTTGTTCGGGCCCTGGGCTATTATCATCGGTGACCTCATGAAAGACTTGGGAAGATTTCTTGCAGTGTTAGCAATATTTGTATTTGGTTTTTCAATGCATATCGTCGCCTTGAACCAGCCCTTTAGAAATATTGTTAAACCAGAAGACGTTAAGATTGCAAGAACGGCTCGAAGGAAACTATTTTCCGACGGTGAGTGGGACTTTATTTTATCATTTAATATTGAAACTCATTATCATTTTAGATATGTTTTGTGTTAGTTTTACTGTAGTTTAGGTTGGAATGAACGAATATTTATATAATCCAGTAATGTAAACTTATTAATACAAATTACATGACATGATAGATGCTAATCTTCGAACGAAACGACAAACAAATGACGAACAATGGACAAATCCAATGCCCGGGGAATCATACCGGAGGAAACAGGGGCAGCCGACGGGACGTAAGTCCGAGAAACAGAAATCAGGCTACATGTACCACTTTCATACGATGATCGCATAATATCTCGATGTGCTTATTTTCCTTTATTTTCTATAATGATCCATGCATCCGCTTTAAAGCTTCAGTTTTTCAGTCACATCGAGAATGTTATCATCGTTGATTGAAATAACTGTATAATATTTTTGTTTAGTTAGATAATTGTGCTGCTATACAACACCTCATGTGGAATGTGTTAGGAATTGTAATATACAAAATATCGTTTTCTATAACTTATATCGCCATATCAATTTTACAATGCGATATGAGTTATGACAGCGAAATGGTTTAGATTGTCTTGTACTAAATTGTTAAGTCCTCGTAAACAATGCATATTCTGCCTCACTCTAGCCATTCGCGTGCTTTCTGAAAATCTTTAGTACCTTATCTTATAAATGTCGACACAGAACATGCATTGCGCGTCACAACTCTAGATTTAGTGGAATGAGTGGCCGACCTCACGCATTTGATGGAGCAAGTTTTTTTGCGCATGCCGTGACTGGCTTATGTCCTGCGTTTACTTTACACCGGTGTCTTGGCTCTCGAGGCACCCTTTATGTTTCGGATATGTTTGGCTGATTGTCCTCAATGTGGCGCCGGGCGCGCACGCTGTCCATGTCTGTGACACCTAGCTGCCGTAGAGGGACGAGGTAGATTGATGCAATGGCTCAAAATCAAGATTTATTGATTCTTTTTATTGTTTTTTTTATGTAATCCATTGGTGACTAAACAAAAACAATACTACCGTAAACTGGGGTACTTTGATTCACAGGGTATCATTGGTCAGTAACTTTTTAACTATAAAGAATGTGATTTAGACAGTGATTACAATGTGTCTATGTTAAGCATAAAACTCACATTATTCAACTCTTTAGCTAGCGTAAAGAAACCAACTATTTCTAGTAAAAAAAATAGGTGATCAATGTTACCCCACGAATAAAAGTAACCCCAGTTTACTGTACTTTATTTTATCATAACATTAATCGTAATTGCAAATATTTCAAAATCTCTAAAACATTTTTTTGATGCAAAGTACATCAATATCAGTCTACCCCATCCTTTCTCTTACACGATCATTTATGAATGTTTTATCCAAGGTCTCACAGCTGTTTGTGTTAGCTCTCATAAGAGTTGCCGAATGTGTTTTTTTCTATTTCAGTCAGTGATGTTTTATTTTATTTATTGTGTCACAAGGAACTGCTCTAGAGCAATATCACCGAGCGTTGCATCAAGCTAACCTATTTGTGTCTTATAACGTTTGAGTAGAACCGAAAGAACAGTGGCCGATCTGAGTGTTGTCTTCTAGCGTCATTGTCAGCGATCGAGGCGTTCGAGAAATTGTTCTTCGCCCTTTTCGGCCAGCTCACCTTATCGGACCTGAACTACGTCTCAGCCCTGCGGCCCCTGTGGAGCCAGAACCTGTTCAAGTTCGTGTTCGGAGGCTACTTGCTGATGTCGGTAGTGGTGTTGGTCACGCTCCTCATTGCGATGATGTCGGACACTTACCAGCGCATTCAGGTAACTGCGTGTGTCACCTCGCCTCTACATTTGTTCGCAGTGACCATGAATCCGCTATTCTCGTTCGAGCTGCTGTTCTTCGCGGTATTCGGACAGACGACAACAGAACAGACACGCGTGCACCGCAACGACAGCAACGTGCAACCTCTCTGGACAAACTATCTCTTCAAAATAGTGTTCGGGATCTACATGCTGGTGTCTGTGGTCGTGCTGATCAATCTGCTCATTGCTATGATGTCAGATACGTACCAACGTATTCAGGTAACGTCCGCTGGACACAAATCATGTATAATTTACGCATTGCTAGTTGACACGTCATAACTTAACAGCAAATCTAACTAAATATGTGGCTAAATAAATTAAATAATGTCAATAAGTACCAAATAATTTGGATTTATAAATTACACATGTTTATGCACTACTTACACTACTATTCATAAATATACCTATACCTAGCATCATCTACTTAAATACGTAATGGTTGAATATTAATCAAATCCTAAGAGACATATTAACATAATATTTAAAATAAATAAATTATAAGTAAATAATTTGGTTAAATTTTACACAAACCGACCTAGCCTGTCAAAAAGCTCGAGAAGGATTGTGGTACTAGACGACGATATATATATATATATATATATATATATATATATATATATTATGTATGTCCATAATATGCATACAAATACTTCAATATATAGATAACATCCGTACGCCACATTGCTGATTAACATGCAAATAAACGCCCTGGCCAGGAGTTGAACCCGATACCTCCAACTTCGTAGGCAGGGTCATCAGAGTCACAGGCTGTGCAATGGATGGCTGCGTAATGATGGTTAATAGTTATTAAAGTCTATATTTATTGTGATACATACCTATACATTTTATAACTTATTATTTTTTATAATGGGTGAAATGAAAATGATTACGATCAACTTTTACTATGGAGCCATAACTGAAAAATCAGTTGAAAATAAATACCTGCCCATACTAACAACTAGAGCTAGATAGCACCTAGTATGGAAAGGTCTCTTTTTTTAACTGTATTTTGTTGTGACCTCATAGTAAAACTTGATCGTAATCATGAATAGGTTCAGAAAATATATTTTTGTATTACCATTTTGGTTTCACCTGGAATTAGAAATCTACTAAATAGCCTTATACAAAACAACGGTAGAAGTATAAGTATAACCTTTTGTTATGTTGATTAATTTAATTTAATTCTACAGGTACCTACCTACTTTGTTTGATGTGTATTGCACATACATTAACTAACCGATCTAAACATTTAACTAATAACTAAACTAAATATAAAATGCCTTGTGTTTTTTTCTACTTTTGTCACGTAACGAAATTCGATTACTCGTAGTGCTTCAAATATATATACGTGTACCCTAATAGACCTTTACCTGATGATGAACCATCACTTTTGTAACAGCCTTGCCTAGTACCTATAACTATATATGTCAAATGCCTACATATTCGTGTTATTATATGTAACCAGTCAGCAAAACGTTTATATAAATTTGAAGCACTAATTGTACCTACTTACCTCCTTATTATTTGTTATATCGACACCAAAATTACTAAAAATCGAGTCTCAAAACCAAACACCGACTAAAATCGGTTAGTACATCTTTCTGCAAATAGTGCACAATGCCAATAATGTTGTTTAATCAAATAAACAGTGTAATGTGACGGTATTACAGGCGCAATCGGACATCGAGTGGAAGTACGGGCTGTCGAAGCTGATCCGCAACATGCACCGCACCACCACCGCCCCGTCGCCGCTCAACCTCGTCACTACCTGGCTCATGTGGCTCATCCACAAGTGCAAGGTTACTATCACTACAAATACTACAATTTACTTTTTTACTGAGGCGATATGAAGATCAGATATATATCGGTGTAAAGATGGTCGCCTGAAACTAACACTTATAGGCTCCGATTCATATATGGTTTTTACTCGTGTGTTCCAAATTCGGTTATATATTCTAAATCTATTCACTGTTTGTATTATTCCAATCTAAACTGGAATGCTTAGGTTTAAAATCAATTGAGACGAATGTGGTATAAAAATCGTACCTGGAAGCTTAAACAAGCTGTTGACAGCTTTTACGGTTGAAAATTATAATATTTGGGCGGCCAATAGATAGAATAAATATTTTAATAAAAGCATATAACGGTTTTTAAACGTCAAGTATCTAGTATTTATTATAAATCTGTCGAAAAAAAAACTCAGTTGCTATAATCTGTGGACAATAATTTTATGTTGGAAATCACCGGCTTGGAATAATAGGGAGAAGGGACATTCCTTTAGTCTAATTATATTTGTTAATTTTTTTTATAACTATAGCCTACAATATCATGCCTAACAAGAGTTTGCCTTTAAGCTAAACGCCTAAAGTTACGAGCAGCCAGATAATAGCATTATGATCTCAATGCAAATTAGTTTTTTTTAGCTGATTATGATTACCGCTATAATTAGAATCACAACAAATAGACCAAACACTACATCATTACTACATCAGTACACGAGTCATGAAGTCCCTTTGTTGACTACAAAAAACTGTTAAAGAAACCGCAAGACTTCGGCTTATTGTTATTGTTCCTATAGCAGACTACTGACACGAGATTATATTTCCAATGAACGGATGAATAATTCAATTGGCAAATTCCTTTGTTTTAATACAATCGTCGTCACTCACGGGACGTTTATGGCACTCACACATTGCCTATTCAAGTCAGATGCCATAAGCACAAATCAAGCCCATACAATAATTATTATTTTTGGTCATTAACCATCGTTACTTTAAACATATTGATTAAAGATTATACGCACTTGCACGCCACCTAGTGACGCTCCATTAATCATTGCACAGGGTCGCATAACAAAGAAGAAGCGTCCAAGCCTGGTGCATATGATTGGATTGCAGAGGCAGGACCAGATGAGTGCAAGGACCAAGGCCGGAGCCAAGTGGTTGTCGAAGGTGAAGAGGGGACAAGTTGTGCCCAAAGGTAAACATGAGAAACAATTTAATTACATTATAAAATTTATAAGTGCTTATCAGGCATGCTGTTCGACATTAACGTCAAAGCAGTCTATATCAAGCAGAAAGCATTAAGCAGTTTATGAGAGGTAGGGCACAGCGATGGCCGATGACCATCACGCTTGAATCTGGGGCAGCCCAACTGGGGAAGTACCTCCTCCTTACAGAAGACCACAGCCATAATAGCACTGCTACCTTTCAGGTATGTAGTGTTGTGTTCCTGATGGTGATTAAGGTTCCCAGAGCTCCAACCCCCCTTAAAGGCCGGCAACGCGCTTGTGACTCCCCTGGTGTTGCGGGTGCCCATGGGCAACGGTAATTGCTTACCATCAGGCAATCCGTCTGCTCGTTTGCCGCCTATGACATAAAAAAAAAATAAAAAAAATATCAGCAGGTGGCAACCAAATATCATTGACTGCTACAAGTTCAGTCATACGTAAAAAAACAAGGTGGACGGTGGAAGGTGGTTTATGCAAAAAAGTATTAAGAGGCAGAACGACATTCTATATAACCCGTTGCTTATGCATGAAATTTAAAAGATATCTAACGGTTTTATGTGAAAGATGTGTATCAAATTTAAATTAGTGATCTCTGCTCTTCTGGGAAACATGCATATATGTAATTATATGCATATACTAACATCATAATTAATTTCCGGTCCACATTCTACCTTGTCGCAATAAAAATTACATAATTGGAAAGCCGCGCGACTTGATTTTATAGTTAAGTTAGTTTATTATACTCGGACAACAATCACTTTAAAAATAGATGCATTATTTAGTTTTTATTTTACCACATGTGATATCAATGACGATGCTTATCTACATATTTTCCCAGACTCTACGCGTCTCTCAGTGGTGCACCTGAGCCCGCTTGGTTCCCAGATGAGTTTCAACAATATGACGAGGATAGAGAATGTCGTGGACTGGGAGATCATAGCGAAGAAATACCGCGCGCTCATGCGAGACGAGGCCGACGAGCCGGTCACCAAAGATACCGACGCGGAGGAAACTGACAACACGTCGGAAATAGTCCCCAACAACGTAGGAGCACCCACTTGAAGTTAATGGGACAGATAAATGTGTTTATCGACAACGAGTTTAGCACGCCATGTGTGTACCTACACTACGAAGTGGCATGTGTGTCAAGTCTATGAATCCTCGAAAATCTGCTAGAAGATAATCGGCGTGACGTTTTCACCTTTTTTCCTAATCATTGTTTTTAAATTGTTCAGTTTATTATTATTGCCAGCAACAACACATCTATTGGCGGTCATAGCGAAAAAAAACCTAAAAGGAGGATAAAATGATATGTACGTATAGCTAGAATAACACAAATCAAAGGGGTATCAAAGGTGTCAACAATTATTCGTGAGAACTGGAACGAATATTCTTCAATCATACTTATATTTACAGTTAAGGTTAATAGTCTAGTGTTTACCTTTATCAAATAAATATGATTAATTTTTATGATGCTGATAAAATGTTAAATCAAAATATAACATTTTGTCTAAAACATAGTGAGTTCATAAATATGTATAAGTAAATATTTTTGAACTCTTCTGTGCCAGTGTCATTTTTGCTAATAATCTCATTAGTCATTCATTATTTTTGCATTTTCGAGTGCCATGAATCTCGGCAAATTTACAATCACCGTGACCAATGCCAAGGTTATCCCATTCAAGTTTGAATGCTAACATAATAATCCGCAGTATGTTTTTGCAACTCATTTTTTGTGAAATTCAGTACGGTGGTTTAGATGTACCAACTTGAACTTGTAAATTAGTGCATTCACTCTTCGGTGGATATAAACAGAAGAACTACTTACCTCTACGTTGCAACTGTTACGTTATTTATTACTATATGTTTTAACGTGGCATCGAATATACATTATAATCTATAACTCCCGTTCAACGTTCACCAATGGAAACCCAGTACATAATCACTTGATGAAAAATAGATAGGTATCTCTACCTACTAATATATGTAATAAACAATATCGGAAGCTGAAGATACCACATTGTTGATACTTGTTTTCACCAATGTAAATTCGAACCGCAAATTTATTACTGCGGTGACAGCAAATTTATTTATACAAAAGAATATTAAGGTAAACCTAGTGTTTAACAAACAGCCTACGGCAACTGTTCGATCGCCGACTCTTAACGAGCGTTAACAAGGCCACATATTTTTGCGAACGTGCGTGTTCTTCTATTCAGATTTTTTTTTCCTCACAGGCAATTCGATCACTGATCAGCGACTGGCGATGAATGCAATAGATACCACTTTTGTTCTCATGTGACGTGCAGCTATATTATAAATGTTTTATCATAAAAACTAGAAAATAGTCGTATTGTCATCGGCGGTCGTACGAATGCCTTATCTCAATAACTGATCTCCTGTTTGTAATGTCTAATGTATGTATATTTTTAGCAATTATGGTTAAAGGTGTCATCTTTCTTTGGGTTTTAATAACCGGGGCAATTGAAATGTAAATATAAAATATATGGTAGACGTAAAACTCTTCTTTTGTAAGGTTTTGTACAATAACTTTTTTAACTTTTCGATTTCATAATTATCAATAAGTCAAAATTTAAGCAATAAATTACTACATAAGTTAGGACCTATTTTACTCCTAAAATTTAGAATGAAGTTAGTTTCAATAAGGTACTTTTAACATGGACCGAATGTTTGTGATAGTTAAATGAATATTTTTCCATCTTAATAGATATTGTATTATAATATACTTAATGCTGAGTTAGAAATTTAAATCGATTAACCTTATCCTATTTGTTATTTTAGAAACCTAATCATATTTTTGTAAATAAACGTGTTGTGTATTTGGATTGTTTCTTTATTTTAAAATAATCTAGATTTAAGTATATAACCACGTAAGGTGCAACAGAGACAAGCTGAAAATAGTATAAAGTTAATAGTCATCATCTTCCTCCCGTTGCCCTGGCATTTTGCCACGGGTCATGGAAGCCTGAAGTCCGCTTGGCAACTAATCCCTGGATTTGGCGTAGATAATAGTTTTACGTAAGCGACTGCCACCTGACCCTCCAACCCAGAGGGTAAACTAGGCCTTATTGGGATTAGTCCGGTTTCCTCACGGTGTTTTCCTTCACCGAAAAGCGACTGGTTAATATTTATCAAAGATATTTCTTTCATAAGTTCCGGAAAACTTATTGGTACAAGCCGGGGTTCGAACCTGCGACCTCCGGATTGCAAGTCGCACGCTCTTACTTAGGCCACCAGCGCTTAAGGTTAATTACATATAGTCGCATATGTGTAAAACCTAAATTTCCTAGGTTACCTATGCACGTTCTAGTATTGGTGTGTCAATGCAAGTATACTTGCTCTGTGCACGGTCGAACAAATTGTCTGTCACGAACTTAGAAAGCACTTAGACAGGTAGTTATTTTAGCAACCTTGTATTCGATAATAGTAAAACGCTAAATAATTATTAATTATCGCTGTAGGTACATGCATCGATCCCAAACATTATCGTCGTATTTTAAAGGGATCGAATACCGGTATTATACAAATTGACTGGTATTCCATTTCGGTATTTCGGTTGTTATTGCTATTTTTTGCATTTTATTTTGCTAATCAGATAAAGTCTCCTTACCTAAATACCATTTAAAAATATAACGTTTTTTTTTAATGAAAGTATATAGGTTTTTAGGTATACCGGTCATTATCCCTGTTTTTAAACAATATGGCTGTTCGAGTGTGAATCGGAACGTGACTACCAGCAGTAACTTTGACGCATCCATATACAAACAATAATTTATTATCACCGTATCAGCCGAAGGATCCACTGCTGGACATAGGCCACCCCCAAAGCGATCCACCATGACCAGTTTTAGGCCAACTGCATCAAGTGATTTGCCGCGATCTTTACCAGGTCATCGATCCACCTTGTAGGGGGTCCGACCACGCTGCAATTTCCGGTACGTAATAGATAATTGTTAAACAGAAACTGCATTACAAAAACAGATTGACTATTTTGAGGAAACAATAAAAACTAAATTATACTCAATATAACCTTTACTTTTTACATAGTTAATCTGAACGCCATCGGCCTTTGAAGACTGGCATCTAACCATGCGGTAAATTCTTTTTTTTTTCATATCTAAGTTAGATAAGATCTTCGCGGAGCGGTAGGTATAGGTAATTTAAAGATTTATGACTTGAAACATTATCGATTCATCGCACATAACAAACCAACAGAAATATAGGAATTAAATTATAAAATGGAGATATTAATCGTGTAAATTAACCGTTATAAGTTATAAGGTGTCCATGATGAAATAGCATCGAAAATGTACCGTATCAATGTACGGTAAAAATTTTATTAGCTACAGAATTAGAGGCGATATTGTGCGTGTATAGCGAACGCCAATAATGTAACAAACTGTATGATAAGGGTAACGACCGACACACGACTATTATTTACATGACGTTATTCAACAAACTTACAAAAAAAAGTAATTGTATAGTTATTTACAAGTATGCCTGATTTTTGTACTGATTTCTTTTATCATAAATGGACGCGGATTATCTACTAATTAATTGACACATACTCTTCAATGGCTGAAAACTTGAACTTTACTAAGTAGGTATACGCCAATTCGTGTGCGTATATAAATGTTTATATAAATACAAAAATATAAAGTAAGTAATAAAAAACTTGCGTGTTTAATATTTTGGTTTTTTAGCAAAAAAACATTGTACCTGCTTAGTAAGGGCCATGCTGTATGTAAGCAAGTATGTATGTATGTATGTATGTATGTATGTAATAGGTATTCTAATTCAATCGTAATTTTATCTCTTAATACCATATTAGTATAATTTACTGATGATATATAAATTGAAATAGATGACTCCTAATACATACTTAAGAAAAAGCGACGAGGACCTCCGGTGTCGTTTTTTCTTAAGTATATGTCATCTATTATTATTTTAAATTTATATATTAGTTTTACTATTTACAAATCAAAGCAAATAATAATATTTCTTAAAAAATATTTGCTTTGTTGTTAGTTTAGTAATAACTATATACTTCTAAAGAAGATATTAAGTGCCTAGTTAAAATCAATGAATTAGTAATAAGGATTTCAGGGACAAAAACTATCTTACTCTACTCCGTCCCGGGTCCATTTCTCCCCGTGATTCTCTCTGATCTCTCTGATTCACTCTTCGTACCAAATAATGTCACCCTAAGTGTGAAGAGTTAGCAGACAAGCAGACATACTTTCACATTTCTACTCTTACTATGGGTTTGAACCAATAATTACAAGTAAGAGCTTAAAGATGCAAATAGTTTCGGTTCCTCGCTGTGTTGTTTCATATCAGTAGGGTGCGCAGACGCCGCTAAACGTGCGCACGACCGCGCCACACGACCCCCGCTCAGTGTAAACAAAACAAAATGTGCAGTGAAAAGTGCTCACGGAAATTGTTATTACTATTACTATTTTTAGGTAATAAAATGATGTATAAATTTTCTAATTATTTTATGACACTTTAAAGTTTTATGACATCTGAATTATATTATTTTTTTGTTTCATGCGATAGGTTGGTAAAACAGGTATTAATCGCTTTAAATTATTATAGTTTTGGTAATTTTTATTTAAAATTACCAAAACATGTCAAAAGTGACATGAATTGCATATGCCGCTAATGCTGAAGTTATAAGATGTTACACTTTAAAAAATTACAAATGCACGAAAATTTAATATAAAAATAATACAGTATTACCACTTAAAACCCAATACAAATAAAAAAAATTAAATAATAAATTATATTGTCTTTTGTTTTTAATTGTATCAGTGTACAAAAAGAAAATAAAAAGTGTCTATTTTCCATAATGCGCTGGAAATAAATCCTGTATGTAACTTTCATGTTAAGTATCGGAAAGCATTACTACATTTTACCGCATAAAAATTATAAGTTCTACAGATTATATTGTTAGGTATCTGCCATAATCAAATCTATAAAGCATCATTTTTATACTAGAATACAAACTCCCTAAAATTATTACTTCTCATTGCAATTTTTACTCGAAAGATTTATGGAATGAGAGCATATTTTCATTTAGTTAACTTAATTAAAAATACGCACTAGGTATATATTGTAACTTAATTATCGACTTATCTCAATTATCTAAATACCTACCAAAGTTTTAAGCCAAGAAGTACCTATAGCTGAAAGATAATAGTACTCAATTTTATTATAAACTCCAACTTACAGGTATTTTTCACATCACGCACGCGGCTTGGTTACGCTGTTACAAAGGGTAAGTTTATTTTATACATACAACCGTGTCTTGTTAGGTGAAGAAAGGCTAAGACACTGACTGGCAGTTTCGTATTTAGATCGTCTCATGATTATACAATTACAAGTAGATGAAGAAAAATATTTATCCATAAAAATTGTATAAATACAGTTTACAACTTCCGCCAAACTGTTGGCAGAAATAGGCTCGCTTTTTTACATTACTGTTCTAAATTATCTATTTATATATGTAAGTGTACAAACTACTATGAGTGTTACTAGTATAAGGTAGATTTCAGAAAATAGTGTAGCCAATTACCATGACTTTTAGAAAAATTAAATTATGTCAGTTTTGTTACGATAATGAAGCGTGAAATCTCTATGGAAATTAACATTTTGCGTTTTTGCATTGTAATATTGTTTGAAATTTATGAAACGGTCACAAAATCAAAGTATTTATAGAAATTTAATACTAAATTATCCACTTAGCGGACATAATTTACCTTTTCTACTTGGCACGCTAATTGAGTAAGTATATTATTTTCTGAAAAATCCAATTAGTTTAGTTCGGCACATCGTGCCTTCGACGATGGAGTTTTAAATACAATGCTCGATTCCACTCGCATTTCTGGTATAATTTATTTTGCGATTTTAAAACATACTGCCATACAATTAGACTCCTTGAATATAATGGGTACAATGTGCTCACTGTACTCACTCGTGAAAATTACGCACTGAAAATGTGCGGCATCTATTGTCAATGATTGGTTATATGGATTCTCCGTCGCGGGATATATGTAGAAAAGTTAATATAGGTACGAATTCCCGCGATACCGAACAAATCGTTCAAAAATAAAACAATTTAAATTGTCTGTAAGAGATTTTTTACTTACTTGCAGAACTTTTATCCAAAGGGTACAAAATGTGCCACTTTGGTGGCAGCAATCAAGCTGTCAGTGTGCCCATTTGGTCGATTTGGACAAAAGAACGGCGAGTAAGTACGCGTGTCTATCAGCTACTTAGATGTTTTAAAGTGTTATAAAATAAACACATTGTTTTTTTTTGCCTATTATAACAACATGGAACCCGGATTCCCGAGGCATGTTCATACTACCATAATGATAGAGGTCATTCACCCTGTCTCTAATCCAAATAACCGATCGCTGATAATTAAGCATTTGGTGCTGGTTTCATTAAGTACAAGCCAAATTACAATGTAAAAAATGATTTCTATACAGATTTCTAACTTAATTGTCGTAACGAAACTGACATGAATTAAGTTTCTTAAGAACTCGCGCTAATTGGACGCACATTTTCTGTAAACTCCCATTTACCGTGCCGATAACGTATACCTAAACCTTTATGTGTATAATAATATAACTGCCCTTAAAAATGTTTATTTTAAGCTTAAAAATGTTTATTTTAATGTGTAAAGCTAAATAAACAAGACTCAGCTCATAATTAGATAAAAAGTAGTTAAATGCGGTCATACTTAGAGACGCTCGTTACACGTTCTGCTTTTATTTATAGTTCATTGCCGTAGATATTAGATAGATAACGTCAAAAAATCAAAACATAAAGAGGCAGTGGACTGATGGACCCGATACACTTATGGACGAGATTGGCTCAATATCGCGGCGAGTGGTGTAAACGAAGGGAGGCTTATGCTCAGCAGTGGCGGTAAATGCCTAGTGATCATACTAATGCAGTAATGATGACGAATAAAGATCGAGAAATAGTGGCAAACTACATCGAAACTTAAGCTTAATTTATCAATCACCGGAAAAATAGATTCCAAACGCCACGTCAGGATGTAATTTAAGTTCAGTACACGCGAAATAATCCGTTTTTGTTTTTTTATTTCATGAATAATTGTCGCGGCAATCGAAGACAATATTAAGCAAATAAAGTTAGTTGGCAACGATTTAGAAAGATTCGGTTTCTGTCATGCAATATCGAAACAATACACAAGTAACGCTATTTACATCATTTCCGACCATTCAAAACTATAAACAATCAGAGCCCTGAGTGTAAGTTTTTAACGTAACAAAACGTCACCATCGCGTTAGAGTTACCCATATAAATAACATTATCACTTACGCGTTCGAGACGTTTTTTACGTCAAAAGACACTAGAACCTCAGGTAAAATTTGTTTTTTTGTTTGATTCCAAAACGTTTATGTGTCTTATACAAAACATGTATTATACTTGTATTATACATTAAAGATGCTCTTTGTTTGCTATTGTATTTATTATTTTATTATATTTATGATTTCGTTGGTAATTATAATTATAGTACGAAATAATTCCAGATTATCGCTGGACACGATCGTGATACGTATTTAGATAAATTTTGGCGGTGCACTGACTGACTAAACATACAACCCAGATAATTATATAATAAACTAGTAGGTGATACGCAAATATAATCGATGTAGAATATATTTCTTAACGTACCTGCCTGTCATGTTCTTGTGTCACTTCAACAAAGTAGGTCCGATTAACCTGATCAACTTTAAAGTAAGTACATCTTGTTGGTATATTGGATGTTGAAAAAGGATAATATAGCAGAACACTTATATCAGATTTCAGACTGTTTACAAAATTAACTTATTATATTTACGTAGTGAGACGTACTCGTATACATAACATAGAATTGTGTATCTATTACGCTTAGATCTTTTAAAGTAACTACGAAACAGATTTTACGTCACACTGGGCGGTAAGAGAGATTTACCGCCCTTGGGCGCGACGGAAAATCTCACTTTACACCCAGATGAAGACGTAAAACTATGTACGCTCCACGGGCCGTAATAAATTATTTCTCCGGTTATCATCAATGGACAAAATTGTTCAAAACTAATGTATGTCACGCATGCAAAGCTAGTGTCAGAGTAGTGGAGGGTCATTCATTAATTTAAAAAAAAAACCAAGACTGTAACTGCTTCACCTAGGCTCCCCATAACATGTCGCGCTTAGTAATTAATGTGATTCGTATCGTAGATTTTGATTTTTTTCTGTAATTGACTATTTCCGATTTTTCCTAAGCATTGCTCTACAAATTTACGTAGTGTTGTAGTTGATTTTTAGTAGTTGTTATTCTTTAGTATATTATGTGAATATATTATATGTTAGTATTATATTTGGAGTACCGCAGTGTAATTATAACTTTTATATGTTTCTGTTACGCTATTCTTGCTAAAGCTTTTATTTAAGTGTGGGCCTATAACATACTCATACCACTACACTGATTAGTAGTCAACGTCAATCAAATACATAGATTGTAATCAAAAAAATAAACAAAAAAACTCCTTTACAAATCAATCATAAACATCGCCTTGTTTGGTTTTTTATAGTAGTTAATATATTCATTTTACATCGTAAACCATAGTTCATTATCATTTATCATAATGTTCGAAAGAAATGAAGTCTATATATAACCCTAATCAAATCAGGGTCATGTTTCGTCTAAACTGTATTTATCAGAGCCCTGAGTGTAAGTTTTTAACGTAACTTTACTTCACGAACGCGTTGGCGTTTCCCATATAAATAACATTATCACTTACGCGTTCGAGACGTTTTTTACGTCAAAAGACACTAGAACCTCAGGTAAAATTTGTTTTTTTGTTTGATTCCAAAACGTTTATGTGTCTTATACAAAACATGTATTATACTTGTATTATACATTAAAGATGCTCTTTGTTTGCTATTGTATTTATTATTTTATTATATTTATGATTTCGTTGGTAATTATAATTATAGTACGAAATAATTCCAGATTATCGCTGGACACGATCGTGATACGTATTTAGATAAATTTTGGCGGTGCACTGACTGACTAAACATACAACCCAGATAATTATATAATAAACTAGTAGGTGATACGCAAATATAATCGATGTAGAATATATTTCTTAACGTACCTGCCTGTCATGTTCTTGTGTCACTTCAACAAAGTAGGTGTTTGGTTTTTTATAGTAGCTAATATATTCATTTTACACCGTAAACCATAGTTCATTATCATTTATCATAATGTTCGAAAGAAATGAAGTCTATATATAACCCTAATCAAATCAGGGTCATGTTTCGTCTAAACTGTATTTATCAGAGCCCTGAGTGTAAGTTTTTAACGTAACTTTACTTCACGAACGCGTTGGCGTTTCCCATATAAATAACATTATCACTTACGCGTTCGTAAACGTTTTTTTACGTCAAAAGAAACTTACACTAGAGCCTCAGAGCCCTGAGTTTAAGTTTTTAACGTAACTTTACGTCACGAACGCGTTTTCGTTTCCCATATAAATAACATTATCACTTACGCGTCCGTAAACGTTTTTTTACGTCAAAAGAAACTCTAGAGCCTCAGAGTACATCCCGCAACAAAAATGATATTTCGGCAAATGTAAGGTTATGTAATCATATATTGTAGGAAAATTTGCAGGCAATAATGAATAGCTGCTATGGCAAGTTCGGGCAAGGTTACCAAAGTGGACCATTGGAGCACCTTGAGTTATACAACGCACGCGGCCGAGGATCGTAATCGGGTGTGCTCGCTTTCTTTGCAGGTTTATTGATAAACATTTGGCACTGTCGATGACGCTAAGCTTGCCAATAACTTACTTAACGCAAACATAATTAGTGTTGATGACTATCAATTTATCAGTACTTATCTGACTATACGTAAATATATTATGAATATACGTGTCAACCCTAGCTTGCGCACGCATCGCAAGACCGGTATTGTGAAAACAAATGATTAAATTACAATTCAGAAGGTCCGGACTTTTTTTATGGACTAACAACACTTTTTTAGGCATAGTACCTAACTACACACATTTTATATCTTATGCAAAACACGAGAATTTAAGCCACATTATATAGGTATGTCGTTAAATGATTAGAGTTGGTATTGTTTATTACGACAACAACGTGAACTGTGATACGGCACCAACACTCATGAATCGACCTGTACCTATGCGTACACGCATATTATGTGTAGACTGATTACTGATTAGTATGTGCGTACCGTCCAATCCAGTTTGCAAGATGTTAGGCAAGTTAGATTATTTATATGTAACCAGTACTAAAACGGCTGTAAAAAAATGGATCCCAGATTTATTACAATACATTAAATACATTGACACGTTATTTTTAAAGTTTTTTAAGTCGATTTGTGCTTGACATATGGCTATAATCATATAACTTTTGGTCAACTCCGGCAAAAAAAAAATTTTTGTTCCGTTTTCATGTTTTTTGGCATAAAAAATAAATTTTATTGAGAAAACCATGCCTGAAAACAAACAATGAGTTCAATAGTGGTACAATCGCCCTTAAGAAGACGAACGGTGCTGAGTTACAATCTTTTTTTTTGTAATGGGTTGTAACTCGGACGTGAATTTCTAAAAGGTTTATTGGATAATTTAGTCTCTACATATGGCAAGGATAACTCTGGCAAAATTATTCGGTTTCCTCATGTTACGCGGTGTATTTAATATGTCAGTCTCATATATTTTTATACATTATTAATAAATTATTTTACATAAGTGTAACAACGGATTACACAAGAATAATTAATTAACAAACCTCTATTCCTATGGTGGTAATAGGAATAGAGGTTTGTTAATTAATTCAAACAATACATTTTAAAATTTCTGGACGACTAGAGCGGAAGTGGCATTTGCCAAGCACTACACTGCAGCTGTCCAAGGCTGGCTGTATTAATAACAATCTTATGAAACGCATTTTCTAGTCATCGCTCATTACTCGCTCTATTGGTGTTTCAACGGAAACCCGACTGGGATGTGTCAGAATATGTGTCTCTCGTTATACATTACGTTGTACTTAAATTTAGACAGAATGTGCTATGATACGTGACCAGGACTTTCTTGCGTATGTAATAATTCGGTACCGACGCAGGGGGTAAAAACCCGAAAACAAACGAGGCCAAGTGCAAGACTTGTTCATAAAATAAACCTGACTCATACTTCAGAATCGAAATCAATGATGGATCCTAAATAGGAAAGGGTAAGAAAACAGGTATCAAGTTGTTGGCAATCGGATGCCTGCAAGTAAACTTTGGCTTACCGCCCGTTGCGTGGAATCATGTTTAGTAAATAAATACGTACTCTATGTGAAAACTTTACACTTAGTAACATTAAGATTATTATATTGAAAACTGCCCGACAAGGTCAGCGGTGCTACCGCGAAAAACGATATTCGTAAATTTCGGACGATTGTCTCTGAAAGATGGTCGAAATATACCAACTCCAATGTTCGTGGTAGGTACAAAGCCGTGCGTTTCTCTATATACAGTATGTATCTATACGAGAGGCATAGCATTTAACCCGTTAATGGCCATAACGAATCCAATACTATTTCGCACATTTTGTTAGTGTTTACCGACTATCTTTTGATTCATCATTTTTTATTTATAATTGACAAGTTACAACTTGTCAACTGTACTGACTTAGAAAACGTACCTACACGTTTTCTAAGTCGGTTAACACTTCCCTTATAATCTTGTGAAATGTTATGTTATTGTCATAACTTAAAAACACATTTCCATAAAACTATAAACACAACTATTAAGGCATTTCATTAAGTGCAACTTATCATTTATAAAACTGGTTGATTTAGCAGAAGTACCAGCCGACTAATTTTGAAATGATCGTGAAATCACCCTTATCAATCTTAGATATCACGCCAATATTAATATTTTTTTCTTAATAACATTGAGAAACAACTTTCTTCAACTGACATTTCGTTTGGATCTTAACCTTGACTTGTCAGATCTTAAGACTGTAAATAATCAATACATGATGCATTACAATTAAAATAGACTCATCATTATCTGAAGGAAAAAAATAATATGAGCTTGTATTTCAATAATATATCTATCTACCATAACCTTAAAGCTTTGCCTCTCGTATTAATACATGCTGTATAGGTACCCTGAAAACATGGAGACACATGTACACATCAATAATTACTATTGGTGGGTTAAATGTATTACAGAATTAAATAATTGTTTCCTACTATAGCTTACGACATTGTGTTATCTAATTGATATAATTGATGTTTTGACTAATATAAACCTAACCTGTAAGTAGATCGCGTGCTTCATAAGAAGTAAAAGTAAATGCAGGTCAGCCAACCAGATTACTCTGATCCATCCGTGGGCCGTGGCAAAGTGGTCAGTTGGCGTTGTGACAGCCCTGACCGTCGCGCTGCGGGCGCCTAATAACCTCGATCCATAATATTAAACTATCATCAACAATTTATTGTCGTCGTAATCGAATCGCACCTGTAAGTATATGGGATACATGCGGGCATTTTCACATTAAAATAACAATTAAGTGAAACATACAGGTGCCTAAATATTAGGCCGGAAGAATACTTAGAGCGTGGGCACACTAGAATTTCTGTCCCGCGTTTTCTTGGCGTTCACATATGTACGCTGCGGAGACGCCGCGAAGAGATCGCCACGACAACGTCCAGTGGCCGCCGCTATTAGTGTTAACATGCCCTTACAATACGGTGCAGGGTCATCGGGTAGTTTTATTATTATCTTTAAAAAAAATAATTTGTTTTTTTTTAATAGATTAACCAATTATATTTTTTTATAATCTGTTAAAATGCTAGAATAAGCCACAAGTTCAAACCTACTTGCACTTGCGTCTTATTATCTATTCAGTTTAAGAATGTGACAAAATGAACCAAAAACACTAAACACGAATAATTTATTTAATTTACCATTACGTAGGTACTGTCTGTGGTGCACTAGATGCTAGATGTAGGTACTTTGACAACAGTATTATAAAAAGGAAATGAATTACTTAAATAGAATGGGAAACATGCTATGTTGTTTATTGGAATATTATGGACAACACTTAGGTAAAAAATAACACAAAGACAACAAAAAGTAGATCCAGGGCATCGGACGGCTCACGTAGCTACAACAATGCACGTAACAACAGAAACTCGTCAAGACATAATGTCCACTTATCAGCAGCATGGTATGTGTGTTAAGGAACCCGTCTGACTTGTAGGTGATAACCTATATTTACTAACGATGTGTTACGTCTTCCTGACCGTGTTGCCATTGGTTGCGCAAACGCAGCCGAACACAGTTCACAAACGAACCACTGTACCTTGACCTACGGATTGGTGACAACTTGATGGGTAAGACATCGGTGCACATAAATAAATAAATACAATCAATATTAAGGAACAACCTTACACAAATACCCCTTGCCTAACAACAAGTTCAATTAGGATTGTGATGTGTTACAAGTGTTTATTTTTACGTTTACTATTAATAGATTGAGATGCTAATCGCAGTTAATTTCTATAAAAAATATATTGAGATACATAAATTTAATTACTGAAGCAGTATAAACGTATCTTCATAAATTTATTTCAATGCCATAAAGTCCTAAGTTTACATACAGCATACCTACCAGTCGCAATTTAAGTTGCCCGCTGTATAGCCTACGTCAGCTATCTTTGTTTTAGAACGTAGTGTATTATTTCTAATGCGATCGGTCGATTTCACGCCATGTCCAAAAGTACAACTATGGTCCAAACCTTTATAATTAGGCGAATCGCGTGTAATGGGACAAGCAATAATGGCCATGTATACCAGTAGTCACAAGTTGGTAGTAAGACATAGAAATACGAGTAACCCATTTGGGTTTTCGATTCCAATTTACTTATTTTAATAAAAACAACATTTCAATGGCAATTTATCTATTTAAATTAGACAAAAGTGCAAAACAGTTATATTCGCAAAAAACCCAAAAATCCACTACTTAACATAATCGTGATGTTTTATTTACAGGACACTTGATAACTTTGAAGTAGTTCCATTAAAGAAGCCCCAACTGCTAGTTAACTCGACGTGCATCAACCATGCCCACCCGACTATCGTGTTCTCATTTGGCTACCGGGGCAAAGTCGGAGGGCCGGCTACCACCGCGGTTCTCTCTGCCTACTTGGCTACCAAGAAGAGGAACGTTATTCTTCTTGATTGGGAGAAGGAAGCTGACGTCGGAATTCTTGGCCTGCCAATGACTTACATATTTTCAGCAGTCCCTAATGCAAAAATTGTAAGTATAGGTATTATAACCGATTATAACATAAAAGAAAATATATCTCCTTTCAAGCCTCATTATTCATAGTACAGCAACTATTGGATATACTAGGCTTGCATACACCATCAAACATGATAAATAATAATAACAACATCACAAGGAATATCTAGTACTATATTATCCGGGGTAAAAATAAAAAGTCGTAGAGAGGTCGTATACCTACGCTAAATTGGCTCTAAGTTTTTTTGTCTTGTTTGTACATATGACACTGTATTTCGAAAAAGTTTTATGCATCTCGTTATCAGTATCTTGCAATGTGTACAATAGGGTACAAAATTTTTTCCAGGTTGGCGATGATTTGGGTGAAGCTCTGACGATGCTGGCGCGAGCTGGGATGAATACGACGAGACTACATCTCATAGGACATTCTTTGGGTGCCCACGTGATGGCCTACGCGGGCAGACGCGCCAGAGAAAACGGCCATATAGTTGCACGGTAACCAGATGACATAATTCACTAACGGGCATCTTAATTGTTATTCATACCGGCGGATTATTTCAAGAGTGAAACAAACAATGATTTCTTCATGTGTTCGCCTACTGTAGTGTTTTATTTTACGACTATTTTCTTGTCACGCTTAACGAAATAGTTGCAACTCATTGCCCTTGCTCTTTCGAGGTTACATTACAAGTTACAAGTACCTACGTAATACGTGATGATGCTTTTCCGGAATACTGCTGAATAATTTCTTATCATTATCCTTTGTTCCGTCTTTGACTTATGTATTGATAATTATTAATATGACAAGTTTAGCATAGGTTTGAACAACTGTTTGCTTGTAGTTTTTAGAGGTAATAGATGACTCGGTACCTCGGTCGAGTAATCATATACTATAATATTTAACGATATTTCTCGCAGTTTTGATATGTAATGTATTCCGAAGGTGATTCTTACGTACCTACTTCCTAGCAGAATCACCATGTTATTAAATACATTAAAAAAATGTATCATATCTCGGAGTTTTAAACTAGAGTAGGTGGAAAGGTTCTGGCGAAAGATCAGCGTTGCGCACTTTCAAGTTTGTAGCCAACATGCTGAGTCAGCGCCAATTCTATACCACAACACATATCTCTTGAACAAGTTAGCTGAAAACTGCTGAATCCTAACATTAATGTAGTCCTTTCTGTTTGCGATTTGAGTGTTAGTTTATCTACATTACACTCTCACTATACTTGTAAGTTATGGTTAGATAAAGTTGTTACCTATCTAAAGGTTTTTATCTAGGTATGACACGTATTTATAAACAATTTGGCGCATTCAGGATCACAGGTTTAGATCCAGCACGAGCAATGTTTGAGGGCTCGCTACTGTCGCTGGGCGTGCGCAGCGGGCTGGACCGCAAGTGCGCGCGCTTCGTGGACATCATCCACAGCGACCCCGGCGGCTACGGCACCACCGCCTCCACCGGCACCGTGGACTTCTGGCCCAACTACGCGGGCAGTGGCGGCACGCAGCCCGGCTGCCCCAATGGCGACTTTGACATGTTCAGCCCTGAAGGTATTTAACTATTCATGGATGTATGCATTGTTCTTAAATATTCAGAACCCTCAGACCCAGAAGTTCCTCATTTTAAGTACGTAAACGATGTGGTAGGTAAATTATTTTGTATGCTCCAATACCTACTATTAAATGTCACTTAAATATTCGTGAGCATTTAACGATCTTGTAAGAACATCCATAATAGATTTGAAGAAAAGTTTATCACTCAATGGCGTACCTAAAACAGCACTATTGCTATTATACGGGCTAGGTTATATACATCTATAAGTCCGATTCACACAGCCAGCGGTCTCATTTCATTAATGTATTTATGTTATTGCTCCGAAAAGTTACATTTTTCAATTAAACGTGGAATAGGAAACTACAGAACAATAAAAAACAGGCCTAGAGTATGTTGGGTCCTGTACAATTGTATTATACCTAATTATAAATTTACTACAGTATATGAACTTCATATAACTTAGTGAATTACTAACGAAGTACCCGTATCGTAGAATATGTTAGGTATTAATACGAGGGTCTATGAATTACTAGCAATTTATTGAGTTCAAAACCTTTGCATAGTAATTTACAGCTTGGGACATAATACCCACAATTTACTTCCAATATGCAATACATACGCACCCACTGATTAAATTATCAAGTAGCAGGTCCAAGACACCAGATTCCGTGTCAAAACACTATCCTTAATTCATTATGCAACTGCATTTTGCAGTCAGCAGTGGTATAAAATAATAGAAAAATACCACATTTTGCTTAATGTAAATATAGAGATAGAGATAGATAAAGATTTTTTCCTAACTAGTGCGTAAAAAGTGCACTTTTCGCGTGCGTTAATTTCACTTTTTAAGGCACTTGCTATGAAAAATTAGGTTCGATACTCGTGTAAAAACTTCTTTAAGACTCAGGTGATTATCACCCTTGTTTCACTCGGGCTCCATCGTTCACCCTCGTCGAAAAAAAAATTTTTTTCACTAGTATCGAAATGTACTATTATTTGCATCTAAAGTACATTTTTTAATTTTACTTATATTAAAATACATGGACCCTCCAATGAATTTCCCAAAAAATCTCAAATTCTAAATGAATTTACATATAAAGTTACAGACAGGTACACTGATACCTCTATCTCTGATGAACCAGTCCCTGATAAAACTTTACGTTTTCAGAATTTCTTGACGATAGGAACTCTGAGTTCGTCGAATATTACGTGGCGTCCGAACAAATTCAAAATATGACACGGACAGAAAAGATGCGAATGATAACGCAGCGTAGTAAGTCGAATTTGCCACAGGAATAAATACGCATACGCTTCGCTTTTAGGATTGCTGGATTAAAAAAAAAATGCGGAAATCTAGCCACTGAAAATGGTATAGGTACGATTTATGAGAACGTAACTCTTAGCATCAGGTGCAACAGATCATCTGTTAAAATCATCGTTTATTTTTGTTTGTGTGGAACGTTTTACACGCCAGGTCATAGGCAGAATCAATTATCTGCTAAAACAGTGGCTTTGGACGAAATAGTCGTTTCTTCCTCTTTCACCCAACGTAGTTCTTTATGGTTTTTAACATTTTTATCTTTTGGTACTTCATTATTATTTATAAGTATTTAATGTTTTACCGAAATGAATAGGTAGTAGGTACTAAATCAGCTGGACGTGTTGTCCAGTTGTTATTCAAAATTTTATAGTGTTTTGTTTCAAAATAATACACAATCTTTTTTTTATAAAATGTAAGTAGGTACTGTCCCCCATTGGAATTTCATATTTCCCATAAGATAATTTGTGCTAGCTGATAGAAATCGATGAAATGCTATCAGTTACCTAATTTTAAGTTGGTTATAAAATCGTACCTATATTGTTATCAGGCCCTAGTTCTTAATATAGATTGGTTATGTATGCAGCTGGGTAACGTATGCGGAGTGAAATTTGGACAAAGTGCAATGTTGTTTTAAATAAAAAAAACACCATTATTTTTTTAAATAGTTATGTTTTTATAATAAAGTACCTAATAATGATTAATGTAAAGAAAGTTTACTCCCATGCGAGATGCTTTACGGTAGTTCTGAGGAACTTTGTCCATCCCTGTCGAAAACATAGATGTGGGCATTTTATACAACTCCCATTTTATTTTACAAATCAAGCTTTGCACATTTTTGGACCGAAAATTATCGCAATATACTCGCCTCTTCAGATTTGCCCAAAAATCTTCAATAGGGCGAAGTTGCGGAACATTAGGTGGATTTGATGTCTTCGGTACGTATGGGGTGTTTAGCTCCGCCATTTTGCTAAGTGTTTTTTTGGAATAATAGCTTGAGGCTAAGTCTGGCCAAAACACAGCATTTTCTCCTCTATGACTCGTATTTATGAAAACTCGCACTAATGGCAAACAACGCTCTATGTAGCGATCGGCGTTCACAGCTAAACCTGATTCAAAGAACACCGCCTTGGACATTCCGCGTTCCTGATGGCAAGCCATAGCAAAACTTTTTTGGGAAACTTGGTATGCTCAATATATTTCACGTTCTCATCAGTTGGACCATTGGTCTTCTCAAAATAGTAATTGCCTTGCCACTAGTTTCCATCTAACGTGAAATATGACTCATCATCCATGACGCAACTCACATTGCTTTTGGCGTAAAATATTTCTTTGACCAATTTACGCAGCCGTATTTTCTGAGTGGATGTTTGATTTTCGGAGACGGTGGATTTAAATTTTCTACACCGTTTATCGATGCCCATGTCTTCAAGATATTTTTTGACAGTTTTTCCGTCAAATTTAAATTTTCTTCCGAGCTCTCTGTAAGATTTAGCAACACGGCCGGCGGTAATTTTCTTTAGTCGAGCTCTCTCAGAAAACTTGCTCAAGCTGGGATAATTTCCAGAACCAGGCTTTCTAGCAGTGGTTGTTTTTTAAGGTAAAAGACGCTCAAATATTATAAATGGTGCTTCGACTCTCACCCATTTGTACAAAATGTTCCACCACCTTCGATTTCGGCCATAGGGGATGTATACTGTAGAAATTACATACAGTTTTACGACGGCGTTCTTGGTTATTTACCATAATTACAAAATCAAACATCCAATCCTTATGAAACTTACCAGATTGATTGACAGATATATAGACTTGATATTGACATACACACATATTTTTTTTAGATTTTTGTTTTTTACATTTTATATATTCAAACTTTGTCCAAATTTCACTCCGCATACGTTATTAATATAATTTATACTAGCATAAACTTTTGTATTATTAATTTAGCAAAAATCCTATAAGCATAGGTAGGTGATAGTGTTAAACAGAAAGCGACAAAGCCATGGCGATAGAATATGGGCGCCATTGGCAGTGTTTAACTGGGAGCAATGCTTCTAAGATGGTGAAGGTTATTAAATTAATGAAATGTATAACGTCGTAACAGCTGGTATGCTTTGCAGGACATGAGCTTTTAAACCTGGTAGCAACGCGCTTGCTCATTAATTTGTAATATTATGTGTCCAAAAAGAAGAGGCTGATCTACATTACAAAGTACCGAAATGCTAAATGATAATGTTTTACGCAGATGAAAAGGGTAATGCATAACTCAGTGACCCAGGTAATGAGTTTGTGTGTACGAGATACTATACTCGTAGATAAGTATCTGAGTATTGGTGAAATAACCAAAAAAAGTACCTAAGAATAGTACAGTACGATTATTTCTACAGTACGATTCTTTCTACTTTCACACTCGGGACGATTCGGTTCTGTTTGTCTTCTTAATTTAAGTTTATTGAATGATATTAATAAACAATCCTTAGCCTAAGCATAGAAAATTAATTAAAATTCTAAATATTCAAATAGACTATAATTAAAAGTGTATCATATAGGTATGTAGGTACAGTCAGCGTCACATAGTTGGCAGCATTCAAAGTAGCTAAATAATTCGGTACACCATACAAATTCTATGGTGTACCAAACTTTATGTAATTAGAATTACCTTTTCCACTTTATGCAATAGGTGTCGCTAATCTTAGCTAGGGCCATTAGACAATTCTGGCTCTAAAATGTAAAGAAATACCGATCTATAACAGATAATGCCACATTCCAGACCTGTGCAGTCACGACCGCTCCTGGCGGCTGCTCGTGGAGTCGATACAATCGCCCACGGCCTTCCCGGCAACGTTCGCTCCGGATTACGACACCTGGGCGAGGTACCCCGCTCGATCCTCGCACACCATTTATATGGGAGACTTGGTCAACACACGGTAAAGTACCAACCCTAACTTCACTTAACCATACTTAGTACCAGTATACTATTTGGACTTATACGAACAGGCGTCCAATTTAACTGAGAATTGAGTTAATTGAATTTCTTATACTGTCAATTCCCAATTATGGCAGATGTTAATCGTACACAACAAAAATATGTTACTTTTTAATGTCTTTTAAATCTGGTTGTGAGATGATCGTGTTACTTTAACAGTATTAGCCTTATTAGTACTTATATTACGGCCTCCTTTTGTAATGACATCCAAGGAACAGGCATTTTTGGGATGTTAGTATGCGTGGTACAATATCGTAGTATACTTCATAAATATCAAATAAAACATGTTATGAATGTCCCGTGGACAACGAGATAGAATTACAAGAAAAAATATATTGCTATATAATTCCTTCTCCTTGGACAGAATTTATATTATTTAGCACAATCGAGATACGAGAAATTGTATTGAAATGATAGAACTATTCCAAAGATAATTCTGGATTTTACAATTCTACTAGGTAACTACGATTTGGCTGTCCGCGGCTCCCGTGTCTTACAGTAGCATTCGCGAAATATTGTCAAAACGTTGACGGCCCTTCATTTATGCGTAACTTTTCCGTGTTTCCAGTGCTACAGGCGACTATTTCCTGACCACGGCGGCCACGTCGCCCTACAGCATGGGGCTCCGGGGCCTAATCCCCGACGACAATCAGACGAGAAGACGACGAAGCTCGACCCTCACCCGCCTGCTCAAGTACCTCAGGTGATACGTCGCCAATACCATGCGAACTACTCGGAGGACTGTCTATGGCTTCATAAATAATGTTTTTAAGTGAGCCCCTAGAGATCCTATTAGTCCTGTATTCCGGGTCTAGTGAGCATTACGGTCATACAGACTGATTCAATAATTATTCAATGGATAATATTTTGAAATGAGAATTCATGAACCACCAAAAATGAGTATGACGTTCATCAAACATTATCATCATGTCCGTGTAAGATGTTAGCTTATTTGTATTAATAAACATGTTTAAGAACATGTAATAGTATTAAACGTACTGTAATTATACTAGGAGTGTAAATAAATACAAATTTATTTTTAAGAAATTGTTTTCATTTACTAAATTCTAACTATTTACAATAGAATACAAAATACCGCTAATTGGGATTATTTATACATTTTGGCAATAAAACATATCTATAATCTATATTACTTTCTAATGGAAGTTATGATAATTACAGTTTGAAGTAGGCAGCTACATTACAACTATGACATTGACATTACATAAGTATAATAAAAAAACTACAATTTTTATATATAATATACGTACACTTGTACAGTGTATTTGTATAAACATAGTAAACATACTAAAATTCATAAGTAAATACTACTGGGCATAATTAGAAACTAATTCTACCTTTGTCTAAAATTACAAACATTGTTTTACAAATAGAATTATACAACAGTTGTAAATTACAAACTTGTTGATAAATTATTCTATATGTTGTTATGTACCTACATATTGTATAGGTATAGATAAATTAGCTAGAGCGTGGAATTGCATCTGTAATGGTATTGTATGTTTATAGGCATTTTATATTTGAAATTTCGTTTTTCCAGTACAACCACTAGAAATGCAATTCTACGCTCTCGCTTATTTATCTATACCTACTTAAATAAAAAAATCAGCAGCAATATCAAATCACTGATAATTGCCACCAACTGATTCAAGAATTTTACGTTTTACTTTGCCCGAAAGTAATGCGATAAAGCGTAGGTAGTCGTGTAATAAAAAAATATATGACCCACCCATTTTAAATGAATATTGCTAATAAACATGTTGATAGATAGTATAAACTTACTAACTCAACAACCTTATCGAAATTTAGTTATTTAATAGTATTCCTCAAGATCGCTGTTCAATAATACCAGCACGAACAGTTGTGGAAATTCAGTGCAGTTAGTTTAACTGAAGCTATTCGACTGAAGTTATTATATTCGACTGAGACTAATTGAAAGTTCGGCGGTATGAAATCTAATACTTAACCGACTAACTTGCCTCACCGCCCAGATGTTGATGAAAAACTTGTGTCACAGACGACATAATATCAGAAGTATGACAATGAAAAGGCATGACGTCGTGACGTCTGCGCCACAGCATTCTGTCGACATAACTTGCGTCTATGGCATTCAAATGGTTAAACTAGTCGCAGTTCTACAGAACTATGTAACTACAATATGATCGTGTAACTCCTTCACTAGCCGTTTCAGTTAAGTTTCGTGGCAGATATACACACAATTATATCGAAATAGAACAAAAGAGTGTATGTATTATCTCGCGTGGCGTAAAGTCGCCTCGACGGCTCCATTGCGTGGCGTAAAGTCGCCTCGACGGCTCCATTGCTCGTCGTAAACATCAGTCCCCTCCCTGCCGCGGTCCGCATCAGATGTGAGGTTTTAGCAACGAAAATACTCTTGTCAATAATTAACTGTTTAAATACCATCAATAAGTTTGAAGACTTTAATCGAGGTATTTCGATCACAAAATTACACTCGTGAGGTCAAATCACAGCTCGGTCTCAATACAAATCGATTAACTATTTTCTTCTAATATTGTCTTCGGTTGCCGCGATAATTAGGTACTTATGTAATAAAACAACTGAAACGGGTTATATCGCGTATACTAATTTAAACTTCATCCCGGCGTTTCGAACCCTTTTCTTCTGTCTCAACATATTTTTGAGTTGTTAATATAACAGAAAACTGTTGTGGTAGTAGCTTTTTTTATATATAATATTTAATATAATGCGCGTTGTAGCACCATTTCGTACAACAGACACCCACGGCATTAACTACACGGCTCATATTGCAGTTTAGTTGTTTGTGACCCTTGACAATTTTATAACAAATAGTAATGGCTAGACTAGACTAATATGTATCCGACAGTGCTCCGTTCACTAGCTCACAAATACCTGTGTTACGTGGGCGACGTGGAGTAGAACCTCTTCATGGTGGAGTCGATGTCGACGATGGAGCTTCGTATGTCGTGCGTCGCCGCCGTTATGTTCTCAAAGGTGGACGCAAGCCGTTCTAGAGCACGAGCCTGCGGAAGCATTCTGGTTATAGCTGGTATAATTGTGACATCATCTAGCAAAAGGGACCTTATTGTCGATGGCGCTTACGTCGAATCGCGTTGAGTTTGTATTGCGGCATCTTGAACAACGGCGTAAGTGCCATCAACAATGTCACAATTAAAAAATCTGTTTACATTGTCATTTTATAGAGGATTTTAATAGATAATATACAGTAGTAGCCAGAATAATTTTATTGTAAGTGAGCAACTTAATTACCTACCGATTAGATTTTTAGGGTTCCGTAGTCAACTAGGAACCCTTATAGTTTCGCCATGTCTGTCCGTCCGTCCGTCCGTCCGTCCGTCCGCGGATAATCTCAGTGACCGTTAGCACTACAAAGCTGAAATTTGGTAGTAATATGTATATCAATCACGCCAACAAAGTGCAAAAATATAAAGTGGAAAAAAAATGTTTTCTTAGGGTACCCCCCCTATACGTAAAGTGGGGAGTGATTTTTTTCTTCATTCTAATCCTAACGTGTGATATATTGTTGGATAGGTATTTAAAAATGAGTTGGGGTTTACTAACATCATTTTTTGATAATGTCAACATTTTCGGAAATATTCACTCCAGAAGTAAAAAAAAGTGTGTCCCCCCCCCTCTAACTTTTGAACCACAAGTTTCAAAAATATGAAAAAAATCTCAAAAGTAGAACTTTACATAAACTTTCTAGGAAAATTATTTTGAACTTGATAGGTTCAATGGTTTTTGAAAAAATCTATATATATAAAAATGAACCCCTATTTCTCTTGGTCACGCTATAACTTGCGAACGGCTTTACCGATTTGGCTAATTTTGGTCTTGAAATATTTGTAGTAGCTCAGGGAAGGTTTAAACGGTGAGAAAATATGAAAAAAGATCGAGTAGAGAGATCGAGAGAGAATATACTAAAAAACGAAAATATTGTTCCCCGATACAAACTTATCAACTCGAAAAAACTGTAAGCGCTGCAGGATTTCATACATCTTACGCGTTTTTGGTAAAATGGTCGCAGGATTGCATATATCTTAGGCTTTTTTGCGAGCAAAATAGGTACTTTATATTATTCCAGCACTAAAGTCGTTAAGGCGATAGTTTCTAACAAATTGTTAATAAATTAGCCCTTATTCCCTAAGATATGGCTGTCAAAATCTCTATTGAATGACAAGACACACTTCCTCACTTCAGGCCCGGTACCGCGAAGATCGAAGTTCGTATATGTCGAGCATTTCTCTTTTACTCCAATTAAGGCGTTAAGAGTGACAGAGACAATCGTCCGAAATTTACGAATGTCGTTGTTCGCGGTAGCGCCGCCGGTTTATGTATAAATTCGCGTTTAGTTTTAACCGTAAATAAGAATCTGCACTAATATTCATCGCCCAATGCGACCGTCCCCTCCGTTGTCTTACTACTTCAGATGGGTGCTGAGTGTGAGTGAAGTAGTGAGACAAATACGAACATTTCCGAGAAAATCCGATAGGAAAGGATTATTCACTACATCTGAGCCCCGAGTGTATGTTTTTAACGTAACGATTAGCGTTAGTTACCTATATTATATCAGTATCACTTACGCATTCGAGACATTTTTTACGTCAAAAGAAACTTACACTTTTAGAGCTTCTGTACTTTAAGCTCGCGCGCAGATTATTTCTGAATAATGGGGTCGGAGTATACATGCCCATACATTAGGTTGAAATTGACTGACTGACTTCAAATGATGCTGGCTGGTTATCACTCCATGTTACAACCCCTTCTTACTACTCGTGGTGGGACTGAAATTGACAAATTTTTTTCGAATTTTCCATGTATAGTTGGGATCTATATAACTCTTTCTTTAGTTGTCAGAATCCTTTGTGGGCCCGTATTTAGGGTTCTGTACTTAATATTAATATGTCAACAACAATGTATCAAATACCTAGCCCATTTTTAACTCTTAAGTGGGAACACTTACTGTGACGGACGAAAAACTACGGAACCCTACACTGAGCGTGGCCCGACACGCTCTTGGCCGGTTTTTTATGTCCATAAGAATTGCCAGATAACTTACTTTATACTTAATTCCGTTTGATAGACAATAAAGATATAAATATTGTTTTGTAGTCACCTGAATATGGGAAGATTCCGCTAATCGCTCCATGGCCTGTGAATTTACGAGCGTGGCGTGCGCCATTTGAGACATGGCTGCTGCTTGGTCGCCCATAACTTTCACCTGAAAACAAGTTGCCGTAACGCATAACATGTGATACTTAGAGGAAAACATTTCTTCTTTAACATAAAGTAACATTTGTATTACTTAATTATTTATTTCATCTTTATTGTACAATACAAATAAAGAAGAGAAATTTAAATCCTGCCTCGGACGCCAGGATCCGGTTTCTTAAGTATATAATTATCATATATTTCAAAAGCTTTAATACTTAGATACAGGTTAATTTCTAAAATGACTTGAGTCTTATTTAGTTGATAGACATTTTTTTTTTAATTCTATTCATTTTTGTGTACTTAATGGATACTTGTCCAAAATTCTACATCTAGTGTTCCCCAAGGGTCACTCCTGGGACCCATACACTTTATTTTCTTTCGATGGCTTGCCTAATTCTGTTAGAGAAAGCAGACGTTACATGTTTTCTGATGACTTACAATTGCAGTAGTGGTAGATAATAACTATAATAAGCATAAATTATTATTACAGAATGAAGTCAAGAAGCTATCAGAATGGTATTAAAATATATCTAATAATGCTTGCCGCGATATCTTATACCCTGAAGTTAAACCCTATACAACATCAACATATTTATCAACAGCATATTTTAATTTTTTAAATTCTATGTAACCTTGCTTGCATAATTGATGAAAATATCTTAAATTATAAGACATGCAGTTTTGAGATATAATATATTGTAAAGCTATTTTCAAAATAACTTAGTGCAGGAGATACAACGAGAATTAAAGGATACACAGTGCATCTCGAACGAATTTTAATGTAAAATTATTAGAAAGAAAAGAAAGAGCGTCGGATTTACTATTATTATCAAAAATTTCAAGTGGCCTGAGATTCTGTCAAAGTGAATATTTGAAACCCTACACACCCCATTGGCCCTTATCTCTGTTTTACCAATGTTTTACAGATAGCCAGCCGTAAGCTCAAATTCTCCAGTAAAACGAGTTTTCACAACTTACCAGTTTTTCCATAACAATCCCTTGGCGCTCCTCGTAATCCATCATGGGCTCTTCAAATGCCAGGACGGGTTCAGACTCTAAATGATTCTGGTCCATGCTTGTCTCATTATAAAAGTTGTCATCTACAAATTGGGACTCCTGCTTCACAGAACTGCGGGATTCTGTAAACGAGTATTTTAAGTTTTAATATATTGTTGAAGCTATATGTTTATGCCTGCCGTGTGATGCCTTGTGACTAGAATAGCACCCCCCCATCTCCTCCGGCGGGTGTCGTAAGAGGCGACAAAGGGAAAAATCATACGAACGGGCAGCAGCGTCCGTCGAAACCCAATCTACAGCTACTGCGGTCGCCAACCCGCCTGCCAAGCGTGGCGACTATGGCAACTATCCCCCAAGATGATACAAGTCATATTTGTGGGAGGCCTATGTCAAGCAGTGGACTACATATGGCTGAAATGTACATGTATATTTTATAGTATATTTATGTATGGGGTACAATAGTCTTCATTTTCTATTAAAGTACTTATGTGTTTATTTTAAACTTTAATTTATTTGGAGGACATAGTCATTAGTATTTGTCCTAAACATTGTGTTACTAGAGACTAAGTGAAAGAGAGGCAATGAGACCACATGGTGCTACCTTCATTAAGCTCCATACATTAGAGCTGTCTGCTTTCATATTGGCCACTTCTGTAGTTCAATTGTGGTCAAAAAAGTAAGATCCTTTATGAGTTAAAATAAAACTAAAAAATTATGGAAGTGATATCAAAATAGAAAAATAACTAATTAACACACATTGCCCTTGCCAGGATTCACAGCTGCAATCTCCTGCTTAGTAGACAAGAACAGGAAAAATAAAAAGATATTCAGATTACAAGTTACAAATTTACTTACTAGTAGATTTACTGACATCACTTGCTAGAAACAAATCCCATATTCTTTTTTCAATATTGGAACACAAGCTGTTGGGATCACCTCCACCTGACATTACTTTATTCCTCACAGTAGATTTCTTGTCTGCCCAATACTAAAACAATTCAAGTCATAAATATATATACATGGTGATTCTTAATTAGTGATTTGGAGTAGAAAAAATTAATGAAGTTAGTAGATGAGGTCACTTATACATCCATGTTTAATTATTTATAGCTAATGACATTCTTTAAACCAATCACCACTGGATGTTTATGCTCACTCTTCAATAATTCATATTTAATAAAGGAAAGTAGACAAGTGTCACATTGATTCCCCTCTGGCCATTTCTGCAACTGCAATTTGCAAGCAGGTCTGAAGAATTTACAGTCTTTCTTCACAACCAGTTGTGAATGAAGATTTCTATGTATTCATACAAAACCAGTTGGGATCATATTTTGCACCATTACATTCAACAGATTCGTATTTATACTTGGTGTGCCCTTCCACTTTTAAAGTTACATAGCTAGGCTTGCATAGGAAATTCCTTTAAAAAAATAAGTCCTTGCCTTGTAACTGGTTACAATAGTATTTTTTCTTTAAATGCAACTGGTTGCAAATTACAATAGCGTAAAACAGCCTAAGGATTGCTAAAAAAAAACTAAGGTCAATGTGGGTAAGATAGGTGGTGGCGGTGGGTAAGATAGGGTGGGATACTTTATTTTTAAGGGAAGTCTGTCATATGACACTAAATAAGTAAATACCGATCAGAAAATGTCGGAAATTGGTCAGTGGTCTTTCCTGATAGACGGTCTCACCCACATTGATCTTATTAAGGTAGGATTTGCACCTCCAGCTTTAAAAGCTGACAACCTGACGCACCCCCACCACAGTGGAACCTGTCAAAATATCTAAAGTATTTACAATGTCTTCTTCAAGATCATCATATTTTACTAAATTATAAAAAATGGCCAGTCTGTAAAATTGGCCATACAATTCTTTGTATTGGACAAAATCCAATTAGCAAAAAACAAACAGACATTGTGTGCCAGAGAAGATTTGAAATACGGTGAAGACTATTCTATCATTGTTGTTTATAAGATGAATACTGATTGTTTCTATATACTTGAGGTTGTAGAGGTTTGTGTACTTACTTTTATCCATGATTTCATAGGTCTAGTAGGTCCACTGATGCCATTGGCTATCCTGGTAAGTTGAAGCCATAACTTCTTGCTCTCCTCGCGCCCTTCCAGTCCTCTCAGTAGCCCAAGAGCCAAAGTTTGGTGTTTTTCCATGAAGTCTACAATCGCTACAACCTGATCCAAGCTTGGACGAGACTAAAAAAATAATATGAAATAGAGGTTGAATACGTTCTGGACACTAAACTAAACAACTTGTTCAAATAACTTGATTTCCTTTCAGACCGCTTCTTCCATATAAATTTTTCGTAGAAGAAACTTTGAATTCTCGCTCGAAAATGATTGAACTTGCAAGTAAGAGTGTGCACTTACGGCAATTGAACGGTCCGACATGACTAAAATTTATGTTAAAATGTTGAAAAAGAAGTGCTGTCGAAGTACTTTGATTGGACACAATATTCTCTTGAGGTACAATTTACATTTCGAAACTTATGCGACTATGGAAATTAATTCGAGTATAATAAACTCCTGTAAAAAGTCGATAGCAGTTGATATGACAACCATTGGTTGGGGTCTTGCTTAACTTGTTTTTTTTTTTTTTTTTTTTTTTTTCGTCCATCTGGACAGGCTAAAGCTCTAAGCCATACTGCCTTGTCATAAGTAGTTTGTTTTTTTTTTTTTCTTAACTTGCTTTGCTCTTGGGAGCCGCGGTCCGATTCACGCTCACACTGCTGACAGAGCTGACAGCTGGTCCGAATCAGGCCCCGGTACCGCGAACATCGAAGTTCGTATATTTCGGGATCTTTCTCTTTTACTTTTTTTATTGTTTTTTTTTTATGACAAACGAGCAGACGGATTTACTCCAATTAAGGCATCATGAGAGTCATAAAGACAGTCATCCGAAATTTACGAATCTTGTTTTTTGTCGTACCGCTGTTAACGCGCTCAATGCATCGCAAAAATGGCGTTATTTATAAGGCCAGGTATGAGCGTGAGCGCCATTCGGAGCACAACCAGCTGTGAAGTGAACATGACAGTTGTAACATGATTTTGCCAATTCGCGCCTATTCAATGACTACCCCTATACGAGAATTTCAATCATCTTACTCTTTTACTCCTATTAAGGCGTTATTAAAGTGGGAAACAATAGTTTGAAATTTCGCGGTTGCGCTCCAGAAATAATGAATTGATCCGACCATGAGCGTGCTCAAAATGCTCAAAGCGTGATTTGGACCTCGGCTTGGGAGTGTATGGGGTTTTGGGGTTATATGGGTTACATGGGTTATACAAATATCCGGCATGCAAAACTACTCTGTATTGCACGTTAAATTTTGCAACAAAATTTAGCAATAAGATATCAAACTATAAAAACGTAAAATTTTTATACTGATTTGTTATGCAGTCGCCATCAGGGTATATTGGAGCTGTACAATGCACAATGGAGCAAAGTTAGTGTTTACCATCTCGTGCTAATATTGAGCGTGTCTCACCGCGAGATGATATTATATGATATTGATAATGATTTTCGATAGCTCCCGAGCTAGCAAAAGGCTCCAAAATTGAACCACGGCTATAGCGAAAGGTTCAAAGTGTGCATTCTTGAAGACTTCTATTCTTTTCAAGAGACTTATTCAACGATACCCCACACAATAGAGTTGAGGCGGAAAAAAAAAACATTTTTTATGTAACCGCTTTTTTGAACAAAAATAATTACTTAAATAATGTTTTCCGTAGGTACTATATACTAAACTACGTAGGTACACTCCGTTGTCTAATATCGCAGGATATCTTAGCTTATTTTAACCGATGAGGTTGGCCAGCCAGAACAGCAAGATTTGTTTAGGTACCAATTACAAATATAATAACTACCCTTTTATTTACATTTGTTATTCATCGCAGTGGTTCAGAAGCCATTTACTTTTAAAACAGTAAATATAAGGACAAGTGAGTATCTGATAATATTGCAACATTCAGTCCCGGTACCGCGAACATCGAAGTTCGTATATTTCGAGCATTTTTCTCTTTTACTCTAATTAAGGCATCATAAGAGTGACAGAGACAACCGTCCGAAATTTACGATTATCGTGTTTCGCGGTAGCGCCGCAGGTCACTGATAGACAGACGGAAAGACAGCGAAGAATTAGTCATAAGGCTTCGTCTATATCATTAGCGTATGTAACGTTCAGACTATTTAAAAATTAGCATTTTCAAACAACAGCATGCACTAATTGAACAGTCACACTTAATTAAAAGTGTATTTATAAATACATTACGGTCTTTAATAGCCTCATATATATCAATAGTGTACACAGACGTATGTTCTGCAAAGCAATATGTTCGGTGTTTGGCTATGGGGAATGATATTGTTGTTTGTAGGTAAGTCACATAAATCACATCACATCATCAGCTTATCGTGCACTGCCGGACATAGGCCTCCCCAATTTTACGCCATCGTGTTCGATCCTGTTCGCATCCAGCTCCTTCCAGCCATCCTATGCAAGTCAGGGGTCACTCCACCTTGGCTGAGGGCGTCCTACACTACGCTTGCCGAGACGGGGTATCCACTCAAGAACTCGTTTACCCCAACGGTTATCGGTTCTACGACTAATATGGCCAGCCATTGCCACTTCAACTTGCTAATACGGTGGGCTATGTCGATGACTTTGCCGGATTACCTCATTTCTGATTCGATCCCGCAGAGAAACGCCGAGCATAGCCCTTTCCATAGCCCGCTGAGCGACTTTCAACTTGTGGGCCAGCCGTACCGTCAGTGTCCACGTTTCGCCTCCATACGTCATGACGGGTAGGACGCACTGATTGAAGACATTCGTTTTAGGCACTGTGGGAAAGACGATGTGAAGACTCAACGTAACTTCCCGAATGCTGCCCAACCTAGCTGAATTCTTCTATTCACCTCGTCCTCGAAGTTATTTTTACCCATCTGCAATGTCTGCCCGGGGTAAACATATTTTTGAAAAACTTCGAGAACGGCACCGTAACGTACCGCGATCGGTTCCGCTAATACATGCTCATTGAACATGACCTTGGTTTTGTCCAAGTTCATCCGTAGGCCGATATGCACAGAAGTGTCGGCCAGGTCGTTCAGCATCCGTTGTAGGTCCTGCAGTGTTTCTGCCACGATGACGATGTCGTCAGCAAAACGGCAGAACCGATTTGGACGATTTTGGGTTCATTGTGATCATCTTAGCCAAAAGATTAATAGTATGCTTAAAAAAGAAAAAAATCAATCTATCAAAAAGACCCAGGACTTCAGGCGGTACAAAGTTCGCCGGTACAGCTAGTGTATGACATAGATATAGTAATATAACTAGATCGAGTACTAGCCCGAAAAAAGCGAGCCTAGTGTGATAGCTACCACGCAGACCTACAAATTTTCGTACCACTCCTGTACTAATAATATAATATTATCTGTTTAGTTCAAATATGCGATAATTGCCTTTAAATTCCGTGCAATCGAACTTCTATAATAATATTTTCATAACTCTGACTAATTGATACAGGCAGTTCACGTAGTAAATTAAACATGCATCTAGTTTTGTCTTAAAAGACAAATTGGGCAGATTGAGTGATATTAGGGCAGCTCGAGCTGCCGGCGTGATCTCTACACCGATCTGGTACATAAGATCACTATTGTATTTAATGGAATTTTCCTAACTTCTAAAATTAACGTGGTCCCCTATAGAAAGAGACAAAGGTCTGCGTGGTAGCTATCTCACTAGGCTCGCTTTTTTCGGGCTAGTACTCGATCTAGTTATATTACTATATCTATGTATAAACCTATATAGCTATAACTCTCCTAATAAATGTGTCCTTCATTAAATAAAATTTTATTCAGTGACGTGTGCCATGGTGCTTGGTTGACCTGCATAACCTTATTGTTTCAGTCTGAACACAAAGTCGTTAATCTGGAACACCTCATTTACATCTGCAACCAGCTGTTTTCAGTGATCATACAATAACAATAAATAAAGTTATGCAAATTATCTTTGACGATTACGTAGATAGCGTAATAGCATGACTAGATGATATCTACCTATTGATAAATATTTAATTTAAAAAAAAACATAAAAGAAACATAGCTAAACATTACTAACCTACCTACATCAAATCTAAAAAATGTTTTCTATTTGTCCTTCGCTATGTTGCAGAATTTCAGTAATGAGAAGGTCTATACCTAAAGATAATTTATAGTTGGCTTCTTATTTTTATTGTCTCGAAAGATGTAAGAAAATTATTTACTTAGAGTGTCTTTCTAGAGCATAGCGCTGTCTTTCTCTTGGGCGAACTTGAACCCGTCACTGCACTCAGGACTCAATCTTTTTAACACTTTGAACGCCAAGAACCTCTAAAATGGCCGTGTGCTGTCGTGCCTGCCACGCCACCAACCTTTATTGTGGCAACGGCGGACGCTGTCAAAGCAATTGTCCTACTGACAGATAAGGTTTATATTTGTTCTTCACTAGTCGAGACGTTGGCGTACACGTCACATTTTTACGCGTGAGGAAAAGCGTTCAAAAGCTTTAACTATAACTGTGAACTTGTATATAATTGAATTCACCTTCGCAGGTATTTTGCACGACACGGATGCAGCTTATTTTCGCTGTTACAAAGGGTAAGAATAAACTAACTCGTTTACCTACCTTATTTCTACATCCATGCATGATAACATTAAGTATATTTATTATTTATTCAGGATCGTTATAAATGTTATACTTAATAAACTGTTTAATTTTTATTTTGAAAAACAGGATAACAAATGTGAAAACAGTAACATTATATATAATTAACTAATAACAAAAAATAAAATCTTATAAATAATAAACCTGTCTTATATACTTAATTGAAGCACTTGGTGAAGATATTTAACAAAATGTCATTACTATTGATTTTAGATTGTTTCTCAATAAGGTTCGGACAAACGCCCGTCATTTTGAAAACATAACCCTGTTCCGTAAAACGGAGACTACCTTGTGATGCTACTATATTATATTTTATATTGTTTATTCATTAACGCGTCTCTTTATTATCCGACCTGAAGTCAATTGCACCTTTCATTTATCGCGTAAGTGAAAATATGGAAACAATTAGTCGTTTTATTTAATCACGACAGTGAATTGTTCACATAACCCCACTTACCATTCCAGCTTCATTGATTAATTGTCGCTGAATGTATACCTACTTACGAATTATGATATAAAAATGTTAAAAATAATAATATTTTACAACATAAGGAAGTCTCCGTAGCACGGAACAGGGTTATGTTTTCAAAATGACGGGCGTTTGTCCGAACCTTGATTATTAGAAATCTAAATTAAGTTTTTAAGCTTGTCCGCTTAAACTTAATTTAGATTGCTAATGGAGAAGGAAATAGGAATAAGCACGAATTTTACTTTGGATTACCGATCTGTTTTTGCCTAATTTTAATGATGACGGTAATTTGTATTTTCAGATCATTTTTTAGCTTTGATGTTTT
Organism: Grapholita molesta; assembly: GCA_022674325.2. Lineage (NCBI taxonomy): Eukaryota > Metazoa > Arthropoda > Insecta > Lepidoptera > Tortricidae > Grapholita > Grapholita molesta. The sequence continues at coordinate 19,591,932 of CP053121.2, read as the reverse complement.
TCCATTGACAAAAGCCAATCTAATTATCAATTCAACATGTTTTAACCGTACTCGCCCGACACTTGGTTACACATTTGGCTACATGGGCAAGGTGGATGGGCCTGCCACTACCGCTGTAATGTCAGCCTTCATAGCCACTCAGAAGTGGAACGTGATTCTCTTTGATTGGGAGAAGGAGGCTGCCAAAGGAATTCTTGGTCTGCAATTAAGTTACGCACTTTCAGCAGTTCCGAATGCAAAAATTGTAAGTAACCAGCCTTACTTTGGTTTAATTAAGTTTTTTTTATACAACGACGGCGGCAAACATGCATACGGCCCGCCTGAAGGTATACAGTTACCCGAGCCTATGGATGCATGCAACTTCAGAGGATTCACATGCACGTTGCCTACCCTAAAAGTTGTTGGAGCTCTGGGAACCTTATACCCACCATCAGGAACACAACACCTGAAAGGTAGCAGTGCTGTTATGCCTGTGGTCTTCTGTAAGGAGGAGGTATACTTGAGCTTCTCCAGACTCAAGCGTTATGGTACTTCGCTGGGCCCTACCTCTCATTGTTGGACGTAGTTTAAGGACAAAATTATTACATTAAAAGATTAATAAAGATATATAAGTATTAACATTTATTAACTTTTTAAATACAATGAAGGTTAAAATCATTCAATATATATCTGTATATGTCTTGTTTTAGTTTTCTTTAGTTTGAATTCAATTCTAGTTTTTTTGTTTTTAAGTTTATTTGTTTTAATTATTATATTAAAAGTATTTATTATATGATGTTTTCCGGACCGGTTTACTACTATGGTCAATTTTAATGGCCTATCAGCGTCCTTGGCGACTAAAGTCTATTCGAAACTATCGTCGTTAAAGCAAGTATAAGCATTAACAATTTGTTTGAGCACAAACGCACAAATAACGCTTCGTTCAGTCTGAATTTTTAACTTCTTGGAAGTCTGGGAACACTATTACAGGAATAATGAATCAAAATGTAGAAAATTAAATATTATGGCATTGAATTGTACACCTTTTCCATAATTAAATATGACTGTTCTTAAAAGTTGAGAACTAAACATTGTGGAATTATAGGTACCTAAACCTAACTCTACCGAACATGACCCATGCCTCGTCAGTTAGAACATTGGAAGATTTTAACCCCATTCATATTTTTTTTACCAGGTTGGTAACGATTTCGGCGAAGCTGTGTCGATGATGGTACGAGCTGGGATGGATATCACAACCCTACACCTCCTAGGATTTTCCTTGGGTGCCCACGTAATGGCGTTTACTGGTCAAACGGTTATAAAAAACGGCTATGTCGTACCCCGGTAACACAACTTCTTACATAATTGAATTGACTAGTGAATATATTTTTTTATTTATTGGACCCAAAATGGTCGCCATGGTTAAAATCAGCCGGAAGAATAGTACATTACTACAGAGGCAGGGAAGTAAGGGGTTCCCGGCCGAGTATGTAAATATATAGACCGGCTTGTTGCCAGGCTTTTCACGCCGAACCTTTATTAATAGTGCTTTTCTCAAACATGCAAAATAAAAACTGAGAAATAAAAGTTTTATTTTCTGAAAAACTAAAAGTAGGTAATCTTGCCAAATAAAACTGCAAAATTTACCATAAATTTAATAGCCGTAGTAGCAGAATGTTTTAGAATCAACAAGCAAATGAGACACATTTTTTCCCCTCACTAGCTCGTAAAGCGCTTGTTTATCCTTTAATACGAGAGGGTAAAAACGCATTTTATCCACTAGTGATTAAAGTAAATTGACTTCTCATAGCTCTTATTGCTATGGTTTTAAAGTCTAAATTCGCGAAGTACAGCTCACATGCCCGCGCGGGCGGCGGAGGCGGGCGCGGGCCAGCCTCGCTAACGCACCGAGTTGAATATCAAATTAGAACATTCGAAAATCGTACTGGCCACCACAAGCTAACCAAGCTAAAGGCACCTTTTTTAAAAATGTTGAATGCATCTAAACGCAAAGAAAAAGTCAATGCGATTTCAAAATCTTTTTTTTACATGTTTCACTTTCCTCGCTGTAGTGAGGGGAAAAGTTTTGTGTTACACACGGGTGCAATTGTAATTTACTTCTCGTGTATTGAAACACTCGCTACGCTCAGGATTCTATTTTAAAACCACTCGCTTTGCTCGTGGTTAAACAATAGAATCCATTCGCTTGCTCGAGTTTCAATCACACACTCGCAGTTAAAATACAATTTTGCACCCTTGTATAACAAATAACTATTTTTAATGGCCAATCGCCATAATGCTGTGTCACAGATTTATGTGGAATGGCAATTAAAAAAGAGTCACTTGCCTATAGGCCGGAACGCCGGAAGGCAGGCCCATAGGATGTTAACATTGTTATATTGTTAACCTTAATGACCTCTCGTGTCTCTCGTCTAGCCAAAGCTGCAACGACATACTTTGAAGCCTATTATAAGGAACCTGTCAACATTGATGTGCATGTTTGAGAAAAGTAGTAAACTAACCGTAAAATGAAGTACCTAGCGAGTCGGGTAATAAACGCCAGTTAGGTACCATCCTTTTTTTGTGCCATCCGCTAACTGCACTAACGTTGTGGTGCGAAACAGATAGCACGATTTCGATTGTTTCTAACCCGACTCGACACTTAATTTTGCGGATAGTATAGTAGTATTTTAACAACAAAAAGAAACGATATAACTATCCATATCAAATAATACTTGTGCAAAACTGCAAATTGCTTGCTCCCAGTGGCTTGAATAATCCTACACCCACCCTACACCAGATTTACCTTAATCAATAATACCTACCTAGTAGATCAAAAAATAAGCGCTAATTCGCGTAAGATTATGGCACCACACATAACATCCTTAAAAAAAAAAACAATAGCTTTATTGCAGACAATAGTCCATATCACAAATTACAGTTTACAAATTGACACAGAACTCGTTAACAGAGAAATAAAATAAAACAATACTAATCACAATTTATCTACTTCCTGTTCCCATTTTGATGAGCGGATGACCAGTAGCGGAAAATGGGGCTATGCAGGCTTTCGGAGATGGTCTTAAGTATAAGATTGTCAGAGTTTCTCAATCTCTCCCAAAAGCCTGCTATCCTACTTCTGATGATAGCAAAGAAGTCTGGCACCCCTGCCCCCGCGAACATGTCCGAGGCGCTGCAAAATGTTGTGTTATGTTAAATGTTAAATCTAATGGCAAGCAATTATGCAATTGTAGGTACTACTACACGACCGTACCTATTTAGTTAATATAAACAAGAGAGGTATTTAGGAAAGCGTTGTATTTACATACTAATTGTTTTAAATCTATTTAAGAAGATTAAAAAATCTTAAATAACATTATCCAGACGTCTCATAAGTATTCTAATAAGGCTTGGGCATTCAGCATCACAGGTATGGATCCAGCAAGAGAACTGTTCGAGGGCCCAACAGGAATAGATAAGTGGTGCGCGAGCTTCGTAGATATCATACACAGTGACGCTGGTGACTACGGCATCAACTTCTCAGTCGGCACAGCGGATTTCTGGCCCAACAATGGGGGCAGAGATGGCAAGCAGCCCGGCTGCCCCAATGGCACCTTTGAAAGGTTTAGCCCCGAAGGTATGCATAATTTATGATCTACTACGCGAACTTCATACGGCCTCACAGTGGAACGACTTTGCGTGGGATCTTACGCAGACAGTCACAGGCAAAAGCCAGTATGTATATAAAGTCGGGGTAGTTAAATATATAACAGATAATGGTGACAACAATGTCTATCCACAAATAAGGGTCTTAATAGGCGGTACGAAGTTCACGGGATCAGCAAGTTACATATATAAAAAATGTAATTGACAAACTATACTTTATTACACACGTGTATTTATCAACAGTTAGGTAGTAATTAGCTGAAAACATCATAAATAATGGGTTAGTTGTTAGTCCTCAGAGGCAATATTATAAGGCGCTGTTTTCTTAAATATTAAAATCTTCTGTAGAATACTAAAAATGTCTGATCTTTTGTAATTTAAATGTATGAGCAGATATTTATTGTACCTGTTATTTGAAAAATATCACAAAGACATCGGTTCACGCAATAAATAATTGGATATCCCATTAAAATCATCTTCCATACTTCGCGTGCAATAGTTTACTTAATTTGCCCATAGATGTAGCATATGTGGAACGCTCATATCCTACATGGCGGTGTTAAGATTTTATCTGATTCAATGTGGTCGAAGCAAGTACGCCCATGCATTAGGTTGAATTGAAACTGACTGACTGATTCGAAATGACGCTAGTTATCACTCCGTGTTACAACCCCTTCCCACTACTCGTGGTGGGACTGAAATAGACAACAATTTTTCGAATTTTCCATGTTTAGTTGGAATCTATAAGCCTTTTTTTAGTTGTCACCGTCCTTTGTGGGCCCGTTTTTAGGGTTCTGTACTTAATATGTCAACTCAATGTACCAAATAACCCATTTCTTTTAACTCTTAAGTGAGGACACTTAATGTGACGGACGGAAAAGGAAAGGATATTAAAACAGTAGAGATCAGTCATTATGCATATTGGTGAAAAGAAAGTATATACGAGTATACATCATATTTATATCTAATTAACGATACATTGCAGACTTGTGCAGTCACGACCGCTCCTGGCGGTTATTCGCGGAGTCGATATCATCGCCCACGGCCTTCCCAGCCGCGTTCGCGCCTGATTACGACACCTGGGCGACAAACCCCGCCAGTTACACTAACAACGTTTATATGGGATATTTAGTCAACACAAGGTAATGCTAATGGCAAACAATAGTGGAGTTAAAACAGGCACCTCAGGCAACCAATTTTATGACGCTAATGAGGATTTCCGCGATCGCGTTCTTCACTAGATGGCAGCACCGTGGCGAGTGGTTTAGCTATTAAAACATTAAAACCCATACATAAATAAAACATTATGATTAAGCATGATTGGTGGATTATGACAGCTAGAGTTCTCGCCATGGTGCTGCCATCTAGTGAATAACGCGATCGCGGAAACCTTCATTGCATTAGTTGCCGGCACAATATTAATCAACATTACAGACTAACAACAAATTCAGAATCATGAATCATTAATGACAATATTTATGTACTTTCAGTGCTTCGGGCAACTATTTCCTGAACACCGCAGCGACTTCTCCCTTTGGCTTGGGGCTCCAGGGCCTTCAACCCTAAAGCTAACTGAAGTATACGACATAATCCTTAACTACCTTCATAAATTAGTTTTGGACTGGCTGGAGTACCATGTCATGTTGTCAGTAAAAAGGGCCCGGAGTTCTTATTTTATTTCTAAGTAAATTAAACTGCATTAAGATAAATAACATGTACCTAACTGTAAAATATACTACCTATGTTATAAATTGAAAAATTAAAAGAAGTCTGGTTCCTCGCTGCAAAGGTTATCTGCAGCAGCGCAGTGTATTTGATGGACACCCATGACACACAGGGTGTTTTTAGGTTTAGTTTATTTTACATTAAGTTTAATTCATAATAAATCTCGATAATAAAATAACTTGTTCAATCATTTAACTGTAGGAAGAGGGCGAAATTATTTTAATTACGGTCACAGAGCACAAACTACTAACTACGTATGCAGAGAGTATAATACAAGTATTATCCGTTTTTTTAGGATTAGTAATTCGGTAAAAAAGGAAGCAGCCGTCGTCGCCGTATTTCATAAATTTCCTATCTAATAAATAAAAAGTACATTTTTCCACATCAATTTATTATGTAAATAAAAATATGTACTTGCCGTAGAGCGTCCTTATTAGCCGATTCCCGCCAGCTTAACTAGCTTTCCCGCAGTTCAACAGTTTTCTTTATACTTTTGAGGAAAAAACAAAGCCATATAGAGGTCTCATCTTGCGTAAGAAAAAAAAAACCACCACCACTGCTATGTACTATAAAATAAATGAACGTTTTTGTTTTATCACAAACCTATGCTTTCATGTACGATATATATAATTTTATAGTAATGACTCGGTGGGCGCATCTGGTGGCGGCCGTGTCAAAAAACTAATACCGATAAACTATAATATTTAATACAGGAGCGAGCAACAAGAAGTAAGAGTAGTGAGGTGCTTTGTCAAAGATATAGAAATAGTATATTACGTACCCAGGGTGATAAAACAAATCGCGGCTCAGACCGCGGGTATTTGTGGCCCGAACCGGAGGTGAGAGCCATAAACAAGCTACCTGAGGCCTTCTTTATTACCGCCCGTGGTGCGTACATAGTTTTACGTCTTCATCTGGGTGTAAAGTGAGATTTTCCGTCGCGCCCTAGGGTGGTAAATCTATCTTACCGCCCAGTGTGACGTAAAAATATTGCACACCTGCCACTGCTAAATAAGTAGCGTCATCTAACTTAATGCTACGGCCATTCGTACGAATCGCAAGGCGTATAACGAGGTGAAATACGAGCACGCGCATATGTACGCGGACGTCTCGTTAGTCGGCGTGAGTCAAAGGAAACGAGCAGTGAGATGAATTAGATGTTTACATATTTGCCATGCTGTCGGTAGATCCTGTAATCGTTAAGCGTGCGTTGTAATTATTTTATAAACTAAAATGATGATGATGAGCAGGATATAACAGTTAGCTAAGAGGGATAATTCGTTTTGTTTTGACATTAACATATTAAATTAATATTTAAATTCCTTGGATTCACTATTTCTGGAGTGAGCGGTCAGCACTTGGTCAGCACTGTTACCTCTGTGAGCAGTTACAGTCTTCTTCTTCTTCTTTAAAAAAAAATATAAATCGATCGATGATTTCGCCAGTGTCAAGTAGAATAACAAATAAGTATCATAACATATAAGTTTGCTCTTAGAGCATGACGTTGTTCGGTAGTAGGCCTTGCGTTTTGTAAAGTGGTAGCTGGACTTTACAGAAAGCTAAGAGGCGGCCGGGACCCCGGGATTGCCGGGTGATGACCAAAATAGTGGTGAAACACGTTTTGAAATCTATTCTTCATTAGCTGCACAATTCTGAGTTAGAACACTGCATAATACGCTATCAATATTACACACTAAACTACGTTTGAACAAAAAACAAAAAATATATTTTCAAGACGTCTTCGCCATTTTGAGGTTCAACCGTCAATCCCAGTTACAGTCTGAGCGTAATTCGGACCATGGGTTTAGTGTATGGCAGTCTAATCTGACAATTCTGACATTGACATTAGTTAATTGTAAATCATATAGAATTTTGTGATGATGGGATTCCAAGCGAACAAGCTAAGGCTTTAAAAACACAATATTTATCATAATAACATAAATGAATATCAAATAACATATTTTGTCTGTTTACGTTTTCACTAAAATGGCGAATTCAGTCAATATATCAATTGAAGCACCTATAGAAAATCAAATACAAGAAATCACCTACGATGGCCAAGAAATTTACCAAGCGTATGTATTTTGATCATTAATTGTGAGTATACAATCAAAGACTTTAAATATCTTGGTGTATGTTATCAAATATTTTACATTTCAGGCCATTGTCTATGTCAGAAAATCTCACGCGCTTAGCACAGAAAATTGATTTCGCAAAGTCAGATGATGAATTCTGCAACATTAAGAAAGAGCCTGAAATTGAGGCTAAATCTGAAGAGGACAGCAAAGAGCCTGGGTACCAGTCCAGTCAGTGGCCATGGGACTCTGTGAGAAACAAACTCAGGGATGCCTTAACACAAGTGTGTGTCCTTGCTGATGTACTCAGCATTGCTAAGGAGAAGAGATACATGGTTAGTGGGAATCAATTATATTTGGTTAACTCATTAACAATTTTAATTCTATTAAAGAATCAACATAAATGCATAGCCTGGACAAGTCATCACAAAAACCAAAATGGAAGTAGGACAAGACTTAATACTCTTTGTGATTATCTTAAATGATTATCTAAAGTGTAATTTAACTTATATGACGTCTTTTAGTTGCATATCTGTTATAGATTTGTCAAAGTGGTGTTTTTGAAATATTTTAGTGACAATTTAAATTAATGAATTTATTTATTAATGGTTATTTCTAAATGTGATGAAAATGGAAACAATTATGTGGACTAAGAATTATCCTAAGTTTTCTTATGATGCTAATGTCATGGAAACTATATAGATCAAGTCATTTTTATAGGAATTAATTATTTTTATCAAGGTTTATAATGTAGTATCTTACATACAAGCAGTCAATCTCTCAAAGTTTGATTTTTGATATAAAGAACTCCAATCCTTGTTTATAGCACTATAACAATACCCATGGATGCCGTATTCAATTACACTTATAAAATAAGCAAGGCTTGGGAAAACTCCCTTCATTTTGAAAACATAACTCTATTCCGCAAAATGGAGACTTGTTAGTGATGCTACTGTTGATATTTTATAGTGTTTATTCCTTTTTATTATTATCGCCTTTTTATTATCCAACCTGAATTCAATTGCACCATTCATTAATTGCATAAATAAAAATATAGAAAAAATGTCATTCTTTTTTAATCAAAACAGTGAATTTTCCACATAACCACACAGAACCATTCCAACATCATTGATTAATTGTTAATGAATATATACATAAAAAATATTATTTAAAAGAATAATATTTTACAATATTAGGAAGTTTCCGTTGCATGGAACAGGATTATGTTTACAAAGTTACGGGCATGTTTCCGCGCCTTGAAAATAAGATATATGACTTAACTAGCATACTGCTTACAGATTCTTGACCCAATTCAAGCTGACCAGCAGGACACGCGCCCCATGCTTCAAGTATATGGTCGCAAAAAGGCCCTTGGAGCCGCAGCTACTGTCCTATTGGCAGGGGTAGAACGTCTCCGAGCCAGTGAGACTATGCGGATGAATCGTAATATGCCTGACTTCCATATTGATCTGTTGAGGTTGAGGCAAAATTGGCGGCTCAAGAAAGTTTCTAATACAATTGTTGGGGATTTAAGTTACAGAACTGCAGGGTCCAAGTTCAGTCAGACTGGAGTATTTGAGGTAATTGTTCTGTCGGACATGGGCACTGGTGGGTTTAAAACGTTCGGGTCAGCAACCTCAATTAAGTCGTAGTTAATAAGTACAAGACGATGTCTATAGACGTTGCTCACCCAAAAGAGTTAAGTACTTTTTTCAAGTATGTCTTGTATTACAATTTATGAAATGATGCAGGTCACCAAAGCTCCAGAGGAGCAGATAGCAGCCGCCATGAGCCTGAACGCGGCAGGCCCGGCGCCGTCAGCACTGCGCGTTACTGTACCACCGGAACTCCAAGGCGTGGCCTTCATATCTGTACTCTGTCAAAAAGGTAGTGTAGTTGTTTTGCTTATTTATCAATTATAAATGTTGACAGAGAAAACATAAATATGAGATTAGAAGATAGAGAAGAGATAGTCTCATCATGTCAGTAGCAGAAACGAGGGGTTAAAAATTACCTACACTCTACATACTCCTCATATTTTCTTAGGAATAAGGATGTGTGTTTCAATGAAGGCTGAATGAAGGCTACGAAGGCTGGGAGGAATTTGGTAGTGAAGACGCCCTTAGGCCGACTCCGCTAGCACGTTGAACAGCTAAGGCTCGTCCACACCGCCCCAGATGTTTCGCGAGGCTACTCGTGTGGCCTAATGGGTGTTCTGCCTTTTCGCCGAATGTTTTTTGGTCGAATTTCGTTTGCTAACCAACACTTCGCCGAATGTTCACTTCGACAACTAACGATTACCAAATTGTTATATGACAACTTTTAAATTCGCAGAATTGTTGTTTAGCGGATTATTACAACGCCATTAAACTCTTGGCAGACTCATCATTTGTCAAATCTTTCACTTGGTCGAACAACGTATAGTTACTGCAACAGTTCCCTTTTGATTTTATATTTAGTTATTTTCATAATGTATTGCGATAGTGTTAGGTTTAGGTATTTTTTATCTGTTGCCTGAAACAAATAAGCAATTAGTTTAGTAACAGGCGTCACATATCTACAGAGACCAGTTAGGTACGATGACGAGCGAAGCGAGGAGGAGTGTTAGATAGAACTGTGATGTAACAGCGCCAGAACCGACTTTTTTTAATACTATACATTACCCACAAAATACCTCTACTAGTAAAGTTGAAAACAATAAACAACCAAATTTATATTATGCGAACTAAAACATTCTACAACATGAAAATAGGCCTTTTGAAAAATGACATTATAAAACACAGACCAAATGTTGAGTTGGTAACTGTTAAGTTGTCAAATGAAACAAACAAATTTGATAATAAATTAACGTTCGGCGAAATAAAATTACGAATCGGCCATACGATTTTCGGCGATAAATAAGAGAACCGGCCTAATGTTTATTTATTTAATATTCGGTTATAGAACAAGAAGATGTAGTGACGGCGACCCTGTCGTCGTCGGCCCTGAACTGCCCGGGCACGCTGCCGGGCGAGGGCGCGGAGCTGCACTGGCAGCAGAAGCTGGAGGCCGCGCAGAACGTGCTGTTCTGCAAGGAGCTGTTCGCGCGGCTCGCGGCCGAGGCGGTGCAGCTCGACGCCTCCATACCGCACATGGTTGTTGGCAACCAGATCATGGCTACGGTAGGTGGTATTAAAAATATCTAGATAGGCTATTGCATACACATGCTTCACGCTTTTTATTTATTTAAACTTTATTGCACAATACATAATATGAAGTACAAATGGCGGGCTTAATGCCTGTAGGCATTCTCTACCAGTCGTCCATCGGGTCAAACAGAAATGGTTATAGGTGCAGGCAATTTACAGAAACGGAAAGTTGACAAACAGTATATATTATAAGTAGCCGAAAAATCATATATACGCTAATATACTTACATAAATACATCATAATATTTATTATATAATAAACTTACATAAACTCTATTTTATGTACCCAGTGATGAATATACCAAACCTACGAGGAACAATTATACAACTATCAAAATACATAATTTATGTATGTTTGTTATACTGGAATTATCAGGATTTTTTAAGTCATCATCATGTTTAATACACTAGTTAGTTTGTTTCATAGTAATCAATATTATGTATCAGGTATAATATAGGTAAAAATGTATCAAGCAAATGATGAGTTAAGCGATCCGTTATTATGGAACAACCTCTTTTCTGGTTTACTAGGACTTCACGCTTTCTGAAATAGACAGAATACTTCGCTGCTCTCAACTCTCAATAATTGTTACGGAAAGGTAGTAAGTAATTGATTTTGGGATTAATGTCATATATATATATATACCTACCCCGGTGGTTAGGTGCGGCGCATCAATTGTATACAGAAAGTTAGGGTGTGTGCACGTTAGCGTTTTCGCGGCGTTCCCCTACAAATTTGCACGGCGAACAATTTTATATGGGAACGCCGAGAAAAAGCGGGACAGAAAGACTAGTATGCACACACCCTTAGAGAGCTATTTTAGCTTTCCCTTTCTTCATGATCTAATTAATTACGTACGCTCTGAAAGTTAAGTCAACCGGCGTGAATCGAATTCCATTGCTACTGATTTTACCTAATAATTATTAACATGAAGTGTGTTTATTTAAGGTGCTTCCTGGAATCCAGTTACTCATTGGGCTCTGCCATAATAATGGTCAAAATACTAACAGCAGCAATCCTGATGCAGTCAAGGTATGAATGCAAATCTACTTTAAGTAAATTACTTTAGTTATAAATCGTTCGTTTCAGTAGGTGTGACCCACACTGCACGAACTGTTTCGCGTGGCAATTTCCTCGCGAGGCTGCTCGGTCAGTGCGGACACACCTAATTTTTTTTTTAAATGAACGTAAAACTGATTAGCCATGAACACGGACTTAATATACTGGCAATTTGGTAGTTCCTGCCTTCAGCAATGTTTGTTCAGGGCGAGGGCGGCGCCGGCAAGTCGGAGCACGACCACGTGCTGGAGCACTCGCTGCACCAGCTGCTGCGCGCCGTGCACCACGCCAACACGCACCACCCCTTCCCGCACCCCGCCACCGGCCCGCTGGGGCCCTCCAAGCGCCGCTGTCTGGCTGGTACGTACAGTACAAAAATAAAAATTACGTACAGGGATTTCTAACCGCTTGAATGCCGAGGACGCCAGTGGTCCGTACCACGCCATCGACACCTAAAGTTGTTATGGCGCACGCTGTTAAAACAATTTACCTACTGACAGATAAAGTTTATATTCGCTCTTCACTATTCGAGGGAATGGCGCGTAGCAATTTGACGTGAGAGGAAAAAGTTTAAGTCACTACAACACATCACTACTAAGACAAGCTACTATCCATCCATACTAATATTATAAATGCGAAAGTAACTCACTCTGTCTGATACCTCTTAATGCTTAAATCGCTGAACCAATTGGGATGAAATTTTGTATGAAGAGAGCTCAAGCTACGAGGAAGGACATAGGATAATTGAAATCATACTTTAAAGACGGGCATGGCTGGCCGGCGAAGTCGCGAGGAAACCTAGTCATTATAATTAAATTCCTTTAAATTATTTGCAATTGTAAAATAACCCGTGTTCTTAACTTAACATTCACGATATATTCACCAGGACCTATGGCAGCGGACCGGTATGAGCTATTGGATATGAGCAAGGAACAGTCTTTGCTGGAACAAATCATACAACAAGCGCAGCATTTCTTCATGCGACGTCGCAGCGAATATGTTCTGGATACCATTGCTAAAGAGGTAACGTGCCTACACAATTTCGTTTTACTAAATGCTTACAATACGCCGGAAGAAATCATCTTGATTACTTGGATCATGTCACTGACATTTTACGTAATTATTATTCCTATGCCGCTGTCATAACTCAATCTCTTGCTCCTATGTTAGTGGTTTTGGAATACGAACGTTTTTAACACAACTGTTGTTGCCGGGATTGCCCGGAAAATTTATTTGAACACACGTGATGCCGGTATAGAAGAGCGATCTATTTAGGCACAAATACGTGTCACTGGCATAGGAATTCTATTTTTTTTTCACAGACGCTGTGCATTTGAGGTTTAATAAGGTCACAGATGTCATCGGGGCTGAACGTGTTAACTACAATCATAGAAGTAGTAAACCTACAGAAGGAATCCACCGATACAACGAGTTGTGACGCGTAATGGCGGCCGCTTTACATGTGTGCGTAATTCCGTGTAGTGCCAGTTAAAAAAAAAAAACCCAAATTCAGATTAAATATTTTAGTATAAAAAATGTGTTATGAATATAAAATATTTGTTAAATAAAACGACGATATGCATATGATTTAATAAATATAGTAATATATATTTCAGAAGCGGCGAATTTAACGAAAAACAGCAAAACTCACTAATATTAAACTGATAAAAGTACACGATGTAAATGTGTGTGAGTGCTCACTCTTCTCGACCCGATACTATAATTTCAAGCACTTTTACTATACATATTTATTAATTATGAGGCACAGCAGTGGCCCCGCCAAGACAAAAAAAAAAACTACTTAATTTCAAATCCTCATAGGTTTATCCCGGATAACAGTTCAGAGCAAACATTTACAGGAGAAAATGTGATTAGTACGGGAATATAATGTACAAAAAAACAAATATACTTTTTTTGTTTGACTAAACTCTCAAATTTTAAATTTTAATGTAGGTATTTACTTAAAACACAACGAGTTGGCCATAGAGGTCTATTGAATTTGCAAAAGAACACTGTGTAATTTTTTTTGGTAAAGAACTTTACTTAATAAAATTATAAAATTTTAATTAACATTATTGGTATCCATTCGTTTACAGTTGTGATAAATAAAAGAACATAGAAATAAATTACATAACAAAAATTAAATTAATTAAAACCAAACTTAAAAACCTGTACCTACACCAAATCCGCTCCGCGCTCATACGAGTACAAAATAGTTAACAAAATGGAACATCAATTACCCTACGTTCGGGAAATTTCTCCGATTTTGATTGACTCGATTGTCTGGCAACACAGATGGCGTGAAGTAAATAGCTAGCGAATTTACTAATTTTTAATGTAATTACGTAGTTAATTGTTTATTTACTGATGAAAAGTGATTGGGGGAGTTTTTTTGTGTCAATCAGTAGCATTTTTACTTGATCTTACAGCATATGACGGCATATTTTAATATTTTTTGGTCCACTGCGCCGTGCTTTGACGTTCGGAGGCGACTGTTGGGAGGCCCGCGCATCAAGGCCTTGCGTATGTGTGTGAAGCCCGTAGGTACGAGTCGACCGACGCCATTTGTAATCACAATTTGTTGTTGGCAGCGTGTAGTCTAATAATATTATATAGTCTAAGACTACAATAATAAATTTGCTTATCATGGTATCATCAACAATATCCCTCAGACTTCTACTTTGTCTGGGTGTACTAACTATACTATAGGAAGCGACGACATTCTTGATATATTGATATAGGCAGTTATTAGATACTAAAGATTTTCATGAATCACGACGCAAGTCATGTACTCGTAGTCCTTGTCATGTAATATCTCGCAAAACCTTTCTTTCCTTATAGTACTTATGTGTAACATCGATTTTTAATAATTACTTACGTAATTGCCATTCTACGTGACCCCTTAATAGTGTTGATCACGATCAGTAAATTATTAGACTAGGGTAAAACGCTATTCAGTGAGTAATAATAATATATGTAAATAGTTGACAAGTTCAACATCTACATTTTTTTAAAATCTTTACGACTATAGTTATGTGATTGTCACTACAACTTATCTATTTTTCTTTGACAGGTCAAGGATCCCCTTATTGTGTCACATTGGAACGCCTTAAACAGCCCCACGCAGTCCTGTGTGAAAATCAACATTATGGCTTCTGGGTATGTCCAATTATCTATTCCTCTTATTTTAAGGTGCTATTCTATCTAATGTGCGAGCAAAGTAATGCTTAACTGCATTCCCATATCAATAAAAAAATGTTAATTGTATAAAGATTTAATACATTTCCTCGGCTTTCGAGAACAAGAAAGACATAGAAGTAGAACCTTAATCTGATCACTAAAAGTTCACTTCTTGTTTACTTATCTTTTACTTATTATTAAACCCTAGTTACGACGCCGTATGCCGCACATCGTTGGTCGTGCACGTTGGTGAGAAAACCCTCAAGTGCATCTGCCGCGACGGCAAAGTTCGTCATCTGTCCTACGAGCTACAGGAGCTGAGAGATCTAATTTACTGTCAGGTAATATAACTTAATGCTATCTACTTACATTTAAAAGTGGGTATAGGATATACAAATGGAAGGTGCAGTCAAGGTAAACGACTACAAGTGGTGACCACTGTCCACTTTAACTGTCAAACAGATCGCCAAAGTCACGCATAACATAAGGTACGGTTCTGATGCTCGACATTATTTTTTTGTAACAATAATTTATCCAATGAATTGCTATGTATTCAATATTAACTTATCATATTTGTATTTCACAATTTGAAAGTACTACTGGAAAAAAAAATAGATATACATACATCTATTGGAAATATACATGTATTGGAACAAAAACCAGCACTAGAACCTCTGCCATCTTATTCTGCTTTACCCTTACTTCGACTATTTATTTGGTTATTTAAACATCTTATTCCCCAATTTGCCATCTACTATTATAAGTAATAGTTTCTGAAGATGTTTGGATGTCTGTTGTCAGACGCTATAACGGCTGAACGGATTTACATAAAACTTGGCATACAGATAGACAAAAATCTGAATTAAGACATAGGATACTTGATATCTCCATAATGCGTTGCCGTGTGATTTTACGCAGATGGAGCCGCGGGCAGAAGCAAGTTTAATATAATTTCATGCAATAACATGCGTGACATTACTCGTGCGTCTGAGTAGTGAAATTAAAACGCAACGGAAAATATGCAGCAAATTATGCTGAAACTTATAAATATTCATCGTGCCTATCATGATTGTATTCTTTATTTAGTATAAATAATTAATGAGAATATACCCCTCAACTTGAAAATCTGTTCTATTTATAGGTAAATCAAATTAATTTTCAGTATAAGGTGACCAATTACTGGCAAATTACCTTAGTAAAGGGTACCTAAACACTAACGTTGCTCCCTTGTACACAATTAACTATTGTATATATACATTCACAAACGCAATATTTCATGGTCTAAATAGCGTTTTCATTATTGCAGTTGTTTGTAATTTTGTAACGAGTTTCGATTGGAAACTGCACTGCGGATATGGGCTCTCATTTCGTATAAATATAGATATTAAATCCCATCCCAGATTTTAAACGAGGTAGCTCCATCTAATTTTACCGGTCTGGCCTAGTGGGTAGTGACACTGCCTATGAAGCCAATGGTCGTGGGTTCGTATCCCAGTCAGGGCATTTATTTGTGTGATGAGCACAGATATTTGTTCCTAAGTCATGGGTATTTTCTATGTATTTAAGTACTTATATGTATCTATCTATTAAATACTAGCTGTCCCGGCGAACTTAGTACCGCCTGAAAATATGGGGTCTTTTTGATTGATTGACTTTTTTCTTTAGCTTAGTATAACTTTGGCCAAGAAAGCTTATTAGCACAACAAACCCAAAATCGTTCAAATCGGTTCAGCCGTTCTCGAGTTATAAAAGCCGGAGCTAACACAACTTTCTTTTTTTAATATAGATATCGTCGTCTAGTACCTACAGCACAAGCCTTACTTGGCTTACCGTAGGGCTAGGTCGATTTGTGTTAGATTGTCCCGAAATATTTATATACTAAATACAATACATCGGCTTCATAGGCAGGGTCACTACCAAATAGGCCAAACCTGTAGTCAAATATTATAGCCAAATAAAAAAAAATTGTTATGAACCAAAAAGCCAAGGTTTATAATTTTGTTATCACTACTTCTGTTCTGTTCAAATTATTGAAATTATTTACTTGTTGCTGACATTACACCATAATTCTCTTTTTCATAGATATACCAACACCAAATGACTGCAGTCCAGGCTGTTGGTCGATGTATGGGGTGGCAGCTGCTTGCTAGCAGCTCTCATCTGGGTTCAGGTCCTGTTGAGCCATTAGGAAATGCTTCGTCCTGTCTCCTAGCTTCACCTAATGGTACTATTTTATAATCATTTTCTTCAAATTACTGCCTACCTGATATTGAAGTTTTAACTACGATTTTTTTTTTTCAGGTGATAGGATGATAGCAATAAGATGCGAGCCTTCAGTAGGCATGCAAGTCTTCGTTGCTCAATCACCCAGAAAAGACTTCTTCTCAAGTGAACTTGTGCAAGACAAAAAATGGGAAAATCTGGGTGGAGCATTCAAGGAAATCAAACTGGACAAAATGGAAGGCAAAAATTTCTTGAATAAAATGGAACTCCTGATGGCATGCCTAAGCAGCCCTTCATAAGTGTTTTTATAAAATTAAAATAGCATAAGAAACAAGTCTTATAATAAAACTTATCAAGCGAAGTTATCATATTTTTTTATTTATTTATAAGGGGACTTAACAGTAGATCGCTTAGGTAGTATGTTAAATATTCACTGAAGATTGTTCTTGTATTAATTTCTCGATGAATTAGTAGACTCGAGATTAAAATATTCCAAGGAACTGAAAACAAAAGAGATTTTAGTTACTAGGTATATTAATATTACATGGTTATACACGGGTCATATAGATTGATTAAAACAAAAATCATCTTGTCTGTGGTCAATAGTTAACAGCTTTTGATTACAAGTTATGGTTTTGTGGTATAGTGTGACATACCAGGGGGAGGAGGTTACATTGATTTCATAGAATTAAAAATATGCCAGAAACAATATCTACAGGAAAGACGTGATCTAATTGATCTGTATGACCCATACAGCTATGAGCTGAAATGCTAATTCATTGGGTAAAATTCATCTAGCTAAGTAGAACATTTTAAAGAAGTTTGAATATATTAACTCCCATTTTTCATTCCATTAAATTCTTAGAGCTCTCATAATTTGATGTATCCCCCCGTTACAATTTTTTTTTACTACAGAATATTGTCCTTTACTGTATTGTAAAGGACAATATTCTGCCATGTATGATATACATATGTTGTACAGTCGCCATCAGATATATCGAAGCTGTGAGGGTGGTCACAAATATCTGAACAACGCCTCTATTGTCAAAGGGGTAAAGTGCATGTTCAGATATTTGTGATGACTTCCACAGCTCCGACATATCTGATGGTGACTGTACAAATAAAAAAAACAAATATCTATCACAATCCAGAACTAATATACTAAATAAGAACTGACACTGACACAATTAACTTCAAAATATATAGGTGCTATTAAATTATCATTAACATGTTGGAAGTATTTATTATTGGTCAACATAATTAATAACCTTTGTCCTGTTTGCTTGTTTTAATTTAAAAGGAAAATTTATGTTTTGACTTCAACACATTGAATTTGATTTGATCCAGAAGACTGAAAATCAATGCTTGCTTACCTCTTAATTCCTTGAGACTTAACACCAGCAGAACTCTTCCTTGGATCCAACCCCCAGATTTACCAGACATTGGATTTAAAAACTTGGAAGGCTTCAGATTATGATAACACTAATACCTAAATAAATTCTAAAGCTAAATTAAAACCGAGAGAGGGGTGATCTAGATCTGAAGTTTCCACCACCACCACCGCCGCCGGACCCATAACCACCATTCCCTTGGCTGCCTCCATTGCGGTTAAACGACCTGCCACCTCCGCCACCCCCACCATAGGGGTTGAAAGGTCTGTTGCCACCAGGAGGGCCGCCAAAGGAACGTCCGCCCCTGAAGCCACCGCCTCCGCGGCCGCCTCTGAACCCGCCGCCGCCTCCTCCACCGTTTCTCCGGGGTCCGTCCCGCTTCCTAGACAGTTCAACCTTTAAAGTCGTGCCTAACATCTCGATGCCGTTCATCGCACTACACGCATCTTCAGCCTCTTGTAAGTTTTCAAATTCTATGAAAGCAAAACCTGGGGGATTAAGTGCTACCCAGACGGAGTTCAATTTGCCGTATTTGTCGAACTCGCGCTCCAAGTCCTCCTTCTTTATGCCTTCTATAAGGCCGCCGACATACACTCTAGTACCACCGGAACTCATGATGTATTAGGTTATCTAAAAAGACAAAAATTATGTGTTTAATTATGCCATAATTTACCGGCACTTAAATAATTTAATTCAGATCTGACGAACAACGCCTAAATACATAAATACAATGCATTGGCAAAAACAAAATGTCGTCAGTCCGTTAATGCCACGCCAACGAGTAATTCGTATTTTTGCAAATTTTACGCAATTACGGACCAAGCATTTAAGGTACTTACATATATATGATTTAGGCGAGTGAAGGTAGCATAAACTACACTATAAACACTGCGTATTTAATTTGTTTTTTAATATTTAACTGTGATAAGAGACAAAAATGGATCAATGGAATTGATTGATGTCGACCGAGTGAACGAGTGAATGAAATGAATGGCATTTCTTGTGCTTCTCGGTCAAAGAAGACGCAAATAGAAGAGACGTTTTTAAGTACACTACTAAAAGTAATTGTTACATGAATGTTAATTTTATTAAACAAAATCATTATCATTATTATAAATAATAGCTGTAATTTCTCATTTTTATCTTTTGTCATACCAATATTTTACCAAAATGCTTTTCATTATCCTAGTTCACTATCGAATCATAGACAATAATCAGAGCACTTAGCAATATTATGGTTACTGGTTAAATATGTGCAAGGAACAAATTCAAAGTAGTATTTACTGTTACTGGCTTAATTCTAATTAATAAAAAAAATGGTCTATAAAAAGTAATATATAGATCAATGATGTAATCTCATATTAGAAATGTCTCTGCGTCATCGATGTAGACAAGGATTTATTGAACGATGAACGAATGAACAAATGCAAAGTATTTGCCGATACGTTGTATGGTTGTAAATGACGGGGTTGTTCATGTATGTGTGCGTGAATGCTATACGATTACGATTTGACGCAACTGCGCCGCGTTTAGTGGTAGGGAGGAGGCTTCGAAACAAGAGGAAAGAAGGGAGGGCCGCGGGAGGCAACTACTCGAAACCGGCCAAACGACTTGTTCAACGGTCGCACGGTGGCGCGCGTTTTCGTCGGGTTTTTCTTTGACGTGCTTGTAATTCCACCCCACCTTTGTTTCGGTATGAATTGTTTTGATACAGTTTTTACAATACAAATTATTTCTATAAATAATTACTCAAAAGTGATTTAAGTTTTTACGTAAAAGTTTACCTGTTCAATGTTTAGATAAGTGTTGATATAGGTTGCGAGCAGGTGACAAGCGATAATATAAGTGAAATGAATATTATATTCAGTTAGCAAAATGGAGTGTTGTAAAGATACGGGGGTTCAGAAGAGACATAGTCAGTTCAGTGACACAAAGTACAAGTGGAGGACGGCGGTGCTGGTGGTGGTGTTGTGTTGGGCGTGTGTGAGTGGCCAAGAGTTGGGATACAGTGAAACAGATCCTTATTTGTTGAACAAGTCGTTAGGGCTGACGGAACTGGCAGGCGGGATTTTGGCAGGTGGCCGGACTGTTTGGAAAAACGAGGGTAGTCCGTACCTCCTTCGGGATGACTTGATGGTGGAAAGGGAAGCAGAGCTGATCATCGAGCCAGGCGTCGAAGTGCGGTTTGCTCCTATGATCGGCATTACCGTGCGCGGAAGATTGACAGCCGTGGTAAGTTTCCCATAAAACTTAATAATACAATTAATAAATTAAATTATCGCACACTACAAATTAACAAACAAGCCATTAATACATAGTTACTGACAGTAATTTCAAGCAGTAGGTAACTATGTAACAACAGACTGACTTATCATTCATCATCTTCCTCGCGTTGACCGGTATTTTGCCATGGCTAGGCCTAGGGTCCGCTTGGCAACTAATCCCAGGATTTGGCGTAGGCACTAGTTTTACGAAAGCAATTGCCATCTGACCTTCCAACCCAGAGGGTAAACTAGGCCTTATTGGGATTAGTCCGGTTTCCTTACGATGTTTTCCGACCGAAAAGCGACTGGTAAATATCAAATGATACGTTCGTACGTAAGTTCCGAAAAACTCATTGGTAGTTATGTATAAGCCGGGGTTTGAACTTGCGATCTCCAGATTGCAAGTCGCACGCTCTCGCTCGTTAATAATGGTACGGTATCCTTTCATAATAATTATGTATGTATAGATATTTAGTTATTGACTTATTTTGAAATGTGGGTACCTTAGTCTAATTAGTAATTTAACAACAAACCATTACAACAAAGTTTCTGATCGGATTCCGATTGGATAGACCGATATAAAAGACGCATCTACCTACCTAATTTGTTGTTAACGCATTCTGTAAATAGACAGTTATGTATACATTCTCTTCTCTACCTGCACGTGCAGCAGTTCGTCAGTATGTTTAAACAAAGCTTAAAACAAAGCAAAATGTATGGTACCTATTTGGCGCTTCTTAATTCAGAATACTGAAGGCCTACCGCGAAAATCTAAGTTCGCTAAATTGCAACGGTTGTCTCTGTTACTCTAGTTACACCTTACTTGGAGTAAAATAGACAGATTCCAAACATTTTCGAGCTTCGATTTTTGCGGTAGGCCTGCTGCATACTTATGTTATGTTATATGGTAGATACCTACTAAGCACACATTCCTACAAACGATTGAGGATAATTAATTACGTGTACAAAATCACAATAAATGAACCGTTTTACAACTAAGAACAAATCAATTATTTTTTTATTAAATATTTTCATTTACATTGATTTTTATGTGGTAACTTTTCCAAATAAATTATAAATTGAAATACTCTAGGTATTGTTTATACATTTTTTTTTTATAAATGATAGGTTAGCATTTGGCATTAAACATAACATTATACTTAAGAAAAACTGACCAGTTCTGTGGTCACTCACCTGGTCGAGTTGAATTTCAATTTATGAATCATCTTACTTTTATCTTATGTTGACGCAATGGAATGCACAAACCTTTACTCACTAACTTACGAAAGTAACTCTACTACCTATATGGACACCCAAGTAGCAGCATACAATGATTACAAAATACACAAACAAGTAGGATTCATCACAAAAACTGGCTCACTCATATTGATCGAAGCGAGCTCGATAATACCAAGCACTTGATAAATTCCACTATGTGATTACGGCACGTACCTACTGATAAGAACATTTGTGGCACTCATTCACCTGTACTATTGAGTTTTTCACCTGTTTGTGTGCCAGGTGCAAATATTTAATGCAAATATTTTAACTGTATTCAAGACTGTATTACTTTCAATTATGTGACGCCTCGTCCTAGTTTCCCTAGTTGCTTTCGCATAGATTCTTATTTGGGCATTATTAATATAGGTAGGTATTTCTAGTACAGGTGATTTTTAAGAGGTAAAAGATTTAATTAGTTGATAATGATAAGTTCTAATCATACGCCACCTATCACACGAAGCCGTAAGAATGTACGCAGACTTAAAATTCAACGCACGTATTTAACAATAGACAACACTCCTTAGCATATTGGTAAGCAGTTGCTTTGCCTTGTGTGCGACCCTCGTGTGTCCGTCTCACCTGGCGAGTAAGAGAATATCCGTCATGGGGGAAAACAAAGCCCCGTGAACACGTGCGTGGTTACAACCAATCAAGTAGCATGGCAGCTCTGACCCAAATAAACTACAATCACTGCCTACGTTTTGTGCGCCAATTTCGCACTTAGGTTTTGCGTGTATCATTATAGCTGCGAAAGTATTTCCTGAGGCTCTAGTGTAACTTTCTTTTGACGTAAAAAAAAATGTTTACAAACGCGTAAGTGATAATGTTATTTACCTACCTATATGGGAAACGCAAACGCGTTCGTGGCGTAAAGTTACGTTAAAAACTTACACTCAGTAACTTTACTACACGAACGCGTTTGCGTTTCCCATATAAATAACATTATCACTTACGCGTTCGTAAACGTTTTTTTACGTCAAAAGAAACTTACACTAGAGCCTCAGGGTTCTGTTTGCCTGTTAGATTTTAAACGTAGACCGGTAACAATTATTATCTTTCTTCTAAACTATCTTCTGTGTCATTTTACATATATAAGTACTCGTATATAGAAAGCTTATATCCTTGAGTTAGGCAATAGGGAATAGGTTACAGGCTGTTTGTTGCGTAGATTTAATCCAATAAGATACCTATGTAGACGTATCGATACTGGAGTTAAATGCTTCTCAAGTAAACAAAATTTGACTATAAAATAGGTACCTAGGTAGGTAGGTACCATCATGCATAATAAAACATTCTGCAGTTATTTTTAGCTTGGATCATTTAATCAAATACAGATTTTTCTTGTTCCTGTTTTTTAATCCATTACCTACTTGCATGCAAGTAAGTGGCGGACATGGAGAAAGAGCTCATCAAGTCTTATATTGGGTCAAGAGTGAATCATACTTACTTAATTAAACGAGCAACACGTGCTAATGAAGGCAGCTGATGCGTCAAAAAGGCCGCAGCTGACCGAGACTGACCCGGGGCCGGGCCCATGCGACATCCTCCCGCTAATTCAATCAGCAGACAAATCACTACACTAGTATTTCAAGATATTTTCTACTAATAAGTAGTAGGCTAGGAAACATATTGAAAGTTATACTTATAATGAACTAGAATTCGGAAGAAATTTATAATCTCTTAATAATTGATATTAGGTAACTACTACTGAAAATAACTAATGTCTGAGGATCAAACTAAGCGTAACTGCAATTAATGCTTGTGTAAGATAACGTCCTATTATGAGGCAATTATTGGTGATCTCATCGATTCTTTTAAGAAACAATCGTCCTGTCTCTAATTAGAACTTTACAATTCTAAATTCTTTACAATTTCTACCTCACGCAACCCTACTCTACATTCGAGTGATTCAAGAAATTTCACGTTCTATTAGTCATATCGGAAACTTGAATTGAAGCTAACATAAAACAGAATGGACAAACCCAACCGAATAATCCACTTTGTTTGTTATAAATCTTGGGGAAATCATTTTTCGTAGTTTATTATTTTCTACTATAGGTACCTAGAACATTTAAAGCCTAAAGCTAAAGCAATGCTTATAAGTGTTGTCAAAGAAATGCAATTTTGTTTACTAACGCAACAGTAAATGCAACAACATACGCACCGGCACCGTTATGGTGTACACTTATTAAATAGTCTACCTAACCATAGAGGCTACAGAGCTTTAGACTAATACTCGTATACAGATCCCCCTCTTTGTTCCTTCCTAGTTCTCATACTTAACCTAGCATCATGAAACATGAGGTTTGATGATACAATGGATCATAAAATATACCGTTATACAACTTACCGCCGCCATCAAATTGAACCAGAAGGATTTTCTTTTAAATTGTAATGTGTTTGTACCGGTCGAAGCCATTTGGAACATGGTCGTTAAAATAAAATATCTCCTCCATAATGAGCGGTACACCGCAACCACTTTCACTATGTTTTGACCAAGGACCATAATGCCTTTCAAGGATTATTCAGTTTAGTTATTATGAGATTATGACATTTCCATAAGAAGGCTCAATAGTATTCATAGGGCGATGTAAAGAGTCGAATCAGGGAGTAGGTACCTATACAGGGACCATCTCTAGAGAACCGATTGCCGCTGAGGCAGAAATCACGGCAACACAGAACGAGTCCGGCCAGCAGTGGACGACTGTATCATATCGTTCAGGATGATAAATAGTTCGGTAGGTTACTATGAACTACCTATAGCCATACTATAATATAAATTTAGCAAGATGTGCATTGTTTAACGTAGGTCATCTTGAATATAATTATACTTGACTAGTGACTTAGATAACTATACTAAATCACTAGTCAAGCAAACCACACCTTTTATCACAGAAAAAAAAACCAAGCTTGTATAGGACCGCCCCTATCAAAATTGTGTCAAGATCGGTAAACAGATAAGCGACATTATACTCGGCGACAAAAAAATCCGAAATGATTTAGCTGGGTACGAGTACCTACGCGATAATATTTCCAAAGCATTGCAACATACAAATAAAGTGAAACACTAACCTGTTTTTTTTTTTTACTTTTTTGTATTAAGTATGTCAGAGCAGAAGAAACAACTTTTGTCTAATTTGAGGAACATTGGTTTTTTGCTATCGAATATTGCTTTCTTGTTACCGTACGCCTTACATATAGGGACGGCGCTCGTTGGAGAGTCTGGCATTTTGTGGTCTTCAGCTGCTTCACATCAAAAGCAGTTGCTGTCCTCTACAGTAGACGCACGCACGAGCAAGAGCGCTTAGAAGGTTTTGCCATGTAATAGGGTAATTTTGCAGCTTATGTGTGATAATGATAATAGACATTTTTTTCCAATAAACAAAGAGATCCTGAGCTGATACAGTTGGCGCACGCTCCCTATAAATTTCCGCTAGCGGTGACTGACCTGATCTGGATCTCAAAGTCCTACGCTTTGAAACCGTAGTAACCTTCATTGCTAATAGGTAACTACTCAGGCGCCGGTGACTCATCGCCTAGAACTGCATTTAAAGGCTCCTTATTCTGCCTGTATATATATCGAACTAATTAACCATTGCCATACATGTAGACCACAGACGTTTGTATAAAATAGAGATTAGCATTACACTGACGCAAGTACAGTTATTTTCTGTAAATCCTTACAAGGTAAATAAGTATACCGGCTGGGTTAGCTCAATTTATGTCTCATATAGGGATAAATAATAAATAACAGGGATTAAGGATAATGTTTCTTTGTTTATTAAAACCAGAACAATATACTTACTCACATGTCATATTAATATAATGTTATATTGTTCATGTGGATATTCTCGACACATTTTAATCACAGTAGCAAAATATTTAAATGGCTTCCTGACTTACCTACTCACTACCTACAAGCTAATGCCTTAAACAAGTATTCAGGACACAAGTAACCGCTTACTACGGCTCAGAGTGCTTTCATTATGTCTACGTAGGTATGTACTTTACAATCTCCACACACTGAGTCAGAATGTGTTGACACGTTACGTTATAACTGATTCATTCACGGTGTAGTATTACTTCCGTTATTGTTCATTTTCTTATCAGCTACTGTTCAAGCCCATAACATTCGCTGAAAGATGAGACACCAAATCTGCAATAAAACGATAATGGTTATGCTGCCCCCAAGATGATACAAGTCATATTTCTGGGAGGCTAAAGACCAGCAGTGGACTGCATACGGCTGAAATGTATGTATGTATGTATGTTTATGGTTATGATACTTATGATTATGAAGAATATTACTTACAAATTCCCTACAATTAAGAATAGGTACGAATATTACTTCATATCTAATTTATGCGTTTAATTTCCAAAGTAAGTATCTTCAACTTGGGGTGGTCAACTTATAATTCCTTTGGGTGTTAATCTCTGTTTCACAATAGGCTCGGATTTTAACCTAATTAAATCGCTAAGTATTAGTACTATCCCAGTTACAATAATATCATGAATGAGACCTACTCAAGAATCTGGATTGTGTAATTCCAACCAGTCATGTTTCGCCTGCCTGTAGCATCAGATACAGCGGCGCTACCGCGAACAACGGTGTTCGTAAATTTCGGACGATTGTCTCTGTCACTCTCATGACACCCTTAATTGGAGTAAAAGAGAAAGAAGCCCGTAATTTACGACCTTCGACGTTCGCGGTACCGGGCCAGGTTATGTCAAACTATTAACTAATGCTTATTCACTATTCAGTCACATTCGTCACATTAACGACAACATTATGTACTCAAAAAAACCTAGCCTTAACAAAATACGTGGTCTTCTCAATTGTCAACAGAAAATTGTGGTGTAACCTTGCGAATCAATTCCCTAAGAATTCTGTGAATTGACTAAATTGTTCAATTGACCAGAATATTGACTCCTTTTTAAACATTGGCAAGGCGTTTTTTGCAAAGTAGGCCAATAATAAAAAAATATGTTAACATTTGATACTTTCCATTCGTAATAAACATAATATTATAATATTTATTGCGTTTGCGTACAATATACTTAAGTAAGTAATGTAAATTTTTTGACAATATTTTATACCCCCCACAGTAAACTAATTAACACTAGTGCTGTAGATTCTAGACATTTGAAATAGATAGATACATATAAATACTTAAATAACACATTCATAAGAAACACACATAGATGGCCTTGCCAGGAATTGAACCCGGGACCTACTTCATAGACAAGTAATCATACTTGATTAGGTTAGGAGTCCGGTTAAAAAGTTTAAAACCACACTTTAGTAACCATTAAAAACATACTTTTCCTAACTAGTGCGTAAAAAGTGCACTTTTAGCACGCTTCGCGTGCGTAAATTTCGCTTTTTAAGGCACTTGCTATGAAAAATTAGGTTCGATACTCGTGTAAATTTTTTTTCACTAGTATCGAAATGTACTATTATAAATCGTTTTAATTACGAGTAAAGGATGCAGTCAATGTTTTTTGCTGGTAAAGTGCCGGAAAAGTGCAGCCTGGTCCCGGCGTTAGTGGAGTTCAATGTCTCGAGATATCGCCGCAATCTCGTCACGCGTACTGCTATTTCGTAGGTAAATGGTACTTCGTTCGTCTCGCTCGGTGGCTGCCGTGGCCGTCTCCTGCTCCGTGAGGGCAGTGATGAGAAGAAAGCGATTAAGGGACAAACAAAACATTACCTTAAAACCGCTATATGAAAAACAATGATGGATGGACAATGCCAATTTTGAAAAGCAAGCCAGACATGATTCATGCAGCATCTAACGTTAATGTATACAGCTAAAAAACTATGTCAATGTTCCCAAATTCTCTTAACCTTAAGAGTGATGCAGTGAAACTTGTTGCTTACTGTTTTTTATATTTCTTACTCCGAAAACGTTATAAAGGTTTATCAATAACCTATTTATGTAACATCTGCAAACAGAAATAGTTTAATATCTTTCTCGTGCAATCTATTTCAGTTACGGTTTTTAAAGTTCAGGGAGTGCAACTAAGCCAAATGTACAGTTACAAAATGCAGTATGCAGACGAGGTTCGTTGCGCAAGAGTTCGCGCACGTTGTGCCCTCTTCGTACCCGACGACGCCAGACAAGATTTAGTGAGAAATATTTAGGGGGCTTTGAATAAATAAGTAATAGGTGTCATAGTCGAATGAAATAAATTAGTTGTAAGGCTTTCCCTATTCCTTAAAATCCGAAGTTTCACAGTTTAGAAAAACTACCTAGAACTATTTTCCGCGTATAGGTCAGGTACCGTGAGCATCATTAGTTATTAGCAGTCAAAGTTACCAAAACAGTAATACATCCTTATTGCAATACAAATAAAGATCTGTTCTGATATTTTTGGCTCCTATTTGACGCTGACTGTACCAAGGTAAATGTAACTCGACGAAGGCATGCAAATGCGTGTCCAACGCTCTGGGGATAAACATCCAGGACAATGCCATTGTGTTGACGATTTCTCTCCACCTGTTGTTTCGATCATGGCCGCCTTGAGAACTATCCCCGTTATCACATTATGTGATAGTTAATTACCTATCTATTATGTAGTGTTTTGTTTTAGGGAAGTTCTATAACAGACGCCTCTGTAGGTATGTCATAATCATAAAGCGGTCTAAGTACGTTTGTTGTTTACCTAACCTATCTAGGTTTAAACATTGTTTTATATAAGTTGGAAACTATTATCTAAACTCAAATAAATTAAAAAAAAATTTATTAAAGCTATCTAGCCATTTCTAATTTATTCTTGGGTGCTTTCAACGCGATCGCAGATCGCACGTATACTATCCCGAAGCGAAAACAATGCAAAAGAAAACGGCCCGTCAATTCAACTTATTGTCACTGTTTGTGACTTACTTTTTTCGCTCATCGGATGAAGTACCTCGTTTTGTCACGCTTTTCACGAGCTGAAACAGAGCGCGACGATACTATCGGTTCCCGTACCAAATGTACACTTGCACAGTTCGTGTTTCACGGGTTAACTGGATCTAATTCATTTTTGAATTATTTCGCAAAAAGTCATCGTATAATTGAGGTCCGAAAGTCAATTCAGTAGCTTGTCGAATGTGAAGAAAGCTATACACAAAACCGAGCATGTGCGTTTTGTACCACTTCAGTACATACAATCATATTAATTGTAATTTTTTGTTTATTTTTACGAAAATAAAACTGTAACTTATTTAACAATACCTACTGTAATAATATAGTAGGTATTGTTAAATAAGTTACAGGTTTATTTTTAGGTCTAGTTATAGATTTACTTACATTACTTATCAAACAATTTTCGGATATTTATGAAAATATTGAAATATATTGCTGAGATATCGACTATTGATTATGTATTGTAAATAAAAAAATAAAAGTTGGTATTTAAGCTATAACTCTTGGGTTAACAACCTAGGCACATTGTACGGTGGCACGACAGTGCCGTGACGCCGCGCCGGACGAGCAGGAAGGATCGTGATATCGTGAGCTTGTACACAAAGACTGGTTGGAATAAATAAGTAATAAAATAGCTCAACAGAATTTTATCAAATATTTATTTCAACAAATTAATAATAATGACTACCTTCATAGTTATTTAGTTTATCAGTCGGTAACTGTGTTATTACATTAGAATAATTATAATGAAAATCAGGGTTTTCGCTATGCGCGAAGTGCAAGCAAATTAAACGCAAGGTTACCATATTAAAAACAGTCTGGCCTTGGGACACATTTCAAACTACCTAAAAGTATAGACTAGTAATGCAATGATCGATATTATGATATCAACACCCAACCTGCGTTATTAGCATAATCCATTGATGCTAGTAATTCGTATTATTTTAAATGTTAGAACAGAATATTGAACTATAAGGCTGCCTTTAAGGCCCATTTACATGATACACGATTCTTGAACAAAAATCCGCAATGTATGCAAGTTTTGCCATTCAATAATTGAATTCAAAGTGTTTACACATGAGCTAAACCAAAATCTTGAATGAAATTATTGTATACAATTCTTGACAGTCAATTTTCTTATGTGTACCCATTTTCTTGTCCACAATCTTTTTTGCGACGTTTTTCGACTAGTTTTTCCCATTGCACAGTTGCTATTACAGCAGCGACAAGGAGCACACCTTCACG
This sequence comes from Grapholita molesta, assembly GCA_022674325.2. Taxonomy (NCBI): domain Eukaryota; kingdom Metazoa; phylum Arthropoda; class Insecta; order Lepidoptera; family Tortricidae; genus Grapholita; species Grapholita molesta. The sequence continues at coordinate 19,561,744 of CP053121.2, read as the reverse complement.
CACGGAATCCATTGTGAAAACAAAAGATTGATTCACATTTCTTGTATTCAATTAACTACCTAGGCTTTGTTTACATGCATACCAGTATTTAATTCAAGTTGCTGCTTGAATACAATAATGGCACGTTATGTTTATACAGTGCATTTTTTTGTTGCTTCAACTTTCTTGTATAGAATGTTCAAGAAACTTGTATCGTCTAAATGGGCCGTAACTATGGATGCCTTGGTTGCACTGCGGCACTATAGGCTATTAGCCAACCAAACCTTATGTTTAGTGTCGGTGTTACTGCCTAGTGTCTATCCATAACTCTTTGGGTGGATTGATTATAAAGTACATAGTCTCTTTAGTTAAGCCTAATTAAGCATAGCGCGATATGGCCATAAAAGCAGTTGCAAAATTCTGTAAAGCTTGATTCACACATACCGCGGACGCGGGTCGGGCGGGACCGTGTCAACGCGGGCCCTTAGTCCTCGACCTCTCCAAGATATAAAATATCATTGTACGTATAAAATAAGTACTTACTGAATGCTACTGAAGTAGCCGACACTACGTTTCCTAGCTTTTGTTTTACTTATGCGATCTGAAAACAGCGTTTTAAATAAATAGGACTTTACAAACACAACTCACCGGCTTAGTTTTTTTCCACTTAAGTACCTGTCCTTTTACAATAAAATTCTCGCACGTTATTATACCTCTATAGAGCTCTATAAGACCTTTGTCCACGTCAGTCGCACGCTACCACGCTATTCTATACTCGTTTAAAATTCTACGCACTGTGTTCCCATCACTTCTTTGAACACCGGAAGTCTTAATGTGTAAATTCTAGAATCCTTCGACCGTTGGTGTTCAACTGTTCACCAATTAATACCATTAAATCTACAACACTAAATAAGAAATGTATTTACTGCACTTAAGTAAATCAAATGGTTTATATCACAATATACGAGTAGGCCATAATATTTTTTTATACTTGTCTGTAAAACTGGTCGTAATTTAACTCAAACTATTAAATTAATAAGTAATTGCAACACGACTTCTAGACGCAATAAAGACATTACTTGTAACTTGTAACCGATCAGGCTAATATTTCCATCTCATACGGTCGATGGCTTGTAATATTATCTTTAGATACCTACAACTAACAGTCCTAAAGATTGTAGAGCTCCATTATGTATAGGAGAAATAGAGACCATGATTATTTACTAAGCATTTTTGTTTATTCGTACTTACGAGTATAGTAGTCGGTTATCACATCGCTTGAAACTGTTGTGAGATAAGATAATTTTGTGATTTGCTATTATCTTAACGCGCCAATTAATATTACAACTAAATATATGTATAAAAAAAATCTCGATGTATATTTTTTATTCAAAAGCATAAAACAGGAATCAAAAATCTTATTAGAAAGTAAAGGTGCGAGTCAGACTCGTTTTTATGTTACCCAACATTTTTTTGTGAGTCATTATGTCTCGATGACTTTAAGGCGTCCTTGCGCCGTAATTTCAACCCGTATTAACCGGGCTGTCGGTCGCTGTAAGATTTTTTTATGTATTTTGCCGTTGGTGGCTGACCACGCGGAACTATTTAACGGATATTTGACGACCTGCCTTAAAAATTGTTTACGCGAAACGATCGTTAATTTAAATGACTCCCTCTTCTTCAAATACTGAGAACATTTATTTTATATTTTGATAAACTGTTGGATTAGACACGTCTGAATAGAATTTTACTAAAATATCTATTTTCACGGGGTCAGTCAGCAGTAGCTGGCTAAGGCTGAACAACCAGCTAGATTCAAAATGATGTTTATTCATCTTTATTGCCAAGAGAATGAAAGTGAGTGTATGACATTTTGAGCAATCCGCTTAGCAACTTTTGCTGTTGACTGTACATCTAGTAATATGGGTTTAGGTAGCATCCATAATAGTATAATATCGGTTTAGCACTCAAATGCCAACAGAACAGATATAAAAAATTCGGGCATGTCATAAAACCTCGCATTCCTGTTCAATTTTGCATTGTAACAGTTGGTAGCCAGCAGTTCGTGACGGAATGAATGGGGATGCATGAAAAGACAGGAAGCCATATCTAGCGTGAAGTGCAAGGGCGCATCGACGCGTGCGCAGGGCTGTTGGCCATCATTTGCCGAGTACATCAGCACAGTCAGACCAGTATATGTCATCTCTAAATAGTCCATCACGTTGTTAGCGATACCGGGGTCAATATAAACTAGGGATGACCTCAGTTGTCGCAAAAAGTTTTGAGAAATTGTATAACAAAATGTCGATAGCTAGAACGTGGGTTGCCGGATGCCGGCCGGCCATACATCGAGCCGGTGTATATGATGTCATGCTGCTAACAACCTCCGTTATCGACTACGGTTTTGGGTAATGAATGTAGGCAGTATGTCATTATACTCTGTTGTTTTGCAGTCTAATATGTAAACAAGAGTTCAAATGAGACTCCATCTAATAAATGAGACTGATCTAATTTCATTGAGACAGCTGTTTGAAGTCAGATCGATTTTATTATAAAATTTAGTTAGAATAAACATTGAATTAATTAAATTCTGACTCGGAACGAGTTTCTAAATAAACCCTATTATAATTTATCTTTCTGTAAGTGAAAGTGCTGTCAACGGAAATCCTTAATTGTTAACCTGCAATAGCGGACATGACAAAACTTACTAAATAGGTCGATCGCGATAATTGCAAAACACCATTGTCCGAATTGCACTTCCGTCTATTATTCTAGTCAATGCATGGTCAATCTTTGGCACCGCTTGGGTTATTTCTTTGAATAGAATAAAATAATTGAGAAACACAAAACAACAACGCAAAATATACCGAAAACAAGCGATTGAATCTAATGTTTGATATTTTGGGTCAAGATACGATTGTATAGTAAGTGTAATAAATTACTAATTGAAACTAAGTACGGCCTTAGTTTACAGTAACTAAGCCACTTATCCGACGGCCCGTTACCTTGATTACCACGATACCTTTAACCACTGCTTAACAGCCTTGCTCGAGCACAGTGTAATTGCCTGTTTTGTTTCGTTCCAGGGTGAAAATCAAAATGGTATTACCTTAACAAGCACGGAAGAGCCTCCAAAGTCAAGCAAACCCATTCCTGATATTCGGTTGGTGGATGGCCCTTCAATATTAGTAGGGAGAGTGCAACTGTTACATCGAGGTCAATGGAGATCTGTCTGCACGAATTCCAGAAAGTAAGTAATATTATAGGAATATATATGAGTAACATTATTAGTAGGTATCATAAATATGATATGCATGCATTCCATCGAACCCAGTAGGCCTAGCACATAAAGGGCGTTACGAGATAGGCTACCGGCCTTTTCTAAACTATAGCTATGCTAAGCTACTGGGTTTGATTATTATTATCTATTAATTATCGTTAATTGTTTCAAAGAAATTAATGATCTCCTTGTGTTTTTTCAGTTGGACCATTAATGACATGGAAACAGCTTGCAGACAACTAGGCTTTATGGGCGGGTCATTTTACAACTGGATGGATCGGCAACCGGGTCGTCGCCCACGTCTATTATTCGAGGAACCCAAGTGTAGAGGCACCGAGTACGATCTGTTTCAGTGCGACTGGAACTCGCGGCAGTTAGGTTCTGGTGTCTGCGACTACCATCCCGACCTTGCTATTCAATGTTCGCCCCATCACGATGATAACGAACTCGGTAATTCCGGTAGACATTGGCGAGGATTACGCTTTGAAAATGCAGCATATGAAAGAATTCTCACTGCTGCCAACACTTTATACGTACCTACGTCAATGTCGAGACTTGAGCATATTATTATACGAAACGCTGGGCTAGGAAGAGACAATAATGCCACAAGTGCTTTAGATGTAATAGGCGTACCACCAGTTATGAAAGACATTGAAATATCCAACTCTGCTTTTAACGCAATCAACGTGACGTCACCAAACGCACCCATAGTAATTAACAACTGCACCATACAAAACAATAGAGGTTACGGTGTCTATGTGAATTCTACGTACGGCATGACCAAGATTGAGAATTGTTTGATTCACGATAACGGCGGAGATGGAGTGAAATACGTTGTACATGAAATGAACATAGACGAGAAGTTTGATCGGAGCGAAATTTTTGATCTTTGTACAATGGCTTCCACACCTAGTCAAACGTTTCCAATACAAATGACTGTAGAACAATCAAGGTATTCGAATATGGAACGAGATTGTGAACAGAAATTTTATACCAGAGCAGACCATGTTCTAACTTTGAGCTTTCTTAAAATTCTAACGAATCGCAACGACACTGGAGAAATATTTGTTTACGACGGTTTAACTCTTGATGATAAGCTATTATTATCGTTTAGTTTGCGAAACCATTCGCGGCCGCAAAGTGTGACTTCGACTAGAAACCGAATGTATGTACGATTTAGAGCTAATACAAGAACTGATATAACGGGTTTTCTAAGACTGACTTCAGGCGAGAACAAAGTTTACGATTTAAACGTGACAGATACAATTATCTCCGATAACGATGGAAGAGGCGTAGTTATAGAAAATTTGAGATCGCAAATCCATATACACCGAACATCAATATCAAATAACAATCACGTAGCGGGATTGCAAGTTGTCAGTGGAGCCGGAGATGTCAACGTAACTGAAAGTAGAATTTCTTTCAACCAAGGGGATGGTATAAATATTACAGTTACAGGTGGTAACAGAAATATATCACGCAGCATATTGAGTTCTAACCAAGGCTACGGCATCGCTATATGGATTAATAATACCCAAGAAACTGAATACCTACCATCAAACCAGACGACGGTTGTTGAATATTCTGAGATATTTAAAAATTTAGATGTCGGTATATTACATGGTAATTTCTGTAAAGACAGTTGGATAAATATAACAGGGAACTGGTTTAATACGAGTATGGAAAGTACAATAGATATATCGACATGTTGGAAATTAATCAGGCCAAATAAATTATTAAATTTACAAATCGGTCACAACCGATTTTACCAAAGCCAGAAGGTGCCTTTGAAGATACAACCAGCATTAAATGTTAATGGTCGAATAGAATATAATTATTTTGAACATGGAAATTACGGTGCAATTGTTATTTTAAATAGGATAGAGGGCAAACACATAGAGGAGTTCGAAATACTGCCCGCTCAGTTTAACATACAGCACAACTATTTCTTTAGTAATAAAGGTCCCTTTGTAGTGAATTTGGGCTTGTCGCCATACAGCGATCTTCAGTACATCTTATTTTCCAGAAACTATCTAAGGGAAAATAAAGTGAGGGAACCATTTGAACCCCTGGAAGGAGTGACATCCCGTTTGACTCCTAGAAGTCGAGTAGCAGCGACAATTGTATTGTCTTCTAGTAATATTGACGTGTACAGAAACATTATTAATAATCCTGAGGCACAGTACGAAATAGGTTCTCATGTTGAAGATCAAAGTAAAATTCTAAATTGTACTTATAATTGGCTTGGTTCAGGTGAAGAAGAAAAAGTATATAATAGACTTTTTCATCGAAAAGATAGATACAATCTAGCGAAGATTAATTACATGCCTTATTTGTTGCATAGTAGCAATCCTGGCGCAACCCAAATTAATTACAATCAATTATATGTCCCACAATTTAACGTTCCTGGTACGTCTACCGTTGGCGGAGAAGTGGAAGGGATAGAAATACTCCGTTCTGGAGAATACGATGTAAATCAAGATATAAACGTACGGCCTGGCGGCAAATTAGTTATACAACCCGGAGTTACATTAAAGTTCCCTCCAGCTATAGGTATGATGATAGCTGGAAAATTAGATGCAAGAGGAAAGCGACCTAGTGACATTACTTTTACTCTTAAAGAAGAAATCATTATGACTAACGACAGTGTTTACGAAACAGATCCAGAAGTTGAGCCAACCACACCTGGATATTTTGAACCAATTGTACCTATTCGACTCTTAGGTGGTAGGACACAGCATGAGGGTCGACTGCAGGTACGAGTCAATGACAAGTGGGGTACCGTTTGTAATTATAAATGGAATGTAATCAATGCTGCTCTAGTTTGCCATCAGCTTGGATTAGCATTAAATCCTGATGATTGGTTCCTCGAGCCAAGTGAAATACCATCTGCTGGAATGACTGAAGATGTAATTTTATCTAACGTTCAATGTACAGAATTCGACGATGATATAACGAAGTGTAAAGCGGAAACAAACGAAAACTTTGAAAATTCGTGTTTTCATGAAAATGATGTGGGCATTCGCTGCTATGAGACTAGTTGGGCTGGATTAAGGTTCAGTGTCATCTCAGAAAGATCAGATTTACAGTATGTAAGTATCGAGAAAGCTGGTCTATTGGATTATTCATCCAATACGTTTAAACCTGCACTTCAATTGGATTTTGCCAGACATGGATTAGAAAGTGTAAAAATAGCTAATAATTATCATGATGGGTTGGGTATTATTTATTCCGATTTATATGGAGCTGATGCTATAAATACTGTGCGTAATTCTGAATTCAGTAACAATAGAGGCAGCGGTATAAGCTTCAAACAACTTGGCCTGAAGGTGTATAGTTCAGTAATAGAAAACAATAACATTGCTGGTATATCTCACAACCCTCACATACCTGGATTACAACAAAGAGAAATTGCCGGCTGGTTTAATTTAGATCCTGGCTTCAATATGGAAGAATCAAATTACCATCCGATTATGTTACCGGAATTTGAAACTGATATAAGCCTGGCAAACGGAGAAACACGGCATATCGTGTTTACTAAACATTACGATGAAAATATCGTAAAAACATACAACATCAAATGCAACCCAGGATATGTTCTCGGGCTTCAACTTTTAAATCCTATTCACAATTTTTCAACAGAAAATATATGCATATACGATTCACAGAATATAAACGAAGCTAGTACAAAGTGGTGCCTTAATCGCGACTTGTCTACTTTTCCTACAACTAGCAACAGTTTCGGTGTTGTGCTTACATACGAAAGCGGGAACACAGCCTTGGGAGGTGTTGTACTTGTTGTCAGCACTATAATTGCACCTGTACAAAATCTCCGAAACAGAATAGTGAAGGGACCTATACCTACGCTTCAAGTAGCCAATACCAAAATAAAAGGTAACACGAAAGGTGTCAGATCCTTTTATTACAACAGGTACCTAAATGAGCTTGGCGATCACTTTTTAAGAAAAGCTAACGAGACCATTAAAATTATTAACTGTGAAATAGCACACAACAAAGAAGAAGCTGTCTATATAAATACTCCGTTTTGGGATATTCACGACAGTAACATAACCGAGATAACCATTATGATTAATAGTAGTTTAATAACTGACAACGGAAAGGGGATTTATCATTTTTCTCGTGATTTGAGGAGTTCTAATAATTTGTATCACTACGTCCTTCAAGACAATACCGTAGAACGGAACAAACTGGGCGGTTTTGAAATAAGTTTGCCTTACGTTTGGCAGTACAATGAAAATTTCACGCATTCTGTATACATGCATAATAACACTTGGCGCGGTAATCAAAACTTTGGTCTGTCTATTGACGGCCATTTTGCAGAAGTTAACATAACTAAAAACATATTTACTAATAACCACTGCAAAACTGGATGCATTGCTGTTCGCGGTATGGAAAAGAAAATGAAAATCGACGGGAATCTGATTGAACGAAACAACGGACAATTTATAGTTCAATTCTTTATGGATAGTCAAAGTGAAATTATGGGACTTGTATACGCAGTTTTTATTTATAACCAAGTAAGAAATAACAAACCCATGCTTCAATTAAATCGAGGTTTATTAGTCAAAAATAATGATCCTACATACGCACTCGGGTTTAAAGGAATACAGAAAGTAAAAGTCAGCAGGAACTTGTTTGGCCAAAACGATCTCCAATACACCCTTCTAGCTGGTATCAAAACTGCCAAGACAAATAATTTACTAGATGTTTCTGAAAATTGGTGGGGTAGCTCGGATGAACAAGAAATCAAAAGACAAATATTCGATTTCGATGATTGGAATAATCATGCTATTGCTACATATTTACCGTATTTACTAGAAGATAACTTTGAGTCTAGTTTATCAGTTTCCTTCAGTCCTCAAACTTCTATCGATGTCAATAACCTTGGCGGCCGTCTCACACAAGATCTAACCTTAGAAGCTCGCATTGCTCCATATATCGTAAAATCAGACATAACAGTCATGCCCGATGTAACACTAACCATCACCCCTGGCGTAATTCTAGAATTTCCATCTGACGTTGGTATTTTGGTCATGGGAACACTCCAAGCAATTGGCCATGCTCAGTTACCTATATTAATGAGACCACTAAGCATGTCAAATAATGCTGAAAGTAATAGAATCGAAAAAAGAGACCTTAACCATTATTCCTCATATCACCATAAACAAAGAAGGCAACTAGAGACATTAGAGACTCTTATGGCACAGAACTCTATAAGATTATGTACGGGGCGTAACTGTTCGATAATTGACAACTTATTAGAGAAAAACCACGAGGGTTTCTTAGAATATTACAACCGAACCACATTACAATGGGTACCCATGTGTGATAATCGCTTTACTGAAAGAAATGCTCAAGTGGTTTGCCGAGAACTGGGCTTTGATCCAATAAACGTGTTCTTTGCTCACGATAGACGAGTAGAATACCATAGCAATTCCTTGTCCCGCATATGGTCATGGCCTGAACCTTTGCAATGTGTTGGTACTGAGAATCGTTACGAAGACTGCCCAATAAGACTAAACGGTCAACTTTATGGCCATCGACATGAATGTAAATGGGACTCTGAATACGTATTTATTCATTGTGGCAGACGAAATTTAGAGGAATCTTTAGACTATTGGGGAGGCATAAGATTTGCTAATCCCGAGTTCGAATATTCTCTTTATGAACACCGAATTCATGATCACCACACTCACGAAACTATGAGAAAAGTAGAGAGTGCCTTAGAACATGTTCACATAACTGGTGCAGGTGTTCTTCACAACGAACGTTCTCCTGCAGTTCAAAGTATAGTTAAAAATCCAAGGATAAGAAACGTGAACATAAGCCAATGTGCCTATCACGGCATAAACATTGTGTCTCCCACCGATTCAATCGACATGATGTTTAATTCCGTGAATGATGTATTAGGTGAAGGGCTCAGCGCGATCTCACTAACTGGAGAAGGTAGGGAGTCAGAGGAGTCCAGTTTTACGCCATTAAAGGATCTCAATTTGCCGTATCACATGTTTTCTCTTGTTGATATCTGTGATAGCACCAAAGTTATAACAGTTGAAGAGAGGGTTATAATATATTACAAGTACGACAATAATCCTGTCAATTGTGTAAAAATATTCAAAAGCATGTACAGAGTTAAACCGTTTGGATTCAGGCTTTTGCAATTCAACTTGTTCAATCATACGATGAACTATGGAAAACGAGACGCCTTGACTTTATACGACGGTGATATTTACAATATCACAGCACCTCAAATTGGATATTTAGAAAATGGATCTCCAGAAGAAAAGAAACTTTTTAAGACTGTCGGAGCTAGTTTGAGTGTGAAACTGTTCGCCAATGGCGCATCTTCGGTTCATGGATTCATTGCAGAAATTGTCACGCTTCCTATATCTTCTATTGGATTCAGTAAGTGTCTATGTAAATTGCTTGCTAACTTGAGTTGAAATTGCAAATATTGGTTAAAAACCATTAAGAATAGAATAGCATAATTATTTATTCGTGAGCCCATACTATTTACACAAAATATGAAACAGACGGTTATAAAATTCATAAAACATTAAAAGAAGTGCCACGAAATGGCCTAAACCTTACCTTCCTAAACCTGTAGGTATGTAAATTTCACATTTACTTTTTTTTTAGGTCGTGACGTGAATCATAATATATCTAGCAGTATATTTACGAAGAACAGGGACGGCGCAATAAGTTATCTTTCAGTTGGCGAAGTAAACCCTCTAGTCGCTATAACTAGGAATGAAATTATAGATAATTGTCTCAAACTCTATGGCAACTTTACGACATGCCAATCTGCCGTAAGACTCGACGTCCAAAACACTCAGACCTTTGTTTTCCGGGTATGTATATTGAAATTAAATTAAAGTGCTTTTACAACATAAACGTTAAGACGCGTCAATAAAATTATATTTATTTCAGCATAATCTCTTACGCGGTAACGTTGGTGGCTTGGCTTTGAGAGCTGACTCCAGAAGTTCTGCAACTTCATTACGAGGATGGATACATAATAATCTATTTCTTCTAAATCACGATTTATCAAGTCTGAAAGTAGAAGGTAAATATAATTTTTCATAAGTTGTTAAACTTATAAATACTAGTTCTGACTTTATTTTTTTTATTCAGGTCGCCAGTCATCACCCTACCAAGAGGTGACAATATATAGAAATTATTTCACTCGCAATAATGTCCAATTTAAGGATGTAATTGTACTGCGCCAAGTAGTATCCAATTTCACCTACAACTACGTCCATGCAAATACAGGCCAGAGGATCCTAGAGGTGGCTGGTTTTGATAAAGTTAGACTGCCTATTTATCAAACTACATCTCATAACGGATTTTACAAGTAAGTACCCAAGTTACCCAACATATTCATGCACGATTAGATTAAAAAAAATTTTTATCTTAAATCTCATTGTTAATATTAATGAAATAACATTTCTATCGAATAATGTATTGATTTACTTAATAATTGTCACATCGTTTCAGAAATTACGCGTTAGATCGCGATGGACGAGCAACAGTGGTAGCCGGTACCGCGGGCCAACATTATGTGGATAATATTTTCTTTAACCCCGACAACGATTATGAAATGATCACAGTTAATAGATCTATGTAAGTATATATTATACCTTATAAAAACGAATCATCTATTTTCTAGATAAACGAGTTAAAAGCTCTATAAAATACTATATCTAAAATTAAATACTGCTCCGTAAAACTAATGCATGATACTCGTATTATTCTAAAAGATGAGTAGCCACTTTATTATAAAATTCTGATTTGCATGTTTCTGTTGCATGGCTGCGCCGGACCCTAGCTTTGTTGACTATAATCCAAATATGATAAGGTAAGTTTAATAAAAAAAAAAACTAAATATTCATGTACCACATTTATCATCATCTCGCACAGGTGCTCTCTCAAATTAAAATCATAATAATATTCATCCATATAATTAAAGGTCGATTCACACATATGTATGCGCTATGTGTGAATCAAGCTTAAATACTATTTACTGTACTAAGCATAATATTTAGTATTTACTTATTTGTATATTTTATTAGATCCTTATATATACTTATTTCATCCATATAATGTATTGTAATAAAAGTATATACATATACATATGTACATCTATACAATTGTAAGGGTAATCATATTTTGGTATCTCGATATACTCGTTATTCCAGCGACAAACAAGCAAATGTCATTTAACTAACTATTACTAGCTATTATAGTATCTATTAATAAGAACTTCCTGTCATTGTGGCTTTTTTAACTGTATTTCATTTAAAGTTATAATCCATTATCTAATTGGGTGGTCAAGGTTCAAATTGCTTAATGAGGTTATGGGTTCTAACCTGCTTGGAAAGTATGGAATAAGTACAGTTTTTTTTTCATCTTACAGCGCTCTGGAGCTCTGGAGAACACGCATTGACGCCAAACATAACTACTGGAGCTATAACGAGACGTTAGCCGTCGCCGGCCGAATTAGAGATCAGTCTGATAATCCACTGTTACTAGAAGTGGATTACAGGCCCTATTACATGAACAATTTGACGGTACTAGGAGGGGGCAAGTGCCCTCCCGGCTGGGACGCCGTGGCGGGTACATGCTTTATGTATATTGGAGCGCCGATGACGTTTGCCGATGCTAACAGTTTTTGTTTGGTAAGTCATAGGCGTATTGAAACTATCTAAGTATTTAATAACTAAATAACTTAAGAAAATCAACGCAGACTAAATAATGCAATGAATTGATTTGTTAGACTGCAAATTCATTATCGTATAAAAATTTACTGTACACAGTTTCGGTCAATGTAGGTTAGGGACTAACACGTTATATATGGTTTTAATTAATATATTATATGGCCCTAACAAAGAATTTTAGATCATCTAGAAAAATATCAATTCAGATAAAATTTAAGAGATCTATTTTAGGATGATGCAAAGCCAATTCCTTCAATAGTGAAAGACGATACCAGTACCCTTACCATGAGTTATGAGATTGACGTATTCTTTAACGAGTATCGAGTTTACTATCTGTGCATCTTGCTTGTACTATTTTAGAGCAAACGAGATGCACAGATAGTAAACTCGATACTCGTTATCGAAAACGTCAATGTCACAACTCATGGTAAGGCTACAGAGTGCAGTGAAAGTGCACGTTGTTTCTCGGGCGCATATACGCGTTCCGTCAATGGCGATGAAGCCACGCCGATACGCCTCAATACCAATGCCGACCTGGTTCGCACCGTTGTTTGTCGTAATAGTAGGAGAATGTGTTTACGATAAACAGTCCTAGTCAATAGACACCATCCATGTTACTCCGATGTCGTAGAGATACCTTAAGTAATGGCGATATTGTGAATATGTGTGAAATTGAACATTATGACATATTCACATTATTAATTATTATATCAAACGAACATGTAGGTATTAGTAAAATTGGTTACATATTAATCATCATCATATCAGCCGAAGAACGTCCACTGCTGGACATGGGTTTCCTCCAAAGAGCACCCGCTAACAGTGGTTTGAAGATCGCGGGTTACATCTTAGGCTGATATCACAGTTGCGATTTGCGAGCGAGTTTTGTATGGAGTCGAATACGCAGCGAGTTCGCCGCGTACGAGTTTTGTATAAAAATCACTTGCAAATCGCCCAAGTGTGATAACGCCCTTAAATAAGTTTTAGTACTGCGGCTGTCAAACTGATATTAATATTTGTTTATTTCAGTCTGATAACGCATCTCTTCCATACATGACCGGCAACTACGAGGCGCTGTATAAGTTCATCCAAACCCAGAACCAGTGGTTCCAATACGGTGACCGCGTTTGGGTGAAACACATTGACTATCTCACGCAATGCACTTCGTTCTCGTTCTCCAGTGTAGAAGTTACTGATTGTAATCAGAAACATGCCTTTATTTGTGAGATCGGTAAGTGGATAATTTAAGATTAAAATTAGATAAGTTACTGAAATGTTTTCGGCACTTGTTTTTAATTTTTTTTTTGTTTTACAGATCCAAAGATAACAATTGACCCCTTGGCCTGGAAGGGAGATATGCTAGCGGTGGCCTTTATTGGTATTTTGGCGTTAGTTGTGGTGTTAGTTGGTGCAGCCTTGGTCTGCTGGTATTCAAAATCTAAACACAGGTAAGAATAGGCTACCACCTACATAATATATACAATATTTCTTGTTTCTTATATCAATCGTTTCGTTTCACCCACGGACCAATTCCGTTGAAGCTACACAAAAACCAGAAATTACAGGCAATTTTGTCGTTTGGACTTTCCGCTCGAAAAGCTACTCAGTAAATGAAATGATACACAAATACAAGTGTGACGTCACTCATATTCATATATCCATCACCCTTTTTAAAAGGTTGCAATAATAATAAGATATGTAGTTCTCATTTATGGCCGTGAAATACTACATTTATTGTTTGTAGTTGCCATACTGTTTGTAGTGTGAAGTATATGTTAAACAGTAAGATGCTTTTTTTATAACCTCAAAGTGAACTCCACTATTCTTATTTCAAATTCCAGACATATCCAACGCCTAGAACGTCGCAATTCAATCAGGCAGTCACTCCATTCCGTCAGATCCATTGGCAGCATCAATGGAGGTTTTCCAGATAATACTTATAGAAGAAAATTAGCTCAAATGGTATGTTGTATGTCATGAATATTTAAAATAATTTGTATATTTAGGGTAAAAAGTTACTAACAAGAAATTATGTTTTAGAGTACTAGATCCACCGAGACGTTAACCAAGGGCTCCGATTATCGAAAGATGCTTGCGTCAACGACGTCCGTGGAGTCAATGGGGAAGAGTCAGTTCAATTCTTCAATGGAAGACACTCAAAGCTATGATATTTATGAGGCCCACAACCCGAACCCAAATATTATGCAACTCAAGCATAGCACATTTATGAAAAAACCCGCATCGCCAGAATATTCGGTGCCCCAAAATAATAACCGTCCATACAATCTAGCATACAAAAATGAAGGATATAGAGACAACTCAAACGCGACCAGTGGTGCTCCCTCAATGAATACAGTTACCACTGAAGAAATTCCCATTATACATCATCCTGGCGGTCTGCAATCTCCTCAAGATGATGACACGTTATCGCCTATGAGTGATTCGCAGTACTTCACATCAGACACATTGCCTTTGCGAGGGAAGACAGATACTTTTGATCTAAATAACGGGTTAGAGAAGGAAGCAAAGTATAGTCCATATGGTGCTCCTAACTTTGGCACACAACCGAAGTTATCTTTTCTTATGGAGCTGAGATCGAGAATCCCAGAGCAACCCCAACCGGGCGCCATGCCATCGACTACATTTGGACAAAGGAAACCTATTGCTGGTAAGTTGTACTAGGGATAAATAAACTAGCTGAAAAGCAAACTATCTGCTTTATTGAATAAGAAACCTCATTCACCATTCACCACTTCCATTTGCAGATCAACAGCAATACTACGAAGACAATCTACCAAGCCCACCACACCCTCCAGTGTACACTCCAGACTTCTCTGACCACATTCCAAGCTACGACTCAAGCCCGCAAGATTTATCTCGCGAATTCGATCCCTCGCCAACACCAGGCTTAGGCGGAAGGTCTAAATCTGAAGCATTACTAGAAACTAACTTTGAATTCGACGATAACACTGAATCTAGTTCTTTACCTTTAACTGAAGCAAGCAGAACGTATAGTCAACCCTTGGAGACTGCTATGTAATAGAAATAACGTGATTGTGTTTCTTAAACCATTACTACGCGGCATGGATACTTTTCTTAAATATGGTATATAGTTGATATCCGTGGCGCCACGAAAACCACTGCCATTTAGGGTGCGTTTCTGAAAAGAATGAGCGAAGATGTGTGTTTACAAAAACCAGTAGAATCACGTTATTTACCTTGGATATGGAAATAGTATAGCGAGCATGCGTTGCGGGGGTTTTGATTTTTAACAACCATTCTATAGGTTGTTAGCAAATACAACCCTCACAACGCAACCTTGATCATCTCTCGTAGAAACGCGCCCTTAGCACCTATAAGACATCACTTTAATATAAAATGAAATTATAACTCAGAAATGAAGTAATACGGCAGGTGAGACATCATTTGATGATCTAACTGGTGTATTGAAAAAGACTGAATGGAATGTCTTGGTTTAGGTACAGAGGTACCTAATATATTCATGCATTTTTTATGTTAATGACCCATTTTGTTTTAATAGTATTGATGAATTAATAAAAATAAAATACTATGTTATGTAGCAAGAGTGCCTTACGACATGTGTTATATATTAAGAATTTTACTTCAAATTTCGTAGTATTAGATATTGCTTCTAATTTTATAAATTTACCAGAACTGCACGATCTCAATTAATGAACTACTACGTATATATAACTAAATATTGTATTATTTGGTTAAATTCTGTATGTGATAGAAAGTAATCGTATGCCTTGATAAAATGCCTTATTTCATTTTACTAAAATTGGTAAATACAAATTTACCTACTAATAAATGTACACTGTAGATATCTACACTGTATTAGACAATGTGCAATGACATAATGTCGTATAAAACGTAAATATTAAGTATCCTAATGTAAGTAGGTAATCAATGACATTATTCTTGTTTAATGTGTTGTCTTAAGTTTTGTCCGTCCCTATGTAATAAATAGGTATAATAGAATATTTTGATAACATGACTGACAATATAAATTCCATTAATAAGTAGTTAGTCATAAAGTTTTTCCATAGTTTCTTTCTGTCTTTTTTTATTTCTCCATACTCCATGCTTACAGTATTTCAGTATCTCAGTAGTCAGTATCACTCTTTCTGTTTATTACTTATTACGTTTCGTATCTTAATAGGTATATTTAGCCACTTTTTATACATCTTTTTTATTAAAATTAAACAATTAATGTGTGCTCTATTTTCTATTTTACCATATAACAAATAAATATAGAAATATCAAAAACATATTAACAAACATATGCTTTAATTATAAATTGTACAAAACTATATATGTATAAGACAAATAGGTAAGAAAAATAATGTTGAAGAAGAATAAAATTTTATATTTTATTTAAAGTTTTTTATTTATAAAACGTTGTGTTTTTTGTAGTTGGTTTTTCTTTTGCTGCAAATAAGGCAGGAGTAGGGTAAATCGCCAGTAATTAAATAGTACCTAGGTATATTATTCGGGGGACAACTACACAAAAGATCCCAATGGGTCGAAATGTAGGTACCTATCCGAAAGGGTCCCCATAACAATATATTATGAATATTTTGATACAAGTATGCTACGTAAGAGGAGGTGATTTTGGGCCAGGGACCGGACAACCCTTTCGGCGGCAAAAGCCATTAAAAGGGCGTCCCTTAAACACGGCTAACACATTGAAAGACTTACCAGTTTGAACTGCTAGCCCATATATTTGACTATCCCAAAAAGCCAAAAATACTAAGCCTAAACGACTAGGCGACTAAGCCAAAAATAAAACTAGCCCTTTACAATTACTAACTTGCTATCCTTTATGCCTTGCTATCCCTTAAAGAGACAGGATTAGTATATCTACGCTAGTGTTCGAAAAGCGCGCGTACATCAAATCAAAGAAGTCAAAGAAAACGCCGCGCTGCCGACGATAGCTTACTATTGGATGAGAGCATTGTGTGCTTTATGAACAAGGCAGACGATTTCAATTAGCATGCTTGTATGCAAAATGGAAGCCCTCTATAAGGCTAAACCTTGTAAGCGATATGTAAGGTCTTGGTGAGCGGATGATTAGGGTTTTGTTAGGGAATTGGGATAGCGCTTAGTTATAAGGGTTTTAAAAGTAAAATGAAAGGGTATTGTCGAATAAGGGTATGGTGAGTAAAGCCTTATGTAAAACCCATACAAAACCCTTTATAAGGGATAGCGGGCCCGTCCCAGTTTTGGGCACATGAGCAAAAGTGGACGCGCAAAATTAATCCCCTATTTAATTTTATTGTATGAATTTTAATTAGGTATGCATTTCAATTTAATTACTGAGTCTTCCGCCACTTCAGGTTGTGCCTCAAAATGGTGAGTCACCTTGAGAATATATACCTATTCAGTTTATGGTCGTTGTCTAGGGTGCAATGTTGATAGCAGGGATTGTAAAACCGGTTTTATTAAATACCTGTATACATTTGACAGACGATTACCGCTAATAAAAGAATACCTGTATTCTAATTAGAGGTATTGTTGTCATTTCGCTTTTATGCATACCTCTATGGCTAGACTATTTACGATATTAAATACCTGTATTAAATACCGGTATTCATTGCACTTGAAAGATAAGATGTCAATTAAACATTACTACTAAATGGTTACTATAGAGATTATTTTCTTTCGGGAAGACTCGGATCTTTATCGGAATACGATGACCTCCGAACTGCCAAGAATGATCGTATTCGTCGATCGTGTATAAATAAGTGACATTTTCATATCCATTAATATGGAACTTTATTGTTTAGTATTATACGTCAAACTGAAAAATTATATTTGGCATTAAACAATAAAGTTTCTTATTAATGGATATGAAAATGTCATGCATATAATACAATCATTAATTGATAGTACAGATGCCGTCTTATTTTGATCGAGGTACGAGTTTTTCTGAAGAAAATAATTTCTCACTATATTGTAATCTATCTATCTATATATATAAAAAAGAACCCCGATTTCTCTTCATCACGCTATAACTTGAGAACGGCTTTACCGATTTGGCTAATTGTGGTCTCGAAATATTTGTAGTAGCTCAGGGAAGGTTTAAACGGTAAAAAAGTATGAAAAAAATGAAGTAATATATTAAAAATCGAAAATATCTCTCCAATACAAACTTTATCAACTCGAAAAAACAGTAAGCGCCGCAGGATTGCGTACATCTTACGCGTTTTTGGTAAAATGGTCTTTGCTTTCGCTCGAGAAAGACGGAAGCGCCGCAGGATTTCATACATCTTACGCTTTTTTTGCGAGAAAAATAGGTACTTTATATTATTCCAGCACTAAAGTCGTTAAGGCGATAGTTTCTTACAAATTGTTAATAAATTATCCCTTATTCCCTAAGATATGGCTGTCAAAATCTCTATTGAATGACAAGACATACTTCATCACTTTAGGCCCGGTACCACGAACATCGAAGTTCGTATATTTAGAGCATCTCTCTTTTACTCCAATTAAGGCTTAAGACAGAGACAATCGTCCGAAATTTACGAATATCGTTGTTCGCGGTAGCGCCGCCATTTCATATATTTCGTATAATTTTATGACAGAACTATGAGTGTCGGAACAGGGTTGTCAACTTGTCACTACACTTGAGAAGTATTTGTACCTATACTTACTTGATTTATTACTTTTATGTTAAATAAATAGGAATTATATTAAACGTTGGTTCTTTAAACATCTCTGATTCCCACGAAAGTATATATACCTAAAAATGCTACAGCCGTATTTCTTTGAAAATGTTTTGGTTAGTTCCTTATTTATTTATTTGGTTTTTTATTTATTTTACCCATTACCAGGTAAGTACTTCGGGAAATAAAGATGTTAATTCTGCTTCCTTGCTATTGAGTCTGAGAGATTTTGTGTTTATGTTATATAGTTGCATTGCATTTTATTTTTCAGTAAAACGTGAGAAATCGAATGGTACCAAGGTTATACATATACAATCTGAATTTTATACTTTTTAAATTGTGACCTCTGAATCACGTCAACATATATTTTTAATTATTTTTACGCGTTTGCCTTGATTATGTTTGTAATTATTTGTCCATTTTACTTAATTTTGTTATAAATTAAATATGTGTTAACTCAGCCAAGTCTATTCAGCAGAGGGAATATACATACATAGTATTTTTTATTACTATTACTAAGTACTACAAATATTTTTTTCAATTATATTTTGAATAGGATAAATCTATATTTGTTTTAATTGGGCTTAGGTTCGCCACCCCTATGAGTCCCGCTGACAATGTGCATGGCTGGCTGAAGTGTCAACTATATACTGTATAAGTAAATTAGTTTGTCATACGACTCGAGTATATTGACACTGACGGCTATTACCGGTAATAGTTTTTAGGGGTAAAGTGCTAAATAGAGGTATTGCTGTCAATTGGCAAAACCGCTAATATATTTGAATATCGGTTTTGATTATACCGCTAATCTGAGCTTTATCGATATAAATAGCGAAATGCAACTATAACCGGTTATACCTAATTTTTAAGCGGTATTAAGAATACCGGTAACGATCCCTGGTTGATAGCTTATTATGCCTAGGAGGAATAATGACTGGATAACGCATCCGCGAGCGCCAGTAAGGGATAAAGATATTCTGGCCATTGTAGCCCAAAATGTAACAATTTACTTTAGTTTTACAGGACATTCTTTATAAAAAAAAAATTGCTTATTCTGTATTAATTACCGCAACTTTAAAAACCCAAGAAAACTCCAATTGTATCTGTTTGTTCCCCTCCAACTTTGACAGTTCTGAAGGGTCCAGTTTGGAAGGGAACAAAAATATGTGAGACTATGACAACGACGGACGAAAATAGCGCCGTCTCTGCCATACCTATGGAAAATTACATAAGACCATCCCTTTCGATCTTAGTATTATTATTAGTACGCTCCGTCTAGTTATATGGTAAGTCTGTATATTATGTGGTGCTTAAAGGTTGAACTGTCTGGCTACTGAAGAATAGATTTCAAAACGCTTTTTATCACCATTTGAGTATTTGAGTACACCAGGGTCGAGGTGGTCTCGTGGCTAAAATCAATAAAAGCCACCCATTATTTATTTATTACCTCGCATTGATGTGTGTATTTTTATCGCATTATGTCATATTATACTATTATTATATGATAATTATCGTAATGCAAACACGAAAAAAATTATACAAACGCACTGATTGTGGAAAGGAATGGGAAACTGACAGCTGATTTGGACTGACACTGACAGATTGACACTGACGGCTGACGGTGACTGCACCATACGAACGCTTCTACGCTACGACGGACAGGCAGTGACATTTTCGACTTGCTCTCGGTTTGTCAGTTTGCTTGATTGAAACTCAGAGTACGTCTTTTGTCGTACTAGGCAATATGTGCAGGTAGCCGTTCGATTAATAAATTTAGACCCAAAAAAAAAACTGCATTCACTACCAAAAAAAAACTGACAAACATAATTATGTTTTCCTTATTCAGGTAGAAGAATCTTATCTTTTGTTTAATTTTGTGTCATTAAGAGCCCATCGTTAGGACGGAGATATTGTAACAAACAAGGACATTAGAATGATCGTTAACAATAGAGCAGAATTAAAATAACTTTCTTTATTGTAGTTAAGTATCTGTGAATAGATGGTGTTAATAAGTGCTACAAGCATGGATGTGGAAGAGTCTCGATCGATTAACAATGAGCCTGTGGGCACGATGGAGAACGAAAATGAAGAGGAAATTATTGATGACTCAGAAGAGCGCGAGCTGGTAACTGACTCCTGCTCTACAAAGGTGCTGGACACCTCTGACCAGCCTCGGGACAGTTATTGGATAGTTTATTTACTTTTTTATTTATTTGGAATCACTTCCCTTGTATCTTGGAATTTCCTGATTACTGCAAATGATGTAAGTAGTTTTTAATTTACTTATCATTTCATGCTCTTAAAAAAACTTAAGCTCTTTAAAATTAATGTAGGCTTGTATATAATATTGTCTTGGGTTGTTGTATTGTGTTTGGTTGCCGCAATAATTACTCATGAAATAAAACAACTAAAACAGAGCCCACCCGATGACCACAAAAGCTGGTAAGGGTTCAAAACGTTGAGATGAAGTTTAAATTAGTATACGCGATTTAATCCGTTTTAGTTGTTTTATTTCATAGGCTTGTATAGTCTAGCAAATGAATTTTATACTTTGAGTAAGATTGGCACAGTCAATATGTTAAAAAACACACCTTTAATAAAGATTTTTTTTAACTTAGAAGAAGAAATTAATACTGACTTATTTTATGATGATTTGAGTATTATCACCACAAAAAAGGAAAACAACTATATTTTGTTTGTTAATTATTTCCTATTTTAATTATGTTTCTGTTCTGTGTTCCTAATAAATAGTATTCATCCCTACATACCATTACAGTGTTCTTGACTATTTTTAGTATACGGAATAGCTTTCTGGTAGCAAGCATATTTTTATTTCTAGAGTGTTATAGTTGGGATGTCACATTTTTTGGTAAACAACTGTAGGTTTTTAATAGCATAAATCATATTTTCACATATACTGGGTGAAATCTGGGTTGTGATCCAAAATGTCAAACAGTGATAAAGATGATCATACTTTACCACTTTTCCAATCATGACCCAGATTTAATCTTGTATTAATATCCTTAAATAGTTTTCTAACAGATGCTAACAGACAGCCATGTGCCACATCAAATCCCCATATTTAATACCCATTTTCTAATATTATTTATATTATATGCGTTTTCCACTCAAATCACACACAAAAACACCTTGTTTGCACACTATTGTCCTAGTTTTCTTGTCGCCAATAATAGAACTCACAGTTTAGGGGTCCAAGCACCTGTGACCTGACTGGTGCCTGCACCAGTTAGGATTCACATTCACAGACTGCTTTTTACAACTACCTCACTTCATACACACAATGTCAAAGTCTACCCTCATTGTTCATTCGTAACACATATATTATTTATAACTTAAAAGCATAATATATTTATAACTTAATATGACTTTTTTTGGAAAACAAATATAGTCTGTATGTCAGCTGCTTTGCCCCAAATCAGAATACCTATATGACATTACACTATAAAAATAACTGATACACTAAGCAAGCTGTGCTGTATAGTAGTCTAATTCTCCTAATGGCGAAAGCCTTCACCATCTACATACACTCTGTCTATTTTCAGTATTGGATGTATAAATTTCGAGATGTGTCTCCAGTTAATACCACCGAATGGGAGTTACCGCCAGTTAGAAAAACACAGTTTCAAGCAGAGTTTACATCCTATCTTAATGTGGCAGCTTCTATACCAAATTTAATATTTCTTATATTAAATTCACTTTACGGGCATCTGTAAGTATTTTAGGTTTACTACTATTACAGAAAAGTTCTTTCCATATTAAATACCTTTAAAACAGTATTGTTTATAAAGAAATACTGTGCTTATGTTTATATATTTACAAACGAACCTTGTGTGATTGATTATGTTTATATCCAATAAATGCCATCTATCAATGTTTGATATTCATAACTCCCTTCTCCCTGTATTATATTATAAATTCCATTATTAATAATTTCAATGGATTATTGCAGGGTATCTGTGAAGAGTCGACTACAAGGATCTCTACTGATGATCACACTGTCATTTCTGGTGACCACTGTTTTTGTTCAGATTGATACTGACAAATGGCAGAACACATTCTTTATTGTCACAATGGTGACTGTAGTAGTTATGAGTGGTAAGACAGTGTTAAGAAAATAGTTGGACATGTTATTTTAACTTAAATTCATAGTTTTAACTTACAATGTTAAATATGAAAATTCACTCTTCAGTTGGCATAAGTTAGTATTTAGTTCTAAGTGACTGCCACTACTGTTAACAACAATAATATCTACTCGTATGACCTATACTTTGCCAAAATTGTGTTTATTTACTTGAAAATAACTTGTTACTGAAACATATACTGCTACTTTAAAAAATATGCTACTATATTTAAAATGTCTCGGAACTATAACTGAGTTTACGTTTCAGCTGCCAGTGCCATATTTATTGGTGGGCTAGTCGGCATCGCCAGCCGTTTCTCCAAAGAATACATGGCTGCTGTGGTGAGCGGACAATCCCTTGGTGGCATCATCGCTGCGATCGCGCAAATAATATCACTCGCCTTCAAAATATCTCCTCTTCACAGCGCCCTTATATACTTTATCATAGCCGACATAATGCTTGTCACATCCCTGATATCCTACATAATGCTATACAAGATTGATTTCTTCACACACCACATTTTGATAGGCTCGGGTGGCATAGCCGCTAACAGGCACAGAGAAGTGTCCATGTTGGTCGTCATGAAGAAGATTTGGGTGTACGCGTTTAGCATTTTTGCAATTTTCGCGATCAGCATGGCCGTGTATCCTGCAGTCACTGTGTTGGTTGAGTCTCATCCTACTACTCAAGGAACTGATTGGAATAGTAAGTAATTTAAGAATATAAACAGTTCATGTTCATGCGGTCAATTATGCTAATAATTATATCATAATCAGATTCATGATTGAATAAGTTAAAATACATTTACGCGTACGTACAGTGTACTTGGGTAAAATTTATTTATTACAGACCACCTCGGTACTACCCAAACTAATATGACCTATACACATACATGTATTTAATTGACATCATAATATTTAATTGTTAAGTAATATGTCATTTGTTTTTCAGAGATATACTTCGTGCCAGTAGTCAATTATCTAATCTTTAACTGTGGAGACTATTCAGGTCGCCTGGTAGCTGGATTCTTGCTTCGTGTAAGTGGTTTATTATCTACTTGATTTGTGGTTCGGTTCATCTCCAAAAAAAATTACATGACGATTGCTTTAGTGGATTGGCATTAGATTAAAAATCATAATAAATACGCGTTTCGCAAATTTTATCAACATAATAAAAAAATATTTTAATTACATATTGCACCCATTATCAGCAGTGATCGGATCGAGGATGCAATTTGGGGTAAACGACCTCAAGCGTTATACTTAACATGGATGTGACTCGGGAATTTCCCGGGGTTTTGGGAAATTTAAATTACTCATGGAATCGGGTGGTCCACCCGATGACCACGAACGCTGCTAAAGGGTTCGAAACGTCGGGATGAAGTTTAAATTAGTACACGCGTGATATAATTCCGTTTTAGTTGTTTTACTTAATAATTAATGACTTTTGTCGAGGGTTGAGCTATAGGGAAACAAAATGAAAATGTTTGCTATCTAACTATAAAAGGTATATTTTTATTTAAAAACACTTTTAATATAGGTAACTTAAGAAGAAGTGTAACTGTATGAATAAACGAGTTACCACATTTACCTTCTTTAGTTATTTTTATAAAAGTAGGTAACAAAAAGTATCGTAAAATGTTAAAATTGTATGTAGCACCTAGCAGATTGAAGCCGTTACCTATAATCGTTTTAAGCCAAACTTAGCCTTTAGTGGCTCACGGTCTTAATTCACTAATATTACGAGTATATAGGTAGTACAGAACAACGTCAATGAGAATCAGAAAATTTATAAAAAATTGTTTTAAATAGGTATTTATTTCATATATTGTGAAAAAATCTGTAACTAACGTTTATTTTTAATTATTATCAGCACTTAGTAAATCTGTTTGTATAAGGCTGAGAGCGGAATTAAAAGTAAAAAATAAAATAAAAGCAAAAAGCACTAGTGCGGTAAAGTACTACTTTCCTCATGATGTGGCTACATAGGAAACGCACTTTTAGAGCACATGCATTGTAAAGACTCATAAATAAAAGCGAGATTGACGACGCAATAATTGAAACGAGTATTTATAATGATTTATTTCAGCCCCTGAACCAATGGATAATAGGAGCGGCGAGTCTGCTGCGTGTCATTGGTGTCCCAATGCTCATGCTGTGCAACGCGCAGCCGCGGCCGCATCATCTTCCGGTCATATTCGAGTGGGACTATGAGTACATCATGATCATGATCGTATTCGCCTTCAGCAACGGCTACCTCACCAATATTGTCATGATCAATTCTACCAGGTAAGGTTTAACTATGCTGTAGTAACTATTTGAGAATTGGAGATTCCTTTTGCTCACGAACCTAAGAATTTAAATAAAATTTATGGCTAATATAAGTACATGATTCTCCGTGAAAAATAGAGCTATCAGAGGCGCAGAAAATTCAGACATTGATAGTTTTTTTTTTTCAAATTATCAATTTTTCAAGTTTTTTTTTTATTTGAGATTTCAAGTTATCAAACGAGCTAAGTTGTATTGTTGGGTTTTTTAATACCTACTATAAGTACTTATTAGGTGAAAGTACAATTTTTTATGAATAGTTTTCAAATTTTAGTTTTTGAAGTAAACTAACTTTTTGTTTTTAAAAAAAATCTATGAATTTACCTCATTAAATGCATAAATAAATGATAAAAAAGTACATTGTTTTCAATTTAATTTGTCGTAGTTGCTTTCACCTAAAGTCGGCACGTGTTCGGATATCGTATCACTAACTACCTATAGATAATTATTTGCATGTTCGCACATTTGTAATGCAGCGCCGATAACCTAGGACTGCACTCTGACACATCCTTGTTAGGTCGACCTCATTTTATCTATGCAAGATGTTTTGTTTTGCTTATACGAAGTTTCCATAATAGGTATACATGATATACCTACCTACTTAACTTAGGTAAGTAATTAAAGTAGCTACTTCGATAAGATATTATGGCCAGTACAGTACCGTTTTTGTGTATAATTTTGTATAAAAACAGAAACGGTTGCTAACGAATCGATAATTTTTAGAAATAAAAGGAAGACTTGCTTCAAGTCTGTAAATTGTAACTATTAGTATGTGGGTATATACTTATAGATTTTCTCAAACATGCAATTAAATATTGATGTTATGTTTCATTGCACATTTGACATAATAACATTCTTTATATTAGTATCAATAATTTATCATTCAAATCATCATATAAAAATCCATCCCACGAGCTAAACTAAAAAAACACCCAACATTTGTATGAAATTACTTTGCACTCTTGTGAATAAAATGCAGTTTTGCTATTAGTTTTTAAAGAAAATATTGGACTTTACGAGCTAGTGAGGTGAACAAACTTAAGTCAGTTATTTGAGTAAGCTAATAAAATAACATTTATTTGCAGAGTGGTAGAGATGCACGAGCGAGAGAAGGCGACGTCCGTGATAGCCACCATGCTGAGCATCGGGCTGACAGTGGGGGCTGCCGTCGGCATGCTGTTAGTACACATATTATAAACAGTCTCCAGAATAGTATTAAAGTACATACTAATGCCGAGCTTGCCCGTCGATTGCTTGGGTAAAAAAATAGCAAAAGTATTGTTAAATAAGTAAAATTATCTGACTCGCAAATATACCTAAAAAAATATCTATATCAGCGGATTATGCACATATACCTATCTGATTGTAGGTAAGTGGACATATCGAAAATTTACCTATATTTTTGCTTGTTTAGAATTGGGTAGAATTTGCGTAGAAACGGCATAATTGTTCATAAATAACAGAATCACAGAATTCTACATATTTTTAATTACCGCAATAAGCAAAGAAAGCCGTTATTTCGAAATAAGGTAATTCTCATAATTAATTATAAAATTAGTTAATCTCTTTTTTTAGACAGGTGTTTTAGGTTTAGTTTTTTAATTTGTTCTTGATGAAATAATGTTACCATTGTAAAAGAATATTACTATTGTGGAAATTACCTTGGAGATAAGACGGTTAAATGTGCCCTTGTCGCTTGAGGTTAATTTACCGAGGGATTACAAAAGATACGTATAATGAGTAAGTAAGCTAATATTTAGCTAACTATTAACAAAACGAAACTGAGAAACCTGCTCCTTTTGTGTTGTTTGTTTCATAAAAGATGATAAGAATAGTACAGCTACGATATCATATATCTAATATCTATCTACGTATTAAGCCTTTTTAACATGCTTCGCTTTATTTGTATGTTTAGTCATATTATTATCTACGTATTTTAGAGTTTTAAATAACAACATACATACTCTTAATTGTTATAGTTATACTGTAGGTATGCGCATAGGAGTACATTGCGTGTAGGTAAGTGTAATTCCAATGTGTAGCTAATTTCAGTTTAATGTCGAATAGTAATTTCGTAAAAAAACCGAGGTATCGATTTTTAAAAGGCTTTTATGTAACTGGAAATTGATGATCAAAGCTTTAGGTGAAAATATTATGTTCTATAGGTACTTATTATTACTTAATAATTACCACTATAAAATTTCACTTTATTAGATACCTGCCTAAAATACATATAGTGCTGTTAAAAGCAATCATTTAATTTCATATTATTTATCACTGCCGGTAACTAATAAAACAGAAATAATCTGAAATGAATGTCAAACCGACATTAGATTAGGAAAGTTCGAATGCCGCTCTTTTAAGTTTTTAAACAGTTTATGTACTTAGGTACTAAAATGCTCAACGAAAACATTCCTGTAATGTTTAATTCAAACTGGAAACAGCAGTTATTTACTTTTAGATTAGTTATTAAGTTTAGTTTATACAGTCAGCGTCAAGTAGGTAGGTATTTTAGTGGCAACAAAAGTAGTCAAATACTGTGTGTAAATTTAACACTGGCGAGGAATTAAACCAGACATAGGATTTACTAGTATAATCATTATCTAAAACTTGTTTTAATTATACTTATTAATTATTATACAATGTAAAATATAATGTAATATTTCTGAGCCCTAAGTAATAACAGCGAACATTACGCGAATTACGCAATATATGCACCTATTTAGCTTTTGAAAGTAACTATGAACGAGTGATTAACTCGAGTGTGTCGATGACATTGCGGGCCGAATTGAATTGAATGGAAAAAAATAATTGTAATTATAAGCAAAAGTTAACTACTTAAATATAATTCGCCCGTAAGTATATTATAAAAGATTCGCCCGTATTAGATTTACGCACTACATATATCGGTACGGACATTTTAATTGTTACGGGCCAGACAGTTGTGTTACTCTTTGACCATTTTACTGCTATTAACTAATTGACACTCACTGTACAGTATTTTGACATATTATAAAGCTTTTGATCACCCAAGTAGTATAGTCATATGCATACAAATATATTAATGTAATAATAATAGATCTCAAGTAGAATAGGTACATGTTCAATTTTGATTACGATCATTTGTGTATTTTGTATAAATGTAGATAATTTAACTATAATAGATGAACTATGAACACACGTAAATATTATAGGTAATAGATGTGGACCTTTTTTTTATTACCTACTGAACTAAGTAGTATGTGTACCTGATATTAGGTATTATTTTGTATATTGAGAACTAATCACTTAAAAATGTTTATCAGGTTCTTTTTATGTATAAAATTTGTTATTAGTAATTTGTTTATCATTAAAAAAACTTCCTCTTGACAACACTAATTTTTAAGGGAGACTACGTTTCCCAGGGAGACTACGTTTCCCAGGGAGACTATGTTTCCCATTACAGATGTTTTGGAGCTATAGGTTAAAAATTAGCGTTTTATTTTAAGTTTACAGGGATGTGGCCAAATCAAGCTCACCAGGGCTATATGTATAGTATTAGTAATAAATTGTTTATTTTTAATAACACAACATCAGACTGGTGCTGCTTTATATTTTATAATTTTTATCAAAGTGAAATAAATGATCTTACTTATTATATCCTCAACTAGGCAGTTTTCCTTTATTGTGTGAGCTGTTATATTGTTGTAGTGAAGTATGTCTTATATATATTAAACTGTGATTATTATGTTTCTATTGACATTATAATTATATAATTTATGTGATAACACTGGTTTTATTTTTTAATAATGCCATTACACACACACGCATATTAGGTATACCTACAAGGTGTATGGCACCACAAACGCGGTTTTAAATGTTTCATCATCTTCCTCGCGTTGTCCCGGCACTTGCCACGGCTCATGGGAGCCTGGGGTCCGCTTGGCAACAAATCCCAGGATTTGGCATAGGCACTAGTTTTACGAAAGCAACTGCCAGCTGACCTACCAACCCAGAGGGTAAACTAATAGGCCTTATTGGAATTAGTTCGCTTTCCTCACGATGTTTTTCTTCACCGAAAAGCGACTGGTAAATATCAAATGATGTTTCGCACTAAGTTCCGAAAAACTCATTGGTACGAGCCAGGGTTTGAACTAGTGACCTCCGGATTGCAAGCCGCACGCCCTTACCGCTAGGCTGCCAGCATTTTTAACACTGTCCCTCCGCTTGCACCACTGACATGAATTGATACAATGTCCGTGCATTACAGGTGATTCACTAATGTACAGCGCCATCCATTTCTGACGTCACGTGGACTTGACAGATCTAGTTTGACGGTGCATTACATGTAATGCACGGACAGTTATAGGGTTAAATGTTTATTGGTTTAAATTAAAACAATTATTCATCAGTCAGTCCCATTTTAATAAGTTATGTCATGTAAACGTTAACATTCAATTTTAAGCATACATCTTAATGAAAATGATTAGAATATACATGTAAAAAACTATGAATATCTTAAGGTACGCGATTCATAACAATAAAAACATAATAATATGTAATATCCTGGCACCATTACAATAAAATAAAGCGTTATCTCTTGTAAAAGACTTGTAGTATAAGAAAAAAATGTGCAACAAATATGACGGCTAATATAAATGGCGTTGTACAACTCAAATTCTATAAATAACAACGCTATCTATTTCAACTGTCGATGTTGCACGATTGCTTTTCTTTACACTGTACAACTCTGGAATAAATCGAACATGGCCCACTTACCAAACAAATTTGGACAATCTAATGCTAATACGCTGTTTTATAAATATTATAAAGTCGGGTAGGTACCTTGTAGTAATCGGGACTTCCATTCTTCTCTTCCATTTGGATAGTTTAAAAACTTGACAAATAGATTAATATAAATTTTACCAAAGCCGAAAGTACCTACATTTATTCTACGGTAGGTACTTAATAATAAATCTGAGTATATGATATTTATAAAACATAGCCTCGCGATTTGGGCGAATCTGCATTAAAAACGTTACACAAGTGAATGAGCCGTATTCAATTATCACTAAAAACAAACCGATATAGGTATAAGAAATTTAAACTATCCGAGACATGGTCGCCATAATTATACTAAAACATGAATAACACATACGATCACATGTACAAAAATGGATATCACAATTTCATAAACATTTATTACAGGGTTACACAGCTAATGCGTACGTTTTGAATGTCCATCTAAAACTAACAGCCTTCGAAATAGGATATATATATGATTGTTTTTTTTACAACGGCATTTATTATGGCGATTTGGCCAGCCTACACGGTACCTACACTGCCCGTTGGCTTATGGCGGCCATTTTTTATTTGTAGTAACAGTAACTACTTTTTAACCACCTTCAAAAAAAGGAAAGTTTTCTACCCGTATGTGTGAGCACGATTATTCCAAAAACTATACCTACCTAATCATTCGATTTGGATGCGGTTTTTTATTTGATTGCATTTTTTTCTGGGAAACTTCTTAGCTATGTCTATCGAAAATCTGCTCAGCCGTCTGAACATCACCAGCTTTTCTCATGTTGCTGAAACGATCCGACTAACTTATACTTGTCTATCTTGTGATGCGAATTATAGTATTTCGACACTACAATTATATTAAATTATTCTCATACATAATCATATCCTTAAGATAAGTACTGTCTGTTTCGTAATGTTATTCTCGACTATATGTATATATATAAATTATTAATTATTATATGATATATGAATATGACGGTCTCGATATATCTACAATTAAAATCAGTATGCAATAGCGACTTCTTTCAAATTAAATCTAAAATTTACCCTTTATCAGGAAAATATAGGCAATTTTGGATTTGGAAAATTAATAAAGTTAATAATAGTGTTATTGGGATGGCAACTTATTCAATGAACCTTTATATCGACGATAACGACTCCTAATGAACAAGGACACATTTATACCGTTAGGTACTCGAGTGGTAAAATGTCAAACTGGATAGTATACACCATTTATAGTATAATAACTCCGGTAAAAGTAATTAATTGTAAATATGTTTAATTTACTAATTTATAAATATAGGTAGGATTAACAAATATAAGTAGTATTTAAACAAGACGGAAAAAGCGCTCGCACTCCCATACTAAATTAGAACAAAAAAAACATATGTTCAGTGACCTCCATGTCACTGTAATAACAGTCAAGGCTTAGGTAACATGAATGATCAAGTTAACTTAAGTGTATTTAACTACCTAAGTATAGCGTGACAAAGCATTGTGGAAGCGTAACCCTGTAACGCCGATAAATTACTAAATATAGATTGGTACAATCAGCGTCAAATAGATAACAACAAAAATAGTCAAATATAAATACAGATCTTTATTTGTTTAACAGTAAGAATGTGTTACCTACAAATATTTTGACTGCGACTATCTATATGATGCTGATAGCTAATTGTACATAATATTAAATCACCACAAAACGATTTTGGCCAACTGTTGGCATACTTTCCCTAGTCATCACGGCACATTATAGTTTAACCTTTTAACCTCCAGCTTTTTGAGATTAAGAAACAACCACATACTAAACGACATATTATTTGGGTCAGATTAATGTAAACGATCGATACCCGATTTTCTATAATTATACATTTATTCATGGGAGACAATAGTCACTTTTCTACGACTTCCTTAGAATCGACGCAGTCGCGTGAGTGTAAATTGTTTTTATTAATATGTATATACCTGTAATGATGCGTTTTTATAAAAATAATTTAAATTTTGTTACTGAATATTTAGAAAGTATGCGTATTTAAAAAAAAACTTGATAGATGTACCTAATATTTAACAGATTAAGCATTCTCCTTTAGTACTAATGACATAAAAAGGGACTATAGTATAGTAAAATAATATTTAGACCAAATTCGTAATGAAAGTGGCTACTAGCATATAAAGCGCTGTGATAGCGTACTTATATCAAAACTACTCAATCTAAAACGAATCGAAAACGTAAATTACCATCGTAACTAAAACTACGTGCTACGACGTTAAAAAGTTAAACTAAA
This sequence comes from Grapholita molesta, assembly GCA_022674325.2. Lineage (NCBI taxonomy): Eukaryota > Metazoa > Arthropoda > Insecta > Lepidoptera > Tortricidae > Grapholita > Grapholita molesta. The sequence continues at coordinate 19,529,522 of CP053121.2, read as the reverse complement.
GCTGCCTTAAGCCTTTAGCCTTACTAACTCAACCTTTCGACCGTCAAGCAAAACAGTGCAAACGTGGAGTAGTTGGAGTTTCTATGAACTAAAGAATAATTCTTTAGACAAGCTGCCGCTAATAAGCTTCTTACCAGAGATAAAATATAAACTATTACTTTCAATAATATTTCTATGTTTGATGTAACATATTCATGAAACGTTTAACAAAATTGGTACCTTCACCCATCGTTGACTCACCATTGTTACGGTTTAATGATGTTGCTGTTTGTAAAAAGGGTACCCTTGCGGAATTATATCTGTTTCCGTGCGTATACCATGTCTTTTTTCATCTTTCAATTGTTTGGTCACTCAAACTTTGCTTGCACTGCTTGCTACGACGGGCGGTCAAAAGGTTAAAAAATTAAAGATCACCTAGTCCGATGAGTGACCGCTTCGGCCCCCTGCCGCACGAAACGGAACATCCCGTTGGAAATCGCCACTACTGGCGAAAACAGGCGGAGGGGGTACTCACTGAAATCAACAGAAAAATACTTATTTGAGTTACCTATCCTTGTATAAACAGGCTAATCAGGAGACGTGAGCAGGATTAACCCCACGAATTCATAATAAGCTGCTATTTCGAAAAAAAAAAGTTATTTACAAAATGCATTGTCAAATTAAATGTGAAAATCAGTCTGATTAACTACCTTTGACATAATAATCAAAGAGTACTTGTTGTAGGGTGACCATAATTTGTGACGACGAAATTGTTTCTTAACAAAAAGTGTAAAAGAAAGAAAAAGGTCCAGGCGCGTTTAAGTGCGATACTAAAAGATACAGTATCATTTACTGTGTCTGTGGGCTTGGTCCTGCTCACGTGTCAGACGTCATTCTGTAGGTAGGTATATACATTTTATTTAGCTAATACCTTGATTCTTTACAAAAATATGAATCTGTAATTTCAAGTTATTTTGATATTTGGTAGCCTATATTTTTTTTACCACCCTAAACTTAAATGTAAATGTTTTTCAGGTGTGCGTAGATTATCTTGGTCGCTAGCTTACCTCCCAATTACAGGCGTCGCTTCGTTGCCGCTTAGTATGAACACCGGGAAGAAAATGGAGAACACACAGCCACTGAAAATAGAAAGTTTTTCTTTATCAGCTTTTGTAGATTCGGCGTCGTTAGGTGTAGGGGACGTAATAATAGCTATGGTAGCCCTTAGAGGGAATGTTATGGGCATCAGGTCACAAAATTATGTAGTTAGGTTTAAATACAGTTAGTATGGTTGTGTCACTACGAGTTACGACCTTTTTTGTTAATGAGCAGCAGAGGTCTTTGTTAGATAAAAACTAAAGTTACCGCGTTCTATTAGGTATAAGTGACCGCGATGACCGTAGCAGCAAGAATTAAAATAATTAAAATCTATATGATAAGAATACATATAAACTAATCTTAAATAGTACGTACGAAACAGTAGTTTCAGAATCCAAACTGACCGTGATGAGTATACAATGTACAGTCAAGGTAAAAGATATCGACAAGGAAAATGTTCCAAACTATGTAATAAGGTGCATGTATATTTATTTTGGAACTTTGTTAGTAAAGACTGTATCGATAATTATAGGGACAACAGTTTCGGGTCACATTTTATTTTTTATTTGTTTTACGCTATAATCGTCACATGTAGGTCTCAGATGGCACGTTGTAGAGCACATATTTTAACATTTTTTTCTTTGCTTCATTTAAATTTCGCAAAATGAGAGGTCTCTCACCAGAACAACGAAAACGGATCGTGGACAAATATATACGTGAGAAAGGCATTTCCATGAGAAAAATTGCTCAAATTGAAAATATAAGTCGTTCCGCTGCCTTTGATGCAATCAAAAAGTATGTCCGGGATCTGTCCTTCAAAGATAAGCCACATAGCGGTAGAAAAGTTGGTTCATATAATCGCAATGTGGAGTCAAAGATATTCCAAATAATCAAAAAATACCTAATGCTACAATTAGAGACGTGGCCAAAAAGTGTAGGATATTGGTAGGAATAGTTTAGAGGGCAAAGAAGAGAAACAATTTAAGGACATATCGGAAGCAACTACAGCTTAAACGATCTCAAAAGCAAGCCGCAAGCGTAAAAACTCGTCTTAGAAAATTTTACGACACCGTATTGACGAAAAATAATCAATGGATAATACAAGATGAAACTACCTATGTGAAACTAGATTATTCAGTACTACCGAGGCCTCAATACTTCACTGTCCGCAAAGGAGAAAAACTGGACGAGGGTAAAACGTCAATATACGCCGAAAAATTCGGGTCGAAGGCCATGGTATGGCAGGCGATATGTGAATGCGGTATGAAATCCACAGCGTTCTTTAGTACTCCTACAATGACTACTGACGTTTACATCAGGGAGTGTTTAAAGAAGCGGATTTTGCCCATGATTTGACAGCATATAGAGCCTACTTTATTTTGGCCTGATTTGGCGAGTTGCCACTATGCTGCTCGCACCAGGGAGTGGATGGAATCCAATGATGTCCAATATGTAGACAAGTCTATCAATCCGACCAACTACCCTGAAGTACTACCAATAGAAGAATATTGGGCTAATATGATGAGGATACTACGCCAACGCTCCTCGGCAGCAGATTCCGTAGACAGATTTGTAGGGACACGTTAGCAACGTCAGCTCATATTCCAGTGCGCTAGTACTGCGATATGAGCTGACTAGGCAAAGCCCGCGGGGACGACCCGGGCCCCGCTAAAACCAGTCCCGACTAAGCCATCGAGCAATGAGCTTGTGATCACTTGTGGTTATTGTGTTTAATTGTGTATTGACAATATATTGGAGTCAGTTAACGACATATTGTGTTATCATTTACCAACGCTACCCGAGCCACTAGTAATATATTTATAGGGACTGACAGTGAGTATATTACCCTAAAGATTTAAAAAAAACTATGGTAAAAGCGGCCAAAACTGTCACAGTTAGTGTTGTCCGCATCTTGATGAAGCATGTACGAATCCAAGTTCGTAAAATTGCCAGGGCTCAGGAGCAACTTACTTGAAAACTTAATAATTATGCTTTAAATATGTTTAAGGTACATCTCATAACGACATTAATGTTCAAATATACAAAATGTGTAAAATATGTCACTTTTCATGTGTCCCTATAATTATCGATACAGTCTTTACCGATATCGTCTGACCTTGACTGTAGGTACACTAGGTACACGGTATATTTATAAAATTCTACTTTAAATGATTATAAATGTTATATTTTTTTTTAAATAAGGTGATCTACGTCCCCAATTTTCAAGGATATAAATGCAAAGTTTTGTAAAAACAAAACCCGGGTATAAATAGTTTGCATCCAATAAGGATAACACAATATAGGTAAGTAATATATCATCGCAACCTTTGTACCGCCGTATTAGGCAGCCGGAAATCGCGGAATATTGATTAGATTTGTATGTAATAAGCATACACGATTAGTACTTACATTATTTAATCCTTAATCCCACGTAGGTACTTCCATTCAAGACAATTTTTTTAACTTACGCACATTATTATCATATAAACCTCGTCAATAAAAAAGTTGCCATCGGTTCTTGTAGGTACCCTATAGCACTGACCCGAGAAGATTGTGGTGCGTCATTCATGATGGCTCATACTCGTATTATCGTTACGTCATTTTTACCCATATGTCTTTTAAAGTCATACTTGGCAGTTAAACATATTTAGCTAAAATATATTTATCGTTAATTGTATCGTTAAGCATGGTTTAAGGCGTAATAAGTTAATGGAAAGTTTGCATTTTGTTTTCACGTAAATAAATAACATAAGCTGGATGCAAACATAAGACACAAAAAGTATATATATATATTGTAGATATGTATTTAATTATTTACTTTATTACACAACGAAAAATAAGTACAAATGGCGGAGTAAATGCCTTAAGACATCCTCTATAAGCCAATCATAGGGTTAAATAGAAATTTGCTAAAGTGGGTGTAGTGAGGTTTGTATTACCAGAGGAATTCCTACAAAGAAAAGTACCAATCTTACCTTATAATATAAGATTGAGGTATTTGTGTAAGCACGGCCAGCGGCAGCCCGAAGCCCAGGAAATACGGCCAGTTGGTCTCAATGAACGTGAGCCGCTTGTGTAGCTCCCAGCCCATGTTGAACCACTTGTACTCAAACGAGTACAGAGAGTAGAGCAGGCACATGTGAACGAGGCACAGGAGCTCCCCAATGTAGGTGATGGGTAGCATGTTAACTAGCATACTCTGTGAAAATGTTATGAAAAAAAAATGGATCTATACCAGCAAAGTACCTTAATATTACAATTTTGGGTGAAATCTTGGTAATCAATTTTGAAGAAGATACATTTAACCGTTTGAGCTGAAATTAAGCACACTTATGTAAGTTCAGTGATAATGCAATATTATGGTACCACTGACATGATCTCATGCTGGAAAAAAAGGTAGCGATTGCAACTCGTAAAATACACGAGACAAAACCCGTGGTGTCTAGGATCGTTAGCTCGTTACAATCCTCTCTATAAGATGATTAAAAAAACTACAGTCTGCAATAAAAGCTTCATTTTTGACAGAGACTTGTTAAAACAATGTTTTGACCTCGACTGTACCTAATATTATTATTTAGTTAAGCTGTTTCAATTAGAGCAAGGACTGAGATTGTATTTTTCTTACAAACTAGTACTTTGACCCCAAATAAGGGATCTGTTACTAACATACATATTTGATTTGCATGACTATAAATGAATGTTACTGGAGAAAATTTCGCTGCCAACCATAAAAAGCATTCATTTGCGGGTGAATGTATTAAAAGACGACATAAAAGGAAATTTCATTTTTGTATACCTGAACAAGAAATAAAGCTTGCACTAGTAGGCTGAACAAGGAGTCTGCAATGATTTTGCTGACGCTCGACATAAACTGCGGCCGCCCGCGGCGGTGTCTATACGCCGAGTCAGCTATGTCCTGCACAAATAAAGTACAGTAAGCCTCTCTTACCTAAAAATGCCAAAAAACGGTGTAACCCGGCGACTGAAAGCTGTGTCGCTGATGTGACACTTTAGATTGTTTTACTTATTGAATTAAATTAAATTATGACTCATAGGTACATAATAAACTGTACTTTTATAAGCCAATGGCATAGCATCTGACACAGTTTTTCGTCGATTTAACAAAAAATATATATAAAATTTATAGCAAGACGGTCAAAGGGTTAACTATGCTCAAAATAACCCCAAATATTTCTACTTAATTCATGACCATTATTCAATTTATTTTTATTAGGAATAATGTATTGAAAGAAAATTCAATGATTGCTTATATTACAAATCACTGATAGAAAACATATCTACACAAATTAATGAGCTCCATCTTACATGGTATCATGGGAGAATGTAAATTTTCCTTTATGGATGTTTCTATAGAAAATAATTAATTTACATTACTCTTGAGTCTAGTTGGGTGAATTAACAGCTTTTTAAAAATATCTTGTATAGTATAAAAGGCAATATATTTACCTGAAACCACAAGCTATTGACCAACTTGCTAAGTAGGAATAACGGTAGCACCCATATCATCCGGAAAGTCATGGAGAGGAACGGCTGCATCCATCCCCACACATTGTGCGCCACACCGGGATTGTGGCCGAACACCACTGTTACTAAGTACTTCACCAACGGTAGTATCACATATTCAAATACTAATATACTGAGTAAGAAAATAAAGCCATTGAGTATGCATGATTGCAACACCCTTGTAAGTACTTTTGATTCTCTGGAATGGACAGAAAAAAGCTTAGTCAGTTTGTGTGCCTTTAGTAAACTATAATATGACTATTTCACTGAGAAGAAGCATAATGTAATAGAGATGTTACGGAGCTTTCAGTTAATTACTATCATTTAAAATCAGAAATGGACACTATGAAACTATAGAAATTGGTATGAACTAAGTGTCTTATAGTTTCATTTTCAATCTGCAAACCTGAATGTAATAAAGCCTTTTGTTTTAGTTCAGTCAATGTAAAGGATATGTATCTTGCATTTGAGTACTAAGAAGCATGGTGATAATACATATCTTAGACATTGGCTGGGAATATTGGTTGAGAATAATCCTGTCATGTACCTTTTTTGAGTATTAATTTAAACAGATTCATAAAATACAAGTGCAGTATTTGCCCATTTTTGATTTTTGTATTATTATTTTGATTTATAGTTAGTTTAGTTTCTTTTCATTTAACAAGAAAGTATTAGCTACCTCAATGACTGAATGTAAGTGATGTGTACAAATACAATACATATCAGTAAATATTATTTTATATGGAGGTAAGTACATCTTGTTTACCTCTGCTTCCAATTCACATAAATCAAATCTAATTCCGGTTCTGAATCTGGTTCCGAATCCGGTTCTGATATACACTTCTCCACCTCCGTAACAACTCTACTAGTTAACCAATCCAACATATTTGAAAGCCAGCTAAAAATATTTACCAATAATTAATCCCTACAATAATAATAGAATAACAATTAATATTTTGGTACTTAATTATTTTGGACGTGTATGGGGATAAAAGATGATTATTAAACTTATATCAGAGCATTTTCATAACAACTATTATTTGACTTCTGATAAAGCAAACGCAATGACATGTCAAATGTATATTGGTGATAACTATTAATTAACTATAAACTTGTAATCACAGAAACAAGGTGTTTTTGTGCACACAAATGCTGTAACATGCTTGCTGCATCATCAGGCCAATCAACCCCTCAACAAGTGGTCAACTGCGATGATAACTAACTGCTACAGTGAAGGTATTAAAAGAGTATGAAATGTGGGGATATATTATAAAACGCCAGTAACGTAATATAAAAGAATTGGCTAAAGTAACATATCTACAGACCTACAAACTCTATGATTGGAGGAACATAACCAGCTTTCTTATTTCAGGCGTAAATTATGTGACATATGGCTCTAATCACAGGCTAGTTTGGAATACTTGTTGGCTGTTGTTTGGCAGTCTTTATAATATAAATATGTAATGCAAGAATGAAATAATAAATAGGTACTACGGATCCTGTATATTTCAAGGTCAAAATATTATTTAATGTTTGAAAAAGCCGTCTTACATATGACTTTTGAATTCAATATTTTAAATAATAATTAATACTTACTGCTGGACTTTAGGTACTTTCTGTTTTTGTTTACTGTCTGCATCTTTGTGGGGCGACCGACTCAGGGCCCGTTCGTTGATCTCTTTATCCAAGTATAATAGGACAGTGACACCTCTTAGACTATCTATAAAACCTTTTATTAGGGACACCGAGAAATTCTGAAACAATAAAATTTAATCATAACATCGTCAACACAAAGCAGCTGGTCATTTTATGCTGTATCAATATTTTTCCATGATTAAAACACACCTTCACGCTTTCCATATTGTAGGTATTTTCTTTAGTGATTTATCTATTACTTCATTGTTCTTTATGATAATGAACTTCTGTTTCTTGTAATCTCACATCATTGGATTTTGTTTGACGTAACTTAATTTTGTTTTTTTTTTTTTTTTTTTTTTTTTTTTCGTCCATCTGGACAGGCTAAAGCTCTAAGCCATACTGCCTTGTCATAAGTAGTTTGTTTTCTTTTTCATAAGTTCAATCCGGTCAACGTCTTCAGTAAGTACTATTCATATTAGGTCAAATCCGAGTTCAATGTCTTCAGTTACTTTTATTTTCTTATACAATTTCAGTATGTATGTATCATCCATTAATTAAGTCAAAACCGTACGTTCAATCTCATAATCCAGTTTAATTATTGTCCTTTCCAAACAGTACAATCCTGAAATATTCTAGTAGCGATATTTAGATTTATTTTAAATATATACAATTTACATTTATATGTTATCTGCATTAAGAACCTAAAATTAAAATATTTACAACTTATTTATGGTGTTATGTACAAATTTATACAAAGACATATACGTGGTAGGCTCTCTTAGCAAATCTGGTACTGACAGCGGGATTATATTAGATGCCTCATAAATATTAAGCAGCTCATCCATCAGCACAAGGCGCTGAATGCCGAAGGACGGGCAAACGAAAATGATGTGGTCGAGAGACTGAACTTCATTCATTTGACAACGATCACAATAAGGAGAAGAAACTATATTTTTCGATGAAGATGAAAATTTAGGCAATAATGACCAATGCGCATTCGATTGATTATAGTATAGAAATTTCTATGAACAAAATGTTTAAGCTTGCAGAACCATGGCGTACTATTAACAGGAACGTCTAACAAAGAATATATATGAGCTTTATTTTCAACTTCTCTACAAAAATACCAATGTTTTCCCCAATTACTAATCATGCGCTTTTTAAGATTAGATATCATATCCGTATACGGCAAAGCGACATCCAACTCCTTGATGGTTAAACTTGAGCATGAATCAGAAATATTAACAATGGTTCTGGCTAAAAATCTGCATTTTCATTACCTAAGACTCCTATATGCGAAGGTACCCAAACGAATTGTACTACAGTGTCAGTTAAGGATAACTTCCACCATAATTCTTTAATAGTAAAAATCAGGTAGTTAATGTTAGCATTCATTTTGTTACTTGACAAACTTTTTAAGACACTCATACTATCACTGACTATTACCCAATTTTTGTTCAACTGATTTCTTTCCATAATATGTTTTAAAGCAAAAGGATGGCTGTTGCTTCAGCAGTGAAGATGCTAGCATATTTATTAATTTTGTATCCCACTCCCTTATTGATTTCGGTCTGGTAAATTGCAAATGATACAGCATCATTATTTTTGGACCCATCAGTATAAATAAATTTATAATTAGTCCATTCTGACAATAACAGATAAACTTCCTCCTTAGAAGACAAGCTTGAATCAATTACAATATTCATTGCGGCATATTTACTTTGGAATGTGCCTGCATAACAAGGAAGAACATCATCGTTCAAATGTATATTAAACTCTTCAAGAGAATGAAAAAAGCAAGAAAAATCTTGCAAAATAAACATATGTTGCTTATAAGGAGCAGATTGAGAAGCAATTAAATTGGTAAGAAGATCATTATTAGGCAAACTATGAAGCTTCAAGATAAATCTTTCTTTCAAATAACGGAATCGAACACTAATGGGTGGCAGTTTTGTTTCGATTTGCAAAGCAGCAATAGGACTAGTTTTAAAGGCACCTAGTATTGTGCGCATACATTTATTTTGTATTTTGTCCAAACTATTCACTAATTTACTATCTCCAGCAAAACAAAGAAAACCATATTCAAAGTGACTACGAACGAGAGATTTGTATAACACTAACAATATTTTGGGATCTGCTCCCCAAGTAGTCCCGCAAACAGATTTTAATACATTATAAGCCTTGTTTGCTTTTGTTGTTATATTATTAATGTATTTTGTCCATGAGAGTTTTGGAGTAAAAGTTACACCCAAAAATTTTACTTCACTATATATAGGCAATGGAATTCTGTTATACAAAATATTAGGTGTAGCTACACATTTACGACCGAAAATGAAGACTTTTGATTTAGTAGGATTAACATCTAAATTAAGGTATGAAAAGTATTTATATAAACTGGAAAGTGCGTTATTTACAGTAGAAGCTAATTGACTTAAATCCATTCCAGATGTATAAACTACTAAGTCATCTGCATATTGTAAGTTTTTACATTCGATCCCAAAATAAGATTCAATCGTCTAATATATAAGATAAATATTAATGGAGACAGAATTCCTCCTTGACATACTCCTAACGACGAGCATCTTGGACCATATAAATGATTATTAAATTTAACAAATACTTTTCTATTGGTCAAAAATGCTTGTATCCAGTTTATTAATTGCCCAGGTATCCCTATCACTGACAACTCGTTACAAAGAACCGAAATATTAACACTGTTAAAAGCACCAGCAATATCAAAGAAAACGCATAAAAGATATTGATTATTATACAGACTGTGTTGAGCATCTAATACTAGCTGACAAATGCTTTCACGAGAAGACCGACCTCTGCGAAAACCAAATTGGTTGTAAGGTAAAAGACCATTTTGTTCTACATAAAATTCTAGGCGTTGTTTTAAAAGCTGTTCAAATATCTTTCCAATACAAGACGTAAGAGCTATGGGTCGATACGAATCCGGCAACAATTTATCTTTACCAGGTTTTAAAACTGGAACCAAACAATCAGTTTTCCATTCCTCAGGTATAAAGTTTTCCTTCCACATACGATCAAGTAAGTTTAAAAGATTATGAGACAATTTGGGGTTAATTTTTTAAAAGTATATATGGAATCCCATCTAGACCATGGGATGTATCTCTTCTAGAAAACAACGCAGAATGGAGTTCTTGATACGAAAATGGATCAGTCAAATAATTATTTCCAATATTATCAGTTTTATTATAATTTAACGGCTCATTCAAAACAAAGTCAGGAGTGTATTTACATATAAAATCTGGAATCCAACTATCATCAAGAGAATTATTAAGAGTAAATGATTTATTAAATTTACGCATGTACTTCCATACCAATGACAATGAGGTACATCTATTAAATGAGTTGCACAATTCCATCCAGCTGTTGGTTTTCTGTTTTAAGTATTAGTTTTTAAAGCTCGCAATCTCTTAAATTCAATATAATTATCCTCAGAAGGGTTGTTTTTAAAATATATATAAGCATTCTTTGAGTTTTGAACAGCTTCTGAACACTTTGAGTTCCACCAGGGTAAACTAGGACACTTAGAATGTTTTGGTAAACAAGGTTTAGCAATATTATTACATTTATTAGTGGAGGTAGACTGTGGAATTGACTGTTCAGCAACAGAATGTATTATGTTACAAAACAAATTGTAGGATTCTGGTGGAGACATAGCATTAAAGTCAATATTTTTTAAATTTGAATCCATTAATTGACTATATATTTTCCAATTAACTAATTTGTAATTATGCTGAAATGGTAAATGTACATTATTGCATTGTATATTATTCTGTAGATTACTTTCATTTCCAACAACCAAATTTATAATTACAGGCAAGTGATAACTGCTACCCAGAGGATAATCATAAACAGACCAATCACATGAAAGTGCCAAAGATGGAGAAACTAAAGTTAAATCAAGAGCATTAGCTCGCCAAGATGAAGAACCAATTGTAGTGGGACTGCCATTATTCAAAAGAACAAGATCATTTTCATCAATAACATCTAAAACATCCTTACCTCGAGGCAGGGTGTCGACACATCCCCAAGACATGTGATGAGCATTAAAATCGCCTCCAAATATCATAGGTTTAGGAATGGACTTAAGCAAAACGTCTAGATTATTTTTATTAAATGGTGGATTTGTATTAGATGGACTGTAAAAACTAACGACACTTAATTCATTGTTATTAATTTTGATTTTCACACAAACATTTTGTAAAGAACTATCAAAATGAGTTGTAATTTGAGAATGTGTTATAATATTATGAATTAAAATTGCAACACCATTGTGGTTGTTCCCACAATCATTTCTAATAATATTGTACCCTTTGATAGAAAAAAATTGATGTGGTTTCAACCATGTTTCAGAGATTATGGCAATATGTATGTTGTTATCATATAAAAATTTTGTTAAAACTAGCCTATTACTAATTAAACTTTGAGCATTCCATTGCACTATATGTAATGTATCCATAAAAAAGGTTAAGGTGTTTTTTTCTTAAAAGTGTTATCTAAAATTTCTCTAATGCTTTTAGAATTTTTTGGCACATCAGGTTTTGAACATATTTCAAGCATTGCTTCAACTAATAAATTCATAAATTTGTCAGATTTAATTAAATTGGATATTTGAGTATCAATGTATTTTGAATTTAGCTGTGGAAATTGAGCTGCACTAAAAAGATCAGAATATCTTGCATTTTTTGCTTTTATTTTGTTTTCTTCTAGTTTTTGTTTTTTAAGTGGACATGTGGTAGAAATTGCAATATGGTCACCGCCACAGTTAGCACATTGAGTTTTGGACTTGTCACATTGTTTAAAATTATGGTTGCCTGAGCAAATTGAGCAAGTTTCATTGTTTTTACAAAATTTAGCAATGTGGTTGAATTTCATGCACTTCAGGCACTGTTTAACAGGAGGAACATAAACTCCTACCTCATGTCTCCAGTGGTCTAAAGTAACATACTCGGGGAGCTGCGTTGAAGCAAATGTAACAGCAACTGTCTGTGTTGGAAGAAAGGAAACGACACCTTGAGCGTCTTTTACCCGTCGCATGAAACGTCTCACACTAATAACTTTTTTACTAGAAGCAATAAGCTGAAAGATTTTTTTATTGGAATAATCGCAAGGTACAGATGTGAGAACCCCAGTGGCTTCTGTTTCGGCAGCCGGTATTGAACCAACCATCCTCAATTCGTTTAGGAGCTTTTCGTTCTTAAGAAAAACATTAGCGTTATTAGGGAGGTCGAAAGTTATACCAATTTTGAATGCATTAATTGACCTCAGATGCATTACACCTGAAACACAATGTTTTCTGATGCCATTAGATATGGCCAACCTATCCTTATCTGTAATTTTAGTGTTATCTTCTTCGCGATTGAGGAAGACAATAAAATCTTTCTTCTGCGAGTTTTCGTCATAAAATCTGTTATAATTTCCTGCTTTATAAGGTGTGTACTTATCCTTTTCTCTTTTCTTCGCTAGTGGACGATCATTATTTTCAGCATCAGAATATGAAGTCGTCGATGATGATGAAGAAGGTAAGTCCTGATCTATTCCTTCTGTAAGAGACTCACCCGTAACTCGCGATCGTTTACGGCCGCTACGCCCCGTGCGCTTCCCCATTATGGGGAAACGCACTAACGTAATATGTACAAAACTAACACTATATAGACTATTTTACATAAGAAATATACAAAGAAATGTACAAATCTAGAATTTAAAACTAATTTACAAAATTTAATTTCAAAAGCGCGCCTATTCTTTTTAACGTTCCCGCCAAAAAAAAACCTTAATTTTGCGTTCGACAATGACATTTTTTTTTTTTTTTTTTTTTTTTTTTCGTCCATCTGGACAGGCTAAAGCTCTAAGCCATACTGCCTTGTCATAAGTAGTTTGTTTTCTTTTTCATAAGTTCAATCCGGTCAACGTCTTCAGTAAGTACTATTCATATTAGGTCAAATCCGAGTTCAATGTCTTCAGTTACTTTTTATTTTCTTATACAATTTCAGTATGTATGTATCATCCATTAATTAAGTCAAAACCGTACGTTCAATCTCATAATCCAGTTTAATTATTGTCCTTTCCAAACAGTACAATCCTGAAATATTCTAGTAGCGATATTTAGATTTATTTTAAATATATACAATTTACATTTATATGTTATCTGCATTAAGAACCTAAAATTAAAAAATTGTATTAAAATATTTACAACTTATTTATGGTGTTATGTACAAATTTATACAAAGACATATACGTGGTAGGCTCTCTTAGCAAATCTGGTACTGACAGCGGGATTATATTAGATGCCTCATAAATATTAAGCAGCTCATCCATCAGCACAAGGCGCTGAATGCCGAAGGACGGGCAAACGAAAATGATGTGGTCGAGAGACTGAACTTCATTCATTTGACAACGATCACAATAAGGAGAAGAAACTATATTTTTTCGATGAAGATGAAAATTTAGGCAATAATGACCAATGCGCATTCGATTGATTATAGTATAGAAATTTCTATGAACAAAATGTTTAAGCTTGCAGAACCATGGCGTACTATTAACAGGAACGTCTAACAAAGAATATATATGAGCTTTATTTTCAACTTCTCTACAAAAATACCAATGTTTTCCCCAATTACTAATCATGCGCTTTTTAAGATTAGATATCATATCCGTATACGGCAAAGCGACATCCAACTCCTTGATGGTTAAACTTGAGCATGAATCAGAAATATTAACAATGGTTCTGGCTAAAAATCTGCATTTTCATTACCTAAGACTCCTATATGCGAAGGTACCCAAACGAATTGTACTACAGTGTCAGTTAAGGATAACTTCCACCATAATTCTTTAATAGTAAAAATCAGGTAGTTAATGTTAGCATTCATTTTGTTACTTGACAAACTTTTTAAGACACTCATACTATCACTGACTATTACCCAATTTTTGTTCAACTGATTTCTTTCCATAATATGTTTTAAAGCAAAAAGGATGGCTGTTGCTTCAGCAGTGAAGATGCTAGCATATTTATTAATTTTGTATCCCACTCCCTTATTGATTTCGGTCTGGTAAATTGCAAAGATACAGCATCATTATTTTTGGACCCATCAGTATAAATAAATTTATAATTAGTCCATTCTGACAATAACAGATAAACTTCCTCCTTAGAAGACAAGCTTGAATCGATTACAATATTCATTGCGGCATATTTACTTTGGAATGTGCCTGCATAACAAGGAAGAACATCATCGTTCAAATGTATATTAAACTCTTCAAGAGAATGAAAAAAGCAAGAAAAATCTTGCAAAATAAACATATGTTGCTTATAAGGAGCAGATTGAGAAGCAATTAAATTGGTAAGAAAGATCATTATTAGGCAAACTATGAAGCTTCAAGATAAATCTTTCTTTCAAATAACGGAATCGAACACTAATGGGTGGCAGTTTTGTTTCGATTTGCAAAGCAGCAATAGGACTAGTTTTAAAGGCACCTAGTATTGTGCGCATACATTTATTTTGTATTTTGTCCAAACTATTCACTAATTTACTATCTCCAGCAAAACAAAGAAAACCATATTCAAAGTGACTACGAACGAGAGATTTGTATAACACTAACAATATTTTGGGATCTGCTCCCCAAGTAGTCCCGCAAACAGATTTTAATACATTATAAGCCTTGTTTGCTTTTTGTTGTTATATTATTAATGTATTTTGTCCATGAGAGTTTTGGAGTAAAAGTTACACCCAAAAATTTTACTTCACTATATATAGGCAATGGAATTCTGTTATACAAAATATTAGGTGTAGCTACACATTTACGACCGAAAATGAAGACTTTTGATTTAGTAGGATTAACATCTAAATTAAGGTATGAAAAGTATTTATATAAACTGGAAAGTGCGTTATTTACAGTAGAAGCTAATTGACTTAAATCCATTCCAGATGTATAAACTACTAAGTCATCTGCATATTGTAAGTTTTTACATTCGATCCCAAAATAAGATTCAATCGTCTAATATATAAGATAAATATTAATGGAGACAGAATTCCTCCTTGACATACTCCTAACGACGAGCATCTTGGACCATATAAATGATTATTAAATTTAACAAATACTTTTCTATTGGTCAAAAATGCTTGTATCCAGTTTATTAATTGCCCAGGTATCCCTATCACTGACAACTCGTTACAAAGAACCGAAATATTAACACTGTTAAAAGCACCAGCAATATCAAAGAAAACGCATAAAAGATATTGATTATTATACAGACTGTGTTGAGCATCTAATACTAGCTGACAAATGCTTTCACGAGAAGACCGACCTCTGCGAAAACCAAATTGGTTGTAAGGTAAAAGACCATTTTGTTCTACATAAAATTCTAGGCGTTGTTTTAAAAGCTGTTCAAATATCTTTCCAATACAAGACGTAAGAGCTATGGGTCGATACGAATCCGGCAACAATTTATCTTTACCAGGTTTTAAAACTGGAACCAAACAATCAGTTTTCCATTCCTCAGGTATAAAGTTTTCCTTCCACATACGATTAAGTAAGTTTAAAAAGATTATGAGACAATTTGGGGTTAATTTTTTAAAAGTATATATGGAATCCCATCTAGACCATGGGATGTATCTCTTCTAGAAAACAACGCAGAATGGAGTTCTTGATACGAAAATGGATCAGTCAAATAATTATTTCCAATATTATCAGTTTTATTATAATTTAACGGCTCATTCAAAACAAAGTCAGGAGTGTATTTACATATAAAATCTGGAATCCAACTATCATCAAGAGAATTATTAAGAGTAAATGATTTATTAAATTTACGCATGTACTTCCATACCAATGACAATGAGGTACATCTATTAAATGAGTTGCACAATTCCATCCAGCTGTTGGTTTTCTGTTTTAAGTATTAGTTTTTTAAAGCTCGCAATCTCTTAAATTCAATATAATTTTCCTCAGAAGGGTTGTTTTTAAAATATATATAAGCATTCTTTGAGTTTTGAACAGCTTCTGAACACTTTGAGTTCCACCAGGGTAAACTAGGACACTTAGAATGTTTTGGTAAACAAGGTTTAGCAATATTATTACATTTATTAGTGGAGGTAGACTGTGGAATTGACTGTTCAGCAACAGAATGTATTATGTTACAAAACAAATTGTAGGATTCTGGTGGAGACATAGCATTAAAGTCAATATTTTTAAATTTGAATCCATTAATTGACTATATATTTTCCAATTAACTAATTTGTAATTATGCTGAAATGGTAAATGTACATTATTGCATTGTATATTATTCTGTAGATTACTTTCATTTCCAACAACCAAATTTATAATTACAGGCAAGTGATAACTGCTACCCAGAGGATAATCATAAACAGACCAATCACATGAAAGTGCCAAAGATGGAGAAACTAAAGTTAAATCAAGAGCATTAGCTCGCCAAGATGAAGAACCAATTGTAGTGGGACTGCCATTATTCAAAAGAACAAGATCATTTTCATCAATAACATCTAAAACATCCTTACCTCGAGGCAGGGTGTCGACACATCCCCAAGACATGTGATGAGCATTAAAATCGCCTCCAAATATCATAGGTTTAGGAATGGACTTAAGCAAAACGTCTAGATTATTTTTATTAAATGGTGGATTTGTATTAGATGGACTGTAAAAACTAACGACACTTAATTCATTGTTATTAATTTTGATTTTCACACAAACATTTTGTAAAGAACTATCAAAATGAGTTGTAATTTGAGAATGTGTTATAATATTATGAATTAAAATTGCAACACCATTGTGGTTGTTCCCACAATCATTTCTAATAATATTGTACCCTTTGATAGAAAAAAATTGATGTGGTTTCAACCATGTTTCAGAGATTATGGCAATATGTATGTTGTTATCATATAAAAATTTTGTTAAAACTAGCCTATTACTAATTAAACTTTGAGCATTCCATTGCACTATATGTAATGTATCCATAAAAAAGGTTAAGGTGTTTTTTTCTTAAAAGTGTTATCTAAAATTTCTCTAATGCTTTTAGAATTTTTTGGCACATCAGGTTTTGAACATATTTCAAGCATTGCTTCAACTAATAAATTCATAAATTTGTCAGATTTAATTAAATTGGATATTTGAGTATCAATGTATTTTGAATTTAGCTGTGGAAATTGAGCTGCACTAAAAAGATCAGAATATCTTGCATTTTTTGCTTTTATTTTGTTTTCTTCTAGTTTTTGTTTTTTAAGTGGACATGTGGTAGAAATTGCAATATGGTCACCGCCACAGTTAGCACATTGAGTTTTGGACTTGTCACATTGTTTAAAATTATGGTTGCCTGAGCAAATTGAGCAAGTTTCATTGTTTTTACAAAATTTAGCAATGTGGTTGAATTTCATGCACTTCAGGCACTGTTTAACAGGAGGAACATAAACTCCTACCTCATGTCTCCAGTGGTCTAAAGTAACATACTCGGGGAGCTGCGTTGAAGCAAATGTAACAGCAACTGTCTGTGTTGGAAGAAAGGAAACGACACCTTGAGCGTCTTTTACCCGTCGCATGAAACGTCTCACACTAATAACTTTTTTACTAGAAGCAATAAGCTGAAAGATTTTTTTATTGGAATAATCGCAAGGTACAGATGTGAGAACCCCAGTGGCTTCTGTTTCGGCAGCCGGTATTGAACCAACCATCCTCAATTCGTTTAGGAGCTTTTCGTTCTTAAGAAAAACATTAGCGTTATTAGGGAGGTCGAAAGTTATACCAATTTTGAATGCATTAATTGACCTCAGATGCATTACACCTGAAACACAATGTTTTCTGATGCCATTAGATATGGCCAACCTATCCTTATCTGTAATTTTAGTGTTATCTTCTTCGCGATTGAGGAAGACAATAAAATCTTTCTTCTGCGAGTTTTCGTCATAAAATCTGTTATAATTTCCTGCTTTATAAGGTGTGTACTTATCCTTTTCTCTTTTCTTCGCTAGTGGACGATCATTATTTTCAGCATCAGAATATGAAGTCGTCGATGATGATGAAGAAGGTAAGTCCTGATCTATTCCTTCTGTAAGAGACTCACCCGTAACTCGCGATCGTTTACGGCCGCTACGCCCCGTGCGCTTCCCCATTATGGGGAAACGCACTAACGTAATATGTACAAAACTAACACTATATAGACTATTTTACATAAGAAATATACAAAGAAATGTACAAATCTAGAATTTAAAACTAATTTACAAAATTTAATTTCAAAAGCGCGCCTATTCTTTTTAACGTTCCCGCCAAAAAAAAACACATTTTTATTTACCATAGTTAGGGTTGCCTGCATGTATGTTATATTTCCTACTAATTATACTATACAGAATGGTTTCGGGGTCGTAGAGCAAGAAACCAAGACATGTTACAGGATTAATAGGAAATGCTAATTATTTTAATGTTTAAATTTTGTCTCCACAAAATAACAATTCATTTCCAGATGGTAAGTAAAAACATGTTTTTTGCACACGATTGGGGCACCTCGGGTATTTAACGTTAGTCTTGTTGCTTTCCATACTGCTACTTTAAGATAATGTCAAATTAACTTTTTGAAGGATTACCATCAATTAGGTACCACGAATACCACGAGTATCTATCAAAAATTTCGAGCATCTTTCTCTTTTAATCCAATTAAGCGTCATGAGAGTGACAAACACATTCGTTCGAAATTTACGCCCTCGCACTATTTATTAGCGCTCCTGGTTAGGGATGATAAACCACAAAATGAACCTACATATGAGTATGTTGTCAAAAGGTATTTTAAATTAAATGTTTACTAAAATATGCTGATAAGACTATGAGGAATAATGACTGGAGAACGCATCCGCATGCGACAGTAAGGGACAAAGATATTCTGGGCTTTTGTAGCCCAAAATGTAACAATTCACTACAGTTTTGCTTTAGAGGACATCCTTTATAACAAAAACATTAGCTTATTCTGTATTCATTACCGCAACAACATTATTGGTTTGCACTAGGGCTTGAATTTAACCCTACAATGCATACAGTTCCACATATGGTACAACCATGATATTAGCGAAGTATGACCAAAATCGGGTAGGCAGCGACATCTGTTATACTTATAATAATTCCTTACAAACATAGCTTCTGCAAAAGTTCCGCGATTTGTCAGTAGGTAGCGGTAAATGATCGTGGCATCGAACGATCGAATAAATTTCGGTATGCTATGCTAGAATATGATTTCAATGATTTCGGAATACAGTAACAAAATAATTTAAGAGTAAAATACTACGAAAAAAATATTGTTGTGACGTCAAAACTGTGCATAATTAAATGGTAAGATAATTTTTATATTATTACTATATTTAGATAATGTTTTGATGTATTTTACAAACGTTCCCGATATGGTACACCATGCATTCACGTTGATATTGCTAAACAAACTAACTATGGAACATTTACACTTATAGCGTCTTTATGGCGTTGGCATAAGTTTTAATTTCGCGTAAAGCGTTAGTATGGTTATTATGGTTTTGTAATAGTTTAGTACAGTAAAAGTTATGTTTTGTTTTTAGATTATAAGGAAGAAATCCTTACGAAATGTGCTGATATTTATCAATACTGTCTGGAAGTTAAAATGCATGGAACTGGAACTGCATTCTTCGGAGGTCTCTCTCTTAAATTCGTAAATTCTTAAATATAATAAAAACACTTTGAAAAATACGCCAGAACGAAAAGAGAAGCGCTGTCATTAGATGAAGAAATGTGTGTTACCAAGGTTTCGAATATTTTGAGGTAATAAGTATCTCCCAAATAAACCAAATAAGTGGTTAGAGGGCAAATAAGCTTCTACTTTTGTACCGATGAACAAGGAGTACTATAACTTTAATATACTCGTAAATGTATATATACATAGGAATTAAGCAAGGCCTGGAATTGAGAAATGTAAATAAACCTGATTTAGGGGCGAGCACCAACATAGTTATTCCACTTGCTGGGTGTATAACACGATTCCAGAATTGCATGATATAAGTACTTTGACAATGATTATACCAACAGATAATATGATATAGTTAATAATTGTTTGCATAAACATCACATTTCATACACAACACAACATTTTAAATATTTTTCTGCCAAAAATGAAGTTTGTGGTATAACTTTTTATTGCCGACTGTACTTTTTCTTACACAGTCATCGACTTCTCATCGAGAGGATTCCAACGAGCCCAAACACCACGGCTTTATCTTGTGTATTTAAGGAGTTGCTATGGCTGCCTTCTGGTTCAAGCATCAGATCATACCCGTGTCACCATAATATTGCATTGTCAAAAAAAAACATATATAAGTATGCTAAATATCAGCTCAACCAGTTAAATGTATCTGCTTTAAAATTTAGTCACAAGATTTCACCCCAACATACATAAACACATACAATACAAGTGAAATAAAAACTTGTAAAAACCACTAAAGTACC
The DNA here is from genome assembly GCA_022674325.2 of Grapholita molesta. Classification (NCBI taxonomy): domain Eukaryota; kingdom Metazoa; phylum Arthropoda; class Insecta; order Lepidoptera; family Tortricidae; genus Grapholita; species Grapholita molesta. The sequence continues at coordinate 19,508,795 of CP053121.2, read as the reverse complement.
ATATTTGTTTATTTTCATACTGTTTTAAATTGTACCTTACTGCATGGAGTTCCACATGTGGAACTCGAATAAAAAACCTTATTTCTCGGAAACCGTCTGTTGTATATTTTTTTTATTATTTTTCCCTAGAAGCTAACACCCATAGTTATCACATATCATTTTATTTCGCATAAAAAAAAAGTCATGCATTGTAGGGTTAATTTATTATTAATTTACTTTTTCTAAAATGGCGTTACTCCAGTTCCACGGTAACGGTGTTGTCAATGTTATTATGCTACCGCCATACATTCGCATGAGTAACGAGGCGAATGGCGAAGCGAAACGCGAGCACGCATGTGTACGCGGATGTCTCACTATTCCTATCGTCCCTCGCATCGCGTTCTTGTATAGACAAAGTCTCGTCGAACTTTTCGACGAATAGCGAGGCGAGTGCAAAAAAGTTGCTATTCCTGAAAACAATATATTAACCACACAAACATCCTTGTTGAAAGAAATGAAACATAACTATTTGGTTAGTGTACAACATACAACTGTTCCAGTCTCATGCGAATAATAGACGAACAGACCTGTTTAGGAATATAAATCTTAGATTGCCAAGGTTTTCTTGATACAGTAGACACTACCTCGAATTTGACTTGATTTGGACCAAGCGAAATACCAGAACCTAGTAACAAAACTAGCTGCTAGTGGCACTAAGTCACGACAATCGTTTTTAAAATAAGATATAGAGAAAAGAAAAGTAAGAAAACTTCCATTTTTCGATAAAATTTTCTTTTGGTAACACAAAATGGTTCGGTCCGGTGGGAGCGAATAGCGTCACATTATGTTTCAGTATTTTTTTTAAACGTCTTTTTATAATTTTGGGCAATACGGATTAAAATATTTAAAAACGAATCTGTAATTGTCTGAATAAATATTAATTTATTTTACTTTATACTACGAAAATTATTTCATAATCAGTTATTGCTAACAATGAAAAATAACAATATTGTTTCCAGACTGAAAATAACTGTCACAAAACAAGTGACTGTGACAATTGACAAATTTGACAAATGACAGAGACAAGTTTTTGTTTTTGCATGGTGTTATGTTGTAAAGTACTAGGTGCTACTTTCTTGTTGGAAAAGTTATTATAATAAAATCACACACATACCCTAGCACATCTAGCTATACATCCATGAGGATTTGAAAATGGATAACGTGTTTATTCTCAACAATTTGAGGTAAGCTTGTTGTACAAATAGATAAGGTATTTAAATGATTATACATCACATATCAGCTTTTTAGCTTGACCTCTTTTACGATGTTTAGATAAAGAATTTGCGTCTCTGCTGTTTTGCGAAATAAGAGTCGAGTCAACCAATATGCCACGCCGAAGTACTTAGTAGTTTCTACTTCATTTGATTGTTTTGACTAGAGGTACTGGGTCTTTTAATTGAGGTCTTACAAGGATTTTCGGTTCAACCTCAAAATGGTGAAATCGTCTTGAGAATATATATATATATATATATATATATTCTTGTAAGACCTCAATTAAAATATTTGTAAATATATATATATATATATATATATATATATTTTTTCCATTAACATAGTTTAGTGTGTAATATTAATAGCTTATTAGGCAGTGATCTAATGTAGAAGTGTGCAGTTACTGAAGAATTTATTTCAAAACGCATTACACCACTATTTTGGTCATCACCTGGCAGTCCCGGGGTCATGACCGCCTCTTGGCTTTCTGTAAAGTCCACCTACCACTTTACAAAACGCAAGGCCTACTACCAAACAATGCATGTTTTAGGAGCAAACTTGATTGTTATTTTACTTATTTGTTACTATACTTGACATTGGCGAAATAATCTATTGATTTATTGATAGAAGACATATTTTTTTAAAAGAAGAAGAAATTGCCAACTACTTAACTCCAGTTTTGTTAATTACACACAATAAACAACTGTATTACTTTGATGTACAAGGCTTTATCTCAGTGTTTTCGATATGTGGAGGCTGTCAGCGGGTTTCAGTTTGGCTTTCTTCTTGGTGACTATTTACAAGCATAATCATGTTTGTAATTAGAAATATTTAATTGAAGTTTTTTTTACCTTTTTTAACAATTTGAAAGTATCTTTTCACTTCACTAGCTTGATAGATTGAGAGCCCATTCATTCATTCTTAAGAAACAGCTGTTAGCATAACTGCATTTTGTTTACATGAGTACAAAGTAGTATTATACAATTTTTAAGTGTTTTTTTGATTGTTACTCGTTGGAATGATTTTGGATGATAAATGAATGACACTAAAATTCTGAATAGTAATGATTAAGAGATAGTATTTTAATATAGGTATAGTATAGAATGAGAATCTCTAATGGTTCAGAAAACATTAAGTTAGACAAAGTTTGAAATATAATGCTTATCACTGAATTGGGAGCCAAGATTTCACAGATTTCAGTTTTGGCTCAAATGCTAATACAAAATTTAAGTAGTTTTGTTATATAAATTACAGTCGATCAAAACCATGGCTTTGACTGGCTTTATACTTTGAAACTATATCTAAAGGGTTTATTGCTACATTATTCATGCTTTTATTAAAATGAGAACTTATATTAAAATAATGTCAGATTTTGTACCTCCTGAGTTTAGTCCACTGAACTAATTTAATTGTGGTATGGAAATACTTTCGAGTCCTGAGGAAGGGGAAGGATGCAGGATAGATAGTTTAGTTTAGACACCACAAATCATCTTTTACTAATGTTACTCAGAGAAATTGGCGAGTAAAATAACAAGTACCTGTAAAATTTTACTAGGACTCACGAAAGTTTAAATAAAAATACACACAATATAATTATGTGTATTTTTATAACAAGTACTTTCAGTTAAAACTATTCAATTAAATTGGTTGAGTTTGCTTTAGAGTTATCGCAAAAAAATCCTGTTTGTATATAATGTCGGGGATAGCGCAATACCCCCTTAAAGGCCGGCAACGCGCTTGTGACTCATCTGGTGTTGCGGGTGCCTATGACGGTAATTGCTTACCACCAGGCAATCCGTCTGCTCGTTTGCCGCCTATGTCATAAAATAAAAAAAAAACCGCGTAACCAACAAATGCAATAAGATACAGTTTCTTTGTATATTGTTTGAATTTCGAACTCCATCGATATTTGTAGTTACGCGGTATCGCACTACGATAAGTAAAGGATGGACAAATGCGGAACCTTAAATTAAGCATCAACGGACATGACCTTGGACGGTTTTTCTTCTTTTGCTGCAGACAAGTTTGGTTATTAAAAAAAAAAATACTTAAGATATTGCTCAGAAGTGGGATAAGAAGTAGGACGGGCCCTGTAAGGCTAGAACGTACATGCTGTCCGATTTAATTTAATAGTTACGTACATTCCGTGTTAGCACTAGGTTATTCTGTTCTTATTAAAGTATATTTTGTATTTGACATGTTTATTTATTTTTTCCAACAGCGGAGCGCAAAGTTCAAAACTCGTATAATCACTTCTACGTCACAGCGTTGCTTTGTCCGTCTCACTGACATGCACTCAGTCAGTGCTCGCTCGCGGTTGAGGCCGTACGCCTCACGGACTTAAACTTGTCTTTGTCACGTAGGCATGCGTTAAAGTTTACAGTTGTTTATAGTGTATCAAGATGAAAGTGGACAAAGAGTTATGCGTGGCGGGGGAGACTGTACCTATTATCTCCGACAGGAAAGGGAGCCTGAAGGTGGCCATCACGCCGCAGCAGCATAAGACCCTCACACACTTGCCGAAGCGGCCGCCAGTGGACTTGGCGTTCGAGGACCTCACTTACAGGGTGCAGGAGGGAAGAAAGAGCAGTAAGTGTCGTGGTTCAATATAAGAGAAGAGAAACTACCTAGTATACAATAATTAACATACCAAGTTATTGCACTATTTGCACTGCAGATACTCTGTAGTTGGCCTGAACTTTCTATTCAATACTCAATTCACTTAGATATGTTCACTTATATTTTATTTACTTACATGTTGTCGAAATGCTTTTTCATAAAAAGTTGTCGTCATTCATTGTACGTATATTCCTTTTTATCATTATCATCTTTAGCGCTCCACTCCATTGTCATAGAGTATTAAGTACAAGAAACTATAAGTAACTTATGGACAATATTTTTTTTTTAATTTCAATTATGCATTAAAACCATGAATTCAGGATTTGTAATGAAACTCAAAGTTACCTTTGAAGTCAAAACACAGTGTGTATGTACATGTAGCCTATAAAGCAATAATTAGGTAATAAACTTTATAATCCTCGTGAACTGGCCTTTTGCCATTGTGTTGTACATTTTCCATTCGTTTAACGCTTAGACATACTTAGCGTACCTATATAACTAAGAAAAAGTAGAGCAACAAGTTAAAATGATTATGATTACAAAGATTTACCTCGTTCAGTAGTTGCCTATCGCTCACGGTCAACCAGTAGCAAACGGCAATTAAACGACGCGTGCTTTGTTTTATTCAGTGAATTTTGAGGTTTGACGTCAACTGGCTAATTCAAATAAGGCAGTTAATCATTACCGGTAAGCTTCTTAGCTCTTTGCAGAATCTGGTCGATAATTAATATTTTGTAAGATGGCTTGACCTTAAGTCACAGGCCTCCAATGACATTCGTAAGAAGTTTACGGCCGATTGCCAGATGGTTCAATGCACTTAATTAACATTTATGTCGAGTACCTACCATATTTGTGGATGCGGTCGACCTAACCAGAAAGATGTAATCATTTAAGAAACAAGGATTCATAAATGGTCATCAGGTTTAATTTACTAAAATTAAGTAGATTACGTAGGTAGTCTAAACTAACCGAACCTGATGTGATTTTAACGAAATTTGAATCTTCAGCGTGCAGCGAGTCGAAGTCGAGTTCTTCTGCTCTGAGGTTCTAGTGTAAGTTTTTTTTGACGTAGAAAAACGTCGCGAATGCGTAAGGGATAATGTTACTTACATACGTCGGACTCCAGCGGGCATTTTCGTGGCCTGTCAGAATGATAGGTAAGGTTCGCAAACCAATCAATTCACTTTCGAGTATTTTGTTTCTAGTATTTATAATGTGAAATTCCACATATCATAGCCACTAACTACGTTATTTATAAACGTACTTGGACTAGTTGGACTACACATAAGTCAAAATGGCGAAAAAGTTCGTTTGGCTTTATCCGTCACTCAGACAATTGCAGCTGTGAGAAAGGAATAAAACACAGCTTCAAAGAGTATTTACACACATTAAAGATGAATACATGATAACGGGTAACTAATTTAATTAACTAGGTTACAAATACTAGGTACATTATAAATTATAATACTCGTAAGTTAAGCTTTTTATGTAAACTTTACCTTGCCCTCAAACTGCCCCGTATAGTCCGACGTATGGTTATTTAGGTATATGGGTAACACTAACGCGATGGTGACGTTATGTTACGTTAAAAACTTAGGTACACTAGAACTCTGAGCACTTACCACCCGAAACGAAGCACATAATCTGATGCTTACTGATATTTTTGGTGCTCAAACTTTGTTTTATAAAAAGGAGGTTAGGATGTAAATTATAATATGTATACTTACACATAAATTGCTACAAGTTTGAATGGCGTATATACCAAGATTATTTATTAAACGGAGTGTTAAGCAAACAATGCATCTTATGAACGTTTTTTTTCTAAATGCAGTAAATAATAAATTAATTATTTGCCAAATTACGTTTTGTAATATGTTTTCTCAAGTAAACAACTTGTCTCATGTCATGATTTAGGTATATGTAAAACAAATGCTGTCTACCAAGTGATTGTATACCAAACATATAGGTACCCGAGCGCACGTGTTCTGCTGTTAGGAATATTACATACTCGTATACGTAATGAAACACGTGCCTCTAATTTTATCTTAACATTACAGCCAAATTAAACGTATACATTTCTATGAGAACTTTCTTTGATATTACCATCATATACACAGTCACAGAAACAAAATGTTTGCTACTTTGTACCTTCATGACATAAAAATAGTGTCTAGTAACAAGCCCACCACGCTTTCCTCAATAACAACTACCGGCAAATACATTAGCATGGCAAAATGCCGTTACTACGTCACTAATGACAAATGCTACGTGCAACTATGTAGCCCTTAGCTAATGGCTACTTGGACGCGTAAACCTAAATTGTTCCCATTAATAGAACACCCGATAATTGGTACCGTAACGATGGCGATATCATTAGTATCATTACTTTAATGATTAGTCTGGCCTTCTTAAGTCGTTTCGTATTTCAACGCGATAACAACTGATCTTTGTATTATTGTGATGCGTTGTTCCATTTACATATATTTGCATAGTATATAAGTCATATACCTTAACTGTACTTTAGTAGGTAGGTATTTAATTAATTGCAGTTACCAGGAATATGTATTTTCTTAGAAAATAAACGAACGACAACGAGCCTTTTTACCTTTAAAAATGAACCTTTATTACTTTAGTTTAGTTTATTTTTTGTTGTTTATGTGGCGTTATGAAACCAGTTTCACAAAATGGTATAAAATGCCAACATTGCCAACATGTTATGTTGTGTGCATTGGTTTTTCGAGAGTGAAGCGAGTGGTTCATATTGGGTGTTGTGCTGGCCTTCTTAACCAGTACTTACTAAAAGTTGAAATAGATAACATATACTAAAGAAAAAACGACGGGGACCTCCGGTGTTCGAGACGGGATTCGAACCCGCATCTCCAGCTATCGCGGCTGACGCCTTAACCAATTTGGCCACCCGTACACAGCGGAACCCGTCGAAATTACTCAAGTATATGTGATCTTGTTTATTTTAACGGTTTTAGGCACCGTTTTTTCTTTAGTATATGTTATCTATTTCAACTTTTAATTTATATAGTAGTATTACTACTTAAAAATCAAAGCAAATCAAAAATATTTCATAAAAAATAATTTGATTTGTTCTTAGTTTCAGTACTTACTACTTACTAAAAAGGTTTTGCAAATTTGCCAAATAACGCCAAATTTGTATTTTTTCTTACATCGAATTTATTTTCGCTACTATACTGGTTGTTATAAAAACGTGATACAAGATTATCAAACCGATCTGTTCATGGTTTTGAACATCTTTTACTATGGGGTGAAGTTTGTAAAATTAAATAAAAATTCAGCTGTTCCATAGAAAAGGTCAAGTATACGTTGTTGACGGAAATATATGAGGCTTGATTTTTTTTTTAATTTATAAAGTTGACCCCATAGTAAAAAATATTCCAAATCATGACCAGATTCCGACTTGATAATCTTGTATCACGTTTTTTATAACACCCGGTATAGCGGACAAATTTTTATATGGACAGAGCTTATATGGGACCTTTTATGTGTATAAAGTTTTTAGCTGATTAATTTCTTAATGATGATGTATCGATGAACTAAACAGTTAACAAGCCAAGGAAAATATTAAGTTAGTAGTAAATTGAAAAGCAGGATTAAAGCCTACCTAACATTAGTATGATATCAATCGCCCTGATAATCGCGCTTGTGGCTCTGATAGTAAACTTTGAGTTGAATAGTTTATTGCCTACTTAATATCTATATCTATGTAATATACGCCTATTATAAATAAAAATATTTCGGGACAATCTTACACAAATCGACGTAGCCCTACGGTAAGCTCAGTAAGGCTTGTGTTACAACACAAGCCTACTACTACTAGACGACGATATATATAATAGATAGATACATATATACTTAAATACATAGAAAACACCCATGGCTCAGGAACATGAATCGGTGCTCATCACACAGATAAATGCCCCGATTGGAAATCTAACCCAGGACCATCGGCTTCATAGGCAGGGTCACTACCCACTAGGCCAGGACTGGTCGTCGTATTGTATATATCAATACAATACGACGTATTATATATATTGTATATAATTGTATAATTAAATCTCAATATTCTCTAAAGAAATATATACTTGTTAAGTAAAATCATCATCTTTAGACTATGACGGAATTAATCTAAGGTTCTAGCTCTAAATACCTAACGAAAGTATAAGCCTGATGAACTATTTCATAAAAAAAAATTATCCACATCATTTTATATTAAACAGCGGGGAAACAATTTTAGGGCATCTAGAGGAACTTTCATTCTATAGGATTGTTTACGAAAAGGAAACGGAATATTATTTTAACTGTACGTTAAATAAATATGTTCACATATTTCAATACTACCTTTACCAGAATCGAGAATAGAATCTGCAAAAATGTTATTATTATTATAGTAAGTATGCCAGAAATCTAATACACATCCAACAAGTAAAAATAAAGTATTTTTAATTATTAATAAAGTATTAATAAAGTATTTTTAAATCTTCCTTTAAAGTTCCTTTAAAGAAAAATCGTATTTTCTTACCTTTAAAACTTACTCACATTGTATGCTGACCTAAATATAGGATCATAATTTCTCCTTAGTCATGTTAGGTATATGTGCCTATGATTCGCATGCAAATAATTTACATATGTAGTTAAGTTAATAGGTAAACTTATTATTTCAGATATGTACGAGTAAACCTCGTCAAATCATCTTTTAATTCATTGCATTCAAGGTAATCGTGCAATATCTGTTTATTTTTGTTTTGGTAATTTCCGTGTGCGAGTCAGCTGACCTCGTACACTTTTGCTGCTTCATATTACTAACAAAACATATATTATAAAAAAAAACATTTATAATACTAGTAATGTTATTTGATAAATAATTTCACGTATATGCGTATTGTATAACCAACAGACAATAAATAAAATTAGTACTACTAACTGCCTTTTACAGTTAACCTTCTTTTGTATAAAATATAATTATAACTTATTGAAACAACAGCTAACACCTGATGTTTAGTCCATATTATGAACAGCGGAATAGCAAAGCATTCTTGTGATCAATAAAAATATAAATTAACAATTACTGATTACTTACTTTAGAATATAAATAAAACAAAAGCCTATAAAATAAATAAAAACAATCAATATTCTCAGTCGGCAATCTTGACGTTCAATGCTTTGTTTTGTCGTCTTCATTCTTGGAGATATCCTCATTCCGCGGTCGTCCAAGGCACGCGGCTTACTTTAACCGCCTTGGATATCACGCAAGTAGGCAATTAGCGCTAGTTTTCCTGTCTCCAGTAATAGAAGCTTTATGTCTTCTTGGCAATTACCCCCTAATTGGTCAAAGGACGTAATATGCACGTGCATATTCATAATTGTTTTGCACAAGTGCATTTATGAACGGGCAAATTAGTACCTGTGAGATGTGATCGCTTAATGTGATGAGGTGTTAAAAGATTGTACGAATGAGGTGTGATGTGTTTAATACAGATGTACTGCAGGCGGAGACCAGAGACGTATCATAAAAAGTGGCTCCTCCTATCGGTACCCTTACCATTAGTTGTGACTTTGAGGTTTTTGATAACGAGTATCGAGTTTACTATCTGTGAATCTAGTTCGCACTAAAATAGTACAAGCGAGATGTACAGATAGTAAACTCGATACTCGTTATCGAAAACCCCAATGAGTGCTCACGGATAAATACAGCCATGACAGTTAACAATTTTTTGATGATTCAAATGTTCTCTTTGAGCACCTGGAGCGTATAGCGACTTTTGCTGCTGACTGTACAAAAATATTATAGTTTTATTTACGCTATTACTTAACATGTACCATATACATTAATCTTTTTATACCTATATTATAATTATGGAATTTGCTTCCAACATATCCTCAGATCAAAGTGGTCAAACTAATGTTAATTTGGCTTACTTCGATCGTCTCAAAATCTTCAGGTACATGATAACCTACATGATACAAATTTTATATGAATACGAGTAAGTACCAGTCTCTGAATACCTAAATTCGACTCGCGGCATTCTAAACTGGTTATGGCCTTAATAACCTAAGTGGGATATTGTTTTTTTTTTTTCATTATGCGTAAGTAAAATATTTATTTATTTACTTATGAACTTGAATATAAACTATGACATTAAAATTCCATTAAAATACGTGTGTGTGTATTCTGTATGGTAGTAGATATATGCTATAGTAACTCGAAGGTAATAACATTTTTAATTCCTAAATCCCTCTTTAGAACAGACAAATATTAAGTAAGAACAAATAAAATTATGTTTTATTAAATATTTTGATTTAGGTAAGTACTTTGAATTTTAATAGTAACTTAAAAACAAACTTAAGTTACTTAGGGTTGGGAAACGGTGCCCAAAAACCGTTAAAAATAAACAACCACTTGACATATACTTGACAAATTTCATCGGGTTCCACTGTGTTGAGGTGGCCCAATTGTTTCCTTAACCAGTTGGACTAATCCGGCGACGGACGCCGGAGGTCCTCGTCACTTATCCTTAAATATGTATACGACATCGAATCATCGATTTTCAATTTATACAAATATTAATTAATATTATAAGACAACATTCTATACAAAATTGACCATCATTCGGTATTCGTCGGCGCCAATCGTCAATATGGTTATCGAGGTAAGGTCTACCATGAATCGGTCAATTTAATGTGCAACTATTACTACGACGTATGACTCATCCATTAGATAATTGCGTTACAAAAAAACCTATCTGAATCCTCTTTAGAAATTTTGATAATCTTATCAATTACATAGTAAGTTAGCGTCACTATCAACATACATACAATATTTGAAAATCTTTTACCCAGTGTATAACTGAACAACAATATTTTTCACACTATGCACCGCATATGCGTTCCAGTCGATGTTAAAAATGTTTCACTTTTGCACCTTATTATAAAGGAGTAAGGTGAAAATGTTTATACATAAACTTGACGTCGACTGTACCAAGCAGTTAAACAATCTATCAGCTGAAAGTCTCATATTGGCAGACCGCGTTCTCTAGTGGATTAAAAGCCATCTTCGCCACTACTTTCTAGGCTAGAAACAGCACCTTTCCTAGCGGTTCTGGTAAACACATTATCTTTTAATAATGAAAATGGAGCAGGCCAATAGTTACTATCTACAAAATTCCTACACACATACTACATTCACGTTTAAGATTGTTCATGGTACGTTGATGTTTACGCCTTACCAACTTCAACCAGCTAAAATGAGCGGTTTATGCGGGCTGTCTCAATGTACCAATTGTTTTAATAGCTGAGGAAACGCTAGTTGCGCCAACGCAACCGGCTTTCCGCCGTACATTCGAACACAATCGTATACAGCTAGAAGATGTTGCCTGGGGACTTGTACACCGGCAAATCAGTCATGGCTTGTTGGCGCGTGATATGGCCGTCTTTCCGATATTATCTAAGAAGAGATGCAACACCAATATTGAGCCAATTACTGTTATGTACGGTTTGCGGTATCGAACATTTGACTGCTTTTTGTTAATTTATCCAAAAACTCTTGAATATTGTTTCTCACGCATAGCCAGCGTGGCACGCTGCGTGTTTGGCTTATTTAATGCCATCGTCCCTCGTTTAATTGAGAAATTTTTAGACGCTGCACTTTGGTCGATGAATTAATTATTACGTACAGAAGGTTTACTGAGAAATAAAATCTAAGCTTAGGTAAATCAAACTTGCCCAGTCGTGGATGTCTCCTCCTAACGCATTGTATTTAGTGTACTTTGGCATGAATGTAAAACGAACGGGCCAGTAACACGTAGAACTTGTTGTTATTATTATTAATTGAGATTGGTATAAATCAATATGAAAAGTGAGACCTACCATTGTTTAAGTCGATAGAAGATGCTAGAATCTTTGCCTGAATTACTAATTAGTCGAACGTAGGCCCGATACTATATGATTCTTGCAATCAGTCTATAAGTTACACATACAAATATAAAACAAATTATTACTTTTGCACTATATGTTATGTAAATATACTGTCCCAATATCAATCTTAATTATAGAGATGCATCTGCCCTTATATAATCAGCAGGTCATGCCGCTTTTAATAGTTGAAGTATGATTTTATTTACAATTGCATTCTCATTGAAGATCGTTCCTAGTAAGTATGAAGGTCGAATGTGGGACAAACGTAATTGTTTCTCGCAGAGCTGTTAACCCAAGCTTTATTTTTAGGGTTGCGTAGTTAACTAGGCACTTAGGAACCCTTATAGTTTCGTCATGTCTGTCTGTCTGACCCCGCCTATGCTCAATTGCTCATCAGTGACCGTTAGTCCTAGAGAGCTGTAATTTGATATGAATCTAGGAACACATGACATGGAATGACTTTGTCTATACCAAGCGTTCGTCCGACATACGACTCCACAGAACTAGTATAGCACTGAGACGTACTGCTGTTAAACATGATAGATGTCAAGATGCGAGAAACGCAGTTTTTTATAGACATTGTTATATCTGTTATTACATGTCTTGTATTTTGTTCCTTAATATGAATATGTAAGTAAATCAATCACGCCTAACACTAAAGTGTGAGTTATCGTTAGATAACTTAAGTACTTTTTATTTTACATAAAATGAATATATTCGGATAGAATCGCTCTGGAAGTATAAAAAATGTATCCGGGCTGTAATCAAACAGCTCGATTCCGCTCAAGAAGAGCATTTGCTTGATGCTTATAAAAATTGATTTAGACTCGATATAACCAATACATACTTGAATCCTGTTTTGTTTTATTGATTCATAATTTTCATAAACTCATAAATGTACATTTAAAAAGTAAAGATGCCGCGTTGGTGTGATAATTGTGATTCCATCATAAACTGTATCATAAATAATTAAATAGCACACATATATAAACAGTCCACGGGTAATCTACGAGAAAAATCGGCTTGTGATAGGATCCATGACTTTCATACATGCTTTGAGAGTCCCTGGCAAGTTGTCAAGATTTGTTATAGTCAATCATAGTTTAAAAGTGGTTGTTAGAATAATAAATACATATTAACATATTTAGCAATTTAAATAGGATATGAAAAGACAATGCACGCTTACTTGGCTTTGTGACAGTGATAAGCGTTACCTGTTCATATCTATAGATTAGCAATAATCAGTATCATTGAACTATTTAATGAGCATGCTTAATTATTAATCATGTTGTCAAGTTTCGTAAAATATATCTGAGTCTTTGGGGTGTGTCCAAAGTATTTGATTATTGCGAAATGTTTGAAAAGTGATCTAACATTGTCGAGATACTGTAAGAGGAAATTTGTTTGCTAGTTTGACGGTTTGATGTTTGACAAACGAATATTAGTTACCTTCTATATTTAAAATGAACGGTCTGACTTGGTTACGATAAAGGAGACGTGACATGGTCCTGACATGAATATTAACACTCTAGGTCATAGATAACGCTATTATAATTCTTGCGGGGGTTATGTTTAACTTAGTCTTGTACGCGTTGACCGTTTTTTGTATTTTGCTTGGTACAGTCAAGATATAGATGCTGTCATGTCAGTGCCTAAATTTATTGTCACCTTATTGTCTTACTACTCAGATAATTACGTCTATACATATCTTTGACCTTAACTGTACATACATGAAGCTTGATAAGTACCTACAATAACGTTTTGTTATATTTGGAAATTTTTCGATTTTATGTTCTCGTAGTACGTATAAATTGTTCTTTATAGGTATTCAATAGCTATGGAGCTATTAGGTTCAATATTTACTATTATGATGTATGACATTTTTAACATTGAATATTACGATGGAATGAAGAAAATGTGTGTGTGATATACCCACTTTTCACTCTTTTTCATAGTGAGTGAGGAGGACTTTCTGAGGGATGTTATGGGATCGCAAACATTTTACCACAGTACGACGGGACTTACACCGAGCATGGCCTTTAACTCTTGGTCGCTTTTTATTTTCATTCCCACCAGTAAACTGCTGTCAACTTGAGTGTTAAATGGTATTTATTTGAAGCCTTTCTCTTATGCGTTGTCATCGTTGTGACGCGATGTCTTAGGTGAAAGTTGATGTGTGAACAGACGCTATGGTTGTATACCTAGTTAAACGGTTTTTTCATTATTCAGGATAAACGCGTATCAAGATTGTGGGATACACCACAATCTTGTCTTCACCATATCTGCTTAAATAAACTTTTCATTAGATGTTTCTGTTCCCTGCACCGTAGATTAAAATTCTGTAAGTTTTTGGTTCGTTCCAATACCAACCAACATGAGTACATATATTATTACATCCAAAAGGGGGATTACCTACTAGTATATCAATTTGAAAAATTCTGTACCGCCTGTGTTTCGAGAACATTGCCTGGTCTCGAAGAAATACCAATAAAATCTGTATAAACTGGTAATTTAAACAAGAGTTTTACAATAAAACTAATTAGTATTTTAATACCTTAGTAGTTTTAGACGATAATTTAGCATGAAATCTATATCGAAATAAATATTTTGCCTTTTTTGCATTTTAATATTACTTGTAGTTTGTGAAACGATCACAAAATTCAAATATTTATAGAATTCTAATGCTTAATTATAGTTACAAAACTGACAAAATTTAACTTTTTACTTGTCACGGAACATCGTTTTCTGAAATCTCCCCTATACCAATATATGATTAGGCAGCATGTAATGAACTGTAACTTAACTTGTTCGTGTGTAACACAGTCAGATTCACAATTGACCGGTTTTGTTTAAATAAGCATCTTCTGGTATTTGCGCCGTCCACTTGTGTCTATGTACCTACATTGAACGCTGCAGGTTATGTCATAATTACCTTCGAAATATACAGTTTCTAGCACAAGGTTGTAGCTACTGCTGATACGGACAGTAGAACAGAACAATGTCATTTGTCTATGATAGGTGCAGCTCAAAATGTTTTGAATTGGGTCTGGTAACTCAAGGAGAAGAAAATTTAAAATGTTGATAAACCATAGCTTGTTAAACCCCGAATCTGTCGCTCTTAGGTACTACAAGTATGAGATAGAAGAAATTTCATATCTTCTGTGAATTGAGAATGGGACGAAACGCAAAATAATAATTTTCGTAATTTAATAAGTCGGTCCTTTAGACATATACTTAAGTGGATATCGCCTCTGCACACGAATACGTGAAGATGCTTGTTAAGCGTACATTAAAGTAAAGAAGAATATTTACTTCCCAATACAAAGTAGGTACCTACGTTTTTGCCATAAATTTATACTGACATCAATCCTACTAGGTTAGTTGGAGAAAATTACTAAATACATATTTATCTGAGAAAGTGATTACGCAAAGTTCTGTAGGTAGGAATATACAACACGTATAATTTCACAATTTAAGAAGTAGGTATGAAAGCTTAATGGCTTTAACAAATTTGCCCCGCTTAATCGCTTTATTGAAATCCTCTTTCAATCTAATAAGAAAAAAGACACATCCAAATAGGGTCACCCATTTAAGAACTATGGTGTCACAAAGGTTGACGGTAAGACAGATATAAATGATATAATGTCATACTGTAGAGAGGTTAAAACGCCGAATGTATTTTTATTTTTGAAATATTTGTTAGAAGTTTGTCCCTGATTAGTTGATGTTAGGCATTTACGAGCCCCAATGCAAATGAGTACGTCTGGTAGGAAAAAAATGTACTAAACTAACGTTAACCTAAAAATTCTGGGGACGAAGGTGTTTGGAAGAATTAGCAATATAAAAACAGTATAAGTTATAAATCGTATTTTGTTTATTCAATGAAAAAAAAAACGAACTTTCCTTGGTAATAAAAAAAAACATTGTTTCACCAATTGTACTAAAATGCAAAAAAGTTCGTCTTTAGTGTTACCGACGCAGATTAGAACGTCTACCACTTGGTGGCGTCTCCTTTTGCATCTAAAACGGCTTTAATTCTGAGCGGCATTGTATCTACCAGCTGTCGACACTCTTCCGGGGTTGTTTCATTTCAAACACAGGTAAGTTTCTCTTTAAGATCAGCTTTTGATCTGGACGGGTCCTTTCGCAACTTCTTCTTCATTTTCCACCACAACGTTTCTATGGGAGACAAGTCCGGGCTGCTGGATGGCCACGCCATGGTAGGTATTTTTTCTTTTCAGCCACGCCATCGTTGCTTTAGCGGTATGGCATGAGGCACCATCTTGTTGAAAAGTATACGCATTTTTATACTTTACCTTACGTATAGACGGCAGCAAACTCTCTTGTAAGATGCTTTTGTATTTTTCGGCATTGACGGTTCCATCTATAAATTGCAGACAGCCGACACCCTGTGCCGACATGCAGCCCCAAATCATTAAGGAAGCTGGAAACTTTACCTTACGCTTAAGACAATCTTTTTGAAATGCCTCTCCTTTTTCGCGAATGACTTTACTTCGTTCATCGCCTACTGTGACTTCAAATTTAGATTCGTCACTCCATATAATTTTACGCCACTGATCGACGGTCCAATTTCTGTACTTTTTGGCGAATTTCAACCTGTTAGTTTTCTGCCGTTGTGTAAGTGTAAGTAACGGTTTCTCTTTAGCAGTGTAAAAACCGTAGCCCATCCTCTTCATCACTCTCTTGCAAGTATCCACTGAAATGTTTTTTTTAATTGCGTCACGCCATAGTACCGTAAGTTCTCCAGCTCTTGCACGACGATTTTTCTTGATGATCTTCCTCAGAATCGTGTTTTCTGCTTTAGTAGTAATTCGTGGGCGGCCGGATTTCTTTAAACAAGAAATTTTGTCGTGTTTTCGATGATGCTCGATGATAGTTTAGATTGTAGACCTTGGCATAGAAAGGTCCTTGGCAATTTGGTACGTAGATTTGCCTTTATTGTTACTGGAGATTATAATTTTCCGCACTTCTTCAGTCACTGGCTTACCTCGTGCCATCTCGATAGAAAAACGATTTGGAGTAATAAAAAATTAGGCTGAATTTGCCCTTTTATATAGTGGTTTGTCATTTTACATGACAGAGAATATTCCGTATTCAATTTGAAAATAATATTTTATATTACGAACCCTGGTAAACAGGTTTTATTTTAAATAGACGACCTATTTTGCCTTAAATATGAAGCAGACGTAATTATTTGCGTGTGAGATGTAATATTTATAATTAAATTATTTTAAAATAAATAACGAGATGTACACTTTGTACAACTCAAAACTAAGCTAGCTTTAGTGACATTGCGTCTAGTGTATTCCATTAATCATCAAAGTCGATTCGGGTAGAAATACTAGTTTTTGAAAAAAAATACGCATGCAGAATTGCGACTAGACGAGCTATTTTGCATTGGGGCTCGTATGTAGTTGTATATTAAAACATATAATTGAAGCCATGTGGTTATACTGTATCAATTTATAAAAAAATATATGTTCTAATAATCGGTAAACAATAACTCACAGCTGACAACATTATCATTTAACTAATTTGTTGATACAGGATAGAATGGAGTTTGTACCGTGACTAATAACGCACGCAACCGCAATGACAGGCTGACAAAGGAATTGGAAACAAAAGATTTTCGTTTACCGACGTTTTCTCTAACATTCTTTGCATTTTTAAAGTTCCGAGGCTGTAGTGTAAAAAAACGTTTACGAACGCGTAAGTGATAATGTTATTTATATGGGAAACGCAAACGCGTTCGTGGCGTAAAGTTACGTTAAAAACTTACACTCAGGGCTCTGTGCCTAAAACGGCAAAATATAAACGCTTTTAGCTGTAAGGTGTACTTACCCGAGTAATGGTATAATGGTAATTTAAAGAATATGCAGAAGTGGCGGATTCTGCAATTTAATTATATTATACGAGTCCATTTTCCGCTACGTTTAGGTACCTATTCGAAATTACCCGAGTACCATTACGAATACTTATACATAAAGAACTACCCGAATACAACATGTATATGCTGTATGATACTATAGACCTCTTGTAAATGAATATTAGATACATATTTAAAGAAAGTTACTGATTGAACCCAATTAATAGTTTCCTTAAAAATATTATATTAAATCTAACTATACATATCCTCAGTGACAGCGCTGAGATATTTTAAGGCAAATCGGTTCTAATTTGACTTTCCTTACTTCAATGCGCAAGGAAACAGCAACAGTTGGCGAAAAACCTAACAAGCCGATGCGAATAGAGTTCTATCCGCCCTTCGCCATTGGTATCTGCAGAAAGCATTAGCTTTCTGGATAGAAATTCTGTAATACTCGTTGTGTACCTAACTACGTAGTAGAACAAGTTGATATTAGATAATAGTTATGTACAGGTTCTATGCACATTTCTTACTCTTACTAGCGAAACCAGTTGTGTACGGGAGTTTTCACCACAGGAAACCGTTTTCTTTATAAAAAAAAAACAAGAAGATTGAACAATTCGAACGTACACATGAACGAAATTGTATGCGTGATGGTCTGAAGGTGCTATGCTAAACATGAGCTTAAATTAATAAATATTTTACCCGAGTTTGTACTCCTACCGCCTTGTTGAGTTGTTGGCTAAGATTTGAAAATAAATACTTAATCCTACATTCTTACGACGATAGGTTTGGCCTAGTGGGTAGTGACCGTGCCCACGAATCCGATGGTCCTGGGTTCAAATCCCGGTAAGGGCATTTATTTGTGCCATGAGATATTTGTTCCTGAGTCATGGGTATCTCATATATGTATTTAAGGATTTTTATATTATATATATATATCGTTGGCTGAGTACCCATAACACAAGCCTTCTTGAGCTTACCGTGGGCCTCAGTCAATGCGTAAGAATGTCCTGTAATATTTATTATTAGTTATTACACTGGAAAGCTGATGTAACTTGTCATCATTCTCGTGACAGACCAGGTTATTATTATACGTGCCTTCAATTTGGCCTGCAGTTAATATGGCTAATAGTGTTCATAAGGTCAGTTGTTTCTGGTCATGGACAGCCTTTACTTCATTTCGTAATAATGTTCAGGCAAAAATAGTTCTACGTGTACACAACCTTAATCCGATAATATTAAGGTCGTTTACAAATATTCTGTCAAAAAAATCATATTCATGATTAAGACTTTAATTGCATCGAATTTAGGGTAAATTTGAAAATTATAAAAAATATTCAGGGCCCGCCTGAATATCTTATATATCCTATAATTTTCAAATGAATTAGGAATATTTATGTTCCTAATATCTGGTTACTTATTATAGAACAGTTTCTCCGTCAAGGTCTAGTATAACAACTCTTCTAACGTTGCATATTTTAATTAACATTACAACCATTTCCAGGGTCTTTTACGCCATTATTGTACAATCTTAGACTGGGTATATCTAAATTCTAAACAGCGCGTATCAGGCTTTAATGTTGCCAACAGCTTTATCAAATTACTATATTATAGATTGATATTTGTAATTAAAATAATTTTCTTTTGTGCAGATGTGAAGACGATTCTGAAATCGGTGTCGGGGCGGCTGCGGTCGGGCGAGCTGACGGCCATCATGGGTCCCTCTGGCGCCGGCAAGTCTACACTGCTCAACATACTTACAGGATACAAGTAAGATCATGTTCTTGATATAACATTAACACAGGCTTAAAAATATACGGTAATACAAAAAGACACGAAACACACGACTAAACTAGTGCTGCTTGCGATCAACTTCACTGCAAAAATAAACCTAAGTTGTCTTGTTGACATTACTGGGGAATGGAGAGCTATTGGGCGGTGCTGCCGACGTACTAGTTTACCGACTTGCGTCAACCACTAGACAGTATGTGGTGTAAGGCAAGAACGATAGTACACTCATTGCGGTGTTCTATAATAATTCACTAGCTGAAATATACTAAACATTCTGTGTAGGCGCAAAGAAAGGCTTCTTCTTATTGTCAAAAACAGAAATGTTTAAATTTATTTCAACACAATCTTATTGTCAAGCAAGAGTTATCGAACGCGTGCAGAACAATTGTAAACGTTCGTTAACTGCTTAGGCTGTTGAACTGTATCTTTACGTATTTGATTACTTTTTAGGGTTCTTTACCTCAAAGGAAACTAACCAAACTCTTATAGAATCACTTAGTTGTCCGTCTATCTTCGTACCAAAACTAGTACGTAATCAGTGATCGAAGGATGTACGGTACGCACTTAGACACCGGTTTAGTATAGTATAAACATAGTTTAAACTTCGTTTTCCTGACTTGTTTATTAACGTGAAATGTTAATCGAATCAATTGGTAATTTTTACTACTATCATAAACACGATAACGCGTGGTTAAAACGCGAGTAGCGACGTTTTGTAGTCAAAAAAGTGTCTGCCAATCATAATTATCAGCTCGAATTTGTCAATAGCAACACACGTAAGACTATGTATGGCCTTTACCCTCTACGTCTTTATCTATCCGCTTCTGCTCTTAACGTATATCACAGCCCAGTCGATTGCTTACATATTGCACGTTTCAATCATCCACCCGTAAGTCGCCGAGTTTTTACAACACGGCCATGCGTGAAATAGGAATTATCATAACTATCATAGTCGCTTTTATTACTGCACACTTTATGTAACACTGTTTACTGCACTCGCTTATGATGTGATTAGTCGTGTCACATTCACATGTAAGGATAAATTGTTGTAGATAATACAACCAATGACATGTATGTTTAATTAACGTTTCATCTTCTTAATTTTTGTCCCGGCGTTTGTGCAGCGGTTCAATGAAATATGGAATCCGCTCGGTAATGTTATCGGTAAAAGTTGGCGAAGTTGCGTATTGTGACTGCCAACTGGTATTTGGTCAAATTATTTTTTGCAAATGAGTCGTAGCAAAGTTATGACTAGGTTAGACTACTAGCGCTTACACGACTTACATGTTTAGACTAGCTCAATTCAATCTCACATGTCTGTTTTAAATTGCATCCCGTTATGCAACTGCTTGCTACACGTGCAGTTCTGACGACACCATGTAACATACATAGCATTACACTAATTTATTTGTCATGTTCATACAAGACTATAGACCAAGTCGGCAGTGACCAGCCAAGCAAATGTGTTTGTTTTTCATTTATGACTTTATGAGTGTTTTCTATAAGTATGTTTGAAATATGAAGCCTTACAAATGTGTGGGTTGTTTCGTTTGGGCAAAGGAATATTGGTTATAAAGTTGTGTCTACAAAAAAAACGTGCGAAAAAAACTCGATTTGTCAGCTGGATTATCTAAAGCCTATTATAAATAGAAGGCTTCATTAGTTAGTCTGTGAAGAGTACTTTAGACAATTTAGTACCATCTAGTTGAAATGTCGAACATAATCTTGATTAATTATTTGATATTTTTCTTTAGTATGAGACTGTGCTATAGGTACAGACTTATATAAGATTTATATATGTACCTAAGTATGTACTTCGTATTTAGTAACATAATACGAGTATTATCATAATTGCATTGTTGACGTTTCATTGATTAACGAGTAGATTGTTAGACGATCAGAGTTCAAGTATCTTTGCGATGTCCGGCTTTAGAGTGGTAGGTACTTAATTACTAGGTACACTATATTTACAGGCACGCTGTATTTATTCAGTATGTTGATGAATAATCAATCGAGCAATGAGTGCTTATATAAAATGAGCTATATCGCCAATTTTAATTAAATTTAACGTGCTCTGTAAAAATCTCTCATGAACAATAAGTAAGGATTTAGTTAAGTATTTCGTTTCGTAAAACGTTGGTTGTGCGTAGTCATAAACAACTAAATAAATAATCGTATCTAATCGCCTTTACGATGATAATTTTAATTTCACGATTTTTTTATTTCTTGCAATAAGATTGAACATTGTGCGTGGAAGGGTTGTTCAAGTACATAATATTGATTTTGCTTAGTATTCATATTATGAAGTTTGGTATATCTGTTAGCACCACGGACAGTGGCCAGTGGCTCCGTAAACCGGATCTATCGTTATCAAGTGACTCGAGCGATTCAGGTCACGCGGTCAGTTGCAACTCGTCGAAAGGCCGGGCGCCACTGCTGCGTCCAAGCTCGATGCAGGAATTGCTAGCGAACCAAAATAACAATAAAAAATTATTGAAGGGCATATTAAAAGGCTAAAACAGCTGAATTCGTTTGCTGCCATTTTGAACGAGACTAAGCCAACGCACATTGTAGGTACAGTCGACGACAAAGATATATGTATACACTTTTTTCTTTTAAAAATAAGTTAAAAAAAAAAGATAAAGAATAAAATGTGTCCTTCCGTTATTATACATTGTCATAGTAACAGGCGTTCGATTTAAACCTAAAAGGTTATTTTTAATTTAGAGAGTCTACAGTAAGAAGAAGAATATTTACATAAACCTTATAAAGTTTTTTAAACTCTACGTTAAAATACAAATAGAAACGAATTTCAGCTTTATTCTGGAGGGGATGGAATTTTTGGGGTTGAAAGGAGTCAAGGGTTATAAAGACTACCTTAAAAACCAAAAGGGAGGGGGGAGTGTCGGTTAGGAAAAAAGTAAAATAAAATTAGATAGCATTTTACGCAAGGGCAGCGTTGCGGGCAGCAGCTAGTAGTTTCATAAAGGAGAATGTAGGCTTAGCTTCATTACCGTTAGTAAATAGCGGCACCGTTCACTAACTACTAGAGGCACAGGTGCGTTATTAGGAATTTGGCAAAATAAGTAATATCACATTCGTGTACCGCAAATGTTTAGCAATAAATTACTAGGAATGATATTTGAACGTCAGATAAAATATATAACAAATCATGGAAAACAACCATTAGACACACACCACTGGCTCCTTAAAACGGATATAAGTATTTATTATTCCGTTAGCTACTGTATCCATTATGCCATCCGAGTGGAACTGGTATTTATTCGCTAAAATATAATTTAAAGGAACACGTCTGTTTTAATTTTCGCTAGAGGTACTCGTGTACCTGAACATGTACCTCTGAGTCTCTAATACGTCGTTAAATACGAGCAATCAATTCCGGGTAAAACCTTTCAAATGACTAACGCATTTGTAAACAAATAATGTTTTGTTTCTAGTTCATTTGCATTGGATGTACCCATGGCTTATTTGACCTCTTAAACATAGCACGGCTACACTTACAAGGCATACTTGAAGAACTATGTTTATGTTATGATGTACATACATTTACTTTTGCAGTTGTTGCAAGTGTTCAATCTGTAGCGCATTGCTTATCAATGACAGGAAATTGTAGGCATTGCACATAATCCAAATATTATGCAAACAGAAATTATGAAACCAATATAAGTACATGAATTCGAATTAGGTACAGTCACGTCTAATAACATATATACATTTGAGACCGTATGTCTGAGTGTTAAGGGTCGAAATCGTTAACATATTTTTGGAGCCGACCGTACCCACCTACTCGTACTCTGGTAATTGGATTTGTCCGTAAGGAGTGTTGCGGAAATGCTTTATATTTCGTTATTATTTCTATTTTGATTGTCTGACACTTGGATATCAGAGGAATATATAATTGTTTATTAATGGAATAATGAAAACTCGTCCATTATAAAACAGCGTAACATTTACGTGCCACGTTCTAGATTAAATGATAGCTTTTATGTAATATCGACCTGGAACAGTATAAGATAATCTATGCCCTTGTTGTCACAAGACATCGACGTCAGTTGGTAGCAATTAAGGAGATCCATTCCCTTCTACTTCCATTTAAGTCACGTTGTTAGCGCAATTGACAAAGAATAATCACCCATTTAGAATAGAACATTATGCTCATACAGAAATAATATAAAAAATATTAAAACGACCAGTGTGTGTTGCCAGCGATGACATATGGTGCTGAAACAAGAAAGCGCTTACTATGGGCCTCATAAGAAGGCTCATAGTTACCCAAACAGCAATGGAGAGGGCTATGTTGGGAGTGTCCCTGCGTAATCGCATCAGGAATGATTTCATCCGCAGTAGAACCAAATGAACCATTGCGCGAAGAACTGATAGCCGGTGGGGCGGAAAGGCGACCACGAACTGGAAGACGCCGCGTAGGTAGGCCTCCCACAAGGTGGACCAACGACCTAATAAGAGTCGCGGGATACCGCTAGATGTGGAAGGCGCGGATGATGATGATGACGATTTTGTTAATATAATTTACTTGCGAATGCACAGAGGTTTGGTATATTTGCGTAACGGTAAACCGCGGTCGGTGTTAATTGAAGATGACATTTTATTCAATTCACACATTTTGAAGTGTGTTTTAAACTTAATTATCTCAAATGTTATATGCTGAAACAATGTTTCTGTATTAGGACTTCAGGAATGGAAGGCAGCATCACAGTGAACGGCATGGAGCGCAACCTGTCGAGTTTCCGCAAGCTGTCGTGCTACATTATGCAGGACAACCAGCTGCACGGGAACCTCACGGTTGAGGAGGCCATGGCGGTCGCCACCGCGCTCAAGTTGCCCTCTGCGACGTCTAAGGCTGACAAACGCGAAGTAGTAAGTACCTTACCTTTTATTACAGTTACCTTTTGTACCTAGTCCGGTTCTGCTGAAGTCCTAGAGCTTTAGAAGCTATTTACTATTACTACACGCATGCAGTAATAGCTATACACCTGACGATTGAGGGCGGCAAGTTGTCTTCTGCCACTTCTAACTCCACGAACGTGAGGTGGTAATAAATAACTAAGGGCATTGTTAAGTTTTAGAAGCAGTATTACAGTGAGCTTAATTGTTATCCTTCCGCGTAGTCGCGTAATGGAAAAAAAACCTATGTTGTTTTTATCCTTTTCATTTGTCATAAAATATTGTGTCAGCCAGCCTAAGTTAAAACACGGACTGCGTAAAGAAAATCATCATATTAAAACAGTGTCAAGTCCAAAAACACGTGATTAAAAGGTCAAAGTTTCAATTGCCATGTTAACCAGAGTTATCTTTCAATTGTCATGTCATAGCCGTTTGACGGTAAACATTGAATTGTTTAAACCTATGTAGCTTCCTGTTGCTTACGCCCAAAATGATTGAATATTTTATTGAAACTGGTTTCGTGCGACCAATGCATAATAAGACAAGTATACGCTCCGTGAATAATGACAAGCTTGACTCATTACTTAGAATTGCTCACCATTTTTTTCCGTCTGTGTTTTTGAATATGGTACCCACGGTACCCATGTGGCATGCAAAGCCAGTGGCAAATATGAAAAGTCTTCTGTGCCCGGTATCTTGAAAGTCTGCGTCGTTGTTGTCATGTAGTCTGCTGTTTTTAAAAAAATAAATTTTGAATGAAGTTTGTTAAATCTTCAACCATCAATTAATCCCCTCTTGGGCATGCAATTGGTAGAGGCTGTCAAATAATCATTATACGCTTATTATTTCAGATCCAAGAGATCCTAGAGACTCTTGGTCTAGCGGAGCACCACAAAACCATGACATCGAATCTCTCCGGGGGACAAAAGAAGCGTCTCTCCATCGCCCTCGAGCTGGTCAACAACCCGCCCATAATGTTCTTCGATGAGCCGACCTCGGGCCTTGACAGCTCCTCGTGTTTCCAGTGCATATCTCTACTGAAGACGTTGGCCAGTGGAGGGCGGACTATAATATGCACGATCCACCAGCCGTCTGCTAGGCTATTTGAAATGTTTGATCATCTATATACGCTGGCTGACGGACAATGCGTGTATCAGGGCAGCACAGGAAAATTAGGTACGTAATGCATCTATATAAAAAAGCAACCGCTTGGAAGCTTAAAATTTGCCATGAAAATGAATGCAACATTGGTTTGGTTACATCGTTTCCCCCAATTTTTTTTATTAACTAGACTTTTTTTATTAATTTTAACTTCTAATTAGTTACCTACTTACGTAACCTCAGTTCCAGAGTAGGGAACTATTTGTGTGCGGCTTTTATACTACATTTTTTACTAAATATTAAAACTAGTAACGCAGGATGACGGATTGGAATGACAAGATAACGCTGTCATTACTAAATATATTATTTCAGTGTCATGGCTGGGCAGTCTGGGCCTGCAGTGTCCGTCGTACCACAACCCCGCGTCGTTCATCATCGAGGTGTCGTGCGGCGAGTACGGCGACAACACCGGCAAGCTCGTGCGCGCTATCGACAACGGGAAACACGACATTAGGCAAGCACCTCACTATGTAACCAGTAACAACACATATAGATGTGCCAAAAGTTTCCGAAACTTCGAAACTTTCTACATGAATACATATCAAAAACTTTTCGTACTATTGAAACTTTCCACCCTTTCCGAATAGTACATTAAAA
Organism: Grapholita molesta; assembly: GCA_022674325.2. Lineage (NCBI taxonomy): Eukaryota > Metazoa > Arthropoda > Insecta > Lepidoptera > Tortricidae > Grapholita > Grapholita molesta. The sequence continues at coordinate 19,482,619 of CP053121.2, read as the reverse complement.
TTGCCATTTGCAAGAAAAATCTAGATGTCAGAAATAATTACCAATTTTTGCAACTGGTACATAATACTGAGATCTAACTTCACATGTATAACTTTCAGTAAATTATGTCTTTAAACATTTCAAAAGTATCGCAGACTAAACGCTTGTTAAGATAACTTTTAGATTTTAAAAATGTACATGAGCCATGTAACGTAGAAAAATTCTTTAATTTTTATATTATTTAACCTTTTGTTTACATTTACAGAAACGGCCAACCTTTCCCTGAACTAAAATGTGGCAACCTCAACAATAAAGAAGACATGCAGGCCTCGCTGAACGCGGAGTGGAACAAGAACGACCTGTCGCAGGTTCAAGAAAAGTTTAAAGAGGAGAAAGCCAACGGATCAAACGGCACCGGCACTGGGAACTTACAGAACGGACTCTTGCAGTTTGCGGCCAATGAGATTGCGAAAGGAAAAGGTTAGTAAGTCTTGCCATCGGTAACTTTCCAAACGGCTGCCAGGGATCGAACACAGGGGGGATTTTGCTAAAGAAAATGCGATCGCGTCTAAGTGATGTAGTTATTTTTGTTCAGTAATTTATGATTGTTAAACAAACATATGAATTGCATTAATAAATAATAACCTATATGACCTTCTGTAGTAATTTTAATTTTTAAATTAATTTATTGAAAGATGAATCCATAAACGGAACCCTTATATAATTTGGTGATATCTTTTTGTGCTTCTGTCCCTTCGTATGTTAAACGCAATGCGTGATTTCGTAAATTACTGTTTAAAACATATTTGAAGTTGTCTTATATATAATTGGACGGATTATAAGGAGAGTAAAATTTACTGTTTCTGTCACAATTTACGACTCATAAGTCATAAACAGGAGTTATTCATTCATATTCCTTAGGATATACTAAACAATGCCCAATTGTAAATTAATACACATAAATGCGTAGATACGTACGTACACAAGTGTTGATGATAAGATTTTTCTTTGTTTATCTAGGATATATTTCGCATCAATAATTAGTGTGACCTAGTTTCATGTTCGCCTTAGTTTGCAGTATGAGATAATACCGCGACCTTGTCTTATTTACGTCATGAGAATAGGATTTACATAAAAATGTTGTAGTTCGGTGACGTCTACTCAAGGCCATTTAGTAGCTAATCACGAATAATAAAATACTAATAAATATTCGGATACAACCTTGGCACAAGTCATGATAGATGGTATAGAAATATTTCCGGTAAAACAGCTTGCTAAGAAACAAAGATGGAAAAACAAAAAATTGTAGGCACGTAACATCGTTTCGTTTCGTAATATAATTTTGTTTCGTGAAATTTCGTTCGCTTCCCGAGTGCCGAACGTCGTAAGGGGGACCTTTCTGTTTTCATAATAAACGTTATAGAGAAAAAGTAAATCTTATCTGACTTATATTTTACCCCTCGTTGCCAATGAGCAATGACACTTGATATACTTTCAAGGATTCTGTTAAAGATTAACGTTAAGTTGTATTTCTAATAAAAACTCAATAATTAGCCATACGCATTGTTTTCCTTTCTTTTATACTGTTGTAAATTATACATTTTCGACTTACTTTAGGAGATACTCTTAGCTTTGGTTCGACACTCTCCTTCTCCTAAACACTAAGTTGAAAATACAGGCTGTTAGCTCTAGAGGCGTAAAATATTCTTAACGTGTGAAATAACAGCTATTTATATTAGATTAATGAACTAATTTTAATACAAACAAGCATAATTGACACGGCGATATGATAAGTAAGGGCAAAGGTTTCGACCGACGTTAGTTCCTATTTACTTGATGCTGTTTTTCCTGCTCTATGATTTATCTATGAATATGAATATCGCCGATTGGAATATTATTATTACATAAGAGTAATAATATTTTTTTATGACATAAATTATCTCCTTGCATATGTACATGTACGCCCTCGTAGTTAATGACAAAGGAGTAAGACTAGAGGTTATTAGGTCAAGCTAATTAACTTGGTAATTGTTTGCGTCGCCTTTTATATTTATTTTAGTACTATTAAACAGAGAAATACATTTCTTGTTTTTATACGTGTAAAAACAAGAAACCACAGGTGCTAATATTTAAACCCTGAAGCCTTGTCACATGCATTGGTTCTAAAGATTTATCTACAGTTTGCGTTTTTCTACTTGGCTAAACTTTATAACTACTGCATGTGATGTAGTGGAGTCGTGATCAATGGTTACAGTAGAAGAAAGCCTAGACGTTCAGTTATAAATCTAAGACGCCTATTGTGAATCCTTCATCTTTGTAGACTGAATTCTATTATAACCATAGCTATTGTAGAATCTGTCAGAGTTCCAAGTCAGTATTATTCGAGAGACTATTCAAATTTGGTGAATGTCGATGATAGGGAGATTTGTTTAGTGGTATTGGACTAGTGTTCGCGAACGTTTGTTTTGTATATAATTGGCACTGGTCCTTGAGAACCACATAAGCTAGGGCTGTACTTATAATACAGGTTGTATTTTTGATTAACCATGCGGCTAGTTACCACAAAATGTATGTCAAGCTCGAACCAAAATAATTTCTTCCTTTTTCTATATATGAGTAGTTGCGTACATCCAATTTAATTGATGATCTGGTAAAAATAAAAGCAGCCAGTTGCATGTAGTTAAGATTAGATATATAGATTGGAATGATTATAACAATACCTATTATTTTTAGTGATGTCAGTAATATTACTGATGTACAGTCGCGGAATGAAAAGGTTGACCAGCTTAAGATCTGTTTTTGCTTGCTCAGTATTAATTACCAGTATCTGCTTTATCGACCGAGTAAGTATGACACTTCCTGTCAAAATGAATGTGACTTAACTACATGACGGATACTTGCGACCCCAATGAGAAATTGACCTCTTTGCATTTTAGAAAGGCCAATTTTAATTTTAAAAAGAAAACTTTTTATCTCATTCATTCTTCAGTTATTTCAGGAAGCTTAAAAGAGGATCGCAATATAAGTATATACAAAGAGGATTTATCAATCTTGATTGATCTTGACGTTTTTATATCTAATCTTGAAAAAAGGTTTCAGTTCAACTCTTAATGGTCAAGGAACATTCGTCTCAATGAATTTGAACTTTGTTGTCACACAGTTAAACATAATATTAAATACAACACTCTCGTCTGTTACACAGTTCAAAAAGGTAACATGTGCTTGCCAAATAAATTTGTTTGAGAAATGGTCAACCTTTTCATTCAGACATGATATAATTTTTTTTAAATTACAGTTGGGTACTTTGAATTTCGTAATCACAACTGTACTCACAAATTTTATAAAAAAATGAAACATAATGATGTTGCATGGTGTTGTCAGGTGAGCCGCTGGTGGTGCAGATGGAGCTGGAGAAGCCGGACAACACGGAGGCCGCGCTGCTCGGCGGCGACGCGTCCCCGCGGCGCTACGCCACGTCCGAGCTCACGCAGTTCTGGGTCGTGCTCAAGCGCACGCTTCTCTTCAGCCGGCGGGACTGGGTCAGTTTAACTCCTTGTTTGTAGTCATACAATACATATTACATACATTTCAGCCGTATGCAGTCCACTGCTGGACATAGGCCTCCCAAATATGATTTGTATCATCTTGGTGGTAGCTGTAGATTGGCTTTCAACGGACGCTGCTGCCCGTCTGTAGGATTTTTCCCTTTGTCGCCTCTTACGACAACCGCGGGAGGATGGGGTGGTACTATTCTAGTCAGCCGGCATCACACGGCAATGTCATAGAATAATTAAAATAAATAATAGGACTCTCGCTACGTGGTTGTTGTTGGATAGAGGGTCATATTTGACGGCGGAAATCCCGTATACGGAGTTTATTAGATTTATTGATTGTGAGCGATATGTAATAGCTTTAGAAATAAAATTCCTCGGCGAGCATCATCCAATCATGCTGTAAAATGATCTCATGGTCTGGCCTAGTGGGTAGTGACTAGAGATGGGACGCTACCGGTAAGTTACCAACAATACTATGGGAATATTCTCAAATGGTAACATTCCCCATACTAAAATTGGTAACTTACCGGTAGCGTCACATCTCTAGTAGTGACCCTGCTTATGAAGCCGATGGTCCTGGGTTCGAGACCCAGTCAGGGCATTCATTTGTGTGATGAGCACAGATATTTGTTCCCGAGTCATGGGTGTTTTCTATGTATTTAAGTATTTATATTATATGTCGTCGCCTAGTACCTACAACACAAGCCTTACTGAGTTTACCTTAGGACTAGGTCGATTAGTCTCAAAATATCAATTTATTATTTATTTATTTATCATTCTTGTTGTCTAAAGTTAAAGTTTGATAATTCTGTTATCTCAACATATATGTAGTTTGACAATTAGATACGGCGTCATATGTTATTCTTGCTGTTAACACTATTTTTTTAGCTTATTTTGTTCTCCAATGTATTTGCTTTTAAACTTCTTCTTCGTCTTCTACGGTACAAAGGAACATGAAGGATGTAATAAGAACAATTGTTTCCTTAGACGCTGATGTACCTGCGCCTGTTCGCCCACGTGCTGGTGGGGCTGCTGATCGGCGCGCTGTACTACAACATCGGCAACGACGGCTCCAAGGTGCTCTCCAACCTCGGCTTCCTCTTCTTCAACATGCTGTTCCTCATGTACACCTCCATGACCATCACAATTCTCAGCTGTGAGTATACGGTGCCATATCCTTGCGAGCCGAGATAACTGCTATTCTGATTTGAGAACATATAGATTCCAAATTGTACTAAAGGATAAAAAGAATAAGTTGTCAATGGACATTTACTCAGTCGCATCGCTAGCTCAGGGCGGGTTCTATGCAATTCTCTTATAACGCCATTTTTTTATGAAATAATAATAAACACTAACTTTGAGACAATACAGCGAAGTACAGTCATATATGTATATATATGATTTATTCAGTTTCTTGTCTGCCTATGTTTGTAATTTAGTCTAATATTGAATAACGGATGTCTCCCTATGATTGGGGTTTAATTACACGATTAAGTTATACTATGCCTGTACTATAACGGGTATAGTATATTGTAATTGAGTAATTAAATTTGTAATAAAAAATAAGTAATTAAATTTATAAAAATAGCAAAAAATAATTTACTAATATTCTTATTATTCTAAGCAGATAAACTGACTGCTTTATCCATTGCAGGTTGAATCTAAGTTTACAGATACACTTAATTATGATTCGTTTCTAATAAGGAATCGTATTATTTTTCAGTTCCTCTGGAGATGCCCGTGTTAGTCAAAGAACATTTTAATCGCTGGTACTCCCTACGCTCCTATTATCTGGCCATCACTGTCTCTGATATACCATTCCAGGTAAGTCATATAGTAGTTTAAGAACCTATTCCCACAGTAAGCTCCAGAAGGATTGTTTTGCAACTACTAGTACAATACACGTCAATAATTCCATAACAAATTGTCGTTATACACACAAATAACTACCCTTGTTAAGGTTCGAACCCTTCTGAACCGTAGGCGGGGTTACTATCCTTACAATTATACAACACTGCTCAATTACAACACAACGATAAAAATCGTATGCGCTAAGGATTATGCGACATTGTATAGATATTGTTCCAGTGTTTTATGATCAGATCAGAGTGTCATGTCTTCTATGAACCTTGGTATGCGCAATATATCGTAAAATTCAAATCTTTAATAGTTTAATAAATGTTTTAAATGATAATTATTTTAATTGAAAATTTATTACCTTAGACTAAATATATACCTATAGACGCACAGTCCCGAACAAAGGTGTCGGAAAGAATGGCCTCAAATGACATTCTAGTTTTCAAATAAGTAACATATAAACCGTTTTCGTCCGATCACCGCGATACTGGCAACTACTGAAACGTCATTAGAAAAATAATAAATGTCAAACTCCAAGTCATCAGAATATCGGATGCATGGAGTCGCATAAATAATATTAGGCACGTTGAGTAATAAAAAATCTCTAATAACAAAATAAGTTTATTTACACTTTTTACATTTTATATTACTAACGTAGAAGTGGTCCATTTGATAGGTATTCATTGATTCATTACCATTTGCTTGAATCACAGTGTCTTGTACCACTGACATCTAAAGAAAGGAACAAGATGTTATTTGTCATGTAAATGAGATCATATGCCGAAGAATGTAGATTACCGACACGATAAATTTGACTCAATGCCTTGAAAGGAAAGGGATAGAAAGTGATTGTTTAGTTAACTGTCCTAAGTAATATTTACAAAAATTACGAAGTGTGGATAGGCCTAACTCTTAAACTAAACCCAATTTTCTTGTTACACGTGTTGAATAAGAAGAGAGGGACTTACGTTCAAGACCGGCTTGGCTGTTTTGACTAATTTGCGAAAGCCTTTTTTGGTCAAATATATGTCTGACGCTGGGAAATGGGCCGAACACACGGGACGCCAGTCGTTAGGTCTGAAAAATTAATCACCCCTATCTCGTGCTATGATAGCGGCCCATTCCGATCGTCGCTTGGGATCCCGTGGGAATCTTGAATTAAAATATAACGTTATTAAAGTACATACGAGACGAAGTGATTAAATCTGCCATTTAAAATTTGCTAGATGTAATTTAAAAATGTACAGTCAGATATATCGCAACGTACGAGTTACTCAAAGATATCAGATAACGTTCTCAATTGTCAAGGCGTTAGAGTGTATGTTCAGATATTTTTGAACATCTCGTTTGTTGCGATATATCTGATGGCTACTGTACACTCCCTATCTCCTTTTTCATCAATAGGTACATGAATAAGAAAACGCATGTAAGTAGATGTAAATAAAATATTAGCGACTCCGTACCTTTTTGTTCCATGAAAATCCTTTATTCTTGCAATTAATTAAATTCATTCTAAACGGTGACTGGATATATATAGACACAGCTCTCCATACAAAAATGCCTTCCAAAAATGACCCCAGGCGCGCTGACACTGACAGCTATCCCCTCTTCATAAATATGTCAGAGCAGCTTAGAATTTATCCAATAGACAATTTCGCGCTATTAAAAAAAGTTGTGATTGGTTCATAAAAGTTTAAAGGTGTCAAACCTCATGCGCGGCGTTACAATATTATGGCGTTGTCAAACTTACAGGGATGATACTAACCGAGATGGAACCAATTTATATGAATATTATTCTACACAAGATTTTGTTATTAAACTATAAATATTAGAATAAAAATATTAAACTTAAATTCAAAAGTTGTAACATTCTATATACGACCGGTTTGGCCTAGTGGGTAGTGATCCTGCCTATGAAGCTGATGGTCCTGGGTTCAAATCCCAGTCAGGGCATTTATTTGTGTGATGAACACAAATGTTTGTTCTTGAGTCATGGGTGTTTTCTATGTATTTAAGTATTTATATGTATCTATCTATTATGTATATCGTCGTCTAATACCTACAACACAAGCCTTACTGAGTTCACCGTAGGACTAGGTCGATTTGTGTAAGATTGTCCATAAATATTGATTTATTTATTTATTATTAACGTGTAGTACAATGTAGTACATATGTATTTTAGATTAATCGTAATAGTGTGAGTACAATCAAGTAATTTATTTTCTAACCTAGGTGCGTTACAAATTAAATTCTATATCGTATAGCAAACTATCACCATAAGAGCAAGCTAGAACAGAATGTTACTTTGATATATCGCACGCATTGTTTTGTTTTAATAACGAGGCAACATATTTACTAAATTGACGCAGTGTACTGAATTTTGGGACGTGAAATTAACTTTTTCAAAAACGGATGACTACTGAGTAGTTGTTCATCTTTTTCGTTCTTGCAATCATTGGAAGATAGGGATGCAAGTAACGAAATTTCTATTTTCGAGGTTCACAGTAGATAGATTCGTAAAAGATATAATACTCACTAAGAAGCTGACACACTTTCAGAATTAAAAAAGAAAACTGTCACTTTTCGCAAAGAGAATAAGTGCAATCACAGATAATACGTATCGACATTTCAATACTATTACTGAAATACAACTTTCGACTTTAAGGCATCGCGAATGTATAATTATATTTAAATGAAATAGGTAGGAAATTAAATTCCATGTACGTACATATTTTTATAAAATTATTTAAATAGTAAATTATTTTCGGAGCCTTTGGGAAACTAGAATAATTATGTTGGAAAGTTTACCAGCGGCACATTTACAGCGTACCTACTTGTTTTTTGAGATAAAAGCAAATATCGGGAATTGCTTGTTACTTGAAAATAACATGAATAATTTACTTGTGAGTATAAATGATGCATAACCTAATCCCCGTTCTGTCACTCAGTATCGTAAAGGCATAAGTCATTATAAAACTAGTATAGACATACGACATTTGGTTCAGCGTATTAGTGTATACAACAATATGTTACTTTAAATTATTGTTTATCATATTCAGGGTTAAACTTAGACAACTCAATGGATCCCATCGTTTTTCTTGTGTTTTTGTGCAGTTGTTTCGGGACCATTTTACCGCACAAGAAGGCATTTTATAGGGTTTTTTAATTTAACAATTTTATATTAGCTGACATCTTATGTCATAGACAGCTTCTGTACTACTAAAAGCTGTCAAACTCCGCCGTGGCTCAGTCGATCGTTCGTGGCACACTAGCCGTGGGGTCATTTTTGAGCTCGAGTCAGGTTTCTATAGTATTACTAGTTCGTTGATTCTAAAACACGAAATTGCATCGAGTTAATACATAATTTGTCAATACATTTCAATTACTTACGTAAAAAACTGATCCCACTGTCCTTCTTGTGTTTTTTTGTGCTATTTTTACATGTCTAACCGAGCACGACGACGCCGGTCGGTGAAAGACTAAGTCACCAACTCCATCCTTTTTCGAAATTACTAGAGTTTGAATGTAGCCATTTTTTTCGCCTGACTTTGTATCTGTATATATTTAGTCTAAGTTTATTACTCTTCCATTTCCAACATTGACATTGCGGTTAACAAGTTTCTTACGTGTTAATTATTTTTTCTTTTTTTTTTAAACTTTATTGCACAAAAATAAACAAAAATTCGTACAAATGGTTTCTTACGTATTAATGTATATGTTTACATGTTTTATGACATTAAATGTATTGAATAGAATTATAATTGAACCCACCGTGTCGTTCGACAGGCGATCTTCTGCGTGATCTACGTGGTGATAGTGTACCTGCTGACGTCGCAGCCGCTGGAGTGGTTCCGGTTCTCCATGTTCCTGACGTCGTGCCTGCTCATCTCCTTCGTGGCGCAGAGCGTGGGGCTGGTGGTGGGCGCGGCTATGAATGTGCAGGTACGGATTACTCTTATACATACTGGGACACACTTATTGTACATGCTAACATATGTATGCATGTTTTGTGTATGTATGTGTGACGTTCCGCGGCAAAAGGTACCTTATGGCGGTTGGCGCTTACGTTGCGAAGCACCACATCAGTATTGAAGCGTCGTTAACAATAGCGTAAGCGCCAACCGCCATAAGGTATATTTTGCCATGGAACGTCACGTATATCCATAGCTTAACCTCCTTAAAGGCCCACGACACAAGAGAAATGCCACATAAATTTATTTTCAATAGTATAGGATGTACAGTAGAATTTCTTTAGTTTTAAAATCGTACGAATCAAATAAATCTGCATGTTACTATATTGTTGGTCATTTTGACAGGTTGTACGACCACTATTTAGATATCGACGGTGGAAATTTCAAATGTTGTAAGGGACATACTTTTATATGCGACTTACGACATTTGAAATTTCCACCGTCGATATGTGAAACTGACTGTACAGTAACTGTAAGACAAAAAATGCCATGGATGTTTTAAATTTATGAACATACATACAAAAAGTACCATAACTCAGGAACAAAAGTCGTTATTAACACATACATACGGTTCGAACACCTTTGAAAAACTTAAAGGAATAACCCTTGTTAAACAGTTAGACACAAATAAGTTGTTTTATAAAATATTTTTAACTGTGTTTGTGTTTATGGCTAAAGCTGAAGACGCCGGTTCAAATCTGGTCTCGAGTACTAATGGCGTTATTCACTTTCACTTACATCTCACCTTATCTTCATGACGTGATTGTAAAACGCGGTTGTTACAGAACGGCGTGTTCCTGGCGCCGGTGATGTCGGTGCCTTTCTTGCTGTTCAGCGGGTTCTTCGTGTCGTTCAACGCCATCCCCGTGTATCTGCGCTGGATCACCTACCTGTCCTACATCCGCTACGGGTTCGAGGGCACCGCGCTCGCCACCTACTCCTTCAACCGTGAGAAGCTCAAGTGCCAACAGGTGAATCTTTTTAATCTTTGATAGCCCCAGCATGCATGACATAGCTCATATTTAAGTATACAATCTGTGTTTAAGACTACTGTCCGTTTCCGGCGTTCAAAATAAATAAATATTTCGGGACAATCTTACACAAATCGACTTAGTCCTACGGTAAGCTCAGTAAGGCTTGTGTTGTAGGTACTAGACGACGATATATATAACAGATAAATAAATATACATATAAATATTTAAATACATAGAAAACACCCATGACTCAGGAAACACTAGGCCAGAGTCAAAAGATTATAAACTTTCAACCAAAGATCATAATGACAACGTTCTCAATTCAAGTAAAAGTACTAGCACAATTTCTCGCGTCATTAAGGCCAACTGATGCCGCTGCGCTAACTGATACTACAAACTGAGGATTAGCCTGAATTTTGAGGGAATGGGCTTGGTTTAGACAAGACAATAAAACAATATAACACGCTTTGCGTTTTAGTCCTCGCCTTCGACCGCAAGATTAGATGGCGCGTAAGCATTACTACTAGCACGATTGTTTCATAGACTTTATCATAATCCATTTTCTTTGATTTCCACTTTCTTTTGTTATGCAATTACATAACCGTTTGTTTCCCCCAGGCCTACTGCCATTTCAAGAACCCGCGCACGACGCTGGAGGAGCTTGACATGCTGGACGCGGACATCGGGCTGGACATAGCCGCGCTGTGTGCCATCTTCCTCGTGCTGCGCATCTCCGCCTTCCTCTTCCTGCGCTGGAAGCTCAAGTCCACCAGATAAGCCAATCTGTACCGACTGTTTATATGAATATGGTAGTTTATTGTATGACTTGAGGTAGTTTGTATACGTGTAACGTTCTCGGGTGAAATGTATTCGACAGTTGTAATTTGGCATAAAGGAATTTAAACTTCCGCATTCTGTATTCTAAATGATAAGCCACGCGCAATGTCTCGATTATAGTTGCGACATTTGCCATTAAAAGTGAAATTTATCTACTATACAGACGGTTCGAATTGCTTTGAATGCTAGAATAACGATTGTACAGTCAGTGTCGAATAGTAGCAACCAAAGTAGCCAAATATATTGGTAGAGATCTTTATTTGTATGAGCTGAATGCAAATGCAGAAAGGATCAGTTATTACATATTTGGCCACTATGACTACTGCCACCTAAGTGATGCTGTATACGGGACGCTATATTTAGTAAGCATTTCGGTCGAAAACGTTACATATTGTTAGATTAGCGTATATTACTGAAGCCTATGAAAAATTACAGTTTAGTAGCAGTTGTCTTTAAAAACATCCTATACGAGAATTTAAGGAATGTTAAAAAAATAAGTAAAGGTAATGAATGAAACTAAAGAGAACAATTATAGAAGTAAGAGTGAATAGTGATGTTACCAATTTTAACGTATGTGATAATGATCGTGAAATGTGTTCTGAACTTTATGGAATTATAATTGGACTGTAAAAATGGGGTAAGTTGTCTCCTAAATATCGACTCTAAAATTTAATTATATATGACATTTTACATAGGGTCGGCATATATTGGACTAAATAAATTGTATGACAAATGTTGCGACTTTATCGCGAACTTATTAACTTGCTCAAATCGTTATAATAATATTCATTTTGTAACTTCATATCCCATGACAAATTGTATTTAAGATATCATTTTGACATCCAAATTATCCAAAGTGCCTTGTTACACAGTTTATTTGAATTGTGATAAATAATGTGATACATTGTATTGCCAAAATGGAAAAACTTATGAACTGTCAAACTAAACATTTGCAAAAAATATATTTATTTGTGAAGTGTAATATAACTGAAATACTGCTTTTTTGAGCTATACTAGACATTCCACATGAAAAGATTATTAGTAAAGCATTTTACGTATAGCTGCTATATTTTAAAACTAGTTGAATTGTCATAGATCTTTTCATAAATAACCATCTAGTTAGAGATCTGAATATATATATATATATATGCAGCCATTGCCTCATTGCCCAAGTACTTTACCAAAATTATTGTTAAAATTTAAATGATTTTATAATTGTGTTTTAATCGTAAATATATACTAACAACATGTAACTGCCGTATGTAACAAGTGCCTAAAACCGAAATTTTCATTGGTTATTGCCACATTTTAAACTTAGAATCGAGTGTATCTTGCCCTAATACGGCTTGCCTTTTCTTATCCTTATACAGCTAAATAGTATAATATTATTCGTAAGACGTCACTTAGGAGTATTCAAATTTTAGTAATGGTGTTTGAATATTGAAAACTTATTACTCAACAAATATTAATAAATACTTTACGCAGGGATCACGGTCAATATTGTACTTAGCATAGTTCTTATGATATCCTAGGTAGACGAATTCGATAGTTCTGTTATTCGGTTAGATAATTATGGTTAAAAATGTTTTGTATATTTTTAATAAATGGTTTATGAAGTAATGGTATTTTTTGCTTATAACTATCAATGTTCACCCTCCTTTTGCCATTTTCAAGTTTATCGCAAAAACAGCCCGCATAATTCTACTACTTTTAATAGAATTATGCGGGCTGTTTTTAACTTGGTAAAGACAAAACACAGTGAAAAAATAATTATTTTAATCTAAAAGATTATACATACATATTACATATGGATAATACAATATGTCGAAACTACATTTAAGACTCGTATAGTGGCCGTAGCCACCTCGTAGCTCAACAACTGTTTTCTATTACTTTCAATATCATCTGCACTGCGAACAAAAATAATAGCACGAAACACGGGTGTATAATAGTAGATTGCGCAACAAGTGCATCAAGCACACTATTTTATAAATAATAAATAAATAAATATTTCGGGACAATCTTATACAAGTCGATCGAGTCCTACGGTAAGCTCAGCAAGACTTTTGTTGTAGGAACTAGACGACGATATATATAATAGATAGATACATCATGTGAATACTTAAATGCATAGAAAGTACCCATGACTCAGAACAAATACCTATCCTCATCAAATAAATAAATGCCCTGACTGGGAATAAATGTCCGACCGGTTGTCAAATTGACAGATAAAAAAATTCACAGTAACTAATACTAACAACATGTAACTGCCGTATGTAACAAGTGCCTAAAACCGAAATCTTCATTGGTTATTGCCACATTTAAACTTAGAATCGAGTGTATCTTGCCCTAATACGGCTTGCCTTTTCTTATCCTTATACAGCTAAATAGTATAATATTATTCGTAAGACGTCACTTAGGAGTATTCAAATTTTAGTAATGGTGTTTGAATATTGAAAACTTATTACTCAACAAATATTAATAAATACTTTACGCAGGGATCACGGTCAATATTGTACTTAGCATAGTTCTTATGATATCCTAGGTAGACGAATTCGATAGTTCTGTTATTCGGTTAGATAATTATGGTTAAAAATGTTTTGTATATTTTTAATAAATGGTTTATGAAGTAATGGTATTTTTTGCCTATAACCATCAATGTTCACCCTCCTTTTGCCATTTTCAAGTTTATCGCAAAAACAGCCCGCATAATTCTACTAAAAGTAGTAGAATTATGCGGGCTGTTTTTAACTTGGTAAAGACCAAACACAGTGAAACAATAATTATTTTACTCTAAAAGATTACACATACATATTTTATTACATATGGATAATACAATATGTCGAAACTACATTTAAGACTCGTATAGTGGCCGTAGCCACCACGTAGCTCAACAACTGTTTTCTATTACTTTCAATATCATCTGCACTGCGAACAAAAATAATAGCTCGAAACACGGGTGTATAATAGTAGATTGCGCAACAAGTGCATCAAGCACACTATTTTATTTAAATAAATAAATATTTCGGGACAATCTTATACAAGTCGACCTAGTCCTACGGTAAACTCAGCAAGACTTGTGTTGTAGGAACTAGACGACGATATATATAATAGATAGATACATCATGTGAATACTTAAATACATAGAAAGTACCCATGACTCAGAACAAATACCTATGCTCATCAAATAAATAAATGCCCTGACTGGGAATAAATGTCCGACCGGTTGTCAAATTGACAGATAAAAAAATTCTGAGTAAAATGGGGTTTTATAGACGAGTTGAACGCTCTACTTTTAACTTCGATTGAGAAACGTAAAACGCAAAGCCTAAGGCTCACACGCCACGTCATGGAAATCTCAAAACTGAAGTTGAACTTTACGCATGTGCACGTAGCTGTAATTTGCTCTGTGTTCGAGGACATAATATATATATATATATATATATATATATATATATATACACGTCTTTGGCATGGAATCGGTTAAAGAAGCAGCCTATGTATTATATAGTGGGATCGTCAGCGACAAAGTGTTAATACGACAGATACATGCATGATACAGATGCATTCTCCAAAGATTATAATCGTTTTAATTTAAGACTGCTACTGCACCCTTAGCCTATTTAGCCAGTAGCATCAATTTGGCAAGAAATTAATTATGTATTTAATCTTCCAACACATTACTCCATACCTCATAATTTACGAGCGTTGAGTATGTCTAAGCAGTCCTTAGGAGTCAATGCACTTAGTTATTACGAAGACCTCATGAATGGTTTGGTGTAATTACCACTGAGCTCTGTAATCTTGTGACATACTTGCTGGTATAGAAGGTACTGATTGCGAGCATTTGAATCTTATAGCAGAAAAATCTTCATGTTAATTTTGGACACAAATCCGACATTCGTATTTCAATTACAATGCGCAAATACAAAATAACGGCGAACTGAATTTATTCTTTCTAAAAGTCGTAATATTTAATAATTTTCGTAGAGATGGTAAGGTATGCAGTTTTGTACCAAGGTGTCACTACATTGTTATCTTTATCTACTTAACTTGTCAGGCTCGATTTTTTTACGTCTTTTTCAGTAGGGTTGGGAAAACAAATCACGCATTAGCAATTGCTTCCACCGACTGCACATTTCCTTATATCATCATCAATACTGGGCATATGTCTCTCCTATAGCATGCCACTAACCTCGGTCTTATGGTTTTTCCATCAATTCGCTACCCTACGTAAATGAATCGATGGCATACGAAGGGTGATTTTCTATAACACAAACTAGACGAAGAATAAATCGTCATATTAGTACTTAGTAGACTAGAAGGTAGTTTAGAGGTAGTCTAGTTTAACTGTTACAATACTTACCTTCAGTTTATAATTGAGGTAATCATCATACCACTTAATTCTACCTTCTTAACGCATAGGTATTTAGTGATAATTACATGCTGACATTGTATGGGCAATTTGCATTAAATTGATAATGCTACGTTCAGGTTGCTCTACAATAATTATTGATTCTGATTATGTCGCAGTGGATTCTTCAAGGAAATTATAAAACCTACTTAGGACCATTTCATGAAAACGTTAAACGACACTACATTTTTAATACGACCGAGAAGTAAATTTAGGAAGCTAATTATCAGCAATGCAATATAATAACTCGGCTTTAAGATTGATGATGTTTCTTAAAGGCTAATACGTTTTATTATGGTAGCTGCCATAGCGTTACGTAAGCGACAAAAAGTAGATGTTTTCATGGAATGCTCCCTTATAGCAATTTTAACAAAGGCATCTATTAGTAAGTTGTAATAGGTATTTATTTTATTCAAGTTACTTAAGTTGATATCAAAGCGAAAGTGGACACTTGGGAGATATTTAGGTCTCAATAAGGAACGAGACGCGAATGCATTTTGCTGCAGACTGCAGAGTGTAATAAATATATGCTGCAAAACATTAAAAACTTCTGCATCGATTAAAATACTCCGGCTACAACGAATACTCGTATAACTGTAAGTCTTTTTTATTAAATATCATAATTTTCAAGCCCTTGCTTATAATTGAAGAAGGAAGGTAAGTTTTCTAAGAAATTACAACCGCAATTGGATAGTTAAATAGCGATTTTCCCTACTAGTTTCATGGGTTAAAGAATGGCTGTGTATAAATGTTTTCTTTTACGTGGCAATGAAAAGGCAAGAATAGAGGCATTGCTCGTAACTCATAAGTACCCCTCTCGGTACATTACCCATACACTACGCATTGAGGCTAGAAGACACACATTTCCGCTGTATATGCAGCTATTAATAATACCTTGCATGTGTTAGTTCCCAAATTGCCACTATGCTTTTGACAGCTCAACAATGTATTGGCGTTTTAATCGTTCTATCCTGCGGAGTTAGGGTAGAGTGATTTATGAGTACGCCATTGATTGACACCTTATACAAGTAACGATTGTAAAATGATTATGAAACAGACGGATTGCAGTTAAAGTTGCATTACAAAATTTTCAAGATCATTGGTTTGCAAGCGTTCATAAGTTGCTGCTGCAGCTGTAAAGTAGTTTGTCAGACTTATTATTATTTTAAAACGAATACTGGTTTACTTGTCGTTCACACAATTACATAAGAAGAATGCTAGACAAACATTGTGAAGGCATTATCTATCCTACACTTACGAGAAATCAAAATGGTTCAGGTAGAACGAAAATTGTTTTACAGTGACCTGTTTTTAGTCTTTGTAGTGTAGTGGGTCGCTACGATTTATGGCATCAGCCTCAAGGGATTTTTAGCACCTTTGCAGTTTGCTGATGACGTGATCACGAATGCTTTACTTAGATTTACTTGCTTGGTAAATTACCTACTATATGGTAGGTACCAAGTGTGCACTCGTCTTGTGTAAGTTGTGTACGTACACTCGTACAGTCAGCATCATCATTCTCTAATTTATTTACAAATAGAGACATAAGATAAGTTCGCACATTAAACAATTGGAATCCGAAATAGGCTTTTGCACACAAAATGTATAATATTTTTATGAACTTGTAAAAAATATACACATTGGTAAGTACATATTTTTGGTGCGTTGGCCGTCAACACCTTTGAACAGGTTACTAGCAGAAAAGTACTTTAAACCGGACTATAATATGATAACATAGAAAACTATTAATCTATGGGTGATTGTCTATTTCAGTTACCTATTCAGTTCGCCATCGCGAGTTAAACGGAGTCCGTACGGAGCTCGTTCCGCTCGCAGTGGTAAGCGGGCATAAGAAGCCCCTTTTTAGGCAATTGCTCTAACTTCCAATAAGCCTGTATGTAAAACAGAAACTTACAAAATTGGCATTAATATTTATTACTTACTCAGTAAACCTAAGTCAATCAATGTCTCAAAGTTACCCAAAGGGTAAGGCAGAGGGCTATGCTGGGAGTGTCTCTGCGCGTTCGCGTCAGAAATGATGTCATTCGCAGCAAAACCAAAGTAACCAATATAGTACGGATCGCTAAATTTAAGTGGCAGTAGGCGGGGCATATAGGTTCTCGAGTGGCGACCACGTACCGGAAGGCGCAGCGTAGGTTGACCCCCCGCAAAGTGGACCGACGACATGGTAGAAACGCGGGAATTCACTGTGGATCGCTTTGGGGGCGGCAGCAGTCCAGCAGTGGAGGTTCTTTGGCTGATAATTATGATGATGATGAGGAAAGCTCCTTTAATAAAAGATATTTCAAACTTATTGTTAAACGTATCTCCTTGTATGAAAGAGCGAATACCTTCTAACACACAACACGGTGTAAAAACTTATGAAAAAATAATCGAATATTGAATTATACTTTTTTGTTTTTTGAATGTGTAAAATTCAACGTAGTTATGATAACTTGATAAATAGAGTCTGAATCTACGCGGAAGAAGTCGCGGATGGAGGCTACATTATACATAATATTGGCATTTAGCAACCTTGTATGTATATTCATAAAAAGCATATGTCCTCTATGGATTATTTCATTCACTTACGATACCGGGCAAGGATTATAAAATGCTATGATTTTTAAACATTGCCTTTAGTAACTATGAAAATTATACAAACGGCTTTATAACACAGTTGTTGATACTTAAAGTCAGATTACCGTCGCAGAACTGTACTACCTACCTACCTAATTACTTGCATCAATCTACCAAACTTGGTCAGTTTTAGCGTTTTTACAAGAGTTTTAGCGTTTAGTATTAAAACTGCCAATAGTCGCAGTAGTCAGTTTCTACCTATTACAAATTCGACTTAAACATTTTTTCACAAAAATATTATTTCCTAAATTAATACAAGGAAGACCATGAATTATGACATTAAAGTCAGATTATGAGATTAGGAGATTACCGTCGCAGAACTGTACTACCTACCTACCTAATATACCTGCATCAATCTACCGAACTTGGTCAGTTTTAGCGTTTTTACAAGAGTTTTAGCGTTAGTATTAAAACTGCCAATAGTCGCAGTAGTCAGTTTGTACCTATTACAAATTCGACTTAAACTAGCCGGCAGTTCTTGGCGTGTCGAGAACACCCTGACACACGACCTTGTGTCCTGACAGGTAATACCTAAAATGCTGTTCTGTTTACCTCGTGTAAGTGGGAGGGTCAATATTTATTTGTCATTTATATAGACCTGTCATGCCGGCGACAAAAAGTTACTTTGTTGGAAAAAATATTATTTCATGGTTTCATAACACGCTTGGTAATTATTGATTGATAATGAAATACCTATATTATTTATTTAAATACAATAGAATACAAAAAAAAGGTAGTTGACCTAAGGTAGGTACACAAAAATAAACAATAAGTATAACAATGTTGTTAAATATGTGTACTGTAGCGGAAATTGGTTTTCTCAAACATGCAATGAAATGTCGTCATTAAGTGAGTAATAAGTAATAACAGGCTTCAAAGTATCACGTTTCGGGTGGAGCAACTTGAAAGTGTAAAGGTATTTCATACAAAATTGAAGGCCTAATCCGGGAAGTAAATTTTAATCTAAATATGGCGTTTGTGTCCGTGAACAGGCGAAACAGCTGAATCATATATTTTTTTGTCGCGTTAAATAAATAATAGGTATTATTACATTTATTATACACGAAATGGCTTACCTCGTAAATCGGAATTCGAAAATATTTAATTAATACAAACACGTAAATAGTAAAGTAAAAAAAAAGTAGAATTAAAATACGAGTGTCCTGATTAATATACATTGCGTCCCATGGCTATGCCACATGTAGGGAAAGTACCTTGAATGTTGTAGATGGAACATTTTCCTGACAGATGACATTATTTTAATTTAAAAAACCATTTAAACTGCATTCAAAGATCTGTAAATAATTACATGGTTGAAACGGGAATCGAACCCGCGACGCGAGAAAAAAAATACCCTGTTGCTTTATCATACCGATCGA
The DNA here is from genome assembly GCA_022674325.2 of Grapholita molesta. Taxonomy (NCBI): domain Eukaryota; kingdom Metazoa; phylum Arthropoda; class Insecta; order Lepidoptera; family Tortricidae; genus Grapholita; species Grapholita molesta. Next base: position 19,463,014 of record CP053121.2, on the reverse strand, counting down.
AAGGGTTTATCATAAAAAATATTTTTTCCTAAATTAATACAAGGAAGACCATGAATTATGACATTTTAAATTCAAAATTAATCAATTTAATTTACCAAATCTTCATAATACGAGCCCCAATGCAAATGAGTACGTCTGGTAGGAAAAAAATGTACTAAACTAACGTTAACCTAAAAATTCTGGGGGACGAAGGTGTTTGGAAGAATTAGCAATATAAAAACAGTATAAGTTATAAATCGTATTTTATTTATTCAATGAAAAACGAACTTTCCTTGGTAATAAAAAAAAACATTGTTTCACCAATTGTACTAAAATGCAAAAAAGTTCGTCTTTAGTGTTACCGACGCAGATTAGAACGTCTACCACTTGGTGGCGTCTCCTTTTGCATCTAAAACGGCTTTAATTCTGAGCGGCATTGTATCTACCAGCTGTCGACACTCTTCCGGGGTTGTTTCATTCCAAACACAGGTAAGTTTCTCTTTAAGATCAGCTTTTGATCTGGACGGGTCCTTTCGCAACTTCTTCTTCATTTTCCACCACAACGTTTCTATGGGAGACAAGTCCGGGCTGCTGGATGGCCACGACATGGTAGGTATTTTTTTCTTTTTCAGCCACGCCATCGTTGCTTTAGCGGTATGGCATGAGGCACCATCTTGTTGAAAAGTATACGCATTTTTATACTTTAACTTACGTATAGACGGCAGCAAACTCTCTTGTAAGATGCTTTTGTATTTTTCGGCATTGACGGTTCCATCTATAAATTGCAGACAGCCGACACCCTGTGCCGACATGCAGCCCCAAATCATTAAGGAAGCTGGAAACTTTACCTTACGCTTAAGACAATCTTTTGAAATGCCTCTCCTTTTCGCGAATGACTTTACTTCGTTCATCGCCTACTGTGACTTCAAATTTAGATTCGTCACTCCATATAATTTTACGCCACTGATCGACGGTCCAATTTCTGTACTTTTTGGCGAATTTCAACCTGTTAGTTTTCTGCCGTTGTGTAAGTAACGGTTTCTCTTTAGCAGTGTAAAAACCGTAGCCCATCCTCTCCACCCCTCCCTTGCAACTATCCACTGCAATGTTTTTAATTGCGTCACGCCATAGTACCGTAAGTTCTCCAGCTCTTGCACGACGATTTTTCTTGATGATCTTCCTCAGAATCCTGTTTTCTGCTTTAGTAGTAATTCGTGGGCGGCCGGATTTCTTTAAACAAGAAATTTTGTCGTGTTTTCGATGATGCTCGATTATAGTTTGGATTGTAGACCTTGGCATAGAAAGGTCCTTGGCAATTTGGTACGTAGATTTGCCTTTATTGTTACTGGAGATTATAATTTTCCGCACTTCTTCAGTCACTGGCTTACCTCGTGCCATCTCGATAGAAAAACGATTTGGAGTAATAAAAAATTAGGCTAAATTTGCCCTTTTATATAGTGGTTTGTCATTTTACATGACAGAGAATATTCCGTATTCAATTTGAAAATAATATTTTATATTACGAACCCTGGTAAACAGGTTGTATTTTAAATAGACGACCTATTTTGCCTTAAATATGAAGCAGACGTAATTATTTGCGTGTGAGACGTAATATTTATAATTAAATTATTTTAAAATAAATAACGAGATGTACACTTTGTACAACTCAAAACTAAGCTAGCTTTAGTGACATTGCGTCTAGTGTATTCCATTAATCATCAAAGTCGATTCGGGTAGAAATACTAGTTTTTGAAAAAAAATACGCATTGGGGCTCGTAAACCCCATTCTGTTGAACACAAAGTAGCACTCTATTGATTATGTTGTTGGATTGATTAAGTTATTTAGCAAAAAATAATTCTTATGATCAAGCGTTTCGATCGGTATGATAAAGCTACAGGGTATTTTTTTTCTCGTGTAGTGGGTTCGATTCCCGGTCCAGTAAAATTCTTCTTTCAGTAAAATGTTCCATCTTTATTTTTCAATGAATTACAGGGTATTTTTTTTCTACTAAGGTTAAGATTTTATCGTATGTACCATTATTAAAAGTACCTACTTTTAAAAGTAATTGTTTAAGTCTGCGCATCGCTCTCCTCACATGTTAAATGAGTAATTAGGGCGCGCTCCCGAGAACACGCATTAAGTAATTACAAGTGTAATACTGTCCGATAGCGATACCAACTAATCATTGAATCTGACTGCGCGGGCAGCTTGCGCAAGCGCCGCCGTTTGGAAACACACAACCACGATCATAAAATCTTCCATAAAGTTCTTATTACAGTGACTAAAAGTCCTATTTTCATTGATTTTGTACAAATTATTATATTGGTTTTATTCGTATCTATCTCCATATGACAAACCCTATTGTATTGGGCAAGTTATTTTTGATTTGTCTTTCGACATGCGCTATGCAATTTCATATGATTATTGCAATGACAATCGTATGGGTTACACACATCTGCCATCAATTGTTAAGTTTTTTTTGGGTGTGTTCTGGTTATTGACAGTATGACACTGAAAAATGCTATATAGTCTTGAAGGCCTACACCGAATTTTGAATTGTCTCTGTCATTATAATTACGCCTGGATTGGAGTAAAAGGGACTGATGCCCGAAATTTACGAACTTCGATTTTCGCGGTAGAGACCTTATGATGTCTGATACCTTTAACTAAGTAGGTATGTGTTTTTTTTTGCAGTTCCGTTGACATCTAGGAAATTATAAGTTTCCTTATGTCCGTGTCTTACGCCATGCATATGTGGCAGAAATGTATCTGGCCCATTTTTTGACATTAATAGTAGGTATCCCAAGGCTATCACTGTTAATAGCAATATAATTCCATAGATGCGCAAAGGGTTACCAAAGTATGTTTGTATCAATCTTACTGGTATATAACAAATCATTCATTTTTGATTTGACCATGGGACAGTAGTATTATACTCATGCTTAGTCCTTTGTTAAGTATAGGTATTACCTAGTGGCCCAATTGTGGCTAGCCCGCGGCCGAGCACACGCACACAATATACCTAATTGTTATACAAATACACAACAACAAGCTAGTCAAGCTACCACTTTCAACGTCGCCGGTGGCGTTCAAACTTGCGTGTAGAGATAGTATCCCGACCAGACATTATAATATAATAAGTATATGATTTAAAGAAAAATCTTGGAACTTAAAAAGACAAATAAACATCATAAATAGTTAGTTAAAGATCTCGTTAATACTATTTATAATGGCGGAAATTTCAGAATCTTGGAGTATTTTTTGAAGAAATTCGGTCACCGGAACTTTTTCTACCGCGATCGGAAAATTTAGTCTCGCTCAACCTTTGGAAATACTACTAAGCAAGTGAGTGCTCTTAACGTATTGCGACTATTAGTACCTATTGTTACTACTCTCACTATAGATTATAGATTTTTTTCTTGTTATTAAACATTGTGATCATAGAACGTTGTTGTATTTACGAAGAAAATGTTGTCATTTTTTATTATACCTACCGGATCAGAGTTTCGAATATCGGCTATAAAGAACGCATGTAGCTCATTCTCGGACATGGCCTAGTGGCTTAGCCCCCAATTCGCATGACCGAGTCAAGGCCTGCAAAAAGTTGGCGGTCGTTAATTATCTCGGGCGCTTCCAGACGTGTTTGAATTGTCAGATTATAGAGAATCAACAGAACCGGTTTAATTAATTGAAATTTTTATTTAACGTTGTATAAACCAAGTATGTTTTTATTTATTGCCAACTAATGAAGACATGACCTTAATTCCTAGTTTGCGTAGTTTTATACCATGGTCCTGTGAGTACAATCAGAACAGAAATTACAGTTCAATCGTATATCAGAACTAGAATGGATTACGTTTATAAGTTGGGACATAAACAAAAGCATCGTAGATAAGATGCTGCGAAGAAATGCTAAGAAATAAAGATATACTATATTGGCAGATTGCCAACCCCAAGCAGGAGTGCAGCCGGCCGAACTCGTGGGTGCTATACCAGTGCTCGTGCGCACGCCATCGCGTCTGCGTGTAGTCGGTCCCTGGCGATTGTAAGCGCGGCACGCACGGCCAATACTTATTGGTGAACCTATTTGCGAAAATATAAACAGTGCTTATCTGTGAGTTTTGTATAGGATATATAAAAAAGTAAGTAAATTTCGTTATCCTTTATAGCATTGTAGATATTCAGATATAAAGTCTGTGTAATGTAAATATTAGTTGTCTTGTATGTTATATTTGCTAAAATATCCTAGTTAAAATAACTTCTTGTAAATAATCAAAGTTTTTCTACTGTTGTGAATACAAATAACTATTATATCCTAGTCGGTTATATTTAATAAACCTTGTGACTGTAAACAATGCAGGACATAATCAAATCTCATAGTTATGATTGCAATTAGTCAGTGAATTATACGAGATATGACCTAGTTTGTAGTATTATATTGTTTGAGTACCTTAAAATTTATTTTTAGTTATTTGTTTCAGTACATCTGAAATAAATGATAGATCTCAGCATTACCATAGCAGAGCAATAATTTATCCTGTAGCATTGATTAAAGGTTGATACTTTGAGGTAAAACAAAACATCAGTAATCAATCACTAATCATCAGTTATTCACTATTTATGATTCTTCAAAAATAACTTGACTGAGACGTGTCAATAAATTTTCGCTAATAGGTATAAATTAACTTTTGTTGTAATTTGTTTTAAAGCCTTTTATATTAACACAATATTATCCAGTCCTCATCATCAAAAGGAATATAAGCTTTCTTTTTTTTTTGTGGGAGTGAATATAAGCTTCCTGGAAAATACGCTAAGTTTAAGGGGAGGGAATATTTAACTGCAGCGCAGACTTATAATATAAGTAAAGTAATTATGGGTTGTGAAATATCGTCGTGTATGAATAAAGCTTTCTCAATTAACTTTTCTGAACTGATAATTCGAACACTGATTTTGAGTATTATAGATGATTTCAGGAGTCGTTGAGGTAGAAAATAAGGCATACTACAGAGTTCATACGTTATGTTACTATCTGAATCATATTTTTTTATCAGCAAAATTATAATTCTTACAATTTGGTCACCCTATTCAATGTGACGTCTTATCACTTCCCATACTGCTTATGTCAAAAGTCATAGGGTGACTATGATTTAGTTAGTGCAAGATTATTTTTACTTGATAAATAAGAGAAGAAAAAATAATGCTCTGTAATCAAATACTACCATAACATAATATAGACTAGCTAACTAGTCTAAGTCGTAAGAAAAACTGGTTCAGGATCACGATTAACGAGGCAGGAATCACCCTGTACACACATAATTAAGTTTTTTGATTGATTGACATAATATTTTGGCCAGTGTAAGCTTGCTTTCAAATACGATTACAATTTTGGCAAATATTTTATAATATTTATATTTTATTACTGGACTAGTCAACCTTAAATAATATAACAGAACCATGTCATCGTATGGATTTCATGAGGCCAACACAAATTGGAAGAAGAACTTATCTGTAATCTTTGCATTGTAAACTGTAGTCATTGTTGGTATAAATAGTAAGTGGCTCTTCCTTACGGTCAAGGTTAAAAGTCAACGAGAAGCAGGGCAATGACCTTTAGATGCAAATGGGGAGTGCCCACTTTAGACATGTGTGATACATTTATATTTACTAAATTTAAATTTAAATCTTTTCAAAATGTTATGCTAAGTAGGTAGGTTGTAGTAAGTAGGTTGCTAAACGGGAAGTTACAATCTGAAATATCTAACATCGTTTTCGAGCTAGGTGTTTTAAGATAGTTATATTTTTTAATTATGCTCAACTGTTTGATACTATTCCGGACTAGGATATATATACCTAATACATATATATGTATCTACTATAACTATTACTATATAATAAGAAAAGACTTTTGATTATTATTCATTTATATTGTATGTTTTTAAAATTAGATGATTTTCGCGATTTAAATAACTTAAACTAAAAAAATACTAGGTTTTATAAAATATTTGATGTATAGAATAAATATACACTTTTGATAATTTAAGTTTTAGCTTGAGATTTATTACACAAGTCTTCATCCGATAGTTTTCGTATACCTACCTAAAGGTTAGGTTAGGTATAGGTATTTAATAAAAAACAGTAATGTAAAAATAAAAAAATACTTTATGATTTAGTTACGTGATGTACTCGTTAACTATATTTCGCTGAAAATAAACAAATCCATGGCACACAAATATGTAATTAAATATCTGACGATACTCTGATCATCTTGCGCGAATTAAATCTATCTCTTCGCAAGACAAGCTCTGCTGTAAAAGCTTTGGTATTTAATAATAATACTTATGTATCGAAAGTTTATTTTATTGCAATATAAAGGCTTTGGATAATCTGAATACGTGCGTATTTGTTACTTTCGTTTTCAAGTTGTAAACGCCCCGGCTCTTAATTGAAGTTGTCATTTGCGAAAAAAATCACAAGGCCTATAAGTTAAGGTCACGCATTTTTAACTGTGTGTTTGTATTTTTGTAAGTAATTTAAAATTCGTAAGCTTTTTGTACGCCGTGTACACCCACACCCAAACCGTCGGACGGGCAGCAGCTTCCGTCGAAATCCAACCTATAGATACTGCGGCTACCAAACCGCATGCCAAGCGTGGCGACTATGGCAACTATCCCCCAATATGCAGCAGAGAAGAACTTACGACTGAAATAATGATGATTTTTTTTTGTAGGTAGACTTACACAGTACAGGAAGGAACATATAATAGAAGAAATAATTATAGATACGATTATTACGACCTTAGGTACCTATTTTCTTACGTTGAACTGATTGCCGATTGTAGGTGTGTCTCTCAATTTCATTAAATGACAGCTACCTATTGTATTGTGTTGTGTATTACGGGCAGGTTTCCGCAACTCGACCTCCATACGTCTATTTTGCATGATGGGCGGCCGGATAGTTTAGTCCAGCCAACCTAACTCCTCGAGAAATCCTACCAAGCCTTTAATGTTGAGTACTGTCTTGGGGAGGTTTCTCCAGGGTACCAAGATATTTAACGACCGGTCTGGCCTAGTGGGTAGTGACCATGCCTATGAAACCGATGGTTCTGGGTTCAATTCCCAGTCAGGGCATTTATTTGTGTAATGAGCACAGATATTTGTACCTTAGTCATGGTTGTTTTCTATGTATTTAAGTATTTATATGTATCTACCTATTATATATATCGTCGTCTAGTACTTACAACACAAGCCTTACTGAGCTTACAGTAGGACTAGGTCGATTTGTGTAAGAATGTCCCGAAATATTTATTTATTTATTTAGCCCTGTGTGGAGCCACCCCGCTGCATTCTAGCACCATGTGGGCAGCTGTTTCTTCTGTCTCCAGGCACCCTCGGCAAAGGGGACTGTCTGTAACACCTAAATGAAAAAGATGTTTGTTAAATAGCCCATGACCTGTAATGACATTCGTTACCATCCGTAACCGGTTTCTGATGAGTTTTCCGTTGACGGCCTTTTTGACCCTGTATTGTTAGTATTTCAGTTACCCCATTATGTTATATGTAGTATTTCAATTCTGTCGAGTATTAGGGAGTACCCACCTTGCTGAAGGGAGTCAGGAGGATCGCTTCTGGACCGATAGGTCCAGCCGTAGGCCCCTGTCTGGCTAGTCCGCAGCGTCCTTGTGTCCTTTGATCAACTGAAGGGAGATATTGTTGTATTGACATAAGTACCTCCATCAGTCGATCGTGGCATTCATGTATTAGTTTGGATGTAATGATGTTACTACCGAGAGTCATTGATACTGCCTTGCTGCCAAAAAGTATATGTCATATAGCAGCGGCCACATTGATGATGCCCCTACATTCTGCCAGTAACACTGAGTTATTGGCGCTGAGCGACGTTGGTATCGACATGTTCAGGTCTTCTGAAAAAGCTCCGGAGCCTACCCCTGTGTCTGTCTTAGAAACTATCAGTTAAGTTTCTCAGCTCCTGGTTTTCGTCCGCGAACAATTGTATGTTATACTTCTTGCCGAAGACGGCGCGTTTGTGACGACAACTTAAAATATATAACTGACAGAATTAAAATCTGATCATAGTAATTATAGGTAGGTACTTATATTTGGAAGCGAGTTGCCAGGTATCAGCGGCTTGTGCCGCAAACAACTTAACTTTTTCAAGTGAAAATAAGAAATAAAATAAATATTTTTTCAGAAATTGACTTAGAACGAGTAATTTTTCGATGTATCACTTTATTACTCTTCGCTGCATTGTTAACCGTTTATTAATTTGCGTTAATAGTTATAGGCGCCTGTAGGGATGAATTTCGCTGTTAAATCCATTAAGCATTAATTATATTTAAAGCTACAATAGACATATACCATATAGTTGAATACTTGAAAAATACTTTCATTATCAAGGCTAGATGCAATGTAGGTAAGTAGGTACTGAGGTAGGCAGACTTATGTACCTAGTCGAATATCCGAGTGAATGGCACGCAAGCGGCCAGTTCATAAGTACGCAGGTAATCGGCGGATGAAGTTAGCAAAATAATGTCTATTCATTACTATCTGAATGGATTTTAACTCCGGTACAATACTAAACAGCTGATTTCTAAATAAGATGCTAACGTATTTCAACATAGTATAATCCAGCACTAAAATTAATCGTTGATCTGTTATTGTTGCAAACAATCATACTGATGTCATCGTCGTAGCGTTTAATGACATATTTTGTGCAGTCTAAAGCTCGTAACCCAGCTGAATACTTATACGCCTAATCTTTATAAGAGATATGAGGCACTTAAATCAACTACAGTTTAGTTCAGCTTGATACAATATTAAATAAAGTAGCATGGTTGCAAGTTGCAAATAAATTTAAAAAATAGACCTAATAATAATTTTCATACATCTGACCAATGATACCCTAGTTGGTACAGTGCGTGGATTTCTTGTTTATTTATAGGATTTGAGTGACCTTCAGACCATCAAGATAAATTGATTGACATAATAATTATCAAATTCGGTTTCACGGTCCGCCCCTAAAGTACAGTCAGCAGCAGAAGTAGCTAAGCATTTGAGGTGTTCAAAATGAGGTCAACACGTCTCTATTGTCAAGAGAATAAGAGCGCGTGTAGGTCATTTTGAACACTTCAAACGCTTAGCAACTTTTGCTACTGACTGTACCACTAAAGAAAAAAAAATACATATTTACAATTGTATGTAAATTTTACATAGGTAAACACATTACATTTGTTTGTGTCCCGCAGTCGAGTAAAGACAACCTATGTGACCGATAGTCCACCTGATTCACCAAACCGTTGCCCCGCGTGGCGGGTCTATATTGACTAGTAACCAAATCATAGTAAGGTATTCTATACATATATGTATTTGTAAATAAATTGTATTTCATACGAGTACTTTGTGTGGCATTGCATACAAAGCTTTAAAGTAGATTTCCGGTAACACAACCACAAGAATGCATAAAATGGGTTCGAATCCTGGCAAAGGCATAAATGCCATGTGTTAATTACTAATATATGTATTTTTATACTTATCTATCTATAATATATATATCGTATCGTGTATCTTAGTACCTACCTACGTACACAAGCTTTACAGAGCTCACTGAAGGTCTGGACGGATTTATGTAAGATTATCCTGAAAAATATTCATTCATTTAAAACACTAACCAACTGCAAATACTTAAATGAATTTAATCATATTTATTATTCAAGACATTCATTATAATGAGTGTTGGAATAGTTCATGGGTTAATAGCTTTATTATAAAGTCATATAGACATTGTTTTCTTGATGTTACGATTTACAAGTTTTAAATGCCCGTTATTATAAAATTCAAACGATTTCTCCTTGGATTTAATTCAGCGTAGGTAAGTATATTGCTTCATGAGTGAATTATAATTATATTACCTGCGTTTACAATTACGCAAACTATATGTGTATAATAGATCTGTAGATCATTTATTTAACAGGTTAAATGTTCATATAATATTAAATGAGTATCGGACACGAATTTTAATGCGGCTGGAATACTAATTAACCAAATGAACCATATATGTGAGTCGTCAACAATAAAATGTACGGATTTTGATATTTATACCTACTTATGCCTAATGCACGCGTAGTTGTAGTAGGGAACTGAACCCAGACCAACTGTTCTCTAGGCCTAGTTAAGTGTCTTTTCTTTGGCAAATAGCTGCCAGAGAGCATACTACGATCGCCAACCCGCCTGAAAAGAGTGGCGATAATGACGTTGAGCCCCCTCATGCTTACAGTCTGCTACTTGTGGCGGTCTATGGGGGAGGCCTATGTCCAGGAGTGGACGTCCGTCGCTGATAGCATAAATTGTTAATTGAAACACAGTTCCTGTTCGGTGACACATGTGACACTGTAATATAATTTCAAGACCTTTATCAAAATTGACACACATTCTGTTAGATAAAAACTGATGCGGTCCAGTCGCTGTTAGTAGTAGCTACATATGTTAGTAAAATATTTGTATATGAAACTTTTATTTCGCATCGCTCATTATATGCATGATCAAGACCAGCAAATCTATAACGGGTGGATGTGAGTACTATAGCCGTTTCCTTGCAGCGGTTGAATGCGCACCATGTACGAACATGCATACTTTACATATGCTTATAAATATTAACGTTAGAATAACTTGCTTAAGATATTAGAACGTTTTGGTAATTTTAGAAAATATTGAATGACTAAATAAATCTTACTCGTAGTAATAGTTACTTGAAGTTGTTGAATCGTACATTTACCTAGGACTACCAATTAGGTAGATCCAACTTCGAGAAAGAGATCAACCGCCGAATCCAACTCGGTTGGGCAGCGTTCGGGAAACTACGAATGGCTTTTCGTCCGACATACCTCAGTGCCTCAAGACGAAAGTCTTCAATCAATGTCTGTTACCAGCGATGACTTACGGATCCGAAACGTGGTCTTTCTTTATCGGCCTCAAAGTCGCTCAACGAGCTATGAAGATGGCTATGCTCGGAGTTTCTCTTCGTGATCGAATCAGAAATGAGGAGATCCGTAGGCTAACTAAAGTCACCGACATAGCCCACCGGGGTAGCAAACTGAAGTGGCAATGGGCAGGCCACATTGCACGTAGAGGAGATGGCTATGGGGTCGAAAAGTACTCGAGTGAAGACCACGGACTAGCAAGCGTAGGACTTCTACTCACAAGATGGAGAGACGACCTCATTAAGGTCGCCGGAAGACGCTGGATGCAGGTCGCTTCCAACCGGTACTTGTGGAGGTCCAAGGGGGAGGCCTATGTTCAGCAGTAGACGTCTTATAGCTGAGATGATGATGAAAAAAATATTTTTTTTTTATACAGACCTGTTTTTTATTTCCGTTGACTTTAGGTCCAGTAGACCTAAATATCTGTAAGAAATTAGTTTTAAACGCTTACTCTTTTTGAAATATTTAACAAATAATGTTTTTAATCGCTTAACCAGTGTACCAACCACTCTCTCTATTGAATCCTTTGTGTCTAGTTAATTAATAATAGTCATTATTGACATGAATTGTATAGTCGAATATTGCTATACATGTTTCACTCTTCGTTCGCGTCGGCTAACCGACGCAGACTGAAAAGCTGAAGAAGCCACGGGCAATAGCTAGTATAACATAATAATATTTCGTATATGTAGCTGCGTACATAAAATTAAAATTTGGAATTTAACGAAAAGCGATATCTAGGTAGCTTCTGTTAAATACTGATGTACATTTAACAGCAGCGCGTGTTTAATTTTACATAAATAAAATAAAATAAAATCGCGGCGTAAATCTTGTCTATGAATCGGGTATAGATAAGAGTAGCTTTATTGACGCCCAACCGGCCTAGAGGCACGCAATGAAATCGATAGTTATCGATCTCTCGTTAAAATTCATGCTCAAGAACATGTAATTTAGTAGTGAGGCAATTTTTGCTAGAATTTCACCAGGTAAATAATAGTTTCTGCAAAAAGTATGATTATTCTATATAAACTGAATTCCTGGGGCAAACCTTCAGGTCTACTGCAAAAATTGAAGATCGAAAATTTCGGCCATCTCTTACTTTTACTCCGAGTTCGGCGTCACTAGAATGACAGCAGAATCGTTCGAAATGCAGTAAACTTCCATTTTCACAGAAGGCCCTCTTGTGTTGTCGCACTTACGGCATTTTACTAGAACATTCTTCCTCGCGAGTTTGTAAGAGACGCTGTATTATGTCATGTAGCAACGATACACGACATGAGCAACTAGAACGGCTTGCTAAATAAATATTATACATTATTTTTGCTTACCAACCTGCATTACGAATATTTATATATATCTATCGAAACCAAATCTACAGTTATTGCGGTGTTCTACCCGCTTGCCAAGCGTGGCGACTATGATAACTTACCCCCAAGATGATACAAGTCATATTTGTAGGACGTGGACGTCAGCAGTGGACGTCTTAAGGCTGAAATAATGATAGTGATGATATCCGGATGTTTTGTCTAGCCCGATTCGGTCACAACAACGATTATCATAATCAAATGTTGCTTATGTTGTGAATAAAAATATATGTTAAAGTCTTTACCACCCGCAACTGGTCTATGTGAGCGAACTTGACCTTCTTGACTTGTTATGATTCAATGTCAGGCAACCAGTTTTGAGCCTATGTAGCCAATGTAAACGAGGTCATCAGTATATGCTGTTTTGAAATAATTGGCACATGCACGAAAAGCACTAATATACCCTAGAGGTGCTATTTAGTTGCACAACGCACGCAACAATGTATAGTCGTCCTTTTTGTTTCGTAGTTCAAGTTTACAGCTTAAACGGTTCCATTATTTGGTATTTAGTGGCATAAATGTTGATTACAATTGTTTTAGACCATACTGTGTATGTAAACAAAGTTATACTGTTTTTGGCTGTAGGTGCTTTGCATTATAATTATATTGAATTTGTTCGAATGCAAAATTTTTGTTAATATTATATTTCAAAAGTTGATATTGTAATTATGTATCAATATGAAGCATTGGCAGAGAACAAGTGACACAAACTTATCATAAATGTGGTCACTATCTTATGTCTAAAGTCACTTTCTTATTGAATTTACTATTTTTACTCTTAACTAACTTACCCTACCTTTATTACAAAGTCTCATACTTTTTTTTTATCTCGGTATACATATAGAAAAACGGCTATATCCATTTTAAAAATAAATTTCGTAAAAACAAACAAAGTGATATCTTATATAATGATAATGACCCCAGTAAGCTCAATAGTGCTGTAATTTGTATATATAAAGGTCTTTTTGCCCTCACTGTGTCATCACCTTTTTTTTTTTTTTTTTGTCGCTGGGAAAATGCGTTTGCGCATCCCCCCCGGGCCTGGGGTAGGGCCATGATGGTAGTGAGGGGGTATGTGGGACTCTCTCCTCGCTGCTCCTCTTGCTAGCCAAGAGGAGGGGAGGAGAATACCCACTAAAAACCCAGCGGCGACGTCCGCATTGCCGTTTGGGGGAGTGCCACTGGATCACGATCGCACTCGACGGTGACACTCCCCGGCAGCCCAGCTGGCAATAGCCGGGCACCCGCGCCTTAGGAGAAGAGAGCCATGTCGCAACTGTCTCTCTTCTCAGACGGGTAGGGCCAAAAGTATGGGTTCCCCAACCCACAGCCCTACAATGGGGAGGAGCTAGCCATTCGCCTGGGCGTACTGTGCACGCCTCCTCCCAAGCCGTCTACGCCGGAGCGGTGGCGCATCCGCGTCGTTTTCGCGCTGCCGCTCCGCTGCTTCCTTCTGCAAGATGACCTCCTCGCAGAAGGTCGCAGTCGCCCTCCAGCATCTGTCGCTGCCCAGCATCGCTCCGACAACGCTTTGCAGCGAGAGATCTGGCACTCCAAGCTCCGCTTGCAGTGTAGCCCTCTCCGCGTCCCAGCGTGTGCTGGGCCGTGTCATCAACTGCCCCGCAGTCGTGGCACTGGGGCCCCTCCTCCCTTCCGATATTGTGCAAGTAATGCCCGAAGCACCCATGTCCGGTCATTACCTGCACTATCCTGTAGCTGAGGGCCCCATGCTTGCGGCCCAGCCATTCCTCGAAGTGTGGGAGGATAGCACCTATGGTGCGGATTCCATAGGGGCTATCCTCCAGCGTGGTTTTCCAGCGCTCCCGGAGCCTGTCCAGGGCGCGCCGCGCAGCCCTCTCTGCCTCTTCGGGGTCCGGAGGCTCACCTCGTTCGCGTGCCTCTGCCCTCCTCCGGTACCTTTCCGTTAACACCTGAGCGTCTAGCTCCCATGGCGGGGTACCGGCGAGGAGGCACACCGCAGCGAAGGCCGTGGTGCAGTAAGCCCTCACTGCCCGCTGTGCCACTACCCTCTGGGGCCGACGGAGCAAAGGTTTTGTGCGCTCCGTTAATCGATCCGCCCATATCGGTGCCCCATAGAGGGCCATGCTCCGGACGACTCCCGCGAACAGCTTCCTGCCGGTGGTATTGGGGCCACCTATGTTCGGCAGCAAGCACCCCAGAGCCGCCGCAGCTCCCAGCAATCGCGGGGCGAGCCTCGCGAAGTGCTCGCCAAATTGCCACTTTCTATCCAGGGTAAGTCCCAGATACTTGATGTGAGGCTTAACCTGGACAGCTTCCCCTCCCACAGCGATTGTTGCCGCCGCGCCGAGTCGCCATTTTCCGAAGACGATGGCCTCTGTCTTCGGGAGGGACACCTTGAGTCCCAGCAGTCCCATGCGACCGACAGTCATGGTCGTCGCGACGGCCGCCCTCCGCAGCGTCTCTTCGAGGGTCTTTCCTCTCACGGCCACCATCGTGTCGTCAGCGTAACAGATGGTGACCGCGCGCGGCAGCTGTGTCCCTCGGATCGCCCAATCGAAGCCGATGTTCCACAGAAGGGGCCCCAACACCGACCCCTGTGGAACACCACACGCCATGGCATGCGCACGCCGACCAAACTTTGACTCAAAGAGCACTACCCTCTCGGTCAGGTAGTGCTCTATCACCCGCCTTAGGTACGGGGGTACCCCATGGTACCGAAGGGCCTCATCTATCACCGGGTATGGGAGGGTGCCAAACGCGTTAGCGATATCTAAGGACACCGCCACCACTCCCTCCCCCTGGCCCTCCGCGTGTTCAATGTGCCTTCTCAGGGTCCTCACAGCGTCGATAGTGGACCGTCCCGCTCGGAACCCAAACTGGCGATCAGAAAGGTTGGGTCCGATTGTGGCCATGTGCTGCTGGATACGAGAGGCCAAAATCTTCTCGTACATTTTGGCCGTTTCGTCCAGAAGCACCAAGGGACGGTATCCGGCAGGCGAGTCCGCTGGTCGTCCCTCCTTGCGCAGTAGACACAGTCTCCCTTCCTTCCAGCACCTCGGGAAGCGCCCCCCCTTCAAGCAGGCCTCAAATAGGGCCTTCAGGCGGTCTCCGAGGTGCTTTAGGGCTAGGAAAAGCACCTTCCCAGGCACTCCGTCCGGTCCAGGGGCCTTCCGGCAGGCTTTCAGCCGCTCTAGTGCCAGGTCCCACTCGGCCTTACATCACATTTATTAGTCAGGCCAGATTGCTCTAATTCTATCACAAAAATTTCTACGAGTGCAGTCTACAAAAGATAGTTTAAAATAAAAAAATAACTTGCTTTAATCATTGTTATAGAGTAGATTACAGGCTCGATAAAGATTATATTGCAAGATTGCAGCCAAGACGCTACACAGCTACCATTTATCATTCTTGCATTGATCGTAATGCGGTCATTAGGAGCTATAATGGTTTATTTACTTAGGCACTCTTCGAGCATTAAGACTTTATTATTCTAAGGCTCTAGTAGCAAACAATGAATAAACCTTTTATACATATATTATTGATGTCCCTTTTTGGTGGTATATTATATTATTTATATCCGTGTTAATCCGTGTAACCGATTAGTAGTGTAACGGGAAATGTATCGATTTTAACTATTTTTACGATAAAAATGATGGCGTGGTGAGTCTTTAATAGGTTAATTTAAGTAATTTATTATTAACTATGGCACCAACGGTGATTTGTTAATTTATCGACTTAAAAAAGGAGGACGAATTCCATTCGACTTTTTTGTGAGCGTTACCTCAGAACTTTTTTCTAGGTGAACCGATTTTGATGCTTGCTTTTGTTTGAAAGCTAGTAGTTTTAAGGTGGTTCCATTAAAATTGGTGTGAACGCTACTTTTTTAAGAAATTTAATAATTCATGTTTACCTAAATCGTATTTTTTGTTAAGTTATTGTACCGATATGATTATGCTAATTATAACGATACAAGGTAGACATTGAATTTAAATTCATTAACACGGATATGAACTTCTTACTAATCTTGTTTTATAGTCTTAACTGTCAAGGATTGACTAGAATAGAATTTATGCTATGCTAACTTTAATGCCTAAATGTATGGAAAACATAATTCGGTGAAATCATAAATATCATCAATGAAAGAAGTTTTTAATTTTTCTGTTCTGTAGAGCTTTGCTTTTTTAGCCCAAATTAACATAGTCGATTCGATTTTTCGGTGCTGCCACGAAGAATCGATATTTGTATATTTCAAACGATTATCTCTGTCACTCTTCTGACGCTTTAATTTGAGTAAAAGAGAAGGATGCTTGAAATTTACGAACTTTGATGTTCTCGGTATCAGGGCTTTTTACAATCGATTAAGCGCAATAGATAATTTATTTGAACAAGGTACAGGATTGATATAAGTCTTATAAAATAATAAAAATAAAAAGTTTCGGTACTGTTGTCTCACTCCCACTAAAAATGTAAAATAAATGTCAACTGAAGTGTTAGTCTCAAAACACGGTGCCCAGTATAATTTATTCCCTTTAAAGGTGGTGCGAAAAGTAGTATGTGTCAGATGATAGAAAAATTTATTCTACCTCGGGCCTTAACACTTGAATACCTCACTGCGCTCAGGCGTCTATTTTAGGACTGTTGTAGACACATTCCCTTCGTTTAGGATTAAATATAATAAATATGTAAATTTGCTCTTTAAATATGTCTTTTTGCTCCTTTGGGACACAATCTTATTGTCTGTTGATTCAACAATCAGTCGAACATGCCGGCGTAAAAACAGAGGTCCACGTTAAACCGCATATACCCGGTTAGACAGTACAACCAACCTAAGTATTTTGTCTTCATCAACTACGGGAACAGTTCTGAACACTTAACAGCAGATAGTACGTTAAAAATATCCTACATGAGCTGTATAAATGCGAAACCATGCAATTCTGATTGCACAAACTTACCAACACTTTATCCGTGGATCGAGGTGTGCGTCATGTACATACTCTTTTGACCAAATTCTTCACAAGTCTCTTAAAAGACACATTCAAGTGGAGGTTTTGAGTATCAACGTCACGTAGGTACGAACATTATAAAGAGGTCGCTATATGAATTCAGCTGGAGAAGGCTGCAGCTTTAGTAACTTGGCAGATGTCCTTAAGTTCAAGTTCCATAAAATATACTTGGAGCACAAAATACAATATATACCTACGAATTAATGAAACGCGAGGCCGTACAAAATTATCGGCCATTGCTAACCGCATCATACAATTAAAGTGGAGGTTAGTAGAACACTTGATGGGAAGGAATGATGGGAAATGTACGAGAATAGTTTCTAAATGATTGTGAAGGTGGCCCAAAAGGACTATCAGGACCATCGGCCAGGTAGTCAGGTTTAGGCACGGGACCAAAGAGTGACGTAATAAAGATGATTCTTACAGATAGACGGACACACAAACGGAAGGGCAGGAAGTAATAGGAATAGGGTTAGGCATAGCACGGAATCTTTCTACGGACGTATGTCCTAAATCAGTAGAAGATACATTGAGTAATGAACGATTCAGGTAAGAATAACAAGCCGTTCTGCTCGGGTTAAACTTAATTAAAAACTGTTATAGAACGACTACGTTGGTCAAACGTAACTGACTAGAATTTCGCTGCATTATAAGAATAGGTTAAAAAAGTTGTTTCAGATTCTTGCAATGTCTACTTTTTCTTGCTGCTACTCATACATAACTGCCGATTCATAATGTAATCACTCAATGGCGACATACCTGACATGATATTTAGTTGCTATATGAACTTGATATTTATTTAAAAAATACTCAGATAAAAAACGTGTACAAACGAGGTGGACTTATTCCTTTGGGCCTTCTAAATAACCAATCCCAGTTTAAAGTATTATTTTGTAAGGACATTTCAATTTATGTTTTTTTTTTTTTATATATAATTATTATATGAGACGCATCCTTGCTGCTAAAGAATATACCTTAATACTGTTATTGTACGCAGATCAAATGAATAATTATGAAAATGTTCCTCGTATAATATTAGGCATGTTAATAGTTCAAAGAGGTATTCACATGGTCAAGAGTAAAAAAGATTCAAATCATGTTTTACTCGGTACATTTTAGATAAAAAGTAAGTCTTGTACATTTCTAGCGAAATCCCAGCACGTGTTTGCGAGAGCGTGACGTAATTCAAGAACTTCAGGTTATAAACTGGTTGGAAGAACCTGACTGAACATTTGCTGCATGACGTGCATGCTGCAGGCGCTAATAGCCTTAATTATTATGACAGGAAGTCTTACAATTATATAATTTTATACGAGTAAGAATAATAAATAAACAAGTGACATACAAAAAAAATTATGAAGTGCTTGTCATTATATTGTTGACGCGGACACCTATCAATCATTTCTCATAAAAACCCGTTGAATGCAAACACCTGAACTGCTTAATGATTAAATCGATCATAAATACAAGGATAGTTATAGTAAAGTTGAAACCCTTTCAACGACCAGCCAAGCGCAAAGGTATTAGAGGATTCCATATAATTGTGTATTATCACTATTATCAGCTATGTAGAACTATTATTCTGATACGATTGTTTAAATTAATTTCTATTTTTCGGAAAGAGTTTATATTAGTATAGGTACCTACGTGAAATGTCTAGACAAAAACATAATTTTAAGTATGAAAAGATTGAATCAAACCTACGCGGTGTACAATTAGCCTCCTCAGTAGCTTATTGACACGTATCAAGTGGGATTTTAACAATAGCTCTACAGCTCAAACCTCAACATATTAAAAAAGATTTTTCTTTTCAGTTATCCTTGCTTCACGCCTCGTAAAGGAATGTGGACCTGATTACATGGGCCACAAGTGACAATGTCGAGTGGCATGGAGGTGGGTGTGAACGCGCAGCTGGGCCGCGCGCACTTGTCGCACCTGCCACAGCGGCCGCCAGTCAACCTGAGCTTCCAGGACCTCACCTACACCGTCCAAAATGGACGAAGTAAGTTCAAATATGTTGTTTATCTACACTACTATTATAAAAATGAAAGATTTGATTGTCCGTTTGTTTGCATTATAAAGGCTCCCAAAACTAGTAATCCGATTTAAAAAAATCTTTCACCATCCATGATGAACCTAGGCGATATATATTTTTTTTATAATAACCAGGCGAAGCCGGGGCGGGTCGCTTTATAATCTAAACCAAGTTATGATGGTTGAGAAAAAAGTAAAGTGCTTCGAGAAAAGGTAGGTAGTGCCCCCAGGAAAGGAAATATACGGTCTGCCTAATAAAAATATTCCTATAACTTTCCGAAAACCTTGATTTCATGATGGTATCCTGTTATCCCTCATCAGGGGCATAGGGCTCTTAGAAACCTTTATTTAGTTGCTCTTATCTTAGATAAGACTAATTTATAATCATACGTCACAATGGTAGGAGTATTTAAAACTATGAGTGACTAAACGTATTACTTTGATCGATTAGGTTTTGTAAGTTATTTATTACAAATACCTACTGCCATAGAAGGAAGGAAATTAGATAATGTCTAATACTTATGTATATAAATAGCACTTGGGGCATCGTGGGGCAGACTTACACCGAATTTATCAAAGGAGGGTCGGGAGGTTGTCGTGTTATTCCGTCTTGATGCAACATCTCAAAACTAGGTTATCTCAAATAAATATCGCAGTCGTTATGCATTTAAAAGTCTCGATATTTCATAATTTCGGTACACGACAAGATTTCGTTCAAAACGCACCTAAGAGACGTAGTAGTTACGATAAAGCGCGCGGAGTTCGTTTCGATCAACATTTCTATGCATCTTAATAAATCCTAGTTTGCCTATATTTACGTACCCTAGGTTTCTGTAAAAAAGCTTATATCAAAATCAGTTAGATGAAATACAATAGAAGAGCAAAGTGAATCAACGTAGTACATATAAAACTAACGAAATATCAAATCTAACAAAATATTTCTGAAACGATTGTCGTCCAAATAATTTTGAATATTTATAAAATTACGATTTATACTAATTATGTTGCACTTAATATGCTTGATTGTGATATTAACAAATCGCAGCGAAAGTGTAACATATCTTTTCCCAAACGTACAATGAATTGTTGATATTATGTTCTGTAATTAGGCTGGGAAGTACTACGTCTCGGATAATGCTAGACGAGGGTCTGTATGGCACTAATGACGACATGTTTAGCCTAGTGGGTAGTGACCCTGTCTATGAAGCCAATGGGCATATATTTGTGTGATGAGCACAAACATTTGTGTCGTAGGTGTTTTATATGTGTATTTAAGTATTTGTATATCATATATATCGTTGGCTGAGTACCAAAGTTGATTTTTTTAAATCAAATCGTATACAAAGTATACAGACCTTTCCCGGCGGAAATGGCCCTTTTTGTCATAAAGTCATATTTATTTAAAGATTTTTTATTTTGTAATTTCATTGCATATAATAGTGCATACATAGGTGAATAAGAGGTTGTCGGCCTATTAAGTATCCTCACATATTCTATTGGACCGGCAACCCCTTACTTCCCGAGCTCTACAGGAATGTAGTATTAAATAAATAAATAAATATTTCGGGACAATCTTACATAAATCGACCTAGTCCTACGGTAAGCTCAATGATGCTTGTGTTTTAGGTAGGTACTAGACGATATATAAATATAAATACTTAAATACATAGAAAATTCCCATGACTCGGGAACAAATATCTGTGCACATCACACAAATAAATGCCCAGGGCATTTATTTGTGTGATGTGAGCCCAGGACCATCGGCTCTTTAGGCAGAGTCACTATCCAATAGGCCACACTGGTCGTCAAACTATTGACGACGACTTTACTCGACTGGAAACATAAAGCTATCATTTTGCGTTACGTGGTTGACTATGCGATTGTCGTTTCTTGTCAGTAATCGCATCGCAAAATATACATGTAATACAAATATCGATTACCGCTTTTTGACACGCGATTAAACATGATTGATTAACCGTTTCACTATGTCATTAATCATTATATTTCATTAACAATCGCTTTTTTGTGTCGTATTATCTATCTTCAATTCCCGATGAATGATATCAATAATACTGTTGTTACTCTATATTCCTTAGATTTGAAATGACCGAAGTCTCTTTAAGTAAACTAAAACAAAAGCTAGTGCGTTAAATATCGTGGATAATATCGTTGTAATAAGAAAATAGTAACGAGCAAGTGTGTTAAACATAGCATTTACCAAATATAGTATTAATTAAATAATTAAGTACGTATAGAATTACATTAAAGATTATAGTAATATTGTGTAGGTAGGTATTGTACTGTATGTAGGACGTCCGTTTACGAGCGTATCATGCAGTAGGCACCTGAGATTGTACCATAACTAAAGTGGAATCTGGCTGTCGACATTGGGTCTACTACAGGAGTGTAAACGCCGGTTGGTCAACACCTAGAAAGCATTGCACGTGGCGGATAGGGATGTACTGTATGTATATCGATACTGGTACAAATTCCGATATCTTTACGGTTAGATCTTTTAAACTACGCAAATATTATTAATACCTACGATATTCATTAAAAATATTATTTTTAACGATAAATGATAAAGTTTATAGGAAAATGTCAAGCTAGCATAATCAATCAGTCATAAATAAGTCGCACACGACAAAGCCGTCATGCAAGCAAGACTTGCCCTAGTAATTAAATAGATTATAGTTGTTAGTAAATGTGGCTTCATAATTGTTCGATCTATGTCAATGTTAGTAGCCTTGGAAGTGAACTGAATTGCTCTATGATTAACATTATTATATCATTTATAGTATGTCATATAGGCCAGAAGGTAAACTGGCTCCCATGTAGATGTTAAAAATGTTAGTTAGAGGTTACAGGAAGTTTATAAAAAGGGCTTAAAGGTTAAATGCTTAAAAATATAGTTACGAAATTAAAACAAACAGATTTCGAGAATAAATACTTATTAGGGGGAAATCTTAAACAGTAGATAAGTTTAAATTGCCTTAAACAATACTGACATTGTCCCGTGATAAATACGAGTAGACATATAATTTAAATACTCGGGTGTTCATAATGAGGAACAAATTAACCGTTAATAAAATGATAACAAAATTAACGGCGATGAACAAAAATCATAATTATACTCGTAACACCGTGGATATCCAACTTCATATGTGTATAAAACCCTACTTAAATATATAGTAAATATCTTTTTTTTTTGGTCAAGGAAAATGAACCGTGTTACTTATACTTTACGCCAAAATACTTCTTCGATAAGTATTTTTAATTCGTATATCAACATAAACAATTGTATCTAATAACAATATAATAAGTATCATGGGGCCATCCTGAAAATTTCCATTGAGTTTTTGAATTTCTTAGGAAATGGGTTGAGGGTCCATTATCGTTCCTGTTTATGTGCTAGACAATGCTATCACGGACAAACTGACGGGCAGACGGCGGCGGAGTTGACGGCTGGGTTGGGGCAGAACATATATTATTCAGTTCAATTGTGCATCAGCGGAGGGCAATTCATATTAATAAGATTGAAAGGGAGGGCTGCAATCGGGTGCGAAATTATCAGTTGCTATCGTGAAAGAGATTATCGTGCGACTCGCCTCACTAAACCGCACGGGCCGCGCGGCCTGGATACGGCGAAAGACGCCGCGCACGTGAGAGCACCGTGCTATTCCCATTACGTTTGCTTCGTTCCACACTGTCCTGTGCGATGTTCGGCGTTCTGACAAGGTGACCTGTTTTTGGCCAGTCAGACGTTACTGTTATTAAGGTGTATTTTTTTTTTTAGGTGCTTAAACTTTCGTGAATCATACTAAAACTTTGTAAAAAAGGGTTTTCTCTCTTATTCACGAGCGCGACATGTTCCGGAGAGCGTATGCTAAAATACCTATATTTTAAAGCACTAAGCGTGACGAGCCCCGCATCACCGGTATAAATTGTGTCTTATCTGTATTAGGTACTGTAGTATATAATTATTTAAAAAAATTGTACCCTAAGCAACTGAAATCCGGAAATACAAATATAAACAATAAAATATCAAACACGTACATTACACAAGGATAATGTGTTAAAGAGCAAAGTACAACTTCAGAGTGTAATAAACAAGTATTTGTCAATTTCTGGTAAATGACGGAAATGACGCAATTGCTGTCATAAATTATAATTTCATCAAGTGAACTTAAGCATATTTTTTCTTCTTTGTCAGTTTGTAACTGGTTTACTGCTAGCATAAAATTATTTTTTGCATATATTTATTTGTTCTGAAATGAACACTTAAGATAACTGTAAGGAAATTCCCCTGCAAAATTTTATCAAACTCACTGTCATAAGAAGACTTGCACTTTCATCTAAATAATTTAGGAACGAATAATATGGTCACACGTAGAGCGC
Organism: Grapholita molesta; assembly: GCA_022674325.2. Lineage (NCBI taxonomy): Eukaryota > Metazoa > Arthropoda > Insecta > Lepidoptera > Tortricidae > Grapholita > Grapholita molesta. Next base: position 19,439,260 of record CP053121.2, on the reverse strand, counting down.
ACTGGCGCATATTGCACTCACCGGCTGTGGCGCAAGGAACTAGCTTTCTGTTGCCAGTTTCGCGTCTGTCCGCCAAGGACGCTAGGACACTGATTAGGGCTTCTCAGAGGGGTCGACGAACCTAGTGCACGTGACTTGGTGAGGAAATGCTATCCTCAATTAAAACGCAGTTTACAATTAGTAAAAAGTGGAAGTAATATAACATACAACATACATTACACATGTAGCTGTTCTATCTAACGCGTAAAGTTCATATTACATTCAGTTATTCAGTAACCTTAATTATGTATAATAACTTAATAAATATTCAAATATCGAATTAACGTTTATAATACCGAAGTAAACAAAAATAATCAATGATTCAGTAATAAGCAAACATATATAATATAAACTTGATAGACAGAAGTTCAAGGTGTACCTATTTAAGCGATAGAGATAATAAAAAATATAAAATTTAAAAACTTTTTGTCTGTAACGCAGTCTTTAATTTTCTTTCTTATAATATCTATGGAATGCCCAATGAAGATATAGTGAAACCTAAATGGCTCTACAATTGAAGTCCGTAACCGTACTAGTATGCAATTCTATCATTCCTAATGACTTCCTATTAACTGGGATAAAATGGTTACTTATATGTAAGTATAGGGTAAAAAGTAGATTAAGTTTAAGTACAAAATTGAATATTGTATGATTGCATATTAAAAACAAAAGTTAAGTAAAAATGTGTTCTCATAAAGAGGTAATGACCATAATAAAATAAATGTTAACCCTTTAAATATTTAATATCTATAGACTCATAAGATAAGAGCAGTGTAATTTGTCCAGGTTTTTATTTATTAAGATGCTTTTTAGCGTGTATAGAGAACGCGTTGAACCAATTAATAAGTGAGTAAATATAAGTAATAAAATAATGGATTCACTTGGTACCCTTACTTGATTCAACGAAAAATAACATAGTCAGAATCAATTCCGCATATGAAAATCAGTTTATTTTGTTATGTAGGAAATGCGCTCCATATAATTTACGTAATCTTCATTTACAGATGAAATTTATCTGTATCTAGATATATATCTGTATCTATGCACTTCCAGAACCTGTATAAGTAGGTACTAATTTAATTAAAATAATTTCAAACCTTTGATATTAGGTCGGGCATTGACAAACTGTACTGTGGCAACTGCATTGTGGCTTTTTCGAGGAATAATTGATTTAATTTTTGTTGTGTTGTTTTGCATGTTTTATCTCATTTTCGTTGTAACTTGTATCTTAGTAGCACTCTAGTATCCCAAGATACAGGCCAAGGTTTGAGGTTCGTCAGACAACCGATTCATGTTTATATTTTCTGTGTATCATAAAATGAATATTTGCACACTTTACTATATTTAAATTATTTTGAAACGTAATTGTAATAATATTGTCTTCGTTTGCCGCGATAATTACTGATGAAATAAAACAACTAAAACGGATTAAATCGCGTATACTAATTTAAACTTCATCCTGACGTTTCGAACCCTTTAGCAGCATTCGTGGTCATCGGGTGGACCACTCGATTGTAAATTCAGTGACAATGTTAGCTTCAAATAAAGTTACAAAATGTATTATTAAGTATGTACTAATATTTTCAATGTTTTATCACCGCTCCGCCCCCAGTGAACAGCCGACGGTCTGGGCACGAGTCAGACTTGACCGATTTATTTCAGCTGATAAGCTTGTAACGGTAGTGCGCTACAGATACTATCACCCTTGTTAACATACCTACATGATATGTAAGCATGAAAGCTTCGTACTATGTACAGAAAGAATGTAAAGGCTAAACACACGAGTACACAGACCTTACATACTGAAGCGTTAACAAGGAGCGCGAGGTCAATACACATAGGGACAATTTTTATTGTAAAATGCTACGTAGCATACCAACTGAATATCATTATGGGCAATTTCACTTTCAGGGACACCCAATTAACTTATTTGTCAAATAAAAGTTAAATCAGTAGTCAGTTTAGTGACGACAATTGAGCTTGAAATTTCAATACAATCTGCTGTTTTATGTTCAATCCATAAATAATATGTGTTATTGTAATAGAAAAATGCGAATAAAGATGATTTACATAAAGATTTCAAGCTTAATTTTCGTCACTAAACTGACCACTGATTTAACTTTTATTTGACAATTAAGTTAATTGGGTGTCCCTGAAAGTGAAATTGCCCTTATATTCCATCTCTACTTTGTGAGCTGACGATCTTTCACAGCCTATCACTATTATCGTAATTACATATGAAACAACCAGATGTCTTCGCTAACTTCGGTGTTTCAACCAAAACTAGGTAACGTCTAGTTTTAAGCGATTAGAATAAAATAAAATACTGATTTAAACTTTCATGGTTTGTACACATTATTATACATGAACAATATTGATCCTCGTTGTCTCGGATTAAGACTTAATCCGAGACCACGAGGACAACGTCGTCTTCGAAACGTCGGAGCTAAAATTTTAAAGTTAATATACGCGGTTATTTCCCGTTCATGTATAATAATAAAATAAAATAGATCGACAGAGACGGATATATTGGATACTGGATAATTAGGATAAAGTAAGTACCTATATTTAATTTTTTTATGAATTTTATTTACGGTATGTAAAATAACATTAGATTGACTTTGTTTGGTATATATCAATATAAAAAGGTGATCTAGATATACATATCCTTGGGTTCGAGAGCCATGTAAGTCAAGTAACATCCTTTCAACTCTTCATTCAAGTATATTTTAGCATCCGCTCTGTACTCCCCATATAAAACATTTTCAGGCATATCATTACTGTCCAAGTAAAAATCTTTGACTTTGTATATCCCCTAAAAAATATGAATATTATAATTATCATACACAAATAAATATTGTCTGTTTCTTACGCTATTTCTACCACTACTGACTGTTTCCTTTGAATAAAACACAACAAATTTCGAAACATAAAGGAACACATTACAATATCGAAAACTCAATAATGTATTTCCAGAACGCCAAAAAAGTAGATTAGTGATTAGAGTTTTTTACTTACATTTGGTATAGGACAGCCTTCTACGTCGATTGCCTCCAAAAACCTTTGGAAAACTTCGTTGAAGCAAGTTTTTATTACAGTACAGAATTTATCTTTGTAGTAGTACGATCCAGGTTTGTAACCCCCTTCTTTTTTTATTGAAAATGACAACTCCAACTGAAGATATAAATACAAAAAAGTAGTAATTAATTGTAAACATGTTATATGTATGTTTTTTTATGACATGGGCGACATAACCCTTAGGAGATGTTTAAAGCTTATTAATCTTAATATTCCAATTGCAGCCGGAAATATGATACGAAAATTAAGATGGTTTTTATAATCAGTCACTAAAGCTGTCATCTTCTAACTGTTAAGAAAGAAAGTGATGGACGACACGATGTTCGAAAAATGGTAAGCACTCTATCTATTCGGTATGAACAAAAAATCAGTTTCCTAATTTATTAATTATTACATCCACCAGACCCAGACTCGGACAGTTAGTCGGTATTAGCCTAAATTTTGTTTGCACAAATTTATACTACCCAATGAGATAGCAATTGGGTTATGGTTTTGTTAATATTGATAATATGTAAGTAATTCAATTACTTCATTACACTTACGATCAGAGGCTCTAGTGTAAGTTACTTTTGACGTAAAAAAACGTTTACGAACGCGTGATAATGTTATTTATATGGCAAATGCAAACGCGTTCGTAACGTAAAGTTACGTTAAAAATTTACACTCAGGGCTTTGAGATACATACGAATAAGTAAAATGCACTCACAGTAATGTTGTCGTCTAGAGGCCACGGTGTTGCAATTGACACATCAAACACATTAGTAGATCGATTAAATCTCTTTTGTGTCACAGATATATCAATTTCCGTCGAAGGAGGTTGGCAGGATTCAAATTTTCTAAATATGACAATCCCAGGACCCTAGAAAAAAAAACATGCTTGCAATAAAATTATATTCTACCTGGCTTGACGTTGGTGCCATGCCTATAATATATTAATGTATTTCTCTTTTTACCAGGAAAAACTAAATTTTAGTAAATAACAACCGATTTCATAAATAACTCAATCTTACCAATATTTTCCCCGGAAAACTCAGACATAATACCAATAAACTAGTAAATACAATCAAAATACACATTGGTGCTTTCAACATCGCTAGCTTAGCGCACATAAAGGTGACGTGATATGATCTATCTTTTATATATAACTGAATGGTAGCGTGCCACATTTAGAGTTTCGTAAATCAAATGTAAAAACGAGCCTTGCAAAGAATTTGCACTTAAATAGATCATCCATCTTCCTATACTACCGTATTTATAAATTTTAATTTGTTTTAATTCCAATACTATTATTATAAAGTGGTAATATTAATGTTATATTTTAAATTTTTAAATATATTATATTACATAAATGTTATATTATTTTATCATAAGGGAAGGTATATCAAATTAATGTAACCATATTATACTGGAACGGAAAGAGACTTCTTGCTGGAAATATATATAGAGAATTATCATAAAACAGCATATCAATGCAGATGATCAGAGCTCGGCAGGGGTGAGCCACTTTGACGTAACTTTTGTCAAGTGTAGATATTAATATAGATGGTGTATCTATATTAATATCTACACTTGACAAAATCAGAAAGAAATATTAAAATAAAAGAAAATAAAACTTTATTAATTATAAAAATAATAAAATAACATAACAGAATGGCGACGCAAATACGTAGCGGATATCGAATGACAAGGCATGTCCATGTTGTGCAAACTCTGAAAACAGCTAACCCCCGCCGAGCTCTGCAGATGATATACAAAGTGGCAGGGTGTAGGTCGGTCAGTATGGACAAGTCAGTTACTAAGACATACATAGATATGTTCAAAGGAACCACATCAGAGATTCTGGGAACACGAAAGACGGCATATATGAATTTAAAAAAAATGAGTACGTTGTTCGGAAATCGAACCCAGTCGTTTTGGTAAACCAAGCTTAATTATATCTATTTGAATATTGATCTGTAAGTCACGATTAGGATTATTTTGGTTTGCTATGTTTTCTTGTACGACTTAACTCTATGTGAGTGTAACCTTTTCATGAATTTCCTTTTTTACGTTCAATAATTCTCGTTAACCTTTGATACGATTGTGTTTATGCTAATCGATCTATGTCGCTTGGAAAAATACTATTCAGTTCTACAAACTCATTTATAATGTCGGTGAATACATGTGGAAACTTTTATATTATGTTTCTGGCAGTCGCGTCTCTCAATTCGAACAAAGACAGAAGAATCGTACAGTCTTTTGCGCACTTTAGTACTATGACCCCGAAAAACATGAGTGTATTTAGTTTTTGTCACGACTGTTCTTAGTTATATTTATGTAATTTATTTAACACCCAATTTGTAATTTATTTACAAACAGTATGTTTAATAATATTGATAAAACGTTTGCGATGCAAAAATTAAATATATTCGGTGCGTACGGTTAAAATTATATTATGCTCTGTTATTTTCAATTATATACAGGTATGAAATGTACCCACTTTTTCCAAATTTTAAACCTTCAATAAACCTTAGCTTAATACTTTCGGTGCGGAAATAAATTAACATCATTATTTTATTACCTAGTCATACTGTCAAGCCGAAGCTACACTGACGGCGAGTACAAGCTTATTATGAACAAATATAGTTCATAATTACCAAGTACTGGAAACGTCTAGCTCTTGTTATATAACTAGATTGACAAGTCCGGTAACTATTTTAGATTTCCTAGAAAATGGTAGAACACTATGATTATTGATTAGGTATTGTAAATATCACAAGGATATTGTAATTACAGCCTCCTTGATCATATGTGCTCATGGGCTGGCTTAATTACAATTTGAAATTAGAATATGTATATCTAGTACACTAGAAATGTAATGTTGTAAGTAATAATTAATACACTAATAATTACACTAAATACATACACACATACATACATTTAATTAGCTTGTATTTGTATCGACACCTGATTAAAATTTTGATATCGCTCTAAACATACTCTGAGTTAGGAGATGGTTGGTTTTATAGATCGTAATACTGTACTTTATACGCATATGTAGTAATTGATACCTAATTAATACAAGCGTCGGCTTATGTATCAAATATTAGATATTCGATTCGTTTTTTTTTATTTTCTTTAAAGGTACGAGTAGATCAAGATAAGGATTTTTTGGTATTATGTGGCCATTATAAATGCTTATAGTTTGTTTTGCACATTTATATTTTTTTCTAGCTGTGCCCCGCGGTGTTACCTGCGGTTTCTAAGGGAAAAACGTAGCCTATGTGTTAATCCAGGGTGTCAGCTAACTCCATAGCATTATTAAAATCACTCCAGCCGTTTAAACGTGAAAAAGTAACAAACATACACACTCACAAACTTTCGCCTTTATAATATTAAATTTTTTTATAACATGAAAATGAGTGAATTTTCAATAACATGTGGCCAGAGCGTGACATGGCTATTACGTCAACATAAAAAAAGAGTGGTGATTGTATACGGCCATTGTTTACAGGTAGGTAAAACTAGTTATTAAAATATTACATTGGAATAAATTACATGGTAGAACAAAAATTTGTATGACAATGATCAAAGTTTAAATTTAACTTGGTACCTATTTATGTTGGATATATTAAATAATTGTGATAGTGATAACAGCGCAATATTTATGTTTTGGCGTGGCCGTCGACCATATGATGGTTGCACTCCAATTTTGTATGCTTCTGTGCTATTTCTCTCTGCTTATCACGATGACACATCAATCTCAACGAGTTCACTACTCTCGTCCTTGGCCTCCATGCACACTGTAATACTAGCTCTGTATTCCATTGCCTTGCCTTACATAATTATACGTGCTCAACCACAATGGATGAAAATTGTTATTTTTTAAGCTTCAAACGTGATATGAATGTACAATAGGCAATGCGACTTCACTGTCATCAAATTAGGTTCGCGTATATTTTGAAGAAATTTTAAATATATTAAATTTTATAAAGTGGTTAAGTTATAAATGTTATAATTCAGACATTCGCTGAAAAAGTTTATTAGCAACACATTTTCAAATATCTTCTGCAAGGCCTTTATGAGTATTACCTATTAATAACGTTTATCTAATAAACATAGATAATAAACCAGTCCCTAGTATTAAGATTTCCCAGATCTAGGTACTAAAATAAGCTACTAACAATGCGTGTCTATGCTCCGTGCTGATTCTGAGGATAATAACGTCAACAAGTCCTTGCATGTTAGAAAACATTCTGCTAATATTTAGTTATAACCTACAAAGTAAATGATAACGATAAACATTTGCAAAAACATCAAAAACTTTTAGGTTGGTAACATTTGTTGATAGTATTATAGCTAGGACTTAATGCCTACATACACAATACAGATAGTTGGTTGAAAGTCGCGAACGCACTATAAAAAAAATCTTCAAGCCTTGACTCCGGTTTACTTGAGTTCTTGCTGTAATTACGGGCAATTCACAGCTATCTGCGAATTATATTTGACATTAATCGTGACCTATCCTATTGCATAATTCTGCGTGATTATTGAGCGGTAACCAAATTAATTATTTCAAGTTTCTTGGTTTTAGTCTAAAGGCGTGCTGGTTTTCTATTAACCAGAGGCACTGATCTCTGGTTAGTGTTGGTTTATACCATTATATCACTTAATAGTTATTTTTCATTTTCTTTCTGGCCGTTCTGATTGGGGTCTATAGTGTTTTACAATTTGTGCCACACGAATGCACCCGATGTAAGTTAAAAGTATGAAATATCCGTAATCCATAATAATATCATAAATGTTTGTCCGTCTTTTGCGGCAAAACGGAGCGACAAATTGACGTGATTTTTTAAGAGGAGGTAATTGAAGGGATGGAGAGTGACATAGGCTTCTTCTAGCGGCATAACATCTCATTCCCACGGGAAGGCTCAATATGTTACATTTTCCTCTAACCATGCGGGTGCAGCCGCGGGCATCAGTTCACATTGTATATACACGAATATACATTATTATTATAGCCACATAAGTGGAAAATTAAATAGCATTCATACTTCATCTTGAAAAACTGGTCAGTTATTTTTTAACAAGGCTTACGAGTAAAAAGTATACGAAAGGGACCGGTCATTTTGACGTCTGTTTTTAGGTGATATATGATAGTATATACAGTATGTAGTATGTATAGTATATATAGTATATAGTTTCGTATTTATAAAAAGTAATCACAATATATTTTTCTTTGCCGCAGGCTCAAAACTTATCCTTCGTGGGATCACCGGCGAGTTCAAGTCAGGGCAGCTGACAGCCATCCTTGGACCCTCGGGAGCTGGCAAGAGCACACTGCTTAACATATTAGCTGGTTACAGGTATAGCATAAATTTACCCTTTACAGGATCCAGTTAAGGCAGGTGAAGAGCTGATTGCCTATGTTATTGAATCAGAAACTAGAAATAAGTCTTTTATTATAAACTAGCAAATCGACAACTGAATTACTTATAGTACTTGCAAAAAAAAATATGTTTCTAGGTACTGGCCATCTACTTGTTAAAAGTTTTTAACAAAAAAAATAGATGTGTTACAAAAGATAATTTTAATATAAGTAGCTTAACCAAATGTTTGCTACGTAAAACATCAAAACTTACATGTTTAGTGGTGTGAACTTTCATCCTATATCGTATTACATTGTTATGAAAATACACATTTCCGTTACTAGATATACTAACTGTGATTGATAATAAATAAATATTACAGGACATTCACACATGTTGACTGAGCCCCACGGTTAGCTCAAGAAGGGTTGTGTTGTGGGCAACCATATATATGGTAAATTAATATTCACCTATTTTCTGTATTATTTAAATTCTTGCCGCAGCACCTTCAACTAAACTTAAATTTACTGAATTTAACAGCGTCTAATCTACAGAATACCTACTAGAATTACAGATACAAATTTTGTCTAGACATTGTCAATAGAATACCATAACATCCTTGGTACGTAATTCATAGGGTATTAAATATATTTTATTTTGACAGAGTCATAGGCGCCAGCGGGCAGATATGCCTAAACGGCGAACCTCGCAACCTGCGGCAGTTCCGCAAACTGTCCCGCTACATCATGCAGGAAGACCTGCTGCAGCCGCTCATCACGGTGCAGGAGGCCATGGCCATCGCGGCGGACCTCAAGCTCGGCGCTGACATCAGCAGGCAGAAGAAGGGGGTTATTGTAAGTATGTCTCATAATCAGTGCTCGGACAAGTCATCGCAGTAACAGATATGGACTCGGAACAAGACTCTAATAGAGTCGAGACTTATTAAGATTATTGTCATCTAAAGCGGATATTACAGTTATTTAACATTTGATCTTTTTAGTCGCATATTTGTCATGGATTTCTCAAAATTCCAGGCTTGAAACAGTTTTGTGGTGACAATTTAAATTAATACAATTATTTGCTTAATTATGGTAATTTCTAAATATTTTAAATATCGTGCAAATAAATACAATGCAACCATTAGCATTAAACCTTCACACACGTATGGTGAATTTTGGGTTGCAGTAATAAATGTCATTGAAAAATATAATTAATTAATACTGTACATAATGCGATTCTATTAATCCTGTTCTGTTGCAGTGTTGCGATTGTTTTGCGATGACTTGTCCGAGCACTGCTCATAATAACTAATTCTCTTTTAACGCCATCGCCAATTACCATATAGGTTATGTAGTAGAGTACATTACTAACATTAGTGTTAGTACCAACATCCAAACGTAGCTCAAGTCTTTGGGATCTTGATACACATGGCGATGACAAGACGCCTAGGCCGCAAAACGGCCAGCAAGCTTGTGCTGGCCCGTAGGCGATACGTTTGGAGGTGTTACTTTTTCACATTATGCCATAAAAGCCGTCCATATCTGAGAGCATATGAAAGATAATCTGCTGCAACCATACACCACGTGCAAGTAGGCCATGGTTACAACGAATATAATTTAATAAAAAAACGGATATAAATATTTTGTAAAGTATGACAGCTTACTTATAAGATTCAGTATTTATGCCAGAAAAAAGAGTATTAATCGTAAATAACGGTCAATTACCTGCAGCATGTATACATTCTTGAATTCAGCAAGTTAATTTTATTGACAATACCTTTTAGGTAGGTACTTACAGCGAAGTTATACCTAAGAATAAATATGACGTGAAACATTTGCATCTTGAGGATATTGAACCTTCAGTGGTAGTCATATTTAAATGTAGTTTAGCGAGAAACATCCAACCACACATAAACACATTTATTGTTAATAATTAACTTTGCTTGATGATGCCTATATAATTTTGTGAATAGGCTCCTTTTCCTACATATTTTTTTAACCTCCTTAATAAAATTGGATCTAAGTAACTGATAGTTTTTTTAACATTCAGTGTATAAGCTTTTCATACGAGTTCCCTAACCTTGTCATATTAACCTTGTCATCTTGGGTGTTTAGGTAGAAGAGATCGTGCAGTTGCTACGGCTAAGTAAGGCGCGTGACACAGTGAGCGAGCGGCTGTCGGGCGGCGAGCGCAAGCGGTTGGCCATCGCACTGGAACTGCTGAACAACCCGCCTGTCGTGTTCCTCGATGAACCTACCACGTACTGTGCATTGTTCACATCTTGTATTATAAAGCTTGTATTATACGTGTATTTAACTAGACATACTCACGTAGGTATTTGCTGCTGTTTAGTTATGAGCTCCGATGACTATTAAAGTCATTATTTGTGTTAAGGTTTTGGACAGTAGCTTTAGCAATTCTAGCGTAATCTCATCCTTATTAAAATATTATAACTTATTTTCAATCAATACGGCGACTCCTGGCGAATGATAACATTCGAAATAGTTTTAGCGTACCTAACGTCGATCTGTATTTCAACTCAACAAAAGGCAAACTACCTATTTATTTATTTAATTAGTCATTATTGCTCAAGACACAAAAGTACAAACGGCGGACTTCATGCTACAAAGCGTTCTCTACCAGTCAACCTTTAGGCAAAGCAGAGAAGTTGTAAAAAATAAACATAAACCAAAACACATTTGAATATAAATTAAACATACTTATATACATTAATATAATACGAGTATACATGCATAAACATACATAGATACATAATACTAACATAAACTGATGGAAATACAGGTATGAAATCAGATGAAACTCTACAAAACACAACCTATAAGTCGCATTAGGTTGCAACAGACCCAGACTATAATCATTTGCGTTGCGTTCAAAAGAACAAATCAAATTCCAGTGGCCTAGATGATGTGGCTTCCTCTACGTGTGTGTCGCTGCTGAAGCGAGTGGCGCGCGGCGGGCGCACGGTGGTGTGCTCACTTCACACGCCTTCCGCGCGGCTGTTCGCGGAGTTCGACCACGTCTACGTGGTGGCGGACGGCCGCTGCGCCTATCAGGGCACCTCGGCCGGCGTCGTGCCTTTTCTAAACGAGCTCAACCTGATATGCCCAACCACCTACAACCCTGCTGATTTTGGTACGTAACAACGGACACCATTACTTTTTTGGCAGCATATTTCCTACTTCGCGACCATATCAGAATAAAAATACGCTGTGCCCATGTAAAATTACTGCAGAGGCCGTGAAGTAACTGCACAGGCCGAAGCCTGTATAGTGCTTTTCTCAAACATTTCAAGAAAATAATAAAATTAAAATAACAACAAAGCAATCAAGTAAATAACAGTGAATTGCCGCCTTTTTTATTTTTTATACAAAAAAAAAACAAATTCGACAAAGCTATTCGTACACCTTTTTTAACTGCTTATAAAAATATAACTATCTATGGTTCATAGATTTCGTTTTTTTTTTAATGAATTGACATTGGAAAAAGCTATTCCAGCACCATGTTTAACCGATTATTATAATACCAATTATGCTTTCAAAGAGATTGTAACTTGGATGTATGTATTTTTTCCTTCGTCAGTCTAATCTTAGTTGGCAAATTTAAAAAGTTAGAGCTGCGGACAATAATGTGCTTTTCATACTAACTCCATACATTTATTCACGGCCTAGTCCATAAATGTGCAACTTCTTGGCATCATTTCGTGCCATTAACGCATACATTTCGTAGTATCTTTGAGAAAAATGTTATTATGTATTGCATGTGGGCAACTATTTATGTAAAACAAAATATATTCAATTTTATACTTTTAAATTAAATTAATACAATATTTAGCTTATAGTATGCACGGACAGATTGACGACTCCTCATTTAATTTGCTACTTCGTAAGCGCTTAGTATACCGTTTATTTACCGTATTAACTCAATTTCTAGTGATAGAAGTCTCCAGTGGCGAATACGGTTCACACGTGGACCGCATGGTGGCAGCGGTAGAGAACGGTCGCAGCCAGCGCTGGCGTGACTTCGCCGTCGCCGCGCGGACGGACCGGGACGACATTGAGCAGCTCAACGCGGGCGGCGTGGAGGAGCACAACTACAAGTATGGCACCACCCCGTGCCAGCAGTTTTCTATACTTTTGAGGCGGATGCTGCTACAGACGTTTAGGAATCGGGTAAGAAGTCACGTGAATCGTATTGTGGTAACGGTTGAGAGCAGACGTTCAAAAATTTAGAATTGCGTAAGAAGTAAATACTTTGATAAAAATGTGATATTGGGTTGTTATTCTATTTTATTATTTACCGACATGGTCTATATCTAATTAAATGTCATGATCATGAGATCATGACGTTTTAATAGTGTGCCGTTTGTAAACTGCGCGTATTTTTTTAGCTACGACGTAGTCAAGTTATCAACAACAGTTATCAAGTCTGTTGTAAAGTTGTATTATACTTTATAAGTAGACTGCTCGTGTAACAATGACGCTGACATAAATATAATTGAAAAAAAAAAAGGTAATCAACAATTACGTTTAAGGCGTGATGCTGATGTTGCTATGCCATGCCAAAGCATTTCTTTACGACTATAAATAGTTATACAGCGTTAACACCACGCAAAACTATTGACTCAGTCTTCGATACACACGCTATATTTTACCATTATACTGATATAAACATGGGCTTTAACTACAAGAAACAATTTGGTTTGATTATTAACTTTATTTTTTTAATTTACTTCTTTTTTCATAATTCAGGTAGCATACGTATGCCCGTATGGCCGTAATTCTAATGTAGATATAGCAATATGAAATCTGTTGATTTCTTGAAATAAACATGTTCTCTTTAAAGTTCGTTGCTAAGGCACTGTTACATCATGAGTCAATCATAATGTACGTAACAGAGTGCCATAGCAACGGACTTTGAAAGGAAGATGTTTATTCTTTCTAGTTAGATGATATTGTATTACTTAATAGTATTTTACCCAACTACGACGTTGCATGCTTAGCACTTAGCTCAAACACAATGAGGAAAAAAGGGAGGTAATTGTTTTCCCCATTATCTAGGTAAGTGTCCATGTCAGTGTTGTGTAGCGTCCAATTACCTCACTAGTGTAGGCTAATAGGGCCCAAGACACAGAGACGTGGGTCGTTATATGGACAAAGAAAAAATAAGGCTTAATATTATAAGTCAACGTGTTGCTGGGCTAAAATAGTCCGTCTTTTGTTGTTAGTTTATACGTGTCGCTTAACTTCAAACTCGGTTAAATCCATTCTGCTTTAAGGTTGATTATCTAAAAAAAATATAACAATCTGAAAGATAATCAACCTTAGAGCAAAATGGAGTTACCTGAGTTTGAAGTTAAGCAACACATATTATCCTTTTTCACTCTTGTTATTTCAATGGATGGCAGAAATGGGCACTGGAGATAGACTAATATCTTCAATGTTTAGATGTCATGCTAACGGCATGGGCTTTACGAGACTTCCCACACATCTTCGTCAATTATCAGTATGTCCCTGAACGTACTTCTTACATTGTCTGGTGTATCATAAATGTATATAAGCCTTTAGCTAAAGGTTGATAGGCTAAGTACATACAACGTCCGGAGTAAATACTCGTTGGCTGTATGGTGTCGATATGCAATGTGTACTGAAGTGCATTGTTCAACACAAACAATAACTTTTTTGCAACAATGTAGTAAAATATAAAGAGTTAAAGTAAAATATCAGATCGTTACTCGCTTTTTATAGGTTTTTGTTAAAATGTGTTTTTATTGTCACTTACATTTTACTTGTAAAGCTTTGTAAAGCATTTGATGACAAATTAATTATCTACGGTCTCTGGAGAAAATAGATAAAGATATAAAACTTAAATATTAAATTATAATCTGTTCTTTAATAGGTTCACTAGTATAGGGCTGTGCCCATCTGATTGTGCGTAATCGAGTTTAAACTCGAAGCCTGTTTTTTCTTTCTTATATAATCAATTAATTTTATTCTGCACACCAAACGGCTAACTCCCCGATTAAGTAAGATAGATGGATGAATGGTAATATATGTTTCCTCCTCAGGGCTACCTGCAGCTCCGCGTGGGCCTGCATCTGTTCCTGGGCTTCATCATCGGCACCCTGTTCAGCCAGATGGGCTATGATGCTTCCAAAACCATATTCAACTTCGGTTTCTGCTACGCCTGTATAATTGCCATGTTTTATATTCCAATGATGCCAGTGCTTTTGGCTTGTAAGTTTTAATATACATATTGCGAATGATTCCTTTGTATCTCGTATTTAATTTAAAATATCTGGAGTGGTATAATAACTACTTACAAAACGTGTATATTAAAATTCAGGAGTGAAGAAATGCACAACCAAACTTGGTAGTCCTATTTTATATTTCGTACCATTACAAATATTCTGTATTACCACATTACTGTTTGGGAGTTATATATAGCTAAAGCGATTCTATATAATGTGCATTCTGAAAATTGTGAGAGGCTTGTGTATCGTGCCGTATCTAGGTGGTAAAGTGAAGTTGCGTAGGCGATCGCCGCGCTCCCGCGCAGTGGTCCCAGGAAGCTGCTCGTCCTTTTGGGTCGTTCGGTAGATGGCGCTACGATGTACGCGAACAATTACTTTATTCAAATAACAATATCGTTAAAATGCTATACAAACGATAAAGAATATACAATTTACATGTCGTGAGAAACAATCTGTGTTAGCTTAAAGTATCTATTTAAACATCGTCTTTTTTTTTCAGTTCCGACGGAGGTTCAATTGGTGAAGAGGGAGTACTTCAACCGCTGGTACGGGCTGAAGCCATACTACGCGGCGCTGGTGGTGTCGCGTACGCCCGCCACCGTGGCCTTCAGTCTGCTGTACCTATGCATCACCTACCCGCTCACCTCGCAGCCCATGGAGCTGTCTCGGATCCTCATGTTTACGAGCATTTGCGTCATGGTGGCGCTCATCTCCGAATCTATGGGGACGGTCATTTCTTCCACGTTGAATGTAGTTGTAAGTAGTCTACTTACATTTTTCTTAAGGATTTCATGTATTGTGTGGGGCGATGATATTCGTTCGTCTACATGAGATTTGAGAAAGTCAAGTTTACAGTCCCTGCTCATGGTAGTCACCAAGTAGTAGCCTAAGCCGGGTGGATTATAATGAAGTCCCATTCGCTGCTTCATTCAATATAAGCTCTTGCAATTGTTTCTTTAAGGAATAGGAATATAAATACACTGGCAAGAATAATACTGGATTTACGTTACCTTACTTATAATATGGCATGCGAGTATTGCGAGTTAATATTATTTAACCTCTAGTCGACAAGGGATCAAAACTTGCCAGGCTAAATGCAATTATGGTTTTTCATAATTAAAATTCAAAATGGCATTCAATGGAAGAATTTTCATAGGTCTCCGGGTGTCTAGAGGTTAAGAGACATGGAAACATTTTGTGATATAATCTCTAAATATTTCAGAACTCG
The DNA here is from genome assembly GCA_022674325.2 of Grapholita molesta. NCBI lineage: Eukaryota > Metazoa > Arthropoda > Insecta > Lepidoptera > Tortricidae > Grapholita > Grapholita molesta. The sequence continues at coordinate 19,423,296 of CP053121.2, read as the reverse complement.
GTGTTCATGGGCCCAGCATTGAGCGTGCCTCTGATGTTGCTGGCGGTGTACGGGATCGGTTACGGCGACTTGCCGGCGCCACTGTTTTGGCGGCTGGCGCGCGCCTGCTCCTTCATGCGCTACGGAATAGAGGGTCTGGTGGTTGCCATCTACGGCGCGCCGCGGGACGACTTGATTTGCCCTGACCATGTCGACTACTGCGAGTACAAGAATGTCGCGTAAGTTTCTTGCATCCGTTGACACAGTGAGTGAAGTGGGGGGCTATTATTTCAATCAGAATTGTAACTTCAACCTCTCGAACCTTACAAGTAAATGCATTATTTTTTACATTACACCAGTATTTGTAATGTACCATTAATTACCATTTTTCAGGGTGGTCATTTCCTGGTGCAAAGATTGTCTATTGCCGTTCAACGCAACGTGGTAACGCGGCTAGCGTGATGGGCACTTTTGCACCGGAGACAACTCGGGGGGGACTTTTTGACTAGTTTAGTGTATTTCGTGTCTGGTAAATTATGTTGTATCATTTATAATTGGTATGCATAATAAATTTAATTCAATCTTTTTCAGGTACTTTGTGAAGCTGATGGGTATGTCCGGTGTCTCCTTCTGGACAGACCTGGGCGTGCTAGTGCTGATGCTATGCGCAATGAACCTGGCCGGCTATTACTTGCTGCGACAGCGGCTATCACCCAACTATGCATTCCGGGCTATTAAGATTATCGGACGGTTCATCAAGACAAAAATGAGCATATCCCCCTATTAAGCTTATACAAGATAAAAAAAAACCCAAAAATAGATTTAGTGCAAGTAAGGTTGACCGAAGGCATGGATTAAAAATCTGAGAATGATGGCAAGGAACGTAGAAGACTGAAAATTTGTGATGATTTGTGACTTTCAACTTGCCATTGTTACTTGCAACTGTATTTTTTATAGACTTAAACTGCTTATTATCTTAAGGAAAAACGATTTGGTGGAAATGATTAAGTGTTTTAGCATAATATTTAAAGTGATCTTTATGTAGGTATGTAAGTAAGGTAACATAAGAATATTCTTTAACCTCGCGGTAACTTGTTAATTAAACGTACCTAAGTAGTATCCATTGTGTAGATAATAAGCTATATTAATAAGTAACTTTTTTTAAGACATGTTTTTGTTTTGTTTCATTTATTTTTCATTTAAAATCAATGAAAATGCTTAAAGATGTAAAACTTATTCATAAATGGTAATAAGAATATTTATGATATCAGTTTTTTAATATGAAATAGAAGGTCTATTTGCCCATCGTATAGTTTCAGTTGGTTTTTATTACCCACTCCCATTTGACGGTACTTAGAATATTTTTTTTAGGATGTGACGGTTTTCATCTTAATTAGGTACGAATATCTACATAATAAGTGCCAAATTCAGGACTACACATAACATAGTGGCTCTGGCATATACCTATTTTTTTTTAATTTTCGAATTTTATACATAATCATATAAGTAGTGGACTATTGTATTGTATGTATAATAGTCAAATATTGACTAACAATAATTATAATTCATTAGAGATAAAGAGTGATTACCGTTACATAGACCTCCAATGCTTTTGTTATGAGTTTTTTTTTTATGGTTTGTCTAATATTTATCCCAAAATGTCAATTTTATTGTATCTTGCAATCATGCCCGAAAATGTAGATATCTGTATTCTCGGAATCCGTGTACGTATTTACTCTTATTATAATTAAGAAGCCACCTTCATGTTCGCCTAACTTTTGCCGTGATTTTGCCAAGTTTTGGTAAATATCTATCCGAATAAAATGAAAAATAAATTATTAACCTTATCTGATTGTTTGACAGTGTTGCCATTATACCTAAAATATTAATAGCGTGGTATGTACGACGCACACAATACATTTAGGTGTTGGCGAGTGGCGAAGGGTTAAACGAGTGACCCAGAAGCATCTAGAAGGAGTAGACGTGAGGGACAAGAAAGTATCTTCTTAGTAGTATGTGGTTAAAAGTGTTGGAACGTAGTAAGTATATGCATACCATAAATAGTAACTACATATTTGGTAACTAGTGGTGGTAAGGTAACAATTAATTATATCAATCCACTAAAAATCATCTTACTCGTACAAATCTTAGATCAAAACTGGAATTTTTTGCTTAATTTGGTAACAATTAATTATATCAATCCACTAAAAATCATCTTACTCGTACAAATCTTAGATCAAAACTGGAATTTTTTGCTTAATTTTGTAACTTCAATTTGTTAAAAATAAACCAATCACTTCTTAATACATTTTTTATTTATATATATCCAAAAATCTCTCACTAAAAATAAAATCACACATTTCTTGAACATAAATCCCGCAAGTAATAAAAATAATTTTAACAAAATTTGACTAGGGCAATTTTGCCGCTATTTAACAATCCGTAAAAATTAAACAAACATAATTAATATTAATGTATAAAATATTTTTTCTAGCTTTGTATCGATTATGCCTACTTTGTGCTCTAGGTGCCTTTAGTAGAGTACATCGTGATTGTTCTTACATAGCTATAACTATTTAAGTATTTCAGAGTATGTCAATATTATTTATATACCTATTAATTTGATAATAAAAATACAGACCAACAAACTTATTAAAAGAAAAGGAAAACGCAGGCGTCCTTAATGAATCAGCACTTACAATATGAGGACGGAAAAAATAATGGAATGTTTCAATTTATAAATAATATTATGTAGGTAATTAAAACCAGAAAAGTAATTTGTTGTCCCTTTGATCTTTTGAACCCTACAATTAGATGATAAAACGATTATAATGGTCACTACGAAAATATATAATAACATGAAACTTATAGCTTTACTTTGTAGTTCATGACGGCGTCTGTATATTTCCTTCGGGTGTTTTCTTTGTGCACCGAACACAAAGAAAAAAATTGAACACCTTAACATTTTTCAACCTTTATTTTCTTCGCGCCGAACTAGTAGTGATACGATCTTCTTCATGGGTTAAGTACTGTGAATATTATCTTGATCCATCAGTATATAATGTTCAGTAATTAAATATTCATATATCACAATATCTTACATGTAGATAGTTTCTTAATACGTATATTATGAAAATTATAAATTACAGATTTATTATATTTTGTGACATATTATCATTTTCTAGGCACATCTATAATAGGCAAGATGCCTACAGTTTTTGTAATAGCAAATATTTGACTTAGCGGCAGTGAATGTATTAAACCTATTCAGAATAATTGAGTGGCGATTTACACTTAAGGAGTCAATGTTCTGTAATACAGCTAGTAATGTATGGAAGTTATGTATGTTGAAGTGGTATATGTTGATCATATACATATATACTCCTTTTTCGACCCTATATAGATTCAATAAATTAACCCTTCTATAATACATAATTACACATTTTAGCGTAAATCTTAAAACTTACGAGTATTCATATATACCTAACTGCAATATTTACGTCACAAATACTAGTCTAAATCTTAGAAAGCCTTGAGAATCATAGGCCTATTTAAAATAATTTTCTCAAATAATAAAAACATCAAATAATAAAGAGAACAATATTGCTTTAACTAAAATATCCTACGAAATATCTACAGTTTTACATCTACGAGAAATATGATGCAACTGTTATAATCCTACATTAAGTTATATCCACATTCCACTTTCCCGGCTCTTATAATAATTACATTATTTACAAATTCATGGTAACTACTATTAATGTACTTAGTCGCAAACCATTCATTCAGTAGATTCATAAAAACATTACCCAATATTCTGAGTCATATGACTGATACAAATAGGTATAAGGTGCTAACAAATTAATGATTTAAGTACTGATATTTTAAGAGATCGAGATCCTCTGCCATAATATAGCGAGACAGGAAACCATGAAGAATGAGATTTTATGCGATTAGGGACAAGGGCGACGGGAAAATAGCGCCGACTAATAACTGCGTCTGTCGTTTGCGTTTGTAAGTCATCTAACAAATCCTATTTAAGTAACATTTTCTTCTTTTACTTTGAGAGTCGAATAGTTACTATCAGCTGTTAAAATATGGGTAGCTAATTTGTTTGCACCCTATAGTCGTCCGTACATAAGTTTTTATTTAAATATCAGAACATAACTAATTAAAATGAAAAAAAGATTATTTTAAATTTGCGACTGTACAATTATTATTTTTGTTCATTTAGCATGCAGTCAGGTACAAATTTAAAATACAATAGGAATGTAAATGTATTAGCTACGGTGCTTCTAGAAATTGTGATATTTACTTAAATTCAAATATGATAAGACTCTGTGAAATACCTTAATTTTGGATTGAGATTCTTTGTTAAGGAACTCGTAACAGGTAATTCACTAAAATATAAAGTACAAGTACCTACAAGTTGCCGTGATGTGATAACATAGGTATATCTATGTGATGATTATTTAATTGTTGACATCGTACAATAATTGTCAGTTTCTTATAAGAAGATTCATAGTCTTTTTACAAATATATTCTTAACTAATCACAGCAACTTCGTTAAAACTACGCCAATGAGGGGCGTTTCCTTCTTAACGGAATAAGACTGCCATAATAATAGGCTTTTAAAGCGAAACGGTCTTTTAGTTGTATCAAGTTTCTTATTTATCTACTTAACATTAAGCTTTGTAAATACTATACAAGATTTGATTGGCTGCCGATGTAGCAATCTATTAGTTTATACATAAAACATTCAAGCTACAACTCAGATAACCGTTTTCTCCAGGTGTTTACGAATAATAAGCATTTATCGGCGAGGTCATCAATCAGATCTGACTTAAAAGGATTCCACCGAGGCGTGAACCTAATTCATTATATTGAAATGGTTAGTTACTAACATCTCTTTGAACTGGGAACATCCCTTCACCAGGATACGTACTGATCTTTTTGTCACTATAATTTCGGTTTAACGTTGAACTCCAGCAATTTACTTCGTGGTTTGCTTTTTTCCACAATATGTCAAAAGTTACGCAACAACGCCATGAAATATCGGGACACGAAGTAAATTTGCGGATAACAGATAAATATTCAATGACTCTTGGTAAGAATATCTCTAGGTTCTAAATTTAAAACGTAAACTGTTGACTGGGTTTGTCCTCGTTACACTTTTCTAAGTAGAGCGTCGGTCGGCCCGTGTCCAAGCAGGCGTCGAGCTTGGCGTGCGTGATGAGCGCGCCCTTCCTCCTCCACAGCTGTGCGAAGTCGGAGGGGTCGCAGGCGGCCAGCACGGCGGTGACGCGGTCTTCCCGGGATAAGGACACGCACAGGCTGTGGTGTCGGAGGAGACCGTTTTCGAAGCGCCACTCTTGGTTCCCGCCCGTGTTGTGACAAGGATACATTCCTGGAAGCGAATCCAATTGTGTAAGCTATTCGTTTGTCTAAAGGTCTCATTTCATATTAAAAAATGCAATGTTAACTTCACTGATAGTAAGATCAGATACCAGAATAATTATGTTCTGATCAGAAGCGTGGATGCGCTACAAAATAAGAGATGTATTTAGATTGGTCACTGACTGTGCCAGGAGGGTTGTTTCGATTAATTGGTTTAAATATTCAGACTTAGATCATCTGGGCTAAGAAAAAGCTCTGAAGTGCCAGTCTTACTGTAAGGACACGACCAGCATTATGCGGAAGCCAAAACCTTTTGCCACAAAATAATGATATGATAATCTTTTTAGTTTACATTGCATTGTTTTGTATATCTATTAGGTGTAAAATTTTAACAAGTTGAATGCAATGTAAATTTCATTTTGTTTTTGTGGCAACATCTTTTAATTATTTAAATTAATTTTGTATTAAGCAGAAATGTTGCTAACGAAACCTTAGAAATAAAGGAAAAATGGTAAAACCAACTACCTCCGGCGAGATGCGAACTTGTGACTCCGGGATACACGCCCGTCGTTGTACCAGAGACACACCTGATGGCTGTGAATTTCTCCACCATATCCTTCAATGGAAGTAGGGCAGATGTCGCTAGGCGCCTCCCTAGGAGTTCGGGTCTAGCCCAAGGGCAGTGGATTTTTCCATTATCCCTTTATTTCTAATTTAAACTTTAATCATTTACTCTAATCTTAATCAAAACAACTCCTCATCAAATTATCAATGTGGTTCTATCATCATGCTGAGCCTAGGCGCAGGCGGGCTACATTCGCGGCTGACTTTGACTAGAGGATCTCCAACATAAAATAAGTAAGAAGTTTACCTAAGGTGCCGTCGATGAGATGGCCCATGGTGTCGAGACAGCGCGCGCCCTGGCGCACGGCGCGCGGCGCGGCGGCCAGCGCGGGCACCTGCAGCTCCGGGTACACGTGCTCCAAGTACCAGCGGAACGGCTTGCACTGCAGGCGAGTACGCAGCTCCACGCGCTCCGAGATGCTGCGGTTATTTGTTGATAAGCCACTCAATTGCTTTAGGATTTCGGAAACGGTAGCGTAAATTGCTTCGCAAAATATAGTGCAAACGTCCGCGCGATGCAGTGTTGTATAAAAAAAAATACTTGACTTCTTTTTAACCATTTGCTACGATTTTTTTACACATTAGCTAATGAAACAAAGAATCAGCCGAAAGCACCTGAGTGGTTAACCATGTTTGAGTGTAACTAAATAAAAATAAATAGGAATTAGAGATTAGGAATAGGATGGTTGCAATTATATCGCCTATCGCGTCTTGCGTCATTTTCAAACTTACATACTTGTTAGAACATGACGGCTATAGTGACAGATGAAGAATATAGACAACAGACAAAGAAAATAAGAACCCCGAAACGTTCAAGCATTATTAGCGTCTTTCATTGTACTTTAATTTTGATCAAACTTGATACAACTGTCTCAAGTTAACACGCTTTCTTTTATAGACATTAGGATAGGCAATCTGGCATGTTCATTCATATACTTACTCTCCATAGTCAACTTGCTTGGCCAGCGGCTGTGACCTGTAGTACAGATCCTTGTAGTTGTCCATCCACACCTCGGCGGCGCGGCGGGTGTTCCTCGCGAACACGGCGCCCGAGCCGCCCGGGAACGTGTACGGGTGCCGCTTGCGGAACACGTGCCCGACCCGGGAGCAGGGGACTATCTCCAGGGATCCGCCGCATTGCCATACCCTGGAAATGGGTTTGTCCGATATATTATTACGCAACTACACATAAAATAAAGGGTAAAACAAAAAAGGTGAAAAATATAAAGGCCAAATTATACCGTTTTAGTTAACTGAAGCAGAGAAGACATGAAGAGTTGATTATTACTTTTCATTTTAATTCCACTCTCCGTAAGTAGTAACTTGATAGGATAGGATCTACTTTAGTAACCCTAGTATTGTGTTACTACTAGGGTTGTGCTCTATCAAAAATACGGAACTTAGAATTGATTGAGAAATCAAAGTAGATCCTATCCTATCAAAAGCGTTTGCAAAATATCTAGGATTATTAATCAGTAGCATGTACCTAAACGATATTTCTAAGTTTTCGCCACCCCAAACGTCCATCTTCATGTCGTATTTCCCCAGCTTGTTGAAGTATTTGCGGTCCATGCTGAAGAGGCCGCCGGCGATCATGGGCGTGCGGATCACCTGCGTGGGGTCGCTGAGCCGCGCGCTGCGCTCCGAGTGAGACAGATACTCCCACTGGAAAATAAGTGCAGACTTAATGGAAGAAAGTAACAAGATCACACAGAAACTTGGCGTAATCGAAATATGTTGAGTTTTTACGGAGTCGTCAAGCACTTGCACTTGTTTGGTTGTCTTGTCTGGTTTATACTGGGTTTTTCATTAGACAGGTACATGCAGTACTACTACTGGATTGCAAGTTACACCAAGTTCAAAAGAAAAAAATCCAGATTTTTAATATAAATAATACCGACACACGTAGAAAATTAAATTCTTGGTTTCAGATAAGTAAAGTAAAGGTAAAGATCAAAGAAACAAAGTAATCTGGGTTACCTTGAAGACCAGGTTCCAGTCGAACCCGCCGCGCAGGTCGGCCGAGGCGCCGATGTACTGGAACGTGTCCATGCTGATCACGTCGATCACGGGACACACCACGCGAGTCGGGTCCTGAAAACACCATATATAGTTATCAGAAAACGTTTAATATTTATAAAAAGTTATATTAGAGAATATTATGTAAAACTCTTTGCAGGGGCTCCACTACCAAAAGTAAACCGCCATGACGCATTATGTCACACCTTTATTGAAAATTCCATCGAGGGGTATGTATCCGAAAGAAATTGTAAGGAATTGTATGCCAGCAAAATCCGTATTGTCGCGTATTTAAAACTGTTATATAAGTTGTATTTAAACTTTTGTGAGTCATTGTAATATTTTATAAATGAAAACATACGGCTATACCTACTCATGTTTATTTCGTCACTCGCGCGACATGTTTCGGTGAAACTAGGTCTATATTTAAGTATTTGTGTATTATATAAAGATTGTGGTTCACTAGACGTGAGCAGACCTGATCAAACAGACACAGGAATTGATACTGTATCGTTTATTATCTCACTTAATTAAAACACCTGCACGTTTTTATAATGTTTTTAACAGTGATCGGTTTTTTGGATTCGACATACGGTGAACCACCTCAATCATTATGTTAGTATGGATATGCCCTGGGAATCCGGGCTTTATGTTGAAGAAAATGTGTTTATTTTATTACACTTTAAAACATCTAAGTAGCTGATAGACACGCGACCTACTCGCCGTTCTTTTGTTCAAATTTAACAAATGAGCACAAGTGTTCACACTGACAGCTCATTTGCTATCACCAAAGCGGCATATTTTGTACCATTTGTATAAAAGTTCGACGAGTAAGTATAAAAATCCCTTACAGATAATTTAAATTGTTTTATTTATCAATATTTCTTCGGCATCACGGGAAACTGTCGAATCTATATTAATTTTTCTACATGATATCCCGCGAGGGTGAATCCAAATAACCGATCACTGGTTTTTAAAGAAAAACTCTAGTTTTCAAAAATTGTTATCACCCTGCAACAACTAATCAATGAAAACAAATCCTCTTTAATTGTTATGACTTATGACAGAACTTTAATTACGAAGAAAGTTAAATTGTTAAAAGTGTGTAACCAGACTGATGAGTTAATGACATTGCATTTGGCGGGACAACTCAACTTGTAGGGTGACCTTGCATTTTGTGTTTTTTTTTAATACTTTTCGTGGGGTCAATCCTATTCACATCTGAATCTCCTTGTATGTCGTTGGTGAGTACTCACAACACAAGCCTTCTTGAGCTTACAGTGGGGCTCAGTCGATTTGTGCAAGAATGTCCTGTAATATTTAACTAACTAAGTAAGATTACTTGGACTTGGTCCATAGAGTAATTAGTATAATATAAGTACTATTTAACTACTAAATATTGCTTTTGTTTGTTTTCGTTTACCCCATCATCCCGGTCATTAACACGGTTGGGTAGTTTGATGCAATCCGCCCAGTATTTTGTTAAAGAAAATTTAGTCTTTGTTATGTCTTAATCGCAACCAGGATGTTTTAACGACGGGTTGACCCTGAGGTCAAACGGAGATGTCCGTCCATACGATCAGAGTTGAAGTATACCCAATTACTAGCAGCACAATTTTATTTAGTATTCAATTAAACCCATTATCTCATTAATAACTCGTATGAGTAATTGATATAAAAAGCTGTTGTTTGCTTTTAGTTTGCTGTAGCTAGTTTGAGGAAAACAGTTTTACTAATATTTTTACTGTATAAAATGAATTACTTTTAGCATTCAAAAATCAAAATGCCTTCGAAATCTAGGCAAAGTAAAAAATCTAATATGATAGAATCGCAATATACTTTTTATGAAGTTATTCATAGCTCAAAAACGGCTGGATATCATTTTGGTTGGATTTGTATCCGATCCGCAAAGCTTTTAAAATAATATGCAGAAAATATGAACGTGAAGCTGATACGAAGTACGCGGGGTCAGCTAGTCAATAATAATTACGATCACCTTCAAGATAGAACAGCAGAAGGATGCATGACAGTACCAAACAGATCGTGCTCACGTGTGAGGTGACTTTATGTCAGCTCACTGTCATCTTAATTACTGGCACCTAATAACCTCGAGCGTAATTGCTATGTTACAATGGCCCCTTGTGTCTTATTATATTAGATTTTCTGTCACCCGATAAGCTCGGCTGCCCTACGCAGAAATCAAGTATCTCAAAATTTCCCAAAAAATGTTTTTTTATATGATTCGATTCACTTTTTCAAAAGACATCTTATAATATTTTTTTTTCTTCTTTAAAATGTATAATTTTTAAAATACAGCACTTTAAAAAATTCAAGTATCTTTTTTTAACGGGATATTCTACGCTAAAGTCAAGTATGTACCATATTTCTATCTTGAAATCGAGTATCTTGCTATAGATACTTGCAATTCATATAAATTGCAAAGTTACTTGACTTCACTGTAGAAATATTGATATAGATTGCGAAGTTACTTGACTTCAGCGTAAAATTAACATTTTATTACGATGTCAAAACCTTGTAGTTATATTTTTTTGGGTTTCGGGTAGAAAATGTCTGTGACATTTATTAACTAGGTACCAGTTTAATTCAAGTAATGAAAAGCTGTTTGTCTGTTTTCTCATATGTTCATCAGTCATAGACAAACGTGAATAAAAAAGTTAAGTGCCAACTATCTCATAACTGAAGTGTTTCCCTGAATGAATATTATTTTTACCCAATTTGGTTATTTAATTCATTTATCATAAAGAGAATTAAAGAACATTGCAATAATTCAAATGCTCACCATAGGGCAAAACAGATCGTTTCTATGTGTTTAGAAAATAATAACAAAGGGTAAGTAGCTCCTAACTATAGGTAGGTACCTATCTTTTAATTTTATTTGGCATAGCTGCTATGTTGATTGCTGCAATGAACGGTACCTAATTTTATATCGAAATGAGCTTAATATGGTTATTTCTTTTAAAATTCGCTTGAATTTAGAACTTTTCTTAGTTATATAACGTAAATATTAATATTTCCTGAACTTCTTTGGTCTACTTAATTTGTATAGCTATTTATAAATAGTAGTTATATGTTACATGTTTTTGTAACTTTTTATTAGAAATTTCACTTGAAATTTAGATAAGACTCCCATATTATGTACTGTCTAACAGTCGGTTAAAAATTTCGCCATAACTTAAGTAAAGTATTTTAAAGAGTAATGTATTATAATATATTATACAATACAGATATTTGAATAAGGTTTATATGCATAATTTTTTTAATTAATGTCAAATGTCTTTTCATATTTTTAATCAAAATTCTTTGAATAGGAAATAATTTTCTAGGTGTTCTGTACTGTGTTCATAATATATTGTATGTTGATTAGTTGATTAAATTAAATAAAATATAAATATAAATTTCATTTTTTAATTCTGTGTCTTCGAGTATTTAGGTATTTATTAATATTGTGCATTCCACGGCATATCGCGTTCAGAGTTCTTTTTTATTATTTAAGTAGTTTCCTAAAATTTAAGTAATTGATGTAAGTTTGATAAGATTTTTTGATCTCTTTTCACAGGAAAAAACTCTTAAAGATATTAATTTTAAATCAACTTGCATTCAAACAGAACAGGTGCTTCTCTCCCTCTCCATACTTCAATATAGCATTTATATTGAAAAATAATTTACACAAGTATGACATACACTACATTATTATGGATCTGAATATCAGTCAAATACAATGTAGTGTAAATCAGGCTTGTGTCAAGCAGTCATCAAGAATAAACCTAAAACTAAATGCAAACATCTAAAGATACTTGTTTTTATGTAGAAAACCTTTAAAATTATCGTATTGCATTTTAGGCAGAAACTTGTTTTTGCATTTTAAAATGATTGTGAACATAATTTTGAAAAAATAATTACAGAACACTGTTGACAATATCCCGCATAATAAAACGCGACTATTTTGAAAGCTATAATTTAATTAGTAAGCCTGTAATAGGTAAAAGTCTAATAAAATGTTTTTTTCGCTCTACTGTAAAATTTGTCAAAACACAGATACTTGAATTCTGCTTAGGACAGCCGAGCTGCTTAGGCCGATAATCTGAATAACTAAGTCGGGTAATTATATAGTATGTATTGGCTCCTCTAAAGGCACATTATGCTGGCCCACTAAGATGGGCTACCATGTATAGAAAAGCTAGTGGTGTGGGTTGGTTATAGCGCGACGGGATGGCAATGAGACGGTCGTAGTGTAGGTTTTTCGGCCGCACATCAAACGGGACCAAAACGAAAACAACTGAATGTCGAATAATATAAGTGGTGTTCTAATCGCATCACCAATTTCAAAACTAACTTAACGTATCATTGAGTTTTTATATAAAAACAATTGCCGCTTTTTTCTTGTTCCTAAAAATGTTCTAGCAGGGCCTTCGAGTTCTTAATTTCAGACATTGGAATCGAATATTATTTACTTAAATGTATTTAGTAGCTACGTGTTAAACATTGAATGTGCTAGTCAATTGTGTTCCTCACTGCTTAAAACATACGTTTAAGTTTTAGATGTTAGCAATTCGCCTTATTTAATTGCCACGATGAGGAACAAATACACGAAGTGATCGTGTCAGACCCTGACCCGCCGATGTCGGGATTACGTCTAATCGTCTAGACTTTTATGATTGATAAATTAGAAAGTATAAGGTTGTATAAATAGGCAAGTTGTACGGTTATACAATTTATTATTCATATTTAAATGGTTTAGTTTATGTTTTAACATAAACCGAATATTACTAAGTTCTTCGTAATTAATAAATTATTATATTATAAGACAGTTGACGCCAAAACAGCATTTTTTAGTTATTCATCTATCAGATCACGTTATATTTAGTTAGTTCTATATTCTGCATAAAGCTGGAGAAAGCTCATGCAATACATCTCTGTATTTACCCACTGCATGACGAACAAGTTAATGGAACTCCCGATAAGAAGCACTTTACATTGGGAATATGTAGGGTAAAATAATTATAGAGCAATAGTATTAAAAACAATACTGCACGCACCTAGATTTAAATTGTTCTGTGCTTTCTTTTTATATATATAAAATTGATGCGTAATGTAAATACAGTCAGTATGATGTCATGAAAGTTCAAAGAGGTAGACTTTAGAAATGCCACTGATCAGTTTTCAAGAGCAAATAGGTTAAAAATAGGTACCTACATTCAGTAAATACAGTAACTGGCTGACGTAAGTACTTTACAATTAAAAACAATTCCTTGTATCCATGTCCTTTGCAATTAATTAGCATGTAATCGTCTTAGATCTCAAGCTTAAACTCAGGTCTTGTGTAACCTGTTACTGTTAGGTATAACAATGCAATGTAGAAACACTTACTTCTAACAATGGCGTAAAAATTATTATATTTTAGCACAGCAATTGTTCCTCAACCGCACAGCCTACCTTAGTTATAGAATAATAAATTATGCAAGTTTATCTTTAGATCAAAAATGCAATCGATTATGTCGGCACTCTAACATGAACTGCTCAAGGCCGTAGCATTCGGAAGATTGTCGAATGTCACGGCCCAAACCGGAATACGTTGACATTGGACCACGCTGTCACTCGAGGCAGAAGATGACATTACTTTCGATTACATAGTGCCATACGCGAAACACGGAACGTAAGATGTAAATGTAATAGTAAACTGTGATGAAGCAACTTGCAAGGTAACGAGCATCGACCAATAGAAGCATTTGATGCCTCTTCAATTTTGCTTAAAATAAATAAATATTACAGGAGGCTGTCCTATACTGTTTATTTATTTATAAAATATATTTATGTACACAAGGGTTCATTCATGCAAATATGAACGCAAGTGGTTAAATCAACTGAGCCTCACGGTTCAAGAAGGCAGGCTATTCAGACAATGATTTATATATCCATGTGACAGATAAAACAAACTATATCCATGTGACACATAAAACAAACACCACACAAATAAATGCCATTACTAGGATTCGATTCCATGACCATTGGCTCTTAGGCAGGGTGACGACTTACTAAGCTAGACCGGTCATCAAAACTAGTTGAAAGTCTAGTAAAATGTGCAATTTTGTATTAATATGATCTATTCGCATTACAAGTCAAAGTCACAAGAAAAAGGTTATACTTGCAAAACCAGTTTCCACAAAAATCTAAATTGGTAATCAACCAAATCCTGTTAACACAAGAGGATGACGCATTAACTTGGTTTTTATGAAGCTCAGAGGTTGTTCCATTGATTTGTAAGTGAATAATAGTGTAAAAGGTAACCAGAAATAAAATATCACATCTAAATGCTTTCAGTGTTGATTACTCAAGATTTTTTTATTATTAATGTTAGACAGTTTCAGTTCAAAGACAATTTAAGTTTTTTGTAACGCTACTGTTACTGTCCTTAAACAACATATAATTGGGATTTGGACACATTTGCAAGGAACGGTCAATAAAAACTCACTGACGATTAATCGCTGCAATCGGAAAAATACCAATAAAATTGCCAACTCGAGACGCCAAATCGTTTCCTTTAATTAACGTGATTTAGTATATAAAGTATAAAAACAAACACTAGAAAATGCAGCATTTGGGTCATATAGATTAATTAGCTAAGCGTCTTTCCTGTGGATATTGTGAAAATTAAGGCTTTTAAACCAAAATATTTGATTTCATGATATATCAACATAAACCACTCCCCTTTTTACTTAACACTATGCCACAAAAACATAACTTGTAATCACATATGTCGTTAACTACCTATCAACCACTGAAAAAAAATCAATCTATTTGATTTGACAATTGTTTGATTTAATCAAAAAATATTTCAATCAAGCGATTACATAGCTTCACGCGGTCCACATTATACCAAATTGAGTGTTTCTGGGTGGACTCAGCGCGTCGGTGAAGGGATCAGCGATGATCCTTACACAACTTCGCGTCTTCCGCTCACCGCTTGAGCAACGCGAGCGACAGGCGCCAAGAGAGGAAGTAGATATTTTTTTCTTGTTTAATCTGTGAATCAATTTGCGATTTACTGTAACGCCCGTAAAAGAGAATAAATATAGGAAGCTTATAAACGCGTATTGAGATAGATGACCTCCTAACTCATTCTGGCATTCAAAAGAAAAATGACGCAACTATGTATGGGAAGAGTACACGAGTTACTGCGTTTAAACTTAGCGTATCTGTGTCACATACGCGATTTGTTCAAATTAGCGACGATGCGACGTTTTACCGTTTCACTGAAGTGGTGGATAAGAAGGTATAAAGGTATTATATTGAGTTTTATTATGATAGGTAAGTACCTATTATAATTATTTTTATATTAAGCAGAAACGTCTGCTCAATTCTCAATCTAAATTTGAGACATCGATGCCGTAAAAAGGGTCAATACTCTTCGGTAGATGTCGCTACACGTCACCCGTAATGACGTATATACCAAGAAGGATAAGGTAGAAAAATTTGACACGTCTAAGCGGCGCTCGTATAGCACAACTGGTAGTGCACTGGGCTAGTGATCCAGTGGTTGTGGGTTCGAGTCCCGCTGCGAGTCAAATTTTTCTATTTTTCTTTCGACTTAAATACCTATTATAAATTATAATATGGAAGTACCTGAAATATTAAAACTAATAGGTGCTACTCCACCAAAGGGACAAATCTTCACCAAAGATGAATTATGGCATCAATAAAAAACCATAAGCTACGGTAACTGCTTACTACCAGGCGGGCCGTATGTTTTTTTGCCACTGTCGTTGTATAAAAAATAAAATAAATAATCAACTTAAATTTAGCATCGTATCGCTTTTCGCTTTCAATTTAGAGCACACATTAGAATGCAGTGAGTTATCCGTAAGATATACGTGAGGCAACCAACTTTCAAACTAAATCGCTTGTGAAACTTTACCTCGGACCTCGCCGATGTTCGTCTGTTTATGACACAGTCAGTGTAAGGGAAAACAGAGCGATACAACAAAACGTACAATGTTACCAACCTATTAATGAGTTCTATTGTTTCCATTGTCTGTTGTAAGCGGTTTAATGTAAATATTAACGTAAAATAATAAAGCAGGTCCGTAGAAATATTTACAATTTTACTTCAGACACTTAACTTGGTACTTATTATTATTAACTAGGAATTCTGTATCGACCCCGAATCTTTAATTCAAAGAAGCTTTGAATTACTTGATAGGAAAAATATCTTAAGACTGGAGAAGACATAGTTTAGTAACCGCGATTTTTATGTTACACCTCCGTAAATACATAATGCATTAGATGCATCAATGCATTACAAAAGGCGATACCTATAACATTTGTGATTCTAGTCTACATTGCCTGACATTTCAATAAATAAATATTTCGAGACAATCTTACACAAGTCGACCTATTTAGTCCTACGGTAAGCTCAGTAAGGCTTACTGTGTACTAGGCGACGATATATATGATAGATATATTCATATACATAGAAAACACCCATGACTCAGGAACAAATAACTGCATGTGTTCATCACAAAAAGGAATGCCCTGACTGGGACTCGAACCAAGGACCATCGGCTTCATAGGCAGGGTCATTACACACTAGCCCAGACCGATCGTCAAAATGATATTACGAAATGTAATTGCAACATGGATAACATTTTCGTTTCCTTCCATTCTCCTTAAATACAGGCATGTCGAGCGCGGTACCCGCAAATAGAAGCAAAAACCGGTGATTGATGACTGTCCGCAACGCGCGGCGGAACGATCAATGTATAAAGAAACTCTTTAACACAAGTTATTCGCAGTCCAATAAACTCAGCAAAAGGTTTCGCTGCGTTTTTGAATGAAAATGGATTTTTCATTTGATAAAGCAATTCCAATTTACGTCTCGTGTAGTTAAATAGATACATTTTAGATGGTATTCATTATGTACATATAGCGTTGTATGTACAAGTAGTAAGGCAGGTAGGTACGTACAATTAGAAAAAAATGTGTCTTTTACATAACTACCGTGTCGGAGATAAAGCTATTTTAGTATACAATAACTTTTAGATATTTAAGACCAACTTACTTAAGACTAACCCGCCTGAATATCTTTGGTCCCAATAGATATAAGAACGCTTTAGTAATATTCTTAGTAGCAGGATATATGTACACTTACCATGACTGTTACATTAAGGTTTTCGATAACGAGTATCGAGTTTACTATCTGTGCATCTCGCTTGTACTATTTTAGTGCGAACGAGATGCACAGACAGTAAACTCGATACACGTTATCGAAAACCTTAAATTCACAACTCATGGTAAAGGTACTGATATTTTTCCTTTAACCTTGATCTTTCCGTAAGCGACACATGACCAAGAATTTCCAATTTATCTGGAATCGGTGTGTCTTCGTAAGCACAACATAAATTTACATTGCTAATTTTAAGCCTAGTCACAAAACGTGAGTAACCTTCAACAACGGGCCTTATAAGACGAGTGAAGTTAAGTGGAGCTATGTTATAATTGAAGTACCAGTAACGTTTGGAGCGAGCAATGCGTATTCGTTTATATTTTTCCTGGTTTCGAGAGGTAGTGCGTCAATCTTTTAGATACTTAGTTAAGTAAAATATTCTTGTTATTTAATTTTTGTTTACATCCAAACTGTTTGATGTTGGTAAACGTTAAAAAAGTTTATTTTTACAAATAGATCTGTGTTAATCGTAAACATTTAAAAAAGGTACCTAGGTAGTTAATTACTCCGATATTTTATTACGAAAATAGAACTCTCCAAACAAGTCAGACGAAATATAGAATATGTGGCCTGGCTAGCCTGGCCTTGACTTTCTGTCCTTGGAAGATAGGTACCTAAGTATTCATTTCTTATTTGCTATGGAGTAACAGCGTAATTTCCCTCGAGAGCTGTTGGTTGTTTCTCGTATGCTTCCTTACTGTTTTCTAGTCGAGTTGCTAACAGTTAGGTCATTGGACCAAAACGTCATTGGACGTTCGGACGGAGTACCTATCTATCTTTCTATATACTTATACATATGACCGAACTATCGATACATTATTTATTCCTTATAAGTCCTAAAGTTTTGTTTCGTTTACTCATATGATATAGATACCTACAAAAACTATTAAATCATGATAGCAAAATTACTGCATATATAAATTAAAAATGATTTTGTTATGAGTTGAGTCATTGATACTTTGCCTATGATTTTATCTAGTGCTATTGAGACGAATTAAATAAACTGTACTCCATTGTGAAATGTCGAAATGACACAATTGAATTTTATTGAGCACGTTCGTATTACACCTTTAAAACTATAAGTGACATTGAGTTCTATCATGGTTGCTTAAAGTTCAGAATCGGTTAATGATAGCATTTTTATATCGATGTTTTGGTAACGATAAAAGTATATAATAAAGACTGCCAGTCGCAATTTAAAGATTTCAAAGTCGCGGCCGTAGTTATCAAATCCTAAGAAAAATCGAAATCATAATTCTATTATATTTTTATCAATGAAGCTTTCAAATCGTGTTTTTTTTTTTTTTATGTCATAGGCGGCAAACGAGCAGATGGATTGCCTGGTGGTAAGCAATTACCATCGCCCATGGGCACCCGCAACACCAGGGGAGTCACAAGCGCGTTGCCGGCCTTTAAGAGGCTTGGAGCTCTGGGAACCTTACTTACCATCAGGAACACAACACTACTCATACCTGATTTTTTTTTTTTTTTTTGGAACCTGACTGTACTACTGGAATACTCCTACTGAGTTTTCGCTTCCAGTGAGATTGGTTGAGACGGTCTCAACCTGATCTGAGTGACTCATACCTGAAAGGTAGCAGTGCTATTATGGCTGTGGTCTTCTGTAAGGAGGAGGTACTTCCCCAGTTGGGCTGCCCCAGATTCAAGCGTGATGGTCATCGCTGTGCCCTACCTCTCATAAATAAGTGTTGTTTTTCGTTCATATATTATATCCCTAAACAGACCTTACTAACCAAGTAAATAATTCTATCAATAAGCAATTATCATAGTAGCATAGATTAAGGCATCTTGACTTACAAGATATTATATGTACATACTAAAATTATGGTAGACGCCACGTACTACTGTATTTGTAGTTAGCAAAGTTGCACGCCTAGTTTCTTATAAGGTACATATTGGCAGTCTTTATTTACTGGAATCTGTTCGGTATTTCACGAGGTTTTGACCATCTCGTACGTAATCCGTCAGAGTGCTCGCTCCGCTGCGCCGACATTAGTTCGCGTTGCAACAGACCTAGTAATTGCTATCGTTTGGTTGTGGGATAACCCCGATGAAACGTTATAGAGATCATTTTGACATTAATAGATAAAATTACACCATGTGTCGACATGTTACATGACGTGGTGAATGCTTACATGACTTTGCAATAAAAATAGACAAATTAGTATTATGGCTGCAAGTAATTTAGGTTATGTGGCTAAGGTTGGAGCATGTAGCATCGTTCTGTTGTTCAGTTACCATTCAGTTAATTTATACGTAATACTAAATAATACTGAACATATCTTAGGCAATTTTATTTAATAACCGTAAAATGGTGTCAATTGGTATTGGGAGGACAGGTGGGTCATGAATGGGGAGAGAAAGAGGAGTGAGGAGGTTTTTATAGGCTATCTAAATAATCTATGTTTGTTACAAATGGAGCTATAGTAATAATCATAATCCAAAAATGTCGATTACTTGTGTACACAACAATTCTCAATCACTTGTGTATGAAATCCCAACTACGGCGTAAAGTGGCATGTCCTACAACATATATGTCTTGAAAGTTATAAAATATAATTACCTAAACTCTTAAAAAAGTAAAATACAAACAACCAGAACACTTATCCATAAAATTTAGTTTGCATAATGTAAAAAAAATAATTTTATTGAGGTTCTAATGTCAGTTCTGTCTCTACTCCCCCTATTGAACGGAAAATTTTCGTTATTATAGTTCGGAAAATATGAGGGTCCTTAGGTTTTTGCCACGTGGCGCTGTTACACTATTTTCTTATATAAGGTTACGGAGACACTACGTGAAGTTTAGTAATACGTGACTTTACAATCAGTTGGAAAAAACGCAGCTTCACTAGTAAAACATTTCTATGGAAAAATTGTAGCAACTCGCTGAAGAGATACTGGACATTATTGTCTTCTCCGCGGTGCAAGCGCACATTACACAATCAAATATCATTACGATCGACGGGGAAGTGTGAAGACACTTAAATTCGAGTCGGAAACCGAACGACAGGTGATCAAGGCGCAGCTTCGCGACCTCTTCTAGTTAAGCGCACTCGACCTCTGATGTTACCCGTTAATAGGATAATCTGCCCACTCACTTCTAATAACAGATGTAGGCTAACTAGTGTAGGTATTTGTCTATTAGATGTAGAAGTTTGAAATAAGTGTGCAACATAGTACAGTGAATTCGACATATTTAATTTTCTATATTGGAATAGCTATGCTGTTCTTTTATTTATTATTTATTTAATAAATCTATTTACAATTCTTAAAATTACATACATAGTCCCGCAAAACTGTTTACACAGTTTGACTGCGGGATCCAATCTACTAACATTAAATAATATAAGAGTCTAATCTACTTACATTAAATACTTAAATCGTTAATTTATATAACCTTAAATTACATACTTTCCAGGTAATGTTGGAAAAGGGCTTTCTTAAATTTGTTTTTCTTTGTTTCATTTCTGATAGCTGCAGGTAAGGCGTTAAATAAATAAGGTAAGCGCTTCTCTATGAGTCTATCCCCATAGTAATTGCTTACTCTGAGGACAGAATATTTACCTGCAGCAACGGACCTAGTGCCATGTTGATGGCTCATTTGAGATAGGTAACTCTCTTGATTGCTATGATGCTGATCTTACTATATGATCTTACTCTTTATATTTGTCTAGTTAATTTATTAATTTTATTATATATGTCATTTTCAATTGAGCAAATACTCACAATACTTTACTATAGAACGCATGATAGCAAGGTATATGAAGAATCAAGACGTTGGTATAAAATATTTGCACGTTCTTACAAATGCATTTTGTACCTCAGTAGAATATAAAGTACCTTTAAACGCATAACGAGCTCAATATTCTACAGCTCTTCAAAATCAATTTCAAGTGAAATTGTCCACTAATCTTGCTTACAAACAAGCAAAAAGGAAATCGATTCACGTAAACTGGTGTTGGTGACATGCGGCGAATATATAAGGAGGTGAATAAGGGGAAAAATAAAACTGCAAGTGGTTCTGCGACGGACGCCGGGACAAGTCGCGAGTCACGAGCCTTGACATTAGCATGCTGGGACGTGATCTAGTGCGAGCGCTGTAGCCCTTACCATGAGTTGTGACTTTGAGGTTTTCGATAGCGTGTATCGAGTCTACTATCTGTGCATCTCGTTCGCACTAAAATAGTACAAGCGAGATGCACAGATAGCAAACTCGATACTCGTTATCGAAAACCTTAATGTCACAACTCATGGTAAGGGTACTGTTCGGGGTTCCGTGAGATACCGGTTTTTGATTAAGAAATACCTATCGACTGTGGCCAAAAATATAAAACTGCTCCGTGTTTAACGTCTATCATTGTGGTACTTTACGAATAAGAAATAATAGCTACAGGGAGCTCAATCATTTTGATTTATACTTTTTATAAGCAAGTATTGTAACTATCGACAAAGATATGACTACTACTTTCTCACATGTTTACTATTTATTTAGCTCACCGCAAGCTAGTAAGCTATGAGCTATCACTTATCAGCTATTTATTTACACGGGATCGATTATCTTTTGTCCCTTGAAATAGCTTATAGCTCATAGCATACTAGCTCGCGGGGGACCAGTGTCTAATACCTTATAATTATGTTAATCATTAAATAACATATATTTCAATGCTACCTACCACCTTTTTTCCTGTCCTGAAAACAGGACTACGGACTGACGCAAATGCTACTGTGTCATCGTCGATGTTAGTTACACAAGAACTCTATACCCGTCGCGTTGCATATTTTTGAGATAAATAAGTAGGTTACATTTTTATTGGAATGCCAAATATGCTCCAGCATAAAACAAATGAAATGAAATCAGCAGTATACATAATGAACAATACTGTTCGATATTATAATTAACAATAAGATTACGCCACGCTGACCTGCAAATTATGTAGTGGTGAATTAACCTAATACAGAAACAATACAATGTCAATTAGTAATACTCTTTTTAAACAAAGGATTGCTTAATCGACCAATAGCATTATTAAAGATTTATAATTACAACCATCTCTAATACATATGTATTACTAAACATATTACAGTAAAATAATTTTCAACCTACTTCTTTAATACTATGTATGTATTTTTATAATATAATCCATATAATTATTTACGGCTCACTGATTAAAAAAAAACTACCTAACTACATGTTAAGTTGAAGATGAAAGTACTAAAGAACCGCGGCGGCGCATTCATATAAAATTTGTGAAGTTGCCATTTCAACAGTTTTACTTGAACTCATGAAGAATATGCTAAGCCATATTGGTTGCGTAACTAAGAATAAAAATGACCCACCGCCACTGCCGGAATGACTAAAGAAAATGGATCGGCTACACGCTCCAAAGGGACTACGATCAAATCCCGAGGCAAGCCACAGGAATCCCCATGGAAGGAGGAAACATGGTGGCTCAAAGCAATCCTGACGGCGGACGAACATCGCAGAGGCGGTGACCATTGCCAAAACGTGGAGCCATATAAAGCGAGTAACTCAAGACCCAACAAGGGCACTGGTGATGCCCTCTTCCCTATCTAGGAGACATAGGATCATAAGTCAAGTCAAAAGCCACTGCTAAAGAGGTACTATTCAATTAAATATTACCATACCGAAATATGTACGGTCTTAAGTCTGTAGAAATTCGTGGTGGTGGTGTTCAACCAATTACTTTTGCTTTTTTTATTTTAATAGGTATAGGTTTAGCTTAGCCGGAAAAAGTAAAGTATACTGAACCACTGGTGACTGTCGCAGGTAGCTGGTTGTTACTGCGACAACTAGACACGTCGTCCGACGAGTTTGAGTGACAACAACGCGTTTAGCGAGAACTCGAAAGACTGGATTCTTTTCTCTGCTCCTACGTTTGCCAGGGTAATTTTATGTGTCAACATTTCCGCTGAATTAAAGTTTAAATTAAATTAACGTTAACTCAGTACATCGGAAAATATTTCAATCCATTCAATAGATAGATAGTATCCTTTGTGTCCAAACACAATATTACTTATACAATACTCGTATTAAAATTAATATTTTTATGCTGACAATTTTAATTTTTTGTTTTTAATCTTGGATCTTATTTATGCTTGTTAATTTTTTTTTTATAGTAGGGTTTTAGAACAATTTTTATTAACCTCTTAAATAAACGTATTTAAACTTATATATTTTGGCGGCCTTTATATATATTATCTAAAAAATATAGAACCGCTAATGTGTACAAAATGCGAAAGTTTGAAGCCTTTATGATGCCTTCAGCCGTTACTATGGAACGCCATTGCATTCCTCGAACATTCGCTATTTTAGTGTAGATAACATGTTGTAGATTATACAACAAACTACATTTTACTACTTATTTGATTGCGTGTATATTTGAATGATTGGCTTTAAGTATCTATTCATTACTCATTTTAATGTTAGTTATAATTTATAACGTAGTGAGGGTATTTCTTATGTAATAAGTAGTCTTAAGTATTAAGAGGACGAGTTTTATGTTGAATTAAAAATATATAGAAACATTTATGGAGCTTCAGCCTAAGATTTTTGTTAGCATGTAGATAAACCTAACATATTTTAACTATTAGGTGACACTTGCGCCTTCCAGGGTTGTGATATGAATGGACTTAACGGGTTAAAATCGTCTTAGTTGACTAACGCAGTGAGCTTTTTACTCGGTAGAGTTAATAGTGTGACTTAGGTATTCATTATGTCGATATTTATTACTTACCTACCTAAATCTTAAAAATTCCTAGCCAATCCGCAGCTCATTTTCGCTAGAATTCATTAATGCATGGATACGTTATAATCCCCATTGCATCACGATGGCATAGTTGATGAGATGTGGTTAGTTTGCATATCTTGTTACCGGCTAATGGTCCATTCATGACAGGAAGATTGATGACCGGGCTACTTGACACGCTAGACTTTTATGTATGTATCAGATTAGGGCAGATGAGTCTTCTGAAAAATGGGCAAATTTCTTATAACATTAGTGCTATTCAATTTATATTCATGTCCTAACTAGCTAATTTAGTTGAGAATTCAAAGAAATACTGTCCAAGGTTGGTAATTTGACCTGGCTTCTTTCTCTTTTACTACAATGAATTTTATGAGACTGACAGATATAATCGTTCGAAATTTACGAATATCGATTTTGGCGGTAGCGCCGCTTGTAAACAAGGAGCGAGCGAGAACAGTTTTAGTTGCAATTAAGAATTAGTTAAGGAAGACGAGGCCGGTTGCGGGTTACATCATTGTTTTGCTCGGACGATGCCTTTGGTGAATTGATTATGTAGCCACCTGAGCCTACGTTGCGGATATTTTATCTTGTAGAATTGGTTATAATTATTTTATCAATAAATTAAATTTGTATTAGGAATATTGATATTGCTGACATTATTTCGCCGCTGTTACTCTAAACATTAATAAAATAATAACAAAAGAAGTCGAATTTTATGCTATTTTTTTCTGTTGGCCACATAATATTTAATTTGGCGCGCCAAGTACTTTTATAATATAATTCGCATTGGAACCTCCTTTTTATTTCCTATATACTGTTGTATACTCACATTTCAAAATACTATACTATACCATTTAATAACCTTAATCGAGCTCATACCCATTAAAAGGTTTTAACAATTATGTTTTGTTAAGGTTTTAACACAGTTCAGATAAGAAAGCATATTAAAGTATGTCTATTTTGTGAAGTCAAATTTGTTTATACATTATTATTTTTACTTTTATATTTTAATATTTTCTTATCTTGTAATAAACTGTTTGATATGTTTTCTTATCGGACTACGCATAATTATTTAAGTACCTACTTTAAGATTTGATGTATCACTGTTTTGAAAAAATAAGTCCCGCCGTAGTTTCTTGCCGGTATCTTCACGGGTCAGAGGTGTAGGGTTTGAACCGGTGTAGATTTTTTTTTTGACGTTCATAAGTGCATGTAATGTGCCTAAATTGAAAAATAAAGATCTTTTATCTTTTTTTTTTTTTTTATGCGTCATCTGCTAGTTTCTAAGTTACAAGTACATGTTTAGACTAATGAATTCAACATACCTATAAGTAGATACATATTTTTATTGGAACTATCAATGGTTAACAATGTTCGATTGTCGTTCTAACGTACTGTTCTATTTTACAACATCTCACACTATTGTATATTAATAAGCTCTTTAACTTTTCTCAGCTCGTGAACCTCTTCACAATAGTGAAAAG
Organism: Grapholita molesta; assembly: GCA_022674325.2. NCBI lineage: Eukaryota > Metazoa > Arthropoda > Insecta > Lepidoptera > Tortricidae > Grapholita > Grapholita molesta. Next base: position 19,397,764 of record CP053121.2, on the reverse strand, counting down.
TGAAAATATAACGTAAGAAACACTGTAAAAGTAAATACAAACCACTTGATGCCTATGCTGAGAGAAATTTAGAATGTAACAGCTGTGTGGATACTTGATAACTTAACTGGCGAGTTATTACATAAAAATGTTATTTATAATATAAATTAGTTGTATTTTTCATAATATGTATAATGTTTCTCTGGTTTGCCATATTTTCTTTGACTTTGTTTTAACTACGTTTTGCCAGTTGTATTCCAGTTTAGATTCCGCTGCCTATTAAAACCTTTTTCAAAGAATTGTCACACGTATAAGGAATCAATTGATAACCTGTCGCCATACCGCCAAGGGTTAAGAGACTTGTTTGATGGTACTTAACCCTTTCCTATGATATAAAAAAGACGTTACCTCTTTGACTCTCTGCAGCAGCGGTTCGAGCCAGTGCGCGTTGCACTCGACGTGCGAGTCGAGGAAGGTGAGCACGGGCGCGGTTGCCGCGTCGGCACCGCGCACGCGCGAGCGCATCAGCCCCTCGCGCTTGCTGTTGCGGATCACGCGCACTTTGCGGATAGCACGCAGCGCTGCGCCGTCTTCCGCTGTATGACATAAATCATTTATAGAATTAACTTTTTGAACGCTTTTCCTCTCGCTTCAAAATGTGTCGCGTACGCCAACGTATCGACAAGTGAAAAACAAATATAAACCTTATCTGTCAGTAGGACATTGCTTTGACTGCGTCCGCCATAGTCACAATAAAGGTCAGTGGAGTGGCAGGCACGACAGCACGCGACCACTTTAGTGGTTTTTGGCGTTGAAAAGGTTAAAGGCTGCGGCTGGATTAAAGAAAAAAATCTCTAATACGCACAGAAATATTGTCAAATGTTTTTGATAATTTTATGGCGGATCACCAGCAATAGATATTCGTTCGGCAATCCCGTTTGCCTGTAACCTATTTCAATACTATACTATTCGTGTATAGCTTATGCACATTCCAAAGTTAAAACAAGTTAAGATCGTTTTGAGTTTGTATTGTATCATTAACGGTCAATATGACCAGACACAATGCTTTTAACCTGACCAGACAACAAATTATCAATGCTCAGCTCATTACTTAAAGAAGTCCATTATAAGGTAAGTCCTGAGATAAGAAACATGGTTTTTGTTCATGTTTTTAATCAGTACAATGTGGCAGTAAAAAGTCATCATTAATACGGTTAAGCGCACTTACGCGTGTAATACATTAAGCAAATCTAATATGGCGAGAAGGTCAGAAGTTATGAAGTCTTACAAAAAACACGGATATTCAGTTATTACTTGATGTTACGCATAATACTAAAAATGTATATACAACAGTATATCTACCTACTATATTGGTATAACATCACCAGTAAAAGTATTCTAAACATTTCAGGATGGCAATTTTATTGAAAGATTATATTACTCATGACTTCAATGTTAGTAATACAAATTACATTTATAGCGAGTGCTAATTTAGAATTTAAGTTATATTAATTTAAATTAAAAAGATGACATACTGATATAAATATGTCGTCATTATCAGAGATATCTTTCAGAAATAGATCTAACAGTAATTGGAATAAAAACACTTGTATGAATGGGTAATATTGAGTGTTGGCGTTAACTTTTCAAGCAGCATGCGGCAATATTTCCATTTTCCCACTGTGAGTTTAAAGTTATTGAGAGATTTTCCACATATAATAGGTACAAAAATACCACTCGATCATAGGCGGCCGCAAAAAATCTTCACACCTAACAAAGGCTCATTTTGCATTGCTCAATAGTGAATGGTAGATATAGGTCGAGGAATGTCTCTAGATCACAGATAGTGCCGGGCAGTGAGCAATAGCCACGAATTGTCACGCATGTGTGACTGTAGTGCTAGCCGCTCATTCTGGCTGCTATTGCGCTGCTAGCTGGCCGGTTTATATCCTCTGTCACTATAGCTGTCACGATCTAACAAGTATGTAAGTGCGAAAGTGACGCATGATGTAAAGGGGACTAAATGGCCTCCATCTTACCCGATCTGATAGCGTGGATGTGGACGACTCGAGTTATAATCAGTGCAGTGAGATACGGATACCGTCATTTTAGTTTGACAGAATCAGTTGGCTTCTATTGCACTAACTATGCAATAGTGGGCAGTCGTCTCGTATACACGAACCTCGCTCGAGTTATTTTCCTTCATTTCCGTCACTGTGCCCACTAGCGCTATTATAAATACCTAAACCTGAGTTCGATTCCTCCTTTGTAGGCGTGTGAAGTATCTCTCTTGTTTATAGGAAAAAGCCAGAGCTGAGGTTCAGTATTTAGACTTGGACACTTTAAACAAGTTATCGTGGTGAAAGATATAATATATCGAGCAGTGGCGGCGCGTTTATACAAGCCAATTCCCGCCGGCTTGACTAATTTTACTGCAGTTCAACGGTTATCCTTGGGCTCAAGAAGAAAAGGCTAAAAAATATCGGCTCCGTCTTGCCTAAGAAAAAAGTTGACACGCCGCCACTGATATCGAGACAATAATGTGTTGTACGGATTATCCAACCAGCATACGCATATGCAATCTCCATTATTGTTAATCTATTTTAACCACATGTGGAAAGGGGCAATGATCACTTCAATTTAACACAAGGAACATGTTGTCATTTAGTATAATCATTTAAAATAATGCAATCTAAACTTATTTTAGACAATAAGATTTGTTTGAGGGTACTATTACGTCTTGTCTCCACATAACTAGAAGATGATATGAAGGACGGCGATAATGAAAGAAAACCGGGAATCAATATTGGAACGGCGTATGAATTGTACAAGCACGGTGCGCAAATTGTGTGACGCACACATTTTATATGATAACACACAAATAAGTACTTATCATATTTCTTATGGGTGTATTCACGTATTGGTATTTCATTTGTAAGGATACCGAGGATAAGGATACGAAGATAACAATACCAAATTCAATATGACCATGATTAGCTTGTAAATATCAACATTTAAATGTTGCGGAAAAATACTTACGGTTATCACTGAAGTCATCGACTAGAATTATTTCCTTGATTAGATGTTCCGGACTTCTATTTAAGACACTGCAAAAAAATTATTGTAATCAGAATAAGTTTTTTACCCTTATTTTTAATTAATATTACGATAACTGTACAATTACTAAAGGAGCTTAAATCTAAAAAATGCTCTTCAGGGATTGTACCAAGGATGTTGGTGGTATATCCTAAGTTAATTTGATATTCATTTGTACTGCTTTGTGATATGGTACTTAATTTGTTTTTTCAATAGCCTCTGCAGCTTGGTCAGTAGTAACTCTGTCTAGGAAGCTGCAGGTTCTGATTTCGATTTGCTTATTGAAATATACAGTTGATTGTATACCAGTCGTAGTTTTTTTCACATCCCACAAAGACGTGTAAACTTAAAGGATTTTTTTAAGTCATGATCACGATTCACGAAGTTGTACAATCATGTTATTTTACACACACTAAATATAATGAAAATAATGTAGTACCTGACGATGGTGCGCAGGAGTGTGGATCGCGCTTCGTTGTGGAAAGTGATGATGACGCTCGTCTGGGGTAGATCTTCGTCGTATTTCTTTAATCGGCACCTGGTGATAATGGAAATAATGCTGACAAAATGGTTTTTGTAATGAAAATATATTTCTTCGATTCTACAAAATCAAATGTAGTTTACGAAAATTGTTTAGGTAACCAGGTAGGAAGGTCAGATAGTGCTGTAAAAAGGTAAGCTTACCAAATACCGAGAATAACATGATAAAAAATTATTTAAAACTGACATAAAGCTGCAGAAAATACTGTTACGTTACTAATAAACAGCCAGCAGCAGGAATTGCTAAGCGGGCGAGGCGTTCAAAATGATCTTAACACGAATTTATAGTTATCAAAATTTTACTGTACTGTATAGATTTAAACTTTTTTTAATCAAACTAATTATGTGATTAGACACCATAATATCTTTAAATATAATCGTGAAAAAAGAGTTCGTCATCTTGTTGTTTTGATAAAAAGTTTTGATTAATTGTAATTAAATAGGACGAGTACTTCTCGGACTAAATAACAATTTCACTAATCATTATTATTCCATATTTCAAAGAGCGCTGCTATGAATGAGTGACGCGTCATAGGTTCAAATCAATTTTTTTTGAGAGGGAAATACGACTTATACACTCATTTCTGACTTTTGCGTAGCTTTGAGGAAATTGGTCCCATACAGACATTTGACGCTAACAACGAAACGAATCGATTGATAACGTAAAAAAAACAACAGTTTAGTAGTCTTAAATTGAATTAAATGAAGGCGGTGTAAATCCTTATTGGTTAATTGCAACATAAAGAAACAATTTAACAACATCGCTATGTTTATAGGTTCCTCATTACCATTTTTGGACGATTACGCTTCTGACCTTTGACACGGGACCTTGTGCTCTTTCACTTTGTGGTTATTTACTACAAAATTAATAACTTAAAGGTACTGTTTGGTTCAAAACACATTACAAGTTACAAGTTACTTAATGATAAAAGTTTAAGAATTAAGAATTTTATAATTATGCAAATGTAGAGTCATGACATCACATTACCTCTAAAACATGCCTCTGCTTTATAAAGAACTAGCTGACCCGGCGAACTTCGTACCGCCTAAAAAGTGACAAAAGTAGTGATAGCTTTCAAAAATCACGGGATTTTTGTGATTTTTTAGTTAAGTACTAAATCTCAATCAGGGCTGTGACGATTCCAACCAATCCAAGATCATTTTAATCGGCTCAGCCGTTCTCGAGTTATAAGCGGTGGAACAAACCCCACTTTCTTTTATATATATAGAAGAGAAGATAGAAGAAAAAGAAGAAGAAGATATGGCAAATGCAGCCATGTAGTTTTATAAGGCGTTATCTGTTTAGACACGTATTTGTGTCTAAAAAGATGATTCTCCTAAGCCGGTCTCACGTAAGTGTGTTCAAATAGATTCACCAGTCAATGCCGGCGACTCAATACTTGTATTAAAAACGTTCGTATTCTTATACCACTGGCATAGGAGTAGAAACTTGGCTTATGACAGCGACATAGGAATAAAAATTTCGTATAATGCCAGTAACATGTAAGCATTTAGTAAAACAGTAACGGGGCGAACATGTTAAGATATATATTTTCAACTTTAAATAATACCCGATATGATGTCAAGTTTTTGCACAACGAGTAAATCAGTATTATGGGCTAGGATGCGCCTTTATAAAACGTCTTGAAACAAGTAGCTCCTGCATACTAATTCTAATATTGATCAATACGTTTAATTAAATAATACGTGGCTTTAAATACAAGGTACGGTTATATTCCTTGAAAATATAAATATTTGATACTTTAACCAGAACACATTGATGCAATTCAATATAAATAACTTAAGATGATTGAATTAATTACGGATTTCGTACATCAGAATCGCAACTCGCAACCTTCCATCTCATATTACCAATCTAACCGCAGGTACTCGTAATGAACATTAATGTATAGATAAAGATAATAGAAACGGCTGGGCCGGCCGAAGGCGGTTAGAGGTCGCATACCTACTGCTGTGCTATTAACTAAACTGTTTCTACTCGTACTGGTTGGTATAACTTGACCTTATAATTTTGCAGAATCTATATGCCTTAAACTGAACGAGAGCTGATGCTTATCCTATATGGCAGTAAATCAAGGGTATGAGAACTTTCCCTACTTAACCACTATCATACCCTTTTGGGATAAGCGCTGTCATGGTAAAAGGGAGTATCTATCTATTTTTCGTATCTTCAGATATGTAGGAACGACTAGAGAGAGATTTATTTTTAATTTAGCTTTAAAACTTAATCGGGTCTAGATCAAATATTTATGTAAATTTTTAGGTTACGACAATAATAGGACACGTGTAATCAGTGATCAAACTTATTGGTAAGCCTGAGACGAGCGGTCGGCAAGCGTCGTGAAAAGGGCCTTGCAATTTGCGGTCGCAGACAAGCCCGCAAACCTAAGGGCGTGCTATGAGACATCTTGAACCGGGAAGCTTGGGGTCGGCCTATCGATAATATATTATACGCTTTTGCTGCGACTAATAACCAGGAAAGTGTTATGTGAAATCATACAGGACCTCAGAGCATTGTAAGCTCTTCATTTCTTCTTTTTGTTCAGCTAGAGGAAAATTTTGTTTGATACGATACCTCCACAACACGTAAATTATAGCGGATCGAGCAGTTTTTTATAGACCTGATATGTGCTAATTTTATAATCTTGTTATTGAATTTTTAACCATAAAAATTATAATTAGAAATTTAGAGAGTCTCGGTTTGAAACGCCAGCAAACAAGGAAATAAACAAACAAGGTATGGCGGATTGCCATGAACGGAAATTGAGCCAAGACACGGTCCTCGTATTTTGTAGTCGTTGTGTGAATACTTGGTCTCCAGCCAAGCTTTCCATATGGGTGGACTCACGCTTACTTGGCAATATCTTAATACTCATATAACTCAAATCTACATTTACCCAAAAAATATATAGGTTACGTTCATACTTACGGGTATCAACGAGTCACTTTTAATGGAAGTTTCAACAGAAACTAATGAATTTTATTTGCTCTTGAGATATTAATGCAGGTAATTTGTTGGCTATTAGGCCCTAGCAGCACCTATCTAATAGTTCATTTTCAACTAGTACTTATATATCGGTGTTGTTTAAAGCTTTCATTGTCAACTAAACTCTAATAGCCGCGCATACAACTTCAGCCAAAACGCGTTTAAAGTTTGTATTATAGGTAGATTAAGCTTGGTACGAACGTATTAGCTGGACGAAAAGGAAGACGAACGACGAGGTTTTAGACATAGTAGGTTTAGGTAGACGAGAAAAGATGTTTGCTAAGAATAATAGAAAATAGGAAAGGAAGAATGATAGGACATCTGATGCGACACAACCACTTCTTTTTGAATATCCTATAGGGAAAGATAGAAGGAAAGAGATGCCGAGGACGGCCAAGATATACCTATCTTAAGCAGGTCAGGGAGAAAGCTGGTGTCGCATCATATGAAAAGCTCAAAAGGCTGGCAAACGAAAGAACTAATTGGCGAATACTCCACCGACAAGAGCATGGCTCTTAAATTGTGATGATGAAGCTTGGTACAGTCAGCAGCAACAGTTGCTAAACGTGCGAGGTGAAATTGACGCAATTTTATTGTAAAGAGAATAATAACGTGTCAAGATCATTCTGAACACGTGGCTAGCTTAGCAACTTTTGGTGCTGACTGTACATTCAATAGGGCTGGCGCCCAATTTCGCGCTGGTCTTTGTGAATCAAATACCTAGGTATAAAATACTCGTTATAGGTTATAGGTCACAAAATTACTTACATGGCATTTCGCGTATCAGGCACGGCCCTATTGCTGGGCAGGGCATCGGATGCGGCCTGGTTGAAGCGGTTCCGCACGTACGGGTCGGAGTCCTTGGAGCCCCCCGCCACGTACCCCCCCTCGTCGAAGTACCGGCCCGTGCTGGTATACGGCTCGTCGACTGATGGACTGCTCTCTGTTTCTTCGATGTTCGTTTGTTTTATTAGCCGTAGGGCTATGTTCTCTTCCTGTAACAATGGGATTACCATTAGACACGCAAGCATTATTCAGAATCTGAGAGTACTTTGTTCTAATATAATTAAACTGAGAAAAAATTAACTAAAGTCGATCTTAATGATGCGGCCGTATTTAGATATATGTGTCGGTGTGACTAGAAATATAAATTTAGTTAATTGAGAAAATTAAAAATGGAAATATTTGACAATGTTGTTTACCTAAATGGAAGGTAGCTAAAGGCAAATACCGACGTCCCGTCATCAAAAATGTAGCGCTCACCAACTTATGCATGCATGTTTAACGCGAAAATGCGAGAGCTCAGCGGATGGTACCTTTCTTAAATTTATGAACCACTTCGTTCTTCTGCATAATTAAACAGCATTAAGCTATGGGCAACGCTGAGTTCTTTAAACCCGTCAACGGCTACAGACAACTTAACGATCTGGGGTCCCTAACCATAAATAGAAGTTAGTTTCATTGTTCTTTTAACATATTCTTACGCGTTGATTTTATGGCCAGGTAAAAAAAAAACATTGAGTAGGTACTGATAACAGTTAAAGAGTACCTAAAATGTAAACACATAAATCTTTGGTACATTAAGTCACAGAGAAAGATAATTAGGTACTTACATGGGTAGTCAGAATGACTCGAGTTAAGGTTAGGTTTACACCATGGTATCTTTTAAATTTTCTGGTATAAAAGTTTTATAGTTTAAGTGTAAAAGGTTTACGTTATAATATTTACGTTACCTACAATAATTTCCAACCTGCGTTAAGAGAATTACATTGTGAAGGAATCAGTAAGATAAAACTATCTCCATGTACCAAGTAGTCATAAACTAGGAACATAAAAGGTGGGCTTTATTTCAGAAATGTAAGTGCCGAGTGTACAGGTTGTTCAGTGCTAAGCACAGTTTTATTACATTGCATAGCTCGTAGGTCTTAAATAATAATTGGAGTTAGTTGACCGAACTTGCATAATATATGTACATTTATAACTATCTTTGATATGATATTATATTATTTATTAAGGTATGATTTTAAAACTATATATAAATATAATTAATGTATTAAACTGGTACATAATATCCTATAGGTACAGTAAAGGTCAAAGATATAGATGGGTGAATTGCAAAAAAAATGTACGTAACACAATGGAATATTCACAAAAAAGTGACACATAATGATGAACGTTACACAAAGAAAATTATAAAGACCGTTCCATATTGAAATTTATACATACACGGACAGGGCGAAACTATTAAGAGTTCCTAGTAAACTACTAAAACCTTAAAACATTATTGTCATAATATTTAATCGGTTAAATTTTGGAGAATATATATAGTAAGAAACTTATTTCAAACCATTTGTTAAACAATCTTATTTTGAAAGGTACACAGTATATTATCAATGTGAACGAACCTTTTTAGGTAAAAATCTTTGTGTTACGTCACACAAAAACACACAATGGAAGTCAAAATCGACGCCGCCATATACCTAATCGCGTGTAAAATGAAATTAACCTCGAATTCAGGAATTCGCAAATTCCATGCCAATTGCCGCGTAATTTATCTATAGTATAATGAGGAAACAGTAGTAAAAAACAGTTAACTTATCTGTTTTAACTGCTATCCAAATTTCCAATTTTTTTGCGACAAAACATTGAAACACAACTTTTCTCCCCACAGCTCGAAAACCAATATGGCTGACGACACGTGCGTTGGCGCAGTCGTAGATTTAGTGTTGCCAGAAGTAATAATATAACGAATGCGTTCATATTTTGTCTATAAACGCGTGAAATAGCGTAACACAAGTGTGTAACACAATGGAACGAAATCTGTCCCCGATCTTCAACACACGATTAATTAAAAAAAAATATGTTGAATCCTTTTAAAACCATTTGAATACAAGTATTAGTTTGTATTAAAGACATATATTTAAAAAAAACACGCTAAATCTACTTATAGATAAAGTTATGATTTTTTATTAACAGTGGAGTGTTGCGAGGACATATGCATTTTGTATGGGAGAGAAAATATACCTTTTCATAATTATTTTTTTAAATACTTTTTAATCAATATTGTACTGTTACAGTGTAAAATTTCTATTAGCATTTAAGTGACAACATATTAAAGAGTGGTTAAAATGAGTGTAAATGTACTATTTATTTTTTTACAGATATTTTAATGTTGAAGACATTTCATGGTTGTGGAAAGTACACTTTTTTTGATATTCACCCATTAAGATACATGTATACATATTTTGGCACTTTGGTTGAGTCGATATCTTTGACCTATTACAAGTACATATATTATAAGAAACTTTCTATACGTAGTTTTAATTTATAAGACAGATTAATCGCTGATAATTTTATGAATGTTAATTTATACCCCAAGAATACATAACTAAACGCCTTTTAGTTAACGATGCATGGGGCAGGTTGTGACGGCAATATGCGAACAAAATGACATTAAAGGCTGAACCTATATGTTTATGGCATTCACTGCCACCAACGCACATACTGTGCGTTAATTTCCATACATTTTTGGAGGGGGTTGGTATAAGTGTGAAGATTAGTCACCCTCTGCGAGTCGATTCACGAATCCATCTCGCTCTGTGCCCTTGGCCAAGAAGCTGTAACGAAATGTGTACAACTAGTACAAGTCTCGACTCGACCAATAGGAGTCACGTATTCGTATTTTAAAAAGGTTACTTTTTTGACCTCCAACATAACATATGATAATATTTATAAGCTAATCTAAATAATCTAGTGTAGTCTAGCCTTAATGAGACTTAAACAAGGCAATTAAGCATTTTGATCAATATTCGAAATTAAGCAAAATTAACGTATGTGGGTTCAAGTTCACATCATACTTTTTATATTGGTACAGTACATACATACGAGTATATAAGCATAGTTTTGGTAATGCTGGGACAGCGTACCGGGACATACGATAAACCTTACTTAGTATCAATTTTATATATACGCTCTTAAATATAGCCTATGACTTTATTTCATTGACATAACAGCAATTTGAATTTAATATACATAAATATACTATAAGTAATTTAGTAGTGTGCACCTTTATTCTCAAAGTTTACTACCTCACTAATACCCACTCCTTTGATTATGCCCTTGTTAACTTAATAAGAACGTAATCCTAGTGTTTCAACAATGTGTCTTATAAAATTATCCATCTTCCATGTTACATAATCGACATGAATATTCTTGACGACTTATTATGGGCCGAATACATTAAAGACCTTACATTCTATCGTCTTCTTTAAACTTGAATGGCCTATAATCATCTGCTATTTCAATTTTCTTAAGCATTTTATCTGATAGAACTATTTGACCTTGACACGGCGCAACAAGCTAAAACTATTCCATATGTAAATGAAATGACCATAAATCACCAGAAATAACATAGTTATATTAATAATTGGTAACGTATTGTGTAAGGTTAAAGTTTAGTAAAGCTACGTAGGTACAGTCTGCAGCAGAAATAGCTAAGCGGGCCAGGCGTCAGAATGATCTTATTCTCTTAACAATACGATTAAAGTCCCATCAAACTCATTTTGAACACCTCGCAACTTGTGCTGCTGACTTTATGTTTTATATTATCGTTTAGAAAACAATCCGGGATAACTTAATTTACATGGTTTCATTCAGAACTTTTTGAAATGCAGGTTGATGGTTACAAATAATTCTGTTCTTCTTATATCAGTATTAGATTCATGCATATGCTGTTTTACAATAAAGATGATTAGTCACCTTATAGAAGGTAAAGACACTAACTACCGTTTAATCACTTTCCCCCTGTCTCCCCTACTTGAGTCATTTTGCAAAGACATTTGCAACTAATTTACTAAAAACTTATTTTGTTTTCGATTACTAAAAAATAACATGTTATTATTTTCATTCATATTTTAGTCAGTAAGCGATTTTATTCTATATACACTAACTTTATACAATAGCAAGTAACTGTGAAATTCTTATTGTGTCTTCTTAACTATAATGTTGTTTGCTTTCTTCAAACGCTAGTCTATTTTCTGGGTTATTTCACCGGCCGTGAAAATGTGTCCAATTTGCGGCATTTCAAGATACTGCGCTGTGCTACTGGTTCTGCTATGGTTGTCTCAAATTTAAAATAAGTGCCATGCGCTTAGGCATAACATACAGTACAAGTATTAAGCCAAGTCTTTGACAATATCTGTGTATGTGTAGGGCTAAAATAGTAATGTATTTAACCTAATCCATCACGAGTGCCGAGATAATTAGAGTGTGTGTTTAAAAAGATCTTAGTTGTGCGTATAATGATAATCGGAAATCAAAATAAAAGTACAAGGTGGCGTGGTATCTCTACTAGCGTGGCAACGGCCCCGCATTTTGTAATATATACATATTTTTGCTAAATTAGTTAGGCATGCATTTCATTTTAAATACCTATTTAATAATTTCTTTGTCATGTCCATCATCATATTTCGAGCCACTTTACAAACTTATTGACTAACACAGTTGTGGTTAATATTATATGTAGTTCTCATAGCTAGGTTAATACTTATCACAGTTATTAAGTCTTATATTGAGCTTATTATCTGCATCCACGTTCCACATCCAAATATATAATAATCGATAGTACCAAAAGCCATAGCTAATATCATTTGTGTATTTTCCTTAGTTTTAGTGGATAAAATCCTTACACTGTTATATACTCTAACTGTGACAAAGTCAAATAAGCTCTAAGTACCGTCCTCGTTAACTACTCTCACGTGCACTAAGTACATTTTAACGTGACAAATTTTAATGACACTCTTTTTAACGTTCATGCCAAATCGACTAAATTTAGAACGGCACCTCGACGTGCGAAAGTGTAATTAAAACGCAAAAGTAATGCTTCTCGATTTTAACTGGGCCGTTGATGATGCCGTGGGCCCGGAGGATACGACCATTATTGTGAGGTAAATTGGCAATATAACATTTGTCGTACTGGTTAGAATCTCACGAATTAGTCATTTATCACTATGTTTAACATATATTTTGGTGTCATGTTTTAACACACTTTACTTTTAAAACATGATCGATGACTGATGAAAGTTATCCACACAGAAGATTTTTTTAAATGCATGTATAAAATGGTGTATGGGTACATAATACGTGCAACTTGGGAAGTTCTTCAAGTAGAAAACTAATGTCGTATATCATAAAATAAAATGAAAATGTCCTTATACTAGTAGTTGTACTAATCTAGAGAACTTTGGTTAATACGAAGTCTTCCTTATTTTATAAATGATTGTAATTGAATGGTAAATGATTCTAAAACGTTTCATTCCTTTGTTTTTTTCTCTCCTGTGTCTCCGACAGTTAACACCAGCATATAAATTAGATAGTGTCCATTCAAAAATATGTACTAATTTTTTTTGACTTTGGTTTCTCTGATTTTCTTTCAATGTCTACAGGAAAGGCGTGAATAAAATATGGATTTTCACCTAAATAGATTCTAACCTATCTAATATCTATCCTAATAGACCTATTTATTGCACATCGTTATTTATATACCAACTTTGAACAGAGTGAAAATCTTCTACCTGTCCAACCACGTTTCCTGCCCATTTTCTAATTACTAGTAAGCGACAGACTTGTAGCTAGGCGAGCTTTCTTCGTGTACTCTCTGCCTTCCTACAACGCGACTACGACCAGTATCGGAGAGAAAGCAATTGCTATAAAAGACTTAAATCGTTCGATCTTGTTTTAATGCATTACTTCCGTTGCGTGTGTCGTAAAATGTTTTAGCGAAAATGTCTGCCTGTCACGTCGTGAGTTTTGCTTACCGGCTTAACTAGTCTTGTACGATAATTGCGTAACGCGTGTTGATCGTTAAGTTATCTATTAAATAATATATGTATACACTACGTATATTCCAGACTAAGTACTGTGACCTTTCCTCTGTCCAGATACAGGTTTTTGTGAGCTTATTTTGAATCCATCGACACACTATGAAACAAAATAAAATGTCAACATACAAAACGAGACCCTTCCATTATAGTATTATAGTAGAGCAAGGACAGCGCTCGTAACACCGCTCGCGGAGGCCTAAGCTCTATACATGACCCTGCAATTCCATAAAAGGTTTAAGAACAGCCCGACTAACATCTAGTTAAATATTTGTATAATTGTTAGTAGTTAGTTACTTTTAAACTATTAGGAAAAACGTTTCGACGTAATTCAGTAACCTACTTGTTACCCCAAATATTGTCAATACCTGGATTGTGAAAGATGAGTGATGAGTGCCCTATAAGCCGGCTATTAAGAAGACAAGAACATGAATTGTGTACAGCTAAATAGCGAGGCGGTCACGCTTGTGGCTCAGACATTGTACTGCTTCCCACCGTACACTTGCACTTTCGAGGCACGCCGTACTTCCTGCCCGACACCACTATCATTACGATAAACTACTGAGCATCCGTAAGGGCTCGGCCATAACTTCGCGCGGCGGCGGACAGCGATGACCAGCGGATATAGATAAAGGACTCTGGTCATTTTGTTATGATGGACCGGGCAGGTAACCTGATGCCCGGTATGGATGCCTTTGGCAGCGTGTGCCTTTTGTTTCGTACTTTTTTTTCAGAGTCGTAAAATAAGCCATGTATATACACGTATTATGTAATAGTTTTATGTAATATGTGTTTATCCGTTCCCGATTGGCTACACTTTTCTTCACACCTTTGGTCGCCGCTCGTGCCCGCGATGTCGTGGCCATCCCATCAGCTCGATACCGATACGCGTAAATGCGGGTCTGATTGTGGATTTCACACAATTACTTTTAAGGTAAACCACTAATCGTCAAATAGGAATAGGAGCTGTTTGTTAATATACGGTATTTAAGTATAAGTACCTATTATCGTTTGTCGAACCATTGTTGTTTCACGGCGGTAACCACAGACAGAAGGTTGATAATACCAGCTGTACAAAACGGTTTTTACTGGTAAGGAGACTCTAATAGACTGTTCCAGAATGATTGTAATTAAGAGATTCTTCATACCTATATATTTAGCCGATGCATTACTATTTAAATACAATGACAAAATTCTATTAAGCCTACGTAATTATAGCAATAACAACATTATGTAGTCCTAGCACCCTTTATCGATATTTTTAATATTTCAGATATCGCATCATGGCTTCCTGACCTCTTCTTTGTTTCAAGTCTTTATTTTATGATGTCCACGATCAGAGGGATTAGACAGATGGAAGTCAGATAATTTCTATTTAGAGTTTTAATAAAATCTTTAAAGATTTTTTTTTTGATTTGTACCCCCAACTTTTCAGGATCACGAACTCTTTCCATGCTCATTGAGAAAAAAACGTTCCAAATTTATTATTTAGTTCATTTAGTTACGCTTTCATTTAACCTGCTATGACCGCAACAGAACGGATAAACAATGAAATTATCGGTATGCTTGTTTTCTGCTATTAGGATCGAAAAAAAAAATTGACCAGGCCCAAAGGGGTCTGTAGCAGGATTTATGCTCATTGGGCTACCAAAGAGAACGCAACACGTACAAAAGCACAGTAAATTGTATGACGATGATTTTAAATATTATACATAATATCGAGTGTTGGGTGGTCAAACCCGATAAAACGATATAATATTTGATTGAAGTAACAATCTTACGTAATTCACGTATAGTTCTAAATTCAAAATCCCATTTACGACTTATCGGGTTTGACCACGCAACCCTCGATATATTCACCTAATTTAATAAATTAGTTCAAAGTAGCTGGGTAGTCGTGGGTAGTAATACTAAAGACACATTTCTCGAATACGTGCAACATTGTTATGTGTGGGATAAAGGCCTAATCTATGACGCAAGTGCGTGGCAGTGAAAGTGCCGGCCTGACCACGTCCTTGACAAGAGATCCGGATTCGAATCGAATGTAGTTTAGGTTGGATTCTGACTACTAACGTCAAACGTTATGTAAAGGTATTTTTGACGTACAATGAAGTAAAGTCTGCAAAGTGTAAACATATTTAGACAATGATGCGTCCTAGATCATATACCCTTTAATCATGAACCATGATTCAGGCACCAAATCGTCACACCAAAGTTATGGTGTTACCGTCTTTTAGGATATAGGTAAATTCAAAACAGATGGCGCTGTATGTCTAAGAAAATTGTGACAATTCAGTAAAATATTCTCGACAGATTTATTGGATGTTACATGTTACCTACTCGTAATGTGTAATACAATGCTTACATTTGAGAGTAACGTTACCTTTTACTTCAGTCTTAAGTATCTCTGTTTATGTATTTTTCAACGAATGCAACGCTTGTTTTATAACTTTGGTTTGACTTGTAAATCATGTAATCATGCATATTTTTAATGTAAACACACACATAGCTAAATAATTGCTTAAATTAGGTACAGTTAAGTTATAAAAATGCATAATTCATCAAGGATAAATATAATACTGATTATAATTACTAAAATACTCGAACATACTGAAGCCCATCGGTAAAATATGTTTGGTTCGGGATACAACAGATTTACGAGTAATAAGAGTTTGTAGCGAGTTTGATTCTTTTCCTAGACTTGGTTCTATCTACTCAGAGTTTTTCCACAGCTCCGTGAAAGAACTTGGGCATCATTTTGGGGATTTCATTTTAAATTTAAGCGTTTATTAACACGTTTATGATCTGGCCGTCTAACTTAAATAAGAATGTTAGGAATGTTAAGAGGCTTCCTTAAGAATGTTAGGATTAGTCTGGTCTCCGTGTGGTACTTTTTGCCAAGTTGTGGAAATCTTTGATGACATTTTCAACTAAGTTGCAACAAAACCTGTTTGAAGCGTACCTTCTTATAGGCTTGCGTTAAGTAATGCTTAAGATGTACTAGAACACGTCGTTTGGTAGCAAATTAATTAAATCGACGGCGGAACCATTGTGTCTGCCACGAATCGGAATAGCTACCTATTGCTAGATTCCCTTCCGCGACTTCAGATGCTACGGGATGCATCGTTCATTTGTATCAAGAGTGGCACAAGTAAGTCTCTTTAGAATAGCCTGTATGAAATCAATGTATTTACGTTAATATAATATTTTTTATTATAGACTTTTCATTATTTTTAACCCATTATATAACATGTATTCGTTGTAAATAATTAAAAAAAGTAGTATATATAAGCTTTTTTTCTATATGTTTTTTATTAATTTAATTATAATTTGGTCATACAGTAAGATAATGGCACTAATGTTGGACGCTTTAAGCTGACAGGCACCAATGATGGACACTTAGTTCTTATTTCAAAAATCATAAAGTTATAAATTGAATATGTCCCAACAAATGCACAACACTTAACTCCTTTGAAATAAGCACTAATGTTCATGATTGGTTACTTGTCCATTACTGGTGCCGTCACCTTATGTATAATTAAACATTTTCAAATAGAAAAATTTAACAAGGGCCAATGGTAATATTTTACTCAAAAGTAGTTATGTAAACAACAATTATTTTGTAAAAAAAGTAGGCGTTCCATAAGTATTTAAAAGGTTAATGTAACTGTTTACATTGTCCTATTGATGGACTCTATAAATAGACAGCAAACAACGGACGACGGGCGCCTAAGATCGTATCAAGTCCGAACCGTGGCGAATGTCGCATGTGGACACAATCTGTGCCGCAGTGGCCTTGTCGGCCGTCCTCAAGTTGGTGCCTCTTGTGACGGTGACCTGATACCCACGTTTATGTACCTTAAATGTTACAAAATATTATCCAAAGCGCAATAAAAGGTATAAGTTTTTTTTAATTTGCAGCAAATTCCGAAATTCCCTTTTATGTTTTTTCTACTTAAAATCACGAGATGTTATGTTAATGCAAGAAAGAAGTGTTCTAAGTTTTTTTGTTCTAACTGTTTTAAGCTGTTTCGTTAGCAGTTTTCATAGGTAATCAAAATAGAATACAATTAACCAAAAAATTTCTATGCCAGTTACAAGACCAAGCATCCAAAAGCTAGATTTTATTTTCGAAGCACATGGTGTACAATATCTATCTCTAGTATCTTGTCACTTATGGGTATACAATTTATTTTTGCATATAAATATGACGAAGGGCATTCTGTGACATACGAGCTAAAATCACTTGTTTAGATTAAAATCTATTTGCAAAATCGCTAGGGAATAGCGGCGATTTTACCTGATGCCAATGTCATTATAATAAAAAATCAAAAACTAGCCATATTATATTTTACTTCATATTTTAGTAGATTACTTTCCAGCCATTCATGAAACTTGCACATCGATGTTTAAGAATATAAGAAAGTAGCGTTGTTATTACTATTACCATTGTCACTTAAAGCCATATGCTAAACTATTTAAACAAAACCTGTTATAAATATTGACCTCATGCAAATAATTACATTAGCAGCGCGTAAGTAAGCAGATTATATTACCCGTCTACGTCATGCTTACGAGCTACTTCCCACGTGCAAGTGACGCTTTCGCAGTCTACAGGGAATACCAAAGCCGAATAAATATCGAACCAGAGCATAAATGCGGTGCAAATGTGCCAAGTTAGTGTCCAACACTGAAGGTACCAACCGCAGTAGTTATGCTCAAAACGTACTGTGGGAGATGGTCTGTTCGGGTTTGAGGGAGTAAATGAGGGTGGGAAACTAACATAAAATTTGAGATGGCTTATGTCTCGTCTGTCGGTCTCGCAGTTCCCAATAACAAATTTATTAGGAACTGCGAGCCGGTTTCGAAATAACATACACATTAATAGATTTTTAATAGAGATTTTTTTTTACATTTAACATAGGGTTTTTAACTTGTTTTCGTTTTTTTATGACCACCCTATTTGTATATATTTTTACCCTGTATTCGTTACAGGCCGTAAATAAAGCTGCTGTAGCGTGACTAAGAAATTCGCAACAGCTACATATACATAATGCCAATAATGTATATGTAGTAATACTCAGTCTAATATTTTTTTTTATATAATACGATCTGCTAGTCGTATCAGCTTAACCAACAATTGCTCCGTACGTATGTAGGTGCGGTTACCTAAAGGGATTACTGAGCAACTTGCCAATAGGTATTCGTAATGTTACCGCGTAATGAATAACTGATGTCTCCCGACTTGCATTTCACGGTTCATGACTCAGCGATTCCTGTATGTAACTTAACTAGCCAGAAACCATATTAGTATTGGTTTGTCTGCAAAGAGCGTCTGCTACGAAGGAAATACCAGCCTGATACCAACGCCTCCGTTAAGAGGATAAATGCGGGTTCCCGGGGGAAGGTTTATATTTAGACGGCGGCGGCGCTGCCTGCGATTGCCATGATAACAAACTAGCCATCAAACTGGTTTCAGATCAATTATGATCGGGCTAGTGCGGATTTTTCTATTATTTATTTGGTCTTTCACGTTTTAGACAATATGATGGACAGGCAGCGAATATTAGGCCCAAACGACATTTTTGTTAATAAATATCTAATGTCAGGTTAGTTCTCAAATGGAAAAATGATACATATACGAGTGCTTACTATTAGATAGACATAGTTAGTGGCAACTAAATATACAGATACAGATCTTTATTTATTATAGCAAACAGTAAGGATGTGTTACGATATATTTGGCCAGAGTGACTGCAAGTAACTATATAATGCTGACTGTACCATTAGTATTAAAAAGGGTTAGCAATAATATTAGGTAAATAGTAGATGTATACCGTACTTCCTCAGTTTTCTTTACCAAGTCTCAAACAAGTTATCAACTGTAGGAATAACAAAATAACTTCAACTATGTATTGGTACTAGACTATTTCTAAGTACAGTATTAATACTATAGAGACACTAGTTTCTCTAGGAATGGGAAGTTTTTTTTTAATTTGCAGCAAATTCCGAAATTCCCTTTTATGTTTTTTCTACTTAAAATCACGAGATGGTATGTTAATGCAAGAAAGAAGTGTTATAAGCTTTTTTCTTTTCCGTTACCAGTTTTCATAGGCAATTAAAAAAGAATACAATTAACCAAAAAAGTGCTATGTGCCAGTTACAAGAGCAAGGATCCAAAAGCTGATTTTTTTTCAAGCACAAGGTATACAATGTATCTGTTTGTATATAAATTTGACGAAGGGCATTCTGTGACATACGAGCTAATATCACTTATTTAGATTAAAATCTATTTGCAAAATCGCTAGGGAATAGCGGCGATTTTGTCTGATGCCAATGTCGTTATAATAAAAAATCAAAAACTAGCCATGTTATATTTTACTTCATATTTTAGTAGATTACTTTCCAGTCATTCCTGAAACTTACGCACAATCTACGATGTGTAAGAATATAAGTAAGCAGCGTCGTTATTACTCATTGTCACTTAAAACCATATGCTAAACTATTTAAACAAAACATGTTATAAATATTGACCTCATGCAAATAATTACATTAGCGGCACGTAAGTAAGCAGCTTATATTACCCGTCTACGTCATGCTTACGAGCTACTTCCCACGTGCAAGTGACGTTTTCGCTCTACAGGGAATACCAAAGCCGAATAAATATCTAACCAAAGCATAAATGCGGTGCAAATGTGCCAAGTTAGTGTTCAACGCTGCTACCAACCGCAATAGTTATGCTCAAAACGTACTGTGGGGGATGGTCTGGTCGGGTTTGAGGGAGTAGTAAATGAGGGTGGGAAACTAACATAAAATATGAGATAGCTTGTCTTGTCTGTCGGTCTCGCAGTTCCCAATAACAAATTTATTAGGAACTGCGAGCCGGTTTCGAAATAACGTACACATTAATAGATTTTTAAAAACTATTTTTAAACGGCATCCACATTTAATAAAGGGTTTTTTTTTAACTTGATTAATTTTTTTATGACCACCCTATTTGGATTTATTTAATACCCTGTATTCGTTACAGGCCGTAAATAAAGCTGCTGTAGCGTGATTAAGAAATTCGCAACAGCTACATATACATAATGCCAATAATGTATATGTAGTAATACTCAGTCTTATATTTTTTTTTCTATAATACGATCTGCTAGTCGTATCAGGTTATCTAACAATTGCTCCGTACGTAGGTGCGGTTACCTAAAGGGATTACTGAGCGACTTGCCAATATTCGTAATGTTACCGCGTAATGAACAACTGATGTCTCCCGATGTTGTCCTGCCAGACTTGCATTTCATGGTTCATGACTCAGCGATTCCTGTATCACCTGTATGTAGCTTAACGTGTCGGTGTTAACTAGCCAGAAACCATATTGGTATTGGTTTGTCTACAAAGAGCGACTGCTACGAAGGAAATACAGGCCCGATACCGACGCCTCCGTTAAGAGGATAAATGCGGGTTCCCGGGGGAAGGTTTATATTTAGACGGCGGCAGCGCTGCCTGCGATTGCTATGATAACAAACTAGCCATTAAACTGGTTTCAGATCAATTATGATCGGGCTAGTGCGGATTTTTTATTATTTATTTGGTCTTTCACGTTTTAGACAATAAGATGAACAGGCAGCGAATCTTATATACTTAAAAGGAAGTTTCAATAAGTTTGTATTTAATGTCATTCATATCATAAGCTCTAACGACATTTTTGTTAATAAATATCTAATGTCATGTTACTTCTCAAATGGAAAAATGCTAAATATACGAGTGCTTACTATTTACATAGACACAGTCAGCAACAAATAGTTAGTAGCAACTAAATATACAGATACAGATCTTTATTTACTATACCAAACAGGAAGGATGTGTTACGATATATTTGGCCATAGTGACTGCAAGTAACTATATAATGCTGACTATACCATTAGTATTAAAAAAGGGTTAGTAATAATATTAGCTAAATATTAGATGTATACCGTACTTCCTCAGTTTTCTTTACCAAGTCTCAAACAAGTTATCAACTATAGGAATAACAAAATAACTTCAACTATGTATTGGTACTAGACTATTTCTAAGTACAGTATTAATACTATAGAGGCACTAGTTTCTCTAGGAATGGGATGGATTTTATAAACGGGTTTGGAAAGTTGCCGGGCATATTCCAGTCACGATCTAGCCTAATCGGGCTCACCAAACTCAACCTAAACACTTTGTAAGTAGGTTTGCTTTACTATCGTTAATTCTGAGCTATTAGATTCCTCAAGCTAAGACGAATAAAGGGTTGAGATAGAAGCATAATGCCTCTTGAATACTAAACCGTCTTTGCTAGAATACCTGCGGAACTGTAGTGCTATCATGTATTATTCATTAGTTCTTAGTATCATTTATGTAATGATTCGGACTTTAAATTAAGCCTCTAGATTTTATGGTTTTAATCTAACTTTTTTTAGGTATTTATGTACTTTCAAGAAATAATCCTACACTCGACGATTACTAAGTTGCAAGCGATGCTATAAAACGGCTGTTTCTAAAATAATTTCGACTCTTAACACGAAAGCGATAGTATTTATGTAATTCCATTTGGTTAAACTTTGAACCAGATGTAATTATTTCATGCAACGAGCGAATGACGTAACGACGTAACAGAAACAAAAGTAAAAGCTCTCGGGTGGACAGAACAGGAGCGATAACTAGCTGTTCGTTATCTAATTTTGACGGAACGTTGTTAAATAAAAACAGACTGGTCTGGCTTGATAAGGCTGTACTTACATTTTACGTAAGCAGGTGTCCGTCCTTTTTTACTTAGTAAAATTTGTATAAACTAACAACTATTAGTACTAAACTAAGCTATTTGTATTAATTAAGCACGGGGTGTTACAGAAGGTGAGTTCTACAGCTACCAATAGATTTGTAAATATAAAAATAAGAGTAAAAAAATGCTAGCTGTAGTAGTGTAACTTTAATACGTAAAAATCATAAAACTTTGATTTGATTTGACTAAAAATTTGATTTGTTTCAATTATATTTGAATTATGTATGTAGCTATATTTTTATCAACTTTGCATGTAAAGTTGAATATTGTAGCAAAGTATCAAGTAGTATCGTAGAATTATTTTTATATTAAGCAGAAACGTCTGCTAGCATATCAAAGATATTTAAGTCGAAAGAAAAATAGAAAAATTTGACTCGCAGCGGGACTCGAACCCACAACCACTGGATCGTAGTAGTAGTAGTAGTATCGTAGAAGTAAAATAAAAATACTGTGTTTATAAACATGTAAGTGTTAAATAATTAACTATTAGAAGAAAGAAGAAATCGCTAAGTGTATTTACAAAGGACCTTCCGTTAAGCCTTAAGTAGAGTTAAGTATTAAGAGTCTGTTGAAAATTACTCTAACCTCAGTGCTCAAGTTGTTGATCTAAGTTTCGGATCTGAGAAAGTAAAATTTAGCAAAAGCTCTGTAGCAGTTAACAGAAAATATAATCATTATAATGTTTGAACGAAGCCTTTGCGCAGTGAACGTCTTTCGGCTGAAACGATGATGATGGCGAATGGTTGAATGTCCTTATAACAGTTATATTATCCATACTATTTACCACTGAACCAATTGGGACAAAATTGGGCATGGAGAGAGTTTGAGCTACGATAAAGGACATAAGATAATTTTTATCCCACAACTATACTTTAAAGTCGAGTATGGCTGGCCGACGAAGTCACGAGGAAAAGCTAGTATGTATAAAAATCACAATAGGCTCCACCTACTTACCACGTGCTTGCAACTTTCTTGGTGCTCTGTTTTACTGTAATTAAGTAGCACCGAGAAATTAAATAGTGGGAACTTTTTGTTGTAACTGAAAAGTGATTGTTTTTTATTAACAATTGCGATATCTCGATCGAAGAAAATATTTATAACATAACTAGCTAACTTAGAGTAACCATAGTTACCTTGCTTAAATTTAAAAAATTCTGCATAATGAATAAAATGATTTAATGAATTACTTATACAACCAGTGTAATGAAATGTTCATATAAAGTTTTTTGCCGGTACAATAATTCATTTGTTCACACAAAAACATGTTTTCAATCAAAGAATATTAAATGTTTGTAATAGGTTTCCGTAATTAAACTTTCTGTACTCTGAACTACTTGTGAAAAATACATTTTTTTTAAAACTGTGTTAAGAGTAGTTTTGTTAAGCCAACTGCAAAAACAAATTCCTTTAGTATTTTACCAAAATGTAATTCGTATTATATATATTTACATTTATAATTATATATATATTTATTCATTTATACATATACGATGCAGTAGCGAATGACAGTCAATCGAGTTAAAAACAAACGCAAGTCATTTGTTTAACTAACTCTAATATGAGTACTTGTGTCAACACAATATTACTGCAGTAAGCAGATGATAGGCGCACGAATAAAAGATAAACATGCATTCATCAACTGATTACGCATAGTTGACGACTCTAGCTACTGTTCGATTGACGGCTTATGTCACATACTTGCATTTGATTGAATAATGATATCATTTGAGAAACAGTGTGTGTAAAACGTTTTAGAGATTTGGAAAGCAAATAATTGCTAATCGTTAGAAATAAAGGGAAATTTGAAAAATCAACTGCCCTGGCCCAGACAAAGGCAGTCCGGTTGTCCGGGGCCGTTGATTTTTTCCTTTTTGCTTTGTTTCTAAGAATTATGGTTTCGTTAGCAGACGTTTCTGCTTAATAAACACAATAATAATTTATTTTTAAGTTGGATGTAAGGTGAGCAATGTGAGTAACTTTATTTTTAAGGGAAGTCCGTCATATGACACTAAATACCAATGAGATAATGTAGGAAATTAGTTATTAGATAGACGGCCTTTCCTGATAGATGTTCTTACCCACATTGACATTACAGTGTCATAAAAATTATGGGCCGAAAAGCGGTTTGTTTATCTTTATTAGGATTCAAAATGTGATGCGGTTGAATTTCTCTAATAATCAGTTACTTCTAAGGTTCAAGTCATAAAGAGTAATGTCTGCGCATTATTTTCAAAACAAATTGAAGTTAAATGCCTGATAACAGATGCTATTATACAAAACATAGCAGTTGTTAGTTCAATGATTCTTTAAGTTCCATGTGGTCTAGTGGTTATCGATCAATACTTTCACTCTCGATGTGGAGGCACTCGACTATTTAATTGCATCAACGCGTATTGAATAACTGTGCTACAACAAGGTTTCCATTACGCCTTTGATCATTGATCACGACTCATTGATGAATTAGACCAGTTTTATCTATGACAAGACACTTTGCATGCATATTATATTACATAATATGAATGTGGGTTTTTAACGAAATCGAGTTTATGTTTCTGTTATAAAAGGTTTCTAATTGTTTGCCACGTTTATCTATTTGTAATTGTTCATGAAATATAAAAGTCGTCTATTTTAGAGAAACAAACCATTTATAGCATCAAATAATGTTCTTATAAATTGTTTAAATGGTCATGCTTTCCTTATTCAGCGCATTGAACCTGTAACTTTATACTTATTGATTTAATCCAATAGTTACTATATTGAAAAAACGTATGACCACTTTTCTAGACATATTTCTGAACAATATCTAAAAGTTCAACTCAACTATTTTGCCTTAACTACTATTCTAGTGAGAGGTAATAGAACTAAATATGATATAACAAGTTCAGTAATGGAGTGTGAACACCATAAATGTATAATAATTACAGTCTATTTGTTATTTAGTTAACCAGTTACTTTTACTTCTCACCAGAGAGCGTTAGGCGCATACCACGTACCGACCCGACCTCTCGAACCCGAAACCGAGGTCAAAATTAACTGGCCATCAACAACAATATCGTATCGTGAGCCTTATTAATTATCTTCCGTAAGTGTTTTTATGTAGATTAATGGTTTTAATATCCACTTAGTGAAAGTATACTTTTTTTACAGGCACTATTTGTCTTTTTGAATTACTTAGGACTGTTTGGAATTATTGTTATTCTGAAGCCTTTTGTGTTTTTTTTATTTACGCGGTAGAGTTTATAGATATTATGCAACACATAAGACCCGTGAAAGAGCTGATCAGATCAGTCAAATATTATATCAAGGCAGGTTCAGATACTTGGTAAACATGAACCTGCTTTGGACACTGTCGCCGACCGTATTTCTACACCGGAAATCAATCGGACAAAGCGTTAGAAATGTACATGGGCAAGTCAGAGCTTATACATATTTCATTTTCTTCATCACAAAAGAACTTAACTTTTTATCATTGTAATCAACATTAAAAGTTTATTGGTATTTAATACGTTAATTACAAATATCCTGGCTATAGCTGCAAAAGTTCAATGAAAGAGGTTAAGGTCTTTCTCTTACAATGTATCATACAATTCTAGATAAGTGGCAAGCTAATACACTAGAAACCGCTAGTGATGTGAAACTAGATTGTTAGATTAGTGGTGAAACCGCTATTGTCCGCCCCACGCCGTTACCACACCGAACGCACAATTTACTGTGGTGCAGAATGGCTAGCATAGTACCCACGGGTGGCAGGTACATAATAGACTATAATGTTTGCAAAAATAGGTAGTTTTTGTTTTAAATCATATTGAAACGACTGATGGTTTGTATGAAAAAATGGCTTTGGTAGGTAATAAAACTTATGGATTAACGAATTAACTGCTCACTGGTGTTAATTTTTCACTGACTATCAGCGGCGCTACCGCAAAACACGATATTCGTAAATTTCGAACGATTGTCTCTGTCGCTCTTATCATGCCTTAAATTGGAGTAAAAGAGAAAGATGCTCGAAATATACGAACTTCGATGTTCGCTGTACCGGGCCAGCTCCGAGATAGTAGCTGTCCTAGACGACACATATCATAAATGAAACAATACGTTAGTAGGTACATGAATAGCCACCAGTTACCCAGAAGCCTATGAAAAGTTTGAAGTTTAGTTTTCGAATTGCAATTATCATGGCAATGTTTGATTAGTCGGCTGCTACAGGATATTGCCTTTGCTTTTGTACGAGTGTTGATACTCTCGACGTCCGTGGTGATTTATAAAAATATCGTGCTAGACCAAAACATATAATACAAGGGCCATATCGTACTGTGTTATGTCTATGGCGAGCTTCCTGCTGGTGTCGTGTTTTATTAAGGCATTGTTGGCTTACGTTGCGTGGTCGAGGCGATTAGTGGTCGTACAAATTTTGCCGACGACGACTGTCAAGGAAAACTTGCTAGAGAATGCGCGCCACACCGAAAGAATCATAATATGACCAAAAATTAGTTCGTAACCTTACGTCTTTGATAAAAAAGTGTAAATAAGAAAAAATATAATTACTATACATAATAAAATCTTACAGATATGCACCTAACCACAGTTCAGTTAGCCACAGCTCATTACGACTTGTGATTTGGGTACTTCATGGCGATAAAGTTAGTGTGTAAATCAGTTACATTAAAAAGCTTATATCGTACATGACTGCTTAGAGATTTTACAAAAAATAATGATGTGTGTATAATAAGTATAATTAAAAACAAAACCTTTACTGGTAAATCTTATGTCTGATTTAATTCTTTGCCTTTATTAGATATACACAAAGTAAAGTACATGTAGATACATACTTACAAAAATTAAAATATATTCATACTCAGGAACAAATTTAATATTCATGTTAAACACATAAATAAATGCCCATATTAGGATTAAATCCGGGACCCAGCTCCTACGAGCTTCAGCTGAGTGGGTGGCCGTCAACAATAAAGTTACACTTTTATTCCTTACCTTCTCACATTTTGGACCCGGGTATGTCCTTAAACTACGTCCAACAATGAGAGGTAGGGCACAGCGATGACCATCACGTTTGAATCTGGGGCAGCCCAACTGGGGAAGTACCTCCTCCTTACAGAAGACCACAGTCATAATAGCACTGCTACCTTTCAGGTATGTAGTGCTGTGTTCCTGATGGTGAGTAAGGTTCCCAGAGCTCCAACCCACTTATAGGTCGGCAACGCGCTTGTGACTCCCTTGGTATTGCAAGTGCCCATGGGCGACGGTAATTGCTTACCATCAGGTAATCCGTCTGCTCGTTTGCCACCTTTGTCATAAAAAAAAAAAATTTCTTAATAAGTGTAAATAATTCAGCGATATTAACGCTATACATAAATATTACATTATCAAATCTCAATATGAAACATAATTTGGAAGAGGAATTACGAAATAAAATTTGACTAATAACCTATCGTGGATATGGTAAAGAGTTGAAGCGTAATTATGTGAGAGCTCCGCAAATACGAGCGCAAGTTGAAACGATTTAGGAATTACGCAATGAGAACATTGAAGTCATGACGTTTTTAACATTCTCCTTCGTAGAACGACGGAAGTACTAGATGTGGCTTGATAGTGTATTTAAACCAGATTTTTGTTCATACTTAGAAAGCGATCATTGTAAAACATACCTAAATATTTGAATTTTTACAGCATTTCCAATAAGGCATTTATGGCAATAAACACATTAATGAGATTAATTAAATGTTAATTTACTTGAGTGTAAGACATTCGAGATTATTATTTTTATATTTTCATTAAAATAATATGAAGAATAATTATCGAATTATATGTAAATATATCGACAGTGGATATTTCAAATGTCGTAAGTCGCATATAAAAGTATGTCCCTTACGACATTTGAAATTTCCACCGTCGATATTCATATAATAATATAAAATTTCAAAAAAGGCTGTCAGTCAATAGGGATTCTTTGAATTAATTGCAAGTATCAAAGCAGTCCATTTCTGCCAATAACATATATTAAATACTAAAAAACAATCATAAACAAAAATACATGATGATCTGGTGTGGAGACTAGTGGTAGTTATAGTAAACATATCGTTTCAATAGTTTTAAATCTGTGTTTTAAGAGATTGCCTAGAATTACACGGCTTGTAACATTATAATGTGCCGAATGATATTTTAACCCGTTTGAGCGAAAGTTAGTATGACAACCATAATCTTATGACGGTCATAATAGAAGTTCGGTACTGCGTGATAGTGCAAATTTAATACGCGTAATATTTTAGGCTGTGTCACGTTTCATTAATGGATAAGTATTTAAAGTAGTTTTGCCATCAGATGTAATATGTTATTAACGGTTAATTGTGTAGTCTAAAAAAACGTAAGTATCAACGTAGTACCTATGCGTCGCCACGGAGAGTTCACTATATTACACTTCCGAGCCCTAGTAAATGAAAATTATTTTATTGTCCATAAGTAGGTACTTTTTTACAAAGTGTAGAATGTAGATGGAGCATTAAAATGAACCTATAATTTAGTTATCAAGATATCAAGTTGTGTGCAATACCGAACAATTAACTGAAACATAAAAACAGTTCATTTTCTAGCTCATTTTCTGTATATCAATGTGATAATTGCCTGAACAATGAAGGTTTTACGAGGTTAATTAAAAATGTTTATTGCATCTAAAATTTACTGGCAGTTAAAATTTAATAATTATTAAGGATACGTGTCAGGCGCTGGCTAGCTGAGTTTAAATAATA
This sequence comes from Grapholita molesta, assembly GCA_022674325.2. Taxonomy (NCBI): domain Eukaryota; kingdom Metazoa; phylum Arthropoda; class Insecta; order Lepidoptera; family Tortricidae; genus Grapholita; species Grapholita molesta. The sequence goes on along the minus strand of CP053121.2, from coordinate 19,368,697 downwards.
ATTCTCACACGCAATTCTGCATTATTAAAATTTGATTAATGACCTTGCCGGTATGCGCTAAATGGGTTTATTAAGTAAATTTAAAAGTTAACATTTTTCGGAGCCTAACTGAAATAATATATTTTAATGCTACGGCCGTGCATGCATTTGTCGCCGCAAACGTTAGATTACTGATGAAGTGGTACAACTGTTTTGTATGCGTATGTGACCGCAGCCCGGCTAGCATAATTTACGGTGTAGCGCCAGAATCCATAAGTCAAGCGAAATATAACGTATGCAAGCCTAGCGTGACTTCAGTAGTATTTTGCAGAATGACTTCTGTATGATGTAGGTACTTAAGTATGTTATATCTAAACTATCGACATGTAGCTACAAGAAAATCCGTGGGAAATAAATCGCGTGTAAATATATGTGAACATAATTATTGTTGGCAGATATACTTTTTAAATCTTATTCGTAGACTTGTCAACTTTATATTTTTATTATAGTCACATATACCTATATACATATAATATTTGAAAGAGAATCTTATGAAAGTTTTATATACGTCTAATAGATAAACGAAATGATATTAATTACCGTTATAATTAATTAAATTTAGTGAAGAGCACTAAAAGTAACGATAACATCAGCAAAATGAAACATAAAGCGTTATGTTATTACTTTTTTCTGGGAAAGTTTGTACATTACTCGGAAGATATGGACAATTAAGCGATACATTAAACACCTCGGTATTATCTGTTCTATCACTCTCTCACAAGAGGCGAGAAATTGAATATAATAATAACGTCATATTAATCTAATGTGTGTCACATCAGACATTGCTTATATCTGTGATACAATAGCTTAGTAATATGCTGGATATGTTTATCTGTCAAAACACGCAGTTGGTCCAAGCGAACCTTCTAATAGTTAATTTAACTTTGGGTCATATTGTTGTGTCACTTACGCAATAACGACCATCAGCTTCCGTAGCTAAGATTACAATCTATTATCAATAACATCACAGTGAAACTTTGACGTACCTAGTAAGGCTAGTAACCTCAGGGTTACCCATCACCACGTATACTTCTTTAAGGTGAAATTGAACGCACCGTAGGTCAAAAAAAAATTTTTTTTCAATAATTCGACGAACGCTTGTAATCAAGCATACGTCCCGCTTGATGGTAAGCAGTTACCGTATCCTATGGACTGCAATTCCGGAGGATTCACAAGCGCGCTGCCTACCATTTAAGAACTTATACACTCCTTTTTTGAAAAAACTCGGACCGTATACTGTAGGCGGGCAATTTCACTTTCAGGGACACCCAATTGACTTAAATGTCAAATGAAAGTTAAATCAGTGGTCAGTTTAGTAACGACAATTAAGCTTGAAATCTTTATGTAAATCATCTTTATTCGCATTTTTCTATTACAATAACACATATTATTTATGGATTGAACATAAAACAGTAGATTGTATTGAAATTTAAAGCTTAATTGTCGTCACTAAACTGACCACCGATTTAACTTTTATTTGACAAGTATGCTAATTGGGTGTACCTAAAAGTGAAATTGCCCAGGCATATCTTTTTATTGAATAACTAAACCTATTTCGCTTTTGAAATAAGGTAGAACCATCCATCAAGCTGCTCAATTGCAAATTGCATGATACCGCGTTATTCCGAATTTAATTAATCAAGCTCAATGTCTACGCAGTTGGAAGGATGTAAATTTTTGATCATTTAAAGCTTTTCTTCAAAAAACTTAATTTATTAAGTTTGGTTGAGCTCGGTTTTATTAAATACTCAATAAAAAGAAAGTTAATGCACTTGTGAAGGTAGTAGGTATAATATATTTTTTATAAATGAATCAAAATTAGTTTTATAATTAGGTTTTACTATCTATTATTTAACTCCTTATACAGATTTATATGAGTAACTTATTGGAAACGAACTAAGCATTCCCAAGTAAGAAAGATTATGTCCATTTGAAATCCGAAGACGAAAATAAACCCATGTCGGATCAATTACAAAACATTGTTGATTTGCTAAGTCTTTTGGTTAGAACCAATTAAGTATGCTGAATTTAGTACACAGATTTGGTTTTATTTCCCAACCAGTTTTAGAATAAAAAAACAAATTTCAATACAGAATCGAATCAACTTAATCGATCTATGAATACAATTTTCGATGATGGTATAAAAATGTAAATTCGATTTTGTGGACACTTAAAAAAATAAAAGGTTATAAATAAGCACATTCATCATCAAATACTTAGTAATGCTAAATATATCAATCTTTACTTATAATAATAATCATGTGTTACTTTGTATTTGGCTACGTTGACTGCCACAAAGTATATGACGCTAACTGTACTTATTGTACCGTAGTTTCTATATTTAGATTCAGATCTCTCTCAGACTCAATTATATAAGTATATTATATACTGATAAATACTTAAAAAAATATTCCATATGAATATCACTTTAATATTAGTTTACGAACGACTTAATAAAAACTAAATTCCGACACCAATGTCACACGGTTGAATGCCATTCTGCAATAGTACAATGCTAAAGTAGTTTTTGTTGTCTCTGGTGTGCCCCGTTTCCCATGGATTTGCGATATTTTCACTAACGACATTCATTGTTGACGCCTTTCACGTTTTATTAGATCGCCTCAGGCTCAAACTTGAATTAAATTAAAAGCCATTTTTATTCGACTCTATTTTATACACGGACTTTGAAACGAAGACTATTTTTACCTAAGGCAACCGATTCAGTAACACATCTTTTATGTTACTCATGGTCATGTGAAAATATTGGAAAAATAAAACTATTTTTCCAATATTCAATGTAAAAATTGTTTGCATAATAGCTGTATCGTGGGAAGGCTGTATTTTTATTTTTACCGAAAGTTATTTTTTAGTTCGCTAGTTGTTAGACACGTAACTACACCGGGTGTACATAAGTAATGAAGATTTATTAAAAAAACGTAACATATCTAAGAATCACTTTCTGATGTGTTTGGTGAATTTGATAGGTGGGAATTTTTTAACAGCAAGCGAAAGTATATCATGACGAAGATTAACATCGCGAACATGCTTTCTTACCTACATTTCACAAAGGTCGAAAAGTACACATTTCATTGTGTTCCGTACCTCTTCACACGAATATCCTGACTGATGAATGATGATATATATTAATTTAGGTATCATAAATAAAGTTATTTTATTTTGGAATGAAGGTGTCATAAAAATACCTTTTAATGTTTTTAATGCTTGGAGCAGTACAACACAATTTATTTCCTATGTACATCATGATCACTAAGCGGCTATCGTCAGCCAATTAAATGTAACAAAACTATTGTTGGACTGGCGGTTAGAACAGTAGCGAGAAAATATAAAATAATATTCAATGATCTGTTCTTTAGATAATATATATAGTATGAACACTTGTTGTTTCTAAATAACAAAATAATGTATTTAACACGTTGGTGGACAGTAAAGGACGTCATCTGTCATAGACCATAGGAAACAAAAACAAACGCGACGCCTATAGGGGTACTGTCCGCCAAAGTGTTAAGGAAGTATAGGTAATCACATCCTTATATATTTTTTATAAATGTAAAGAATTTTATCAATACTGATTTGGCAAATTCCAACTTAACAAAACACGATTTTTACACCACGGTCCCATTTACTTGAGAAATGACGATCTATAAAGTTTGGTAGCGACTAGGTTGAAAATGTATCGGAATGTGCCAGCATTTCCAGTTACAATCGAATTATTTGGAAATACGAGAAGCAATCGATATTGCGGCAGACTGCAATCAAATAAACATTTGAAGATCAAATAGGAAACACGCCAAGACACAGAAAAAAGCTTTTAGGAAAATAGGTAGACTAACTCAATCAGCAGTAATGGCATAGTACGGTGAATTCCTTTACGGATCACAAGGGTCGATGTTAAGTAAGTTGTAGCGTAAGTAATTATTACGCGTTACCAGTGTGAAATCAAAGTTCGCAGGGTTGAACCGTGGATTCCATCGGCCGGCGACGTGATTTTCCACACTTTCCACACCGCTTTCGAGACCGAGTGTCTAATTGACAGTAATAATCGGGCTGAAAGTGATTCGATTCACTTGGTGCGTAGGTAATTGTGTTTGTTTAATTGCGTTTTTTAAAGACTCAAATGTATAATAACATTAATGACTTCGAATTGGAACTTGATTATGTCAGATTTGGCTTGGCGTTAACATTTTTATAATGAATGGTCATTTAGCCTGAGTCTTAATTGGTCAGCAATTCCCGTATCTACAGTCAAGGCCATAAATATATCTTTCTTAACAACCTTAACTCATTATTATAAGGTAAATATATAATGTACCTATACATATGTATGTCCTTATCTGCACCTTCAAAGTAGTGATGGTTAGAATTCGGGAATACGATTTTGTTTTAGAGTCGTTAAATAAGAATTCAAACCACCTGTAGCGTGCCTACTGTACCTAATAGTACTGGGCACGACGTACTTAGATGGTAAAACGTGCTTGGCGGGATGACCATATTGCTTAAATACCTGCTGCTGCTGGGTGATAAGTATAAGTTGTCGGGGTTACGTACCTGAAACAATAAATAAAAATAGATGTGGAAGTCTGTACATACATCAATACTACGTCGTATTACTAAATAATATTATAGGAGAACCATCGACCACATACTACGCACTACACGTATACGTTAAAATATATATGTACGGGCATTTACATGTATGATATCACAAAAATGTATATCACACAAATAAATGCCCTAACTGGGATTTGAAGCCAGGACCATCAGTTTTATAGGTAGGCACATATTAGGCCAGACCTATTAAAATCCTGTAATTAAAAAAAAACAATAAAAGGAGCAAATAATTTACATAACGATTTACCCAATTCGGAAGTGTTTGTCACAGTCTCATTTTTGAGATGCTAACGGAACGGATTAATAGATTCAAACCTTGTTCGTTACGTAACATGGTTTCTTTTTGTTTGTCACGCTCTGGTAACCTCCGTGGTATTTGTAATGGTATCTGATATCGAGTGAATGAATTAGTTATGCGTTGTATTGATATGCGATGCTTGAGCTGTATGAATGACTGTGTCTATTACTTAAGCAGATTACGTTACGAAGAGACATCAAATTGAATGTTTGTTTACATACGAGTAAAAATTGTTAATGTAAGTATATGTTGAGAGTTGAGGCGAATGGATTACGCATACAACTATATGAAGTACTGATTGCAAAAAGAGAGAATGAATGGAATGAATGCGTGAATGTAAATAAAAACACTTAAAGTTCCAGTTTTTGGCCAAAAGTTTGGTCTGCATTCACACAATTCGCTGTTGAACTTGCTATTGGTATGAAAAAATACTGTAATTTCAAGATCTCTCTATCATTATTTTAGATGTTGTTGTGTGCGTGACTTTAAATCTCATGAAACTACCTATACCCATATGACTCCACAGACATCCATCCATTTTAGGTCGAAAGTAACTGACAGAATAAGAATCATGCCATGCTTAGCGCATACTTGGAGTACCTACTGATCTACGATAAATATTGCGACACAGCTGGCTAAAAATAGTACAACAATAAAAATAATATAATAGTCACCCATGACGACAATAAAGAAGTGGTATATAGCAATCGATCCTTGAGAACATATTCTTTAAAATATGTATTAAGTTTTTATTATTTAATTTTATAGTAAGACAAAATAGAGATTATTCCTGGTTCCGCTTCAATTCTAATACTCTTAAACATACTTAATTATAGTACTAACCAAAATATGCAAAAAATAATAAGATTTGCAGAGTTCCTAGTCAGAGAAAGTGGATTTCTCTGCACTGGTGGTAAGTAAATTATAGGTTCTAGGTCTATGCGGCTCAGAGCCGGGCAAAGATATCTCCGTATATAAAGTGTTCAGGAAGAGTACGCTTAATTAGAATTATGTACAATCTAATTAAATGTAAATTGGTACATTTTAGCTTCGTACAGTCGAAACAAATTATATAGTGTAACAAACTTGGATTCTACCAACTATATGACGCTGACTGACCGACTGTACCTTACGATTTGTAATGAATAGCGGAGATTGTTTGTCTACTGGTATATTTTTTTGATGGGCCATTAATTAGATATTACTAACATAAACGTTTGCTAAAATTTGGACTGTAATCGAGCCACATATACCTTCAGGCAATGAGATCATATTAACTACAAATACTAAGTTGTGTTTTGTACACGTAATCATCAATATCATATATGTGACTTTGATGAGCTAAATATATTTCAGACCCACGCCTATGATCTTACGAATAACTTAATTGTCAAGGGATAAACCACCTTGTGAGTTGAAATTATGATTGACCTTCGTATTATCGTATGGCTTTTCAATATATATTTCTTGCTCGTCCCAAACTATAAGTAATGCAAAAAAGGCAAAAAAATAATTTTCATAACAGAATTTTCGTCACAAAACTGACATAATTTAACTGTTCTACAAGTCACGCTAATTGAGTACAATTTTTTTAAACTCCCTCATATAACTTGCTACCATCATATTACACCAGATCTCATCTAGAAGTATTTAGCTGTTCATACTTTACTGGCTGTCCAAAGTTTTCTAAAGTCTCGTTACGGTGTAAAGAGAAAAATCCAAGTATCCTATCTCTGTAAGTAAGTACAGAAGTACATAGGTCGATGACTTTTATATTGTAAAGATGTGCTGCTACCTACTTATTAACAAAAAAGGCAACAATAAAAGAGTTTGTCACAGTCATTATTGAGGACGTGCCGTGACTTTACAAGAAATGGTTTATGTTGTCCCTCTCTAAGAATGCAGGTTTTAATGTATTTAGTAAAACGACCAAAGTAAAATGCGACTTCATATTAAATAACGGCTTTAGCAAGTGTTGGCAACATACTTATATAAGATTTTGCTAATAACGTGTTAGCAAAACTCATCAATAATCTAAATCACCACTATGATATATAACTAGATCACTATGATGAACACATTAGAATCTCTTCATTAACACACATTTTGGACCCGGGTATGTCCTTAAACTACGTCCAACAATGAGAGGTAGGGCATAGTGAAGTACCATCACGCTTGAGTTTGTAGAAGCCCAATTGGGGAGGTACCTCCTCTTTACAGAGATCACAACCATAATAGCACTGCTACCTTTCAAGTATGTAGCGTTGTGTTCCTGGTGGGTAAGGCTGGCAACTAGGTTGTGTTTCCCTGGTGTTGCGGGTGCCCATGGGCGACGGTAATTGCTTACCATCTGGCAATCCGTCTGCTCATTTGCCACCTCTGGCATAAAAACATTTTTTTTCGGATATATTAGATCTTAATCATAAACAATATATTGTTATTCAAGTTACATGTTGATAAATATCTGTTTACTTTCACTGCACTAATGACACTTTAGTAAACAATTTAACCACGTGGCCATTGCATTATTTATTAGTACAACATACCAATTGTCCAGCCTTAATTTCGGAAATAGTGCGACAAAGATGGAACTGTAGTGAAAAACGAGAACAATAATAAAGCTACATTCGACTTGAATGAAAGCCGAGGGGTGAAACGATCGATATAATACTAGGGGTTATTGAGGGGTGCTTAATGTATATCCAAAACATTTTTTTACATTGGTACGTTCTTCCATATCATTGAACATAAACATTGGCATGTGACATATTAATTGTATAAAAGCGGGTAACTCACGTTTTATAAGTCGACTTATAAAACGTGAGTTACCCGCTTTTATACAATTAATATGTTTCAATCTCACGATAGTTTTGTGTTTAAAATTGGCATGTGACGTAAATAATCGTAGGTAGCTAAACCGTTTATGTTAAATACGACCTAATGTCACGGTAGCAATCAGAGCCAATCTGATTAAATAAAAACGAATTAAAAAGGAGATGGTTTAGTAATGACAACTTGTAATAAAAACAGTATACGAATGGATATGAGTGGTATTTCGATTTTAATATGACAAAACGTATGACAAACTTATAAATAAGGTTTTTTTACTTACGCGTGGTTTTAACTATGCGAGAGCAATAAGCATCACGCGCAAATGTTTCGCTTATCAATAAAATCATCTTTTAATTGATTCCATTGTCTTAGAAAATAAAGGTAAAACATTAAATTAGGTCTCGATCAAAAGCAAAATTGCAATTCACTCAATTATTGCATCGGCATGAAATATGTGTTGCTAAACTCAATTTAATAATTGTGTAATCACATTAAAATTCAGCTGTACAAAATACAAGTAGGCGCCGCCGATAGTCCCTCTATCGACACACAGACAGACATTTTTGTTCCTTACTACATAATGGGAGTAAACCGAGACTGAAAAATAAGCTACCAATATACCATTCAATTATAAAAACAAAAAAAAAATATGATTACTTAAAGTGCTAAACGAGTGTTTATGAATTCCATCAGAGCTTTCATTTTTTAAATCAAGGATCCGTTCAGTAAAGAGAAAAGTTTGTTTCTCTCGTGCTATCTCGTGTAATAGTTAGCTTTATCATCTAGTTAATCACCTATTTGCTGTCGCCGAGATAGTAACCCTGTCGGTACACATGTCGTAACTATGCAAACAAATTAAATACCACTTGACTGCGACTTCCACTAACCCGCCGTGAGGAATTAGGTCGTCTACTAGATTTATTTCCATAGTTTACAATTTACATATTTACTCAGCTTTAGCTGTAGAGATTTTATTGAACAAACGAAAACTCATTGTATTTAAAAGACGAACTTGGAAAACATACAAACGAGGTCAATGGTATTACTTCTGAAAACATTGACATAATCGAAAAATGTTATAATAGACCTTGTCACTTTTAAAGATCTATCGATCGATGTGCAACATGTTGATATTAAGTGCAATTTGTTGTAGTTACGAATGCGTGTAGGTAGTACTAGGTACCTGTGCAGTGCCTTCCCCTTGAAATTATGAATTAAAAATATTTTGTCCAACAATTTTATTATAGGTACTAGGTACTCCTAAAGCAGCGGCCCTAAAACACATCTTCTGTAAGAATTTCTTCAGAATTCGGTTTATAGTTTACGAGTTGGATGTTTTTGACGATGGTGAGACTACATGGGTTCCGTATGTGCCATTTTCACTATGAAACCCTAAAAATACTAAGCCGTTGTATAGTTTGTTGATCCAGAGTTGTCCGGAAGTGTAATCAACCTTACTTACGCCAAATTTATAGAAAATGTGATGTACCGTAAAATTTTCTTAAAGTAATTCATTCGATGCTTGGATTACCTATTCAAGAACATATTTTTTTTACAGTCATAACATTTTTTTGTGATTATTTCCTTGTTTTTTTTTAACACTTTGTAAGTTTATTAAAAATATAAGGAACGATTTTTATGATATTATTATATTCATTATACTCAAATAATACCAAAGGTAGTTTGAACCTTTTTGTATTATAAAAAAACATAAAATGTGACATTTTTTTAAATTACGTCTTTTAAGTAACTTTTTTAAATAGGCATGTACCCGGCTATAAGTAGAATTAAACCACATAAAATAAACGATTGTAACAAACTTACTGCCCACTCCGATGTGATTCAGATATAACTACATTTATGTCTAATATAAACACATAATATTGCGTAACTAATAATTTACCCTCGTGTTGAGAATGGGGCCAGTGCGTTCTATAATTTTTACCTATCATTCATAATTGACCGTCTGCTTGCCCCACTGCCTCAGTGGCGCGCAATTGGCAGCTGGCAATCCGGAAGAAGGTAAACAATCATTAATTAATTAAGACGCAATCTTTGCTTTTCATTCTTCACGCAATCTGCCCGACACGCTACTTTGATGCTATTGCACTTCAGTGGTTTCTAACCTCAAAATCGTCACGGCGTCGTTTGATGTCAATAAATCATTATATGACAGTGGGCATCTTAGCGCCAGGTTTACTATGAATACTTCCCTTAATTACTAATTTAACAAAATTGCAATAACATTTCTAGGATTCTTGAAGAATCACGATTGTTAAAAACAAAGTAATAGTGAGAACATCACACAATAAAGACTGTCTGAGAATGTAACTGTCGTTCGATACAATTTTGCTTTCTGTACATATCAACGGTACATTACGGTTTGTTACAATATAATCAGTTGTCAACAACAGTTACCGTTGAAACTAAGTTATAAAAACTTTATCCCACTAAATTTATACATATCAACAGAAAAACGAAAAAAAAATGGCCAAAAGGCGAATTTAGTAGGTTCATAAGTTGAAAATTGCCTGCAGCTTCTTGGTACATCTTTTTATTATCTTTTATTTCAATTTGTGTCAAAAGCGTTTGCATGAAAATGTATAAAACTGTCAGATATCCGAATTAACTTTTAAGCGTCAGCAGTAATAACTGAATTCTGATGCAGTGACGAAGACAGTAGCTGGTATTTATTACCTCCGGTTGTATTTGCATAAATGGCCTGAGCAGAATGCATGCCATTTACATAACTACATTAATTTTGAATGAATGTGTTGAACAACAAATTAATAATAAAATAGATATTTAGTAGATAATAATATTAAAGTGCTTTTAATGTCAGAATCAAGACAGTCCAATTTCGCTCGTGTGAATATCGAACATAGAAAAAACTATTTTTGCCACGCACACGCCATTTTTAAACCATCTAGACAAACAGGGCGTTGAGGGCATAAATCTTATCCTTTTAATATTAGTTTGTACTTATGATAGAACTTTTAATATTTATTTATCCTTCACGTTTAGTGTTAGATTATAAATTGTTACTTGGAAAGAGATATAGGATAGATCTTATGTTGCAATTATTTTATACATGTAACACTGCAAAGTACAGGAGTACTAAACAAGACGAGAAGAGGTTCGTCGTTGCCTATACGACTACGCCGGCGAATTCTAGAAATAAATCAAAGGAATGTCATAAAATTCGGCCACAGGAGTCGTGGGTAGGACATAGTCCGAGCCCCAGATTCGACGCCGCATGATTTGTGAAGTGACCCAATAATTCTAGTCACGCACGTGAAAGCGACCCAAAATCGTATTCTAAACGTTTTTTAAAACGGACTCAAATGAACATAATTATCATACCACTTCCTAATCTTCAGAACACAGGAGGCAAGTTAATACTCACTACGGCTACTTACTCATGTTACGGCGCGCACATATCTTTCTCCTACAGTTATTAAAAATATTCCTTATATCATTAAAAATATGTTAGAATAAGGTCATTTAGAGCAAATACCATCTTGAGGCATCAATTTATCTAAGAAAACAGTTCCCATTTTTTATGTTTTAGAAGTTCTCAGTATTAACCGTGTTCTCTTTTTCTGTAAAGAAAATGACATCACTTGGAACGGTAATTTACCTGTACACCATGTATGTATTCAGAGTATGCGCGACTATCCTTTTATATATAATTTGTGGAAAACTTTAATTTTGGCTCGACTATTTATGTAATAAATTATCACCCTTACGTCGTGTAAGTGTAATATGAAACGTACACAATAATTTGGCACTTCACCTGTTCCGTTCTCAGCACCTTTCCGTGCCGAAGATGGCAAAGGTGCTAAACGCCGTTGTGTTCTATTAGTAACATAGTTTAGCAACTTAGACAATTTCTCTTTCAATATGTAATATGTTTATGAAAAAAATAATAGTTTCTGCCCCAGCAGGTAAAGGTTTTAACACTATGTCGCAGCAAAGTGGTTATAATTGTAATATAATTATAATAATAGTTATAGGACACGAGTTATAGGACGAACGTACCATGTACGGTCAGGGACTTTAATTGTTGAGCCATATAGGGTTCACCTTACATTGGGCATTTCATAGTGTAAGTATTAAACAAATGAAAATAGCCTGAACCGTAAGTGGCTCAACAATTAAAGTCGGTGACTGTGCCTATAAATATATGTATATAAGTAGTACCTACAACACAAGCGTTATTGAGTTTATTGTGGGGCAAGGTCAAATTTTGTAAAAATTGATATATCTCACTAGGGATATGTTTGAATGTTGCCTGTAATCAACTTTTCGCGACATACCAATTTAAAATAGTAAAACATGTCAACAAAAAGCAAAAAAATATCTTCATATATACTAAAATATCACTAAAGAGCTAACTTTTGTTTTGTTAAGATTATAATTGAGACACAGAAATGGCGGTCTAAAAATATGCCCTCAATCCCTCTAACTTTGAACCTTTTGAAGATCCGGGAATCTGAAAAATTCACGAAAATAAGTCCTTAAACAAACTTTCACCGAAATATATTTTTAAGATTAGGTTTTTGCAAACACTCCATCTTTCGCAAGTGTTGCGAAGATACAAGTTTATTCCTTGTACGCTTTTATTGATCCTATGAAGTCAGGGAACGTTCCATTGTGCTTGGTCTGATACACGCACTTGCCCGTTTTTATTATTTCTTGCATCGATTTATTCCCAAATAACATTTTTTTTTTCTTAAGTTGTGACTACTTCCTTATGTGCTCACGGTACTCTTATTCCATTCCTCAAAAAATGTAACATAAAAATCACTGTGACATCTAATTGATAAATGATAACCTATTTTTTTTCATTAAGTGTTCATACTTTTTTTGTTGTTAAGACTAACCATTGATTCCACCAATGCATATAAGTTCTAACCTAGACATCTCTGTTATCTACTCTATAAGAATAGCCATCAGGCTGTTTCACCCATCAAGGGTAAGTAGATGCTAGTTTTTGAATTATTATTTATTTAATTTTGGACCCGGGTATGTCCTTAAACTACGTCCAACAATGAGAGGTAGGGCACAGCGATGACCATCACGCTTGAATCTGGGGCAGCCCAACTGGGGAAGTACCTCCTCCTTACAGAAGACCACAGCCATAATAGCACTGCTACTTTCAGGTATGTAGTGTTGTTGTTCCTGATGGTGAGTAAGGTTCCCAGAGCTCCAACCCCCCTTAAAGGCCGGCAACGCGCCTGTGACTCCCCTGGTGTTGCGGGTGCCCTTGGGCGACGGTAATTGCTTGCCATCAGGCAATCCGTCTGCTCGTTTGCCGCCTATGTCATAAAAAAAAAAAAATTAACGCATAATTGTTACATTGTAGGCAACGTTTAAAACCTAGCATTAGGCAATGTTAAATGAAAGTGTTTTTGATCATTAAGCTACTAAAAACCGCGAAGCCGACCGCAGCAGGCGGTATATTACACCACATCTCTTGTCAGCTACACCACTTGTAATACCCCGTACTGAGGTAACTATCCAGTGATTAACACTAAAAATATTCGTCTTTGGCTCTTATTATTGTTGAAAACTTCGCTTCCTTGGAATCAGACAGTCTAAGTTTTGATTATCTATTTTGATTGTCTATTTTAGTACCTAGTTATAAAATAAACTTTAGAGATAAAGTAAAATTAATCTAGGAGTCTCATCAATTAAGCTTTTATTGACAAGTGTCCCTACCACGTTCAGCGACTTGCATCTTGCATAAATCTAAAGCGGAGCTCAACTGGGGAAGTTCCTCCACCTAATAGAAAAACACAGCTAAATAGCACTAGATCCTCATAGTATGATGTTCCTGCCGGTGAAGGTAGGTAACGCGCGTGTGAATCATCTGAAATTCCAGGCGTCTATAGGCTACGGTGTGAGCTTACCATAGGGCAGGTCGCATGCTCGCATGTTTGTTGGCAACCGTCGTAGTAGGTATAAAAAAAGTTTATATTTTAAAATTAGTACTTGCATCAGAACTATGTTAATGTTATAGGCACAGTTCTTCTATTCTATTCTACGCACAGTTAGCAGCAAAAGTGACTGAACGGGTCAAGTGTTCAAAATGACCTACACGTGTTCTAAATGACCTCTTATTCTCTTGACAATAGTGATATGTTGACCTCATTTTGAATACCACAACCGCTTAGCCACTTCTGCTGCTGACTGTACATACATACAAATATAAAGACAAGTGCGATTGCATTTTTATTGATGTTGCATTACGAAACAGTCAAAATAATCCCAATTTAAAACTCGTTTTTTCTGTTTGTAACATTCATGTGCATAATAAAATAACATGCGAACGTAATGTAAAAATAACTTCAAGGAACACTTTACAAATTTACATACGAGAGTGCGATTCGCGGCACTTGTGTTGTTATGGGTTCTGTGTGTTTCAACGGATACGTTTTTATACTGTTTTATTTTTTAGTATTTTCCGCTTTGGTCAGTTATTTCCTTATCAGTGTGATTATTGGGGATTACAAAAAATTTATTCGATGTTTCTTATTTTGAACGAATTGAGTTACCTAAAATAGTCGTTCTATAATAGATAGAGTGACGCAATTCTTTAAATCAGAATGTAATCTATGATTAGAATCTAAGAATGATTTTGGGAAACGTGGTCAGATCTAACATATTGAAGAAAATAAAGGAAAACTAACTGCTAGAAATATAAGCCAGTGTGAACTTAATAAAATAATACAAAGCGAGAGGCAGCTGGACTCTAAAAACGTGAAATAACGAAGTTGTCGAGAGGAGTGCAAAAATAAAGATGTACGGATGTACCGAAAGTGAAGGTGGTTACGTACCGACACGCGTAATTCTGCGGCGCGCACAATGCTCGAGCTCGGATCACACCGGACAAGTTCATTTTTAGGGTTCCATATACAGGGTGTTTCAAAAATGCTGGTGATCCGTTTAAGGGCACATTCGGTATCGGGTTCTGATTAGGGAAAAGTGGAAGAAAAATTTTTTTACGCGAAATTTTTTTTTATATTTGGGGCAGTTTTTCCAACTTAGCCAACCCTCCATACAAAATTCAAAAATTTTCCGCGTCAAACATGTTTTTCTTCCAATTTTTCTCAATCAGAACACGATACTGATATGCCCTTAAACGGATCACCAGTATTTTTGTAACACCCTGTATAGTCTACTTAGTTTCGCCGTGTCTGTCTGTCCCCGGCTATGCTCAGTGACCGTTAGTCCTAGAGAGCTGGCATGAATATATAAATCAATAACGTGGACAAAATGGTCAAATATATATATTATCTGCATCTTCTATCGCATTTACAACGGAGATTGTTCAGAGGAATTAATCCCTGCTGCCTCCTTCCGCCATCGTTATACGCGGCAATATTTCCACCCTCGCCACCTGGTTAGTTGGAAATCGTTTACTGTGCGTTTCTCTAGAAATATCCTGCCTCGCACATCAAAACTGTGGAATGATTTGCGGTCAGCGGTATTACCGGACCGATACGACCCGACCTTCAAGAAAAGAGCGTACCCGCATTTTAAAGCACCGCACTCGTGACTCCCTTGGTGTTGCGGGTGATGAGTGACGAAAATTGCTTACCATCAGGCAACCCGTGTGCTCGTTTGCCACCTTTGTCATAAAAAGGGTACTTAAGCTATTTTGAAGTTGATCGTTTGAACCGTTTTTGAGTTACCGATCGAAAACTACGGAACCCTACACTGAGCGTTGCCCTACATGATCTTGGCCGCTTTTTATTAATATTTTTCGTGTCATGTTTCCAGCATTCCGGCTAGGTTACCCACTTATTATAACTTGTTTTAGGAAATACGACACAAGCAACTTCCTCAAACTCACATCTTGAACATGCAAATAAAATAAAATAGACCAGCGAAATACAACGCCACAGAGTCAAAAATACATTTGGAGATAACCTTGAATTTCTTACTTTGTGATAGTTTTTAAATAAATTCAATAGAATTTCCTAAATCATTACATTTTTTATTAAATACGTTGTACAGTCAGTGTCATATAGTTCGTAGCATTCAAAGTTCTCAAATAGTTCGGTACACCATACTAATTCTATGGTGTACCGAACTTTTTGAGTACTTTGGATGCTAACAACTATATGACGCTGACTGTACATGAATCTGACAAGTTAATAAATTTGAAACATATAATAATAAACTAAACTAGTTTTATATATGTATTTTATGTCAAACAGATAATCTTTTATGTTACATAAAACCAAACTAGTTTTATGTTTTTTATGTCAAATTGACAGGAATGTGGACCATACGTATATATTTAGAATTGCGACCAAAATAGTTCGCATGAAATGGTTTCAACAAAAATATCCGATTTGTTGAATTATGTACTAACAAAATAGGCCAAGGGCACAGTTTTCTTGTGACTGTAAATATTTTCAATGTTGTTTTATTGGTAAGTCGTAAAATATTCTCTAACTAGTTTAATAAGAAGCAACAGTCTTTAAGATAATTAATAAGCAAGCTAGCTACGTATTAAGTATTATATTTTCTTTCGTAGTCACGAATGCATTAAACAAATGTTTTGTTTGTATTTTTTGATGTGGCATACATCCAATTTGACTAAATTACTAATTTTCTATAGACTTTCGGTAACAAAAAAGGAAAGTTCCATATAAACTTTATGGGACATTTTGGGAACCATGGTAGATCTTGCTAAGCATCATTTGCTCTATCAGTCTACCACTTTTAATCAAAATCGAAGATGTGATCCAAATGTACAAACTTTTTGAGAAATGCTCAACTACTGTTATCAATAAAAAAATATTCTTATTCTATTTTTAACGAGTTCATGTTCAAAACACCGAAATGTTAAATGTAGATCGAACACTTTTACAATGATGGAAGATTCAATTAGGCAACAAAAAAAATTGTAAACGAATTACACTTGGTGTTCAGTCTTAACAAAAATTGTTAAGTAATGCAGTTTGCATTAAAACAGACAAGAAGCTGTTTCCTGGTCGGTGTCGAAACTGCACAAGAACACAAGCTCTTAATTGCTATCGCTTTAAGATTGCAACGGCTTTTTTCTATGGCACATAATCGCGATAGGCTTGTAACGAAATAGTGTTGAGTACTTTAATAGCATATTTATATAGAGTAATAATTTTAACTAGTTTTATTTGAATTTCACCATTTAATAAAACTAATAGGACTCGCTCCGACGAACGGTTCTTTACACTAAATGACTTATGCTCGCGGTATTAATGAGATAACGCACAACTTGGATCATTTGACTATTACTTGCTTCGATAATTCCCTATCGCAAAAAACAAAGATCGCATGGTTTGCAAAGCGGAGTATAGAAGCGCGACCAAGCGATTAATGATTAAGATTAAGCATTACGAAAATGAAATTCCACCAACCTATATTACTAACCAACCTATATTACTGACCAATCTATATTAATGTACCCTTTTAATTAATTAACCTTCGATCAATAGGCAGGTTTTAAACATATATTACATAAATATCCTTAAATAAATTCAAGCCGCTGTGCCGCTATTAAGGCCGCTAGACGATAGGTCTGGCCTAGTGCGTAGTGACCTTGCCTATGAAGCTGATGATCCTGGGTTCTAATCCCAGTTAGGGCGTTTATCTCTGTGATAGCATGAGCACAGGTATTTGTTTCTGGCTCATGGGTCTTTTCTACTACTACTACTGGGTTGTGACCCCGAACCAGTTTTTCTAACTCGGTAACCGGTCAATATTATTTTATAGTAAGCAAGTACTTGATCAAAACAACGATAATTATCTTTTCACCTCAGCAGCTCGAACACGACTACTTTCCTCACTCCAAGGAGTGAGGAAAGTGCGACTTTCCTCACTTTTAAAGGAGTGAGGAAAGTTGCTACTTTCGTCATTCCAGGGAGTGAGACAAAGTAGCTTTTTAATTGACGACCGGTCTGGCCTAGTAGGTAATGACCCTGGCTATGTAGCCGGTGGTCCTGGGTTTGAATCCCAGTCAGGCCATTTATTAGTGTTCCTGAGTCATGGGTGTTTTCTATGTATTTAAGTATTTATATGTATCTATATATTATAATAGGACATAATGGACCCCCTAAACACCACTAACACGTTCGGAAACTCACAAATTAATAAAATATTATGATTTTCAAATGTAGGTACATAATATATTTTAAAATGAAAAACATTTAAACAAAACATTAAGTAATGAAGCCAGTGCAGTTCACTGAAATGAATGTGGTTAACTTGATGTTATTTTTTTATAAGATTTCATTTAACTTGATGTATGTATTTGTATATTTATCCGGGTGGAAACTTGCAATGTAACTCTAATTTGAAGCAGACATCTTAAACCGATTGAGCTGAAATTTAGCACTCCTATGCAAGTTCGGTTACAATGCAATATTATGGTACCACTGATCTGATCTGATGATGGAGCCAGAAGGTTACAAAAGCAACTCCTAAAATACACAAGATAAACCCGTGGTGTTTTAGGCTCCTTTCGAAGAGTAGATGACGATTGTGAAAAAAATACAGTTGGCAATAAAAGCTTGTACTAAAAATGACATTTTTGGCAACTTATTTAACATTTAATATGTTCTCACTACTGAGGTGAAAAGTTGTATGTGTCACACTAGAGTAAAGTTATTTTACATCTCGTGTTTTTGAGTGCCTCGCTACGCTCAAGATTCTAGCACTAGAATCACTCGCTACGTTCGTGATTCAATTATAGAATCTTTCGCTTACTCGGGACTCAAAATTAACACTCGCAAGAAAAAACAACTTTCCTCTCTTGTTGCACAAATAACTATTTCGTATTTATAAATTATAATAATCTCAAACCAACCAAACATGGTCAACCTATGCCTTTTGCCATACGCAGTATAGGAAACGACAAGATATCACAGTGAGTAGAGTGACCAAATTGTAAGCAAATATTTTTTTTCTGAAATATAATTATAATTTTTTGTGATAAAAAAATTATGTTTAACATTATTGTCTTATAAAAAACGGACGGACCGCATCCGTAACACCACACTTCGCTCTAGGACCCGAATTGCTGACGTTGGCCAGAAAGCTGCCAGGCTCAAATGGGACTGGGCCGGCCACGTCCAACGCATGCATCCGGATAGGTGGGCTAACATAGCTACCAAGTGGATGCCGCAACAGAGACGTGGAAGGGGCCGGCCCAGGCGGAGATGGCGGGACGACCTAGACGCGTTTGATGGGAACTGGCCCTCAAAAACAGCGGATCGGGAGTCATGGAAAACAAGGGGAGAGGCCTTTGCCCAGCAGTGGGACACACTCATAGACTAGGAAAAAAAAAAAAATAAAAAAAAAAAAAAAATAATAATAATGGCGTAGGGATGTGACGACCCCATCGCCCACTGGTTTTCTCCAGTGCAATCAGTCAACGCAGGGCAGCTTGTGGCGAGCTGTTGGAGAGTAGCGACTCCACGTACCTGAGTGCCCCTGGGGTGCCCTGTCGGACAGGTGGGACAGGTCCCCTGCCTCTGGCTTGCCTTCACCGGCCGTCCAGAGTGGGGTCGTGAGAGCTGCGTTCTCGAGGGTAGATGTGGAAACCTAAGTGGCGAGTTGGCTATATGTTTAAAGTCCAGTGACACCTCTCTACCCTTAGCCCTATGCACCGGTGTTGCCCTTGAGCCATCTTTGATGTCGCTTTTTGTGGGGGCCCATCTCGCGTAGGGCGAGTCACCGTCTGCCGGAAATAAAATTGAATACCATTTTATTAGGCAGACGTCCGGTTTTTTATCCAATAGCCCAGTCCATCCTTTCCACCCTATAGCCTAGTACATTTTAGATTTCATTATAACTCAATAGTCCTTACACCATGGCGGGTGCTGTCTCTGTGCGCGTCCCATGATACGGACAGGGGCAACATCCGCTTAGTGTACCCCTTACATTTCATTAAATTGTCGAAAGGGCCTCTGCGCGTTGGCTCGATCTGGCTCCGCGTACGCCTCCCAAATGTCCGGAACACCATTGTTCCGTGTACGGAAGAGACATACAAATAATAATAATAAACCACAGCTAATGAGCAAATGAGGAGGACTCTGGAAGAGACGATTACGCAGTATCGCTCCACAAACAACCCTAGGCCTCGAATACCACGCTTGCCAATGAATAGACGCAATCATGCGATAATGGGAGCCTTGAATGCTTTACTAGAGCCATATCTTCGGACTAGTAAAGACTTAGATGATACACACTCGATCATGTACTGCGGGGCCATCGCGGCGTGCCGTGTTGCTCGAGTCAAGTTTCCGGACGCTGAACGTGCACCTAGGACCGCCGGGGGTGTCCCTGCATGGCAAGTACGGATCGAGCGTCGTATCACTTCATTCAGGACTCTCATTGCAAAGCTGATCTGCTTCAGGGGGGGCAATAATCGCCCCCGAGTGATGCGTTTTGTGAACCAGGCGTTCGCGGGGACGAATATCAGGCCCCGCGACTACGTGGCCAATATCACGGAACGCATCGACTTCCTGAAGCAGAAAGTGTATGCATGGGCAAGCCGTATTCGTCGCTACAGAGAGCGTGTGGATCGATTCCAGCAGAATCGCCTCTTTCAGAGTGACCAAAGGAAGGTGTACCGAAGATGGGAGGAAGCTGATCCCCGTGTGTCTAACGCGCAGCTGCCGGATGCTACTGTCATGACTGATTTCTGGCGAAGCATCTGGTCAGTGCCTGTTGAACACACGGAGGGTGAATGGATGAGCGTTGTTGAACGCGAGTGCGAGTCTATCGAACCTATGGGGGCTATCACCATCAGCCCCGACGACGTAAGTTGTGCAATCCGCACGGCCCAGAACTGGAAAAGTCCTGGGCCGGATGGATTGCACAATTTCTGGTTGAAATGGTTTCGATGCTCGCACTCGCGGTTAGCAGCGCAATTTCAACAAGCCCTTGAGCTCAGTTCCCTGCCACCTTCCTTAACAACTGGTACAACCTTCCTGCTCTATAAGTCCGGTAGTACCACGGAAGCTAAAAACTATCGACCCATCACGTGCTTGCCTACACTCTACAAGCTCCTTACATCCATTTTGAGAGCAAAAATTAACACGCACATTGTCGCGAACAACATTTTGGCCACCTCTCAAAATGGATATAGGATTGGGTCCCGTGGTACTAAAGAGCTCCTCCTCATAGACATGACCATTTGCCAACAGGCCCGGCGGAACAAGGGGGCCCTCTCGGCCGCCTGAATTGATTACAAGAAGGCCTATGATTCGGTGCCTCACTCATGGCTACAGAGGATCTTAGAGTTGTATAAAGTCAATGCAACTTTAAGATCCTTCCTAGGTGCGTGTATGAGACAGTGGACCACAGTCCTTCGTCAACCAGGAGGTGGCGATGACCCCCCTGGCCCGCAGGACTTCATAAGGATCGAGCGAGGAATATTCCAGGGTGACAGTTTGAGTCCCCTATGGTTCTGCCTAGCTCTGAATCCACTCAGTACTTTACTGAAGGATTTGGGACTAGGTTGCCGGCTTCGGAGAGAGGGTGAAGTCATTTCTCACCTTCTATATATGGACGACCTCAAATTATTTGCACCAAATAACCGAATCTTGCTGGAATTACTGAAAACCACTGAAGTGTTCAGTAGCGCCATCAAGATGGAGTTTGGTGTCGATAAGTGTGCGGTTATGCATGTACAGCGGGGGAAAGTAGTAAATTCAACAAATTTACAGCTTTCTGAGACGATGTCGTTCAGGTCTATCTCCGAATCAGAAACCTATAAATATCTTGGTATGTCAGAGTCTCTGGGTATTGAGGATATAGCTATTAGACAGGCGGTGAAGGAGCGCTTCTTCGGTCGGCTGACAAAAGTACTTAATAGCCTTTTGTCAGGTGGCAATAAGGTTCGGGCCTTCAATGCTTGGGTAATGCCCTTACTTATATACTCCTTTGGCATACTAAGATGGACTCAGACCGAGCTGGATGCCCTGGATCGGAGGGTCCGACTACTACTCACCACACATCGCATGCTACACCCACGCTCGTCGGTTATGAGATTGTACATCCCACGGAAGTGTGGAGGCCGCGGCTTTTTAAATGCCAAAAGTCTCCATAACCGTGAGGTGTGCAAT
Organism: Grapholita molesta; assembly: GCA_022674325.2. NCBI lineage: Eukaryota > Metazoa > Arthropoda > Insecta > Lepidoptera > Tortricidae > Grapholita > Grapholita molesta. The sequence goes on along the minus strand of CP053121.2, from coordinate 19,346,770 downwards.
CTCAGGAATTATTTCCTGAACCACGAGTGTGGGATGCATCGTGATGTGGTGGCAGTAGACAGGAACCTCACACCGCTCTCCTTGGCAAACGAGAACTGGCGCAAACCAGTGGTACTAAGCACCGAGGACCGCAAGGCCGTATGGAAGAGTAAGGAGCTACACGGGCGGTTCTACAGGGCCCTAACGGGACCAGACGTAGACCTGCCCGCGTCGGTGAACTGGCTACGATTCGGGGACCTCTTCGGAGAAACCGAGGGTTTTGCCTGTGCAATTGCGGACGAAGTTATCATGACGAATAACTACCGGAAATATAGGATATATTTCCGGTAGTTATTATATGAAGGACGGTACGGTCGACATTTGTCGGGCATGCCGCCGTCCCGGAGAGTCACTCAGGCATATAATTTCCGGTTGCTCTCATCTTGCTAACGGCGAGTACTTGCACAGACATAACCTTGTAGCCAGGATTATACACCAGCAGCTTGCTCTTATGTATGGACTTGCGGACCGCGAAGTGCCGTACTACAAGTACACACCTGCGCCAGTTCTCGAAAATGGTCGTGCCACGCTCTATTGGGATCGATCTGTTATCACGGACAGGACTATTGTAGCCAATAAGCCTGATGTCGTGGTGATAGATCGATCGCAGCGCCGGGCAATGCTCATCGATATCACCGTCCCATGTGACGAGAACCTCGTGAAGGCCGAGAAGGACAAGTCCAGCAAGTACTTAGACTTGGCTCACGAGGTAACCGCCATGTGGGAAGTTGATTCGGCGATCATTGTACCGATAGTTGTTTCCGCGATCGGTCTCATAGCGAAGAGTCTCGCCCAACATCTTGAGAGACTCTCGCTACGTGGTTGTGGTTGGATCAAGGGTCAGATTCACAAGGCGGTAATCCTGGACACGGCGCGCATAGTCCGACGGTTCCTCTCTCTGGAGCCCTAACCACCGGCAGCCTGGGCCCTGCCCCGTTGCCGGCGGCACTCTAGGTTAGGTTTTTTATAATGTTTTTATTGTTTTGATATGTTTTAGATGTATTTTTATATTTTACTTTTATAAAAATATTGTAAAAAACCTAATTCTAAGAAAGAAGATAAATAAAGAAATAATAATAATAATTGTCTTCAGCTATCTATTCTATGTCATGCTTTGTTTTCTTGCTCTACAACCACCAAATCACCCTATATATATCGTTGGCTGAGTATTATAAGCCTTCTTGAGCTTACCGTGTGGCTTTGTCAATTGGAAGGATGTCCTGTAGTATTATTATATATGAATTATATTATTTATTGAAATGGTTTATAGTAACTTAGTATGAAGAGATAAATGTTCACTATCACTTAAATTTGCATGGACAATAAATAAAAGTGTATGTTTATAATAAGTTACGCTGCACTTGGCTTACTTGATAAGATCGTAAAACAATATTTACTTCATAAAATATTGTTTTGTATATTATGTATAAATATCTAATTTTAACGGCGTTATTATAAACATTTGTCACGCCTAACATGGCGTTTAAGAATCTTTCATCCCTTTCCATCTTTACGAATTACTGAGGGATAGAATTTAAGAAACGATTGATAAGTTTTATTAATAAAGGCAAGTGTATAAACTGTACAATATATCATATAGTTATTGATTTCTTATAGATGTGACCATACGTATTGTGAGGTAATATTTGTGCTAAATTTTCAGCTTTTGAAATTCCTAAGTCCTGTTCTGAGCAATTCTGCATAATTTACAGGTCAAATAACCACGTAACTTGCCAACTTATTTTCCTCACATGTTAAGTAATTCTTGTAAACAATAGGTGATTCATAAATCATAATGAATGGCGAGATGTCCTCTCATTACCTGAGTAATTTTAGCTAAGTATTCAAAAGGATACTTAGCTAAAATTATTTAAACCTGTAAATAGTTCTAGTCAAGTATCATTTCCAATAAATCCATCCAATCACCAATCACCGTACCTATAACCAACTCTGTAATTATATAAAAGTAAAATTATAACATTGTTCACTTCCTAAAGTTAAAAAGTGTGAAAAGATGTGTTTTTTTTTAATAAATATTTCAGAACAATCTTATACAAATCGACCCAGACCTACGGTAAGCTCAGAAAGGCTTGTGTTGTAGGTACTAGACGATATATATAATAGATAAATACATATAAATACTTAAATACATAAAAAGTACCCATGATTCATTAACAAATATTTGTGCTCATCACACAAATGAATGCTCTGACTGGAATTCGAACCCAGGACCATCGGCTTCATAGGGTCACTACCCACTAGGCCAGACCGGGCGTTGATTTATAAAATAATATAAAAATATAATCGGTAAAAGTATTGCATATTAGGATTTAAGTATATGAAATATCAGTCAAAACCACCCCAATTCAGTATTGGCCTCTGTCAGAGTTATATTCAGAAAATAAATAAACTAATTGAAACTAAATATAACAGTTATTTATGTATTTGTTGATGGTAAAAAAATGTGTAAGTTTATTCTGTAGTTAAATTGAGCTGAAAATATTTTTTATATACGTGAAGTCGTCTTAAGTTTATTTTTTATTACGATATGTATCTAATTGCCGTTGCAGTTATCGCGTCGCATTCGTGTGGGAAGATGGGTCATGCGCACTGCACTGCGGCCGGGGGTTAAAACACTCTAACCTCACAGCTGATCATTTATAAACAAAACCTATTATGTACATCTATAAATTGCCAGGTAAAAAATATAGATCATTATTCAGACATTGCTTCGCTCGTCCTATCTCACCTTTGATTGTGGGGCATCAGACTGCATGTAGTAAAAGAGGAAAAACATCCAAGCAGTTCCGACGAGGAACATAATTTTCACGTTGCGTCTCATCTTGATTTGAAATTGGAATGCACTCACTACGGGACGCTCGGTTCGATTTCGTTAGAGCACTGGTTTGACTGAGCGTCGGTCGGCGGCGCGCGGCCGCGCTGTGAGCAGCGGCGTGCAAACTGAACTGAGCTGTACACGAGATAATGCCGGGCATGCGCGTATCGGTCCTCGACACCGTATACTAAAATAGACCTTACGCTAAGGAGAACGGTGCAATGTTTTTGTTGCTCCCTTGCCGATGCCGCACTGGCTAGTAAATACACTTTAGAGATTTACTTTTGTTTAACTGATTTGTCACAGATTTTGAGCAAATACAGCTATTTTCGTGAAACACCGATTCTTCGTAAAGTTTCCTCCGTCGGATACGTTTCTGTATTTGCCTAGTGACTGTAATGAACCTGAAAAGTTTGATGTTGAAGTTGGTGATTTCAGGTTTGAATTCTACAAAGTCTGTAAAACTACAAATACTGTTCTGATTAGCTTTCGTTTCACTTTCAGTTCAGCATACAAATCATTAATGAATCGGATAGAGTCATAAAGAAAGATTAACTAGAAAGCTTTTAAGTAAAGCAGTGAAAATGCGATGGGAATGGTGCTAATAAATATGTACAGCTAACAGAAGTACCTACGGGGAATAATGATAATTATATTATTGTTATGAGCATTGTTTTCCTGTCAATACATCTGTAGAGACGTATGCAGATTATTTTCAGTTATTATTTTACTTGACCGCTTCAGATGTCAACTGCACTATAATATTTTATTACTACGCAATTTGATTCTTATTGTGGTAATTAATATATTGAATATCTATCTAGCGGGACTAGTAGAGCGATAGTTAATCTTCCATTTGCAGGTATATAATAAACCTTCCTACTTACAACGTACCTATCTACATAGATACTGCCGAGCTATTTCATGTTACAAAGGTTCAAGAGATCAATAAGATATTTTGTTAATTCTGATTTATGTTATTATTTTTGACTCGTACTCATGGGAATTTAAATGTCAAAGATAAGGTCGTTTTACCACCTTGTTGCGGATCGAGTCGATGCCATTATATTGAAAATATCCCAGTATAGGGTTCCGTAGTTTCCTATCCGTAACTAAAAAACTGCTCAACCGATCAAGTTCAAAATAATTTTCCTTGAGTTTTTGTTAAGCTGTACTTTTTGATTCTTTAATATTTTGTAGATAAGCGGTTCAAAAGTGAGAGGGGAGGGGACGTCATACTTATGTATTTCTTTTACTTCCAGAGAGATTATTTCCGAAAAAATAAATTATTTTATTTATAAATGTTTAAGGCTATCGCAGCGGGACTCGAACCCACAACCACTCCATCTAGTGTTGTGGATTCGAGTCCCGCTGCGAGTCAAAAATGTTCTATTTTTCTTTCGATTTAAATATCGAAGATATTCCCTAGCAGACGTTTCTCCATAATAAAAAATAGTTTAAAGCTATTTCTTTTTAACATATATACCTTTAAGACGACACCTCACAAACTACGTAGGGTCGTATAAAAAAACACCCTTTCCCCACATAATATACAGGGGTTACCCGAAAAAAAATACTTATTTTATGTAACCACTTTGTACGCGTGATTCATTTCGATGTTCACACCAAATCACAGTTCTTTTAGGACTAACGGCACTGAGAGCCTAGGACAGCCAGACAGACATGCGAAACAATAAGGGTTCCTAGTTGATTACAGAACCCTAAAAAGTGGAACAAGATCAGCATTTTAATAGTTACAACATAACTGAAGAGGTATTGATTACAAAACCGTAGGTATTCACCGATTTGAATGTCTAGATAAAAAAAAACTTCGTTATTTGGGTACGGGAGCTAGTATTTTTACTAGCTGACCTGACGAATTTCGTACCACCTAAAAGTATTATTACTAAAAACATCCCTCTCGTTTTTTGGGTAGTCGGGTAGAAACTAGTTTGTAAATATTATTCCGCCCTGGATTCAGTTACCTCCATACCAAATGTAGGTAGGTAATCAAAATCTGTCCAGCCATTCTTGAGTTATAATAGGTGTAACTAACCCGACCTTGTTTTATTTACATAGATTCCGCTTTTGACCCATCACTTGTCTATCACCGAGTTATCAAAATTGACTATCGCGTCATCTAGTGATGGTAACCAAAACACTTAACATGTACACAGTACCATACAGTATCAACGGCTTAAAAGTCTAACAAGTTCAACGTTTTTCACATAGGTGGCGCCTATACATGCCAACTGTAGTGTTGATATAATATTATACTTAAAGAAATGTTATTTTAGTTATAGCAGGGACCTATACCACAAAGGTTTACAAGTATAAAATTTAATCATATAATCATCATAATATTAGTAAAAATCATCATATTAGTTAAATTATCAAGAAACTTACATACAACAAATATTTCATATACGTCTTGGCTACAGGCTTGAAATCTACAAATAATTCGCATTTGTGAGACAGTAACACAAAACATGGATGGTAGGTACGTGTGACACGAAAATTTACATAATTGTTAGATATATGGAATTGTATCTAGGTATTACAATAATATTATTTGAAAATTCACAAATATGTAATACGTAATACATTATTAATGTCTTAGGTGTTATGCAGGATTTTTTATTTATACTGTAGGTGTTGTGAAAAATACCAATAAGTAAAATGTGCTTGATAAACATTACTGTCGCTCACCCAACATCCGTGCGTTCAACAACATGCGTTCTTTATGCGTCATTTCACGCCTCACAACAATTTCTTCTTCAACACTACTACTAAGTATCACTAGAGGTAAACATTTTAACGAAATAAAAACTATTGGGATGAATGATTTTTTTATCGTATTTATTACACGCTTTTCTAGATTGACCCTGGTCGCTGTGACAGTCAACATGTAATCACAATTTCACAAATATGTGCACTTTTATTACTACAATTTATTGTAACACGACAGCACATTGTCACAACACTTTACATATTTGTATAAATGTTACGATACAATTTTGTAACTTGTATACTTATTTTGTGATACGCGCCCGCTTGTGTTATATACGAAGTTATAAATTATAGTAATAACCTTCGTGTTATAGGCCCCTGGATTAACAGGAATATACAGATACGAAATTAAAACTTTTTTTTTCTTACTTTTAACAAGTCTTATTAACAACCAAGACCCGTAAGAGACGCTGTTAGTTTGTGTTGTCTTGCCAAGCTATCAGGTCAATCTCATCCATCAAATACCTTAAGCTTGGTTTCGCACCTGAGGTGAATGTTTACGCATAGCAACAAATTCTTTCAATAAAGGAGAGTGCACAGTCAAGTACCTATACGCCCGATATCGTTCTTCGTATAATTGGAGTATCTTTCTCTTTTACTCCAATTAAGGCATCATGAGAGTTACAGAGACAATCGTCCGAAATTTACAAATATCGTTTTTAGCGGTAGCATCGTTGGTTTAAGCCCTTGCGTCCTAGCCGCCCACAGATAAAAATCAGCCACGTTAAAACGCATTCTTGATTTGACATAATTAAAACATAAAATTACATGGAATTGAAGTCCTTTTTATCCTCAAATGAGAGCGCTAATAGTGCGACTCAGAATTGGATGAATTTTACCCGAGTTAAACACTCTAGTTTTCAAATGCGAGGAAAATATTACAAGAGCAAGAAGCAAGTTAAAAAAATGACTATTAGATAATAAACTAACTGACTACAATACTAATTTTTTCGCATCAGCTTCTTTAAATTCATCAAATTTACGTCGTGTTTAGTGTTTAAGGCGGTTTGAAGCACACTCAAATCACACTCCAATGAGTGTGATTGGAGTTTAATGTTTAAGTTGTATCATAAATCATTCATACATATAAAGAACCCCGGGCTCCAATGAGCCATGGCAAAAATGCCGGGACAACGCGAGGAAGATGATGATTTGCCAGAATATTATGTTTATTTGTAGAACGTACACAAAACAAACATAATTATTAAACTGTATTGAACTAAGCAAAAATTGTTTATTTTTGTTAATACTGGATGTTGTACTTACAACAGCCTCCCAACTAGGCACTTCACTACTCGGAACAATGAAGTTAATTAAGCAAGCTGTTTTATAGCTTCTCATTATGTTATTTCTGGTACGACCAGTCTCTGTGATAAAGTTGAGTATCTCATATATAAGTATTAATTTTCCTATTAAACTAAGAACATATAAAATTATTTTTTATTTAATATCTTGATTTGCTTTGATTTTTAAATAGTAACACTATACATTAATTTATTCCTCGGACACCGGAGGACCTCGTCACTTTTTTTAAGTATGTCATCTATTTTTGATTTAATCCTATTAATATTTTATTGTATAACTTTGTGTAAGTTATAAGTTGAAATAACTATAAATCTATGTAGAGTTCCATTTAAGCAATAAAAAGCTCAAGCTCTTTTGGGGGGCGTATGTCCAGCAGTGGACTTCCTACTTTATCAAACCATTTTATGTAAATTATAATTTTCTAATTACTCATTTAAACTTTTACAGTTTTAACAAGTAAACGGGTCACATCGGAGGTAATTTTTAAAGTTAATCGTAAAATCGCTAATCGGAGGTAATTTATGAATACCTATACCCGGTTAAGTTCCGTTTATTTTATTATAATACTCTTTATTTATCTTCTTTCTTAGATTAGGTTTTTTTACAATATTTTTATAAAAGTAAAATATAAAAATACATCTAAAACATATCAAAACAATAAAAACATTATAAAGAAAAACTAACCTAGAGTGCCGCCGGCAACGGGGCAGGGCCCAGGCTGCCGGTGGTTAGGGCTGCAGAGAGAGGAACCGTCGGACTATGCGCACCGTGTCCAGGATTACCGCCTTTTGAATCTGACCCTTGATCTAACCACAACCACGTAGCGAGAGTCTATTATTATTATTATTAATCAGGCAGGCAGTTGAAACAACTGATAGTTGCCTGTATCTGAGTGATCTTCACTTAAACTGATTGACATTCAGTGCTGAGATCTGAGACCACGTCTTCTTCTGCTACTTTGTTCCATGATTTAATGACTCTATAATACATAACATATTTATGTAATATATATTTTAAACAAAAAAATCACATTTATTAAGAATACATTAAAGCGTGAAATGGACACACCACGTCAACACGAGTAATACTTTGTTTACAATTGTGACCTCTTTAATTGGCGCTGAAACTCAAGCGAAAGGCAATTTATATTGCGTAGTTATCCCGCATTCGTTATGGTCCAATTTGCCTCTGTCTATTAAAAGAATAAATATTTGAATGTAACAATAGTCATTCACCCTTTCGTTCGTTCATCCCCGGTTTCCCGCCTCATAGTCCGCGCGCGGTCCGCAGGGTGCACTCGTCCCGCGTCATTCACTCACGAACGAACTTATTTACGAACTTGTACATTTGAATTACGAATTTGCACGTTTGCGTTTGTTTGTGTTTATGAAGTCGCCGATGACTTCTTATTGATCAGTTTTTGTGGGATTTGCCGTATATTTTATTTAGTTGTGATTTGTTTTCTGATTGCTTCAGGTTGGTACTACCAATTTAATCTAGAATATATCTAAAAAAGAGTTATGAGTGATATTATTTTTTTTTATATACCTAAAGCATATACATGTTTTATGATCAATTCATTAAAATTAGGTAGGGTATTATTTTGTTTAGGTACAAATGTAGGTACTATACAACTAAAGAACATAATATCAAATTACAATTTAGAAGACACAAGTAAAATAAAAATACTTTTTCCACAAGCCGCCTGTCCCTAACTAAATATAGGACAAATCATAAATATGTAGATTAGGTATACCATAAAAAGTGTGTAGGTTACAGTTAAATTCTTTTTCACGACCTCTTTGAAATTTGCCGATAAAGTATTTAAAAACTTTACGTATGCGAGCACGCCAGCTACCCACATACAGGAGAAATTCCTTCTCTTCGTAGTCTGGCAACATACCGTTCGTGTTACTAACAAGGGTTTAATAATGTACTTCCAATTTTATTACAAAATAATCGAGCAGATCTTAAACAATGATAATTCATCAAAATCGTAGAATAGCAAATAGTTAAACGGAGACCCCATCCACTTATTAGCTTACTAATGTTAGTTTTGTAAGTGACTACAAATTTACTTTCTTAGCTAGCTTAATATATTAATTACGCGTAGTATTTATATACATAGTAGGAATTATATTAATAACATGGAAAATAAATGAAATGGTTAAAAAAAAGGAGATGGTTAATATAAGAAGGTTCTGTTATGAGTTTGACCTAAACTCATAACAGAACCTACCTCAACATATCCTGCGTACTTTAATTACTGTCATACTATTTGCTTACCATGCATCAGTTAGCGTACCTTTGTGTAGTTTATTGACGTTACCCTAAGCTTTTGAAAACACAAGACCACGATACCCCCAAAATCAAACAGCCACTTGTTTTAACCAACGAGGTCCGCAATAACGCTACCCTCGCCGTCATGTGCATCCCTCGTACAATTAGCGACAATATAAACACTTATTATGGACCTTAATGCTATACAAGCTAGGGTACGGTTGTGCTGCTGACTGTTCCAAAAAAAGCTTTGCAATATGTGCACATATGGGAATTAGTTTTATATTAGGCAGGGGATAATTTTGGTAGCGCAATGTTAGCTTTACCGTCTATTTAGCTTAGCAATGCTAGTGAGCGCAAATGTAATAGTGGCATTAAATTTCGCTGCATTTGCTCAGATATCAGGTAAGTAATATTTTTCTTTCCAAAGCCTGTTAAAATGGAACACTTAAAGTAGAACATTTGATGGTATATGATATATGTTGTATGTATTCGTATAATTATGACTAATAACGATGTATGTGTTAATGGAATGGGTAATAAGTGGAAATATTTATTTTCTTTACATGATAGCAAGTTGTTTATAAGGAACCAATCATACACAACACTTGTTATTTTAAAGGTGTTGTGCATTTATTGGACTTTTGAATGAAAGTCACGCTTAGGGTGCCTGTTAGCTTAAAGTGTCCAAAATTGGTGCTTCTAGTTAATTTACAAATCAAAGTAAGTTTATTTTTAATTTAAAACTCCGTACCTTAACCATACTTTTACTATCTGTAATATACGTGGTATTTTTTTAGAACTGTTAATAATTAAGATTTTTCATCTTTGGGTTATTGTTGTGGTTCATGTTGTGTTATTGTAATACACATGAGTCATTATATTATTATATGGGGCTCTATTTTTTATTAAAAAAAGGAATCGCAGCTCTATTTTTGTATGTATGCTTTAAAAAAAACGCTCACGTCCCCAACCACTTGAAGCATCCAGTATTTATATGATCTCGTTCTCATATAGTCTTCCGGTATACCGGCACGTATCTTAAAGTTGTGGACAACACATATCTTACATACATCAAATTAAGCTTATTTCTTACCTATTAATTAACTGATTAGATTCAATTCTTGTTTGGCCTTTGCTTAAGTCATAACCTTAGTAAAATCAAAAATAACATTTATAATACGTGTTGTGAGTGTACGTCAAATGATTTACAGGATGTAATTTATGTGTAAAACGGTTTCTCATTGACAGCAATCCGTGTACAAAGTGGGGTAAAAGGACGCAAAAATAAATTGTAAAAGAATTACACCTTAATAGGCAATACTTTCTTTTTAGTGTTCAATCGGCTAACGGAACACATTGCGTATGTACGACTCGTCTCATTCTACTCGTTAGAGGCCGGCCCAGTCTAATACAAAATGTACAAAATTATACCTTTTCAATTTTCAGGTAGCGTTCTCAGAACAGCAGTAACGCTTATAACGGTAGCTTTCAAATAAAGATGAAAGCACTGAAGTTTTATTGGGATTCGTTTCTATTTTGCAATATCTTGTGTAATAATCAGATAATACTGGGAAACAAATGAAAAAGTCTTATCAATTTAGCCTTTAAGTCACAGACGCCTAATAAGACATTATATTTAACTAAAATTTAAACGGCATCATCATATGACATATGACGTATTCATTACCCTGAAGGAGATTAAGACTTCACGAAATAGGTACATGGGTATTAGTCTGTAAGTTTCTTTTTGTACTGTCTCAAGTACGACACCAAGACATAAAACCCAATCCCACCATATTATTTCAGGAGCTTATAACAATATTTCTAATAGAAGCAAAGTCTAACAGGATACAAGTTATAATACAAGAACAATTTAAAAATATTTCATGTACGCTGCGAGAAGTCTTTTAACAGCTTTCTAAGAACAAAGAGCGAAATAACTGTTATGTATTTCGCCTGGTCCCGGCAACAGTAAGTTCCAAAGAAGAAGTTATAAGAATAACAAGTTTCAGAGTTAACGGAGTGTATTCGATTACGAAAACTGTGCGTTTGCGGAGGATTATTTTTGGTTTTAAGTATTGCAGTAATGTTTCAAGGAGTACCTGTAATGTTATGTTTGTTTGTTAGATGTACATCTGCTCTACGAATCTGTGCAATTTTCCATATTCTTTTACCGATCTATTGATCAATAATGCGATAAAAACTAATATAAGCCTAGTACAATTTTGATTAACTTTACAATACTGATCTCTGATCTCCGCCGCTTTAATAGTTAAAGTTAAAAAAACTTTTTGGGAATGTAATCATATGTAAGTAGGTACTATTTCTACACAACCTACTCGTATTATGTCCAAACGACCTAAGAAGTAACTAATATGTTCCATACGACACTTGATTTGGTGACTCCAATAATGCCACTCGTCACACTAAGGACAATACGAAGTAATTAATCACTTAAACACTTGATTGCCAGTCTGGATCCGCAATTTTAATGCAAGATTATAATTAGAGTTCCTTGAAAAGCCGTTTCAATGAACTAACGGTACATTTCATTTGCTTAGTGTACCTTCTTAAATATTTTACTAGTATAGAAGACCTCTTTGAAATCAATAACCATAAATATAGACAAATTTACTGCACAGTCAATAATGAAATGTGTAGAGATGAGAGAAATACAATTTAATTTACTTATTTCATATGTATTTGCTTTTGTTAGCTATTACGGAAATGTAAATGAAAGGAAACGTAGCATAGACGATGGAAACAACAATAAAGGCTTGCTAACGAACTTCTTGGAATTTCACAGTTTGTAGGTTGGTTGTAACTCTTCTAAGAGAAATTCACTGCTTCAGTAATGAAAGTTATAAAACTTGAGTTTAGGTACAGGGTTTGGTAACGGTTGTCTGTTTATGCTCTCCATGTAATACAAGTATCTAAGTGTTTTATCTAATTTATTTCAAAATATGTTGTAGGTATACAACTTATTATATATAGTTATTGTATTATATACTTATAGTAGAAGAGGGCGGTGAACTTTGCAATTTTTCACTTACCTAAGTCTTAATAAAAACGAAGTTCTAAAGAAGACATTAAGTTAAGAATCGTGTTAATAAGTTGATACTCGTTTGTTCACAGAAAATAATCTTCATTACTTTTTTTTTAACTATAAGTCAGTTCCAAAACTGTCCTAAAGCTCGCGCGGCGTAAAACATAGAACGTAGTGTAACGCATATTTGCTTTGCAACTGAAACGAATTACTTTTATGGTCCGCGGCGACAAGTTATTCCCCGTTTTATGTCTTGACGAGTTGTGGTTTAAGAGTGCATGTGTTAAACTTAGGATTTCAGGTGACAAACGGTGGTGGTTTAGCGACTGGGAGCTTGAGTTTTGGCATTTATTTTGGCTTTTACTGCTGCGAGTTGGAAATACTGTCAGGTTTACATGCATACATCTGTGTTTGGATTTTGAAGTTTAAGGAATTTTAGTTATTTTGTCCACAAAATAACTAAAAATAAACAAGTACCTATAAATCAAACGTACCTTATGTTTCACATATACACACTAATAGGCAGATACCAAACAATTTTTTTTCAACTCCAATAAGTTTTGCGTAGATTTATAGATGCGTAGAACGATAGATTATAAATATATCTATCGTTCTTTTGATTCCTGAAGCACCGGATTCAAATTGCCCATAAGTTGAAAACGTTTTTGTTTCTGTTTGAAATTTCTGTGTTATAGTCGATACTACGAGTTCATTTCAATTTAGCTTAGCCAACTTTTCTCTTTAGTAATAAACAGTACTTGATATACTTAGGTATTCTTTATAGCAACTACCCATAATGAAATTACAAATATATCGAAATCAAATAGTTCCTCTACTCGTTACCAACCAAACTTTTCTCTGCGAGAGCACGGAACAATGGTATTCCCAGCATTTGAGACGCGTAAGCGGAGTTGGATCGAATTTAATGAAATGTAAGGGGTACTAAGCGGATGTCACCTCTGTCCGCATCATGGAAAGCGCGCAGAGACAGCATCCGCCCGAAACTAGAATGTACTAGGCTATTGGGTGGAAAGGATGTACTCGCTACAGAGCTATTGGATGAAAAACCGGACGCCTGACCAATAAAATGGTATACAATTTTATATCCGGCAGACGGTGATATGGCCAACTCGCCACTTAGGTTTCCACATCTGCCCTCGAGAACGCAGCTCTAGCGACCCCACACTGGACGGCCGGTTAAAGCAAACCAAAGGCCTGTCCCATCTATCCGACAGGGCATCCCAGGGGCACTCAGGTACATGGTCGCTATGGTCGCTATGGTCAGTCGCTACTCTCCAACAGCTCGCTACAGTGTAAGCTGTGTTGATTGATTGCACTGGAGAAAACAAGTGGGCGAAGGGGTCGTCACATTCCTACGTATTTTTTATTTATTTATTCTGGTATATATTAAAAACAAAAACTTGTGAAACCTTTCTTGATGTTTTATAAAAAAATTACGCAAACATTCCGCAAAGTATAAAGCGGTAACAGAAATGAGCTAAACTTTTTTAATTTACCGGGCATCAAACTTTGCGGTATAAACAATAAAATGTGGAAACCATGTTAATGTTTGTTACACAGGGTAGATGGCTTTTTCACAATTGCAAGACCATTGAGCAATAGAATTCGTATAAAAATCAATCATAAAAATCTTAATTATGTATCTCGAGCTATTTGCAGTAATATACCGTCGAGTGTCTAATATGTATGGATTTAATGTACCTATATATACATATATATAAATTTACTAAGACGACGTAAGAGCAATGTATCATGTATTTGTTTGTACATATACGTTGTGTGCACTTTTACACGTGACCTAAGTAACTTATAACTTATAAAACACATCTTAAAAATATAATCTGTAAATGGAATCAGTAGTACGATATATTGACATATTCACATTAGTATATTGACATTACTATGTAAGTATTGCAAATTGCCAAAATATTACAAATAAAAAATGTGCACATAGAATGCATTCGTTTTTAATTTAGTACTCATAATTTGTTTTTAAATAATTCATGGCAATTAATACATATTCTGTTTATTTACGCATTTTTATTTTCTACCATAAATATTTAATGTCTACACTTCCCGCTCGTTAGAGCATTTCATGAACTTAAATTTCGTTTTATATGAACATTTGTAATCACGGGTCGCGCAGCCGAGTGCCGCCCAATTATTAATAGTTAAACGTATTACGCAAGTTATTACCGGACAAGACCAAATTAGCGCGTTGTCCTTTGGTTTGTTTCGTTAATTAATTTTACTTTAACTATAAAATAAAATAACTAAATCGGATTACGTCGCGTATACTGAATTTAAATTTCATCGTGACGTTTCGTACCCTTTTGCAACGGTCGTGGTAGGGTATGTGACGGCGTTTATTTTGACATTCATTAGTTGTCGTTGTGTTTGACGACCGGTCTGGCCTAGTGGGTAGTGACCCTGCCTATGAAGCCGATGGTCCTGGGTTCGATTCCCAGTCAGGGCATTTCTTTGTGTGATGAGCACAGATATTTGTTCCTGAGTCATGGGTGTTTTCTATGTATTTAAGTATTTATATGTATCTATCTATTATATATATCGTCATCTAGTACCTACAACACAAGCCTTACTGAGCTTACCGCAGGACTAGGTCGATTTGTGTAAGATTGTCCCGAAATATTTATTATAATAAAAATAAAAATAAATGTACATAGACTAGGTACTATTCCTTAGGTACATTTCCTCAACAATAAATTAGGACTGATATAATATATGTTTTTGATGGTTACAGTTCATCTGTAGCCACATCAAAAAAAACTACGTTTAAGAATTAATTTATTAGAAGTCTAAAGTAGGAGTTCCGAGAGCACATAGGTACATTTCTAGAAGTTTGTGACGTTTTTACTGCAAGGAACCACACGTATGCGTAAAAGTACGCATGTGCAACTGTTCGTGTAAAAATACCGTATCCCTGCTATCCACTATGCACCATTAGTTCGTACCCCATAACATCTCGTCTTCTCGGCGGTCACAATAGGAGCATTGAAAAGTGGAAACAATGCTTTAGAGCCCGTTTACATGGCGAGAGAACCCTTGAGACGTCAGTCATTAGGCTGAGTTTCCACCAGAGTTGAGCGAGGATGCGTTGCTAGTGATGTGTTATTAATAACCAATAGAATTACTTCATTCTTTTGTCCTCTATAAATAATGTGATTCTATTGGTTCCTAGCTACACATCCTCGCTCATTTATGGTGGAAACGCAGACCAAAAGACCAATTTTTAAAAGCAAAAATTTTAGATTAAAAAAGGAAGTAAGTATTTGCTGTATGCTGTTTTATTAATTTCTCACGAAAGAAGAAAAGATACCTAATTTACTGTATATAAGTAGTTTTATTTAAACACAGTTTTATATGGTGGGCTCACGGATTGACGTAAAGAGGGATATAAAATTTCGCATATAGTATATACTAAAGGTAGAATTGGTAGGAATGAAGGTAAAATTACCGACATCCATAAGTAAATTTATGGTAATAGATATTTCAGATTATTATTTATATACTTACTTATAATGAAACATAAAACTTACATTAAATTTTCATTATCTAAAGTCAATTTCATTAAAATTAGTAATTACAACTTAAAGCGTATTAGAAACAGTAATCTCGAAACAATCATAATTATTAAATTTATATTTACGATTCCTCTTTTCTAACAAGATTGTAAATACCTGCAATTACCAACTTACGTTACGAGTATAACAATAAAAGCGTTACTCATTAAGTTCTGGTCTAATAACATTTAATATCTTGGATTAAAATCTAATACATATATTTAAAAATAAAATGTTTATATTTGGACAAAATTAACAAGAAATAATTATTTTATGAAAATGTATGTAATAAATATCATAATTACGAAAAATACCATGATAATAAGGCTGGAAGTTAAGATGAATATTATATAAACTATACTTAAACAAATAAAGTAGGCATACTATATATTATCACATTTTGGTAGGAATTGTTCAGTTTTAAGACACAAGTCAGAAAAGACAATCCAGGTCGCCATTGCTGTGTCAGCAACATGTAAGCCGCCGCTAATACCCGGCGTGTTAACACGTCAATCACAAGGGATGTGAAGAGTTGAACTTTGGGGAAAAAATCGCACACCCCACTCGGTAAACAAAGAAACTTTAGATTGGACTACTTGCTGTTGAATCGAATATTGAATTTTTTATCGCCCTCCTAATGAGTTGGGGTGTGCCTATTGTTGGGGGCTTAAGGCTGATTGATTTTTTACTACAACTTTACAACTAGTGAATAATTGTATGCATTGATAAATAATAACATGTTGATTTTTAGTTCACAGGTATGTAAAAGGTACAGTCAGTAGCAGGTAGTTTTTAGGACGGTGAGGTATTTAAATTAAGTTTGACAGTGCTTTATTGTTAAGAGATCAAAAGCGTGTCCTGATCATTTTGAACATCCAGTTTTGTTACTGATGCTGATTATACCCGTGTGTTGTTTTATGTCACCCTTATAATATATTACGATTAAATCGGCAATTTAATTATATTGAGTATATCCCCGAGGATGGTATCCCGACATTTCAATCACTTTTATAGCGTTTGAGGTCATGGATAAGAGTTTTATGGGTAATTGAGATGATTTGGACAAAATTATTGGGAGATTAAACCATATTTATACTAATAAATTATTTTTACATATTACTGGTTAACCGCACTCAGAACTATAAGATCAGTTTTGTTATTAAGGTTGTATAAAAGTAACAATACCGTGTCACATTTATAATTGAGAATTAAATATCTAAGTAGTTAAAAATATACTTGTCAGTCGTACTCATATTATTGAACAACACCACGATCATTTCTAAAAAAAGTTATACTTATTTATTGAGATTTTATGTTCCACCATTGTACGCGCTCCACGTTCATAAAAGTATATTCGAAAAGCGTTACATCAATGTCATGAGAAGCGATATAACTTTTTGTAGTGAAATACTTCATCCGCATGATGTCGTTTCTCAAATAAAACAAAAGTTTGTGCACGCGCCGATGTAACTTGTAGAGGATTTACGAGAAACGATAGGCTTCTAATTCTTAAGAATAATTCGTACTTTTGTATACTTTACTATTTTGTTGGAAGTTATGTCATGAACCTCTTTTACTCCTGAGATTAAAAAGCCATATTTGTGACACATGACAATTTGTAACACATGTAGTGTGTTACAAGTTACAAAACAATGTCATTTTTCTAAAAAAAAAATATACTGAACAATCGTCTTCACAAAGCCATAAAGGAGTATATTTCAGTTTCATAAAATTTCCATAAAATGTCAGTTAGCTTTTAATACAACTTTATTTCACTCCTTAGTTACTAAAAACTGGAAGGAACCAAGACATTTGTAGCTGACCATACAGCACCCTAATCCTTTCCCTTGAAACTACAACGGAACGAAAATCACTTCCAAAGAATACAACAATACAAGGCTCCAATATCAGATCTGAAATAATATTTTTATTTCACTTACTCACAACCAGCCAGTGGAAGCACAAATATCGGCCAACGGGTTTTACAGGATTATTTTTTATTCCCTTTTGACGGAACGTGAAAATTCAGTGTGCGCCGCTTTTCGTCTGTTGCATGCATGAAATTTTAATGACCAATCCTGTGGGACTGACGTTTTTTTCTAACTAGAGTACCTTTAATATTTTCAGATGTAATATTTTTTGGTAAAATTGCAATTGCTTCTGGTAATACCGTACCTAATTGAAAATGGTGTATAATTCCGAAATTGGATTCGTTTTATAACAGAATATAGGTAATACTTGATTCTGATTTTCCTTACATGTTTATGGCAAGACAGAGGACATCGTTATGTCGTTAAATAGTCTAATGAACAGTTACATTAACTATGCTGCACAATTTTTAAAATATCATCGGCAATTTTCCTCTTTAGCTATGCACGTTTTACTATTTATTTCTGTGTAAGTATGTTATGTTTTCGCAAAGAGTTTCCACCTTCACTTCTACTAGTATATTAAAAACAAAGTTAATTTGTTGTAATCACTCTGCGCTAGGCGCGAGCGCATGCTATAAACAAGCAGCCAGCGCCCTCAGAGTTTACACCTCTGACCGACTATCGAGGTGCAAGAATAACAGGCGAGTCAACGAACCGCAGGTTACTTTGAAAAAGCCGCTGAAATAAACAGGGTAAAAATGTTTATTTAAAATGTATTTATATTATGTCCTGAGTTTGCGTGGGTTCGTTTAAAAGCGTTGTGTCGACGGACTTAGCTGTATTAACTGAACCAGTAAAGTTTGACTTTGTACAGTTTAAACTTGGGCGCTCAAAGTAAATAAAAAATTAAATACTTAAGTATAAGTGCTTAATATAGGTAATATTGACTTCAAGTAACATTATTACGCTATGCAGTAAAATTAGCAGTATGTAAATATTTAAAATAATTATTGATATTAGAGAGCTTTCACATATCTTTCAGTCGGAGGCTGGCTAGGTAAAATTAGTTAGGTTACGTTTATATCTAGAGGGGAGTTATGCATGTAATATTTACATTGATCGCATTTGTCGGGAATTCTATGTTGATTTAAAAGCAAACATCAATAGCGGATGCATATTGACGACTCTAAACAAATAGAGGGGGATTTGCGAGAGCAGCATTACGCGTAGCTTTGTTAATTAAATATAAAAGGCTCTCATAAGCATGAAATACTATTTACAAATAATATGTATTATTGTTTTTAGGGAGCAACGCCACAACATGAAGGCTAGTTCATTGTACTATAATTACCTCATAGTCATCATCATATCAAATGAAGAAATGAATTAATGAAATAAATGAAAAAAAGAAAAGAATGTCGAATGAAGCTGGACTGCTGGGCATAGGCCTCCCCCAAAGTGACCCACAACGGCCGGTTTTGCACCACCCACATCCAGTGGATTCCCGCGATCTTTACCAGTTCAGCGTCAGTCCTGACCTTATGGGGCCTGCCCACCCTGAGCCTTTCGGTACGTAGCCGCCACTCGAGAACCTTTACCCCCCAACGGTTATCAGTTCTACGTGCAATGTGCCCAGCCCTTTGCCACTTAAGTATAGCGATAAATATTATAACTATATTCACTTGCAGTCATATTTTAAAACATGTGGTGTTTAGAGTGTGTGAGACGCGTTAAGATTGCCGACAACAGAAAAAGAAGTAGCAGTAAATACTAAGGTCCTTCTAAAAATAAATATGTTTCTGCTTTTTAAATACCTAGGCTACCAACCTCATCCCATCCTTGCGGATGTAAAAAAAACTCTGATTTCGTAATTCAGTTTTTACAATAGCGAATTTTCGGCATGCATAATGCACATTATTATAGCGAAACTATAAGGCTATATTATATAGGGCTCCTTCTGAGTTGACGACCAAACCCTATAAACGATGACTCGGCCAATATTAACAAAAGTTGCTATCGTAATAAGTCTGAAATAATCTTTATCTATGGCTATGGGTGTCTACTAGGTTAACTACACTTGAAAATACAACGTTTATTTTATTTGAAGTATATAGATACATTTTGAATAAGATTTTGAAATTTTATAAACCTTCATATTAAAAAAGGTTTAAACAAGTAACGTAACAAATCGATTAAGTAGTTTGCCTTTACTAATAGTTTGAAGTCAAAGGTCAACTCTTAGTGCCCCATAAATCTCTTAAAAATAAATTACTTTTTTATTACAATGCCAATAGCTATTCGACTTTCCGTTCCCTTGCCTTCGTTACCATGAAGCATCGAGAATTTATTGTTCTTTTCCCGTCGGGATAGATATTGAAGGAATTAGATGCAATTGCATTGAATACAATTGAGACTTCGAAATTGCATTTATGCGGGATATTGGAATACTTTTGTTTTTGAAGCTTTGTTGTTATTTTTTTTCCTTTTCCTCAAGCGTTGGTGGGATTGACAAATAAATCGATTAGTTAGTTTTGGATTCAATATCCTAAATAATGAGAACCTATTATAAACATGATTTTAGGATTTATTATTCCCTGAAATTGACTACAGGAGAATTCACCTACATCGCTTTTAGTACTGTCAGTTTTCTCTTTTTTGCAATAAATACTAGTAAACAAGGTTAAAGCGGTTTCAAGATAATACTAGTTGTAGAACTGTGAAGCTAGCATTAAATATCAATAGGGGAAACCTACTGATGGAAATCGCTAGGATATGTAGCCATAACGTCCGTCTTTTTTTATAATCTCAAACTGAGCTCTAATTAAGGATGAAAAGTTTATAAATCTTTAAAAATTAATTAAAAATGTCGCTTATGCAACCGCACGCGTACCAAGGGTGCATGAGGGCACGAGCCCTCTTCAAATTAACCGATGCATAATAGAGGATCACTCAGTGCCAGCGATGACGCTCTTCAGTCTTATAAACATTAAAGTCATGATTCTTAGAAATAAAGTAAAGATGGAAAAACCAACCGCCTCTGGTGAGCCTCAAACTCGCGACTCTGGGATACACGCGTTAGTAGACGTTTCTGCTTAATAAAAAAAGTCACGTCTAGTCAAGTCTTGTAAGAGCTTATAATAATATATGAATTGTAAATCTTGAGAGAATTTTAGTGAACAATTTACACGCTAATTTTGATGTTATTCCATTATTTCATAGTAAATTACGGAACGTCTAGACATATTAATCTTATGAATATTAAGTTTTGCGATGTACTTGAGCCACAAGATGCTTGAATAATATTTTCACATCTGTAGCGTATTTTTTTCACTCATTTTATGAACTTATAATATTATAATCTGGACCGGACAAGGTCCTTGGAACATTAACTATCTAGATGATTTGATTAAACAACCCAATAACCGAAAGTGAGCGTGTCATGTGTGAGCGAGGAACTGCATATAGTTCATGACTACACCTACATATTTTTCTAGCACGAACGATTTACAACAACAAAATAAAAACATCGACAATCCTGTTATCGATAAGTACCACTTCAACGTCATACAGGTAATACAAAGACGAATATAGGGCAATAGTTCAAGATCGGTGACACGAGGCGTCTAGGTAGGTAGCGGATATAAGACTGTGGTTGTGTGTACGTCTTGTCGTTGAAAAACAGAATTGTCGATAATTTTATTGTGACATGCACTAAGCAAATGTCGTTCCTGCTAGAAAAATATCTAGATATATTCATGACCTTGTCAAACGTCACTGTGATAGACAGCAAACCTACAGTAGTATGGGTAAATATGTAACCTATTATTTTTCTGCGCCCTGAAACAGATGTAAATAAAGAAGGCGCAAGTCGGTCAGACCGGCAGCGGCAGCTGGGTCACATCTCGATGGGATGAGATTACCATCTTTCCATATTCAGTTGAATGCTGAGCGGTTGCTCCACAACGCCAACTTTAGCTTTTTTTAACACGAAGGTTGTAAAAAACGCATGGCCCCCGCTATGGTAAAAATTAGGCGATTATCAAGGCTAAATAGTTGAAGCACAAAATAGTGTCTTAAAATTATTTTCAAACTTTAGCTATTTTACATATTTTGATTTTTTTTGTAACTAAAAACCTTCTAGCAGGACGAGGCGTTTTACTATGTATTTTGATAACACTATAATATGTGTCTGTAGTTTCATATGTAAATACGAAATAGAACATACGAGTAAAAATATAAAAAATAAACCAAACAAAACGTAATATTTACTGAATGCGGATTTACGTAATTTGGCGGTAAATCATGACTTCTGATTGTTTCTTAAATAAGTTCGGCTTTGTGAGCCGCAAGTCCCGAAACACCGCTGGCTAGGAAGCTCGATATTAGACACCTGATGTTACCTCCCGTGTTTGCTGTTTGTATGAATTACACGAGGTCAGATTATTGGCTTGCCTACCCACTGACCTGAATAGAATCCGTATTTATTTTTTGTTCAATATTTTTGGTAAGGAGTTTATGGATACAACTTTTTTTAAATTGTATATAATACCCTTTTGTATAGGTATCACTACACTATCTATCGCACTATCGCTACACCTACAGATCATAATAAAATTATGTGTGTCACATTTGCACAACGAATTTTGTTTGGTCATTCCGGACGAGATAAACAATTGGATAAGTTAAAAGTTTAACAACTTATAGGTTGATTCAAAATTCATTCATTCATTCATTCATTCAACAAAATACACGCTCTAACTCTGAAGTATATGTTTATCTTCGTGCCAATAAGTACATATGTAATGAAGATTTATCCTATATCCCATTTGAAATAGTACCTACTGCTATTACAGTTACTTTTATCTATTTATTTATATATTATGTTCATTACATATGTCTAGTGCCTTAGTCTTGTGGAGACTACGAGTGAAGGTTAATTATATTCCCGGTGTGTTTTAATACATAACAGTTTTGGGCAGTTGAGTAAATAATATTACAAAACCTATTAAATTATGTTAGCTCTTTTTCGTTAATATTAACATCTTAATACTGAAGTCAAGACTCATCACAGTCATCACAAATTTCGGGCTACATTTAAATAATCTCATAATTTTGCTGAATATCCTCTCAAAGGGAATTCGTAGCACATAACTCGTCATAACACTCCGGCGTCGGTTATCTCATCCTTGCCACTATCAACGGGACTAATAATCAGAGAGAGCGAGATGAATACAAAGTAACAAGCGTGTGCATTGTATCTATCTTAAACCAAGGCAAATAAAGTTGAATTTCCAAAGTCAAGGATTAAACATAACTTTGTCTTATGCATCTAAGAATGCTTCTGCGGGAATTCTTATTAGTGCGAAATAACGTAGACTTTAGAATGACGAAAGGCTGGAGATATCTTTGTCGCATGAAAGGGATCGTCAAAGCAAAGACAGCGAATGTGAGACCATTGTAATGGTGCTCAAAGCTACTCGGAGCTGTACTTTGTTTCCTAAGATAACAAAAAAATTGAGATATTTTTCAAATAACCTCATAACCTTTTAACCCTAAAACATATATAGGACATTATTTGTCTTCATCTTAACTACCACTATAATAATTTGTACTTAATTATATAAATATTATGCATTAGGTTTAATACAATACACTATTGTTGTTAAATTGGATATTGTTAGTTGTAGATTATATCACCTGAACCCGAATCATCATTGTTTTGGCATTTTGGCATAGCTTTTTAATGAAATCCATAGTCAGCTCTCCAATTCAAAAATACCAAAATTTGGAGCACATAGTATTTTAAAGTGGGTACAAAATATTGCCATAGCGTATTATTCAGAGTGTTGGTAGAATAATCTGGGACATTTCTTTTCAGGTCTGGAGGACAATCCAGGCTAGCACAATGAGTGTGACTAAGGGGGGGCGGAGAATCCCCACTCCTATGCCACCCCCGAAGGACGTGTATCACAGCAATAGGTAAGACAATACCCTAACTAGTACCTAGAAAGTAACCGATTGAAATTTACAGGAATTTATTATGAATGATTTGGTTTTAAGGCGATTTGGACCCAGGTCGAAAAGGCACATTAGAGCACAAGAGAGTAAAATACTCTATTTCGTCGATCAAGGCGTTTTGCATTCCCAGCAAACTGTATTGAAATTAATGAAATCATATTCACTAATATATCTTTTGTTTATTAACTTATTACAGTATGAATATTATAGGACACTCCTATTTAAATTATGAAGTGGAATGATTTGTTTCTTTGTCTGTTTGCATTGAAAAGGCTCCGAAACTACTGAACCTTCTTGAGAAGTTCTGTCATTTAAAATAAGCATAAGTCAATAATCTGAAATCTGTAGCCAAATTAAATTATTGCCTTTCTTACTTGTAGTTTGTGAAACTATTACCAAAATCTAAGTATTTATAAAATATTAATGCTTCATTATAATTACAAAACTGACATAAAATAATATTTTACTTGTCATGTTAATAGAGTTACAGTTTTTTCCTGAAACTCGGTTATTCCCCTTCGTAACAACAATAATATGGATTTCCAGTGAGTAACGCTTTTTCAATCAATTATTGAATAACTTGCCTTGGAAGCTCAATAAATAAAATAGATACTCTCAACTCCAATGATCGTTATTATCAAAAATTAGATTTTTGATATTTATTTGAAACGCGACGAGTAGACGCAAAATGTATTACGGTCAGACTATCTGGATCAGTTACAATGAAAGAACAAACTACAATAAAATACAAGTAAATTACTTTTGTCTTAGACTAATGTTTCCGTAACCAACACCGCCTGAGCGTCTCAGCGGTATCCGATTTCAAACCTAACTGAATAAATCGGCCACCCTAATGTTGTGGGGATAAAGGTTATATTACTGCCAACATTTAACCCCAATTCATGGAACCCGCGTAGATTTATTAAATGCATTCGTATAAGTGCTGAGCGTTTTGTTCCGTAATGAAAATGAAACTTTTGTAGACGCTAATAAGTTATTGTATTAATTATAACATAATTAAGTATATTACCCCACTGAAGTGTTTGTAGTAGACCTAACTGGTTTTTAATAATGATTTACGTAATTAAGATTGCTGACGGTGAGTTTCTGCGCATGAATCGTGATACCTCTGACTACGCATAATCGTTGGTAGAGTACCCATAACACAAGCCTTCTTGAGCTTACTGTGTGGCTCAGTGTATACATGTACAGATGTCCTATAATATTTATTATATTTGTAATTAAATGATTGATAAATAAATGATTACATTTATTACGTCTTACATGGGACTTTTAAACAGCCAAAAGGGGACGCACCAAAAAATACATTGCAAATACCTAATTTCAATTTGCTTTTAGCGAAATTACGTTCTCTCTTGACTGATTTCCTTTCTCTCTCATAAAGGCTTTAGCAAAAAACAAATACTTTGAAAACCTTGCTTTTAACAATACAAAAACTCTCAAGTGAAAAGACGATAAAAGATTGCTTTTGAATAGAGTTTAACTACGATAATACTTCTTCTTTTTTAATTATGTTTAATCAAATCGCCAACGTTGCCATTTACATGATAACAAAATAAAATAAGTATAAGTGTACGAGATCTTGTCATAACATATGCAAATTATACATAAGTACACCGGCTACACGGAACTCCTCGTATATCGGTAGGATTTTTTTTTAAAGTTTGTTTAATTTAATTACATTGATAACTATAATGTCATCTTGTAATGAACAAGCCTAGGAAACAAATGCGTCATTATGAAAACAAATTCCTGTTCAGTTTATTGGATACTTTTATAACCTATATCCCTGGCCTTACCTCTAACTGCTTATTCAAGTTCATCAACAACGATTTTAAATTTTCATCAAACTTAACTCATTTTCATCGTACCTAAATGTATACCTAAAGTTTGATAATCTCGAGATGAGACAGTCTGTAAGTTTTTGATGACAGCTAACAACAAACAGTTATACGTGTGATGTGCTTTATATGTGCACGAGTTATAAGAAAGGAGCGAATATCGCGTTGACATATCTACATATTTATTTTTATCGTATGATTGTTTGGGAATCATTAAATAATACAATTATTTTTTATCACGCAGAAACGTCTGCTAGCGAATATCTTCGATATTTAAATCGAAAGAAAAATGGAAAAATTTGACTTGAATAAAAAATAATTTAGAAAAGAATAGTATTAGCACATTGTTATCGATGAATTCTCAATGAAAATTGAGACTTCGATGCCGTTAAGTGTTTATTGCATACGACGAGGGATAGATAGAGAAATTTGACAAGTCTAAGCGGTACTCGTATAGCACAATTGGTAGTGCACTGGGCTAGTGATCCAGTGGTTGTTGTTTCGAGTTCCGCTGCGAGTCAAAATTTTCTATTTTTCTTTCGATTTTAATATCGGAAATAATACAATACCTTAAAACGCTTATACCTCTAAATCTTTTGAACATTAGGTAACTTTAATTCAATTAGAACTTTTACTTCATACACTAGTCAGTCGATTACGACTCTATGTGAAGTGTGATAAGTCTGAATTCCTTTATTTCTCTTTTTTTTACACTTTTTCCTATATTTTTTCTTTTTACATTTTTAAGTTTCGTAAAACAGTAACATTATAAGTATTATTATTCTTAAGCTAATAGAGATTTTTGTACAAAGGGGAATTGAAAAATGGTCCTCATGAACGTTCAGAAGATCGCTTTAGCCTTTAGCTTCCACCACCCGCCGACGGTATTCCTGCCCGCATAAACGGCATGAAAAGATGCTATAAATAAACCTTCATATTTTGACATTCCCCGACTGCAGACAGCCTTTGAAAGCGTTTAATTATGGCTACTTCTCATTCTAAATGAGGGACTCTAATATTAAAAGGAACACAGTTTAGGTGAAGAAGTATATAAAACTGACCTTTGATACATTTATAATTTGTAAGAAATAATCTGAAAGTATAGTCAAGTTCGTTCTTATTTCTAGTATCTTAAATTATACGTACAGTCAATGATTTTAATTGTTGAGCCACATATGGGTCAAGCTATTTTCTTTTATTTGTACATACTCTATGAAATGCCTAATACTGTAAAGTGAACCCTAAATAATTGAATAATTAAAGTCAAATTAAAGAAATTTAATGATTAGCTAAAGAAACTTAAATAATACTTTTGTTTTACTTTTGTCATTATTTTACGTGTTTACAGACCATAGAATGACTCTTTAAACTACGGTTTTATTGTATTTAGTTTCACAACAGTTGTATTGTTATACACATTTTCAATAATGGGTCAACTAACCATGTAAGTAAAACGTATTACAACATTTCTTCTTAAAACTGAGTAGCTATTTGTCAATATTGCGATAGCCTGAATTCTAAAAATACTTCTAAAAATTTTTCATTCTACTACGTATGAAAAGTAAAGGTAAGATTTTACAAACGGGAGAAAACTAAATAAAAACATGAATATTACCAGCCTTCTCGTGCACTGCTGGATAATAGGCCTCTCACATTGCATGCTACTAAGCTCGACATCCAAAAGTGCCAATATCATTATCATCTGCTATTATAACCTAACGTTAATTAAATCAAGAGATACACAATTTTCCCACATTAATGTATGCGTATTGCCATAACCACGTTTGCCAGTGTGAAACAGAAAAGTGCAAATTAACCCCGGCGTCTGTACACTTCGAAGTCAAGTGCGCATTTCCGAGTTTCCACGGGTCTAGGCAGGCACTGGGTTGTAATATCCAGACTAGTATGCGATCGCTATTGCTTTTACTCGACATACGTGTGACAAAAAAGAAAACGGCTGTCTATCTTTAAGAATTATTGTGCGTATAGGCTGAATGTGTCATAACAAGAAATAACATTTAGGCGGTTATCAGACCGATTCTTATTCGCTAGCAGTTTGTGTGAGCGAGAAATTATCATTTTCACATTAGGACTGATTTCTCGCTCGCAAACGGAAGTGGAGTTCGATTCTATCAACGATGTAAAAAAAGCTTCCTTACTTACTTCCTCTTTCCTATTCTCATCGTACCAACTTATTAGATACCTAACTCAATTTTACATACTGCTTTTTATGCTCTGAAATATAAGTTTTCGGATGCCATGAAACATGCAATACTTAAACCTTCGAAGACCGGCCCGGTCTAGTGGGTAGTGACCCTGCCTACGAAGCCAATGGTCCTGGGTTCGAATCCCAGTCAGGGCATTTATTTATGTGATGAGCACAGGTATTTGTTCCCGAGTCATGGGTGTTTTCTATGCATTTGTATGTGTCTATCTCTTATAGGTATATATCGTCGCCTAGTACCTACAACACAAGCCTTACTGAGCTTACCGTAGGACTGTGTCAGATTGTCCCGAAATATTTAATTTTAATTTTCTTGAATTTTTAGGTAAATATTCATAAATCTAAAACCAAAGAGTTAAAGTTGACACGTAATAAGACCTCCGATTTGAGTGTCATTATTGGGTGCGACGACGTTGCACGCTGTCAGAGCCATTGGGCGCATGTATAGTACGAACATGTTTATGTTATGGGCGACATGTGTGTAGGGTATGAATATGATGGAGGTGATTTGCTTCTAGTTCCATAGAGGGCAGCACCATCTCTCTTGATATACCAGAGAAGTTATACGTATAGTCCTGCATGCTATTAGAATTATATACCCACTATTTGTTTCTGTTTTGATAAATATGGGTTTAGAGATTAAACGGTGTATCAGCAGTTTGTAATTAAACTTCGTAGGTCATTCTAATATTTTATGAAATGGAGACCTATGCTCTCCGAAACATGTCGCACGAGTAGGTACACGGACTAAAAACTTCTTCTTCCATAAAGTATCAGCAGTTTGTTTTGTAATTCATATTGAGGACACAGAAAAAATAAGTCGTTAATAATGTAACGTACAAGAAACCGTTAAATTTTAGCAATATGTTAGGGTCCACAATTTTCCGAGAAACGGTTGGACGGGTTTTGATGATCTCTTGTTTATTGGATTCGTTTGCTCCCAGAATAGCAGGATATCTATTAAGAAAGAAGGTGGTACGAAGTTTGCTGGTTTAGCTATTTTATAATAAAGCGAAAAAAAATATTTATTTCACATACCAACACAACTTACACCTTGCTGTATTTTTTTAATGACAAAGGTGGCAAACGAGCATGCGGATTGCCTGATGGTAAGCAATTACCACCGCCCATGGGTGCGCAACATCAGATGAATCACATGCGTGATGCCAGCCTTTAAGGGAGGTTGGAGCTCTGGGAATCTTACTCACCACCAGGAACACAACACTACATACCTGAAAGGTAGCAGTGCTGTTATGGCTGTGGTTTTCTGTAAGGAGGTACTTCCCCAGTTGGGCTACTCCAGACTCAAGCGTGATGGTACTTCGCTGTGCCCTACCTCTCATTGTTGGACGTAGTTTAAGGACAAAAAGTGTATTGTAAAGGACAGTAATATTATTAGTAAGCTACCTGGCTATATAGCTGTACTCAGGTATATATTACCAGGGAATTTCTTAGAAAAATTATACCAGGGGCTGTCGCACTAGATTGTAAATGTATCGCAGGGAGCCAGATGCAATTAACGAATTACTAAATAATAATCTTTGTACTGCTCGCTGTTTACTAATAGGATGATATCGATTGGCTTTCATTGAGATCCATCACTGTTTGCTGAAATACAAGTTTAAATCTAGTTTAGGGGAGGAGATACAACAATACGAGTATAAATTTTATAACTAACTAATATATATTAAGCACTATGTAAACACCATGTCCTGGGAATAAAGTCTTTATTTTCAACTAGCTGTGCCCCGCGGTGTTACCCGAGGTTTATTAGGGAAAAAACTTAACCTATGTGTCAGCTAACTGTCACAATTTTTCGCATGTATAATTACTGTAGATACTATTTTTATTTTAAAGATACACAACTGGCAACTATGTACTTAACTTACAATACTTCAAGATCACTTGAAAGTTCTACAACATCACAATAACGTATCCATTTCAATAGTTATATCCCTGAATAGACTTATTGTGCGTGGACCGTCGACCGCACCGGCTGGCTCCATGAATGGGGATGGCCTGCCCATGGCTTTTG
Source organism: Grapholita molesta (assembly GCA_022674325.2). Taxonomy (NCBI): domain Eukaryota; kingdom Metazoa; phylum Arthropoda; class Insecta; order Lepidoptera; family Tortricidae; genus Grapholita; species Grapholita molesta. The sequence goes on along the minus strand of CP053121.2, from coordinate 19,316,859 downwards.
TCTAGCTCTACTCAGGACATTTATGGCGAGCCATTAAGCTGGCCACTCCAGTCTTATGAAAGTTTTATCTATCTCTAAGAGATACTTGAGGTCATGCTAGATTCAGAGAAATGTTATAAAATGTGTGAATGGAACTGTGACAGCTTTAATAACGTTGTTTAAACTGAGAGTTGAAATAGATAACATATACTTAAGAAAAAACGACGAGGACCTCCGGTGTTCGAGACGGGATTCAAACCCGCATCTCCAGCTATCGCGGCTGACGCCTTAACCAATTTAAGTATATGTTATCTATTTCAACTTTTAATTTATATAGTAGTATTACTACTTAAAAATCAAAGCAAATCAAAATATTTCATAAAAAATAATTTGATTTGTTCTTAGTTTCGTTGTTTAAACTGATCAAGCAATTCCTAATTAGTTGCCTCAATTGAGATATTTGTTTGCCTATCTAATTTTATTTATGTAAACATTTTAGGGTTCCGTACCTCAAAAGGAAAAAACGGAACTCTTATAAGATTACTTTGCTGTCTGTCTGTCTGTCAAGACTTTTTTAAATATTAATTTGTTATAGATCAATTAATCTGTGAAATGTATGACATAATTTAAAATATAGAACTTACCTGAACACGTAGAAGAGTGAGTGTGAAACAAGTAGAAAACTTTAGTTATCAAGAAAATAGCTGTTAAACGATTTCCGGGTTCTGTATAGACTGATGCACCATAACCGGCTATTCTTTATAGTCGTATAAATGCCGTCCTTAGTTACCTGCCATGATAAAGTAAAAGTGTATTTAATTTCAGATAAAATAAGGCTTGGCTGTAAACTTCGTTTATTGAGGCCTACAGTATGTTCAAAAAAGGAAGAAGTTCTTAATTCGTCGAAGAATTGCTCATGTATTTTCCCCGATAACTCGAGGATGGGAAAATTCCGTTTTTATTTTTATTTATTAGGGTAAACTTCCAAGGTGGTTCCAGTGGCATCATGTTAGAAACTCCAATATTATAGGGAACCACCATGTAGTAAATCTTCTCATCTTCTTCGCATTGCCTCGGCATTTTGCCACGGCTCATGGGAGTCTGGGGTCCGCTTGGAAACTAATCCCGGGATTTGGTGTAGGCACTAGTTTTACGAAAGCGATTTGCATCTGACTTTCCAACTCAGAGACCTATATTGGGAATAGTCGGGCTTTCTCACGATTTTTTCCTTCACCGAAACGCGGTTGGTAAATATCACATGATATTATGTACATAAGTTCCAAAAAACTCATTGGTACAAGCCGGGGTTTGAAACTGCGATCTCCGGATTGCACGCGCAGTCGCACGCTCTTACCGCTAGGCCACCAAGCGCTCTTCTTTATTATCTGCGAGACTATATTTTCGATAAAAGTGTTTTAAATTTAATAGTGTAAAAATAATGGTAGAAAATCATTAGGAAGCCACTTGATTATTATTAATATTACTTATTCAAAATAGATAATTTCCTAAGTTCCTTTAAAATATGGGCTAAGCTAAGTGTTTTATCAATTAATAATAATTATTTGAATAAAAAATAGTCTCACGTAGAATATTAGAATATTTCATACTAATACATACATGTTTAATCCTGAACTGACGGATCCTTAAAGCGAGTTACTATTTCTACACGTACGGATACAAGTATAATAATACCAGGTTTTTATGGCTGCCATTAAAAATACCTAGGCTAAGTGCGAGTACAAGAAAGCTTATTATGATGTTAGACATATTTTAAATGTTTGTGCAGAGATATTTCTTGCTTGACTCAAAGTAAATTTTTAAACCCGGCGGCATTTGATAAGACGAGACAAACAGATAACAAGTATACTCATTCATCTGTATTTCTTATCAAAAGATATTTCCATGAGTAAGAATTGAATGATTCCTTGTCTTCGATAACTGTTAGGCATTGTTTTATATTTATTAATATTATTCTATAAACATGTATGTGCAAGAAGACTAAAAAAGTAACAAAAAGTTTGTCAGAAGTGGGATTCGAACCCACGCCCACAGAAGTGGACTGCGACCTGAACGCAGCGCCTTAGACCGCTCGGCCATCCTGACTGTAAGCTTCAGGTCGAAATTAAGGTAACGGTTCTCTTGGCATGTTTGTGATAATTTATTTTGGTAATTTGCTTATAATATAGCCATTATTCTGATCTACATATGTACTACTACTGCTACAAGGACTTAAGATTTTTGTAACATTTAATCATCGAAATTTCTTTATGACAATTTTTTTTTTACTTACCTATTGACTAAGATATTGTAGTACTGGGTACTGATAATTTTTTAGTATGCATGTGTATAGTCAGCCACTGAAATGGATGAACTCCATTTTATACAAATCTGTTTGCAGGTCGGTAGTCGTTTCTGGAGATGACTAGATACATACATACTATAAAACCATAAAAAGCTCGTATATGCTTGTATGTGTAATTATTGTTTTCAGACCTACTTATTGTGTATTGGTTCTTATGAATCACACAGTATGCTAATATTCAGTTATTACTCACCAGCTTTGGATGCTTTTATGCTAATACCAATGTAGAATAATAATCATCAGCATCGGCCTGAAGAGATTTATTGCTACATCAGGTATTTTCGTTAAATTCAGCGAATCACTGGAACAATTTAATGAACACACTATAGGGACCTCTCATTCCGATCTAATACGGCATTCCTTTTGTTCGTGAGCCAAATTAAAAGTATTAATCTGGCTTTACGAATTCTATGGACGCGCTGATACTCGCAGATATAGTTAGTATTCTATATTCTACTGAAAATTGGATTGAAACCTTTAACCGCCGTCTAACCGCCTTGTACAATTGAAAATATTGATATTGTATAAAGTTTTATACTTTATTTGGTTAGGTATAGGAGGAAGTGACCTTGTACCTTATATTTTAGAGTGGGTATGCATTATCTCGTTACAAATAGGCTTTACTAACCAGCTCTATCCTGACTTTCTGACTCTTTCGTCCATTAAATATCCTCAAAAACTGGAGACTTATAGTTACTTAATAAGTTATCGAGGATTTTATATAAATTTCATTGAACACGTATCTGACATTTCAAATGACATAATACTTTATAATTATTGAGAGTTTTTGTGTTTTTCGTTAGTTCAGTTCGTTTAAGGAGAATGATATTCTACTTCTGAATGGCGACGAATGTATATAAGATAATCGTGATGGAATATAAACGTGAATAAATCCGTTATTTTCATTTATTAAATATTACAATGACTCACGAAAGTTTAAATACGAATATTCTTCATTATTACGTAAATATTACATATTGTTGTGAGTTTTTATTATTAAATAATATCTATGAAGGTTTTTAGCTTACTTTTTTTGTTGAATAAATTATATAATGCATGCATGTTTCGGCTAAGCATATATATTAATACCTGCTTAAATTAAAATTAAACTTAAGTGTAGTGAGTGATGACTGATGAGTGTAAAGAAACCTTAGTGTAAAGAAACTTCACGAAACCTTAATTGTAAGTACTAGTTTCAAGTTCTCATGTAAACGAATTGTATAAATTCTTATGAGAATAAAAAATCTTTTAACCGAAAAAACCGAAACTCAAAGGAAAAACTATTTGACATCAGTTTTTTTGACGTTCACTAAAAAGCAAGGATTATATGTTTATGGTTCTTATGTACGTTTTTGATAGATTTCGAAATAAAACTAGCCGTTCATGTTATCTTTATATTAAACCAGCTATTTTCCAGATATGAGGAAATATGTAATGTGTGTTGTTGTGATATTGTGTTGTGATAAGCGTTGAGGAATCCAAGAAAAATACAGCAGATTTAAGAAACTGCTTCGAGAAATGCACATAATTAATGTAAGTTTACATCAAGTCTATTTGATGGTCTCATCGGAAGACCAGCAATCGCCATTGCTGGCATTACGCTGAGTTGAGGCCATTTCGTGGCACACGTCGTTTGTGTAATGTTCTAATGTTTTTTTTGTTAATATTTGTGTGTGTGTGTGTCATGAATAAATGTTTTCTATTCTATTCTATTTGTAAATCAAATAGAGAAAAGTAGTAATTTAGTAAAAGAACAACTTCACTTAACTAACTAACTACTTTGGCTCAGGGACCCAAAGAGGGTCTTGGCCTCCGAAACGAGAGCACGCCATCTGTCCCGATCATGCGCAGCTTCTTGCCAGTCACTGACTTGGAGAAGACGCAGATCCGCCTGCACACTGTCCTCCCAGCGGTATCTGGGTCGCCCCACTGGGCGGCGACCAGTCGGTCGTCCCACGTACGCTCTCTTGGCCGCACGATCCTCTCCCATTCGGAGTAAGTGACCGAACCAACGATGTCTATGTGATTTTGTCACGCCGATGATGTTGGGTTCAGCCACCAGCTCCTGGATCTCTATGTTCTTACGGACCCTCCATGTGCCGTCGTCTCTTTTGACAGGTCCCAGGATCTTACGCAAAACCTTCCTTTCCGCCACAAGGAGCTGACTTTCCTCTTTTTGTGTCAGTGTCCAGGCCTCACAGCCATACATAAGGATAGGTCTTATGACAGTTTTGTAGATCCTTAACTTTGTATTCCTGCTGAGAAGCCTGGACACCAACACCTTGTGGAGGGCTGCACTGCATCTCAGGGTGTTTTGAACCCGAATGTTAATTTCCTCCTCTCTGGTGTTAGTGTCGGTTATGGTGCAACCAAAATACCGGAATTTGTCAACTCCCTTGTAGACGGTACCTCCTACATGAAAACTAACACGCTGAGCCCGTGTATTTTTGTATCGTTTCATGTGGAGGTATTCAGTTTTAGCTTGATTGATCCTGAGACCTATCTTCACTTAGATGAAATAAAACATATTGATTCCCAAATCATTAAAATCAATCGTTTATTTGTAAGTATAAAGTATGCTTGTACAGTCAGCAGTAGAAGTAGCTATGCAGATGAGGTGTTTATGATGACCTTGACACAACTTTATAGTTCAGAAAACAAGAGCGTTTCAGAATCATTATGGACACTTGGCGCGCTTAGCAACTTCTGCAGTTGACTGTACGCACCCACTTATAAATAAAGTGATTAAATAGGTCATTGTCATAATATTATAACTACCAGCTTATAAGCTAATAACATGTATTAATTAGTTGCATGCGCTAACCACGTTAAATTAAACATCACTCATATAATCATACCTGGGATAATTCGGGGCATCTATAAGTGCGTGACCAAATATTTTATCTAATAAAATATATCGATGTTAATGACAACATCTAAATTTTATTAGACATATAGAAATATTATTTTAGGCATTTTGTAAAATAAAAAAAATCGAAACGGGTATTTACATGTTTATTTTAAAATAGTTTTTAGTCGGTATTAATGATTATGCCCATATAATCAGTAAATAGTAATAATCCATACCTGAGCTTATTACTATTTACTGATTTAAAACTCTAATAATAGAAATTAGTGTCATATCGAGTAGTAATATATATCGACATTTTTTATCGATATCAAATCCCTATAACTTGCCCCGAATTGTCTCAGGTCTGCATACGAGTATAATTTAAATGGATCTTTTATCTAATCCTCGTATTCTCATGCTTCGTAAGTTTAAAATAAATCCCGATTCCTAAATCGGAACCCATAAACGTGCATCCGTACACAATTTTAACAAAACAGTAAATTCATTCACGAACAGCACCCCGTCCGGCCGCGCCTTTGATGTACCATGTGTTCCGTTAACGCTTTCCGATGCGCACACGCACGTGCAAATGCAGTATTGCATTTATTGGCATTTCTAACTACTAACAATAAAATCAGGAAAGTGGTAACTTGGAAAAATACATTCTAATTTGAAACCTATGAGTTGCGTCATAAAGTTCAATATTGATCACTTATTTGATGCATATTTGTTTGTGCAGCATTGCATTGTCCATTGCTACTCGGTCTGGAAGTTAAAAAGCTCAACCCTGGTATGTTTCTTATACTATTCTATTACTTGACATATACATTGTATATTTACCATATTTTTAATTCGGCTTAAATTGGACACGTTACTTAGTAAATTAACAGAAGCTACCTGGTATATCGCTTTTCATATTCGAAAATACTTTTATCTATTGTTTTTCTTACATAGTAAACTAAAATTATCATGTGATAAGTCCTTTACGGTTACGAACTTCAATGCCAATATTAATTGTTATTACATACCGGGTGTGGCCTGTAATAGGAGCTTTAACTTTAGGCATCGTTTCTACACCAAAAACGTTGCAAAATTTTTTCTACGACTTTTGAAAATAACTTATAGTTTAATAAATATTAATAAAAAAAGATTTTCCAAGCAAGCAATGTATTGCAAAAACTATGAAGTTTGTAGGCTGACAGTAAACGTCAACTAGACTATTGGATGCTGTTCATTGAAAATACTATTTACTTTGTTCGAAAAAATCACAAGTAATATATTACCCAATTATTTAAAATTGTGGAACAAATGTTTTACGTTCGCGGTGTAGAAGCGATCCCTAAAATTTTTGCTCCTATTACAGGCCGCACCCGGTATATAACACTTATTCAGCGACTATACTTCGTTTAGATTCCTAATATTAATTAGTAAAAGTAACTAAATAATTGTCTGATTTTAATGTTATTACAATTTTGCAACTATAGGTTATTAAACAAAACAGGTCGTAAAACGCATTTTTATTGTTGGCAACAATCGTAACAGTCTATTAGCCGCGCTCAACTTGCCATGAAAACATGTGTAAATTCGAATATAATTTTTTACGTTCGTTGTACATATTCTGATTGTTTTTTTTTATTAAAGGTTAATGTTTAAATAAACAGTAGTAATCAAGATAAACGTAAAAAATAAGGACTACTGAATATTGAAACAATACACTTTAAAACAACGATTACCGTGTCAAACGTACGTACGGTACCACCCCTCTTAGACTTGTCAAATGTTTTCTATTTATCCCTCGTCGTATACGTCATCATAGAAAAAAAAATTGACAAGTCTAAGCGGTACTCGTATATATAGCACAATTGGCAGTGCACTTGGGCTAGTGACCCGGTGGTTGTGGGTTCGAGACCCGCAGCGAGTCAACATTTTTCTATTTTTCTTTCGATTTTAATATCGAAGATAGGTATTCGCTAACAGACGTTACTGCATAATAAAAAACAATAATTATATTATTATTTGTGACCTGGCCGCTCCGATATATTTCATGTCGACTGTACCAGGTGACGCTCATGAGATGATAATTTGTTTAATAGTAGTTAAATTGTCAATTCCAATATCTGTATAATGTCTGTCTTCCTTTAAAACCATATATAATAATTATAAAATCCCATTATATGTGCACGGTACGTCTTATAATATGAATAAACTTTTGGTCACTACCATCAAGGCTAAAGTGGCTATCAAATTTCTTTTGATAGGAAATGTCGCCCCCTCTCTTGGTTTTTGTTCGAACCGAAAATTCTCCTAATTAAAGTCAAGTAGGGCTGAGACAGAAGCCTTTGTCCTACAGAGTGATACTCATTTTTTTCCCTTAAATTTGAACCTTAATCAACTTCCATAATGAAAAGAAATGTTGTTTTTTTTTTTATAAATTGGTCTAACATAATAATACGAATAACTTTTTGTTGTTCCCTCTGTGCTTGAGCCACCCGGTTCGGGAATCACGGATGGCAAGCGGCCTGATGGCCTAACCTTAGTGCCTTAGGAGAGAGGACGGTGCTTGGTATGGAACACTACTTGTATCAGCACCTTCACTGCCTCACATGTTAGTCGTACGACGCGCGCGTAGGAACTGTCGCAGTCGCAGGCGGCAGTGAAGCGTCAAACGTATGCTCCCTTTACGGCCCGGCCACGACATTGCGCGACTTGCGGCGCGGCGAGCGTTTTGTCTGTTCGTTGCACGGTCAAGACGCGCAATGAACTGCAGTTAGTTGGGATCACACGCAATGAATAGATAAAACGCTTCCCGCGCCGCATTTCGCGCAATGTCGTGGCCGGGCCGTTAGACTCTGGCTACATTTACGTCCCTATTGCGGTGAAGATGGCAGGCTGTTGGGGTGCTGACGCGATGCAATTCGTTCGTGACATAGGGCGTCGATTTAGACAGAAGCGAGAGGCCCGTTCCGAGTTGTTTCTGGTGCAAAGGCTGTCCATGGCCATCCAGCGCGGCAACGCTGCGAGCATTTTGAGCACGTTTGGGCACATTTTGTTAGATAGATGTATGTTTTATTGTGACATTTTGTATTATGACCTAAATCATTCACATTAACATATCAAACGATATATATATGTATATGTAAAGAATATTAGATTGGTCCTCGGTTGGTAAATATCAAACCAACTTATGGTTTTACTGAATACAAAAAATGTTCTGAAACTTTGCATTCGTTTTGTTAAATAAAGTGATAAGCTGGAAGTAAATCAGGTCACTCGTACTACAGTCAGCAGCAAAAGTTGCTAAGCGTTTGAAGTGTTCAAAATGACCTACACGCGCTCTTATTCTCTTGACAATAGAGACGTGTTGACCTCATTTTGAACACCTCAAATGCTTAGCTACTTCTGCTGCTGACTGTACTATAGTAGTACAATGGATGTCAGATCAATTGTGTTCGTGTTATCAAGACTAGACAGGATTATTCGTGTTCCATGAATGCATACAGTTGACATTTTCTCTGCTTTGTTTTGCTTCCACTTAGTAGGTAAATATGTTTTACACTAAGTGACCTTTATGTACATATTTCTGAGATCATAAATTAATTGTCTCCCTCAAATTGAGATATTTTTACACTTGGTATAATGTTGATTATTACGATTATTAAGTATTTCCAACGCGTTATGCCCTGGGGCATTATAATTTCGACAGAAAAGCATTCGAATTTTTTATTATTATTATACAGTATGTAACAAAAGGATAGGCAAAGCATTTAACCACTTAATGGCCAGGACGAATGTAATACTATTTGATTCATAATTTTATTTATAATTGACAAGTTGTACTTTTTCGAAGTCGGTTAACACTTTCCATATTATAATCCTGTAAAATATTATGTTATTGTCATAATAAAAAAGAACATCTCTATAAAACTGTAAACAGCTATTAGGCATTTCATTAAGTGCAATCTATCATTTTTCATTCTAGATAATTTAGCAGAAGTAATAACCGAATCATGTTGAAATTATCGTGAAAACAATGCGAATTAATATGTTAGCAATATCTTAGATCATATTTTTAATGCATATGAGTTATCGGATTTATGGAAATTACTAAATTCATTCATCAAAATTCAATTAGTTAGTTAATATATTTAATATCATTCTTGTCATTTTTCATACATTTTGAGCAATAAAGTTTAATCCGCCATATTTGTTTCGTAAAATATACGTCTTATTCATTTAATATATCATACTAATTCATTAGGTACCTACCCCTAGCTTCCAGTAAACGTCTTCTTTTTTCTTCTTAGGGCCGATTTTTCAATTGTTAGATAAGCACATATCTGACAGATACCCATATAGTTATTTCCCGAATAGGGCTTATCTGTCGATTGAAAAATCATGCCTTAACATATTTGCCTTTTTCTTAGTAATAAATCTATTCAGTTCACCTCTCACTTTGAGAATAATTACCTAAAGATCATGGAACACTTTTATGAGAACGCAATTTCCACTATTTAGCTGTTTGCAGGGAACCACAACCTTTTACCTCAACGTGGCACTAAGCAAAATGCATTACGCCGCAGGGCACTCAGTAGAGCACTGTAAAGTGCATCACGCATGTCGCATTCGTCCTCAGGCAATTACCCCGAGGCGTGCCGTTTCAATCGCTAGAAGCGTTTAAAGGCAGAACCAGCATAATTAAGAACTTGCATGAAAAATGCAACACATTGCACGCAGAGAAGATGGCAGATGGGGTCGAAAAGTGCTCGAGTGAAGACCACGGACTAGCAAGCGCAGCGTAGGACTTCCACCCACAAGATGGACAGACGACCTCATTAAAGTTGCCGGAAGACGCTGGATGCAGGTCGCTTCCAACCGGTACATGTGGAGGTCCAAGGGGGAGGCCTATGTTCAGCAGTGGACGTCTTATGGCTGAGATGATGATGATGATGAATCATTGTTATTGTTATGGACCACCTAGAATAACACCAAATGAGTGTTGTGGAAACTATATTAATTTTATGAAACGCAGTTCAATACCTTCTAAATAAAATACAAAGTGACGTACACTAATGTGCGCTGGCGCCATGTGGCCTATGAGATCACTGTTCTTTGTCCGGGCCACTGCGGCCGCTACGGTTTCGCAGGTAGGTACACTAGTAACTATATAAATGATTCGACGATTGACATCTGGGGAAAAATCATAACGAAACTTACTAAATGAGGCCTCGCCTCGGATATGCGTTTTAAAATCATGCTATGCTGGTTCGCCGACAATCCGTAGCCCCTCAAGTAGGCATTGGGAATATACGACTTGCGCAAAAGTTTCTTCATACCGACCCTTTCGGAAAAATGATGGTTGGTTGTCTCTGAACATCAGTAATGTTTAAAACTTTACACATATTTACCAAAAACAGCGGTACTTAAGGTAATCAAATTTTAATTCGCGATAGACCCGTTCTATAGTTTTTAGTAAATATCAGTAATGTTGTTGGATTTTTTTTCCGACGGACGGAGACAGTTTTCATTTAAGGCTGTGTGTTATTTTCTCTATTTGTTATGTATTGGCAGCATTAATAGCAGCGTATGAACCAGTGCACCTAAAGTATCTTCCGTTTTTTAATTGCTTCACAAAAAGAGACAGATTTCTGCGTGTTTGTTAATTGAAATGCGAATTATTTTATTTATAATCAAAAAAATGCTCAGGATGGTATATACTTTTGGTGCGTAGTTAAATACGTTAATATTGATGCTAGCTGTTCCTATTTACACACCTATGTTTCCATTTACTCATATTTCCATTATATCTTGTTCGATATGATTGTGGTTTTCGAGTATAGTTTATGCATTTATTTAATCTTTATTGTACGAAAGAAAATCTTACAGTATAAAAAGTGGACTTAATTCTATAAAGCATATTCTACCAGTCAACTTTTAGGAGAAACAGAGATATTGTATAAGCTTTAACGTCAGATGGTGCTGTTTCATCAGGTTTGCAACATTAATCTGACACCCCTCTAAACAACTAATTCTAGCAACTTCTTTGAAGCAAATATATGTATTAAATAATGCCAGTGGAATTGTTCATAATTTCTCAAACAAACCGTGTTCAGTAAATTGTCACACGTCGTTGTTAAACTTTGTATAGAAAAATAGAAAACCGGTACAAATAAAATCACAATTTTTTTTTTAGTTATAAATAAGTATAGGTAGCTTTCATTCATTTTATCAATCCAAATTGTTAAAATATCCTTCTCTAAAGTATCCAGGTTGCAAATGAATAAACTTAGCAGACGCAACGTCTATTCATAAATAATTTACATTTAGTAAAATATAAAGGTATTCTCGAAAAACTTCAGAAAGAAGTGCAGTCTAGCAAAAAACAACTGTTCCATACTTGGCATAAAACTTTCATAAAATAAGAGAGCTAACTTTAACTGTAACTTTCTCACTACACAAATTAATTAAGAGACTTTACAGATAAGGTGCACTATGACTGCCATTTATTTAAGCAGTTGCTCTTAACTTGTTTAGTTAGTTTTGCAGGTTTATGAAGCTTCGGGTTAACTTGGAAGGCAAAGATAAGGTATTCCCTGATGTAGCAGTACTCTGTGGAAGTAACTTTAATTAATAAGGCTTTATTTGTTTCCTATCCACATAGATAATAAAAGTGCTGTTTTCGCTATCGCTTGTCGCAGTCTCTTTACGCGGTAGGCCATGGCCTATGATTGGTGCCACAGTAAATCGTGATATAGACTACCCGTAGCTACCGTCCCTTCTAACTATATTAATTGAAGAAGGACGGGTAGACTTTTCCACGCGAGATTCTGTAGTCATATGCTAGCCCGGCTAGGCTACGTGACAGGTTGATTTTCTCGCTCTCGCATTCGTGGTGACAAAAACTGTGTTGGTGTTAACGTTATTTCCTATGTACAGTCGCCATCATAATATAGTTAGTAGCAGTCAACGCTGCTGCACAACCTGCTTTTATGGACTCGGGTATGTCCTTAAACTACATCCAACACAAGAACACCACAGCCATAATAGCACTGTTAGCGCTGCACCTTTCAGGTAGTGATGTGATGGTGAGTAAGGTTCCCAGAGCTCCAACACCCCTTATAGGCCGGCAACGCGCCGCTTATGACTCCCCTGGTGTTGTGCTGTGGGTGCCCATGCGGTAATAGCTTACCATCAGGCAATCCGTCTGCTCGTTTGCCACCTTTGTCATAAAAAATGTAGGTACGTTGGAAGTAGGAAGATTAATGTACCTGCAAATGGAAGATATTTGTGTACTTAGGTTGTTGTAAATTATTTTATACTGACTGTACACGATATGCGCCTTCCGGTACGTGGTCGTCACTCGAGTACCTTTACGCCCCAATGGCCATCAGTTCTGCAATGCGCTCCACCCACTGCCACTTAAGTTTGGCGATCCGTAGGGCTCTATCGGTTACCCTGTGCTATTGTAGAAAATACATTGAGTAGAATAAAAGTTTTAATATTCTTATACATAAGAAAAAGCAAAACAATTCTTCAGCTTGCCGGTAAATAGAGACAATATTATTTAACATATGTTAGGATAAGTTATGCTTAGGATAGAACACCATCGGCGCGGTTTTGTTCAAGGGCAGTTCTCCACAATGTCATTGTCGGATTTGTAAATATGTTGTTAAATAATGTAAAACTACACTCAACTTTTGAAGAATTCTTGTAATAATACTTATGTTCGGAGATAATCGCAAGACGACAATGACGTTTGTGGAGAACTACCCTCAAACTTATTACGACATTGGGTTTAGAAGTTGGCAACAACAGGATACAGAGTTACGTGTGCACACAGTGCACAGAACATTCCTCTTTTATAGATGTGACTTTAAAGAGTGGATGTACCTACATGCCCCTTTGACTGGTTTTTGGCGTGCTCAGTGGCGAGCCCCCTGCACACGGGAGACTGAGGGTGCCGCTAAGAGCTCTTGTCGGTGCCAACGTAATGTTTAATTGCCCGGGGACATCGCTAGCCCTATATCTATGTTAGACCAGTTACAGTTTCTGTACAGTTTATTTGACATGAGAACTGGCTATTTGTGTCCAGATATTAAAACATCAGCTCTATCTATTTCAATGTAATTCAATCAGCCAAATCTTGCAAGTATTTAAAACATGACTAGATAAATTATTGCAATTGAATTCATTCCTGATTGATGCACGACAGTTCAGAAAACGGGGTTCCTATATCGCCATTAATAATATTATTAATGGTGATATGTTTGCTACGGAACGCAGGTATTATGGCAAGTGTTTTCTGGATGTTCTTATACGACAGTCAAATTATATATTTTAAGTATATAAGTTATCTACAAATAACTATAAGTTCACAACAACATACTTAATCAGAAAACAGTGTTTTAACCAATGAAATTCCGTTCGAGTTACAAAAGTTTCCGCTTTTGAGGTATAGAAGATTTAGTGTTAAGTAACTATTCCCGCCAATGTGAGGCAGACTCTACTAGCGCCATCTGTTGAAAAGCTCCACAAACACGGATACAGTGTGCGCACTCTGAGCTTCCGACCTTCCGAGTAACAACTATTCTTGTTGCCGGCATTGCAATGCTTGCGTTCATCGCTAGATGGCGCAACTTAAAATGCCTGTTAGTAAGAACAGTATTTATAGCTAATGATATTTTTTTGCAATATGAGCGTTTAAGGTGATACTATTAAAACTAAATCTACTACTTTTCAGGGGCCGTGATTGTTTTTGTGATTACGGAAGAATATGTAGGTACTTACTTAGTATGTAAATTAAAATTAATTATTTTTATTAATCATATTATATTTCTTCCGTTACCTAACTTACAAAACGATTTGATCTTATCAAAAGGTTCAAGCTACTTATCTAACATAAACCCAAATGTTATTTATAAGGTACTTTTCAAAAGAACAAATTATAATAAATACTTTGAATAGAAATTAATCCAAATGAATTGTTTAAGGACTATTTATGTTAATAATAGACAGGTAATAATAGACATTTAATTGATTCTTAACATTTGGACCGCGGACTACTGCATTCTAAAACTAAAAAAATTGAAAGTGTCAGTTATAACCTAACCTAACCAAACCAAACCAAATTTAAAAAAGTAAAACGTTTAGTTTTAGGCTGGTAACTTTAGTCAGTATATACTTATCTAACATTTAGTCATATTTCACCGGCCGTCGTAGTATCGACACTATTTTTTTTATTTGGTTTGGTTAGGTTAAGAAAAAAAGCGAGGTATACGTTTTTGATAAATCGGTTTTACTCAAGTTCGTATAAATGTCAATTACTATTGTATTTCAAATACTCGTTCCAAAGGTATCTCGTGTCTGACGTCTAAATACTCGTCATCGAATAATTATCTTCTGCATCTCTGAGAATATCATGTTTTATATCCTATTGGAATAGATTTTTTTAATATCTACTTAGTTACGTATTTGACCTTATACACACATGTGGGTATTACTCGTATATAAATTGAAATGGTTGACATATTTTTACGAGTTAATATTAATAACATAGGTATGCAGATAATCATTAAATATCCAAGGCCATACGTCAGTATAGGTAGGCACGCGTCTTAGAATACCTTTGAAACTAACGACTAATGATAAGATAATAACTACCTACTAAACCAATAAATAAACAGACTGGGAAGAGTGTACTTATTTCGATAAATCTGGCCCTAAAACTCAAAAAGACCCTTGTATTTGGAAACTAAGACTTCGCAAATGAGATGCTTTGTATTTCGCGCTAGGGATAACAATGAAGTGCGATGCGTCTGAGTGCCAACCGCAAACCACATCATCCGTTCGTCTGTCTGTTTGCTTCTTTATCGCTCATATATGCAAGTGCGATAGAGATGGTGACAGACAATTTTAGAATTTCCATTTTTGGTCTAGGACTATAGTACTATGAATATAGTGTGTACTACTGAAAAGTAGTCATTACGACTTACTTGTCTCTGGAGGCACCGATGCACTCCTTGTGACTTGTGGCTTCATCGATCATACGTCATACGACTGATTGCGGATCGCATCTGCGACGGAGGCAGGATCCGTTCGCGTTTTACTATTTTCACAAATTGGCAATAAGTATTAACCTATTTTTCACACACTGGATTGAGATTTTTTTCACAAATTGGTTAATAAGTAATAACTCAATTGACGTAGACAATGCGTAAGAAATAAGTATACGCAATGCTGTGAAAGATTATGTGTATAATTGACCCTCACCTTTTAAAAAGTCTTAAAACGGAATCTTGGAGTGACAAAACTTTGTTGAGACATTTTAAGAGTTAGGTTTATTTTTAACTAGCTGTGTCCTGCGGTCTTGCCCGCGGTTTATTAGGGTAAAAACGTAGCCCATGTGTTATAAAAATAAAATAAAAAATTTATAATCCAGGATGTTAGCTAATTCCATATCAAATTTTATTAAAATCGCTTCAGTCGTTTCGACGTGAAGAAGTATTTATAATATTAGTGTAGATCTTAGGGTTTAGTTTTATAATGTAACTTGTTTAATATGCTAGTTTAATGTGTTTATTTATATTGATGTCTGATGCAATTGTATATTATTAATTATTATTTATTGTAAAGGTTAAGAGAGAATTTTATTTTCACACTATCAAAAGTTTGCTCAATTTAGGTACTATAATCGCCTGATATATAGTAGCTTTTATAACAATGGCAATGAAATGACATTATTTCACGATCGTTTACGCGTAGTTAGTTTAGTAAATTAATGAGTAGGATTATGTTCGAATTACTTTAGTATAATGGAAACACATCCATAGCTTGCCACATTCTCACAATAGCCAGTATTAAATCCAAGCAATAAATTATTGAGAACCGTTTCAACCACAGAACTGTTCACTTTTCACCACAATACGTTTGCAGCCGGAAATAATAAGCACATGTCTTTAACGTTCTAGTTACTACGTCGAATTTCGAGAAGCAATACTAAATTACAACGGTATTACTAAGTTGTGTTTCATATAAGGGAGGATAATTCAACACCAATGTCCAATACGTTCTTTAGACAAGACATATTATAATGTGTGAATGCTCGTTATTGGCAGAAGCTATAGAAACATAATATATTGTACTGAATAGTATAATAATTTATATGTACCTAGTGAGTGTCGACGGTATAGAAGTATTCTATAACCTACGACGTATGCGTCTCATGCCATAATTTGTAAATTCATATAAAGGCAAAAAGTGATCAATGATCATCAAATACTTGGATTGACTATGTCTATTATAGTAGGTTGTGTTACTTAGTTTAAGCTAATCGGTACGTCAACTTGAGTTATTTTGACAGCGAGAAACATAGTAATTGTACCGAATCAAGATCTACTACCTACAGCCAAATGCCAAAAACGGTGCGTATTTTTAACTTAGTTCTTGTAGCTGTATCAGTATAAAACGAACATAAAATAGATATGGTAATACAATGGTACTGTAGGAGTTGTATAGAGCACTGGTTCAGGATATGACTTGGTATTTATTTTATAAAATATATTACTTGTATATTTAAATCAAAATAAACTTCATGAAGTACAATCAGTTATTTGCGGAGGTTCGGGTTTCAGATCTTTGTGGTGATCGTTAAAATTAAAATCAAGTTCTCAAGTACTAATCTATATCGGTATTTTACTCCTGGGATCTACTTTTAGCGTCTTACAGTATCTAGTTAGTAGAGTAATAGACCACTCGTCCAGTCCTTTTTGCTGGTGTCTTTGGTAAGATTGGTGGTGGTTTGCGCTATTCGACGATAAGAAAAAGTATTTTTGAAGAGCTTTAACTAAATAAATAAAGTAATCTTGCGCCTTAAGCACTTTTGGTTCTGAAACGCGTAATGTAATAATATACGCATAACAATGTTGTATTAATAATTGTTATAATTGTCTAGAAGTTGTTAAGATAGTTGATATGATGGTGTCAGCGTTATTCTGTCCCTTGTAGTGACTAGTGACATAAATTCGCTATTTGTTTTTAGCGCCAAGAAGCGAATGTATCAGCAGGAGAAAAAAAATACCGTAATGTTCCGTTTCCAAAAAATCATATTAATGTAAGATAATCAAACCTCTGCCAATAAAAAATGTTATTAATGAGCTCTTAAGCTGCTGTGCTATTATAAAAATAAAAGCGTAAGCGCCATTGAATTTCAATGTTTTTAAGACCTTTGATCTGAGCGCGAAATATAGGCGTATCTCAGATTGGGTAAGGGTGCCGGTAACAGGCGCTTATCTCGCGGCGGTGCGCGATATTATCGCTAATTTCCATCATCGTCCGGTAATTAAGTGCATACATACATCTTCTGGGATTTAGGGGTCCATTGTTCCTTGAAACTTTTCATTGCAAATTTAACCGTAAAATTCTCTTTAAGAGTTTATATATGAACAACATAAACAAAATATATCGACATAGCTTCAAGGTGAAATAAGTAGGTGGCTTTGGCGCTGATATAGTCAGATAAAATAAGACAATATACGTTGTGTATTTATTTCACGTGCATAATAAAAATGTAAACAAATGTACCTCAAGACTCCGGCGTCTGGCTAGTGACATAAATCCATTGGTACAGAGTACAGAACATTTTACAATTATAGTCGAAAAACGTTATGATCTTTATTTGTATTCAATTCTGGGCACACTCGGTAACTGAAATGGGAAAAGTTATTTACCCATACCAAATACTAATACATTTTTTCACAACTTTTTCCTTTTTCTCTTCAATGAGAACCCAACACTAAAATCGTTTGCACGTATAGTATGCTGTTGTGTCTTATCTTCACAAGTTCGCAACCAAATACGACATTTGTGATAATGATGGTATTTATTTTAACTTTCTAAAGACTTGCATGAAGTGCAATACATTGTATGGTAGCATGCAGGTTACGTGTCCGATTTTAATGTTTTGAGGCCACTATAGTACCTACGTATGTAGGTAGGTACTTGTAAGTGCTTTCGGTCAGTATCAGCTGTCGTTGTACATTTTATAGACCTTGCTACTATATAGTTTACACATTTTATAAGTATTTATAGCGGTTACATCATATAAACTTACAATATAACTGACGCTAAAATATCTTGTTTGTTCGATAAGCAGATACTGCATCATAAGCGTAATATGATATAAAAAAATCCAATAGAATAATGAATAGAACAATGAAATGAAACAGTGTCAGTGTCAATTTAGTAGTATATCTTCATCTATCAAGAAATAACATAAATGTTATTAAGCCTTTATATGAAAACGAACGGTTCTTGTAATCCTCGTGATGATGATAAGTGGTATTTTTGTGGGCGTACAAATAATACTTGTATAATATTAGAGTTAGTCCACCAAACTTGCGTGCTAAATACGAAATCCACCTTCGATACAAAAAAAAGTCATTATCATCATTATCAAAATGAAAATAAAAAATACATATTACTTTTGGTTCTGTCTATTCGAGTCATATGTAAATAATAACAGCCGAGTCGTGAATCATTATTACTTACAATACCTAAACACAAGAAAATCAGAAGTTGGCATAATGAAAATAAGAAATATTATGCTTATACAGATAAGGACTGTTATATTAACGACTTACCCTATTCATTTAGATTTTTACACCTTTAAACGTGATAATTTATTAGTGTTCTTCCTTAAAATCCATTTTATGGGGCTTCTCGATCGCAAGTTCTTTTTATCGTTATTTTTGCTAAGTTTTAAGAGCACATCATAAACATTGGAATAGACTGAGAGTATTGGTAAATTTTCCAAAAAGAAGCTCGTGACTCGCAAGGGAATTCCTGGTTTAACTTCAAGTTGTTCCCAAGTCTCAACTAGCGCAGACAAAAATATCATATTGCCCTACTGGGACTTGAAATGTGAACTATCAGGGTAGCGATATAAAAATAAACGGATGCCTTACAAGGTCGTCTTGAAAGTGATAGCTCGGGGGACGGGACAGCCATGTGTTTGACAACGTCCGACATATTCACAATAGATTTCAACATTTATTTTAGTCCCTAAATGGCTTCAACACCCCTACTTAACGTTAATGTGTTATTTTTTAGGGTATCTTATCACAAAAGGTAAGAAGGAACCCTTATCTAATACTTAAATTTCGTCCAATGTTCATGTGGTTTTCTCAAGAAAGCATGACGATATATACGAGTATGTATGTTAAATATCAAACTTTCAAATAAAACAAAATGCTTACATATTTAATGAAAAACTTATATTGATTGGTGGACTACTTCATTGATATACGAACGATGCTGCAATGTTCACATCAATCCATTTAGCTTAACTTTCTAGAATCTTTATTAACTTTTAGTAGTGGTTATACCTTATCATATGGAACTCTGGCGTCAGTTCAACTCACACTGGCCGCCTTCTGTTTACGAAACGATATCATAACAAATTTTAAATATATTATAAATAATATACTTTTATAAGTTTATCTGACGCATACAATTTGGTAAATAACAATATTTATCTGTTACCTAAGTAAATCAAAAATACATTAGAATTGTTTATGTTTGAAAATAAATTATACTTTCTTACAGACAATGTCGTGTTTTAACAGCTCACCAGTTTGGATGGTATTGACAAGTTTGCTATTTTGCACTTTGTGACTTAATGGACATAATATACCTATTAATCACAACAACTATGTGACAAAATGAAATGCTTTATGACGTAAGTCTGGGCCTACCTAAAATATTAAATTAAGAAATCAAAAATTTGTAGGATATAAATAGATAGTTGAAATAAGCATGCTGACAAAAAAGTTGTTTTTCTCTTCTTGGTTTATACTTCGTCTTTCACTTGGCTTGTTCACCGTAATATTTATTAATGCTCTTAACTTTAACCTTAGCGGCAACAGAAAGTATATGTAAAAAAGATACTTTATGTTAATACCCATTTCTTCACACTTTTGTTTGCCGTATGAAATTGTACTAATAGAACCGATATGGGCCCGGACAGATGTTTGGTAAAACTGTTATTTTTGTTTAAGGGTGCGGGGGTGTAAATTTTATGGTTATTTTCTTAGCAGGGGGTGTCTGTGTGTCAATTAGTAAATACTAACAAACTTTGCGTTCTGAAATGTAAACAGGGGATGCATTGCATAATGCGGTTAGGGGATGATATATTGTTATTTGTTTTTCTATATGCGGCTCATTCTGGAAATGGATAACTATTTGTGTATATAAGAATAAAGAATAAGAATAAGAATAAATTTATTCAGGACAGAACAAAATAAAACATTTAAAATTAAAAATACAAGAAAAGGAGTGTCACTGAAATGGCCTCCACTCAGCTTGTGTCAGGTGCCGTATGACCCCTGACGCTGATCTTCCGTGGAGACCCTTCTGCATAAAAAATAAACAAATGTAACAAAACTCTTAAAACTAAATAATTATAATATTCAACGCATAAACTTTAGTGGTAACAATAATAAAATTCAGAAGTAATATATGGCATTGTAAGTAATCTGATATGAAAATATAAATATGGCACAAATATACTATTTAAACAGACTTTTGTAAATATTAATATATGTGTGCCCGTTCCAAATATTCTTGCATTTGTGCATCCGTGTTAAAATGATTATAGTATAGGACATAGGTACTCATAATATGCTTGTAATAATACGTTTTAAATTAATAAAATAAAGGTAATTCGAAACAGTACAGTACTAAAGGTTAATCGGTAAACATTTCGCGAGACAATGTGACGCGTGACAAACGTGACAACACGTCAGTAACCTAAGTGGATCGCGAGAAACGTGACGCAGGCAGCTAGTTAGATGTGTTAGTAGGGTGACAAGGATTTAAAGTTGTGCCGGTTACCACATTATCATTACTCCGCATTCTATGTGATATTAGTAATCACAGGTGCACCTTGAACTTAGATTATAATTTTTCAGCATTAGTTTAAGAACGTAATGTTAAATATTTAAATCGAAAGATAAAATAGAAAAATTGACCAGTGGTTGTGGGTTCGAGTCCCACCGCGAGTCAAATTTTTCTATTTTCTTTAGATTTAAATATCGAAGATATTCGCTAGCAGAAGTTTCTGCATAATAAAAAGAATAACGTAATGTTAAGATAACACTTATACCGCCTGTACCACTAGTGAGTATTTAGTAAATAAATTAGTCTTTGTTTATTTACAGAAAATAATTTTTAGATGATTTGATAATAAAAAATACGTAACTTTTAACGAAATGCTTAATGTATCGTGTATAATCCATACTAATATTATAAATGCGAAAGTATGTCTGTTTGCCATCTTTCACGGCAAAATGGAGGGACGAATTGAGGTGATTTTTTAAATGGAGATAGTTGAAGGGATGGAAAGTGACATAGGCTTCTTTTTTCAGCAAGAAAACACCTCATTCTCACGGGAAGACTCCATGTTACATTTTCCTCTGACCATGCGGGCGAAGCTGCGGGCATCATTTAGTATTTTAATGAACCTAAAAATCGTGACTACAACAAATGGATTATATTTCTGATACTTCTCCATATTCATTGATGATATTAATATATCCCAATTTATAGTATATTGATTTAAACTCTCACTATTTTCATACATAATTACATACAAACATGCGAACATGGACGTCACAGTACTTCCGAACCGTCGGGCAATTTAATATTGCTTGAGTATAGGAACTTCAACATATTTCTTCACGCAAAGATTTTATTCGAGTCTTCTTACCGCATGTAATAAAAGGATTTCATTTATTTTATTTAACCTACCAGACAATTCAGAGGCACGTTACCAAAGCCTATTCATCTCGGCCTACAAGCCTCTGCAAGAGAAACGACGCTCGGCATATTAGAACACCTCGCAAACTATACATCATTATGACAGATGGCTTTGGTCGAGCTCCTGGTTTAGATTTAGAATTTAGAGGTGCTAGAATTTAATTTGAGTTTGAAGGGATGTTGCGTTTATAACGTTAAACCATTGTTATACGTTATATAGAGTGTGTAAGTATTAATGAAACTGCATGTCATTATAACTTGCATTAGTGGTTGAAGAGAATTAGCTATTTGAAGAGCGCAATCTACACTAATGTTATTAAGGCGAAAGTTTGTGAGTGAGTATATTTGTTACTTCTTCACGTCTAAACGGCTGGAGCAATTTTAATAAAATTTGGTAGGTATGGAGTTAGCTGACACCTTGCATTAACACATAGGCTACGTTATTTTCCTAATAAACCGCAGGTATAACACCGCGGGGCACAGCGAGTAAGATATAACTTCTCGGTTATTATTTATACATACTTAATGCAAAAAATTCGCTACCAAAGGGCTTGACTCGGTAGCTCGTATCCCAGAATCGCAAGCTTGATTATCGCCAGATTTTACGTTCTTCCTTCATTCTTAGTATAACGGTATTGTTAACAGATGTCGCTGGTCAGTACATAATTCTACTTATTAAACATTAACCCATTAATTGTATATTCATCATTCACGCACAAAAAAATTATAGTTTTAGTAAATATTCACATCTATTTCAACCAAAATGTCCGTCAATAACGCACTTACTTGCCACCCTATTTAACACGTGTACGATGTTTACCTTTGACAACAGTCTCACTATGTTTTTCAGTCGTAAAATCTGGTAAATTATTATTATGAACCCTAATACTACAGCTCAAGAATCGACTTCAATAAGCCGGACCCCCTGCCAATATCCCATGGCGTAAAGCTGAGAAGAGCATACATTGTTTTCGCGGGTAGGCTATTGTGCCATTGTCATGTTATTGTGCAACGACAAACTTGTTGTTGCAGTTGTTAAAAAACTAAATGAAAGATTACTTCTTAAACACTTCAATATATTAACGCAATTGTATAACCATGCTAAACTCAAACTCAAACGTTTGTTCAGTAAGTAGGCCACAAGGGCACTTTTAAGTAAAAGTAAAAGGGAAAAATAAAAACTACACCGGTTCTTACCCTACACCTCTGACCCGAGAAGCAAGCGGAGTATGTGAAAGTGAACAGAGGAGTTCCACAGGGTTCTGTTCTGGGTCCTATTATTTTTATTCTTTATACGAATGATCTTATTAATTACATTTGTGATACAGTTGCTGACTGCCGGTTAACAGTATTCGCTGATGACACTAGTGCTGTGGTAGCAGCAGATAGTTTGTGTGAACTGGGCAGTTTGGTGTCTACAGCATTAACAGCTTTTCAACATTGGTTCTACATCAACGGTTTACAGTTAAATACCGACAAAACAAAAGTAATGCTAATTAAAGCCAACACAAAGAAAACGGATAAGTTAGCTGTGGTAGTTAGAAATTCTTTATTAGAAACAGTTGATAGTGTCCAATTTCTGGGTGTACGTATTGATGCTAGACTCAACTGGAAAGAGGAGCTCGAGGCTGTTGAGCATTCCATTTGTTCGGCTTGCTATGCTTTGAGGAGCCTTAGAGACGAGCTCTCTATTGAACAACTAAAAACTGTTTATTATGCGTTAGTAGAATCTAGGCTGCGTTATGGCATTAAACTCTGGGGATATAGCTATAAGTATAACGTAAATAGAGCTTTAGTAGTTCAAAAAAGAGCAATACGAACTATAGTGCGCGTTCCCCAGTGGGTTTCCTGTCGAAACTATTTTACAAATTTGGGCTTACTGACGATTCCTTGCCTGTACGTTTTTGTGTTGCTAACTGATTTTGTCAAAACGTTGTATAAGTATGAGTCACTAGATGAACAAGAATTGCGAGTACAAACGCGTACAAAAAATATCACGCAAAGCCTCTTTCCCAAATTTAAAGTTATACAGCACTCGGCTAAATATCAAGCTGTTTATTTATTTAACAAGCTACCCACCGAATTAAAAGTAATTACAAGTCATGCGTTGTTTAGTAGAAAATTAAGAATATTTTTATTGAGAGGGTGTTTCTATAGTGTCGACGAAGTCTTTACTAATAATAATAACTAGTCTTAGTCAATAAGTTAGCATAGTCACATTGAATTGCATACCTATCTTTATTTTCTCTTCTTCTGTATGTTCGTTTTTATGTATTTCAAACACAATCTCTGTATTGTTTATGAATAAATACAAATACAAATAAAAAAAAATACATTTTGACTTTTATGACCGGCAAGAAACTCGGCGAGACTTATTGTTTTCAAAACAGTATTACAAAAAAATCTTATTCATACATATGAATGCTATTCTATAAGAAAACATATCAAATAATTATAAAAATTAAATACTATAAAAAGGAACATTAATTTGCACTTTGTTATGAATATAGGTATTTAACATGATATTTATATATTTGACGGAAGGTTTGGCCTAGTGGACTTGATGAGTAGATATTTTGTTCCTGAGTCAGAGGTCTTATATATACCGGGAGTTATAAAAAACGTGATACAAGATTATCAAGTCGGCAGCGGCATCTGATCATGATTTGGAACAAATTTTTCTATGGGGTCAACTTTGTAAATTGTAAAAAAAAAACAACTCTCTCATACATTTTCCTGAACTTATACCTGACCTGGACCTTGACTCAGTAGCAGTTGGTCTTAATCGGAGTTCGCCTTATTTGCATTTTGACATACTCGCTGTTCGCCTTAAAAACAGCTTGTCCTAATACGCAAAACGTTATTTTGGCTAATACATATTACATTAAAGTAATTATTGGTTAAGTATGGAATGAGCTCCCTGCCACGTTTTTCCCGAGGGATTACAGTATGGGGTTCTTCAAAAAAAGGAGTGTACAGATTTATAAAGGGTCGGCAACTCGCACGTGACACCTCTGGAGTTACAGGCGTTCATAGGCTGCGGTAACTGCTTACCATCAGGCACGTAGTATTAAAAAAAAACTTATAGGTGTGAACTCTAACTTCAAAAATGAAATAAAGGTTGTAAATAAGGTATATAAGGGATCGAACCGTCACTTTGCATAACATTGACTATTGACTGCACTTCACGTACAAGTTTTAGATTTCAATTCGTGTTTGTAACTTTTCAGACAGATCAAAAGGCAATAAAAGTATTTGTCTTTATTTAAAGTTTTGATCCGAGAAATATTTTTATTATTCCATATCTGCTCCATTCAACAAAAATTGAATAATAAGAAGTCAATATTTCTGCATAACACGATAAAACTATGTATCTAAAAGAGTGCATGCGAACGACTTATACCTTATTAATAAAAACAATATTTAAAAGTATTGGCTAAACTAACGTGTCAAGTTACATTTAAATTAATTTGAAATCCCCATAATATTAATAGATATAACTCTTTTCTTGAAGATTAAATCAGTTTCCTTGGTAATCAGTCAACGTGAAATATAAAAAAATGGTGATTTTGCACCGCAGGCCGCCATAAATAAAACGGAGGCGGCAAAACTTTTCGCCTTCTCGTGAGCACCCTGAGGTCTTATTCTGGATATATGAACGTGTAGTGACTAAAGTGAATGGTATTGTCCTTAGAGTGCCCTCTTAATATAAATGTGGTGGAACATACTGCATCACCAACCCGCCTGCCAATCGTGGCGATAATGCCATTGGACCACCCCATGCTTAGAAATTGTTGTCTGTGTCAATTTATCGGGAAGACCTATGTCCAGCAGTGGACTTCCGTGCTTGACAGAAAGAGGGACAGAGAGAGACTAAACTACTTATCGGATATATAATTTTTCACCTCACTCGCTCGGAAAACCTTTCTTTATAGCGCGAAATCTGCGTGGAAAAGCCTATTTTATCCGCTAGCGTGGAAAAGTCATTCGAAATTCGAAGCCGATGATTGTAATTCTCTGTGGTGCATGTAACTTTTTTTTAAGTATAAAACTCCTTCAACGCGTGACTGGAGGGCGCTACCGCGAAAAACGATATTCGTAAATTTGGGACAATTGTCTCTGTCACTTTCATTGGAGTAAAAGAGAAAGATGCTCGCAATATACGAACTTCGACGTTCGCAGTACCGCGGTGAGTTCATAATAACCATAGATAATAAAATAACCAATCAGAAACATGTTTATGATAACAGAATTTAACTTTTTTTATTTTTACCTACACTTTATTTTATGTCAAATAGGTTTTATTGTATATACTAATAGTATTTCAGTTAATTTCCATATTTTTTTTTCGCTTCGCTCATGGTTCAATCTTAGCTTCCTTCGCTTGCTCAGCTTTCAATTTCAACACTAGCGCCAAATAACCACTTTGCAGCCTTGCATAACAAATAACTATTGTTAGGGTATCGTTTTAAAGAATATGGCTTTTCCTTTTCTATTGTATTTAATAATATATCATTTTGGATTTTTATGCCAGTTGGTACATCTATGGCCCTAATAGGTTGAAAATTTCTTAGAATTGACTCGTTACTTTTAAATAATGTAAATGAAGAATATGAAAATGAAATAAAACAATCGATTTACTTGTACTTTGGTTGTTTGAGAGACTGATTACTAACTGAGAGGGGAGGCTGATTTTACGAAGTAATGTTTTTGAAGGAAAGTTTTGATAATTGTATACCTATTTAAACATAGGTTTTTTAAACCAGTAGAAATATTATTTAATATATTCAAACATCAGTGACGTAAAATAAATGTAAAGATTGCTCACTCAAAAATGTAACAAAATCGTATCACAATCGCCTTCTGATGTAATTAGAGCTTCGGCTCCGGAATAAGAAGTTTGGGTACAATTTGTCCGGACGCGGACGTTCGGGCGCTCTCCGCGGGAAATGAGCGTATTTGTCTTACCTGCGAAGGGTGTGGAGCCACTGTGCGCTGTGTGACGTTAAGTGCTGTCAGGAGTATGAAATAGAAAAAGTTTTTTTTAGTTCTTTTAAACTAACTTACAGAAATAAGTATAACTATGACAATTCACAAATTAAATAAAGATACATTTTAAACTATAGAACCATATATTCTCTTTAAGTTTAAATTAAAGGAAATTTCTATGAAAAGATTATCAAAATTATTTAAAACGATTTAAAATTATTTAAATGATCGCTTCTTAATTATGGTTATACTCATAATAACACTCAATACTCTACTGCGATAGTTATTTTAGTATATACGTACTGACTAATGATAATTTATAAAATATCATTACTGCATCAGCGTGCTACACCTTCGACCTCGTCGATACTTACCATCAGGTGTGACTGTGGTCAATCGCTGCAAACGTCAGTCTTGTAAAAAAAAAAAGTCATGAGATAAGAGAAACGTCAAGTATTGAATGCTCGCTTAAACTGGGGCTGCACAATTTAGCCAAGAGCTATACATTCATAAATTCACTTACCAACGGTTATGAATGTTAATAATTAAACGTGGGCTAAGGCACCTGGATAACTTTTATACCGCACTGTTCCACTGGCTCAGTGCAGTACAAAGAACTTGCTTGCACGAGCATTTCACTAATTAAACTCGGTTTCAGCTTTGAGCTACTTGGGTGCGAAATATCAAAACGAATCATAATATAGTTCGCTTGAGTTCGTGAAATTGAGTGAGTAAATAGTAATTAAGGATTAATTGTGGTAAATAACGGTGTCTATCTGCTTATCTAATTGCTTTGGCATATAAGCTATTATCGATATTTAAATCGAAATAAATATTTGACTCGTAGTGGGACTTGAACCCACAACTACTGGATCACTGGCCCAGTGCACCCGTTTAGTATTACGTTTGTTTTCCTGGTTTTATTTGCACTTACTAGTTAGTTTAATCACCATGTTACATCTTAACCAATCGGTTGCCTTTTGTCTATGGTGTGCATGTACAGTCAGGAATACGGATTGTAGAGCCACTTGTAATAAACTGTTTGATATGTTTTTTTATCGGACTACGCATAATTATGTAAGTACTTTAAAATTTGATGTATCACTGTATTAAAAAAATAAGTCCCGCCGTAATTTATCCAGTATCTTCTCGGGTCAGAGGTGTAGGGTTTGAATCGGTGTAGATTTTTTTTTGACGTTCATAAGTGCATGTAATGTGCCTAAATTGAAAAATAAAGATCTTTTATCTTTATCTTTTTTTTTTTCACTGGCTAATGTTTGTATTTAGTGGCCTAATAAATAACCGATGTCTCCCGATGTTTTGTCGCGTTAGATTTGCGCCTTAACTTAACTTAGCAGTGAAGTTACGAACGTAGGTAAGTGGCTCAACAATCTCTGTACGGGACTGTATCTATCTCATAGCGCTAAAAAGTATTTTTCTGTTTTCCAGGTCAACTCCAAAACTTGTGGGCTCAGACGCGTCTTACCGGTTGAGCCATTATGAAATTGAAGCACTCAATGCTGTAAGTACATAAGCTTTTAACAAAAATTTAACAAGATTTATTTACTCATCTAATAGCGGTCATCTCCTTCCATCTATTTATTTTCGAACATTTGCTTAAACCACTAGTATATATCCCGGAATTGGAGAATATTATATCCCGGATTTGCATGAAAGAGGGAGAGGACGTAGACTACCTGGATGACGAATTTCCGAAGAGATATGAAGGACCTCGGCTTGACTCCCGACCCAGAAGTCAATCAAATGTATGTACTTCATTTTTTATACCTACTCCCGGCGGTCGCTCTAGGGTTGCCAACTTATGCTTATGCACGAAAAACTATCGTGGTACTGGCGCTCTTATCTAGTTGTTTGTGATTAATTGTCGAGAATGAAATAGAAAGAATCCTGACTATATAACTATCCTAACTAGTATTATAAATACGAAAGTAACTCTGTCTGTGTGTCTGTGTCGCTTTCACGCTATTTTTAATAATATTGAACCGATTTAAATAAAATTTGGTATGGAGAGTGTCTGAGTCGCGAGAAAGGACATAGGATAGTTTTTGTCAATCATCATCATCATCACCATCACCTTGATTTTATGCAGACGAAGAATTAATAATAACTACAATAGGGGGATTAATAATACTACTAGGCGTAGGGATGTGACGACCCCATCGCCCACTGGTTTTCTCCAGTGCAATCAGTCAACGCAGGGCAGCTTGTGGCGAGCTGTTGGAGAGTAGCGACTCCACGTACCTGAGTGCCCCTGGGGTGCCCTGTCGGACAGGTGGGACAGGTCCCCTGCCTCTGGCTTGCCTTCACCGGCCGTCCAGAGAGGGGTCGCGAGAGCTGCGTTCTCGAGGGTAGATGTGGAAACCTAAGTGGCGAGTTGGCTATATGTTTAAAGTCCAGTGACACCTCTCTACCCTTAGCCCTATGCATCGGTGTTGCCCTTGAGCCATCTTTGATGTCGCTTTTTGTGGGGGCCCATCTCGCATAGGGCGAGTCACCGTCTGCCGGAAATAAAATTGAATACCATTTTATTAGGCAGACGTCCGTTTTTTTATCCAATAGCCCAGTAGCTAGTCCATCCTTTCCACCCAATAGCCTAGTACATTCTAGATTCCATTATAACTCAATAGTCTTTACACCATGGCGGGTGCTGTCTCTGTGCGCGTCCCATGATACGGACAGGGGCAACATCCGCTTAGTGTACCCCTTACATTTCATTAAATTGTCGAAAGGGCCTCTGCGCGTTGGCTCGATCTGGCTCCGCGTACGCCTTCCAAATGTCCGGAACACCATTGTTCCGTGTACGGAAGAGACTACAATATTTTTATTTTTTTGTTATTATTATATTACAAATTTGTCACAGCAAATATCTTGCGACGATTTCGACATTGGCAAAAAGCACGATTATTATATTTTAAAGTGTAATAAGTTCGCAATAACGTAACCAAGAAACGGATGTCTGAGACGCTACCGCCCAAAACGATATTCGTAATTTGCGGGCATCTTTCTCTTTTACCCCAATTAAGACGTCATGAGAGTGACAGAGACAATCGTCCGAAATTTACGAATATCGTTGTTCGCGGTAGCGCCGCAGTTATAATTGGAGAAAAGAGAAAGATGCCCGACATATGTGGCATTATTTATGAAGAGGGACCTTATGGTCGATGGCACTTACGTCGAACCGCGTTATGTTTGTATCGCGTCATCTCTAACAACGTCATAAGCGCCATCGACAATAACGTCCCTTTTCATAGATAATGTCACATATATGAACTTCGATGTTCGCGGTACCGCGGTACCGCTCCTGAAGAGATGAAGTGTCTCTTGTCATTCAATAGAGATTTTGACAGCCATATCTTAGGGAATAAGGGCTAATTTATTAACAATTTGTAAGAAACTATCGCCTTAACAACTTTAGTGCTGGAATAATATAAAATACTCGCAAAGAAGCGAAAGATGTATGAAATCCTGCGGCGCTTCCGCCTTTCTCGAACGATGATAGCAGAGACCATTTTACCAAAACGCGTAAGATGTAAGAAATCCTGCGGCGCTTATTGTTTTTTCGAGTTGATAAAGATTGTATGGGAGAAAAATATCCTCGTTTTTCTTTCGGATGGCACGCACGCTTGCAGTGGTCCGAACTGGTCCGAGATATCGTGTCTGTGAGCAGTGTCTATGTGTGCGTTGATCGAGCGCGCTTTGTATGGAGATTGATTTCTGTATCTGTCTATTTTGTGTCCCGACGATGCTTTTGAGCGGAGCAAGTAGTGCCTCACGATTAAGAAAGCCGACCCCGCGTAACGGGAAGTGGCTAGAGCCCTGAGTGTAAGTTTTTAATGTAACTTTACGTTACGAACGCGTTTGCTTTTCCCATATAAATAAGATTATCATTTACGCGTTCGTTAACGTTTTTTTACGTCAAAAGAAACTTACACTAAAGCCTCTGGAGAAAGAAGTGTTAGTACACCAGTACAACGTCAGTACTCAAGGTAAATAAATTTTAATTCGCGGTAGACCCGTTCTATACATATGTTTTGTTAATATATTATCCTTAATAGGTTTGGCTTACGCGTCAGCCTCTGAAAAATATGTGATAAAGGATACGGAGACGTACTACATGAAGTGTATTATTTTCCTTCAATTCACTACAATTTCTTCAATCTTCAATTTACAGATATAATTTTAATCAAAATGAATAAACATAATTCTTATACAATTTAGACAACACATAGTAATAAAAGGTAATACAAACCAGAACTCCCGTTAGCAAAACCCAAATAAATAATATAATTAAAACCTTTTTCTAGTCTAGGGCGAAAATTTGTATACAAAATTAAAATGGGATAATATAAAATATGTTTACATATTTTTCGCCTTAACTTTAGTCATACGTACTAAGTTATTAGATGTAAAGTAGGTTCAATGTGTGTGAATATAATACGTACTAGTTCTTTGTACTATTACCCTGAAAACAAAAGAGATTTTAATTAAAATTCATGGGATACGATATGTAAAACGTCTCTCATAAACATAATGAAGTATATTTTGTTGGTCTGTGGTTAGCATCAAATTTCATTTTGTAATTAGTTTTCGGAACCTACAAACATAATTGGTTCTATCTGCCTTTTGTTTTAAAACTCTACACAAGTTTAGAACTAGTGTACCATAGGGTTTGACACATTAAAAGACGTGTTTTTTGACATTTGTAGCGCCATCTATTTGCGTAAACACGAGTTCAGAGTAATGTGGCCAAATCTAGATCCTATAGCTGATACGGGCAAATATCTTTACGATGGCTAGCATATCATTTAGATAGCTTCACACAATGTGTACAGTTGGTACACTTAGCAACACTTAACTGTACATCGGTGGACCTTATGCCTTATATAATAAGGTCATCAATGTACAGCTGAGAGTGTTGCTGTGTGTACCTTTAGTTTACCCAGAGTAGGACACAGAAAATTAAAAAGTTTATTTAAAAACCATAATAAGAATGTTAATGATTATTAGTAGGTACACTAATAAATCATTTATCTGGTTTAATTAATTGTTCGTATTGAATTTCTTCATTGTATTTTTTTGTAACTCGATGTTTAAAAAACTACATACCCACATCTACAACTCAATGTAGTCGAAAGAATAATTTATATGTAATCAACTAATAATAAGTAGATTTACTTCAATGTAACAAATGATACGATATAAAATATTTTACACAAAATAATTGTATTAGTACAGCAACAAAGAAAAAACGGTATCTCCGTAATATACAATATGAATATTTTTTCGCTAAACCTGCTTACATGTTTATATGAAGCCATTATGATAATGGGTGTATTGCGAGGCACCCATTCGACTGAGGTTGTCCGATTAGAGACATTACCATAATCTAGCTCAGTCTCCCGCGGCGATGGCGAAGGTGCATGTTCTATAAAGTATAAAGTAACAGCAGCTCCATTTATTAAATAACCTATGACTCCAGACATTGAATTCTTTTATTTTGAAGACGTAAGATGGATATTATGCACACCTATGTAATCGACGACTCCTCGAGTACTTTTGTTATTGTTTGAAGTAAAGTAGACACCTACGAATATTTCTGCGTACAAAGAACAGATATCCATAGGTATCATCATGAATTAAGAACCTAAGACTTAGGAGACGCCATTAGTATACCCCGACATAAAAGAGTAGAAATTAAAAAGTGGCAACATTCTAGTGTCATCCCTTTCAAATCTATCTAACAAATAAGGGACGACACTACAGTGTTGCCACTTTTTAATTTCTACTCTTTTATGTTGGGGTATACATACCTGTGTTCAACAAATAAAAAAAAATGATTATGATTCTAAATAACTTTAAGCTTTTGGGCCCATATTATGCCTACTGTTTATCTGTACTTTATGTGTACAAAAGATATTTAGAATAAAATGCAAATACTGGCAGTTAGCTTACAGCAGATATAAAAGTGCCAATTCACGTTGCAGGGGGAGTTATCGCTTGATTCGATTTTAGTCACTAGTGTGAAATCTTACGTTGAATGTAAAATACTAGAACATGTTTTGAATAATATACTCTTATTAGATGGATATCTACACTAATATAATAAAGGCGAAAGTTTGTGAGTGTGTTTGTTTGTTACTTCTTCACGTCTAAATGGCTGGAGCGATTTTAGTGAAATTTGGTATGGAGTTAGTTGACATTGACCGTGGATTAACACATAGGCTACGTTTTTCCCCTATAAACTAAAACTAAAACTGCGGGTAACACCGCTGGGCACAGCTAGTCATATATAATGTCATGAACACTAAGCTGATTAATAATTAGTTATACACTATGAAACGGGCTTTACGCAATTTATTGTACTACCAAAATTATCAAATACATACACTTTTGTTGGGTAAAAGACAGTAGGTAAAACATTTGAGAGAATCAAACCCAGACTAAGATATGCTATGCGACAATATATATACTTAGTCAAGAGAGGCATACAATTTTAATTATAGACATAAATCGTCCCTAAGAATAAATATTCCAGATAAACACATACATAAATATATTTGTGAATGTGAACTCTAACTTTTTTTTTTATGACATAGGCGGCAGACGAGCAGACGGATTTCCTGGTGGTAAGCAATTACTGTCGCCCATAGGCACCCGCAACACCAGATGAGTCACAAGCGCGTTGCCGGCCTTTAAGGGGGGTTGGAGCTCTGGGAACCTTACTCACCATCAGGAACACAGCACTACATACCTGAAAGGTAGCAGTGCTATTATGGCTGTGGTCTTCTGTAAGTAGGAGGTACTTCCCCAGTTGGGCTGCCCCAGATTCAAGCACGATGCACATCGCTGTGCCCTATCTCTCATTGTTGGACGTAGTTTAAGGACATACCCGGGTCCAAACTTAAGCAGGGTCACTACCAGCTAGGCTAGAGAGGTCTTTGAACAATAAAATGAAATAAATGAAACATTTAAATGTCTCGTATTACGTACATATTAAATTAAATATAATTCAGTGTAGGCCATCTCTGTTTAGGGCATACCTTTATTAAGGACAATACGGGGAGCAAAAGGGACCGGCCCGAGTACACTGCCCTCAGGCACTTCCTTTAATTGTATAACAATAGAAGTTAATGCCGTAAATGTGGAACAATATTAACTTAATTGTAATTATGGTCTTAAGAAAACAATCTGTACAAACCTTGGTTGATATAAGAGATAATGGAAGGTAGGTAAGTATATTATCCCCGAGGTACCTTTAAATCATAATAGGTTAGAATTAATGTAACGATTAATTAATAAATATACATACATGGTTATAATTTATTTAATATACATTATAACTATCCTGGTTTAAGTTATAATTGTAATGAGAACGACCATGCTAGTTTCAAATCGTAATTTAACTGGACTTTATCTTAGTCAATATAATGATTGTGAAGCAAATGTTTTACTTTACTTGGCAGACAACTTCACAAATAGTTTACTTGCATTCAGATTTGAAAGATTTAGCTGTTTAAACTTTGTCCCTGGAATTACTACATTTCAAAATGGGCGAGGGTTATAATCACTTTCTGTCACAAGCAAATTGTGAATATCTGTCAAATGCCCCGTTTTCGCTACATTAGCCCTCAATGGGGTCTAATGAGATAATGGAGGGGAAAGGTAAACTTGCACTGGACGTGTATTCTCACTGTTTTCGCAATCGCGGGAGATACTTTTTTTCAGAATAAACAGTGTAACTGGACCTCTCAGACTGTAATAACTTTTGGAATTTGGAAAGCGCGCTTATACTGGCTCCTGTGAAGTTTGCACACGCGTGGGCTTCGTAAGCGATTAAAATGATGCCCTTGGACGTTTTGTCGTCAAAATTCAGTTCGCTTTAGGAACATTTGCAAGTTTCTCTACTGTCTTGCGAGACAGCGAAACGTTCCGGGTTATAATAATATTATGGGCACTGGCAGTGTGGTTATGGTACCTATCAATACATATATGTAATTTTTAGTGCCATGATTTTCTTCTACATTTCAATCATAAACAATATTTTGTTTAAGTAAAAGTTATGCGATAGAGTTAAGACGATTAAGATATATGTAACTACTAATTCACAAGTAATATAATTAAATCTTATGTGAGCCATGTTACTACTACTTAGTTATACGATTTATTCGCTGCTCGCCATTATATTCATATTGCGTCATGTGTCACTTTCGCACTTAGGTACCTACATGCTTGTTGCAACGTAACATATATGGTGACAGACGATAAAAATCCGAACATCTTAAGCTAGCAGAACGGATAGCATGGTTGCTATTTTATCATTTATCGCGCTATTCGTTACTGTTGCACTTACATACTTTTGATATTTAACACCTTCGCTGCGGCAATTAGTTAACATCGCAGTTAACCATACTTTGTCAGGAGTCAATAGGCCCCATGCCGCAGCGAACGTGTTAAATAAATATTAATAGGATTTAAGTATATATATAAATATATTTCCTTGTACTAAATTTAATTCCCAGGTCTTAACTAACGCTTTAGGATCATACCCTGTCTCCATCCAGCAAAGTGCTTCAAGAATATCTCATTTTAGATAAGTTATCGTTTTCATTATCCCCCACCTTAAGCCGGCGCCACACTACCCCTGCGGCCATTTGCTGAATCACCGCAGCTTAATAGGGTGTGAACTTATTTATCTGAGTTCGGGTGACTCCTTTTAGGGCTGGTCATGATCTACACTCACTAGTGTCTAAACTAATAAAGCCGTACCTATTGAATATAAATAGGTATGCTACGTAATTTACTGGCTACGTGTAATTACAGTGAAATATACAAAATAATTTAAATGCTTTTAAGTTTGTAACAAAACAGGAAAAATAAAGTTTAATTATAAACATAAACGAAAGATTATTACAAATAAAGGCCGCTCGTGTTACGCTTCATTTGTTATTAGGTAACTAATTAATAATTCGTGCATTTCATTGTAGATGTTCCTTCCTGACCGTAAATACTGTATTTCTACTTAAAGCGAAAAATAACTCATATTGGGGACCCCTACCTTCGTAGGCAGGGTCACTACCGACTAGCCTAAAGCAGTAGTCCGTTAAAGTGGTTGTCTTCATAAAATCAGATTTAAACTACTGAATAAAAATCAAACTACAACACAAACAACATTAACTAGCATAAGTAAACTGGAACGACCATGAGATTTCAATAATAACATTATAAATTCAGTGTAATCGATATCCTAATTTCTCACCATAAAAAAATATTATTAACTGAAATAAATTTAACCATTAGATAATTGAAATGAAATGGGCCGTTTTCCTGTCGTCGGCAGGCGTCAGGAGTCGAACATTGTCGTGGACTAATTACTCAGGCTTTACTGCGGCTGTAAAGCGGCCAATCCATCGTCTGCCTTTTTACAATTGGATTGCCATGAGTTTTTAGAGGTGTGGGATAAGTTGGGAATGCCAGCGTTATTTAATAAATGTTTTTATCATTGCATTTGCATTTGTTTAGCATTGCATGCCAGAGTCAGCGATAAGAATCTATTGTCAGTAGACGGCCGGGGCGCTCCAAAAATACACGGAGGCCATCAGTTGAGAAGGAGGTTGTCTCAATTGGTCTCGACTGGAATGAGCTGGAAGTAGCCACGTAAAAACGTGCCAAATGGAAAACTCTTCTATGAGCTCTATGTTCTATGAGGGATAACAGGATCATTAGTTAACATATTAGTTATTGCTAACCAAACTCAAAATAGAAAGGGTGGTTTCTATGTCAGTTCAATCCCTTTAATTTTATTTCCTTAATAACAATGAACATATTTCAGTAGCTAAATATCTTCAGGGAAAATATTGTGTTAGAGGTGCAAGTATTATATTTATTAAACGACCATTTATATAAATTGTAGAAGTATTTGTGTATGAACCGTAAATTAAGACAAATACCAATAATGACCAGTCCAAATATGTGTAAGAACTAAAAAAGATGAAAAAGTATATAGTTATGATTATGAAATAAATAGTAATAATGTGTTACTTACTCTAGTCAGAATTAGTTAAATATTTCTAGTGTTTCTCTCTTCGCCTTTGCCTCTAACCGTGATAATGATTATCAACTTCTTACTGATTTTTCTGCATCTTTGTCTGTCGAGTTTCGATTGAACAGAGGCGCCTTTGAACTTTGAAGAAAGAAAGTAGTTACAGGGAAATTTATTAGAGTTTACACAAAATTGGCTCGTAATTATGAAGTACATTTAATTACATCGCTTTAATGTTGACTTTACGACAAGTGCCAGGCTGGAAAAAAGAAGATAAAAAGTTTATTTTTGGAAAATTATATTTTTAAGTTTAGTTAATACTGGCTACATACTCGTATAACTGTATTATTATTATATTTTCCTTTGCTCAGCAGTGTAACGCCATAACAGGGTGTAAAGTTGAGTTTTGCCGTCGAGCGCGGGATTGAAACCCAACCAAGCCAAAACAATTTGTGTGTATCATGAGTGCAAGTAGTGGTTCTAAAATGAAATCCCGAGCGGAGCGAGTGTTTATATACATACAGGTAGTGCAACATTTTTTGAAAGTTCTATGAACACACAACTTTTCAATTACCTAACTGCAGCGAAAGGAATAGAGCAAGAAGTTATTAACTATATACTTAAGACAGAAGATATTAACTATAAACTTATTTTACTTAATAACATTCGATATTTAGAATGCACTTGATTTTATTACGCATTGATTTAATGATCACTAATAAAATGAACGTTGGTTCTGGTATTTTGAAAGTTAAGAATTGTCATCATGTTATAAACCTGAATCTAGTATTTTTAATTAAATACTAACTGTTTATTTAATTATTATTATAACATTAATAAG
Source organism: Grapholita molesta (assembly GCA_022674325.2). NCBI lineage: Eukaryota > Metazoa > Arthropoda > Insecta > Lepidoptera > Tortricidae > Grapholita > Grapholita molesta. Next base: position 19,278,968 of record CP053121.2, on the reverse strand, counting down.
ACCCTGATTTTATACTTCACACGTTTTGATATTTGTTCAAAGTTAGACACCAACATATATTACACTTGTGGACAAAATGAGATGTAACAAATAGATTTAATAATAAAGAAATTATTTCCGAGCAAGTGACGTAAATAAAATTACCCGCCTAAATTCATAACCTGAAATGTTTCTTCAATTTACTTTATATTAATACATTTCCTCCAATGAAAATATATTTTTTTTTATAAAAATAGGTTCCGCCTTTCGCAAAAAAATGTAACATGACAATATCTACATGACTATTCCGCCACAATACGCGTTTGACTTCCATTACCTTTACGTGGAAAAATATCAAAGGCTCCGTTAATGCATCGCCTGAGCAATCTCCAAATCGAGGGGTGCATAATTTATCACAGTGCTGTTATATCTGCTGCTATTTTTATTACATCACACGTTGAAGAATGAATTTCAAATGGTGTCGGAAGTTTACGTTGGGGGAATAAATCCTTATCCGCTACTGAACTGTTTTGATGCACTTGTTTTAGTGCATTTTTAAGATTTGCGGCCTAAGGCCTTCAAGGTCCTTTTTTTAAATTTCCATTACATTTGTGACTGCATCATGCCATTTTCCTTTTAAAAAATGGTCACATTTGCTGGTTAATTTTATGACACTCAAACAAACAATAATCAATTTCAGGCAAAACTTTTCTAAAAATTAAACTTAATTCTTAATTTTTTTTTATTTTTTATTTTTGTATTGCATGTTTGGAAAAGGACTACGTACCTCGGATGTCGGTGTAAAAAGGGTAGTCAGCCTCTCAACTATCTCGCTCGCAACAGTCTACATATACTCAGCCGGCAACCCCTTACTTCCCGGCCTCTGTAAGATATTTTGGATAATAGGTAGTAGCTAAATTCCAATGTATTAAAGTACCGAGCAGGTAATTCCGAAAACAAATAAATAATTACTTTGTATGACATTATGATAAGAGACAATTTTAAAAATTACCTGCGCCTTTAACACCATCGAAACTACCCAAATACACCTATTTTATATAATGTGTTAAACCTTTTATAACCTTCTTGAAAAGCTTTTTATTTCATTTGGAAGTAATGGCTTGTGCATCCTTGATAGCTAGTTATATACCTACATTTTATAAGAAACATAATTAATTTAAATAATCCAACATTTAATTCTTTCATTTAGAATTTTAGAGTTTCTTGACATTTATAGTTAATACTAATAACGCAAGTACTTATTTTCTAGCTCCCATCTGATTAAACATATCTTGTTACTATTTGAGTTGGCAAGTCCTTTAGGTTTCATCTAAAAGCTGGAAGCTTGACAAGTAATAGCGTAAATAACAGTTTTATTTTGTCTAAGCGTTGAATTTAGTGTCCATTTAGAGCCATATTTCGTCCGCCAGTCAACGTTTAAAGTTCGTTCATAGTATTTTTTCCCGTTTTAAAAATGGATATTATTTTTATAACGTCATACACTTAATTTAAATATTAAGAGGAATGTAATACATGAAATGTAAGATCGTTTCAGATTTGCATTAGAAAATAAAATGTTTCATTTTTTAAAATCACATTTCGTAAGACGATGGCTTTTCGCAATTCACTTATCGTACCGCTATCAAATCGTCTGAATTGAAAGTTTAGATATGCCTGCAAAGAAATATTGCATGATAGGTAAGCTATTTTGGAGAAATGCGACGGAAATATAAACGAAAACGATATATCTTGTGTGATACAGGTTAACGTTGAAAATACTCGTATTTGCAGGCATGCATTTAATATGTACCTATTTTTACCAACGTATTACGTTTATGACATAAACAATAAATAATTCTAACAATAGAATAAGTTCTATAATAAGAATAAGACCTAATTATACTTTAAAACTTCATACTTCTATGAAAATCTCATTAAGACCCTATCATTTATATGTCAGTGTGAAGTTATCCAGTTTTGTTGATTTTTGTTTCTAAGTTTTGTTGGTCATGTTTCTCGCTCTGGTTTGCTTGTACTGTCCGTAATAAATCAAACGCAGTTGCCCTTTGCACTTAAGGATACCTCTATACTTACATATTTCATATAGCCTACTAAAGTTCTCTTAACATTATATTTATGGATATTTTAGGTACCCGTAGGATAATGTGTTATTAATAAATAATAATAATAAAAAAACAATAACTATTTTCAGTTATTACTACTTGAGCACACACGTTAATGTACCGTAACATTACCGAACCACTCCATGATTAGTTCTAAACCACCTCGAATATCTTCCTTTCCGTGTGTTTTCAGTATTGCACCATACTTCTAAAGTAAAAAAAATAAAGATTCCTTTTTTCATTTCGTGATATTTTTATGCCACATAATATACAAATATTTTCTTTTTCTATTTCTATTATAATATCGTACTTTAGTTAATAATTTTATTATTCTCTACTATCTACCTGTCAACAGGCATGGTTTACTGTTTGGCATAATATTTTCCGTCAATCAATTAACTTCCGAATATAAATGAAATACAATTTTTAATCATAATTTAAACAACTAGAAATATTCGTTTATACTTTGATATTTATTAACAAAAGCAAAAGGTTCAAATTGCGGTGTTTAAATTCCTACAAGTGTCAGATTGTGGTACGCGATTTTTTATCCCCTATCAGAACATTTGTCAATATCGTAAAATTTGTCTATAACAACGTATTTCCGGTTTTCTGGCAGCGGAAGTAGACAGTGCGTGCCTCGGCGTTAGAGGGGAGCAAAAATTAATAAGAGGAAACGCGATTTTAACGACTTGTAGACAAATTGGTGCGGAACGATCATTTGTTATGGAAGTTTGGGTATTGTGCGGGGTTAGTGCTGGGAATAGAGTGGTAGTTCATCAGTTGTCAGCCGGCTTGGTGAACAGTCACAGAAGCAAGAAACAAAGTTTCTTTCTTCGTGATTTTAGCCGTGTGATCTACGGAATGCTTTCTTAAAGGCATTTGTAAAATTATCTTTATAATTTTAGTTGTCGTAAAGGTATCCCTATCGCTTCAAGTAAATCCTTAGATATGTTAGTAGGTAGCAAATATTCTCTTTTGTAGAACTAAAGTGTCGTTGCTACTGTGACTGATGACTCTTAGCAATATAGGTACTTATTTATAGTGTTGTTAGTATTTCTGCTCAAAACAATACTACGTGGCTTCGTCCATTCGCTGTCAGGAAACAATTTGTAACTATGACTGGTTGCACTGTCGGGTCTTAGGAAGGACCGACTGAGGGTTTGTCTTGATTTGTGTTTAGGATTTTACAAATTACCTATTCGCGATATCTTAAATATTATTATTGAATGACATATTCAATGCACAGAACATTTATTTATGTGTTGAACTACTTGTTATGAATTATTACAATTACTTAATCTTAATTGCCTTTTGCCAAGGGCCTTTTTTAGATTTAATTTAGTATGTAGTTATTATAATATTGAAGTTGTTATAAATAATAAATATATACTTGTACATTGGGGCTACATGTAAAATCGGTAATCATTTATGGAAAGACGGTTGAGTATAAATAAATATTTTGTAGTGTAACGTTGAATAAGTTATTATCCAAAAAATACTAAAAATACATTTGAAATTTTGGGTAAATAACATTTCCTCTAACACGTGGGGAAAAATACTTGACATTTAACGTCAGTTAAGTAACTTTTGACTGTAAAACATGAAAGTGGATAAAGCAGCGCACGGCATAAAAAATAATGATAATAATATAATGATACAGGCATCATAAAATTACTAGTGTTGAGTTCACAGCCCAAACATGTACCTCACATACCGTCGTCATTTGTTTTATTCTCTAACTACTCGTATCCTCACTATCCTCAATTTGCATGTGTGAAGCATCCGCATTATTCCCCTCTGTTGCTATTTGGTCTTATTTTATTTACATCAACGGTATAAATATCGCTCTTTCAAACAGTTCTTTAATCATTTCCTGATTTGTTATTCATTGTTATTATCACTGATACACACAAAAGAAATATTAAGTGAAGTTTAGGTAATACAACTTCACAATTAATCTAGTTCAAACAGTAAACTTCTTTATAGCAAATTCATTGGTTAAAATGTGAATAAATATATTTGCTGTTCAATTAAATGATTTTATTGAGAGATCTGGCTTTGTGGATAACTCTCCCCATGAAACCAACGGTCCTGGGTTAAAATACCATTAAGGGCATTGTGTGATGAGTAGGTACATATATTTGTTACTGAGTCATGGGTGATTTCTATGTATTTAAGTATTCGTATATTATATTTATCGTTGTCATTATCCACAACACAATCATTCTTGAGATTACTGTGGGGCTCAGAATTTTTGTGTAAGGATGTCCTGTAATATTTATTTATTATTATTTAAATATTTTATTGTACTGTCTCTTCAAATTTGCGTGCCATGTATTGCTTATTTCGCGAGAATAATTTTACTGTTAACAATTCACGTTCTTTGTTCCTCTACGGCTTGCAATAAACATATTTCAAGTACTTACGACCATCTGAATCAATCATGTCGAGCCCCAAGTCGGTAATGACGCGGTATCGTCGCCCACCGCACTTATTAGTGGATTGTGCAGTTGCATTTGTGCTAGATGTGGCATTTATTAATATCACGTCAATGAATGTTATTTTTAAAACGCGCTAAGGTGACCCGGTTCTCAAAATTATTTTATCGAGATGTTTAAGTGCAAAGATTATTATGTAAGAATAGCACGTGATAGAGTGAAAGTTTCCTGACCAGAGTGAAATATGATCAGACAGCAGGATGTTGGTAAATATCCTTCTTCTAGAATTTATTTTTCAAAATAATGTGTTAATGAATACACACATCACACTTGCTCATAAAGCGCCGTATTTCACGCAAGGCGTTGTGAATCGCTTCCAGTGCTGTGTTACTATATCCTGCAAAGAGTCACCTAGACAAATTCACCCTCCCGCATTGTCGCTTTGATCTCAACGACATGTTTTGGTTTCCACAACACCCGCCAGAGGGGGCATCGATGTTGGTTTCAATTTGAACCTCGTCTGGTTTGAAGATTAATTTTTGAACCTAGGTCTACATAGGCCTATACGTTAGAATGCATGACGATTAAAGCCCCTCGATTCTGTTAATTCACCTCTTTTATTTTGATAATGATTTGAGATTGCTAATGTTTTGTAAAATGGATAACTATAAGTCAATTGCATAACAACTTAGAATCTTAGCAGAAGTATTTTAATTACAGATTATTATGCAGTAGGCCCAACATTTAGTTAGTGTAGTAAACAAATATTAAATAATTATATTCACTTAAAAAAAAAACTAACTACTTTGGCTCAGGGACCCAAAGAGGGTCTTGGCCTCCGAAACGAAAGCACGCCATCTGTCCCGATCATGCGCAGCTTCTTGCCAGTCACTGACTTGGAGAAGACGCAGATCCGCCTGGACACTGTCCTCCCAGCGGTATGTGGGTCGCCCAACTGGGCGGCGACCAGTCGGTCGTCCCACGTACGCTCTCTTGGCAGCACGATCCTCTCCCATTCGGAGTAAGTGACCGAACCAACGAAGTCTATGTGATCTTGTCACGCCGATGATGTTGGGTTCAGCCACCAGCTCCTGGATCTCTATGTTCTTACGGACCCTCCATGTGCCGTCGTCTCTTTTGACAGGTCCCAGGATCTTACGCAAAACCTTCCTTTCCGCCACAAGGAGCTGACTTTCCTCTTTTTGTGTCAGTGTCCAGGCCTCACAGCCATATATAAGGATAGGTCTTATGACAGTTTTGTAGATCCTTAACTTTGTATTCCTGCTGAGAAGCCTGGACACCAACACCTTGTGGAGGGCTGCACTGCATCTCAGGGTGTTTTGAACCCGAATGTTAATTTCCTCCTAATTATATTCACTTACGTTTTTTTTTTTTATGACATAGGCGGCAAACGAACAGACGGATTGCCTGGTGTTAAGCAATTACTGTCGCCCATGGGCACTCGCAACACCAGGGGAGTCACAAGCGCGTTGCCAGCCTTTAAGGGGGGTTGGAGCTCTGGGAACCTTACTCACCATCAGGAACACAACACTACATACCTGAAAGGTGGCAGTGCTATTATGGCTGTGGTCTTCTGTAAGGAGGAGGTACTTCCCCAGTTGGGCTGCCCCAGATTCAAGCGTGATGGTCAACGCTGTGCCCTACCTCTCATTGTTGGACGTAGTTTAAGGACATACCCGGGTCCAAAACCCTAACCTCTAATGATTGCCTACCTAAGTCTCTAATGATTGTCTCCATGCCGAGGAAATTGATCGAGAACCGTTCGCTTTCGCTGACCAGTATAGACTGCGGGCTGGGGCTCTCCATGACCGGAGCCAGCAGTAGACTATGGGCCTATTTCTCGAACACTTGTAACTTGTAATACAAGCGGAAGTCTCTTTCTAAGAACAGATGTCAAAAAGTGACTTCCGCTTGTAATACAACTTACAAGTGGTCGAGAAATGGGCCCTAGGCAGATGAAAAACTACATTCATTTCGACTTTTGTGAGTTATTATATTAATTTAATATAATTAATTCTAACTTTCGCCTATGTAGAACTGGTACTACGTCTTAAGGAATTAATACAAAAATCATATAGTACCTAAACATTCAATTACACATAAATATACAGGTGATGCACCAATTATCACTTTGCCACAAGTTCCGTCAAGCCCTTTCCTCCAGCCTCCCCCCCCTTAAGGTGTGTTACCGGGATAAAAAATAACCTGTCCTAGAATGAGACGCAAACTATCTCCATACCATATTTCATGTTAATCATTTCAGCAATTAAGCGTGAAGATTCAACAGACAGATATATTTTAGCATTTATAATATTACTATAAAATAAAAGTGCAGTAAAAACTAAAAGAACTATTTCCTTTTCTTTGATTGAAACTATTTTTTGTGAATCATTTACTTCCAAGCAATATTGTGAAGGATTTATTGCGCCTAATATTTTCAATTTGTTCCACTACATATGAGATATGTTGTGTCCCATAAGTTACCATGGATACCTCCACAGTCCTATTAAGCCGTCGAAATTCTCCCCTGCTAGAGATGGTGCGAATGTTTTTTATTTGATTTCGCATCCAATTTACCGTCGCATGCCAGAAGCGGCTCGTTGAGGCGAGATGACGAGATGCTATGTTGCTAGCAGCTTGCCGTGGATTTGCCCGTGTTTTTACTTTTTTGGTATGATCTGAAAGATGAGAAAACAAGCGATTGAATGATCGTATGGATTGCCATTGAAAGGAAAAGTTGATATACCTAAATACACAGAAGATCAATAATAACGGCGCTTTTTGTATAGATATTGCCAAATAAATTAACCTGTTTCTATTGCTTTTGAGCATAAGTATTTCAAAACACGTACCAATAATTTACAAGATTATAATTATTAAATTAAGTACATTTTTTTAACTGACTTCAGACAAGTACATATAAATATAAGTGCAAGGTCCTGATTTGAGATTTACGCAATGCAAATATTAAAATGGCTCATTCCAAATCGATGACCCGGGTATGTCCTTAAACTACGTCCAACAATGAGAGGTAGGGCACAGTGTTGACCATCACGCTTGAATCTGGGGCAGCCCAACTGGGGAAGTACCTCCTCCTTACAGAAGACTCCTCACAGCCATAATAGCACTGCCACCTTTCAGGTATGTAGTGTTGTGTTCCTGATGGTAAGGTTCCCAGAGCTCCAACCCCCTTAAAGGCCGGCAACGCGCTTGTGACTCCCCTGGTGTTGCAGGTGCCCATGGGCGACGGTAATTGCTTAACACCAGGCAATCCGTCTGCTCGTTTGCCGTCTATGTCATAAAAAAAAAAGATGAAAGCATTTGTAAATAGTATTTTACATAGATATTATGTAAATAGTAATAATATATATATATATAATAAAATATTATGCAAATGGACGAAAGAAAGCTTACGATACTGGTGGTTTCATGATCTGGTGTTATAAAAAAAGTTTAACCATGGGGTAGTCTCCTCGTTGACACGATCTTTCACTTCAAGTACCATATTAAGTGTGAAAGTAGTAATAGCCTGAAAGTAATTTAGTCCCTGTATCTCACACCCAATCTTCTAACAAGATGTAGATATTAAATTTGCTGCTACCCCAATGTGTTTAGGGCCATACTATTCATATATTTGTTTATGTTGGTTTAATTTAACAGCGTTTATATTTTATCTATTAATTTTCAGTTGTCTTATACCCAGCGCTACCATTTTTCGTAATGACACTTAAAATAAATGCTCTAATACATCACACTTGAATTCCATGTCTATTGAAATGTACACAATGTAAACTCATCTGTCAGCGCAGGCGCTGTTAATTGGGGCTCAGGTGTGTGCGCAAATTGCACGCATGTGTGTCGCTAGCTTAACGGTGCTGTACACTAGGTGCAGAAAGTGTAATTTAGACACAGTGAATTTTGTTAACAAAATATGCATATATAACCTAGAGAAATTATTAGAATAATATTAAATTTTGGATAATTAATATAATTCCGTGATAGAAATACAAGATCCGAAACTTGGGTAGGTATTATTAAATATATCACTTTTGGTTGTGGTTGCATGGCGGGCATGGCGGCGTGTCAAAAATATTCTTAGCCTCTTCATGAGCTCTAATTAGAAAATGTGTATAACTTAGTAAAAATAAGACGACTGGTCTGGCCTAGTGGGTAGTGACCCTGCCTATGAAGCCGATGGGCCTGGGTTCGATTCCCAGTCAGAACATTAATTTGTGTGATGAGCACAGATATTTGTTCCTGAGTCATGGGTGTTTTCTATGTTTTAAGTATTTACATGTCTCTATATATTATATATATCGTCGTCTAGTACCTACAACACAAGCCTTACTGAGCTTACCGTAGGACTAGGTCGATTTGTTTAAGATTGTCCCGAAATATTTATTTATTTATTTATAAGGCAACCCAGTTGATTGAGGTTTACGAACACTCTGCTACCGGTGTCTTTATTTTTTTAAGAGGGGTTCATTAAAATAATCTACATCGGGCAGATCTGATAGTTGTAATAAATTACTACCGTAGTATAGTATCTTTACTACTGTTATCTTTGTAGCTCCAGCACAAAGTGTGTAACCTCCCTAAACTAATGTATGCGCGGATTAAAATATCGTAATTCCAGGGAGATACAGTAAGGGTAGCTCACAATAACTTTTTGTCAAATTTTCATTCATCAATTTTCCTATTGTCAAAGTTGGCTGTTACGAATTTGGTATTCAAATGTTTCAGAACGATTTCGTGATTTTTAAACGGCGTCACTGAAATGGGAAAGGCTAGACTGCAGTAGCGGGGCGTCCATATAATTCATTTCTATCCCCCTTATCTATTTTATTGTATATTTTAAAAGTTTAACTATTTTTCTGCCGGTAAGGTTCTTATAAACTCCGGCTTGGATATACTGTGAGGCTGTTAATTCTATTCATCTGGTTATGTTGCCGTGTAAAAAAATACGTAATGTTACCTACCTAACATGTCACTTCCTAATTAACGGACGATAAATGTAATTTTAATTCATGAATTTGGGAGTCACACATTTTGTCTATGTATACCTACGTTGTAGATATAAATGTTTCAATTCGAGGCACCTTATATGTTAACAAATTTTTACTTATTCGCACTTTATTCTCACATGTTAATTACGTTTTCATTATAAACAAGTTATCAAAACTTTTCTTGTTCGTAGAGGTCCCTTTGCCGGCATGAGTTGGTTAAAGTTAAGAGCTCTTATTGTTTTTTTTTTTTCTGGCCAGCGGTGCTCCGCGTAATTCTACATTCTTAAATTTCGAAAGATTGTCTCTGTCACTCTCATGACACCTTAATTGGAAGAAATGAGAGAGATCTTCGATATATTAGGAACTTCCATGTATGCTAGAAACCAAAAACCCTTGCTAGATTTTAAGGTATCGGAAAGATAAATTTTAGGTCAGTCAGTGCTCAACGTTACTGTTCAGTATACAAGTTACTAAATTGTCTCTTAGGGTTTGAAAATAAGCTGAAATAGTACGCAGAGTATTCTGACATTAATAAATTTACGCTTAATAAGCTAGCTAATAATTCATTTCCTTACAGATTATGGCAACATATTTTTATAGTGCTGTACGTTGACATGAACATTTTGTTCAAGATTGTATTTATATAGCCACGTAGAAGACATACTGTTTTTGTGCTGTTTTTTCTTTTCTTTAAATGGCTTCAACAATAAACGTACGCAATAAAAATGTTCCCAGGTTAAAATAACATTTTTGCCTGTGTACTCGCATATTCCATAACGTAGAGTTGCGCGAAAACACAGTACCTGCGTGCATATAGGGTTGTCGATTTTCATTTAGGGACCTAGGGGTGCCATCAAAAGGCTCAGAAGGATTAATGCGGTAATTGAAAACGTGTCTCCTGCGGTTCAACCTGCACTTTGAGGTGGCACGGGTTAACCCTTTGTTGGGTGAGTTTTCAAAGCATGCTTGCTCAGCTCATGTTGATTTACCCGCATCGTTTTGTTCTACTCTGAGGCAGCTACGGTCCAGTTTAATTTCGGAATATGGGTATGAATGCCGTTTAAAATTCGTTTTACGGTTCAAAGTCATAATTAAATAGTAGACAGCTTTAGCAGAGTTATATACATGTTATACAGTCAGCATAAATAGTAACGTATGAGACAACGCACCAAAAATATCTATCAGTTTCTAACTGCTTTACGAAAAGAGAGATACATATCTTCGCACTTTAAATAATTAAAATGTGACAGAAACGAATGATCGCCAATTGTATAGAAATGTTTAAAATAAAATAAAAATATATATTTTATACCGAATTGCACTGCACGCAGAACTGACCCTTTGAGGCGTAAAGGTTCTCGAGTGGTTACAACGTGCCGGAATGCACAACGCGGGCAGACCCCCACAAGGTAGACCGACATCATCATCATCATCATCATCATCTCAACCATAACATGTCAATTGCTGAACATAGGCTGGAGCTGGAGTGGACTCCCCCTTGGACCTCCACATGTACCGGTTGAAAGCGACCTGCATCCAGCATCTACTGTCGACCTTAATGAGGTCGTCTATTCATCTTGTGGGTCTGTCCTACGCTGCGCTTGCTAGTCCGTGGTCTCTACTTGAGCACTTTTCAGCCGATGGGGTCGGGAATCTTCTCAAGACCGACAACCTGGTAAAAATCACGGGAATCCACTGGATGCTGGTGGCGCAGAACCGGCCTATGCCCAGCAGTGGACATCCTTCGCATGATATGATGATGTACCGGATGGCCAATACTTTTGGTGTGTCGTTTTATACGGTTGTGTCTTAATTTTAGTAGCTTCTCCTAGAACTCGTGGATACAAATGGCGCTCAGTGGAAAACATTTTTGGTTTCTGAAGCTTATTCCTCATTTTGTACTTGGCGATTCATAACAGCTGCTATCTATATGCTCCTATATCCTCTCTCGGCTCCGTTTTGTTTGGTCAATGTACACTCTTCCACAACTCAAATGTATTCTATTATGTACACGCTCGAAGTCTGGTACTGGATGATATCCTGTGGACAGAGTTGGATAGAATTATTAATTTCACATACAGTCTATAGGTATTGCGTGGCATCAGTCTAGTTAAAAATATTTTAAAGATATTTAACGACTGAAAGCTAATGTTAATGATTATGTTCCTCAAATGTTTCTAGTACAAACTACACTTTATCGTGACTTAATTTTTATTGTGAGTCAAGTAGCGAAGAATAAGTAGTTACTGCGTTATTTTTGTCACCTCACGCACCGGTCACCACAAACAAAAAATAATAATCAAGTGCTTACACCGTTAACGAATGTATTGTTTTCACGTGAAGCCGGACAGTGACGTAGTGGCCGCGCTATGACGGCCGGCAATGTCATGAATAAACAGGCTGGAGCGCTAGATTATTGCGGATAAGATAAAAGTAAAATTTCATAAAAAAACGTTATTTTCATCTCATGGTTTCATAATAATCTTGTGTAACTGGCCATTTATTCGTAATAGTCTAACACCGATATTTTAACGTTGAAAAAGCAATGTTTTTTGATGATTCATCATCATTTCAGTCGTGAGACAGCCACTGCTGGATTTCACCCAAATATGACTTGTATCATTTTGGGGAGCGAGGGGGGAGTAGACGTAGTCACTACGCTTGGTAGATGGCTTGGCGACCACAGTAGTTTTTTCCCTTCAGCGCCTCTCACCACATTACCGGTGGTGCTATTCTCAACCGGCACGACATGGCTATTGCGGCTTTGACGAGTAGGTACATAAAAATGTTAATACTGCTATTTATGCTAGTGACGATTGATGTTTTTGTAAGTGATGCTTTAGACATTTGTCAATATTGATTCTGACATTTTGGAACACTGAAGAGCTGAAGGAATTTGAACTTTCTACACAAAAGTTATATAAATCTTTTCACTAGCAAGAGGCGTACTGACTGCAGTCATTGTGTTGATGTGAATCCTTTATAATGATTCTAAAAACGATTTATTAACGAATGATCAGAAAAAGCGCAATAGTGTGTAACAAGCTGAATACTTTTTCTTCCTAGATTATTTTTTTGTCAATATTATTACTTTTCAATAAACAGCTTTTAAAACATTATGGTACTCTTGTATGAGAGCTTTGACAATCTGTTATATTACACAAACGATATAAAAAAAAAAACTCATCGGGGAATGTCCACCTTAATCCTATCGAAGGTTGCATTGGCGGGCAACCCTTAAAAAATGTGTTCATTACGGGTCGTTTCGTTTACAAGCGGAGCTTATACGCGACGAACGCGCGGTGAAAGTCTCAGAGAGCCTTCGTTCCTTAGAATAATTGGATTTAAAATAGCGCTATGTTTGATACTTGGTACAGCAAGGCTGTCCACTTTTTATACAAATAAATCATAAAGAAACTAAAAGACTAATTGGCTCCGGCTTGCATAAAAAAAATACCTGGGCCATAAAACTACTTGATTGACAATGGCTATTCAAAGTCTTTTAAATTCAAGCTATTCCCCTGTTTACAGTATAAGATGGCCCATCACCCTAAGTTGAATTAAAGTTGAAAAATATTAACTGCGCGAAATCACTGTACTTATATAACCAAATTTTTATTTATTTTTCGTATTGCGTCAAAAGTTATGTTTTGTTTACATTTTTTGATCTCGTGAAGTAATTATTTCTGAAACATACATTTTTTTTTCAATTATACTCTTTTTAAATGTTGTAGCAAAAAAACACTTCACAATAAAATAATACCGCTTTGTCACTGAGCAAAGCCGCGGAGCAAACTAGGAATAACAAACTGGATTTGGCGGCAATGCAATTCCTAGTTGACTTCGGAATGCTAAAAATACATTAGTCGCAGCCTAAAAAAGGCTTAGTCGGGTACTTACCAATTAAAAAAAATACTACAGCACTTCTGTTTTTAAATTACTTACCATAAAATCGAGTCGCGTGTGTGAAAAGCGCACAAATCTGTCAAAATGGTCGCGTCAACGGGACCAATTAGTCTGCATAATTGGGCGAACCCGCCATTTGGCTGAAAGGGAAATTAGGACGTTTTTGTCCCAAATAAAGCTTACACATAAATATCAATTAAACCCAAATGGCTGTCAATATGCGGTAATGAGTTGTCATCAGTTTTGTCATTGCGTTTCAATTAGTAACGGGAATTTTATAAATATCCATATATTTGGTTATGAAAAAGTACATTTCGATTTAGAGCTACAGTGAAATTTAATTATGGCCAAAGTATTGTATTAAATGTGCACTACTATATCATAAATGACATGATGAATCAAACAACACCTTGTCATTATCAAATACATCTTAGTTGTAGACGTGAAAATCAAATGTTTAATTTATAGTTGTACGAATTCTTACGCTAGTAGAGCAAGATCATTAAAATTCACATCAAATCTGTCGTTACTATACATTATTCTAGGAAATATTAAAAACCTTTGTTCTATCAATAACACAACGGTGCTTCTGTTAAAGGGTATAAGTACAATAACCCATTTATCTCTTAGATAAACCCTTATTCACTCAAAAGCTCCCAAAATTTTCAATTAGCAAACAAACGATCAGAAAACGAGTGCCCGCCGTCCAATCTGCTTGATCCATTCGCTTTAAAAGCAATTAATATGCCATCGATCCCCTTGGTCATCGTTCCGATAACCACCACGGTAATGACACCTGAGGATTATACTATACATCATGTGATTTTGCGAATGCGGTTGTTCTGGGGCCTTGTTTGTGTAATTTGGCGCCCGAATGTGGGGCTAGTAAAACACTGGATATGAAACAGTAGGACGCACCTTAATTAAAATTAGTGCATCGAAAAGCTAGAAAAGGTACCCTTATCGATTGATAAGGGGGTGATTATCCCGCCTGTCTGTATTATCTCAAAATATCCCGGGAATAACACTATGTATTTGGAAATTTTAATATTTATAATAAAAAGTAATCCAACCGAAGCTTACGCAATTTCTGGTGTATGTCAATTATCAATTAAATCAAAAATCGATTATTAAGAGTTTCCTGTAACTCAACATTGCAAAGCCTAGTTACTAAGTTAAATGGGTATCATAATAAATAACTCTACTTACACAATTAAATAACACATTTTATTTTATTTTCGACCCGTTCATCTGGATTAATTAAAAGAAATGAAAATGTATTTTTTTTTTAATGTATGTTATATAAACATTATATTAATAGTGTATTCGGTTGCCGTGATAACTATTAATGAAACAAAAGAACTGAAACGCCACCCGTTGACAACGAATGCTGCTAAAGGGTACGAAACGTTGGGATACAATTTTAAATTAGCATACGCAATATAATCTGTTTCGGTGGTAATATTTCGTAAATATATAATACAAAGTTAAATTAGTTACACTATTCATATTTCAAAACGGGCTATTGGTCTGGCAGGACCATGCCTGGGTAGGGCAGGATATGGCTAAGTGCAGTGTGTCGACCGAGTGGGTTATACGCGGATGGCCTATATCGCAAAAGGTCTACATCGTAAACGGTCTAGAACGCAAATCACTCTCGTCACTTTATTTTTATGTTAGCGATGTCGACGGAGCCCCGCTATTGCGGGGCTCCTATTCTGTACCCTCTGGCCTCGGCCATTTAAAGAAAACTAACGAACCTACCTAGTGATATAAATAAGTGGTCATTTTGCGTTCTAGACCATTTGCGATGTAGTCCGTTTGCGATGTGGGCAAAATATTACACTAGTCATTTTGCGTTCTAGGCTTTCCGCGAATAATACGACCGAGTTACATTCCTAGTGCGCCAAACGTTCAAGTTGGTATACAGGTTCAAGTGTCGGTATTTCGAAAAACTGGCGCGGCTAAAAGATGATGTCAATTCTAGCCAGTCTTCACGAAAACAATGTCGCTGAAAGTCTAAGGTAATTTTTGAAAATTCATATAAGCGATTGAGTACCATTGAAATGTAATAATGTTTAAAACTCGTGTAAGTAAAAATTACCAATATTTAATAAAACAATATAAAAAAAACAATTCATGTGATACAAATATTTTGTCTTAATAACATCCGAGAGAAAATGCAAATCTGCAAAACTTAGTAGGAATTAATCCCATTAGAGACAGCTCTGTCTCTTATTAAATTTCATCTGACCTTAATTAACCTTAGGCAAATACAAATTACTTAAAACAGCTATCAGTGTATGCATTCCGACCGTCTGAGATCACCCACTTCTTAGAAAGAGGGGCCGGAACGTTAACTCGATAACTCCCCTAACCTATGGGTGGTAGATTTATTAATCAATCTCCTAAACGCGTTTTAACTGGGCAAATTGAAAAATTATGTGTCGACGGCCTAGGGTGAAAGTTTCTGATTGATTGGTTTAGTTTGATCAGTATATTGATGGTGAGCGAGGTTTGCGAATCTGGGGGTAGTGACGTTATTTGAATTGATTGAGTCTTTGAATTTTGCTTTGTGGTACTTAAGCCTCTTTTGGCACCTCATCGAAAGTCATTTAAATCAATTTTATTTGATACTTTTAACATTCCACAGTAATCGGAATATAAAGTTCTAAAATTTAACAATACCGTTGACATAAAAGTAAATCGTAATGATGTACAGAATAATTTTATTTTCATGCACATTTTTTTTTAAATAAGTTGTGGCAATATTTTAAATGTAGTTAAGAATAAAAATATTGACTGAACATTAAGTAGCTGACACTTTATTGTCGCCACATTAAAGCTGCCTCGAATTGAGTGTCGACAGCTAATTAGAAGAAAAAGCTGACAAAACAACATTGGTAAAATTATCAAAGTTGTGATTATACCGAAATGAAGGGTGAGATTGAGAAATAATTACTTTTCCATGTTTTAAATTGTCGTTTTTAGTAAGTTGGCCATATTTTTTTATTTAACTCGCAACAAACTTTAAACAAAACCATGCAAAACTCTTTTTACAGTTTGTCTGCAGGAAAGTTTCTATTGAGAAATAACAATAACATAACAAGTTATTACAAAATAAAATTGATATGCACATTGTATTATTTAAATAAGAGTTTTTTTTATATATTTGCCACGTTTATTCCTTGCGTTGGTTTTTAAAACTGATAATAAAAATATAAGCGATAAAGCGGTAAATATAGCGGTCAACGTCAGTCGCTTTGGGAGCTATGTCCAGCGGTGGATGTCCTTCGGCTGATATGATGATGATGAAGCGATAAAACTTTGTACACTACATCTGTTGACCACTTTTATTTACTCGTAGTATTAATTAGGTAATGAGATAAAAGGAGTCTAAGGGATAGTTATAAGACTTTTTGAAATGTCGCCAAATTAATCATGCAACTAATATGTTTACCGTCACTCCGAGTCGTTATCCCCACCCCCCAGCTTTAATTCCCTATGTTTAATTTGCAACAGTTTAATTCATCAGAGTTTGTCTTGTTGATTGCTTCCTACCAATTATAAGTTAGCATGTGTCTGACGTTGATTTGTGAGATGACGGCTTAGGGTCTGAGATTCTTCAGAGGCAACTCGGCTCAGTTGTAACGTTAAATAGGGTGTAAATTAATCCCTTATTATGTGACAAATGGTAGGAATTAATTTTCAAAGAGTTACTTTTTGTTTCGCAGTCAAACGCATGCGGCATTAGTTGAAGGATGCGAAATGTGTCAAGTATAAAGCTCAGCGTTTAAGTCGATCGTTGGTGGAACATTAAGTAACGTTTTAGAGTTTATGTCCTATATTAGTTTAGTTGATATAAATGACTTGTTTAGTTTCCTTGAGACATGTCATATAACTCGCAGCTTTTAGGATATCATTACTACTTACGCAAAAGCATGACGTTTTGTTTCTAACTTCTTTGTTTTTGGCCTCGCACGACGTACACCTCAATATTTTTCCCATTGGCAGAGAATTAGGAAAAAGCAAATATACCAAGGGGCCAAACCCGCAGCGCGAACTTCTTGCGAACTTCTTATAACTTGTTGCAAAGACTATTCGTGTATTCTACTGTAGATACGATATGTTATAATAAATGCATTGTTCAACTTATACTTATATAAGTTCCTTATAAGTGTTTTCTGCAGACTTAACTAGATAAAAGCTTGAGGCTTCTCACCCGACTAAGAAAACACTTATAAAAAGAAAGTTAATAATTCTTTAGGTACATTATAAATAATTCCGAATTTGGTCAAATGCATGTCCGTTATTTGTAAAAGCATTATTTATTTGTAAGTACAGAAACTATAATCAAAATCATTGGCATTTAAAAATCACATCTACTAAAGTATATCTGCAGATGATGCCACACGTGAAAAATGAAGTTTTTCAATGACAAATATTTAATATGTTGTTAATTTTCATTATTAAGGCAACATAACATGTTCATAAAATTATATGTGGTAAAATGCATTGAATAATCGCGACCATTAAATGATTAACAGAACTTCGTAACACAATCCAGTATCGCAGTCATGGTTAATTTATCATTTCAATTGTGAGTAGCAAATTAACCTGTAGCTATATAAAAACAAGCAGCAGTATGCTTGATACGTAGGTAGGTATTTAAACTGAATATTGTGGGTAACTTTTGGATGAGGTTTGTGCAGAACCGAGATAAATAGCGTAAACAAAAGAAGGCCCATGATTAGGAGTAGGTAAGTGATAAAAGTAAATAGCAATCGCTATTACCAATAGTAAGTAACTAGCAAATTATATTTGGAGGAACAATCACAACACATATTTGAATAGGTTCTCTGGAAAGAGTTATACACAAATCTGCAAAAAGTTGTAATAATGGCGTCAAAAATGACAATTTATTCTTAATTTACGTTAGTCTTTGACGCTGAGTTAGCTGAAGGCTAGGGGAGAGAAAAACTGTTTCGTAATTGATTGACGAGCACGAGATTAGTTGGCAGTTGTATGCAGCGGAACTTACATCATATCGTGATAATAAAGATAAGTAATATCCGAATCAGAGTTTTCTTAGGATTGGTATTTTTCTGTCCGTCCGTCTATTATCCACAAACCTATATATCATTTTACATATTAAACAGATTTATTTCAAAAATCTCTTCTTCCTCAAAACGTAGATAGGTATATATATATGTATAGTATACTTTATAATTTAATATTTGTTGTTACACAGTTAACCCGGCTTACAGCGACCACTCTTCAGACGGAAAGCCTCTCTTTATGAAACATCAGTCGCCTATATACTTGAAGTGTTTCAGTGACCACAAGCCCAAGCTTGTGGCAGCACCAATGCTGATCTACAGGTATTATTACCTTAACAACATTTCTTGGAAAATATACTACAATATGGTTAGAGATACATGAAGTTAACATTAATTGTAGACCAATTTGGTATAGATAAAGATATTTTTAAAGAAATTGGAACTGGATACCAAAAATCCTAAGGGTTAAAATGTAAGTGTCGTTTTCACAACTAGAGAATAGAATAGAATAGAACAACAAGAAGTTCCATGAAATGTTCCGTGTTGCCAGCGCTGGTCTTCCGATCAGGCCAGATAAGGATATGCAAATTGTAGCATATGTTATTACTGTCAAAGTCTGTTTCTTTTTTTAAATATATAACATGCTATAAGCGCCTTGTAATAGTATACATAATTCCATGCCCCAGTAACTTGAGATAAACAAATATGTCAGCTAAATTGGACACAGGTAAAATAAAATAGAAATAAATAAATAATTTTTCTATAAATATCTGTGCATTAGTTTCAGCTAATAATAATACTTACGTAATATCACGTTCTTGTTCACAAGGATGATGAAGCTGAGAACGTTAAGACATGGTCTCAGTTTAACTGAATATTTTTTCTTTCAATAAATATTCGGAATGATCAGGTCTCGGCTTATCAATTTCTTGGCTTACTAAGTGTTTAAGAACAAATTAATATACGCCTTTTCTGCTTTGTTAGTGAAAATGCAAAAAATAATGAGACACTGACTATATTATAGTCACCGCAAAGACAAAGCAGAAAAGGTGTATATTTTTACAAACTAGGTACTTAATTTTCAATATAGTAATTTAAACTTACGATTTTTACACAACGAATGAAATGGGAATTAATCGCATTGAACCCAAAGATGCTTACTCGTAAAGGTATTGTTTTGTGATTGCTGTGATTTCTATGGACGCGATCAGACTCACCTGTAAATGTCTAAGATACCTTTTGTTTTAACGCTAATGAGTCCCGTTTAGAGGTTATTTTCACCGACAAAATACAAAATGGATGAACATGTCTTAATATTGTCTTCGGTTGCCGCGATAATTGCTCACGAAACAAAACGGATTATATCGTAAAGACTAATTTAAACTTATTTCCGAAGTTCAGTCCACCGACAATCACGAACGCTGCTAATGGGTTCGAAACGTCGGGATGAAGTTTAAATTAGTATACGCGATATAATCCGTTTCAGTTGTTTTATTCATACATGTTGGTCCAACATGTAACAATATCACAATAGCGGAGTAAATGTCAAAGGGTCTTTAAGTATTCACCAAAACAAAAAATAAAATAAATAAATGTAAAACTTATGTAGTATTTTATATGATGTAAAATTTTCATCCGCACATAAACAAAATTCATACAAAAATTGATACTTAGACCTTTAGGGCCAAAAACGTATTAAATAGTTTTTATAGACAACATAATATCCTACACGATGTAAACAAAGCCTTAGCAATGACGCTGCAATGCTGTGCATGCGTTATCGCGAATCAAAGGATGTGGGAGCTAATGTCCGATCAATGGCTATCTATAGCGCACTATCTATAGCATCTATTCGATATAGACAAGGCTATGGTACTGTTTTGTTTTAACGTATTGGCTTCCAGCTAGGTTGAATACGATAAAGGAATGCCGGCTTAAGTCAAACTTGTAGTGCGGTTTGAATGTATCTAAAATAAAAAAGTGTTAATAAAGCTGAATGTCATGAAAATAAAAATAAACATTATAATTTGCTGAACATAAAGTATGTTTTGCTGTTTTTGCATATTAAATATTAAATTATTGTTTTGGCAAATCCACGTAAGTGTAATGAAAGTAACTTTTACATTGGCTTTTATTATTAAACCAAATGTAAATTATAATTTGGTGTTGTAATTATTTGGCAGATATGCGTAATTAGGTATTGATAATAGCAAATTGTTATTTAAATTTGCATCACTGACAAATAAGAGTGAATTATATGGTCTTTTTATTTCACACTTACGTGGATTTATTCGTTCACTTAAGAACGTTCATACGCCAGAAGCCAAATCTTAATATCAAAAAGTATGTAAACGTAGTCCTGACTGCAGTCTGAAACCATGGTAGGTATATATAGAAAGCTAAAACTTTCACACGTGTTTATATAGAATACACAACCATTTCGAAGAGATTTTTATGGCAGTGTGCAGTACGTGGGATTAGGTAGTAGGTATACATAAAGGTAAAAATGAAAAAATAACACCACTCACTATAAAAAATGAATATGGGTGATAAAAATCGAATTACAGTGTCGGCATTAATACACAAAAGCATATTGAAACGTGATGGCACATTCCACCAAAACCCTTAAAATGCTCGCTCAGTACACGGACGGCCCCCACCAAGGGATTGTCATAGCTATCGTAAAACTGCACCCGATGGCCATCGATAAATAGAATAAATACTTGACAAACAGATGTGCCAATGCCGAACTAGTGATTTTCCTTGGAGAAGAAACGATCGTGTTCGTTCTGTAAAACATGATCAAGCTTTACCTATTGAAAAAGCATAATGTTTGGGGCCAAAAGTTTTTGTTTTAGATGCGGAGTTTGTGTTTATTTTAATGTAGCATTTTTTTTGCAATTTATCAAGTAAAGGAAATTATTCGAAGGCGGTTTCATTGCGGTCACTGTTTAAAAAAAAAACAATAACTTCCTATAAGTACGAGTATATTGACAACAAACTGTAGCTATAGGTACTTATTTTGTCCAGACTGTTTATTTGTATTTTGTTCATGCTTATATCACCAATACATAAATTAAATGGTTACAGTTTTAAACCCATCACATTTTGTTTCATCATAGCGTTACGAAATAAGAGTTTGTAGTTTACGCAATATTTACAAAATAAAAATTAATTTGTTGTAAAATCTGTAAATCTGCCAGTAAGTGAAGACACAGTTTTGGTATGCCTGTCACGTCTGCACAGTTTATTCCGGCGGCTGACCAGCGGGAGCATTAATTCAATCATCGCTTTCATTACACCGTAAAACCAGATCGTAAAACAGCACTTTCCACTAGATATGGATTCTTCATATTCGGTTTTTTCATGTCCGTGCTCGGTAATAAAAGAAATCACTTATAAAATGCAGTGCGGGACAACGGAGGGTGATTTCTTATTGTTAGTGACATACTGTTCTGGGGTAAAATAATCATAAAGTAATTCATTACTTACTAAGCTGTACATATAGACAAGTATAAGAAAACAGGATTGCAGAATTTTTATGTAGCGATTAATATGTATTGCTTTTGTGTAACAATGGAACACTACTCAACGAATTGAAGAGATTAAGGTCTTTATTTTTACGGATTCTATAATTATTGTTTTCTAGAGGAATATCAAAGCATATTAAACTAATTAACTTCAGATATTCTTGATTTTTAAATATTAAATATTCCTAAATGCCGTGTGTCGCATGGCACGAGGGTGGAAACAACAGGGTAAGCAGTGAATAAAAATCTGGATGCAAACTCCGGGGGGCATTCAATCCAGGTTGTCGGCCTATGGAAGATTAATACTTACTTCCTTTGTGTTTGCCAACAAATAACTTGGGGGACGCTCAAAAATTGCCCTTGAAAGGCATTAGATGATTCTTGAGGCATTATTGCTTGGGATTATGTGTAAGTAATTTTTCGAGTAAGAACATCCGTAGCTGATTGAGAAAAATCGTTGCGTTTATTTCATACAAGTGTTTAGTTTATGCAGAGCGTATTTTTTGAGTGTAGTTACATGTGTATCTACATAGAAAGTTATATTAATACTGACTTAACTGCTAAGCTTTATAATATATCTAATTTTATACATTTTTCACTTCTCATGCTCTAAAAGTGTGTCATATTATGCTTGCCAAGGCGGACTAAAGTAATATATTTAGCCTCTTGGGAAAATATGTATACATATTTGTGATATACAAAACGTTTTAAATTGACTAAACAGAACACTTCGTCTTATTAAATCCACCAATCACGACACATATCGAAGTTAATCGCAACTCTAGATTCTTTTTTGGTGCGAATACTGTTTAAAAACGTGAAATCATTAAAAAAAACTTTGTATACAGTATCAACTATAACCACAATACCACAATATAAAAATCGACCGGTGCTTTTTAGTTCCTACTTCACAAGCATTAAAAAAAGTTTAAATCGTTGGCACACTCTTTGAAGCCACAATTATACGTTGTCTATGGCATTTATTCACGGCGTAGATATATCCTATCTGTATCAAAGCAGTAAAAAAAATACAAAGACTGCCAAATTAAACATTTTTGACTCAGAGTTCATTGCGGGCGAATAAAATTGTATTTGTTAATCGTTGAAATGTTATTTTATCTTATTTTCTCGCAATCGAAGTGAAAACTAGTATGCATAACTCGGGTCTAAACGCCATATTACCCCTCGAAAAATAACCATCTCGTGGTACTATGGCCCACTTTAGCCCCTTGTCAAACAATCTACTATTGTGCTCTTGTAACTGGTATAAAAAAAAACCCTAGGAATTATTTGATACGCCTCAATTACCTTTTCCTTTGTGCACTAATACAGATTAGAATAAATTTCTTACCTGTAATAGTATTGGAAAATCTGTTTTCCAAGTGTAATGCAAAAACTGCCTCAGATGTGACTAGAGCTCTCAACTTGCGGCTTTCTTTGATTTTATTATAGTATTTAGATAATATAACCAGAATCATTCTAAGAAATAATATAATATCGAAAATCATATCAACCCATACATTAAATTCTACAAGGTCACAGATTTCACTGAGAAGAAATAAATTATTTTTTTATCATAATTATGATTTTCGTTGTCTAATAAGTACTATGTCACTTTGCATAGTTATATGGCAGACTCCTACACACACAGTTAAATTGCCTATATAAACATTTGCAGTTGAATTATTAACCATCCATCCACTTAGTGTAATTCCTTAGCGAGCGGGAATGCGTGATAGACACTCTGTGTAATTAGCGACATCTATGTCACACTTAATGTACCTGCGGTGAAACTTTGATTAGCTAGCGCTTAGTCTTTCATAATGTGCCACGTTGGTATAATTGCGTCACCGTAATGCATTACAAAATTAAAGTACTATATTGTATTACATCATCTTCCTCGTGTTGTTCCGGCATTTTTCCACGGCTCATGGGAGTCTGGGGTCCGTTTGACAACAAATCCCAGGATTTGGCGTAGGCACAAATTTTACGAAAGCGACTGCCATCTAACCTTCTAACCCGGTCCGGTTTCTTCACAATGTTTTCCTTCACTGAAAAGCCGGCGTTCGAACCTGCAACCTCGGATTGCAAGTCGCACGCTATATATATTATATACTCGAAGGACTGGAGGAAGGACTTATATTCACTTGTGTCTTAATTTGAATCATGCGCATTACTTCTGTGCTTATTGCAATATTGGTGATGCGATTTTTGAAAAAGTTTTTATTTCCTAGACTAGGAAAATTCGTCGAAACTACTATACGAGGACTGCCTCCATGTACAGTCAACCAATTCGATTAATGGACCACTTTGTTTCTTCTCACAGTAAAAAACTATATGAAAGACGCAAAATGTTTCTTATTAACCTAACTGTGACAAGTTTCGTAGTGGCCTAAATCAAATTGGTTGACCGTATGTCTTTATCAAATTTTAGTTTTCCAGTGACTAACTAGTTATACGAGTAACATATGTATGATAGATATGTCATTACAATAAATACATATAAGTTTATATAGTTTCTTATTTAATTATTCATACCATTTACACAAATGAAAAAGCCAGAGAACCTCATCGATTACTGATGGGTGTAATAAAATTTTGCAATTCGATGCCCAAATTTCATATCATATCAATCAATTTCGACGCACCCTGCGCGTGTATTTGTAAGCTGATTGTCTTCACAATACCTACATTCAAAAAGTTAATGATGTCATCGTTGGGAAACTTGTTTGATGGTATAACTTTTTAGCAACGCGAGAATTGCGAATTAGTATTGTTCTTACGCAAGTGCATGCCTCACATCTATGAAATGTTTGTTCATTCCGTTTTATTTCAAGAAATGGGTGCAGAAATTACTCAGGTAAGGTAAATAAATCTGGTTTCTACAAATTATATTTCTCTTTGAACTCGCGAAAATGCGGTAAGTCGAAAAATTTTAATAAACATCAAAGGTAGTAATTTCGTAATAACAGGCAGTTCTCTAATCCCGACAGAGTTTTTGTTGGGAATACAAAGAAATTGAAAGAGATAGGAGTCTTTGCAGTTATGAGACGTCTGGGCGGGAACTTCTTTATTTTGGATTTCTTCTTTTTATGTTAAAAATATTTTTTCTTTGTAGCAAGAATCAAGATTTACCACAAAAACTTGTATTATGTATTATTTTATGCGCCAGTTTCTCAGTCTTGTACCTTTAAAATGCGATCAGCGACACTAAAACAATATAATAGTATACAAAACTAGCCGAAAAATATATTACCGATAAATACTCGTGCATCATAAGATTCGTAACTCAATTAACACAGGTGTTTCTCGCCGCTATTAATCTTTCTTAAGGCAAATGCACTTTTTCGCACGTAACATGTTAATGCATTATTCGCGTGACCGCTGGGGAGGTAAGCTGGTGGACGGTAATTAGCACTGAGTGGCATGATCGACATTAATGTTAATCAATTCATTATTTTAGCGAAATTTGGATGTTAAATGATACTGATTAAGATATATTAATGAACTAGTATTTAGGTACTTTGCATGAATAAATATAGAATAAATATCGGATGTTCGAGGTTTTCAATCGCTATTATCTTTACTTCCTCCGATTAGCCACGGGCTTCTACTGTTGGATATAGCTCGACGAATCACCTCAGCTAGCAATCTTTGTGCCTGGGAAGTTCGATGACATGTTTAAACTACGTCCAACAATGAGAGGTAGGGCACAGCGAAGTACCATTACGCTTGAGTCCGGAGAAGCCCAACTGGGGAAGTACCTCCTCCTTACAGAAGACCACAGCCATAATAGCACTGCTACCTTTCAGGTATGTAGTGTTGTGTTCCTGATGGTGAGTAAGGTTCCCAGAGCTCCAACCCCCCTTAAAGGTCGGCAACGCGCTTGTCAGTCCCCTGGTGTTGCGGGTGCCCATGGACGACGGTAATTGCTTACCATCAGGTAATCCGCCTGCTCGTTTGTCACCTAAAAATTTGTCATAAAAAAAACATAATCGCCGCGCTTGGCAGGCGGGTTGGTGATTGCAGTACCAATGTTTCATTGCTCTAAAGGGATGCTGTAGGCCTACTGATAAAGTACTCAGGCGGAACAAATAAACAAAATTTTCTAATTCATTTCTTAAATTCAGGGTAAATATGAGTACAACTTGTAGCAAATACACCTGCATGCCAGATATCTGCTCCCTCAAGCATTGTCTTTGAGTTGTTTGTACACTTACGGATACAGATTATTTTCGACAAGAAAGTTCTGTCATTCAAAATATAGTTTCAGTTTAAATAATGAGTCGTTTATTTTACATACTTAAATACTGGGTTATGTAGGTCCTGGCACAAGTACTTAAAATTTTTATATCATCTAATAACTTCAGAAATAATCCCGTAGATTTCATTTGATGCGCTTGGTTTTGTAATATGCAATAAATTATACTATTTATTGTTTTGGCTTTAGTAAGTGTCGAATATGTACATTATGTACAGTCAAGTGTATAAATTGGTTCACTCCCAAAGTGTCAAAAATATGTACCTCTATTGTACAGTAAATAAGGTTGTAGGAAGTATTTATGAAAAGATTCTTTCGGTACATATTTTGCACTTCACTGTACCATGATGCCATATATGTATCTATCTAAATACCACGAGACTTAAAAAACAGTTTCTGATACAATTCCTGTGTACACGTTTTTCACTTTTTAATCAGCTCCATCTTATAGCCAACGGATACCGTCTTTCTAATGTATGACTTAGATGGGATTGTTAATAAAATAAGGGTGACATATGCTATACTTTAGCAAAATTTTAAGAGGTTTGCACCAGACGGTCCTATGTCTACAAATATATCAGTTGTCAAACAACAGAAACAAACTTTCTTTTAGTCCGTATTCTGTTTTCTTTGTTCTTAGTAAGTTCTAAATATTGACACACGGAACCCTCGAGATGCAATGTGTAAATTGTCTGTGATATTGAGACAAGAGCTCTTTGAACGTGCTGTTCTTGTAGAGGAAATACGAACTATGTAGGTTTATATGTACGTGTGTAAACCGTCTTATCTCTTTGCTATTGATATTTCAAGTGATGCTAACCACATCATAATTAATTAAATATGATTTATGATAAATTTCCGTCTAAGTTCGCGGCCGGTCGTAATATCCGCCATACCATGAAGTGTTTTGGCTTATCGTAAAATGTGAAAAAATATTTTTGTATTCCCAGAGTCAACGGAACCCCGCCAAGCGGGGCTCTTGATCGTGTATGTGGTCAGTTTGCCCTTCGGGCATCTGAAATCGTTTAACTTTTACATTGTTATTCAAAAATTTCAGGTAGCACGTGCGTTGAAAATTCTATAACTATAAAAATGTTCAGGATATTCCGTCTTGAACTGTCGATAAGTCAGCCATTATTCTTTCTGAGAAATTGTCTACATACAAATGGGCGAGCGATTTCGAGAAATGATACTTCCTATAGGTTATCTTAAGACATTACTTCCAGACTATTGATACCTAAATATCTATGGACGGTAGCAAATTGATAACAATATGTATACATACTTGCAAATTGGCTGCTTACGCCCAGTAGCAGTGACTGAATATACAAAGAGACTTCATTTCCAGCACAAAATGGCTCCCAAAAATTAGCACAATATTCTACTGACGATAGTTATCCACTTACCCCCTTCCTTGGCCTTAGATCCCATTACGCAAATTCCCACTATTAGAAAAAAGTTGTCATTGGTCCATCAGTTATAATTGGCTAAAATAAAATCGAGTTTGATATTTTTAAACTCTGATTTTCTGAACTAGTTTTTGGGGGGGGTCATTATGCGGTCTTCATTCGTTATCTATGTATATTATCAGTCGCTGCCTAGTACTAGCTTTCTGAAGGCAACTTTGACAAGCTTTTATGAAATGACACTTCCGCAATTTTCATCGTTTATATGATTATATCAACCACTACGTCATGTTATCTACGGAAATTGATGTCATTCTTGATATGGACTCGTGGAGTGCACGAATATAGCATAGGTCTACAGTTAATTGTGTGAAGTCATTGTTAGATGTTAAGTTAATGTCATTCTTGTTTGCTTTCATTCCAATATGTCACTACTATTCGCGTTGGTACTAATTTAAGTTGTGTTCAGCAAATATCGTTAATTTTTAAAGAGGTCATACTATAGGTCCCAAAGATATACAATACCTGTATACCGTGCCGGTTCTATGACACGTACCTTCTGCGTTGATATTGATTGACATCAGACAAGCCCCAAGCATGTTTGGTTTCAATAGGATGGTACAAACACATCTCTTGCAAGAACAATTAAAATTGTATCCGTTTTTTTTTTTTTTTCCCCAGTCGGGGCATTTATTTGTGTGATGGGCACAGATATTTGTTTCTGAGTTTTGGGTGTTTTCTTTGTATCTATATATCTAGATATCTATTATATATATCGTCATCTAGTACCTACAACACAAGCCTTACTGAGCTTACCGTAGGACTAGGTAGATTTGTGTAAGTTGATTGTCTCGAAATATTTATTTATTTAGTTTCATTAATCTATATACAACTTTTCACCTTACATCAACACCGTATTAGGTGCTAATCTAACACAGGCTACATTATTTACGGAGCCAACAACGTTTCACAGCTCACGAATAAACTTGAAATTGGTTTGGAACTTGTAACTCGTATTAGACATTTTATGATCGTACACGTTCGATTTAAGACAGACCTTCTTTTATGTTCTCGAGTGGAGCGGCCACTCGTGGGAATTATTGCTTCGTAACTGTTCAATTCGATATCATGGTCGTCGACATTACCATGACATTTTTTTGTATTTTCACATTAGGTAAAAAGCCGTTCGTCAAAAAGACAGAAGAAACCTAACTTTTATTATGAAAAATGCATTAAAATGATCTAATTAATAGTAAATTCTTTTTTTAAATTTCGCTTCTTTCAAGAATAGAAAACCTGCAATCCTGCATGATAGAAACAAGTTGTATCTAGTCACATTTTATTGAATTCACAAGTACATAACGTTTGTGCAAATAAGTGTGCTTTTGTTTTAGGGTGCCGATGAGGAAGGTTACGATGTTAACGAACTTTTAATTTAAATATAAAACTTATGTAATTCTAGGTATCTAGGTGTTAGTTTTTAAAGATATAAACATAAGAAATGAAAGCAAAATTCTCTATCTAAATTTCCTTAAAAACAGTTGTCTTGCAACGAAGTGTGGTGTGGAATAGCACCCCAGCTTGATATTTACTTTTGTGCTCGGATTTCAGGCTGTATTTGCTGTGCCTTGGTCCAGTTTCAATTAAATCGTGTTTACGTGGTAACCATTGTGATGGGTTTAGCTGATACACCGCAGCTTACAGTTATGGGTTTTATTTCATTTACGGCAGTTGTAGCCTGCAATTTAAGCATTTCTTAAAATACATAAATAATTTAAAAAATGTATTCCACGACACGACTGAGTTCCTGCTAGACTGTAGTATTGGAATTTTTTTTATGACATAGGCGGCAAACGAGCAGAAGGATTGGTGGTAAGCAATTATCTTCGCCCATGGGCACCTGCAACACCAGGGGAGTCACAAGCGCGTTGCCGGCCTTTAAGGGGGGTTGGAGCTCTGGGAACCTTACTCACCATCAGGAACACAACACTACATACCTGAAAGGTAGCAGGCTGTGGTCTTCTGTAAGGAGGAGGTACTTCCACAGTTGGGCTGCCCCAGATTCAGGCGTGATGGTCATCGCTGTGCCCTACCTCTCATTGTTGGACGTAGTTTAAGGACATACCCGGGTCCAAAATAGTGTATCTTTTTGTCAAAAGTTAATAAGTGGGAATAGTGGTAAAAGCTGGTCAGCAGTTACTCATCGGATTAGGTGTTGAGAATAGTCTTGACACAGTCTTATTCTCTTTGCAATTAAGTCGAGTCAAGCTCATTTTGAATACCTCTCTCGTTCAGCAACTTTGGCTGCTGACTGAACTTCTGATACCGATAACTTAAACGTTCGTTAAGAATAGGAAAACTTGAGACTTACTAAAATTTCCTTTGTTTGAGACAAGCGTAATCTTTTAGACTTACGCATTTTTTCCATCGTGTACTGCTATATCATACACATCCACGTCCTGTAACTGTTTGCAGAACTACCCCTGAACTCTCGAAATAACTCACGACCTCTTTGTTAAATGCTAAACACGGACAGTCGGCAATCTAAATCGCAGAGAAAAATATCTCGGGGCGGAGCTGGGTATCAAAGTGGGGTTCACGAGATGATGTAGATAGAGCCTTTGCGAGCATTGAGCGCCCAGTTAGCATTCAGAAAGACGCCGCGGGCGAAGGCGCGATAAAATCGTCGGTGAGTGCACGCGGACGGGCGCCAGCGGCTGCCGGAGTGCGGAGCGTTTGACATTCACGCAACCGTCTTGCGTCAGCTTCAGGGTTGTTTTAGTTTTGAGGAAAAGTGAGTGTTTGCCTGGGGATATGTGATCTCGAGGTTTATGGTTACTATGTGAATCTCAAGGTCAAATGAGTATTAAATTAAGATTTAATACACATTGTGGAATGAGTTTCATGCGGAGGTCATCCCAAAAGATTCTGGGGTTCTTCAAAAAGGGTGTAACGAGGTTTTTAATGAGTCGGCAACGTGTGAATGATGCCTCGGTATTATAAATGTCCATAGGCTGCGGTGACCTCCTACCATCAAGCGGGCCGCATTCTTTTTTGCTACCTTTATGGTATAAAAAAAATTAAAAGATAAACATTGACGAAAATGCATATTGACTAGTAAATATTATTCTGATGTATATTTGTGTTTAGCAAAAGTAACATAGCGTTTATCAGCATTTTTTTGTGAACTTGTGAATGAATGATCTATGTGCCTATATTATTCCTACATCATCACCATTATACCAGCCGAAGGGCGTAAACTGCTGGAAATGAGCCTCCCTCAAAGTGACCTGTTTTGCGCCGCCGCATCCAGTGGATTCCCCTGATTTTACCAGATCGTCGGTCCACCTTATAGGGGTGCTGCTGCGCTGCTTTTCATAGTGACATATGCAGTAAGATTGTGACATAATGTTCATTTACTTGAAACATACAACGGTAACACTCACGCTTTTACATTTTATTTTATTGTATTAAATTGTACAGTGTTTTACTAACTTAATTAAAACACTGCTTCAACATTAGCAGTTAACAAACTGTTCCCGATAATGCTCGACCATATTTCATAGGGTACAGTACAGTCAAAAGAACACTGGAACATTGCCCATTCAAATCATAGCTTTCTAGGTGACCGCCTTCTGTCACCGCTGGCTGGTCCGTCCGTCCGTGTGTCCGTTCATCACTATTCAGCTGCCACTCTTACATCGGCAGTCACCTGCGACATCGAGCTGAAGGGAGACGGGGTGCGGAACTAGTGTATGAAATTATGGCATTTTTAATATAGGGTAGTATGGGAAATATTAAGAGAGTGCTGCTTAGAATTTAACTCATATACTCCTGTGGATTATGATATTTTGGAAAAGCTAGCTGTTAAAAAAAAACATTGAATCCTCTGCAAAACATTGTTTTGGTTATTGGGGAATTTTAAAATCTATTATGTAAAAATAAAGTTTAGCTTTATACCTACATCTCTACCTTACGTCTCTACATAAACATGAGTACTAGTTTTGATTGCTTATTTTGTGTTATGTTTTTGTCAATAAATACGACATTTTTCATTGACACTTTTAATATCTGAACTATCCCATTTGTTGTCTTTTACTCAAATCAAATTGGTCTGGTAAATACAGTTAATTTCACCAATAATTCCCAAGTTTAACATATGTACGCAATTAGTTAAATAATATTTGAAAGAAGAAACTTTATTTTGCTTCAATAGAAAGAAATTGTTTGTAGTTGTACGTGTGCTGAGGAAAATCACTATAAAAACATATAAACGTCATATCAAATGTATTATCTGACGCTTGTATAAGTATTAGCAATACTGAATTATTATTCTACGAATCGTAATAAGATTAAGACAGCACAGCGTCTGCCTTGTCCGCTAGTTTAAAATAAAAAATCTGATCCAAATGTGAAACTTCTGCGATTGGTGTAGAAGTTTTCTGTTCATAGAGCGAGCAGGACAACGATATTTTATTCAGTGTTACAGGAACTGTTTGTTCTACAAAGTTTTTGTTACCTTTGAAATTGTAAGAGATAAAACGGTTATTGTCTTGTCGCCGGCTTCTATCAAGAGAATTTTCCATCGAACTATGCGACAAAAGTTGTTCGTAGTAAAATCAAGTTGCTGTTTTAGTATTTTACGTTATGCTCAAATACTCTCAATAGGTTCTACTGCATCTGTATTTTTACATTTATATTCAAAATAATTTAGAGTTTTCGATAACAATAATTTTGATGTGTTTCACGTAATGTATAGCATACTTAGCGATACAAAAATGTATATAGTTACTATGAGATTATTTGAATATTTTTTTAAATTCAGGATTAGGTTAGACCACATTGTACACAAAGTATAAGTAAGTTATTGCGCAAAGTTCAATATCTTTGCAGAAAATCGTTGAAATTCCCGAGATCTTCTCGCCTTTATGACACTCACCATATTTTACTGTAAGCCTTCAACGCTCCTTTATATCTTAGTAAAAGCTTTGCACTTAATACCTACCTTTCAATTACAGCTTCAGCTAAGCTCTCACTAAGCCGTTTTTCTCTTGCAGGTCAAAGCGACGGCACCGAAAATGGACCGCAACGGTTATTTTTTCTACGTTACGTCTACCGCGAAAAAAAAGAAAATAAGTTTGATGCAGCCAAAGCCTCCTCGAGTGGCCTTCGTCGACAAGCGGCGGCCAGGGGTGGCAGAGAGGATCGAGTGCGAGCCTCGGGCCAGTGTGGCTCCAACCGCCACGGCGTACGTACGCGAGGACCCCATGACGCAGCGAGGCCCGTCGCCCGCGCCACGCGCGCGGCTATACACGCAACTGGAGAGTTATCAGCCGCGGTATCATACCATACGTGACAGTGGTGATAAGAGAGTGGACAGTGAGTGTCGCAGGCGGAAAAAGGATCAAAGGATTGCTGGACAGCCACAGGGTGTTTTAAGGTAAGTTTTATACGGATGTAAAATAAATTAGTTTTTTATTTTAAAATTCTAAAGTTTTCAATAAATATACAGGGCGTCCCACGGCTATGCCACATGGACGGAAAGTACCTTATTATTATTATACTATACTTATACGTATTGCAGATTGGATATTTTACTGAAAGAAGACATTATTTAAGTTAACAACAACTTTAACTGTATTCATAGATTTTTAAATAATTACTTGATTGAACTGGGAATAGAAATAAATACATACATACATGAGAAAAAAAATACCCTGCAGTTTTATTATAGCGCCCAACCATGTAATTATTTACAAATTCATGAATAGAGTTTTCTTTGTTTTTTAAATGAAAATAATGTCTTCTTTCAGTAAAATGTGCTTTCCCTCCTTGTGGCATAGCCGTGGGATGACTTGTATACTATCTTACGGAAAATACAGCCTGACATACCTAAATGGGTTAACAATTAAAAAGATAAATATTATTTAAATTTAAATCATTTATTCCGGATAAGAAGACCCATAAATTTCACAAAATGTCACACAATAATAAAACAATAACATAAAAAATAATAACATTTTACACTTATTACCTTAACCTATGAAATAATAATAATAATTTAAAATATAGTCAAGCCAAAACATTATTGACAAATAGTAGGTACCTACTTCGCATGATGATTGATAGTATTGATAGGTTTTAGTAAAACCGATTAATTTTTGTTCAGTCCTACATATTTAACTTGTTTATGAATTCTGTCATAAACAAGTTAAATATGTAGGCACAGCAACCGTACTCGTAACTAATCTGAACACAACGTTGATATTTCAAAGCACTAAATTGCATCGGTATTAATGCTTTCAACTCCAATACCAATCAAACAGTTTGTTCATGATAATTCGTGAATTGGTTAATTTTAGGAATTCCATTCCAAATGAAATAAATTAGGTAAACATTCATGATTCAGAGAATGAATATTGATAAATTCAAATGCCGCCGACAAAGCCTAACTGGTGGAAATGATGAAATTAATTGCATGCATTCAATTTCCCAATTTGACTGTTAAACTTCCAGTTTATTAAACTGGGTTAATATTAAAACGAGGATATTTTATTATGTCTATTCTTACTCGTATTTACATATTTTTTTTAATTAAATGGAAGCTGCAAAAATATTTTATTATAATGAATAAACATTTTTTTATCGTATGCCGCTTTTATTTTTA
Organism: Grapholita molesta; assembly: GCA_022674325.2. Classification (NCBI taxonomy): domain Eukaryota; kingdom Metazoa; phylum Arthropoda; class Insecta; order Lepidoptera; family Tortricidae; genus Grapholita; species Grapholita molesta. The sequence goes on along the minus strand of CP053121.2, from coordinate 19,244,568 downwards.
GGCTTTTCTTTTATGTGAGATAAATATATATGTAATCTTACTAATACTAAAATATAGTAGATGAATATTTCATTGTGATAGCTCCTTTAGGCGTGCTTCAATGACAATGTTCAACACATGATAATATCTGTTGTAGTACTTTGTAGTACTTGTCACACTGATTCAGGAATTTAATTTAAGTATCAATTGAATATTTCACAAATACAAGAGTAAAAATATTAATTTATTAGAAAAACTAACTACAGTATTTAACACAAAATAAAACAAGTGTTACTTACTACTTTAGCCTTAAAAATAATATCTAATACATACTTTACATACTTTAAACATCTCAATATCTGTGTTACGTCGAATCATTTCCAGTAACAACCTTTCATAACTGTCGTATTGTGCATTAACAACGCACTAATAGTGAATAATTTCCCTGAGAAAGCCTTTTATGGTCAACCTTCCATCAGATAAGAACGGACCTTCAATTATTCACCAATAGGCCCTCTGTTCCTGCTACTTGCGCGAGCGCAGGGAAGACAGACTTGCGTGAACCAGTGTAAAAAGACCTCGCTGTCCAAAATAGCTCATTCATCAATATACCCACTTATATAGTTTCACCGAATTTGGAACTCGCTTATGCACTACAGCAATGGTAACAACGCCCCTGGTCGTAATTGCAATCTCGTATGACATGGGATCAGATTCCATACATAGAGTGGTTTATTATAATCCTCTTTACCATATAAAGAGGGCTAGTAATAATGTATACTTAGTGACCGCTGTAGTTTGATTTCAGATTCAGATGAAAGGTGCATTGTTAATGATGTGATTTTATTTGACTGAACCTATATCAGGTTACGTATTTTTTTTTAGAAATAGTACATTACTGCATCCGCCGGGAAAAAGGGGGTTGAAGGCTGAGTTGTATATACGGCCGACTGTAAGGAGGCCGGATAGTATACGAAGCCTTCAAGACCCTTTCACGGCTAGGCATGTATAGTGCTTTTCTCAAACTAATGCAATGAAATAAATAAAAAAATACCACTGAACAAAACAGCTTCACGACATAAGTTTTTTAATTTTCCCTCCAATCCCGCTTTGTAGTATTTTTGCCTTCGATGTAATAATTAATGACTATCATAAATAGTCTGGCTATAATTACTATATACAACATTTAGAAAAACCACCAAAAAGAATGCACTTACCTTTTAAATGATGGCGCTACGGCATCTGCCTTTGGCAGTACACAATAACAAAATATAGATAAATAAAACCGGGCCCGGTTAGATTATTCAATTTTATCCACCCGTAACACTATATCTAAGTCACAAAAGCATTGAATCACACCATTTACCACTATTTAGTCTTAATAAACAGAGTTTTACACGCCGAGAAACTTTTCCATTCCGCCATTATTAAAACAAGTAAAAGTGTCCTGTGATTGGTTGAGTCAAAAATGCGTTCAAAAACGCGCATGCGTGGAGTAGTGTTTGGTGTTGCCAATACAATTTTAAAATTGAGAGCATGAATAATAAATATAATAATGTAATAACCTGATGATATGAATATTCAATTACATGATAAGTAAAATAAATCTCTTCATACCATTTCGTCTGAAATAAGCGAGATTATTTTTTAGCCCGCTAATCATTTAGTCACTAAAAATGATAAAAAAATATAACTCAGCTGTTTGAACAGGCTTCATGAACACAGACGCCAGGTATACATAAAAATTAAAAAAAAATTACTTCCCGGCCTAGGCCTTCAATTTTATATGAAATTCGTTCGTGTCCTCTGGAGTCGATCCGCCCTAAACGTGATACTTCGAAGCCTATTATGACGCATGTAACGAAGACATTTCAATGCATGTTTGAGAAAAAGTAATTTTCAGAAATAAAATCAATATACCTAAAATAAATAGTAAGACGCTATCAGAATTAAAAAAGCTGACACTTAATTCAGTTAGTACTCGTATATTACACTCGGTTCTTCCTGCTTGTGGTTATTTAGATCTATGAGCACGATGCACGTAATAAAATACAAACAAAAACTAAATCAATGTATTTTTTTTGTTTAAATGGAGATTGCTCCTATATGTAAATATTATGGGATACACTTACACGAAACGACCTAACTACTACTAGGTGAAGATAAAAGTAGGTTTAATTACAAAAAAGGTCCATATAACCTAGGAACAAATATTATCGATAAATGTGCTTATGCTTATGCTGCAAATACATGTGCTTGCTTGCTTGTCTCCGATCATATAATTCAAACATTTTACATTTATTGTATTTTAAGCTTTTAGGATGAATTGTAATATACATATAACTTTTAACAATTAAACATTGGTTATATAGGTTTTTTTCTCAACATCTAAAGCACATGCACACAACATAAACTAGACTAACGATGAAATTCACATACTTTCAATTCCGTCAACCCCCGAATGTTTTCGTTTCATCTCGCCCCATCAACACCCCCATACGTATCACCATCCATTACCACAAGTTAGAGCCATTACTTTTCGGTTTTGATTTCAAAGTGTAAACCTCAGATTTTTGAATTGCTTCACCGTACCCTATCGTCCTATCTTATATATATGTACGTATTTTTTTTCCTGGATAATCCGTTTTCATTATCATTAATTAAATTTAGTCAAATTACATCCACCATAGGCTCATTATCCATCAAAATCTTTTAAGTGGTTTTAGAGAAATCGATTAGAAAAATATGTTTTTATTTTCATATCTAACTCGATTTGTAGTTTGGGCTAAATATAACATTGATTTAATTAATCTACATTTGAAACGAAAAATATATTTAAACACTTTAAAATTGATATATAGAGTAAACTGTGTTCATATTTGTAAGTCATATTTGTGAAAACTACTATTAGTATCCATAATTTCCCTAAAATAAGTAAATATTCAATCATGCTCAAGTGAAACTGCGTAATCGGGGTAATAATTATTTTTGTCAAGATTTCTACAAAAAAGTCAGATGTCTAAAGATTTCCTCCGACAATACGAGTTTTGCGGAGTTTTCCAGATTAATGAGATGATGTGGGTGTGTGGGTATTGATGAGGGATCGTGTCATTTGCATAGATATTGTGTTGGTAATTCCGAAAATCGCATAAATAAGTATGTACAAGAATCGCTGAGTTTTTGATGATACTGGAGGAAAATTTTATCGATACCACACTTTTTGGGTTAAATACTGTCCTAAAGTTATATTATTGTAATTTACATAATTACTTACTGCAGAAAATCCAAATTCGCGACAACATGTAATTCAATTGAATAATATGATGTGAGTTCTGACCTAGTGTGTAGTGTAGTCATTCTGCGGGCATTTTATTTGTTTGAAGAGAACAGGTGTTTGTTCTTCAGTCATAAGTCCTGTTTTCTGTATTAAGTAATTTTATATTAAATACAGACCGATTCCGGGGCCATGGAGAAGAAAACAAGGCATGACATTTAATTCATAGATGAAGCTAATAATGTTAAAAATTATTTGTTTATGAACATGAATTATTATTTTTTTTCATTTTTTTTCTTTTGTTTTTACAATATGGTCACCCTACTCAATGTGACGTGTGGTCGCTTTTTATACTGCTGATGCCAAAAGACATAGGATAATTATAATTTGGTTAGTTTAAGATTGTTTTTATTGAAAAGACTTTGTTTTGATTAAATACTACCATTAAATAATATTACCCACTCACTGAGTTAGAAAACCTAGTTCGGGGTTACGACCCAAAAATCAACCTGTATATCGTTGGCTGAGCGAGCTGACACCTACAAAACAAGCCTTCTCGACTGACTGCTGTCAATTCGTATAAAATAACTTGTAATATTTATTTATTTATATGAACAATATGCGTGAACTATTTAATGTGAGATATGATGTGAATGATGTTTTGAAATTGGCGTCGTGGTTCTTGAAATATAAAATGAATATGACAGATGGTTCTGAGACATATATATGTTATGGACCAAGTGATAAGGACGGGCATTTTTTCTAATGCCCGGACATTGTGAATAATGACTGGCTATACTGGGCCAAGTGGCAAGTGACAAGCTAAACTTCAATATTTATCACATTATCTGGTTATTATGAATACTGCTACATCGTCGTTGGGCAATTCGGTCGGGGAGAGAAACAAACTCGTGACACGTGTTAAACTGATTTTTTTTTCTTAGCGAGTCTGCTTTGTTGTGAACGCAAAAAACCTAACACTCCTCCTCGCTTCGCTCGTCGTCGTACCTACCGGTGACCCTGGGACTGAATTTCTGTTTTGTCCTAATATGATTGTCCAAGTTCAGTACTAATTGTATGAAAAAAATGATGGACCGGGGGTTTTCTCAAAAATGTATGCCTGAGCAAGTATAATAACTCATCTGTCATTTGCTCTATATTGTTAGCTTAGTTTTCTGCCCAATAGGCGATAGACATTATTAATAATGCCCGGTCAACTTATTAATTTGAATATTTATAATCAAATGCCCTCTGATATTGGGCGTTTTTCATAATGCCCGGGCATTTTCAATAATACCCAAGTTATCACTTGGTCCATGACATATACTTTATTATAAGGTAAATTTGAACTTCGTCAAGTGTCGGCAATGTACCTTATATATCCTAGATATATAATATATTGCCCAAAGAAGACTTTATTTTATATTTCATAGATAATGTAGTGCATACAAAGATATTCAAAAAAATATTTGCTTCGTTTTGGAATCGAACCGACCTATTTTAATTAGACAAAAAAATCACCCCTATTTTTATGATGCCAAAAAACAAAAGAATAAATAGAAAATGATAATTTATCTCAAGTAACATAGTATTTTAAAAGAAAGAAACAACGTGAAATTAATAATTCTAATCAAATTAAAAACTAACATGAAACTTACAAGCAATTTTTAGAACATACTAACTTTTAAAAGTAACAAAAAGTCTTGTTTCAGCAAAATATTCTATCTGCGTCATTTATGGAGCTTCCCCTTAATGTCTCATAGTCTCTGTATAGCATATATTATAGTAATATCGTAAGCTTATGATTCAGCTATATAAATATATTTGACGGAGTTAATCCTTGAATAAGTAATCTAGGTACACTAATATTATAAAGGCGAAAGTTTTTGAGTGTTTATGTTTGTTACTTCTTCACGTCTAAACGGCTAAAGCGATTTAAATAAAATTTGGCATGGAGTTAGCTGACACCCTGGATTAGCACATAGGGTACGTTTTTTTCCTAATAAAAGCGGGTAAAATCGCGAGGCACGGCTAGTAATAGATAACTATTACGTTTTGACTTATTATTATTAACAAAAAGTCTTTATAAATTGTAGGGATATATTTAATATAACTGCTGTTTAGTCGGCTATTGCGAAGAAAGTTAACTGATTTCTTAATGAAACATTCCGTTTACGAGAAGAGGATTGGTAACGTTTTCGTTTTCCTTTCCTTAAACATCGCAGTTTCTTTTCAATAGTTTTCCTTTAACTTTCAGGCTTTCTGTAACTATCCAATAGTGTTATTCTTACATATAAAGGAAAAATTGAAAAATATCGAACTCGCTATTCCTTAAGTTTACTATGGGCCTCTTGAGATGGCTCAAAGTCACCCAAAGGAGAGTTTTTGCGGGATCGCATCAGCAAATTATGTCATTCACAGGAGAATCACAGTAACCGATATAGTCTTCCGGATCGCTAAACATAAATGTCATTGGGCGGGGAAAATTGCAGTTGGGGTGTGAAGGTTCTCGAGTAGCAACCACGTACCGGAAGGTGGACCGACGACCTGGTAGAGATCGCGGGAATCCACTGGATGAGCGTGGCCCAAAACCGGTCATTGTGGGTCGCTTTGGGGGAGGCTTATGTCCAGCAGTGAACGTGCTTCTGCTGATATGATGATGTAATGTATCAACCCAAATTGGTGTGTAATTTTGTATTATTAAACGGCTACATTTCCTTAAAAAAATGAAGTATCATAACCACTTCGAGAGCTAATTTATTGCGAAAAAGGTTTCTCCTATAATGTCGTAAATGTTAGCGATCTGAGGAACCGATTTATGAAGTCGCCGCGAGAGGTCACTTTACATAATTTAAGGCATCAAGGAGATAATTTGCCTCTGGCTCGTAGTAAATTTTCCTTAATAATGTGTTGGGCTGTCTCTCTACTTTATGATTTTGTTATTAATTTTAATACTCTTTAAATACTTATGAATACCCACAAGTATTTAATTCCGATACACATGACAAATTAGAAATATGACAGCGAATATACGTATATATACCTATTATCCTACTGTTATTTTTAAGTTAAATTAATTGAAATTAATCTAATATTATCTATAAACTCATCAAACTATGCAGATGTGTGTTGTATTTAATTCTGATTTGATTTTCCATATAAGATTCCTGACATATTAATTTTAATTAACATTATTTCATTATTTGCTAATTTAGCGGAAGCTATGCGGCTGTATCGCTCAGCAACCATCCAAGTTCAGCTTTACAAACTCAGTAATCTAATATCCAACTAACTGGAAGTACCATTTTTACTAGAAGGCTTTATAGAACCGCTTGATAGGAAAAAAATCGTATGGACATTGGGCATCGATTGTACGTTCTCGTCGCACTTGAGGTTTGCCAATGACATTCTTTCATCCGCCAGGCCACGATGGTCATTAAAAATTCAAAACGTCATGTTTTATTGACTATACGTCTTTAGGTGCATGATATTATAAATAAGACAAAATAGGTAACAAACCTACCTGGTACATCACTTTCGACCATAACGTTAGGGAAAAAAGACTAGGTGATTCAGCAAATTTGTCAAAAAAACATCAGCATCAGCAGTGATATATGCAGCATAATCCCTCAGATAATAAATTATCTAATATATTTAATGAATATTATTTGATTTGTAAGTATTTATTGAGTCTAAGTCTGTCGTATTTCTAACTTCTCCATCAAGTACTCAAACCATGTTTTTCATAAAAATCTCAAGAGTATAAGGGAATTTTTCTTCCAAGATTTTAATAAAGCTCGGAAGCCATCGAAAGTCGGCATCTTTAATATTATCTCTTAACAAGTTGACGGTTTATTATTAATGGGCTATAATATGTTATATGAAATGTTTAGGTCCATTATCATTAAAGTTATTTAATTTACTACCGGCTTATGGTGAAATATTAAATAAAATAATTACCATAACTTTGCACATTGGAAGAAATTATTTATCAAACTTGTTTATGAGGTTTAGGATGACGTTCTATAATTTATTAAGTATTTTGAATAGTACTAAATAGAAAACATTTAAATCAAAGAATTATTATTAATTACATATTTATGATTAATAAAAATCTTTATTTACGGCGTTTTATGTCACGCACTCGGTACTAAGCAACAATCATTTGCCTGATTCTTTGATTTTGTGTAACTATTATATTACTATGTACAAGTTGTAATATATGCATATTTAGGTGCGTAAATCACGGACGTATAGGCACCTAATGGTGAACAGTTTTAATATATATATGAGAATATACATGTATATTAATATCTAAGTAATTTGTAATTTGCATGCTGATTTTATATCATCTGAATACTGGCATATTATAACATTGTACTCGTACTATCTTATATCATAATAATGTTTTTAAATACCAAAGCACGTTTATTATATTACTGTTAATATTTATGTTTTTGTGCGTAATTTTAAGAAGTTTATGGGCCTCTGAAACTTTTTCGCAAGATTCTGTTGGGCGCTTAGCAGCTACTTGGAATTAAATATATTCAGAAGCAAAAGTTATTAATTAATAATAAGAATTTAAGTACATTTTGACAATTTACGGATATAATAAATAGATAATCCGCAAGGCTTATAAAGTAATTAAAAAGTTAAATTGGAAAGAGGACCGGCGAGTTCCGCCTGATTTATACATAGGTACTATTAGATATAGTATTAATCAATGATAGAGCCGAGTCATCCATCAATTAATTAAAACTGTTAACAAAAACTGTACAATATGCCCACACCGAAGTTAGTAGGTATACCTGAAAGTTTTAAGTAAGAAGTGTATGTACTCAATCAGCGTGAGAATTAGAAAAGTTAAATTATGACAGTTTTGTGACGGTAATGAAGCACTCAGATTTGGTGATCGTTTAAGAACCTATAAACAAACCATCCATACAGATTTCATGTTTAATTGTCGCCATAAAACTGTCTTAATTTAACTTTTCTACAGATCACGGTAATAGAGTACACTTTTTTCGGAAAACTCCCATCTACATACGTGTAATAAATTTTGTCAACAAATATTACTGATTTGGGTTTTTATAATTTTTATTCGAAAAATAATATATGTCCCTTAAGTAGCGAGTGTAACGTTTGCATATATTGCCACTTATAATAAGTTAGACCTATTCAGCCGCATAGACATAGTTTGCTAGACAAAGAGTCTATCAATTAAGGTTTAAAATCCGTCTACCGGTTATCTGCTGCCTGAGGGATAGTAACCGCACTACTGTATAAAGAAAATGCTAGAACATTGAAAGTGGCCGGATTGTATAAAGCATCGATTATTAATTATGGGTACAGTCAGCAGCAAAAGTGGCTAAGCGTTTGAGGTGTTCAAAATGAGGTCAACACATCTCTATTGTCAACAGAATAAGAGCGAGTGTAGGTCATTTTGAACACTTTAAACGCTTAGCCACTTTTGCTGCTGACTGTACCTTCCGCGCCACTAGTGCTGAGACAAATCTGTGACTATATTTACTCGTATCACTGCTAATTTGCACGCACACATAATCACTCGTTTTGAGTCAATCAGTACTCAGTTAACAGTTATGAATGTGTGCACCTCACGTGTTATCGGGGAATTTTATTGTAGCAGTGCGGTAACGGTACGAATGTCATATGTCCATTGTCCATGATACACAAACTATTTCGTTATTTGTATTTGCTAAACTATTATTATTCTTATCGTGTATTCAAAGTAACTAGAAGTTTGAAGGATTGTTAAATAATACTTATTCCTGAGTCATCATTGGCTGAGTACCCCCAACACAAGCCATATTGAACTTACCGTGGTACTCTGTCAATTAGTGTAAGGGTGTCCTGTAATATTTATAATTTATAAATTTAATGAAGTTTTGTATTCCGATTACGAGCATCTTAGCAATAGATTGCATGTTGTAATTCACGCAACCGATGGCATCAGTTCCATCAATACAACATCGCTAGTTAATTAATTAGGTTTCCATTCACCTATCCGTGTCGGTCATTGATTGACGCCATGTACTCCCTTTACATAGCTGACGTCCGACCTATGACATACTCGTACGTGACATGGTAATAGCATTATGTTGTAATTTTTTTTTATATTGTCTTTAGACCCACTTTCATTCCCTTACAAGTTGAAATTCTAAAACCTTATAGATTATGTCAATGTCTGCCTTTTTGGTTTAGTAATAAGTGGCCTTTGTGTTTTTTATTTCGATTTCTACTATTTTGGACTAACTAACAAGGTTTATATGTGACATTATCTATAAAAAGCGACCTTAATGGTCGATGGCGCTTATGGTGGTGTTCAAGATGACCCAGTATAATGCGGTTCGATGTAAGTAGCATCAACAATTAGATCCGTTTATAGATAAATGTCTCAAACTAGTTTAAATGCATATTTTGACGAACGTTTATCTTTGGATTGATATGTATGAGCTCCTTTTTTGAATATTGTATATTTTATTTGATGTAATTTGACTTAATCTATCGACTGTATGGTGATTTATCATCGCATTAAAGGTAGTTCGGGAGGTAAAGATTGGAAGCTTTATGATTAGAATGACATTAAACATATTAAACACACGATAACGTTTCAAAATGTTTAGTACTTTATCTATCTTAACTGCTACTTATACATACTGCTTAAACATACACACATACATACATATACATACATACATTTTAGCCGGACTTCAGTCTATTGTTGGACATAGGCCTCCCACAAATATGACTTGTATCATATTGGGGGTAGTTGCCATAGTCGACACGCTTGGCAGGCGGGTTGGCGACCGTAGTAGCTGTAAATTGGGTTTCGATGGACGCTGCTGCCCGTCCGTAGGACTTTTCCCTTTGTCGCCTCTTACGACACCCGCGGGAGGAGATGGGGTGGTGCTATTCTAGTCAGCCGGCATCCCACGGCAACTTAACTGCTTAACATTTCTTAACATAAACTATTGTGCCAAGAGTCCGATAGGCGTCATTTTCTCGTAGTTCTATTTCTCTACAAAGTGGGAAAACGCCAAAATCGGCTACAAGGAAAACGCGTAGCGAACTACAACACGAAACGTGCTAAGCTACCACAATTGTTACTAACTAAATTGCTATTATTTATAATAATCCATTAATTTATAGTGATGTGTATAATACATACGCTGATTGCATTTTATATCAATCTGCTCAACATTCATAAACTAGGGGCAATATTCATTCCTTCCCAGTTTAATACTTAGTCAGATTCCGAATATGTATTCCGTTCGTGTCTCAGATTACCCGAAGTAAGTTTTATTGGAACGAGAAACTTACCAAACCCACTTTGCTAGCTTTGTCGACTCCAACTTGCAAAGGTCGGACTCGTGACATACAAAAGATGAGCATACATTTTTAATGTAGCTCTTAACGTAATGCGTTACACGGAATAAAATTTTCTAAAAAGGATGAAAAAGAATGAGAGGTTGATATTTGAGCTCGTATAAATGTAGACGAGAAGTGCGACTTTCATTACCATATTTTAAAAGGGCGAGCTGAAATGTAATTTTCTATTTTATAAGAAAAAAATGCGTAAATGTTATTAGTTTTGGTACACATCAAGTATCATAGAAATTATTAATTGAAATTGTGTACACAAAATCGCGTTTCCCTAATTCGGGCAATCTGATTAACACATTCTAAAAAGATGAGCGATGTCAAAATCACTCAACCTCTACCAACTGTATACAATGTTATTGTCCATTTTTACCACCTGTGTCCAATGTGTGTGTTGTTGTTGTTGATAGTTAATTGAAAATGAATGCTCTTATGTACATGTAAAAATGAATTGTAAAATGACGTAATCATATGTAATCTCTGATTTTCCAACAATGCTTTAAAAACAGCAATGTAGTTTACACCGTCGTGAAAAAGCTTAAGAAACTCAATTAAAATTTCCTCAGAGGTATTTCATCAAATGGTCTAAGTTCCGTCCACGAGTGAAATTCCTAACGACCCCTCCCCTCCCCTCCTTGGCTACCATAAATCAAGGGGGAATTCGCAAGTGAATTCGAAAAAAATCCTCCGTTCTTTGATTGAACTTAATAGTTTCAAGATGGACGTTCGACTGTAATCGAGCAGGATTTTACCTTTTTATCGTGTCTTGTTTTACTGATTAGCCTAAGCATTCGTTCTAAAGAATAAAGTACTCATCGGTGTTAAAATTATGTTGATATAATTGCAATATTTTTTACAGGCGAACTGCTACTTATAAGAAGGCTCTTAGCAGCAACAAGTAACGACATTTTCTATTAAAAGTGACATTGACAGTGGTGTTTATTATGTACTTTAATACCTTCCTGTAAACTTAAATACAGGATCATTAAATGGAATACACAATATACACCAATTAAAATAGTCCTCTACAGAGAATCCGGAGTTGGGACCTTAAACTAATTGTGTATGGCGTAGCACCGCGGTTTCATACCGACTCGAACATAATACCACAAAGCAATGACGCTTGTACGTAAATTGTACTGGAAATATATGTAACGCATAATACATGTTCGTGCGCAAATCAGCACAGACTTCAAAGCCTGACGTAACGAAGGCACTCGTGCTACCGGCAAATTAAAATATTCCCACAGATGAAACATTGTGTTTTCATACGGAAATTTTACTGCCTATACAGCCTACGCTTAGATTTTTAATTTGTGTGTTTTTACAATTATTATGGAAAGGGGTACTCAGCAATTATTATCCATGATCCACGGTGGAAACAAATTACATCACAATTATTCTACTTACTAAGCTATAGGATTTTCTATTCTTCTTTCTGTAATAAAATCATATTTATTTAATGTCTACATTAAAAACATCAAATAAATAAGGGTCCCTAAATCAGTTTCACTTAGTAGCACAATATTATGCGTTCAAAAACAGAGAAATAAATTTGGTATGTCACCGACCCCCGAGTGAGGCATATTCGACCTTTTTCTGATTTATGATGAGGCGTGAAAGCTGCGAACACACTGCCAGATAAACTATAAAAAATAAAATTAGCTTACATTGCTCTTGTTGGTACTATTGAGGAGTCTAACAAAACTAAATAAATATCACGATTAGTTCAAGAAGGGTTGTGTTGTGGGTACTCAGCTGACGATATTATATAATATACGAGTACAAATATTTAACTACACAGAAAACACCCATGACTCAGGAACAAACACCTGTTCTCAACATTGAAATAAATACCCTTACTGGGATTTGAACTACTAGGTACCGCCGGCTTCATAGGGTCACTATAAACACTAATTAAAATAAATACTGATCATGTCAATAATCAAGTCGATGCACCGGATGTAAGTTTAACCATGCTTAGGATCATGACAGATATAGAGTAACACTAAGTACTCGTAATATTCGAATATCTATTTCGATATGGATTATACCGACTCTTAATATGCACCAGCCCTTATTTGGTTTGCAAGTTTAATTTCCAAGCTTGATCTCCGTATATCCGTTTTTTTTTTTGCTCAAGACGACTTTATCGACCGTGTAATGTAACAATCTAAGGGATGAAAAGTAAATCAATAGGGTGAAATCATTTTTTTATTCTAGGTACCTACGAAAATTAAGTTTACATTTTTTATCTAACTAGTTTATAACGCACTTACTACCTACATTCGAGTGCGTAGAGTATAATTGTTTCACTAGTATTAAAAAAAGAGAGTTTTTTCGTAACCAGTGGTGGAAAGCTGTTGTTGTGATTTGCATACACATTTACGATATCTGTACAAACATACAAATAATGTTGAATCATGAAGCAATTAACAATATTGCCGAGTTTCAACGTCGAGCAAATGTATTTAAGTTGTACCAACAATAAATCAATGAACTGGCCTCAGGTCCTTTTGTTTTTTGCCAAATTGAGCGATATTTTACATCGCACGTTTCGTTTATGACCCTTTGATTAATTCGTCTGTTAAACTTGTAGTTTTTACCGAGGCGCTTTGTAGTAAAAACTTGTGTTTTTGACAGTTTAAAAATGTAGCCATTAATATAAAGGTAGTTTAATGTGGCTAACAGTTTTCGTGTTAGTTAATATCAGTTTATTTTGCACATGTGTATGAGTTCATAGTTATGTATTGAAATTTTAATTATATAAAAAATAAATAATGATACGAACTACTTTCATTACACATCATTTGCCACTACGCACATTAAACGAATTAGGAATATGCGAAAAGAAGTCAGTCTTCCTCGGTACTTATAAATGAAAATTCATAGGAAAAGAAGAACATTAAGGTAACACTACACAATTGCACATTGCACAAACTATTTTAATTCTTGCTCATCTCATCTCCAGTTTTTTAGTTTCTGTAATCATACTGTGATTTCCCCCGAGTGTCGTCAATTTGTTTGTCTCCACTTGAATAAATAACATCTGCTTGTGGCCAGACGTTCACTCATTTCATAACTAAGTTGTGATGTTAAATAATAAAGGATGTTTAAAGGGGTGAGACACATTGTTTAAACGTATTGACGCGAGAGTTACTCGTATGACACTCGGTTTTCAGCCGTGACGTCCATCCGTTAATGCTTTTTAGTAGTTGCATACGAGTACATCTGTTCATGTTGAATATGGAATAATTATATTTGGTGTATTCGATGGATAACAAATACCATTTGTGCTAACGAGTACATAGGTATTTAGAGATATAATCAAAACTAATATAACTCACTTCCTAGTAAGGTATTTGTATTGATGTGTATTTCTCTAATATATCAATCGTAATTTTTAATTCCATGAATAAATAAATAGATTGTTTTAAGTGTTTACATGTACAATAAAAAAGTGAGAGAATCTTTAATACACCAAATCAGCACTGAACTGATTTGTACGACTACATTTGAGAATAGTAAAGCATTATGAGTAAGTACTAATAAGAGTTTGCTCTAACATTTCCATTGCTGTATCTGCTCGAGGTACAATAGATCATCTTCTTGAAGGTCATTTATAAAAACCGATAAGATCATTATGGTTGCTTTATTTGAAGCATCATTAGAAAGCTGCACAAGAATTATCCTGAGATCTGTCTCTATGATAAATGTCATAGAATTCACAAGAGCAGACAAAACATGATTTGATGAGCGGAGAAAATTATTACAAGAAAATGTCTGTTTGTTTTATATGAATGATGACACGTGTCTTGGTGTGTAATAATATTTGTTAAAAGCATACAAAGCGATATTATTATATGTAAATATTATAAAAAAATATAATGCAATGATTACAAGATCCATATGCAGTTCAAAATGAGAAAAAGAACAATTGTATTTCTCACACATGTTTGAAGACATATATAAATACGGAATCGCGATATTAGTAAAATTGGCAATTTCATTATTATTTCATGTTATAAAATAAGTTTCTTAGTTGCCAAGCCGACCCCAGGCCCCCATGAGATGAGCAGTGGAAAAATGCTGGGACAACGCGACAAAGATGATGATAAAGCAAATGTATTAATATATTAGTTTAAATTCGCTTATTTTTTGATATCTGTCTGCCCTGTAAAGGGGTTAAATAAATAGGACAGATAGAAAATATATGAAGTTAATTTAATATTTAATCCAAGGACTTTATAACCGTAAACATAAACGTATCAGAATTATACTGAAATGCTCTATTCATACTACCTATTATATCAAGTCATTTGACTGAGCTACTCTACAAGTAAGTTCTAACCCACAGAGGTATCAACTGTCCAGCGAGTCGACGGGCATAATCTACGACTACATTCGGGGGTCCCTAAGCGCCTTTGGCTTGTCAATAGCACTTAAGCAGTCACACAGGAACCGGGTCAGACTTGCGATAGGTCTGCTCAGGTCTGCGGGTAATCTGTGGCTAGTGATCTGTGGGACAGGTCTGCGAATCCTGATCGTTATCGGCAGACAATGGACGATTAGGGAGCGATAGTCGATGCTATCGGCAGAGGCTGTGTAGGCTCCCCGCTAGCGAGGCGGTGCAATGCATGAGGGGATTTAAATTAGTGTGTGTTGCGGTGTTAAGTCATTACGTATTATTTAATAACATTGTTTAGGAGTTCTAATTATAAACTAAAAAGGATATTATCACTTTAACACTTATTTAATCAGATGTTTGCCAACGTCCGGTCGTGTTGTAATATACATTATTGCAGCTAGACTAGCTGCCACCTTGCAGGTAAC
Organism: Grapholita molesta; assembly: GCA_022674325.2. NCBI lineage: Eukaryota > Metazoa > Arthropoda > Insecta > Lepidoptera > Tortricidae > Grapholita > Grapholita molesta. The sequence continues at coordinate 19,229,081 of CP053121.2, read as the reverse complement.
AGTACTTCTGAAAAGTTGGTAAATAAGTTAAAATGCAACTATTTCTAGTTTAAGTTATAATTAGGTATGAATATCGTGAAATTGTAAATCAGTACGAGTATGTCGAGTATGTGGTAAGAATTTTATTTTTGTTACTGTGAATATTGTATTATTTCTATTTAACTTGTATACAGTATCGTTACTACTTTAATGAAAATGCGAATATCTTTATGTGTAAATGAAAAGCAAAGATTATTATTTATACGTAGCAGTGTGAGTATAAACTGATTTCAAAATAGCTAAGATATTTAAAATCAAAATGAAGTTACAGATCTCATTTACATATCTATATGGACAATGAAAGCTGTCAGTATGGTCCACAATCCATCTTCTGTGACTTGTTCCGCACGCAAGGTTTGACTTACCGGTATTTGCCTATGCCTCTAGCTGCAAGCTAAAAATCCCTCATTGTTCCAGACAAATTACGTGCATAGTACGAGTATAATATACGCGATGCGTCCGTACTTCCAAGTAAAATATAGCCGCTATTGAACTGCGCCGAACTTGACCTGTGATTCTCTGTGAGTGCGGCGTGGGTTTAGTAGCATGTTACGGGAGATATATTATCAGGTAGTAGTTCCATGAAAACTATTTAAATTATACGATGTAATTTATAGAAGTAAAGTGCGCTGCATCTAGATTACATTTTTTTATCAGATGGGAATTTTCAGAAAATGGTGTACACAATTAGCGTGATTCTCTTACACGCATGTCGGAATTCTATGTTCAAATTTTGACGTAAGTTCCATATTCATTCTCTGCACAACTACATAGACATGGTCCTGCAGTTAAGTTTTTCACATATACACTATTTTTTAACTCCGATTATTCGGTTTGTTAAGGGAGTCTTAAAAATAGTTCCCAATTAGCGTGACTTCTAGTTAACTATGTCAGTTTTGTGAAGATATTTAAGTATTTAATTTCTGTAAATACTTAGATTTGGTGTTCATTTCATAAACTTTAAGAAACAATATAATGCAAAAAGAGGGAATAAATTGAATTCCATACAGAGTTCATGCTTTGATGAACAAAAAAATACATAATTTAATTTTTTTCACGTCACGTTAATCGAGGGCACTTTTTTTTGTTCCCTGAAATAAACGACAAAACATAATCTATGTTTTATGGAATCCGACTTTTACCGCTGAGTATGAGAATGTTCTCCGGCCCGCGTTGCCTTGCAGGTTGTGGAATTAAACTACATAATAAATAAGTGAGCGGATTGGTTCGAGAACAACACGGGTTCTCTCAGTTTCTTTTATAGATGTAAACAAAAAACACTCTCGTTCAAAGGACGCTGGAGTTTATGCTATAAAATGCAAGATATTTTTTATTTACATTTTGCAATTAATAAGCACTTTGAAATGTATTTTATATCACACGTACCTACTAACTGGTCCCGCTAACTACGTACTGCGTACTTTTGTATGTTTGTAGGAAACGAATTCAATAAATCAGAAATCATCAAAACATCAAAATCTGGGCAGCTATTTTTGTCTCTTAATTGGTGTAAATAACTCCATCTTTTCTATGTATATATATATAAAGTCTACCTTTTGTAAAGTCTGTCATACCTTATACAACATTTCTATTTTATATAATATCCGTTATATTTTATATAATTCAATAACATAGTTGTATAAATTCATTTTGAAACACGCGCCAAGGTTTGACGTAGCGGTTGCGTCGTTCCTTTAACATTTCACGGGCCCGATTGCTTGCCGCTGCAGCTAATTCCAGCCCTGCCCCGGGGCCCGCTCGCTCTACACCGCGTCACAGCGCCAGAACAGTGCAAATCTTACATGTTACTAATATTGTACTCGTATATAGGTCACTTTTTATGACACTGTTTTAAATGTTGTAAGTAATTAATAAAATGTCACACAAATGATCTTGTATTATTTTGCTTTTAAGAAAGTTGTTTTTTGTTTTGTTACAAAATCTGCATGCCATTTTCAAATGGTCACACAATAATCTCATGTTGCGATTATAATTTATCTTTGTTGATCTACTAATTTCTAAACAGTTTAATAACATGTGCTCAATATGCGAGTAAGAAAAACATTTTTTTTAAATTCTATCGATTGTAATATAAAGCGTTTTATTACTTAAAGTGACATTTCTTGTTTTACAAGCGCTGTGGTTCTGTTTAGATATTAATATCCAGTGGTTTACTGAATGGAGTACAGCACTCCACTAGGGCTTCTAACGAAAATGAAACTCCAAGTCAAATACCAGAAGAATTCTCTATTCTGTTACTACTAAGTCAAGTATGTTAAAGCTAACCTGAGAAGAACTTGCTAGATGTGTGATAAGCGTTTAAATTTTATATATAAGGATTTTATTGAGGATACTAGTTAGTTAAGTAAAAATATACAAACAGATATAGATAGGTATAATTGCTTTTATTTTATAGAGCACCTGTATGTGTCCCTAAGTCATGGGGTATTTATATGTACTTAATTATTTATCTGTATATTAAATAGTATATCATGCTCACCCACAACACAAGCTTTCTTGATTTTACCGTGGGGCTCAGTCAATATTTATACGCATATCCAGCAATATTTATTAATTTCTATATTCTCCTTTCCATATTCTATATTTCTTATGTGTGCTATTAGTAGGTACCTATATACATTAAGTTTTTCATTGATCGTATACTGAATATTGCATGTGGTATTATTACAAAGGATTCTTAATATTCTTATCCGGTTTTGAATATTTGCACTTAAATATGACAAATGAATGGTAGTGGAAATTGTTTATTTCATTTAATTTGCTATAGGTGTCAGCTAGTTATCTAAAAGACAGTTCATAAATAGCATTCGGCAAAAACAAAGTCTGTCATCAATTTATTTTCCACTTAAGCAAGGAAATAGCTCGGACCTGAGGACGTCTTTACGATACGTTTTACGTCTTCGCTCTTGTTTAGTGGTGACCCCTTTTGTTTAAAGATTAAAATAGGCGGCCATCTTATTTTATATCCCTACTGTTTACAGTGGCACTAACTAGAATGTTTTGAAATAATTGTTTCAGATGTTGGTCTATATCTGTAAATTGTCAGACTTATTTATTTATATTTAATTTTTATTTTATATTTGTAATAAAAACGGCTTTCATAACGATCTTTTATTGCAAGGTATACTAGAGTCAGCAGCAGAAGATTTTTCTATTAGGAGAACAGGAGCGTGTCAAGATCATTTTGAACACCTAGCCAGCTTAGCAACTTGTGCTGCAGACTATACTTATCAAGACCATTTCAAAGATTTCACACAGTAAAGGTTTATTTATGCGCTCAGCAGTTGCTATGGCAACCTACTGTCATCATTATCAGGCCTGGAATATCATCTTGGAGTAATTAAACTCACGAAGCACCTAGAGCTAACGGTGTGGTTTTCTTATTACCCTCAGTAGTTTCAACGACTACTCTGTAAATTGAGTCGTCATCAGACCATAATCATGGTACCATAACTTAATTAAACAAAATAAACCTAATACTAATCCGGATAGTAATGAATCTTACCTCAAAATGGACTGAGATTATGATAGGAGCACAGGAAAAAAGAACATAGGTACCAGCGGCGGCGCGTCCATACCTACATATTTTTTTCGCAGTTCACCTATTTTCCCCAGCTCATGAAGGAAAGGCAAAGCCATATTGCCTAAGAAACTTAAAAAAACATCCTACATAAGAACTTAATCAAAAATTACAAGTTTTATTACGTTTCTAAAGCGTTTCATATACTTTTGTCGATAAATAAATCTAAAGCCACTACTAGACTCATCTATCGGCTAAATCTATATACATATATTACTAGCTATAAGCACGATAAAATTTTACTTGTGTAACTGGTAAATATTATACCTAAATTATTGCCAAACTATAATTTCCATGTAACTATTTCTTATTTAAATTATAGTCCGTAAAAGTTTCAAATGTGTCGTACTAAACGTTTTCCCATCGTATAAGGTACATAGTAAGTAAACATTATCGTGCAGGTAGGCAAAGTTGTCACAGAGACGAGTATTTGAATAAATTACCTGCGCTAGCGAGCACATCTCAAATATCATGTTAACTGCAGCTCCTCACTCGACTCCTGGGATGCGTCTTCAGATTAGTTTTACAGACGACCTTAAGTAAATTTTCCACAATCTCAGTGATGCTCTGAAACCGTTTCGACTAATTATTGATTTCCAGTTTTGTAAATTGTTAAACGATATAAGTAAAATATTACAGATACTAAAATTAAAAGGAGATTTGAAGATGTATGTACTTTATTTTATTTTTTTATTATGCAGAAAAGTCTGCTAGCGAATATCTTCGATATTTAAATCGATACAAAAATAGAAAAATACACCTCATCAATTAACGATTAATACGGCACTACTCACGTTTATTTAGTCACCGTATTAATCGTTAATTATTAAATATGTCTCACGTAAGTTTAAATACTAATACACCTCATCCGTGATGACGTATACGACAAGGGATAAATAGAAAAAAAAAATTACAAGTCTAAGCGGTACTCGTTCAGCACCATTGGTAGTGCACTGGGCTAGTGATCCAGTAGTTGTGGGTTCGAGTCTCGCAGGAAATCAAAATGTTTCTATTAACTATTCTTTCGATTTAAATATCGAATGAATGTACTTTGTCATCATACATTTTTCAACTCTAATTATAATACGTTCATGGAGTCATGGTAACGTTTAATTTATCATTTTTGTAGCTGTATTTAGTTTGTACATTCAAGTTTATTTTTATTTCGCCACTTATTATGACATTACATATACGGTCACCGCACTCATATACATATAGAACATATAATATTGGATTTCTGCACTTACGAGTACCATCTCAACCGTTTAATTATTTTTAGAACTATATACATTCTTATTTGACTAGAACCCATACAATATCATTTGTTATTAATTGGGATGCAAGTGGAATAATCCGGAGTAACTCGGAGACGCTGCTTATTTACGCGGTGCATGCATCAGATAATTTATGCAGCATGTTCCTGCTAATCCGAGCGAAATCTTGCACTGATTCTACAAGATTCTGTAGTACGAATAAGTTTCGGCTATATTATACGTGTATTCAAATTTGGACAGTAAAGTCGTCAAAAGCCGCCAAGCATGGCCACTATGGCAACTGCCCCCCAAGTTGATACAAGTCATATTTGTGGGAGGCCTATGTCCAGCAGTGAACTGCATACGGCTGAAATGTGTATGTAAAGTCTTCAAAGGTAAAGAAAATGAAAATATTTAATTATATATTTTTCAACCTATGTAGCCCTGCTCGCTAATTACAGTATACTTAGTTGCTTTTAGTTTTCATTTAATGTTTACCTCACTAGCTCGGAAAATAATGTTTTATTCTTTGAACACGGATAGCAAAATTGCTTTTATTTACAAGAGTGCAAAGTAATTTACATGAAAAATTGTATATTACCGATCGAGTGGTTTTTTTATGTTGGCTGGTTGGATGTTCTTTTATTTATTTAACGTTTTTAACTGATAAATGATGGATGCCATTTGAATTTTTTTTTTTAATTTTTCTTCGCGGTATTGAGTGTTTCACTCGGTAGCAAAGTTTGTTTCCCTGTCGTGCTTTGAAACGGTCCCAATGCTCAAGATACTCGCTATATGCTCGTGGTTCAATTTTGGAATATTTTTCTAGCTCTGGTCTCAATATTAGCACGAGAAGGTAAAAACTAACTTTGCTCCCTTGTAAAACAAATAACTATTGTTTTGTTTAGGAGCCTTGGTCTCTAAATCCAATTCGGGTTTGTGGATAAGTATTATCGATTTCAGAAATTATTTCGTTTTAACTTAGGTATCGTATTTATTACCTTTCCATTAATTTACTGCTCGTAAAACAAAGAGATCTTCCGTTCAACTCGGAATAAATGGAAAAGGTTTCTATATATTTTTTTATATCTTACCGTATTTTATGAGTATTTGTTATTTCAACTTATTTATGGCTAACCTATCACGTTCAATACGAAATCCATTGTAGATACAAAACAAATAAAAATATTTAACAAGCGAGTACTTTTCTACCGTCATCTTAATATATTTTTCACTTCTCATGCTCTAAAAGGGTGTCATATTATGCTTGCCAAGGCGGACTAAAGTAATACATTTAGCCTCTTGGGAAAATATGTATACATGTTTATGATATACAAAACGTTTTAAATTGACCAACCAGAACACTTCATCTTATTAAATCCACCAATCACGACACATATCGAAGTTAATCGCAACTCTAGATTCTTTTTTGGTGCGAATACTGTTTAAAAATGTGAAATCATTAAAAAAAACTTTGTATAAAGTATCAACCTATCAGACAATACCACAATATTAAAATCGACCAATGAGGAAACGCAATCAAATTGTCAAAGCATTAGGTGCTTTTTAGTTCCTACTTCACAAGCATTAAAAAAAGTTTAAATCGTTGGCAAACTCTTTGAAGCCCCAATTATACGTTGTCTATGGCATTTATTCACGGCGTAGATATATCCTATCTGTATCAAAGCAGTAAAAAAAATACAAAGACTGCCAAATTAAACATTTTTGACTCAGAATTCATTGCGGGTGAATAAAATTGTATTTGTTAATTGTTGAAATGTTATTTTATCTTATTTTCTCGCAATCGAAGTGAAAACTAGTATGCATAACTCGGGTCTAAACGCCATATTACTCCTTGAACAATTTTCCCTCACTTTGTTCGGGAAAATAACCATCTCGTGGTACTATGGCCTACTTTAGCCCCTTGTCAAACAATCTACTATAAATCTAACGGAATCTTTGTTTGTTTTATATCATAAAAAACATCCACTATAGGTATTAACGCTATTACTCCACCAGAAAGTCGATATGCGTAAAATGAGTATTTCTACATCTTGGAAAGTAAAATAAGTCCTTTTTATAGCCAAAAGTTAACAGTACCAACATGACATAGGCCGTTTACTTTGGCTATTCCCTTCGTCATAGACTCAGTTTATAACTCGAAACGTTTAAAGGTTTAATGTGAGCCCGACGTTAAATACGACGTTAAACGGAATGAATCTGCATTTATGCGCATTTAGATGTGACGGGCGAGGTGCAGATTTTTTAATTTATCCGTTGACTGCGGGAACGCTGTCATCTTGACTTTTAACAATTTCTTTCGTTTGAAAGTACGAGGGCTACAAGAAAAAAATATTCGCTTTAGCATTTCTTGTGTTTCTATCTTAACGGGTATATTGGTTTGGCAATTTAAAAGTTCTATGGAACATTTATAGTATAGATGACTTCGGATAAATTAGTTTAATAATCGACACCATTTTAATTTCGAACATGATTATTTCTTTCGTTAATATAATACATTCATTATTACATATATTCATGGGCACAATTGATTTGAATTTCTTCAATACAAAATCTTATTTTGTTAGATGTTTAAATAGTTTTGGCAGTTCTGGATCCTTGTTTAAAAAAATACGTTCTTACCGTTCAGTTATGCTATTTTAGAATACCTATTATTTAACAGGGATTCATCATATGAGAAATTGATGAAAAGATAAACCTACACATATAAAACGATCGAAACAACGACAGGCATTTTTTTTATATCAGTTAACTATAATTAGTAATAGTCGTTACGTAGACGTAAAGCCGTCGTCTCGTAGGCCTTTAGTTGCACACGTAACTCGACAATTATGTTACAGTTACGACTGGCTAATGACGGTATAAAGCTCCTTTTGTTATTTCTAAACATCGGCTAATTGCTTAATGCTTTCATTATTGCAATAAATAGGTCAGATGTCGTTTATATTAGAATGCATATAACATATGTGTTTGAAGTTATTTCAACATTCACGATGGGATGATAAAAGCGAAGTGCTTAAATTTTTCGAGAATCAGAACTCTTTTTTTCAAGCATACTCGTATACCCGGTACCGCAAACAACGAAATTCGTATATTTCGAGCATCTTTCTCTTATACTACAATTAAGGCTTCATGGGAGTGACAGAGACGATCGACAGAAATGAACGAATATCGTTTTTCGCGGTAGCAGTGGGTAATTGAATAGCATATTTTTAATTAACGTATGCATCAGTTGGAAATCTGCCGAATTCTGATCGATTAGCCAAATCTGCTTAATAAACTTTTCTGCGGCGGTAATACTTAATAAAAAATCCTGTAACTATTGTACTTGTATGTTCCAATCCTCTAGGATAGTAAGATATAAGTTTTATGTTACTTCTGTGTGCCTGTTTTTAAATAAACTAACAGGGTATTTGTGACCCCTAGACTAGCAACAAATTTCAGTACATTCTAATTTGAGTTTAATTACAAACATGAAGTGTTCAGTTTCGGCAGAGTCTGTTGCAAGTGTAATGATAGTATCGAGTGGCTTTGATTAAAAGGATGCATTCATAGACCGCGATCGTTAGGGCTGCGTACGGTGCACTGAGATACATTGACACCAGATCGATGTATAGTTAGAATTATGTTTCAGATTTAGGGGACCTGCATACTCCAAAATCATAGATTGCGTCCCACCATCTTCCTCGCGTTGTCCCAGCATTTTGCCAAGGCTCTTTGGAGCCTGAGGTCTGTTTGGCAATGAATCCCAGGACTTGGCATAGTCATTGGCATAGTTTTTACTAAAACAACTGACATCTGACCTTCCAACCCAGGGGGTAAACTAGGCCTTATTGGAAGTAATCCGGTTTCCTCACGATGTAGTTCCTATAAGCATATCCTATATCCTAAGAAAACTCTCGACATCCCGATTCTAATTTATTAACTTCCTCCCCACCAAACATTTAATCTTCATTATAATCAGTAAATACTCAGAATAGAGTGCAGTTGAGTAGATCCCTCCTAGCAGGAAAGAAAAAGCTGTTTTCATAATAACTAGTAAGAATCCTTTTACCACCAATCTGAAACGTCTGCTAATGAAATAATACTTTTATAATTGAAGAAAAATGGAATACAGGTCAATGACCAACTTAGATATCGACACTTACGTGACCCTCTTGAATATATATATAAATATATATATATCTTGATTTACATGCCTTAGGAAGACACAGCGAGAGTGAGAAGAAGTTTCCGAGTGTCTTACATTTTGACGACAACAAAATTTTAAGTCACATTAGAAAATCATGAATACTAAGTGAAATGAGACAGGTGATATAAAAAGATATTTGAGGTCCAAGATGCGACTGTAGCTCAGTTGGTCTGAGCGACCGGTCGCGGTAATTTACCCATATTTCCTTTATTGATAATATAAAAAATAGGTAACGGGAAATAATATTTACCCACTGATTTAACGTTTAAAGCTAATTACAAATAGTTTTATTAACTAGTTGGTTCAGATTCCGGATTATAAACCGCCTTTAATAACTGAGGTATTTTCATTACCTAAATAATATACTGACTTTAAAATATGGTAGGTATAAGTTAAGTTGCCTGTTTAAATATTTAGTTATAAATAAACAAATTATAAGAATAATAAAAAATAATCATAAGGACAAAACAAAACAACTACTTTTTTACCATTTTTATTTGATAACGCGCAGACGCCTACTCTAAAAATAACTAATTAAAAGAAAAAAAATCCTTTTGAATAAGCGTATCCAGCGAAGAGCACATTGGGGCGTGGAGTCCGCAAATGATGTAGCTCCTTTTAATTGAATAATTCTGAGGAGTCCCCTTATTAACATTCATAAGTGACTCTTGGCCGTTAAGTGTTATTTTTAACACTTTTTCACTGACAAATAGACTTTTGCTGGATGTCTTATGAATAGTCCGCTTGAGGTTTTTAAATTTTCAGACTATATATTAGTTTACATTTTAATAAATAGGAACGGAGAAAAAAAAAAAAAAAAGACGACGACGACATTTATTTATTAATATGGTCTCACTTATATGAATATGAAAGTAAAATGTGTGATAGAAGGAAAAACAATGCATTAACATTCGATGAAATCGAGTTGTACAAAGCTTTATCGATAAATTCAAATGACATCAAATGCTATACCAACGAAAGTGACGTAAAACGAAGTTGATTCGCAATCCTTTTATCGGTTCAGCCGTGACGATGATCACATTTTTTATTTAGAGTACAATTTTGAAAGAGTTTGAACCACATCGAGATATCCTTACTGTTGAATGCATACTGCATGAATTTAGAATTGTTTGATAAGTACAGTCAGCGTCGTATAATTAGTTACAGTTAGTATGGCTAAATATATCGATACAGATGTTTATTCATATAGTAGTAAGGATGTGTATCGATATACTTGGTCATCCTGACTGCAACTAACTGTATGATATGACGTGACTATACAATAAATACTCAAATAATAAACGTTATTGTTTGTATTTTATGCATTTTTTTATGCGATTGTTCTATGATATTATATTAAACCATAAACTAAAACTCATAACATATGTCGCGCCACTGTCTAGAATCAATTAAATATCTAGGTCCCTCTTCAAGTAGGTACTGGATTTACGAATTTATTCAATAAGGATTAAACTTTGACAGAACAGGGAAAGAAACTTCGATAGCTTGCATTATATGATGGACAATATAAACGTAGGTAATGATGAGGGTCAGTATAATGAGGTTTTTAACTGGGATTAAATGGATTCGTAACCGACTGTCCAGACAATTAAGCCGTTAGCATCACTCGGACGGACAAGGGAAATGCATTAAACTTATAATGGCGGTATCACTTGAGTTATGCACTGGCGCGGATTCATTTAAATATACTTTTTACTTGACCAGTTTGAATACACGGTACAGTAATCAAAACGGGTCCCGTTCTAGAGATACTTTCATATATAGCAAACATATCAGTTTTTACTACTCTTGGCTGTATTACGAGTACAGCTGTTCCATTATTGTGTAAACCTGCCAAATTACCGTTGGTAGTGTAACGGCCTCCGTGCCCTAGTGGGTAGTGATACTAGTTATTCTGCCTATTACAAGTTTTTGTTTTCGAGTAATCGTTGTTTTTTATGTTATATTTATAACACCCTGTGATATAAATTTATGAGCCCTAAAAGGGGAAATGTAATTCAATTTATTTGTAAAAATCCAATAACCACACATAACATGCGGAAATTCCCTAAATTTTAATAAATTGTATTTCCCTGAATGCATAATAAATGAAACGACATTTTATTTAAAAGCTATATAAGGTGCTTGACGTAGTGTCTATTAAACCTTTGACCGCCATCGTCTCATATATGAGACAAAGTGACAACGTAAATGACACCGCCATATATCATGACAGAGTTCAAAATTGAACTTTACAATTTTGAAGTTCGGCGGTCACAAGGTTAAAGCCCTAGTATTGAATATTACACATCATGGATATGTTCAGTCGGCATGAAAGATATATTATTACTTTTTGCACCTTATTACAAAATTTACGAAGGCGTAAGGTGTAAATATGTGAACATGTCCTTGCCGTCGTGTGTGCCACACGAGTGTAAGTGTTTATTTGAGAAATTTATTTCTACATTGACTATATACTAATATAATAAAAAAGCGAGTGATTTTATTTTGAATTTAAACTTTATTCTATTCCCATTTCAGGTAACCAGCTTACCCAAAATAATTAGAAATTAAAATATTTCAAATTTCACGCTGTCTATGTACGTGAACAAATCTCAATGACCTTAACAGATTAATCTGTAACCTCAAACGATTATAGTCCAAAGTCTGTAAAGGCTTGCAAAATTAGAGCTGTCATCTTTAATATGTTTAAATTATTTCATTATCAATGGTTACGAACAAACCAGAAATGTGATGAATTTTTGACATTATTACGTTGAATTTGAAGTTAATATTTTTGTTGTTTTGAAGTGAAGACAACCAATAATTGTACGTCGACACAGCCAGAGCCGCCATACCTGCTAACTCAAACAAGCCTACAATAATTAGCTTTGCTCATGCATCCTGTGGCCAGGATTACCTTACTAGTGCAGCCTTGCAGTGAATTCTGATTAGTTCGGAGATCGCGGGTGAACGGGATTGTCGTGAGTACCAGTGTAAAGAGACTTTAAGCTGCGCATGAAACTAGGTAGCTAGAAAGTATTTATGTACTTACTGACTATCTAATTGAAGCAAGTTTCATTCAATTATTTTAATAGCGAAAGAGATAAAGATAAAAGTAGTTTCAGTACATTTTTGGCGGACAGATACTACAACAGATTCGCGGTAAGACATTACATTTTGGGGTAAGTACCGATTCTCATTATTCTCATTATTCATCTCATATTCGTACATGTTCGCTATGTCATTGAAATCACACCCTTCCTACTCGTAGGGTTCACTACTCAAATGTGATAATCTACTTACTCTGGTTGCGTTTATAACAGCGCTTTTTATGAGCCACGCATGGCTTCTGGGATTTTCTCATACATCACTGGATGAACCTGCTGAAAGGTTGTCACATTATTTAGTATGTACTCGTAAAAATGCAAGGCTGTTACTTCTTGTAACCACCGTGCAAATATAAAAAATATGTTCAGACAAAAGCAGCCTATATGATGTACAATAGTAAAAAAAATGGTTTAATTAACGTTTTTGAGCGTCCCTAACGGGTTCCTAGACCTAAAATAATAAATTATTAAATGAATAAAGGAAATATCAACGTTTAATGTTAAAGGTCGAATACAATTAAACGCAATGTATCATATTGGCGAAATATGTTTTTTTGCCGAGGGTACAAATCATAGCGCATGTCTTTGCCCTCACAAAATTATCGGGCTTATAAAAATATAGAAAAGTTTCAAATGCTTCATTTGACGCAGGTGTTAAGTCTTTCGGAAGGGTTTTACGTTTTTGCAGGACTGACCGACGGTGCAAAGGGATTACTATGTACGGGAGAAGTTCAGAGCAATTATCTGACTGTAGCCTTTGAGTGTATTAAATAAATAATGCTTTGGGCCGGCCGGTAAGCCCGGTGTTACCTTTGGGCTGGGTCGGTGTTACTACCTGTTCGTATGTACGTTTCTCGAAATTAAGTGTAAACATAATCTATTGATTTCCTTTACTGAGTCTATTTTTTATTCAAGGCCTACAATAACTTTCATATGTAAATTGTCACGTCGGCTTTGCTTTGCAAAACTACCCTATTTTATGTAGGTTTATAAATTTACTAATCCATCACGAATAAGAGCTGAAATGCCAATAGGAAACTCATCATAAGTGTCTAATTATGTAAACCACGAACTAGGATTATCCCTTCGCTTTGGACAGCGTACTGTAGACCGAATAAGGTACTTATACCTTATTCCCCTCTTATACCTTAGTTCCCGGGAATAATTCCTGTTTGTAATATTACTCAAGTAAATTTACCTAGCACTCAAAACATTATTAAAAGATTTTATAATGGTTCTTGACCATCAAGATATAATAGAGCTTTCAGTTGATTTAAAGTAAAACTCTCTCCTGCCTAGGTATATTGCCTATTGTTTATGTTATATTGAAGTATGTATGTTATTTTGTGTTATTAAAATGAGGTAAAGATATTGTCCTCTTTAAATACTGTTTTTTTAGTCAATCCAATAGTAGCGCTGTTTATTTAGGCCGCGATCTCTCTCACAATTCTTTGTCGGCCTCTTTACAGCCTCTGCAGCGATCAAAGTCAAATTCTGCCGAACCGAACATGCGAAAATGGGTCTTTTGCCATATGAAATAAGATCCAAAACGAAGTAATAATAAGTGGAGACACGGGCATTAACTGGATGCGGCCACTATACCTTTCTGTATAAAATATTCAGGATATCTTGACTGTGGGACGCGCTGGCCATATTAAAGGTCGAGCAAGTTTTAATAACAACCTCTATATTATGTGATCACTTATCGATTCGGTCCTATATTTGTTATTCAACGTCAGAAATTCTCCAAATTGAAAAACCCTGTGGAAATATACATTAACCGGGGCTCGTTTCCTAGCAAGTTTTCAATATGGCCGTGGATATTTAAAATAAAATGTTACAAGGTAAAAAAAATGCCATCAATATAATCTGTTTATACGGACATTAAAAAATGGACTATTGAATATAAATCAAAATCATTAGCTATTAGACCGATAATCACTTTATTCCAACAGTCAACTTAAAATGTAATAAAAAACTAAAATTGTTTAACAAGCCTAAACGAGTACGGTGGCCTATTTACTCAAAACCCCGCTTGACCACGAAATAAACTAATTTTATTAATTTTAATCACCACCTCGTGCGTGCTGACACACATTAAGTCCCGCCATGAAACATGGGATTCGATAAAATGCCATAGAACGATATAGTACCGCCCCTTTTAAAGTATCATTAAAATGTGTATTAGGACGATAAGCCATATTGTTAATGAGGAGCGTTATGGTTAATGTGGTATGGGTGGTTTACAACGGCCACAGTATAGTGGCGCAGATTTATTGCTTGCATGTCAGTTTTAGGCACACGACACTGTCTTAACGAGATGTGAGTACACTGATGGATCCTATTTATTTTGATTATAATATTGAGAATTAATCTTTAGTTTTTTAACGGTAGCATTGGTAAATACAATCGTTATGAAATTGATTTAATTAAAAGCGTATAAAGCGAGTGGAAACAATTTTTTTTTTTTAAATTACACCTTTAATTTTTTTTGTTGTTATGACTGCTACTTCTGCGAAATTTAAAATACTTAATTTAATTAACCTGAAGAAATTAACTTGATGGACAATGCGATATAAAATGTATAATATAATGCAACCTTTAAAAAACTTATCGTTTTTAATGCTGATAAGTAACAACAAAAGTTGGATGACCTCACAACATGACATGGTGTTTGTGCTGTTACTTCTATTTGCTCTAAACATTTATTTTCGTGGAAAAGACAAACGTGAAGTTTTAACTATGTATTTGTAAACCAACTACAACGACTTGTTTGGGTGTGATAAGATTTCAGACACGCAATTTTTGTTGTTCTATGGATGCATGTTTATAAAAACATGGTCCATAATTCTTATCTCATGGCGAAATAAAGACTACTACTTCTATTTACTATACTTTACTATTTACTGTTAGTATTACTATATGTATACTATACTATCCATACTAATATTATAAATGCGAAAGTATCTCTCTCTGTCCGTCTATCTACTGTTACCTCTTCACGCTTAAACGGCTTGACCAATTGGGATGAAATTTGGTATGGAGAGAGTTTGAGCTATGAGAAAGGACATAGGACAATTTTAATCTCGCAACCATACTTTAAAGACTGGCAGGGTTGGCCGACGAAGTCGCCAGGAAAAGCTAGTTATCGTACATGTTCATTTGGGCACATAACATCGAATCAATTAATTAGTATTAAACACCCGTCACACCGTCCTAATTATGCAACAAGATTACCTGAAATTGGATGACGATACTACGCCACTAGCATAAAAGTTTTTAGTTAGCGTTCAGACAACCTTAACAACATTCGAAATGTGTGACTGTCTTGCGAGTTATGCTTTATGGCGCCATGACTGACCCTTAAATACATAAAATGTATAAGCTCCAAGTAGCACATCGCGTATAATGCTGGAAAACAAAATGCAGGGAAGAGTCAGAAACGCGGAGATCCGTACATGCACACAACTGTCTGGTAGCCCAAGTCATTGTCAAAAGAAAATGGTGGTGAGCCGAGCATGTGAGGTTGGTATAGAAAAATACTAAGTTGACCAAGTAGTAGAGTAAAGTATCAAAGGAGTAGAGTCACCAAGGAGTAGATTATCAAATCAACATCATGGATTAGAAAAAAAAGAACAAGATGCGAAGGGCACCCAGTAAGACTCTACGTGTCATTACACTGCCCTGGTTGATGAAGTGGTGGAGTACGTTCACTGGAGGACTGGCTTCATGCTGACGGTGCAACAGCAGTACCCTTACCATGAGTTGTGACTTTTGTGGTTTTCGATAACAATATCGAGTTTACTATCTGTGCACCTCGTTCGCACTAAAATAGTACAAGCGAGATGCACAGATAGTAAACTCGATACTCGTTATCGAAAACTTCAATGTCACAACTCATGGTAAGGGTACTGCGGTCCCGCCATTACGTGCACTTCAGTTGGTTTGTGTCGCTGCTGGACACCATTGGAAACGCGGACTTCTGCCGAAAAGGGGAAGTGTTACGGAGGTTCCGGGACAACAGCTTTAAGTTGACTATCTTTTACTAAACTAAGCCATGTGATGCCGGCTAACTTTACCGTGTGATGCCGGCTGACTAGAATAGCACCACCCCATCTCCTCCGTGGGTGTCGTAAGAGGCGACAAAGGGAAAAACCTACGGACGGGCAGCAGCATCTGTTGAAATCCAATCTACAGCTATTGCGGTCGCCAACCCACCTGCCAAGCGTGGCGAATATGGCAACTACCCCCAAGATGGTACAAGTCTTATTTGTGGGAGGCCTATGTCCAGCAGTGGACTGCATACGGCTGAATTGTAAGTTATATTATGTATTTAAGTTATATGACGCATTTGTTGACACGTTGGTATTTAACAATACATTCAATTGATGAAATAATAAGTTGTTAGTTTGATTTGCATCATAGCTTTAAGTTGACTATCTTTAACTAAACTACATCAGACTTTCCATTGTTGTATATTTAGTTCGCGTGAATTTTTTAGGTTATCACTGTATATCTTAATGGCTTTTTGTTTTGATATATACCTTTTTACTAATCGTTGTATTTAAGTATTCAGATCACTTAGTGTTAAAATAGAACGGAATTAATTTAAATGTGACCGGAGCGCAAAACTATGCCGAATATTAAAAAAGAAATGAAAATGAACTGCAGTTTCAACACTATCTTGATTTAGAAGTAAAGGAAGACCAAATTATTATATATATTTTATTTATTAAGGAAAGTATTATCTTCTACAAGTATCTGTACGCTAAAATGTGTGAGTGCCCTTATCATTTTTCGTGTTTATTTTGGATATCGTTGTTTACCTAAGTACCAATTTAGGCGTACAGTCCTATGCGCCCTTTGAACTCTAGAGAACCTAAATCTATTTTACGTTCTAGCCCTGTGTACTTACTCAATAGATACTAAAAAGCAGCTAAATAAACCGAAGTTTAGTTTTACCGCATGATTTTATTTACCACATAAATAAATTGGTCACCTCTAAATATTCCAATGGTAAAATTTGGGAATATACGAATAATACAAAGTTTATTCAGCCTGACCAGAAGGTTCTCAAACATGTGGACCACTATTACTGTAATCATTTAAAACGGTCCTAAAGTTTATGAACATAACAATTCTGTGTTGCCTTTCTACAGGTATATATTTTTAAACAGTTGGTAAAATCTACGAAAAGTTAAATTATGTCGAGTGGTTCATGCCACTGGAAGGTTAAGAACCACTGGACTAGACGATATTATGCATGGAAACAATTCGTCCCGCGCCAAGCGGATTTGTCTGTGGTTCTTCCGGTATTTACATTTTTTAAACAAACATTCATGCAAATCAAAGTGCAAATAACAAGCTTCGCCAGACCTTGGATTTTAAAGCCTGCAGTTTACAACGATATTGTTTTGGAGTAAAGTCAAGTAAATTTTAATTCATCGATTTTATTAAGTTTTTTTCTCGAGGAAAACACAAGAAGAAATATAACAAAAAATTTCAATTGATTTTTTATAGCTGAATCAACATTAAATTACCTCCACTACCTACATTAAAACTAAATAACAACTAGACGTGAATTAACTATTTAAAACTAAAAGCTGAAAGCCCCGTTAAAAAGAAAAAAGCTTTTACAATTGTTTACAGGATAATATAATTTTAAACCGCAGCATCCCTGGAGTGTGGTGGAACACTGCGATCGCCAACCCGCTGGACAAGCTTGGCAATTATGGCATTTACCCCCATGACAGCCACACAGAGACCATGGCTCCGAGTCCCCGGCTGCCCTCGAGTAGAGTCTCATGGTCTGCGGCGTTACCGCGAAAAACGATATTCGTAAATTTCGGGCGACTGTCTCTGTCACTGTCATGATGCCTTGATTGGAGCAAAAGAAAAAGATGCTCGAAATACACGAACTTCGAAGTTCGCGGTACCGGCCCTGGTTACGGTAGCGGTCAAAGAAGTAAGGCAAGCGGACGTCACACATCTTTTAATAAACGAATAGGGTTCCATAGTCACCCCCCGGGCCCGCAACTCTACAATTTGTAATTTTTTTTCCTACTTAGAAAAAAATTGATTCCCTCAAAGAAAGCGTAATTATCATTGTCTCCTAACCTCTGCTCTCTATTCAATGAGATTCCACAATGGACGTCTCCGTGAAAGCGAGCTATCCAAAAGGAATTCCCGGTACATCGGACTAATAATTATTTCCATTGTTTTATTTATACCGGGATAGACAAAGGTTCTAAGGGTTGCATTGGGGTACATATTGCATGGGATTAGTGCTTCTGTGGGGATAAAGGTGTGCAAAGATGCAAAGCCGTATAAATGAAGTTAAAATGTATCAAAAACAATTTATTATTAGCATATATTATACATTTATAACTACATCCCGTTATCTAATGCTCATTTTGGGGGCAATCTAAAATAGTGATGTTGCTTCACATAATTAGTCGATTCACATTTATCTATAAAAGTTATTTGTTAAGCTAAAACTCTTCTTTAGTGAAAACTATAGAGACACATTTATTCCTCTTTTTAGTCAAATCGGAGGGCGACAATTATAAATATCGAATATCGTCAATTTGGGGTCCGATTTTTTAAATAGTCTCTGAGTAACCTTCATAGAGATTCTCATAGAAACAAAATGTGCTAGATTTGCTTTGCC
Source organism: Grapholita molesta (assembly GCA_022674325.2). NCBI lineage: Eukaryota > Metazoa > Arthropoda > Insecta > Lepidoptera > Tortricidae > Grapholita > Grapholita molesta. The sequence goes on along the minus strand of CP053121.2, from coordinate 19,210,195 downwards.
GAATGTTACACCGGTGGATACTAGAATACTTTTAAATAATGAATGCTTAGAGATAGTAGATAAAACATTGTTCCTTGGTTTAACATTGGACAAAAGTCTACAGTGGAGTCCTCATATAACAAAACTCGCACATAGATTAAGTTCGGCCGCTTTCGCCGTTAGGAGAATTAGGCAACTGTCGAATATTGAGACAGCTCGATTAGTTTATCATAGTTATTTCCATAGTGTAATGTCATATGGTATTCTGGTTTGGGGCAAAGCAGCTGACATACAGACTATATTTGTATTACAAAAAAGAGCCATTCGTTTTATGTATAACTTAAAAGCAGGTGCATCTGTTAGAAAACTTTTTAAAGAAATTAATATATTAACTGTAGCTTGTCAATATATATATGAAAACATTATGTACGTTATTAAAAACCTTCAGTTGTTTACCAAAAATTGTGACATCCATACCTATAACACTAGAAATAAGAATAAGCTTGTTATTAGAAAGTGTCGTGTGCGTAAAGTGTATAAATCATTTTATGGGCAATGTATTCATTTATATAACAAGTTACCTGATGATGCCTTAAAATTACCCTTCCCAGTACTTAAGAATTACTTAAAAAAGTCTTTGATGTCTAAGGGCTATTACAGAGTAGAGGATTATTTGACAGACAAACATGCATGGCCCAAACCAGAAACTACCAAAACCACCTAGCAATTAATTCAACAATTGTATGTACTGCCAGCTCATGTAAATGACACAGTTCAGATAAGAAAGCATATTAAAGTATGTCTATTTTGTGAAGTCGAATTTGTTTATACATTATTATTTTTACTTTTATATTTTAATATTTTCATATCTTGTAATAAACTGTTTGATATGTTTTCTTATCGGACTACGCATAATTATGTAAGTACTTTAAGATTTGATGTATCACTGCATTGAAAAAATAAGTCCCGCCGTCGTTTCTTGCCGGTATCTTCACGGGTCAGAGGTGTAGGGTTTGAACCGGTGTAGATTTTTTTTTTTTTTTTTTGACGTTCATAAGTGCATGTAATGTGCCTAAATTGAAAAATAAAGATCTTTTATCTTTTTTTTTTATCTTTTTTTATCATAGATTCTCTATGGAAATCACTTGGTGACTATTTCAAAAATCGGTCCCAACATCTTTTGACATGTTATTGAGTGAGTAAGTCAACTTAATTTTTGATCGACTTAGATTATCGTAACTGCCCAATCCCTTGCCCCTAAACTGAGCATACTTAAGATAACGGGGTGTATTTATAACGTATTTTTTAAAGCTTAGTTTGTGTCCCATTGCTGGCCAAAATCCTTCCCTCTTACCTGCCATTCATCACGCTTTGATATATTTGTTATATTTATTTGCATATATTTTATTAGTGCGGCGAGGGGAAAACAATAATGCATGCAACAAACATGCAAGTAAGTTCCGGTTTTCTCTAGTCGACTAGCACCTAATTAAACTACGAGCTACGGTATAACAAAGCAATATTATTGTTATTAATAACGTGGATCTGGGTACTAAATTGCGATCAGACACCACCAGAGCACCAGCGTCCCTTAAAGCGGAATGTACTGCTATCACCTACTAAGCGTATCGATTATACCATTAAGTCCCTCATGCTGGAGATGGCCCATGGAGCAGGACCATGTCCAGCAGTGGACGTCCGTGGTTGAAGTAGTAGTTATAACCAGAGGTCGGAATTTTCGTAGCATTTTTGAGCGGTCATAGGGACTTCTCATTTATCGACTACCTATATTCATAATTATATTGATATATTATGGAACACAACATTTAAACAAGATTAAAAATAGAGGTAAACAACATTCACATGCAGTTTTACCCCTAAAGAGCGATTTCTTTTAGATAACTTTTGAGTGGCTAAAATTGTTAAATTCACAAATTACTTATAAAAACAATAAATTATTATTATTTTAACTTTTTTATAATTTCCTAGAAATGAGATCGCTTAATCGAGGGATGATATGGGACTCCCTAGAAATGGAATAATGATAGTGGACTGCATACGGCTGAAATGTACGAGTATGTATGTACCCGCGATAAGACTGCATGTTGTTTACTTCTTCTCGTAATCATATTTTACATATTGGATTCTGTATTTATCGATATCGATATGTATAATCGGAAGTCGATAAACGAGAAGTCCATATGACAGCTCAAAATTTCTACGAGAATTCCGTCCTCTAGTTATTACGTGGGCTACGCCGTTATATAGTGACTGCTTCAATAAATTACACAACAAGTGCGATTCGATCGCTATACTTACGCCAAAAACATGGATCACCACATGGGCGATAATAAAGTATTGCACTTCCTCCTCGTACAGTCAAATGCAGATACGTCTACCCCATGCTGCATAGAATCTTGTTCCTATTCGCGTCAGGTACGAGTATCTCACGAACTGTATATAAACAAATTCGTAATATACGTAAATAATTCTAATAAGCAATATTCGGGACCCCTTAATCACAAAAAGGTTCAAACACCGGTGGTAGCGTTCGGCTTAAAACGTAGCATAATGTCAATAAAGCTTACCATGACAGAGGCGGATATTACAATATGTTCACGGTCTTTGATGAAGCAAAGGGAATGCCTAAATGCAGCGAAATAATTAGTTGCGAAGCGACCGTGTTAACAGCGTGACACACGGTCGACCAGGCTAGTCAGCAGATATACTGATTTCTAGCTAAAGATATTTTTACAAAGTATTCAATATTTAATGTTTCCATCTTATCATATTAGTCACCTAATCCACAATAACACAACTATACACATTACTTTTATTTCTTATACAGTCTACTTTATTGGCGCGACATTTGTCTGACGTTTGTTAGTACGATTAAGTTAGTATATAGTCGTTATATAGACGTTAGTATGACGATTAACTGGTAATGATACTAATAGAACAAAATTAAGGAAACACGCTAGGTTTTTCTTATAGCTTTCAATAATTTATAGGATTTTAGTGTTAGAACATAGAGTCGATTACTTTCATATAGTGTGGATATGGCGATAATGTCTCATTTATAGTTAACCTCCTAAGTAAATACGATTACCTAGTATTAAAATATTAGTAAATATTGATAACTAATTAACCATTTTACTTTTCTAGGCATATAGTTGCCCTAAGCTACCGATTCAGCGAGTTACTAGTAATCCTACCTGTCGCTATTTCAGTGGGGGATGCATTATTAATGCAGTGACGCGACAGTACCCGAGACGGGAGGGGATGCGGCTCGCGCCAATCACATTAAAATAACCCCAGTGCATGCTGGCACCCATTGTTATTTGCTCTTTATGATTGTGTGTATGTCTAAATATACATATACTTCAAATGAATCTATTTTCAAGTAAAAGTATTGCCATAATAGTATGGCCTTGTGTACAAATGAATTCCACCAGACTTAATGAATATGACATATCTTACAAGAAATTGAAATATCAAAGTCAGCCTTGGAGTTACACAGCAGACAAGCTGCAGAATTATGCATGTACGATGGCCACAAGGCCACTAGGGCCACAAATCTTTTCTACTAAATATTTATTTGTCATTGACGACGAGTTTGGCCTAGTGGGTAGTTATCCTGCCTATGAAGCCGGCGGTCTTGGGTTTTGGGATATTTGTTCTTAAATCCTGGATCTTTTCTATTTATTTAGATATTTGTATATAATAAATATTGTTGGCTGAGTTGGAGCAATTTGTGTAATATTTATTTATTTATAAACATACAGAGACGCAAATGAAAATAGAAACATTATTTTCTATGTAAGATAAATTTGTAGGTAGAGTTAGTAAAATAAATAATGTCTGACTGCTTCAAGATTTCGAAGTATCCCGGAAATAATCAAATATTGTATGATAATGCTTCTCACGAAATTATTCTTTGTCGGTGCTCATGGCGAGGCCACCTAGTGATTAGACGGTACTTTGAAGAATGCTACCACGTGAAAATGGGCTCACGAATCGAGACAACCATCGACGAATCGTTCATATTCCTATCAGCTGGGCTCTGCGTTTGGGACACGGGGCAAGAACTAGCGGGAGCGGGAGCATAAGTGAAAGCGAGAAATCATTACCAAGCGTGGATTTAGTAGAAACTAAAGCAGTTACATATTTTGTAAATTTAATCTGCATTTTGTAGACTTAACAATATTATTATTTGTATTTAAACTTTCGTGAGACATAGTACAATAATTAACTATTAACACGGTTCTACTCACGTTTATTTAGTCACTCGCGCGACATGCTTTTTTGTCATAATCTTTTCGAAATATACACTTCAACGATCTTCCTTTTTTAAGGTTATTTCAATTATTTCTTGTCACTCGAAGAACTACGGTTACACGGTTACGGTTACATTTAAATAAATATCATTCATTTTAATGATATTTATAAGCTCCTAAGCTGCGCCATCAACGGAGCATATTATTACATACACCATACGAACGCATGTTTTTTACTAAAATATGTTTTTGTTTGACGGAGTACATAGAATGACGAGCACTGGAATAACTTGAAAATTTAATTTCATTCAATTGGATCAGACTTGAAATGTATTTGTTTGTTTGATTATCTACTTTATTTCCTACTCTATAGAGAACTAATACGAGTGGGTTGTACGGTGGGCATCGGAAGGTTAATGCACTAAACTCTTCGCGCTTGTTACTTAAGCATCACCCCGCCGTGGCACGAGCCGTGGCGCGCTGTGACACAGTTGTCACTGTCACGACGCAGACGAGAATTCTAATGAGGAGTCGCGCGTGACTATACTCCTGCTGAAAAACGCACGGAACTCTTTTGAAACTTATTTCAAAAGGATCTCCAAAAGTTTGCGACGTGCAAAAGTTAAATTCCGGTAATCGGATTTAGACGGGCATTGGAGGATTTTATTTGACGTACTCACATGAAATATGAATATTAAGATACACAAGTTTAGGCTTAAATGTTGTTTGTATACTTTGTTAATAATAAATCTGAATTCAAATTATTCATTCAAATTCGTTCATAGATAGGCCGATAATAGAGCATGGAGTACACGAATCGAAAATCAAAGAAATGGTGTTTTAGAAACATGAACGATAGAAATTATTAATTTCAAATTAATAATTTTGAATATCGAAACTAGACATTTTGTGACAGAATGCTAAGAAACTTTTGTGTGCAGTCTTATTTTAGTCCTTAAAGTTTTTGAAAGTCGAGTGCACGACTCTGAGAAATCAGCCATACAAACCATTACTCAACTTCATGAGTCGTTTCATCTATAGAGTTTAGATTTGTAGGAACATACTGGTTACTTGTAGATGACAATTCGCAATATTATTGTGACATAAAGCTGTTCTGACGATTGAGACTGAAACCAACAACGTAATTGCGATGAGCATATAGATAATTGTAAACAAAAATGTACGGTCGAACAGTAATCTGGATTATCTGGCACGATACTTTGTTATCAATTGTATCATTCATATAAAAAATAATAACAGACTTAATGTTAATATGAATATTATATTAGAATTAATGTAAATAACATTGCTTAAAAATCTAAAAGTTTTCGGTTTCATATACATGTTAATTGGTAACAGGCTCAATAGTTCAAATTGCTCATGATTTGGTTTATTACATGTAATAATATTTGAAGAACTTTATCAGTTTCATACAGCGCAATATTTTTTTACGAACGTACACTATTATTATGTTGTGAAACGGATGTGCATGTAAACAAAAAACGCAAAGCCGGTGGCGCCGTCTTGTGAGAAAGTAAGAAACGCGTAAGTTCCTGGAGGGATAGGAAACGCAAAGCAGGAATAGATACCCGCATCAGGGGATAGATGGCGCCACATACACTGCTTAGGGAACGGATCAATTGACTAAAATAACTTAACTATTAATATTATTGTGACATATTCATTCATGTAGACAATCTATTTAATATCGGGCACCACAATATTACTAAAAATAAAGAAACATTTCGGAGTCAAAGCTCTATTTAATACTAACAAATGTTATGCTTTCATGTATAAATAACGAAAATACAATTAGGTATACAATTATGGTTTATAAACATAAGTCGTGTTAATATTTTTAATGTCAATTTGTATATGGACACGTAATTATTTTCCGCGGAAGAAAAAACTGTCCCCTTTTTCTATGTCGAAAAAAGTACCAGGTATAAAATATACTTACATTTTTCCATAAACTGATTGAATTCCTTGAGAACATCCTTATACTACTATAAGTTTGTAAGTAGACAGCAAACTGCCACCATTTCGGACGTAACTTATTATATACACATTCACAATGCAAAGAGATGGATGTAGCCTTCCCGTTTTCAAGTCGAGGCTTTAGAAAATGCCTTTACCTATGTAGATGTGTGCAAATTTTATTCTCTCGGGACCCACATGTACCTATAACACACACGGTCATAGTGTTCATATCAAGATTAATATCCGATAATCATAATTCACGCGTTATTTCCTTATACAGAAACCTTTGTAGACCCTATTCTTATCTTTCACTCCCTTCGTTAGTTTTCATTTTGACATACTTAGTTAATTCAGATTATCAATCCTTCATCTTGTTTTATTCTTTAACATTTGTTGTAAAAACATAGCTTCGTCAAAACAACTTTTCGAAAAAACAAAGCGTGTGTTTTATGGACAAGCAAAATATATAGTAGATGCCTCCAAATAATGTCGGGGGTATATTGTAGAGACGGTTAGTATTGGACCTCCGGAACCTATTTACATTCATTTTCTTAAAATATTAGCTTTTTTTTCTACGTAGCAATTAAGCACGCAATGTATTGCATCCATAATAATTTAACGTACCTATGCGTCATGTCATGTCAGTATTATTTGTCATATCAAAATTAGTTCGACGTTACATTACTGCCCAGTCAGACTACAAAATAATGTTACAGAATAGTTGTAATGTTATAACACTATTTAACAAAATTATTAACATAATACGTGTCGTATTACTGGATACTACATATATGTGGACAACGTATACGCCCGTATCAAAAATACACACTGTATATAGGCGAACTGTAATACCTGTACAAGTAAATACAATTAATAAATACCTGACCTTTACGAGTACAATTCAGATAGTTATTTAACCCTTTCCTTTTGTCGGGAATTGCAATAATTGATTTAATGTCTGCGTGAAGCTCGAAGCAGAAACAAATATACAAACATTCTGATTTGTAATATTAGTAAGATATTGTAAATACTTCGTGAGCCCGTGAGTAAGTAACGGTAACATTTCGCAGATTATGACGCGGGACGCCCCATCGCATTGTTCAAGAGAAAGCAATTCCGCGTCACTCTGACAGACAGACAGACAATTTGACACCATGTTTATTATTAAATCGAGATGAAATTAGTATCGTGACGGCGCCACCGCTGTCTGTTTTAAGCTTATCACGGTTTCGGAACTGTTTAGACAACTATGATTAAATACCATACCTTCAGTGTTATGGCTTGGGTGTATTAGCTTTAACACGGTCACGTACAGTCGACATCAAAAACATGTTTAATTTTTTTCACCTTACTCGTTTGTAATAACGTGCAAAAAATCTGTCTAAATATGTTTGACGTTGATTCTACCCATCATATTCATTATAATATACAGCTAGCAGCAGAAGTGGCTAAGCGGTTGAGGTATTCAAAATGAGGTCAACACATCTCTATTGTCTTTGCTGAAAGTGAATAATATAAGTCTCACAATATAAATAATACTTGGGTAATACTTAAAAAACACAAAGAAGTGATTTACAAGTATTAAAATAAAACTAGTGTCCGACCGAAGTTTCGGTTTCGGTTTCGGTTTTGGCCAGTTTCGGCCAAAAAATCAAGTTTCGGCCCGAGTTTCGGTTTCGGCCAAAAACGGCCGAACCTTTCGGCCGAGCCGAAACTTTTAACATCGTACTTTCGGATCGCGTTCGGCTAAGGTCGGGCGCGCTCGGCATGGCTGACAATAAATGGCGCCGCTCGCCTGACTCCTCCGCCAACCGCCGGTTACTGAATCAGTGCTGGCTGCAGTGATTATTTTCAAGCCATACCTAATGTATGAAAGGTTTACTTATTCCATTTTACGGACCATATGATGTTTTTAATATCGTCTAGAAAATATATTTCGGACAAAGTTATATTAAGCTTAATTCGAGACTTACTTAGATTTTATAAAAAAGTAGAAAATATGCTGCCAAAACAAGGTGTCTAAGTCTCCAATCATAATTGACCAATTAATTTTCTGGGGAATAAAAGTCGTGAATATTTATTTTTACATAAAAAAAATATTTTTCACATAACTTTTGGCCTCCTTACAAGCGATGCAAGCGAAATGAAGGAGATAGCTAAAAGGAACGGCTAGAAACCAAAGGAAGGAACGGCTAGAAACAACGAATCGTGTGTGATTGTGGTTGGCGTAGTACGATTTTTTTACAACGGTAATGTCTTGTTCGGAAACTGTACATTTTCTTGTGGTATTTGTCCGAAAACGTTATTGTTACTCTAGAACTGGGTTAATTTTGTCAAAACTTCATGCTTTACGTCGAGATCCGAGGATGGAAATTGTATCTTATTATAACACTAATTGAACACATTTGTAATTTTTAGATAATACAATAAAATATGGCTGTATTTATAATAAACGATAGTCTTTAAGTAGTAAATCCTAAAAAAAGAAAATGCTCTACTCAGTAAGTGTTTCAAAAATACTGTTTTTAGAAAGTATAAACATAGGTATGTTACTGATTATTGATTTGTTATGTCACCTATGAATGTACCTTCATAGGTGACATATTATTAATTTAAAAAATGTTTCCTAAAATGATTGCTAAAGGTGATTAGATTAAATAAATAAACATTTCGGGACAATCTTACACAAATCGACCTAGTCCTGCGGTAAGCTCAGTAAGGCTTGTGTTGAAGTTACTAGACGACGATATAATAGATAGATACATATAAATACTTAAATACATAGAAAACACTCATGACTCCGGAACAAATATCCGTAGTCATCACACAAATAAATGCCCTGACTGGAATTTAAACCCAGGACCATCGGCTTCATAGGATAGACCGGTTTTCAAAAAAAGCTGTAAATAGGATGTATTTGACACAGAGCCGTAGGTACACTTAAAGCATCGTATATGTTGTAGGTACTAAATGACGATATAAATAGATACATATAAATACTTAAATACATAGAAAACACTCAGGAACAAATATCTGTGCTCGTCACACAAATAAATAGGAAAAAAACGGGCCTACGAGCATTTTATTTTAACATTTTAACCAGATTTATAAAAGGTTCGGTTTCGGTTTCGGTTTCGGCCGAAACTAAAATCAAACCGAAACTTTTTGGTTTCGGCAAAAAAACTTGTTTCGGTCGGTCACTAAATAAAACACAAGTTAGTGCACTAACTGATATTTGGAACTTAGCAAACCTTAATTAAAATCATTAATACTTCTATGTAATTATGGTTTGGTTCATGTTCCAAGAAATAAGTAAATACTACCTATTTTTAACAGTTAAATCATAATTCAGTGCCGAGCAGGGCTTACTAGGGGTACCTACTACCCAAACTTAAAAAATAATGTTATTACAAGCTATAATGCCGCGATCCTCTTCGCTCATACATTATTACATTTATTAGCTAAAACAGAAAATCCTTGCAATTCTTAGCAGAGTCCTTCCGGTAGAAATGACAAATTGCTCCAGAAACTTACGCCACGGTTCAACGGATACTAATCCCTAATTGCCGAACAATCATTTTAAACCAAACTTCTTAACTTCCTTTAACTTTGTGGGAAACTGTGAGGTAATAGGAATCACAGTTAATGTGATATCTTCGGTAATGTGACTTACAACCCGCTGATTTTGTAGCCTCTGAAAAGAAAAAAAAAACAATAAATCGCTTATTTATTATCGCTCTATCAATTAAATTAATAATGTTTCGTCACTTTTGTCATTATCTGTCACTTATATGAGCATTTAAAATAGAGACAATACATAATTGAAACAAATTAGTCTGAGAGACGTTCAAAATTTAGCGGGCTAAAGAGAGTGCATTTTCAAAAATGTTGATTTCATTACCTTCTGACGAAAAATACATGTGTAATATCGTCTATTTGGTAAATAATTAAACAGAAAAATATTATCAAGGTTAATGAAGATATTATATTTATGCATAATTTTTTTGCGCCCACTTAAACTTGTCCAACAACGAGCGTTAACTAAGGTCCAATTTTTCAATTGTCAGATAATCACATAACTGACAGATACCCATACATTTATTCGTCGAGTAAGGCTTATCTGTCGATTGGAAAATCAGCGCTAAGTCGATCATACAGTTAATACAAAGGAATCAAACTTAAGCTGTGTCAGTTTAACCGTGCCTGTCTTTTTGCAATGAAAAACTTACTCCATTAATATCCACTGCTAATAGAGAGTATTATTACATATTTCCTCATCCGCGTCAATGATTATTTCAAATAAGTATTATATTTTACCTAACTAGTGCGTAAAACGTGCACTTTGCGCACGCTTCGCGTGCGTAAATTTCACTTTTTAAGGCACTTGTTATGAAAAATTGGGTTCGATACACGTGAAAAAACTTCTTTAAGACTCGGATGATTATCACCCTCGTTTCACTCGGGCTACAACTTTCACCCTCGTCGAAAAAAAATTTTTTTTCACTAGTATCGAAATGTACTATTTTAATGGGTTTAGGTGAGGTTAACTGTTATTAATAGCGTATGTAAACTAAGGAAGACACAAGTTTCTGTTCAATAGTAAGTTGTCATTTTGGTGCAGTTAGAATTATGAAGTATGTCAAAATAATTTTAAATAGCTTTCGCCTGTGACGTCATCCGCGAGTAAGTCCCGGGTGGAGGTTGATGGGGTTTTCATGGCCAGTGCTTCTACATTTTGGACAGTAAAATATATTCTGCATTGCAATGAAACGTCTTACAGAATATATTTCCGGCTAAAAATATTTTTCTGATTATAATGACCTGTGAGACAAATTGTATCCAAATTGATTATCACGTTTTGACGTGAATGATGAACAAGCCTCCAAATGTCAACACATCTAAAGATACAAGCTTTTGCATTTTTAATGTCAACTGAAGCGAAATAAATTATGTCTAAATATTCTTACTTATTCTGGCTAAATTATGAATACGGGTGTTCGGGTTACGTACGGGTAGAAAAAACGATTTTACAGGTATAGGTTTTATTTAAATTACAATTTTAGTATAAAGTTCGTTATGGATCTTAACAAGTTTTCATATTCATGAGATTAATTATAATATAATTAACTACGTCTACCTACCATAGGTAATGTTTTAGTGATAACTAAAAATATGTTTTTCCTATAGAAAATACAGCTAGTTTCATTATCTAGTTACCAACCGTTTTCTTTATATTAAATATCACTGGTTGGCGCAAGGAATAAACTTTTAAAGCTTTTGCATCCATTTCATTTCATGATATATATTCAAAAACACGACAGAATAAAGTTTCGTCTTCCAATGTCCATTTTGAACTTAATGACGTCAGCATATAACAGCAGATGTGTCTGTTTCATCAAAATATCTGTCCTTTAAAATGTATCTGCTACGTGTATATAACCATTTTCATTAGATAAATATTCCTTCTTCACTTCTGATCTGACCGTTCGTTGTTTGTACCACCGCGAAAGTGCTTTGCAGTACAAAGGATTGTCAAGTAGGTCCCCACAAGAGTCGTGTAAATTTATCCAAGGATAGTGAACCACTTTGGGGCTGCGATGGATTCTTCTACGTGAACTTTAACAGTATCTAACTAATGCAGTCGAAATTTGAGTGTTTTAATAGGCTTTATGTAGGTTTATATAGCTAGTAGTAGCATCCAGGGCTTACGAGTACCCACACGGTACGGTGCGGCTAACGCTACCTACACGATTTTTTATAAAAAGGCAAACTAGTGACCGCATACAATGACGCTTAAATAAATGTATCTTCCTTAAGACACGAAAGAGCGGAAAAGGTTATTTTTAGTGAGGTTTACATTCGTTTTTCTTTTTATTTTATCTAACGTTTGTTACATCTCTTATTCCTATGTACTGTTTATTGAATACGAAAAAAGTAAGTAAAACTCAGTAGAGACCCACAGTTAAGATTTTAAATACGTATAAGTATGATAATACAAGTAAATATTATTTAAAGTGTCATTAAAATTTTCTTTTAACTAAACAATGATTTACTTTGGGTGTTTTTATTTGAAGTTGTAACCACAACGTCTTTTTTATTCAATTTTCTCCTTAAAATCACGAGCCATTACGATCACGACACGAGAAAAAAAATACAATGATTTTTTGGTCTATTCCGTTACCTGTCTTAATAGACTAGTTTACTATTAGACTACTTGTATTCTATTCTTTGAAATAATCATAACATAAGTAGCAATTTTGATATTTTAGAAATCTACTACAGATTGCCACATTGAATAGTGAAGATACCAAAAATAGCTTCAAAAAGCAACGAAAGCAGATCGAAACGAAAGGCCGACAACGACGCAATTTGTAAATTATTTCTGGCGTACACGCCTATTAGGACATCTTGATAGCTGCCTGTCGACTTCTTTCAACGTCTATTTAAAAGCTACCGAAAAACATCAAGCGTCATTACCATCAGCAAATAGTATTTATTCAATATTGTACCTTAAAACTGATGCTACAAGGATCTAGTTCCAAGTTCTCGAGATGTAAACATAAATTTGTCAATGCATCTCGCAGAGTATTTATAGCAACATGCATTTCCAGTTTGCATTGAACTACCCTGTTCCTCTTATCTATTTAGTTTTCTATCTCTTAAAGGGAATTAGCGGCATGTCGAGGGTTCCTGTCTGTTTGGTTGTTTTACACTCGTTTGGGCTCGTTCTGTTATGATGTCGGCTTCAAAGGATGTGGATAAGCGCTAACATATTTTTAAGTGGTAAAAATATGGCCGTTATTTATGGATTATCGGAAGCAAAATGCCATGTACAATCCATAAGTGATATATTAGCGGAAAAGTTCTCTTGGGGATTATTTACGGTTATTTTAAGACCTGGCTTACATGTAGTTCATTTCCTTAGCATGAATGTATAGCAGTTACAATATCTATGAAAAAAATTCCATATCATAAAAGTGTACAATAGTCAATTGCTCCATAAATCATTAATTTTTATTATGCGTATGCTTACACCGCCGCGCCGGTGGCAGAACCGCGCCAGGCATGAGTTACGAGTACGACAAACATGACAAGGCGACAGACGACGTTCTGCGAATGATACTTCTCATTATTCAAGTAAATATTTTGTGAAGTGCATGGTGAAGTGTTTGATAAAAGTTAATGGGACTATCAAGTTTATAATTCTTTATAAACATGTTATATGAGGCACACTAGCGGAGTTCTTAAAAACAGCACCTCGTTAATCGTAGGTACTATATTTGGAAACTTCGCGATAGCTCACAAATGGTTTAAACATATATTTTTTTGACTTCATAAATATTTTTTATCGTTTCAGTATGTAATTATTTCAGATAACTTCCATAGCGCAAAAAAGGGCAAAACACGAATATTACCTCTGGCCGGTACTACGAGTATAACACTACATAATAATTTACTCCAACTATAACTCAACGTCATCTCATGCAGTCAGTATTGGGGATACATGTATACCCGTATGTTGACAATAAAGTGCTAATAACCCTGTCATAACCTAAGCCACTAAATCCTGTCATCAATATGCAAATTTACTGACCATTGGGAAGACAATGACATTCGTCGATGTTAATTAAGATAAACCGTCGGTAATTAAGTTAAATCAGTTTATGTCGTAATTTAATATTTATTGGAACTGTGCGTAATTATCGAGAGCTTTTGAAATATAATTAAGGATGTGCTTGAGGCAAATGGTGAAGTGAAAGTGTTTTTCTTTTGAATTTGAATGCTGATTATTTTGCCAATGTGTTTCATATTTCTTTGCAGCATTTGTTAGTAATAGTCGAAATTTTTTGCGGAACTGTTTATTTACTTAATAAATGGTGTCAACAAACAGACAGTTCGCACTGCTTGCTATCCGTGTAGCAAATGTGCAGAAAAAAAGTGATATCGGGTTTTAGCCGTAAAATATTGCGCTTAGTATAAAATTAGGTAAGTACCTATAGGTAAAAGTTGAAATAGATAACATATACTAAAGAAAAAACGACGGGGACCTCCGGTGTTCGAGACGGGATTCGAACCCGCATCTCCAGCTATCGCGGCTGACGCCTTAACCAATTTGGCCACCCGTACACAGCGGAACCCGTCGAAATTACTCAAGTATATGTGATCTTGTTTATTTTTAACGGTTTTAGGCACCGTTTTACCAGCTCTAAGGTGAAACACTACGTGTTTGCACCTCCTATATGAATACCTTTCGGGATTCTGATATAGCTAGAGAGTTGGTGCTGCCATCTATGAAACTAAGAACAAATCAAATTATTTTTTATGAAATATTTTTGATTTGCTTTGATTTTTAAGTAGTAATACTACTATATAAATTAAAAGTTGAAATAGATAACATATACTAAAGAAAAAACGACGGGGACCTCCGGTGTTCGAGACGGGATTCGAACCCGCATCTCCAGCTATCGCGGCTGACGCCTTAACCAATTTGGCCACCCGTACACAGCGGAACCCGTCGAAATTAATCAAGTATATGTGATCTTGTTTATTTTAACGGTTTTAGGCACCGTTTTACCAGCTCTAAGGTGAAACACTCCGTTTTTTCATAAGTATATCTTATCTATTTCAACTTTTAATTTATATGGTAGTATTACTACTTAAAAATCAAAGCAAATCAAAATATTTAATAAAAAATAATTTGATTTGTTCTTAGTTTCATAGATGGCAGCACCACCTCTCTAGCTATATCAGAATCCCGAAAGGTATTCATATAGGAGGTGCAAACACGTAGTGTTTCACCTTAGAGCTGGTAAAACGGTGCCTAAAACCGTTAAAAATAAACAAGATCACATATACTTGAGTAATTTCGACGGGTTCCGCTGTGTACGGGTGGCCAAATTGGTTAAGGCGTCAGCCGCGATAGCTGGAGATGCGGGTTCGAATCCCGTCTCGAACACCGGAGGTCCCCGTCGTTTTTTCTTTAGTATATGTTATCTATTTCAACTTTTAATTTATATAGTAGTATTACTACTTAAAATCAAAGCAAATCAAAAATATTTCATAAAAATAATTTGATTTGTTCTTAGTTTCATAGATGGCAGCACCAACTCTCTAGCTATATCAGAATCCCGAAAGGTATTCATATAGGAGGCGCAAACACGTAGTGTTTCACCTTAGAGCTGGTAAAACGGTGCCTAAAACCGTTAAAATAAACAAGATCACATATACTTGAGTAATTTCGACGGGTTCCGCTGTGTACGGGTGGCCAAATTGGTTAAGGCGTCAGCCGCGATAGCTGGAGATGCGGGTTCGAATCCCGTCTCGAACACCGGAGGTCCCCGTCGTTTTTTCTTTAGTATATGTTATCTATTTCAACTTTTAATTTATATAGTAGTATTACTACTTAAAAATCAAAGCAAATCAAAAATATTTCATAAAAAATAATTTGATTTGTTCTTAGTTTCATAGATGGCAGCACCAACTCTCTAGCTATATCAGAATCCCGAAAGGTATTCATATAGGAGGCGCAAACACGTAGTGTTTCACCTTAGAGCTGGTAAAACGGTGCCTAAAACCGTTAAAAATAAACAAGATCACATATACTTGAGTAATTTCGACGGGTTCCGCTGTGTACGGGTGGCCAAATTGGTTAAGGCGTCAGCCGCGATAGCTGGAGATGCGGGTTCGAATCCCGTCTCGAACACCGGAGGTCCCCGTCGTTTTTTCTTTAGTATATGTTATCTATTTCAACTTTTAATTTATATAGTAGTATTACTACTTAAATCAAAGCAAATCAAAAATATTTCATAAAAATAATTTGATTTGTTCTTAGTTTCATAGATGGCAGCACCAACTCTCTAGCTATATCAGAATCCCGAAAGGTATTCATATAGGAGGTGCAAACACGTAGTGTTTCACCTTAGAGCTGGTAAAACGGTGCCTAAAACCGTTAAAAATAAACAAGATCACATATACTTGAGTAATTTCGACGGGTTCCGCTGTGTACGGGTGGCCAAATTGGTTAAGGCGTCAGCCGCGATAGCTGGAGATGCGGGTTCGAATCCCGTCTCGAACACCGGAGGTCCCCGTCGTTTTTTCTTTAGTATATGTTATCTATTTCAACTTTTAATTTATATAGTAGTATTACTACTTAAAATCAAAGCAAATCAAAAATATTTCATAAAAATAATTTGATTTGTTCTTAGTTTCATAGATGGCAGCACCAACTCTCTAGCTATATCAGAATCCCGAAAGGTATTCATATAGGAGGTGCAAACACGTAGTGTTTCACCTTAGAGCTGGTAAAAGGGTCCCTAAAACCGTTAAAAATAAACAAGATCACATATACTTGAGTAATTTCGACGGGTTCCGCTGTGTACGGGTGGCCAAATTGGTTAAGGCGTCAGCCGCGATAGCTGGAGATGCGGGTTCGAATCCCGTCTCGAACACCGGAGGTCCCCGTCGTTTTTTCTTTAGTATATGTTATCTATTTCAACTTTTAATTTATATAGTAGTATTACTACTTAAAAATCAAAGCAAATCAAAAATATTTCATAAAAAATAATTTGATTTGTTCTTAGTTACCTATAGGTAGTTTTCATGAAGTTCATAATCCACGATTCATTTAAACCCTTATTTCCATGTGTAAATACGAATACCTTAGTTAACTTGTTACGGTCTTAGTGATGGAGTCAGACGAGTTTAGGGATGTAAGAACACACGCTATTTTTAGGCTAACACTACAAAAAGTGATGATTATTGCTATTACCTCTACTGGTACTGTCAAAATTAGTTTTCCAGATTATTTTATCGCTATCCTAGGTGATAACTATAACACAAGGTTTTTACCCTAAAAGTGTATTAGGTGATATGTCGGTTATCTAGGCCTTTAACAAATGAAGTTGTGAGTGTAGTGTGCAATTATAAATGAGGGTTGTTTTTCACCTCCCCAATTCTCAAACGCTGGCCTTACCCCCACGTGCAGAGCTGCATTCCGCAGTCTTCATCAGTAAGTAAACGCAAACAGCTCCTGATAAAGCTCCTCACTACTAACGCGAAACATGGGAGCAAGTTTTGATTTAGAAAACGTGACTTGCCCGTTTTAATATATACAATGCCTTTATTGTCTCACGACAGTTTTGTACTTGAAATCGTATACGTTTAGATAAATCTATGTATTTTAGTTTTTAATACTCAGAACTATAGTAAGTATCTATAGATAAATAAATAAAAAATGACAATTGTTATGTAATATTAAAAATGTTTATGGAATAGTAAAATACACCACGTAAAATGGATTTAAATTTAACTAAATTACATCTTAAAAGATCTCACAGTACCTATCGTGTCTAACAGGCTCGCAGGTTTTCCTTGCTAAATGGCACTGCTAATACGTAGTAAAATACAATCTCCCTGAAAGAAATGATGATTAACTTAAACTTAAATGATGATAAGTCTTCAGTGATATATATTAATCATTTCTTCATGAAAAAAGAATTAACACTTAAAAACAACGAAAATCAAATATATAAAATAATATAATTTGATTATTCTATACTTATATATTTCGATAACTGATTCGCTCCATGCATACCGTATCGGCCCCTATCAACAGTCGCTAAAGTTTTAAGACGAGTGTACACCGAAATGTGTTCGATATCATTGGAAATCGCATCGAAATTGCGAATCGCATAAACTCCGTGCGCTATCAACAGTAATAAATCAAATATACGCCGCAGCGGCTCGGGAAAACAAATGAAACGCGGGGAAACTTTCATTCCGCACTCGGAGTGCACTTTGCTCGAAACGTTGACACTTTTAATGGTGGTTCTCGATTTTCGTCGATTCAGTTTTGAGTGAGATGAGATGTTAGTTTTTGTCGTTAACAAACTAGAAAACCACAAAAAATACGTAGCCATGTTTGTTATAATTATAAATAATTCCCGAAATACATTTCATTTGTACTTCAAGTTTCATATCATATCATCAACCGTTATTGCGAGATTAACAAACATCTTCACAAACTTTGACATTTATAATATTGAAGTACGATTACTTTAAGGCAAGATTCTTTAGGTCAGCTAGATACACTTTGATATATTTTTATAAACACTAGTTTTACTATTTTTGGGATATTCAATAACTACTCGTACATTTTTGTCTAATACTTGTATCAGTGTAAAAAAGCTTATTAATAAATAGTAGTTAAAAATTATTGTAAAAGGTATAGATAACTAGCACCTTTCATTCAGCACCATTCGTATATTATGAAAAAAAGTAAAAACTAGATATTTTTTACTTTTTTTCATAATAAACGAATGTTAAAATTAATTCATCGACCAAGGTGAATGAGTTAAATCTAACGGAAATCATAAGCAAAGTATAGGTACTTAACTTACTTAATAACTTACATTAATCTGTGACGCCATTATTAGAATCAGTAGTAAGCCGAGCACAAGTTAGAGACGATAATAATCGTACCTTTTTAACTGTTTTAATTTGAAAGAGACGATAAGTATCTCAGAGCTTCTGACTTATGCTCGACAAGTTATTCGACTTATTGAACGTGATAAAAAAACTGGGTTCTGTACATGAAATTACTTTTCGTTACCAAATAATACCAGTGGTAGCGCGATAGTCTTGTTTACCGTCCTCTACCGGACACTACGCTAACCTCAGACACTTGAGCGCGCAATTGTTTTTGAACATCTGTAAATGTGTTACAGCGGAGTTTGCCTCTATTTAACAACACAAGGCTTTGAGAGCTAAAACTTCTGTTTTAAGGAACTTTTATTTTACAAACTTCCAAAGGAAAGAAAGATTTTAATAAGATTGCAATATATTTTTATTCATATTTTTGCCTGGGAACAACTAGAAACTACAATTATCTAGAAATAATACCAAGCACGAGATTGGAAATTTTATACAATAATATTCTTAATAAACTCAAAAACTCAAAACACAAATGTTTATTTAGTAAGTATGCCACAAGGGCACTTTTACACATCGAGTATACAAAAGAAGAAAACATAAAAACTACACCGATTCTAACCCTACACCTCTGACCCGAGAAGCATTTCGACTTTTATGACCGGCAAGAAACTCGGCGGGACTTATTTTTTCAAAACAGTATTACAAAAGATATCTTATACATATTACATAAAAATGCGTTATTCTTTAATAAAACATATCCAACAATTACAAAAAAAAATTGCCAAAGGAAAAATAAAAATAATTATTAATTACTTACTAGTCCAAATCTGACTGCTAAGAACGAAGCTAACAAAACGTTCGATATGCTTTCTTATCTGAATTGTGTCCTTTATTCTAATTTAGAAATTACAAAATTCGTCATCAAAAGTTTCAATAAATATTATATGTATAGTTATTTTGTTTTCAAAATATACAAAAAAATATAAATACATGCTTATTACAAATAAACCTTATACCTTTAACCTTAATATTCATAACTGTGTATAAAAAACTGATTATAAATATGTAGATTGCTATAGCGTATAGAATACACACTCTTATTTTCATGTTGCAGGAAAATCGAATGTATTAAACTACCTAAGTATCCATATTTAAAAAGTGGGATACGCAGTGGCAGGATTTTTATTTTGATAACTCAATTATTGTGAATTGCTTCATTGATATGCACATATATTTCTTTGTTATTTTAAGATAATCAAAATATAAAATTTTTAATAGAGTTATTTTATGGCAAAAATGACAATGATTTTGCTAACATTTGAGTCCCACGAAGAAACAACTGCACTGTCAGTTAGTCAAGAGGAATAATTACCCATTTATATACGGCGGTAGGGAGGATTTGTTTTATTATTTTGCATACAGAATAAGCCGTCGTGCGGATTGATATGGTGACTAAACAAATATTGCGGTTCAAGATTGACACACGGTTTTAATAATTGACAAACCATTATAACTAGTTTTGATTCTAATGTAAATTTGAATACTGGCACGTTAGATAGAAAAAACGATTACTTAATGACCCAAAGATGACCTCAGAGGCTCTAGTGTAAGTTTTTAACTTAACTTTACGCCACGAACGCGTTTGCATTTCCCATACAAATAACATTATCAATTATCACTTACAGCCCGTTCACACAGGGTTTCCGTTTTTCTGTTCCGTTTTATCGTATCCGTTTTTTTTCATTGATGGCGTATGGAGTTGTATGAGCGACTTCACATATGACACAGTATTCAGTATACAGTAAAAAATGTTGGTCCGCTAAATTATGACATTCCGTTTTGTTATCGAATACTGGTGAACGGAATACGTATCGGTCATATATCGGTACGTTTTACTGCGAATTTATACATTACAGCCCGTTCACACAGAGTCTCCGTTTTACTGTTCCGTTTTATCGTATACGGTTTTTTTTCATTGATGGCGTATGAAGTTGTATGAGCCACTTCACATATGACACAGTATTCAGTATACAGTACATAACAGATTACAGACATTCCGTTTTGTTATCGAATACTGGATGAACGGAATATGTATCCGTCATGTATCCGTACGTTTTTACTGCGAATTTATACCGTTTACGGATACTATTTGAACGGGCTCTCAGTTAATGACGGATACGTTGAACGCTATACGGTGCCTATGTGTGAACAAAGCATACAGTTTTGTTGTATCCGTTAAAACGGGTACCGTAAATACGGAGCCTCTGTGTGAACGGGCTGTTACGGAGACTATGTGAACGGTCTCTCAGTTAATGACGGATACGTTGAACGCTATACGGTGCTTATGTGTGAACAAAGCATAATTTTTTGTTGAATCCGTTAAAACGGGCACCGTAAATACGGAGACTCTGTGTGAACGGGCTCTTACGCGTTCGTATACGTTTTTTTTTACGTCAAAAGAAACTTACACTAGAGCCTCATAATTAAAGAGTACGGTTCACATTACTGAACTGGGTATACTTTAATTCGCCGCAGAGCAACTGGTACCCAAAAACTGGCTGTATTTTGTTCATTCATGTACATGAATTGTTGAGCCACGTGCCTACGTTCGTACTTTAGCCGCGTAATGAATAACCGATGTCTCCCGCCGTTTTTTCACCGACATGTTTACGCTTTTAGGTTACGAGTAGGCAAAACATAAGCAAGTGGCTCAACAATTCCTGTACTGTACAAAATACAGCCAGGTTTTTGATACCATGACTGTAAGAACCTAGAATCTAAGCATCCGGTTGTTTCTATTTCATCACTCATGTATCTACGAGCCGTTGTAAAAGTTATTTATATCGATCCTAAGGAGTGTTTAAAAATATTTATATATACGCATATATGTAAATATCTGAATGAACAAACAAATTACTTATTAGAAATAAAAGGTACTCTATCAGTAAAGTAGATACGTATAAGTATTTATCTTTCACGCAGATCGGTATATATATTAATAAAAAGGAAATAAGCAAGATTGGAAAGACAGCTCTGATATATTTCAGAACTGTTTTTCAAAACTGACTTTTGATAGGAAATAGACCAGGTTCTACGAGTATATAGGGGAAAGTGATGACAGTGCAATAATGAATTCTCTGATATAATAATATAGATTTTTTGAAATCGAACCGTTCTCATATTGGGTAGGTATATATTTATACGTACGACCTATAAGAGATGAGCCTGAAGGGAAACTCCCTATATTTATGTTCGCTTTGTTTTCAGGAATCATTATTAATATTAAAATTTAAGGATTTAAGCAACTGCCTAATATCCAGGATAGTTATTTTTTTCCACACTGTATACATTTGTTAATAGACCGTCATACTAATGACCAAGTGCAATATTTTAGCCGTTTCCTCAAATAAAAAAGTTTCTAATCCTAAAATTTCATATCAATAAACCTGTCAGCATTTCACGAAATGATTTAGGGGTAGGTTTACTGCTCTCTACAGCAGTGTGTCACGGCGCTGATCATTTGCATATGAAAACCGTAACTCTGTGACACGGAAAATTTAATCTTTTCGGTAATTAAATGAGTCTCGCGGCTCGCTGACCCAATTAACGAGCGCATTTTTAGACGACCAGTGGCCAATTAAGTGAAAACGTGATCGGACCCCTCGTTAGCCTTATACATATTATACACTTGGAAATGCCACAGTAGCCTGAGCAGATATAATGAAAGAAAAGTGCAATGAACTAAACATATGATATAATACTTGCTAACAAAGAAATATTTTTTGGGCAATCTTTACACATATCGACTTAATCCTAAGGGTGATGGATATAAGGTTTGCGTTCTAAACAACAACATGTATAAATAATTAAATTCATATACGTTTATAGCCCAGGAACAGATTTTCGTGATAAACACACAAACAAATGTCCAAGCGAGCATTACGCCTATTCCTATTCCTTCTTTATTAAGATATTATATATTTATCAATTATTTTCAGGTATGTTCCTGATTATTTTTCCAGAAGAGCAACATCGTGACAAATCGTAGTGCAAACGTAAAGATGATAAGTATGATTCCCTTATCCTTATATCAAGTGTGCAGTAAGTAGTTTAGCTTCATAATAATTATCATTACAACGTGTATAAATTACAATTCTGTAAATAAAGCAAATTTTAGCTGTATCGTAAAATATAAACATGCCTTTTACCCTTTACTTTCTTCGCGATGTTTCTATAAAACTGTGAAACAATGTCATTTTCGTGTTCAAAAAATAACCAGAAATCTACCAGGAAAGCATTTCACTGGGACGCGTTAAGCAGCTTCGCGGAGACATAAAGCCTGCTACTAAGACAGTCGCACTCAGAACTCGTCTTCCAAACTGCCATCTTATATTTGCCGCTATAAGAATAAACTATACCAATCTCGACCCTATGTCAATACTCACAAAATTGAAAATATTGAACAAAACTACATAAATAGCGCAGTTAATGTTGTTCAGTACTTACACCTACCAAAACACCATTACCTGTATTGAAATTGATGTTGTTACATTATGAGCCGTATTGTGAAGAGTATAAGTAAGGGTAGTTTAAATTGTAAATGAAAAATAAATAAGGCTTTTATAGTTTACGACATATTAAAAACTTTGAGTGGTTGAAAAAAATGAATGTCATACCGTTAAAGAACGTTAATGGACGTAAAGAGTGTTTTGCTATAAAAATAGTTTGATGCAAGAATACTCGTTAAAATGCCAATAAATTGAAGATGTACTAAATAATGGTGGTTAAATCTTTGTTTTGTTTATTTAACTATTGTTCTTTTTATACCTATTTATGTTTTGCTTCATTCATTCATTTTGTTTCATTCTAATAAAAGCAAAGAACACGATAATAAAATAATGCGGTAGTTACATACGTTTCTCTGGTCTCTCACCAAGTTCCTCATTAACTCGAAATGCACTCCTAATCAAGGAGATTTCGAAGAACAATAGTTTCAGGATTTAATTGTGGAAGTTCAGTTTTCTATTTTTAAGTTGGTGCCAAAGTTGGTTGGTGTGGAAACAATGGGCGAACATTAGTAATAAGATCGTCTCGAGGAGCTCTTCGACTTTTCCGATAAGCTGTGAACACAGAGGAGGTATCGTAAACAGCACCTAGACTGACTGTACTAAACCCGTAAAATGCCACTAGCCTAACATTCGGGCGGTCCAGTCCGCGCACTAGTTAGAAGTTTTTTATGCATTTTTCATTTCGCTTGCTTCATTATTTTGTGGCGCATTGTTTCTAAACTTTGTAACGTAAAATGTTTTATCTTTAGCCCTAGAGAGTATAACAAATAATAAGTAATTCAACAAAAATAAAATATCGCATTGATCATTTCCATACATTAGTTACATTTTGATTAGCGACAACTGCAATTTGGCTTCGCTTCTTATAGAAGCTCGTAGGTATTGATAACTTGAAGACTAATGGGAATATTATATTACTGAAATATTATATTTATTTCCAAGTATAAACCTGTATAATACCACAATCTTACAAATGCGATTACTTCAGTTCAAAATTTGAGTAAATTTTCACATTATTTAACTGCATATCTAAAGGTTTAAAGCAGTTTGTATATTGCGTTTAATACTTTTACTGTGCCTTGATTCTTGCCATCGGTGCAATGGATACAGTTGGTTTAGATTCGATTCTGAAAAGTGTTTTAAGATTTTAGATTACGACTCTTAACGTATTGTTCGGCTTTACTTGGTTATCTTTGTATACAAGAAGTCGCACACGTTTTTAACATGGTCTTCCGAAAGAGTTTTCCTGTGCGCTATGCCAAATTAATTTCCCCAAACAAAATACATCGGTAAATTCGGATCATGGATGCTTAAGTTGCGAGATTTAGGATCATACCTAATTCAGTATAAACTGTTACGATCACGATATTTCAAATAAGGGTTCCATAACCGTAACAGTTATGCTAACTGGCTGTCGTTATGAGCGCAATAACGCCTCGAGCATAACTCGGACATGGATACAAGATGTTCCCGTTTTATTAGCAGCCGTTATGAGTTTACTTTGCTTCGCTCGATAATTTGGTGATAACACGTTTCATGAGTCGAGACTGGTGTCATTTCTTGCGATTCTTACGAATAAATGTATAATTTTATTTCTAGCAATCGTGTAAATGGATCTGAAAAACATAACATTTTAATATCTGCTTTCGGTACGAGTACGAAGTACAAAGAGACTAATTAACTAAAAATACATATCCACAAGAATAATAGATGGAGGTCTTCTAATTAGTTCATTAAATAATAGTTTTAATCGTTCAGCACCCAAACCAAGAAAACTACTTTACCCGCTACGAGCGTGTATTACTCGTAGTAATCAGTATAATCCATATCTTCCATAATTTCCCGTTGCTCATGCCTAGTTGTTATTAGCCTTCTCGTGTTTTAATTAACTGCTAAATATAAATGGAAGAATGTTACATCCTAACCAATACCCACCCATTGGAACCAACGAAATTAATTAAACGTATACACGTGCATGCCGACGTGCCCGACACGACGTGTCCGACACGACACGGCACATGCCATATATCAATCAGGAAGACACCGGATCGGGTCCATTTGTTTCGCGATGCCGACGAATTAATAAAGCGTAGTCGTTGTGTTTGTGTGGGCGGTGTATTATACGAGTAGGCAAATAGTATATAAACTACATTTAGTAAGCATAACATCCGTAATGTTTCGGATACCTGCAGAATTGAAATATAGCTCTTTAGATTATAAAATTTGTATAAAATTGTTTTTTTATTATTCAAACTTAATGAGTTCTTAGTTTCGTAAGATTACCTAAGACATTATAATAAATTAACTTTAGCCTAAACAAAACCAGGCACCTCAGGCAGCAGCCTCTCCTAGAAAAAAAATATATTTATTTGAAACAACATAACATTAGAGCGATAGAATATACTGCGATCGGCAACTCGCTTTTCTAGCGAGGCGATTATGGCATTAAACCCTCATGCTGCTAATCGCAGTCTAAGAAATAAGGAATTTGTTCAGCAATGGAATGGTTGAGAATGGTGTTTTTAAGGCTGTCTTCTCAGAATAACGAATCCTTGCTGTTATAGGCGGTTTCTTAAATCAATAGTAGATTAATATTAAATTAGTATTAGCCATGTTATTTACATACCTGTCGCTGTATAATATGATCTGATTTATAAAATCAGACTTTCACAATTTATATTAATGATATTTAGGTATTTAAGGTATAATTGCTGATATTTTGGTTTATGTAAGGTAACTTAGGACTTTTGCTTTCACGCTAACGGGCTGGTGGTGTACATGTAAAGTAGTGCTCCACGTAAACAAGCGTTGGAAAACGTATCAATCTTAACCACTACGGAAATTGTACCTTCCCCGTACTTACATATTCAAAAACAAATTACAAGTTATTTATCCTCCATATTTTACACCCGTCCGTGCAAGAATGCTTTTACATATTCTTTGTTCATAAAACAATATGCATAAGCGCTCTCATCACAAAATACGACTCTTTATTATTACACTAAATACGTACATAGTAACATAGTATATGTACATTATGCTAATACGTCTATCATGTGTTGTACCTATACTATTTAGATTTTGTATACTAATTATTCATACAAACGTTTGTAATCCTAGGTATCCAATTACTTTGAACAACAATGGTATCGATCAACTGAACTGAAATAAATAAAAGAGAGATGACAGATTTTGGGTAGGTTGCATCACACAAGATGTTAGATATTTTTTTTCTATTTAAAAAAAAAAAGTTGTAAGAAGATTAAAGTCGCCTTAGTGCAACTGGCACGTACTACTTAGCGTTTCTATTCCCATACTGAAACTAATACAATATCACTTTGTCATATCAGTATACACTAATGAAAAAAAGTCCGATCATAGCATGAACCAATCCATATACCGTAACAATACTTCAATTTATTACTTAAACTGCGGAAGGATAACTTTCTCATCCAATTTATGGGTTATTTCGTAAAATGTGCTATAGATCATTGCCTCTACCACGGTATGGAGTCCCACGGGAGCACAGAGCACGCAACTCAAATGCCGTGACAGCATGACAGGGTTCTGTAGCGGTCTTCAGTTGTTTCTGTTCTATTGTTGGATTGTCAAATTGAAAACAGAAGCTCGTAAGGCTTAAGCTATTCAAGATTTAAATCACCAATAAAAGGTACCAGTGCACGGTGGTATCGGAAAACCATAGGACTATTTAGAATCATATGCTAGGTTGAAGTACAGTACAAGTAGTAGTGAGGAGTAAGCGTACGAACTACGTACTTATTTCGAAATAAAGATTTTTCATGCGTAACACAGACAGTACTTACAAGTAAAAACCTAATAAAACTCTTAAAAACATGTTTTAGACAATAATTACTTACGAATGAGATGGTGCCCTTTGATTATAGATTTGCAATATATAAATAATTATTTGAACACTTTTTTTGAAACGGTATCTAGTGATTATTAGTATAAAAACAGATTTATTTCACTTTGCATAACATCATATTTGCATTTATTGTTTTTTCCAATAGTAGCAGAGTCCACATTTTTTTAACTGGACCTTTATTTATGCACCATTTCCGCGGGGAGGACTTTGACAAATGCTCGCAATTTTTGCTTCCGCTCATTCCTACCTTCCTTTAGTCGCTGATAACTATCTACAACATTTTGTTTTTACATTCTTATTATTGTTTTATATACCTACCTATATAAATGATACTAAAAAAATAACCATCACTAACCATATGATAATAAGTCGGTAATATAGATATTTGTAATGATAAACTTCAGTGGAATTGCCTTAAAAATAATCATTTCTAGTTAGTAATCTGGTCAACACTAAAGTACCTTCATCTAAATATCCAGCGAATGTTGGAGCACTACTTATAATACAGGCTTTTGTTCCTTTAAACGGTACAAACCCGAATAACCACATGTTATTTTAATTAAACAGTAATTTTTTGGCAAAAACTTGAAAACTGCCTGTACTGATAAATCGTTTAAAAATGAAATAAAAAGTGTATTTTTAATCTCTCAAATTGTAAACCTTAACAAATATTAATCAGATAAACCCTGTAATCATATCTCGCTTCTTTCTTTGCTGTTAGATTTAATTGTAAAGTTTACTTTGTAAAGGGCCGGCACCCGTCATCTGGTAAAGAAGATGGCCGCGCAGTGTCGAGAACTAACAGTACAGAAAGTTTATTATTAAGTAAATTATTATTATTAAAACCTTTTCAAACTACTAATTTATATTCCTAAGGTAGATATTTTTATATAGAATAACTGATAATTTTATAAATAAATCATTTTCGGAATTGACTAGTGATGTTAAAAAGTAATACAAAAGTCTGGTAGCTTTTTTACACTTTTATGATGCCTTTTTTACATAGGTACATTCACAAGTAAGT
Organism: Grapholita molesta; assembly: GCA_022674325.2. Classification (NCBI taxonomy): domain Eukaryota; kingdom Metazoa; phylum Arthropoda; class Insecta; order Lepidoptera; family Tortricidae; genus Grapholita; species Grapholita molesta. The sequence continues at coordinate 19,182,049 of CP053121.2, read as the reverse complement.
ATATAGTGATTGGATTATTTTGTGTTATAAAATTGACTCATTTAGCTAAGAGAGGCGACAAAATAATTTTTTTATCGAGATTTTTTTTCACAATAATTATATTTGAAATCTACGAGATATACCTCCGACAAAAATATGTAGGTACCATAATTTATACCGCCAAATTTTCAAACGTCTTAAATATTATTGTTTAGACTTGAAGTCTCTGTCACTTAATTTTCTTTGATAGAAACCATGAAAATTATGATAGATCTTAAATTGGTGCAAGTTAGACGATTTCTGTGTGTTATTTGAAACTACTCAGAGTTTCGGGAAATTCAAATTCCTATACTGGTTTTTGCGTTAATGTAATAGGTCGCAATGAAATTAACGCAGCGCGAACGAATCTTGAGTTTTAATTAAAGGCGAGTGTCGCCCCGGGCCGCTTCTTCATTACACGACACCGGCGCGAGCGCCACTCTTCAACCCGGTATTTTGCGACGGGACTTATCACGACTTCACGACATTAACTACATGCCAGAAATATAATGACTTTTTTAAGTCACTTCAATTGATCGTATTTTAGGAAAATGTTTCTATAATATTCTAAATAACAAGATGATTGCTACAACATGAGAGTCGCAAGTAAATTGGCGCACACTGTTAAATACAAAGCCATATGACCTCTTTAAATTATCATACCCTCTTAGAGCTCTTTGTAATTATTTAACAAACCAAAAAAATACATAAATCATAGATAATACACAAGTTAAGGGCACCTTTGTTCGCCGCCAGAGTTATTGCTTTTTAATTTGAAACAGAAGGAAAAAAGCAATAAATGACGACAAGACTGCCCGATCCAATTATATTGTAATACTTTGAAATTTTTACGACGCAAGTTTGACGAGCTTTATAATTTTAAAGTCGTAAATTAAAAATACAAAGCTTTGGTAACGTTGGGGACATTTTTTATTTATTTGTACCGGATTACATCTGGATCTATACTTTGTGTAAGATACCTTTTATCTTACATACCATTTACATTAAAATTTTAGATTTATTATTTATAAGAATCCCCTAATAGCCGTCATCACTGCCTTTTATTATTCGAATATTACACGTATATATAGCAATAGAAACTTTTGATCATAGCTTATAATAGTGCTTTTTCATACCATTTACTCGTTTTAAAATTCATTTCTGTTACCAACCGTTCTAAAAGTAGAAACAATAGGTAACGATTCCCACATAATATTAATGAACTTTTCAAAGCAGCGTACATTTTGGCAGCTGTAAACGGACGGATTGGGCTCCAGGCGTGAGGGCATACAGCACTTTAAAATTTATCGAGTTTTCGTGTTTTCCCACCCCTTCGCAGAACGCGACCGGTCGCCTCGCACGGCAGGGCACACCGTAGCCAGCGGCCGTTTTAGTTGGAAGGTTTCAACATTTTTCAAATTTGAATTTGCTCCCGTTGTGACAACGAAGAGTTTATTTACCCGTTTAGGCTAGTTGTATTTTTACAAAAGTTTTTGGTGGGTTGTAGTAGCAGAAAAGTATAGACATGATTTTGTCAACGTGGTTGAACTACTGGCTGAGCCCACCGGAGGGAAGTAGCGTCCTTTTAGAGCGGCGGAACATACCGCGATCGCCAACCCGCCTGGCAAGCGTGGTGATTTATGGGGGAGGCTTACTTCCAGCAATGGACGTCCGTGGCTGGTAGGATTTTGGTGCGGATTTTTTTCATTTTTTGCAATACGACAAAATTGAACTCCAGTTATAGTTCTAACGTTCTAAGTTGTTAGAGGATCGAGACAATTTATTATATAGCTATATTAATATAGATGTTACCTATACAAATAATTGCCGAGGCTTTCGAGTATTTGAGTTTGGTATTGCGTATGTCCTCAATAGAATAATTCCTTACTATGGCATTACCTTTATATTTACAAAAAATCCTTATTATTTTATGGCATATATAAAGTTTCTGTCATTGTATCATAACGGATTTATAATCATAACGGTTACGGTTACCATTACTAGACTGTTGGTGGTAATATAGTTAGAAAAGGACGCGTAATCTAACTCTCAGTAAGAGACTGTTACGCGCATCATGTGCTCACTACTGAAATTGAAGCGATGAATAAATTGTATACCTAACTTCACCTACGAAAATAAAAAATGCGAAAGTGTATATAACGGCAGTATAGGAACGTCGGCATAATGAGTGCTGACATCCCTTTTTTAACGCCAGACACCGGCCAGACAGACAAATAGAGATTTATTGCAAGCAATATCGGTTAATTTTTAGTACAACCCTTTTCGTGCCTTTTTTTATTAATTGGTACTACTTGATAATATAAGTACCTATACTAAACCATTTAAGTAAAGCTGTAGAATATTTTTTACGGCGTGTTTATTGCAGAATAGATAAAATAAAATAAAAAAGTGCAAATACTTATATAAAACGGAAAGTACTGTAACATTTATTTTCAAATAAGAACAAATCAAACACTACTATATAATTTATAAATAGATAACATTGACTTAAGAAAAAGTGACGACGACCTCCGGCGTTTGAGGAAGGATTCGAACCCGCATCTGAAGCTTTCGCGGCTGACGCCTTAACCAATTGGTCTTTTTCTTAAGTATATGTCATCTATTTTCAATTTTATTTATACTCTTTTGGTATTATTAACAAACGCTTATCAAGCGTGTGTGTCGATAATACTCGTTTGTCCCTTTGCGTCTCTTTGATATTTTTGTTTGTTATAAAGGGACAAAATATGTGCCTTTGCAATAATTTCAGAAAAAACAACTCGTGATGTGAAAGTTTTTAATGACCAAATATATGGATATTCCATATTATTTTAAATAATTTCTCAGTTCAATACCAACATATGGGCATTACAAAATTCTTTAAATATTTTGTAGAACAAACCAGCTACGAAACAAATGTGCACAAAAAAGTATTCAGGATACACTTTTCATCAGTTTACTCATTGCAGTCATGAAATCTGTAATTTTTTTGTATATAACAAACATAAACTAAGGTTTCCTATTCATTTAATGAAATCGGATAATTAGTATAAAAATAAAACCAACTAATCATTACTAACTACATTATCCTCAAAGAGAAAGTTATGACATGTTACCATCACAAAAGACTATCAATACGCCTCGTTGTAACTCAAGTCACGGCACAGACTGGCTACGAAGCCTGGTCACAAGCTCGTTAGTCCACAGCAAACAAATTTGATTACCTAACGAGCTACAGTTAGACGCGTCTAACGTTTGGACCCACTCCGCTTGAAGCACGTTTCAAACAAATTAAGACTTTCCGCGTTAAACGCAAAGTAGATTTAAAGTGAAAGGAGGATTGTGAATGTACTTTCTATGAGAAATATTTTGTTACATTTATCAGTGCACAGAAAATTATAGATAAGGTACTAATAATAATGTTGGTTAAAATCTGGGTTTCGGTCGAAAAATCTGACAATGATCACACTGCTCAAACGTGTTGAATAAACATTATTTATTTAAGATGTATTAAGATATTTCGAATGTGTAAAATGGCGAACTATTCCTAATTGACTTTTCATATACGATTTCATACCTTTTTTGTATATCAGAGAGATATGACTAACATTTATATTAAACTAACTTTTCCTCACGACTTCGTCTTTATAAAGACGGGCATGGCTGGCCGACGAGTACGGTTGCAGGATAAAAATTATCCTATGTCCTTTCTCGTAGCTCTCCATATCAAATTTCATCCCAATCGGTTCAGCGGTTTAAGCGTGAAAAGGTAACAAAAAGACAGACAGAGTTTCATAATATTAAGTATTAAGTAGGGATATCACTTTACACTTTTATTCACTCGAAATTGACTAAATTTACTTAAGAAAACTATTAAGTATAGCAGTTCGTGTAGTAGTTACTATTGCTTAACAACGCGTGACAAAGCGACTATGTTAATATATGTAAATACATAGTCGCTTAAGAATATGATTCCCATATTTATTAAAGTAGGTAATAATATGGTACATATTTTTGTTTTCGCTGGTCCTTGACGAGTTTTGCAACGCACTGTAAAGAAAATAAAATAAACAGAAGTTCCGCCATCACAGTTAACATGTCACAAAAGCAGACGTGCCTGAAATACTGATATAGACAGTTTCATGATTCGCTTTTTCATCGTTTTCCGCTAAGAGCCCGAAACAAATTAACGGGAAGAATTATTTTATGTTTTTTTAATGCACACAATGACTGCCATTGTCGACCACTTGTGCCTCATTAAGAAGAAAAAAACAATTAAGCCGTATGCACCTGAGCAATATTAACTTTACCATCATTGAATTGTACACTTTAGTCTAATAATACGTCCCAAGGATCACAATTGCCTGAATATAATGATATCTAGTGCAAGTTTGAGTTGGTTCCCGCATCGTCATACATACGTCACTCGTTCACAACTCCGGGCGATTCCTTTATGAGCATTGTGAAGTTTAATCCGGTCGTGAATGGCATTGTTTAAGGCTACGCCAAAGGGTCCGTTGTGAGTTCAGCGTTCTGTGTCGTTCATACGCTGAATTACTGTGCTAAGATATAAGTATATTTATATATATTTAGGTACTGAAAAAAATGGTATATCCCAAATAATTAACAACGTACAACAAATAACTCATTTCGCCATAAGGATACGCAAATCGGTCGGTTGTGAACAATTTTTCTAAAGTATTATATATTTTACTTATTAAATTTAACAACTGAAAACAATGGGATATCCCAAATAAATAAATAACGTCATAATATTTGAAACAGCTCGTGATTCTGTGATAAAAGCTCATTAAACAATCCCATTAAAAAATAGACAGTTGTATAGTAATACAACTACTTATAACTAAAATGCTCCGCCGATGTATCGTCTACCACTTAATACACAATATCTGTCCTGGGACATGAATTATTATATTTAAAACAGGGAAAACCACTGCACTTAATAAGAGCTTCTTACATAACTATCTGTAAAATTAATTTATTATAGTACAATATAATAGTCTTTATTGAACAACAATAAATACAAATTTCAAATGCTAGATTAGACGTAAAACACTTGGCGATAAACTCAAAAATAAAACAAAATTCAGACAACTTATATTTTTACACAAGAAATACAATGCAATGCTAAAGAAGTATAAAGTTATGAAATTGTAAAACAAAAAATATCCTCTTCAATTTTAACGCGTTTTAAAGTATACTTTTAACAGTACTTAGTTCTTTGGTAGATTGTTTGGAAATTCGAGTGTCCACCGCGCTGTTCTTCAAATTTTAGTGTTTGGAGAAAATAGTATCCTGGTATATTTGATAACGACTCGCATGATATATTTGCTGCGGTCGTTCCTTTACTGTATTATAGACCTTCATTCCCTATTTCCAGATTTCTAACTTCGAAACAGGTGAGAGTTGCTAAGCTAAAATTTTTGCTGTCGTACAGCAAACATTTATCAAAACGTGAATAGTCGTAGCCGAGAAACCGCTATTGGTAGACATAAACCATCGATATTACTGTCACAGTTTAATTAGAGAAATTAGAAGGCTAAGCCCTCGTTAGATCACGTATAGCCCAGATCTAATTTTTTAATCTTTAGTGATTTACAAGGATAACATGAAATTAAGGGCAAAACTATGCATCTGATAACATATTGTACTTACTGAGGAAGTGCTATTTTAGTATCTGCTATTTTTTTGAAGTTCGAATGACTTGTTTCATAAAAAAAAACATAGAGACAATTTTCAATACAATTAATGTCATGGAACGAATGACCATAAAATATTAGTGTTCTCATAATCTCATTACCAGAGCTGTAGCGCAAAAAACTACGGTAAAGGTACTCGAGCTTAAAGGTTGCCTTACTAGATTTGTAGATTTCTAGAATAAGGGCCAGATAATAATGACGTTGATATAGATAGACAACATGTTTCAGCAACAGATTACGCCTCTACAGACGACACTCACGAGTCGACACAGTCGCGTTCTAATGAAGATTCAGAAGGCTTAAACTATTGTTAGGGTTTTTCTCTTATTACTCTCAAAATAAATTCTTAGTTTTTTTTTCAAAAATACCAAATGAACAACTACATATGTATATTACAAAATGATTACAAATAGTAACTAGTCAAAACCACCCCTTGTCGCTTCTGGTCCAAAAGTGCCATAAAGACATTTATATTTTATTTTTCGAAATATATTCAAAAATAATATAAACGTTTTAGGAATAAAATTATCAATAAAAAAAAATATACTTATTGACATTCATATTGTTTGTAGCTCGACTTCTAATAATTTCAAAAAGTTTTTGATTGAAAACTAACAAAAGCAATGTCATAAACATAAATTTTGAATAATATGAAAAACACGATATAATTCCTATACAGTTGTTTTATTCCATGAATAATTATAGCGTATACAGACGACAATATTATAAAATAATGATTAAAAAAAAATATTGGTTGTTTTTGGTCGTCAAGTCGACGTCATCGAAAATTTCTTTATCAAACTGATAAATTGGAGCTTGGTTTTTGCATCTGTAGAGGCCTTTACTAAGAATATCGAGTAATTTGTTGATCGCGAGATGGTACCGGAGATTGTGGATCAATTAAGAGAACTGGTTGCCGTCAGTGTTGAACGACTCGATAACGTTGATTGGGTGATTAAGTTGATTAAATCCGATATCAGGGCAGATCATGTAAATATAGAACCGGATAAAGTAAAACATGCGCGTAAAAAATACCCGTGGAACAGAATATGCAGGGATGCGTAGCTGACTGGGGTGGATAGATACACAATATAGTCACTTACAATTTTTTACTTGGCTTCCGATTATTCGTATTTTAAATTATGTAGATCGAAGAATACGAATACGAAATCAAAATATTTGATAAAAAAAAAAAAATTGTTCTTAGTTGCCATCTATGGGCAACACCATCTCTGTTGTTATATCAGAATCCCAAAAGGGGTTCATATAGGAGGTGCCAAAAAAATAAAAACAAGATTACATATGCTGGTTTAATCCTGTCTTTTTCTGAAGTATACTTTTAAGATGTCATTTATTTCAATTTTAATGCAAAATTTTAAAACATCTAGCATTAAAAGAAAATACTATTGAAAGAATAAAGAAAAAACATTATTCTTTATTCTCTATACAATTATGTACAGACCCTTTGTCAGACTTGTGAGATCAAATTCTACTATCTTGTAAACTTATGATTCCTCAATCAAATTATCCTTCAGAACTAACAAATTCTACAATAGTTTAAACAAACCGCCTCAGGGCTATCCAGGTAACACTATTAAAGCCATGGATCAAGAAATTGTCAAGTCTTCACAAATATTATTTCAACTACTAACTAAAGATCTCTAATCGTGACCCATGGCCTGGTCAGTCAGGTGTTAAATTATACTGGTTGGATGTTGTAGTTGAAATTTGATAAGCAATTTTCGAGCTCTGCGCATTTATCCCAAGTTAATTGAGTGACAGACAGACGTTTATTTGACACAGCTGTAGTGTTCGTCTATTTTGCAGCATATATACCTAAACAGTGTCTGCCGTATTTTCTTTGTTTTCAGCTACTAGATGTCGTAGTTGCCCTGTGCTCGAGTAAAGTGTAAAAAATTGTTTATATTTTATTACAGAGCGTACCTATGTATATCTTATCATTCATATTCATAAAAACATTCAAATGTGATTATGTAGCCTTAAAATCTACAAATCTATGGGTAATATTCACCCTTGCGAGATTTATTTTGTACGTGTATATACTGTTACTAATTAAAGAGCAGAGGTGTCTGACACCGATCGCCGGGAACATGACAAAATAACTTTAACATCTTCTCTAGAAATACATAACCTATTATGGAAATTTACGACACGTACTGGGCAATTCTTTAACAGGAAAAAAAGCGTTTTAAGCGACACCATTTTATTTACGATCACTTTACGAAATGCTGTTAAATACGTTAACAGCCACATCACTTACACAAATTCGTAATAATATTATCGATCGTTTTCTTTAAAACAAAAACACAGGTGGGGTATTTTCAGATACGGTAACATACAGACCGTTATCAGTAATTTAATGGCTGGCTGAGCATATATGTTTACTATTTCGTGTTGTTCCATTCCATCAGTCTGGGGACAACAGATGTATAAGTATAGAAGATTTGTTAGACGGACCGTGTTACTAGATAGTTGATGACCCACAATGTTTCAATATTAGAACAAAAAGTTTGTAGCTTTAATTGAATAGTAATTGAACTTTTGATGAGAAATAATAATTATTTTTTTGCTTCGATGTTATTACTATGATGGGTTACATGATTAATATTTACGTTTAAGTAATCAAAATATTAAAATTAAATAAAGTACCTAGTTTTTAAAATAATCTTCATTTTACTAGAAAACCACTGCAAGTACACATTGAGTTAGCTGTATCACGCTGTGGCAGGATGGTGTGTAACTAAGTTAAGTGTGACGCAGTGCATTTCCTTGATATGTTAGGTGAGGGAGGGATTTATATGACGATAGATTTAGATTTAGAACCACTTTTATTAAAAAGAAAATTTGGTTCTATAAATGATTAAATTGAATCATTTAAGAACATTTAAGTTTCTTTTAGTACACTACAATTTCTTTTAGTTACTAGGTCTTTAGTTTACGAGTATAATATTTGTAAAGACATAGGTGATAGATATTTTAAGATTCTAGTAATTTTTAATTCGTTAGACGAATGTGGAATGCATTTACAAATATGAAAGATCCTACCATAATAAAAGGATAATATTAGCCTTTCAAACTAAAGAAGCATTAAAATAAACCAATCCTGCTTTGGTGTTGGTGAGATAATTCTCTAGAAGTCTGAAACCAACCGGAAACTGTGCGTCCCCTCCAGTCCCACTCTGCCAGCTATGGGTATTAATTCTGCATATTCCATAATATGAACGCGTGGTTAATACGCTCTCAACATCCATACATCATACTAACTACGCTAAACGGTAATGCGGGGGTTACCCGCGACGCTCTTTCGGCAGTCGTCGTGGTAGTCGTTATAAAATTCATGCTAATTGCGGCAGGGAGTGACGGTCCATTGACGGTGTCACTCCGTAATGGCTTTTAAGAAATGTAATAAATTATTCTACGCCGCCGCCAGGTGACGCGCGACTCGGATGCGGTGTAGGGGGTGAGAGTTGTCGTTTTGGAAGCTGCTGTTTGACAGTTCCGGATGTTAGTACATAGAGGGATCCAAAGTAAAAAATCGTATGTGTGATTTTTTGTAAAAAAAAATAGATTACAATATCTTTTGTAAGATTTTTTGTGCATTTGTTCACAAAAAATAATTTAAGTGATATTTTTCAAGGTAGTAATAAAAAATCTTAAGTATAAATGAATTATCACTCAAGCTTTGCCCTAAATGAATTCAGCAGATTTTGTTATGTAGAGACTTTGTATTTCTGTTGGTTATAGACCTTACCTACTAATAATAAGACTCTTGGTTGCTCAATAGTTCTAACGCACAACATGTTAATTTAGTTATTTCGATAAATACCATCTAATTACTAGATGTAGCAATGCAATCCATTACACCGATGTCAAAATCCTGCCTTCAAAAAATGGCATCAACTCCCCGAAAAGTAATTCCAGATAATTGTGGATAGCTTCCCATCACTCGGACCAAGCTCTGGCGTCAGACGCGACGTGCTCTTATCGTTCCCGGAATTCGTCTTTTACTAAGTATTTCACAAAAAAAGATATCTTTTTCGGAGGGCAGCTTTGTTTTCTTTAATCATTGTGAGCAATTCGCTGTCTCGCGTGTCACTTTAATAACAGAACCGCGGTTCATTTATATTTTACGACAGTCTTTACAAGCCAACTTGACTTTTACAATCAGTATATACTATATACATGTCCATGTTATGTCAACATTAGATTTGTGCTGAAAAGGGCAGTATAACCTAACGCTTGGTTTTGAATGATCCTACAATGCGGTAGTAGGTCTAGCGGTTAGCATTCTGTTGAGAACTTTTAATTTTGTAATATGCTAAAAATACATTTCGGTACTGGGTTGTGTTGTGGTATTACAATTTTTAAACCACCTATTGGCTAAGGCGTCAGCCGCGATAGCTGGAGATGCGGGTTCAAATACTATCTCGGACGCCGGCGGTCCTCGTTACTTTTTCTTAAGTATATATCATCTATTTTCAATCTCAAATTTTTAAACCTTTTATCCGCACATTATCATCACTGCCGTGTGATGCTGGCTGACTAGAATAGCACCATCCCATCTCCTCACGCGGGTGTCGTAAGAGGCGACAAAGGGAAAATCCTACGGATGGGCAGCAGGTTCCGTCGAAACCCAATCTACAGCTACTGCGGTCGCCAACCCACCGGCCAAGCGTGGCGACTATGGCAACTACCCCCCCCCAAGATGATACAAGTCATATTTATGGGAGGCCTATGTCCAGCAGTGAACTGCATACGGCTCAAAAACTATCATCATTATCCATATAATCATTTTGCATACACTTCACTACTATATTTTACTTTGACAAGAAAAATTGTAAGTAGATACAACTCCCCTTGCTAGCACATTGTACATCAAAAACGTGCATCGCAAAAGGATTAATACAGTACAATCGGGAACCCGCTAAATGATACTGTAATGAAATTTAATGCCTCATGTCTCATTCATATGATAACATTAACCAGATGAAATAAATAAACACCCGTACAACTTATAATGTGACTAACATATCACCCAAAACTTTACCATACCAGCTCCATCTGTAAAATGTAAATTAAAATTAAAGAGAGGTCATAATGTACACATATACAGAAGGCATAAACCTGCTTCCATCTGTGAAGTCTAAATTAAAATTAAAGAGATAACGCGCACACGGCAGTAGGTCGTATGTCTTCACTCAAGGCAGTGCGCCTTGGGGATCATCCATCCTCGTTAATAATTAACGTTGTCAAGTTGCGTACGTCACGAAGAGGGGGATGGCCTACTGGATTAGGGTTATCATAGGGACCGGACCGATAACGACGAACAAAACTTTAACAAATGCCACCGTTTATTTAGAATAAAAAAGTGTATGCGTCTCTTTGTTAGGCTGATTAATTCACTGATTTCACTATCTTGTAAGGAAATATAAGAACTTAGCGCTACTGTGTGAGTCACAGTAGGAAAACACAAGTCACATGCCAAATATTTTGATTCTGGTTATTGCATTTTTTCTAGTCGGAACAGAAACGGTATATGCATTTAGAGTTAGAAACTATGAGACTATAGTGTGTTTGTTTACTTACGAACGAATGTTTCTATTTATGTCAGATAGATTCTCGTATTGTTTGTTCGCAAGTTAACATCATAGAGCAGCATCTGGCCAGCAATTTACTGGTGACAATGTTAAAGATGTTAAATATATCTCATTAGCTCATTGGTTTTGTACTGAGCAGTAGGTACCATCCCATAATGACACTCTCACTCAATGTTGCTTTCATTCATGGAACAGTCAATTAACGTTCATTAACTACCAGAATAAAACAAAGCACCTGCTGTCCTGTATTCTCCGAAATTCAAAGGCAACAATAAAAATAATCAGAAACTGCTTCTACCGTCGCTAAGTACAGAACATTAACAATTCAAACACTTTCGTGAGCAATAAATTAACTCCGCCGTACACTGGGTAAATCAAAATGGCGTCGTACGTAATACTTCAGCGCGTGAGTGGTGTAAGCCAACACGGCATAGCGGTTGGGGAGCTTCAACGTTTAAAGTAAAGAAACCGGGAAAAATAAAACAATTATTAATGACCGATAGCATGAAATTTCTTTAAAGCATGAATAGCATGAATTTGAAGATTATTAGTAATGAGCAGTTTTGATAGCATATAATATTTTCTGATTTAGAAGTAGTAAAAATATAAACTGACATTTCGAGCTTTCTAATTATGATAACGAAAAATTTAAAAATATGTTTACGCGGTTTTCGTTCGCTGTAAATAATAAAAAACACATTATCAAGCCAATCGCATGATTAATGTGGTACTGAAACAAAATAATATTTAGGTATCCGGTATCCCTACAATCGTACCCTAATTTATCATTAGTCTTTGTGATATTACCAACATGGGCAGCTAGTTCGTTCGCTCGCGCCCTGCCGTGACTCAGCCCTGCCAGCAGCAGTTGACTGTTTCCCTTGACTTCCTGCGTTCCACTTCCTGGAGACGTCACAGCCTGTTGTTCGGCATGTGACTCCACCGTAAAAGTACCGTTTTTAACTGATTCTGAAAACTAAATATACGGCTTAAATCGCGATTTAATCCGTTTTAGTTGTTTTATTTCATGAGTAATTATCGCGGCAACCGAAGACAATATTAAATATACGGCGTTGAGGAAATTAGGGGTCTATGACCTGAATCACTGTAAAATATTCAAACTTCGTTCAGAGTTATGATTTGTGAAATTATAAATACCTGACATATATTTATATCAATAGTATAATATTTTGATTAACTTTAAGGTAGTCTCTAACCTAGCATACTTAGTAAGAATAGTTTTTGAATGTTATTAACAAATAATGACATTACAAATAACAAGAAAATATAATAACAAAATATCTAATAATCCAGAAGGTTAACCACAATACCTACTCTAAAAATTGGCTTTGCATTACTCCAGGTGCCCATTATGCTCGCCAGGTTGCCATGTTGAACTCAATGAACTGCCTCTGCACATGAACGAGAGCGTGGATCGAGGACCCTCTCTTTAAAGCACCTCCCAAGCTGCCCTAAAAAAAATTGCCTCGGAACACCAACAAGCATTGGTCTTCACTGCCAGGGGTACAAATAAATAGTTCCCGGGAGATGCATGTTTCTCGCGCTGCCGAACTACCGGCGCCTCAGCCGCAGCTCCTGCAGCACGCATGGTTCGCCCAATCAAGTGCTGATGCACTTGGCGTCTCACAACAAAATCTTACCCATCTCCCACGGGATCAGTGTTGGCCCATTCGGCCGCCTATCAAAGCGACTAAATCGTCAAGGTGCTCTAGCACACACAATATAGCTGCCGAGACCAACGCCCGCCGCACGATATCATTCCGGGCATGATGGCGTGCCTACCTTCCTGCATACCGACAACAGCTGAAAATGTGATGGCTATTACTCTCTACTATTGAGTCACAAATACAAACATGCTGTTCACAGACATCGCAGGCCAGGACAAGAGCCACTTCAACGCGCACAAAGTCGTTGTCGATAAACAAATATTAGACATTTTGACAACAGGCCTGTGTCTAATGGGTAGTGACTACCTATGAAGCTGGCGGTCACGGGTTCAAATCCCAATGAGGGCATTTATTTGTGTTATACGCACATATAATATTTGTTCCTAAGTCATGAGTGTTTTCGGTTTTTAAGTATTTGTTTATAACGAGCTGAGTACCAAAAACACAAGCCTTCTTGGGTTTACCGTGGGGTTCAGTCGATTTATGTAAGGATATCCTTACAATACTTATTTATATAGTACAGACGAAGTAGCATATGCAAATATGTTTATTGGTTAAATAATCATACAGCTTACTCAGTTATTAAGAATTTGACATGCGCATAAAACGTTTTGATAAAATGTTATAAAGCGCAACCCTTGCAACTCCCTGAAAAGCGCGTGGCCTGCTCAGAATTTTCCATTTTAAATCATCGCCCTTCTAGGCACTTCTCCATTTGCGAAATAGCCGCCCGCCTATTAAATGTCTATTTTTCACATTCAAAACGTTCTCGCCCCCTTACGAAACAGTTGATTTTTAAGGGTTTGCATTGGGGTTGCAAAGATTTGGGCCGTTTTCAAGAACGCTGTAAGATTTCTATAGTGGCTGTTTAGATAAATGAGATTTCAGCTTTGTGTTACCGCCATTGCCGCCATTGCTTGGCTAAAGGGGAGAATGTGTGAAATTGGATTGAGCAATAACCATTAGTGCATTTAACTAAAATCTATGTCTGATAATGTAGCTTTTTAATTTTATCATATATATTTGTATTCACTTACCAATGTTACGCCTTTTATACTATTTGTCTAGTCAAGACATGACAATATAACCGTAAGTATGTATCACATTAAGTAAAAGTAGCCTCCTTAAAGCCTCATTTACGACCCTTTAACTAAACAGATTCGTTTTTCTTATTATTTTCAATATAATAATTATTATTATTTATGATTCATACGCATCGTTTAAATATATGATCACACATATTATTTATAGAAAACGTATTTTCCTTCGGGCTATTCAAATAGAGAAATATTAGTTTCCCTCTATTAATACATTATAATATCAAAAACAAAGGTAAAGTAACAAACCTGATAGACATTTGAAAAAAGCCAAAGGCGGGTAATAATTTATTCAGAACTGAAACTGAAACTTCGGTTGCGGGTGTCTGTCAAACAAAGAAAACATACTGTAGCGTTCCTGCTACATTCACTCACAAACTTGAGTAATAATTTATTACTTAATGGAACCTGTGACTTCTTACATCATTGAAATAAAACTCGTATTACTACTATTATATTAACTATTTTATTAGAGATTATTCCTTTTAGAGAAGTTTCAAGAATGTTTTGCAATTTTTTTTTCGAAAGTTATGAACTAGTTAAGACAATGATTGCTGCACCGCTAGTTAAATAATAACATGTCGTAAACGACATGAAACTATATATAGAATACTTATATAGGTACGCTTAAGTTAGTCAGATTTACATAACAAATTTAATGCAGTAACTGATAATAGTAATAAATAATTTAATTTAACCATTAGCGTATTTATTCAATGGAAGTATTTTTTATAAATGCTAATAGCTTTTCATGTTTGTTATTATTCTCTAGCCACTTTCAGATAATCTGACAAATAAAAACTCTAAATGAAATGGAATTTGAAAAGGAGAGTAGACACTATTATAGGGTATGAATAAATATATGAATAAATTAGGTATACGACTGTGTTGTTATCTTAACACCAAATGAATAATGTACCTACGGTAACGAAGTACCTATAGGTATATATATATATATATACCTAGTCACTGGTCCAAGCGACTAAAATAGATTATAGTTACCAAGATGAAGCCACAAAATAATTGTTCTAATTAATTTCGTTGTCTGTCATATACCTTGTATACATGACATAGTCAAGCGTGATACTAAATATTTCTGTTACTTATTTTGATTGACGAATTTATTTATATGTTTTACCTTGTGCGTGTTGTAAATCCCCCTGTACTTATGAGTTTTGGAAGTTATGGTAATGTACGGCAAAAAACATTTTTCTTCGTAGTTGAAATAATACAATAAATAAGGCTTAGTAAGTAATTGTACACAAACAATTAACACGCACACGAACAATAGAAGCAAACTCGGGAAGTACGCTTGCGGATTAAAATAATGAAAAACCAATAAAAAATAAATAAATAATATAAATAAATATTTCGGGACAATCTGACACAAATCGACCTAGTCCTACGGTAAGCCCAGTAGCCCAAATAGGTAGTTTACATATAAAAACAGACCTTTCGAAGCCATTTTCTTAATTTACTTGTCGTCTAACTGTTGTGCATGCTCCACATAGAATGTAAGTAATTGGGTCCTATCAATCGGCCGGCCGAATGCGGGTGATACGTCGCCTGTTGCTATCGACACCCGCATTTGTTTCTATAAGGGCGGCCATTTTTCACATCCTTACTGATTGACAAAGTGTTATTTATCTATATACGTAGTAACTGATTACCGAGGGGATAGTTATAGCAATGCATCAATAAGGCTATAAGGGAACATCAGATTAGCGCTGAGTTGTACATAAAAATTATATCAATGAACAATAAAGACATTACTTAATATGAGCAAAATTTGTTTATTAATCCTTGGTTTTCCTTTTCTTAAGCGGAACTCCTTCCTCTTAAGTCAAAGTAGCAATTTATTTGTAATTATTAATGTAATAAATACTTATAGCATCAAAAGTAAAATTTTAATAGTGTGCTGTGAAAAATGCCAAGAAGAATCAATCTCATGTACCTATTTCTCTTAACTGTATTGCACAGGACATGAGTTTATATCTGGTTACACGTTGCATGTTGTAAAGTAGTCCATCCCAGCATGAATATTATTTTTACTTTAACGTCCACCGAATCTCTCGAATCTCGATGTGTTCAAACAAGTCAACTCAACTTATTATGCTAATGATCGAACAAACCTATCTAACGGGACATTTAAATGGCGGTTAAAATATAAATACAACGTTGAATTGGGTGTTTTATACACACGCTATGGCACAATTAAGGTTGTTCACGGGTGCCACTGAATTAATTTAGGAAACTATAAGGACAGCTTCTGATCGTGAGCCGATAAACGCTTCATCTAGTTAAAATTTCTTGATAGTTACTTTTTTAAATAAAACCTTTTACTTGTAGAAATAATTAATTAAATATTTTATTATTTGCATGAGTTTTTTTTATTATATATAAATAAAGTGCCCCATTAAATAATTTTAATAAGTAGAAAATTAAGAACTTCCATTATCAGCTTTTATCGCGGAACCTTTGAGGCTGATTTAATATGTTCGAACCGTTAAAATTTTTATCGCTATCTAAAGTAAATTACCCTGAAGTCAAACGACCACCGGCAGGTAATGTTGCCGTTTATGAAAATCATAAATTCCACCTTTACAACTTAATGTTATGAGATAGGTACGTAAGCAAATGTTTGCCAACCTATCAACAGATTTATGATTCAAAAAAACGCTTGCTTTAATGAGGAGATAAAAAATATGACGTTTTGATAAGTGTTTATGGAAAGCTTCGTACTCGTTTATTTATTTTTACGATTTCATAACGATATTATAAACATTATATGAAAGCGGCTTTATAAACTGAGCATCAATGTATGATATCTAATTTCATATTGCAAAATAAAACTGTTTACATATATTTGATATATTATTTGCTGCCAGGCAGACATTGCGACAAATTTTAGATACATATCTAAAAGTAATGGATGAGTAAGACCATGGTCTTATTCATCCACTAAATGTTCCCCTACGAGGATCACTTTACCATAGACAGCGTTGCTATAACGAGTTTACACATCCATTATATCGACGCACAAAAAAGGGAAACGTAAAGAGGTTTGTTTATCCTTGTCACACGTTCGGCTGCTTTGGCTTGAGATAAAAGTGTGTTTGTTTTAACAGCGCTTTGAAGTGCGTGATTATTTTCGCGTGAAAGTTTCATTATTGAAGTTTCATATGATTTCGTTCATCAGTAAAGTTTTAACATTCAATTTCCTCGTGTAAGACTTGAAAGACATGCAATAATTAGGTAAGACGCTTGTATAATATACATTTAAATTTTCAAGGAACAATCCTCTTGTGTTTACTTTATGTTTCTGTTATTTACCTTCAATTCTACAAAGCTAGAATGATTCTACGAAGCGGGTTCGAATCCTGACGAGGTCTTTAATTTGTGTGCCACAAATATTTTTAACTTGGTAATGTATCTGATTCATTTATTTAAGCACTTAATTAAATGTCTATTATATCCTCGTATATCGCCGTCTAGTACCGTAGTATCGTAGTAGTAGTATTTATAATTTTTATGTATTATCTTAATAATTAGATAAATAAATATATAACAACACAGTTGTAAGTAGAACCATAAGACACAAACTTAATTTTTTTTTTTTATTAAAATAGCACATAAGAATTTTATTCAACAATTTGGGCGATTTCACGGATCGTTATTTATAGTCAAGTGTTGGTCACATTTTTATAAAAAATCGAAAGCTGGGCCATTTTAGTTTAATAGGACAGAAGAAGTGTCCCAATTTTCAAAATCCACTTACGCTACTTTTCCATAGGCACTTTGTATGGAAATAGCGTAATGGAATTATAAACATGCTAGGTATTTATTAGGAAACTTTGTGACACCTATTTAAAATGGATTCGACATACGATTTTGATTTGAAATCCGCTCAACACTTTAATTCAACAACGGTTTGTGAAATGTGCATTTAAACATGATGCATTATATAAATTTACATTGTATGGTAGTCCTAATGTCGCCTCCCATTCTTACAAGATACACGTCCCTATTATACACCAAAGTTCATTGATAATATAAAGTTCGAGTGGGGGCGTGTGGGAACAAACCGAGACGGTCATGGCGCATTGCCTTCAAGCGCCATGGGACGACTAATTTCGATATTTGGAGCTTACTTGGACTTATAGTAAGTAAAAGCCTGACAGAGATTTCAGACTATTAAGTAGGAGATACCTATTTCATAGAAGTAATAATTGTCTTTGACTGTGTGAATTATCTCTATACAAGGACCTATGGTCCTTGATTATTTTTTTAGGTTTTTGGACAGAATAATGGTGCAAGCATGATGTCGTGGTTCCCACATTTATTCTGAACAACTAACATGGCCGGAACGGACCGGAAGAATAATAATATAGTTTGTCAAAGGTTTTGTAAGTCGAGGAGTTTTACAAGGTATGGTAAAGCAAAGATAAAATAATCATATTCTATTTTTCTCGCAGTACTACCTACAAATTTCTAATACTATGTATGATCCCAAAATAAGGGATGAGTATAGGTCTTTCGTTTCCTGTTACTGCAAAATTTTGGTTTGCCTGACTAAAACTCACTGAAATACTGAACTCTATAATTACCAGTATCTGGTCATATTACTTTACAAAACATTAAACTTCAACAGTGCAAGTATAAGTACAATTCACATAACGAAAATTTCATCGATACGACAAAAGCCATGCAATTATCTATCTTACGTGGGGTAAAATAAAGGTTTAATTATACTTTGGTACTTAGTTATGCAGCACTAGTTGTCAGTGTATAGTTCACAGCAACCAAAACCGTAGCAGTTTTAGCTATTATTACTATACCAATAGAATGCATTGTAACTAATCCGTCGCGGACGTCAAGAGTCCTCTTGTTTTGTATTGTCATAGAATTAATGTTGCTGTGTAATCAGCTGTGAACAGTTGATTATTTTAATGCTTTGTCTGACGCCATGGCGTCCGGCAGGAAATGAACATATTAATTTGTGTGCCACATCATTGACCATGTGTTGAAAAAATGTGATCAGCTGCGTTAGCTGAAGCTTCAAAGCTTTATAACTATTATATCAATATTAGTACAATGATAGTTATAATAGATTAAACCGGACCATTTTTTAGATACGTATCTTTGAATGTCTGCCAGATATTTAAATATTAAATGTACTTTATATTTTATAAAAAGTCATTATTTGGACTGCAAATAGCTTAGTGCCAAACTTTGTATAATGTGGGACCCTTTAATATTACCGAGAGACAAAAGAATATTGTAAGATTTTAGTAAAATATAGTTTCAGCACACATCTAATTTAGATAAGAGTTTTAGATAAACTGTACAAATCACTGCTAACAAAAACGACGACTCTGCATAGCGTCTTTCAGATGCAAATGGCTGTATTAAATTTGCAATTTAAACCTCGATAACGCCTACCGTTTTAGTTCAAGCGAGCAGAGATGGGCGAACGAAAGATGCAAGATAACCTGATTTTGTCTCATAATCCACTATTGTAGATTCTTTTTATATTTGTATGTGCAAAACCAGTAAGCACCCGACAATTGTCGTAAACCAGAAAGTATTTTACATAATGGACCTATATTTGTTCGTTAACCTATGCAAGATAATTTGGGGGCCGTGAAAAAAGAAGGCATGACACATACCTAATTCATAGGTGAAGCTAATTATATTAATAATTAATTTTTTAACCCCTAAAATTTTATTTATATTTTAGATGTGACCTATTACAATGTGACGTCTTCTGTTTTCCCTTACTGTAAATGTCAAAAGGCATAGGGTGACTATGATTTGGTTAGTTTAAGATAAAATGTACTTGAAAATAAGAAAATATAGTAAATGTTGCTTTGATCAAACACTAACATAAGATAATAATGGTTAGTTACATATTTACAAAAACTGGTTTTGGATTTCAACCCACAAATCACCCTCTGCACACGGTATATCCGCATAGGCGTTTAATGTTTCAGCATGCAAATTCACTTGCAAAATCGTAGAGCACGGAATGTCACATGCACAATATGTGTCATAGATTCGCTTTATTGGAATTACAAAAGAGAATCATTATTACTTCAACCTTCGTAACGCACAGTTAGCCGTTTATGGTATTTCTTTATACTGAGCTCCGAAAACCTGAATTTGACTCGTTAAGGAAGTTCGTAACTTGTGCCGCGCAGCACCGTTGGCGACGCATACAGCCCCGAGAGCCTTCAGACAATGAAGATATCCCTATTGTAATGGTCTAAATAGGTTTTATACTGTGTTGTAGGTGTATTTTTGTACATGCCGACAGCTAAAGGAGAATACCTCCGGTGAAAGGAGCTAAACCGTTTAGAAATTCTCACTTTATCGTGACAGGTTGCAGTTAACTTAGAGTTCTTGATGTTTCAAGTTTTGGAATTCTTTTTTATTATATTAATTGTTTTAAGTTGTATATACTCTGTAAGTATATAAAAGTTAGAATGATTTGATCGTGGGATTTCTATTTTGAACACTACATACAAGTAACATTACCTTCAACGTCTCTTAGTTGGTGGATATTTACAAAATAATCTATGTTTAGTGTCATTCGTCAACGCTGGTTTTGAATATAGCTACACGCAATGCAGATAATTAGTCAGAAGTCTTGAGAGTAATAAATAATTATAGTACTTTTCTTTAATAATTTCCTGAAGTAGGCTAGCGATGTCTTCACTAAAGGGCAGTGAGTAACGCGGCGGGGAGCGTCAACTGATGGGGACTTAGCAGGAATCTCTTAATTTATAGCCTTGCACTAAGTTTGGAACAAGTCATAACTGAGCGCGATTATTACTGCTCTGTAATCACTTGTTTCCAAAACCTTCTCTAATGTACCGATGCGACTATCATCAGCATTCATAAAAGTCATATAGTCATATGGTGTTGTATTATGTATTAAGGCTTGTTTATATAGGTACCCACTGGTAAGATAATGATAAACTTCACATTTAAATTTGACTAGTACTGAATCATGTTGAAAAGTGTGATTCACGTTTTATAAGTCGATATTTGACGATATCGTCACTACTTTGAAAAAATCTCGTATCTGAAACAGATACTCTAAGTTAAAACGCAGTAACTCTGTATTTACATCATTTTTCTTTTGAATGCCAGAATGGGTTACGAGGTTTTTTTAATTCATTCACTGCCACCGACGCACACGTGCGTTCATTTCCATACATTTTTGGAGGGGGTGGCAGCGAATGTGTTAAAATAGTGACGATATATAGTTTGTTTAGTATGTATAAATGTGAATATCTTATACTTTATCTTACGTTAATACATTTTTGCTATTTATATTATTTTTGTTTTAAACTTTCGAACTGCTATATTATACATACAAAGATAATTTTTAAGCGAGTTGAATTGAGTAATAAACATAATTTAAAGGCAAAATTCGCTACCGCTTAACATCTACGCTCATACGCCCTGTTATCTACAGACTCATAGTGGGTGAAATAATCTGATTTGTCCATTTGCCGGCCGTGGCACGGTAACAAACGGCCTCTTCGATTAACAGGATTGCTTTTTGTACTCTTATTCTGATTATTGCTAGCGTTAATCGGGATATAAATTGTGTCTCCTTTTAAGCTGCACGTCTACCAAAATTTATTTCTATTAGTAGTTTTTCGCTTATTGTTATTCGACCTGGTTTAGTTTCCATTATCATATTCTTATGTTACTGGTTCGTTTTTTGTTGTTATAAGGTTTAAACCAAGTTAGCTCCAAGTTTCTGAAGCCATCAAACAGACACTAGCGCTTTCTCCATGGTGTATGGATTTGAATTAGTATCTACTACAGTTTCTTAAGTATGCGCAATACAGGTTGAAAGAATTTCTCCGTTTTATTTTCATGGGCCCTTGTAAAGACGAGAAATTATCAAAGTGATTCTAGGCAGAAAAATGTGTATACAAGATATAAATAGCTCCTGTTCGTATCACAAACAAACAAGGTAGAAGTATTCAGGCCTGGAATTTCGTTATCCATGGTTAGTGTGTGGCTTGATTACGCCAGAGGGCGATTCAAAACATATATTTGACACCAAATTGAACGTGGAACTGATCATGCAAGTCAGATCTCAGTTTATCTCGTCCCCCGTTGTGTCGCAAATCCCGGGACATTTGTAACCGACCCCGGGATTATCGGGGTGCCCCGGGCAAAAACTGGAGCCTATAACATTACTGCCTCTCTCAACCTCCTATTAGAAGATTACCGCACATTGGAATTCAAACTTCTAACCCACACCATAAAGCTGATTTTGCATTCGAATACTTAAATGCGACGACGTCCTTTTATAGTTTAAAAGGGGCAATGCTGCGGCAACACCAGAGGCATAAATTCCGGGAATGATTCATGAATGCTGGGATGAAGTTTTTGCCTGCCCAATTAATTGGTACTTTAAGGAAATTGTCGCCAAGGTGTGGAGAGGGTATTTGCGCCTATAAGTTCTATTAACAATTGAAACAATTTTATATGGTAAATTTTGGATATTTCTAATAAAAATATAGCAACCACATTTAAATTAAGATTTCAATTGTTCAAGCCACATCGTTTAAAGGTTCCTTTTTATGTAATTCTGCTTTTTTCCTTCCGCGACTTTCTCACTTGATGGTCTCATGCTGAGATGACATCATTTCGTGGCAAATTTTGTATTTCTCTTCTATTTTTTGTTTGAATACACTTTTATCTTTTGTATCCACGAATAAATAGTTTATATTTCTAAACATATTCAAAATTGTATTAATCCAACAGCAGGCATAAATGATTGGTTTATATAAATTATATGTAACGTCAGATGATATATCTAACCTACATTTTACACACGTAAGTATTGCATTGGTCACGTCACGTACTCTGAAGAGAACTTCTGAAATATCATACTCCAGCTTCCGTTTCATCCTTTACACATTTGTGGTGATGAATCAGTCACGTTCGAATTCAGATCCTGAATATAACGACGGAACATAATATCACATCGATGAAAGTTATTAGGACAATGCTTCAACTCTGCCGTGTAAAGTGAAATTGAAATAGATCTACACTATCTACACTAATTTTATAAAGGTGAAAGTTTCTGAGTGTGTATGTTTGTTACTTCTTCACGTCTAAACGGATAGAGCGATGTTAATAAAATTTGGTATCGAGTTAGCTGACACCCTGGATTAACACATAGGCTACGTTTTTCCCTAATAAACCGTAGACAACACCGCGGGGCACAGCTAGTGACAAAATTAATTCTATAATAATTTGATTTGTTTCTAATTATCACAATTAATATGATAGTAACTGTGAGATTTATGTAT
This sequence comes from Grapholita molesta, assembly GCA_022674325.2. Taxonomy (NCBI): domain Eukaryota; kingdom Metazoa; phylum Arthropoda; class Insecta; order Lepidoptera; family Tortricidae; genus Grapholita; species Grapholita molesta. Next base: position 19,158,564 of record CP053121.2, on the reverse strand, counting down.
ATATGTACAAACTTCGCAGTACAAAAACATTGAACACGCCGCGATCCATACTAACGCAATAAAGTTCGATGGGATCATTTAATTAGGAATGAAGCTAGTTTCTGTGCCAACAGTTAAACTGCTTAACCTACTTGTAGAAGGAAAGTTTGTTTTGGCGTCTAATAATAATAAACTATATGTTTTGGATGTATTTTTATATTTTACTTTCATATAAATGTTGTAAAAAACTTAACCTAAGAGACTAAATAAATACAGAGAATAAACTATATAAACAGGTACAAAGTAGATATTCTCTGAATGATAATTACACACATTTAAGCTGTAGAGCTGTTTTTGCTGTTAGCTTTTTCCAAAATATATTAAACATTTGTTTCAGTTTTTGATTTTAGTACTTTAACTAATCTCATTAAAAGTGTTCTATTTATTTGCTGCAAAATGAACTCAGTATTCTGCATATATTCCTAAATAGACTTGTTATAACTGGGTTAAGACTCGAGTCACTCACTCATCTACACGACTACGTATATTTTTCATGTCCCAAGAGTTTTAGACCCGGGTACGCTCTTAAACTACGTCCAACAATAGGTAGGGCACAGCGAAGTACCATCACGCTTGAGTCTGGAGAAGCCCAACTGGGGAAGTACCTCCTCCTTACAGAAGACCTGATGGGGAGTAAGGTTCCCAGAGCTACTACCCCTCTTAAAGGCCGGCAACACGCATGTGTCTCCACTGGTGTTGCGGGTGCCCATGAGCGACAGTAATTGCTTACCATCAGGCAATCCGTCTTCTCGTCAGGCACTTTTGTCATAAAAAAAGTATATTATGTCACTATGTATAATGCCTCGAGCATTTAAATGGCCTATTTCTATTTCTTAAATCACTCGTACTTATATGTCTCTCTATATATATAAACACCACCGTGAAAGGGCATCAGTTGATGTCGCAAGTCCATACAAATTAATTTATACTATTTATTGTAATCATTTCATTAAAATATATTTTATAATAAAAGCGAAGCATTCTATATTCATGTTTAAGAATGAATCAGTTGCTATTCCACAGACCACTCAAAATGGCACGGAGTACACAATATTATAATGTGCAATAGTAGTGTATTTGTGGAGTTAAAGCTCATTGGATATGACTTTTGAATAAAATATTGTATTGTGTGTTGAATTTACTGACAAAAACGTAGCTAAAAATTTAAACTATTTTTAATTTACCTTCTAATATAAGGGCAGTTCTCAGAGGTGGCGTTTTTACGTGTCCGAGGCTATATTTGCGTGAATTTTTGGCCCAATATTTTTGAAAAAATTCATACACATGTTTCAGCGTCTGTTATATCTCGACAGTTAATAAAATATTCCATAACACCATATTCAATATTATAAAAAAAATAAAAAGTGCAGAAATTGACGTACAGTGGGCGTGTCCCGCACCCAAATATGTTGAAACAAAAAAATATAATTCAAGTTGGGGATGTTGTATTAATTTTTAATATTGGTTCACATATTCTTAATTAGTTTAGTTCTACTATAATTTCACTGAACATAATATATGAATTACCCTTATTAAATAAAAACATATTTTCCCCATGTCCCGCGCCGACGCTTGATTTCGCTGGAGTTTACAAAACTTGGCGGTATCGCACAAAGCAATATACCAGGAACCCAATGCCGCGTCCACAGGTAACTTCAGTTGCACCGCGTTCACCGACGAGAGCGGACGTAGGCTCACAGTGTAATAGCAGAATTCGCAAAGGTATCTTCATCATTCGGTGGGTTTGGTTTCGTGTTTTCTTGAATTCGGTGAACAAAATTTTTCGATCAGTGTTTGTGCTTTTCTTAGTGCAACAGTGCCTAAGTCATGCCAAGAAGTATGTGATTTGGTTACCAGTGAGTCTTTTCAATACAATGGTTACTTTTTGTGTAATTGTTCAATAACGATAAAATCTGAATTCAGTGGGTGTGATTTCCGTGGATTCGGTGGGGTTTTAAGCCACCGAAATCAAAAAGGTGCCACCGTGATCAATCTTGACTATAAAAACAGGTTAATTGTTTGTTTTAAATATTTTTTATGTTATAATTGTATTCTAAACAGTTGAATATGTTGTTAATGTTAACACCAACGTTGTTAGTATACTCGTATATTTAATCGCAACTTTAAAAAATTCTTGGTTATGCTATCTGCGGATATTTTTCCTATTTAATAAGTTATGATTACCGTTGACCTATATCTATCAAGTTCAGTACCTTCTGATAAAGATTCTCCGTGTGGGCCTATAATAGACGCTTAAGGTCATCAAGAATCTTGGAGCCGACTCTCTATTCTTTCAAGTCTTTATAGTTCCATCTGATGAAATTTTGGGTTCTAAATTACTATTTAAATTATGAAGTTTTAAGTTCCCACTAGCTAAAAGCATACTAGTTTAAAGACACATGATAATTAAACCCTCTTTCTTTTTAGTTAATCTTCAAAATACCTCGACAATCCCAGAAAAATTAGGCCATCAACTTTCCAGCCATTTTGTATTCAATGATGTTTAGACTCTGGTTCAAAATTATAAGCCCGGGTTTCATCTTCTTCAAAATTGATGTGCTGTGTTCACCACACCACTATAAAAAGGTCCTCGATGCGTCGGTGTGCGCATTCTCGGCACCCATCTTGCATATAAAAGTTCTAGAAGGCTTGAGTTGCGGATGCGGGTGCTCGGCCAGCGATATATTAAGTACAAATAAGCTGTTTCTTTAAGGATAAAGATGTCATCGCGGCCTGGCATCACTACTATAAACAACTTCTAAACCCTACGCTTGCTGCTACACAGCTTCCGGAAATGGCAGCAAATGTAGGTCTCATACCTCCGATACAGCCACATGAGGTTAAGAAAGCGCTGCAAAAATAGGCCCCGTAGGTATCCAAGTGGAAGCTTGGAAATGCCTGCAAGAAACTGGTGTTGGTGTTGCTTGCTACTTTCTAATCTCTTCAGTCAGGTGTTGCTCTCTTCCAAAATGCCAGAGGCATGGAGATTGCGCACTATCGTTCCGATTTACAAGGGAAAGGGAAGCAAGTACAAGTGCAACAACTACCGAGACATCAAGCTCTTAAGCCATACTATGAAGCTTTACGAAAGAGTATTCGACAACCGAATAAGGTCAGAGTGCTCACTATCTAGACATTATTATAGCTTCGTACCTGGTTTATCAACTACCGATCCTAACTGTTTGCTCTGTCCACAATTGCCGAAGAATATCGCTCGAAGAAAAAACCGCTGTTCGTTGTGTTCCTGGACATGGAAAAGGCATTTGACCGTGCTCCAAGGGATACTATTTGGTGGAGTCTTCGAAAGAAAAATCATCATCATCATCATCATCATCATCATCTCAGCCATAAGACGTCCACTGCTGAACATGCCTCCCCCTTGGATCTCCACAAGTACCGGTTGGAAGCAACCTGCATCCAGCGTCCCAGAAATATGTCCCAGATCAATATGTCAAGACCATTGCTGACATGTATAGGGATGCACGATCAGTGGTCCGGACATCGGTGGGTGAGATCAAAGTAATAGCGGTCAAAAAAAGTGTTCATCATGGCTCAGTACTGAGCCCTTTCCTGTTTTGCTTTGTTTTTGGACTCACCTAATAAAGAAGCACAAGATTTGGCAAAGTGGACATTTATATACGCTGACGATGTAGCCATATACACTGAAAGCCGTACCGAGCTGCAGAAAGCACTCGCTTCATGGAAGCACCAGTTGCAATCCGGGGGCCTGGTGTTGAGTGCTGCCAAAACACAATTCATGTCCCTGAACGAACCAGATCCACGTGACGACAGTTCGATACCCATCGATGGGCAATTAGTCCGAATACCTGGGTGGTATAATGCACATGTCCGGAGACATTGAATGCAATGCAACATTCATCACCGAATAACCGCTACATGGCAAAAATGGCGAGAAGTGACTGGTGTGGTGTGACCTGCGACAAAAAAATGCCGGTCAAACTAAAGGGAACTGAACTTATCTATAAGACCATGATTAGACCAGTATTAACCTATGGCAGCGAGACGTGGGCGGTGATGCAGAAGCACCTGCGTACCATCTAAGTTGCTGAAACGAAGACGCTGAGGTGGATGTGCGGCGTTACCAGGCTCGATAAAATCCGCAACGAGTACGTGCGAGGAAGCCTGGGCGTGCGTGACATCGCCGACGAAATGCAAGAGAGTTAGGCTGCGATTCTTCCGAATTGACTAGTTTGCTTGCTAAAATCAGCTCGTTGGGCTGAAAATATGAAACTAAGTATATACTTTATAGTTAATGAGTTTCCAATGCAAGATTTTTCTGAATCTAATATGAAAACTTTATATGGACAAGTATTTTTTGATAAAAACTTAAAGACATAAACACTTTTAAAGTGATTTTAACAACAATTTTGAACTTTTTTATGAATATTGATTTCGGTGGGTGGACTGATTTCGGTGATTTAAAAAACTAAAATATCTTAAAAACCGTTAAGTATACAAGGGGGCCTTTCCCGGCAATATTTTTTAAATTTAAGCCTGAATCTAGGATTTAATGTTTCACATTAAAAAGGTAAAAAAAAAATTGTTCCACCGAAGTCACGCAAAACAGCTCGACTCGGAGAATCGCCCATAATTGAAAAATGTCGCTTGGTCACTTTACCTTACACATGTCTTCTATATGAATAACTTATTAACATTTGTTTTAGTTTGGTAAGTTTGAAAAAAATAAGGAAAACATTATATTCTAGTGGCATTTGTCTGACTGCCGATATCCAGCTTGTTTCTGTGAATAGCTTGAGGTGTAAAGGCCGGGGGCCACGCACTAGGCTGTCTTTTGTCCTCGCCTCGAGTGCAAATAGCCTAGCGTTTTAATTTCAAAATGTCCGCCACTTCGCGGAGCTTATTTCGCGCTGTAAGAGCGATGATAATTAGGACGAATATTGTAAATCGGTACTTCCTTATTGGATAATATATCAAAAATGAAATTAATGTTAGGTTATAAACTTTAAATGACTATGATATTCAATTGCTTTATTGATATTTGATTTACATTATACTGTACTTAGATATATTAACTGAAATATATGTCACTTAAATCCCACAAGTTTCCAAAACCAGATTCGAAGCAGAGTCTTACGCGGTTGACGTCTTAACCTCTGGTTCTGGTTACCTCTCTGTTTGCAACCCATATTTCATCGTCGTCGATCAAAACTCTAGTTCAAAGTTAGTGTTACCTACAATTGCTATCCTCAATTTATTTTAGCATGTAAATGAAATATTTTAGTCGTCGTGAAACTGTCAAAAAGTAAAATTAAATCGCATAATTTTCTTGCCAAACGACATCACATCTCCCGTTACCTACATTGTCTTAAGAATTCCTTTCCCGTGTTCACAAAGCAATTTCGTATTAAAGTGAGTGCCAAAAATGCTGCGAACATTTGCCATATTGCGGGGTAATTTCAAATTACATTCGGTTCACTTGGCCCAACCCTCCACTTGTTCTGCCTTCAGCCACAGTAGGAAGTAAGTTCAGTCGACGGAGCTGTAAAAGTATGGATATTTTTCTTTTGAGCATCCAATACATTTTCTATCTTCTAGGAAGTGTAAATTATTATAATTATAAATATGTTACTACGATTAAGTAATAAGACATATTATGACTATAGAAAATCAATTAACAATTGAATGTCTTTAAGAAAATTTCTTTTTTTCAAATCGATAAACTTAAGTGGCAGTCGGCAGGGTACATTTCACGGAGAACTGATTGCCATCAGGGTGGTAAGGTTCTCGAATGGCAACCATATACCGGAAGGAAAAGTGTTGATAGGCCCCCCACAAAGTGGACTGATGACCCGCTGAATGCGGGAGGCGCAGGACCGATCCTAGTGGCGTTCAATCGGAATTAAATGATGAAGAATATTTCGCTACAAGATAATATAATGATGTTTTATTACAAGCGCTAACAAATAGATAATATCATTAATCAATTAATAATTTATCATTAAACAATGGTTAATTGTGATTAATTCCATGGATTCGATACGAGTAACAACTCTCTTATTCGTTAGGTATGTAAGAACTTTGACTTCTACAAACTACGAGATATTAATCGCTTTTCTTCAAAGTTTTTATTACCGTTGTAAGTTTTAGTGAAAACTCTTATTGTATTATGAAGACTGATGAAATGAATGAATGCGGACATAATTACTTCATTGTTTTAAATAACCATTTGGTTTTACAACGATCCACTATCTATATAAGGATTGTGGATCGTTGTAAAACCAATGGTTATTTAATATTAATTTTAGAATTTTACGTTTTTGGGATCTTTATGTTTGATGGTTCAATCATTCGATACATTTTCGAGTGCTAAAATAATTTAACTGCACTTGGGAAAAATATAGACATACGTAATTTGTTCTTGATATTGCAATTATGTAGTGAAAAAGATAAATCGGACTGATTACATTAATGGTACTGGCACAAAACATACATAAGGTAATGGCACCAATGTTGGACACTTAGTTCTTATTTCATAAAGTTATAAATTCAATATGTCCCAATAAATGCACAACACTTAACTTCTTTGAAACAAGCACTAATGTTCATGATTGGTTCCGTGTCCATTATTGGTGCCGTCACCTTAATATAGAAACATTTACACAGAATCAAGGTTAACAAAATCAAATGAGTTACTTATAATGTTATATAATTCAATAATAATTAAATATAATTATATAATAATTAGATATACTGGTACAAAACACATACACAATAAATAAATATTTACATAGAAACCAAGACCAACAAAGTCAAATGAGTTACTTATAGTTTCTATAAGTCAGTAATAATTACTTAAATCTTATATTGAACTTTTTGTTACAGGTTAGTTGATCTATTACAATCTCAGCTGGTAAGTAATCAAGTAAGCACCACTCTCCACTCGACTGCTCCACACAAGTGCATATTTCAAAAAGAGCTCCTATCACTTCATACCTAAGTACGGTAATCGAGTACAATCCCTAAACCGGCGTAGTCAATTAACACACAACACACCAGTGGCTCCGTGTGTAGTCACTGGTTAGTACTAAAACATATTAGGGGCAGCGCACCAGTTTCGTATACCGGAGTTACAAGGGACGGCTCGATATGATGGGACTAGACAGCGGACAAGGCTAACTTGCCAAGAGGTAAGCCAAACTAAAATAACCCTTACTAACCCAGCAATGAATATTGTTTTATTATTTCTCGCTATATAGTTATTTGTGAGTAATCAGATTGCTAGTTTTATAAAAAGTTGTATGCTTTTATTTTATCTCCCTTCATAGTTAATTCTATTTTAGTTTTATAATGCATTACTTAGGGTTTAAAATAATACAGAACAGATTTTGTTTGTCATCGCTTTTACATACATAAATAAATTCATAGGTACGATTACTATTTCACTCCCTCCAGGGACTAGCTAGTTAATAGTTAATAGTTTAAAAACAGAATTAAATAATTTCATCATTTGCTACAGTAAAAGTAAAAACAGGACACACCATTTAAGTACCTAATACTGTTTTCTAAATTATAAATGTTAAATTCCCACGACTTAAACAGTACCTATCAAATTACTAAAACGGACGCATTCTAGTCTTGCTCACCCTCTCACAACATACCAAATTCTTATTTCACACGAATATTGAAACTTAAACCCTATCCCACTGTGTTTAGAGGTGCACATTATAGTATAGCTAGTACAAAGTTGGTAGATATAAAAATCTGTTACAAGAGTGTTTGGAATGACGTTTGCATTACGGGGGTCACGAGCCCCCTCCGGGCTCTATGCGCCTTCCATTGAAAAATGACGTAAGTAAGAACACTTTTTTTCAAAAGTTTGCCATTTAGCGTAAGAAAGGCAGTGCGGGCTAGAATTAAGCGGGTCAGTGGGCAGGTAAATATTGAAACGCAAACAAGTTTAACTCACTTTAATGCACCACTGATATTTATATTTTTCCCGGGGGGTCGCAGGGAATTCGTTTTGTGATTAAATTTGGACGTGCTCTGATTTAATTAAGTATGCATTTCCATTAAAAATCATTTTCCTCTTTGTGAAAACTTGAATATTTAATATTTTGTTAATTTAATCTATTTGTCACTAATAATATATTAATTAAATTATATTATTTTAAAGGGCGTCTAGTGTACTTTTTATTCGTACCTAATTCTCCCATCTTTAAGTGTCATTTACTGTTTAAATGACACTTAAAGATGGGAGAATAAATCCTTTCTTTTAAAATACAATGTTACTTAAGCAGAGCTATTATTTTTTAGCTATTCTTTCGATTGGCATCTTAAAAGTAGGATGTTTTTTTTTTGACATTTAAGTCGGTTCGATTCTCAGACGAAGCAAGTAATTTTTAGAGAATCTATGAATGCAGAATAACTAACTTTTAAAAATAACATAAAGTCTACTTTCAGCAAAATACACTATCTACGATATTTAAGGTACTTTCCCTTCATGTCCCATAAATTTGGGACGCCCTGTATACCTACTTACATGCCTTCAAATAATTATATATATACTTAGTAAAAAGTAATAAAAATGTCCATAAAATAGAGCCCAATAGATGATAACAAAGCATAATGAAGTTGTTTATTCGAGCGATAAAAACTAAAACGAGGGGTGGATAATAGCTTTATTTAAGGATCGCCCTAGCAACGTATCGCCCCGATTGATTTGATGCCCTAATTAATACATTTTGTGAAAGTCGTCACGGAATACTTACTAACTAAGCAAGTCGAGGAAGTATATTTGCACTTACAAATCCAGGTAAGCTTAAACGTTTATTTTATTATTGAGATTCATCATCATCATCATCATCTCAGCCATGAGACGTACACTGCTGAACATAGGCCTCCCCCTTGGACCTCCACATGTACCGGTTGGAAGCGACCTGCATCCAGCGTCTTCCGGCGACCTTAATGAGGTCGTCTGTCCATCTTGTAGGTGGACGTCCTACGCTGCGCTTGCTAGTCCGTGGTCTCCACTCGAGCACTTTTCGACCCCATCTGCCATCTTCTCTGCGTGCAATGTGGCCTGCCCAATGCCACTTCAGCTAGCTAACCCGGTGGGCTATGTAGGTGATTTTAGTTCGCCTACGGATGTCCTCATTTCTGAGTCGATCACGTAGAGAAACGCATTATTGAGAATATAACATTAATCAATTAATTATAATAAATTATAAAGATTGGTTTAATAAGCATTCTTAATATTTAAACATTGAAAACCAAAATGTATAACTTTAGCTTTCAGTATTTTTAACGAACTATTAAATTATCTGATACTTGATTACTGTCGTAAGAAATAGTTTAAAATCATAAATTTAAGGGAAACTTGAAATACTACGTTTGCAAGAAAGGCCTACAAAACCAGCAAGTCTCCGAATGCTCTATATAATTTAATATAAAAAAAAGTTGATGTAATACAATACAGGAAACGAAGTGAAGTCCAGTTTGCTGTCTCGTTGCAATACCTACAAAACTTTAAAGGTCTAAAGTATTGACTAAAAAAATACTTTAAACAACGGTGACTTCTCTTTAATTAATTGGACACAAACGGTGTTAAAAATCTTCTTTCTTTAATGCCAAGTTTCCCCCTGACAATGTCGGACAAAGTACCGGTTCGAATTTATCTCCTGTTTTTTCATCTAGTAAGCTTATGTTAAAAAAACATACCATTCGGATTCTTTGTTACTGGAGCTCCAATCTTACAGTAACACCTTAATTTGCGTCGTTTAGATTTGAATTACATCTTATAATTAAAACGTTCTTAGAAAAATAATTAGAAAACCTTTGCGTTTTTTTTCTGAGGCTCAACCAACTATTTTAAGTCACTTGTTGCCATGGTTACGGTTCCCTTATTCACTTTTAAAACAGTCACAGTCTTATGACATCTGAAGACACTAATAATGCATGTCCTTTCCACAATGTGTCACCTACTTAGCGTGTTAGTAAAACGCAATGTTACACTTATTTTTCAGTTCCTCTAACAAACTATGCTATTCATCACCATCATCATGTCAGCCGAAAGACGTCCACTGCTGGACCCCAGAACGACCCAAGAAGACCGATCCTGCACGTTCCACATCCAGCGGTATCCCGCGACTCTAACTAGGTCGTCGGTCCCTTGTGGGACGCCTACCTACGCTGCGTCTTCCAGTTCGTGGTCGCCACTCCAGAACCTTTCCGCCCCATCGGCCATCGGTCGCAACTGCGCAATGTGCCCCGCCCACTGCCACTTAAATTTGGCGATCCGGAGGGCGATATCGGTAAATTTGGTTCTACTGCGGATGAAATCATTCCTGATGCGATCTCGCAGAGACACTCCCAACATAGCCCTCTCCATTGCTCTTTGGGTGACTTTGAGCCTTCTTATGAGGCCCATAATGAGAATGAGACCCTATAACTATGCTATTAATAATTTAAAATTTCACACATTATTACAAATAAAGTTCAAATTAAGTTTCACACATTATTAAAATTTCAGGTTTTACACATTATTACAAATAAACGGGAAGTAACGGCATATATACTTTAAAAATTACCTCCGACGTTTCGAGAACGACATTGTCCTCGTGGTCTCGAATGAAGACACCACCCAAAATCTACTCTGCTGTTGTCCCCTGGCTTATGGAACAGAATAACAACACAGAATATTTGATTCACCCCTTAAGACAAATATGCAAAAATATATTTTTATGTACTGTGTAAGTCTTTAAAACGCCATGTTGGTAACATCCAACAAAAGTAGACTCTATGATTGATATTTTAATACAAATCAGTCAGTGATGTATTTAATAAAATATACTCATTAACCCTACAGGTAATTAATTTTATTATTCTTAGGATGAAAAGTTATGGTGCCAAGTTAAGTGACAAGAAATCATATTTTTGTCTAAATTGCTTTATTTTAGATCAGATTTTTTCTAATGATCTTTCATTATCAATCACATAACTACATTCCAGCGTAATGGCACCCAAAATGGCATCAAGAGTTATCTTAATGATCATGACAGGTACTGCAGACGATGTGAACATAATCCACATCATTACGTACCTACACTTCACGTGGCCGTAAATAAATCTCTTTTTCCATTTCTTTTCTTGCCTCCTTTGTGCTAAGAATAAGGAAAATATGTATAATCATGTTACTTGAGGCTATATATTTTATTATTCCTGTATTAGTATTGCTTTAGTATCGCAAATATAAGCAGCCGGATTATTAACATTTTGGAAGAGAGCTTTAGATATTGTTTCAAATTATTAATAACTAATCGCGACCCGCCCCGGTTTTGCGCGGGTGTAATGCTGATATTAGTATTTCTCCACTATTTAATGGATTTTATTATACCTTCCTCTTCAATCACTCTATCTATTAGAAAAACCGCGTCAAAATCCGTTGCGTAGTTTTAAAGATTAAGCATACATAAAGATTGTAGAGTAAATTTATTGTAATTACTTAAAATTTTAAGGTGAGAAAAATTATACTTTCGCATTTATAATATCAGTATGGGTTAGAATATCCAATGTAGGTACGGTTTAGATGAAAGGCATCATAGGTATAATTACTTTGAATCTAGCTGAAGGCTACATAAAATCGCTTCGCTAAACGCTGAATAGCTGTCCGCAGCGCAATGGAGGCTGTGTATCGGCATGGGGATGCGTCAGATAAACTGAAGTTCAGAATTCAGTGGCTCGTCGACCGCGGACGGGAAAGCACGCGGGCTCCGCGCCGCGTTGCGTGTGCATCCTATAGCGTGTATTGTAGTGGCTGGTATATTATTGTGAATGATTTGTCGGAGATCGGTGAGGCTTTAGAGTCTGATTTTTTATGTTTGCCAGGAATAATATTGGTTTATGAGAATACTTTTTTAAACTAAGGAAATTTATTTTAATATGTTTTGTATAAAATATTACTATTTTAGTATGTACAGTCAGCGTCATATAGTCAGTATGGCCACATATATCGAGAGATTTTTTTTAGCAATATGTGATGTGTTACGATATATTAGACCATAGCGACTGGAACTAATATGATACTGACTTTACAACGCAAGCCTTATTATGCTTACTTTGATAGCCCCAATCTTTTTTTTTTTTATTATACTACCTGTCATAGATAATGTACGGACCTATATTACTCAAGTTCATCAAATCAGCACTAGCACTTATGTATATTTTAATACTCTTTTTATAAGCAAAATTATAATGTATTATGTTTTAACAACGAGAGAAGAAAGTTTCGTACATAAAATATTTGAACATATTAGTTTTTCATGATCAACTCACACGTACTAACTTTTTCAATTAAAAAGCCCCCGGTGTCCTAACCCAGTCGGTAGTGACCCTGTCTATAGTGCAAGAAGTACCGGGTTCGAATCCTGAAACCGGCATTTATTAGTGTGTACCTATATCACGAATATTTGTTCGATAAGGACGTCGTCTATGTATTTAAATATGTACTTGTATGTATATATATATTATGTAGTACCTTCAACACAACCAGCCCTTACTATATGATTATGTCGGTTTGTTTAAGATTGTCCAAAATTAAAGAAATGAAAATTTAATTAAATCCTCATTTCCTATCACTTTTCGTATGAAATTAAATAAGTATTTATATGTACATGATTTTTATGTTACCAACTATCTCGTTTTAAATGAAACACGAGCAAATGAACCAAATTTATCTTCAAACCCAACCGCTGTTCGATTTTATGAGCCAATTTTAACCGTAAAAAGTATTTTTCCCACTTTTCGTACCACAATTACGTTAAGTGCAGAAGTTTCTCGAAATACCGTTGTATTCCAGTAAACCTTAGTACTGAGGGAAATAAATGCTAAATGGAATCGGCCGTTTTCTTTTTCTTGTTAGTTTTTATTCCTTGGTGGTAGAGTTTAAGAACGAAATACTACCTATCGCCGTTTATTGCGAAATAAACACCTAAGATAATATGTTATATAGCTAGTTGCCGCCCACGGAATCGTTAGCGTATAATTTAAAACGTTAATCCCCGTTTTTACTCCCTATTCATGTAGAATATGCATGTTTTGATTCTAACGGCTTATATTGTTCTTTGGTTAGTGATTCTATGTACCTACCTACTTTATATATTATGGTGCCAGTAACGCAATAAATAACATTTTATATGGTTGAGTTTGTCCGCATCGCTTACTATATACTATATAGTAAATAAAAATCGAGGTTATCTAAAACTGTTACTCACAATGATCTGAAATAGTATTTTACATAATATTTATTATGTATATCAGCATAACATTTCGTTAAATAGTTTAAGTAAAAAGTCGTATTAGAACAGACGATTCAAATTTGGGCCTGAAAGTTTTTTTTTATATTTATTGTATCGTTAGTTTTTCAAAGAATGGTATAATTTTATAAGCTAGGTACAAAGTCACTTTTTCCCTTTTTGACTGGTGCATTCAAGCGAGCATATTTCAGTTACTTATTTAGGAATTTCTCGCTGAACTATGCTATCGGAGCATTCAAGGCGTACATTCCTTAGGTAAACGTTAACCGGTATCGATTTCATTTTTTTAACAAATAAACAATCTTCTTAAATTAAAAACAACCTCACATAGTCGTCGTGAAAACAAAATATAAATAATAGTACTACTACTATTCCGTTGGCGCAACAACCCAAAGTGAACCTTGGCCTCCGATACGAGGTGGCGGGCGCCAACGCGCTCCGAGGACAAAATGTATTAAAACCTACTCCATCACATCACTTTCATACCATGTTTCAGTATAACAATAGCGAAACAATCGTGGCAACATACGCTAATGAAATTTATACCCCGTAAACCCTCGCGGTTGCTTTATAAAGTGCAATAATCATAAAACCGCACGAGTCTGTCCCCCGCTACAGATGCTTTTCATTTCGTGAATTGGTCTGCCATAAAGATACGTTTTTGGGGCTTGTAAATGTTCAGGTGTTCTGTGGTTATCAAATGTAACAAGGAATCAACGGATATCGTCATATTAATGAAAAAAAAAATTTGTAGAAATTTGTTCCCTTTCATTCCTTATTAAATTCATTTACTTAACGTAACCTTAAAATAAAATATATTGCTTGAATTGTACGTTAACTCTAAGTTTTTAATCTATTTTACTGTTTAAAAAACATACATTAATAAGGATTAACAGTATACAAATGCCAGTACAACCGCTAACTTACTTACCTCTTTAAAGGATCTTTTAGTTAAACTTGGAATAGATGAGCAAAGCAATTAGACGTGCATATATAAACCTTTTACCTTCCAACACAAGTACATGCTACCTACACTATACATTTTCTAAATTGTTTATTAATTTGATTAATTACTTCGCTTACTTAATAAGACTTCCATCATATTAAATTAATTTGGAAAACTAATTTAATGGAGTTCTGCGACTAGAGATAATAAAGAAGCTTCTCTTACAAATTGGTCAGACTATAATTATGATAGACGAATTCCTTTTATTCATAAATTAATTAAAGTTGCCCGGGCTTCTGGAGACAAAGTTGGTTGTCATTGCGAATGATAAGCAGGGTTCATTAGGATTCACCCCATTGACTCTCCTGACCCGCTACGTAGGGCATGGCTTTAAAACAGTACGATGATGGAACAAGGTATTATATTATTGTTTTATACAAACATATTTTGCACATTAATACAGTACAAACGAGAAACATCAATTACCACAACCATTTTGTTTTTGTCTATGTATTTAATGATTATAAAATTGGCACTGTATATCTTTGTACGAACCTACAAATATTAAATATGATAAAATCCGATGTTATACATATAATAAATATTATTCTTAATTCGCGGAATTAGAAAATGTTTTGTATTGTATTTGTGCCGAAAACAATACACCGGAACGGTAAAATGTTATTTTTTATTACTTACAAATTCCAAACTAAAGTTTAAACAATATTATCATAATATTCGTACTGTTTTAAACCAATTTTCTACCCCATGGCCGGGCTAACGAGTGGGTCACTCCAGATTTGTCTACGTAACTCAGATGATAATCTGCGTAAACTCAGCGAAGGGGTTCAGGAACTTTTAGAGTACCCGTTCTTAATCAATATTACTTACGGGTTCTAGGTTCTTTTTGGCTGAATAATAAGCCCTTAGGGTCTAATAATTTCAATACTAATTATATCAAATATCACTAAAACTTGATTAAGTCAATACATTATTAAAAGTAATTTGCTATGACCAATCCTAATAAATACAGCTAGCGCAATTTATATGAATAGTATTTATTAGTTTGTTTCACACAATTTATGAATAATTAACAATAGTAACAGAAGGAAGAAACTGAAACTTGGCTCCTACATTAGAATATTTTTTTAATTTTATTGTTGTTATTTAATTATGAGTACGAGAAAAGAAACAAGAACATGAATAAATAAACAATTGCAACCATATTTTTAACTGTTAAAGTTTTAAATTTATTCACTGCTTAGCGAACATGTTTAATTACGGCAACAATAAAAGGCAGGTCGTAAATTTTTAACGTCTTCTCAGACCGGGAGTTCATTTATGTAGTCCCATTGCGATTTCAGTATAGAATAGAACTAGACCAACTTAATATGTAAACGGATTTTTTTTATAAAATCAAAATAATTATGTTATTATAGATTTTATCTGAAGTTCCTAAATAATTTAAGACACTATGAAATTATAATAGAAATGAGAAATTGTTATTATCTTTGGGCAGGGTTTTATACCGCAGAAGGCGAAATATGATAACGACATACATAAAAATACATACAGTCGAACATATAACCCCCTCCGTTTTTGAAGCCGGGTAAACATCTTTTTGTGCCGTGTGATACCGGCTGACTAGAATAGCACCACCCCATCTCCTCCCGTGGGTGTCGTAAGATGCGACAAAGGGAAACATCCTACGGACGGGCAGCAGCGTCCCTCGAAACCCAATCTACAGCTACTGCGGTCGCCAACCCGCCTGCGAAGCGTGGCGACTATGGCAACTACCCCCCAAGATGATACAAGTCATGTTTGTGAGAGGCCTATGTCCAGCAGTGGACTGCATATGGCTGAAATGTAAAAATCATTTTAAGAAATGTCACTGGTTGTCAATGGAAGTCAGTAGTTTGGAGTCTTTATCGATTCGATACTACATTATCTAAGGTTCCAAAAAGAATCAACTAATAACAGTGCATTAGGGTTGAAGTAATATTGGCAGTTTCTAAAACAATAATTTTAAAGGCATAAAGCAAGTAACAACCTGAAATTAATTAATTAAAGTAAATTTTAAAGGGATTTGCGCACCTATTGTTTTACTACTTGAGTTAACGATCTCCAATTAAAGTTAGCAATTACTAAGTTATAGGAGAGGAGAATACGTCGTAAAACGCCAGAGCCTTTACACCATGTGTTCAAAGCGTTAATCTCGGAAATAATAGCCACCGTAAGTGATTTAGAATGGATAAGAAATTTAATTCAATTAATGAATAGCCGCTTCATGCATTTTTAGATGCAGAAGAAACGTAAAATACAAGTTTCAGTTTACTTCAAAAACTTAGAATAACCTTATCTATAAACGTGTCAAATCTAGATAGATAGTTAAAAAAAATGGCTTTCATCAATTAGGTACGTTGACTTCCGGGTGATGACAAAAGGTTTAACATCAATTCTTCATAAAATAACTGAACAATTCTGCATTAGGTCACTACATAATAAAGATATCGATATTACACACAAAACAATATTTATTAACAAAAACAAAAAATATCTTCTCAAGACGACTTCGCTATTTTGTGGCTCAACTGGAAGTCCGTATCAAATCTAAAATGCTGTTCATATCGTTTGTCCCTATTTTTCATTTTGCTGCGAGTAATATAAGGTCCTTACTTTATTATGTTATTAATCGAGTTTTGTTTTATGTAATATTCCAGCCAATACGTATAATAAACAAGCTTTAGTGACCATGGTATGTGAATTTTGAAGAACAATGAGTGTCAAAACTGTCTAGTAGTAATGGCGTCAGTCAGTCATCAAGAAACACAGTCCAGTCCTGCCAAGGAAATACCAAGGTAAGAATGCATTTAATAATCAAAAAACCATCCATTAAAAAATATAAGCTCGGTTTCACTCACGGTTATTAAGTCACAGTTTCGGAGAGCCACTAGTGAAGCCATGTGTGGAATAAAATATAGAAATATAATGAAATTTTCAAAAAATACTACTAAAGTCACAATTAACACGATAAAGGACAATTTGTGACGTCATGAGACTCATGAGTCATAGGCTAAAGGAAACAAACGACTACGCCTCATCTGTCGATCTACTGTCAATAAACATGTTAAAATGTATAAATCATACAAAACTTAAGTATCTTAATAATAATATTCGAATATATTGGATAGATTGAGGTATCAATTGTAAAAATACGGATTGGAATAACAACCAAGTTAACTACAAAGGATATAATAACTTTTCGTGAATCGACAAACAGAACAACGTAATAAGTAAACAAGTTGCTGTGTAAATAAACATTTTAAAACGTAACGGGCAAAAACAAACGCGTACGATCTCTTCACAGTCATCGTATTGATTTTACATCCGCCCGCGGACCGAAATGGATCGCCCCTACCACCGGTCGCAGTTTAGACGAACTCGAATGCGTACCGAACCAATTGGTCAATGTAAAATAATATCAGAATGTGAGCCCGAATCTGAAAAAGACGATATATCCAATATATCTACGTGTCGCAATGATTTTGATTACAAATATAGTGTCTGATTAGATACCGTACTAGATGAGTAATATTTTAGGCGAATATTTACTGAAATATAATTATTAAATGCAAATCCATTTTTAAGGAACTAACTTTAACCACATTGGCGGTGGCAGTTGATGACAAAACACACACTCATAGCTTCTTTCGTAACAGATAAGAGATTCGTAAGTTCTGTCATATTTTAGTTTAATGTAAATTTTTAGATTGCGAAACTACTTAAATTGATTAATGTTGTTCATTCAAATGATAGCACCCTCAACTGGTAATCGTTATATAGTACTAACCTAAGATTAAAACAAATTTAATTAGCCATTTTATTACCATTGTTGTGTAGTTTTTTAAATTTTTGGCTGAAAATTAATGTTTCTATGTTGAATTGAGAGACAAATTCCCTCGGGGAAGATGATTTTTATATTATTCCATTTATTTAAGTATTTGTATATTATATATCTTGTTGGCTCAGTGCCCACATCACAAGCCTTGTAAGTCCTGTCCTGTGATATCCTTTAATATTTATTATATCTATAAGACTATAAAAAGGTATTTCGACCATACGTTACTTACACAATGAGTTTTCGTAGTAGGATATTCAAATTGTCCAAACATTCAATGTCCGATACGCGCCCAATTGCTTCATACACCGACGTCGATAAAAGAGGTTTTGTTCCAGTCGGCGTAAACGCTTTCCACGTTCCACAACTTGCCACTATTGTGAGGCCGCTAAGCGTGGAGGCCGGCTTAAAAATCATCGGCATTTCCAATTAAGTTTCATAAAGCCTTTTGGTGTAACTGAAGCGCAGATGGTTTCTGTAGTGAATGAAACAATAGTAGTATTGTAAGTAATGAAACAAAAATAATAAATGTTCTTTTGTAGATAAAGTAACGGGTCACATGAACGAGTAAAAAAGACGAAACTTCAAATATAATATTGGTAGTAAACAATTTACTGCATACAATACAGTTTATGATTTATTATCGTAGCAGTTGTGACTGTTTTTTATACGATTATAAAAAACAGATTATAAAAATCATAAACTGTATTGTATACAGTAAATTGTTTACTACCAATATTCTTAAAAGTATTTATAAACGGTTTACTTAAGTAAAAAGAACCCTAAAAATTTACACTGATAATTGCCACTCAATGATAAATGAGTATTAAAAAGTATCACTGTCAATAATTAGTTACTTGTCATTGAATACAGCGATAATGTTATCTACGTACGTCTGGTGTTTGTACATAAAAAATAAAATATTAGAAGTGCATTAGTCGGTAAGCATATTTCAGTGATAACAATTTATTAAATCGTTTTCATTAGCTGTTTTTGATGTCACCATATTTATAACCATACGTCGGACTATAGGGGGCAGTTTGAGGGCAAGGTAAAGTTTACAAAAAAATCTTAACTTACGAGTATTATAATGTACCTAGTATTTATATTATAGTTACTTAAATTAGTTGCCCGTTATCATTTATTCATCTTTAAAGTGTAAATATTCTTTGAAGTTGTGTTTTATTCCTTTCTTACAGCTGCAATTGTTTGAGTGACGGATAAAACCAAACGAACTTTTTCGCCATTTTGTCTTATGTGTAGTCCAAGTAAGTTTAAAAATAATGTAGTTAGTTGCTATAATATTTAGAATTTCACATTATAAATATGCGAACCTTACCTATCATTCTGACATGCCACGAAAATGCCCGCTGGAGTCCGACATATGCACATAACAGAATCGTAAACGGTTAAGTTGACATCGGTTCAAAAAACCAATAAAAAAACTATAAGCTAATGTTACGCTGACTTCAATATATAAGTGTTCTGTATGTATGTTTATTTTTCTTACTAGTTACCATTACAAATATCAATAATACTTATAACATGTTAATATAAGTATTAATTATTACGAAATGCCTTAATATTAGCATTCCCGAGTGGCCAATGTTAGGCGAAATTAAGGAATTCCTCGCATTGCGGGTTTTCTGTTGCGCGTGCAATTAAACTTTTTCCTTTATATTAATAAATGCCGGAGTTATTAACAAAACTATATATATATATATATATATATATACTTAGATGTCACATAAACTCAGTAAAAAAGTATTTCACCTGGATTACGATCACTTTCGGTACTTGTATTCAAATGATTTGCACTATTTTGATAATTTTGCTATTTCTTAAAGAATGAAAAGTGCTTTCTTAACTTGTGAGGAGAGCATAATATTTTCTGTAATTTACTCGTAGGTATAGTGCGTCTTGAGAAAACAATACCGCATTTTAGTTCTCAGGCTAGCAGCAGTGTAACTTTTAGTTTGTGTTTTAAAAGCGCATAGCATGGCTGTCACGGTGAACTGTAACCTTATTACGTGTATCGAGTCCCGAAGGAACGTCTCGCGACGTATTCTCACTGCTTAGTTTAAGCGTGTCAGTACGCTGTCTAGGGCGTGCATCTAATACTATCGCTTACGAAGCGCACGGACGAGTCCAACGCTCCGGCAAACCAGTGTATCTAATGATTATGTCATATTAGCTGTGTACAGGCTCGTAACAACTACTATAGTATAATTTATAAACTCAAAACATAATTATACCGTAAGGCATTATACCTCCCTGGAATCAACGCAGTGACGATAATTTGGTCGCTATGTTGTTCTATAGTTAAAAGTTGCAAACGCCTACAGTGCCGCAGTGGCACCCGCTTGCCGTTTGGCTAATACCTGGGTCTTTTGAGCCTTCAACTTGGACTTGCATACTCCATAACTTTAGCTCCAAAATGTCTCTTGAGAAGCTGTTAGGATTTTGTAATGATACCATCGAATGGTGTTCTATATTTAACGTGACAGTATTCTCGAATAGGTGTATGTCGTTTGTCCCTTCATAGCTCGAATGTTTTAGTTTTATTATCACGTAGGAACATGTGTATATAAATTAATCTTTAGAGACAAAACAATTTCAGAAGCTCTTTTCCCCTGAGCTCCGTCCTAAATCAAAGATAATCTGAAAATGCAAAGAACACTAACACGGCAGGACATCGAGTAATGTTGTCGAAAGTACAAATTGTAATATTTTAATTATGCATTGCTATGCATATGCATGCTTCTTAGGTACCAGATATCCCCGCATATATCTGGGCAGACCTTAACAATCATGTAACGTAACGGAGTCAATAATATGCGCCGTAAAAAGGGCGGGTGTTAATAGACGCGCAGTTGATCCCGGAACCCGATCCAAATTGCGGAAGCTCATTGCGATTCCCTCCGCAGCCTGTCTTCCGGGGCTGAAATATACAATTTTAAAGGTTTTTCCCGGGAAAAAGACATTTGCATAGGTGTGGAGCCTTTGTCGGTCTGTTTAGATTAGCGTCACATTTTTGGGTTACATTGGGACGCGCTGTGGAATATTAATATTGTTTTTAGGAACGTTGTTTGCTTTAACTGTAGCAATAATAGTTGTCATTGTAAGGAAAGCTTTGCTACTTTAAAAGTATAATTTATTTTATTATATAAACATAAAGTAATTTAAAATTTACGAATATTTAATAGATTAATTTATTCTAAAACAATGAGAGCTATAAATAAGTAAGTAAATATTCTTTATTGCACCAATAACCATAATGAGCAGATGCAGAAATTGGATAAGGAAGAAGTGAAAGAGAATAAGGTGGTCTTATCGATAAAAAGCAATCTCTTCGAGGCAACAAGGCAAGATGTATTTAGAAATATTATAAGATCACATATACATATTACAGTAAAAAAGTAAAAAGATTGAAAATAGAGTAAAATTAACGCACACCCTACAATAAATAATTATGTACTTTTATAAACCTAAAAATCTATACTACCACGTAGTTTCTCAAAGTTCACTCCTATTTTAATACTACCTCGTTGTCGAACACAGTAAACCTTCGTATTGGACTTTACCCCTTAAAGTTACACCTCATATTTCACCCCCACCGATAATCGCCCCATAACTTATGGCTGAAATGCACCTCGGCAAATATTAAAAGTAGGATAATGCCCCTGCGATTTTTAAATAAATTTATAGCACGGAAAATCTTGTAATCGTGAGTTATGCGCGTACTTGTAGAGTTTCAGTAAATATATAGGTTTTAACAGTTACCGGAGTGTATAGAACTTGATTTCTGCCGGCTTGGCCAACACTCATACCGTTGCGCGTTTTAATACGGCTCATGAAGACCAGATAGAACAAATTAGGCTTGTTAACAAATTAACTATTTTTATGATATTATTTATATATAAACTTCGAAACTTTCAATATCCAATAAATATGTAAGTTTATTATTAACAAGTTTAACCTTTTTTCCACACTGCACGAGTATACTTATTTATTAGCGGATTAATCGTTACATATGTTAGTACTCGATTATACTTAACAATAAGTCCTTTGTACATTTTCTCTCATTGGATTAGGTAGTAAGTAAACCAGGATCTCTATAAATGTTAATTCATAATCTCAATTAATAGACCATTATGAATCGCCATCGCATACAAAACGCATCCCAACGATTTCCTATTGATCCTTTTTACCGGTAAATTTAATTGTAAACCATAGAGGTTTACCGCGGACCGACAATTTGTCCCCGTTCTCAATTACGTCCCTTGTTTAAATTATTTAAATTTGTCGCTACAGCAAACAGCATAGTTTATTAATTAACTCTACACATGTGCTTAATGTGATGTTATGTGTTGTCGCTTATGCGTAAAATGTTATTAAAATAGCGCGTGTTTTAAATATAAATCAACCCGCTGGGTTTATTTTTAAACTAAGGAGGAATTAATTGGTTGTTTGGTCCCCTACAATCTTAAATACATATGTACTGAAGTACAGCTAATAAAATTGATTATGCTACATTTTTATATGAAGCATTTTATGGTCAATTTTTATAGTAAGTAGGCTACTTTAGTGTAACTCAAAACTATTTAATGGTGGAACCGTTTTAGTATTGTCTATTCGAAATTCCGCACGTATTATGTTTATAACAATTTACTTTTAGCGCCAATAATGATATTTCAACTTGGGTATAATATGAATGTTATTATTAATACTGAACTATTGTTTTTGACGTCTTAAGGTAGGTAATTACAAAAGTAATGTTACCAGCACATGACTTACGTTAATTGAACATTCCCGGTATAATCATGGTATTTAAATTGAAACGGTACATAATCGCATAACTGGATTTACTTCATATTTTGAGATCGACTTTGTTCTTGATAAAGTTGATGTGAATAGCTCATAGTTCATTCTTAGTTCATCATCTTTAAGCACACTAGGAACATTTTTCTGACGTTTATATTATTTACTCGTTTTAGTCTCGTTTCATTCATGACTGAGGAGTTCGTAATTTATTTTCTTTGTTCAATAACATGGTGTTGCCTTATAAAGTTTTTTATCCAACTGAAGGCAAACATCTCCATCGTTAACGAGGTCGATTATCAAATGATTGTTACACCGTCTGATGGCTGCGTTAGGGTTTCGTTCAGCCGGCGCGTCTGGCTCACTGGACCGCGCCCGCAGTATCCGCATTCGAACAGCCCGCTTTTCCGCGCCAAGAAACCCCACCTTTAAGATCCGATTATTGATACGGATATTTGCAATTATATTAATAACTTTGTTTTATACATTCATTCTAAATGGCCTCATATTTAATTTAGTGAACCTACCTGTGAAGCAGCATCAGCAGCAGAAGGGCAATCACAATGCCTGCAATCATCTTTGCCTCAAGCACATTCCTTGTAAATGTAGTAATTTGATTTCTTAGAATTTGATTTTCTAGATTTAAAAAAAATGTACAGACATTCAAATCACTCAAAAAAACAGAAGACTTGTTGGGACTTAATTTACAATGATTCGTCTTTCCGGATTTTATGAATTGTAGTACCTAGTTATTCCTCTTCTTAAGTCGGGTGATTCAAGTATAGTGAGAACTCGAAACCAAATCATGGTCATAATTTCTGAAATACGCAGTATGAAAAGCGACAAAACGTCACATTGAGAAGGGTTGTGGCACCAAATTGTATTGTAAAGTATTTTTTGTAGTTACCGTTTGAAAAATTACCCTACAATAGCGGAAGTTCGGGTATCAGAAACATAAAACTACATACGGTAGGTTTTAAAGTATTTTGGTATGATGGTGGTCAATTTCAAATTTTACGTTTGTAATGCTCAGCTGTGTCATGTACCTGTATTACGTTTATCATGAAAAACAATAAATTTCTCTTTATTTAATATCCACGCTTACTATAGTTTTTCTAAATAGAACCTAATATATTTTTAAACAGATTACTAGTTTTGTTTTCATTTTATAACAAAGCTTCTACTGAAATCCTCTTTAGTGGACCCCCGTTTCTACCTGCTTTTCGAGCACACTACTAAAACCACAGGATAACGAATGAAAAACAATAGTTTGTTTTCTGAGCCACTTGGGGTTCACAGAGTATTTATTGTTCTTTCTTATTTGATATTGTATTTTCTCTGAGTAGACTCAAAGTATATGAGCATTAATAAAGCTCAATTAGAACATAAACGAGGTAGACATTGAAAGGGTTGCCACCAACAAGTCGGCTACTATCCACACACAATATTGTTTAGGTCACTAAATAACATGGCTAACTTACGTTACTTATTTAATTTACTAACTTCAGTCAATATTTTCCAAAAAATAACTAATATTCTTTATTTACTAATTCATCATTAAATTTTACGCATCGTACATAATTTAAGAAAATAAAATAGTTATTTTTCAGGTAACGTAATCATTACTTAGACACGTACGAGTAAATTTAGATAAAGTTCAAACCAAATTACTCGTATTATTGAAAATTAAAAAGCAATATTACTACTACTATTACTATTTACTATTAGTGTACTTATACTGATTCGGACCGGTTAATTTTGATTTCGATTTTGACGACCGGTCTGGCCTAGTAGGTTGTGAACCTGCCTATGAAGCCGATGGTCCTGGGTCCGAATCCCAGTCACAGCATTCATATGTATGATGAGCACAGATGTTTGCTCCTGAGTCATGGGTGTCTTCTAGTATAGGTATTTAAGTATTTATATGTATCTATCTATTATATATATGGTCGTCTAGTACCCAACACAAGCCTTACTGCAACTGAGCTTACCGTAGGACTATTTAGGTCGATTTGTGTAAGATTGTCCCGAAATTAAAAAAAAAATCCGATTGTCTATTCGAGAAATCTATCCCATTTTACATGATACTAAAAACTAAATAATTGGTAATTGTAAGAAATACTAACCGCACGCATTTTCACACTAGTCAGATCTTGGGTTCGATTCCAGTCACGTACGAGCATTCGTTCCAACGTATCGCCGAGGCAGAACACCTGCGTTTAGGTAGCACCATTAGTTCGGCTTATTTGGGTTTTGCTTTGTTTTTGTTTTCGGTATTGATTTTTTTTCTATATATTGTACATCATCGTTTTTACTCTTAGATCTTTAACCAAAACGGCTGTGTTTATTAATGTTGTTTTATTATCCTTTTGTTTTTGTAGGTATGTACTTAATCTTAGAAACGACATTTTATTTTTAATCATTTAATCAACTACTACGTAATTTCAACTTACAGAGAAATAAAAGTAAATATCGGATATATCGGTTAGTACCGGTCAACTGTATTTTTTAAGGAACCTCTGCCTTTGGTTCCTACAATGAACAAACAATGCATATTGAAAAGAACACTAATCACACAAACCCTTATAATCTTCAGTTTCGAAAGGGATTACGTGCTGGGATCAGACGTGATCCAATCTCTCCTATGATTGATACGACGCTCGCTCTGGACAGATACAATTTTTTACGTCTGTTTCAGATACAATTTTTTTTCGTCTGTTTTGACAGTCTCTTTTCCGAGTGGAATGATTTATGCTTCTTGGCCAGGGTTTCCCAGGTATTTTGGGGGCTCCACGTTGTCTGGCAAAGGTAATTGTGATGGATCTGTTTCGAGTGATGCATTTGCATTACGGATTTGGTAACATTTTTTTTCTATTTCACCAGGAGGCTCTATTGAATTTGACTAATATTATATAATAATTTGTGATGGATTGACTTCTAAGTGATGTATAATTTTAAATACTCGTATGACTTACAATAATAAGTATAATATCTGGTAGGTCTCTACAGGACTACTTTTTACGGGAAAAATATAATAAAAAAAAAAAACTTATTCTGTTTATTTCTGAAAGTTGTACAATAATAATGATAATCAATAACAATGATAAACAATCAATAAAAAAGATTTTGAGTTTAGGAGTCTAGTAAATCAATTAATAGTCTAGTAAGTATATATTATTATTTATTAAAGACTTTCGTAACTGCTAAGTAAAGAACGACGTTTTGGAACGAACTTGGAAAAAATGACGACAGTGAAATCTTGCGTTGGAGCTAGCAAGTTTCCCGCCGAACATTAACATTCATGGCTACCAACATCAGCAAGTACAGTCAGCCATATAATCAGTGCAACAGAGCGTGCGCTTAGTGGCATTAACCAACTGTACACGTAACGTAAAAAACCGTTTAACTTTCCACAGTTAGTGCTCTTTTAATAATTCTAAAATTAGCTAATTAATTGTGCTGCAAAAATGTTCTTAGTGGAATATAAAAACTATTTGTATTATAAATATTCCTGCTACGGTATATTCCTACCTACCTACTTTAAAAAAAGAGACTAATTTTAATTTTCATTGTTTTTAATCTCATAAATTTACACGCCCGGACACTTTACATAATTTATCACAATGTACGAGACAATTTAAAATTGAAACAATTTATAATAAGTAAAAAGTACTAAGAAATTACTATTCAGTTATTAAGTTACCTAGAAAAAGTTACCATTAGGCAGGCGTGTCTTATTACGACATATTATAAATAGCATTGGCTGAGTACCCAAAAGCCCACAACACAAGCCTCCTCGAGCTCACCGTAGGGCTCAGTCTATTTGTGTAAAGATCTCCTGTAATATGTATGTCTATCTATTGTATTTTTATATGAACAATAATGCATCCTAATAAAATATAAGTGAAATGTAGTAGACTGTACCGGAGCGAAATCGTTAAAATGCGCTCCAGGCACAGGCTCTGCCTATTTGCCGATTCGGCGGAGTCGGCACAAGAAAAGTGTGGTTTTACTGCAGCTTGGACTGGTGAGAATATATTCATATCCTCTTTGTTGAGGAAATACACTTGTACGTTTGTTACGACTTATATTAGTTAGTAGTTATTACTATTTAGTAGTAGTAAAATGCCTACATATTTATAATCGAATAGCAAACATTCATTAATGCATATTACAGGCGACGCATGAAAACAATATGCCTTTTCTGCCCTCAAAGCATGCTTTACTTAATAAAAACTAACCTATAAACTTTCCCGGGGAACCATTATATACCATACCGCATTTCGTCTTAAGCAATGCAATAGCAGTAAATAAAAATAGTAAGTAGACATATGGCGTACTCGGAGAGTGGCTTATACTCAGTAGTGGGCGTTAGATAGCTTTTATGATGATGATGTTGACATATTAGCAATAATTATGTTATAATAAACTTCAAATCTATAGAATAAAAAATGAAAATAACTTTTTACTATCATCAAAAAAATATTAAAATCAACTAGGTATATCATAATAACCAGATACGTAAATATTGAGCATAGAAACTAAAACAATCATTTAATCTCAGTAACATAGTTCTCTGAATGAGAATCGATCGGATTTCATTCAACGAACAGCTCTTACTGAACGTCACAGCCAGCTGCGGCCGGAATCTTTGCGACAAGAGATTTTAAATAGAAACATGCTTTACGGTAATCATGCTGTCCCCAATACTTGATGGGATGTCTTGCGCAGAGCTTGACGAAGTTTCATCGAGATTACAAATGCTAGAAGAGGCCCTTTTATTACAACTAGGTCCTTTATTACAATGAAACGGGACTTGACTACGTATGGTAAAGATGTGTAAAAACCGTGAAAGTTTAAATCAGTAACTAGGTGGTTTCTACAAAGATTTAACTTTTCGTCTTTTCTGTGGCCAATGAGATTATTTGGTACCTTTTTAAATAAAAAGACATAACTTGAACTCTCATGAGCCCCTAACGACTGTTTATAGAAAACATGACTTTTATTTTACTAGTCTTTAATTTTGTAGTTTCGCTTCATTTCATTTCATTTTCACTTCGTACCTTGTCACAGTAAAACACTATATGAAAGACGCAAAAGATCTCTTATTAACGTCACTGTGACAAGGCTCAAAGTGGTCTAGAAATCAAATTGGTTGACTATATATATATATGTACCTACTTACATAAAAAAGTGAGTTACATCATCTAGCGCTCCTATTTCTGTGCACCCGTATAAATGACAAGGGTGAGATAGTAATTTACATAATGTAATCAGGCACGAGAGCCGATGAATCTCTCGAACTTGTTACACAGGAAAATCATGGCGTTTTAATTTCGTTAAAAACTCCGACGACCGAAATGCGATTCTTTTGACTGACTTACGAGTATAGCTTATTATTGGCAAATGGTTGAGAAAATTTTACGTTCTTTTGTTTTCCGGATTTTTTCGTCGGATTACGCTTTTATTAGACATCTCTTTGATACTGAAATGTTCGTCTATTTTTGTTTTCGTTGCTCACTAATTTCTTTTTATATAATAAATTGTTCCTTCCCTAGAAACACACCTAACAGAGTATGTACGAATATAAATGGAAGGAAGTTTCTACTATCACGATATTTCGATATTAACTTTGAAGGCATCTGCCTTCACGCACATCTGTGCGTGAAGTGAAAATATTGCATAGTAGTCGCGCCTCTATTTACTCACATTATTTCAGGGTAATGTCATAAAGTAACTGCTTCGTATTTACGCTTCGAACCAATAACAAATAGGTATCTAATAAAGATAAATATTATATCAAAATCTAGAGCAGTCCGCATTATGCACATAAATTTCAATTAATTAGGTACCTACTGTAAACTGCAGTTGAGCAGTTGCAACTGTAGTTGCAAATATATAATTTTTATGTATAAATTTTAATCTTTATTACTCAAACTCACAATTGTGACAGGGCCAGGATGAAGTAGATTTGTGGTGATTACTTATTTCTATCTCCAGGAATATACCTATGTATGTATATATGTATTGTGTATCATGCAATTAAGTTAGTATTTTTTTTATAGAATACAAATATATCGGCTAAACTTAACACCTAAATTAGTAAAACATAACGCCATGTAGAATTGCATTCTAATTGACTTCAATTTTTATCACGAAAAGTCACCCACTGCCCTATGGAATCCTATATCTGATGGTATCACAGGAACTAGTTTGAATTACTTGCTTTGAAATTGAATTACAGGTTTGTAATAGATACGAGTACTTTGAAAAGCTGACTTCAGTTACAGAAAAACAAATACTTTACAACGACTAAACAAAACAAGCAATTTTAACATTTTGCCTCCAACTGTTTTCTATTCATCAATGTCGACCGAAACCATTACAATTGTAAGCCCAGTCAATTTCCATCCAAACTGTAAGGAAACCGAGCAGTAATAAAGAAGGTCGTAACTCGCGGGCGTACCGCTCAGCCTTTTTGTATTCATGGGATGAAAGAAAGTTATCCAGGTGCCCCTTCTTGCCTTTTGAAGAATTCCGAACATTTTTAAATTACTGCCGTTTGGTCGTGTGGCTAGGAAGCCGGCGAATGGGTGAGCTTAATTGGACGCATCGCATCTTTCTTAGATGCGAACCCGGCCCACGTTTAATTATTTTGTTTTACTATTGAGATTTAACGCGGGAGTTTAATATCGAATAAAGATTTATTCTAATTAACTTACATATAAAGTTAAAGCTTATATTATAACAGTTAGAACCTTATTCAGTATATTATTATTAGAATCCCCTATCCTGTATTATGATTATGTTATACATATATAATTTTAAAATAAAAGTTTTTACGTTGCACTTTATATACGAGACGAGTATATATTTCCAGGGAAAATATCGTGACGTCTGTTTCACACATACCCCCAAATAGTTATTAATTAAAAAGCTTGCATTAAAGGGGTAACTCGGCTACTAACGTGTTCTCTTTCCTTTAAACAATTTTTTTTAAGGAAACAATATATATAATAAAGCAAACGTACCTACTTGGTTTTTTTTTATATTGTTAAAGCTTCCTGAGCTCAATTTACCAGAGTGCGTTCACGTTACAGCATTCTCCTGGCCCTACCAAGGAGTTACTCATTTTGTCTTCGAGCGTAGGTACTTCAGTAGAAAGGTTTTAATGTCTCCATCGCAGCGCCTTCTCGTTATTAATTTTTAAAACTCCAATGGACGCCATTCAAATGTTTAGGGCTCTTTGCGTGATGAAGTTTTTAATTAAAAAAATTAAGAGTTATTCAAGCCTTTAAAAATAACGAGTGTGTTTCATTTTATTGTTTATGTAAAATGCTTTTAATTGTAGCTTAACCGTAGCTTATAATTAAACATTTAGTTAGCACCCAATAGATATTTTTAGGTATATTTTGTGGTATATTAAGTAATAGTGCGTGTAGATATCAAAATTAGCCATTATACAACAGATTGCTATCATATTTTAGAATGTGTGAATCCACTGTACATCCTATTATTAAAACATATGACTACAATAATGTTATATCAGTATTACTAATGCGCTCCTCACAAATTACCTACATTAACTGTGTTAAATTCAAAATCCACAATTCTGTGTTCCTACTGAAAAACGATACAAGTACCACACAACTGGTATGAAATTTATGCCATTTTCACTAGTTTTCGCAGAATTGTAGCTACGAGTATATTTGCACGTTCCGCACGCCACGCTAACTAGATCCAAGTTATTTATTAGCTCAAGTTAACATAACATTGCATGTTCTAATAATGCTAATTAGAAACTACTAATACACCATTTATAACCGAATATTGGCCCCAGGCGAGCGGGAATTTTGCGTGTAGACTTCAGCCAATAGACGGTAAATTATTATTTATTGAACAGTTTCAAAAGTGGAATTAACAGCTTTAAAATGTACATGTGCGTAGGTCTCACTTATATGTAACTAGCTTTTCCTCGCGGCTTCGTCGGCCAGCCATGTCTGTCTTTAAATATGGTTGCGGGATAAAAATTATCTTAGGTCCTTTCTCGTAGCTCAAACTCACTCTGCTCCGTGCAAATTTTCATCCCAATTGGTTCAGCGGTTTATGATTAAGCATTTATAATATTAGTATGGATAGTATGGATTGCAAATGCAGCATATTAAATTATTAACCAGAATGAAAATCTGATGTTACACAGTGATTTTCATATTCCATATTGTTGTCCTCTAGTAGTACTACTTAACAAGTAATTTGGATATGTAGCAAACGACTATAGTAATAAAGTTACAATGAGTCCACAGTAGGTAGGTAAAACAAAAAGGAATAATAAATAAATGTTAGTGTTTGCAATATAAGGTCCATTTATGTATTTTAACCTACACTAGATTTGCTTTGTTTAAATTACT
The DNA here is from genome assembly GCA_022674325.2 of Grapholita molesta. Classification (NCBI taxonomy): domain Eukaryota; kingdom Metazoa; phylum Arthropoda; class Insecta; order Lepidoptera; family Tortricidae; genus Grapholita; species Grapholita molesta. The sequence goes on along the minus strand of CP053121.2, from coordinate 19,127,160 downwards.
AAACAACTTGTAAGCCCGACGTTATAAGTCACCGCAAGACACGAGCACCGCCGAAATAAATTCTCCAACGTACTGACTTTCCAACTTTCCGAGCAAACTTGAATCCCACAAACGTCGTATTGAATTAAAATATTGTCTGGCTCCAAATTAATTACCCCATAACACGATATTACGAAAATAGGGGGAGGATTAGGAAATTGGGGCAAGTTGCCGTAATCGGATGAAGGCGATTAGGCTTGATAAGACATGTGGCGGAGGGGCTCAGGTGTAGAACTAACAAATTCTGGGGCCATATATTCGTATGCTGCGTGCCTGCTATGACTTTATTAGTCATAATATGCATTAAGAGAATATCCTTAAGGATATTATGCTGTATTCGGTTTCCGGATACTCGCAGTTCATTTGAAACTATTATTTCTATTCAAACGTTATTATTTTTAATTATTGTTTTAATTCTATACCTATATTAGTACCTGACTATGATCGGTCTCGGACTCTTCATAAGTATTCACTTAGTTCTCGCTCGCCCTTACGATATAAGAATTAAATGCATAAAACTCTGATGGTCCCTAAATACACGTACCCGATACTTTGAAATGTCCGCTCTTTCTACTAACAAATACGGCATTCAAAATATTTTTTCAAGTATATCTTTTGTTTTTCTTAAAGGTAGTGTGAAGAACAATATATGTCGCATGGTAGCAAAATTTCTTTCACCTTGGGCTTTGAATCCCTCACTGCGCTGAGGATGCTACCTACGTAATCCCCGTAAATATTTTATTTTACTATCTTGTGACACAATGAATATAATGAACTAACGCATAAACACTGAAGCATCATTATTATTTAGCAAAATTAAAAATTATTATACGCATAAACTGTAATAAGAAACTTTTCAGATGATATTGCATGCAAAAAAAAGACGACTACAAATTCCTGGAGTTCCGAAACTTTAAGATGACGTGTGCAAAAATATTGTTGCAAGTCCGACCTTTTGGAAAAAGATCGACATGTCAAGGGATTGAAATTAGTTCAATTCACCCAATCTTACATACTGAATCACTTTACGAAGAGAAAGTAACGATCCGGGAAAAATTGGTGCAAATAAAACTTGGAAGGTTTAACATTGGAACTCTAAAATGAGTTGAAGACAGACAAGCAGCCTAAACATGCAGGTTACTTTTATACCGAAGATTACTTAGAAAAAAAATAGATATTCAATACAAGACAGGATAGGTACAAACTATAGGAATAGGTACGAACGGTGACGACAGCTCAGTTTTGGTTCAGAAACTGCACACTGTAACTATTCCACTGAATTTACACCATTTAATTCAGTTCTTGTAATAGTAACTATTTGTTGCAAGTCCGATACAAGGTATTTTTAAGAATTTATAACGCTAGTATTAAATACATCAAATAAATACAATTTACGACAGCATTGTAGGTTAATTTAAAATAAGTAATATCAAGCCCTTATAACTGTAAAAGATAAAACATAACAACAAATACGACAGGCAAAGAAACAATTTGCGGAATATTTTTACTTCCTTTCCGTGTACTTAGATTTATATCCACTGACAGTCCAAAAATATGACCAGTGGGAGATGGTAGGTGAAATGCGGCACGACAGCCATCTTAATGCCTCCGTGACTCCCAATGTGCTGCTAATGTAGCGTGCAGGCTGCTATAACTACTCCTACCCACAGCTATGGAACGGACCAATTCAAAACTGTTAAACAAAAGTTATGACTAATCTACAAGAAATATTTGACTTGAAGATTTGTCTCTACCCTTAATAGTGAGTGCCGTTTGATTTAATTTATTTAATAATCCCTGATTAATAAATTGATCAGGTAAGGACTACAGCCTTTTATTTAGATAATTTGAAACATTCGTTTAAATTCTATGATAAAATGAACTTCGATTATTTTGATTTTATTAGCTTGGTTTGAAACTGGTTTCCTTGAAACAAAACAAGTTACGAGTGCTGATGTGATTTAGTTGAGTGGCTTTAGATTATAGATTAGATCTTTACTCATACACTGCAAACATTGAACTGATCCAAAATGACTGCAGTAAGCTTTTATGAATATATGCATTTAATTTTTACTTAACTATGGTTTTATGTTTATTTTCTATAGGTACAAATTTCTCACTGGTTGTCAGGCTAAAAGACAGAACTATGAAGAAATATTGAACATGCGAAATCAATTAAAATCTCAATTTTTGGTGCTCATTCATGGCAAGATATTTTTGTCTTGTTTTGTTGTCTGAACCTTTGAAAGACAAAATGTAACTAACATTTGTTTTTTTATTTGTTTTCAGGTAATAATTCAACACTCTAAGGGACATCTCTCCTTAGTTATAAATTATAATGGAACTGGTAAGATATGTATATATAATTTATTTATTTTCGGCAATATAGTAGCTTACATCATACAGTTAAATATTGAAATGTGACGTTAAATAAACCAAGTGTAGTGTATTGGGTAGAAAAGCAAATAATTTAAGTACGGGATATTTTGAGCACAGACTTAGTAGCATCTTATCTATTCAAAGTTTTTGCCTACCGGCAAATAACCTTCCAGTAGACAGTCTCTGTAGTGGTCTCAGAGTCGAAGAATCTGGCTATTTCTCCTGTATAGTTCTCGTAATCTTTCATTGACATAAGTGAAATCGTGCACGAATGTACATTAAATGTCCCGTCTGGCAAGATTTCTAAATGAGCTCCCCTTCCAGACGCAGCCGCGGGCGTTCGCTAACCCAATCTTGCTGGATACCCTCGCAAGTTTGCGGCCGCAGCGAACATGGAAGCCTGAATCTTAATTTTGAAAAGTTTCCAAATTACAAGCTTGATTGTCAAAATTATTTCTTAGATTAATATTCGTATTTGTAAATTAAACGAATACTTAATCTCTTATTTCGCAATTGAAACGGATCTGCTTTACTACAGTAGGTCAGTAGCTTATGAGATCAATTTAAAATAATGCATACTCATACAGACTGAACCTGCGAACTACGTACCGCCTAGCAGTAAATATTTTCTGTGTACCCATATTTTTATATATTTTTTACGATAGTTTATTAGGTATTCTAGTTATTTTCCGAAAAATACTAATCGTAATCGTAATCGGCCCAGCTGTTCTTGAGTGTCAAGAACAAATAGTGTCAAGAACACGACTTTGTTTTAAATACTGTATTGTAATTTTTCATAGTATTTACAATAAAGTTCTATACTTCCGTCAGTTTATGTTAGTATTATGTATGTTTATGCATGTATATTATATTAAAGTATATAAGTATGTTAAACTTATATTTAAATGTGTTTAGGTTTATTTTGTTTTGTTATGAACCGCCTTCAATTTCTCTGCTTTGCCTACAGGTTGACTGGTAGAGAATGCTTTGTAGCATTAAGTCCGCCTTTTGTACTTTTGTCTTTTGTGCAATAAAGATTGATTAAATAAAATAAATAAATAAAAGATAGTATTTACACCTAGGTATTTCACTTATTCCAAAGAAACAAATATGCTAAGCAGTGCTACGCCGTAGCTTGCCTGTTCACTATTGCGCGTAGCACGTCTTAAGTACTTAGTAGAAAATTTGACGTAGCGCCTTAACCTGCTGCTAGCGAAGCCTGCTGGAAGCCAAACATAGTAATTTTATAATTATTTACGACCGCTCTGGCCTAGTGGGTACTGACACTGCCTATGAAGCCGATGGTCCTGGGCTCGAATCCCAGTCAGCGCATTTTTTGTGTGATGAGCACAGACATTTGTTCCTGTGTCATGGGTGTTTTCTATGTATTTAAGTATTAATATGTATCCATCTATTATTTATATCGTCGTCTAGTACCTACAACACAAGCCTTACTGAGCTTATCGTAGGACTAGGTCGATTTGTGTAAGATTGTCCCGAAATATTTATTTATTTAGTTCTGCTTATCGTAAAGAAATCTACATTAAATACACGGGGGACTCGATTGTGTTATTAGGACACGGAATAACATTATACATGGATATACAAGAAAACAAATGATTGTTATTTCTATACAATTATGTATATTATTCATATTGCCGCCCGCGGTGCCTGCCGATGCCGGCACGCCCACACAATACGCGTCAAACACACGCCTCACCCAATTACGTCCAATCCACCGTCACTAATGCGTTCTTATGCAAAAATACTGAAAATGACATACGCTGAGGACAGTTTATTTTATTTGGCTTGTTATTTGCTCTATAAGCATAAAACGTAGCTTTGTAATTTCAGACTATAAAGGTTAAGGCTGACTTATACTGTTCTCGAGTCATAACTTTGCAACGTAAATGAATTAGGTACAGCTGAGTTCATAAATATGCTTACAACTTTATTAACTTGAATGTAACAAAAATGTAATTAACAAGTTTATTCTTTGTGTGCCCGCGGTCTTACTAATTGATAAATTGATAATTAAATGTGCGGCTTATTCCTCGAACGATTAGAAATCGAATAATTCTCGAACTCATAATTTTAACCTAATACCAGTTTGGCTACGCTGGCTATCTACGTAACGCTTATTAAGTCGTACGAAAACGGTAACATTTCTACGGCGTCGTATTAAACAATCCATTGTTAGACACAAGCTAATTTTGCTCCAGCTCTTATCACGAAGTTCACTTAAACATAACATTGCCGTGAACAACGGGCGTAATGGGAATGCAAATGCTGCTTATGGCTGCTGTTGTTGTCGATAGTGCGGTTAAAGCTTACTTGCTGTTGCGTCGATATTGCGGCTCGGCTTTAGTTGGTGCTAACTGTTAAGTGCTGAATTGGGATTAGTTAGTGTAATTTAGTAATCTGTATTGACTTTCCTGAAGTATATGCAAAAAATAGAGATGCAATTTGAAGCTTTGCTTTCTTTTTATTACTTAATTGCGGTAATTTATATTATAGGTTACATACGAGTATTGCTTGCAATCTTATTAACGTGTTTAATTGATTATATGTATAAGGGACCATAAAATCAACTAAAAATAACTATTATTGTTTGCGCTGAAATATGACTCTAAATTTATTTTATTCCCCACGTTTATATTCTATTTTTAATAATTGATACTTACCACAGACTAGACTTTTCATAGAGGAACGAGAGTCGGTCTTTAATGGTTTAAAAATTAAAGAGGTCTATTTTTAGAATTTAATTTGTAACAAATAGTTATTAGCTGCAAATAGCTGGGTGTTTATGTTAATACAATTATTAATAACATAAAACCAACTTAATTTCGGTAATAATATAACAATTGAAATCAATTTGAAACGAGTGACAAATTTTACATACCTATTATTTTCGGTGCTTAGATAGATGCCTAAATAGGAAACCATACATTTAGTTACATGTCCGTAAAATTAACGGTGATGGCATTGATGTTGTGACAACACACCATTACATATGTGTGCATTTACACAATTACACATAGCACATATTTATTTACTGTGATGCGGCAAACACACTAATGGGATGCAAATGCATTTGTCTGTGCGTTCACGCAGCTCTCCAACTATTTAGATAGCAGATAGGAATAGTTGCCTTTGTTTTGTGTAATACTGAACACGACCGCGTGAGAGATAGATAGTTTTATTTATTGTTCATATTACTTAACAGGAATTCTGTTTTATATCACCGTACTTAAGAGTGTAACAAATATTTCAAATCCACCTGACCCGATCTCATTAAGTTCATAAATTCAGTAAGTGAATAAGTATATTCCTGAACCCTACTCTAGGCCCCAATTCAACTGTGGTTGGTGAAATGTTAATATTGCAAAATCAACAATTTATATGTACTACTAACACTCAACATAATGTTTCGTGACACATACGAATATTTGTAATAAAATAAAATACAATGCCATTTTATTTAGTCGCAGTTAATATTTTCAGTCACGCTCCGCTACAGATATCCCGTGGGACTGCAAAATACAGCATAACGTTTTATATTATACCGGCATGCGTCGAGTCCACTGCTACAGTAATATTTTAACTAGCACCTTTGTTTCTGCATATAAACAATCTATTGTTTTGGAAGCAAAGGCAAATTCGGTTGACTTTTATGTCACAAAACTAAACTACGATATAAGTATATGTGATGGGTTTGGTTTGTGTTTATCATTTACATTGAGAATAGAAACTATGCTGCTTTAAACATTACATAACGTTTTACCTATTCAACAAAGCAAAATACAAACAGAGTGGGCCGATTTGTTGAGATTATCTTCTAAGTTAATCAAGATGAACGCTCGCTGTAAACCGTAGCTAAATGTATTAATGCGCTGGAAACAGACTGTTACTGCCTTACGTTTGTGCTCTTTCCGTGCCAGTAACATTTAGGTAGAGCGTTATAATAATGTACCAGTACATTATAAGGCTATACCTAAACGTTACCTTTACCTAGCATTTAGATTTACAAAGAGATTTGTGTAAGGGTTTTCACAGCCACAAACTTTAGTTATCCGACCGTAAAATATAAAACCATCCTATGGGGCTTGATTACCAGTTGGTTGACAATATTCAAGAAAATTTGAGTTGTATCAGAATACCATTCCCAACCGCGATTTTATGGTACAACGACCGTTATCGTTACTTCATCCCGCATCGTTCCCTACGGATGCTAAACTTCCACGATTGCAGGTATTGTTTGAAATTTTAGACGACTTTACACATTTACATACGGTATAAACTATGTTAATCTTATTTCTGATCTCTATTCGCAAGTTAAATAAAAGTGTTGAACCGAAATCTACCCCGCCTACAACATTTCCCTAGGACATAAAGCACGTCGTATTTCTGTACAATTTTCGACATGTTTTGCTAAACCATTATTTGTTGTCGAGTGTATTTGCGCGTCATAACACTCCGGTTCCTCTTTTCTCTTTTTAATCACTGCCGCGTAAAAAACTGTTTTTACAGTTGGTTTCAAACATATTGCTTTATGCCATATGACGGTGTGTGTAGTTCCGTAAATACGGGGTAGCATTCCGGCCGTCTGACCGTTTTGTCGCTCGGATGGATGTATGGAAGTACGAAAATTTATTTTCATTTTGATAGTTACGATAATTTATGATTGTATTGTGTTCGGGCTCGATAATTGCTTTGTTTTCAATTGAAGCTTTATTTCCTATAAACATCAATATATTTTTTTATTTATTAATCTATTGTAACCGTAGGTAATTTGATTTGAGAACACGTTGCGAATATATTTATAATATATCAGTCTATACCAATTAACCCATTGTATCCAATAATAAATAAATGTAATGCTATTTATTATAAGTAGGACTACTTAAAAACTCATTGTCATCAATATGCAATATTTAGTATCTATTCTTCCATATCAGACTCGTACGATACTTCGTAGTTATGGTTGTACAAATAAATATGAAACCGAGCCCTGAGTGTAAGTTTTTAACGTAAATTTACGTCACGAACACATTTGCGTTTCCCATATAAATAACATTATCACTTACGCGTTCGTAAACGTTGTTTTACGTCAAAAGAAACTTACACTAGAGCCTCTGACTATTGCACGCGATTTCGTCGCAACTGTACCCAGCTTACCTTAATTTTCCAGTTCACATTTGTTCATATAGTCACCTCCGGCACACACCGGCTGTGGACAATAGGTAGATAACGCAACGACGTAAAGCAGCGTTGTCAGCGATAACTCACGATAGGGGAATGCACCAGATGTGATTTACGCTCCACATCGACAAGTACCGGTTATGGCGTGAAAAATATCATGAGCCGTGACAGAACATCTTTGTACTAAAATCAGAAAAACTGCAAACCTTTTTAGAATTTCGCATTTATTTCCTATAAATCTAATTTAATTTATAGACATACCTGATGTATTATTCACGTTAGTGCAAGTAGGAAAGCATTTTCTGTTTATTAATATGAATATTCTGCTTACAGCAATCGGCGGTTAAAAGTCATTTTACTGACGTTTCACTTGTTTGACGGCGTGGAGATTGTCAAGACATTGTTTTTTTTTAATTCATTGATCTCTAGCAAAACCGACTTTTATATTGTTTGGAATCTTTTGTAGGAAACTCAAACAAAATTTACATTGATAAGTCGGACTTTGGGTAAACAATTTACAATAAATACAAGGTACAAGAGATTACTGGCATTTAATTAATTAAATACGTTGTCGTTCATGATAAGGTTACCATTTGATTTCTTATAGGTTAACGAACTTTGCGATTATATAAAATACCTATATTTAGTGATCGCAATAAGTCAGGAGGGATTTCCCTCGAGATCTTCATAAATCTACCGCAAGTCGCGCGACAAAAATATCATTATGCAGATTTACATAGAAATAAAACGCCTCCGCTGCGTTGCAACCGGTAGCCATTTTTCAAAGCGTGCTATATTTTGGAAACGATACAGGGTTGGCGCGATTACTCATGGAACTTATAATAAGTGGAATAAATGAACATGTATTCTTGTATACAATACAAGTTTTAGGGAGTCATTTGCTGCATGTGTATTACCGTTTACCATTTATTTAGATAAAACAATACAATGGCATTTTAGCTCCTCTTCGCTAGCCAGATGTAATTAAGCTGATAGCTGTTTGGCCAGGAAGTTAACTAAGTATAGTTTTCTACCACTGATACTGGCAGTTTTGGTTTGCTAGAACTATATCTATAGCTAAATGTTTCATATAAGCTTGCTCTATAATTATCAATATTTGAAACTATAAATAGCTATTTCAGATTTAATTTTTATAATAGCATTCATTATTGGATTCGGTTTAAAAGGTTTACTAATAAAAGAAAAATATTTTGCTTCCGTATAAAATACTAACTGCACTTAATATATTTCATTGTCATTTTTACTCAGTCACAGTTCGAAAAATCTGAAATTCTCGAAACGCTCTAAAATAATCCCCGACATTCTAGAATCTCCGCTATCCTGTTAGCTCGGCTCAAATATGACGGGAAGACGGCTTTGGTTCCGGAACACGTAATAAACACAAACACTATTGTGTGAATCGCTACAATAAATGTCTACGAGAACAATTGTTACATTACACTTCTTGAACACATTGAATAATCATATATTGTTGTGAGGATTTAATGTGCGATTTTAATATCACATTTACATTTTAATGTTGAAATATTCTAACTTGTAATAACAATCATATTCATATTGTCATAAGATTTATTACCCAAAAATTTGGTCACTTAATACTCAACTAACTATATCGTTATTTAAAGAAAATTGCAATGTGATAAATAAATACTGGTTAATAAAATTTTATTGAACGTAATGTTAAGAAAAAATTATCTAATCCAAAAATGCGAAAACGGTATATTTTTATTCTTTGTAAACAGTTTTTAAAAGGTGCCCGTAATCCTATTTTCCATGTCTGTGCCGATTGTCTACAAACGTAATAACGTCAAGGCTTGAGTTAATCCGGGTACAGTCAACCGCAACTGACAGAGACCAGAAGCAAAGGTCGGGGAATGCCGGATTTGTGAAAAACACACGTCTGCCGCCATTAGTTTAGCTTGTATATGAAACAGACGTTAGAACGGAGTAGTCCATTTCCAAAAGTGTACGAATTGTTTTATTCAATATAATAAGTTCCGACATTAATATATATTAATGAGATTAAAGCAACTATTAACAATATGAGTTATTATATTATCTGCACCCAATATACCACTACGCGACGGGCTACCTAGATTTTTATTATTCTATTTTTATTTTTAACGTATAACCTTAATTAAATCTTATACTATTCACTCGCACTTTATAACACCTATTTTGCTTTACTCAGTCATAGCTGCGTGGGGGATGACGAAAATCATGCAAGTGTCAACCCTAACGCCACGCACGGGTACTCAAATATGGTTTTTCTCATTTCCTCGGCCGGGATGCTTGTACATTTATTTTTATTCCTATTTGTATTCGTTTCCTGTAACGCCATATTTTTTTCGCGACGATTCTATCCATCGTATCGTATGCGTCAGGGATGTGCCGTGCTTCCGTACCTTTGTCAATGTATTATGTTAAGTATGGAGGGCAGTTTTTTAACGATGTCTTCACTATTTATTAATATTATCCTTCAAGCATAATATTGGCAAAATATGCACATACTTATTAATAACATTTGGAAGCGTGATATGTTGTAAATTGAATAATTTGTTGCAAGAACAATTTACCACTGTTTTTGTATAACAAAATAGTGATAAAGGGGCACATGCGATTAAGGTTGACGTTTAGATTTAGTTTCGTAAAAAAAGAAGAATTTGTATTTTCGTCGTCAATTTACTTACATGCATGCATTTATTTGTAAAAAAATTTTTTGTCTGCAAAAAGTCTAAACGGCAAATGGTTAGCCCCGCCATACCTGACGCACGTATTTTCCTAAAACGCGTGTGTAAATCTGGCAACACGTGTCGACTACTAAATCTGGCCTACATAAAAGCGAGGAAAAAACACCGTAACTCTGGGCTAAGCCGGCAGCACCCTGCTTTATTGTACTCGGTGCGTATAAAAAATTGGATCACTTACCGCTTACCTGGAACAACTATGTGGAATTTTACTTGAAGTAATACCATTTATTTAGTTTCGTTTATCTTAATATACGTGTATAAACTAGCTGTGTGAACTAGCTGTGAGATATTTTTGAAAGTTTATAAAAGCTAATCTGGGCATTATTTGAAGTTAGAAGTTCACAGATCCCATAGCAATCCTCCTAGACACTTCCTGAGTAACCGAGTACTGAGGCCCTGGAACAAACTTCCCGCAGGATGTTGTCGCAGCTCGCTTTAGACAAGCACACAAAAATCTCAAACCACAGCTCCGTAATTACATTATATTGGTGAGCACTAGATACAGGCATTCATCAGTTGTCATAACTGCCTGCTTAAATAAATAGTAATAATTAATCCAAGGAGAACAATTAAATATATATATCAGTTCTTAAGATGACCAGAAATTTGTAACAATCCAGAAAAAAAACTATACATCGACAATCCCAATCCCGACTTAACTCTACTTTATTTTCCGACCATATGGGGTGCAGCGCAGATTACTATTCGTATTTTATATGTCAAAGCTCGAAACTTGAGAGAAAAGATTGCGGGGTAGTTATCACCCCTTTTCGGCGAGGGGAGCTAAAGGCACATTTTAAAGCTGAGCTCGCATACGAGATTTATCGTTTTATCGAATTTAGAAGTTTCAGCAGCTTGCGTATTCGTTTTTAAAAGGATATTTCACTATATCGTTATGCTAACTCTTTCAAACATGCCATGCAATACCATATTTAAGGCAATACTCAATTATAAATTACTAATACAAGAGATAATAATAATAGTCACATTAGTATGTAGTATTTTCGTTATAGTCCAAGTCTTGTATTCCACCTTCATTGCGCAATGAATTGTTGCATTGCAAACTTATATCAGTAATAAATCTTTGCCATATTAAATATATTGAAACGAGATACTCATGTTCTTTAGTCAAATATAGCAAGCTACAGCCGCTACAGGCTTTGGCTCCATAACGAGAAGCTGTTTTTCGTTGTCTATTACGTTTCAATATATTCGAGGCAACCCTCAACTTTACATTAATAATTTATGTTACATTCCATATTTTCAAAGATTCCTATGTTAAATGAATAGCTAGCTACTCGATACTCATTCAAAATAGATGTTTAAAAACAATCCCCCAAAACGGTAACGCAACAATTACACAAAAAGACGAGGAGCGATCATCTTGCCATTGTTTTGTGCGGACTAATAGGCCCGCACAATGCAGCCTTTACCGAACTTCGCCATCGGATAACAATGCCACACGTTTGGGGGAGCCTCGTCGTCCACGGATCAAGCTACAAACGGAAGGAAGATTCTACAATAGCAACAATATCCACAATACGAGATCTAGAACACTAATTGCTCTTGTAATATATATTCAAATACTATATTTTTTTGTACGTTAACAGTTTATTTATTGCCATGGCATTGTATCACAGAGAATTAATTACCTGATGGACCGATATTATCGTTTCTTACTAGATGTAAACTTACCTAATAAGGTATATGTCAAGAACTATATTTTAATTCATGTAGTGCAAAATACAAGCCAGAACTAATAAATAGTACAAAAATATTGTCATGTGAATAAATGGCAGTAAATTACATATATAGACAATTTTTAAGGTAACTTTATATTACCTATTACATTATAAGTATTTCTTTATTGCGAAGGTGACCTTTACCGACCTGTTGAAATCGTACGTACGAAAATCATGATCAAAAGTCTTTAATGTTTTCGCGAATTCCTTCCGATTGGTCCCCAGCTTAAAGCCACTACTTCAGCCCGCAACTACCCCATGATGTCTAATGAAGAGTTTTGTACACAGAGGGACGGACAACTCTTTATTAATGGCGTGTGGAACTTTTGCTTTTAATGTCACGCTTTTGATATTAACTAAGTTTGTAATCCTCGTATAATAATATTGTTCTTTTGTTTCCATATAACATTTATTTATATGTATTATTGTCGTAGTTTATCCTCGTAACTGTGTTTTTGGTGCTTAACATTAGACTATATTAATAGATGTTATAGAAATTACTCGTGTGTTTTATGGACCAACGACTATATCCTTCAGTACTTTAATACAAAAATAAAATATGAAAATAATACGTTTTTTTTGTACAAGACTGGCCAGCGTTTATTGTATACTACGAAAGTAAATATAGTGCCACTAAGCTTTCATAAATATAAATATTATTCGATTACTTCGCGTATTGTGTACCATTTTCGCAACATAACGTACATTGAACTTATTCATTATTCTATTTCTATACCAATGTACAACAGCTGAAATGGCACTTAAAATCTATTTTTCACGTGAATTGTCGTAGCTAAAATGTGTATAAAACGCAGAGTAGTCTCAGAATATGATGTGCTCTGCAGTACTCACCGGATAGCAGTTTTTCAGATCAAATATTCATGCAACGGATGCTGTAAGCGCGTGAACTAAATAAGCATATGTGTATGTACAATGGTACACACATATTCTACTACAAAAGTTTTTTTTTTTAAGTGGTAATTTTTTTTTTTGTTAAAAATAAATACTCAATTCTACAAAATACAGCTACATAAAAGAATATGGTTTAAAATAATCTACACAAAATGTGAAAGGTAACAGTTTCTATGTGAAATACACTTTCTATGTCGAGTAGAATTTGCAAGCAAGTGTAAAACATGACGGAAAGTAGCAAAGTTATGATCGTAACGTACTTTACTGGCCGTTTGCCACAGAGCTAGAAAATTCGTCTACGAAAAATAAAAGGTGTTACGCTATTTTGAATTTAGAACTTGGCTGGCGTGTCCCAACTTTCATTGGAATGTCTTTTTTTGACACGAAACAGTAAACGTGAACGTATTGTGAGGTAGCAAAGGAATAGAATGAACAATGACTTGTTTATATTTGGATTCGAGAGTTGTCAACAATAAAATGTCTTTCGTTCGATTGTCCTTGGAGCGTTTTCATGTTTTTTTTTTATGTTTTATTAAGTCTATTTTTGTCTCCGGTTATTGTTTGAGAGACTGTATATTTGTATTGCTTTTTTTCTATTGATTTGTGGTTGAAGTATAAAAATTGAAAGCGTGTCAAAATTACTTTACTGAATACCTCGGTTACTATTGGTTACTAGAATAAAAGTTTTGAAAAAAGTAGCTTACAGTCACGCATCCCTTTAAATCGTAGCGTTATCGCGCCTGAAATATGTAATGTTCCCGCCTTAACTCTCAGCCGTTTTATATTTACTTGTCACGGGGACAACCCCAAAAAAGGCCCATAATATACGAAAAGGCTTTCATGGCAATCCTGTACTATTAAACAAATTATTTTCTGAATCCATTTTCAATCGGCTCTATCGATAATCTTTACTTAAAAAGGTTTGTCAAAACAAAATCGTTTTATTCGTACATCGGACTTACATGACATCGCACTTGGAAAAAAACATGTTTATTCTATAGAACATGTAGATAATATTATTGGCTTAGGTGATAGGACTGACAGGAGTTGAAATCCAAACTAAATTGAACTTTTTGTAGATACTCAGAGAAACATTACCATAGTGTAGGTGACATCGATCTCATGAATGTGAAAAGCCTAAAGTCGTTTACAGAAAAATCGCCTTCGCCGTTTTTGCCTAATCCGTAATAAAGTTTACAATTCACCATAAAATGTGTCGTGAGCTTCGCCTACTTTCCGTAATAAAAATCAAATCACAAATAAATAAACCGTTTATACCGCTATTTAACGCCGTAAAAAGGGTAATGAATTAAAAAAGTTCATTCCGAATGGACGAGTGAATGAGTGAGTGAATGTTTTACGAGTATTAATTGTTACGTGTAATTGGGACACAATGAGTTCACGCACGCATGGGAATGGTAATGAGGGTAGTTTTAGTTTTAGTCGATAGGTTTATTTCCTTTCATGTGTTTGTAAATAAAACGGGTTATAAAAGAAAAGGATACACAATGTTCAAATTGTTCAATTATACAATAACACGTTGCTTGAATAAGGAGTGATGCAAAGGCAACTACTGCGAATATTCTGATTCTGACCCCAAGACATTTAATGTAGGTATGTACCTAGTGCAGAATTTGGTAGCAGGGCTATTTCATTGTAACTTGTATGTCTTAAAGCACGATTTAAGTTATGTTTCAGTCACGTCTGATAGTCAGTTTTGTGACTAAAGTTTAAGGCTCTAGTTAGTTTCTCTTGACGTAAATAAAACGTTTACGGACGTGTAAGTGATAATGTTATTTATATGGGAAACGCAAACGCGTTCGTGACGTAAAGTAACTTAAAAAGCTTCTATAACACTATAGCCTCTATACATGATTTTGAACATATTTTACTATGGGGTCAAGTTTGTAAAATTAAATGAAAATTGAGCTGTTCAATAAAAAAGGTCAAGTTTAAGTTGACGAAAATGTGTGACAGAGTTGCTTTTTTTTTACAATTTACAAAGTTGACCACATAGTAAATATTATTTCTAATCATTACCAGATGCCGGCTTAATAATCATGTATTACGTTTTTATAACACCCGTCATAGTTCAGTAGAAGCGCCGCATTGTCCACAATTAGCAACATGTTAATGAAGCTGACGTTAGACAAATGTTTATATGAATTCGTTTTTTATTAACTGTTGGTTTTTAAAACCACGGACATATGATTTTACTTAAGGTCTTTACCTACGGAAATATAAGATGTAGAAATCCGCCTTGCGCAAACAAAATCAATACCTTTATAAAAGCGAGCGGATATTTTAATAAAATAAATCTGATCCTCAATACAAGCGGCTCTCATGCCCGAAGGCGTATTCTATCAAATGTCAAGCGGAGACCTTTCCGGATTGTTTTCATCGCGGCCACCGGCCCGTGAAATCAACGGGCTCCTACAAGCATTAGGGATGCGAACATCTATGTTACGTTGCTGAAACTTTTATTTTTGATAAATAAAAGTTTCATTGCAACTGTTTAGTTTATGACAAGAAATTATCCAAAAAATACTTGGTGTGATTTAGTAATATGTCTATTTTGGGCAAGTTTCCCTGTTTTTGCAGTGGAACATATTCCAAACAGGGTATTAAGACTTCAGTAGCTTTTGTCTCCAACTTTGTCTGCGTATAAGTTTTGCCATTTAAACTGTACTATGTCCATTATAAATATCGTCTTAATCGTTTCAGTTGATTAAAAAGGTAACAGATAAGTCTGATAAATTATGAGATGTAGCTTACGTAGTCTTAAAAAAAATCTGAAATGCAAAATGCGTACTTAACAGCAGACGTAGGATAACAAAGGCCGTTGATACAAAATAACAAAACAATGATTATGCTGTTTTGGGTTCAATGCCCGAACGGTGAGTATCAAAACCATAGTCATATAGATTACGCTTAACATCTATCACAAGGCTCTATCTCGAGAATCATAATAGAACCAATGTTTCTAAGTACTTAAAATACGGAAATAAATACATCTAGGTCCAAGGAATATTATTTGTTTCAAGATCTTTTATAATATCTTTTATATATGGATACTCGAAATTTAACTTTCAATGTGAGTGTAAAATTTTGAGAATGAGCTAGAATGCTTGTTTATTATGAATCGTTAGTGAGATTGTCTTAATATATAATATTAATATACCTTGAACTAAGACAAATATAATATTTATATAATATATAATATAATATTTGTCTTAGTTCAAGGTATACATATTATCTTACATCAATAAGATGTTTCTTTTCTGTATACTGTTTTCCGTGTATGTATTTATGTCATAATAAATGAATTCTATTTCTATTATTATAATATATGTTACATACTTTATTCCATCGTAGTTTATTTTTGACATTTAGTAACAATTAAAATTGGTCAAGCGAAAATCACTGTTAAAATCATTGAACCAAACAATCCCATATTGAAATAATACATATCTATGTATGTATAAACATGTAAATGGAACTTTGGAGCGCGAGTCTAACTCGCATAATGTTTATTTTTGGAATACCATAATTTATAAGACGTAAAATGATTATTATTACGTCAAAAAATGTGTAAATCCAGTTTAAACTATTTATTGGTGTCAAAATTCCTTCGCATGAATTCCGCTTCCGATTCTGATTCCGTTTTTTACATTTTAATAAAACTTATATTTTAAAATGCGACTTAAGTTATGTGTCGTCAGTTTCGAAACGACTGCGAATATTCCATTAATCCCTTATTTAATGTATGAGTTTTAATTACTTGGAATAAATTAATTTTATTTTTTCTTCTTCATTAATGGTACAGGTCGATTCACAAGACTTAATGTGAATTTTTTACTCAACTGTCAAGATTAGTTACATACGGGACCTATTCTGTCAAGTTTTTTACTTTAGTTATATTAATTTATATCTAGTAACTAAGTTCAGTTCAATCAGTTCTTCGTTAGTTCTCCGTTTTACAACGATGTGTATGATCTACCAAACGACATGGTCAAATAGCCTCGAGCAATAGGGAGCTGCTCTGCAAGTTTAAGCATCAACTTAAAGTTTCACCAAACAGAAGCACGGGCCAAAAGCCAATGCACTGAAGTTATCTGAGAATTCCCGCTGAGGAATGTTAATAGTTGTAATCAGTATGAAGTATGGGGCACCTCACGTCAGCTTCGCACGCGACGGCCGCTAAGGAGAAATTTCAAATTGGACAAAGTAGCTTAAAGACTAAGATTAAGTCAATTTCGCTTTTGACGTAAATTTTATGGTATAGTTTTTAAGTAGACTAAAGTAACAGATTTAAGTAAGACTTATTGAAAGCAGTTATACACGAAATAAGTATATGTAATTTTAGACTTCATTAATGTTTTTGTTATGTTTGTAATAACACATTTTTCATGCAAGGCGAATATGAAAATTAAATAGATCGCTTAAATTGTTATATATGAGTTTTAAAATGGAAACAATAATCTTTAATTTCAGTTAATTCATAAACAACTCATGCACTGCGTTCCGTACGTTAAGAATTTTCAATTTTGAGTGTCTCTTGAGGCGCTATGCTATTAAAATAAAACCCGACTGGCTGACATCACGTAAACGCCATCCATCAAGTGTGCAGGCCCCTTTATGGGGGGTATCGACGCGAAACGAATTTTTGAAAAATGTAAAAAGGTCACTGCAAGACGGCACGTTTCGCTCATTTATTGTGTTAGGTATTGGCTATTTTGGGGATTGTAGGAGACGCATTTGAAACTTTGGGCAGCTCTCGGACAAAGCTTTGGAAAGATCGATCATTAGGTTGCACTAATAATAAGTAAAAAGTGGAATCAACATAGGCGGGTTTCAGATTGTAACTTGGAGAAAAATGATAATATTTTTTTTTCTATTGCAAAGTTTCTCTGCAATCTTTCCTTAAGTGATGTACCTGCTGCTTTTTAAATTTAAATTGGATGTCAGAGCACAATGATCCTTTCATTTTTTATAATCAGGTCATCAACTATTTTATTATTGTTTGTTCCAGCAGGACATCGACAGCAAAATGCAGCGGTTCACCGCACCGGCAACGCCGGCGCGAGGAGGACGCCAGCCCCGCCGGCTTCTGTGCGGCGCTGCACAAGACCCCGCCCGCGCCGCCGCCCGCGTTGTTGCGTCGGCTCGGCGTCAAGGAGCCCACTGGTGTCGGGAAAGTAAGTCATGTTTCATTCAAGTGTATAATGTTAGTAGAGGGAACAGCACTTAACATTAACTGCTATGCTCATGACCACAGTGCAAGTATCACTTGAAAAGTATAAAGATATTGGAAAACCTACATATTCTTTGGACCGAATCTTGAAATTGTGCAATTTGCTATGACACACGCTGCGTCAGCAGCTTGCCTGTGTCGGTCGGGATTCATTTTCTATTATTTTCCAATTACAACATTACAACTTGAACTTTATAGCTTAATACGGAAAGCATCAAACTGTGTAAACCGTTTTGTGGGACACATGATATTGTAAAAATGTACCTTTTCTGATAATAATAAATAAATAAAAATATATTAAAATTATATTCAATTCTGAACTTATCATCAACTCATTGTTTTAGTTAACAAATTTTAAGTGTTCTAAAGATCTATAGATACGATCATGCCATGACCCGGCATGATCGTATCTATCCGTCCGGCTATTTTAACTAAACGCAATAGGTATGTTATTTATTTGTTTCATGCATGAAGCACCCGGATTAGGGGGTATATTTATCCGTGTCATTTCACATTAGTTGCGCCACTGCTCTAGTATCCTCCTTCCTGTTTTGCGACGTCATGCTACGCTGTATGATCATGCCGCAAATCCGATAATGAACAGACGATAAAATAGAGCGGTTAGGATTCTTCTATTATGTGGACATTTTATCTGTTTCTGATAATATTTGAATTTAGAATACGAAGAACATTTGTAATTGATATTTGGGAATATTTCGTGCGTACTAAGTAAGCTATGTTGCATATTTTTTTTTTTTTTATGACATAGGCGGCAAACGAACAGACGGATTGCCTGATGGTAAGCAATTACCGTCGCCCATGGGCACACGTAACACCAGGGGAGTCACAAGCGCGTTGCCGGCCTTTAAGGAGGGTTGGAGCTCTGGGAACCTTACTCACCATCAGGAACACAACACTACATACCTGAAAGGTAGCAGTGCTATTATGGCTGTGGTCTTCTGTAAGGAGGAGGTACTTCCCCAGTTGGGCTGCCCCAGATTCAAGCGTGATGGTCATCGCTGTGCCCTACCTCTCATTGTTGGACGTAGTTTAAGGACATACCCGGGTCCAAAATAATATTACTATAAATAACATCACAAAGTAAATAAGATGACAAACAACGTCACTAAAATCACAGCATTGATTTAGATACAACTAGTACAATGCGGTAAACATGTAAATCAACATCCGCGCAATGAACATGCATTTACCATAATGCTAAAGCATCGGAGTACACGTACCTATATATGGATTACTAATGATAATAACGGACAAGAAACAATTACGTAATATGAGTAAATTATTTGTTACTTTAATGTAGTACTTATTACAATACTCATCAAAGTAGGTAACGAAACCGAAGTAATACTAAAGACCATTAATTATGCCGATCTGCCTGAGCTGCGTTAAAAAATAACTCCTGTAAAACCGCAAGCAATTAACCCCAGAAATCGCTAATAACCCGATTGATATCTCTGGAGTTAAGGGCGAGTTCATTAGCGCAAGATCATCAGTTGTCTCATTAGAGGGAACCAATTAGTGTGGCCGGAAGCCGGCCCCTTAAATCATTGGGAAGCGTGACTCGCGTCCGTTATTGAAACCTGTGCCATTTCGCAGTATAAGGAATACAAAGAAAAGAAGTTAAGGAAGATTTAACAAAATGGTTGGGCGAAGATGTTGCTATTAATTTTATATGTAGGTACAATAGCAATCAGGTAGATGAAAAAACTTAATTCGATAAATTAGAATATATACGCGAAAAATATCCCGTTTACATGATAGCTTAGTCTGTTAAACTCCTTAGTAATTAATGCAAAAATATTTAGTTTTTCTATATGCTTATTACAAAAAAAAACTTACTTACATAAATTAATGTTAAACCATTACAATAGAGTTATCCAATTATAATAGCCCATTACTCGTTTCCACCGGCTATTGGCAGGAATTTCCTAGTTCCCAGCGTTCCGGCCAGTTAGGTAACTAGATTAGAGCTAAACCAAGTCTGGTCTAAGCTGCCAATGACGAGACGTGAGCCGAATTTGAAATAAGTAAAATTTAATAAGTCTTTAAAACAGTAGTTAACTTTCTATTTAACGTATTTTGGTCTGATGGAAATTATTAATGTTGCAATACACTAAATAGGTAAAAACTATTGTAAGGGTAAAAAGGTAAAGCCGGCATTTAATCTTGCAACAAATTCTGATGTACAGTCGACGTCAAAGATATGTTAACACCTTTTTACCTTAATCTTTTGTAATAAGGTGCAAATATGTAAACATCTTTTTGACGTCGACTGTACTATAATGAAATTAATTATAATGCGTTAGACGACGTAAGACTAACTAATTAGTTGCATTGAAATTTGTCGACTGTGAATATTAAGCCCATCGGCTTACAGTTAAGTATCTTAGAAATTATATCTACTTGTACAAAGCTATAAGTGGGTACGAAATATTTGTAAAACGGATCGACTGATTATTTATTTCAAAGCAAACATAAGACTGACTTTTACAGTAATTGACCGAAGCTTCCGTAATTTGAATTGTCTAAACTGCTCTGAGTGTCGTAATCACCGCAATTTTATGTGATTATTTTCACATCAATACAGGGTAAAAATAGCACTGGCATTAAACGAGTATAATTTCTAAGATTTATGAACTAAAGGTCTGATTATTTTCCAGCGCAGTGGCCTTGCTTTATCTAGACGCACAGCTACGACGGAAATACGTCTGCCTGTCTGTATTTCTTTTACTTATTGCTGGACAGAGGTCAGACAATAGGCTTCTTTAAGCGATCTTAAGTCTTGCCAAGAAGCCCTGCTCACAAAGAGATGACCGATTCAAAAAGATTTTTATTTTCTATTTTATTTGATTTACGGAACAAGTAATTCTCATAAACCAGGAAAAATCTGATAATTCTACTCTATTTTCTTAAAGATATGATCGCTTTTACCATAATATATATTGACTCCAAAGCAAGGATTAAGCTGTCCTGTTTTACTTGTACGCTGGCGTAAGTCAACAAAATAGATTCGTTTGAGAATCTTTAAGACAGCAAAGTAGTATCAGAAAGTAGATGCACTTACTATATTTAGATTACATAAAAATTGAGACAAAATTTTGTTTGTGCAATTTTTACACCACATTTCATTGCACAAAAATAGTAACCCGTTAATACTCTTCCCTTGCTCGGTTACACAGCAATTACGCCAGTGGCAGGGTTAATGTGATAAGTGACGCGCTAACAAGCTCCAGGTGCAACGTGGCTAAGATTTTTTACAAGTGGAGATTTAAAAAGATTTTCACGCTTGTAGGGGGATAAAATTATATCGCCCCTAATTTGATTAAGTGAGGCAGCAAGAGGGTTGAGGTATCCGGTTATAGCACGCAATTTGAGGCATTCACTAAATAAAAAATGTGCATTTTAATAATAGACTAGTAAATAAGAAATTTCAAAAAAACAAAATACGATATTCGTGAAGTTACCCGTTATTTGATAACGTTACCTAAACATACATTCATCTACATGACATTGTTTTAGAATTTTCCAACATTGTCGTTTTCCCTACACAGCCATTGTACAACATCCTGAACTATCTAGAATAAAAAATTAACTCCTCGAAGCCAGGCATTTGCAATTCAAGAGGCTAGATAGTACATAGGACTGGCGACAAAAACTCTTGGCGACGCTAACGAAACCTTGCTCCCGAGCACTTTTATATTTTAAAATTTAAAATTCAGTGAGTAACAGCTAATGTAGTTACAAAAGCAAATATAAATATAACGATCTGAACTGTTTTGTTTGGGCCTAATTCCACCCTTATGCTAGCCAAGAGCAACATTTGGATTTCTATAACTTTGCTACAACACCTATTAATGTCTTATGTATAGTTATTAATCCAATCTCTTTGCCTTATACGTTACTACAAATACTTTCGACGGGTCATCGATGGCGAACAAGACGTGGACGCCAAAAGAAATGAAATATAACATTTCAGAGAGTCGATCAACAGGAAAACCCTTGAAAAATATACAATAAAAGCTTTGAGAAAAATAAACGCTTTGGCCACTTGTGTGTGTCAAAACAATCTCCTGTGTTATTAGGATCTAATGCTAATGGTAGCGTCTCGAGGGAGCTCACGGGAGTGTAGTGGGCTTCAGATAGAATAAACTTTGACGTAAAATATTCTTTTTAGTAAAGTATTATTTTATATCGTTGATAACCTTTACTTAATATCATCGGTAATGTCGACTGCCAGGTTAAGTATAGCATTTCCTTAAACATTTATGTTTTTATAAAGCATGTGTTAATATTCCCCCGATACCGTTGTTCCTACATATGTACGGCAGCTCTTGGCTATTATAGAATTCAAAGAATCTTTATACAGGCTGCAACTGGTGCAAGTACTTAGTAATAGTAAGTGTATTCTTCCCCGCTATTCCTCCGTCAATTTGTACCATCCAATAGAAAGGCCGGCTGCTGCCCACGGGATTAAACTCCTTATTGATTATTGGACCCTTTTTTATTGTATGAGCCTTAAGTGACTGACTTCAAGCGACTTTTTATCTTCATATTATCTAAACAGCCAAACGATATGATATCTAGGATATTCAGCGAAAAAAAAAATAATTGCATGTAGATATGTTATAGTTAACACATTCATTGTATAGTAATTCATCATTTGAGCGATAATACGTCCACTGCTGGACATAGGCCTGTCCCAAATATGACATGTATTATTTTGGAGGGTAATTTCCATAGTCGCCACGCTTGGCAGGCAGGTTGGTGACAGCAGTAGCTATTGATTCGGTTTTGACGAATGCTGCGGCCCATCCGTCGTTTTTTTTCCTTTATCACCTTTGTTAGCCGTGAGGTGCTGGTTGAGAATGCCACCATCCCGTCTCCTCGCGCGGTTGTCGTATGTATTGTAAAGTTAAACTAATTGTTATCCTTAAAAATTATAATTTAGAACTATGAATTACACAGAAATTCATTACATATTTTATTTTACTGGCTATCCATTAAAATTTTAAAAGAAAGTGCTTTTTAATTAGATCTTCACATGACTCGGCTTTAACCATAATTTCATAGTTAACTACTCGTTTATATTTTTTTTAATTTGTAGGCATAATGTTTCCTCGCTGCCGCTTGTACCCTGCAGCTCGCACTTACGACAAGCAACCATACATCCCTCAATTCGCGTACGTATAGATGATTTATACAGTACACAATATTGATACTACAGACCTACTTCCTTTGATGTCCTCTTGATGGAAGGAAAACATATCAATAGAGCTCAATGTGGTTTCCTTAATACATTGTTACGAGTATAAAACCTTATAGAAAGGAGAAGTCTAGGATATATTTTTCACTTGTATTTTTTGGAAACTTAGTTGACTTGTTAACAAAATTAAATTATCCCGCAAACAAGTTGTGCCCCGCGAAGCGCAAATTCACGCGGCATTCTATTAACTTTGCGGTACTGGGCAAATGTTAACATTTAGGGAAACATGGTGCAAATTTTCATTAATATATTAAATAATTACGTGATTTCACGTGAACGAAAGCCATTGTCCCAATTGACTTCCCTTTTTTTGTTTTAATGACTTCCCGAGAGTCGGAGGTAATTTGTCATACACGACTGTAAGTCCTAATTATTGCTATTTTCTGGTAGTATGAACGAAACATAATTTAACGAAGGTTTGGTAATTTATGCTTGCTATTTATAACGAATCATGTCAATTAACGTATGTTATCTTAATTTTTGGCAGTGAGTAAAATTTTAACATTTTTCTTCGGTTTTCGCTTGTCCGTGCGTATACCGGATCAACGACTAAATTTAGTATCTGTATTAATAAAAACAAAACATAACATTTACTCACGCATCAGACGTTAAAGACCCGTGTAAAAAAACTAATGAAGAGTGCATAAAATTCGGCAGTAAGCGGCCGGCGGGCATTTTATCAAATTATTCGCGCTTGGCGGTTGTCCAGCTGTACAGTCGTGCGCAAAACCTTTAAACTACTAATAGCTACGTGATAAAATTAAACTTACGCGTTTATTATAAATATTAATAATTATTCTTTAAAATGCTTGTTAGTATGAGTTAATTAAATAAAACATTATCATGTTTTATATATGATAGCGAAAATCTGACCTATATGAGGAATTTCCGTGACACATAAGAATATTATGTCAATTAGTTGTATTTTCAGTTCTCCGTATTAATTATATCTAGTAATAAATCCATATCTGTTTTTGAGCTTTCTTTTTTATGTTTTATAATTGATGAATAAATAATATAACCTGTTTTTATCTATTTGAATGTAATTAAGAGTTAATTATCTTTAGTTAATTTGGTTTCTAGTAAAATTCAGTACCTATACACTTATAATTCATATATGACAATATAAGTAAATATAAGTAATAAAAGTATTAATTCCTAGCTTCTTAATATAGTTTGAAAAAAATGTAAATGTTGTGATATCTATTCATTCCTTGACATTTGTACCTACAGAAAAGCGTACGTATTTATAGTGATAAAGTTGCCCTTAGATGTTATACCTACCTATTTGTTATAAAATTTTCTCTAATAATTTGCACAATATGCTAATTGTACTTCACTCTTACCATATGTATCCTGCAATAATAATATCGTCTTGTTAGAGTTTAATTAAACCGTAAAGCAGTTGCGTCCGCGACAGTACCGTCTAGTTCACAGCGAACTAATGTAAGCTATTACACCGCTTGTTTCACTCGGTTTTAGCTACGGCTAAATGTAAACAATGGCTGCTGCACGACGCAATACAGCCAGCTTACTATCTGCTATACGACTTTGTTGTTTTTTAATGAAAAATGTCCTCATATATAGATATACATTTATTTAGTAATTGGTTACCTTAAAACATTAAACGTAATATATATGCATCAGATAGTCTAATATGGTCAGATTTTTTATATTTTATCATTTGTCACAATATCTGTCCGTCACTTTCGCACTCTCGTAACAAGTACGCGAGTGCGGAAGTGACGGACAGATCGCGCGATAGACGATAAAATGCCAACCACTTATCCGTTCAGGAGCCTGTCGCATGACACTTTAACTAATATTATTAGCCAAGTTCTCTTTTATACATGAACTACAAATGGGACATCCGTTAATATTACAAGTTACAAGTTTTCCGTAGTTCCATTTTACTGCAATGATGAGCCTTAATTGTTTTCTGTGCAGTTCTTTCCAGCGATTAAAAAAAATAGATTTTGTGATCATTTCACAACACTACAAGTAATATTACAATGCAAAACAAGCCGATATTGTATTTCCATACATTTCCAATTCATACTCAATTATTGTCACAAAACTGACATAATTAAACTGTTTACTTGGCATGGTAATTGAGTACACTTTTTTCTGAAAACTCCCAAATAAAAAGCGGTTCTAATTGTTCAAAATATTTTTGTTTTAGATATTCAGTACCTTTTGGTTCAAATTTGAATGAAAACATTAAAGGCCACGTAGAGCAGCACATTGTCATAGCTGGGCTCCAGCGAGCGAGCAGATCGGCCGCGGACGAGCGCGCAGCGATCGCGTCGCTCGTTAATCAATTACCCGGTTGTTTTCACGCGAATTAACGCCCACTTCCCTTTCAAGATCGGGCCATTAAATTAGCTGAAAATTGCATTATTTGAGCGTTTTCACTAAACGTTATTGAATCAATTATGTCAGTCGCATTTCGAGAAAAACCAGACGACTTCTAATAAAATCGAAAGGAGAATCCATTTTAATACGATACAAAAACTGTCTCAGTGTAGTTTTTCAAAAATTCTACTACGCTACTTTCATACAATGGCTATGGAAAAGTACGCTATATTTCCAAACATTTTTCATTTTGTATTTCAGAATTCTGTGACACTTTTTGAGACCAATGAAATCTCCTTTCGATTTTGACAAGATATCGTGTACCTAGTTTTTTTTTTTTTTTTTTTGTAAAGCGACTAACATTTCATGTGAACGTCCATTTACAAGCTAGCTCTCACATTTTTATAATGGTTACTCGTTTACGGTATTACCTTAAAGATTTCTTATGGAATTATTGAAATAAATATTTACGAATTATCTGACAATGAATGCAAGTTTTTACTTCTTACGATTTTTCAATATATGTGTGTCACAACTGACTAGTATAGACAAAACATTTAAAAAAATTGATACATAGCGACAGATTTAATTTAAATTAGAGTCACAAACAGCCTGTGCTTAATGCATCAACTTTTAGATTGTAAATAGCAACATATCTGACGAATGGTACACATAAAATAAATCGCCACTTTCATGCCCCTACTTTTCCAAATCACAGTCCTCAAACACAAAACGCTTTTATTTTTATTCCGGTTTCAACTTGATTGATTCCGCTTTTCCAATTCTGACTGTCGCCGCCACTTCGACGGGTCGGCTTTTCTCACTTTTTGATATTAAATACCTACTTCATGAATTCAATTACGTCTGCGCTGTTTGTTGATTTTTTGTTGTTTCATCTGTTATCAATTAATGTAAAACGAAATAATTCGATCACCATTGCTAATAGAACCTTTAATATTTCTACAAGTACTGTAGAGGATCATACAGCTGAGAGATTTTCTTTCATTATACTGGATGATTTAATCATCCACGCCTTACTTAATCAAATGCATATTTATCCAGATGACTGCACACGATCTTTAATTTGTTTGATGTTTTAACAAGTATTTACTAATTGGTTTGATCGAGTGTGTAATTATCTATGTAAGTAAGAATATTAATTTTGTGTGGTTCTCACTTTTCTCGCACCTAACATTTGTTTTGTTGAGGATTTCCTCATAGATAATGTTATTTGTTCCACCTTTTGCACTCATTTTCATTTAAATTGCAACTACTAAACTTGAAAGTCTTATGCAATTTCTACTGCGTGTATTCGTAACCCCAACGCGTAGGTTTATATTTTAAATAGAATAAATATTGAACCGGTATACTGGGAATCACAATCAATATAGACAGAAAATATAAACTCGACATACTGAGAAAACTCCGAATCCTATTTATATTTACAGCCTAGATAGGCATAGAATTATTTGCGAGAAAAAAATATCTACTCTCGTTTTAAGCCCGAAATACGAGTACGTATTTAAGACTTTTTTTCTTTAGCATGCTAGACCTCGTTTTTTAAGATATAGAAACAACATCGATGTTGCCTATTTTTCATCAATCAAGTTTCATCAATTAGTTCAATAATTTCGTAAATAACATTTAAGATTTCATTCCGTTATAGTGAAGTAAACAAGAGGCAAATATGACAGATTTTAAATTATTTTTCTAAAAATCGCACGATATTTCTAATCCTAAAAAAACGAGCTATACATATCAAGTTCAAACCTCGCGCCACACATCGCGGTGTTGTCCAAATTACCGTTTGATAATCTTATTACCTCCGCAATAGTCCGCAAAATTAATTAGTACCACATAATGGACAATTTACCGCCGCCCGTGGTGCCAGTGAGAGATGAATACGAGGAATATTGTTATGATAAACATTCGTTATATCGTTTGTTCAAAAGTATATATATTTTTTATATGCAACGTACCTATTTCGATATTTTTATAGTTAGTTTATTTCACTAATGTTGTGCAAGTTGACATGTCTTTCATGAGTATTATACACCGATTTACTCTTACTTGCCTATGAAGTCCGCTTCGCGAACGTTGCCGACACCGTCTTACATTCAGTGCAAATAAATCGCCTAAACTCTCCCGTACAATGGGTTAAAACAATTAAAACCGCCTTCGTTTTGTATTTGTACCACATAAATAATTAAATATGAAACCGTTATGGCTACAGGTAAAATTTGTGAGCCACAGTTATTTGGCTTTTAAATCAATGGGTTGTTGATAAAAAGGTGCTTTGTTTAAGGGTTATCAGGCGACCACACGAAAGCCAATTTTGACGGGTAATGGCCAATTTGCTACACGCCGGGGACTGTCCCGATTGTTGGCTAGGGTTTCAGTCGGAAAACTGTTACCCTGCGGGCACTTAACAATCATTTCAGTGACACACAGTAGTGCAAAAACGAACTGTAACTTATCTATGAGTTCTTTATTCAATCGAACGCTCAGGTATTATTTACCGATATATATTGAATATTTTACGTCTACAAAGCCTGTCTAGAATCATTAGGAGATCAATCTGTAGCCCCGTTTGATAGTTCTATAAAATAATGTTATATAATTAAATAAATAAATATTATTGAACAACAAAAAGGCTTCTGTTGTTTTGACTACAACATATAGAGAATATATATTATGTGTATATGTGTATATGAAGACACATGGAAAACATTAATAATAACTAAGGAACAAATATTGGAACTCAAGATCATGTTTCATATGCAAGATCACTACCGACTATGGTCATTGCTTACAATATATTAACTTGTAATCAACTGAGTACAAAATCCGTTTCCGAACGAATCCAACGACGTTCACTTATGCACACAATATAAGATAAGCTTTCGCTAATGGCGTGGTAGTGAGGCCACATCTTTATTCACTGTACTGATAGTAGTGACTTTCACGACGGGTGCTAATGTAGACGAGACTTTATATGGAATTAAAACACACTCGTAAGAACTAGATAACGACAGTACAGTTTGTAGGTTTATGTAGGCTTTACAACATACATAAACGACGTATCACAAGTGTTTGTTCGTATATTATGTAGCTATTAGTACGTATTTTTTTAGATATTATATTTAAGCCCATGATGGTCATAATCGTAAATTGAATTTAACGGTACTATGGCATGGCAACGACGTGCACCATGGTTTAGCTGGGTAGGTCTATTAATTTTTTTCTCGGTTATGCATGGGCGTATTAAAGTTAATGCTTACGTAACTTATATTCATATGTACATTAGTTTAGTCCATTAACGTCTGGCGATGCCGTACATCGCCACTTTTTGTATAAAAAGGGAAAAGGTTGATAAAGCTTTCAAGCATTATACATTTAAAATAATTCAGTCGGAAAATCAAAACATCCTATAGATACGCGTTGTCAGATTTGCTGTATACAGGATAATATATACAGCCGTAGGATTGGAGCAGTGTATTTATTTTAAGAGTTAATAAAGTAGCTACACACTAACTAGACACTAGACCCGTGTCTCTCTACGCGAAAGTGGTATAAAAAAGATGTTCCTTAATACTTTTAATAAATAATAAATATAATTTTCATATAATAATTTTACAAGGTTTACTGTCAGTAAAGATGTCAGAAAAAAGTATAGAAAAATGTTAGCGCATCTTGTTTGTATCAAGGGCTGCCTTAAAGACCAAACCAGGTAAAAGCACTCAAAAAGCCACAAATCAATAAAACCATTTTACTTATACCATATTCATACATTACTATCAGACTTTTAATAACTGTAAATAAAAAAAATAGAAGAGCTTTTCAAACTATTTTCCTTGGGACTACAGGGTTTAATGGCTGTCTAATTACCAAGTTGCAAAAAAATGCAAGTCTTAACATAGCCCTTGTATACACATAGATATGTACATGATTTATAGAGACCAATTATAATATTTCATCAAAATGTTTGCACAAAAACACATCGAATCTTGATTTTACGTATACAGTAACAGTAGCCTAATCGAAACCAGTATGCTAGGTAGGTGCTTGGTTATTACAATTTTCAATTAATTGGCTTAAAGAAATCAGCTTACAATTAGTAAATATTATGTAACATCAGTATGAGTAGTAATGGAACCGTCTTTAAAATTAATGCTAGTCCTGGGTAACCCCATGTTAACATCTGAATCAATAAGTATTGCTTTGAGAAAAATCTGACCTGGAACAGGTTTTTATAGGACTAAAACCATGTTTTAATTACTTGGCACACCCTTTATTCTATATAAGGTATTCCCGATTCCGTAATTACCTTAACCGAAGGCAGAAGCGTACCCCGTGACCCATTAAGGAACATATTTATAACCCATTGGTGCGGGTGCGGTGATGCCGTGACTGCGCGACGTTTGTCCAATTAATGCTATAAATACCTTCAGTCACCGCGAGTACCTAATAAGCATTACAATAACCGTATAGCAGCTGATATACAATATTTCTGAACGCGAAACCGCCGTTAGTGGTTCGCAGTCGATTAAACGGGATTCCTGGACGATTTGTGAGTTTGATTGTGAAATAAAACGTGATGCATAATTTTGTTACTTGGCAAAGTTTTATGTGTAATTTTCACTAAGGTTTTATTGTACCTCGTACATCATAGCATTAACTATCAGATAATTTTCTAGTTGAAAGTTGGTCCAATGAGAGTATAATACAGATAAATTTTCGAGCAATCTATGTAACTGAAAATTTCATGCGTTAAATGTAATGAATATAATGAAAATTTAAAGTATCATAATTAAGTAGTAATAGTAATTTTAACTAGTTTTATTCCTACCTAGAATATAAGTACAGGCAGGTATATTATAATATAATAAGGTGCTTTTTTAACTAAAAGCAGTTCTGAGAAAAATTACGTTTTCAGACTTAGGTTCTCGGATTTCGAAGTTGTATTGAGGTCACAATTATTAGGCTGCACAACTTCTTACATTGTTCGCCAGCCTTTGTCACTGTTACATTGTTTGCAGGCATCACTTGACCTAAATATACTGTGAAATGTAAGCAAATCCGTAGGATTTTACGAGACAATGACAGGAAACTGATTTTCAAAACCTGACCTCTTTTCAAGACAGACCTATTTTCCTGCAGACTGCGGAAGTGGAGAAAAGTTCTATTGTAAAATACTTCGGTTTGATTTACTGACATTGTATTTAGGACAAAGGGTTAAACAGGGCAAATTTTTCTGGTGATTTTACAATGCTTAAACGCATCTGCAAACTTAATATTTCGAGGTTTTTAAATTTAGTTTTAGAGCAGGTATTCCTGCAGAAGAATAAATTTATAGGCATAACTATTGTTTACCTCCATGTGGGTAATGTGGTCAATTGTTAAAAGGATTAGAATGCGGCTCGGAATGTTTGAAGAAAGGTAATTAGGCTGCGCACCTCTTTATACTCAATAATTGTAGGTATGCAAATTGCATTATCCCACGATTCAAAATAACCTCAGCGTGTACAAAAAACAGTGCTCTTAGCTTACTGTTCCCCATCTTTTAGCTGTAGTAGCTGGTAAATCTAGCTTACATTTACTTTGAAATTAACCAAAAGCCTGACTGCAGGTGAGACACGAAAACGACTCTCAAGCACCAAATTACACGCTCGCTATTAGTTACATTAAAACAGTGGCGGACACGAAAACGCCATAACTATGCTTTATTTAAATTTATTGTTCTGCACTTTAATATAGCCGCTCTCCAGGGCCTGTGAACTTTGCGGCGGAGTTCACGAGCGAAACTAATAATGCGCGACTCGAAACGGCAGGCGTGTTTCTCTTATTGTTTACCGTTTTCGTGGCGAATAGTGTAAACGGGTGATATTTACTTTGTATTCTCGAGAATAATAAAATTTATTTTATTACAGTCATAGTTAGTAATATTTTGCTAAATATCCAAGTTGATTATTTATAAGTTTTTTCGGTTCCTACGTTACATTATCCAATGTTGTTTAGCAAAGAGGTAATATTCCTCCTCGTACTTACTTATATGCACTTGTCAAGGAACTCAGTTCCTACATACAAATGAGTAGGTACGTACCTACTAATTTGTAATTAAACGTAGGTACCTTACGATTAATTCTAATTAAGTCGAATAAAAGCAAATCAAAAGCTTTAATAATCAGATGGTTAAACTCGCTGAAGATATCTAATTTTTCAACAATAAGTACAGTTTCCATAGAAAGTGAAAGACTCCATTGCCATTAACCTATACCCTATTAGTGTTGCTTACGTGTACGTACATTTGAATGGCCGTTGGGGTGTAAACGTTCTCGAGAGGCGACCGCGTTGCGAAAGGCGCGGCGTGGGCAGACCCTCTACAATGTGTACCGACGACCTGGGAAAGATCGCGGGAATCCACTGGATGCGGGTGGCGCAAATTCAATTGCTTTGGGGGAGGCCTATGTCCAGCAGTGGACGTCCTTCAGCTGATGCAATGATAATATATACGCCCATAATAATATAATACGCCCATGCTACGCCCTAAATGTTTTTTCTGCTGCTGTTTACTGTACATGTACAATGGTTTGTAGGATTAATAACGACGGTTATTTTGGGGTAGGTTTCAAAGTAAATCATATATTAATTGTGCAAGTCATCTTAAAATAATATTAATCGTAATGTAAAAAATATATAACTTACTTATTAAAGCTAAAAATAGCGCAGTTCGAAATTGAGTCACGATTTGAAGCATAAAGCAATTACTTGGTAGCAGCCAAGGATGCCCAGGAGACTAAGAATATTAAAGAGTATCTTGTAGTTAGTACCTTTTGAATGGTTTTGAATTATGAACTTAATATTATTCGATAAAGTTTTGTAAGCAGACTACATTATTATGTTTTAATTGCTGTAATCTTAGAGAACGTTTACATTTGCGCACGTGTGCTCAATATTACTTAAACAGTTTCTGAACTACATCTTAAACAGTTGCTAGTCTTAAACTAATTCCTTCTCACCACACGAAGCCTATTTACAAATAAAAGCAATCGAAAACTAGAACAATCATTAAGCGGTTCGCACACGACGCCCCACACACGTGCAGAAGATTTACGCTAAAAACTTGGCCCGTTATTAAGTTGGGTCGTATATCGTCGCGCGATGCGTTGACGCGTCTGTCGCGTAACGAGGATGGCTGTACGCTTGTTGACGGAAGTGATTAGGGGCTTTCTTATTTTTCATACCATGTTTGTGAAAAATGGACTTACAGCTCGCTTCATGGTGAATGATATACCTACTAAAGACCAAATATTATGATCAGAAGTTTCACATATGCCTTGCCGTTCCTTTAACCTCTTATCACGACTAGATGACTGAGGCGGTCAAGAGATTAAAAAGTATCTGCACATACTCGTTTTTCTTTGTTCGCTTATTAATTCCGTTGCAACATAAAACATAGGTATAGAACATAACGCTACAATATAACAAGAGAAAAATACCTTAAATTGGTCTTTGTCGATGTATGGGAAATAGCAGAGTGAGTCAACTCACACGCTCATGTGCGCGACTGTACAGAATTAACAAACGTGAATGTTTTATGTACTAGCCGGGTGTTTGTCTCTACTCAGACCACGGGCAGTGTTTAGGGACGCGCTGTAGTAATTGACATATGTCACCCTTCTACAAAAGTTTACGCGTAAAACGGTTGGCAAATATAAAGCTATAGTCAGATATAGCTAAGGCTAAAGGCGTATCGTTGTATCGTATGCAGTAGGAAGGCAAGAAATGTACATAATTTATAATTCGATAATGTAAAATCTCATAAAGCTTCTACAGACTAAGCATTTTTATAGATAAATCAAGTATATTTCCTGGCAAATTTCTTATATTACAATTGCTAAGATACATGAGAATCACTCTCATATACTTGGTATTTTACTGTCAGACTCACTCATAAACCAGACCGCCCTGGATCACTTCTTGCTACCCGCAGGTTTCAAGCAGATAGCTGATACCATAGAAGGAACGATATAACCTAGAAGTTTGCTTATATAATATTTAGCATACGACCTTGAGACAATTCGCATCTCTCGCCAAAATGCGAGACCCCTCTATGCGAGACTAGATAACACGAAAGGTGGGACCTCTTGCACGCATCAATCCTAGCCTCGTCAAAACCAGATTCTAACCATACCATATCACAAATTTTAAACTTAAGTACCTATCTAGCTGCGAGCGCGTATTTACGTAAAAATCTATAAGCACGCAACATAGTTATGAAACAAAAGTCGCCTTATTTTCTAAACTTCCTTTGACGTGACGAATTTCCCAACAATAACTTTCTTTTCCGCCATTGGTACATCTCGCCAAATTAGGCCCTTTGCCAAAGTTGAGGTCCTTCCCGACTCGCGTCACGTATTTTTCTCAACGTGTGCAGCGAAGTTGTCAAAGTAGCAAGTAAGGGCGAAATAATTCTTGCAGAAGAAAAACTTGGCGACATGTTCACTCTGTTTCGGATATTTACTTTTATTGTTCACTTACTGACACATGATTAGTAAATGTTTCCAACTAGATATCATGTTTTAGTTAGTAAATGTATACGTAATATATTCATAAACAAAACCAAGCATAATTTATCTTCCTGCATAATAATGATATTACTAATCTAGATAAGATTAATAGATAATGAAACCCGATTTTTAAACAAATATTGCATTGAATTAAAATAAGTAAGCAACCGAAGTGAAGCCCCTTATATAATTACTTCGTTATATAATTGTAATAGCGAAACCGAAAAAGTAGAACTGTGTTTCTGGTAATTCTGTGAAATGTGCACGTCCTTTCCTAGTAACAACTTACATGTTGTTGTTGAAGTTTGTTAAAGCTGTCGGATTTCGGAGCTTAGTGCAGTTGCATCAGGTATGCGAGCGATACGCTAGTTTGTGGAACTAATTTATCTTGCGAATCTTAAGCATCAAGTAAAGTTTACTAAGAAACCAACATTTATTAGGTAACATTAGCCGATTGTCCTAAACTGATTTTCTAATTAGTGTTATCTAGTTTTCATTAGTTCCGTTCGAATGTAAAAATAAATAATGTTTATTAAAAAATCGTAATTATATTTACTCTTTTAGAAGGAACTAACCAAATTTCAATTGTAACATTTTAAAAATAGTTTACAAATAAAATGCCACGGTTCGAGATAAATTTAAAAGTGAAAAAGGCAAAACATTTGAACGGGCAGGGGAGTAAAGTGCCTCATTATGGCTCGATGGTGCTTGAAGGGCGTTCAGCAAAAAGTTAGCAAAGCCAGCTAGACAACGACGGATCATTAAGCGAACGGTTAAACAGACAGAAACATTGATCCCGGAGTTACAAATATGTTTCCCAAAAAATGTATTACATCAAAATTGTTACTATATATGGAATAAAAGTAATACTAAAATTGATTCAAATCTTTCAAATCTCTTGAAAATGTGTATTATTTCTTTGGTATGATATAAAAGCTGGGCGTTAGAATATTACTTAATTTATTGATGTAATAATCTGTAAAGAAATAAACCAAGTCATTTCATAACTGCAACTGAAATGTCCCATACTAAGGGCGATTTGATTTGTTGTTGCTTAGTTGGCGCGTGTATGCATTTCTAAAATGCATGAACTGCAAAAGACATTAAGACGAAAGACGTAAGCATAAAGAAAAAACAGTAACGAAAATCTTGTGTGAATCCATACCTTTCTTTAATGAACCATGGTGGATGTCTTAACACATCGCTCCAACCCCGTTCAAAAATGTATGGAAATGAACGCGCATGTGCGTTGGTGGCAGTGAATCCGTTAAGAGAATATACTAGTTCCTATCAAATTTTGAAGAACTGCTAACCAGAAAGCACATCGTTTACAAAAACAATACGAGTCCACGCCCATTCGCGATCCATACCAAAACAAAAACCGTATTTTTGAAACTATGGTTACTGCAAACACATGCTAACGAGTATACTACCTTACACGGCACCACACCATGCCGCCACCGTGAGACTAATAAACATTATAATTCCTCTGAAGAAATATGGACGTATATTCTACGTACGTTGAAAATGTTTCATTTTTTTGTTTGTGTTTTAAGATTTCTTCAAATAAAGTATACTATATATATCCTGTTCATATGAAAAAAAAATAAGAAAAGTAAATTCGATTATTTGAGATATTTGTATTAAATATTCAGATACAAGTCAGCACGGCTTTCAATCACAGGAACGGTCAAGAATTAGTTTTCCGTGTGTTTTAGGGCAATCGAAAATAAGTGATACCTTACCAGAAGATGTTTATAATGAATTACTATAAGTGCTATAAAAGTTTTATTTTTAAATTGTCACCTGCATTTCACTGAAGAACCATTTCGACATTGGCAAAACATTTGTAAAAGTGTAGTATCATGCGGCAGGCCGGAGGGCCCCTAACTGTCACACAGTAAGTTTGAGAGCGATTACGTGACTAAGCGGGGCTTCTTCAACGCCACAAATTAAACAAGTTTTGAATTTCAACTCACTGTCGAGTTGCAAAAGTTAATTATTAGTTAAACGTTGTTTTGTCTAACGCTAACGTTTCGAGTGTTTTTGTTCAAGTCTGTGTTAGCTGTGAGTTATACCCAGGATAATATGTGACAAAAGAACACAACAGGAAGGCGTAGTCTACCTAACATTTGAAAATCTAAAAACTGTACTGTATGATATATTAATAAAATATCATTTCAAATTCCGTAAATTAAGTACTTAAGACGAATATCACTTAGATAAACTCTCACAACTTTAAACAATCCTATAAGTAGATATAATCTCAAGTCAAGGAGTAGAACAACTTAACACCCCCGTCGACTATAAAGATTTAAAAGCAAAATCTGTTTCAAAGTTGGCTCGATCATTAAAATCGCAAGTGTAGGAGATATGGAGTAAGTTGTAAATTTAAATCACTAAGTCTAGCGAGTTGGGGAAGTTCGGAAACTTACTGCAAATTGGATTACTGTGGCGGGCTAGTTTGACAAGGCGCAAACTGCGCGCAGCTGCACGCGAGTACATTCTGAAGTGTACGCAAACAAACTGGATATTTTCTTTTCAGCTTGTTCGCGAGAGCACTGAGTCTCTCCAAATACTATAAAGTGGAAAATGCCGTCTTTGCCCAGACAAGCTTTAATTCTGACCTAGTTAAAAACAAAAGTTTTAGTCAAGGAAATGCAAGAAAGTTTTGTTTTTGTGTAAGTACAATATGTATGCACTGTAAATATTTTTTCGCTTTTAGTAGGTTTTTTTTTATCTAATCTACCTGTCATACATTGCCTCATTGTATCGTGATATAAAATAGTAGTTTTAGAAGTCCATTAGCAAGAACTCTGACTTCATTGATAAGTCTTATGTTGAGGTTTCTTAACGTGTAATATTTTAATTATTTTAATGTATATGTCGTTTTAGTCTTTTAACCAGTAGTAGATTCATTTACAACTGAAGGGCATTCCTTCTTAGCAGCTTTCGTACCTGCTGTACTCATTAACCGTCACACCGCTCGCACGGCAATGGTGCCTCACCCAGTAACAATTCAGTCGAGAGTCGTTTTTATTTCACAGTTTATGAGATCGTTTGCGGCGATTCCTCTCCGGATTTACCGCCACTATCAATTCCACTGCACGGCTATACAGCCGACATTTCACAATGTTCTATTGGACTTAATTTTCTACAATTGCTTCAGACTTCGACTCGATGGTTGAATAAAATTTTAATTGAATTTTACCCCTTCTGAGAAATAATTAAGTTTGTACCGTCCGCATTTTTCTAAATTACAAACATTGAACTATAAATAGTTGAAACTTGAAAGTGTTTATTTCATGCTTTTACAAAAAAACTGTATTAAGGCACAATATAAACAAACCATTTATTAACGGGCATAATCACGTTAATGATGAACAGAAATGCGCCCACGGTAAACGCAGTCACTATTTGTTGTTTAAATATTCGGCTCAGCAATAACTGTCTAACAAATTTCAGTATAAATATTACAGTTATTGACAATATAACTAAAGGAAATACCCCGCATCACTAAATAAGGCATTAATAAGATACATACTATTTCACTGTGCCAGGATATATTGAATCAACATTGTTGATGTTATGGCCAAACCTCTGAATTTTGTTAAGCGTGTATGTCTAAATTGTAAGTGGGAGTTGTAGCAACGGGAATCTCACCGGCTGTTGCCATGTTCGCAGTGTCAGTTTAGCTCATTCGTTATGTAATCGGGTTCACGTTTCAAGTGTGTTTGAACCCGAGATGCAAAGTTTATATCGTAGAGTAGGTAATTTGCTTTCTAGCAACTCGTCCATGAAAATCGCAGATCAATATGCCAAAACAATAATGTGGCTGAGCGAGTAAAATTGTCTAAATTTTCAACAAATAATCAAGACAGTGTAATTGACATTAATCCAATTCACAATAGAGATATAATAAAATTATCTAGTATTAAAAATTACATATATATTCGTACATTAGTCAATATCGGATCCCTACAGCTCGAAATCTCTCCATCAATAATGTACAGTCATGAAATTCGGTATATACGAGTATGTTAACATTAATCCAATTGACAATAGAGATATAATAAAATTATTTAGTGTTCAAAATTACATAAATATTCGTACATTAGTCAATATCGGATCCCTACAGCTCGAAATCTCTCCATCAATAATGTACAGTCATGAAATTCGGTATATACGAGTATGTTAACATTAATCCAATTGACAATAGAGATATAATAAAATTATTTAGTGTTCAAAATTACATAAATATTCGTACATTAGTCAATATCGGATCCCTACAGCTCGAAATCTCTCCATCAATAATGTACAGTCCTGAAATTCGGTATATACGAGTATGTTAACATTAATCCAATTCAAAATAGAGATATAATAAAATTATCTAGTGTTAAAAATTACGTATGTATTCGTATATCAGTCAATATCGGATCCCTACAGCTCGAAACCTCTCCATCAATAATGTACAGTCCTGAAATTCGGTATATACGAGTAAGTTAATCAGAGGTCTCGTTTTCACGTCAAGATCATTTGAGTTGGGTAAATATTAATATCTAGGTTAATATTCATGTACAAGTCTATAAATTAGCGCAGGATTCATATACCTGCAGGTTTCATATCAAGATAATATACCCTGGGAATGTACTGACAAAACTTGTATTAGCTATGGCACATAAGTAACTTATCTTTTCGAATTTAACCCTTTAAATTTCTAGTCATAAAACAAATAATAAATAGAACGGCTAACTAAATCGAATAAATACTTCGCTCACATACCAGTTACTTACCTATTTAATACATCAAATGTTGTGGACGAGTAAATAAAAATATATATGATGTAAAAATGTTCACTTGTAACTTGTTGCCCTAAAATGTTGCCTGGTATTAAATCTACAATAATTCCGAGACTGTCTAATTAGGCGTTCATCAAATTTTAAAATGCAATGTCCTCACGATATCCATGTTTTATTTTGAGTCCGCATTAGTGGAGATAAACGCCCGCGCCGAGACAGCTCGAACTTCTGTTTGGTTTGAGTCTGCCTCCCCACTGATAATTTTCACCTGCCCCCTTACGAATTTATACCGGCTGAGATAGCATCTCTGCCGGAAGAATTCGGGGTTTGATTTAAAGGATCTATGTTGCTAGAAGTACCAAATAGATTTTATAACAACTGTAACACAATTTATTGCGCGAAGAACCTCTGCCAGCACGGTAGTTGCCATTACCAATCAACAAGTATTCCTAAAAGTTCCTTAGACAGCGAAAGTTGCGATTTGATGCATCACCAGGAATGTGTCAAAAAATTCGACTACTAATAAAATAACCGTGAGCCTTTAGAAAACTATTAAATATAGATAACACACTGAACCGATACTAAAGTGTACTAAAATAGACGATAATAGTTTATTTAGGGAAAATATGCATTCGTTGTATTTGTGTTTCTGTATTTTTGTCTGTAATTTATGGCAAGAGAAGTTTATTTAAATGAGGGATAAGATTATACATCTATTCATATTTCAGTCGGGTTATTCGCGGAAAGCCTAGAACGCAAAATGACTAGTATAATACCTATTTTGCCTACATCGCAAACGGACTACATCGCAAATGGTCTAGAACACAAAATTACCACTTATTTATATCACTCTTATATCACTAGGTAGGTTAGGTTCGTTATTTTTTTTGCGTTCTAGACCGTTTACGATGTAGACCTTTTGCGATATAGCCAAATATTACACTAGTCATTTTGCGTTCCAGGCCATCCGCTTATAACCCCAAGAGTCTACATTAAGTTACTTCCAGATATTAAACAGAGACATGTAAGTTCAGTAAACTTCCATAGATTACATAATCCTTCCAGTGCCTCTATATCGTGCACCCCTATAGGGGAGACGTGTCGTTTACAATATTACGATGTTAACCGCTTACGGCGATTTACATAATTCATCCTGCCCTCTATTAAACGTATGCTCTGATTTAATATCTTACCTCAATTGGTCTTTGAAGAAGGGAGGCTGTAGAACGCGGTTAAATTAGTTACTAAAAACTTTAGTTATTAACTAATCAACGTGGTTAATAAATACCCTAAATTTAAATTAATTTTTCAGTATTATACCTACTTAAATAGGACTTTTATGACAACTATATAATATACTTACATCATAATTACTGGTATGTGGAATTATCTACTCGTGTTGATAGACGAGCTATCGTTAAGGAGTTGGTCACACTGCTACACTCTACAAGTGACAGGGTATTTGTCGCTTCGAGCTACGTTATACGATCTGTGCTAGGCAGGTAATTTATTAATTAGTAAAAAGTATAATCTCATAGAAGGTCTTTACCTCCGGGCTCGCGTACTAAAGTAGGTTCAAGTGTCATTTTAACACAGTATCCATATCCAGTATCCATATCCAATAGCAATAACCTATCCGCAAAACCATCTTACCGTACACCTAACTACCTGCTGCAGTTTGCAGAAAATATTTTTTTATATATTCAAAAATAATAAACATCTACTTAATATAAATTGAAACAAAACTATGTAAGCAGAGTAAATATAACTGTTAATTAAACTAATTAAATTATTTTCTAAATTTATTACCCACGTACAGTCAACAACACTCCTAGCTATACATTGGTAGACCTTATTATATAAGGCATAAAGTCCACTGATGTACAGTTAAGAGTGTTGCCGTGTGTACATGGTCAGCTTTGACTGCGCGTTTAAATGAAGACCCGTCAAATCACCTAACGATGTTGGAAAAATAACACAACTTGCGAAAAGTATCTAATGCCTTACAATATCTTCCAGTAGCGTCACACATAACAATGACGCTGTGACAAAGCATACATTATTCATACCAGGATAATCTCGTCCCCTCTCTTGGGAAGGAAGAACGTAAGTCACTCGTTTGTATGAAGCGGTGGTTCATTTTGAGAACCATAAAACCTCCCGTATGAAATAGAAAGTATAATTTGAATCATGCTGTTCGGTTTTATATTTATGACATCGGGTTTATAAACGATTGCAATTGATTATGTAAACGTGTAAACTAATTAAACAAGTAAGTCTTTTTAATTTTCCAACAAACTTTTATATTTTATTTAATGAACGCAAGTTATCATATTCGTAAATCTAATAAAATTTTGATAAGGTTAGAAATAATACCACCAACTCGCATGCTGTGTACGACATAAATTTACCAAAACTCATAAATGGTGCTATATAGGCGGTGCGGGCGATATTTCGCAGCTCATTCCTCCTACCCCGTGTCCGCAGGTGACACTCCTTTATTACCCTATACTCCTAAACTGTGTAATGCTGAGATTTCATAACATCGCCGTATGTTTTTTCTACGTGAATTGAATTCTTATTTCATAGCTAGATTTTCTTTTACTATATAATACCCTGAAAGTTGGAATAAAGACATTGGTGGTGGACATTGATGAATACCAGGACATTTATAATATATACATGGTGTAAATCTTATATAATTAGTGAAACCCTCAAAGTTATATTTGCTTTTAACTGAATAATTGAAGTTGATGCATTGTACTAAGTTGTTCCATCAGCAAGGGATTTTATGCGGACGTGCTAAAGAATACAATACTTAAATGGACTCTCAACGACTGATTTTACGACGCAAAAAGTACAAGCCGTAAAACAACGCATAAACAGGCCTTGAAAGCCTTTTCACAAAACGAAGACCGTAAGGTTTACGTAAAGGTAAATATCTCGGGGCTGTCGGTAAATCGACGCAAACTGCGGCCGCCCGATAAACTTCACGCCGAAAAATTGTCATCTCGTCAACAAACTCGTCTCGAATCTATCATAAAAAAGGAATATTTTATGGGACCGATAGAAGCAAGGCACGTTTTTGATATTTTGAGGGATTACCTGACAAACAAGCCCTTGATTTAAATTAGTTTTTTTTTTATTAGAGATCATCTGGCACAGAAACAGATGAATTGCATTTAAATAAAAAAATACTAATTGGAAACACAGAATAAAAATGTTTATCCATTATTGTATTCTTCAGGCACCTCTTGTAAAATCTAAAATGTAATTCGTAAACATTTTTGTACGATATACTTCTGTCAAATAAATACTACACTTTCGACATAAAAAAAATGGTTAACAACTTTGAAACAACCGCGTCATAATCCGTATCATTGACACCCCCAGTTTGTTATATAAATTTCTCAGTTTAGCACATTCGAAGCGCCGAACGGTTCATTATCTTGTTTAATTTTCCACTTCGCCGCTCGCGCATCTCCGCTGCACCTTCAGCTTTGGCCCAATTTTACGGAAATTTAAATTTTGCCCCCGCCTTGCTTTGGCGGATTCGTAAGGGCGCGACTTCCCCCTACGTTTGGGTGTCTGGTTATTGTAATTCCAAATCATAGGTATGCTGTAAAAGATCATCTGTGGTAACCGGAATTATTATAGGGGTGAAGAAATAAATGGGAATGCAGAGAGTGGAAGGATAGCGATGTAGTCAAAACCACTTACTTACTTTTCTCGCTGAGACAAAGTGAATGGAGACTAAAATGATAAAGTTGGGGAACACATTTCGTTCTTAATAATTATAGCTATTTCCGTTTCACAATTTGTATGTAATAAATAGCTTTTTCAACGGTATAACTTTATAATTACTTACATAAACGTAGATCATTCATTAGTTTCATATATATTACCAAGACAACACTATACTGTACTCTTATATTAATCTAACATTATTTGACGCTAAGGGAAACTGTGCGTCAAGCTACATTTACAACTCTGGTATATTTAGACGGACGGACGGACGTAGTTACGGACGGACAAAATGTTAATTTACATAGATTACAAGTCAAAGAAACGACATTTTTAATATATTTGCAAAAAAAGTAACATGGTTTCCTAACGAGCCATTTAGCTTGTTGACAGTGAGGTTTGTTTTGTTATTTTAATTTTTGTGTTTTCCTCAGCTCCCCCGGCAGTTTGTCATTTCCAATGAAATAATTTAACATCATGTTACGAGATGTATGTTCCGTCTTCTCTTATATGTACAGCTTATTTTCAGGATAAAGATTTGGAAATAAATATTATGCGATGAAAGGGATGTATGCTTTGTTATTTACCTAGGTATAATTAATAATAAATAAATATTATACATTCTTGCGCAAATTGCCTGAGCCCCACGGTAAGCTCAAGAAGGCTTGTGTTGTGGATACTCAGCCAACGATATGTATGTACTTAAATTAATAGAACACACCGATGACTTAGGAACAAATATCTGCGCTCATCACACAAATAAATGCCCTTACTGGGATTCTAAACTAAGACCGTCGGCTTCAAAGGCACCAACCACTAGGCAATACCTGTCGCCAAAAAGTAACGATATACAAAACGAAAGAACCCACATAAACAGTCAGACACTCTTGGCTGTGGGTAG
Source organism: Grapholita molesta (assembly GCA_022674325.2). NCBI lineage: Eukaryota > Metazoa > Arthropoda > Insecta > Lepidoptera > Tortricidae > Grapholita > Grapholita molesta. Next base: position 19,083,208 of record CP053121.2, on the reverse strand, counting down.
CCTCGGGTGCGTCCAGACCACCCTTATGCGCCGCTTGAGCACGGAAACTATTTGTGACTAGGGCTCGATCAGAGCTCTGAGTGTAAGTTTTTAACGTAATGTTACTTTACCATCGCGTTAGAGTTACCCATATAAATAACATTATCACTTACGCGTTCGAGACGTTTATTACGTCAGAAGTAACTCACACTCGAGCCTTTGAAAGGACCACGTGTGCGTATAAAGCGCAAGCGGTGCTCGTGGTACAAATGCACACCAGCTGTAGTTTTAGGGAAAAGCCATCCCTAAATTATTTACCAGAACTTGGTTGTCGTTTAAAGTATCCGATGTTATGTACATCTTAACTCGGCCAACATTTATTTAATAACTACCTATACACAAATTTCTTATCCTCCTTTTATTGCAACTATCAAAAATCACAAAGCACAAATCCAGTCTTTAAATCATCGGACATAAAACAAATTGAAGGTTAAGCTACTAAGTCAGTCAGTACCGAAAGGCATTTTGTCATATATCTTTCCATGCGCCAGACTTTGTTTGGGCCGAAGTATACCCTATCCGTTACTTTTAAAGTTGAATTTATATGTATACTGTCTAGTTTGCCCACTGCTGGCCAACTCTGGTATGTAAGATATAGTATTAGGGTACAACTTCGCCTATCGGTAAAGGCAGTTAAACACAAGCGGCGCGTGCGACCAAGCGATATCAGGCAGACGACCGTGCGTCACTCAGGATTTACGGATTTACTCATCAACGGCTGATACACAGGCAGACGGTTGAACAGCGAATTTAATGTGCGAACGGGCAAATTTTAATTTCGCTAGACTAATCTTATTCGACGTTACCTTATTGGTGCCATCAATGTCAGAAGGATCTATTTGGACATAGAGTCAAAAATATGTTAACATGTAGGTACTCTTTTATTAAATACCTAATTGGGCATCTTGTTATTCTCTGATGATTGACCTTACGGACATGCTAGTGAAATCAAATAATATCAGCAGCCTAAAACAATTTTAGTATTCGTTTTTCCCTTGAGCTGCAAGCAAGCTGCAGGCAAGGAACTCGATAGGTTAAAAATTAGACATGTCGATGGAATCGAAGTTGTATGATGAACTCCTGTCCGACATAGTATACTTAAAAACATGTTATAGTTAAAAAACATCCTTCCAACATAGTTACTAAAAGATAAAAATACTTTCATTGGAGTCATTAGACTCCCTATGAGTATACCAATTCATTAACAATCATTATTACATTTTCCAATATATAAAATAACAGAATATATAACATAATAATTAATCCAATAAATGAGCTACCTAAAACAAAGTCGAGATTTACATAAGAGATATATGTATATGAAAGCTGCCAGAAAAACCTATAAGAAATAATGTATATTGCGATAAAAAATTGAGCTTTCAAATATTCGTTTTCAATTAGCGCGTGGATTTAAATTCAATGGAGCGTTTGATTCACCGGCGATCGGCAGCGAACGCCTCTAAGCCGCTGACGGCGCCCGTGTGAATGCAGCTTTACAATGACAGCTCGCCCCATAATTTGAAGCGATTGCATTTGGCCAATACCAATGTATGCCAACGCTTACTTGAACTGCCACTTTTGGAAATTTGTTCTTAATTGACTAATACCTATATCCCTGTTTTTAAACCGCCACTAATCAATATAACATTTTGACGACCGGTCTGGCCTAGTGGGTAGTTGACCTTGCCTATGAAGCCGATGGTCCTGGGTTCGAATCCCAGTCAGGGCATTTATTTGTGTGATGATTTGTGCACAGATATTTGTTTCTGAGTCATGGGTGTTTTCTATGTATTTAGTACCTACAACACAAGCCTTACTGAGCTTACCGTAGGACTAGGTCGATTTGTGTAAGATGCTCCCGAAATATTTATTTATACTTTTAAATATTTATAACGTTGTATATAAACTTTTTTAGTAAATATTTTACACCACAATAGTACCTTAATTGAGTCAAGTGCAGAAATTGTTTACTTAAATAAAGGCCTTCAAGAAAATATCGGAAATTGACCAAATCATTTCTTCTTGAAATAGGTACAATGTTTAGTATATATTCGAACAACGTGAACATAAAGGAATATCTAATTGCATTCAAGAAATACCGTCAAGTAGTTCAACTAATTCAACTCAACTTATTAGTTAGATGCCAGTTAGACAGAAGCGAGGCGCGAGCCGCGAATCACGCGTCAAGTAATTACTATCAAATTAATTACGACACGAACCCGACTCGAATCACTAAGTGACTTAGTGGATCAGTAGCGCCTTCGACTATATGTTATCGTATCTCCAGATACACAAAAATAATACGTAGCCTCGACAGGCCCCGTCATTTTAACGCATTTAATTAGTTTCCAATTAAGTCTACACTTTACCTCAGGAGAGATACTCTTACGTCTCGTGTTTGGTACATTTTTTTAAATGTACCAAACTTATCTCGATCACCATCTGGAATATCCCCAGTAGCTACTAAAAATCAACAACCTAGTAAGTAGAAAAACAAATGCTAAACCTTATCCAACTACTTTTTTTTTGTTGGAGTATTTTTAACTTTCCCAAGCAATTCAAAGCATTTTGATGGCAGCTTTAGTCTGCGTTAAACGAACCGTATTCAAATAAGAGTGCTTTGAAGTGAAGCTTCGTTCCAGTTCACACCTTATTTACTTATAGTGATACACATAAATCTTTTAAAAACTGATAGTAGACATTTAACTAAAACAGTAGACCAATGATAGATACTCGTATGTCATTCGTTTAAATGACAAAATGTCAACCAGATAACGAGATAAGGTGGTTGTATCGTGTGAATGTTATAAATGTCATTTTCTACCAACTTATGCCATTCTATCTACCATTCTATATGCCTTGCTGACTTAGATAGTTAGATAACGTAATCATAAACAGCCATTATACTAACCAAATACGGTAGGTACTACTTTATCATTATTTGGCTTAATGCTACATACGGGGTAGCACACACAGATATAGTACCGGGAATAACTCAGTACGTACGAGTAATAATAAGGAATGATAATTCTTTGTTATAAGACGGAGGGTGCAAAGGCACGCAGACCTTAGGGAAATATTTGCCCACGCGTTCAAATATTGGTTCCGTGGGGCTCACGCACGCTTGTCAGCCCTATATGGGTCACGGGACCCCATTTATTAGTTTACAATACAAGATAAAATACTTTTATTGCATACTTTTACGGCGAAATAAAGAAACGTGCAACATCGTTTTATTTAAATAATATTTCATGATATATGTTTAAATTGTTTTATTTAGTTTTGTTTGACCTTAAATTATATCATGTTTTTTATCTATACATTTTTTAAACAATTCAATCGTCAATGGGTCAAACAAAACTGTGCAATTAATGTATAGATATTTGTAATAAGCACACTGCTTAGCAGCAATAATAGCAGCCATGTTAACCGAATTGTGAAAAGATATTCTCTGTGTTGTTTTAGGTGAAAGTGATGCTACGCGTCGGCGCTTCTGGCGAAGGTCCATTTACGAGTGGCACCCAAACGTTCTCCTTGGACAAACGCAAGAAGCAAGTCAGCCTCTGCGAGAACACCACCGGCGCCACCGCTGCTCCCGAGGACAGGAAAGTTGGTGTTGCGGCACCAAAGATGTTCGCGTTTGATGCGATCTTCTCCCAAGACGACCCACAGGTAAATTACTGACCTTGACAAACTAGAGCAATAAATAAGTTAACCACCAGGTATGAGAACACCACGGGCGCCACCGCTGCTCCCGAGGGCAGGAAATTCGGTGTGACGGCGACGAAGATGTTCACGCTTGGTGCTAGCTTCTCCTAGGAGTCACAGGTAATGACGGCTGACATCGATAGACATAAGCTAGAAACAAGTTAGCCTCTGCAGGCCCATCGCCGTCACCGAGGACAGAAGGTCGAAATGAGCAATAAAGGGACAACATCAGATTATTTGGATGGTAACCTATAATCGAGCGTAATGTAAGTTCTTCGAATTCATTCATTACGTTTGGCATTTTACTTTGCTTGATAAATCTGATTGTTTGACAATTTTTATTTTTCCTAGTACAAACGAGTCTTGGGTTCAAATGAAAAAATGATATAAATGTTTAAACTATAGTATTCAGCCCAGTAAAGATACGGACCGCTAGATAAAAAGTCTATAATTGTCGTCATTGAAAATAATTATTATAAAATTTCAGTACTGTGCAAATAGTATTATTCCAACAAAAGGCGTTGCATGCTCTCCAGTACAAAAATGTATACACAATGCACATATTATATATATCGTCGTCTAGTACCTATAACACAAGCCTTACTGAGCTTACCGTAGGACTAGGTCGATTTGTGTAAGATTGTCCCGAAATATTTAATTTTATTTTATTTTATTTATTGCACAATTAAGACATTCATCAACCTTACAATTTGGAAATTTAGCACCTTTGTTTGTACAAAATAAAGACAACAGCATTCTATCGTTTTAACCAATATAATTGGAAAATGATAAATTACTATACTTATTAAGTATAACATAATAATTTAAAAAAACAGGTGACCGCAATTCAATTTATTACGCGACTCTATCCTTGTAGGCTAAACTTTATGATTGCAGCGACACTACATACATGTTACAGTGAATTAACTGAAAGTACTTAGATCTTTAAGGTTTTATGAAATATATTCCGTCGTATTGTTGAATCATAAAAGAACTAAGCTTCCCAATTTAACCGAGGCTTGCTCTTTGATCCGGTACGATGGCACTAGTTTTACTTTCCGCAAACTAAATTACTTCAGGTAAGTCGACATTCCGTTTTACTATCTCTTCAAAAATGTATCTCTGGACATTTCGCGCCCGCCGTCAACTTTACGAGGGAAGTATATTTTAAGCTATTTGAAGATAAAATTAAATTACGTTACCTATTTCGTTGCTCGAGGATGAAGAAAATGACACAAACTACGAAGTATTTAATGCAACTTCTTGCACCTAGTGCCTGCATTTTCATTCCCTGTGTTGGAATGTTCGCAGCGGAAAAGTGACAAATATCAGTACAGTAAATAAAGTATAGGCAACTAAAATGAATCCACTGTAAAGGGTTTGTTTATAGGAAAATGTACTCGAATGTATTGCCTTTGCTATATTGCCTTTAAATGTATTCGTACATTGCCGTAAGCCTTCTGTTGGCAATTATTGCAATATTATATTACATTATTTAGGTTCATTACTATTAGGATATCAAAACAGTATACTGAAGACACTGAACATTAGCACACAAAGTAGCCAAATACATCAGCACAGATCTTTATTCGAGTAACAGTAAGCATGTGTTACGATATATTAACTGCTACTAACTACATGGTGCTGACTTTATATTGAAGAGCAAGGATATTGGATATAAACACATTTAATTGCGAACAATTATCCATTTCATGTATTTTTCAATAGATACATATTGTAAATAACGTACGGTTATGGTACGTATAATGTAATTGCTGCCGGGTGCAATACCAAATTTTTACCTACGCACCACACGGAAAATACGAAGTCTAAAAATGTTTGGTATCAATAATTTATCAGTTAAATTATAAATTATAATGTTCATTAAAATTCCATCCAACCAGCTATTTAACGTTGACTGTTCTAAAAAATAAAAATAAACTTTCCGAGCTAGAAAAAATATCATTACTCATTAGTATTTAATAACTGTCAGTTAAAACTTTTGAAATCCGTTAACATGCTCGTACATACCTAGGCAGTTCATAATAATCCTCTTAAATGTTAAAGTACCATAGTCTTCATATTTTGTTAAAGTCAGGTTCTCTGCATAAATTCCGCTGACGTTCAATTTAAAACTACTCGTCACATCGCATCGCTCTATCAAAAAGGTCTACACGAGACTTGAGAACAAAATGCCTACATTCTTTAGCTTGCATCGTTTAGGTACTAGCAAGTATGGCATTTTTACAAAATACCATATTTGAATAAAAATGTCAGGAATTTTACAGAATATTTTGAGGAGTATCCAAGCTTTATTAAAGATATTTTAACTCAGCATATAAGCATTCTATGTTAATTTTATTTTAGGAAATAATACCGAAGTGAACTAGCTAACTATTAAGATGTAAGTTAACTTAAGAGATACAGATTATTCAGATGATTTACATCATAACCTGTACAATAGAAGTCGCTCTTTTTCTCAAAAAACTGCAGCAAACACCATTTCTTTCACATTGTATTTTGTTATAACTTTAAACAAACACCTAAATAAATAGTAAGATTAGTTTTAAATTTCAAACCACTATGCCCTATGCACTAGTCTACCTGAGCCTAATTAGACTATTCCACAATTTCCTCATAAATTTCTCCCTAACTCTGCATCCCGCAGTCATTAATAGTGTGTAATCCCCTTTATCTAGCGCGTTAGGCACTGGCTTAAATGCGCATCGGAATTACATTCGTACGAGTTCCCTAATAGTACATTTACAGGAAAATACGGCAGTTAACGATTGGGTATTAACCGAACATTAATGAAATTATTATGGCGCTGTACGTAAGTCATTTATGTCGTTCGACGCCGCTGCTGGTTAATGATTGTTTTGTCTGTACGAGTTAATACGTCGCCATTGCGGATACCATATTATGAAGTATTATGCAATGTAGGTGCATCCATAGGAGCCGATTCTATGAACTTTCCCGCAGTTCAACGGGTTTCTTTGGGCTCATAAAACAAGTCAAGGTCATTTTGGTTCTTACCTAAGAAAAAAAAATGACTCGTCGCCATAGTTATGCTTATGAATTTCATAAAGCATTGTTATAGTTAGACTTGTCGCCGACACGATGGCGTGCAATAACTCAGTTGACAGCCCGACAGTGGGCTGACAACGGCTTACAACCTCGGCCCAGCTTAGCGGACGGTCACTTCGTGTTATAATGGATTTACATAGCCATCATTTATGTACAAGTATGTATCTAATCATTGCGTAGTAAGCTGCCTCATTTTAAGGAAACGTTATGAATTAAATCATTTTCAAAGCTTCTGTTGGTTGTTCCGTTGTACCATTTGCACCTAGTTTCATCAGGACGTTCTGTTATGTTTTCTGAAGAGGACTGAGGAACACTAATCAGGCAGTAATAGAAAATCAGATACCAATGTAAGATTTTACATTGGTTTACTTTAAAAATAAATATAATTGACAACATTTCATATTTTCAATAAGTCTCAATTCTAATGGTGTTTTATTAAACATGTGTTAACAATACAAAAAAAAAATTTTTTGGATTTTATTCGCTTGAACTTTTGGAAAAAATCGTAATTTTGTGTAAACCGGAAGTATGACGTCACTTTACCAAAATAAGTTATCTGTACCAGTACTCATTTTCTTACGGTTGACGTTTGATAATTTGTTTGTCAACAACTGTCAGCCATAACTATTTCTTGTTCAAGCTCACTTGCCTCATAAATTAAATACATACATTCATACGTTGTTTGAGATAATAAATCACAAACTACTTGGCATTCACTCACTGGACTGAGATACCTCTGTAAATATTACAGACTTGGCATTTTTTAACCGAACACCAATATACCTATCTACCTTTGAAACAATAAAATAAAGCTCTACAGAGGACACAGCGGCAAGTGATACGGATAACTTAGCACAGATAAGAGGGGCTAGAGGACATGTCTTCGTCGGACGTTGTCGTTTATGTCGAAGTGAAAAGAGATTCAGGAAAATATATAGTGCAATGCAGAGTCAGTCCAGAGCAGAAGATCCGCTCGAAGCTAAACAAAGTGACTGCATGGTTAGGCGAAACCAGTGAGACTGTCTGGATGTTTCCTGTCATGACTGCAAGGCTTCTGAAGGGGGTTGCAAACACCAATTATGATTTTTGATGTGGCTAGTAAAGAAGACAGGAGCCTTCGACAACTTCTATGTAGGAAATATGAGCAATTTTAATTTAAATAAAGCTTTTTTTTTCATAATATCTTTATTATTTACATTTCACTTTATGACTACGTTGTATTTCTAATGAGCTATGGATCCCTGTTGTAAAAGGAAAATATTTTTGCATTCGGCAATAAAACAATATTTACTAAATGCATACGCATATTGCTTGTAGTTTTTGCCTTGTTACATGACTTATTGGAGCATAATATACATTCAATTAATACAATTTGGTAAGGTAACTGAATTAAGAAAATTTGATTGACCGTATGACTGTCAGGCCGTCAGTGTCAAGTCAAGTCTGAGAACTTTTTTTTCAGTTGCCCTGGAATCTTGGTGACGTCACTTTCCCAACCTTGTGACATACGCTCTTTTAGAATGAACTGTTTTTCAAATGGATTTTTTGCATTATAAAATCACTTTTTCAGAAAAAAATAAAAATACGGGTACACTCAAATTTCATCTTCTTTCCAATAAACTCATTAAAATTAGGAGTTAAAAATATGAAATGTTGTCAATTATGAGGAAATAATTACTTGTTTATCGAATCACATTTATTTAACAAACTACATGTACATCAAGATAAGGTGTCCAATTATAGTTGGCGCTTATACGCCGAAGAAGAGAAAAGTAAAAGTTATTTCAACCAATTAATGGAACATACTCATAAGTAAGTAAATATTAAGGGACATCCTTACACAAATTGACTGAGCCCCACGATATAAGCTCAAGAAAGCTTGTGTTGTAGATAATCAGCCAAAGATATATATAGTATACAAATACTTAATTAAATACATAGAAAATACCCAAGACTCAGTAACGAATACCTCATAAATGCCCTTTCTGGGATTTGAACCCAGCACCATCGGCTTCATAGGCAGGGTCGTCAAAATGAAATGTAAAAGTCAGGTCAATTGAGCTTATGGAGCTATGAAACATATGGTCCTGCATATGTTTCATGGTCAGGGTCACTACCCACTTGGCCAAACCTGCCGTCACGCTATATAGTAATTTACAAATATGCCTAAAATTCATCTCAATTCGTTACCCAAGTAAATGAAACACCTCTCAAATTACGATGTTTTTTTTATAATAATTAACTACCCTCTTGCGCCGGATCTAAACGCTTTCAATTAGCGACGAGGGGCCATTAAAATTTTCATTCACAACATTTTCAATATTCCCGCCAAACGAATTTGTTCGAGTAGGGTTGCTAAGATGGAATTTAAATAATTAATTAAGTACTAAATATAATCTATAGTTTAAGTAAGGGCGTGATTATAGTTTTTGTTATATTCAGTTTTTCAAGTATACCTACATACGTATAACAAACATACAAATATCTTATAGAAAATTAGCCCCTATCCTTTTAATATTAAAATCGTCATTTTAATGCCTATCACAAAGGGCCCATTATACCCTTCATAAACTATTAACGGACTATTGCATATATAATTAATTTTAAATTAAAGCACTTAAAACCTCTTATTAACATGTGACAAAAATAACTGCTTTGGAGTTATACTTACCACTATCGGATAAGTAGTGATCCAATAATAAGACAACTCTAATAATTCTAATAATAATAATAACAGAAGACTCTTTATATTCTAACAACGAACGTCGTAAACGTACAAAATAACATTGCAATATATCATATATAACAGAACATCACATAAACAATAGATTGCGTTCACCTTAATCTCGGTACGTACCTTCCTTAAGCCCTTTTAATCATCTCTATCCGAAAGAAGACACGAGTTTTCCCGAGGTCCGTCGACGGCTTCCGAGGTCTGCCGACGGATCCCGAGGTGTACCGCGGCTCAGCCCAGCTTTGCAACGTAAACATGATGTAAGTGGCAGATTTGCTTAAATTATTCAATGCATTACCTCTAACGCTGGCGTAGCCAAGTTTTCCCTTACAAATCCCTTTTCAAACAAGGTCAACGTAAACAGTAATTTCTTAACCTAATTTAGTTTTAAATTGTTTTAAACTTTTTAATTAGGTAATCTTAAAATAGGGAGCCTCACAAGGTGGTTTCATATTATCAAGTCTTTATTTGATTGTCACTTTTAGAATAAATTGAAGGCAGTTACGGAATTTGAGTAATGGAAAATTTTGGTATGAAATTTTTAAAGCAATTTTTTTCACCTAGCAATAGAATCAGCAATAATAACTTAAATAAAAGGATATGGGACTCACGTACAATGTTAAATAAAATGTATGGGTATGCGTTTCACACGTACGTTGAAATAGGTAATAAAGTTACGAATATGCATTCATATTTTCAGCCCATATGGATTTGATGCTGCTAGGCTCTTACACACCCGAAACTGCAACTTTTTTTCCAATTAATACAAGTTGAATAGTATCACGAATGCGCCTTAGTAGGGCTATTTCATCCCGATCCTGAACAACAGAGGCATTCAATAGATACTATGATGGAGTAGTATTCACACGAAACTGTTTTGTTTCAGACGGAGATATGTTCGAGCGCTCTGACAGACGTCATCCACGCGGTAATCAACGGGACGGACGGTTGCCTCTTCTGTTTCGGACACGCAGGACTAGGTAAAAAAATGTCTTTCATGCTTTCATGTATATTTTTATCACCTTTACTGCGTTTTGTGCGTTTTGCTGACAAGTAACATTTATACCATTTTTTATATAATAATATATTCAAATATAGCTAGTCAGGAAATTGACACCAAAGAAAAGATTTAAAGTTAATTTGCTATAAATTTTATCATTCCCTCCTCACTAAATACGTGGCGGTGATTAAAACAAGAATGGATATTATTCACTCAGTTTGAGAATCCCCAAAATAAGCGCCATGCTCTCTAAGCTTGGTTTTAGTGAGATCTGGCTCCCGGAGAAGTTTCATTTGGCGAGCTTTCATTCAATTTGCATTTAAAACCATAATCCTCGAGGTAGGGGTAAGAAGAGGCTTGTTACTTTACCTCGTTCTGAATTATCGCCGTAATGAAAATATAAGCCTCCTTATTGTTCTTATGGATTATTATCCTGAGCTGGATTACTAGGAATAACCTCGCAAAGACGATTTGCAGGGCAAAATCGTGACCTAATTCTTTTGATGGATTGTCTTGAAGGACATTTTCTTTTTAATAACAATAGGGAATGATCAAACAGTGACGCTTTTTCGATAGTAAGTAATAGTTACTTTATTTCTTTGAAGGTTATGTTTTACTTACCAGGGACTGTTTGCATACTGACTATGGGCATTCATTTATTTGTACCTATGTTTAACACAATTATTCATTCCTGGATTCAAGACGATTCAAGATATTCATATATTCAATTATTTAATATACGTACCTACATGTTGTATATAGGTATCATCGTCTTATACAACACAAGCACGACACAAGGTTTACTGACATGTTTGTTCTAAATCAACATAGAAAATGTTGCACCCACACGACTTTGTCTATTTGTTGGTTTCACTCGAAGTTCAAGTAATACTATTTACGAGAAACCAACTTCCTCACCTTGTGCGTTTATCAAACTTTCAATTAAGACTCAGACTCTTTCCCATTTCGATGCAAATTCGGAGGCGACGAGGCAAGGCGGGCGGAACTTCGCGCCGCACTTTATAGTTCACTTGATAAATAGCAAAATAACTTGCGGTCTGCTTTGTCGTCACCAGCTTTGAATACTAAAAGTTTTTCGGAAATGGAAATCTAGGAATGTATTTTACGGAATATTGTCCAACTGGAATAATGGCATCAAAATATATAAATACTTATTTTAGTGGATGATGTAAAATTTCGATTCATATCGAAACTAGGTTTGAAGCAAGCTTTTCTTATGGTTTAATGCTTAAACTTAAACTCTCCAGGTAAATCGTACACAATGTTGGGGCGACCGGAATCCGCGGCGTCGCTAGGCGCCATCCCGTGCGCAATTGCTTGGCTGTTCCGCGGTATCTCTGAACAACGCCACAAGTGTGGTACGAGGTTCTCCGTACGAGTTTCTGCTGTCGAGCTCTGCACTAATACCAATCAAATCAGAGATCTGCTTACTCCATATCAAAATGGTAAGCATGTCCAAACAAAAAAAATTGTATGTCACTACTTGTACTCGTATAATTAATGGTCCTTATATTATTACCGGGCATCATTGTCTGTTCACAGTTCAGATTATGGTAATGTTGATTAGATGAACTTTTTCAACCTTTTGTCTTAATTAAGTTCAATTATACATGTAACCGTTCTCTGATTTTTTGTTATTATAAACAGACACGGAGCAATCGCCAGGCGTGTACCTTCGAGACGACCCTCTCTTCGGGACTCACCTCCAGAACCAGTCTGAGTTACGCGTGCACAGCGCAGAGAAAGCGGCTTTTTATTTGGATGCTGCCCTAGCCACCAGGGGGGCGAGGGAGGACGGCAAGGACAGCCATCTTCTGTACACTCTGCATGTATACCAGTACAGCGTTGGTGGAAAAGGAGCGGGTAGGTTGTCTGAAGTAGATATTTTTATTGAGATGGAACATTCATCTACGTTGCGGTGTATTTACTTTCTCGATGCGGCGTTATGTACGAAAATAATTTTACTTAATTAATACTCGGTTAGAAAAATATTAAGTACAAATTAAAGTTCAGAATGATTCAATAAGTAAACTAATGAAGTTTCTTGTTCGCAGTCGCTGGAGGTCGGAGTCGCCTACATTTAATTGACTTGGGAAACTCAGAACGAGGAAAAGCTAGTGGAGGAATCCCGCTTTCTGGGCTAGGAAATATATTACTCGCAATATTCAATGGACAAAGGCATCTACCGTATAGAGATCATAATCTCACGCACGTACTTAAAGAATGCCTAGGATCACTCACTTGCCACACTGCTATGATAGTCCACGTGTCGCCAACTGTACAAAACTACTCTGATACCTTGACTACGTTACAACTAGCATCGAGAATACATAGGCTTAGAAGAAGAAAAATTAAATACTCTGCTAATAATAACGCGGGTTCTGGAGGCAGTTCTGGAGAAGATGCATCGAAACCCAGTAGTAGTGAACCAGATCCTTCAAGCAGTGACTTGTCCGCAGACACTGTCATATACGTTGGACCACTAGATGATGCAACAGATGGAGAACATCCGCCAGTGTACATACCACACATGAACTCAGGCGATAACAGAGGAGTAATTAGTAAAGCTCTGAGAGGATCAGCGTTAGAACATAAACATAAATCATCATTATCGAAAGTTATTGAAGAAAAAAGTCCTGTGCATAAATTACACTCTTCGCCTAAAGCCTCTCCCATGAAAACTGCCCTGCAACTTTCCAGCCACACTCCAAAATCTTCTCCTGTTCATTCAGCTTCTTCCAAACTAACACCTGTGAAAAAAGTTTGTTCAAAACATACAGATGATGTCAAAAGTACTAGTGACGAACAATGGATAGATGGACCCCGAATATCTAAATCAAAATTGGTAGAAGTAAGGCACATCATAAAAGAAACGCAAGAAAAACAGCGTGAAACTTGGATCGATGGACCAATGCAAGAAACAAAGTTGCCTTTACAATTTGAATCCGTTCCGATTCAACCGAACCAATTACCGCTGCAAATTGGCATTCTTGGGTCACATGGTAGCGAAAATATAGGATATGGTTACATGGATAGTCATAAAAAAAACATGATTCGGAAATGGGTTGAAAACCAAACATCACAAATCCATAAATCTCGACACAATTCACCCAGTCACAAACCTCAGCCCAGTCACAAAAATCCAACACAAAAGGCTCCAGAGGAACCTGAAGCTACACATAAAATGGAACCATTGAAAGACTTTGCAAGACGCATTCATGTTGAAGAATCCACAGTAAGAACAGGCCTAAAAGCCGCTTCAAAGGGCAACGCAATAGAAGAAGAGAGCATAGGTCCACCAGTCAGTGAGACTCCTAAAAAGTATATTAATAAAATTCCTTCAAAGAATGATATTGATGACGATGATGATAGTGAGGAACTAGCAGAAATTCCTCCGGCATTGCCTATAATGCAACCTAGTAGTCTAAGTAGTAGAGAAGTTTCTATGGAGAGCTTAGATAGCAAATATAAGGAACGCATGAGAATGGATGATGAATTGATGTCCAACCATAGTAGAGATATTGACGCTCATGGTTTAAGTAGGCTAGCAGAAGAAGATGACGAAATCTTAGAAATTATAGAAATAGAGGAACCTTTAGAACCAGTTCCAATGCAAGACAGTTGCTTACAAGTAACCGAGGAAGACATCGCACTATGTATGGGTTACACAGATAATCACCTCTTAGATGTAGACCATGAAGACGCTGAAGATCATCCGCTGAGGATTCTTAGCCAAGAAAACTTAACCGTAGCATCAACTTTCACAGATACATTATCATTATATAGTGAAGTTGAACGACAAATTAGAAACGAAGCATATCTTAGACAAACTCTTGGATTTTATACAGAAAACTTTTGTTACGAATATGCCTTGGGCGGTGATGTAAATCCTCATGAAAGTTTACCATCATCTCGTTCAAGAATAGACGACATGCTAGGTTTAGCTGAATTGTATGGTTCTCGGAAATTGTTGGACAACGATGATCTACCCAACACAAGAGTCGCTCCGCAATTCCAGTCTTTATCCCTTTGTAATGTGAGAGACACGGAAGAATTTCACGGTGACGGTTCTGTTTACAGTGAACCTGCGTATCGACCCAGTGATAAAATATGTGATAGTTGTAAGAGAACAATGTCTAGGCCGTGTAGTGGGGTTGGGGAGTGTGTTGCTTTTCAAGATTTAGAATGTGCACAGAGCGACACCTATGGCCCTTTCGAAAGATACAGAGGAAATGATATAACAGACGCTAGAATAGCGTCATTAAGACATCCAGATGGAGCGTCTGATCCAAATTTACGAGAAGAAAAACGATTACCGGGTAATGGTGCGCCTTCAAATAATTTTCGAGAATTAAAGTCAAATCTTCATCTTGAAGTTACACCCCCTGTGGTGACCACTGAACCTCGTTCAGACAAGAATGAAAAAGGAGACAAAACTGTAGCACGACTTGTAGGCAGTTCTAAACCGGATGGTTACGATAGCGGTCACGAGTCTACACCAAGAACAGGTAAACACAGCCCTGCAGCTACCTCGAGGCGAGCTGAATCTGGTTATGACTCTGTCCCGAGAGATTCAGATGCATCATCTTTAGACTCATATCCGACCCGGAGAGCGGCAGTAGCTCGAGCACACGCCAAGAAACACACCACGGCTAAGTACAAGCAACACAGCGACCGTTCCTTCTGTTCTTGGCTTCGGAACCCCTTCGCGTGCAAATATGCAGATACAGACCCTGAAATTAGTGATTTTTAATGTGATGGATGGTTAAATGAATCGATCAAACGAATAGAGTAAAATTTCGAAATAGCATTTACTTACCCTTAACGTTACCGAATTTAATCTGGAGACTGCTTTTGTACTCTAGATATACTCGTTTTTGATATAGTTAAGGCTTTTGCACTAATCCAATGAGGTTACTGTTGTATTTTTCTAAACGTTGCTTCTTATGTGCTCAGTTACTTATAAAATTGACATTGCAACACTGTAAATAACAACGTATTAAAAATAAATTCCACTTTGAATGACTCTTAGTAACATTGTTATACTTCAGCTCATTTTTGTACTTTTATACTGTCAGAACTTATCACTTGATGTGTGACAACTTACTTAATTTGAGAATTATTAAATGTAGATTTTCTACTTACTCGATTGTAAAATTGAAGCAAGATCAAAAGTCTTCCTCCGTCTTCCCCTAGAGAATCATATCCAGAGCGTCAACGACTTGTTCTCTCTTCCGTCATATGCACTAAACTCATAAAAATGCTACTTATGGTCTTTTATTCATTCGGTTTTTATTGAAAACCAAGTAATTATGACATTTTAATCTTTTATTTTAATCCAGTAAGGATTAGAAGGCGCGACAGAGATGATGTTCTAGTACTAAGACTGTTGTAATTTGCCATGTTTTGTATAGCTTTAATATTTTTTGATAATGTGATTATTAACGTTCACTGTCGGCATGTCCGTGTGTAAATAAGACTTGATTACACTTAATTCTAATTATTGTGGCTTTATGAAATGTTGGTGAACTTAGTTATCGCTTATATCGTCAATGTTTTGTTATAGTACGATTAATATTACAAATATTTATCCTAAATTTTACTATGCGTTCGTATTAGTTCACAATAAATTGTTCAATTTCAACTGAAAATTCTCCTTCATTTTGTAATCCTTTAATATAAACTAGACTAAGTTTTATTTTCGCTATGGTTTTGCACATAATACTCAACCAGTAGGTTTCCCGTAATCTCCTAATGCAATAAGTACTTATACCAGACCTATGAATAAATAACATGAAACTCAAAAGTTCCCATCACCCCAGGGGTTGAATTTCAAAATCTTTTGGGGCACAAACTTTTTCCCTGAAAGTAGAACAAGTTTCCCCGGCGTAAGGGGGCGCTATTATCTTTCATTTCGCCAGTAATTTAACATTCTCTGTGCGCCCCGACAAAATCATGCTATCAAATAAGACGTTTACCCTCTTTTAGGGGTGACAACTTTTTTTTTGAAATCTCCCAATAATTTGTTAAAGTGGCAGCTGCTTAGCCCATAACGCTTATCGGGTGCTAAAAAAGATTTCCCTTTTTATGTTTTAGAAGGTAATCTTTAGGAAATTGGAAAGGGAAGAGAAATATTACTCAGAAAGGCAATTTGCGGGTAACGATAATTTATGTAAATATAAAAAGAAAAAGTTTTTGTACACGTATATCTCTATATATATATATATATGTACAGCTTTAAACATATCACACTCGAAAACAAATCAAATTAACATAAAAGTAGCTCATACAGAATTCAAACTGAAACGAACTTCTTAATTGCTATCAAAATAGTAATAGTATCAAAATGTTGAAGCAACAACGGCCTCTTGGGACCATTCAATTTTTGTATCAATTTTGAAAATTTTAAGATTTGCAGTTTAAATGAAAATGTTTGTATGATTTATATTAAAATAACATTAATTATAATAATAAATAAATATTTCGGGACAATCTTTCACAAATCGACGTAAGCTCAGTAAGGCTTGTGTTGTAAGTACTAAACGACGATATATATAATAGATAGATACATATGAATACTTAAAAACATAGAAAACATGACTCAGGAACCAATATCTATGCTCATCACACAAATAAATGCCCTGACTGATATTCGAACCCAGGACCATCGGTTTCATAGGTTTACTATCAACAAACATGTCGGTAGTGAGGGCTACCGACAAACAAATCGTTTTGGCGAGAAGACAAACCGTCATTTTAGATAGTTCTTAATAAAGGTAATTGTCCAAAGTTAATAACCGCATAATGTATGGCATTGAATAGTAAAGCGCCACCTAATGTTGCACAGAAACATAACCCCCAGTTGATTCAAAGACTGAACACTGCTTATAAAATAAATAATGATTTAATAGACATTGCCAACAACTACGAGTAAGACTACTTAACCGTCTCACTCGCGGGAAAACGTTTCATTTAATTACGAATCAGGGCACAGACTGACGATTCTGCTATTAGGTAGGTCAATAGTCACTGTTGAATGATAATATACCCAAGCATAGGGATTTAAAGTTTATTTTGCAATGGTTTACTATAATGTTAGTTCGCGTGCAGTAACAAGGTCTATTCACGCCGATGTAGGTGAAGCCACAGACTCACCGCGAGGGGAGTGCATGATATATGAAGGTCAGACAAAGAGATCACAAGCTAAGAGGACAAAGATACACAGGTTATTGCCTATTTATCTTTTTGTTCATTTAGTTTTAAACTGAGTTGTATATAAGTAATTATTGATGGATTACGAGACTATGACGCGCTGATTTTTCTTCGTAATTACGCACCACAGGCATACCTACATTTACAACTGAGCGCTGGGCATTGGTTCAAACCTTAGATATATATATAGAAATGATCGAATTAATATGTTCGGAACAACAATTTAATATTATATTATGTATAGTGGCCACGATGACCTAAAGCAGGTTGGCAACTTCATATAATATATAAATTACATAACACATATTTCGGGATAATCTAACACAAATCGACCTAGTCCTATGGTAAGCTCAGTAAAGCTTGTGCTGTAGGTACTAGACGACGATATATGTATATAATACATAGATACATATAAATACTTAAATACATAGAAAACACCCATGACTCAGGAACAAATATCTGTGCTCATCAGACAAATAAATAATCTGACTGTGATTCGAACCCAGGACATATCTAAGTTAATTCCTGCCTATCTGCTTGATAGGCAGGGTCACTACCCACTAGGCCAGACCAGTCGTCGAAACATTGAATTCATAATATATATACTGAAATATATATTGAATTTCTTCGTGGATTCATGTAGGTTTCCTCACGATGTTTTTCTTCACCAAAGACACCGACTATTAAATATCAAATGATTTTTCGGAAATAAGTTATTTACCGTCAGGTAAGAATCAAGAATAGATGGTACCTACCTTACCTAATATGGTATTTTTTTATGTTTTCATTATACTACGCAATATATCTTCGTTTTTAATCTCTATCGGCTTATCGCTTGCCACAACATAACGCCCACCAAACAGGCGGATAAATAATACCACCAACAAACCGACCACCACCGGGACCCAACGCACTACGTGACGAGCACGCCAAGCCACCAGACGCGACATATCGAATACCGATACTCACTCATATCATTCAAAAACGGACCTTATCACAAGGCAATAAAGCATTTTACTACAAAATTTGCAACAATTACGGAAACTAGTAAACGGCAAGCGAGAATGAACCTTAGTTAGAATGAATACAGTTCAAATAAAGATGTATAGAAAAAGTAACTGCAAACTGAAACAATAGCACGCGCAGAGCACAGAAAGGTACAAAGAAATAATAAAAAGGTAATATTTCATGGCTTTTCTTATTACGACTAGTCGAAAATTGAAGGATTAACGGATGACACTACTGAGGAAGTTAGTTCCCAACCTAAATAAAATATTTGACTGGAAATTATTTTTCTCAAACATGCAATGAAATGTCTTCGTTACGTGCGTCATAATAGGCTTCGAAGTATCACGTTTAGGGCGGATCGACTCCAGAGGACAGGTAACGTAAGGCCGGGAAGTAATTTATTTTTTATTTTTATGTATACCTGGCGTCTGTGTTCATGAAGCCTGTTCAAACAGCTGAGTTATATTTTTTTATCATTTTTAGTGACTAAATGATTAGCGGGCTAAAAAATAATCTTGCTTATTTCAGACGAAATGGTATGAAAAGATTTATTTTATTTATCATGTAATTGAATATTCATATCATCAGGTTATTACATTATTATATTTATTATTCATGCTCTCAATTTTAAAATTGTATTGGCAACACCAAACACTACTCCACGCATGCGCGTTTTTGAACGCATTTTTGACTCAACCAATCACAGGACACTTACTTGTTTTAATAATGGCGGAATGAAAAAGTTTCTCGGCGTGTAAAACTCTGTTTATTAAGACTAAATAGTGGTAAATAGTGTGATTCAATGCTTTTGTGACTTAGATATAGTGTTACGGGTGTATAAAAATTGAATAATCTAACCGGGCCCGGTTTTATTTATCTATATTTTGTTATTGTGTACCGCCAAAGGCAGATGCCGTAGCGCCATCATTTAAAAGGTAAGTGCATTCTTTTTTGGTGGTTTTTCTAAATGTTGTATATAGTAATTATAGCCAGACTATTTATGATAGTCATTAATTATTACATCGAAGGCAAAAATACTACAAAGCGGGATTGGAGGGAAAATTAAAAAACTTATATCGTGAAGCTGTTTTGTTCAGTGGTATTTTTTTATTTATTTCATTGCATTAGTTTGAGAAAAGCACTATACATGCCTAGCCGTGAAAGGGTCTTGAAGGCTTCGTATACTATCCGGCCTCCTTACAGTCGGCCGTATATACAACTCAGCCTTCAACCCCCTTTTTCCCGGCGGCTGCAGTAATGTACTATTATGTTCTCATTTCTCCACTGTATATTATTAACTTTTTATACGCAGCACCTACAATATTAGCTATTAATATTGTTAACTATTGAATACACAGCACCTAGAATATTATAAATATTTTTAACTTTTGAATACACAGCATTTAAGTAGAGAGCTTTGGCAAGTAAATACTCTTTGGGGTTCTCTTCGGGTGAAGTTACATATCGAAATGTTCGAATCACATTTTATAACAGGAGGTAATTAGGTATATCATTATTTTTTTAACAAACATTAAAGAAAGACCAAAAGAGAAAAAACTCCAGTCGCTCTTTCTTGTCAGTAACAATTTTCATTTTCCTGTATGTCTTTGTAAATTTGCTATATTTTGCATACAATATTTTTTTTTACATATTTTAATAAATACATTTGTGAAACTAAGAACAAATCAAATTATTTTTTATGAAATATTTTTTTGATTTGCTTTGATTTTTAAGTAGTAATACTACTATATAAACGAACGAACGGTAAAACGGTGCCTAAAACCGTTTAAAATAAACAAGATCACATATACTTGATTAATTTCGACGTGGTCCGCTGTGTACGGGTGGCCAAATTGGTTAAGGCGTCAGCCGCGATAGCTGGAGATGCGGGTTCGAATCCCGTCTCGAACACCGGAGGTCCTCGTCGTTTTTTCTTAAGTATGTTATCTATTTCAACTTTTAAATACATTTGTTTTGGACAATATTACACGAATTACTACAGTAAGCTTAACAAGGCTTGTGTCGTACGTACTAGAAGGCGATGTATTTAACATAACTTCCATAACCTAGGGACAAATATATAAACACCCAAGTGCCCTGAGTGCCACAAAACGTCTCTGTGGGTCGCTTTGGGGGAGGCCTATGTTCAGCAATGGACGTCCTTCGGGTGATATGATGATGAAATACCCTGGCTAGGATTCACACTCTGCTTCGAACTCCTGCTTCGTAAGCAGGATCACCACCGACGAGGCTAGGAGGTCGTTTGACATTGATTTAATACATTTTATTCAGAGGTTACTTTATCACAACAAATACTTATAAAGCTGAAACGCCGACGCAGGGGCAAAAACAGTGGTTGACTGTTAGGTAAAGTTCCATGTTTTTGTTATAATGTTGGAGCGAGGGTTGTAATTTCTTCCCAAACAAAACATTGCCAAGCCATAAAATAAACTAACCTGGTAATAGAAAACACATTAGGCAGTGTAGCAAACTAGGCCAAGATGTATTGTTCGAGTTTTGTTCTTTAAAAAGGCCATCCGGGAAACATTAAGGCGACGTCGCACGTGGCACGAATACTCATGGGTTTCCGCGATAGAGTTGAACTGCTTGTTTTTCTTTACCTGGTTTTCGCACGGAATATACTGTACAAACAACTAATACTACAGTATTTAAGTATTTGATCCGTTGTCGACCTTTGAGAACCCTAAATGTTATCCACTTCTTAAAGCATAACCCCATGCCACAACGCTTTCGGTAGGAAATCTCGCACTCTGAATTTTCTAAAAAAGACCGAGTAAGATGGCCGATTATTTGAAATGACCAAGGGTGTAGTGGGGTAGTAAGGAGCCCTATCTAATATTTTGACCGTCTGACAACCTAAACAGCCAACACGTAAACCTGCCCAATCTGGTTTTGTTTTATTGTACCTACATGTCTAGTTGCTGTAACCGATACGCACAGTGTCGGCATATATTGGCTGGTTAAGCTTTATAAACGAAAAATTTGAACTTGAAATCTTAAGTAGATTTTATTTATTTTGTCACCTATGTGAACTTTAGTTTCAAATGGTGACTACAAAACTATGCGCTAAATCAAAAATCAGACTGTTGTACAGAAACAGAAGAATAGTCTTTTTTATTTCTTTAACATATTATATACCCAATCAGTTAAAAAATACAAAATTTTCAATCACACGAAATTTTCACATATTCATATACATCGCCAATTAAAATTTAAGCAAGTCTAATTAAATAAATAAAAAAACAATGCACTTGTCCCGAATATATATTACACAGACATTGGGAAACTGACGCCAAATTTGATATGTGCAGATTTAGATTATACCTACCATATGATATGACAAGTTTGATACTTGTGTAGGGCCGCTCGAGTGCACGTACTTGTGGCATTGATATGATTTTGATAGATTTAAATGAAAATCGTTTCCACAATAGGGCTTTCGGTTGTCACTTTAGAAGCCGAATGAAGCCGCGAGGTGCGATGTATTTCGTCAAAATCGCGCTCGTCGCCGTCGGCCGCAAATCGAATTTCTTAGGCTTGAGCCGATCAATCTGCATTAAGGATGACTCACGTTAGACCGTCGCGCTTCCGCTCCGAGCGTTCCGTTGTATGGAAAGAGTCACGTGACCACCGAGCCGCCCGATCCACTCGACTCGGGCACGGGGCGGACGTGCGACGGCCGTTACAGCTATGTTCAAAGGGCTGGGCTCGGCCCGGTGATGTGAGGGCGACGGGATGTCGACAGGATGTCGACGGGCGTGCGACGGTCGCCTAGTCGCAAAAAATGGCTCGGATGGAACGGTATATATTGGCCGAACTACGGAGGTTGCAAAATGTCATCAATTTGTTTGCTAAATATGAGGGGATAAATAATTCTTTCTTTAGTCGGGTTATATTACTAGTGCAGAGACGAGGAATTAACAAAGAGTGCTGAGTTGACACATTTCTTTAAAAATAATCAAAGAATAAATATTCGTTAATCATAAATAAAAGAAACGAATATTTAGGCAAAGGGCTCATAATTTATATTTTTTTTTATCAAAACCTCATTTAACATATAACATAAATATTTATCGCATAAAATAAATATTTAAACTAAATTTAAAAAATATAATACTAAAAATCAAAGTTCGATGTAGGCCCTAGTGGTATGGTAGGGTTTAGGTATAGGTATAGTATATGAATTTTCTTAAATACCAAATGTAAAATTCAACAAATAATTGAATCCCTTCTTATGCCCTTTCTTAACTAATTTAATTAACGCCTGTTTAATTAACCATGTGTCTACATAACCATATAACTATAAACCAGTATGAAGATAATTCGACGAATTCCTCAATAACAATAAACAGTCTTTATTATTTAGTTTTCTGTGTTTGAATAGTCTGAATTGAAATCACCAAAGAGGTTTTTCATGTATCTGAATCGGAATATACGTCAAAATTATGTGCGTTACAAAATGTCACAAATTGTTTTCTGAAATATGGATACCAAACCGACATTATATTTAGCCGGCTTAATGTGGCAACTGTTACTGTTCATAAATGTTGCCAGAAAGATAAATAATGAATAGTTTGTAAATATTACCAGATATTTTTGCATTGGAAAGAAAAAAATAATAACCGGTATTCGGACCATCTATCTATATTTGTGTCGCTTAACTTTAAACTCAGGTAAATCCATTTTGCTCTAAGGTTGATTAGCATTCAGATTATTATACATTTTTTACTCAACCTTAATACAGAATAGATTTACCTGAGTTTGAAGTTAAGCGACACATTTGTATTCTATGATATACGTGTACGAAGTAACGCGCCCTGTACAAACTATAGGCAGTATATTATCTCATAATATTATTTCGGGTGGCGTTAAAATTTGCAGCGACCAAGTATTAGCAGTAGAGTTTAACCAGTGAAAAAATTGGTTTACTCACTTAAAGCATAGACGATTGAATCATACCGTCTCTTTCTTTCGCTTGCACTACGACCCCAAAAAGGGAAGAGTATAGTTTATTTTTTCAACTTTAAGAGTAACAATCGAGTAATAATTGGTTAGCCAGACTCTATGCGAGCACATTTGTTTCGTTGTCTATCCCTTTATTTTTCAGGCTAATTTTCACACCAACTACTAAAATAAAACAAATTAAATATTTGTAATTTTTATTGATTTTAGATACTATTATTATCTACAAAGAACCAAGGCTCGCAAACGCGCAACGTCTCAACTGGTAAAGGCGAACATAATAAACCAGTAAAGGCGTGTCTGGCGTCCAAATGGTATATTATAGGGTATAACGGTGGGTATATGAGGTACAAAGGAAAATAAGGTTATCAATATAGATATTTGTATTTAGGCACTGGTCCCACCGCGAGCTAATAGTAAGCTATGAGCTATCAGCTATTTCAAGGGACAAAAGATAATCGATTCCGTGTAAATAAAAGAGACATATAATTATGTCATAGCCGGGCCAGGCGATGAGCAATAAATATATATCTCTTTTATTTACACGGGAGCGATTATCTTTGTCCTTTGAAATAGCTGATAGCTCATAGCTTACTAGTTTGCGGTGGGACCAGTGCCATAAGGAAGGATTGGCGAGCTATATTTGAATGCCATCTATAGGATATTAGTTGTAATAAAATGAACGGTACCTTAGACTTGATTGAATATATTGATTTCCTTGTGACCTAAAGTTAAATTACTTCTTCCTAACCTCTGAGAAATAAAACAACACGAAAACACAATTTATTGCTTTGATCAGCCTATTTACACGTAAAAGAGCTTGACACCATGTGTTCTGCAGCTTATCTAAGTTACAAACATCAAAAAAATTTAGTAATCAAATTAAACTAAATAATAATAACTTTTTAAATATTGTATACATAAGTCATGAAAAGGATTTTTAACCTTTTGAACGCTAAGCACTACTAAATTGGTCGCGTGAAGTCGTGCCTGCCGCGCCACCGACCACTAAAGTGGCTATGGCGGACGCTGTCAAAGCAATAGTCCTGCTGACAGATATTGGATATTGAGTTTATATCTTTTCTTCACAAGTCATAACATGGCGTACACGACACATTTTGACGCGAGAGGAAAAGCGTTCAAAAGATTAATATATTACTGAAATAATTCCTGCGACTAAAATATCAATAAGTGAAATGTGTTTTATAAGCATCATTTATAGGTTTACTTTCGCTCGCCAAATGTGAATGATATGATGCCCTTCCAAATATAAGATATTATAATTGTGTTTCAGTATAAAAACAATTTAAATTGATATAGGTACTTACTTACTAACAAAATTACAAATAATACAATGTCAGTAACATTAACACGGCTCTACTCACGTTTATTTAGTCACTCGCGCGACATGTTTCGGAGAACATAGGCCTCCATTATCAAGCACTAAGAGTGCTGAGTGTCCGTTCGATTCGGCGATCGCGTCGCCGGCCCGTCGCGCACTAACGCGCGCCGCGCTGCTCGCGCCGCTCTTGATGTCAAAACCGGTTGAGGGCGGTCCGACACCGGAGCCGCTGTAATGGTAGACCGCGGGTTCGATTCGTCCACCAACAATGACTCTAAACACACCGAACTCACTGTGTCCACTAAACTGTTACAACACTCCCTAAGGTTTTGATGTTTGCCATAGATGGCAGGCTTCCATGCTGGCGGTACAGCCCAACCACCATCACGATTAAAATTTGGACGACGCCCGATCTCAATCGCTTCGCGTATTTTGCGTGGTACGAAACATTTTTCACGCACCAGCAATCGCGCCTTATCAAAGCGAAGGAAATGGGACGGGCCCGCCTCATGAGCGTGCTCTGCCACCGCGGAGTTACTGCAGTCCATCTTCTTCACACTCCGTATATGCTCCAACAGTCTCGTGGTATGCTCCCTGTCGAGGCCATTGTGACGAGTGTGGAGGACACGATTTTGCGCAACAGAGTGCCGCATACGGAAGCTGAATGTCTTAGGCAGGATGTCTCGTCGTTTTTACGAAGAAGTAAACTACCTAAGCCCAATATTAGCAAACCCGAGAGGTTAGCGCTCGCAGCGTTACGCAGGAGTGAGCAAATTTTGGTTTTACCGGCGGATAAGGGTAATGCGACGGTAATTGTGGACAAAGACGCCTACGAACAGAAGATTACACAGCTTGTAGGTGATACTAATACGTACAAAAAAGTGACTTACAACCCTACAGCTCGTGTAACTACTAAGTTGAATGGTATTGTCGGCAAGTTATCGTTTCGAGACCAAACTAGGAAACTGCGACCGTTGAATCCCACTTCTCCCAAGATTTATGGTTTGCCCAAAATCCATAAACCAGAATGGCCACTGAGACCCATTGTGAGCCAGATAGATTCCCCCACGTATAAGGCATCTCGGTTCTTAGCGGAGACACTTCAACCCTTGACGGGGAAAACTAGTAGTTTTGTACGCGACTCGACACATTTCGTACAGCTACTTGAAAATGTTCGCTTGCGGAGAGACGAGATAATGGTTAGTTTCGACGTAGCTTCATTGTTTACAAACGTACCAGTATTGGAGACAATTGCAATTATTAGAGGGATCGTAACTCATAACGATTTACCTACTGAGTACATGGAGCTTATTGAGTTTTGTTTGACTAGCGGTTATTTTGTGTGGCGAGGCGAATATTTCTTACAAGTTGAAGGCGTAGCAATGGGCTCTCCTATAGCACCGGTGGTGGCCAACATTTTTATGGAAGATTTTGAGCGGAGGGCGCTGGAGGGTAGTCCTTATAAACCAAAACACTGGTGGCGTTATGTTGATGACGTGTTTGCGGTGGTGTCGGATAAAGACGTAGGCCCGCTGCTTAATTATCTCAATGACATGCATCCAAGGATAAAGTTTACCATCGAGAAAGAGTGTAATGGGGCACTGCCTTTTCTGGATGTATTGGTGCAGCGAGACCAGACGGGCCGTCTGAGTCATAAAGTGTACAGGAAGGACACTCACACGGACAGGTACCTGCAGGCTGGCTCACACCATCATCCCGCACACTTGTCTTCTGTCCCACGCGCTCTGATAACCAGAGCCCTGCGGCTCTGTGACCCGCAGTATGTACAAGACGAGCTGCGACATGTGAGACAGGTGTTAGAAAATAATGGGTACAATTGGAGGCAGAGCCAGCGAGCAGCGTTTGCGACTTCTACACGTAATCGACATACCGCGGAGAGGGCTCCAGCATACTTGCCGTATATAAAGGGCGTGACGGACGGAATTGGACGCCTATTACGCCGGAGATATTGCATTAGGACAATTTTCCGTCCCCATACAAAAATAAGGCAAGTCTTGCGCTCTCCGAAAGATAAGGATCCGCTGGGCAACCCAGGCGTGTACGAGATACCGTGTAGTTGCGGTAAGTCATACATAGGCGAAACCGGACGAAACGTGTCCACGAGACTGTTGGAGCATATACGGAGTGTGAAGAAGATGGACTGCAGTAACTCCGCGGTGGCAGAGCACGCTCATGAGGCGGGCCCGTCCCATTTCCTTCGCTTTGATAAGGCGCGATTGCTGGTGCGTGAAAAATGTTTCGTACCACGCAAAATACGCGAAGCGATTGAGATCGGGCGTCGTCCAAATTTTAATCGTGATGGTGGTTGGGCTGTACCGCCAGCATGGAAGCTTGCCATCTATGGCAAACATCAAAACCTTAGGGAGTGTTGTAACAGTTTAGTGGACACAGTGAGTTCGGTGTGTTTAGAGTCATTGTTGGTGGACGAATCGAACCCGCGGTCTACCATTACAGCGGCTCCGGTGTCGGACCGCCCTCAACCGGTTTTGACATCAAGAGCGGCGCGAGCAGCGCGGCGCGCGTTAGTGCGCGACGGGCCGGCGACGCGATCGCCGAATCGAACGGACACTCAGCACTCTTAGTGCTTGATAATGGAGGCCTATGTTCTCCGAAACATGTCGCGCGAGTGACTAAATAAACGTGAGTAGAGCCGTGTTAATGTTTAATTTATCAGACATGTCTCACGTAAGTTTAAATACAAATGTCAGTAACCATAATGTCAACTTAAAACATAATAATAAAACTTAAATAAATTAAAAAACTAAAACTATAAAAAGCTAGAAACTAAACTTAAAATAACTAAAATATAGGATCCCCCCGCGGCAAGGTGCCGTAGACGCTGGCAGCATTTCCTCGCTGTATCGCAATGCTTATGCGTTGAGCGAGAAAGCTGCCAGCTCTCCGGTCACCAGTAATGTCAATGTAGGGTAACCATGCTTGTACATAGACGAGGACAATGTTTATGTTTAGATAAAGTACATTAAACATATTTATCAAAATTTGTAAAATGGTTGTCATTGTATATACATATAGCAATTTGGGTCAAAATAATTCCCAAAGTGGGGTTAGATTTTTTTAGTTCTTTGTTTGTACCTATTCGATATATATTAAAAATATAGAAAAATATGTGTACAAAATATGTCATCATATTGACCCACACCTATAAATTTTCGTACCACTCCTTTACTAATAATATATTATCTTAGATATTTAAATCATCAAAGGAAAAAAAATAAAAATTTTGACTCGTAGCGGGACTCGAACCCACAACCACTGGATCACGAGCCCAGTTCACTACCAATTGTGCTACATGAGTACAGTCAGCAGCAGAAGTGGCTAAGCGTTTGAGGTGTTCAAAATGAGGTCAACACATCTCTATTGTCAAGAGAATAAGAGGGCGTGTAGATAATTTTGAACACTTCAAACGCTTAGCCACTTTGCTGCTGACTGTACCGCTTAGACTAAAATAAAATGAAAAAATATGACAAGTATCAAAATTTTTCGTAGTAAATTAACCATGCATCTAGACGGCGTAGTCTCTACACCAGTCTAGTACATAAAAACACTATTGTAATTAATGAAATTTTCCTAACTTTTAAAATGAACGTTGTCACCCCATAGAAAGAGACAAAGGTCTGCCTAGTAGCTATTTCACTCGGCTCGCTTTTTTCGGGCTAGTACTCGATCTAGTTATAGTCAGCGCTGCTGTCCAGTTTGTTGAAGCTTGGAACTTCGCTCGATGTACGTCATATATGAAATTAAAACAAATTACGTTATGATATGATACTGATTATTTAACACGTAGGCTGCGAAGAGCATCACGGATGGAATATGTGGCCATGAGCATCATTCTTGGGATCAAGTCACCTTCCCCATGTGGCCATCGGCATCACGAGTGGGATCACGTTGTCTTCTCTGTGTGGCCATGAGCATCATTGGTGGGATCACAAGCTTATGTTTTTGGGTATCTGGGTATGGGATGAATGCTGCATCAATAGCATATGAAACAAAACGCACCAATATCTAACATCTGCCATCCTGTGTATTTTTTTACAAATGTCAGTTTTACAGTTCGTGTTTCAAAGTTTATCGCATTTTACTGATCAACACTCAGAAATATGTCACTATTTTTGAAGAAATTATAAAACGTTTGGTGCGCTGCTTCATGCACTAATTGATGCTGACTATAAGGTGGGCAGCCAACGAGTTAAGCTTTTGAAAGCTCTTCCTCTTGCGTCAAAATGTGTCAAGTACGCCGGTCAAAATGTTTTTGTGTCAATAACAGAAATGTGAGAGGCGACTCTCAAGATGCCACAAGTCCTATTTGGGGGGGCTGTGTCCAGCAGTGGACGTGTTACGGCCGATGATGAATTAAAGTTCGAAATATGATAATGACAACGTCCTCAATCCAGCCAAAGTAGATTCTTAGTCAGTGACGCTTTTGCAAAGTCACTCGTAATAGTGCTCAATATGAGCGATAAAAGTCCTGTGCTGTCCTGTTTATATATACTACCCTCTGCCTGCAGTATCCTGTGTGTAGAATTAGTATAAAATTATTATGTCGTCATACTTACCTCGGGTTCTGATAATATTCAAAAATAGACAAATTAACCTACGAACTTAATCTAACTAACCATGCATTTGCTTCTCTTATTGATACGTACTGTACATCAATTTATAATATTCTAAAATCCTCAAATGAACGTATGAACTTAATGTACATACATACTTAACTATGCATGGCGTCTACATACACCATTTCTATCGGCTTGCCTATTGTTATCCTACCTATAAATGTTAAACCGGCCAAATGCTAGTTATTCGTTGACATAGCGGTAAGTAAAATACATTATCTGTGAACATTTTATGTAATACAGCCTGGTGACCTACAGACTAACGGACGGACAGACGGACAGACGGATGGATGGACAGACGGACAGACGACGAACAGACAGGGTTCTTAGTAATAGTAATCGCGCCCAGAACCCTTTTAGGGCTGGAAAACCTCTGCTCTCTCTGTTCTCATCTTGCTAACGACGAGAACTTGCACAGACATAAACTCGTAGCCAGGATTATACACCAACAGCTGCTGTACTACAAGTACGTGCGCACAACACACTGGCGAATAATGAGGCATGTGTTGTAGGTACTCAGAATACAAATAAATGACGTTACTGGGATTTGAACCCAGGACCGTCGGCTTCATAAGCAGGGTCACTATCCATTAGGCCAGACCTATCGTCAAATTTCCATTGTCCTGAATATATATGTTATAAACGAACGAAGTAATCAGCATGGGTTTACAATTTAAGCAACCATTCATTAAATTAATTTTATAACTCTGTCCGCACTAAGATTACCAATAATGGTCCTGACCTTGTTCCTACTCTTTTTTCTTAGCCTAGTTTGTGTCCCGCTGTTTGTTGTTGTGCCTATTTTACTCAGTTTACGTATTCGTTGACATAGCGGCAAATAAAAATATTATCTGTGAACATTTTATGAAATACAGCCTGGTGACCTACAGAATAACGGACGGACAGACGGAGAGATGGACAGACGGAGAGATAGACAGACGAACAGATGAAGAGATAGACAGGCGGACGGACGGACAGATAGACAGACGGACTGACGGAGACATTGACAGACGGACAGTCGGAGAGATAGACAGACGGACAGACGGGTGACAGACAGAAAACAAGAACACCTTTTATAGACTCTAAATATATAGTGTAGATACCCATAAATTAAGCAATTACTAACTTATGTAATCAATGTGCATATGAAATGTGCAGCTGATGCCTTTAGGAATAGCTTACTATAATACTTTCCCATTATAATAAAGATAGATAGATATAACGACTTAGTAATAGGATAATAAGTATATTTGGGTACGGACCCGAAAAATTGGTAATCCTCTACTCCCTCCCATAACCCATTATCCTAAACTTACTTACTTACCTAATTTGACATTTAGTAGCAGTCTCATTGCTATACTGGAAAGTTCCATGTGAAGTTTTTTGTCTGATAGTATAATCCTGAGGAAGTGAAGAAACAGCACACAATTAGTACAGATATTATCAGCGATCGCGGTATAGATACACATATCCTTCTCGTCCTTGCCTATTGGCTCGCCGCTAGCTCGAAGCTATGCCATTGAAAAATATGACACAAATTGATGGTAGAAAACGGGAGTCGGCGCAATAGCGTGGGGTGCTTTTGAAAAATACCTTGTTCGCTGTATAGGGTCTATTGTAATTATTAGTACAGTGACGGCTACCGGTATTTAAGATCTCAGTGAGTTGTCGGATTACAATTGCTAACGTCAACGTCAGCTCTATATGGAGACTGAATATTTAAGGATGTATTTATATAAGTATACATACATACATACATTTCAGCCATAAATCGTCCACTGCTGGACATAAGCCTCCCCCAAATATGACTTGTATCATCTTGAGGGGTAGTTGCCATAGTCGCCACGCTTGGCAGGCGGGTTGGCGACCGCAGTAGCTGTAGATTGGGTTGAGACGGACGCTGCTGCCCATTCGTCGGTTTTTTCCCTTTGTCGCCTCTTACGACACCCGCGGGAGGAGATGGGGTGATGCTATTCTAGTCAGCCGGCATCACATGGCCATATAAGTATACTAGCTTTTAAACTCGTTTGACCCCTTCTAGACCCCACAGCGGATGAATTTCAATAATCGCTGAAATTAATTTCCTTATATTAAAATAAGGAGTGTTTATACTAAATTTCAAGTGTCTCCCTTTAAATTTTACACAATCCCCATACAAAGTTTTATCCCCTCTTGATCTGATAGTAGGCTACTACTCGAGTTGACGTGCGATAAAATCCTAATCCAGAAGTTTATTATATTTTTGACTAATGCCCCGTTGATATAGTAAAAGCTCCGTAGTCAGCGCTGCTGTCCAGTTGGTTGAAGCTTGGAACTTCTCTCGACGTACGTCATATAAGAAATTAAAACAAATTACGTTATGATATGATACTGATTATTTAACACGTAGACTGCGAAGAGCATCACGGGTGGAATATGTGGCCACGAGCATCATTCTTGGGATCAAGTCACCTTCCCTGTGTTGCCATCGGCATCACGGGTGGGATCACGTTGTCTTCTCTGTGTGGCCATGAGCATCATTGGTGGGATCAAAAGCTTATGTTTTTGGGTATTTGGGCATGGGATTCATGCTGTAATTTAGTACTATCAGCATCAATAGTAGCATATGAAATAAAACGCACAAATATCTAAGATCTGCCATCCTCTGTATTTTTTACAAATAACATTTTTACAGTTCGCGTTTCAAAGTTTATATCGCTTTTTATTCGTCACTTTTGTGAAGAAATTAAGAAACGATAGATTCGTTTGGTGCGCTGTTTCATGCGCTAATTGATGCTTGCGGCGGGCAGGCAACGCTTTTGAAAGACCTTCCTCTTGTGTCAAAAAGTGTCAAGTAAGTCAACGTCTCGTCTCGACGAATTACAGCCTTATAAGTCAGCAGGAAAATAGCTTTGGCAGTGTCCGCTCTAGCCACTCTAGATGTCGGTGGCGTGGCAGGCACGACATTACTCGACCACTTTTATTGTTCTTGGAGTTAAGGCGGTTAAAATATTTTTGTATCAATAACAAAGATGTGAGTGGCGGCTCTCAAGATGACACAAGTCCTATTTGGGGAGGCTCTGTCCAGCAGTGGACTAGTTACGGCCGATGCAATGATGAATTAAAATTAGAAATATGATATTTAATGACAATGTCCTCAATCCAGACAAAGTAGATTCTTAGTCAGTGACGCTTGTGCAAAGCCACTCGTAATATTGCTCAATATGAGCGATAAAACTACCTTCTGCTGCAGTATCCTGTGCGTAGAATTAATATAAAATTATCATGTGGTCAAATTAACCTACGAACTTAATATACCTAACTATGCATTTGCCTCTCTTATTTATACATACTGTAAATCAACTTATAATATTCTAAAATCCTCAAATTAACGTATGAACTTAATATATATACATACTTAACTATGCATGGCGTCTACATAACACCATTTCTATCGGCTTGCCTACCTACCTTAGTTAACCTGCCTACTTATAAATTAAACCGGCCAAATGCTAGTAAGAACTTGAAAAGTTCACAACATTATAGAGCCTAATATTTTACTCAGTATAAGTATTCGTTGACATAGAGGTCAGTACATTTTATGTAATACAGCCTGGTGACCTATACATAGACTAACGGACGGACTGACGGACAGACGGACAGACGGATGGATGGACAGACGGACAGATGAACAGACGGAGAGATAGACAGACGGACAGACGGATGGATGGACAGACGGACAGATGAACAGACGGAGAGATAGACAGACTGACAGACGTACAGACGGACAGACTGATGGATGGACAGACGGACAGACGGAGAGATAGACAGACAGACAGACAGAGAGATAGACAGACAGACAGAGAGATAGACAGACGGACGGACGAACAGACGGAGAGATGGAGAGATAGACAGACGGACAAACGTACAGACAGGGGAGTCTTATTAATAGTAATCGGGCCCGGAACCCTTTTAGGGTTGGAAAACCTCTGTTCTCTATGTTCTCATCTTGCTAACGGCGAGAACTTGCCCAGACTGACCTCGTAGCCAGGATTATACACCAACAGTTGCCGTACTACAAGTACGCGCGCACAACACACCGACGAATGAGGCTTGTGTTGTGGGTACTCAGAAGACTCAGAACACAAATAAATGACGTTACTAGGATTTGAACCCAGGACCATGGGCTTCATAAGCAGGATCACTATCCATTAGGCCAGACCTATCGTCAAATTCTCATTGTCCTGAATATATATGTTATAAACGAACGAAGTAATCAGCATGGATTTACAATTTAAGCAACCATTCATTAAATTAATTATACAACAACAACTTATATTAAATTACTATCAATAGTCCGCACTAAGATTACCAATAATGGTCCTGACCCTTTCTACTGTTTTTTCTTAGCCTAGTTTGTGTCCAGTGCTCCTCTTTAGTGCGTATTGCCATCAGTCGCTAAAAACATTTAGGTCGTCCCACCATTTCTTCTTTAGTCTGCCTGTACCTCGGCTAAATTGGGGGTACACTCTATTAAAAAATCCTCAACATAACCTACGTACTTAATGACTACTAGGTAAATTAAATAACTGTTAAAGGCATCTACAGATCCTACAAGCTTACTTATTATGTATCACTGATACTTTATGTAGATATGCATGTAGTGTAGGGACGCCCGGCCGGACTCAGGCGGGCTGTCGATCGCTTGTTGCAGTCATTCAGCCCAGTTCCCTTGGCTGCTACATAATACACCTATAACATTAATAATATTATACAACAAAAATTGCAAGTAATTTGCAGTAAACCTTTATTAATATTACTAATGAGACATGGACCCGGGTATGTCCTTAAACTGCGTCGAAGCCCACCGGTATGAGCAGTAGCGACCCGCGTCTACAGTGTATTTTACTGCGATTCCCAACTTGCCTACCACACGTGGTCAATACGGCAACACCGAAGTTAAGGCCTTTGTCCAACAGTAGACGGCTCAAGGCTGATGATGATAACTGATGGAAGTCAATGTTTCTTACAAGAAAACACTAGTGGGATAAGAAGTACCAAACACTGCGGAGAACATCGTTAGTAAAATCTGATTTTATTCGCAACTAACCACCTTTGCTCGGGAAAGTATATAATATGTTGTAAATACATTACAAACGTACGCCCCAAATCGCTGTGTAAGTACCCATTATTTAGGCAACTACAAACCTTATGTAGTTAGTATTCACAGTAAGTACCTAGTACTGCGGAAAACGTCATTACACAAATAATAATTTATTGGTAGGTACTAGCAACCTCTCCTGTCTTCGCACGGGTAAGTGGTTATAGTACCAACCATATATCGGAAGGTGCGGCGTGGGCAGACCCCCACAAGGTGCACTGGCGACCTGGTAAAGACAGAATGAATCCACTGATGCGGGTGGCGGTTATTGTGAGTTGCTTTGGGAGAGGCCCATGTCCAGCAGTGGACGTCCTTCGGTACGGTTCGGTACTAGAATGATTGATAAGATGATGAATAGAGCTATCTCAGGACCATACATGGATGACAGTAAAAGTAGGTACCTACATAGTACATAGGTACATTCTAACTGCTAACAGGCAGAAAAAAAGACGGACAGTAATAGGATCTTGTCAATGTCCTGATACTTACGGTCCCTAAATACGTACATTATATTACATTATTATAACAAACAGGACCTAAAATGAATAGTCTTATCACGGAGAGTTCGCTGTATTAGATGTCTTGTTTGCTTGTAAGAAATTATGTTTTGTATGTCACTATTCAAGTAAACTAGACTAACTTACTAAGTTCCTGTAAGGGACTTACTGCTTACCAATGATTATATAACTAGGACTAACAATTTTTATCCAAAGTCGCGTTCCTTAAAATTTTTGATGAAAACCTGTAAATGAGACGAAAATCAGTGAACATGTTATTATGATTTAGCAAGACGTCGATACAATTTTGCAAAAGCATTATCGGTACAATTATGTTGATGCATATATACCGTCGGCCAGATCATTGTCAGACTACAGTTGCTTTAGGCAAGGCACATTACTATGGGAAGTTTAATTTTTGAAGCGGACACGCATGTTTTACAATTAGGTTTATAATCTTCTATACGTTCAGTCGTATATAGTCCTATTTGTTTGGTTGTTATGAGACCACCTTGGCTGTTAGGTCGCACTGGAAATTATTACATTACGCTGGAAAAACATTACCCTCTTGACTTCTGTATCTACAGGCACAAACTGACCACTGTCACATCCATTACACTTATTTTATAGTTTTCTGGTGCTTGTATGTTCTAAATAGAAACGATTTACTTTAAAACGACCTGCCCTTATTAAACATACAATTATTTAGGAACTAGACGGCTTGTCAATATTGACAGAAAGTTTTCGAATAGTAAGAAGGCGGTATATATATACTGTTATGAAGGTACAGGCAAACTAGGGTTTTGTAAATTCCTTCACGCCAAAGATACTCACTAGTCTCACGTTGTTTCTAATCGTGTGATGAACATTATGAATTCAGTATTTATGCACTTTATTTTATCCAAGGAGAAAATATTAAAAGATCTTTGTTATAACAGAAAGATCTACGTTTAATATTCTATCTACGTGTATTTGTGAACAAAATAATGCTCATTTTTAATTCAATAGGTCAGAAACGTACATTATTCTTTGCGGTATTGTAATATGCTTATAATACAGCAAGTAATAATGTAATTTTATGGTAGAATAAGTTTATGGTCCTTTGATATTGTATTTAAAGTTTCGTGAGTCACTGTATCATTTCACAGCCTCACACACGCGAACTGCTTTGGAGTACCTTACTTATAAGATGGTTTAAATTTTCCAACACTATTGTCAAACATTGTGTGTCGACACCCGTTTGCTTCAACGAATTGCTGCGCGCTGCGCTGCCTTTGCCGCTCTCGATGTTGTGGCCGGTTCACGGCAATCCTCAACCGGCGTCGTTAGTTTGCTCGGAACTATACTTTACTAAACTTCCACTTCTAAATTTGGCCATACATGCCAGGCTTCTATAGGCAGCCAGTCCAACTACCATTACGATTAAAATTAGAGCAACTATCTATATTAATCGCTTCGCGTATTTTGAGCGATACTTAACATTTTTCCCGAACCAGCATCCTTGCTTTGTTAGAAAAACGAAGGAAATGGCATGGGATGGGAATGGGATCTGCTTCGTAAGAGAGCTCTAATTTATCTCCGGAGTTGCTGTACCTACCTAAGTCATCTCGTTATATATCATTAGATACTTATTGAACAATAGAATAGCCTGTTTGGATATTATATTATATATATCTATACCGTAGCAATTTTAAGCAGGCGCGTCAGCACAGAATGTGTTTCGCACAAAGCAATCTTTGGATGAATGTCAGCAATTTTTCAATGCCTCCTCATCAAACTGCAGACTGTGTATCCTCTGTTCATATATTGTTCATTTGATGACACTGTAATCAATAAAAGTAATGCTCGTCCTAAAATTGTAAATAATAAAAATGCTTACCAAAGACCAAGTTCTACTTCCTTTTTAACTGAAAAATTATGAAATAACGATACGTGGCTACTATTAAACCTAATAGGCTTAAAGAGAAAAGACCACGATATTGTTTGCACTTATTATACCTATACATATATTTTATTATTTTATTATCGGTTACCTTAAGTAGGCTGCTAGACGATCTTTACAGGATATTGACTCTGGAGCTTTGTTTATTCATCAACCGGTGCTTAATTTCCTCGTGGTTTGGAAATTATACAAAAATCGTCACGAATATAGTAACACATATTCTCTGTACTGCAAACGTGTGCACCAAAAGGTGTATGCCTCATTGTCTGCGTGATTTTTCTTGTTCTTCATTGGCTATTATAGCCGTGATGGCTAATATAATAACTAAATTTTTCTGTTTCTTATTTTCTATTAGTTCTGCTATTATTATTGACAAGGAATTTAATTGACATCAAGTGACAATGACTTAGACAGCTCGGCTGACGTTAGAGACGGGCGGCTCGGGTGGCTCGCGCTCGAGCCGGTGGGCCTCGTGAGCGGAGCGGCGACGCGACGCTCGTGTTAATGTCAATATTCGAGTTTCGGGCCGCTCGGACTCGGACCGTCGAGGTAAGTGAAGCGATAGGTCGACGGTGGGCTCGTGCTCGTGAGGTCGACGTGTAGGAAGCGCGACGGTCTAACGTGAGTCATCCCAAAGGATGACTCACGTTAGACCGTCGCGCTTCCGCCCGAGCGTTCCGTTGTATGGAAAGAGTCACGTGACCACCGAGCCGCCCGATCCACTCGACTCGGGCACGGGGCGGACGTGCGACGGCCGTTACAGCTATGTTCAAAGGGCTGGGCTCGGCCCGGTGATGTGAGGGCGACGGGATGTCGACAGGATGTCGACGGGCGTGCGACGGTCGCCTAGTCGCAAAAAATGGCTCGGATGGAACGGTATATATTGGCCGAACTACGGAGGTTGCAAAATGTCATCAATTTGTTTGCTAAATATGAGGGGATAAATAATTCTTTCTTTAGTCGGGTTATATTACTAGTGCAGAGACGAGGAATTAACAAAGAGTGCTGAGTTGACACATTTCTTTAAAATAATCAAAGAATAAATATTCGTTAATCCTAAATAACAGAAAAGAATATTTAGGCAAAGGGCTCATAATTTATCTTTTTTTTATCAAAACCTCATTTAACATATAACATAAATATTTATCGAATAAAATAAATATTTAAACTAAATTTAAAAATATAATACTAAAAATCAAAGTTCGATGTAGGCCCTAGTGGTATGGTAGGGTTTAGGTATAGGTATAGTATATGAATTTTCTTAAATACCAAATGTAAAATTCAACAAATAATTGAATCCCTTCTTATGCCCTTTCTTAACTAATTTAATTAACGCCTGTTTAATTAACCATGTGTCTACATAACCATATAACTATAAACCAGTATGAAGATAATTCGACGAATTCCTCAATAACAATAAACAGTCTTTATTATTTAGTTTTCTGTGTTTGAATAGTCTGAATTGAAATCACCAAAGAGGTTTTTCATGTATCTGAATCGGAATATACGTCAAAATTATGTGCGTTACAAAATGTCACAAATTGTTTTCTGAAATATGGATACCAAACCGACATTATATTTAGCCGGCTTAATGTGGCAACTGTTACTGTTCATAAATGTTGCCAGAAAGATAAATAATGAATAGTTTGTAAATATTACCAGATATTTTTGCATTGGAAAGAAAAAAAAATAACCGGTATTCGGACCATCTATCTATATTTGTGTCGCTTAACTTTAAACTCAGGTAAATCCATTTTGCTCTAAGGTTGATTAGCATTCAGATTATTATACATTTTTACTCAACCTTAATACAGAATAGATTTACCTGAGTTTGAAGTTAAGCGACACATTTGTATTCTATGATATACGTGTACGAAGTAACGCGCCCTGTACAAACTATAGGCAGTATATTATCTCATAATATTATTTCGGGTGGCGTTAAAATTTGCAGCGACCAAGTATTAGCAGTAGAGTTTAACCAGTGAAAAAAATTGGTTTACTCACTTAAAGCATAGACGATTGAATCATACCGTCTCTTTCTTTCGCTTGCACTACGACCCCAAAAAAGGGAAGAGTATAGTTTATTTTTCAACTTTAAGAGTAACAATCGAGTAATAATTGGTTAGCCAGACTCTATGCGAGCACATTTGTTTCGTTGTCTATCCCTTTATTTTTCAGGCTAATTTTCACACCAACTACTAAAATAAAACAAATTAAATATTTGTAATTTTTATTGATTTTAGATACTATTATTATCTACAAAGAACCAAGGCTCGCAAACGCGCAACGTCTCAACTGGTAAAGGCGAACATAATAAACCAGTAAAGGCGTGTCTGGCGTCCAAATGGTATATTATAGGGTATAACGGTGGGTATATGAGGTACAAAGGAAAATAAGGTTATCAATATAGATATTTGTATTTAGGCACTGGTCCCACCGCGAGCTAATAGTAAGCTATGAGCTATCAGCTATTTCAAGGGACAAAAGATAATCGATTCCGTGTAAATAAAAGAGACATATAATTATGTCATAGCCGGGCCAGGCGATGAGCAATAAATATATATCTCTTTTATTTACACGGGAGCGATTATCTTTGTCCTTTGAAATAGCTGATAGCTCATAGCTTACTAGTTTGCGGTGGGACCAGTGCCATAAGGAAGGATTGGCGAGCTATATTTGAATGCCATCTATAGGATATTAGTTGTAATAAAATGAACGGTACCTTAGACTTGATTGAATATATTGATTTCCTTGTGACCTAAAGTTAAATTACTTCTTCCTAACCTCTGAGAAATAAAACAACACGAAAACACAATTTATTGCTTTGATCAGCCTATTTACACGTAAAAGAGCTTGACACCATGTGTTCTGCAGCTTATCTAAGTTACAAACATCAAAAAAATTTAGTAATCAAATTAAACTAAATAATAATAACTTTTAAATATTGTATACATAAGTCATGAAAAAGGATTTTTTAACCTTTTGAACGCTAAGCACTACTAAATTGGTCGCGTGAAGTCGTGCCTGCCGCGCCACCGACCACTAAAGTGGCTATGGCGGACGCTGTCAAAGCAATAGTCCTGCTGACAGATATTGGATATTGGAGTTTATATCTTTTCTTCACAAGTCATAACATGGCGTACACGACACATTTTGACGCGAGAGGAAAAGCGTTCAAAAGATTAATATATTACTGAAATAATTCCTGCGACTAAAATATCAATAAGTGAAATGTGTTTTATAAGCATCATTTATAGGTTTACTTTCGCTCGCCAAATGTGAATGATATGATGCCCTTCCAAATATAAGATATTATAATTGTGTTTCAGTATAAAAACAATTTAAATTGATATAGGTACTTACTTACTAACAAAATTACAAATAATACAATGTCAGTAACATTAACACGGCTCTACTCACGTTTATTTAGTCACTCGCGCGACATGTTTCGGAGAACATAGGCCTCCATTATCAAGCACTAAGAGTGCTGAGTGTCCGTTCGATTCGGCGATCGCGTCGCCGGCCCGTCGCGCACTAACGCGCGCCGCGCTGCTCGCGCCGCTCTTGATGTCAAAACCGGTTGAGGGCGGTCCGACACCGGAGCCGCTGTAATGGTAGACCGCGGGTTCGATTCGTCCACCAACAATGACTCTAAACACACCGAACTCACTGTGTCCACTAAACTGTTACAACACTCCCTAAGGTTTTGATGTTTGCCATAGATGGCAGGCTTCCATGCTGGCGGTACAGCCCAACCACCATCACGATTAAAATTTGGACGACGCCCGATCTCAATCGCTTCGCGTATTTTGCGTGGTACGAAACATTTTTCACGCACCAGCAATCGCGCCTTATCAAAGCGAAGGAAATGGGACGGGCCCGCCTCATGAGCGTGCTCTGCCACCGCGGAGTTACTGCAGTCCATCTTCTTCACACTCCGTATATGCTCCAACAGTCTCGTGGTATGCTCCCTGTCGAGGCCATTGTGACGAGTGTGGAGGACACGATTTTGCGCAACAGAGTGCCGCATACGGAAGCTGAATGTCTTAGGCAGGATGTCTCGTCGTTTTTACGAAGAAGTAAACTACCTAAGCCCAATATTAGCAAACCCGAGAGGTTAGCGCTCGCAGCGTTACGCAGGAGTGAGCAAATTTTGGTTTTACCGGCGGATAAGGGTAA
The DNA here is from genome assembly GCA_022674325.2 of Grapholita molesta. Lineage (NCBI taxonomy): Eukaryota > Metazoa > Arthropoda > Insecta > Lepidoptera > Tortricidae > Grapholita > Grapholita molesta. Next base: position 19,041,661 of record CP053121.2, on the reverse strand, counting down.
TGCGACGGTAATTGTGGACAAAGACGCCTACGAACAGAAGATTACACAGCTTGTAGGTGATACTAATACGTACAAAAAAGTGACTTACAACCCTACAGCTCGTGTAACTACTAAGTTGAATGGTATTGTCGGCAAGTTATCGTTTCGAGACCAAACTAGGAAACTGCGACCGTTGAATCCCACTTCTCCCAAGATTTATGGTTTGCCCAAAATCCATAAACCAGAATGGCCACTGAGACCCATTGTGAGCCAGATAGATTCCCCCACGTATAAGGCATCTCGGTTCTTAGCGGAGACACTTCAACCCTTGACGGGAAAACTAGTAGTTTTGTACGCGACTCGACACATTTCGTACAGCTACTTGAAAATGTTCGCTTGCGGAGAGACGAGATAATGGTTAGTTTCGACGTAGCTTCATTGTTTACAAACGTACCAGTATTGGAGACAATTGCAATTATTAGAGGGATCGTGACTCATAACGATTTACCTACTGAGTACATGGAGCTTATTGAGTTTTGTTTGACTAGCGGTTATTTTGTGTGGCGAGGCGAATATTTCTTACAAGTTGAAGGCGTAGCAATGGGCTCTCCTATAGCACCGGTGGTGGCCAACATTTTTATGGAAGATTTTGAGCGGAGGGCGCTGGAGGGTAGTCCTTATAAACCAAAACACTGGTGGCGTTATGTTGATGACGTGTTTGCGGTGGTGTCGGATAAAGACGTAGGCCCGCTGCTTAATTATCTCAATGACATGCATCCAAGGATAAAGTTTACCATCGAGAAAGAGTGTAATGGGGCACTGCCTTTTCTGGATGTATTGGTGCAGCGAGACCAGACGGGCCGTCTGAGTCATAAAGTGTACAGGAAGGACACTCACACGGACAGGTACCTGCAGGCTGGCTCACACCATCATCCCGCACACTTGTCTTCTGTCCCACGCGCTCTGATAACCAGAGCCCTGCGGCTCTGTGACCCGCAGTATGTACAAGACGAGCTGCGACATGTGAGACAGGTGTTAGAAAATAATGGGTACAATTGGAGGCAGAGCCAGCGAGCAGCGTTTGCGACTTCTACACGTAATCGACATACCGCGGAGAGGGCTCCAGCATACTTGCCGTATATAAAGGGCGTGACGGACGGAATTGGACGCCTATTACGCCGGAGATATTGCATTAGGACAATTTTCCGTCCCCATACAAAAATAAGGCAAGTCTTGCGCTCTCCGAAAGATAAGGATCCGCTGGGCAACCCAGGCGTGTACGAGATACCGTGTAGTTGCGGTAAGTCATACATAGGCGAAACCGGACGAAACGTGTCCACGAGACTGTTGGAGCATATACGGAGTGTGAAGAAGATGGACTGCAGTAACTCCGCGGTGGCAGAGCACGCTCATGAGGCGGGCCCGTCCCATTTCCTTCGCTTTGATAAGGCGCGATTGCTGGTGCGTGAAAAATGTTTCGTACCACGCAAAATACGCGAAGCGATTGAGATCGGGCGTCGTCCAAATTTTAATCGTGATGGTGGTTGGGCTGTACCGCCAGCATGGAAGCTTGCCATCTATGGCAAACATCAAAACCTTAGGGAGTGTTGTAACAGTTTAGTGGACACAGTGAGTTCGGTGTGTTTAGAGTCATTGTTGGTGGACGAATCGAACCCGCGGTCTACCATTACAGCGGCTCCGGTGTCGGACCGCCCTCAACCGGTTTTGACATCAAGAGCGGCGCGAGCAGCGCGGCGCGCGTTAGTGCGCGACGGGCCGGCGACGCGATCGCCGAATCGAACGGACACTCAGCACTCTTAGTGCTTGATAATGGAGGCCTATGTTCTCCGAAACATGTCGCGCGAGTGACTAAATAAACGTGAGTAGAGCCGTGTTAATGTTTAATTTATCAGACATGTCTCACGTAAGTTTAAATACAAATGTCAGTAACCATAATGTCAACTTAAAACATAATAATAAAACTTAAATAAATTAAAAAACTAAAACTATAAAAAGCTAGAAACTAAACTTAAAATAACTAAAATATAGGATCCCCCGCGGCAGGTGCCGTAGACGCTGGCAGCATTTCCTCGCTGTATCGCAATGCTTATGCGTTGAGCGAGAAAGCTGCCAGCCTCCGGTCACCAGTAATGTCAATGTAGGGTAACCATGCTTGTACATAGACGAGGACAATGTTTATGTTTAGATAAAGTACATTAAACATATTTATCAAAATTTGTAAAATGGTTGTCATTGTATATACATATAGCAATTTGGGTCAAAATAATTCCCAAAGTGGGGTTAGATTTTTTTAGTTCTTTGTTTGTACCTATTCGATATATATTAAAAATATAGAAAAATATGTGTACAAAATATGTCATCATATTGACCCACACCTATAAATTTTCGTACCACTCCTTTACTAATAATATATTATCTTAGATATTTAAATCATCGAAGGAAAAAAATAAAAATTTTGACTCGTAGCGGGACTCGAACCCACAACCACTGGATCACGAGCCCAGTTCACTACCAATTGTGCTACATGAGTACAGTCAGCAGCAGAAGTGGCTAAGCGTTTGAGGTGTTCAAAATGAGGTCAACACATCTCTATTGTCAAGAGAATAAGAGGGCGTGTAGATAATTTTGAACACTTCAAACGCTTAGCCACTTTTGCTGCTGACTGTACCGCTTAGACTAAAATAAAATGAAAAAAATATGACAAGTATCAAAATTTTTCGTAGTAAATTAACCATGCATCTAGACGGCGTAGTCTCTACACCAGTCTAGTACATAAAAACACTATTGTAATTAATGAAATTTTCCTAACTTTTAAAATGAACGTTGTCACCCCATAGAAAGAGACAAAGGTCTGCCTAGTAGCTATTTCACTCGGCTCGCTTTTTTCGGGCTAGTACTCGATCTAGTTATAGTCAGCGCTGCTGTCCAGTTTGTTGAAGCTTGGAACTTCGCTCGATGTACGTCATATATGAAATTAAAACAAATTACGTTATGATATGATACTGATTATTTAACACGTAGGCTGCGAAGAGCATCACGGATGGAATATGTGGCCATGAGCATCATTCTTGGGATCAAGTCACCTTCCCCATGTGGCCATCGGCATCACGAGTGGGATCACGTTGTCTTCTCTGTGTGGCCATGAGCATCATTGGTGGGATCACAAGCTTATGTTTTGGGTATCTGGGTATGGGATGAATGCTGCATCAATAGCATATGAAACAAAACGCACCAATATCTAACATCTGCCATCCTGTGTATTTTTACAAATGTCAGTTTTACAGTTCGTGTTTCAAAGTTTATCGCATTTTACTGATCAACACTCAGAAATATGTCACTATTTTTGAAGAAATTATAAAACGGTAGATACGTTTGGTGCGCTGCTTCATGCACTAATTGATGCTGACTATAAGGTGGGCAGCCAACGAGTTAAGCTTTTGAAAGCTCTTCCTCTTGCGTCAAAATGTGTCAAGTACGCCGGTCAAAATGTTTTTGTGTCAATAACAGAAATGTGAGAGGCGACTCTCAAGATGCCACAAGTCCTATTTGGGGGGGCTGTGTCCAGCAGTGGACGTGTTACGGCCGATGATGAATTAAAGTTCGAAATATGATAATGACAACGTCCTCAATCCAGCCAAAGTAGATTCTTAGTCAGTGACGCTTTTGCAAAGTCACTCGTAATAGTGCTCAATATGAGCGATAAAAGTCCTGTGCTGTCCTGTTTATATATACTACCCTCTGCCTGCAGTATCCTGTGTGTAGAATTAGTATAAAATTATTATGTCGTCATACTTACCTCGGGTTCTGATAATATTCAAAAATAGACAAATTAACCTACGAACTTAATCTAACTAACCATGCATTTGCTTCTCTTATTGATACGTACTGTACATCAATTTATAATATTCTAAAATCCTCAAATGAACGTATGAACTTAATGTACATACATACTTAACTATGCATGGCGTCTACATACACCATTTCTATCGGCTTGCCTATTGTTATCCTACCTATAAATGTTAAACCGGCCAAATGCTAGTTATTCGTTGACATAGCGGTAAGTAAAATACATTATCTGTGAACATTTTATGTAATACAGCCTGGTGACCTACAGACTAACGGACGGACAGACGGACAGACGGATGGATGGACAGACGGACAGACGACGAACAGACAGGGTTCTTAGTAATAGTAATCGCGCCCAGAACCCTTTTAGGGCTGGAAAACCTCTGCTCTCTCTGTTCTCATCTTGCTAACGACGAGAACTTGCACAGACATAAACTCGTAGCCAGGATTATACACCAACAGCTGCTGTACTACAAGTACGTGCGCACAACACACTGGCGAATAATGAGGCATGTGTTGTAGGTACTCAGAATACAAATAAATGACGTTACTGGGATTTGAACCCAGGACCGTCGGCTTCATAAGCAGGGTCACTATCCATTAGGCCAGACCTATCGTCAAATTTCCATTGTCCTGAATATATATGTTATAAACGAACGAAGTAATCAGCATGGGTTTACAATTTAAGCAACCATTCATTAAATTAATTTTATAACTCTGTCCGCACTAAGATTACCAATAATGGTCCTGACCTTGTTCCTACTCTTTTTTCTTAGCCTAGTTTGTGTCCCGCTGTTTGTTGTTGTGCCTATTTTACTCAGTTTACGTATTCGTTGACATAGCGGCAAATAAAAATATTATCTGTGAACATTTTATGAAATACAGCCTGGTGACCTACAGAATAACGGACGGACAGACGGAGAGATGGACAGACGGAGAGATAGACAGACGAACAGATGAAGAGATAGACAGGCGGACGGACGGACAGATAGACAGACGGACTGACGGAGACATTGACAGACGGACAGTCGGAGAGATAGACAGACGGACAGACGGAGTGACAGACAGAAAACAAGAACACCTTTTATAGACTCTAAATATATAGTGTAGATACCCATAAATTAAGCAATTACTAACTTATGTAATCAATGTGCATATGAAATGTGCAGCTGATGCCTTTAGGAATAGCTTACTATAATACTTTCCCATTATAATAAAGATAGATAGATATAACGACTTAGTAATAGGATAATAAGTATATTTGGGTACGGACCCGAAAATTGGTAATCCTCTGCTCCCTCCCATAACCCATTATCCTAAACTTACTTACTTACCTAATTTGACATTTAGTAGCAGTCTCATTGCTATACTGGAAAGTTCCATGTGAAGTTTTTTGTCTGATAGTATAATCCTGAGGAAGTGAAGAAACAGCACACAATTAGTACAGATATTATCAGCGATCGCGGTATAGATACACATATCCTTCTCGTCCTTGCCTATTGGCTCGCCGCTAGCTCGAAGCTATGCCATTGAAAAATATGACACAAATTGATGGTAGAAAACGGGAGTCGGCGCAATAGCGTGGGGTGCTTTGAAAAATACCTTGTTCGCTGTATAGGGTCTATTGTAATTATTAGTACAGTGACGGCTACCGGTATTTAAGATCTCAGTGAGTTGTCGGATTACAATTGCTAACGTCAACGTCAGCTCTATATGGAGACTGAATATTTAAGGATGTATTTATATAAGTATACATACATACATACATTTCAGCCATAAATCGTCCACTGCTGGACATAAGCCTCCCCCAAATATGACTTGTATCATCTTGAGGGGTAGTTGCCATAGTCGCCACGCTTGGCAGGCGGGTTGGCGACCGCAGTAGCTGTAGATTGGGTTGAGACGGACGCTGCTGCCCATTCGTCGGTTTTTTCCCTTTGTCGCCTCTTACGACACCCGCGGGAGGAGATGGGGTGATGCTATTCTAGTCAGCCGGCATCACATGGCCATATAAGTATACTAGCTTTTAAACTCGTTTGACCCCCTTCTAGACCCCACAGCGGATGAATTTCAAAAATCGCTGAAATCACTTTTCTTGTATTCAAATAAGGAGTGTTTATACAAAATTTCAAGTATTTCGCTTTTTCACGAAAGCACAATTTATTTCTTTGACTGATAGTAGGCTACTACTCGAGTTGACGTGCGATAAAATCCTAATCCAGAAGTTTATTATATTTTTGACTAATGCCCCGTTGATATAGTAAAAGCTCCGTAGTCAGCGCTGCTGTCCAGTTGGTTGAAGCTTGGAACTTCTCTCGACGTACGTCATATAAGAAATTAAAACAAATTACGTTATGATATGATACTGATTATTTAACACGTAGACTGCGAAGAGCATCACGGGTGGAATATGTGGCCACGAGCATCATTCTTGGGATCAAGTCACCTTCCCTGTGTTGCCATCGGCATCACGGGTGGGATCACGTTGTCTTCTCTGTGTGGCCATGAGCATCATTGGTGGGATCAAAAGCTTATGTTTTTGGGTATTTGGGCATGGGATTCATGCTGTAATTTAGTACTATCAGCATCAATAGTAGCATATGAAATAAAACGCACAAATATCTAAGATCTGCCATCCTCTGTATTTTTTACAAATAACATTTTTTACAGTTCGCGTTTCAAAGTTTATATCGCTTTTTATTCGTCACTTTTTGTGAAGAAATTAAGAAACGATAGATTCGTTTGGTGCGCTGTTTCATGCGCTAATTGATGCTTGCGGCGGGCAGGCAACGCTTTTGAAAGACCTTCCTCTTGTGTCAAAAAGTGTCAAGTAAGTCAACGTCTCGTCTCGACGAATTACAGCCTTATAAGTCAGCAGGAAAATAGCTTTGGCAGTGTCCGCTCTAGCCACTCTAGATGTCGGTGGCGTGGCAGGCACGACATTACTCGACCACTTTTATTGTTCTTGGAGTTAAGGCGGTTAAAATATTTTTGTATCAATAACAAAGATGTGAGTGGCGGCTCTCAAGATGACACAAGTCCTATTTGGGGAGGCTCTGTCCAGCAGTGGACTAGTTACGGCCGATGCAATGATGAATTAAAATTAGAAATATGATATTTAATGACAATGTCCTCAATCCAGACAAAGTAGATTCTTAGTCAGTGACGCTTGTGCAAAGCCACTCGTAATATTGCTCAATATGAGCGATAAAACTACCTTCTGCTGCAGTATCCTGTGCGTAGAATTAATATAAAATTATCATGTGGTCAAATTAACCTACGAACTTAATATACCTAACTATGCATTTGCCTCTCTTATTTATACATACTGTAAATCAACTTATAATATTCTAAAATCCTCAAATTAACGTATGAACTTAATATATATACATACTTAACTATGCATGGCGTCTACATAACACCATTTCTATCGGCTTGCCTACCTACCTTAGTTAACCTGCCTACTTATAAATTAAACCGGCCAAATGCTAGTAAGAACTTGAAAAGTTCACAACATTATAGAGCCTAATATTTTACTCAGTATAAGTATTCGTTGACATAGAGGTCAGTACATTTTATGTAATACAGCCTGGTGACCTATACATAGACTAACGGACGGACTGACGGACAGACGGACAGACGGATGGATGGACAGACGGACAGATGAACAGACGGAGAGATAGACAGACGGACAGACGGATGGATGGACAGACGGACAGATGAACAGACGGAGAGATAGACAGACTGACAGACGTACAGACGGACAGACGGACAGACTGATGGATGGACAGACGGACAGACGGAGAGATAGACAGACAGACAGACAGAGAGATAGACAGACAGACAGAGAGATAGACAGACGGACGGACGAACAGACGGAGAGATGGAGAGATAGACAGACGGACAAACGTACAGACAGGGGAGTCTTAGTAATAGTAATCGGGCCCGGAACCCTTTTAGGGTTGGAAAACCTCTGTTCTCTATGTTCTCATCTTGCTAACGGCGAGAACTTGCCCAGACTGACCTCGTAGCCAGGATTATACACCAACAGTTGCCGTACTACAAGTACGCGCGCACAACACACCGACGAATGAGGCTTGTGTTGTGGGTACTCAGAAGACTCAGAACACAAATAAATGACGTTACTAGGATTTGAACCCAGGACCATGGGCTTCATAAGCAGGATCACTATCCATTAGGCCAGACCTATCGTCAAATTCTCATTGTCCTGAATATATATGTTATAAACGAACGAAGTAATCAGCATGGATTTACAATTTAAGCAACCATTCATTAAATTAATTATACAACAACAACTTATATTAAATTACTATCAATAGTCCGCACTAAGATTACCAATAATGGTCCTGACCCTTTCTACTGTTTTTTCTTAGCCTAGTTTGTGTCCAGTGCTCCTCTTTAGTGCGTATTGCCATCAGTCGCTGAAAACAATTAAGTCGTCCCACCATTTCTTCTTTAGCCTGCCTGTACCTCGGCTAAATTGGGGTACACTCTATTAAAAACTCCTCAACATAACCTACGTACTTAATGACTACTAGGTAAATTAAATAACTGTTAAAGGCATCTACAGATCCTACAAGCTTACTTATTATGTATCACTGATACTTTATGTAGATATGCATGTAGTGTAGGGACGCCCGGCCGGACTCAGGCGGGCTGTCGATCGCTTGTTGCAGTCATTCAGCCCAGTTCCCTTGGCTGCTACATAATACACCTATAACATTAATAATATTATACAACAAAAATTGCAAGTAATTTGCAGTAAACCTTTATTAATATTACTAATGAGACATGGACCCGGGTATGTCCTTAAACTGCGTCGAAGCCCACCGGTATGAGCAGTAGCGACCCGCGTCTACAGTGTATTTTACTGCGATTCCCAACTTGCCTACCACACGTGGTCAATACGGCAACACCGAAGTTAAGGCCTTTGTCCAACAGTAGACGGCTCAAGGCTGATGATGATAACTGATGGAAGTCAATGTTTCTTACAAGAAAACACTAGTGGGATAAGAAGTACCAAACACTGCGGAGAACATCGTTAGTAAAATCTGATTTTATTCGCAACTAACCACCTTTGCTCGGGAAAGTATATAATATGTTGTAAATACATTACAAACGTACGCCCCAAATCGCTGTGTAAGTACCCATTATTTAGGCAACTACAAACCTTATGTAGTTAGTATTCACAGTAAGTACCTAGTACTGCGGAAAACGTCATTACACAAATAATAATTTATTGGTAGGTACTAGCAACCTCTCCTGTCTTCGCACGGGTAAGTGGTTATAGTACCAACCATATATCGGAAGGTGCGGCGTGGGCAGACCCCACAAGGTGCACTGGCGACCTGGTAAAGACAGAATGAATCCACTGATGCGGGTGGCGGTTATTGTGAGTTGCTTTGGGAGAGGCCCATGTCCAGCAGTGGACGTCCTTCGGTACGGTTCGGTACTAGAATGATTGATAAGATGATGAATAGAGCTATCTCAGGACCATACATGGATGACAGTAAAAGTAGGTACCTACATAGTACATAGGTACATTCTAACTGCTAACAGGCAGAAAAAAGACGGACAGTAATAGGATCTTGTCAATGTCCTGATACTTACGGTCCCTAAATACGTACATTATATTACATTATTATAACAAACAGGACCTAAAATGAATAGTCTTATCACGGAGAGTTCGCTGTATTAGATGTCTTGTTTGCTTGTAAGAAATTATGTTTTGTATGTCACTATTCAAGTAAACTAGACTAACTTACTAAGTTCCTGTAAGGGACTTACTGCTTACCAATGATTATATAACTAGGACTAACAATTTTTATCCAAAGTCGCGTTCCTTAAAATTTTTGATGAAAACCTGTAAATGAGACGAAAATCAGTGAACATGTTATTATGATTTAGCAAGACGTCGATACAATTTTGCAAAAGCATTATCGGTACAATTATGTTGATGCATATATACCGTCGGCCAGATCATTGTCAGACTACAGTTGCTTTAGGCAAGGCACATTACTATGGGAAGTTTAATTTTTGAAGCGGACACGCATGTTTTACAATTAGGTTTATAATCTTCTATACGTTCAGTCGTATATAGTCCTATTTGTTTGGTTGTTATGAGACCACCTTGGCTGTTAGGTCGCACTGGAAATTATTACATTACGCTGGAAAAACATTACCCTCTTGACTTCTGTATCTACAGGCACAAACTGACCACTGTCACATCCATTACACTTATTTTATAGTTTTCTGGTGCTTGTATGTTCTAAATAGAAACGATTTACTTTAAAAACGACCTGCCCTTATTAAACATACAATTATTTAGGAACTAGACGGCTTGTCAATATTGACAGAAAGTTTTCGAATAGTAAGAAGGCGGTATATATATACTGTTATGAAGGTACAGGCAAACTAGGGTTTTTGTAAATTCCTTCACGCCAAAGATACTCACTAGTCTCACGTTGTTTCTAATCGTGTGATGAACATTATGAATTCAGTATTTTATGCACTTTATTTTATCCAAGGAGAAAATATTAAAAAGATCTTTGTTATAACAGAAAGATCTACGTTTAATATTCTATCTACGAGTATGTGTGAACAAAATAATGCTCATTTTTTAATTCAATAGGTCAGAAACGTACATTATTCTTTGCGGTATTGTAATATGCTTATAATACAGCAAGTAATAATGTAATTTTATGGTAGAATAAGTTTATGGTCCTTTGATATTGTATTTAAAGTTTCGTGAGTCACTGTATCATTTCACAGCCTCACACACGCGAACTGCTTTGGAGTACCTTACTTATAAGATGGTTTAAATTTTCCAACACTATTGTCAAACATTGTGTGTCGACACCCGTTTGCTTCAACGAATTGCTGCGCGCTGCGCTGCCTTTGCCGCTCTCGATGTTGTGGCCGGTTCACGGCAATCCTCAACCGGCGTCGTTAGTTTGCTCGGAACTATACTTTACTAAACTTCCACTTCTAAATTTGGCCATACATGCCAGGCTTCTATAGGCAGCCAGTCCAACTACCATTACGATTAAAATTAGAGCAACTATCTATATTAATCGCTTCGCGTATTTTGAGCGATACTTAACATTTTTCCCGAACCAGCATCCTTGCTTTGTTAGAAAAACGAAGGAAATGGCATGGGATGGGAATGGGATCTGCTTCGTAAGAGAGCTCTAATTTATCTCCGGAGTTGCTGTACCTACCTAAGTCATCTCGTTATATATCATTAGATACTTATTGAACAATAGAATAGCCTGTTTGGATATTATATTATATATATCTATACCGTAGCAATTTTAAGCAGGCGCGTCAGCACAGAATGTGTTTCGCACAAAGCAATCTTTGGATGAATGTCAGCAATTTTTCAATGCCTCCTCATCAAACTGCAGACTGTGTATCCTCTGTTCATATATTGTTCATTTGATGACACTGTAATCAATAAAAGTAATGCTCGTCCTAAAATTGTAAATAATAAAAATGCTTACCAAAGACCAAGTTCTACTTCCTTTTTAACTGAAAAATTATGAAATAACGATACGTGGCTACTATTAAACCTAATAGGCTTAAAGAGAAAAGACCACGATATTGTTTGCACTTATTATACCTATACATATATTTTATTATTTTATTATCGGTTACCTTAAGTAGGCTGCTAGACGATCTTTACAGGATATTGACTCTGGAGCTTTGTTTATTCATCAACCGGTGCTTAATTTCCTCGTGGTTTGGAAATTATACAAAAATCGTCACGAATATAGTAACACATATTCTCTGTACTGCAAACGTGTGCACCAAAAGGGGTGTATGCCTCATTGTCTGCGTGATTTTTCTTGTTCTTCATTGGCTATTATAGCCGTGATGGCTAATATAATAACTAAATTTTTCTGTTTCTTATTTTCTATTAGTTCTGCTATTATTATTGACAAGGAATTTAATTGACATCAAGTGACAATGACTTAGACAGCTCGGCTGACGTTAGAGACGGGCGGCTCGGGTGGCTCGCGCTCGAGCCGGTGGGCCTCGTGAGCGGAGCGGCGACGCGACGCTCGTGTTAATGTCAATATTCGAGTTTCGGGCCGCTCGGACTCGGACCGTCGAGGTAAGTGAAGCGATAGGTCGACGGTGGGCTCGTGCTCGTGAGGTCGACGTGTAGGAAGCGCGACGGTCTAACGTGAATCATCCTTTAGCCGTTCAACAAATGGAACAGGTTAAAGGAGTAAGAAAAATAAGTTATACGTGATATTACTGATATTATTTGCAAGCGACACTTTATTTAAACTTTTTTCTGAACTTACTGAAATTTATTTAATTTATATGAACTTAAAATAATGATATTTGACAACGATTTACTCAGCGATCGCCAATTTGGGTTCCGTTCTGGGCGGTCGACTAGTGATCTTCTAGCCTATGTCACTCATCTTTGGAGCGAGGCTATCGAGGGTTATGGCGAAGCTCTTGCTGTGTCCCTTGATATCTCCAAGGCTTTTGACAGGGTCTGGCACGCCAGTCTAGTTGGCAAGCTTCCAGCATATGGAATTCCTTTTGGCCTGTGCAACTGGATTGCAGATTTCCTGAGAGGGCGATCGATTCGCGTGGTCGTAGATGGGTGTACTTCCGACCAACGGGATATTGATGCCGGTGTTCCGCAGGGATCTGTTTTATCTGCAACCTTATTTCTGCTGCACATCAACGATTTGCTAGTCCCGGGAATTATTGGGTACGCTGATGACAGCACGGTTGTAGATAGGTACTTGTCCAGTGCGAAGGCTAAAAGGGATGAAGTCCAGTCTTGTCGTGAGAGCATGGTGGATCGATTGAATTTGGCTCTCGAGGCAGTAACCGACTGGGGAGAAGCCAACCTAGTCAAGTTCAATGCCACTAAGACACAGGCCTGTCTGTTCTCCACTAAACGGAGTCCTTTTGAACTGACTCCAACTTTCCGGGGTGTATCCGTACCCATTTCTGATCACCTGGAACTTCTTGGAATGAGCTTATCATCCAATTTGAACTTCGGACACTATATTGAATCTTTGGCTAAAACTGCAGCCAAGAAACTTGGAATTCTTTCCAAGGTGCGGCGGTACTTTACACCTAAACAGCTTCTGCAGCTTTACCAAGCGCAGGTCCGGTCGTGTATGGAGTACCGCTGCCACCTTTGGGATGGATCCGCGAAGTACCAACTTGCTGCCTTAGATTCAATAGATAAACGTGCCAAGAAGCTCATTGACGATCCTGATCTGGTGGGGCAAAGCTGCAAAGCCTCGAACACCGAAGGAAAGTCGCATGCCTATCGGTATTTTATAGGATACATTTCGGCGAGTGTGCGAGTGGTTTGCATGAACTCATTCCACCATCTCCATTTAAATATTATGGGACGAGGCGTGCGTTGAGATTCCATCCCTATGTTGTGGATATTCCTTCAACCAGAACAAAGCGCTTTGCTTCTACTTTTCTGATTCGCACAGCTAGGGAGTGGAATTCTCTTCCAGCTGATCTTTTCCCGGAGCAATACAACCTGGGTATCTTCAAGTCGAAAGTGAATAAGCACTTGCTGGGTAAGCATGTTCCATCGTCGGCCTCATCGTCACTTACCATCAGGTGAGATTGGGGCCAAATGCTAACCTATCATTTATAAAAAAAAAAAAAAAAAAATATATATAAAAAGATAAATAAAAAATTAATAAGTCGTGAAAAATTTATGTTTAGAAATGTATGGTTCAAGTAAATTAAAACTTTTAAATTTCTCGACCGTTGTCCTTAATTAAGTTTTCCATGTTTAACCTCTTCATTAAGTAAGTTAAAAACTTCATGCCTAAAATGCTATGGTAGCATTTTAGGCATGAAGTTATTGCGTTAAATCGACTTATATCAATCGATTTCATTAACTTTCTAAAAAAAAATATTTTTTATTTCATTTTGATTAACAAGATAAAATTAGACATTATAACAGCATTGTAAAGTAAATCTACCTTAGTAATCATAAAACTGATGAGTTGTTGACTTCTGAAACGATATTTATAAAAATGTCTAAAGCCATCGCTAACCATCTACCCGTTTCACACGTCACGACACAACTTATAAAGTAGTTATAAACACTCCTCTTTTTTTGGCCAGGGGTTAAAAGAGATCTGTTTCTCCAGAAAAAATCCAGGCCACAAAAGGCCACGTTTCTTTTTTGTCTATTTATTTTTTATACAATTCGAAGGATGCAGTGTTGGTATATTAATATAGTTGCAGAAACAGTTTCAACACTTCTGACTTGCGCCACTCGGCGAGTGTCGAAAGACGACAGGAGCCGCGATTTCTCAGGATTTAGCGCGCACTCAAACTGTAAGCGGGCGCACTTGGCCCGGGGCTTGGAGGGTTCGCCCGATTCCAGAGGTTACAAGTTTTCTGAGAACAAGAAGTGCTGACAAATAGCGGAGGCACGTCTTATGCTCGATGTTATCTAAACGGCACCTAATGTGACAGAGGCCGTAGCAAACATGACTTATAAAAAATCATGTATCTTATCGATCCATCTGTCATTCCGTATGAATGTATATACATTCATTTTAGTTTTGATTAAGTTTTCTACTAACGCACTACCAGCTTGGCTACCTGTGGCAAGCGACATATTGAAAGGCTATTGCTACACGGAACAAGTACGTGAATATCGAAATCTTTACGTCAAATATGTTTTAAGTTTAAAATTCAAGACCTTTAGCACAAGGCTCAACAAATTATTTTATGTATTTTGTTGACATGGTTACGTTCTCTATACACTCTTAAAACCACTGTTATATGGCATCTAAATATACAAAGTTTGCATAATTCTTGTAGCCCTTCCATAATGGGTCACCTACAAGCTCGTTAGTAGAACGCAGTGCCACATTTCTTCTATGCTCGTGTAGTACAATGGATGATGAGATAGGATAACAATACACCTAATAACAAACCAAATATTTTTATCAAATTTGATTTGCTTTGATTTTTAAGCAGTAACACTACAACGTAAATTATAAATTGAAAATAGATGACGAATAAGAAAAAGTGACGAGGACCTCCAGCGTCCGAGACAGGATTTCATAATTAAATAACAATAGTCGATGATGTTGATAAACAGTTGAGTCACTCACAAATAAAATTCGAACTCATAGATTTTTATGAGCCATCTCGTCCTTCGTGTAAGAGAGCATTATTTTTCTCGCATCAACCTCAACGGTGTGCAAAATGTAAGTATTTTCCGATGAGCAGCGGGCGTGGGCGCGCAATCTGTACGGATCAGCGACTCGCGCATAATGCCGCACGCGCGTCGTTGATAAGAATTAACCTGCTGCGGTACTACGCACTCTCGAATGAACGCTGCTAGCTTTTTAAAATACAAGTTTCTTTCCATAAATCATGGTGACAAAAAAAAACAAATACTGTTACTAAATTTGAATCAGAATGTTTTAATAAAAAAGAAAGAATAAATTCAACTTATAATGTACAGATTAGATTCGATTTTTTTTAGACCCGGGTATGTCCTTAAACTACGTTCAACAAAGCGTAGTGAGCGTAGGGCACAGCGAAGTACCATCACGCTCGAGTCTGGAGAAGCCTACAAGATGAATTTATTTAAAGGTATCAGCAATCATAAGAAGTGTCACTATATACAATTAAACAATTGTTTTAATCAAAATATTAAGTTCATTTAGTGCATTAATACAATATATAGGTGTATACATAAGTATCTAGTATATCTATATATTTCTATAACACTAACAAACCAATACCATAGCCAGAGTTTTCTGTAGTCCATCAACACCATGTGCTACATATTATTACAGCGCTTCGAAACTCATGCAAACTAAGCGCTGACAGACTATAAAGAAAGAAGAAAGAAAGAATAAAAAATAATTATTTATGACAAAAATATGATTATAAACATTACATATAATCTGTACTTTTGCCACCAAAGAGTCATGTAGCTGGCAAAGCCAGCGCTGTTCTTCCGTTGTAGGTAACCCAGGAATACACCGTTCGCCGACGAAGCAGCTGTACTGGCGCGGCTATTTAAACAAACATAACTTAAATTCGCTGGCATTTTCGAAAACATAAAATGCTAGCGAATTTTATGTTTTCGAAAATGCCAAGTCAATTTCTTTGCCTGGAATAGACTTAAAAAATGAGACGTCAGAAAATGTCACTATGGCCGCCACGTAGCAAGCCACGTGTACAGTTACATTTATGTACAGAAAACTTAAAACTATGACATCAGTTGATACAAAATTCTATAGTATGCTGTAACCAAAAGAGCACAAAATACAACTATGGTCAGGATGTATTACGGATATATATTGGCCTCTTTGACTGCTAGTAATTATTATCATACTTATGACAGTCATGTGCTGACTGACCGTAACCGTGGTAACGCACGCAGAAGCCACACTTTGTTAGTATTAGCTACACTTTTATTGTTATCCCTACTTTATTAGGATATCTAGTATTTTATTATTATAATCGGCATATATGCGCTATTACTTGCTATTGGCGATAATGTCAGCTAATAGCTCGTAAGATAGGATTACTGTGTAAGTCTTATTATGATTGGTCCTATTGAATATTATACCAAGTTATTTATGTACCTACTCGTATTCATTTGACTACGAAGCAAACTGCATTTGAAATATATAATATTAATTTAAGTTTTCTGCAATGTTAAGATTTTGCTGAGAGTATTGCAATTATATAAAATAATAAAATGTAACCGCCACTGGTTAGGAAAGTTCAAAATACTCGGGGATTTTATGCCAAAACCCGCTAAAGTTGTCTCGAGGGATTATTGTACTAATGCAATATAAAAATACAAAGGCAGGCAAATTCTATTCTATTTCAAATTTGTTCGAGTACCTCCTTGCTGTGACCAGGAGTCCATCCGCTGTGTTTTGTGGTAGCATAACTTATGGACCTGGTTATGGATACAATTTCCGGGAATAAAAACGATTATATTGCTATTTAAATTCGGCTGTTCGGTTTTCTATCTCAAAGGTGTTTAAAATATAGATTTTAAATTAGGTATATACCTAACGACCTCTAGTGGTTACATATACTAGAAGGAACTCTGGTAAGCATTATATAATGCTGTTGATCCATATAAGATTATTCTGTATTGGCATTTTTGCAGTAAACTAGTAGACTAATGTATTACAGCCATAACTCGAGTGCAGTGACGTTTGTCGAGGGACTGCGGCACCACTGGTAACGAATCTATCGATTTCCTAAAATATATGTAGGCTCAGTACCCTTACCATGAGTTGTGACTTTGAGGTTTCCGATAACGAGTATCGAGTTTACTATCTGTGCATCTCGTTCGCATCAAAATAGTACAAGCGAGATGTACATATAGTAAACTTGACGACCGGTCTAGCCTGGTGGGTAGTGACCCAGCCTATGAAGCCGATGGCCCTGGGTTCGATTCCCAGTCAGGGCATTTATTTGTGTGATGAGCACAGATATTTGTTCCTGAGTCATGGGTGTTTTCTATTGTATTTAAGTATTTATATGTATCTATTCATTATAATATATCGTCGTCTAGTAAGTACCTACAAGACAAGCCTTACTGAGCTTACCGTAGGACTAGGTCGATTTGTGTAGAATGTCCCGAAATATTTATTTTTATTTTATTTATTCATTTCGTTATCGAAAACCTTAATGTCACAACTCATGGTAAGGGTACTGAACGCATACGCACAGTTTTGACATGTTATGAGGCCGATTACATGTATGAAAAGAAAGCGGATTGCGTTATTGTTATCTATATCAAGATTATATACTTGCTATTCCCATAAATCGTTACAAGTTACTGTAAAGCACAGTTTTTTTGTAAATTTTTAGACAGTCTTTAATAATTTATTTGACAACTTTTACACTTGTGCTTCAGCGATTAGTAACTACTAATAAAAAATAGTCTACTTAATAGACACTACCGAAATGAAACTAGGAGCAGCAACCATTTGCGTATAATAAGTTATAAACTTATTATACGCAAATGGTTTAGGTATTTTTTATACAATATATTTTTTTTGTTTTATGACTATTTTATTATACATTATACCTAATAATTAATCAGACAAATTTCTTTGTGAAATAGTAAATAATATTTTAAATTTACCAAGAATATTAATACAATGATCAGATTTTGTAACTATGCATATAATCAAGCGAATACTTAAAATATCCTTATGTGTAAAATCAATATTATGCCTTACCCTTTGCATGTGTCATAATATTTTCATCAAGTATTAATTCATATTATTTTTCGTACCAAACTTGGAGATGTACATTCGTAACAGGAATATGTAAAAAAATTGTGCTCGTAACAATGTGATCATAGCAAAATCTAGTCTATCCATGTAAACGGTCCACACCCAGAGTTAAATTCAAGCAAATTTCAGGAGACTGGTTAAAACAGTCAACTTGGGCGTGCATAAAATTTACGGGTGGTATTCGGATAGACCTCGTTATTTCGGCGAAGCTCATCATTCCACTTTTATTACCCCTCCCTTATTGTCCCCAATAAAAAGTCTAGAAGATAGGCTATAAAAGTTTAATGCAGGCATTTTTGCTGTTAAAAAAGATTACAGTAATACGACCCTGTAATCAGTTCGAAGATATTTTAATAAACATTTATGAGGAAGTTAAAAACGAGATTGTGATTCCACACGGTTTCAAGCACCTATAGTGCTAGTGCTAGCACTATAGGTTCAAGCATATAATTACTTAGTGCCAGCGCAAGTCAAAATGAAATGTGTTAAGGGAGAAAGATAAAACAATAACTACAGGAGTCTAAACTAATAAGGTACATCATGTAATGGGCTTATTGACTAACTTAACCTATAAATAGAAATGAAGTAAGCACATTTAAATGCCAATATCAATATTATATTTTGTGTATACAGAGATATTAAGCCAAAAAGTATTCTTCGGCCTCAATACAACATGCACCTTGAGGACAAAAGTCACTTATTTATCGCTGAAACGCTACAACGTAGAATCTGAAATGGGAAACGGAAACCTATATAATAGTATCGTAAATAAGGACAATTTAAATAAAATATACGCTTGGAGATCGGAGCAAGGTTGTAGTTGAGAATACGCACTGAGCAGCGATAAAATTTATCGTCACTCGCGCGACATCTGGTGCCACCCTCTGGAACTACGACTTAAAGGACAAGCGGTCGCGATTAAGAAATAACACCTCGTACTTTACCAATATAAAGTATACGATTGCGTAAGGAAGAGTATTTACCATACCAATATTCACCTTACTTGCCTATTACTAATATAAGAACTTAACTGACTGTCTTCATATTGGACCTTGCCATTTAATCATTTTATAATCAAATTATTTAATAGAATATATAATTCAATTGCATATTTTTTTAATATTAACGCTTCTATAACTCCGTTTAACATCCAAACACCTTCACAAACCTTCAGGTATATTTATAATGTTAGTATACATGTTACGAGAACAAAGTTATTTTTTTTATAATGTGTTATATATTATACTCGTAGACTGCAAACTTGCGGATTCGATACATTATTAATTACACGGTCCTTTCTTTAGTACTACTTGAAACTAACTAATATGACTTGTTTGTCAAAAATATAAAATAATCATGTACCTTTGTTACCCGCTACAGCTTGTAACTTGTTCAACAATTGGAAAGACGAGCGCAAGCTGTTTCTGGGTACCTACTCAATATTCAGAAGAATAAAACCTTCACAATTTCATTGTGTACATGGAAGTTTACTTATCTATGCAAAGAATTACCTACCGTTCACGAGGGCGAAAAAAATGGATGTTTCGGTTGCATTTTTACCCCACACACACAGCACACAGATCCATGGCAGAGGCCAAATGGGTTTTATTTTAATATAAGTGTCTAATGCACTTAAATATAATGGTCATTTTTAGGGTTCCGTAGTCAACTAGGAACCCTTATAGTTTCGCCATGTCTGTCCGTCCGTCCGTCCGTCCGCGGATAATCTCAGTGACCGTTAGCACAACAAAGCTGAAATTTGGTATTAATATGTATATCAATCACGCCAACAAAGTGCAAAAATAAAAAGTGGATAAAAATGTTTTCGTAGGGTATGTTGTTGGATAGGTATTTAAAAATGAATAGGGGTTTCCTAACATCATTTTTTGATAAAGTCAATATTTTCGGAGATAATCGCTCCAGAAGTAAAAAAAAGTGCGCCCCCCCCCCCCCCTCTAACTTTTGAACCACAAGTTCCTATTTCTCTTGGTCACGCTATAACTTGCGAACGGTTTTACCGATTTGGCTAATTTTGGTCTTGAAATATTTGTTTAAACGGTGAGAAAGTATGAAAAAGATCGAGTAATATACTAAAAAACGAAAATATTGTTCCCCCATACAAACTTATCAACTCGAAAAAACTGTAAGCCCCGCAGGATTTCATACATCTTACGCGTTTTTGGTAAAATGGTCTCTGCTTGCACTCGAGAAAGACGGAAGCGCCGCAGGATTGCATATATCTTAGGCTTTTTTGCGAGCAAAATAGGTACTTTATATTATTCCAGCACTAAAGTCGTTAAGGCGATAGTTTCTTACAAATTGTTAATAAATTAGCCCTTATTCCCTAAGATATGGCTGTCAAAATCTCTATTGAATGACAAGACACACTTCCACACTTCAGGACCGGTACCGCGAAGATCGAAGTTCGTATATGTCGAGCACTTCTCTTTTACTCCAATTAAGGCGTTAAGAGTGACAGAGACAATCGTCCGTAATTTACGAATATCGTTGTTCGCGGTAGCGCCGCCGTTCTATGTATAATTTCACGTTTAGTTTTAACCGTAAATAAGAATCTGCACTAATATTCATCGCCCAATGCGACCGTCCCCTCCGTTGTCTTACTACTTCAGATGGGTACTGAGTGTGAGTGAAGTAGTGAGACAAATACGAACATTTCCGAGAAAATACGTTAGGAAAGGATTATTCACTACATCTGAGCCCCGAGTGTATGTTTTTAATGTAATGAAACGTCACCATCGCGTTAAGTACCCATATTATATCAGTATCACTTACGCATTCGAGACATTTTTTACGTCAAAAGAAACTTACACTACAGCCTCTGTACTTTAAGCTCGCGCGCATAGTTTTTGCCGATAGATCGCTGTAGGTGGAACGCTCATACCCTACATGGTGGTTTTAAGATTCTTTCTGAATAATGGGGTCGGAGCATACATTAGGTTGAAACTGACTGACTGACTTCAAATGACGCTGGCTGGTTATCACTCCATGTTACAACCATAGATATACTATTATAACTAGATCGAGTACTAGCCCGAAAAAAGCGAGCCGAGTGAGATAGCTACCACGCAGACCTTTGTCTCTTTCTATAGGGTGACCACGTTAATTTTAGAAGTTAGGAAAATTCTATTAAATACAATAGTGTTCTGATGTACTAGATCGGTGTAGAGACCACGCCGGCAGCTCTGTATCTATTTGACATACTACATGCGTTTTTTTGCTTCCTAAAAATTTTAACTTCGAATACTTATAAAATTTATTAAAAATCGTCTGTGGTATCTAATTACAAGAAATTAAATGGTAAAAGAGATTAAGACGATGATTTCTAAAATTAAATATAAATAACCAGATGGTGAAAGAATAAAAATAAGCTCTTGCTGTGTTCAAATTTAAGAGTGTCGGTGGAGCAAATTTTTTAGATACGTAAATCGGTAATGTCGGACATCAACAAACCAGTCGGACCTATGACCGGGTCGCTGGTAGTCGGTGGCCGCAGTATGTTAAAGTGTTCTCCATGTGGCAGTCTATGGCAGAGGCCTATATTTTGTCGTGTTGATTAAAATACAGCCTATACTTTTACATCATATAATATAATCGGAAATATTTATGTATTAAATATGGTTTTCTTATTACAACGTATATTAATGTGTAAAACAATAAAATGTTACGTTCAGTTTTCAATGTTCAGATTTTCATTTTACTTGAAAAATATTTTTGTTCTTCAACCACCATTTTGTTATTTACGATTCTTATTTTATAAAATTAACCTCATAACCATTTTTGTGTGTAATTTGCTGTAATTGACACACACGATTTGAGTTTTACATGTTGGTTTTTTTTTAATCTTTACCGGGTGAAAATTCGCATTTCGCACACTTATATATTCTATATGTTTATTAGGTATATCAAAAAAATACACGCAGGAAATTAAACAACTATAACCCTGCTTCTGTGGGAATTACTTTGCCCCAATTGCTATATTCCCTATTCTGCATAATATACAATGACAATGAAACCACATTTTACAAATTTTAATAAATATGTTTAATGTACTTTATCTCAACACCAACATTAATGTTGTCCTGTTGTGTAATTGTCCTCGTCCATGTACAAGCATGGTTACACTAGGTCTAGTTGACTTTGGGTTGCCATAGATCTAATATTATTCTAGGAATAGCATCATTCAGAAAGGGACAGAGGTCTGTGTACTAGCTGTCCTACTCGGCTCGTTTTTTTTCTTCATATTCGGCGAGCGAAAGTAAACCTTAATAAGATGCATATAAAGCACGTTTCACTTATTGGTATTTTTCACAGGGCTTATTCCAGTTATACTAAAAATTCCTTGGTTACAACCCCTCCTTACTACTCGTGGTGGGACTGAAATTGACAACATTTTTTCAAATTTTCCATGTATAGTTGGGATCTATAACTCTTTCTTTAGTTGTCAGCGTCCTTTGTGGGCCCGTTTTTAGGGTTCTGTACTTAATATTAATATGTCAACAACAGTAAGTGCTCCCACTTAAGAGTTAAAAATGGGCTATTTGATACATTTATCAAATAGCCCATTTTTAACTCTTAAGTGGGAACACTTACTGTGACGGACGAAAATCTACGGAACCCTACACTGAGCGTGGCCCGACACGCTCTTGGTTTTTTAAATTTAGATTATAAAGAGTTTAAATAGAAATGACCAATCACTTTATTGTATGCTAGCGCTATGTATATTGTCGATTGCTATACGCTTATACTACTTTTGTACTTACAAAACTTCGATTTTTTTCCTTGTTACACATGCATACACAATGCATTTCATATTACAGTTCCTTTTTCATACCAATAGCTAGTTCAACAGTGAATTGAGTGAGTACAAACCAAAAAGGTATTTTTTTAAACGCTTTCGAACTTGACTGAATTAACCGCCACTAGTTACATTTTTTTTTATTAATATTCACTCATTCATTCACTCTTTTTGCAATCCGTACTATAATTTTGTGTGTAATCCATATTCCTTTCGTTTCAGCTCTCGTGGAACCTATATCTTTAGTAGTGCAGGATATATTCAACCAAAAGCCCTGTAGATTTTATTAATTATAAAAACGAAAAGTTCCCGCTTAAAAGTCAAATTCAAATTAACAGGCGACTCCTGCTGCGCACTGCGAAGATAAGACAACATTCGAATACACTTTTGCATATTAATTGAAAACTGTGCAAAAAATATGAAAGAAAATGAAAATACAAGGCATTTTTATGCAAAAAACCGTCCAAAGTGTGAAGCAATAACGCAAATGGATAAAATATGCAACAGCTTGGGTAATGTAGGTAATGCATCAGCTTGAGAAATATGTATCTAGAGTATTAAATATTCAAAAGTACTATTTATCGTCCCATTTATTAATCTGGTTGATGTTAGATAACCTTATGATCTTTGTCAAAATCTCACAAGCTTAATTTATATAAAACAACACGCAGTTGATGAACATGTCATAAACATGTCTCGTCATTATTTTGATGCCCTCTCGAGTTTCCAACTCCATCTAACGCATGAAAACAAATTAGCCAGTACATGTTGGCGCCAAGGGTTCTCCCAACAGGGCAACCCGAAATGGCTCAGCGTTTTACCAAAAAAAGTAAAACGTCAAGCCGTTATGGTCCATCTAGATTCAAACATTTCGCCCCCAGGCAGTTAAAATTAAAGCTAATTAACTTTTTAACTTTCCCCTCCGCCGGGGTGCAATTAATACAAAACAAAAGTCAACTTTACTTGGCCCTAAGGAGTTGACTATGCTCTCTTTAAAATTAAATGTAGGTTTGTTGTTGGACACAGTTTTCAAATTTGAGTCACTGATGTTCTCATCTCTTTACGTACAGTCAGCGTCATATAGTTCGTAGCATTCAAAGTACTCAAATAGTTCGGTACACCATACTAATTCTATGGTGTACCGAACTTTTTGAGTACTTTAGATGCGACCAACTATATGACGCTGACTGTACATCCAGCTACGCCGCACCCCAACCTCGACCTACCATAAAGAGTGGGTAGATAATAACCACCTCATCATCATCATCATCATGTCAGCCGAAAGACGTCCACTGCTGGACATAGGCCTCCCCCAGAACGACCCAAGAAGACCGATCCTGCGCCTTCCACATCCAGTAACCACCTAATCACTCCAAATACTATTAAGTGTAGTAAAATGTATTAGTACTCGTCAAAACATGTACCTGCATACACACTACTCAAAGTCAGCACTTACCTCCACACAAAAGCCATCATTAATACTAAATACTCACTCCATTTGAATGAAGTTTGCTTCACTACCTCTTCTTCTTCTTCTCAGCATATTTGCGTCCACTACTGGACATATGCCTCTTTCATGGATTTCCATGTTGTTCTTGATGCGGCGATTCTGTGCCAGATCAGCCCTGCAGGCTTTGAAGCCTGCTATAAGCTATTAAATGATTTTGTAATATTGTTTTAAAAATACGCTTTGATGATACATATAAATAGGTATATTGTATATTCAAATTAGTGGATGGAGTAGAATCCATTTGCTCCACTGCGCTACTTTTAAACACTTAAAGCAAAATCATATTGCACGTAAAATCTCGGGAGGTAAATGATAGCATCTGTTACTGAACCGAATTATATTGTAATAGACTTGAAATCCGTGGTTGGCCCCCTATATCCTTTAAAATTACTTACGAACGTGACTTGAAACCAAACCGTCAGTTATAGCTTAATGGTTTTTCTTGGACTGCAATGTTTTGGAAATATTGGATTGGGACGCAATGCGTTGCGACAAAGAAACTTGCGGTAAATAATCTGGCTAATCGAAAGAAGATTTGGCATTCAAATGGTTTGAAGGAAATCCTACAATATCATATAAATTCTAGAACACGTAAAACAGGCTATTAAGAGTAATTTTAATTGAAAATTTTATAGAAAAAGCTTCTCGTCTAGTTTTTATGTAACATTAAGTAGTATTCAGTATGTGTATGCGATTCATTCATAAAGAGTCCAATTTTGCAGCTCACATCACCTTATTCAAATGCACCCAAAAGAGCCTTCGATACACAGTATCATCAGTCAGAGGCAGGGCAGGGTTAACCGCGGCATTGGCACGGCTTGTCGGATAATGGCCTATTGCGGGCCGTTACAGCGCTTGGCGACAATTCTCCGCCGCCAACGCACCTTAAGACTAGTTAAGTCAGAGATAAACTGTTGGAACTATTCAGTACGTTCAACTGTTAAACGCTACAGGCACATTCAAAAGCAACCGCATCACATAGGGTACTCATAAGCACTATAAACGTGTTATTGTTGCCCTTATCACGCATAACATGAAATCATATGGTATGATAGCTCATACGCGAAATGAAACGAGATGTCAGGACGGAATGTATAATTCTTTAGCAGGGATATGTCATTAAATTTGCGACGAGTGCAACGATATTACGAATATTAATCGTGCACAATAAATTAATATTAATATTGTTGTTATATTGTAAACTAAACTAAACGTCACGTATGCAGTATGTAGAGCTCATTCAATTATGATATAGCAGAATGTATAGATCGGCACGCAAACGTCTACGTGAACGCGTTTTAGTATGCTAGTCTTTTTTCCACGTTCTTCCTACGACGTTACGGGCAATAAGAATAAAGGTAATAAAAAAGTAGTACCTACATTGTTGCAATAGCACTAGCCTATAACGCACCATTGTGTAAGTATAGGCTTAGATTTTATTGGAATTAATTATTGAATAAATAAGCTCACATTTAAAAAATATTGTAAATTTCATGAAACAATTGTACCTAAAAATCGATAACTGACTTAAACATAAATCATTGAAGGCTCAAGGCACTGCACATTTCAAATTGCTGCGTATGCTTGTTGGAATAATGGCCTGTTACATTGCGGGCTGATACTGCGTTGGAATTCTTGTCACTTCTAGTTCTGGTCAAAGTATCAGTGCTCACCTTCCTAATATTGAAATATCTTCGAATTGGCAGCTTTTGCCGGATTCGGTACTGTTTACGTTATAGTATACTCGTAATTAGTGCAAGACTACAAATAAGACCATAAATACAATGACTAATTCAATCTTATACTAATGTTTTATTATAGATAGGTAACATAAAATAAATAAAGCTAAAACGACAATTAATCTAGAAATGGCGTTTGTGACATGGTTTGTAGTAGATATTGGCGGTAATTTGTCGCTCAATTTTTACATAATTATTCGTCGAGTGAAGTTATGATGGTTACCTGCCGGGGCTTCTTTAGTTTCTTCGGAAGAACTTAGAGCAAAACAGCACAAAATTATATTTAGCCCGGAAACCACTGTATTTCCTCGTCTATATGTCGGCAACCGATCGTAATAACCCCGATATCGTGAAATGCCAAGGCATATTGTAATCTTTGGAAAATATTTTTGCATTATTTTGCATATCTGGTCAGTTTGCCCTTCGGCCATCTGAAGCAGTCTAAGGAACCTGACTTAACAATCTATTAGTTTAATGTGAGTAGCATCAAATTATTACAGAGGAATATTACGATCCGGCAGATTTTACGACCGCCGATATAAGTATGTAAGTAGTAAGTAAGGATTTTTAAGCTTGCGAAAGAAAAATTAAGTTTACCGCGTAAATAAAGAATTTGCCACTCCAATACATTATGCTTATAAACACTTCCCAATTGTTCTTATGCTGATGCGACAGCCTGTAACTTAGGGTTTCAAAAGTAGAAACGTATTTAGAGTTGCACTGGTTACTATGCCCCTCGCTTAACCAATGATAATAGTCACCTGTACCCTTACCATGAGTTGTGACATTGACGTTTTCGATAACGAGTATTGAGTTTACTATCTGTGCATCTCGTTCGCACTAAAATGGTACAAGCGAGATGCACAGATAGTAGATACTCGATACTCGTTATCGAAAACTTCAATGTCACAACTCGTGGTAAGGGTACTGCACCGCGCTACGTTTCCCGGCCACAGACACGCCATCTCGCTGTAATTCGCCGTAAGAGGAATCTGGTTCTATGGAGCGAGGCAGTCAAGTGTTGAAGCACTTCCGTCGTTGCATTCTCAACTGATTTACAGGTAACGTGTTGATTCTGCCGCTATTCTCGGGAAAAGGGCTAACTTTAAATTTTAAATGAAAATGTTATCCGGTATATGAAAATATAACTAGGTACATAAATAGGTAAATTGATAAAAACATTTTCACATACAATCAATTTACAATAGTACATACTTATATTGATGAACTTAGAAATTATGAAGTTCTATTGAATTGCTTTCATTTCATTTTAAAAATACTATTTGTATTATTTATTATTAGGTAATTTTATTTCAATGATCTTCTTAATAACTTTAATAAATGCATAATGCATAATAACTAAAATTTAACTTATATTTAAATAGAATACAATTGTCCGGATCTCTTTGCTTAAACAATGTTTGTATACCTACGTCTTTTTGTCATGTGTGTCGTCTACGGAACAGCGGTTTTTATACAATACATATCATCATACAGTCAGCATCATTATATTAGCAGTCAAAGTGGTTGACATATGGATAAAGATATGCACCAATACATTTGTCTACTTCGGTTACTATTGACTATTCGACGCGGGTTTGGAAAGTCAGCAACAGGAGTTGGTGTTCAAACTGAGCTTGATACAACTTTATAGTTAAAAAAAATAAGAGCGTGACAAGATCATTCTGAATACCTGGCCGCTTAGCAGCTTCTGCTCCTGACTGTACATAATTCACATTGCTACGGTTAGGATAGACTTAGGGCTAGACTTGCTCTTTTATCATACACACTGATGACGACTTTCAGAACTTAACCGACTCTGCAAGTATATGGTGGTTGCTATAGCTCGCAAATAGATCACACACACAAGCCAAAACGTTATAAAATTAGTTCACATGTTTCACATGAATGTAAATCGATTGCCGGAGGCGAGCGATTCGTTATGTCACTTCATAATGGCCCATGCCGAGCACTTTAGATAATGCGAATAAACCCTTTTCGGTCATCTGTCAAATAACTTGATAATTGTAGTGTGTAATGTTCGACGTATTGGAAATAATGATCTTGCAATGGAGATGGAGATCCCTGTAGAACAACTGAAAATGAATTCGAATTATAAAATCATAGTAACGTCGACTAATTAACGTATTTTAGGGTTTTTTTTAATTTTATTAGGTAATAAAAAGAGGAGTTTTTGTCACTTTTATGACGATATCACTCCCATTATTGCATACATAAATTTATAACATTTTATTATTGATTGTAGTCTAATAACATTTTTTTAATATTTAAAACGTCGTTGCTGTGTAACACTGGTTGCTTATTATGCCTTAACGAAGAAGTTTAGTGTGCAGCTAATGAAAAAAATCATTTTATGACGCATTCAACTACACAATATTTACCAACACCCGGCAGTAGGGCTTGCTATGATTCTTGTATTCTATACATAACTAGTACCTAAAACAGGAAACTTAGAAGTTCCAGGGATATGGTTATTTGTAAAGCTCAGCTACTACTTTAGGCAAAGCGAGGCATCCCCTGACAACGTCATATTCTACAGACATATTTTATCATCTCACTCTGACTTCGGCGAAGTTATCGACAGTATTGATGAAGCTAAGATACCATAAAATCTATGATTATCTAGCAATCTCCATTGAAATATCAGTCAATATGTCTAAAAAGGACACGGGGTTGTTGCAAATAACACACCAACAGCTTGGAGCAACGAAAATATACTGATTCAAAAACAAAACTAATAAATTGACATACAAAAATCAAACATGACAAAATAAGTTAAAAATCGAAACATAAAAGAAATAATAAATACTTAAAAACTATATACAACCTCAACAATGTCAATCCAAAGTTATTAATTATTTACTTACATGAATACAAAGTAATAATCATGAACTTTTTAAATAGAAAAAAAAACTGAAAATATTTTACAAAATTATTAGATGAAAACAAATTCATAGCTAAGTACACCAAACATTCTGATCACCTTCAGATATATCGTTGCAATAAAGCATTCGCTTGACACTCAAGATCCTCTCTTATACCATTAAAAGAAGAAATAAATCCCCATCTCGAGTACACAAAATCGATATACGCAAATCAGTGATAACAGGCGGGTCTCAGGAAACTTTTTACCGTTTATTTCCGTCCCCCTCTCTCCCATCCCGCGTTATCGCCTGCGATCTACAAATCCAATTTCCTAAAATAGGGATCGATCCGACAAATCATTTGGCGAACTCTATTAAGGAGCACGGGGATATGTCGATGACTTGCTTGTTGGGACGTTTAGTGGACCTTAACAGATTACTATAGTCTATGCACATTTGTGCATCTTATATAACAACCTAATACCTATAACTATGCCGAAGGAAACTGTAATAGGTACTGAAAATTGTGATCATAAAAATTACTTATTTATTTAATCTTTATTGGACAATACTAGAAGGTACAAATGGCGCATAATGCATTCTCTACCAGTCAACCAAAAAAATATATGGATTGATACTAAGAAAGGCACCCCGATTTTCAAAATATAACGCTCTATTGTGTTAATCTAAAGTATCTCGTATTTGATATCTTTTAGTATTATGTTTGTAGGTCAGTCAGTCGAAACCAAAATAGAGGGTATGTAACGTCGTATTGTGCAATGAAGTTGATAAATCTCAATGTAACAAAATGAAGGAGCCCTTGAGTGGGTTTATATCTTTAAAAAAGGTTCGGAGGTGCCCCTTGTCAAATGGGAAAGAAAAGAGGCTACCTCGAAACTAATGTGACCAGTATCTTTGAGCCTTAGAGACTTTCCTTTTTATTGTGATGGAGGAATGAAAATATTGACTCTGTTAACACGCTGATATCTAAGTGTTAACTAACTTAAGGAACTTATAGAAAGTTGCCATAGAGTAATGTTTCCTTTACGCTAATTTCTGCGTAGGGGGCACCACTAGCACAAACAAAACCAAAACGTTCCGAATTGTAATAGTATTATGAATTTTATCATTATTCATATATATAAAATAAATAATCCTTCGAGATCGCGGTGTAAGTGTGTAGGGGAAAAATAATGTTTTTATGGAAAGGTGTAATAAAAAAGGTAATGAACTTATTAAGGGGATTAAATACCTATTTAAACTTGTTCATATTTCAATAACAAAAATTGATTAATTTGCCTTTTTTTTCAGGATTGAACATATTTGATAGTCTGTCTTGTCAAGAGACTGTTTAAGGTTTGTCTTAATACCGTACTCTGGCGGCAGAACATTGCACTCCTTGCAAATATATCATCCTCATCATCATCATACATCATCTTGAATTGAATATATAATTTATTGAAATCAATGAAAACACACTAAACGTAGGGACCCTGGCTTAGAAAAC
Source organism: Grapholita molesta (assembly GCA_022674325.2). Taxonomy (NCBI): domain Eukaryota; kingdom Metazoa; phylum Arthropoda; class Insecta; order Lepidoptera; family Tortricidae; genus Grapholita; species Grapholita molesta. The sequence continues at coordinate 19,011,031 of CP053121.2, read as the reverse complement.
TGAACAGGGTGACCACCCTGTAAAAGTTTTTGCCGGCAATACGCACCAGCATCGTCCTATCCGCGATCTCGTCCTATCTCCCTCGATGTCACACGCCACGAAGCTCTTATGGCGCCCTAATTTGTATTCAACTTGTATGACAAGTAGCGAAAACCTGAGTAAAACCCTCTCAATGTCCGCTACGTTGCTACGGCAGTACGTATTCCTACAGCCTTGGTTCTACTCGAGTACCTCGTTTGGTACAGATAGTTTTTTCTATTGTATTTACTTACGTACAAATGCTAAGTGGTTTATTTTCTTTTTATACACCCTAAACTCATTCTGTTGATACCACAGGCCGACAGATGAATGACTAGGCGATTCAGGTACAGTCAGCAGCAAAAGTGGCTAAGCGTTTGAAGTGTCCAAAATGACCTACACGCGCTCTTATTCTCTTGACAATAGAGATGTGTTGACCTCATTTTGATCACCTCAAATGCTTAGTTACTTCTGCAGCTGACTGTACTTGAAAGGTTATTATATATTCGATTAAGTTTAAAGAAATAGTTTTCATACAGTCAGCATTAAATATTTCAGTATCGTATGAAGTAAAACCAAATTTTAAAACAACAGTTCTATATACAACAACATCATATTCCTCGCGCTGTCCCGTCATTTGCCACGGCTCATGGGGCCCTGGGGTCCGGTTGGCAATGAATCCCAGGGCTTTATACAATAACAATACAATAAATATTTTAGTACTTAAGTATTAACGGTGTGCAAAAACGGTTTAAGAAAGATTGCTTATACTTCAGCAATTTTGACGGATTTAGCTGTGTCCGTGTACTCCAATTGGTTAGGGGGTCAGCCGCGAAAGCTGGAGGAGATACGAGTTCAAATCCTGCCTCGAACCCCGGAGGACCTGGTCACTTTTTAGAAGCTTTTTAGTAAATATATGTCATCTATTTATATTTTAACCGGAAGTTTGTGTTGTACCTATTTCTGTGTTAAATAAAGCATTTATATAAAAAAAAAAGAAAACTGTTGTGAGATCAACCATATTAATAGTATCCTCTAGCTGCCCAAAGACCAATAAAAAGGTCTCCCATTGAATGCCATTTTGAATTTTAATTATGACAAACCATAGTTGCATTTGGCCTGGCAAGGTTTCATCTCTGGGCGGCTAGTAGGTATATAAGCGGATGAACGTTTAATTACATTTGCATTTCTTAATAACTAGTATTTTTTTTACCGTATTTTATTGCTGTTTTAAACTTTTGTATATCGGGTTAAACTTTTTACACTTTGCAGTATTGGAGTAGAATTTGAATTGTTACTCCGTGGTAAGTATTTGTACTTCATATAGCTATAATGGTTATTTGTAGCTTCCTCGTGTTGCGGGGACGATCTAACTACCCGTCGTGCGAGGACGCAGCTGTGCTCGACCCCTTGCCTTATATTTTATCTACATTAACCTTTTCCTTTTTCTATTTTATTTGCTTGGTGTGCGAGTTTAGACCTGTATTTTTTATTTTATTTTCCTCGAAAACTTTATTTAAAGTTTTGCATTGGACCTAAATATTTTTGTCGTCACTGTTGGTATAATTTTATTTGGATGTATAATATCGATATTCATTTTAACCTTAACAGATTGAAACTCTATTTTCCCATTAAAACTGATGTGCAAATTATATCAACAATCATCAAAATGTTGTGTTGGAAAATTGGAAGGAATTATTAAATGCTGATATTTCTGGTAATTAACATTAAAATTAACTTAATAACCCAATTATTATATCCTAATATTTTTGTTCAATGATTGGCATATTTTATAAAATATTAAGCGGATTTAAAAATTACACCAAAGTTCGTAGATATTTAATCCTTAACACGTTGATGGACAGTAAATGACGTCATCTGTCATAGACCATAGGAAACAAAAACATACGCGACGCCTATAGGCGTACTGTCCGCCAAAGTGTTAACTCTGTTACCTAGGTAACCCTGGATGGTGCAAGTGTGTATAGGTATAGGTAAGTACATAGTACCTCATCATTTTCCTCACGCTGTCCCGGCATTTTTCCAGGGCTCATGGGAGCGTAGCAACTGGGGACCGCTTGGCAACTAATCCCAGGGTTTGGCGTAGGCACTAGTTTTACGTTAGAGACTGCCATGTGTCCTGCCAACCCAGAGGGTAAACTAGGCCTTAAGGTATTAGTCCGGTTTGCGCACGATGTTTTTCTTCACCGAAAAGCGACTGGTCTGGTAAATATCAAATGATATTTCATACTTATATTCCGAAAAACTCTTTGATACAAGCCGAGGTTTGAACCTGCGACCTCCAAATTGCAAGTCGCACGCTCTTACTCTCTCTTAGGTAGCTACGTTATATCTATTAGCAAACAAGATAAATAATTATATTTGATATTTTTTTATTTTTCTCATATTTGCTTAAGTGACGTCGTTTAAGTTAACAATTTGAAGTTTAGAATTTAAAGTAAGAGATACGAAACTAAGTGCTTATTATACCCCTTATTAATTAAAGCAAGTGTTTAATATTCCACCTCTGACAGCTTAGAAGTAAAACAAAACCTTAGAGCGATTTGCACAATACCAACGAAATTGTGTGTTACCGCTAGTTATTTTTTCCTAAACATGGCTCAGAAACTACAATTTGTTTCAGGGGAGAGGTATATAAATCGAATGCATTAAAGACGATAATTTTAACGAAAACATGTTGAAACTTGAAAAGCATCTGCAACTCCCTAGTATTCCGACCGATTCGAATGTATTTAAGCCACAAAGCGGTTTGGCACCCCTTGTAAATAAGACAAAAACTGAGGAGTATCTCTAAACTAGACTCTTAAAGCACGTAACGTTTGGTGAAAGCCCCAAGTTAGGGCGATTGCACACGTGACGCAAGTGCGATGTATCGGGTGAACGATGTGCGATAAACACATATAAATGGTATGCAGTAGGGGATTATTGTAGTAATAATGTTTTTTTTTTTTAGTGAGGATAGGCCGAGTAGCGAACATCCGAGTCAAAAATAATACGCTGCTGGAAATGTTTATCTCTAACGGAACATGTACCTGCACGACGGTCGGAAAATCACGGTTTCTGAGTATTCGAAAAATATAATACATATTCTAAAAATTCTTGAATTTAATAAAAAAAATGTAATGATATCTGCAGTCTACTCTACACAAAGTAACTGCGCTGACGTTTGTGAAAACGCCAATTTATGTCTGACATTAAGTTGTTAATTTACTTAAGGTTAATTTATCCTTAATTTCGTAACTCTATTTCCAGTTCTTACAAATGGAATTTCGATTAATAAAATAATGAAAAATGAGAAGATTTGATTAAACATTTAAAAGTAATTAGAGTCCATATACGCAATAGTTGAGCAACTTGAATATTCATAATAAAAACCAATATAAAACTTCGACTACTGTTTCCGATGTCTACTGCAATAAGTCTCCATTCACATTACGGCGGTTATCCCGGACGAGTGCATTATGTGGTCGTGGAAATCTCCCGCCAAGCGGCTGTCTACCATACACCTATACTAGCACACACACGTACTCCATCTACTTGCCTTAATTACATATGTGCAGTATTATTACGTAGCGTAACGTAACTAAATATTGTCAATTGTTTTATATATACAGATTTCTAGTTACATCGATTTATTTGTACAATAAATACGAGTTAATAATTGAGAAATATGGCTTTCCACTGGTATAATAAAAAAAAATGGTTTGTTTGTTTGTTGGTTTTACGCCATTGATCGTAAAAATCCAAAAAATATATGATTAGCAAATTAACAAAAACTTTTCAATAATATTTTAAACAGGTTTTTTCTTATATTAACACTTGTTAGTCATTATTAATTATTGCCGCGCCATGTACTTAATATAGTTCTCAAGTTTTCCAACATTTAGTTCGGCTCATTTTGATACCAACAAACGCGCATTGAATTGAGGTAATAATCTGGAAATCTTTTCTGCAAACGCAGCCGATATTCTTAACTTTTTTCATAACCACATTTTAAGCAGTAAACGAAAAATGTAAGTGCCTTCAACTGACTAAAGTCGCCTTAAGCCTACATTAAAATGGGGGACCCAATAACTTGACCCTTCTTTCCATTTAGCGCAAATCCTTTAAAAACTGGGAGCGACGGCGGACTCTTGATTTAGATAACGACCGAGTAATGGCACGTCTTAGTTTAAGCGAGCGAGTTTACACAATCGACACGCGAAAAAAATCTATGCATTTAAAATTTGAATGTTAGACGGAGTAGAATGCAACCCACGTAAATTCAACGAGAACATCTGTGCTGCAGATATACCCGTCCATGTACAAAGTAAAAAAGATGGAACTTGTAATGATCACCATTTTTTATTGAATGAATAAAAATAGATAGAAAAATCCTCATTTCACATCTGACTTCAAGTCCCAGCTTTCAAACACACTTGGTTAAGTTAGACACACACTAACGCCAACATGTGGAATAAAATTTATGAAAACCCTTAAAGGCCGGCAACGCGCTTGTGACTCCCCTGGTGTTGCGGGTGCCCATGGGCGACGGTAATTGCTTACCATCAGGCAATCCGTCTGCTTGTTTGCCGCCTATGTCATTAAAAAAAAAACTTTTGATTTCAAAGGTTTAAAAGCATAGACCAAATCATGTCAAATTCTGTGCTGCAGACAAACCCTCTGCTCGTCGGTTGAATTCAGCACGCAGTGGCCCAAGTATGGAATCAAATTTAATAAACCTTATCACTTCAAAAGATTTACTTTTTACGGTGAAGTAAAAATCGCTCCGCTTACTACCGGCGCCAGCTCCTGCGCTGCAGACATGCCCTCAGCCCTCTGTGCCTCGGTTGAGAGTCAGCACGCTCGAGCCAATGTGTGGAATTGAATCTGCGATCGAACCTTTGCATTTTAAAGTACTAGCTGGAAATAAAACAAGTCCAGACATCCACGTATTTGCTAGTTTACAGGAATGTGAGATTGTAACTGGGCATTGTTCTCGTTACTAACATTCATTTACCTAATTTATTTTATACGCATATAATCATACAACACATACTTATTCACAGCTAGCTACTCTGCCTACGAAAAGTGTGGGCCTTAACTATTTATGTATTTAAGTATTTATGTTTATCTATCCGTGTTCGTCGTTTACAACCTACGTACCTAATTACAGCACAAGCCATGTTATTTAAGCTTACTGTATGTCTAGAAAGACTTATGAACAAGAGAGTGCTCCAAGGAATTGTTCGGGTTAATCCCTGCTGGTTCCTTCCGCCAGCGCTATAAACGACAACACTTCCATCATCACCACTTAGATGGTCAGCAGTCCTGCACTGTGCGTTTTTCTAGAAACTTCCTGCCTCGCATAGCAAAACTCTGTAATAAATTGTCGTGTGCCGTATTACCGGACCGATATGACATCTAAACCTTCAAGAAAACAGCGTATAGAGATCTTAAAGGTCGGCAACGTACTTGTGATTCCTCTGGTGTTGCGAGTGTCCATTTGTCTCCTATATCATTAAAAATGTCCCAAAATGTATATAATTAGCAGTAAAAACTCACCTTTCCCAACAATCAGTATAAGTAAACAGGATTAAAAACGAGACAGATGATACCATCGTAATAAAAGTTTATTTTGTTTATTTATTTAAACTTTCTTAAGACATAATAGGCCTATGTTTTCCGAAACATGTCGAGCGAGAAACTAAAACGTGACTAGAACCGTATTAATCGTTAATTAATAGTTTTAATCTTCAAATTCTGACTAACATAAACTAAGGAAGATCTAAAGCTTTTTACTATCCACTTGTGGTAGCAGAGATTATAGCATTCAGTAATACTGATTACGTATCTTACAAACTTAAACGAACTGAAGTACGAAGCCTGCTTAACACTAGCTGTTATAACATTACAGATATCAGTGTTCCCAAACTAGAAGTTAACCCCATATTTTAATAACAATAGCTTGAGTTATCAAAGCGAGTGACTTGTCTATCCTTTGATGCGCTGACCCTACTCAAGTGTGGGCCCGGTTTTATCGGCGCGCTCTCGCGGAAACTTATGTCTTTTTATGACAGAGTCATGCTTAGAGACTGCACATATCTAAATAGTCATTGAAAAAATCGTAAGTGGAAAGGTCAGAAAACCCAGGTACAACGCTAACTTAGATACCGTTCCTACAGTGCGAACCCCACGCCCGAGTCTTTCATTTCTCTTGTTAAAAAAATCGGTATATTTACCATATGAAATTACCTACTAATAATTATTCAAATAGACATTATGGAATGTTAAAACCGTGGACAAATGAATATAGTAAAGAATAGTTGTGGTCAGGTCTTGTTGGTCAGTCACGAATAGGAACTGAAGGTGCGCTCACTTTTTATTAAGTTTTAATTCATGAGGTTCCTATAAAGATATTATTTAACTAGTTAACATAAGTACAATACACTGTCGGTACACGTTAAGTACAATTCGATTATGCGCGTGTAATTATTTTCTATGACGTCTACAATATTTACTCGAATATCCGGCGCTCCGGTGACAGGAAATGGACCAAATCGTTTGTCGTGAATCTTTCAGGTGTACGCCGAAGTCATGGGCCATTAATAGCATTTAGGTAGTTTTCTGTAAAACAGGTAATTTAATTTACTAGTCTTCATTTAATCCAGAAATCAATAACCATATTAAAATAGTCACATGTAATTACTTTCTAGCTAGAAAGATTAGCTTGGTAGCGTTACTACAGTTTTTTAACACGAATTAACTGGTAGCCGAGCCCATAAAACTTGTTACTTCAACGACGCATACGTGGCTGTGTATAAACACATACATTGCCATCATAGGCGCCATTTATATTTCACCAAAAAAATTACAATTCTCCGGTTAGGCCAGTCAACAGCTCCGTCGTTCTGCACCCGTTATCTGTCAGCAGCGCACGGAAGCCTGTGAATAAATCCGTTCGACTACATTAAAACGTCACTCAAACTTTCGGAGAAAAATGCAACGCTTCAATACGTTACCCTTCCTATTGCCCTTCGCTAAATATTTAAAGTAAGAAGTCAGAACTACAAAATTATACTAGCTAAGTAAAATGTAGGTAGTACCTATGAATTTCTACAAGCGTGGCCGATTCTAAAACCATTATATTAAAATAATTATCTAACGACCAAATACATTCGTAGTCAAAAGAAAACCTGCTATTGGTTCTTGCTACTCATTAAACTAAGGCGGATACTGGGATAATTAATATGTATATGCAATAACTAAAATTACAATAAATAAATGAATTAGGTACTTACATCGTATTTCAATATAAAATGCGTTTGTTTCCATACAACCAGCGGATCATAAAATCAAAATTTAACCAACAAAGCGGGAAAACAAATTCAAAACTACTCTATAAATTCCAGTTTAGTAACTTTAAGATGAAATTAAACCGCACGAAAAGAAGACCAAGTTGGACACAGATTAGCATTTTATGGAAGTTTTCCTTTGAAACCTGAGCCACCTGAGTTCATCGAGTAACTATTAATCCTAAGCAAGTTTGCCCGTAAAACGAGATCACTTCTAAAGGCGATTCCCCATGAATCACGCCTGCCTGCGGTTTATCGAGTCAGTGCCTACGCTTTTCCCAACTGATGTTACAGCCATGTATGTCGGGGCCGTAGCCAAGATGACAATCGTTTATAGGAAACACGTTTATAAAAAAGATCACGTGACTTTTAGTTCGATCTGTCAATCCGATCTACTATGCAGACTACTACTAAAAACCAAATAATACAGGTATGAATTATTACTTCAGCTTTATTGTTTACAGGCACTGTTACAGGTCGAAAAAAACCTATAATTGTTGACATTACTTACTTTACTTAATTAGGTCCGGAAATATCACTATCTCGAGCGTTAAAGTTCATTTGATTGTAAATTCAAGTTCAAAAATAATTTGGTTGCTTTTTAACCATAAAAAAAACCGTTATGTAAATACCACTGGGTAAAATGTTGTTCAAACAGAATATAAAAAAAGTTCTGGGCGTAAAATGATACCAAAGGTTTATTTTTCTTGCTGGCCGATTTTATCTCAATAGTTCGTAATTATTTTTAAACTTTAACAAATATCGGCAAGAAGCAGGGTTATGATTATTACATATATGTTGACGTACCAAATTAATTAAAGATAGTATCTATTACAAAAAAATATATATAACTAATTATGTTTTTTTTTACTTTATTGTAACAAACACTAAACTCGTTAATATTAAGCAAAGTACCATGACCGGCAAAACTTCCATGACTAAGATAATTATCGTAAATAGCTAGTAAATATATAACTAAAATTGCCTGCAGTCATTACCTAGGCACATAAGTGTAAGAATGTATGGAAACATGGACACCATGTGCACATAACTTAAGCCCCTAGATATTTAATGAAAGTCAGCCATCTACGTGCAGCTAAAGACAGCGCTTACCCGCGAGCATATTAAACTTTGCTACTGATGCTTGATTAAAAACTGAAATATTATCTGAGAGAGCTGTGGCGCGATGTAATGAAAAATGTTTTCAGATAACACATTCAGAACATTTTTTTTGCACTTTTAAGTTCGTTAACTAGGTACTTACTTCTTCTATTGTATTTAAGGAGCAAAAAGTCACACATGTATGTACATATATTTATGGCCAACTACACATAAAACAATTGCTTGTCGTGTTCCTAATGACATGTAAGCAGCACTTAAGACGCGACAATTTCAATTGTTTGACTTCGTCGCCGTGTTTTAACGTTCTACAAACTCGTAAATTTGCTGGATACTGGCAGCATGCAAAAGCTATAAAGCTATTGTCTCTGGGTATGGGTGTTGAAACATATGGCGAGTGCTAGCGTGACGCGGCCTGATACAAAACGCAAAATATAAGCTAACAGTATGAGCGTAACCCCTGTGACCAGGCACTAATAAATAGCTGAGGCTTTATTAGTTTATTGATTGTTGAAAAACGCACCGCTGCTGGCGCGGCGCCTAATTACCCTCACTAATTACCGCGACGCGACATACAAACTGTGCATTCAGTACATTTTTTACTACACTTTGGAACTAACTGCAGGTTATTTGTGAAAGCAGTCTCTAACAATATAAATTATATAATTATTTGTTAATTTTACTTATTACACTTACACGTGTATATTAACAGTAAGTTACATTTGACATGAAGCGATAACTAATAATAGTAACGCAATATGGAAATTTTCACCACCCGGTAAAAAAAATTACATGACGTGATTACATTGGGTTAGTGTGTAATTTACTAGTAATCGTCACTATCAAAAATTCAACAAATTGCATGTTAATGAAAGCGCGCTTTCAATGTCTGGTATACCTATAATACATGTTGGCAAGTTAATGCCATCAACAGAATTGCAAATGCAGGCCAACATCCTGTTCGAACTAGTTCGTAATGGCAGTGTCACGTCAATTTCCTGTCTAATGCATTCTATTGTTATCAACCTCGTGCATGCTTATCAGTATCAATTAAAAGGTTCAACCGATTAATTTGGTACCAATGCAGTTCTAAGACAGTGATACCCAATTTTTTCAGATATTGCTAAATATGTACTGGAATTATCTGTAGAAGAGCACGACGCCTTCGAAACTCCACAGACTAGCAACATTTTATCAAAAAGGGTTTTTTAAAACTGAGGCAAAACTACTCAAAACAGGTGCAGAGGCATTTCGACAAGGCCGCCCGTCAGTGTCGTAGGGCGCACTAAGGGACAGCAACCCCATGGTGCCGTAAGGACTATTCACATTTAATGCAATCTAAAATTAACCTAAGTCATAAGTTTGGACTGTTAGCTGAGAAATCGGAGGCATGTCTATACACAACGGTATACTTATAAGTCTTATAACCCTTTAACGCCCAAAAGTCATTGTGGTCGTGCGTTCAAGCCTCCTCGCGGCTTGATTGTCCTAATGATTCTTGTTAAGACAAAAATACAAAAAGACTATGTTGTTGGGTGGTCATTATTGCATTGTAATTTTGAAGTTGCCCTATATAGGTATAAATATCGGTCAAGGGTAAAACCGGTACAAAGGAATAACGAGTATAGACACTAAATACTAGGACTGTGTAAGGACAAAATAGATATAGTATTTCAGATTACGAAAACCTAGAAAAAGATTTTTCACAGCTTGCAAAAAGTTGTTTCATTCTTTAAAACAGATACAAAGTTGCATTTTATACACAATAGTACAAAGTAATACTAATGTCATATAAATTATTTATTACTATTCGAGTGTTTTTATGATGTCAGCTGATTTGACTCTAAAACATTAAATAAATGAACAGCCACAGTAAATTCCTTCCTTCCTCACGGTAGTGAGGTGAAAAATAGTGTGTTTCAGCCAGTTGTGTTTCGCCAGCAAAGTGTGTTCCTCCTCGTACCTTGTAACCCTCCCAACGCTCAGGATTCCATTCTTTTAACCATCGTGATTCAATTTTGGAATCTTTCGCTAACTCGGGTCTCAATATTAGCACGAGAATGTAAATGCTAACTTGCACACTTGTATCTATATCTATATATCTATATATACATATATAAATAAAAATGAATTGCCGTTTGTTAGTCTCGCTAAAACTCGAGAACGGCTGAACCGATTTGGCTAATTTTGGTCTAGAAGTATTCATGGAAGTCCAGGGAAGGTTTAAACGGTGAAAAAGTATGCAAAAACTTCGAGTCCTAAAAAACGAAAATATTGTTCTCCCATACAAACTATATCAACTCAAAAAAACAGTAAGCGCCGCAGGATTTCATACATCTTACGCGTATTTGCCAAAATGGCTGCTTTCGCTCGAGAAAGGCGGAAGCGCCGCAGGATTTCATACATCTTCCGCTTTTTTGCGAGCAAAATAGGTATTCTATATTATTCCAGCACTGAAGACGTTAAGGCGATAGTTTCTTACAAATAGTTAATAATTTAGCCCTTATTCCCTGAGATATGGCTGTCAAAATCTCTATTGAATGACAAGAGACATGAGCTACATATAGTTTACATCATACATCCATAAAGGTCGGATTATCCCGTATTTACATTTAAAAGATGTAAAATAATGAATAATATGATGAACCTAATATACGGTACCTTTATGGTTGGCAAACTTGATATGTCATTCTGTCACAGTTTTGTCATTATAAAAACCATTATTACTGCACAAAAACATTATCTATTCTGATATGCCGAGGAAAGTGATACAAAGTTCACCGGGTCATCTAGTAACAAATAATTATTTCACTGTTTTGGTGGCGCAACACTTATAGAAAACCATTACGTGTTCCTAACCAGAATGCGAAACCGATTATGCCCTTAAACGAATTGCCATTAATTTTGTAACACCTTTGTATAGTAGATACAACGATTGTATAACCAAATAACATTAATAACAATACAATTCCGTTCATAGCGGAATACACTCCAAAAATAGCTTGACTGTTTTTTCTTTTTACCGCGTTTGAAACAAAGCGCTCAAATAACTCAGACATTTCCATACGTGGTGCTCCCCACTAACAAATCTAATTTGAACGTCCATCGTTACGTCCAACTTTTTGATAGAGGGTATTTGAAGCACCATTCGTGCTTGCAAAAGGAGTTTTTTGTGCCACAAACACGTACGCTGCGCTGTGGATAAAATGACAGAGACTTCAGAAAGATTTGGAGTACACGAGATTTTTTTAAGTTATTTATCACTAGATCCCGACACTTGGGGGTTAAATAAAACTTAACAATTTTTTTCCGTTTTGTCTTAAAGTTTACTGATAGACAATACCTTATAGAATTTATCGCCTCTTGTACCATAAGTTTATATTGGGCATTCAAAATTTTAAAAATAAAATTATTCTTATTAAAAATTCGAGACTATTAATTAAATATTCATGTCATTAATTTCAATTTCCATTTAAAACCGAATATATTTGTTTATCTTTTTACTATTTCTATATTAATTTCGCATCCTGCAGGTATGCTAAGGATTTTATTATATTCAAATAGCTAAATTGTGAAACGGTAGATTAATATCCATTCAATTGTCTAACAGTTGACTCCACACAAGTAACCTATATTCCAGGCGTATTCGGCTCTCATATATAATGGAGCCTCTAAATCCATTCCCCGATCCATTCGTAACCGTTCCGATACCCAGTGGAATTATTGAGTGAGTTCGCGACAATGCAGAGTAAGTCCACAAACTGTATCAACATTAATGTGCTAACAATTGATGCGGAGGTATTCTTTTCTTTTCTTTGCGGAGGTAGTCGGCATGCTATTTAATATTTAGGCTCTTGCACAACTACGCAAAAATGCGTAAAATAGTCGTAGTTAGGTATCCGTTGGCAATCAATACATAGGCACACCAAGGCCTTATACGGTGGTAGGTAGAAACTGTGTAAACTCCCTACGAGATTGCATTTTACTACGAATATATTAATATGTATACCCAAAGCAACTTACTGAATAAGGACATGTGAAACTTTGGAGAATCGGTGAAAAAATATTAAACTGATATAGCCAAAGGGTTGGTAATACATTCTCCTTGACTGTATGAGTACAGCATACATTTTGAAATTTCGTTAAAATCACGAGGATATTTCAGGTGAGATGGCAAATTTGCAAGGACGTTAGTTCCGCTGACTGATAAAAATAGATTGCAGCGAGAATAGTCGGATCGATGTAGCACAGTGCTGCCACGCACGTGCTGAAGCATGCTCCACTAATTCCGTTTCATTTGAATTTTATTAATATCTTCACATAATACATATATAATCTCATCGTCATACATTCTTTGTTAACGTTACACCAATGTCCCTACTTATGAGCGAGATTTCCATTTTTGAAGATATCTTCGGAAAGAAATCTGCTTCTGCTATCGAAGGACGTGCATTAATTCATAGAAAATAAAGTCTGTATAAAAAATATTTATACTTAGAGAGACAACACAAAATCAAGTTTTGATCTGAACCCGTAACAAAACAACACACCTCTTGGATAAACGCCAAACATCTTGAATACTTGCCATTTTTAATCTTCCCAAATTACCCATTAAAATGTTTCTATTTCTTATATAATGATTTCCATTCTACTCGAAAACGCTGACACAGAAATGGCCAGCCGCAGCCATCTCAAATCCCAAGTTTATTATTTGCTATAACATAACCACTATAACTTGACACGTCAACCCCCAAAATCGAGAACCGGGGTAGATTTAATGCGTAGTTTCATCGAGGTTACGTAGATCTAGGTAATGTGGTGCTTTATTTTGAATCCAGGTACAGTGACATTTGGCAGAGGTTCAACCCGAGCAAGGGTGGGTTTGCAGTATGTACGCTATGCAAATGTACTGAGGCGGTACAAGCGACAACCGCAAGAAGGGTTCCGCTATTTTACATTGAAGCATAAAGCCCATTGGGTGTCTAGGGAGGTTATATGCTTATCACATGAACATCATAACCATGATATGGGTATATCACTGTATCGCTACTTTTTCCTTGTGGCTAAACAACAGATATATGAATACTACTAGACCGCGTCCATATTGTGACCAATACTCATAAATTTCGAAAAATGAGCAAATGTAATAATATTTTTACTAACTGATCGCGACTCGTACGTTACTCGATACTACTAAGACGATACTCGTAAGTTCTTGTAACATAACCCGTCACTGTAACCTTTCGGGGGAGAAAATTTTGATACTTCCTCCCCTACAACACCTTTTCGGGTGAAAAGGTGTTGAAAGCGGTTGTTGTTACAGGTTCAAACTTTCATCACCGTTTAATGACTCGTTCACATAACGTTGAATCAGTCATCCAGTACATGTACAATTTTAATTTAAATGGATAAATAATTACTATAATCAATTAATCAGAAACAAACTAGATTTCTATACAAAAGCGCTCATGATTACAAGAACAACTATCTTAAACAAAACATATCTTACTTATTTTTCAAAACTTTAATATCGTAACTAGTTAATTCCGTCGGTAGCCTGTTCCTTACTCCACTTACTCCGGAGATTCCCAAAGCCGGTCTCCAGTTCACGCACTTTACGACCGTCGACGGAACTACGATAGCGATCCGTCATAATAAATGTAACTCGACTCGATTCATAATTAGTAGCTATTGATGCCAAGGGATTCCGGGGACGTCACGTAGTTGAGTCTGATGCTTGTTGGTAGGCCGGATGATGAATGTGTAAGCAGACTTAGAGGGCACATACAGTAATTTGTGGTAATCGATAAAGAGCAAATATTTGGGGAATATCTTGCCAGGATATCATAATATATTTGAACCTTTTTGTCTGAATCGTAGGTACTTTGTGGTTCCAATGACGCTAATGAAGTGTTTAGTCTAGAGATACAAGAAGATAGATAATTATAACCATGCGTTTAGGTCGTAAAATGGAGTAAGAATCAACGATAAAAAAATCATACTGCCTTCATGTTCGATATAGCTTATCAGAATTCTAGACCAGGTTTCCCAATCCCACATACTGTGTGTAAGTCTAATACGGGCGAAGAATAAAACCAGACATAGGATTTACCAGTATAATCATTAACGAAAAGGTATTTCTTTAATTTTACCTGTTATACATATGTAATTAATTTTTGTAAAATTTCTGAGCCGTAATGTACTGCGAACATTACGCGATATGAGCTTTTGAAACGAACTGTCAACGAGTGTTTAACTCGAGGGTGTTGTATTACATTGCGGGCCGATTTTTTTTATATGGATACATTTTTTATTGTAATTCTAAACCAAAGTTATCTAAATATATTTCTTATGTCCTATTCTACCCTCCGTTAAGAGATTCGCCCGTATAAGAATTACACACTGTATAGCCAACCAAATATAAATAGTCTAAAATAGAAGTTGCTAATGAAAACCTTTAGGCAGTATTACGTTAGTAGTTCGATTCCGAGTACATAAGTAATACCTAGGTAATTACATATAATCATATTGTTTGGTAGCATTTGCTACAAAATCAGGATTTATATTATAATTAGCCATAAAAATATAAACTACACCTACTTAATATTATAAATAGATTATGTTTTGTATACTTAGGTAGGTTATTTGGCAAACCCAACCTTCATAACCGAAAAGAAAACCACACAAGCAAGCTAAGAAATTAATAACAAAGCATTTCATATAAAAAGAAGAAAAGTCGAGGGTCGTATTATTTCAAACATTAAGACGAGAATATTGCCGCAGGCAATTTATGAGAGCAATGCGGAGCCTTATCTTGTGTATTAAAGATTTCATTAAATCATGCTGGGCAATAAAACAGTTTGATACCGCAGTTAGGTCCCGGGTCACTAAGTTAATGACGAGAGCTTGAGTACGCGTGTAAGGGAGTGACTGTAGGCGAGCCTCTTAATTTGCTAACCTAAAAGGTAATATTCAGGAAGCTGCCTAGAAATTACTTACTTGGTAGTAATTTATTTGCAATCGACATCGTGTTAAGAAAATTGACATTTTAGCGCACAATAGTTTGTAATAGTTTTTATGACAGCGTCGCCACAAGCCACTACAGGCAAGCCTCAGGCCATAAAATGTGTAGCACTACTAATATGAAAAATGAATAGGTGTGTATGTGTATGTTCTTTCTTGGGCAGGTAGGTATGTACTGTACTTTATGCTTGTTTATAAATTAAATCCCAAATCATGAAGTATATGTGACTGCGTTGTTCTAAAATACTCATTTAAAATTTCACGGTTATTACACATATACCACGAGGACAATGTCGTTCTAGAAACTTCGGAGGTACTTTTTAAAGCTAATATACGCGGTTAAATCCCGTTCATTTGTAATAATGCTTTGTTCTAATCATAAACGTGAAAAAAATAACAACTAATTATATAATCGTTATTGCTAATGGTTTAAAAAGTTCATCTCGATATTAGAAAGAGATTGCGAGCTTCTAAGAGATAAAATTCGGGTCAACCTAGTTAAGCGATTCTGAAAAATGGGTAATGAAATTTCACCTTTTATGAATACGAAAAGCCCCGAGGGCTTCAGAGTGAGCGTTTTCATTTTGCCAGGAAACCGATCTGACCAATGTAAAAGGAAATATTAATTTCTTGCTCACTTATTCGGTTACCAAGTTTCTGTTGAGGACAAAGAAATTAATTGAATATTTGAACTTGAATATTGTACCTGCCTCAAGCTAAATTTAATTAAATCTGATGAATACGGCATAGAATTAACAGTAGGTATGTACTTACTTCTTAAACATTATTTCAATTATTAGCAACTATAAAGCTAAATGACTCGTATATGTGAGTTTCCCAGAGTTTCTTAACTAGTTTTTATTAATACAATTACTCTTAAGTATCGCACATTATTATGAATATCTTTAGAAAGATACACGAAATATCCAAAGTACAAAAATGGGTGAGCAACGAAATAAAATAAATGTAAGTCACGTCAAAGAAACTCGTAGCACTAATTAATACGGGGCAAAATCCTCGGTCCCCGAGGGGCCCTCAGCCAAGACGCGCCGTGTAATAATTATCAATGGACCCTAAGGGCATAACCGTAAGCCCACCTTGGCACTTACCCAAACCTTTCTATTTGCATTCGCGAACTTTGCCGGACCCTTATGAGCTTTGTAGCGATTTTAATTTGCCATGGATCTGGCTTGTGTGGAACCGAATGCGGGTCCGCTATAGGACGGAGGGATCATTTCACGGGAATTAATTTTGCCTTCGTCGGTAGTTATTTTATATCACGTAATTGCCGTCTTGCCGATTTCATTTCGATAAATAATGAATAGTTAAATAAATATTCGTTAAGGTATATACGAATGAGTAAACAAATTACCTATAACACTGAATAGGTACATTATATTCTCCTGAATTACATCTCAGAGGGCCCACCATGAAAATCAAAGTTTGAAAATATCGGACGATTGTCTCTGTAACTCTAATTAGGTACACCTAAATGGGAGTAAAAAAGACTGATACGGCTATGTTTTTGCCAAAACTTAATTCACTGACAATATTTTTATTTTCCAAATAGACAGAAGAATACAATTGACATTAATATAATTTAGAGTAAATACTAGTCTTGCAGGTTTTGTAATAAAAATGTTACATTTTCCCTTCCCCGCCATCATGTTCTGAAAAACGCTTTTGGTAACTTTTTAGTCTGTAGATTTAACGTAGATTGTAATGGACGCATATCTTATTAATATATTTAATAATTTTACTAGCTCTATTAAACCTTCTCTTAAGAATTGCTCAGTAGTTCTCAGTAGGAAGACATTTAAGGCAATTAGGAGGATTCGTATTGTTATCCTAATGAACTAAATTTACAGCATGCCACTTTATAAAACATTTGTGTAGTGGTAGTTTGCTTGTAATTTCCCAAAAGTATCGTAGCTTTCGACAAACTCTTTCAAGACAATTTCATGTAGACGACCTTTTACATGGCTATACCTATATTTAACGACAAGATTTGGTTTTAACTAGACTGAAAATACATTTGCGTACTACTCAAGTTGTACAAATTTATTATATCTGTCATAAAAAACATCAAAATATAGTCAAGGTCATGGATATTCAGTCAGCTCAGTCAGGTCAGCTTGTAATTTTATTTCCTGACGTAAAAAAAGAATATTTTTATTTTATATTTTTTTTTTTGGACCCGGGTATGTCCTTAAACTACGTCCAACAATGAGAGGTAGGGCACAGCGAAGTACCATCACGCTTGAGTCTGGAGAAGCCCGACTGGGGAAGTACCTCCTCCTTACAGAAGACCACAGCCATAACAGCACTGCTACCTTTCTGGTATGTAGTGTTGTGTTCCTGATGGTGAATAAGGTTCCCAGAGCTCCAACCCACTTATAGGTCGGCAACGCGCTTGTGACTCCCTTGGTGTTGCGAGTGCCCATGGGCGACGGTTATTGCTTACCATCAGGCAATCCGTCTGCTCGTTTGCCACCTTTGTCATAAAAAAAATATATATATTTAATTGATAATTGCCTACGGGTTCTGTGGACTATGCTGTAACATCCGTAGCAGTCAAAACCAGGCATTTCTAATTATATCAGTGCCTAAGTATAATGCTAGAGCAAAGTTGGTTATCTCAGCATTTTATGCTATCTAGTAGTAGGAATAAGAATTAACTGCGGTTAACCATTAATAATAATATTAATAATATAACAGAATAGTTTTTTCGAGGATTCATTATATTCTTGTACTCTAGTTGTCGTGAAGTATTAGGATCGACATAATATTTAAGGTTGTTTTTATTTTTGTAATATTTGTTTCTAAGTTATTAGTTTATGAACTCACCTTGATGAACATAAAGGTTTCTTGATGGAACAGAACAAAATATAAGTACTCATAATAGAAATCAATAAATTCGTCTGTAAATAACGCCTGAATGAGAGAAACGTACCGAACCGTTGACCGCAGCGGTTAGCATTCTGCGTGCTTCGCTCTGCCCAAGGGAACCGGAGGGACGAACTTGCTAAATAATTCAGACCAAAGGCCTCACAATTGATAGTTAGCAATAAAAGGGTCTATTGAGATGTTTTGTTTGAATTTATTACGAAGAGTTTAAGGATAAAGTAAGATCTTGCCACGAAGCAGACAAATTAGCGATACCGCCTATTAATGATGTCAATAATAGGTACTTATTGGTTATGAAAGGCTAGATTATCAAAGATGAGGAATCTCGAATTCTGCGTTTTGCCTATGGCTGCCGATTATGGCTGTTACTTAATCGATCCATATCATAAGTGAAATATTGCTTGAGTTAAAATTACTTGCATAATTATGGTCTTATTTGCATCGTAATTTACAGTAGGTAATACCGACATTTTATTCTAGTCTGATATAGCATTCAATTTTGTACAGTCAAGGTCAAAGATCTCGAATCTACTATCTATATTATACTTTAAAATTGCCAAAATATGTACCCTTGTGTTTAGGACCATATATACATGTTTCGGCATTTTAACCGTACCTATCACTATCTTTGACCTAAACTGTAGGCACCTACATGTGAAAGGAATCGATTATTTTAGAGGAGAGGAAATCATTCACTAATTTCACTATATTCCAAATTTTCATACCACTGGCTGGGGTTTGGATACACAATATAAATTCCAATTACCGCTGAAAATGGCGCTAAGCTAGTGAAATACCACGACGATTTCCATTTGAAAACGAAACCTCGGCGCCACTCAATGCAAAGGTATTTTCCAATTACTCCACAATCCTTTCATTTTCCCCTAGCGGAAGATTTTATTAACTCCGTCTCTTTTTACACAGTTCTCAATAGCACAAGAGAGACAAGGAGAGACGAGCAGTTAAAGGTTTTGCGTCATCTCATGAGGCTGGCTTAATTTCTATCCGCCTGAAGCGAGTTCCGCGTACGCCATTCATTGGAAAATTGGAAAGGGAAATAAATACTCGTAATTTCATATTTTGGATTGATGGGCGGCTATTGTTCTTTACAAGTCTACCTACTGAATATATATTATAAATACTGTGAGATTGCAATATTTTTTCAATGTCATTGATATGTAATCCAATTCTATATAATGTTCAATATATAATCAATAAATACATTGCACTAGAACGTGAACCTTACCTGCATCGAAAATAATTGACACGTGCATGGTTCTTCAAATCAATGCCAAAAGTGCTACTTCCGAATATCACTTATCACTTTACAATTTTCCGGATAATTTTCTTTTGACTAATGATTGATAATCACTCAATATAAATATATGCATCGTTTACGAACTTAACGGTCACTAAATAAGGGTGACGGAAATGTCATGACAGTCGGCATGGAAGCCCAACATATATGTGCAAAGGATAAAACGGAGAGAGACAGTTGATGTAAGCATTTAAGCTATTATTAAGTTTCTATAAGCTGTGCCAAATAACATCAAAATAAAATGACCTGCCTAACATTTTTCCGCTTTAATAAAGTAGGTATCTGAACAAGTGTTGAGGTTCCTTTGATCGGCAGCGTCACTAGTATTGCAAGAACATGCACCCTCAAACAGTTGCGTCACATGAAGCGACGCTGAGTTTACTTTGACATCAAAATATCCCCAGCTGGAGGACACTCGAGCCTCTTACCGACTGCGGCGCTTCACCAATTGATCTGTCTCTTGTAAATGGCAATAATATGCTGCAAACACTGAAAATAGAAAGATACGAATATTTTTTGCTTACAGTTTCGTAGATAATTTGTGAGTATTTCATACACCTCATCTTGTGTTATAGTGTCTACCTAGAGGTGACACATAAATACTGTATTAAACCATATATTTTATCAGTTTAGCTAACTAGTTTTGTCTATTACAATCCCACCAACAGGCATACTCATCTTTAAACAAGCACTAATAAAAAAGATGTTAAAATCATTGAAGGGATGAAAACCGTAATAAATTGGATTCCGCTTGACTTTGATTACTAAAGGTTTACGAGAGTTTAAGGGGCGTTTTTAACACAAGTGTGCAATAGGGCTTTGAGGGCCATCAATCTTATCATAAAAGTTACACGAGAGGTATCATGTACGCTTAGTTTTATGAATCCTATTCACATTTACTGACTTTTTGCTATAATAAGTAAACAGTACGCTACATAGGTACCTACGTTTCGCTAAACTAAATTAGTACTTTTATAGGTATATCTAAACTTTTCATTCACGCCCAGTTACATATCGACAGTCAATGTGCATAACAGGAAATAACTACTTCCTTAACATTTCACACCTATTTTTTATAGCAAAGAAACGCAAAATCCATATTTTGTGAGTATGTGACATGAAATCCAATTGGGTTTAAATAACAGAGAGGTATTTATAGTTATAACACATTTACGTAAAGTATAAAATACCTGTCTCGCATATTGTCAGATAGGTGTTGATATTTCATACTTACGGAGAATCGCTGTACCTACCTATTATTCAGAAGCTCTAGTGTAAGTTTCTTATGACGTAAAAACCGTCTCTAACGCGTAAGTGATTTATATGGGTAACTCTAACGCGATGGTGACGTTTTGGGCTCTAATAGTCTTTCTCAATAAAATATCCCAACCACCGACCCAACAGGTAACCTACCTACCAACACCTACATCATACTATAGCCTTGCAAGCCCTTTGGTGATTCAAAATAATTAATAGTTAAAATAAACTTGGCAATAACGGGAGGTCATTTGCCTTACCATTAGGCCGTCTCAGAGCCAGTAGGAGCTGGGGCATGGGCTGACCGCCGTGAAACTTAATGCCACCTTGGTGAGTTTTCAATTAGGTTACATCTTAGTGTTGGGGTGCATTAGGACGCATCAACGAACAGTGCTTCTACGATAAACAGTGATGTCTGTTTATTGGGGGTCGGCTAGGACGAGGAGGTATTATCTTTTATCTCCTGTTCTGTTAGACATGTATCTCTATAAAGCCCACCATAAAATAAAGTTTTGTAGGGTTTCAATCTATTTTATAGTTTGTTTGTGTTTTTTTTTTTTTGTATAATCAATGGAACAAATATTTAATTATTATAATCAAATTACATTGAACGTACGAATGACGTACACCATACAAAGTACCGTACACATGAGTAGAATACTTATGGAATATCGAAGTCTAGTCACATTAATTACCTATACTCAGCCTATACTGACAATACCTGAATACGGAGAGATGTTCTATGTTCTATCCGCCGTATTCCGCCGTGTGATGCCGGCTGACTAGAATAGCACCACCCCAACTCCTCCCGCGGGGGTCGCAAGAAGCGACAAAGGGAAAAATCCTACGGACGGGCAGCAGCGTCCGTCGAAACCCAATCTACAGCTACTGCGGTCGCCAACCCGCCTGCCAAGCGTGGCGACTATGGCAACTACCCCCAAAATGATACAAGTCATATTTGAGGGAGGCCTATGTCCAGCAGTGGACTGCATACGGCTGAAATGTATGTACCTATGTATGTATGTAGTTCTATCCGATTTTACGATAAAACCGAGTTTATGTGACACTACAGTTATTGATGCCCTGTATGTAAAGTATTAAATAGAATATAAAATCTTATTACGCAAGTCTACTTCAGAAACGCGAATGTCAGGGCTCTCAAAATAAAGGGATTTTAAATAATTAACTTCTTCGTTTCCTTTTTGTTTCAAAAAGTTCAAAATCGATTGACCTAATAAAATGTTGTATCACATAATTGTGTTTACTTCCAAAGCCGTGGAGAAACAAACGGATTGGGCCTCTAAACCGGCTCTAATGAACTGAATGAATAAAACTCCAGAGAACTCATCTGTTTTTTCATGATACAGTCAGTCAGATTTGCTTGATTAAAATTATTTTTAGACCGTTTTTACCTTATCTACATTTGACCGCTTAGGGCCTATTTTAAATGCATTAAAATATAAAATAGAATTTAGAGTGAAGCAGCAGTTCAATTGTTGTTTCGTATTATCTCTCTCCTTCCCCGCGTTGCCATTTATCACAGGGTCCGCTTGCCAAGTAATCCTAGGATTTGGCATAGGCACTAGTTTCACGAAAGCGACTGCCATCTGACCTTCCAACCCATGTGAGATGTGTAAGAATGTTCTGTAATATTTATTTTCGTAGTGTGAAGAAATTAGGTAATTTATAAGAAACTTATCTTCACATGTTTCGAAACATAACCTTTAAAATTACTGAAACATTTTTTTTATTAAATTTGATTACCAGTATAAAACATGGATTAATGTTTCACCTGTACCCAGTGACAACCCTAAAGAGCGAGCTGATAAAATTGATGAAGTTCCGTCCTAAACAAACAGTACAGGCCTTTGAAAGGAAAAACTCTAAACAACAGACAGACCCACATTGCAATACTTACATAATATATATAGAACATGAACAAAGTTTACCTGACCTACAGAGCCGTGTCAAACTACATGACATGACAAATACAGAATGAAGTGTGTTCGATTGATTAAAAGCCGTACGCAGTTTGTTTTGGAATCTGCACGGAATCTGACCAACTTTTCGTTAGTATTTCAGAGCAATTTACAATAATACATTTCGATCCTAGTGAAAAAAAAATTTTTTTCGACGAGGGTGAAAGTTGGAGCCCGAGTGAAACGAGGGTGACAATCACCCGAGTCTTAAAGAAGTTTTTACACGTGTATCGAACCTAATTTTTCATAACAAGTGCCTTAAAAAGTGTAATTTATGCACGCGAAGCGTGCGCAAAGTACACTTTTTACGCACTAGTTAGGAAAAATTTATTTGAACAATATACTGCTACATTAATAAACATTAATAAGAAAATATTTTAAATATAAATTACATTAATAAAATCGTAATAATTTGGACTTGGTTTACTAAGTTTGCTCGGAAAAGTAAAGCTAATTATCGTTTTTTTATATTAAATAATGGTGTGCCAATATTACAAATGTACCTTAAAAAGTTGCGATAAAGATTGTTTATTGTTATTGTTTTTGTCTGTTGGTCATGTTGTGCCGGCTGACTAGAATTTATCCTCTCCCCATCTCACCTCACTCGGGTGTCACATGATGTCAGAGCCGACAAAGAGAAAAAACCGACGGGCGGGCAGCAGCTTCCGCCGAAGCCCAATCTACTGCCACAAGCCACTGCAATCGCCAACCCGCCTACCAAGCTTGGCAACTACCCACCAAGATGTTACAAGTCATATTTGGGTAACACCTATGTCTGCACCAGTGGACAATTTATTTAATGATTGAAATGAGAAATAATAGTATCCTTTGTATACTTGTAAGTTATAAGTTTATAATATTTAAGAACAATTTAATAGGTTCGTAATTGGTATAAGTAAACACAAATATTTCAATTTACAATACCGATTTTTTAATACGCTAAAGAATTTTCATGACAGCATTATAACCATAATTTCTTTTAACTATTCATTAAAATGGGTTCAAGTTCTATTGAATTAATTTAGACAAAGCGACCCCGTCTCATTATTACCAAAAATATCCAATGGAAAAATCTCCTTCAATCTCCGAATCTCGACGAAAAGGATTCATTTTCATAGAGGCATTAGGGATCCTTACTTACTTAATAATATTTCAGCGTTTTTTAAGCAGTATTGACTTGATTTTTACATTTCATTATGATGACAGGTTTGGCCTAATGCGTAGTGATGCTGCCTATGAAAGTCGATGGTCCTGGGTTCAAATCCCAGTAAGGACATTTATTTTTGTTATGGGCACAGATATCTGTTCCTGAGTCATGGGTGTTTCAAATATGTATTTAATTATTTGTAGATTATATATGTAGGTATATCGTTACCTGAGTACCCACAACACAAGCTTTCTTGAGTTTACCGTGGGGCTCAATCAATTTGTGTAAGAATGTCCTGTCATACCAGTTCAGAAAGGTAACGTAGATAGCGTTATATAGCCAGACCTGTTCGATGGAGAGAGATGCCATGATAGATCCCGCTTATTCATAAACATCTCACAAACTATGTTACAGTGTTACAGTAGTGACAGAATAAAAAGGACAAAATATAATTTAAACTATAACGCAATATACTGTATCAAAATCTAGCGTTTTTGAATTTTGAATGGTTAGTCGGTTCGAGTCAAGTATATAAGTTATACTAATTACAGTAATATGTTTTATGTGTTATATGTTTTTTTATTAATAATATTTATTTTTCGTTTGAGAAAATAAGTCTCACATGGACACAGTTTTACTGACCTTCACTCTACGCAACGCATCACATTTCTTTATAGTTATTTATTTTTCACCTTACCAGCTCCGAAAGAACTGATTTATATTTTAATAACAGATAGCAAAGTTGCATTTCATTCACAAGAGTGCAAAACTGCACTTTCATACAGTTAGTAGTAACTAATCGAGTGTTTTTTTGACTTTAGCTGATTGAATGTTCTTCTTTGAATGATTAGTGATGATGGATATCAATAATTTTGATTTCATTTTTAATGTTTTAGGGTTATTTTTTTTTCTCGTACGGATGAACACTAACTTTGCACCCTTGTAAAACACATAACTATTATTTTATCGTATTTGGTTCAAGTAAATTAATCGCTTGATCGATTTTAATCAACTTGTGTCACCTAAATAAGCTGTTTTAAGTTATTTATATCGATGCTGACATGTGTCAAATGTATTCTTATTAGGTTAATCCCATTTTCCCACCATATAATATATTTGAGAGACGCTAATGAATAAGTGGGTTAATACCTTTTCTCAAACATGCAATGAAATGTCTTCGTTACGTGCGTCATAATAGGCTTCGAAGTATCACGTTTAGGGCAGATCGACTCCAGAGGACAGGTAACGAATTTCATATAAAATTGAAGGCTTAGGCCGGGAAGTAATTTTTTTTTTAATTTTTATGTATACCTGGCGTCTGTGTTCATGAAGCCTGTTCAAACAGCTGAATTATATTTTTTTATCATTTTTAGTGACTAAATGATTAGCGGGCTAAAAAATAATCTCGCTTATTTCAGACGAAATGGTATGAAGAGATTTATTTTATTTATCATGTAAATGAATATTCATATCATCAGGTTATTACATTATTATATTTATTATTCATGCTCTCAATTTTAAAATTGTATTGGCAACACCAAACACTACTCCACGCATGCGCGTTTTTGAGTCAACCAATCACAGGACACTTTTACTTGTTTTAATAATGGCGGAATGGAAAAGTTTCTCGGCGTGTAAAACTCTGTTTATTAAGACTAAATAGTGGTAAATGGTGTGATTCAATGCTTTTGTGACTTAGATATAGTGTTACGGGTGTATAAAAATTGAATAATCTATTTTTGGTTTTATTTATCTATATTTTGTTATTGTGTACCGCCAAAGGCAGATGCCCTAGCGCCATCATTTAAAAGGTAAGTGAATTCTATTTTGGTGGTTTTTCTAAATGTTGTATATAGTAATTATAGCCAGACTATTTATGATAGTCATTAATTATTACATCGAAGGCAAAAATACTACAAAGCGGGATTGGAGGGAAAATTAAAAAACTTATGTCGTGAAGCTGTTTTGTTCAGTGGTATTTTTTTATTTATTTCATTGCATTAGTTTGAGAAAAGCACTATACATGCCTAGCCGTGAAAGGGTCTTGAAGGCTTCGTATACTATCCGGCCGACAACCCCCTTTTTCCCGGCGGCTGCAGTAATGTACTAATAAGTTAAGGTCTAATCTTAATCTATTTTATTTATATCATTTATATATGTTATGTGTTGTTTGAATAAAGTAGGTGATTCCATTAAGCCCCTAATTATAAAAATGGCGGACCATTATAATGGAATACAGGTGATGTTTGGCTTATTTTCGTAATTTTCGAATAAAATATTTAATTTAATTACTAATACATATAGGGATTGGTATTGAGTCAAACATCAACTAAAATTTACACAAGATTATGTAACTATTCCCTTAATTCATTAAAATTCAAAACTGCGGTACTCCCAGCAACGCAACTCGCGCTTGGCCGTTTTTAAACATTTTGTTGTAATGAATTGAATCGCGGGTAGTTTTTCGGCGGCCCGCAGCGTCTCCGGCCACTTCCGGTCTGGCCTGCGAATGATTTGCCGCTTCCTGTTTTCCACGGACTAGCGTTTAACGATACGCTTTGTGATGTACCTTTGTACACAGACCCTTATTTATTGCGTCTGGAGAAAACGATAAATGCTAACGGACTTCTAAAAGTTTTGTTTGTTTCTGCAAATGACGATTATTAATGATTGTATTACGTATAAGCAATGACTTAATTAAATGAAAATAATGTTTAAAAATGAAGACCGAAAATATTTAAAAGTAGCGCTATACTTTAAAGTTTTCATGCTTAAAGTTGCACATTTTTTTATCCCACGGCGCGACAGTCAGTCCCACTCAGACGCTCATCGGCCTTATGGCGATCATGATAGCGTTTGCTGTCTCATATGGTCTTGATATAGATAATTTTATGAGGTTAATAAGGTACCATTCAAAGTGGTAGTAGTTTTTACCGGTGACGTATATAAGTGCAGTGTAATGTGATTAAATAAATAAATAGATTTTTTATAGACTTCGGGCTCGCAGAAGTTTCATGCCTGGACCGACCCGCTCAGGTAAGAAAGGATTAGTCAAGGGCATAAACATATATATACACTTTTTCACATTATAGCAATGGCATGGGGATTAAAAGTGTATCCATATTTACGACCTGCTAGTAAACTAAGAAAAGCAGCCACGAGTACTATTGGCTACATAAACGTCAAACACATGCAAACCGACAGAATGGCAAAGTAAATAAGAATTTGAAGCAACAATGAGCAGTTCCCGGGCGAACACAGATAATCTAGTTTGTATCGTACGTGACCTCGCCTCGCCTCGCACCTAATTAATATAAACCCGCAAAATACTCGTACTGGGCCACTATTCCTATCTTTGTACCGAGTCCAACGCAAAAACAAACCATCGGGTTTATGGAATTTACAAACGGGGCTCAACCGTATATATAAACTTGATAAATTATATCCTCCTCCAGTCATGTTTAAGTGTCATGTGTAAAAACCGTGAAAGAGTAAATAATATTGAATTTTGCATTTGCATTTCTTTCCTCAATGTCAAACAACAACAACCACAACAAGGGAACATATGGGGCCAGCTTGGCTCTATTGTAAATGCGATAAAGTGCATGTTTAGATATTTATGACAGCTCTGATATGTCTAATGGCAACGGTACCTAATAACATATTGTTACGTATACGACGACCGGTCTGGCCTAATGGGTAGTGAACCTGCCTATGAAGCCGATGGTCCTGGGTTCTATTCCCAGTCAGGGCATTTATTTGTGTGATGAGATATTTGTTCCTGAGTCATGGGTGGTTTCTATGTATTTAAGTATTTATATGTATTTATGTATTATATATATCGTCGTCTAGTACCTACAACACAAGGCTTACTAAGCTTACAGTAGGACTAGGTCGATTTGTGTAAGATTGTCCCGAAATATTTATTTTATTATTTATTGTTTTGTATATGCAATTCCAGAATTTAATATCCTTTGATATACTTCCCATTCATTACACTATTTCCC
The DNA here is from genome assembly GCA_022674325.2 of Grapholita molesta. NCBI lineage: Eukaryota > Metazoa > Arthropoda > Insecta > Lepidoptera > Tortricidae > Grapholita > Grapholita molesta. Next base: position 18,982,901 of record CP053121.2, on the reverse strand, counting down.
ATAACGTTATACTACTTTTCTTGTACCCGTTTTTCACGTCGCTTTTGCCATCTTCAAGTTAAGACTCGTGTCGCTCAGAGAAGTGATGGGAATGATGCGCCTACTACGTTGGTACGGGTATAAATATGTTACTAGATACCCATGTCACGTAGATGCTCCGCCGTATTTATTAATCAGAAATTGATATGTTTTAATAAAGGAACCGGGGCCGCGTGTGCGCAAAAACGCACTCTATTTTTATTTGCAATATTTAAAAGAATTAAAAGCAGATTTTAGCTCTTGTATTGCTTTAATTCTAGGATCGTGACGAGCACCATATTATTAACCTCGTATATTCACTTAAAAATTACCTACGTTTCGTACCTACGCTATTACACATGACTCATGTCTAATCACACCGGCAAAGTGGTACCTAATGTAAAAACTAAAATAAGTTTTAGAGATAGCAAAATTTGCATTTCCAGATAGCAAAATTGCATTTTATTCACAAGTGAGCAAAGTAATTTCAAACAAATTTAGAATGTTTGTTTTGAGACCAGGATAGGACCAGGATATAGGTTTTTCCAATCCCCATTAAAACATTGGAACAGTGGGTAAAAAATATAAAACACGAGGAGCTATTTCAATAAGAATTATATTGATTAAAATCGGTTGAGCCGTTTTAAAGTCCGTTAACTTACAGAGGGCTAAATAGGGTGAACGTTAGCCAATAGTGCCAGTAACTACTGGCAGTAGGATATTTATACAATGCCGAATTATACATATACACACTTACGAATACCTGGCAATTACTTACATCTTGGTTAATTTCACTTTGTACAATCGCCATCAAATATATATAAGAGCAGCCAAGGTATTCAAAAATATCGGAGCATGTACGTAATCGCCTTGATATTAGAGGCATTGTTCCGATATTTGTGACAACATCCACAGCTCCGATATAGCTGATGGCGACTGTACCTACAATTGGCACGGCGAGAGTATGTTTGTATGAAAGGAACGCTCGTTTTTTTCCCTTCCTACTCAATACCGTTATTGTTCAATTATTATATTCCGTGCGGTCATCTCTCATCTTCATCCTTAACAGCTAATAATTGAAACCTAGACCCAAGGGGTTCCCAAAGTGTGCGCCGCGGCGCCCTGGTGCGCCGTGGAAAGTTCCGAAGGGCGCCGGGAGTCGGTCTATTATTATCTATGTACAACGACGATAGATTCATGTTGTGCATGTTTAATTTTTTTCTTACCTCCCTCTAACTAAACTAACCTAACCTGACTACTAATTATTTCTATCTACTATATCTTTTTGCAATAGCTAGGACCAGGGCGCCGTGACAAAATACTAATTTTGTAACTTCCCCGCAGGTTGAAAAAGATTGGGAATCCCTGACCTAGACTATGCGGCTAGTACTCTCTACGACACATTTATTCAGAACAATAATTAGACAGAAAACAAGAAAGTATATGATGTATTTGACAACCGGAGTGCATCTGGCTAGAGTAAATTGTAACGTGGACATAAACTGTCAATAAAAATGACTCCCTAAGAGTATGTCAACTATTCTGCAGTCGCAGTGTTCCTATTGGAAACAGGAAGACAATTATATTCTAGTGGAACGTGTAAAGCGAGTAGCTTTATTTTTTCTTCAAGGAATAGCATCAAAATTTAGAATTTGTTATATATTTAACTGAATAGCACCCTTCTGTCTGAAGGCACGTGTACTTATATAATCTCAGACGGCTATTAGAATACAATAGAATAGAATAATAATTAGTACAAATTAACACAAAAACAGCACAGGTCACACATCGTTTATAATGAATGATCGGTGGCAAGACTTTATGTCCAGAACTGTACGATAAAGTACAATTGCAAGTAAGCACTAATTGTGTGGATAGCGTGACATAAGCAGTAACAACGAAGAATTCGTCAATTTCTTCTCCATAATTTCAACCATCTTGTCGTGTGTGGGACTGAAAACCAGCGGTATCGCTGAGTGCCCAACCATTTCACTGCGTAATCTTGTGCCATACTTGCGATATTGTTAAATCTTTGTTTTTTTATCGTGTAATTTGTATTAAAACCGAATCCATCTTAAGAATCGAGGTGTTCATTCAAATAGTCAGAATAACATGCATGAACTAATAATAAATAAACGGATTGAATTTTATTAGCAAAACAATATATCATCACCATAAGTTAAAAATATCATTAGCGTTAAAATTCAAGACCTTTTCTAATAACTATTATCACCTTGGCTACGGTCCCTGATAAATTATTTGTGTCTGTGGCGAATGGGTACACAAAAAATCTGAGTTCCTACTCGTATTTCCAGCTTAATCTGTGTACTACGAAGGACTCGTAATCAACCAACTACATTCCCTGACACTTGGGCCGCCACATTACGTAACTCATAAAACACAAATCGCATTAGCAAAGGGTTGGGCAACTAAAGTTGACGCGAGCAGTAGCATTGTCACGGATGTGGTCTAAAGTACGATCGGAAAGCGACAATTATTTATAACGATGAGTTGTGGTCATATACGGTTCGTGTGATTGTAAGTTTAACACGTATTGCAGCGACATCGTATTGATCGACCCCTCAACATATCTGGTTAACTGGGAAGTTAAGTAAGTCCTGCAGCGAAGGTGTTAATTTTTTTTTTTTTATTTAAATAAGTTAATATGACATTACAGTAAAACCAATGCGTCATATAACCAAGTACATAATATAAAAAAAAAACATACAATAAAAACTATCTAGGTTTTGGCAACGCAGCAGTGGGGTTTCGTTGCACAGATAGAACTGGAGTAGAAATCGGCAGATTGCCCCGGAACCTCCGAAACACTACCCCCTTCGGCCAGAAGTCCGCGCTTTCAATGGTGTCCATAATAAAACATGTGGGATATAAGAACTTTATCATCTTAATGATAGTTTGATTATCTTATGCATTTATAGTAAAACTGATGATTTAAATGAGATAGTGGTAAATAGAAAAACTAATACTATCCATAGTGCAAATAATATAAAGAATATTTTCTTCGATCTAACCACAAGACAGGCGAAATAGTTATTTGTTCAACAAGAGAGGAAAGTTGTTTTTTCTTGCGAGTGTTTATTTTGAGTCCCGAGTAAGCGAAAGATTCTATAATTGAATCACGAGCGTAGCGAGTGATTCTAGTGTTAGAATCTTGAGCGTAGCGAGGCACTCAAAAACACGAGATGTAAAATAACTTTACTCTAGTGTGACACATACAACTTTTCACCTCACTAGTGAGAACATATTAAAGGTTAAATAAGTTGCCAAAAATGTCATTTTTAGTACAAGCTTTTATTGCCGACTGTACTTTTTTTCACACTCGTCATCTACTCTTCGAAAGGATTCTAATGAGCCTAAAACACCACGGGTTTATCTTGTGTATTTTAGGTGTTGCTTTTGCTACCTTCTGACTCCAGCATCAGATCAGATCAGTGGTACCATAATATAGCATTGTAACCGAAATTACATAAATTTGTGTGCTAAATTTCAGCTCAATCGGTTAAAGATGTCTGCTTCAAAATTGAGTTGCAAGATTCCACCCGGATAAATATACAAATACATACATCAAGTTAAATAAAATCTTGTAAAAAAATTAACATCAAGTTAACCACATTTAAGTTAAGTGTTTTATCTGCAACTGCACTGGCTTCATTACTTAATATTTTGTTAAAATAATTTTCATTTTAAAATATATGTACATTTCAAAATTATAATATTTGATTAATTTGTGAGGGTCCGAACGTGGTAGTGGTGTTAAGGGAGTCCATTATGTCCTATTGTAATAAATAGATACATATAAATACTTAAATACATAGAAAACACCCATGACTTAGGAACAAATATCTGTGCTCATCGCACAAATAAATGACCTGACTGGGATTCGAACCCGGGACCACCGGCTTCTTAGGCAGGGTCATTACCTACTAGGCCAGACCGGTCGTCAATTAAAAAGCTACTTTGTCTCACTCCCTGGAGTGACGAAAGTAGCAACTTTCCTCACTCTCTGAAAGTGAGGAAAGTAGCACTTTCCTCACTCCCTGGAGTGAGGAAAGTAAACATGTTCGAGCTGCTGAGGTGAAAATGGAATATTCTATTAAAAACACTCCCATATTAAATAGATATGTCATTTAGAATATTCATGTGATTCGGAAGTATGACCGGAAGACTGAATTGGCAATGTCCGTGCAAAATCACATTCCTCAGACATTCAGGATGTTCTTCTGTTTTTGGTATTAGATGGCGCAGCGTCTCTATTGATCTTATGATGAGTTATTTTGACAGGGTTAATCTGTCAACAAAATGTTAACTGTATGTAGACATTTGTTTATGACGCAATATGATCAGTCCATGGTTGTTGGATATAAATAATGAAAATGAAGTTCGCTAGATATGTACATAGATTTTCCGTTTTTACACATAGTACCAAATAGTACATATTTTCTTCAGTGTTGCCTGAACATGATCGTGTTCATTAGCCGCAGCTCACCGCCAGCAGCGCGGTCTCTCGTCCCCCAGGCTTCGTCGTAAGTGGTCGCGCGCTCGTAAACGTTTTACGACTCGCCTCCAGCGGCCGAGATTAAAATCATGCATTTATTTTATTCGTCATTATTCTAAAATTGCCTGGGGCTTCGTTAGGGCTCCCTTTAGAACATAAAATGACGTATGTACAGATGAAATTTCAACATGTTGAAGTCACTCTGAATCAGGTCCAAAAACTGCTGCGAGATAGTACCGATACGTTGTAAACACGGCGAAATGTATTTTTCACCTCAGCAGCTCGAACATGTCTACTTTCCTCACTCCAGGGAGTGAGGAAAGTGCGACTTTCCTCACTTTCAGAGAGTGAGGAAAGTTGCTACTTTCGTCACTCCAGGGAGTGAGACAAAGTAGCTTTTTAATTGACGACCGGTCTGGCCTACTAGGTTATGACCCTGCCTAAGAAGCCAGTGGTCCCGGGTTCGAATGCTAGTCAGGCCATTTATTTGTGTGATGAGCACAGATATTTGTTCCTAAGTCATGGGTATTTTCTATCTAAGTATTTATATGAATATATTTATTATAATAGGACATAATGGAGTCCCTTAACACCACTAACACTTTCGGTCCCTCACAAATGAATCAAATATTATAATTTAACCAAAATATTAAGTAATGAAGCCAGTGCAGTTGCAGATAAAACACTTAAATGAGTGTGGTTAACTTGATGTTCATTTTTTACAAGATTTTATTTAACTTTATGTATGTATTTTTATATTTATCCGGATGAAATCTTACAACTCAATTTTGAAGCAGACGTCTTTAACCGATTGAGCTGAAATTTAACACACTTATGTAATTTCGGTTACAATGCAATATTATGGTACCACTGATCTGATCTGATGCTGGAGTCAGAAGGTAGCAAAAGCAACTCCTAAAATACACAAGATAAACCCGTGGTGTTTTAGGCTCATTAGAATCCTTTCGAAGAGTAGATGACGATTGTGAAAAAGTACAGTCGGCAATAAAAGCTTGTACTAAAAATGACATTTTTGGCAACTTATTTAACCTTTAATATGTTCTCACTACTGAGGTGAAAAGTTGTATGTGTCACACTAGAGTAAAGTTATTTTACATCTCGTGTTTTTGAGTGCCTCGCTACGCTCAAGATTCTAACACTAGAATCACTCGCTACGCTCGTGATTCAATTATAGAATCTTTCGCTTACTCGGGACTCAAAATTAACACTCGCAAGAAAAAACAACTTTCCTCTCTTGTTGCACAAATAACTATTTTCAGAGAGCGGCATGATCCCCTAAGGTATAAAGTGTAACAAGAAAATAAAAATAATATCTTTGTGTACATGGGCAAAACCATTCCCTGCCTACATCTTGTATTTCTGGAAATAGAATAGTACCCTATAATCTTTTTCAGCTAGCATACTGAGTGTGACACATGATTTTTTTACATTTCATACAAACACTGTTACAGACTAAACTTCAACTAAAATGTAAGAAAAACATTGGCTGCCATTAAATTAATTTCCATTCATATTGCCAGCCTCCCTATCGTCCGTCCACGGTATTTCTGCTCTCATAGGTAAAATCATGTCTCTTAGACTACGAAGCAGCAGACCTGATGGAGGCCAGAAACGGTTAGTTGATGGTTTGTCCAGGATAAAGATTTCCTCAAAATTATATGTTCAACGGAGCTGGGACGACGCTCTATTTAAAATCGCGCCGGTCTCTTCTCTTGCCATCGTTGTCGTACCGGCCGTCCTCAAACGGCGCGGGCGACCTTAGTTCCTTGGCAGATGGGACGGGTGCTGGTCTGGGACCTTACTTGTGTGGACACACTAGCACCGTCCCATCTACCAAGAACCTCTTCAAGGTCTAGCGCGGCGGCGGAGGCGGCCGAGTCTTATAAAGGTTTATAAATTCCTGGATATCGGTCGGCAATACCACTTTTTGGCATTCGGGGTTTTTTTTCGAGGAGTTGAAAATTAAAGTAATAGATACCACGGGGCTGGCAGCTGTCTCTCGCAGCATATTAGCGTTGCCATCAATATATATATATATATATTTTTTTTTTTTTTTTATTGAAAGATAATTACTTTACAAAAGATTAATTACAATAACGGTTACAATTTTTCTTAATGGTATCGTTAAACCGATGTGGTTTGTCTCGATACCACAATGTGTTTAACTTAATTATTGTGTTTAAATATTCTTTGGTACAACAGTATGTGATTGTTGAGAAGGAAAATTCCAAATAGTTGAATAATTACAAGGTAAAGCGTTTTACGCAATACATGTATTTGCATTTTCATTTCACGACATAAAAATATGATCATAATTGTCATTGCACAATTTATCGATTATCGAAATACTATGATGAGAAATTGATTAGCCTCTTCACTTAATTTAAAATTCGGTCACACGCAAAATGCTAGCTGAAAAAGACTAATAATAAGTACATATCTACAATTATACGAAAGCTTCTTGAGTTTACAAAATCTAGTAGAATCGACACTAAAACACTAACTAAGACTAACTTATACAATTACGTAACAATAATGAGATATTAAACTAACACTGAGTACAACGTAAAAGCATCAAACTGAATGTGTCTGTTATTGTGTTGCTTAGTGTATTCCAGTGCTAACTTTAGACTGCGTTTAGAACTGTAGCAAAACTAATTAGGTAGCTATTTTAAACTCGTAATGCTAGTTTAAAATGCATTGAGCTTCGCCCCGGACTTTTAAAGTTTGTGCACAGACTTTGTGAGTTTAAAAGCCAAGCCTGCTAAGTCAATATTTGCCATATATCTTTCGATGCAAAAAAAGATTATCAATTACATTTATTTCTTATTTATAAAAAGCCTAAGAAAATAAACTATTAATGGGCAAATGATCTTTTCACCTCACTCGCTAGGAAAACCTTTCTTTATAGCGCGAAATCTGCGTGGAAAAGCCTATTTTATCCGCTAGCGTGGAAAAGTCATTCGAATTTCGAAGCCGATGATTGTAATTCTCTGTGGTGCATGTAACTTTTTTTTAAGTATAAAACTCCTTCAACGCGTGACTGGGGCGCTACCGCGAAAAACGATATTCGTAAATTTCGGACGATTGTCTCTGTCACTTTCATTGGAGTAAAGAGAAAGATGCTCGCAATATACGAACTTCGACGTTCGCAGTACCGCGGTGAGTTCATAATAACCATAGATAATAACCAATCAGAAACATGTTTATGATTACAGATTTTTAACTTTTTTATTTTTACCTACACTTTATTTTATGTCAAATAGGTTTTATTATATATACGAGGTAATAGTATTTCAGTTAATTTACCTATTTTGACTAATTAATCCATTAAATAAAACACGATTTCAATGTTTATTTGATAAGGAAATGCACCTTTGCACTTTTGCACCTGGAGTGACGCGGGGCAAGTTATTTGACTAAATATGATTGTATTCGTTTTTTGTGTATTATTGTATTTTTTAATGTATATTAAATTGTGTAAGTTAGTTATAAATGTTACAACGTTATTAATTACAATTTTTTATAAAGAAATTGAAATATAGGTTTACTTAACATTGTAATTTCTGAACGCAACCGAAAAAAATTTTTTTTTAAGTTTTAAGTTATCACAATTCACGTAAATTTGTCGGATTTGTCCTGTGCTAAGCTCTTTGAACTCAACGTATGAACTATAAAAATTAATGATTCTAGTAGCGATGCCGATATGATTTCCCTGAAAAATCGCGCGATAAGTTTTGTTTTATTGTTTTTCTTACCGCTCGAATTATCCTCGCTGAAGTGAGGTGAAAAGTTGTGTGTTCCGCAAGACTACAAAATTATTTGGCGTCTCGTGTCTTGAAAGCCTCGCTACGCTCAGGAATCTATCTTTGAACCATTCGCTTCACTCATGGTTCAATCTTAGCTTCCTTCGCTTGCTCAGCTTTCAATTTCAACACTAGCGCCAAATAACCACTTTGCAGCCTTGCATAACAAATAACTATTTACGTGTCACTCATTGCCACTGTCTTATGGACAACTTTATAGGTCCTGATTTTGTTACAACTTACTAACCATCTACAACGCAGTATAAAATTCGTTAAAAAAATACTATGTACGTCCCCAGGGAGACGGGACAAAATAATAAAAAGAAAAAGTTGATCCACCATTACATTTTTTCTTATTCTGTTAAAATTAGCTGTATGGATGTGGTTTTACTGATGTTCGTTTTTTTCTAAGGTCTATAATATTGATGAAATTTGTTGGCCGAAATATGTGAACGCGACCTTCTAAAAGTGTAATTAAGACCATGTATTTTCGGCTAGTAAATTTAGACCTTGACCATACTGCTTCGCTAAAAGCAAAATGATTGATATTCGTGTTTTCCCTTTAATATATTCCTACTTATACAATTCATTCTTTTCCAAGAAGGTAACGTGATAAATAAGGTTAAAGCTGATTCTCGATTAATTCACGTACCTACCTACTCAAATATTCATTAATGGTTTTCATTAAAGTTTTTTTTTGTTATATATAGTTCTGTGTTACACGACACCTATATTTAGGGTACTTAGGGTAATTATTAATTATAATGAAATAGTCACGTACACTGTTAGATCCAGGATTCGTCGCCATTATCCCCTTGATATCTTCATCACCATGTCGAATTTGATGCATGGGTTAGCCGCAACGTGAGCTGTCACGACGTGCTCATAATATCAATTATAGGTATTTCATCGCAAAGGAACTATTTTAGATTATCAACCGCAAACTAGGTACCATTAAATGGGAATTACGCCTTAATCTTAAATTAGAGAATAAGAATGAATATATGAATAAATTCAAAAGTCGCTCGCCTACCTACATCTCGCGGTCACAGGCTTTTCCTGAAAAGCGCTCACCGACAGCCATAGATCTAGTCCGGACGTTGCTTGCGTCATGGTAGCATTAAATTCCTCGACAACCACTACTTCTGGTCACAATCAAAATTATAAAGATTCTGGGTTCTGCATTGATATTAAATTTTAAGGGCATGACATTATTTGGCATAATAAGTTCTCGATCGACTTAATTTTTCATGTAGCAATAAAATTACGAGACTAGGTCGGCGATAGGTGTTATCATACATAAGAGAGTGGTAATAGAATCTATTGACCATAGACCATAGATTATGGCATAGTACCGCTGGCATAAAACATATCCTCATTTCCTTCCTACGTAAGCTTCCTTCGTACCTAAGTTATAAATTAACAAGCGAAGCAATACTTATCAAATAGATAAATGCCCTGTGGTTGACTGGTTGAGAATGCCATTATGCATTAAGTCCGCCATTTGTACATTATCTGTATTGTATTTTGTGCAATAAAGTTTTAAATAAATGCATTGATTTCTTTCATTTTAGAATGGAGTCTGGAACACAGTAAACTCTATAACGGAAATTTAACATTCATTTTTTAAATTAATAACAGGGCAGGGCACATGTAATTAGCCCTGCGTTGATGTACAATTAAGAAGAGAGAAGTACGTGTTGATTTGATACTCATTCGCGCGCACTTACCATCTCTCCTGCATCGATACAAACGCCCTTTAGCGTCGTGCCTGTAAAAATACAAACACATTACTTTAATCAATTGTGAGTATGCAAAGGCCTACAGGCTGCAACTGACTACGCCTAAGTATCGTGTGTGTTGTAGATACACACAGCGCGCGTCGAAGGACTAATAAAAAAACGTGGTAAGCTTTAGCTGTTAGACTAAGCGCGCTATTGCATGCTATCAAATAAGATTTCGAATGTGACATGTTCACACCTTCGCTGCGGCAATTAGTTAACATAGCAATTAACCATATATGTACGCAGTCAAATGAACCCCGTACCGCAGTTAAGGAAGTTGAACTAGCAACTCGGTAAGCAATGGAAATGACGCTACTGAGAGCAAGAAGTCAGTGTTCGGGTGCATTCCTGCCCCGCTAATATTAGAGCGATGCGGTTAATAAGAACAAGAATAGATGAAATCTCACCGTGTAAGGGTGTCGTGTGTCCATTAGTCTTGTTGACGTGGTGATGAAAATATTTATAAATAGTTATCCTCGTTATAATTTATCTTATTCGAAAGATATGAACGCTACGCATTATTTTTAGTGTACAGTATTGAAGCACAAAATATAAAGTAGGTACTTATACTTAAAAACACATTAATAAAATAACCCTTCTTCGGCACTTGCGTAAAAATAAAAAGCATTGCTCTTTTGTATTGATTTATTTGAAATTATATAGGCATCTACGGCAATTGGACACCTACTCAGTAGATGAAACATATAATCAGTAGGTACTTTTTAATGTTGGTCAAATAACAGGTACCTACCTAATCGTCGGTGCATCTAATATAATTTAGTCTCGATGTGCATTTTTTTTGTTATGTTATTAAGTATCTCAAGATTGATAAAGTTGTTATATGGCGCTGAACAGATTAAAGGCACGTTGGTAGGGGCAGTGTGCGAGGCTGCACATTTTTCATCATTACTCAGCAATAAGCGGGTTAGTTTTTCAACGTCTGCGTCGCGAACGATATATTTCTCTTAATAGTTTATTAGTGCTATCAGTGGCAGATGTGTGATTAAATCCTATATTAATTGAAATATCACAACATACTAATTGTATAAAAGCGGGTAACTCACGTTTTATAAGTCGAATATTGCTCGACATGTTTCACTCCGTAACGAGGAGCATAATCATGAGCCATTCGCGTTGGCTAACCGACGCAGTCTGCGTCCCTGCGACCCGCTTTTATACAATTAATATGTGTCAATTTCAGGATAGTTTTGTGTTTAAAATATCACAACACATCTTCATTTCATTCTAATCCAAAACGTTTTTGTCTTTCCTGTAATCGTTATAATAGTTATAGGATTGAACAGAAGACTATGTTTATGCGCGTTAGAAATCTTTCTAAAATTACAGCTGCGATCCCTTAACGTTGGTTATGGGCACAGAAAAGTCGTAAACAAAATTTAGTTATTGATCCAATTAGTTTGTCCATATTTCAGAACACAGGGGTTTAAAAATGAAAATCTGTAAAACCACCGTCATCGTCACGACCTGTAAAGAACTGCTTGACATATTGTTTTTCATATCCTTAAAAGCAGTGTCTCATTTGAACCTCTCATTGTTGGATTAAACGTAGGTATACCCTGCTTAATATATATGTAATATGTAATGTCTAGCGTTCTTGTTGAGTTGCACACTTTGCAATTGCCATAATGTAGAAATGATACCAAATGACGAATTAGGACAATCGAGATTATGTAACCCAATATGGAACCGAATTTTGGCTCGCTCTACAAAATAAATTGTCGTAAAAAATCTTATGCCATTTTCTTTTCTCGTAGAAGTTTAACATAACAAAGTAGTCATATTGTTAGCAACAGTGGGGTTACCACTGCTAAAAGAACTGCTGCGACATTATAATAAAGAGTTAGATTTAATGTTGTTATCTTCACTTCAGGGCAACCTGCCAAGCAAGGCCGCAATATGTAAATGGGGAACAGTATATTAATATAATGCAAATACTGCATTCTTAGCGCAACTTTGATGATAATCGGAAGTTTTTTAACTAAATGGTTCGAATCCTAGCTGGGGCCTTCATTTTCGTGTTTATGAAATTTATTTATTTACAGGATATGAAGTTAATTATATCCTTCAAATATTACGGACCTCCCGAAAATTAGAATTTTTGGATATTCGGCTCTTGGTGTTAAAATAAATTAATTTGAGAATGGACATTATAAACAGGTAGGATGAAATCTTAAGATTTGGAACATAGTTTACTTTTAATACACTTTGATATCACGAAGATGATATCACGAAGATGATATCACGATGATGATATCACGATGATGAGAGAACTCCACAATGTAAGTTTTTATTTTGATTTGACCTTTGAAAGTATGAAAATAGGGTTGTGCTTAACATTTACTACGCAGGCGAAGACAAGTTAGATGTCACGTCATTCTGTTTTTGCAATAAAGTTTTAGGCGAAAGATCTTAATTTCTTTAAGGTTTTTATAATTTCTGTATTTCAGTTTTTTATACTCGTATGTATAAGGTGAGTTGAAATAAAAAACTGATACATAACAGACGGACTGCTAGGCGGACAGGTGGGATGACTAACGTGGTGTGAACTATTAGAACTCCTACTTAACTTCGGGACGCTAAAAAGATATCAAAATTAATATTGTGGAAACCAGGTTATGTTATGTCAATTTATCTGAAACTTTCATACATCAGAGTCAATTTGGAAAATTCGTTGTTGTATCGGTTACACAGTCAAGATACTGATTATTCCAGTTTTACTGTGATAGCGTTTTCATGCATTTCGCTGGCAAACGGGTCAACAATCTGCAATTATATCCGAAATAGTTGCGGAGAACACTTCGTGGAAATTGTATTTTTATTAGATAGGGGCGAATGACCGGTGAAAACATTCACTTTCTCGTGCTTCACTTTTTTTATTAAAGTAAGACACGTGACACAAGACATTTTTACAAGCCTCAGCTCACACCATCGACTCAGACGGCTACCATACCATGGAGTTTTTGAAAAAAATAAGTTTAACCTGTACTCTGTGTGTTTTTCTGGAATTTCCTACATTAAAAAGATCACTGCGTGAACCGATCAACGCACGGCGGATAAAGCTAGCGACTTTTTTTCGAATTTTATTACAGAAGTCAATAAACTTATCCTCCTAACCCCTAACAACAAATTATTAATATTGTCTTCGGTTGCCGCGATAATTACTCATGAAATAAAACAACTAAAACGGATTAAATCGCGTATAAATACTAATTTAAATTTTATCCCGACGTTTCGAACCCTTTAGCAGCGTTCGTGGTCATCGGGTGGACTGAGGAAAAATATTAATTTACCTCCATCCTCAAAAAATTACAAAATGGTTCGCGGCAGGTTTCCAGTCAAGTACGAAGCCTCAATACCTAAGTTTCTGTACCGGCGGAAGTTTAAATTAGTATACGCGATTTAATCCGTTTTAGTTGTTTTATTTCATCAACAAATTATTAATTTTGAAAACTGTTCCACGTCAGTACGTACAGCAAAAGGTGCAAATTACAAATGTTAACCTAAAAATAGCCGCTTTCTAATGAACTGCCGACAGCGATAAGGAATGAATGGACAGACAAGATCCACCGTTGTCGTTAATGAGGACAAACAAATAATCTAACATTTCCCTCTAGAAAGGTATGAATTTAGTATAAAAATTCCGTCTGTTACGACCTTATGCACGGGAGAGATAGATAACGCGTAGTTCGCGTAGATATTCAAGCTAACTTATTAATTATTAGGATGTATTTTTGTTATGAAGCTGCTAATATTGTTTGTAGACCATAACTAAAATATCACAACAACACAAAAGTGATCCAAATTTATGTCGTAATGGTTCCGTACTTTTGCCATTTATTACGTAAGTGGCAATTTTATTGAAATCTTTAGAGCTGTTCAAGAATCCGACTAAAATTCAACCTAATATAACACAAATATTATTTAAAAAAATTGACGAATAAAACAACAAAGACGAAGATATATTACCTGTAAATAAAATGTTACAACAGTTAATCACAATATTTAAACCACTTAGCAGCAGGCTATAAATTAAATCACAGCAAATATTTAGTGAAACATAGCTATTTAGGATAAGTAGTTTAAGCCGTTATAAACCCATACGACAGTCGGGAGTTTACATTCCAGGGCGTTGCAGCAACTTTCCTGCGCGTACGCTTTCCACATTAATCTGTTTATTTCCGTTGGCTTTTATTGCCTGCTGCTGCGATGTCCTACGAAAGCTTGCTAGCGTAGCAAAGCGGGAGCGGTTTAAGAGGAAATGTAACATCGCGATCGCGATCCGCCGGTACAGAAACTTAGATATTAAGGCTTCGTACTTGACTGGAAACCTGCCGTGAACCATTTTGTTCATTTATGCCTCGATTTGGCTGTTTATCGCTCGTGTACGCATGATAAAAGGAGATATACATCATCCAGGTTTCTACATCTCTCACGAATATAGGGGCTTGGTTTACCTGCTTATAGATAAACACCTTACAATCACTTTATCAACAACGGCAATAAGTAAAATGTCAACACATGTAAGTGTGCATTTATAGAGCGGTGTTCAAACTTAAGTAATAAGGAACTCTGAAATCGCGTACTGTGCTCAAGCCCAAAATCGCGTTCCGCTCCTCACTTTGTTCGGAACTTTAATGGGTCATTCCCTATTAGTGTCGCATACAGCGCAGCGAGATGCGGACGTGCGTTTTGGGAGTGGTGCTGTTGGTCGCCTGCGCGCGCGCCATCACGCGGGACCAGCTCTACCCGTACGGGCAAGGGTTGGACCGGCAGCTACAGAAGGGTGCGACGGTAGAAAGCCCGGAAGTGCGCCTGAGAGTACCCGTTGTGTTTTACGGGGAGACGTACGATTCAATTTTCGTAAGTTTTTATTTACATTTTCTTCTAAGCGCCTTTGGACTTTCCTGACGCAAGTTTACTTCTCACTGAAAGATTTTGTCTACTAAAAATATGCAAATTAAAATCATCGATTAAAATTAAGGATCAATCTCTTTTATATGCGAAACTCTCTCGTTTGTTTTAATTAGATGACATAGTTATTATTTATTTTTTTATGTTTTGGTTTGATATGAAGTATGGTTAAATATGGCTATTCTTAAATAGCTCAAAATTTTGAAAGAGCATATCACAATGACACAAATAAACACATGGAATCACATTTTCAGATACGGACAGTTATAACAGGCGATCGGGCAGCCTTTTATTAAATAATCTAGAAAATAAGAATGCAACATATTTATTCTGTTAAAATTTGACTGGAATAAAATACCCTTTGTGGAGAATGCAAGTACTACACAACTGGGCCACTCTAGATAGATCAACCTAAGCTATCTTTTGTAAACATTCACGTCCTCTTTATAGTCGGTTAACAAATTTCCTTATGCAACAATCCAACGCTGTGTATTATATTATATTACCATTTTTCTTATATGTATATGATGCAATCACAACGAGTTTATTAATAAGAAAAGTTAGGAGCTTAAACATTTTATTCTTAAACTGAGCAAGATTTTTAAAATATTCTGTGTACCTATGTAATAAAAAAATATTAAATTATTGGAACAACGTTTCTTTGCGGAAGTTAACGATAATTCGGATATATATATTACTTTTCTATTCCGCTATTTAATAACTTAACTGTTGTTGAGTCCCAACCCGTTATAGTTAATTGTGTATTTTTCGCAGGCATTCATGTTCCAACCTCCTTTTCCATATGGAAATAATTATAACTAACCACCACCAATGATACGAAAACTTGACAAGTATTAGTAATTAGTTCTGGACTTTGACGGAATGAGCTTGATTATTCTGTTTTTTTTTTCTGAAATATAATATTCAGGTCGTTTAATAATGATTAATGATGGAATCGTAACCTCTTTTTATCGTATAGGCAAGGAAACTAAAAGAATCTTAACATTGTAGTACACGAGGTAATGTAGACATATTCGTAGGCATATTGTTGTTTATTTTCCTATATTGAACACGATTGGACCTGACAGAAGTACCGCCTAGCTTGTTCAGGTTATCATTTCCTTGTTTTAATTATGTAGTTATCAAGTTTATGTAAAAAATATATTAAGATGGGAATTCGTAGATTCAGTAACGTTTTAGTGGCATTTGGTGTCAGATACACGTTTAGTTGATCTATTTAAAGTAAAATCAGATCACATTGATGTATATAACCCAAAAATAATATTACAATGTTAAACTACCTATTCCAGACACATACTTATTATTGGTAGGTACAGACTACCTAAACTTTTACTTATTCAAATAAATAGAGGGACAATCGTAAATCAATTTTAAATGAATTAAAATACCACGCCAAATGAACAAACAATGTTGTAGCACTTTCCATAATGACGGTATAGTAAATATTCATAAACATGGAATACAATAGAAAAATCCAATTAAATATTTGCTTCCAAATGAACTGCATAATTACTTCCGCATGAATAAATAAAAGTATTAGTTGATTACCTATTTGTTAAGGCGAATTTAACTTGTTAATTAATTTGTCTCAGAACAGTACCTATTTGCGGAAAGGGCGTTTTAAAAATAGGTGTATGTCCAAGTTATATTCGAAAACCAATAAATTGGTACCTATTGCTATTGCTAGTTGCACTGGTAGTGGAAGCATAACTCTTAGTATTTAAGAATGGAGTCTTAGGCTATCCGAAACACGTCACGAGAATGAATGAACTACATAAATATACACTAGTGTCGTATTTGGTTAAATGTTAGTATGACTTCATCATCATCATCTCAGCCATAAGACGTCCACTGCTGAACATAGCCCTTGACTTACGCTCCCTAGTTTAAATACAAAAAAAAATGTATCAACTGGTTTCAGTGATGAATAAGTACAAGTAGATAAAGTAAGCCCTGATTAATTATTTGCATATGAGTGTTTTTTGCAATACGATAAGAGACATTCGGGGGCAAACGGGCAGCGGAAGGAAATGCGTGGCTATCGGGCCGCCTGCCGGTCACTGCTCTTCTTAATCTCGCAAACCTAAACTCGTTTTTAGTTATTGCCTTTATTTGATTAGATTCGTGAAAAAGAAAAACATTTTATTAGTAAATATGTTGCATGTCAACTAGCTTGTACATGTATAGTCAGCAGTAGAAGTGGCTAAGCGTTTGAGGTGTTCAAAATGCTGTTAACACATCTCTATTGTCAGGACAAAATAGCGCGTGTAGGTCATTTTGAACACTTCAAACGCTTAGCCACTTTTGCTGCTGACTGTACATTACGTATCATTCTTCCTCACGTTGTCCCGGCATTTGCCACGGCTCATGGGACCCTGGGGTTCCCTTGGCAACTAATCCTAGGATTTGGCGTAGGTACTAGTTTTACAAAAGCGACTGCCATCTGACCTTCTAACCCAGAGGATAAACTAGGCCTTTGGTATTAGTCCGCTTTCCTCGCGATGTTTTCCTTTACCGAAACCGAACCGAACTGGTAAATATCATTAAAACTAATCCTACGTAAGGCAGTATCAAATTCAAAATAGTTCATACGGCGTCAGTAGTGACCCTGTCTTCGAAACAGGAGGTCCCAGATTTGACAGTTTCTGACAAAAGCATATATCTGGCTTATTGGTATATATTAGAGGAGTATTTTTATTTACGGCCCAAGCTAGTTTGAGGTGTCGTTCGATCACTGTCTCCGAAAATAAATACCATCTAGTAATACATATAAAATAATACAGTCATCGTCATATAGTTAGCGGCATTGAAAGTAGTCAAATAGTTCGGTAAACTATGTAAATTTTATTGTGTACCTACCAAACTTTATGAATACTTTGGATGCTACCAACTATATGACGCTAACTGTACAAGAAACAGTAATATTGACATTAATTTCATTATTATAATTCTTGTTCTATTCCTCAATTTTGTAGGTTTTTTGTATTAATTATTAACTTTTCTTAATATTGTTCTCAGGTCAACAACCACGGAATACTTTCCTTCCGAGCAGACATATCATCGTTTATGAATGCCGAGTTCCCACTCCCATATCCATCAATTGCAGTGTTTTACTCAAATGTGGACACATCTGTGTCAGGAGCCGTCTATTACAGAGAAACGAACGAAAATCGTGTTCTTGCAAAAGCTGCAGAGAATGTCCAGAATAACTTCCACGAATATTATGATTTCAATCCCACTTCTGTATTTATTGCCACATGGGCAGACGTATCGTACACTGGCGCACAAGGTAACCAAAAGAATACATACCAAGCTGCCATTATCAGCAACGGCAATGAGAGCTTCGTGGAGCTGTTGTACCCCGATGGTAACATCCAGTGGATTCAGAGAGAGGACCCCTCAGATGGTTTGCCAGATGCTAAGGCACAAGTGGGCTTCGTCTCTGAATTAGGTCAAATGCTGTTGCTAAGAGGCTCTGGCAGTCATCAGATAAGGAACATAAATTCGTGAGTACAATCAATAATACTCTTATTTAGCGCTTTTTTAGTTTTATCCAAACTCAGTCACAAAAGTGGCAAAGGCAATTATTTAACATATTTATATAACCGAACTTAATAAAGTTGACTAGATTTTGTGGAAATTTAGATTTTTAAATAAAAAGGCAAATAATTTTTTTTGCAATTTTCATGTTTGTCTTTTGGGCAACTAAAAACCTCAAGCCCTTAAACCTTATTATTTGTTGTTAACACGTTCACACTGCGATAGGGGGCCTATTGACCCCTCACAAAGTATGGTTAACTGCGATGTGAACTAATTGCCGCAGTGAAGGTGTTAATAGCGCCCTAGATATACTTGTTTAGCAAAATCTACTTATGAAGACTGATATAAACAAAACTGCTACTTACTTGGGCGGTCAGCATGAGCCCTTCGAATATAAAATATTTATAAATTCTTAGTAACATTAGATAATTATTTTATTTCAGTTGGTCAAACATACAAGAGCCTGGGAAATACGTGTATCGGGTAGGAAACGTAATAAACGACGGAAATATAGTAGTACCAGATTTGTATAATCAAAGTGAAGAAGAATTCGATGAAGAATCTAGAACGTGTGCCTTAAGTGGGCCAAGTGTGTGCCATGTCAAAGCGAGATGTGTCGACTATCAAGCTGGCACCTGTTGCCAATGCAATGAAGGGTACTATGGCAACGGAAAATCTTGTGTTAAAGATGATGTCCCATTACGTGTGCAGGGCAAATTGAATGGGGTGGTTAACGAAGTTTCATTAAATGACGTGGACATTCAAGCGTACGTAGTGGTGGCGGATGGTAGATCCTACACAGCTCTAGCACAAACCCCCGCTTCACTCGGAAACAACCTACAACTAGTACAAGTCCTCGGCGGAGTTATTGGTTGGCTATTTGCTAAACCTCTGGGAGAGGCCAGCAACGGTTATCAACTTACAGGCGCAGTATTTAACCACACAGTGGACATATCTTTCCCAGCTACAAAAAATCGTGTAACGATCACCCAACAATTCCTAGGCCACGATGTTTTTGATCAAATCACTCTAGAGTGTGATATTAGAGGATCCTTGCCGAACGTCGGCGTCGGAGCTAAACTTCAAGTTACAGAATACGAGGAACAGTACACTGTAATAGAAGCCGGACTTATACGATCGGAATCCACTCGCACTATTACTGACAAATTAACAAGAGTAACTTATGAGCAAATAATACAACAAACGATAAAATACAACACCTGTCATAATGCTCCGGCAGATGGCACGGTATCATCGACTTTGAAGGTTTCTAAGAATTATCTAGGTTACGAACCTAATAATAATATTGTAAGATACGGAATGAGTAATAAAATTGTCCCATTAGGCCAGGAAGATCCTTGCATTTTTGGGCGAAGCACCTGCGGCCCTCACAGCTCTTGCGTAGTACAAGGTACCTCGTTTACGTGTGTATGCCAATCTGGCTTTTCAAATGTAATACAAGACGATGCAGTGGTATGCATAGACATAGACGAATGCGCTGCAAGCACGCACAACTGTGACACCAACGCTGACTGTTATAACCACGATGGAGGGTTCCAGTGCCGTTGTCGCGATGGCTTTGAAGGGAATGGAGTTAGTTGCAGCCGCATATCGCAATGCAGAGAGCAGTCTTGTAACCAATTTGCTTCTTGCATAGAGGGCTATGGAGGAGAACCGACATGCGTGTGTAATACTGGATATACTGGAGACGGGCAGAGGTGTTGGTTGATAAGCGCTTACACTTGTGACGTTCTGCACAACTGCTCTCCTTACGCAACATGCATTTTCTCACAAGTGAGCAATAGCCATATTTGTCAATGTAACTACGGATACGTCGGCGACGGTTACTATTGTTCTGAAGATACTCAAACACGCCCCGGAACTTTACCGTCGATCACTACAACTCCTCAACCAAGTCAACCAAGCACCAACTACCCTGAAAACGAATATTTGACCAACGAATATAACAACTATAACCAACAAACTGATAACAGGTATAACAATAACAACCAACAAGAAAATAATGGATATAACAACAACAATCAAGAAACGGGCAATGATGAATATAACAACAACAATCCAGAAACGGGCAATAATGAATATAACAACAACAATCAAGAAACGGGCAATAATGAATATAACATCAACAATCAAGAAACTGGCAATAATGAATACAATAACAACAATCAGGAAACGGGCAACAATGAATATGACAATAACAACAATCACGATACAGGCAACATCAACGAATCCGAAAACGTGCAGCAATTTGTTTTGCCAAACTGCGGTTTATTTAACCTCGGCTGCACATGTCCTGAAGGCTACTCAGACTTTACAGATGAAAAAGATAACAAATTGTGTCGCTTAGACGGATATGACGATCCACATCTGTTGCAAAAAAATAATGACACTTCAAGTAAGACTATATTAACATTTAGAATAGAGTAGTTATTAATTATTAAATGGGGCAAAGTTTGTTTACCTACCTCCCGTGCTTCGGAACAAACTAAATAACCAAAAATCAAAACTTTGCGAAGGCACGATATGCGAACAAACTTTGCAGCACTTCGTAGTAGGACAGTATTTCACCGCACTACCGCGAGGAAAATACGAGTAGGGTAAATCGCCAGTTGCTGGCCACCTTTCAATAACTGGCCACCATATACTGAAAATGGACTCTATTTGCCTATAAACAGAATTCATTTAAGTATAAGGTGGCCAGTAATTGAAGGGTGGCCAGTAATTGAAGGGTGGCCAGTAATTGAAACCCCATTTGAAAATGTGTTCTATTTATAGGTAAACAGAATTCATTTTCAGTATAAGGTGGCCAGTAACTGGCGATTTACCCTATAAGCCGTAAGTCAAATAAATGCCATGTAAATTTTATTGAGGAAAATAATGGCATTTAAACCTATTTTATACAAAAAAGCTACAATTTGAAATAACTTCAGGCTTTCGCGGGCGTGATATTATATTTTATTATTATAGACGGTAATATTGATTACGCTCGTGATTCCAAAAGTCAAACTTTTAGCGTTGCGTAGGTCTCGTTCATTTGATGAGAAGCGAACAAAGGCGATGATTAGGATTTTCAATCAGGATTCCGGTTCCTACTGTCATTAATATTTGCTTCAGCGATAAAACGAACGCTAAAGTTAACAAAACTGAAATAATAAACATTAAAGGGTTAGCCTATGATAAATGCACAATAATCTTAAAACGATAATTAGATTAATAACAGACAGAGGCTCTAGTGTAAGTTTCTTTTGACGTAAAATAACGTTTACGATCGCGTAAGTGCTAATGTTATTTATGTGGCAAACGCAAACGCGTACGTGGCGTAAAGTTACGTTAGAAACTTACACTAGAGCCTCAGACCATTGTTTGAAAAGTTAATACTACTTAGTTACGAACGTAAAGGCACAATTTAAATGTTAATGCTAGTACCTATAGGTTTAAGAAAAAAAAAATGTTTTCGAGCTGTGAAGTGGAAACAATAATGTGATAATTAACTATGATGACGATAATATTATTGAAGTTGTTTCCTATATAGAATTGATGCAATATTTATATTTTTTCAGTTATATGTGCTACCGATTCCGACTGTCCACCAAATGCAGAATGTAAAGTTACGTTGGATTTGGAAGGGCAATATGTGTCACGATGCGTTTGTCCTGAGGGCTACGTAGGGAATTCCTACGAGTGTGTCGAACAACGGAGCGAGGTATGCGCTTGTGGGCCCAACGCTCACTGCTACCAGACCGCAGAAGGACCCAGTTGCGTCTGCGACGTCAGATATCACGGCGACGGGTACATCTGCCGACCAAAACTAGTCTGCATTAATAGTTCGGAGTGTGAATCCCACGCTGAGTGCCGACCAGAGCCCGCTAGCAATGAGTATTTCTGTCAGTGCATAGAAGGATACGTCAAAGACGAAAACGAGGCGTGCATCCCTGACCGCCAACTTTGCAACGGAGGCGTATGCGCGGAACATGCTACTTGCCTTTATGATAAAACGCTCGAGATCGGCTATTGCGCATGTGAACCGGGCTATGAGGGTGATGGAATCTACGAGTGCTTACCTAGGGCAAATGGCCAAAATCGTCCATATGAAAACACAATCACAACTTGCGATGTTTTACACAATTGCAACGAAAACGCGCAATGCACACAGACCATAGATTTCTCATACCACTGCGTATGCAGAGAAGGATTCATAGGAGATGGATACGACTGCAGGCCGGAGCCGAACTGTCGAAACGATCCATATATATGCGACGTGCATGCTTCGTGTCTCAAACGTAACCAAGAATACGTTTGCGAATGTAATTCGGGTTATTCGGAAGTAGCTTACGGCAATGAAAGCCGGTGCGAATTGAACCCTAGACAAACTGGCAATTTCCTGGTGGCTAGTGATGGCGTTTTTGTATACAGAGTGCCTTTCAAGACCACCGCTTGGGAATTTGCGACCCCGATCAACAGCGCAATTGACCAGATCGCTGTAGGCGTCGACTCAGACTGCCAGGCAGGCAAAGTTTACTGGGGCGACGTAGTTAGTAACTCCATAAAGCGTGCCAGCTACGATGGATCTTCGTTTGAACTATTTTTGACAAGTGGTAAGTTGTTTGTTTATATTATAAGAGCAATAACAATATTTTGTCTGTGATAGTACCGTATGTAGGTACATCATATGATCCTTCTGGATCAGGTAGTACTTATTTGCAAATTTTACTATTGTTTATTAGTTAATTCTATTTGTTAATTTTACTCATTGTATTTCACTACCCACGATACAGCATAGCTTCAGCCTAGTGCTCCGCCAGTCATTAACAATTTTATGTCGAAATAAAATTATTAAATTTTACAGGAATCAAATCTCCGGAAGGAGTGGCCATCGACTGGGCGTCGCGCAATATTTTCTGGACTGACTCAAAGAAGTTGACTATTGAGGTAGCTAATGTCGATACTAAATTGAGAAAAGTCTTGTTTTCTGCTGACATCAGAAATCCCAGAGGCATAGCCGTGCATCCACAAAGAGGGTAAGCCTAATTCATTAGAAGAGTATATAATATATAGTAGTATGTAGTACCTAGTATAATTATAGTATGCAGATGTACCTACTTATAAACATAATGAGCAATCGCCATGAACATTTTATCTAACTACCTAGTTAATGGTAATAATGATGTATTAATTGTATTAAAATGACTAACTCCCGTTTATTAAGTCGACTATTTCACGATATTTTTCACCGACCGAATAGCTTAATCATGATCCACAGTTGGCTGACCGGTGAAGAACGCGAACGGCTGTTATATAATATGTTGGAGTTTCACAATATTTTTGTGTTTAAAATTACAAAATGATGCTGTGGTTAATATTTTTGGGTTGATTATTGGTATATACATTAACCATTGTGGTTGTGATGTTTTATAGAGGTGGTAGATAATATTATTTTCTACATTCTACAATGTTCTACGTATTTTTTTTACAAAGTACCTGTAATTTCAGCAAAGTTTTCTGGACTGATTGGAACCGAGCAAACCCTAAAATCGAGTGGGCTAACATGGATGGATCTCAGCGAGGAGTTTTTGTAGATAAATCAGACGTAAAGCTTCCAAATTCTCTAGCTATTGACTGGCTAAGAGACCGTTTGTGCTACACCGACGCAGGACTTTACCTTATCAAATGTGTTAACTTAGACACCATGGAGACTGAAACAATAGTCACAAATTGCTTGCATCCTTTCGGACTAGCAATAAATAAAGAAACTTTCTACTGGACGGACTGGAAAACGTAAGTTTCCTGCTTATCTATTCTACATTTAAGTTTCAAACACATCATATATTTATGAACATATCTACATTATATTTATAATGATGGGAAAGAACGTATACATTACTCTCCTCTTATTCTTGTAAGAGGCTTTTTTTTTGTCATACATAGTAGATACGAGTAGGTACCTAGTTCCGCCGTTATCTAAGGGTGACATTAATATGTGTAAATGGATCGATTTCCTGTAATCCAATTCCAGCTACATATACATTTTGAATGAGGTCATTGATATCCTATTTATATTCCTTAAATAATATCTTCATTCTTAATCTAAAACGTTGCGCCTTGATAATAGCAACATAGGGAACCACGACTCTAGAAAATAACAGGAAATCGTAACGAAAAAAACATTGAAACATGACTAGGTAATTTTGTAGGTTTATATAACAAATACTAAAATTATTTTTAGACTGAAAATCGAAAACATCGACACACTGACGCAAAAGAAGGGTCAATTGTCAATCGCCACCGCAGCTAAAAAGCTGTATGGCGTAGCAGTGGCACCCAACGAGTGCCCAGGCGCCACCAACGTGTGCGCGGTGCGGAACGGGAACTGCGAGCCGGACCAGCTGTGTCTGCCAAACGGCCGCGGCGGCAGGACTTGTGTAGCTGGAGAACAGATTTACGGATACTAGATACTAAGCTAACAGCGTTCTTTGTAAATGCTCTTCAGACACTAATCAAGTCTAGCCTCATTTGACGCTGACTGCAGGTCATTTCTCGGAGACCACCACGTGAAGGTAATTTTAATCGTTTGAACCTGATGAATCTACAACCGCCACAATCAGAAAATAATTTAAGTACCGGATCGACGGAGGTTTTATCTCTCAGTAATTTAAGGTCATTATAATAAGCAATAGAAACAATAGAAAAGTTAGTTTGATAATTGCGGCGTGGACGTCTCCAAAAACCACCTGCCTAAAAATTGGCGCCTATTCTAACCAAAAAGAATATACATATTTTTTTCCATATTTAATTCAAAATGAAACATGTAATTTTGGTAATTGATTTTGGTTCTAAAAGTATATATGTGTGTCTTTGTATATGTGTCGTAGAGTTTTAATAAGAACATATCCAATTGTCTTCTTATTATACACATTTCTGAGCATTTTTTCCAGAAGGTACGATACTATTGTATTTAATGTGCCAACTTTTTTGGTATTGTAATGTACTATTGTACTAGCCTTATTTATTGTAGGTTACTAACAATACTCAATGTAAATTTTGTTAATATTTATAGGGTACCTAATCGAAGTCTGCCTTTTTACCGATTCAGGGTTACTTCAAAACAATACATAAGTTGACCCCTGCATTGGTAAACAGGCACACACTAAAATCCAATAAAGCATAGGTCACTTTGTATAATTTTTTTTAATTTAAGTGATCATTTTGCTTTCTTTTCTACTCAAATAGGTACATTCAGTACATAAGAATTAAAGGTTTATTTTGATATTTAGGTAGTGAAGTTTATCAACCCAATCCTGAAACTACAAAAAAACAGTCAATAGTATAGGACCCGAATATGTGACATAACAGCTTTATGCAGGTATGATTGCCACCTAACCCTTGGATACTAGTCTGTAAATGGCGATAACTTCCATTGGAAATGAACTTTCCACAAAGGAATTTACACATAAGATACATTTGTAAAAATCTTGTTCATAAATAGTTAGGTAATATTATTAAGTATATAAATAGTGTGGAAATTTTCTGTTGCATATACTTTTCGACCCTTTAGATTTCCCAAAAAGTAATAAGAACCGTCCCTGCCGCTCAGCGGGCCTACTATGGTTGGAGTTATCACGCCGATAGTATGATAAAAACGTGATAATGGATAGTTTATCGACTATCATATAACCCATACTATGGTTGCACGCGTTATAGCGAAGTTAAACACTTTTGACAACGATAGACGACAGTCGATAACTGCTATCGATTTGCATACTATGGTCGTTGGATAATATGACATACTGTCGAATTTTGACACTTCAACGTGGTTCATTTTAACTACATGCTCACTAGGTGGTGATAAGCCTTATCCACGCCTTGTCGTCAACAATGTTTTTGTAAAAAACATTATATTGAGTTAATTACCAGTAAGTATAGTGTTTTTGTATGACTATAATGAAAGTTACCAGTTAGAGCATTTATTTCGTTGGATATTTGTTTGGAGTCTTTGGAGTTTTCCTTAAGTATGTGATTTTTTTTGTAGAAACGGTTATTTATCTAAAAGCTGCATTCTCTTTACACTATTTGCCAGAGTAATCGTGTTAATTTACTTTCCATATAATCCATTTTTTTTTTGGAACCTGACTTGGGCTTTATGCACACGTATGGTGCGATAGAGCAAGCGGACTGTGTGGGGGGAAGGTAGCCTGGGGAAAATCCAGGACCCTTCCGCGCCAGACTTGACTTGTACTACTGGAATACTCCTACTAAGTTTTCGCTTCCAGTGAGATTGGTTGGGACGGTCTCAGCCGAATCTGAGTGGTGTGTAATGGTATCGAGCTAATGGGAGTTTTATTGCTGGTTCGCTACCCCTAGCCTGCTGGTAAAGACTCCAGCAAGAAACCCAGCAGGCCCGACCGCTGTCGGAGTGAATAATCCAATTTAAAAAAAAAGGTACCTACTGATTACCTACTTTAATTTACATTTTGGTATGTTATTGAGAAACATCTGTATGAAAAAAGTATAATATTTCCAATCAAACATTCTCTATTGTTTTTATATAGGGCCGATTTACCTGCGCGTCGTCAGGCTCTCATAAATTTAAAAACATTTTAGTTATTGTGATATTTTTATTAATGAAATGATAAAATAGATTCACTCACAGGCGAGTTCTTATATCTAAGCATATTCAACATAAAATATTCAAATTTTAACAAAACCAGACAGTCTTATTTTAACGGTTACGATTCCGGTAGGTACCTACGTCCTTCGTCTTAACAAAAAAAAGTATTTTCGCTGTTTCTTTTCACGGGTGACATTTTATAACACAGTGTGTATACTGCATCTTCATTAATTTGCATTTAAAATAGTAAATATGTTAGATCAACTAATATTGAAATTTGATCTTAATGACGAGAAATATGACAATTTATTCCTTGAGATTTTACTTAAAAAAATATAGGATTTTCAGTAGATATTTAAGATTTTCATTCCAGTCCATGTAGGTACATTGTACTCTGTAAGATCAAGTATGTTTGTTAGTTCAATATCATATTGTAAAAGATAATTTTTTTTAAATCAAATTACACTAATACTTAATATATTATCTAAATAATTATTTAATTAGTTACAAAAGCTATTCAGGCATGCTTAAATTGAACTATTACTTATGTCGCCATAATGAAAGTATCTTCAGAGTCTCCAGGCTGATGTTCTTACATGGGCTCGACAAGAAGCATCTTCAGACATTTGGCGATTCTAACATCAATTGGTAACATATTTCAATCTAGATAATTTCCAAGTAATGTTTTATGCGTTCATAATATGTAACCGCTGGTTTGCATAAAATTATTTCCACGTTTTGTGACCATCTTCTTTTAAAGTAGCACTGATAGCAGCATATACAAAAAAAATATTGTTAAGTTTCCCAAGCCGCCTTTTTTGGCTTAAATAGATTTTGAATAGTCCTCTTGTAGATTCCTGTGCCTTCAAGCAATTACGAGCTCACACCGATTTGAAGCCATCATTAATTAATGTGTGCCTTATAATGAGGTGATTTGAGAAAAGAGGTTATAAAAACTTCTTAATTACCCAGATCCATCTGTGTTTTTATATATTAGGATATAGGTATATTAAAACCCTCACGACTGTGAGCATAGGTAACTACCTATGCCCCCAATCATCTCCAGGTCCAGAGAAGTCACAAGCGCGTAAACATGTTTTAATCGAACTGATAGTCGATAATATAAAACCGTATCTTAAACCACCCTATTTCGATGACAACTGTTGTTCAATGACACATTTTACGATATTACGTTTTCTAAAGGCACACACACTTATTTTCGGACTTAATGAGAAATCAAGTGTTTACTTAAGCTAGCCCCATAGGTCCTCGGCGCGGCCAAACTTGAAGACCAAGGAGCCCGCAAAGATAAAAGCGTTCTGCAGGAAGAGGCTCACACCGGCCCAGGTGTTCTTAGTCGCATCTGCATGGAACACACAAGCAAATTATATAAATTAAATTTTTTAATAACTAATTTATTTCGGAATCCGACACGACGACGCGAAGTCTAAGATATCCAAATAAATACAGAAAATTATATAAGTTAGAGAAAGCTAACTAAAAATCCACGCTAAAAAAGTCCCATTTGAACCAATTTTCTAAATTATTTTATAGGAGACACACTTTCACAGCATAAACCAACTAGCAACCTCCATTATTAGAAACAAAAAATAAAATAGGTACCCATATGTTGCTGAATGGTAAAACATGTTTGTGATGAAAATAATGTATATATAACTATAAGTAGAAATAAATTATATCTCTATTTATGAAAAGATTGGTCCAACTAGTTTCGTACTAAACTGACTTATATACGTAAATGTAACCTTCACATTGACATTCTTTTGTGACCCACCATTAAAGAAGAATTTGCCCTGAAATACTGAAGTAATAAGATATTGTAGTCCAACTAAACTACCATAAGGTAATAGTTTTTCATGGGTGGACAAAGTAACCTCATAGAGTCAAAGTACAGTCAGCAGCAAAAGTGGCTAAGCTGTTGAAGTTGAGTTTCCATAAATTTGTTTTAGTAATCTTGCCAAGGGCCACCAACCTATATGCATAGTATGCATGTAATTATGGAGGAGGCTTTTACCTAGAATCCGTCTACAGCAGTGGAATAACATAGTATTAATATACACATCAACAACAAAACTTTTATCCAGAATAAATAAAGCTTTAAAAATAAATAAATGCATGTAATTAAAAAGCAGATAGTGCAAATCTAAGCACCTGCATTTGGTTTACCAGTGTTCACGTAATTGGCAAACAGTATCCAGCAGGCAGCAATGAGTGAAGCAAAGCCTACAACAAAGCCGAGGAAGAGCCACAGCCTTGCGCCACGGGGCCCCATGCAGCCTCCAGTGTAGGTCTCGCCCCGTACCTGCAATGTGCATACATATAATTAACATCTTACACATTTATTGGTAACAGAGATTTATGCTAACTTACTAAGCACTAATAGAGTTAAGTTAGTTAGAATAATGTTGTCCATACAGCACAGAGAGGCACATATTCTTCTATTACAATCATATCTTCCTGAGGCCCACGGCCCCCATGGGCCTACATGTAATACTAATTACTTGAAAGAAATTTGAACTTGATAAAATTGGAACAGAGTTGAGTTTTATTTGTTTTCTTCGATTTTCACACAAAATAAATTATTATTTATTTCCTACACTAAAAAGAATGAATTTGAGTAGCATTTTACTTGTATGGTCGGCCTCAGGAGGATATTAATAGTGAAATATGTTCGAGTGAAAAACCTAGTTACAGAACTAAATAATGCTGGTAAGACTTACTTGTGCATTAGAAACAGAGTTAATCATAATCAGGGATAAAGTGGCCATCACCCCACAAACATGAGCCGCAGGTGGTAGATCACTGGGGTACTTTGAAGCTGAATCAATTATGAACCACCATCCTGTAAAGAACTACATAAAAAAATATTTAGACCTTTCAGAAACATTATTGCACAAGAGTTTGTGTAACAAGACCTAGTTTTATCAAACAGAAAAAGGATTTAAAAGATATATGAACGAATAATCAAATAAAGTTATAAATAAGCGTTATATTTGTTTGCTTTGAATATGAATTTTAGATAAACAGGTTGCATGTCATCAAACGAAGAGACGTCTGTTTAGACACATTCTTTTTAGAAAGAGTCATAGGTTTTTCAATACACTATACATTTTATTATACGTACAAAAATAATCTAAGTTACAAAGTTAATCGATAATATTACATAAAGCGAATCAAGAAAAACTGAGTATGTTGAACAATGATTCATCGTGAAAATCGAATGTACTTACCAGAAAACCTGCAGCCATAGAAGCAAAGATATTACGTCTTTCTCCGCCTTCAAACCACACGCAATTAGGGACAGTCACGTTTTCAAAACAGTTCATGATTATGTCTTGTTTTTGTCGTGTTAATTTAGAAATACAGATGCTATTGTTGAAATGAAATTGTAAATAAATATGACAAGCCTAAACTTCAACTCGCATAGAGAATTTGATTTTATTTTTTGATTATGATTGGTCAAAGACGAGTGAGAATGACGTTTGCAATGCAGGGTTGTCAGATGAAAATAACAGAAATGAGATCCGATCAGTATTTTATATTTTGTATGAAAATACCTATTCGAATCAGTATTCATAAATACTTTAGTAAATAAAATTATACAAATATTTTCTTTTTTTTTGTTAAAACTATCTAAAAACTGTTCAATGAGGAATGAGAATGACGTTTGCTATGTAGGGTTGTCAGATGAAAATAACACAAATCGGATCCGATCAGCGGCGCTACCGCGAACAACGATATTCGTAAATTTCGGACGATTGTCTCTGTCACTCAAATGACACCCGTAATTGGAGTATAAGAGAAAGATGCCCGTAATTTACGAACTTCGACAGTATTTTGTACGAAAATACCTATTTGAATCAGAGGCGTTACCGCCAAAAACGAGATTCGTAAATTTCGGGCATCTTTCTAGCAACAACTATCAATCGGAACATTGGGAATCTCAGGGGATATTGAGATTTTCCCTTAATTTGTACCCCAGCTTTGAAAACGAAATTTTCTACCCGGCTATCTACTTATGAAAATTAAACTTTCCAAACAGGATAGATGAAAAATAAATTAATATTGACCTCGACAATATAACATTTTATTAAAAAAAAAAATTATTTCGTTTTAGTACAAAACAAAATCACATAATGTAAAGTGGTTGAACAATGAAACACACAAATTTTAAACCAGAACCATTTGTTACTTATTAGTCTTGCACAATCTATGTTCATGTTTATTCCAATGTCCGACACTTAACCGTACTAAATACATAAACCACGGTATTTACATCTTTATTTCGAACTACATGAGCTTAGACGAGCAGGAAACTTCTGAATGGGCGCTTTTATAGGGGTGTTCAGAGTCACTTTGTCAGAGCTAACGGAGATACCGCTGGGCGTGATGTCGGTTAGACTGTTGACCACGAATGAGCTGCAGCCCTGGCTGAGTGACTGCAGGGTGATGGGTTTCTTGTCTTGAGAGAATACTTGCTGGAAAATATAATGTTCTCATTGTAGAAGATGATCTGGTAAACCTTGATACCTACATGTAAACGTAATTAATAATTTAAAATTAAATAAGTGTATGAAATTTGATAGTTATTGTTACATGTAAAAAATAGGGTAACAGTAATGAATTACTGATTTCCTAATTAACTCGGCCCTAACTATCCCTAATACCCTAAGTAATTATTAATCACTTTTAACTTAACTTATTATGTTATCTATTAAACTTCATTAAATAAAAGTTTATAGTTATTATCAGCGTACCAAGGGCACCCAATTCATCGACATGTTAAATTCCAACTGTCGATATTTTCCTTTAATTGCCTACGTGTGCCTCTGTTGTTTTGATATCGATACAAATAGGTAGGTATTAATTACAATATACATATGCTGAATATGCTATTTCGTCAAGAAATATGCCCGTAAAATATTAAATTACAAACATGAATGTCAAAGTTAAAATATTGCTGTTCATTAACGCATTCGCTGCCACCCTCTTTTCTTTGCCATTTGCCAGGTGCCGCACTTTGCTGGGTGCCTCAAACGCATATGTGAGTTCAACGGATTATTACCCAGTGCCTCCGCCGCACATATGAGTTCATACTAATTTGACAGTGGTTTGTTCACATTGGTACTAGATAATTATTTTAACTCTAGGAAACATTGTTTTGAATGAAACACGGTAATTAATATTTTATATTCTTTAATCACATTGAACCAATCGATTGTAATTGTGCTTCATATATAACTAAAATTTAACTAAATCGAATACAACTGAATCGACTCACAGAACACTATAGAAATAAGTTCAAGTGCGTACCTATAGTCTTTTCATCAAATCATCAGCATTATATTTTACTTATAATTTTCTACTACCATTTATAATATCTTCTGATTTAACAAGCAACATTTTAGACGTAAGAGGAACATTTCAAAATTTACAACTCACATATGCGTTGAAGGCACTGGGTGAAAGTCACTTAATACTATGAACGCGTCTGTGCGTCGAAGGCACTGCGTGAAAGTCACGGTGACGCATATGTGCGTCGGTGGCAGTGAATGCGTTAAAACTAAAATTGTTTAAGTATATTAGTACTTAAAGTACTTACCTGCATTAAAAATAAATGCGCACAAAGGAGAACGATTCCCTTGGCGTGCATGATGAATCGATCCTCAGAAAACGAAAAGTCTTAAAAATTGCGTAGAACTAACACGTCCAAAATATAACAAGTCCTTTTATTATAAATTGTTGCTTAACATTACATTGCGTAGGTATTGAAGCATGTTATGTTTAGATACGTAATCGTTCTAAGAAGCGTTTCATGTCATAGAGTCAGGTGCAATATGTAACAAACAGTTGTACGTGACATATTGTAAATGTGGAACTCGATAAAACACATAATACGTAAGGCTTGGCATTCCCTATTGTTGCGCGAGCGTCGATTAGAAACCTATGCTGGGCCAATTATGATGACTCTACTGGACTCAGCTACGCAGTAGAATATGATCGAAATAAGACTTGTCAGCTTTGACAAACACATAAGCTGCTAACACGACAGCTACCGCACAAATCTGCTGATCGCTGTTACAGTAGCCAAGATTCTCAAGCCAACTTGTGTAGAGTTGTGTAATGTGACACACACACATTAACTATTTAAACACAGAACTAATTGTCCTATTCGTTCACAATAACGTTTATCAGCGTGGTGTGGAAAGAGAGGTTCGAAGTGTATCTGCGTGATAGACTGATAGATAGAATAAGACACCAGGATTTCACAGTTGAAGGCAATAAAGCCTTACTGGCGGTCACGGACAGCTAAGCACACTGTGGGACGTATCTAGAACGGTCGCTGCGAATCGGTGGCTCTTCTCATCCCTTCTCATGGCGGTCTATGGGGGAGGCATATGTCCAGCAGTGGACGTCAGTGCCTAATAGGTAGATACCTAATTGGGTGGGGTCTTTGATTGCCCCAAGCAATCGTATTGTTACTTACCAAAATTGAATAAAGATCTGAGTGCGTAGCATAACTGTTATTACATTTACAAAATCTATCGATACCCTACTACGTCTGTCTACTGAACATTTTATCGCTTCCGTATCAGAAAGCGTTCATACAAGTCGATAGTTATTTTTTTAATTTTAATTGAATATTACGGCCAACACAAGTAATTTTCAACACGTTAATCGCACAAACGAGACCCTCTAATATAGAACACAAATTGCGTTAGTATTACAGTTATACATACATTTTTTTTTCTGCGAAACTACAAAAGCTTAGGACGGGCAGCAGCGTTCTTTTAGAACGATGAAGCATACTGCAATCGCCAACCCACCTGCCAAGCGTGGCGATTATGGCATTGAACTCCCCATGCTCAGAGATCTAAGGAAGAGGTTTATATCCAGCAACGGACGTCCGTCCGTGGCTGATAACTTTACGTAGTAAAAGTGAAACACACGTTATATTCATATATATATGTATATATAATTTCTTTAATTTCTAGTTGTACAAAAACAACATGTAAAAATAATACGTGCAATGATATAATAAGTATAAGTATAAGATTTTTGTTTTACTGTATTATGTCACAGCAAATGTGTTAATAGAAACCACGTTTCTTATACGTGCTAGAAAATAGTTTGACGAAGTATCTTGCGCCTATTTACTTAATTATGCCAAGGCAATAGAATCACTATAGTTCGCACAGCATTAATTTTTATGTAATAATCCCACATCTGTGGGTTTACGTACTTATAGAGATACAAATATACTTTTTTTTATGTGAAATTTGAAGCGTTTTACCTATTATGTTCATCATCTAAAGTATTGAATAAGGCAATAATTAAAAGTATCTATGTAACTTGTTTTTTTCTTATCGACGTTATGTTACCGCTTTGTTTCTAGTGAATAAATTTAGGCCCTTAATGTGGATATTGACCGAGTTAACTGACAAATTTTTATTCGTAGGTTCAATCAAATTTACAGAATATTTCGAACGTGTGTATAGTTACACTTAGTTATAACTGTTATAAGTAATTGAATCGATCTCGAATCTTAATTTAATAATTGTTCAATAATTACGTGTACCTAAATATTTCGTATGGATAGAAATACTTGATGCTTGACGCGGTAAAGTATTGTTTGGACGGTTGTTGCTTATCTGTAGCAATAGCCTTCGTTCTGGTAGCACCATTCTGGCTGGATGGACTCTGCTTGGATCCCCATACGGACGAGACGTTCTCTGTTAAAAATAAAATGTTTATATCAGATATAATAGTTATTTTTTGCAAATACATTTATTTACAGAAATTAAAAACCTATTATGATAACTACAAGTACTTAACTAGTTACAGTATAAAATCTAAAAAAGGCCCTTGAGGCATTGTACCAAGGATGCTGGCGGCATTTCCTCGTTGTATCGCAATGCTGATACGTTGTGCTAGGAAGCCGCCAGCTCTTCGGTCACCAGTTACATCAACCAGACGCTTCGCTATTTCTGCAAAGCTGCTGAAAAGTTTGTGCGCGCTGGGACCCCATGGACCCAGCGTCTCTACGACAAAATGGTACTCTCTGCCCAGGCTTTTATATTTGTTACGTTTAAAAATATATTAGTTATTTGTATTACAAGGGAGCAAAGTTAGTGTTTACCTTCTCGTGTCAATAATGAGACCCAACCTTGCGAAAGATTCCAAACTTCAAAAAGTGGAAACTGGAGCGTTGGGAGGGTTGCAAGGCACGAGAGGGGAACCAAATTTGCTACCGAGTGAAACACATAACTAATTGAAGTATTTGAAGTAAGATGATATCACTACCGCGATGAAAATACTAACTCCAAAACATTAAAATTTACTGCAAATTATTAGTATCGATCAATTAACATTTAAAATCATGATTTCTAACTACATCCAATCCAGCTAACGATATTAAAACATTCAAAAATGTATGAAAGTACTTTGCACTCTTGTGAGTAAAGTGCAACTATGGTGCTAACTATAAAAATGGCTTTCCGAGCTAATAGTGAGGTGAAAACAACTTTACCTGTATACCTTATGAAAGTTGCGATTTTTAAGCTATAGATACCTAATATAAACTTGTACTCGTATGTATAACATGACACATTAAACATTTTAGTCTCAATGACTTCGGTCTTGTTAGACATCCATAGCCTTACAACATAATTATATAGCCACAGAATGATTTTGTTAAAATTCGTTAAACTATTTTTGAAGAATTTTTGGGAAATGTTGCTTAGATACTTCGTTTTCATTAATTACATAATTTTACTTAAGTATATATGTAGGTATATTCTCTTAAATGGTAGATGACGCTAAGTGAGTAAGTCCCTAAACGCACGGATAAGATGCAAAAATTCTCAGCCTACGAGTGTGTTCTCAGTCGCGTAGTTAGCAGAGCAACAGGCATTATGTATCCCGGAGTTGCCAGTTTGAGTCTGGCCCGAGACAGTTGACTTTTACATTTTACCATTAACTTTTTTTTTATGACATAGGCGGCAAACGAGCAGACGGATTGCCTGGTGGTAAGCAAATACCGTCGCCCATGGGCAACCGTAACAACAGGGGCGTCACAAGCGCGTTGCCAGCCCTTAAGGGGATTGGAGCTCTGGGAACCTTACTCACCATCAGGAACACAACACTACATACCTGAAAAGTAGCAGTGCTATTGTGGCTGTGGTCTTCTGTAAGGAGGAGGTACTTCCCCAGTTGGGCTGCTCCAGATTCAAGCGTTATGGTCATCGCTGTGCCCTACCTCTCATTGTTGGACGTAGTTTAAGGACATACCCAGGTCCAAAACCCCGGTAACTGACGGTTCTGCTTAGTACAAAATTAATGCAGTACTCACCTGGTCTGCAGCATGCGGTGCTCGGCGTCCAGCCACGTGGTGGCGGGCTCCGTCCACAGCCGCTCGGCGAGAGCGGCCGCACGCGGCCACAGACGCTGGTCTAGTGTGGCTGTGTCTGACTGTTCAGACCAGAGGGCCGCTTCTCCTCCTGAATGCAATGACATTAATAATAATCTCCGTTCCACCACTGGACATCCACGCGAGGGGAGCGGTTTCATCCTGACGTTGTGAATATTCCATTCATCGCACGAAGCGATTCGCTTCTACCTTCCTAATGTGGACTGCTAAGGATTGGAATTCGCTCCCTTCGTTTGTATTCCCGGAAAGATATAATTTGGGTCTCTTCAAGGCAAGATTGAATAGGCTGTTACGGAACCAGCGTGCTACACCCTCGACCTCGTCCATTCTTACCATCAGGTGCGACTGAGGTCAAACGCTGGTCAGTCTTGTTTAAAAAAAAAACATTACATCTAGATAATAATTAAATAAATGATAGTTGCAAGTTCATTTAAAACATTTGCTTATGCAAATATACGAGAATATATACGAGATATTAGTTACCTAGAACTAGATCCTTGTGTTCGCCGGCCATAGCTGATAAGTTGTTATCATAAACCTTCTGCCAGCCAATGTACGGAGAGCACCAGTTGTTACCTGCACATATAAAATTTTATAACGCTATTCTTAAACTTTTATCAAATCTGCCATTGATAATCGTTTGTGCTTTACAATCTTATTTAAATGTTAATTTTCTAGAGAAGACTGCTAGAAAGAAAAGGAGACTTTATTCCTATTCGGGAGGAAAAAATAAAAATATACCTAAAACAAAACTCAAAACTCATAAAGGAAGCATATGGGGGATATCCTCACTTTAACCCTTTGCCCGTTCAACTCGTCGGCGGAAGATAGTGTCTGTACATCACTAAAGTAAGGCAGCATATTACATCGTTGAGACTGGGACACAGCGTATTTAAAGTTCAAAGGTTCTATCAACAATTTAATTTAAAATACCAACCTGCCCCAATCCAGGCCCCAAAACCGCAGTCTAAGTACAACGAGTCATAGTTGGACATGATGAGGCGGTACCCTTTTGATAGAAGACCTTGGATTTGAGGGTCTACCCCCGTTGTCCACACCTAAAATTTAAATAAAATATAAGAAATTCTATTTAATAGCCGAACCTTCCAGCATCTGGAAAGACTGCCTAACCCTTTTTAGTATCTACTACGTGGGATTGGTGGGTGAGTAAAAATATTATAAAAGTTATATGTATGTTAGTAATATAAGTAAAATGATACGATTTTTTTTTTAATCTTTATTCCTCAAAAGAAAATCTTAGAGTACAAAATGCGGAATGACTGCTATAAATCATTATTCATTATCTACCAGTCAATCTTTAAGTAACGTAAAGAAATTTCGGGCGGTGCTGCTAATAGCAAAAGCAAAAAAAATTAAAAGGTATATAGATGCATATGGATATACCGTTATAAGAATTATATGGTCCCCTCCTCCCCCTCAGAAGAAAATGTTATTGATATTTACACCCCGTTATCTAAGACTAATTTTGGGGGCAAGCTAAAATAGTGATGTTGCTTCACATAATTAGTCGATTGATATTTGTCTATAAATGTTATTTGGCAAACTAAACTACTTTTTTTATCAGATCGTAGGGCAATAATTATATATATCGAATATCAATTATTTAATATAGTCAATTTGGGGTGCGACTTTTGAAATAGTCACCGAGTAATCATCATACAGTATCTTCATTCATTCTCTATGGAAATCACTTAGTGGCTATTTCAAAAATCGGACCCCAAGATCTTTTGACACGTTTTTGAGTTAGAAAGTCAACTTAATTTTTTATCGACTTAGATTATCGTAACTGCCCAATCACTTGCCCCTAAACTGAGCATAATATAAAAGGGTGTATTGATATTATAGGTATAGGCGGCCCAAAATCGACAATCTTTTATCAATTTATCCAGTTTAATACACAAAACTGGGTTTTTTTATATAACTTATGGAAGTTAATAAACTTATATACATTTAGGGCGCTGGTAGTGAGACTCGTGAGTGGTCAGGGTCCCGTAGGATCCGTAGGTAAATGTACCTAATAAACATGTGTGAAGCAAGATCTTTTCGAATTTCGATATAATGAAACCCGAAAATCACTTCATGCATGAAATAAATGAGAAATATGGAACAGTTTTAATTTGAAGAAGTATATTTTGAACCGAGTAATAAATTCATTTAGCATGACTTTTATTACAATTTTAATTAAAACATTCTTGAAGCGTTAGTGAGATTAGACCAAAGTACCTATATATTTATTTGACGACGGGTCTGGCCTAGTGGGTAGTGGCCCTGTCTATGAAGCCGATGGTCCTGGGTTCTAATCCCAGTCAGGGCATTTATTTGTGTGATGAGCACAGATATTTGTTCCCGAGCAATGGGTGTTTTTTATGTATTTGTATGTATCTATCCATTATATATATCTTAGTCTAGTACCTACAACACATGCCTTACTGAGCTTACCGTAGGACTAGGTCGACTTGTGTAAGATTGTCCCGAAATATTTATTTATTTATATCATGCAACAAGATATATCAGTTGAGACATATCTGATCCTTGTGTCATTTTTTTTCTATGTAATGTACAGTGCGTGAGATCTTAAAAGAACCTTCGTAATTTAGAAAAAGACTTCGGTTATCGGCGGTAACGTAGGAAGTAAATACTGCTGTTCTGCTTTCTTAATAGCTGATAAAAGTTTTGAGGTTATCGTAAAAAGTTAAGTGGACAATTAGCATCAACATAAAATAAACCCTAATCTAAAGGTACTTAAATTAAATTTCGCTAGATAACTATATTGCGATTAGACTTATTGTCATAATTTAAATAAAATGAAAGGGTATTGTCAAATAAGGGTATGGTGAGTAAAGCCTTATGTAAAACCCATACAAAACCCTTTATAAGGGATAGCGGGCCGGTCCCTGGAATGTATCTAAACGCAAAGAAAAAGTCAATGCGATTTCAAAACGTTTTTTTGCATGTTTCACTTTCCTCGCTGTAGTGAGGGGAAAAGTTTTGTGTTACACACGAGTGCACAATTTACTTCTCGTGTATTGATACACTCGCTACGCTCAGGATTCTATTTTAAAACCACTCGCTTTGCTCGTGGTTAAACTATAGAATCCATTCGCTTGCTCGAGTTTCAATCCCACACTCGCAGTTACAATTTTGCACCCTTGTATAACAAATAACTATTTTTTGGTCTCTTTCTCTGTAACGTTTCAACAGCCATAGACGGAGGTTTTTGGTTGGCTTACTTTAAAATTATTTTTAAAGTACTTTTTGAAATGCCTGTTGCTTCTATCACCCGGTCTTGAAGTTTATTAAAATATTTACAATTCTCAAAATATTTATATACATTATATACAATTTCCCGCGATTGACTATTTACAGATATACCCTTTTTGAAACGTGTCTCCATTAAAATATTTTTTTATGTACCTATCTAATTAAATAATAACGATATATTCGTTATGTTGGTATTAACTGCTCTACATAGTTCAACACGAGAAAAACGACTGCACTTTTTGGGTGTTGGACTGCCACTAATTCGTCAACCAAAGTTTAATTTGAAACTGTAATTTTCTATTACACGATTACGTCCGATTATAGCCGAGACCCGAAGGTTCTTCTAAGATCCCACGGACTGTATGTGCGTCAGAGATTTATATATTAGGCATTGAATCATCCAACGATCAATGATCTAATAATGATTCGGTAAGTTTTATATCACAATACTTTGTTCACATGGACAATTGAATGTTATTGTTAATGTGCCAGTTTGTTTTCTTGTACATCTTATGCTCTTATTTAAACATACGATACTCACTTGTATAATGTAATCATCCTTGTTGAGATATTTGTCAACATAGCTGTAGTCTGTCAATGTGCTAGTCCATAGGATCAATGGTAGCCTCTTTCCGAAAGCCTGCAATAAAAAAAAATATTTTTATTATTGAGGATTTAGCAAACGAAACTTTTACGATATGAAACTGGAACTATCAAGCACTTAACAATTCTCGAAGACCTGTATTTGCTGCAATATCGGATAATCCTTTACTTATAAAGAACGCGTCCCAAATACTCCCTTCTTGTAAACCATGAAATTAACTTTGAATTGTAAAAAAATTGTAGTATGTTTAATAAATAAATAATAATAATAATAAACATTGAGCATCGGCGGACAAAATGCCATGCCTTTGTTAGATTGGATTCTCAAAGAACTAAGAATTATTGCACATGATAACCCAAATAGGTAGTAAACAGAATACATAGTAATTTTCAATTTAAATCAGAAAAAAACCTTAAATCTGAATTTTAAAGTACATTTCCACAGCTTATTTAAATCGGATAATAATCCATATGTTTGGATCCATTGTGAGGGATACATAATAAATATAAGCGGGGTGTCTTACTGTATACGCCTTCTGTTGTGCTTTACTCTGGAAATAGTCCCATAGCTTGAGGAAGCCGTACTTGTCTAGGTCCCAGCGGTGCTGGATCATGAACTGTTGGATCTCAGAGGACACATTCCAGCAGCGCTCGCTGACCTCGTCGCCGCCCATGTGGAACAGGTCCGGCTTGAATATGTCTGGTGGTCAAACGTTTAGTCGTCAATTATAGATCTAGGATGAATAGGATATTCATGTGAAGTAATTCAGAGGAATATAAAATGGTATCTCGATTTCATTGCTAGAAAGCTGTTAAAACTGAGGTCGATTCTGCTCTATATATTGCTTTACCATTATTTTCTACAATTTTATGGGAACGCAATTTTAGTTTCCATAACTTACTCTATACAATTTGTTTTTGATAAGATAAACCAACTCCAATCAAATAACCATTTAAATTTCGAACGTCTCTGAAAAACAAAGCAAGTTTACTTATTATAGAAACCATATGATAATTGGGCCTTGACTCTAGTTTGTCTCTGAATAAAAAAAAACTACGATTGCTTGTTTTCATTCGCCGCCATTGCAAATGTCGTTGGACTTTTCATTTGCGGTTTTATACATTTTTATTGAGAGCTTAAATAGTGTGTAGATGAAGCAATATATCCACCTATGTCACTGTACATAATTAGACATAAAGATACTTGTTTGATGTTATTATGAAAACTTGTATTTTTATGCTTTACATTATATAGCAGTAACATAAACTAGTATTAATTACTTATTAATTAATTACTCAAATTAGAACCGACTTCTTAATGTATACAATCGTTTAGTACTTATTAAGATTATTAGTCGTTAAGTTATTTTGTAATCATATTCCTTTCTCCATGAAATAAACAGTACAACTTTAAAAAAAATTATATAAAGTTTATTATTCATGCCAAAACATTGCAAACTCTAAATTGAGTTGAACTGTTAAGGAGCGAATCTGACTCATACTGTCTTTGCAACACTAGTAAATATATCGTTTGGTGAAGCATATCCGTTGTTTAATGTTTTATGTAGGTAAAATCACTAGTTTTAGTATGAATTAAACAAACATATAATAATCCAGTGGTTGTGGGTTCGAGTCCCGGTTCGAGTCAAATTTTTCTTTCGATTTAAATATCGAAGATATTCGCTAGCAGACGTTTCTGCATAATATAAAAAATAAACCTTACCGCATTAAACCCGTCTTTTGTACCGTGTATTTTTTTAATAATGTGCATTTAAATTTATAAAAAAAATATATATTAAAAAAAAACGGGGTTGACTTTCTAAATTGCCGATATTTGTTAAAAGTTAGAAAGGACCTCTAAGACAATTTTCACTCATCATCATGGGATCAGGTAGTCGTCTCGTCGTCTCCCTCGCAGTATCACACCATCAACAACCTTAGAACCAGGTTGTTAAGAACATTAGAGCCCCTGTTTATATTTCAACGCTCAAATCAATCATTGTTTAAGTAGAATAGTAGTGATAGTGAATATTAATTTTGAAAGCGAAAGCGGGAGTAGGAACGGTTGCGTTTACGATATCAGCCGGTTTGATATGCCAGCCCTATCGACTTTTAAGCTCATAAATGGAACAGCGATAAACGCAGAAAATTGGTACCTACTCGTATTGCAGTCTCTGAATCGCTTTGATATAAATAAAATTTATAATTAAAAACGACAAATTATTTAATGTGTATTTATGTTTTACACAAAAATGTATAATTAGTATTTGGTATCTCTTTGATCAGTGACGGTTAAATTTTAACACAGAAATGTCTGTGGTATCTCTTTACTGCTGGTACCTCTTTAAAGATTTGTCCTTAAATTGTTTACGCAATTAAAAGATGTCTATTTTCAACAAGTTGCTTAACGCCGTATAATATCACGTCTCGTTAATCTTATGGTCATTCAGATAATGAGGCTATCAATCGACTTATTAACAGTGCCGACACTTAAAAATCCTTATTAAAAATATGTTACCGGCCATGTCAGCGTAAATATCTTCCAGCACATTATACAGTTCATCCTTCGCGGGGTTCAGCTGACCACACGGGGGCTCCACGCAGTACGAGGCCCAGGGTTCAGCCTGCCGACAAAATAATACCGGCAACTTTAGATCCTTACATAAGGAAAGTACTCGTATTTCTCGGAACTTACATATTTAAATACAAGAGTTAAAATCCAGACACAAACTTTTTGATACCTTGAAAAAACAGGGAAAGTATATTATCTTACTAGGTAAATAACAAAACAATTTAATTAGAAATTATATTTTTAAGACTTTTAAGGTGATTAATAAAATAATAATGACTTTAATATAAAATAACCTAAAATAAAATAATTTTGACATAATTAAAAACTTGGTTATTTTATTGTCCTTAAACCAGGAATCAAAATCACACATTGACG
The DNA here is from genome assembly GCA_022674325.2 of Grapholita molesta. Lineage (NCBI taxonomy): Eukaryota > Metazoa > Arthropoda > Insecta > Lepidoptera > Tortricidae > Grapholita > Grapholita molesta. Next base: position 18,939,354 of record CP053121.2, on the reverse strand, counting down.
GTTACCGAATTCAAATTTCTGACATTTTGTTACTGTTTTACATTGTTACTAGGTATGGACTGTACAAAAACATATCTTTCATTAATTTTGTTAAAAAAACTAGGGGGAAAACATCATCTGTCAAAGTCGTAAGATAAAAAAATTGAATTTTGGCTACGAAAAAAAACGCATACCAAATAAGATTAACCCATAGATTATTTTGGTAGTTTTGATACGAACTATCTATAAACTCATAAAAATTTGAATTTAGGATTGGTAAAGCTTATATACGGTTTTTTTAACCAAGAACGCATATAACAGTTTTTTTTTTATTAAGATATAGTTACGGCCATTGTTACCTTGAAGCAGACGGTAAGGTCGGTATCCTGCCAGCCCTCGCCCACATGCGCGGGCGCATCGAACTCTGGCAGAACGCGCACACCGCGTACACGCCCGTACTCCACCACCTCGCGCATTGCCTCCGGGGTATAAACCTGGAAATGGGTTTCATGCAACTATAGATAGAGTCAAATAGATGCGTTACTGTACTTATTCCTACGCTAATTACTTACTCAGGTCATAAAGAACAGATGAAACGAATTGTGATAAACGGATAAACAAATAAACCCGTACCTCGATACCTCCGGCTCATACGGAGCATATTTTTTTTACTAAGGTCATGATTCCGCCTCTTGAGTAGGTAGAAATAACAATTGAAGCAGTCACTCCGGACACAAAAATACCCATTAAGTATACAAGATTTTCCGTCACCAATAGCTGAATTGACTCCATCTAAAAAACTGCACTAGGAACGATAGACCATAAGCCTATTCGGTAGTGACCCTGACTACCAAGCAAAAGGTCCCGGATTCGAATCCTTTAACCAATATTTGTACTTACCTGGGTTACAGATGTTATATAGATAACATCCACAGGTACTAAGTACCTAAATGTATAGCCAGGTAATAAGTATTTATACGTATCGATTCAAAGTTCGTACCTTGGAAGAAGAGTAAGCGCCATATTTCGAGAGGTTAGGCCTCCTCTCAGAGCTGAAGGGGAAGCTCTGGCTGTCGGTGATGTGCCAGTGGAACGTATTCAGCTTCACGGCCGCCATGGCATCTGTTGGAAGATTTTTTTGAAAAACGAATACATTTTACACATTCATATGTAGTTTTACTATAAATCGCCACAAAGCCGTAAGATTGAGGCAAATTATGCGAAAACAAATCAAATAAACAAATAGTAGCTTCCATTAACTAATAGAATTCATATTAGTTACCTACTCTAGATTAAAATAGCGTTCTGAGTAACATATAAATAATAATGGTTCTTAAAATTTGTCTAGCAACAATTCATGAAAGGTATGTAAAATAAAAAGATATAGATTGAGTTGACAACCTAGAGTTCTCTTAATAGCTTCCAAAGTATAATAGTTCCTCGCAGTATCAAGAAGTATTCCTCGGTAAGGGTAGACAGGATTGTCCACGATGTTCACATCTCTAACTATCTGCAAAAAGAAATACAATTCACTTAGATCCATTGTATAGAAGGTGAAGAGTTAAGGGTTATTGGTCTAAGATTTCCATTTAGATTTTATACTCCTGAGCCCTGAGTGTTTCGAAAAATAATTTATTTCACTCGAACTGTCGGTGTTCTTACTCCGTTTGACTTATAAATATCTAATTGGAAATAATCCCCAGCTATTATACCTAATATATCTTTTTCACCTCACTCGCTCGGAAAACCTTAGTTTATAGCGCGAAATCTGTGTGGAAAAGCCTATTTTATCCGCTAGCGTGTAAAAGTCATTCGAATTTCGAAGCCGATGATTGTAATTCTCTGTCGTGCATGTAACTTTTATTTTTCGCTTCGCTCATGGTTCAATCTTAGCTTCCTTCGCTTGCTCGGCTTTCAATTTCAACACTAGCGCCAAAAAACCACTTTGCAGCCTTGCATAACAAATAACTAATTTCCCCTCGCTAGCTCGTAAAGCGCGTGTTTATCCTTTAATGCAAGAGGCTGTTTAAAGCGCGTGTTTATCCTTTAATGCATTTTATCCGCTAGTGATTAAAGTATGTTGACCTTGAAGTATATTTAAGTAATATATTTATCATTGATTTCATGGTTTGAAAAGCTGTTAATTTAAAAAAAAAATTGCGATATTTTTTTTAAATCTAATATAGATATTTATTAACAGTAAAAACAGTAAATTATATAAGAAATCTTTGTTTTTTGTAATAATGTTGAATGTTTATTGGAATGTAAATTGGAAATTCTAAACGCAAATAAAGAGTCAAATGCAATTTCAAAACGTTTTATTGCATGTTTCTCTTTCCTCGTGTATTGAAACACTCGCAGTTAAAATACAACTTAGCACCCTTGTTTATCAAATAACTATTTCCAGGGCGCACAATTACAATTCACACGGCTTTCCTATATCCCAAATAACCAATAGTACCTACTATTGGTTAATTACTTTAAATCGAGTCCCTTTTTGCGATAGTCCAACATAAAGGTCAAGTCTTAAGGTTGAAATTCACATGACACGATTGTGGTTGATAAACCTTATGTCTGGAAAAGGGTTATGTATATTTCAAAAAAAAAATTGAGTACTAAATAAACTTTTTATAATCCTTTCAAACTTTTGGGTATCAAATTTTAATAAAGCTGTTGAGGTAAATTCCTGTATCATATCAGATAAACACGGTGCTCGTAACATGTAATAATTTATAGCGGTTTAGCATATGAACATACCTTAGTGTTTATTATATTAATAAAAATCGAAGTAGAGATTCGTTAAGGTATATTCACAACAGTTCACAACCGCGGAGGCGAAACCTAAATTATACATATAACAATCTAGGTATACGAGTATCATCACCATTAGATAAGTATCAAGCATTTATCTTCCGATAAATAGATGTGTACACAATTTTTACGTTCAGATATTTTAGAAAACATTTTATCGGCTATCGACCGCGTAGATAACTCACCAACAGATGATCCCTGATGTCATCATAGAGAATGAGCTGAGAAAGTGTTTCAAGACCATGCCTGACGCCAAAAAAGGATCCTCCAGTAATGAAAGCTTCCACTCTCTCATTATTGCCGGACACTTTTAGCGTGTAGTTTTCATGCATATCCAAGGAAAATTCTAAAAAAATAATTAATGTTAAAAACATAGTCGCAAAGTAACATCAATGTTGCCTAATTGTCTTGCTTAATCTAATTTGTGAAAATGGAAAGAAAAATATGTAATACACCACTTAATGTTACGTACGTCGTTAAATAAGCTAAATTAGCTTCAACACAATTTAACGAGTTTGTGTCCCAAAAAAATACATTATTTTAGGTATAATACTTATGCAAAGTACAGATAAAACTTTGGAGCTTATGTTGATGACTTGGCTTATTTGAGTTCAACATCCCCGTGGTGACTTCGGAACCGGTTGGCCGTATTTATTTTGCGATTGCTCTGTGATAGGTATTCTAATTCGATATTATATTAGCATAGTACCATTTGAACAAGAGATCATTGATCCTTTAACGACAATAATTCGAAACTATTATTCACTAGATACGTTATCCGTGCTATACAAATATATTATTAGTTTCAAAATATTTTCTAATAAATTCTACTGATAATGACTAAATCCAAGACAAAAAAGGCCCCTACTTATAGATTTTAAGCCAAGAACTAATTTATGAATCAAGTAAAATTTTTTTGAGAAGAATCAACTTGGAGTATTAAACATTTTTGAACTGTTAGTGAGATAATCTTAATCCAAGCTAACGACGAAGATATATAATTTGCAATATTTTTTTTTGTATTAGCATTTATTTATAGTTAATTTAAGAGCAATTTATGGCTTTTTAGTGTCGCACAAAATTTATATAATTGGATGATGCAGCCGGTTTAGAATTACCGTCTAGACGTCCACAATATTCCGTTAGGTACTGTGGACCGTAAGCTAAAAGTCTTTGCAATGCATACACCTCTATGCAGTTTAGCCCCCTACGGTCTGGATAACACGTAACATTGATGTCATCAACATCATCCACCTGTTGAGAAAAGTAAAAAGAGCGTGGCCTATTATCATTTAGCCTATACGCACCGGCATTATTAGGATCTTGATTGATGAGATACACATCTAACATCTTCCCTTTGGTTTTCGGTGTCGCATTACTTGGTATGGCTAGAGCCACAATATTCAGGAATCTCTGTAAAAAAGTGTGTTATTGATTTATTTCCTACATCATCTTCTTCACATGCCTGTTAAGGCAAATTTTCCAGTCATTAAACGTTTAGACAATAAATATGGATAACATTTTGAGTGCCTTAATGATTTTCCAGAAATTAATATATGAGTATTTAATTGGTCCAATTATGATTACGTGCGTATATGTCACTGATGTGATGTTATTGCTACACCCCGTTATCTTTTGCTCAGTTTAGGGGCAAGTGATTGGGCAGTTACGATAATCTAAGTCGATAAAAATTAAGTTGACTTACTCATTCAATAACATGTCAAAAGATCTTGGGTCCGATTTTTGAAATAGTCACCAAGTGATTTCCATAGAGAATGAATGAGAATCTCTATGAAGATTACTTGGTGACTATTTCAAAAATCGGACCCCAAATTGACGATATTCGATATTTATAATTGTCGCCCTCCGATCTGATTAAAGAGAGGAATGAATGTGTTATCTCTATAGCTTTACCTAAAGAAGAATTTTAGTTTGCCAAATAACTTTTTTAGATAAATATGAATCGACTAATTATGTGAAGCAACATCACTAGATTGCCCCCAAAATGAGCATTAGATAACGGGGTGTAGTTATTGCCTTTCATTTTTCATCTGTACTGCAGATAAAAGATTAGTAGGTTATCTTTTAACTACCCTTTTAATACAGTTTCAATAATTATTCAATAGGAATACATTCATTATATATCGAATCTGTTTCAAAAGTTGAGTGATTCACATGCGTACCTACTTCGCATCGTTGTACTTTTGCCAGTCAAACAGAGCGGCAATCTGTATCCGATGTAAAGACCACTTTAAATATCTTCTCATTAAAATCTTTAAGTAATTCTCAAAGCTGTAAATGTAATTGACCACACTTATTCGGTGAGGTAGTTAGGTACCTGAAAAGCTTCCTGCATCAGTTTGTCAGTCTCGCCATGACGTTCGATCTTCATTTCGATGCTGTTCAAGTTGATTTTGGAGAGGAAATTTCCAAGATCTGTCTCGCCAGTAGGCTTGGGCCAGAGTAGACCTAAAAATAAGCTCTATTTATAGTTCCGTCTAGACGATGACCTATATCTAATTGGTTACATTCAAAAATTGAATTTGGAAGTTTGTACTAAATCAAATAAATATTGGTATTAATATCCAGTGGTTGTGGGTTCGAGTCCCGCTCCGAGTCAAATTTTTCTATTTTTCTTTCGATTTAAATATCGAAGATATTCGCTAGCAGACGTTTCTGCATAATAAAAAATAATTCAAATAAATATTATTAATACCGATTATTATAGTTGTAGTTCTCTATCAATATAAGTATGTTCATTTCTCTCGTTACCATATTCGTTGCAGAACATTTTACAGGCTTCCAAGCTTAGGGCGGCATCCTTGTTCTTGGAATCTTGGCGTGTCTTGAGACACTTGCCGCTGTCGCACGCCCATTTGTAGTCGTCGGCTGCGACACTGCAAACACGCAAATGTCAAAGGCGGGAAATACCGCAGTGGGCGCAGTCATAGCTATGGCCCACATATAATTAAATATATTATCCGCAACTAGTAGTAGAGTTCTATGGTAAAAATAGCTATTTAGTTTTGTCTTTGTGGTTACTACCAAAAACTAAGTAAGACCTTTGTACGATTTACATGTTACGATTTGACCTTATACATATACACCTTAAACTTATACTTGTTATACCGCTATTTAGAAAATCTTAAGTGGATTTAGGAAACGCTACGAAAGCAAACCAACAATACCCAGAGATCTTTGAATAAAAAGTTAGTCGTAGGTAATGAACAAGGATAGGACAAATGCCCGTCATTTCGAAAATATAACCCTGTTTCGTACAGCAGAGACTTCCTTATTTTATGATGTTAAAATATTTTGGAAGAACAGTATACCAATGTCAACGATTACATATGCCCCTATGACGTCGTAGACTGTGAACGGACTTTTTCAACGCATAAATGGGTCATAAATTCACATTTCACACACTCACAACTGAAAATTTAGAAAAAATCTTGGTCATTCTATTTTATTGGCGACAGTAAATTTCGGAATGTCAATCATAAATTAATTTGTCACTTGGATATAAATTATGGTCTAATAAATGTATAAAATAGTATTTTTTTATTAACATAAGGAAGTCTCTGCTGTACGGAACAGGGTTATATTTTCAAAATGACGGGCGTTTGTTCTATCCTTGGTAATGAATGCCCTATCCTTATCTACTGTCCTGCCCTGCCCATCTACATGATGGCCCATCATGCTGGCCCATGCACTAAAATGGGCAACCTTTTTGAAAGGGCAGTGGTGTCTGATGGTTTATGGCGCGACAGGATAGCAACGCTTTTTCGGCCGCACATCAAAGGGCACGGCCAGAACGATCAGATCACAACTGAATTTCGCCATCGCGTAGTGGCGTTTCACCCATCGCATGGCCAATATGGCCATCTCGCTGGCCCAGCACTAGGGCCATTATGTAGAGGAGCCTTACGGCCCTGCTACGACCATGCGTGACTTGCGGCGCGACAAGCGTTTTATCTGTACGTTGCGCGGTCAAGACGCGCAATGCACTGCGGTTAGTTGAGATCACACGCAATGAACAGATAAAACGCTTGCCGCGCCGCAATTCGCGCAATGTCGTGGCCGGCCCGTTAAGGTAAGGAGAGCGCATAAACGCGTAAATGAAATTGAGGTGTAACCGATTTTTTTAAATTAATAGTAGGACGATGTTCTTTCTTATCAAATCTTGAAAATGTTTACATGTCGATAGATGTTCATAAGAATCATAAGTCATCAAGACAACGTTTATCAGCCGTTGATGGTACGTCATCGGTAGATCGTTCAATCAATTAGGCATTGTCTGTTTATCCATTTGGAACTAAGAGGATAATTATGAAGTCAAGTAGGTGTACTTACATTTACATAACAGTTAAGACATGCTGACCATTGGTTTATAAATATACCATTTGCTTTATAGGAAAATATATATGTCTTAATTAAATTTATTCCTATGTACCCACAGACTACCCAAAACTGAATTATAAAGCGATACCAAAAAATACCTAAGATTTTTTTTCCTTACTAAGGGGATTATTGAACGAATAATAAAATAGTAACTTACCAAATTATAAAAAGTACTATTTGAATAGCACACGCTATTAATAACCTATCTAGCCACATTGTAACCTGAAACAAAAGAAAGCAAACATCAGTTTTAAGCATACAAATCCTTACTTCGTGTCTTTATCACGTATATCGATTTAAGAGTTATAAAATCCGTTCCATGTGTAAATATATATTTATTTTTCTATGGAGGTATTTGCGCTAGACTGTAGGTACAAGTTTTGCTTAAAATGTAGTTTAGTCGATTTAGAACATCAAAAATTCACTTTGATATAAAGGATTTATAGAAATTTGTACTTGTACCAGCCATCTGTCATCCACAAGTTACTCATAAGCAACCCTAAGAGGTTTCGTTGTTTTATTGCAGCGTTTCTAAGGTTATCTCTCTAGTCTCCGTCATCACTGACACTGCCAGCAGGGATCGTTACCGATATTACGAAAAATGTTAATTTTACCGTTAATTCCAAATTTTTCTTCCGAGCTTCTTACATGGTATTTAGGTAAAGAGAACACATTATCTGATGAGTTGGTTAAAATTTAAAAATGTGTCCTAACAACTGAGATACCGAAATTGAATACCGGTTAATTTGTATGAAAATAATACCGGTATTCAATCCCTGACTGCCAGTGCCATTGTCACCGGGCGTAATATGCTTTTCAGATCAATCGAATAGCAACAAATCCATACTAATATTATAAATGCGAAAGTAACTCTATCTATCTGTTTGTCTTTTACCTCTTCACGCTTAAACCGCTGAACTAATTAGGATGAAATTTAGTATGGAGAGAATTTCAGCTACAAGAAAGGATATAGATAATTTTTATAACCATACTTTACAGACGGGACGAAGTCCCGAGGAAAGCTAGTATTCAATAATTCTTAGAATACTTGAAGTCGAACTTGCAAAACTATTTTTTTTATTGAGCCTACATCCGCGTTACCGTCAAAATAGACATTCGTAAATTTCGAACGATTGTCTCTGTCACTCTCATGACATGACGCCTTAAAAGTGCACGAACATCAATATTCCCGGTACCGGGCCTTATTTCCTAATGCTTGACACAGGTGTTGTCTCTTGCCCTTAAAGTATGTAAAATAACAAAAGTACCTACACAGCCTCTTATTGTTACTTATTAACCCTTTGATAATAACTTTTACATTATTGATTTTTACTTCGTCTTTTAGGAACTTTGCGAGTAGTTACATAATACGGTAAACAACGTTTTACCAAACCTAAGCTAACGCTACATTCGAAGAAAATCAATAACCAGTTCTATGCTTATGACGCTTCATCGCTCCTAACAAATCGTAGTGGATACTCGTACCTCGATGGTGGACTCACCAATGTTTTACTTACACGTTGAAGGGATAGACCCTTTTATCAATAGATATTGCTAAATATATGATGATGCGTATTAAATTAACTAGTTAAAAACTGGAGGTTCACCTCAGAATAAATAATCGCCTAAGGTACACAGAATTTATTTTTTCTTCGCAAAGAACTGCATTGGGCAGTTTTGAGAAAAATAAAACGGAATACTCATTCTACAAAATCGAAAAAAAATCTTTAAAAATAAAGTTAAGTTTTGTTTCTTTAAAAAACAAAACGTAAAGTTTTGTTTCTTAAAGAAAAGTATCTATATTTAAAATATGAAAAAAAAAATTGGTAAAAACAATAGCAAGGCTGCAAAGTGGTTATTTGGCGCTAGTTTTGATATTGAAAGCTGAGCAAGCGAAGGAAGCTAAGATTGAACCATGAGCGAAGCAAATGGTTTAAAGATAGATTCCTGAGCGTAGCGAGGCTTTCAAGACACGAGACGCCAAATAATTTTGCAGCCATGCGGAACACACAACTTTTCACCTCACTACAGCCAGGAAAATTCGAGCTGCAAGAAAAACAATAAAACAAAACTTATTGCGCGATTTTTCAGGGAAATCATATAGGCATTGCTGCTAGAATCACTCATTTTTATAGTTCAAACGTTAAATTCAACGAGCTTAGCACAGGACAAATCCGACAAATTTAGATAACTTAAAACTTACAAATAGTAGATTGTTTGACAAGGGGCTAAAGTAGGCCATAGTACCACGAGATGGTTATTTTCCCGAACGAAGTGAGGGAAAATTGTTCGTGGGGTAATATGGCGTTTAGACTCGAGTTATACATTCTAGTTTTCACTTCGATTGCGAGAAAATAAAATAACATTTTAACTATTACCACATACAATTTTATTCGCCCGCAATGAATTCTGAGTCAAAAATGTTTAATTTGGCAGTCTGCATTTTTTTCACTGCTTTGATACAGATAGGATATATCTACGCCGTGAATAAATGCCATAGACAACGTATGGGACTTCAAAGAGTTTGCCAACGATTTAAACTTTTTTTAATGCTTGTGAAGTAGGAACTAAAAAGCACCTAATGCTTTGAGAATTTAATTGCGTTTCCTCATTGGTCGATTTTAATACTGCGGTATTCTGATTGGTTGATACTTTATATATTATAAAGTTTTGTTTAATGATTTCACATTTTTAACAGTATTCGCACCAAAAAAGAATCTAGAGTTGTGATTAACTTGAATCTGTGTCGTGATTGGTGGATTTAATAAGGTGAAGTGTTCTGGTTGGTCAATTTAAAACGTTTGTATATCATAAATATTTACATATTTTCCCAAGAGGCTAAATGTACTACTTTAGTCCTCCTTGGCAAGCATACCTAACATGACACACTTTTAGAGCATGAGAAGTGAAAAATATTTTTTTACGATTGCGTTCACAAATTACAATACTAAGTCAACCTATATTTCAATTTCTTTATCAAATAAACATTGAAATCGTGTTTTATTAAATGGATTAATTAGTAAATAAAACTGAAATACTATTAGTATATTTAATAAAACCTATTTGACGTAAAATAATGTGTAGAGGTTTACCTACATTGTATAAAAAAGTTAAAATTCTGTAATACAATTTTTTCTATTAAACCAATCAGAAACCTGGCCCGGTACCGCGAACATCGAAGTTCGTATATTTCGGGCATCTATCTCTTTTACTCCAATTAAGGCATCATAAGAGTGACAGAGACAATCGTCCGAAATTTACGAATATCGTGTTTCGCGGTAGCGCCGCTGATTTGATTACAGATTTTTAACTTCTTTATTTTTACCTACACTTTATTTTATGTCAAATAGGTTTTATTATAAATACTAATATTTTATGTCAAATTGATTTTATTGTAAATACTAATAGTATTTCTGTTATAGTATTTATGTAATTTACATATTTTGGCTAATTAATCCATTAAATAAAACACAATTATATTGTTTATTTGATAAAGAAATTGACATGTACTTAATATTGAAATATCTGAACGCAACCGAAAAAAAAGAAAAATTTAAAAAGTTTTAAGTTATCACAATTCACGTAATCGCAAATTTGTCCAATTTGTCCTGCACTAAGCTCTTTGAACTCAATGTTTGAACTATAAAAATGTGTGGTTCTAGCAGCGATGCCGATATGATTTCCCTGAAAAATCCCGCGATATGTTTCTTTTATTGTTTTTCTTCCCGCTCGAATTTTCCTCGCTGTAGTGAGGTGAAAAGATGTGTGTTCCGCATTGCTGCAAAATTATTAGGCGTCTCGTGTCTTGAAAGCCTCGCTACGCTCAGGAATCTATCTTTGAACCATTCGCTTCGCTCATGGTTCAATCATAGCTTCCTTGGCTTGCTCTGCTTTCAATTTCAACACTAACGCCAAATAACCACTTTGCAGCCTTGCATAACAAATAACTATTTTTTTTAAGATCCCTCTTTTTAATACTTGTCCCTTAACATCGCAACAAAACATCTAGGTCAGTCAACATGAAGCACCATATCTATGACCGGACGTTTTATCTACAAGTTAAAATAGTTAGTTTCAATTTTACAGCAGTACACACAGCAACACATCTAGCTATACACTTCAGAAATCTGAAATATTGCATGAAAGAGAGTCGCACTAGAATGCGAATGTGTGTGTGTCCTATGCTATGCGTATGTGTTAGTTACGCGGGCTATTATTCAAAAGAGTTTTGAAGCAGTATTTTTTCTTTTATTGTCAACATTGACAAATTGACATTAAACCTATGAATACGAACCTACGAATTATCAAAAAGAATGTATAGTTTTTTCTTAATTTGTCCTATCCACGTCCGTTCGAAACCTAAAATAAATTTATGACAAATTCACGGGTCTTGTTGCAATAAATCCTATACCTTTTTAGATTACAGTAAAGGTGCTCAAACAACTACAGTGACAGGCATACGTCACACATACGTAAACATTATTTAATTTGAAGTTGACATGATACACATATATATATCTCTTTCTTTTTCTCTCTGCTCTGTCTTTAATGGTTATTTAGGTGTGTTGCTGTGTGTACCTAATAATCGTGTCCACCGTACGAGCGTTGTATTTTTTATTACATTTTAGAATTCCCGAATGCGGAATTCATTTCAGCTAATTTCTCCGATATATTATACAGTTCAAAATTCCAGGGAACCAGCAATATTTTTTTCACCTTGATTGTTTTATTCTTTAATAACAGATGGCAAAGTAGCATTTCATTCTCAAGTGCAAAGTAATTTCGTATAAATTGTTTATTACTAATCGAGTGGTTTTTTTTTTTTATGTTACCTGGTCGGATGTTCTCTTATTTAATGTTTTTGAATGAGAAATGATGGATGCCAATAATTTAGAATACATTTTTAAGATTTAAAGTAATTTTTTTCCTTGAGGCGGTAGTGAGGTGAAAAATTGTGTATTACCTACATACACTCGGTAGCAAAGTGTGTTTCTCTCTCGTGCTTTAAAACCCTCCCAACGCTCAAAATTACTCACTTTGAATCACTCGTGGATCGATTTTGGAATCTTTCGCTGCTAATATTTAGGTAGCAGGAGAAGTTTGCTCCCTTGTATAAGAAATAACAATTGTTCCCCTCACTAGCTCGTAAAGCGCTTGTTTATCCCTTAAAACGAGACGGTAAAAACGCATTTCATCCACTAGTGATTAAAGTAAGTTTACTTCTCATAGCTCTTATTGCTATGGTTTTAAAGTCTAAATTCGCGAAGTACAGCTCACTTGCCCCCGCGGCGGCGTCGGCGGCGGCGGTAAATCGCACACGCACCGACTTGAAAATCGAATTAGAACATTCGAAAATCGTACTGGCCACCACAAGCTAACCAAGCTAAAGGCACCTTTTGTAAAAATGTTGAATGTATCTAAACGCAAAGAAAAAGTCAATGCGATTTCAAAACGTTTTTTTGCATGTTTCACTTTCCTCGCTGTAGTGAGGGGAAAAATTTTGTGTTACACACGGGTGCAATTGTAATTTAATTCTCGTGTATTGAAACACTCGCTACGCTCAGGATTCTATTTTAAAACCACTCGCTTTGCTCGTGGTTAAACTATAGAATCCATTCGCTTGCTCGAGTTTCAATCCCACACTCGCAGTTAAAATACAATTTTGCACCCTTGTATAACAAATAACTATTATCGCTTCATCGTTGAAACACCGTTATTCTGTATAGACAGATTTCTGACTTCTGTACAGAAATACAGAAGTCAGAAATCTGACGATATTAATTGTAAAGTCTAATAATTTAGATTATAAATAAATAAATAAATAAATAAATAGGTTCCGCGTCGGGTTCATTTAATTGTCCGTCCGTCCCCGTCAGTCCGTCTGTCAATACACTTTTCTCAGGAATGCGTGGAAATAATAATAATAATCTGAAATTTATATTAGATCGGGTCTACTGTCTCTTAGAGCTGTGAAAAAATAAGATACAGTGGTTTATGCCGCAAATTTCCTAAACTCGCTAAGGAATCAAAATCTCCCGTGAACTTGAGAATCTTGAAATTTAGTACAAAGCAACGTCCATACCACAAATAAAGGAAACGTTTAGTTACATCATACTTATAATAAAAATATTTTTAACCCTTTACCAGGCGAAGGGATATATTCGTCCCACATCTTATATCGGTTACCGAAGTCATGTTTTAACTCCAAACCTCCTACAAAATATTTTGTCAATCCCTGAAAATTGTATTTTATAATTTACATTCACAGCACGCTTCTAAATCGCGTGATATATCTTTGGCAGACGTTTAATTTCACTTGAACGCTAATTTCAGTAAACTACAGAGAAATTCGAACACTTTCCTTAATTTCTCTGAAACAGAAGTAGATAGGTTGAACAATTTTTTGACATTTTGTAGATTTTGAGTGTTGAAAGGTAATGTAATCGTAAACATTGCTAAATATTTACGCATTATTGTGTATGACCAGAATTAGGATGTGCATGGCCCGGTAAATTGTCTTGCATGTCACAAAAACTCATGTACGTAATTAAACTGAAGATCATAAAATAATGTTTTCAGTGATTGATAAATATAATGTTTCGTAGTAGGTTTGGAGTTAAACCTTGACTGTGATAACCGATATAAGATGTGGGAAGAATATCTCCCTTCGCCTGATCAAGAATATAATAAGACAAAATCGAGTATGACAGTTAATTACTTAGACAGGTGATGGGATAACCGTAACCCACATTTTTATTTCTGGTTTAAAGGAGCATATCCGACTTTCGTAAATGCAGTTTTTACAAGGCGTTCAATACGGTTGTAACAGTATATACAGTACCTATGAAGACACGGTAGTTCTTTGGAGCCTGGTAAAGGGTTAATAATGTTGAGTTCCTACCCATTTCCTCATGAACGCGTAGAGGTATTACATTGACATTCATATCAAATACTGAAATCTATTTATTTAAGCTGTAACAAAATCAAAACACATTTGTACGGAACCCTCGGTGTGCAAGGCCGACTCCCACTTGGCCGCTTTTATTATCTCATGTATATCTTCATCTGAGAGCCACTACTTATTATGCTTAGTAGCTGTCAATATTATTGTTTTAACTCAAGGAACTAGTCAGTCACCGTTTTAACTACTTTAAATATTTATAACTTTGTTCATAATACTTTGTTATTATGTTAATCAATTATTTAATTAAGGCAAGGGGATGTGATGTGACGACCACATTGCCCACTGGTTTTCTCCAGTGCAAGCAGTCAACGCAGGGCAGCTTGTGGCGGGTTGTAGGAGAATAGCGACTTCACGTACCTGAGTGCCCCTGGAGTGCTCTGTCGGACAGTTGGGACAGGTCCCCTTCCTCTGATTTGCCTCAACCTGCTGTCCAGAGTGGGGTCGCTAGAGCTGCGTACTCGAGGGTAGATGTGGAAACATAAGTGGCGACAGTAGTGACACCTCTCTACCCTTAGCCCTTTGCACATTTTAGATTCCATTAAAACTCAATCACATTTCCGTAAATTGGCGAAAGGGCCTCTGCGCGTTGGCTCGATCCGGCTCCGCATACATCTCCCAAATGTGTCAAACACCAATGTTCCGTGTACAGGAAAGATATATTTTTTAATAATAAATACCTGGTTGAATTCTCTTTGCTGCACACCTCACACAGCTAATACAAAAATAAACAAAAGTACAAATATGCATATATTAATATTGAAGTGGTGAGTGATGGATGTGTAAAAAATCGTCTTTAACTTAGGTAGGTAATATATGATAGATAAATTTTAAATTTTCGCAATAGCCAACAAACTGTTTCGCAGTTTTACGATTATTTTATTTTGTGGTACACATAGTTTATGTTTCAATGTTAAAACAAAATACCATTAATTTGGGCGTTTTTCGTATTTAACTAACAATTTAATGAATATTAGTAAATAATGAAAACCGCAAAGGCAACAAACAATTTTGTTGACACGATTTCAGTTTTCAATTTAATTTGTTAGGTTAAGTACATATACATCTTTTTATAACTTCTTTATCATTAAAAATCTAGACTGACGAACTCTTAAGGCGTGCCGGCATGTCGGCCTTTATCTTCAAATCTCTTTGATTACAAACCACACCTACCTATTTCGGGCCCCCCATAATAAAGGGTTCTGTAACTCTACCTGTATATTAAAACGGGTTATGGGATATCGTTCAAAACAATTTTCGTTGAAAGAATATTTATAGCTGTGTAACTTCCTTAAATTTGAATTAATGAATTCATAAAGTTAGAGTGGAATAGAATTTGTAAACTTTAGAGGCGATTATTGCTATATGAAATTTAACCAAGAAATGTCAAAAGAATTATACCTATTTAGTTATTTTTTGTTTAGTTGGGATGTTAGTCGGCCAATTATACTACAAAATAAGTAATTCTGTAAAAAAAATATCAATATTCGCTTTACAGTTTAAGAGTTTGATGCTTCTGACAGACGTACATGACGAATTAATTAAAAAGGATTTTTTATTCCCGTTTTGGATACGAAACCCTAAAGAATTTTGTAAACACCACTTATAAACATGACAAACAGTAATTAATATATACCATATTGGTAAATCCATAACAAAATTTAAAGGAATATTTTCATCTGCTCAAATGATTACCTTGTAAATCTGCTACACTCGTAGAAATTAGGGTATTTATAACACCAACCACTAAATCCAAAGTGCGCGTCTGCTCAGCAGCGCGTGAGAACTAAATGTGATTTTCCGCGTCTAGCCACGACACTTATGGCTCGAGATTCTCAGTCACAGCCGAGTTTATTGTTCGGGAACCAGTGTAAAAGTATCCACGAGATTTCTATCTAACTGCTATAGAATTTATCATACACGAAAAGGTGACAGATTTATATTTGACAAATGGAGAAATGACAGAACAAGGTTAATCGAAATCGTACATCATTTATTTCGATTAATAGACAAGGTTTATAAAATAACTTTTCTCAAACATGCAATCAAATATTGTCTTTACATTCTTTATAATAGACTCGGAAGTATGGTTTTTTGGCAACTGAAGGGGACGGAAATGGAATTTTATATAAATTTCAAAATAAAGTAACTTTTTCGACGATTATCCATACAGAGGCAAAGATGGCGGGTGTCATAGCAAACAGCTAATGTTAATTTTTAATATATGTATTTCGATTTCATTGTTAGTTGTCATTTTGCAAATTTCATTTTTTGAAGCATTTTACAAAAGCACTCGTCGTGAAAATGTATTCCCGGCCGCGTACCTATATACCCACTTGGCCGGAAATCCTCATTTTCCCGGCTTCTGACGTAATGTACTATTTCTCAAACATGCACTACAGTGTTGACATTATGTTCCTTATAATAAGCTTCAAAGTATGTCGTTGCAGGTTTGGCTAGAAGAGAGGCACGAGAGGTCTTTAAGGTTAACATTGCCGACCTAAGGTCCTCTTTTTTAATTCCATTCCACATAAATTTGTGACACAGCACCATTGCGATTTTCCATTAAAAAAAGATATTGGTCACATTTGCTGGTTGGTTCTATGTTATTCTGCCACTGCGCCAATCAAAAAATAATCAATTGATACTTTTAGTTTTTCTTAAAAAAATCACGTTTGAGAAAAGCACTATACATACCTCGATGAAAAGGGATTGTCGGTCTTGTAATACTGATCGAGTATACTCGGCCGGCAACCCCTTCGTTCCCGGCCTCTGTAGTAATGTAATATTAACGATGAAAATTAACACGTAGAGCAACTGTCGCATCACTGACCAGCCGCTGACCAGGTAACTGTGTATGCTATGAAGAGACCCGGTATCACGCGTAGGGTAAGAGTACCTATAATTTACTACCTCCTTAAAATGGCTTTGAGAGGAATGAAAGACCTCGACTCAGGGGCTGCGCAATAAGTGAAAAACGGCGACCGGTATCAAGCGGCCAGATATTGTCAGACGTTAGTCAGGACGCTTTCGACAATGTATGGGCCTTCTGGACTACATGCTAATAATGATGACAATATCAACTGTGTTCTAGTACCTATTATATATCAGACGGCCTATCGGGCTTAATTAACAGTGGATTTTCACACAAAAAATATCATTCGATTCCGTTAAAACTCACATAAATCGGTACATCATCATCCCCTTAGCTGTAATGCTGTAAAATTTTACTTGAATAAAGAATAAATAAAAGAATAAAGTACCTATATTAAATGAACGACCCCAAGGGACCTTATAATTATAATGCACAAAAGTGTGTCTATTATTGGGGGTAGCGATTGCTTTTGCGTAAAGTAGCTTAATTTTTCGATTAAGACCATAAAATGGCAGATCCTTCGACACGCACAACCCAACCTACTTGTAGGAAACCTATTTGACATCGCCATCTCGTATTTGCCTCTGAAACCAATTATCGTCACACAGGTCACAGGTCATTGTAATATTATTTCTATATTTATTTCTTATGATCATAAAGCTTTTATTGGGCAAACCGCCTAAGTAGAAAATGTTTAAAGAGTACAATATGTTTAAAAAATGGGATGACATACAATATTTTGAGGGATGTTTTAGGACCGAAATGGTTGCTATAGTATATCCAACAAACAACAAACTTGCCGCACTTGTAATTTGCCGATGATATTATTGTTTCGTTTTATATAGGTACCTACTTTGGAAGTATTGTTATAATGACGACAGACTGCGGCGCTACCGCGAAGAACGGTATTCGTAAATTACGGGCGATTGTCTTTGTCACTCTCATGGTCCCTTAATTGGAGTAAAAGAGAAAGATGCCCAAAATATACGAACTTCGATATTTGCTTTACCGGGCCTGTACTAAAGATAAACGTGACTGGTAATTCAATCGTAACTCAATGTCAAACATCGGTAAGGAGCAAAAGGCATGAGGTGGTCGAGGAGAACAGCAGGAGAGTTCAGCTGAGCTGAGTTTGTGAAGAAAATACATTCAATCGGTCAAGGTTTTATATAACACATTATCCTCCTTTGATTTATCCATCACTATTGAAACAACTAAAGTATGTCTACTTCAACAAAAAGTAAGTATTTGGCTCGGCTAACTTACTTGTCCTAGAAACATGTAGGACGGCTAGTAAATCCAAGATTATTAATTCAAACCGATCTTAAAGTCACAAGAGAGTCGCGGAGAGCGGAGAAGCGTTCGAAGAACATATTTACATATCTTATTCAAAGGAGACACAAGGTCAAAGGAGACGTGGAATGAGGAACATAAAATAAAATGGAATATAAAAACACTTTCCAACGATTACAAACGCAGTCTAAGGAATCGGGTAATATAACGATATCTATATTATTTGTAGTAAAATTGCGTAACTGCTAAACTCCTAGAACCATACAATATGATTCGTACTTCTAGTTACTGGATGTAAAAAGGTAATTTCTTATTCCTTTAACTATGCATGCTAAAATATATATAAAATTATAGTTTAACAAATTGCAATGCCTTTAACTTTGTACAATAGTATTATGTACATTGCAACCCATGATTTTGTTTTCACATTACTAACCGAGATCTAAGATAAGGACGATCGCCAATTAAATTGAAATCCACATATTCAATTATAGTAGTGGCTAGGGAACCATAGGACATTCATACTGTTGATTTTGTACTATAATTTAATATGTGGATTTCAATTTCATTGGCGATCTTCCTTCAATAAGTATCACATTAAATAATTATAGTCTAATTAAAAAAAAAACAGTGGTTTAAAATGCACCTGATACGAAATTACAAAATGCATCTGTGTTCGAGCCTTTGGCGACGCATGAGACTTTTGTATATAATTATCTACGTGTACTACTACCTATAACAACCTATATACCCAAACTTAACTTACAAAATGCACCTGTCTTTAAGCCTTTCGCAACGCTCGAGACTTTTGTATGAATTTTTATATGTATACCTAAATGTAATTAGTAACGTAAGCGTAACAAGTTTGCTACACCCGTGATTACATTTTAAATTGTGTAAGTAAGCCGTCAATTCAAAATTATTTTACATTAACAGCAACAAATACTTACTTTGCTTTTAGTCTATACCAAAATAATACCTCGAATTAACTCACACAATAGCTTAAAAAACTGAAACTCGAACAAAAAACAACATTTAAAATTGCGTGAGCGAGTGAGTTGAGCTGAGGCCAGAGGGCCCACTGCCAACAGCTCCGTTCGATCGTTTATTTGCCTTTCTATCGCTGTATACCTAAGCAAGAGCGATAGAGATGAAGATACTCGATTTTCGAATTTCGATTTTCGCAGTAGGCCTCTGCCTCGCTCAATTGAAAGCAGGCATGTAGGGTAAATCGTCACTTACTGGCCAACCTTCAATAATGGTCACCTTACACTAAAATTGAGGTCTGGTCGTTACCAGAAAACAATCTGAACTAAATTTATTTTTACTAAATATAAGAGGGATACCATTGGCGTCAGATTTACTCTAAAACCACCACAGCCTGGGATCACGGAGTTCATTTAAAACAACAGGCAAGACTGTGGAGGCCTTAGCGTTGGACATGCTACCTAGTAATTCATAATTTTTGGACATTTATTTCTTATAAGCCCATCTGGTGTGTGCAATTATCATGTGCACACACCAAAATTATTTAATAATATATATACATGGGTGGGTTTGCATATTGCAATTTAAGATGGAGGTAAATTAACATTTTTTCTCAAGCCACTCGATGACCACGAACATAGGTAATCTATAATCTAACATTTTTGTAGGATATAAGTTTTTGGTCTCATTATGTTGGTGTATGAAGGGGCTACAGATGGGTAAGAGACATTGTGCAAAAACTACATCATCTGTCCAAATATCACCACAATGCATATATTAAATTAAACAATGAAGGTATAAAATTAGTAAACTAAATAAATATAGAAATCGGTGACAACGCAAGGAAGACTAGAGCTACCTATTTATAATTAATACAAACGACTAATAGTGATGATAACTTACGCAATAGGATTACAAATGCCATTATATTCAGTTTTATTTTATATTGATACTAACGGTTTCTTTAAGTTGATACTAATAGTTAAGTTTAAAAGTTTTAGAGCTAATAAGAAAGCAGAATAACAGTATCACCTTTGTCTCTTTCTATTACGTTGACCACGTTAATTCTAAAAATTAGGAATCCACGTACATACATACCATGAAATACTGTTCTATAGAGCTACCGTTGTATTTATTTAATATAATAATACTAGCTGTCCCGGCGAACTTTGTACCGCCTGAAAGTCTATAAATGGGGTCATTTTTAATGTTTTTTTTTTCTTTTTCAAGCATACTATTAAACTTTTGGCCAAGACGATCACGACGAACAATGGACGACCAACAACCAAAATCGTCCAAATCGGTTCAGCCGTTCTCGAGTTATTATTATTAAAGCCGGAACTAACACAAGTTTCTTTTATTAATATAGATTATATAAATTACAACGGCAGCTCGAGCTGCCCTAATCTCACAGAATCTCTTTTAATACAAAAGTATATATATGCATATTTTATTTACTACGTTAACTGCCTGTAATACCTACCTAACTTCTATTTTAGTAAAAAACTTATTTATTTTATAATAATTTGATTTTAACACAATGTTTTAAAAATATAATAAGTATTTGATTTCAAAATAAAATAGGTAAACTAAAAGAAAAAGAAAATATACCTACATGAATTCACTTAGGATGCAAAAGTGCCCATAATGCTAGAGGCATCGCCTCGTTGTATAATTATGGACAACTTTGGGATCAGAAATTGTAATTGTGATAAATAAAAATAGTAATAATCACATTAGACTTTTATACGTGATTTCTTTTTACTTACGTAAAATAATGTTACCAAATATTTTTTTTAATGGTAACATTTAGAAAAGGACAGACATCTATCTGTGTACTAGCCGTCCCTCTCAGCTCGTTATATTCTTCAAGTTGGTCGAGGGAAAGGAAACCTTATACTTGTGTTAATAAAGCACATTTTACTTATTGCCATATTTAAAAACACTTCCCCGTATAAATAAAAAATCGTTGGTCGACAAACTACACTACGCCCTATCCCATTGCTATCCCTTACTCCGCGTTTAGACATGCTGGCTCGTCACTCGCCTCGCTATTCGTCGAAACGTTCGACGAGACTTTTCCTATACAAAAACGCGATGCGAGGCACGAGAGGAATAGCGAGACGTCCGCGTACACATGCGTGCTCGCGTTTCGCGTCGCTACTCGTGCGAATGTGTGGCGGTAGCATTAGATCCCTACCCTAACCTGCGAGTACAACCAAGATACAACATTTTTTTAAACATTTCGTGATTGCTTTTTATTAACTAGCAACACAACGTATAACGTCAAACAGACGTCAGTGTCATTACACCTAACCAAAATATGTATAATGTAAATGTATTGTAAACTTGTCAAAAGGTCAATACAGTAGTTAAAAGACAAAGAATTAGGACTGTTTAACCAAAATAATAACTAATAATTAAATACTTACTACTTATAGGATCACAAAGTAAATAACTATCCTCAAAAATATGGACCCGGCTCTACTACGGGAACGGGAGGCTTTTAAGAAAAAGGCACTTGCGACACCCAGGTACGCGGACACGACATACTTGGAACTGACTGGGCTGCCCGCCAGCCGGCTAGTCGGTAACTTTCTCTCTCGCACGCGCGGACCCGCCTTGCGTATATTGATGAACTCTCAGGGCCAATTTTCGGCATTCTGCGGGCATAGTAACCAAATTGTACTTGATTTTTAATGCTAATTCTATTATAATATAAATGAAGTAATATATAAATGTATAATTACAGATTTTTATAAATAGTACTAGAAACATTGTATAAGTAAGGTATAGTCCTGAAGATTTCCAAGATTTTTGTTAATTAAACAAAAATAGCAATTTGTAATTTATCTTATTTATCTAGTGTTGAGAAGAAAAGAAGAGATGATTCATCACACTCCAAAGATGACAGCAAGAAGAAATCAAAACCATCATCTAGCTCGGTCAGCTCTGCACCGAAACTTGATGCCTCCAAGTATGTTTATACCAATTTATTAACCTGTAATTGATCTGCTTTTCTAGATCTTTTACTCTCTTTAATAACCATAAATTTATTCTGAAATATATAATTAATTATATAGCCATTCAGGCAAGAGATATGGAAAGTGATGGAAGAGACCTTTGCCAAATAACATTCAGGCTGAATCAAGCTGAACAGATATGACAAAACAAAATTTATTATAAGTTATTGTTTAAGTTCATAAATTACTTGATCACTGTTTGAAAGAATGACTTATGGCATGTCTCAAAAAAAATCCATTTCAAAGTTTTGTTATTTTACATAAAGTTCATGTTTTTTCTACTCTGTTGCAAGCTCTTTCTAAAACAATAAGAAAAAATATTGTCCCAAAGTTTTTATTTCTTAATTTGTTATCATCTTGCATATATTTTGCATGGTGGTAACAAAAGAACAAATCTGAAAAATGTATAAAATATTCTAGGACAATTTTTTGTCAATTGGAATGGAAGGAGCTTGTAATTCTGAGAAAAAAAATGTTTAAACCCCATAATTGTAAATTGCTAACTGTAATTTTATCATTTTATTTTCAGTTACAAAACCATGTCAGGCAGCTCTTCATACCGATTTGGTGTGCTGGCCCGCATTGTGCGCCACATGAGAGCTAGACACCAGGAGGGTGATGACCATCCTTTAACTTTAGATGAAGTCCTCGATGAGACCAACCAATTGGATGTTGGTAACAAAGTGAAACAAGTATGTTGGTCTCAAATTTGGTCATTTTTTGATTAGCATCTTTATCACAACTCTTTAAGTTCAGAATCCTACTGTTTAATAATGAAAGGTACAAGAATTTTATTAAATTTTTTAGTGGCTGCATACAGAGGCACTACAAAATAATCCAAAAATAGAATGCACTATAGATGGTAAATACAACTTCAAACCAGTATACAAAATAAAGGATAAGAAATCATTACTCAGGTATGTTTGCAGACAAACTTCAAGCCTTGATGAAGGCCAAAAAATCGAATGTATTGCTTGGTTGCCTAATAGCATGAAATTTAGAAGCTCTGTCTATGGTTTGATAATTTACACCTATATTTCGATAGTTGAACATGAATAAAAAAAATATTATATTTCAGATTACTAAAACAGCAAGATCTTAAAGGTTTGGGAGGAATTCTGCTGGAAGATGTTCAAGAATCTCTGCCACATTGTGATAGAGCACTTAAAAACCTGGCACAGGAAATTTTGTACATAACCAGACCTACAGATAAGAAGAAGATTCTATTTTATAATGATAAGACTGCAACATTGGATGTAAGCGCAATTTATTGTTAATTTGTTTTTATATATTTCCTTTTTTAAATGTATTCATTGTTTTTTTATAGTACTTAATGAGTAATGACTATAAAACGCGACCCAGTTAAAGTAACTATTAATTTGCCTATTATCAACTTATATATTTTTCAACATATTATTCTGACTAAGACCATAATATGACATCTGAAATTTCAGGTTGATGAGGAATTCGTAAAACTTTGGCGCGCTACTGCGGTTGACGCTATGGACGATGCCAAAATCGAAGAATACTTGGAGAAACAAGGAATAAAGTCAATGCAGGATCATGGTCCAAGGAAACCACTCGCTCCAAAACGTAAAAAGGCATCACAAAAGAAAAGGCAATTCAAAAAACCAAGAGACAACGAGCATTTGGCAGATGTTTTGGAAACCTATGAAGATAATACTTTAACCCAAAAAGGCGTCTCCATCAAATAAATGATGTTATATTTATAAATTTTGTTTTTCTGGACACTGGATCTAATAAGGGGACATGGTAGGGTAAATAACGGAAAGATTGCCCGAGTAAACTATTCACTTCCTGCTGAGGGGGACGAGGACGAGGGACTTTTTACTCAAAGGAAGTATAAAGGCTTGGGCAAACAGGCGCGTTTTGTGAGCGGGGCGCGACACCGGTGTGGCTAATGTAACGAAATAAGGCACACATTCGGACGGCAGCGTCACACCACGCTCACAAAACGCGCCTATGTGCCCATTGTGTATTATTACCAGCAAGAAACTCGGCGGAACAGTATTTCAAATCAGTTATACATCAAATCTTAAAGTACATAATTACGCGTATAAGTCCTACAAGAAAACATATCAAAGCAGTTTAAACAGACGTTACGTCAGGCGTGCTAATATTCTAATAATACCACGATCGAAAGGGATGATCTTATATAACTTTCTATAGGTATGGTAGAGACGGCGCTATAAACTGAACCTGCCAGTACTTAGAAGTTGGAGGGATATAAACAAATACAATTGGAGTTTTCGTGTTTTCCACCAAAGTTGCGGTAATTAATACAAAATAAACTATATTTTTGTTATAAAGAGTGTCCTATAGTGAACTATTGCATTTTAGGAAAAGCAAGAGTATCTTCGTCCCTTCCTGGCATACGCAGATACGTGCTCCAGTCCGCTCCAGTCATTATTCCTGCCCGAGTATACATATATCCACAGGTATATCTAATAGAAAATAATGCAAAAAGAATAAATCGGACCAACCGTGAGGATGCTCAAATCGCTAATCGGACCACAGCTCATAAAAAAAAATGGCAAGAGTTGTCAATGTCAACTAAAAATCGGTAAAAAAAATTTATGTTATTTGATTTGTTAGTGAAATATTAGTAAATAATTGCTTGTAATAAGTGTACTTAAATCATTATGGTGAATGCACAGTTCGCGTTATCATGGGACGCACACAAAAGGAATATATGCCATGGTTTAAGTTCATTGCAACAGGTACAGTTAATCAATTTATTTAAAATTGTATACGTTTTGCTGGGCATACAGTTTTCACGGACTGCTAATATTCCACGTTAGATTGAAATATATGCTCATGTTTGAAGCTGAGATCCACTGTTAAACTATTTTCTAAACAAAAACCAATTATCATTAATTATAATTTTCAGTATTAACTTTGAGCATTACTCTAATTATAATGAGGCAGAGAGAGATCTCTGAAATATTTTGTGAGATAATTAATTTTCTAGCACAAGGCAACCAATCATTAAGTGCAATGCATTTATTCTTATATTTATAGAATGGCGAATTTGTGGACATGACCTTAGCTGCAGATGGCCACATGGTGAAAGTGCACCAAATTATGATGGTGCTAGCAAGCCCTTACATCAAGGATCTTATAACATCAGCACAATGCTCCCATCCGGTCATATTCTTAAATGTATGTACCTTTCATTATTTCATATGCTAGTTTTTTTTTGTTGTTTATTATGGACCTTTTTGGTCTGCAATTTAGGGCATACTATTAAATACTAATTACTAACAGCTGGGTGCAATGACTTAGTGAAGTAATTATTTTATGTTGTTAATCAGAATTTTTTGTAATCAATCCTTAAAATGACAGTACCAAGAATATAATTTATATATATCTCAATGTTTCCTGGCAAGGTTGTCCTAGCTGCTCTTCTCCAATCCTCCCTTGCCATGGTTGGTCCGTGTCAGTTTGTCCATATTTACAATTTCATCCTCCCATGTTTTAAATCATCCACTTTTATTCCCTTTGCAGTCTTTGGGTATTTATCCTCAATAGTTTACTCCATTTAGGTCTGCTATTAATTTTATATGCCAAATCTTTAGATTATGTCATGTCTCTCAATTCTAGATTCCTTCTCTTGCCTATCTTACTCTTGGGGATACTTCATTCCATGTCTCTCTGACTTGATTTCTGATCCTGCACTTTGGTCAACTAAATACTTGGTACTGCCCATAATTATGGTTGTCATAGCAATTATTTAAATATTAGTAAAAAGCATGTATGTTTGCACATTTTTTCTGTTTACATTAATTAGGATTTTTTCATAATCTCCTTCATGGATAACTAATAGGTACCTTTTGCAAACATTTTCATTTCTTGAAGGTTTGATATTATGGAAATATTATTTCAATGTGTAAAAATATACAAAAGTTCACAAATGAATCATATGTGTAATTTAAGGCATTTAATATTTCAGTACATCCTAATTTTCACTATATTTACAGAAGATATCTTATTCAACATTGTGCTCTATACTTGAGTACATATACACTGGGGAAGTACTGGTGAGCAGTGAAGACTTGAATGAACTTATAGAAGCTGGCAATGAATTGCATATAAAAGGACTGAAAGACATGGTATATGGACATATAATATTTTGTTATTGGTGCAAAAATTATAAGTTGTAACTAAATGGACACAATTTATAATTAGTAATTTTATCATCATACACTTATCTACACAAAGTTAATTCTTGTATAAATAAAAATACAACATAAATATTAAATCTGCTTCATACTTATCTGTATGAAAAATTTCCAGAATATGAGCCATTCTGCCCCCAGTACTCTCCAGACCACAGATCACCAAGAAACTAATGTACAATCACAAAATGAGGATGAAGATGTATGTTTTTTTGAGATTAGTGAGATGCCAGATAAAGAAACTAAGTACCAGATGTATTCTAAAAATATGTAAGTAGTGTCAAATCAGTATGTTGAGCACAAGTTAAGATTGTTTTCTTCTAGTGCTGGTATAAAATAATGTAATAATTATGTACATACATTTATAATCTACCCTTGTAAGTATTATTTTGAAACCAACAAATTTCGATTACAGCATTCTCAATATATGTAGGTTCCTTACAGCAGGATGGTGTAGGTGCATGCTCTATGAATGATAAGAACAAGTCGTCCTGACACACAGCACAGTGGAAACCATTCCACTTATCTGAAACACTAAATTTAATATTAATTTCAGTGATGAAGATGAATGTATTTTGGGCACACCAATGGATAATGTGAAGTCAGTAGATGAATCTTTTATGGAGTTGCAAGAAGATATAGAAGGAAATGTCGTATCATTGACAAATACGGATCACAATACTGATTCTGTTGCTAGCAAAAGTAAGTTAATAAAAATAATTTTGTGAAAGGTGTGGTGCCAAAAGCGTTAAATGAAACCTATATATAAAAGTTAATTAATTGAAGTCTGTATTGTGTATTGTGAGGTGTTTTCAAAAATACCACAGTGGTAGAAATGTAAAACATGTTGTGTGCCTGGTTGCGATTTATCAAGTAGCATTTAAAAAGTTATATAATGTTACAAAACATCACAACAATGCATAACTTTAGTGTTACATTTGTGATAAAATGAGTTATAATAGCTAGTGTGGGAACACCATAAGTTGCAGTACATGTTTTGCTAATGGTTCAATTAAACAACTGTTAATTAGAAGCCCTACAGAAGTATTAACACTAGTTGAACAATATCACTTAACTTAAAAACAAAGGAAAGTAATCAACCCAATAAAAGTTAGCAATCTGGACATTGTTGACTGCACATTCTATTATTTTCAGCTGGCATTATCCAATATACAGTATCAAACCAGGGCAACTTACAAATGATTCTGAACAGATATGTGTATTACCTAAAGCATACGAATCGTAACAATAGTAGGCAGTGGCGGTGCGTTGACTACGTCACATCTATGAAATGTCCCGCGCACGTAGTTACTAAAGACGACGTTGTAGTTCAAAGGTAAGTTTACTAAATGGCCTATCCTTATAACATACCCCATAATAGTTATAATAAAATTTCAGTAATGCAAAATTCAACTCTGTTACGGCTTACTTTGATTTTGAGCAGGTACTAACAGTCTAAGTTTTATTTAGCAAGTTGTCACCATACTAACAACAAAATTTTAATCCAAGGATGTTTAAAATTGGACTGCATTACTACTAGTTGTCATTCTCCACAGTACAGAGTTTGTTCATTTCATCCTCATAACATAAACCCTGGAGCCAAATGGGAATCGGGCTGTCCCTACTACTTCTAGGGCTATATACTTTAACAGTCATTTTTTTATTTTAACATAAACACATAACTACTGTTTTTTTTTGTCTTTTAGGATTGCTGCTCACATTCACCCTTTCCATGACAAAAAAATCTTAAAGAAAGTTCATGCTGGTTCAATATTTACTGCAATACAAGAAGCAGAAAAACAAGGCAATGCACTGCTAGGTAATAAAAAAGCAAAATTAGCGCACGCCACAGAAGATGAAGGCAATAAATAAATCATTGGAAAAAACATTTGTCTTATTATTTTATTCTATCCAGCGGGCATATTGTGGTCGTTGTTATGGCATGATGTAGCACCGATCAATTGAAAGAGACAAAAACTGTCGCTCGCTGTCATGTAGACTGCTACTGACTATGGTAGCTTAGTTTTATACAGTGAAAACTGGATAAGGAGAACCTGGGTTAGTCTAAGTGGACCCAATTTCTCGGTTTCAGTCCCTTGGCAACGAATTACCTGGAATAAATGGAATTCCAGACCTATATAAGTGGAATCCATTTTTTCTAAATTTTCTTTTTTTTCCTCTGTAACTGGGGCCAGCCGTCTGAAACCTCTATAAGTGGAATAGCTCGGCGTTGTAAAATTTGTATTTTTAATAAGCCGTCACAAAAAGGGTAGTTTCTTTCGTTAACATTATATGTGTTTTCACTACGTACATATTTTGTAGGATATATTTTTTATTAAAGAACAATCGGTAGGTATATTGAACAATAGTGGTTATGTACTAGTTAATAAAAGTGATTATTTAACTCTTGATATTTTATATGACCATATAACGTATGCGGAGTGAAATTTGGACAAAGTTTGAATATATAAAATGTAAAAAACAAAAATCTAAAAAAAAAATTTGTGTATGTCAATATCAAGTCTATATATCTGTCAATCAATCTGGTAAGTTTCATAAGGATTGGATGTTTGATTTTGTAATTATGGTAAATAACCAAGAACGCCGTCGTAAAACTGTATGTAATTTCTACAGTATACATCCCCTATGGCCGAAATCGAAGGTGGTGGAACATTTTGTACAAATGGGTGAGAGTCGAAGCATCATTTATAATATTTTAGCGTCTTTTACCTTAAAAAACAACCACTGCTAGAAAGCCTGGTTCTGGAAATTATCCCAGCTTGAGCAAGTTTTCTGAGAGAGCTCGACTAAAGAAAATTACCGCCGGCCGTATTGCTAAATCTTACAGAGAGCTCGGAAAAAATTTAAATGTGACGGAAAAACTGTCAAAAAATATCTTGATGATATGGGCATCGATAAGCGGTGTAGAAAATTTAAATCCACCGTCTCCGAAAATCAAAAATCCACTCAGAAAATACGGCTGCGTAAATTGGTTAAAGAAATATTTTACGCCAAAAACAATGTGAGTTGCGTCATGGATGACGAGTCATATTTCACGTTAGATGGAAACTAGTGGCAAGGCAATTACTATTTTGAGAAGACCAATGGTCCAACTGATGAGAACGTGAAATATGTTGAGCATACCAAGTTTCCTAAAAAAGTTTTGCTATGGCTTGCCATCAGGAACGCGGAATGTCCAAGGCGGTGTTCTTTGAATCAGGTTTAGCTGTGAACGCCGATCGCTACATAGAGCGTTGTTTGCCATTAGTGCGAGATTTCATAAATACGAGTCATAGAGGAGAAAATGCTGTGTTTTGGCCAGACTTAGCCTCAAGCTATTATTCCAAAAACACTTAGCAAAATGGCGGAGCTCAACACCCCATACGTACCGAAGACATCAAATCCACCTAATGTTCCGCAACTTCGCCCTATTGAAGATTTTTGGGCAAATCTGAAGAGGCGAGTATATTGCGATAATTTTCAGTCCAAAAATGTGCAAAGCTTGATTCGTAAAATAAAATTGGAGTTGTATAAAATGCCCACATCTATGTTTTCGACAGCCATGGACAAAGTTCCTCAGAACTACCGTAAAGCATCTCGCATGGGAGTAAACTTTTTTACATTAATCATTATTAGGTACTTTATTATAAAACATAACTATTTAAAAAAATAATGGTGTTTTTTTTATTTAAAACAACATTGCATTTTGTCCAAATTTCACTCCGCATACGTTATACGTGACCTCTGTAAGCGAGGTTTCTAGCATCCACGAACTCTGTTAGTGAAAGCCTGTGGAAATGAGAAAACGTTTTATTTGAACCTAGTTAAGTGGATAACTGGATAAATGGAAATCCTGGATAAGCGGAACTTAACAGGCTCCCTCGCGATTCCACTGTAATTATTATTCAGATCATGGTAGCCAACATAGCAAAGAGCCAGGCACGTAAAGTATTAGCTTGGCTAAAGAAAATTGACCTCAAGATAAAAGCCTGAAAAATAAAAATTTACATAAAATAGCAATGTTTATGTTTCAAATAAGTCGCACTAAGATTTTTTCCTTGGGCATATGCGTGTTTTAAATCTAATTGTAAGTGTACTTCTATTGAGGGATATGCCTTGACGGCGCTCATAATTACATTCTCATACCGAAAAATCGCAAACACGCTGATGATCCGTTTTTATTCCATGGACCTGTTACTATTGCATCTCATTTAAATAAATATTCACTAGGCGGGATCGTCACAAACCTCCTAGACGTGCGTGACCGCTTAAATATAGGCCCTTCTACATTGCCTGTTTGGGACTATACCCTTGCCTCTTAATGTTTAAAAAAAAAGTACGTTTGACAAACGAAACATCAAGTTGGTGTTGCTAGATTGACGAAAGTCCGTACTTATACTATTTAATTCGTTCATAAACATTTGGCGTGTCATGTGTGTGTCCCCTTTTCTTTCCACTTTTATGTCATAAATTGTGATATTAGAAATACAATCATATTTGTTTTTAAGCTTGTTCATACGGAACTTATATAGACGTATTAAAATCAGTGGAAAATTTACCGATAGGTACCACTTTCTCTTGACACAATGAAATAACAAGTGACAGTACCCCTCATTCATCATACATATTTATTATTACAAAATAAAGTAAATTTAAATGTGTAAAAACCGTGGAAGTTTTCAATCAGTATACATTATTTATTATTTCGATTTCATCGTATCACGTATGGTAACACTCAACAAAACGAGTCGAAAGTTCATTATTTTCATTTTCCATCTAAATTCTGTTATAGTTTTTAATTCAAATTATTTTTCATTAATTTCATTCGGTATTTGAATACGTGACCTAGTGTTTTTAAAATGTACGCTTTAAACAAATATCCGCATAAAAACATGTGTTTAAAAAGTGTACTCCAAAGAAGTTATGCCAGCAAGTCTAAAACTATTCGTGATGTTAATTATCAATATTTACAAAGAAGTAAGGTGCCAACGATGCATTTCCAGAAATCATTACCTAGACTGCCCATTCCAGATTTAAACAAAAGTACCGAACGGTATCTTAAGGCATTGCGACCGCTTTTAACCGACGACCGATTTAACACAGCGACAACGCGAACCAATAACTTCGTTAATAATGAAGGCAAAACGTTGCAAAACAAACTCGTAGCAAAAGACAAGGCCAACCAGCACACTAGCTATATTTCAGACTACTGGTTTGATATCTATCTTCGGGATCGCAAACCTCTGCCAATAAACTATAACCCTTTAATTGTTTTTCAAAATGATACTAGGCCAGAATACAATAATCAGTTGATCCGGTCTGCAAACTTGTTAATAAGTGCTGTGAGATTCATGGAGTCTCTAAAGGAACAAATACTGGAACCAGAAGTGTTCCATATGAACCCAAAAAAAAGTAATACTCCACTGTTTAGAACTGTAACAGGCTTATTGCCTGAGGCGGTATCATGGTTTGTAATAGCTGCATTTTATTTAACAGCTTATTGTTGCGTGAAATCTGGAGGTCTGGTGTTGGTCAGTACTATGCTTATATGCTTCTTGGTGAAGAACCTTCCTTAAAAATTTTGTATTAATGTTTTTTTTTGTTGAAGGTATGGTGCATACCTTTTCAAAGCGTTTCCACTTGACATGAGCCAATTTCCGGGACTGTTTGGAGCCACCCGCATCCCTTTGGAAAATAAGGACAAGATATTAAGAGTGACGGACAGCAGGCATGTCCTGGTGCAGAGGAGAGGAAACTTTTACACATTTGATGTTTTGGATGCAAATGGTTAGCAAATCTATGCAACTTTCGCTAAGTTTTTCATCTATAGCCAATTAGATGATATACACAATTTTTTTGATAGGGAATCTTTCCTAATTTGTGAAAATAGTTTTGACCCATGAATCTTCTAGCTATCAGACAGAAATAGTTATTGGATTTTTTCCCTTTCAGTATTAATTATTAAGGATAAGGATGTCAAACATTACACAAAACTAAACCCTATAACTTTGAAATAATTTCAGATAATGATGGGAAATATATTCCCTGCACCTTATAAAGGCTTAAAAATATGAATTATCTTCTGATAGTTGTCAAAGATTCAAAGAAATTATTTGTTCAACATAGTTCTGGTTTACTTTCATTATAATTAGAAACAATATAATAGGCTTCTAGTTAACACACTGAATTCACTGATTGTATTGCTAATGTGATCAGGACTGTAGCAATGCACTATAGAAAAGCAATTACAACAATTAGGCAGTTTCACAAAGTTTCAATGCAATATTTCCATTACAGGTAACATCCTCACACCAACAGAAATACTTGCCAACTTAAGTAAAATCATTAATGACACTAGTCCAGCAGCTGAGCATCCCCTGGGAGTCCTAACGTGCCAGAACAGAGACGAGTGGGCCAGGCAACGAGCACACCTAGAGGCAACAGGAAACAAAGATGTCTTCAATAAAATTGACTCTGCCATTTTTAATTTGGTGTTAGATGATGAGATTATTGGTGATTCAAAGCATGCTCTCTTAAAGAATTATTTACATGGAGATGGCTTAAATAGGTATACATTAATTAATTACTTTCATTTCCAAGTAGTATGCTGAATAAAATGTTTCTTACAAGAAAGTGCATTGGTATGATCAAAAATAAGCATTTTCTATTGAAGATTTCTTTCAGATAAACCTGTTTTTCTTGCTCTTGAAAAATGTTATTCCATTCATTATATTTTTTAAGTTTTTTTTATTGTTATAATGGAACTTATTGAGCACAAAATTCATAGATTCTTATGAAATATGTACCATGCTCAGTTCGCAAATGTTTAAATGCCAAAAATATTGTTCTCTATTGATTCCAGGTGGTTTGACAAATCCTTCAGCCTCATCATCACTGGCGATGGCGTGTCTGGCATTAACTTTGAACATTCATGGGGTGACGGTGTTGCAGTACTCAGGTTCTTTGAAGACATCTATGCTGAGACCACTAAGAAACCCTTTATTCATCCTGACACTAAGCCAGCTAGTAGCAATATAAGTGTGACAAAGTTAGGTAAGAAGACTATGAAGTTATAATTACAGTATTTATTTATAGTTTAAGTTCCATACACACTTCCCACCCTTTTAAACACACTCATACACAAGCCATAGAATAAAAAATGTCGAAATTACTTCTCTTATTAACTTTAAGGTAAGTAGCTAGAAACTGTCAAGACTAACTTCAAATTCAACCCTCACCATACAAACTTTTGTCACCCCTTTTCACCCTGGAGTTGTCACTTAATCTCCAAATTTAATCTCTCTCGTTGGTAGGTACAGTTATTTATCAGTTTATCACCCAGAAGAAATGTAATATAGAGATGAAATAAAGATAATATTTATGACATTTGTGTTACCAGCGGCTCTACGCGAAAAACTATATTCGTAATCTTTGGATTATGTGTCTATCACTCTCATGACAGTCATGACGTCTTCATTGGAGTAAAAGAGAAAGATGCTCGAAATAGGTATATGCACTTCGATGTTCGCGGTACCGGCCCTGCCGTTTAAATAGAAAAAGTTTGACCAGAAGGTCTTAGCCTAGTCACTGGGCCTATGTTACATACATAATGATGAATAATTGTTTAAAGTAAACTGTTGAAATGAGTTCTTTGACTTTGTTATGAGATTTAAAAATGTGTCAAGTCTGAGCCTTATCTTACAGATTTCAAATTGGATGACAAATCAAAACAGTTTGTGGACAAAGCTAAGAAGGAATACAAAGAGTGGTATGAATCATTGAGCATTGATTACATCTTGTACGAAGGCTTAACAAAAGGTGCTTGCAAGAAGTATAAAGTCAGCCCCGACTGTGTTATGCAGCTGAGCTTTCAGGTATGTAAATATTTATTTTTCACCTCACTAGATCGGAAAGAACTGTTTTGTTCTTTAAAAACAGATACCTAGCAAAGTTGTAGTTTATTCACATGAGTGCAAAGTAATTTCATACAAATTATTTATTACTAAGTAATTGAGTGTTTTTTTGATAATATCTGATTGGTTGTTCCTTTTTTCAATGTTTTTGAATGATGAATGTTGGATGCCAATAATTTTGAATATTTTTTTAAAGTAAATGTGACTACACGTCACCCATGATGACGTATAGCGTAGGTATACCACGAAGGATAAGATAGAAAAAAAAAATTTTTTTGACAAGTATAAGCGGTACTCGGATAGCACAATTGGAAGTGCACTGGGCTAGTGATCCAGTGGTTGTGGGTTCGAGTCCCGCTCCGAGTCAATTTTTTCTATTTTTCGTTCGATTTAAATATCGAAGATATTCGCTAGCAGACGTTTCTGCATAATAAAAAAAAGATTTTTTTAAAGTTAGAGTTTTTTTTTCGTCACGGACGTGAGATGAAAAATTATGTGTTTCACTCGGTAGAAATTGTGTTCCCCTCTCGTGCTTTGAGACCCTCAAGATTCCACTCTTTTGATTAATTTTGAAATCTTTCGCTAGCTCGGGTCTCAATATTATAGTACGAGAGCCCACAACCAAAATTTTTGTCTCATAGCAATACGGCCAAAACCGCATCAAATCGATAGATACGATTATCCTGAACTCGAAAATACCAATATCAGACATTTTCCGCGTAGCGTTTGATCTGCCGAATTTTCAAAATTGTCAGAGAATTTTACCGAACTGCATCATAGCAATATGTCTGATTTGCAGACTGTAGTTGAATGATAGTTCTGAGATACCGGAAACATATTTTTCAGACGTTAGGGGTGTAGCGCAAACCCGTAAAATCACTTAAAAAAATTAAAAATGAGACAAAAAAAATGTCTCATAGCAATACGTCTGAAAATCTTTTTTATTAGTAAATTTTGGTTATTTGATGCGAACAAAACAATTTTCAGACGGAAATGTGAACGCATTAAATTTTGAGACCGTTTTGAAAATGTTAACAAATTTTACCGATCGGTATCATAGCAATATATCTGAAAATTGTTGGACATGATAAAATAAGTTGTCCACACGTGCAAAAAAATTATATCAGACAAATTAAGTGTAGCACCTTCTCTATCAGACAACTTTTCGATACTCAGATATAATTTAAAAATCGTATTGACTTTTCAGTTACAAACCAATGAATACGTTGCGACCCTGAATTTATTAGATGATAATTAACAAAGAATTTACCCGAAACCGTAACATTGAAGTTGAAGGACTGAAATAAATCGCACAAAAGGAAACTGGTATGAAGTTGAAAATTAATAGACAAGGGAGATTCTTGAATATCTATGAAGGCTGTAAATTTAAAAAAACATTTAACAGAGGCGTCGGCCAGGCGACTCCGAAACGTTATTTTCGTTTTTGGGAGTACTGCTACACTTAAAGTGTCTGAAAACAGGTTTTTGGTAATCATGGCAGCAATACGAAAATTTGAAAAAAAAATTTATCCGTATTGCTATGATACAGGTCGGCTAAATTTGTTGACATTTT
This sequence comes from Grapholita molesta, assembly GCA_022674325.2. Lineage (NCBI taxonomy): Eukaryota > Metazoa > Arthropoda > Insecta > Lepidoptera > Tortricidae > Grapholita > Grapholita molesta. Next base: position 18,903,339 of record CP053121.2, on the reverse strand, counting down.
CAAAAATGCGCTCAGGCTATATGCTACGCGCAAAATGTCTGAAAACAAACTTTTTCGTAATACAATTATAAAATCTATGTACATTTTCACTATCAGACGTATTGCTATAATACCGACAGTCTTTTTTTTTGACACAGCAGAAATGGCCTCCCACGCAATTGCTACACTTTCGACCGTTACTACACACATAGTAGGGTTCAGAATCTTACAATCTAATGATTTTATAGGGTTTTTGCCGTATTGCTATGAAACATGGTTTTGGTCGTGGGCTCTCGTACTATTAGTACAAGAAGGTAAACACTTAACTTTGCTCCCTTGTATAACAAATAACTATTATTTATTTATGTATGCACACCTGCACAGGCAAAACAGGCATTACAGGCAAAACTCAATTCCCCAATGTAGCTTGCCTTAATGTAGTTTATATAAACATGGAGCCTATTTGGCATAACGGAACCTTTCATTACGCGTGGTCTCATGCACTTGGTTTTTTTTTTCCTTTTCCGCCATACAAAGTATCTATTTGGGATATGGAAACACAGTATTTAGGAAAGAAAATCTTAGGTCATTTAATATTAATGTTATATTGTTAACATAAAACTCGTTAAGAATATAATTTTGAAAAGTGGCATTTTATAATGAAACATTACTTATTGTAAAATTGTAATCCTTGTATATTATTTGAACATAATGTATTTTATTAGGTATGAGAATTCAAATCCTATGACTAAACCACTAAGCCAAATTCGATTGGAACCTAAACGTTGGAAATAATAAAAAATGTACTTGTCAATCTTAAAGCATGAAAAGTATTTACCTACATTTTTTAAATATGAATAAATGTATCATGAAATGTATTGGAGTAGTTCGATTGTTTTGTAGTCCTGGATAGTTCGAACAGACAGAATCTTTATATTACAATGGAATACAGGTAGTATTTTATGCTATTTTACGGCATGACCTTTTTTCGAATGATCCCACTACACACCAATATACATCGTTATTTGGTTTCAGGCTGCGTATCACCTGCTCCACGGTAATTTCGTTGGTACCTACGAATCCTGTAGCACTTCCGCGTTTAAGCACGGCAGGACGGAGACTATGAGGCCTTGCACGGAAAAAACGAAGGTAGGTGGTATTAGTACTAGACATCCATTTCCCCATGGGTTTTGAAATCACACTTAATGAAAGTATAACAGCACGATGAAGAGTAGCATGTATATGCATATACCACAATGACCGTCGGGAGTATAGTCGTTTAAGTAAGTATGTATACCATGTAATATATATGAAACATAAACTATAAATGATAAATTAGAGCCGTGGTAAATTTATTCGAGCGGCACACGTATACAAGCTCTAATCTATGCAATCACCTGGCTGATATCATTCTAGTATCCTCTTGATACTCATTATATGATAAGTTTAACATAGTACCTACCTATTAGCCAAAATTGAATATATCCTGCACGATGTACGGTTTACAGTTATTGTAATGTTGTATACTTAATAAAGTAGCATACCTGTCAATCAAAATGATTCGTTTTTTCGACTTAGATTATTACAGTCATTTTTTTGTTTATGTTTAACTATGAGTATGCTTCGATAGCGTAATTTTGTAGGTACTGTGTCAAAATCTAACTTTGTCACTCGGACCATAAAACCAATCCGGCTGGCTTCTGTAAGGGCCTACGATAACTGTCGCGGACGCCCGCCGCGTGCCCATATAAAAGTCGCCCGCCGCGGCGGGCGTCCGCGTCAGTTAGCGAAAGCCCTAAAACTTTGGTCACTATTACATACATAGTATAATGTACCTTATACATTAGGTACAAATAAAAAATCGAGGTACGCAGTAATAATACGTGGCCCCAATATCTTAAGAGTCGCTTTTGTTTTCCAGGCATTTTGCGAAGCCCTTCACTTACACAAGTCCTCGCAAGGAGAGCTCAGTGCAATGATGCAAGAATGCTCCAAATACCACTCCGAGTTAGTCAAAGAAGCAGCGATGGGCCAAGGATTTGACCGTCATATGTTCGCTCTTATGAAGATCGCTGAAGAGTATAATCTTCCACGACCTGAACTGTTTGATTCCGACGAGTACAATTTCTTGAATAAGTCGATACTGAGTACGAGTACACTATCGTCCCCTTCAGTTATGGGAGGCGGTTTCGGACCTGTGGCTACGGAAGGATTTGGTATAGGGTAAGAGTACCTAGTTATTCTTCCATTAGGCTAACTTCTTGGCATTCCAGTTGTATTCGTAAGGCAATAGGATCCTAAAAAAATGCTATTTATAGGAAGCATGTATAGCTTTTGTAGTTTATATGATATACCTACTTTTTATGTTTATGATTTTAATTCCTTTTTTATTTTGTCAGGTACTCGGCCTTCCCCGACAAGCTGGGCGCAGCGGTCACTAGCTATAAGTCACACAATAACAGCACTGAGTTCGTCCAGGCGTTACACCAGTCTTTTGAAGATATTACTAAAATTATATCTACGTGATATCGCGGTTGTAAGCGAAAAGAAAACTCACTAGCGATTTACACGGTGTAAGTTTCTCGTCTCGAGATATGAACAAAAAATACACAATGCTTTTGTTTCACATTAATGTATTAAAGCATGGTGTATTTTTTAAAGCGGCCAAATACGAGTACGTCGTAACTAATCCTTACTGTAGCCATATAATTGGTTTCTTTGTTGCTACTAAATACTTTACGCACACTGTACTCAGGTAAGGTACTATAATCATCAGATTATCAGTTACAATAATGCCCTACTATTTTTGCCACAAACCTTACGAGAAACTTGAATCATGTAAATCTTAAACCATGCAAGGGAGTTAAAAATTAAGCAGTCAGATTTTACTTTCTATCGTATATGATGCTCACTACTACTACACTAAACGTACATACTTATGTAGACCACTTGGTCTAAAGCTGTCTTCACACGAGATGAGGGTCACGGTTCTGAAGTGTAAGCGGGATAATATTATAAACATTATATACATGTATAACGCTGTCTCGCCCTCGCCGATGCTATGTGGGAATCCAAATCAGTGTGATAGCTTTGTATTCTAACTTGGGTACTTGCACTAGATCTTTTATAGACTACTGTATTTAGATTTTCGCATTTGCGCCATCTCAGTGCCTTACAATGCATATAGGCCAATTTTATAAAGATTTATTAGAGTTATTTATATATATACACTAATTTGTAAAGTTAAGAAGATTTTTATATGTGAAAAGTATATGTAAGTGATATGTTTAATATATAAATAAAAGCCTTTGCATCTATTAGATGTCAGAAATCAATGATGTATTTTCAATGTCTAATGGGCGTCTTAAATCGTCGATAGATACTCAAGTCGCTAATAGGTACAATTAATTACATACATCTCGTTTATCTATTCTTGTAATGTAAAGTTATAAAAGATTACTACTTAGACATTCGTATATTTAAGTATTTATATTATCAAAATATGGTACGGTATAATAAATACACGAGCAAGCTTTCAGTACACTCTTCTGGTTTTAATTCATCTCCTTTTAGAGCGTTCATACACTTGAGCGAATTGCAAGTGATTTCCATACAAAACTCGTACGCAGCAAACTCTCGGCGTATTTGCCTCCATACAAAAGCTCGCCAATCGCAAGTGTGATGTCAGCCTTAAGGCTGATTTAGACGGCGCGCGAACTCGCATGCGACTTTCATTACATTGCGGGTTTTGATCGGCCGGTTGAAATGCACATAACCAACAGTTCGCAATGTAACTAATCCCATGCAAGTACGCGCGCCGTCTAAATCAGCCCTTAGGTACACCCAGCCGGAGAGAAATGATGTATGTATACTTACCTATCTGCCTTATTACGTATATCTGTGCTTTCGTCAACAGTTAAATCCTTGATATAATTTTAAACGCCATCCAGTCGGTAGGGCCTGCAACTCGTGTATAGGTATACTTACCGAATATTCGGTTTGTTTTGATATTCGAATAGTTCGTATTCGATTTAGTAACATCAGAATTTTATAATAATATAACGAGTTCTTTACGTCGCGACTGATTAAATATTAAGCGAGTAACTGAAAAAATCACAAAACATTTGTACAGCTATTTTTTTTATGGCAGAAAGTCTTCTTTTCAAGCAACGATGCCTGCTAATGCTAAGTTTAAAAATGTTTTTTTCACCTCAATACCTCGGAAAGAAGTGTTCTTTAAAAACAGATAGCAAAGTTGGATTTTATTCACAGGAGTGCAAAAGTCATTTCATACAAATTGTTTATTAATTACTAATTGAGTGCTTTTTTGATGTTAGCAGGTTGGATGTTTTTTTTTTATTTAATGTTTTTGAATGTTAAATGAAGGTTGAAGGATAATTTTGAATAGGTACATTTTTTAAATTTTAGAGTTATATTTTCCTCGCGGTAGTGAGGTGAAAAATTGTGTGTAAACTTGGTAGCAAACTGTGTTCCCCTCTCGTCGTGCTTTGAAACCCCAATTGCCCATCCCAATGCTCAAGATTCCACTCTTTGAACCACTCGCTATGCTCGTGGTTCAATTTTAGAATCTTTCGCTAGCTCGGGTCTCAATGTTAGCACGAGAAGGTAAACACTAACTTTGCTCCCTCGTATAACAAATAACTCATTTAAAGCCAATAAATGTTTATTATAGGGGTGTTAATTTACGTAGTTCGTGCTAAAAGCTACTTTATAGTTACATTATAATATATATTATAAGGTTTGTGTGTGTATGTAAACAGGTCTGTGGCGAGTTCGCGGTGGCTTTGGCGCCTACAGTACATTGCAGACTGTTATCGATTGCGCCCCTGTCCATCATCTAGGACTGGCCTTGCACTATTCATAGGTATGTCGTGTCGTTACAACTTCATTACTTTGAAGTAGGTTCATTACAGTAAGGTGCAGTTTAAGATTTACCTTCATTGTCTATTGTCGATAAGGCGTTATATAATAACATAAACATAATTTAAGTACCTACAAATAATACTTTTCAGCATCCGACAAATAAATACCCTTAAATTCCTCATAATTTTTGTTTTTATGTACTTAATTAATGTTTATCAATTATCTATAGCTACCAGCTATTGCTATTGCCAGTCAGTACCTAACTCCTATCTTTTAGGTACGTACATTTTATAGGTATATTAAATAAAGTTGTAAAAGGTAACATCGCAGACGGAAGTCTGATCTGACCGATATCTTTACTTTTTGTAACTTTAAAATGTGTTATAGGTACCTACTACTGGTATAGTTGTTAGATCTCAAGCTTGCCCTAACGGCGAACTCTGTCTCCATCTAAATCCGCACGTGCTACTCATTGCATAAAAAAAAGTTTGATCACTTTAAGTAGTTATTGAATTACGACTTTACGACTTTATGGAAATTACAATAAAATTCAAAACGCACTGACCTTCGACCCAGTACCCATGAAGACCACACAGATCGACCATTTCTTATGCGGAAAGAAAGAAAGTCTTTGTTTATTGTAAGCTAGAAACCTAACAACTAAACCTGCGGACGGAATATACGAAGTTCGATTTTTCGAAGGGCCTGAAGGTACCTACAACTGAGAATCTAAGCAATAGGTGTACCTATTGTATATTAATATGATTAAACATAAATTATACCTAAGGAGTGATCAATATTTATTTTTCTGAAGTTGAGGAGTTTAAACAATTTTAAAATACTATAATCGGTTTTACTAAATAAAGATAATAAACAGTGGTTAAACTTTGTAAAATTAATATATTTGACAATTAGTTTTACTTTGTAGTCTAAGTAGTTGTTAATGTTATTGTTATCTATACATATAAATAAAATGAAATCGGGCTACCTACACTATATATATAACTTAAGAAAGTCTGGATAGATTTTGATGAAATTTGAAATTAGGTGGTATGTACAGTCAGCAGCAGAAGTGGCTAAGCGGTTATGGTGTTCAAAATGAGGTCCACACATCTCTATTGTCAAGCGAATAAGAGCGCGTGTAGGTTATTTTAAACAGTTCACCAGCTCAGCCACTTTTTCTGCTGACTGTACCTATGGACTTGGCTATGAATAAGACCCGTTCTACGCAGGAATCGCAGAATCAGTAATAATACAACGCTCCGTTACACGTACAGCAATTTCAAAACAGTTTATTTTATAGAATTAATGTTTAGTGACACAGCAGTGTCATTTAAATATTAAAAGATTTAAGTTATTTCTTACAAAGATAATACAGCACGTATTGTTGAGAAGTTGTATTAATAAGCGGATACGATACAACGTACTATAACGTAATACTTTAAGAGCGTACATAAATGAAATGGGAATGTGTTTTGAGGCGTTTTGACAGTCGGAGTTTGCGCATTGAAAATGTCAAAGTTCACTCGTAGTGCTCCGTTGTAGGGTTTGTTTTGTGTGAATAAGAAATAAAATAATGTTTGTGTGATAATGTGTCATTGTTGTGATGTGATATTTTATAAAACCTTTATTAGGATGTGAAATCAGGTAAGATATAGTTGTAAATCGTGTATTTTCGTTTACATTTTGTGTTTTTCATATCCGTTTCTACGAGTATAAAATGTAAATGTGATTGTACAATATAGAAATGTAATATAAAAGAGAAAAAACAACGTTTTTATATCTATACTATGCCATTAAATACTAATTAAAATCGAATGTCTTAACCGTTTGAAATTAATAATGAATACACACCCATAACATTTGACCTTTATTATAAAAAAAATTACAAATATTGCAAATTTTTTTGTTTTTTTTTTTTCGTATCCGTTTTAAGTAATTTAGTAAAAACATTAACTATTGGTAACATATATTCGCATCTGTGTCATGACCATGACCCCACCTCTGTGTAAAGGTTATTATCAAACACCTATTAATGAAGTATTTTGAAACTTATGATAGCTGACCAGTAGAGGTGGGAACAAGACTATTTATTCGTTAATTATTAACTTTTAGGTTAAGTTGTAAAAATGTTGAAAGATAAAAAAATTAAAAAGTATTTTTTTGTTACTATTCCACATCTACCAATTTAGGTACTGTGTAACAGATAATAACCATACAAATATATGAATAATTTTAATACACGCAATAGAATCCATTAAAAACAGATTATAAGAATATTCTACAGTGGGTGTACTTGCACTTTAGAGCCATTCATTTCAAGACATGTTTTACTGAAAATTTTTTTTTGCCTTTTGACTTTATATATATATTCACACAATGATTTTTAATCCTTGAACAGGAGTGGAAAAATATTAAAATTTAGCCCAAATTAAACTTATTTGGTGAGGTCCCGTGTTATTTCTTCACTGTTTAATTAATTAAATATGGTATAATAAAGTTTACAATACATCAAGTGCCATCAGTATAGTGGGAAATTTGACAGATCTTATGTCAATAAATACTTCTATGTACTTGTAATCTTATCATTATATCGAGAAGTAGACAAAAGCAAAAATACTATAAAAATTGTTTTAAGAGGGAATAGAAGGGTTAGAGTTTTGACATTGATTTGTGATCAATTCTTATCAGATGTGATTAGCTGGTTTATAACTTAATATATGAATTACATGTCTTTGCAAGGCATACTTTGATTTATCCTACTCGAAAGTATTTCATGACTATTTACTATTGCCCCAAACAAGTGAGAATTTCCTGATAATAATTAGGAATATAGATAAGTGTAGATATAGGAAAAAAGTACTTGGTGCTTGTAAAATTATTAATAAATAAAAATAATATATTTATTTACTTATTTTATTAAGTGTACCATGAAATTAATATGACTATTGTTTTTTATTTTTGTATGTATAGGAACATTAACTATTGGCATACTAGATATTGTTGTGTAAGATAATTAAGTCTATTTTTTTTTCATTGTTTCAGAAATTTTCCAACCCTTGCAAATATAATATCAGTCACAATGCTGATAAAAGAATACAGAATTCCTTTACCTCTCACAGTAGAAGAATATAGGATTGCACAGCTGTATATGATTGCAAAGAAAAGTAAAGAAGAGAGCACCGGTGAAGGCAGTGGTGTTGAGATTCTGGTCAATGAACCATATGAAGATGGACCAGGAGGTAAAGGTCAGTACACACAAAAAATATACCATGTTGGTAGTCATTTACCTGGATGGTTCAAAAGCCTACTGCCAAAATCAGCTTTAACAGTTTCAGAGGAAGCTTGGAATGCGTATCCATACACAAAAACAAGATATACATGTCCATTTGTTGAAAAATTCTCATTAGAAATAGAAACATACTACTTTGGTGATAATGGCCACCAAGAAAATGTCTTCAAATTATCTGGCAGTGACTTAAAAAATAGGATAGTTGATGTTATAGATGTTGTGAAAGACCAACTATATGGCGCCGATTATGTTAAAGAAGAAGATCCAACACTATTTGTATCACAGAAATGTAACAGAGGTCCCTTAGCTGAATCTTGGCTAGAGGATTATTGGAAAGAAGTCCAAGGAAAACCACAACCTCTGCCGAATGGGAAATCATTAATGTGTGCTTACAAGCTATGTAGAGTAGAATTCCGATACTGGGGTATGCAAACCAAACTAGAGAAGTTTATCCATGACGTCGCGTTGCGGAAAACGATGTTACGCGCTCATCGCCAGGCTTGGGCCTGGCAAGACGAATGGCACGGTTTAACGATGGAAGATATACGAGAAATAGAGCGACAAACTCAGTTAGCGCTCCAGAAGAAGATGCAAGCAGGGGACACAAGTGACGAGCAGGATATATCTGAGGACAATTCCAAATCTTTAGCTGCAACAATGAGTAGCTTGGAAAAGAATGAAGATGTGCCAACTCCATTAGTAACAAAGAAAAACAATTTAGAGAAGAAAATGCAAAAGCATTTGAGCCCCGAAGGAACTCCGCCATCAGAACACAAAAGTTCTAAGTCTAATCTTAGATCATCGTCTTCCGGCTCTATCAAAAGTTTACAAGCGCAAGCAGCTAACTGGCGTATGGAAACTCTCGTCAGAGAATCTGAGACGGAAACTGGCTCTGAGGACGAATTCTATGACTGTGAATCTTCATTCAATAAATGGTCATCAATGTGCTCGCTTGATGAAGGAGACATCGATATATCGCCCACGCAAGTAGACCAAAACCAGGAAGACAGTATTTTCAACCCCTCTTTTCTTAAAAGAGTAACATCTGAGAGAGGGTCTCGCCGAATTGGCACATTACAAAGTCACCAAAGTATTGACGGCAACCCCGACACTCCAGTTCATGGGTCATGTCAAACAACAGTACTAATATTAGTATTTCATGGTGGTAGCGTTTTAGATGCCAATATAGATATGACTGCAAAAAAATCAGATGTGACAACCTTCAAAGGTGCTTTTGAATCTGTAATGCGTCAACACTATCCGACTCTTGTAGGCCATATAGTAATAAAATTAGTACCGTGTCCATCTATTTGCACAGAAAGCTTAGGAATATTGTCTACATTAAGCCCTTATAGTTTTGATTGTTCACCATCTACGGTTGAAACACCATCTCTTACTAATGACTTAATACCAATTGGTGCCATTCCTTTAATTGCTACAAATTCTCCAGATTATCCGGAGTCTGTAACGAAGACTATTAACTCGGCCAATGCCGTTTATAATGAATTCATAAAATCAAGTGATGGCAAAGGTTTTACTGGCCAAGTCTGCATAGTAGGTGACAGCATGGGCGCTGTTCTCGCTTACGACTCACTTTGTCGTACTTTACAGTACCAATCGCGACATGACAGTGAAAATAGTATTTTAGACACTGAAATAACCATTCCTAATGATCCGACAGAAAATTACATGAATAAATCTCATCTTCAAGCACCCACTCCACGAAGAAGGTCGTCTTCGACGAGCGATAACCAAGTCAAACTCGAATTTGAAGTCAGTGACTTCTTTACATTCGGTAGTCCTTTATCGGTTATAGTAGCCTCGAGAAAGATTGCGGATGATAAATATCGAGATATTTGCAAACCACCAGTTCAACAGGTGTTTAACTTATTTCATCCAACTGATCCAGTGGCTGCTAGAGTAGAGCCTTTACTGTCTGCTAGGTTCACGAACTTGCCACCTATCAATATCGCGAGATACGCAAAATACCCGTTAGGCAACGGTCAACCATACCACTTAATGGAACTAATTCAGAGTCATCCGCAATTGTTTGGAGACCATTTGCAAATGCCACCAACTCCGGTATTGAGAAGGCTTTCCGAAGTATCGATGCAAAGTACTGTTAGTGGCTTGGTCGATAATATTCCACTTATTACCATGAATGCGTTGCAACAAAAATGGTGGGGATCTAAACGATTAGACTATGCTTTGTATTGTCCAGAAGGATTAAGCAATTTTCCCATGAACGCTTTGCCTCATTTGTTTCACGCCAGTTACTGGGAAAGTTCTGATGTTATTGCGTTTATTCTACGCCAAGTTGGACATTTCGACTTGGCTCTATACGGACACTCGGAAGACAAGGATAGCCAATCTTTCAAGCCTGGTCAGGAGAGAGAAAAATGGATAAAAAAGAGGACATCAGTTAAACTAAAAAATGTTGCTGCTAACCATAGAGCCAATGACGTGATAGTCAAGGAAGGCTGTCCCCAAACATTTACTGCCAGATTTATGTATGGCCCATTGGACATGATTACATTAACTGGCGAAAAAGTCGACATACACATGATGAAAGACCCTCCAGCGGGAGAGTGGACATTGTTGTCTACAGTTGTCACAGATAAAACTGGCAGAATCTCCTACTCACTAACTGAAAAGCAAAGCGTTGCTTGTGGTATATACCCACTCAGACTTGTTGTCAGAGGAGATCATACGAGCTGTAGTTTTCATTTAGCTGTTGTTCCTCCCGAAACAGAATGCGTGGTTTTCAGTATTGATGGCTCATTCACTGCGAGCGTATCTGTGACAGGCCGAGACCCAAAGGTTAGAGCTGGAGCAGTGGATGTAGTGCGCTTTTGGCAAGATTTGGGGTACCTTATAATATATATAACCGGCAGACCAGATATGCAACAGCGGAGAGTTGTATCATGGTTAGCAGAGCACAACTTCCCTCATGGGCTAGTATTTTTCTCTGACGGTTTCTCAACAGACCCGCTAGGGCACAAAGCGGCTCATTTGAAAAGCCTAATAAGCGAGCATGGCGTAATCCTCCATGCCGCGTATGGATCTGGAAAGGATATTAGCGTGTACAACAACTGCGGATTGTCTTCTAAGCAAATATATGCGATTGGGCGCATTAGTAAAAAGTATAACCATATGGCTACGACTTTGAGCGATGGCTACGCTTCTCATTTAGCAGATTTGAAGTCGCCTGGTGCTGTTAGACCTGCCAGGGGCAATGCACGCTTGCTTGTGCCGCGGCGTTTGCTAGCCCCAGTGGGTAGCGTGTCTACACGCGGCCGCCGTTAACTTATACCCACTGACTTATATATTATTCTTGGCACTAATCTTATATGCAACTAAGATGAAGGCATCAAGATCGAATACATAACATCGTAGATAGCGAGCAATATATATTTGTAATATTGCTGGGTCTTTAATGCTGTTACCAACTGTCGTACACTCGAGTGCAAAATTATGTATCGATTTAATCAGCTCATTTTGCACCCGTATATTTACATATGACTGTATTACTCAATGTTATGTTTTAAAAATATATTATTGAGTACAATTTACTAGTCTTACTAGATTTGCCATGCTTGTGCATCAGATATACCTAATATGCATAAACTAGCGTATTTCTTGAGCAAAGCCTTTACGACCAAGCAATTGAGTGTTTTACAGAGACACGCTATAGACAATCTATCGTCACTATGTACCTTACTATTTTAAATAATCTAAATGTATGTAATGCGTTATTTACGATAGGTGTTGTATACTTTCCTACTTAATTTATATCTTAAATGTCAGATATCAATATAAAATATTTTGAAACAGGTGAGGTATGAGATGGAAAAGGCAATTTTATTGTATTGTTGGTATGGTACGTTGAGTCCTATCGTGTATGCCGCATTCCATACTACTGTTTAATAATATACTAGCTATAAGGATTCTTGTTACCTACTTCTCGTAATTTAAATTGGTGAAAGTCGATTGTTTAAGATATTTATAATTTGAAATTGTATACTTACATAGTATCATTGTTGGGAATCTCCGAACATTTAGACCGACAAGTCGATGTTCTAGTCGTACCTACGCGTTTTTCTTGTTAGTATTCTATGTGTAAGTTAAACTTTTATCCTATGTCAATGTAACTTATGTAACGTGAAGTATTACGTCCCTATGATGGGACAACACGTTAGGCGTACCTGTAGTGTCTGTGTATGTGTTTAGTAGATACCTACCTATACAGTGCCTCGGTGACCTCGTTTTATGGTACTGTGAACGCTGACCGGCAGATCGTAGACGAGCGATGACACACCTACCAACTACCTATTGCTTTTTAACTACCTATTGGAATTTAGACGCTTCTCTAGCTATATTTTTGTTCAAGTACCAGTGTATCGTTATTATTAAATATATGTTTATTTAATATACAGTAGGTAAATCAAATTTAGCGCAAATCAAATGAACATGCCATGTCACTAATCTAATTACATGCTCTTATACAATGCAACTGATTTTGCAGTTTGGGTACACAATGTGTATAATTTAATCGTACTTATGTAATAAAATAAAGAGTTGGGGTACATATTTAAACATACATAAATACAATAGGAATATTTCCATAATTTAATTGAATCCTCATAAAAGTCATAAATAAGTAAACGGTATTTATATTGTATATTTCGAAGACTTGAACAATTTTTATACTGTTTGACACATTGGTTGTTGGTTGGGTAAAACGATCAGCGGCGGCGCGAACATACGAACCGATTCCTTTCGGCCATGGTCTCTAATAAACGCCATCAGCCGCGTACGGCGTCTGCGTTACAATGCTTGCTACAGATTGCGGCGTCTTTTTTGTTCAGGATCGTTGACGCTGACGTCAGACGTCGCGTATATAGACCAAAGCCTAACTAACTTTCCCGCAGTTTAACAGAATTCCATGGGTTCACGAAGAAAAACCATATTGGCTCTATATTGCCTAAGAAAAAAAATGAACCGACGCCGCCGATATTATTTCATTGCACATTAAATGATATATTTTTTTGGATTGTACGAATACGAATGTTATGAATTGTTTTAAATAAAGTAGCTTTATTCATTATAATTCTCATTAGACATTCGTAAGTATATGAACATATATAAAATCCGATTATTAATTAATCGTGTACTCCATTTTAAGATTAATAATATTATATTATAATGTAAGTTCATAATAATGAATTTAAGATTAGATTCAATTTTAATAACATTTTCGCATGTATTCAAATACTTAAGTCACAAAATATTTATATTTGTAATAAGTTTTATTGTTCTCAATTTGTCAAATATTGGCATTAAAAGTTTCTATTGTTGATATTATAATATACCTATACCTAACAAATTTATTTTTGTAGAAAATTATAAGTAAATGAGTAATCGATAGTAGTTATAATTATAAAATATTTATAATAGTTAAATATATTCCTGGTTCGGGTACCTATTTCTATTGTTAAGAGAGGTTTTAGTATCAATAATTATTGATTAATTTGTATTTGCTACTCGAACAAAAACATTGTGTTAATAATAATAACATAGAAAATTGAGGCAATAAATATCTGTAAAAAGAATACTTTACAAAACAACAGCAAGAAAACTTTACAAACTCATTGTAATTGCTGGTAAGTCGGTTGTCACACTGCTGCGAATTTCGAATGCGGCGTTGCAAATAATTACCAATTAATTATTCCCAATCAAAAAATAAATGTTTTGTTGTGCATTCCTTAGACTTTTTGAAAGTTTGTTTTGTGTTTGTAAACTGAAAGCAATCTAATTTAATTTGTGGTGAAATTCTGTTGTTCCATAAGGGTCATTTCACACGAACCACAACCACGACCACGCGACAAGCGCGACCTCGTGGTCAGGTGCAAATTTTGTATTAGAAATAAATAGTACAATTCACACGAACCACATTTTGCAGTCATTATCGACCACGTCTGTGGCAACGGCCAGCAACTACACAATTCACACGTAACCACTGCGTGACCACATTTTGATGCTGCGACGTGGTGTGGTTGTGGTCCGTGTGAAACAACCCTAATAGCCTCACGTTAATGTTAAACTGATTGCTTCCTATAATACTGACACCTCATTGTAAATTAAGTGTAAATATTTATATTTACCTTATTCCTCTTAAGGACTAATTACTTCAATTTTATACTGCAGTTTTCACAGTTCCAATATTTTTTTATATATTTCCTATACTAAAGATTTTATACATGATAGATTGTACTTTCAATCTAAAAACGTTCAGTTCTTATGTCATATTTGTTTCGACTTTATTATTACTTTATTGACGTGTTCTGTTTATTTGTCAAATTTATCAATATCCAAAATCAAATACATGGTTCAATTACCTACGAGTCCTAAGACATAAAACATTTTTTAGTGATATTTTGAAAAGTTAGTCCTTAAATAAATATATATGAGATAACAGTTTTAACAATTACTTAACGATTTAAAAAAAGGTAACGGGTACCTATTTATTTATGTTCAAAATCTATAATAAAAATGAGTATTAAATATCCACACAAAAGCATAGTATTGTTATGGGTGCGGGTTGTTATTTTTTATACTATATTTATAACCTCGAATGCGTTATTACAGATGACATGCCAATATACATAATAATTTCAGCCCGAAAATTTGCGAGGGTTTAGGTATAAGATAAATCACTCGGCTTTATCAGTTACCCTCACATTTCAATATGATATGACACTTAATTTTATAAGAATAAGTTCTTATTGTAAGTAATCCTATCACAAGACACTGGTCACATACCTAAGTCTGAAACGGTACGTGTTTCTCTTAACCTCGACGTTGGCGAAATGATCAATGCGATTGATGGAGCCATAATACACAAAGGTTGACTTTATAATTGTTTATTATAATGACTTCACAAGCCCATGACTAGCAATAAGCTATATATAATACCTTGGTAGGTCGGACATAGATAAAGGTTCCAAACGCACATGTACTCAGCGTTATATTATATTATACTTATACTCGACCATACAGAGAACTGAGGCATCCAAACACGATTTTCTAGCAACATGACATTGTAATGTTTTTTCTAGGCGTTTACTTAGCAAAATGTGCCAAAGATCATATATTATGTATGTTACCTAGCAAATTAATTTTGTTTTCACACAAAAAGTATTCGTCCCTTTATATATAGTGACGGTACCTATTAGGCGTCATTCTTGAAATTGAGCAGTGGTGCTGTATAAGGAAAATGTATAAAGATTATGAGATGCACAGCATATGTCCCACAGCGCTACGAAAACTCTAATAAGCCTCCTATGTCATACATTATAGCATGTATACAGCGGGCTGAATTGGATTGTGTGGATCTTCCCGAGTAAGCAGCGCGCCAGTTTATTATATGGCTTCTTGCCGCGGCCGGTTCCTTTTAAATTTAGAGGTTAAATCGACGGCGCGTCGATCGAATGTTTATGATCCATAAAGTAAACATAACTCCAAAATTATCTACCCAAGTACTTACCTGCTACGCAGAGTATATGCAATATCTGGTTTCTATTTATTATTTTGGCCCTCTAGTCTTATAAAGGGTGAACACTATTAAATTGTCGCAGGTCGAACATGCTACAGACGACAAAATAAAAATCCAAAGTGCTCAAAATTCTTTATATGACTAATTTTATACAGCGTAAAATCATTTTAAAAAATATTAGGGCTATTTCATCGAACGACGAGAAAATTTCCGGACATTACTTTTGACGTGATTCATTGAATTTCGCACGGAATCATCGCTTAACAATTTTGTGCATTTAATCCATTTTCGTTGAAAATCTGGTAATGAAGTGGCAGGTTGGCAAGTTTTTCGCAGTTTAGTTTTTATATTAGCCCAATATTTTTCGATGGGGCGAAGTTCGGGACAGTTAGGTGGGTTACTCTCCTTAGGCACTACCTCGACTGAATTCGCCTTATACCATTCCAAAGTTCGAGACGAATAATGGCAACTTGCTAAATCTGGCCAAAACAATGTTGAGGAAGTGTGTTTCTTTATGAATGGTAACAGTTTCTTTTTCAAGCATTCTGATATATAAATATCGGTGTTAATTGTCCCGGTAGTGATAAATGGTGAGCTCCTCATGCCGCACTGGCATATAGCTTGCCAAACAAGGTATTTTGCAAATTTTTCTACCGAGATCACCTTTTCCGATTCGTCAAGATTCGAGATGTCACGAGAGGAATAGTACTGGTTACCTGGTAAAGACTTGAAATCTGCCTTGACGTAGGTTTCATCGTCAATAATTAGGCAACATTTTTCTCAATCAACAAGGTATACAATAACCTAGAACGTCTAACCGCACGATTATATTGATCCACAGTTCTCTTGGGAGCCTTTTGCTTCTTATATGTTGTAATGCCGCATTCTTTTTAATTTTTGGACATTTGCTTGACTAGTGCCTACTTTTTCGCCACATCCCGGGAAGAGATACTCGGATTCTTATCAAATAGCTTGCACACCTTTGATTGTAACTTAACATTAGATTTTCTGGTGGGTTGACCTTCACGCCGCTTCCTATCTATAGTTTCACCTTGTTTAATTTTTTTTAGGGTTCGTTGAACCGTCCTCCGAGTTGTTTGACAAGATTTTGCCAGATCTAAAGTTGATAAATGAGGATTTTACTGAATTCTTGCAAAATTAATTCGCGAACATTTTTCGTGTAACGCCATTTTCATAAATAAAAACAAATGAACATTTTATGGTTGTCTAATATATTACGAGCCTTCTAAATTTAAAATTTTAAAAGAATATTCAAAAAGGTTCGATGCAACACGCTAGCAAAGTAAAAATGTAGGCGACAATTTAATAGTGTTCACCCTTTACTAAATAGGTAATCGTATGTTTTTGCTTTCTTTTATGGAATCCTAGTATAACGTAATAATTCTATTTCGATTGAACATTTTTTTGATATTTCGTACATTCCTACATATGTAAATTATTTGAGCCGATAGGTAAGCGAGGTTTTAAAAATATATGTTTGACACATTCTTTATGACTACATAATAAGTAACAGATAGTTCACTTCTGTAACTTCTGTAGGTGCAGAAAATTCATGAAATAAGAAAATTCCACCAAGTAATGTAAAATAACAATTCAATCAAAAAGCCGTCCTCCATTTTATTCATATGCTAACCTTGAGATACCTAAACAGTTTACGTCGCAGTGTTATTTACCCAACCTTGTTGACGTTGTGGTATATTCACTCGATTTGAGTATATGTAACCTAAGTCTGTTATTTATTATCATTTTATCACTCTACGGTTGCTTTCCTGATTAATTTTACCTTACCTGGTACCTACAACTACATTTTACTTGTAATTCCCGGTTTCGTGTCATACGTAACGTTTGCATTGGATTTCCCCTCATCCTCAGCTATTATTAAAACCATCATTGCTATAGGAAAAATTATGAATTGAACTAATGACAGTTGAGCACTCTCATCCCGTCTTAACAGAGGCTAGCGCCGGTGTCATTGGTTTAATTTTATGTCCTTTCCTATCAAATTTGTTACTCTTACCTAAGTGTGAAATGGATGCTTATTTGAAATTGAGTTAGGCATAAAAGCATTAGTAATCAAAATTAGTCCGGAATGAACTGGTCGTTTTAACCCTTTGAATGCAATAACAATTTAATTGACATCTCTCTTGTGTTGTCGAGCTGTTCTGCCGTCTCGTGTGTAAGCAATTTTCTTGAATATTTACCTAATTTAATTGAATAATCATGTTTTCTATTTGTATAAAGTTTTTATTAATTCCGAGATGTTGACGTGGCGTACCTACACATTTTAAAGTTCTTAAGAGGAAAAGCGTTCAAAGGGTTTGTTGTTCGTATTAGAATGGGAATGAGGTAAATCATGACTAGATAAAAATCACCGTAATCCGATACCCAGGTATCTGGAAAATTGCGTTCAGGGAGATTGCGCCGCGAGCGCGTACGCATGATTGTTTCATATTGCACATTTAAGCTCGATACACACAGAGCGCGGTCGCGTGTCAACGCGGGCCCGCTTCGTCATGCGGCCGCGCTCTGTGTGAATCGAGCTTTAACGCAACTTGTAAGGCTCGCAGAAAGCCCGTAATCTACTGTATGTGCAATAATCAATCCATCAATATGTCTTGTGCACACTCGCGGGGAATTCGCTAAATTTTAAATGATGTTATGAAATTCACACAGTCAAATTAGGTGTGAATTATGTGTATGAGTATTCCTTGTACTTAAGGTTTATTTTTCTAATGTAGAAGAGTCATATGTTTACCTACTAGTCTTACCTATGTCCGTAGTTATGCAAAAGTTGTTAGTAATTCCGTGATCGGTGTTGATTTATTATTCAAATAAGTGCTGTGCTAGCTTTTAAATCTTTGTGTGCATAAATGTGTGGGTAAATAAAATATTGTTGTTGGCAATTATTGTTTTATTTTGATTGAAAGCAAAACGTTAGCTCTTGATACCTTTTGACGACCGGTCTGGCCTAGTGGGTAGTGACCCTGCCTATGAAGCCAAAGGTCCTGGGTTCGATTCCCAGTCAGGGCATTTATTTGTGTGATGAGCAGATATTTGTTCCTGAGTCATGGGTGTTTTCTATGTATTTAAGTATTTATATGTATCTATTTATTATATATATCGTCGCCTAGTACCTGCAACACAAGCCTTATTGAGCTTACCGTGGGACTAGGTCGATTTGTGTAAGAATGTCCAACAATTTACCTTATAGACTGTTTCACGGTACCTATTCATATTGTCCACCAATTATCATGTATTCAAGAAGTATAGACGTGCAACATTCTAGAGTCTAGACCCTTGTCATGTCTCTATGAGATTTAGGTATGTCTGATTTAGGTCACCTAGTTTACCTACACGACAGAATACTTAGTTTTTTTTACAGTTAAACGTCTCTAGCAGGAAAATTTCGGGCGCGTAATTGTTCAATAAACTAGTGCAACAGTTTCTATTATCATTACGACGCAGTCCCTATCCCCGCGCCGCTATGCGGGGCTCCTATTTCAGCGCTGTTTACCTTTTGGGTATCTGAAATCGGCTAATTAACCTAGCGTTATGCGATTAAAGCATATTTAAATGTGTTACTAGTTACCGGTTACGGGAAAACAGAAGGTTTTCTTATTTTGTACCTGGTTACAAAACTATTTCATAAACGATAGAAGGCGAAAAAAATGTTAATGACTGAAAAATAGGTACTACCTACGTACATAACTGCGTACTACCTACTTGAGGTAGTACGCAGTAATTAAAATATGTAACTAAAATAATACGAAATCTTTATTTACAGTTTCAAAATGTTACATAAACTTATGGGTAAAAGGTTTACGAGTAGGTACCTACAATACACATCGATCAAATTGAGACACAGCGCCTGTCCAGGGAATTGGGCAGGGAGCCAAGTTTACGTTGTATCGGAATTACGATTATATGATGTAATAAGCGATGGGTACTCGTATTGCGCAGTTCCCTAGGTTTCGGTGCTAAACGAATGGGCTAAAAATATCGTACAAAAAAAAAAATTGTTTCTTAATAGTGAATTTAATTTACAAAGAAAATAATTATATAGCCTACTAGGCATAAAGGAGCTATAGCGCGTCTTATAAACATTGGTAAAAAATCCGGGATTAACATGATTCCCTTTTCATTCGTGATTTGTTGTAAAAGTCGCATTCTGGCCCCGCCATTACTAGCTAAATGTAAAATCGTAAAACGTAACACATATAGAAAGCGTAATATATTTCTAACGTACCTACAGGTACACTCGGCGTCTTGGATAGTTACAAACCGTCGACTATAGTTGTATTACGCGATTATGACATAAGTATGAATTATTTTTATTCATTTAAAACTAATTAGGTATAGATGAAACTATTTGAAGTGAGCTGATTCAGTTACCTGCATACACAATGGCATTGTATTACTACATTGCTATGGGCTGTCTTTATTTATACTAACCTTCCAACGCGGTTATTATCTTTTTTGACTAGAAACTTGTTACCTTTATTTATAGTTTACCACACAATGGTATAAGTGGATCAGCTCACTTCCAATAATTACAACTATACAATAAGTACAGAATAGGATTCAGAATAAAAATATCCTGTAATTTTGTCTGTACTTCCCCTACCAACATAATTATGTTGTTCATGTTTTGTTTCAAACGCCATCTACTCCAGCTCTTTTAAACAAACTATAATGCGGAATGCTACTAATAATATAAAGACATAAGATTCGAGAATAAATTCTGATAGTCAGATTGTCATATTACTTATATTAATGAGACTACACTCTCGGTAGGTTTAGCCGCAGATTAGCCGCGTCACAGCCAGGGGCTACCGGCTGTGACGCTGCGTTGTAAACACTTTGATATCGTCGGAGGTAGTGTGTGTCGGGTCTCAGGCCATAAACATATAATATCAGAAGTCAAAAGGCTGTTACAATGTTGTGTGTGAGAATCACTCATGTTTCATGTAAGGTGGCAGCGGTATATAAATGTAGATATAACCGATATAATAAAACATGGAACGCGTTATGGTTCATTATTATGGGACGGCTTGATGCAGCAGGCCATAGTTGAATGCTGAAATACTATAAAAACAAAACATTAAATTAAAAAAAGAAAAGGAACCTTTTATACATACGTTCGTACTTCAATTGAAAGCTTAATTAATATAATTTAAACGTCTAATTAGGTACTTAAGATAGGTTCATAAATATTGTTCAACTTAAAGCAAAATAAATTCGAAACTTGTACAAAACGTACATATATATTAAGAAATAATACTATATCAATAGTAGCCGAGATTATTAGGTTAGCAAAAATAATTTCTTCTTGTATCGCGGATCCCCCTGGTACAATACAGTCTAACCTCGTAAGGTGCACCATACAAAAAAAACTTATACGGTTAAAATCAGTGATCGTTACCAGTATTCTATAACTACAAAATTTAAAATAAGGTATACCTAACCGGTTATAGTTGCATTTCGTTATTTATATAGCTAAAGCTCTGATTAGCGGCATAATCAAAACCGGTATTCAAATATATTAGCAGTTTCGCCAATTGACAACGAATTTGGCACTTTACCCCTAAAAAGTATTAACTGCCTGACACTTCAGCCAGCCAGTATGCACAATGTTATCGGGCGACGTTCCACTAAATACACCGTTTTAGGAGTACTGTTTAATTGACATCTTATCTTTCAAGTGCAATTAATACCGGTATTGAATACAGGCAATTAATATCGTAAATAGTCTAGCCATATGGGTATATATAAAAGCGAAATTACATCAATACCTCTAATTAGAATACAGGTACAGGTATTCTTTTATGAGCGGTAATAGTTTGTTAATTTCTATACAGGTATTTAATAAAACCGTTTCTACAATCCCTGGTTAAACTCAATCTTATGATACAGTAAATTGGGTACAAATTTCTTTTGTTCCAAAAATAATGAAACAAAAGAAATGCTACTTTATTTCCTTTTATATAGGGTTTAAATTCCATTGCATGCACACTAGGTCTTACGAGGTTAAACAAACAGGTGATTTTTGTATTACTGTATTTGTTTATAAAATCAGAGATGACAAATTTGGCACGTAAAAAGACATGGCCGCTTCAAAGAAATTACTGAATAATGTGTACTAGCTCTAAAAATATTTATGTTAAAGTACTCTCTAACTATGCCATCTAAATCTAGCTAAGAGCCATCAAAATATAACTTATACAACATGCACCTATTTTTATTAACCTTAAATGTATTCACAAATACAAATCTGTATGATCAAAGAAAAAGATTTATAAAACAAAATTAGTTAGATACTTTCTATTATGAGATCTACTTGTACTTTAAGCATTTCGTAATAATCTTTCTTAAGAGTCATTAAATATTAAATTGTATATACCTACCTTATACAGTATGTATCTAGGTATTACTAGTTACTTCATAAGAACGTGTACAGTACAGACGACCTTAAGGTAAAGTGTTGTATTTTAGATTAAGCGTCCGCTAAGACGATTAAATGTCATAACTAAAGAATTATATCTATAAACTGAAACATTAATGTGCAAACAGTTACTGGAAAAATCAGCTTTGTGTCCACTCGCAATCTAATCAATTAACGAGCCAGCTTAAATCCTTAACTTTTATACTTGTATGGTATGTAAACATTATTTTTGAGAATTACACGTATTTCTCCTTATCAGTCAACAGATACAACTTTGAAAATATTTTATAAAACACTGAACAATTTTAATATAACATCTTAAATTTTAGTAAATTCAATTTGTTTATATATATAAAAACTGCAAGTTGACTGATTGGTGTTGACTTGTAAAGGAATAGTTAGTACATTAGCCTTTGAGCAGTTAGGCGCAATAATTGACTATTTTGTCGTACTGATTATTGAAATGATTACTTTTTATGGAATGTGTTGTTTCGTATTAAATAATAGATACGAATTATAATATATTGTTTATTGTAAGTATAATCGAAAAACAATCCTAGAGTCACAGTAAGCTTAGGGGGCATTTTTCATATGGAAACATATGGCCACCAAGTAAAGCTATCTAACTCGCAACAATTATTTCTTTGATTTTTTAATAATGTACCTACATGACATGTCATATTGACAAGTGTTAAAAAAGGTTCTGTCTGAAAGGGTATTAAAGCAATTGTTTTAGGAGAATTTTGGACTGCTAACTGACACTGGCAAACGGTTATAGTAGGTAGGTGCCTACAATACTTTGACTTTGGAGAAAATGCAAAATAATAGAGGCTTAGTGCATAAATGGAATCACAAGCCCCCTAATTATTAATTCATCTTTGATAACTGAATTAATATTATCAAAATAATTCGCATTTCGCTATGCTAAAAACGTTATTTTCTCGAATTCAAGGTTGATATATTTCAATAACACCTACTTTAATTTCAGCGCATTCACTTATACGTTTAGCAAAGAGCAGTTATTACTAAGATAAATTAATTGTTTGGAAAATTATCAACTCTATTCCTATGAGCATAAGTCCAATAATATATAAAGCACATTCAATGCAGCTTCTTAATTATTATGGATATATTTGATAGTTATATTATGAAGACTTTTATTAAACAAATTATTTTGACGTATTGATTATCGAAATGATAATTTTTTATGGAATGTGTTGTTTCATATGAAATAATAGATACGTTTGTAAACACCATTATTTTTAAGAGCTAGTTGATCTGCGAAGCCCTTAAGATGACTTTTCAATCGTTCTTTACGGTTTAGCGCATAAAGCATTGAATTATGTAAAAGTAAAAACTCGCCGAATATCCTTCAGTTAAATCTATAACCATGACGCATATTATTTAGGTATGGTATTTTTTAGGGTTTAACCCTCACGGGATACTGCAGCGATAGGTTTTAAATAGTGTTCACTTACATGGTGACAAGTCGTTTGACAAGTTATCTCTCTATAGTCTATGGTCTTTCCCTTTAATGGTATAGCCTCAATAATTTGCATACTAGAAAGGAAATTATGAGCACAAGGACAGGATATTCCTTTGAATAGTTAACATAATACATATAGTTTCAAGGTACATATTTCTGTTTTCGAGACTTGACTGTGACTTAAGGCATATCTTGTTAAGAACGTAATTTAAACGTAATTACTTATAAAAATACGCGACTTTTCGATTTAACACTGCACATTAATACTTTATCTAACAACTTGAACAATCTGCTTCAGGAACTAGTATTTCATCCCGTATTTTCTATAGAAGCAGCTCATAAATCAGAATACACTCTCCATACACTGTATAACCACAATGCACTTAATCCTAATACGTGTTGTGTATACTTACGTTCACAGATACTCTCTTTATGACTAATATTACATTCAGGTCTATATTTAATTTGACAACGTGCGGCACCTCACTGTAGAGCAATTATAGCATTTTGCATCACACATGTTTTTATAGAAGTGGCTTTCATCGGCACTTCTCAAATAATAAAACATTTGTCCGCTACGCAGAACTGATCGGTTACGATGGTTGCCAATTTATCGCCTATGCGTCATGCGTCCCTTTCGCACAAGATACTTGTTAAAGAGTGACAGCCGTGTTGATAGACGATAAAAACCCGACTAACAATTATGTCGTCTGAACAACGATCACTCTTGTGCTAATCACGCAACGCCACGTGGACAAGTTAGCCTCTCGAAGTTTCTCCTAGGTGCTCGGCTAATCGCGCTATGAGTAGACGGCGCCGTTCTTGTGCGTCCTGGTGAAGATGACGTCCTCGTCGTCCACGTTGACGCTGTCAGCTGTGAGCGCCACGGTGTCGCTGTGCACGACGTGGGGCGATTCGTTAAATTCGTCCAGTTCATCGATGCCCGCTGAAAACAGAAATGGTGAGTTTAGTAGAGGTGAGTAATTTTGCGCACAACATCCAACAAGGTGTTGTATTGTAGGGTCTTTCCCTTACCCTAGACGACCCCGCTCGCGATGCTATGTCAGTACGAATCACGCATCACGCCATAAGTATTAAATGCACTGGGTCTTTTTTTTCCCATACATTTCTAATTTTAAAAGGAAACATACCTATACAGAACTAGCGCTTCTGTGCGAAATTGATATTTCCACGCTTTACAAAAACTATTAAATAGCCACTTTTTAAGTAACTATATAAGTATCAGTATTAAGACTATTAAGTACCATGTTTGATTACTAACCTGTGTAATCAGAGGGAGCCAACAGTAGGTACTGTTCCGATCGTGTGGGCCATAGCAAATGAGTCATTACACAGAACGCCAAACAATCCGCCGAATATGTTATTCCTGAAAATGATATAAGACTATATGTGACTTTCCATATTGAATTGTATCTACATTTTAATGTGGAAATAAGGTAGGTACCAACATAAGCAGTGATTGGAACTATGGGTGCAAAACTAACAAAACTTGTAGAGCTTTTAGTGTCTAATTTAATTGCGTGTCGGAAATTCCAATATTCGGGTGTTACGTCCGCTTAACGGGTTTTGTTATAGTTTTAGACCCATAGTTCTGATCAATACATTTTCTATGGAAAATCCCGAAAATATGTTACTCTATTGACTTTTCAGAGTTTACTACTCAGAATCATATTCATACATTCGATACTATCGAGTATCGTCGGATTACTTTAACTTTCCACTACCTACGTCACGCGTATATTAGGTACCTATAATAAAATCATATGAATAATGACGTGACGTAATGAAATTGAAACACTAAGGACAATTCTCTCCATTGATAGAATAGAAAATGCTACGTATTTCGAGTAGAATGAGCCTGCAAAAGTCTACATCAAATCTAATAAGTTTTCAAAGTACTTACTAAAGTACAATTACTACTTCTAGGTATATTAAATACCTAGAAGTAGTAATTCTTTAACGCTTATCTGGTAAACCATAAGGTCAAGTAGATAATTTACATGTGGGTGCAGTGGGTCAAATAAATAAATAAACTGTTAAATGAAATCATTCACAGCAAAAACCAGACTAACACAGTCAGTTGGTTTTTTGAATTAAAACATATGTTGTTTCAGTGATCTTGGCTGCGTTAAAAACACATTTTAGCAAAACTGTTTAAGTTAGACAACAGCAATAATAAAATGCCAAAATATTTTTGTATCACAACCGTTTTTATAATGATAGATTCCCGCGAATTCCGGCGAATTTCCCTTCAATGACAGAGTGCCTTCTCGCCGTCGCTTATACCCCCCACACACAACCAAAATATTACCAGTAGGTTACTGTTAAAATACAGGTTTGGGATTTGATAGCTTTATTTTATACCGATGTCCGATTCCAAACCTACCTCTACCTACCGTACGTAAATATTTTAACCGGTACAATTTTACAATTATAAATACATAGGTATAACGAAGCAGTGTCGTAATTTTATAACGATGCCGTTCCGTTAATACCGTAACTAAAACTGTTGCCGATAAAACAATAATACTTACCAAGTAAAAACTTAAACCTCCACAGCGGGCTAATTTGTAGTGCTATCAACGCGATCACCGGCAAATAGACGAACCACACGAGACTCGAGGCTCCAAAGTGCAGCAGGAAGTTGAGTTTCGCCATGTTGTGTTCGTACATCATCGTGTTGCGCAGCTCCAGCACGAACCAGGACATTATGGCCACGCGCAGCGTCAGGATCAACCAGCCCGGCCACGTCTGATACTCGTCTATTTCCTCTATGATGTCTACTTCCGTCTGAAAATAGATGTCTTTTAATTCTCATTGGCGTATGAAGAAAACATCATGTTTAAATTTGCACTGACTACCAATTGTTGTCAACGAGAGTTTATATTTATAACTGCCATATAATATGCTTCGTATGTAATAGAAAGATTCTAAATTATTTAACAAACTTTAAAAAGGTTGAGAACCGACTATTTTAATGTGTGTTACTTTTCATACTAATATCACAGTGTAGCTAATATAAAGTAGGAAAGCTCAGGCAGAGTTACACACACGGCAAGAGTTACAGTAGGAAAGCTCCGGCAGTTAACAGTTTTTTTTTTCCACAAATATTGACAATCGTTGACCAAACTTCAGAAACTTCAGTACAAGAAGAGATTCAAATACTTATACGATAAGTACTTATATAATGGCATCCAGCCTCGATAATCCTTGCTAGTGATCCTTGTTGTAAACCTTTTACAATAAATTGTGGAGATTACGTGTTAGATTATAATAGCGCAAAACTACAGATAAATTTTATCCTTATTAAAAGATTGGAAACTTACAGTATTCCACACATAAAGCAGTATATGGACAATGCCATATGCGAGCCACACGCCAAAAACCAATGGCTTGTATGTAAGCTCCAATCTGGTCACCGCCCAGCCTTTTGCTAATAATAGGAGCAGTAGCATGAAGAGCGTCTGAAATTAACATAACAATATTACTGTACATTGTTTATACCTATATATTCGTATCAAATAAGTATCAACACTATTGCATATGCATAAAATCTAATTATTACCCATTACATAAAACGGTTACAAGGGATAAAATCCACTGACATGAGTACATAGGCTTTAAAGGTTATTGTAATCGTGTAAGGTTGCAGTATAAGGGCTTGCAAAACCAGTATTTTTTGTAGGAATGACACCGGAAATTTGGGATTTAAATAAACATAAATAAATAAACATTTCGGGACAATCTTACACAAATCGACCTAGTCCAACGGTAAGCTCAGTAAGGCTTGTGTTGTTGGTACTAGACGACGATATATATAATAGTTAGATACATATAAATACTTAAATACATAGAAAAACACCTATGACTCAAGAACAAATATCTGTGCTACTCACACAAATAAATGCCCTGACTGGGAATCGAACCCAGGACCTTCGGCTTCATAGGCAGGGTCACTACCCACTAGGCCAGACCGGTCATCGATTTATTAGACAACAATTTATACATATAAGGTATCTTCCGATTAGACCTCCGGAATTTTGTCGCAATGACACCACGATAGAGTGGGGAGTAAACGGAACAGTATCAACTTATACAAATAACTCTGATTATAACCAAACAATTTTTAATTTGTCATAAAATATTTAGTTACCTAGTTAATTGGTCAATATTATTAGCTTTTGGTATATTATTTCAAACCGATCAAACCATACGTTTATACGGGAAACTGGCTTTTGATGAGTTAAAATAAATTAGAGTAAAATTATGATAGGTACCTACATATCCTATTTTGGTTTTGCCCTAGACATTTGTATCGATCCTGGTTCTAACAGGGATCTAAAGTCTCTTACAGACCAACTAGGCTTATACCCCCTTTCCCCAAAAACTAAAACCTTTCGTAAATCATTTGAAATCTGTCCTCACTGACCAATCAAATTATTGGACTCTATAAAAGGTGTGACTTCTACAAAGCAAAGTGATGCCATAAGTGCCAAAAGAGAAGTCACAGTAAGTGGTTAGACAATAATGCAAACATGACTGATCAGTAAGTTGAACAGGCACCACACATACAGAACCATGTTTACTTCTTCATACTACTTGCACAATTTGCATAGGGCATTTAAATTATTCATTAAAGTATTTGCGTTCTTATGGTTATCTTTATGGACAACTTTGTTAAGTTTACGTTATTGAATGAATTTCTAATATTCTGTACTTACCCGGCTCATAATGTCTAGTATATCCCCTGCGACGTCTAGCCCGGTAAATCCGATACCATCGGCAGCAAACTTCACAGTGTGAAGGGAATTGAAGCAAATGGCAGCAAACTCCAAAATCAGACTACATGTAAATAGCTTCGTGACTGGGTGTTTCTGTGTCCTAAAATTATGACAAATCACATTTTGCAGAAATCGCTACGCGTCTGGTTGACGTAACTGGTGACTAGAGAGCTGGCAGCTTCCTCGCACAACATACCTATCATCATTGCGATACAAAGAGGAATGCTGCCAGCATCTTTGGTACAATGCCTCAAGGGCCTTTTTAGATTTAATGAAGTAAGTAGTTATAATAATATTGAAATTATTGCAAATAACAATGTATTAATCACATTTAAGATGATATTAAACTTATTAGGCAAATTTCTTATGTGTTTTGCGAGAAATTAAAGCCATGACCATGTAAACATTCTAATGTTTTATTGACATTCTTTTATTGAATATTCGCAAAGCTAATGATCATTAATCTCGTACTTGTAATTATGTTAATGACAAATAGAGTTCTATGTCAGCTATATATTACAAATGCATACAAATTAGAATATTATTCTTCCTTTTGTAAGTTTGGTATTTACCTTTAACTAGTTTGTTTTATTTTATAATAATTAAATTAACATTACTTACCTAACAGCATAAATCTGCACAGGCACAAGAACAATGTAGCAAAGTAAAAACACCAAATACAGTTCCAGAGTGTTCTGGTGGTCAAATGAAAACTGGTACATTAAGCTGTTGTAAAAACTTTGATTAGGATTCCCATTAACCAACCAAAAGTCATATTGTACTTTTTGTGGAACACTTGTCATGGTTTTGTTATCTTGTGAAGGGGCACCTTTGTAATGGTGCCATGTGCAGGTTGTCTCATTGAGGTAGCAGGATACCATGGACACATACCAGAACCTGGAGAGAATTAACAGGATTACAACAATGTATTCTAGCAAATAATAATTATTGTACACACAGCAACACTCTTAAGTGTAAATCGGTGGACTTTATGCCTTATACAATAAGGTCTACCAATGTATAGCTAGGAGTGTTGTTGACTGTATGTATGAAAGTTAAGAACAGGTGTAGAAAGGTGACTTTAACCCTCTGCAACTGATGTGGTCACGTGACATGTAAATTATTGAATCTTGTTGTCAACATCATAATGGCGACTTTGCAATGCACATGTGTCTGTTAGACCTTACATCAGTCGCAGAGGGTTAAACAAGGGCACCAACATAGCAAATATTTGTCTTATACTCCTTTTGGTTGTAAAAAGTAACCTATTCACCTAGTTTGAATGATCTTATTATTCTCATTGTTTGTGGAAATCTGTGGAACCTTGCAGCATAAATGGTATCTCTTGATTGTTTTGGCTTATAAGTTTGATTTTTTCACAGCTCCAAGGGACAATAGACCTGAGT
The DNA here is from genome assembly GCA_022674325.2 of Grapholita molesta. Classification (NCBI taxonomy): domain Eukaryota; kingdom Metazoa; phylum Arthropoda; class Insecta; order Lepidoptera; family Tortricidae; genus Grapholita; species Grapholita molesta. Next base: position 18,873,472 of record CP053121.2, on the reverse strand, counting down.
AATTTACTATAAATTTCAGCTTGATACAGAGGTATCAATGCACAGAGGTGCATTCCTAAGAAAGAGGGTCTGGACAGACATCAAAGTGATCCTATAAAAGGGTTCCACTTTTTCCTTTTAGGTGCAGAACCCTAAACACCTGCTAAATGTTATCAATATTATATATTTAGGATAGAACGTGAGATTGAATTGCTGCTACTACTTTGTTAGTCAAAATTGAATAAGAATATAAATTGACTGTGTTTCAATACCATACATGCTGCCAAACTACAAATTAAAAATCAATCTGAATAGTTAGCCAATTCCTGCTTATAACATAACCTATGAAGTAATATAATTTGATTAAATACATATATTAAAAAGCACTGTTATGAATACCCAATACTGTTAATAATATCCAGTGTGGATGTAACTCTGATAAATGCAGTGAAGCTTATTTACAGTTTACAGTAAGTATATAAAGTTTATTATCTTGAAACCACACAAATTACCCACAGCATTGTCACATATATTTAACATAATCCACCATACATTTACCTTGTTGGCTGATTCATAAGCAAGAGATTTTAATGAATATTAAAAATATATATACCTAGGTTGGCCTGGATTCTCTATGTCGTAAGTAAATTGACTTTTCTTGACGACATTCCAGAGGGAGTCTTCATCAACACAAACTTCGTTTTTATTACAAGGGATACGTCGAAAGAAATCCTGCCCACCGGCGTTACATTTGGGGTGGTATGCTGATGTGTTTAAGTTTTGGAACATAACTTGGCATGCCAGCTCCTTGTTTTCTATGTCCCGATTTTTATAATAATGAATGAAATGATGCCTGTTTAATACAGCAAATGTGATAGGATACATAAAACGCTCCTTTGATGTAATATTTCCAAAAATGAATCCATATGTTTCCTTTTGGTAGTGGATATCAGTTTTCTGGAATCCAAATTTTACTACAAATTTGAAGAACTCGTCAGTAGAAAATTCACCCTTTATGTGCATAGCAGCTGCATTCTCGAACAAGAGGTAAAAGGACAGAACAAATGCGAATTTGATATACATATTGAACACTTTTCTCTTACAATTACACTATACCATTATATTACTAAATCACTGTATTTCACAAACAATCAAGATTACTTTAATGTACATTTGTCGTGTTAGACGACATATTTTTAACATTTTGTTCTGCTAAACAACAAAACACTATTATTTTATCGTTCCTCCCTTAAAGTGTCAAAAAAAACGTTGCTAAAGTTGCTCTGGTTTGTCGTATCGTATAATCTAATCGTATCGTATCGTTCATCTCGATGTATATACTTGACATTTGACCGACAGAGGCGACAGATGAAACGACCATCGACATTTGTTATTTTGTTTATCCATAGACAAAGAAACATTGATTGGTATTTTATTATTAATGCTACATCTACATAAGTGGTTTCATATCAGCAGGTTACATCCAGTTATGCCGGTGTTCGATTAATTAAATATTTCTAAGACCCTTCCTCTTCGTTAAGGTGGTGCCATTGTACAACGGGAGAGATCTCCGATCTCCAGGTAAATGTTCGTGCCCGATACTCTTACTACCTAGGTATCTAAGTGAGTTTAACTCTAGGAGGGTACTATGGCCATGGTCAAACTACAAATATACCTGATGTATTTCAAATATTACCAAATAAAATGAAGTGTTTTTATACTTCCTATTGATTATATATTTCTTTTTAATATTTTACTTCGCTACCCGTCTAATTCAGTCAACATTCTGTGTTATGTTAGTGCGTACGAAGCTTTAGATAATTGGTCGACCAATCGGATCCATCTCCATCTACCCATAAGTAGGTAGAATAGGTAGATAGACAGACATAGAGCATTGAAATATGGCGGACAGAGATACAGCAGACTGAGTTTTAGTACTTGCAAGTTTTATACTTTAGATATTAGATTAGAGTTCCATGTTTTTACTTTTATTACAACTGCACTAACATTTGATACAAGTTTTGTGTCATCGCGTATAGTATTTACCTCTAGGAAACGATGAACAATGTGCCCTAGTAACTGTCAATGCTGTCGCCCATTTCCTTTGTGAACTAAATTACTCCGTTTAATGTGTTAGCAACGTTTTTCTGTACTATGACTTACAGCTGAAGTGTTATTGTTATTTCGGTGATCTTACTTACTTTATCAATGTTTAAAAAGTGCATTCGATAACCGTTTGGTTAGGTACAGGCGGAAGTAGTGCTAGATGTAGTAGCCGGAATCTGGTTGGATATCGAGCTTATTGAGTGTAATTTAACAGTTTGAAAAATCTGGTGCTTATGATGAAATAATGGTTGAAATAGGCGCTCCTCCGCAGCCTCCTGAAGAATGTCTCGAAAACTGTGAATGGTACTGGGGTGACATCACAAGGTAAGCTTCTTATAAAATCATTAAAATGTATTTTACTGTCTTCATCAAATAGACGTCTTTATTTTTAGGATATACATACCTGTAATTTTATAGTAATTTCCTATACACAATATAATAACTTAAATTTCAGTAAAGTTTATGGGTTTGCCATAAATTATTATGTTTTATTTGATAAAAGTTCTACCCATTAAATATGATTTTGTTTATAGAATAATTTGTTGTTATTGTTGTATTCACCCTTCTGTTTATACATATATCTAAATATCCTGTATCTAAATACAGTTTAAAATCTCACAGAAATGATACAGTATTCAACCTTATAAATAGGGCAAATTGATAATCTTTAAAATGAAATAACCTAGTATGGCATGACATTCTGTAGAAAGTACCAATTTGCTAGAAGTACTTCAGAGGAGAGATTTGTTTTAATAGTATGGCTGTACCTCAAAGTGTAGGTATCTTTTAGGTTAAGGTATTAAATTTATAGGTTAATACTTAAGATTGCTCATATGAACTAGTTGCTTATCTGATTGATTCTTAATACCTGTTATATTTTTGTGTCATCATAGATATTAAATAAATGTGGAATATTGAAATAAAAAGCTATTCTATAGAAATCTTGGTAACTGTACTTCTTATCTCAACTATCGCTTGGCAATAGCAAGTAGTGACCTGTAGATTAGCTGGGGTTAATTTCAAACTGCATAATTTTTCTAATTACTGTTGTGTACTTTTAATCAAAGGTACAAAAAAATTAAGTTACCCAAAGGAAAGTGTCCTGCAAAAGGTATAGATGTAATAGGCCCTTTTAGTTATTACACAATTTTTTCTTCAGTATATGCATGTGGTTTGATAGCTAAGAGTGTGGTTTGCTAAGTAAGTGACTTTTAATAAAAATAAAATTTTTAACAGTTTATTAATTTTTTCTACATAATCTGTGCTCAATTTCGGATGTATTTCATCCTATGGTGTTCCAGCTTGTGCAACCACTCATAAAAATACATTTGTGAAACCCTTAAAAATTTGCTTCAGTATCAAGTATAACTTCTTCATTTGGTTGAAATCTTTTCCCACCAAGCCATTTCTTCATGTTTGGGAATTAAAAAAATCACAAAGTGCCAAATCTGGAGAATAGGGAGGGTGTGGCAGTATTTCATAACCAAGGATAGGACAAACGCCCGTCATTTTGAAAACATAACCCTGTTCCATGTTACGGAGACTTCATTAAATTATAAAATATTATTATATTAAACTTTTTTTATAAGAATTCAGCGACAATAAAATTAATGAATGAATCTAGAATGGATGTTGTTATGTAAAAAATTCACTGTCGTAATCCAAAAAGAATGAATTATTTGTTCGATCTTTTCAGTTGTGTGATCATTGGATGCAGGATGATGCGATTGAATTCAGGTCGGATAGTAAAAATAACAATTAATTAATAAACAATATAAAATAGAATATATGTATTAGTATCTCAAGGAAGTCTCCGTTGTGCGGAACAGGGTTATGTTTTCAAAATGACGGGCGTTTGTCCTATCCTTGTTCATAACATAATTATACTGGGTAAATCAATTTTTTTAAAGTACTAATGTCTGCTGAACAAACCATAATTTAATATAATTAAAACTATTGTGAGCCATGTTACTACTACGTAGTTACAAACGGATAAACTCACATGTAACTATATTGCACAAGCAACATGTTTTGGGTACCTCTGGTACCTGGTACTGGTAAAAGTCCCTTACTTGCCTAACAAGCCACCTTTGTAGTCAATATAAAATATTATCATTTTTATTACTTACCATTCAATGTCCAGCATTAGAATTTTTTTTTAAGTATCATTTTCCTTTTTTTTACTTAAGAATATTTTTCAGATTTCATTATCATCTTTTTGATATACTTATTAACAAATGCTAACATGTTTGTTTACAGAGATGAGGCAAATGAAAAACTTAGAGATACCCCTGATGGCACATTTTTAGTTCGCAATGCATCAGACAAAGGCAGTGGATATACATTAACAGTTCGCAAAGGAGGAACTAATAAATTGATAAAGATCCTTTATCAAGATGGACGCTATGGGTTCTGTGAACCTTTCCAGTTTGCCTCTGTGGTGGAACTGGTCAGGTTTTACACACAGTGTTCCCTAGCACACTGCAACCGCAACCTAGACATCACTCTTATGTACCCTTTGTTACGATCCCAAGAAAATGATGGAGGTGAAAATGACAGTGAAGAATCAATTGAAGCTGAATATAAAAACATACATAAACAGTATGTTCTGAAAACAAGGAATTTTGATGAATGTTCTGACAAATACATGAGGCTGAGGGAGGAAGTTAAAGCTAAAAAACAAGCTCTAGATGCATTTAATGAAACTGTTAAAGTTTGTGAGGAACATCTAAGATATCAAGACGAAATGCATTCTCAAGCGCAACCGCATGAGAAAACTGATCTTATACAAAATAACAAGCAATTGATATCCAGAGTGAACAGTTTGAAGCAAGCAAGTATTGATCTGCACAATTTACTTCGGGTTACTGTCAAAGAAAACTTGAAGCTAGAGAGAGAGATAACTCAGCTGAAGCCACAAATAGTAGATCTCTTCAAGAAAAAAGATCTGCACAAAATGTAAGTTGGCTTTCATTTACTCTTTTCTCTTGTTGGCATTTGCTTGACTTTATTTGATGAACACACAGCACATCTCTTACCAGCTAGCATTGCCCCAGATCAGAACATTAAATTGGCTATAGATTTTTTGTTTTAGTTCAATATATGTTCTTTCCTTAATTTAATCTAATTACTTTCATACTGTAATTGTTTTACATTGTAATAATTCAAAAGTCTTTGTGCTTTTGACAATGCATGGTTTCTAGAGAACTGCAAGCCCTTGTTCAATATTCTCCCACTACCTACATGTATAGTCAACCAATTTGATTACTTGGCCACTTTGAACCCTGTCACACTGATGTTAATATGAAAACTTTTGCATCTTTCATATCGATTTTCACTGTGACAAGGAACCAAGCACCTATAAAACAAATGGGTTGACTGGACATATGTTAATCAGGGTATTGAAACAAGTACAAGACATGTCAGAGTGCAATACAGAGACCTTTATACCAGCCACCTTGCAACACTTTTGTATAACAATTTACCTGTAGATATTAAGCTAGAATGTAAAATGCTATTTAAGAGACAATTGACTTTATGGCTACAGGAAAATGGTTTTTATACTATTAAAGCATTATTGACGAGACATTAGAAAAATTGTGCTGTTATAAATTTAATACAGATGCTTTTGACTAGGTTCCATCAATCAATAAACATTTTGACATTATTATTATAATGTAGAATCTGACTTATGACATTTTGCACACCTGAATGCAGGCTGAATATGCATGGTTTGTTCTAGGTTTAAAATCTATTGTAACAGTGTTCTGGCAAATAAATAATTTTGAATGAATGTACAAGCTTCTCATACACTCATTGATAATTATTCCAGATGGCTCCAAAGGCGTGGTAAGACTGATGAGTATTTAACAAATTTAGAGGAGGATAACATACATAAGTTAGAAGAGTTATATGCACATCGTGAAATGATAAGCTGGATGGAAGAAAACTGCACTCGCGCCCATGCAGAGAAAATCCTAGATGGAAAACCTACAGGCACATTTTTAATACGTCCAAATTCAGGAGGACAACTTGCACTATCAATATGTTGTAACAACATAGTCTATCATTGCATTATATTCAAGACTGAAAGAGGTTACGGATTTGCTGAGCCATATAATGTATACAAGTAAGTTTTATAGCACCAGTAAATATTTCCTTTTTTTCTAGAACTCTTCTGTAATAATTTTCAAAATTTGCTGCAATCTAGAAAAAATAATTATTCAGTGGCAGTGCCTGAAAGGTATAGTTAAATTTCACTTTTTGTGACCAGGAGGAAAACATACTAATTCTGAAACTATGCCAAGCTGGAGGGAGTTAAATTTTATAGACACTCTTCTGCCAATTATAACATGTCATAGTCATTCCTAGCATTTAAAGTTACCATGAAAAACCACATTATGTATTGAAATTGTTATAGTCATAAATATTGTACGTAGTAGCCTTATTACTAAAGTGTTTTCCTTATATTGCAATTAGTCAGTATCCAAAAGGTCCAATAAAGGTCATCTGTCCAATTTAAAGTTGCCATTAGGGTTAGTGCAAACCCTCAAAACACTATTTAAGATATTATAAAACCACTAAAAACGGATTATATCTCTTATAGTGAATAATAACTATGGCAATGAGTTACACGGAAAAATTGATTGGCCTTTTTGCATTTTAGTACCGTACAACGGTTTTAGTATATAAATATGCAGAAGTAAACAACCAAAATTATTAATACTGGTTAAAAATCATTATTATTTTCCATATTGGTCTTAGGGCCAATTAGCCATACACTCCTTTCACTAATCCATGTAAAAGGTTTTTCTTGACTTCCTAATGTTATTATATAAATTATTGTGAGCCTCAAAAATGCCACTAGTTTTTTTTCTTAAGTTAATTAAATAAGCAGTATCTAGTTTCAAATTTGAAGGAAACAAACAAAATTCAAATTATAGGTAGGCCCATGGGCATGTCTTATGTATTAGTTGCCAAGTGTTATCAATCTATATTAGTAAAGATTGACACTAAAGTAATTCTCTAAAAGACCTTTTACCACGCAATATTCCTTAAATACAAATAAATCACATTTTACGAAAATATATAATATAATTATTATTAAACAGTTCTGACAATTTGGTGAACTAATTTCCTTTTAATTATTTAGTATTTGTTTAAAATATATTAGTCAATATTTGCAATAATTTTTGTGTTTTCATTCTAGAACCCTAAATGAGCTTGTTCTACATTACGCCATCAACTCGCTAGATGAACACAACGACCAACTCCGAACCACACTCAAGTATCCCATAAATGCTCATTTAGTCAGCAAACCAGAGAAGAAACAGTCACATGAAAATGAACAGCTGGAAGTCCAGCACAGGGAGTTCCATCAAATGGAGTCCCAGGCGTCACACCAGCAAAGACCGAGGCAGTAGCACCAAAAGATACTTCATGTGAGTCTTGCTGAATCTAGTCTTCTATTTATTAATAGAATGACGGATGTGATCTTTCACTTTGTGATAAGAGGTATCATGAGTTTCAAGTCATTCCTGTATGTATTAGCAGATGTACTGATCTCATGTTCCCACAAAGGTTTTGTATTATTAGTCTGGCTGGATTGTCATTTAAGTAATTGACAACCAGACTACTCTTCTAACGGATCTGAATATGACTAAGATGCAATGATAATTATGTGATGTTATTAAGGACTAAGCATATTGTCATGTGATATTTTCAATTGCTTCTATCAGAAGAGTTATGTAAACATTTGAATGGCCCAATCAGCAACGAAAGTATAAATTTGTATTGCGTCCAGTTTTTGATGAATTTGATTGAGAGGTTTAGGGACGCGTGAGGGAACAGACAAAGTATTGTATAAAAGTGTATTTAAGTTGCATGCTTTCCGTAAGTAGCTTTAGGGAGAATGTCTGTCGGCCAAATGTACAAACGCGACTACCAAAAATGTTTCATCAAATATTGATGCGTGCAAAACTGAACTCTGGAGGTCAAATGTTATTTAATACTTGATTTGTTATTTGTGTTTGCTAATGTGATATTAATTTGTTAAAAGTCATTTTAGGGTTTTGATTTATACAACTCTGGTACCTACAATTATTTAAAGTACCTTTCTAATTCATTCCTCAGAATTTAGACTACATCCATACCATGACATTATTTCCGCTAGTATCGAACAGGGCATTATTACTGAAGTGAGGATAAATAAAAAATATCAAGAATATAACGAATAATTCATGTAGGTATGTAGTACATGATAGAAATTGTCTGCGATACAGAAATGGTGCAATTTAAATGCAACAGTAGACATACATTTTGAGAAAACCGTAAGGTCGCAGATTCGACGCAGCCGGTCGAATCAAGTAAGTGAGCGACCTACTTACTTATAACATGGATAAAATTGGACGAGAACGTGGGTATTGAATTTTAATATATTTTTTTTGTGTAAATAAATGGTTTAAATTATAGTAAACAAAAAAAAATATTTTCTCAAAAAACACAAGTGTCGCACAAACTTCAGTGCGTTGTTTGCGTTTTGGGTTAGAGTTTCGTTTTGGAATCGTGTCCAATACTCGAGTTTGAGTCAGCAGCCATAGTGCTCGTATTGATAACCTCCCTTTTATGACTCATGTGATAGTAATTAATAACTTTTCGTCATGTAATACATATTATATATATAACCGATTTTTAGAGGGTATTTGTATGTATAAAAGAGGATTATCATTTTATATCAGGATTGTGAAATTGTGATCAACATTTTGTAATTTGAACAAAGGAAGAATATTTCTATTATTTTCCTTGTGATTTGGTTTAAGCTTGTTGCTATATATTATGTTTGTAAGGTTTTGTAATTTTTCAATGTATTAACAAAAGTTTGTTTTAAGGAAAATTATAAAATGAATCGCAATTCTTCCTTTCATATGACGTGTGCGGGATGACTGGCTCAATAATACGCAGCATCGCAACATATGTCCTTTACTACCATCTAAAAAACAGGCTTGTAGATTTTTCGAAAATGTATAACCATAAATATATATAATCACTTAGTTTCAATGTTTGAACGTCAAGGTAGTTTCCTTTGTAAAATGTCAATCTCTCAACCTCAACAGCTAAGAAAACTTTCAATATATAATAATCAACCCTGGCTTGCTTATACGTAATTGTTTCCAATTTGAATAAACTATTCTTGTCAATTAAACATCCTATTGGTTATTCGAGAACTTCCGAATTCGCCATTTTGGTAATTTTAAGGTCGTAATCATAAAGTAGTTGTAGTGTAGGTAGGTATAACAAATTAATGGATGAGAGTTTGTTACGAATTGAAGTATTCCTTTAAAATTATTATAATTATGACAGTGACAATACTGTGTTATGTACAGTCGACGTCAAAAAGATGTTTACAGTTTTGCACGTTATTACAAAGAATTAAAGTAAAAAAGTGTAAACATATATTTGACGCCGTCTGTGCCTATTTATTTTAGGCATTTACTGTGAGGTCCGCAAATGTTAGAAGTTCATTCAGGGTTCATCATCGATCAACATCGATCGACTATTCTAAATATATGTTAGAACTTTCATTACTAATATCGATTACACTTGTTAAATTTGCGTACCTGGTAATGAATGCGTTAAATATTTTATTGGTTTCCTTTTCATACATGACAACATGACACTTTGAAACAAGAAAGGACGAGTGACAATTTGACATTATTCTTCGAGTGTCTGCGATAGAAAACGCCATTTATCCGTACATCGTTATATTTTATATATGTAGAGTATTCGCTAGTAACTGGCTACCCTCGTAAGCTGGCCACATTATACTAATAAATTTATGTCAAAAATCTAATTTTTGGTAGTAACTTTTATTGCCGACTGTACTTTTTTTGCACAATCGTCATCTACTCATCAAAGGAATTCTAACAAGCCAAAACACCACGGGTTTATCTTGTGTATTTTAGGAGTTGCTATTGCTACCTTCTGGCTACAGCATCAGGTCAGATCAGAGTTACCATAATATTGCATTGTCACCGAACTTACATAAGTGTGCTAAATTTCAGCTCAATCCCATTAGATGAAAAGTTTCCTATTTATATGTAGGTAAACAGAATCTATTTTTAGTATAAGGTGGCCAGTTATTGAAAAGTGGCCACTACTGGCGGTATATTTAATATATAACGCCAGTGGGGATTTACCTTACATGTGGTTACTTCTGGCTTGTCACCGAACTTAAGATATTATGTTTTAATCATATATGTGAATTGGCTTCTTTGTTCTTTTTCTTATGCAAACCATCACTTACCTACTTAAAAAATGTGAACTATAAGTAAACCGTTACAGAGGGAGTTTCTAATTTATATAACGTATTAGTATACAGTGTACATACATGCAAATATATAATATCACGGATAATATCACGAGTGGTTTTGTACCGGATCATAGTATTTTACTTCAAAAGTATCTAAACTCGTACCCATATAAAAATAATATATGATTGATTAATTACAAAATCAGTCGGCTTTTGTTTAAGACCTATACACAAGGTTACACAAGTTACCGACTTTTTGTTGTCTGTTTATGAATTAGGATAAGATATGTCTGTTTTATACTCGTAAAGGATGGATCCGCCAATGGATGTTTTTTAAATAATCAAGTTTTTATTGTCACGGTCCTGCCCTTTCCTAACTTTCAGCTTCTCTTATTCTTAATAGGTACGAGTTTAGATATCTTATCCCACTGCGTATAAAACTGCGTTGAGAAGCTACACAATTACCTAAATATCTATGAGAAGATTGTAAAAATAGTTTGACCAGGAATTATCTCACTTCAAGTAAAGACATACATAACATCATATCGACTTTTTCTTCCGCCAGTACCCTCACTACTAAAAAAGGGAGTTGCTGCGGATTTTGGTTTGCTAGACTATATATTCACAGTATTAGGTGCAATATTTAATTTTCTACTTTGTGCAATTTATCAACTTTGTATATTTGGATTGCTTTACTATTTTAATTTTTCTTTGAATTCACACCAGCGTGTGTTAGTTACTTGTAAGACATGAAGTTATATCAGGGCCTAGTGAAGATATGTGAAATGTATAGATTGTGTTTACAATATACCAACATATTTCAAAAATTGTCACTTAACGTTTGTATGCTTTGCAGGCGATAGACCGATTTTCTTTTCTATGTACTTTTCTACTCTAAAGGTTGCGGTTTACGGTCGCGTGTAAACTGCTCATGATTAGTCATGTGAAGAAGTGTACAGTTAGCAGCAGATATTCTATCAATATAATTATTGTTTGTATAATAAAACGACTAGACTAGACTTTTTGTTATTTCTTCATTAACGTTGTTTAGATTGTATATTGATAGCTTATTATGCTGTGATGAAAAAGTGTACAAGAAGTAGACTAAGAAGTGTGCACCAAATGAAAAATTAATTTAAAACATGAGGAATAAATATTTGGCCTACGCTCGGTATTTCTGGGGTTTTGTAAAGTTCAGCTACTACTTTATAAAACGCGGGATGTTTTACTTGTTTGTCATCTTACTTTGATTTTGGCGAAATCAATAACGGGGCCACGTTATTTTTAGTATAATGTGACCAGTTATTGACATGTGGTCAGTTACTGGCGATTTACCCTATATTTAATGAGAGCCATGTAAAAAACAAGAAAGAGGGTCTACAGTCAAGTCAATTTCAAATTTCCACCACTATCTTCTGCTAACTGTACATAGTCCTAACGACATCAAGTAATCAAATTCCGAGAAAGATGGCGTTATATGTTATCGCACATTAAATTGTGTAATTTAAATTTATTTATCATTGTAAGTTAAAAAAGTTAATATACTTAATGAGATTTATTCGAGTTATTTTTGTATTCGTGTCATTTTAATTATGCATAACAAGAGTCCAAAAGTAGTTTCAGGATGGATGTAATTTCTGTGAAGTAGATGTATTTGATCTCAGAGGCGAATTTTAAATTTTAAGATAAGGTACCATTAAAGTTAAAGTTAGGAGCAGCCAAATTGGATGCATTCAAACATAACTATTCCTTACAGTCGCCATTTTATGTAAAATTATAATTGTAGTTTGTTTTAATAAGTGTTAATAAACAAACAAATCAATCATGGTAGTTTTAATTAATTACGATGGCTAACGGATCAAACAATATGTGTCACATAGTTGAAAATATTATTCTAAATTATTCTGCCCTTAACACTTGAAGCCCTCACTACGCTCAGGAGCATATTATAGGCCTTCTCTTCGTTTAGAATTCAATGTACGCCCTCGCCGTAAACATTTCATTTCGCTCCCTTGTGACACAAGCTACTATTACTCGTAATGTCCTAATGTTCATAATCTTGTACGCCTAAAGGCAAGAACAGTGGTTCGCAATGTATACATGTAAGAAACACCTACCTATTGTATTTACCTATGTTTTACAAGCTAATAAATTATGATTATGAATGTTAAACAGTATCGAAATTTGGAGCTACTAAAATCAAAATTTTAATTAGATGGAGTAAACTGACAGCAGTTTTCATACATTTGACAGGTCGTTTGCCAACTTAGTATGAAAACTGCTGTCAGTTTACTCCATCTAATTAAAAAATTGACTTTAAATGTCATGTTACCTCTTTTATCCTACGCTACCGGCTACTGGAAAGAAAGCCAAATTATGTCTATATCGAAGGCCGGCAACGCGCTTGTGACTCCTGGTGTTGCGGGTGCCCGTGGGCGACGGTAATTGCTTAACACCAGGCAATCCGTCTGCTCGTTTGCCGCCTTTGTCATAAAAAAAATATATATATCGACAGTGGAAATTTCAAATATCGTAAGTCGCATATAAAAGTATCTCCCTTACGACATTTGAAATTTCCACCGTCGATATATTAATGGGTATGAAAATGTCACTCATTTAATGTTTGACAGTTTGGGTGCTGTTGTATTTCGATCGCGATCAGTTTTCCCGATGGAAAATCGTTTTGCACTGCGAAAATATATGACATCACGCTATGTTCAAAAAGTGAAGTGATCAACTGATCATCACTGGTACCTGTCAACTTAAACCGTCCATCATTTGTGCCTTTACCTTAGGGTAATTCGTTAGTAACTGACCACATTCAATTTTAAAAAAGATGAATTCTGTTTATTGGCGATTAGAATTCATTTTAGTGTGGGGTGGCCAGTAACTGGAACCCCATTGGAAAATGTGTTCTATTTATAGGTAAACAGGATTAATTTTAAGTATTCGGTGGCCAGTTATTGAAAAGTGGCCTTTTACTGACGATTTACCCTAATGATGGATTCCAATAATTTTGATAATTTTTTGAATGTTTTAGAGTTATTTTTCTCCTCGCGGTTCGAATGTTTTTCTAGCTAGGGTCTCAATATTGGCACAAGAAGGTATAATCATCACTAACTTTGCGGGTTGCCCCCATGTATAAGAAATAACTATTTGTACATTTCTTCTTTTTAAATCCCTTTTGGGGCTAAACTTGAAATTTTAGGTCAACATACAACGTTACATTATAATTATTTCAGTTCCAATAATTGGAAACTACCAAACAACCCTATTAGTAGTCCACTAACGGTCTCTATGCGGTGTGGTATGCCACATGTGTGTACAGTCAAGTGTAAAAATTCGTTCACTGCCAAAGTTTCAAAAATATGTACCGAGCAACTCTATTGTACAGAAAATAAGGTTGTAGGACGTATTTTTGAAAGGATTCTTTCGATACGTACTTATTTTTGCATTTGACTGTACTATCTACACTAATATTATAATTTATAAAGGAGAAAATTTGTGAGTCTGTTTGTGTGTATATTTGTTACTTCTTCATGTCTAAACGCCCGAAGCGATTTTAATAAAATTTGGTATGGAGTTAGCTCACACCCTGCATTAACACATAGGCTACGTTACTTCCCTAATGAACCGCGGCGCACAGCTAGTGTAATTTAAATAGTACCTATGCCCATGCTTAGCGTGTATTTTGTCTTGGGCATATGCTGGTATAAGCGTGTGTGTTTCATTTCAGAGTCATACTTGTTAAGGTACGTTAGATAGCGGCAAGATATTTTTGAAATTTTAAGAATTTTTATTGATTATTCCAAGTTAAATATGTATTTTCCCAAAATTATAGCTGCGGGAGAACGTGGAGATATCTTTACATAAAATATGGTATACAAAGCATGCATGTCGCATTACAGATTACTACTAGAGTCTGGCTAACCAATTATTACTCGATTGTTACTCTTAAAGTTGAAAAAATAAACTATACTCATCCCTTTTTTTGGGGTCGTAGTGCAAGCGAAAGAAAGAGACGGTATGATTCAATCGTCTATGCTTTAAGTGAGTAAACCAATTTTTTTTCACTGGCCAAACTCTAATAATATCGAAAGCCTTGTTGCAAAACGTGTAGTAAGCCCTTAATCGGGCTAGACTTTTTTACATTATTATTTTTATTTGTCTATGTATGGTATTATGCTGCCGCCACACATTCGCGCGAGTAGCGAGGCGAGACGCGAGCACGTATGTGTACGCGGACGTCTCGCCATTCCTCTCGTCGCTTGCATCGCGTTTTTGTATGGGCAAAGTCTCGTCGAACGTTTCGAGTTTCGACGAATAGCGAGGCGAGTGACGAGCCAGCATGTCTAAACGCGGAGTTATATGTCAACGTAGGAGGAATAAAATAATTATTGGTATGTCTATCTCCGCGTTTAGACATGCTGGCTCGTCACGCGCTTCGCTATTCGTCGAAACGTTCGACGAGACTTTGCCTATACAAAAACGCGATAGCGAGACGAGAGGAATAGCGAGACGTCCGCGTACACGTGCGTGCTCGCGTTTCGCCATTCGCCTCACTACTCGTGCGAATGTGTGGCGGCAGCATATGATTTAAATGCTAAAATAGTTTGTCTATGGCTAAATCAATGGAAGATTTGGACAGTGTTGCCAAATCATGCTTTTTAGCACGGTTTTACGTGCTTTTAGAATACGTAGGTGCTACGAACCACTTATGAACGAGCGCTACGAAAGAACATGTTATTTCCATGCTTTTTGGATGCATGCATGTGTATTTTATGGATTTGATTTTGTTGAAATGTTCGAACACTTACAAAAATCTCTAATGTCAATAAAAAACTATGAGTAGATACTATGCTACAATGACGGTAGTCAGTTACTCGTACATTTTATGAGAATGTAAGTATCATAAAGTGTGTCAGTACTTATGTGCAAACAAGTAAAGTTAGTTATAGACATTTTAATTTTTTGCGTTTGCTATCGTCTGATTTGGTAGTAGACTACAGACCACTGTCGACATTGGACATGGATTCACGGATTGCTCATAGACACCTACAAAACGTGTTTGTTTATGTATTTATTTAGAAATCTCTTGTGTAGGTTTCTGCAGTCAAGTCAAGTCAGTCTTATAGTTTCGCTTGACTGTCCATCTGTCCTACAGAGTTGTAATTTGGTCCGAATTAAAAAACCAATCACACGAACAGTGGTGAAATCGAAATGAAAAAACCGAATAACATGGTAAGTGTCCTCGCCTACAATATCAGATTTTATTTAAAATATTTTTTGATACACTATAATATATTTTCGGAAATAATCGCTCAGCAAGTTAAAAAAAATGTGCCTCAAGCGCTAACTTTAGAACCTGTCCAAAATGATGTATGAAAACAAAATGAAAGTAAACTTTCAAGGCAAATTATTTAGAACTTGGTTAGTTGAACCGTTTTTGAGCTACGAATGGATCGAAAATTACGGAAGCCTACACTGAGCGTGGTGCGACATACTTTTGGCTGGTTTTTTAAGTTGATTTGTGCATTATGATATGAACAAAATAAAATAAAAATATTTTCTTAAAGGCTTTTTATTTCGTGCTTCCTTATCTATCCGTTCATACTATTCAGACAGGGCCCTCTGGCAACACTGGATTTGGTATAATTCCGCCATTTTGATTTCTAGGCTTGGGCTTGGTTGTCGTCTGTAGATTCCTCCGGCTTAGAGAACGACGCCGGCCATTAGTGACAAAACTCGATAAGGTTATTTCATGCATTTATGTTAGTGGTGCTTTGCTTTATTTGAATTCATGTGACTGTTACACCAGACAAGCTAAAGATTAATGTGATTAGTTGAATATAAAGCTGGGTACGTATTTATTTTAATGCGCCATAACGGGCAAGTGCTATATAGGTTAGTTTGCTGCGTATATTAACTTGCTTTATTTTATTTCAGATCATGTCACGTTACGGTGACTGTAAGGTGTACGTCGGAGATTTGGGTAATAACGCCAGTAAGCCTGAACTTGAAGATGCGTTCTCGTACTATGGCCCGTTAAGAAATGTTTGGGTGGCAAGAAATCCTCCAGGCTTCGCTTTTGTAGAATTTGAAGATCCCCGTGATGCCGAGGATGCGGTAAAAACCTTTTTACCCTTACCTATACTTATCACACGTTAAATTACTTTGATAGATTTACTTAATTGTGCTAATATATTTTATTCAGATTCGTGGTTTGGACGGCCGAACAATATGTGGCCGTCGAGCTCGTGTCGAGATGTCCAATGGCAGCCGCGGATTTGGAGGCAGAGGGCCGCCGCCGCGGTCCCGTCTTCCGCCTCGGCCCTACGATGACCGCTGCTACGACTGTGGAGACCGCGGTCATTATGCCCGCGATTGCACTCGCCGTCGTCGACGCAGGTGATTAACACTTCAATTACATTTTAAGTTACTGGTAAAACAAATGTGGGACAACAAATGCAGATTCAAATGACAGTTTGGCAGCCATTGATAACCACAAACATCAACTTCAGAAAACTTTACAAGATGTATTTCATGCTGATATGCTGTATGAATAGAACAAATAAAAAGTATTTGCAATCATCATAAATTATACGAAAATTAAATAAGTGAATGTGACTGCAGGGTTACATTACAGCCCATTTAATAATATAATTAAAATGTCTCAAACCAAGTTTCTGTATAAGTAAACAAATAAGTTTTACGTACAAGCAGTAGTTCAAAACATACAAGCAGTAGTTTAAATGCTGTTTGCATGAAAAAAAAATGATTCTCTTAACTTTAATGTGAATATATTAGAATGGGTGGAACTTGTTGTCAAAACATAATTTATACTATAAAAAATGTTACCTTGGGTGAGTCAATATTTTATTTTATTTTAGTTGCAAGTTATGAAAAAAAATAAAATTAAATGTGCGAACATGCCAAAAGAGCATAAGAGCATGCTATTGGCAAATGTCTTGATAAATTTGTTATGAAATGTTTGTTTTCTTCTGTGGAAAGTTTGGTTAAAAGAGATCATGCATTGAGCACTGTATGGAGGGGGGGATTTACATGCATTTAAGATTCAAAACAATGTATAGATTCCCAATTTTTCAAGACTCACATAAACCAATGATAACTATGTTATAGGTTATCATTGGCCTGTGCGCCGAGACCGAACTCTTCAGAGTCTGCACTTCTTATTATCTGCGCTACGTAGATTTCACTTCGCGGCGTGTACTCCGATGAGTCGCCCGCATCGGTAACCCCTCTGCAAACTACGTAGCTACAGGCTACGTGCGCACGTCAATTGTCGACAACTACATTGAGTGTAACGTTTTCTGCGCGTCGCGACGCACGTCTAATGTAACCACTGCGCGTACTCAGTGAGTTACACATTATTCACAGTATTTGACATCAGAGCAGACTCCTTATTCAACAAGTATTAATATTTTATTTCTAGTGCAAGGTTTGTATGGTAAAGACAGGAATGTTACATCAGAAAACAGATTGGGCAGATGGCTGCAGAAGATGGTATAAGAAGATATCCAAGAACAACTACCTACGGGAAAAACTGTTAGCAAGCATGATTGATTTAAAACTTACCTAGGGCATTATTTATGGCTTGAGTCTAGCTAAGATAAAAGGCCTCCAAGCCCTTCCAATGACCTCTGTTTTAGCTTGTCAAGTCCATGTATTTCCAGCTATCTTTAAAATATCATCTTCCCATCTACGTTTTAGCCACTAGGCAGATATCCTCGTAACAATTATGTTAAGTTAGCTCTTAGACATTGCATTTTCGGGTACTTGTGTAAGAGGTAAACTATGTTATATCATCATTCTGTAAAATACCTCCGAGTCTGCTGTAATGTAAATCCAAACATTCTTGAGATTATTGTCACGTCAGAATTGAGGATTTTAAAGAGTGGCGATGAAAAGCAATGGTGATTTTACAGTAGGAATTAATGTTATTTCGTATGTGTTTCCAGCC
The DNA here is from genome assembly GCA_022674325.2 of Grapholita molesta. NCBI lineage: Eukaryota > Metazoa > Arthropoda > Insecta > Lepidoptera > Tortricidae > Grapholita > Grapholita molesta. The sequence goes on along the minus strand of CP053121.2, from coordinate 18,855,098 downwards.
GCTCGAGGTCCCGCCGTCGCACCAGGTCCCGCTCGCCGCGCTCGGGCTCCCGCTCCCGCAGCCGCTCCCGCTCTCGCTCGCGCTCCAAGGGACGTTCTATGTCGCGCTCCAGGTCGAGGTCACCATCCAAAGAGTCCAAGAAATCCAATTAACCAACTTTTGTCCACCTGAACAAATAGCTTTACGATTTCCACTAAGATTTCTTTTGTGTGTTAAGTAATACAGTATGGATTCTTTGCCGAGGAAGAATTATCATTCCTTATATATGTAAGGTATTAATTTTACGATCAATAAAATGACTTGCGAATTTATATTGTTTCAATTATTTAATCATAATTTTATTATAAATAAATTTAATAAGTGGGTAGGTGGATGTCCTTGCCCGAGTTTGATACAACTTTCGTATTGTTTTCGTAAAAAATAACCGGTATTCAATTTCTGTACTATATATATACCTATATATATTTTTAACTATTAAGGACATCAACAGTAAATACAATTTATATCAACTACATATAAATAACAGTTAATGAACATAAGGTCTTCGCACACTATATCAACCCCACGCCATTCCGGCAGCATCTCTACTTACACCTTCGATGAGTAAACTAGTTGATCCACCCAATGGTCAATAATAGACAAGGGCGGTGTCAACAAGTGGACTACGCCCGCAGTTGCCCGTCACGCGTCAGTCATTTGTCATTTTGCATTTCTTTCATCAAGCCAAGCTAAAAAAAATTGTTTATTGTCTATTCTATGATAAGATTGATAATGATAAGTGACGGATACCAATAATGTGTAGTGAGGTCAAAAATTTTGTTTCACTCTGCATCAAAGTGTGTTGCCCTCGTGCCTTGAAACCCTCTCAACGCTCAAGATTCCACTTTTTGAACCACTCGTACTCGTGGTTTCTATTTCAGAGTCTTTCGCCAGCTCAGGTCTCAATATTAGCACGTGAAAGTAAACACTAACTTTGCTCATTTGTACAACAAATAGCGATTAAAAAATCTAGAAAGTAACAGCTTAATAAATGCTTTCTTGGAAAGTACGCTTCGAACTGTGGAACCCTAAACTGAGCATGGTTCGTTATTCTCTTGGTCCATTTTTGTATATTTTATAGATGGGCGTTCAAAATACTGATTTAAACTTTCTACACATTATGAAACTAATATTGATTTCACACTCCTCTTCTTTCGTTTTTAAGTAGGGGAGACTAGGGTCAATCGCATCGTGGATCATTAGAAACAAATTCAATAACTCCTAAACAAATGGTCACAAACCGTTGGGGTCCCTCAGTGAAAATTGACGTCAAGAGTGTTCTAGAAAAACGTGTGGCCTAGTGAAACACGCTTTGTAGATTTTTTATGGGATGTGACGACTTTTTTAATAGAAAACTTAAGAATTTTTTGTGTTATTATACCGCGAACGACATGTTGTACCTAGCTATTATTCATCATGCATTCATGTTAATAGGGATTTTAGTTTACATCATGAATCATGATGGGTTTTATGCCCCTAGATAGATACGTGTGTATTTTTTAAAGTAGGTACCTATTTAGAAAATACCCTGCTGCAATAAACGATACCGATAGGTACAAAGTAATTAAATAAAAGAAAACTGGACTGGATCATCGAAATGTTTATTTCATTCATGATACAAATAAATAAATTACAAGAAATATTAGCGAAATAAGAGTTCTATAGTTCTGATGGATGACTGCCATTAATTGCCTAACTTGCATGATTTTTTTTACGTACTTAGGTCAAAAGTCGAATACTGTAACACGATGTGCACATTTTTTTTTTTTTTAACGAGTTTAGGGAAATATTCCAGGTAGTTACGATTTAGGAAGCATTCCTGGCTGCTGCTCTTTGCGTGTAGAAAGTTCGATTTTACACACCATTATGCATTTCTGTTAATTTTTGTATTTTGCAAGATTATGTAATTGTTTGGGGAGGTTTGCAAGTTTTGTTAATTGAAGTGGGGAGGTACTTATAGTGCCAAATACATTGTTTTGAAAATAAACGTGTCGTTTGTAATACTTTTCGCACGTGCATTAACATGTACCATTTGTGCATTTCTTGTGTACCATATGTAGGTAAAGTTTAGGTTATTTCACAAAAATAGACCTGATACACAATATATAAGTGAGTATTTTATCATTGCTCGATCATAATCTGTCATGTAAACAAATAAAAATGGACATTATAAAAACATGTTTTTGTAATAATAAAAAGGTGCAGCACAGCAAATCTAAACCTTCAGGCATGATCTACGACTTCATACAAGGGCTACAAGGCCCATTTACATATTAAAATGCTTGATGGTTAAAGGCCAAAGCAAAGTAGTGGTTTAGACCTAACCCCACTAATAAGTGGGGTTAGGTCTCAATTATATGTTTGCACACACAACATGAGTTTCAGAGGTGGCCCGAGATGCGGTCACTAAATTTGAAATTTCCACTTTGTAATTTCGACAGTGAAAAAAATATTAGGTCGGTACTAAAATTAGGCAGGTAAAGTCACAGGCGAATATTTTTGAATAACGTTATGCTTACCTACAGACATTTTTCAAAAGACGTAGGTACTTACTACTTTTACAAAAGCTATTCTTGTCAAAATTGTTTAAATATTTTGTATGTATTTAGATTTCTCAAACACTGTGTGTATAAATCGACCTATTTGCTGTCACTTTCTGTTTTCTTAACGAATAGAAAGGGATAGCATGGGGTGAAAATGACTGTTTCACGTCACAAGCTCGAAAAGGCACTTTGTATTCATTGAAATTGGTTGACGAAATTGCATTTTAAACAATACCGTAGAAAACATTCTAATGCAGTATTGATTTGTTTATCATTAGGATGAATTATAATTTATTTTAAACTAACTCCTGCCCACGATTTCGTCTGTGTAATATTAGCTTCCCCAACGGGAACGCATTACCGAGATATCAAGCAGCCTAAATATTTAAATATCAATTCAAATCCTTGTCTTTTTATTACAATGAGCTCCTGGGCTATTTTGTAGCAGTTAAGCGTACAATGCGCTATAAATTATAAGTTATCTAGGGTACGTACATACATGAATAGTGTATACTTAGAGAACTAAAAAAAAAAAAAAAACCGGCCAAGAGCATGTCGGGCCATGCTCAGTGTGGGGTGCCGAAGTTTTCGATCCATAAGTCCGTACCTCAAGAAAAGTGACAAACACCTCCGGCGTCAGAGACATGATTTTGAACCCGCATCTCCAGCAATCGCCTTCCGCTATCCGTTCACGTCATCACTTTTTCTCAAGTCTACTTAGAATATATTTAATCTATTTTCAATTTTAATTTATATCCTCCTAAGGCCCACGATACAAATAATATCCTACTCGAATTTGTTCTTTATAGTGTAGGAAATAAAGGAGAATATCTTTTGTGTCAAAATCGCAGGAAACAAATTAAATTCAACTCTGTTCCAATTGTATAAAATTCAAATTTCATTATAATATTAGTACTACAGGTAGGCCCATAGTGGGCCTTACGAGGATATAGTATTTTTTTACCACTTAGAAGTCAAACCAAGTCAAAATATTTATTTAATAAAAAAAATATTATTTGTTCGTAGTTGTGTTTAGAAGCGCAAGTAAAAAAAAAATGAAAGTACAGTTTATTAAAGATTGAGGGAAACTATTTTATTAATTTGAACTTGATCAAACGTTTTTGCGTTACTTACAGATCGAAAACTACGGAACTCTACACTGAGTATGGCTGGACATGCTCTTGGCCGGTATCTTATACCTTCGGCATTTAGCGATGTTACAGACAGACAACACCAATCAGTCACATTATAAAAGTTTCGTAATAGGAATCATAAAACGTTTGTTTTTTGTAGCTACTCACATTAGGTACCTACGTCGTGTCAGGTCATGTTGACTTCGCTGCCTAGATTTCACGTTATCATTTGCACAAAGTAGCTGCTCACGAAGCGACGGGAGTCTCGTAGTTACACTACATTCGGTTTTCGTTTTTTTTATACATATAGCATTCTCAAGTTATGGAGCTTCCCGATTTATATAGAAAATATGCATTCCTTTCCAAAAGAGACGCAAATACAGCCTTACAAGAATTCAGCTGTAAGGAGAGGTGGAAGGAAAATGCATCGATTATCGACATTGGAAGTGGAGATGGTAGCACGACTAAACATATATTAGAAAAGCACGTACCACCGAGCTACAGTAAGATAATTGGATGTGATATAAGTGCAAACATGGTAGAATACGCAAATGAACATTTCGGTAGCGATCGCATCGAATTTATACAGGCTGATGTAACAAAGGAATTTCCATTACTTTTGAGAAGTGCATTTGATCACGCGTTCTCCTTTTATGTATTACAAAGGATACAGCAGCAGAAGTAAGTAACGATTTATGAAGTTTCCATCTGCACGTTTATCACTTTTTCTATTTAAATTGATTATGTAAACGGTAAACTGAGACCCTCTATTGCTATTTTTTTCCATCAGTGGGTTTTACAGCTTCTGTAGTCCACAGAAAGCCTTTAACGCAAACATAATATTGGACCCGGGTATGTCCTTAAACTACGTCCAACAATGAGAGGTAGGGCACAGCGATTACCATCACGCTTGAATCTGGGGCAGACCAACTGGGGAAATACCTCCTCCTTACATAAGACCACAGCCATAATAGCACTGCTACCTTTCAAGTAGTTATGTAGTGTTGTGTTCCTGATGGTGAGTAAGGTTCCCAGAGCTCCAACCCCCCTTAAAGGCCGGCAACGCGCTTGTGACTCCCCTGGTGTTGTGGGTGCCCATGGTCGACGGTAATTGCTTAACACCAGGTAATCCGTATGCTAGTTTGCCGCCTAAGTCATAAAAAAAAAAAATAGTAATGTCCTGTTAAAACAATATAGTATTTATTTGCCTAGTGTTAGGAGGTAAGGTTATGTTTTTTTTAGTTTTTTGCTTATATCTCAATAACGATGCATACTTATTTTCTGTAATTGGTACAAAGACAACCTTAGTTTAATTACAGCCTAGAATACCCCAAGCAACAAGCAGAAATAATTTGGCTTGATTCAAGATGACATGCATACGATTATGAATTATGTATGAGGTCCCGTACTTTTCATGCCGATAACATAAAAATGACGTCACGTTACATAGAGTATGATTATTGATTAGTATTGCTTAATAATGATTTGCCAATGTCAACTTCTTTTAACCGATATCGTATCATATACCTACTTAAAATAATCAGTAGAGAGCGTATGACTTTTTTCTTATTTTCACTTAACTAAATAACTGATTGTCAGTTAAATACCTATAGATAGTAGGCACCTATTTTGATTTTGTTTACTATTGCTATTGAATGAATAACAAATATTGGCAGAATGTCAACATGGAAAGGAATTTTAATACTAGATAATGGATTTTGACCTTACGGATTTTATGATAGCATAAACCAAACCATGGCCCGGGTCCAAGTAGAAAATGAGAATTCCATTGAGTATAAAAAGATTGACATATGATATGATTACTTTTAACCAATATTTGAATTGGAATCATACCCTAAGTAGCATGACGTAATTTTTTCATGAACGGCTTGAAAAGTACGGGCCCTTGGGTATAACTCCGACTAACGAAACAAATTATAACTAGGGCCCGGAATTTTGCGTGCGGTTTTGAAAAAGTCTAAGGAGTAACGCTAACGTTTATCGATGTATCGATAAATCGGTCGTGTACTCAAAGCTCCTACAGTCATTGAGATTAATTTATTTTTAATGAAATAATACTTGCATTATTGCAATCAAATACCTACTCGGGTTATCAATTCTTTGTAGATAACATACCAGTCTAATATAAAATTATTTTATATTATCTACATACATTTCGTACATTTTTCATCACTAATCATTGAAAGAGCAAAATGTATCATCAGAACTTTATTATTTTTTTAAAACGTTAATAAAAAAACTCGGTTTATCGATACATCGATAAACGTTAATGTTCTCTCCCTTAGACTTTTCTAAATTCGCACGCAAAATTCCGGACCCTAATTATTACTATTTTTTATTTTCTAGGGCCGCTTTTACATTTATCTATGATTCCTTGAAAGACGGGGGTAGCTGTCAGCTCATATTTCTCGGGCGTTATCCCGTTTACGATGTATACCGCACTCTCTCCCGCACGAAGAAGTGGGCTGCAGAACTTAAGGACGTTGAAACTTTCACGTCCCCTTATCACGATTCAAAAGTAAGTAAATATTAACAGTTAACAAATGAACATCATCATCATCACCATGTCAACCGAAAGACGTCGTCCACTGCTGGACATAGTACTCCCCCAGAACGACCCAAGAAGACCGATCCTGCGCCTTCCACATCCAGCGCTATCCCGCGACTCTAACTAGGTCGACGGTCCACCTTGTGGGAGGCCTACCTACGCTGCGTCTTCCAGTTCGTGGTCGCCACAACAACAACAACAGTAACAAATGTACATAATAAATAACAATTCGAAAATAACATAATTTGCTCACTTTACAATCTACATATGTACCTAAATTTGGAATAGGGTTCAGTTGCCTTTCATATCTGAAAAGCTTGGCTGATGGCTCTTATAATATCCTTCTGGCTTCCTCCTTTCCTTTCCTCTACTTATTTTCAATATGAGGAGAATTATGAAGGTATGATTAATGATTATATCTGGTTTACAGGACGCCAAGAAGGATGTGATGTCTGTAATGCATTCAGTTGGTTTCAAAGAAGTAGAAGTTGATATATGTGAAAATACGCATACGTATGACGATGCCAATACTTTCAAATGTAAGTAACTTAATACAATTCTATATGTACAGTCACGTCTAATAATATGTATACATTTGAGAACGTATGTCTGAGGCATAAGGATCGAAATCGTGAATATTTTATTGGAGCTGACCGTACTTAATTTACGCCGGTTCCTGTTTTCTAGTTTTTTTTTTCTTCAGAGAAGGACGTATGTCGTATAGGTTATGGTAAGTATAACGATTAGAGGTATGGAAATGCCCAAACATTCGAGTAGCATTTATAATAAACGGTAAACGAATGAGACGCAGGTAGATCATTATTTATAAAATAATAAATAAATATTATCACACATTCTTACACAAATTCACACTGAGCCACACAGTAAGCTGTAAAGGAAGGCTTGTGTTGTGGGTTACTCAGCCAAAATATATATATATAGCTTTTCCTCGCGACTTCGTCAGCCTTCCATGCCCGTCTTTAAAGTATGGTAGTGGGATAAAAAATACCTATCCTTTGTCCTTTCTAGTAGCTCAAACTCTCTCCATACCTTTCATCCCAATTAGTTCTGTTTAAACGTGATGAAGTAACAGACAGACAGAAACTTATTTTTGAATTCATAATATTGTAGTATATAATATGGATATGAATACTTAAATACATAGAAAACACCCAGGACTTAAGAAGAAATACTTGAATGTGCTCATGACACAAATGCCCTTGGATTTTAACCCAAAACCGTCAGTTTAATTGGCAGGGTCTTGTGAGCCGGCCTATTGTGGCCGGACCAGTCTTCTATTATAATATTTCCAATATTCTATTTTATTTTTCAGGGTTGGTTAAGGCTATAAATCCCTTCAGCGCTCTCAATGATAAGTGGGATGAATTTATGACGGACTTCTTTGAAGTGGCTCCACATGCAATAAAAGTGGATTATCAACTTATTGTTGCCTATGGCGTAAAATAATACAAGATTGAAATAACACATAACCGTAAATATGATCATTTTAGTTAAATATAAAGTAGTAGCTATATTTCTACACTTTATTAGCTACATCACATATTAAAGTAAAACAGGCCAAAAATGTGTGGGGCCATGCTCAGTGTAGGGTTCCGCAGTTTTCTATACGTAACTCAGAAACGAGTTCAATATAATTATCCTGGAAAGTCTTAATTAAGCTGTATGTACTACTTTCATGATAATTGATAAGTTTTAACTTGTTGAGACTTTTGCGGTTTAAAAGTTAGAGGGGGGCATTATTTTAACTTCCAGGGCGTTTTTGGTTTGTTATGACTGTGGCAAACAAGCATACGGTCAGCCTGATGGTAAGCATAAGCAGTTAACTTATGGACGCATGCAATTCCAAAGGATTCACACGCGCGCCTACCCTTAAAATTATATGGTTATTCTAGAATATTCACTTTATCAAAAATGTTTAAGGCAAACGCTTAATTATTATTTTTCAAATACCTACTTAAAAACACCTCACAATTCTGGGTTAAACTTAAAAAAAAAACCCACTTCACATGTAGAGCTATTTTTCTTTTTTTGTTATTTTTTTATTTGACAACTATGTCCACGTGATTGATTTACATATTTATAACAAAGTGCAGATCTCTAGCACTAACTGCCACTGGGCATAGCCGGGGACAGACAGACATACAGCGAAAAGGCGAAAGTAAGGGTTCCTAATAGTTGACTACGGAACCCTAAAAACGTTATTTATTTACTAAAATGATTTTATATGAAAAATGAACATGTTTATACCGAAGGAGCAGGGTCAAAGAAGGTTATGGATATTACAATAGGTAGGTTAATAGGTAGAGGTATATACCTAGTCTTAAACTTTAACAAATAAAATTCCTAAAAAACTATTTGACCTTGTTTAATTACAACAACTCTTACCTATTCTTCATCAGGGTTCCGTAGGCCTAAATTGGCAAGAACAGAACTCTCAAAGTGTTGTCACGTGCATTTCATTTTCGTTTTCATAAAACATGGAAAAATGCTGGTGTTCCGGACATTTTTTGAAGTCGTATGCGTAATGCAGAATATTGTTTTTAAAAACAAAGGAAAGTCTCCTTTACACGGAATGTGCTAGTTACAATATTTAATTTTAAGCAGTTGCCATCTTGTGGCACATTCGATCTTTCCGCCCTGTATAGTTTTCCTCTATCCACTTAAATAAAATTATTTCCTAATAAAATACGCCAGCATTGTCAGCGAATCTATCTACGTAGCTATTTTTGTATGAAAATAAATACTTATTTGTTTTACAAGGGAGGAAAGTTAGTGTTTACCCTCTCGTGCTAAAAGCCGAGGTAGCGAAAAATTCCAAAATTGGACGAGCTTAGCGAGTGGTTCAAGACATTGGGATCTTCTGTGTTGTGAGGGTTTCAACTTTCAAGGCACGAGAGGGGAACAAACTTTGCTGCCGAGTGAAACACAAAATTTTTCACCTTAACTACCGCGAGGAAAATATTAGGTACTTTACAAATTTCATTCAAATTATTGGAGGAAGTTCAATCATTGAAAATTATCATTAAAAGTCCATCCAAACAGCTAACGTCAAAAAAAATGCTCAAAGTGTGTATATTTTACTTTGTGTAAATTATACTTTTCACTCTTGTGAATAAAATGCAATTTTGCTATCTGTTTTTAAAGAATAAAAAGGGCACTAGTAGAGGGCTAGAAGCGAGGTGAAAAGAACCGAAAGAAACCGAAGGGCTATTAGGGGTCAAATAAGAAATATTGTTATTAGGTAGGTTGAACCTTAAACATTAAGAAATAAAATTCCTAAGAGCTATATGACCTTGTTTAAACCAAAATTCTTAAAAAAATATTTGTTATGTTAAATGGTTAGAAACCATGCAGCGCCACCTACCTTGAGGTTTGCGTACCACCACATCTTTTTCTTCGTCCTCCATATTTGAATGTAGGTCTAGATGGTGGTATAGATGGCGGTTGTGTCGAGAAGTATTGAGTACTTGAATAGTGACATCTAGTTGCATCTACGTGTAGCTCTAGTTTAGTATGTTTACTCACTAAATTTAAAATTTTGTAACACCAGCTTGTTCTATAGGATGTTATAGTTACTTAGAATATTAATATCAAAAGATATCGATAATTATAAAATTTTAAAACGAGGATTATTCTATTTTCTCCTGTAGTAATTAAAATCGCTTTTTCATATGGTCACATTACTTTTCTGCGGGCAACACAAAAACGAAAAAAAAAAGCAATGTAGCGGACGGACGTCGTTTCGACTTTTCTATTCCGTCATGCAATAATTTTTGTCATTCATGAATTCGTGGATAAAAATTATTTTAGATGGTGTCACCTACGTGAACTTTAGTTGAAATATAGTAAAATAATGTGTTAGTATTTTATTTCGTGTAGTTTGTCTTTGTAGTTCTATATGATAGGTCTGTGACAAGTTCGGTAATGGTGGCCATGTCATGAAAATCCCCACAGCCATGGATGATAGCTCCGTATCTCATCACAACGGAGGGCAAGTGGGATCGCAAATCGGAGTCAGTATAAACAACAAACAGAATGACGAACCTAGCCAAAGCGTCCAGTATTCGATACCTGGCATTTTGCATTTTATTCAACATGAATGGGCGAGATTCGAGCTCGAGAGATCACAATGGGAGGTGGACAGAGCAGAATTTGAGGTGATCATACTTGTTTTATAAATACTTTTTTTAATTTTCTTGATATTAAAAGACATCTAAGGATCTGCAATTGTATTGTGCCACACAAGGTATCATTTCTTTTTTATTAGTTACTTTTAATGTTATTGCAAGTTGAATATCCCTAACAGGAATAAGGATTATAGAATTCTAATTCGTATTTTTTATTACTTCTTGCTCAACTTCACAGATGCCTACCTGCATGCAATTATTACTATCCAACCATATGGAATTATTGATTAGTTGATAAATCCTTTGTAGACAATTCAAAATAACTAAATATAATATTAAGTTGTTTTCAAACCACTACTAACAATGCTTCCTTGGGTTTGTGATCTCATTTTACTACTTCTTTGGATTTTTATATTTGGTTACCCTCAGCTTTTAAGGATTGAATATATATTATATTTATGATTAGCTTTCTTATTTGCCAACTTACCATACATTATTAATATACATATATTTTATGGTCAGCTAGGATAAAGGAATTATTATTTAGTTCAAGTGTCATTGAAGTATTATCTCTGCGCTTAGATGTGTACATTATTAGATTGTTACATATAATGGATTGATATAAATATGAAATTACAATTGCACTTAAATACTTACATTAGTTCATTATATTTTCTATTATCTTTAAACAATGAAACAAAAAAAACAATTTTTATGCAGAGGGATAATAAGTTTATCATGCAATTGAGCAATTAAGCATATTTTCATTTTTATTATGCCAGGTTGAAAATCTTGTGGTATAATAGAAGAGGCACCCATCAATTGCGTCTGATGTAATATTCTATGAGTGACACAAAAAATTTAGAATTATTAGGCATCTTTTTTCATGGTGCTACTATTGAACTTGTTAAATTAACTGTTTAACACAAACTTCTAAAATGAATAAGGAAAACATTCATTCAATCTTGGTATTCCTACTTAAGAGTACAACATATGTTTTAGATACACTGGCATAAAGACAAATGTTAGTGTTTTTAATGTAGCTTTTTTCTTACATATTATACTCCTCTGGTGCTACATATTTTTGTATCACATGGCATATGTAAAGTGAATTTCAAGAGTGTTTTTAGCATCATATGTTACAATTAAATACTGCAATGAAGTTAGTAGTAGTATAGAAATATGTCTTAAATAAAAAACTCCATGGGTTTGAACAGTTGGATATAACATTTTCCTGACAGTTATTTTCACTTCATGTTGAGTGAAACTTAATACACTAATTTAAAAAATGTCTGACAGGAACTCAATAATACATTTACACAATACATATGTAATCAAGTATTTCAATAGGACCTAAGTGTTTTGGCAATGCAAATTTGAACTACACCCTATGACAGTTGGATTGTCACCCTTATCAACAAGTTTCTCATTTAGATTTAGGGGTTTTTTTTCTATTAGGTATCTATAGTTTGGAGCAAAATATAGCTTAATTTTAAGAGAACCAAATTAGTTAAGCTGCTTTTAAATATATCCTGGCATTGGCATGTTTGGTTAACCATGATTATTTATTTACAATACAAATTCATATCAATCTTTTTAAAAATATCATCATATTAAAAATGTTGTAGGTACACAAAATACTAGTCATTAGATTAATTGGAATCTGACTCATAATAGTCATAATGTATGATTTTCCTGCATCAATATGGATCTTTCAAACCCAATTTGAAAATTATTTTGAATGGGTTATATCAATTATTCTGGTACTGTGATGATAATAGTCATAACTCTTAACATTGAACCTGTCTTTGCCAGCGGCCCAGTATTTAAAATACATAACATATAGCCAAAGGATGTCCACTGATGGACATAGGCATAATAGGATATTTTAACCATTAAAAACATCAAAAAAAAAATTACTATCATTAATAAGGTCCAAATTGGTGAGTTAAGTGTGCTGATGGCACAATTTCGGGGTTCACTATAATATTATATTAAATATTTTAATATTATGAATAATTCAGGACTTCGCTGGAATCATGTTTGTTGCAGTAAATCTATTGGTATCTAACGTTTTTACATATGATACAATTCCAGGCGCGGATCGCCTTCCTCCAAGGCGAGAGGAAGGGTCAAGAGAATCTAAAGAATGATCTGGTGAGACGGATCAAGATGCTGGAATACGCATTGAAGCAGGAGCGTGCCAAGTTCCATAAACTAAAGTATGGAGTTGAGCTGCAGCAAGGAGACGTACGCCCGCCGCCGGAGGAGCCGCCCGCAGAGCCCGAGCCCGCCGAACGCGCTCAGTGGAAGCAGGGTCGGCAGCTCATCAAACAGTACCTGCAGGTAACCAATCTTCCCAACCCTTTCTTTGGATTTGATGCCTATTTCATTCTACATCGTTATTTTTTCATAACGCACCCGATGACGGGAAAAACTTATATAGGCAAGTATATAGGCGCCATTTGGAATTTCTCTGGGAATACCTATGATTATACCTCTAACTGAAATCAATGCTTACAACAACAAAAGGTGACATATTACCCTTTAGTCATTATTACCTCAATTCAACAGCATCAAATATCTAGTATTCGAATTACAACAACTCACAGTAATATAATATTAAAGGATAGCTAATAAAATATCCAACATTTCTTAAAGCATATTCAAGATGGCAGGTAGCCAAATGATCATGATAGACACTAAAATTATTTTCCACATCAAGTAAAGAATAACATAAATCGGAATTTTATGATATTTATCACCATAGAATCTTACACATATCTATCTGCCACTGTCTACTATCTGTTGGCAGTCTGATTCTTCTCTTCAAATGCCAAGCCAAGCAATAAGGACTGTTGTGTTAAAAACGGATTATTGAAGAGAGGTTTGTTCTCCAACAGGAAATAGGCTATACAGATACGATTCTGGACGTGCGTTCTAACCGAGTACGCACTCTCCTGGGCCTCAACAATGAGGAGCAGCAGGAGGACCCCAACTGCAGGAACTATGACAAGCAGCAGCGCGACAGATGCGACTATTCTATGAACTCCATGGTTCGCAAATACGATATCGGTGAGTTGTTAGTCAGCTTCACAAATGCACAAAATTACTTAATTTTACGCGCTATTGGGACAGGCAGACTACACAGATACCGCATTAGGAAGTGTTTACAAGAACCGCTATCGCTATATCCTCGAAGAACATAACATCGAGGTTTAATAGGATTTTTATTTAAGATAGTGTGTGTACTGTGACTCAGCAAAACGGCCCAACCGAATAGTAGCCGTAGGTCCACCTACATTATTTCATACGATATTAACGACTCACCTTCCTAAGAATATTTTGTAAATACTTTTAATATACACGATAGTACCAGTAGTAAACGTGGACCCCAAAATGTAACTGAAATATGCGGTCCGACTCCTTTATCTAAAAGGCCTAGTGTTCCCCATTGTCTGAAGATTAATTAGTTGGTGGTGAAATTATATTACCAAAGTTCATCCAAAGTTTGAATGCGTTAAGATAAGAAGGTTAATATTTATTTACAAATATATGCAGGTTTCTAAGTGTAAGGCTCGAGTTGGGCGTGAGCGGGGCGCCACCCGCCCTGTATGTTGTAAATGCAAACGGTGTAAATGTAAGAGTGTGGCCGCATTCAACGCTGCTCAAATTCCTTGGAAGCTCGACGCAACGCAACGCGGGGTGTACACCCGCCGACGGTCTCCACTCACTTAATACTTCCAATGGCAGGCAAAGAACAACAACAACGTAAAGGAGCATCAGCCGGGGGCTACAACGAGGAGGGCCTCTCGGTGCAGGACACTGCAGTGGTGTTCACGCACTTCGAGTTCCTGGCCAACCAGGAGATGGACATGGACGAGATCGACGACCTCGACGCCAAGCAGCACCATGCGGCGCCCAAACAAGGTTTACGAGTCACGCCAACTTTTATGAACCATTTTTTTAATCGACATATCAGACGAAAGGCGTCTAATGCTAGAGATGCTGTATCGCTATAGATAGGTCGCACTGTGTCGTTGGAGGAGTTTTCATTAAGAATCACTGGGAACTTTCCTAACCACTGTCTACATAGTCATCATTCAAGAAACCTTTGGGCCAAGCTCAACACATAATTTACTAAACGAAATATTATCATCTCAACTTATCATGTGTACACCTTAAGTAGAAAACCCCATAAACAAGATACAAAATAATTGATGTTGATGTCTAATTTTTTTATTTATTTATCAACAGAGAGTGGGATACACTGTGGAATCGACAACGCTCCATTTCCTATAATAATTTAGTATCCATATCGCACAAACCTATGGAATACAGAAATCCCTAAGTATGCTCCTAAACATTTTAAGCCCCCTTTAAATCCCACGCTCATCGCTTACCCCTAGGTTTAGGGAGAAAACCCGTGAGTTGGCACCCCTGCGTCTTACTACGCACTGCAGGCGACCAGGCAACGACTTTTCGCATTCGTTTGTTCACTATGTCGTAACTGTTTTATATTTCCAACAGGCGAAGAGGTAGATCATGAAGCTGAGGAGGTTCTCAACGAGCTCAACTCTCTCACGGAGAGCGAGGCCGACGGCGGCGGGCAGGGAGACGAGTACCCAGTCGGTGAGTTGTAATCTAAATATATAACTTAAAGGTGACTGATTGAATTACATAGCGATCTATCAACGCACAGCCCAAACCACTGGATGGATCGGGCTGAAATTTGGCATGTAGGTAGATGTTATGACGTAGGCATCCGCTAAGAAAAGATTTTGATCAATTCTACCCCCAAGGGGATAAAATAGGGGATGAAAGTTTGTATGAAACTTTGTCAATTTTAAACCGATCGGGCTGAGACTGCATGCATAAAGCTACTATGACATAGGCATTTGTGGATAAAACGGCATTTTCCGAACATCAAGTATGCATGCATACAAAACTACGTTTAGAACGAGTGTGCTAAAAATAACTTAAATTACTTCTTAACGCGAAGCCGCCGACAAAAGCTAGTATAATATAGATTTTTTTGCTTTTTGCCTATACAGAGTATTGGTGTATTAGAAATAGTCAAGGTGGTCAACAATAGGGTTCTTGTCACATATTAAATATAGTAACAAAATTAAGTGGGAACATAATGACCAATTTAATTAATAAAAACAATTTTTTAAATAATATATTGATGAGTGATTCACATTAAAAAGATTCAATTTCAAAATTTAAACAAGAACAGAATTTTTAATTTTTGTAATTTAAAAAAACTGGTACTAATCGCAATATCACGCTAACTGAAAAATAAACATGTATGGCAGGTAAATACATAAACGCAATATTTTTCTGTAAAATAGCAATTTAATTATTTTTACATATCTACTTTAAAGAACGCGACTAGGAATAGGTGACGTCATAGGTTCGCATCATGTTGTAAGGAGCGTTTGCGCGAGAGATACGAATATTTTTTTTTAACGTAGAGTCGACCAACATTTTGAGAGACTATAATTGGATCAAGGGTCAGATTCAGAAGGCGGCATCGTAGGTTAGGCTTTTTATAATGTTTTATTTTTATGATATGTTTTAAATTTATTCATATATTTTACTTTCATAAATTTTTTATAAAACTTGACTTAAGATATGAAATAAATAAAGAATACACTATATATTATTTGGTAATAAAACTCCTTTCCCATTAATAATCAATATGACGATTCATATAACTAGCAAAATTATTTACGGCGATAAATTGGCGCAACGCCAGTAGCCCAGTCTCGGGCCTGACAAAAACAAAGGCAAACCACAGCCATATCCGAAAAGTTCAATGCAAATATTTGTTTACTACAATCAGTGGTTATTTCCATGAGTCGTCCAGACATGAATACGTTTTCCCGGTTGCAGTGAAATTCCCCGGCGGCGGCGGCGAGGCGGATGAGGAGCCGTTGGCGCTTGGCGAGCTGGCGCAGCTCACCGTCAGCAACGAGCCCGAGGCGTACGACGTGCAGGGCGCCAACAAGGAGTCCTTCCGCAAGACCTGGAACGCCAAGTACACGCTGCGCTCGCACTTTGACGGGGTCAGTATATTTTACAATTATCTACTCGCTACTGCTCGCGACTGAGGTTTTTGTTTTTATTTTAAGGGATGTGATTTCACAGACCATATCGCCAGAAACTTCATTGCTTTTTTTTTATGACTAGGATTGATGAGGTGATTAGATCATTTAAATAAGTCATTCTGATCAATTTTAAACCAATCATGCAAAAAAATAAGCATTGCCATATAAAACGCTGCAGACATGACTGAAATATCAAACAAGTTATTCCATTTTCCATATTTATATTGCAGGAGTGTGAGTTTTTCAAAACAAAACCGGTAGTTTACCTCGTGAGCGAAGAGTGAACATAATTCGACCAATTTGAATATAATGTGCATTTCAGTAATTGAATGTCGTGTGACAGGTGCGCGCGCTGGCCTTCCACCCCACGGAGGCGGCGCTGGTGACGGCGTCCGAGGACCACACGCTGAAGCTGTGGAACCTGCAGCGCACGGTGCCGGCCAAGAAGTCCGCGGGGCTGGACGTGGAGCCGCTGTACACGTTCCGCGCGCACTCGGCGCCCGTGCTGTGCCTGGCCATGGGCGCGCCACGCGCCGAGGAGTGCTTCTCCGGCGGCCTGGACGGCACCATCCGCGTCTGGAACCTGCCGCCGCCCACCGCCGACCCCTACGACCCTTACGACCCCGCCGTGCAGGTGCGTAGGGCCACCTTGGCGGCGGACTTTGTCATTTTGTCAACATTATCACTTTCCGAGCTGTGGTTTCGTACTAGCTATGTTTGCAGCCAATTTCAGTGTTTTTACGGCTTTGTATAAGGAAAAAATACTATGAATAAGACTCATTTATCATTTAAAAACCATGGGGCTGGATATCACTATATATCACACCAGATATCACACATATAAACACATATATTTAGAGTAATTATGTGAAAATGGGTAATCTTTTTGCTTTAAAATAAACATGCTTAATTATCAGGGATCGGAAACTCGGGAGCTATTATACCTAAACTTTGGGCTCAGTACCTATGCCGCGTCGATGTTGACTAGTATGGAGGTGGATTCAATTTAATTTTAATAATAAATTTCCCGGGATTACCCGAAATACCGAAAATTAGAATAACAGGCATACAAATGTATTAAAGTATTTAAATAGACTATTTTAGTTGTTCCTATATAATTTATGCATTAAGCACAAACAAAGTGTGACAAAAGTACTGGTGATCCGTTTAAGAGGATAACGGGCATCATGTTCAGATAAGAAAAACTAGACTTTTGGCCGAAACTTTACCATAATTCTTTTCACAAAAAAATACCGGGATTTAAATAATAAAAAATATTATTTTTAAGAAGCCGACTCCATACTTGCTTAGCTTTTTTCGGAATTTTGCTAGTTGTAGGTATAATAGCTCCCGAGTTTCCGATCCCTGTTAATTATAAGCAGCTGAAAAAATTCACGAGTGTTGGTAATATGTAAATCAACCATTTGATAAGAATTTCAATTTGAAGTAATTTAAAATAGAGTGCTCGACATCTGAAGCGACCTGAACAAATTAGATACCCATATCGTAGTAATCATATTTACGTAAAGGTGATATCAGATAGTTACTTAAATCAATGCTAATCGGGGTGGATGATTATTTTTCTTTCATTCCATGATTTACTCTGCCATCAATACGGCGTCGAATAAAGTCTCACGTCTCGGAATAAGTTCAGTTTGCGATACTCCGAGTGACCTCACCGTACCGAGCGAACGAGGCCGTATGCCGATATCGGTTCACCATGAAATTCATCTCGCAGGGCCCGGTGCTGCGCGAGCACACGGACGCGGTGTGGTCGCTGGCGGCGGCGCACGGCCGGCTGCTGTCGGCGTCGGCGGACGGCACGGCGCGGCTGTGGGCGCCGCGCGCGGCCCGGCCGCTGCTGGCCACGCTGCGCGACGACGCGCTGCCCGCCGGCGCCGCCGCCGCCGCCGCCGACTTCGCCGAGGCCGGCGCGCGCGCCGCCGTCGTCTACCGCGACGCCACCATGCTGCTCTACGACCTCGAGACCGGCCAGGTATGTCTCCGGACTGTCAACGTCCGCGGTTCTGTAGGCTGCACCGCTGAACGTAGAACGATGCGCTTTCATAATTTAATCAAGTACACGAGAGTTCATGTACGGTGTCTTATAAGTACGTAACTCTTAATTAATCAGTAATCATTATTAATTTGCATCAGTAGAAAAAAAAAGTGTTGTAAATTTTGTGAATAACAATGAATAATTAATAATAAGTTAATTCTCTATTTAGGTACTTGAATACATTTTAATATCTCTCATTAATGTACTGGTACTATAAGGACAAAATTGAATTTTGTCCTTATAGTACCAGTGTATTAATTTCATTAAATTTCAAACGAAATTCGTATTATAAACAATATGCTACATTGATATTTGTTGTACTTACGCGGTGGTTGTGCGCAGACGGTGCTGCGCGTGGGCATGGAGTCGCCGGCCACGCGCGTGCGCGCGCACCCCACGCTGCCGCTGCTGGTGTCGGCGCACGAGGACCGCCACATCCGCTTCTGGGACGTGGCGTCGGGCCGCTGCGCGCACGCCATGGTGGCGCACCTGGACGCCGTCACCGGCCTGGCGCTCGACCCCAACGGGCTGTTCCTGCTGTCCGGCTCGCACGACTGCTCCGTGCGGCTGTGGAACCTCGACACCAAGACCTGCGTGCAGGAGATCACCGCGCACCGCAAGAAGTTCGACGAGAGCATCCTCGACGTCGCCTTCCACCCGCTGCGGCCCTACATCGCGAGCGCCGGCGCCGACGGGCTGGCCAAGGTGTTCGTGTGAGGTGGCCGACGACTATATATAATATATATTACACGTAATTTCCTTTCGATACGACCGAGCCCGCCCGCGCCGGGCGAGGCCGCGGCCGCGAGCGAGGCTCGGGCCGTGCGGTGCCGCCGGACCGCTCTAGCGTATTTAAATTGTAACGTAATGGACGCGCTCGTCGCTCGTTATAAGCGCGTAGTGAACACTCATCTATGTATAGACATTTGAAATCTATTATAATATATTTTTAGACTTTCAGTATGTGGATTTTAGGTTTTTATTGCGACTTTTTCACCGATTTTATGATACGCAGTGAGAATATTGTTCGTTTCTTATGCATCTGTAAGCGAGACCCTGTAATAAATATAACATGTTGATACCGACGATGTTTCCTTGATACGTTTAATTTTGTGTCTGTACAGTTAGATGTTACGCACTATTTGCTGATCTTTTTACAGAGAACGAATGGTGTTTCTTTAGGCTAGCATATTTTATTTAAATTGATTGGATATCAATAGAGAAATATCTCTTTTTGTTTTGTGACATGTATCGAGTAACGTGCTCTCATTGTAACTCATGAGCGTTCGAACAAAAATTGAGTAGAAGTACTATATCGGAAGTAACATAAGTAATGTTTGTTCATAACGAGTACTGCGATGTAGAATATATTATAATAAAAACATAATATTTCCTTTATTTTCCTCAAATTCATACTTGTACACATACATCCAAAATTGATAGTAAAAAGCAACATAACCGACAATATTTGTTGTTTTTTTACCTTTTTTGGCCATTCCTTTTTTCCTTATACATTATAGTGGGTTATGCTGGAAATATGCCTGTTGTTCGGAAAGAGTGCAATCTTTTAGGGTAAATATTTTGTCACCGCAGCAATAATAGCTGTTAAGTTCGAACTTGTACTTTTAAAAAGGTACCCTAATTGTTTCTAATAAAGGCGGATGTCACACTGCGAAGTTCGATGCGGAGACGGCGTGGGAAAGAGCGCTTTTCATTTCCATCGCGCTGTCTTGTCTACGCATCGTGCTCCAGCTGTGTGACGACCGCCAAGTATAATTTATAGCCTGACGTTTAAGAAACCGAGAAGTTTGTAAAGATTAATTGATTACTCAATGCTTATAATCATTATTAAAATATTATGTTTTCCACATGTCTATGTACCCTACATAAATTACAAGTCATTACATTGATTTAGAAGTGCTAACTGTGATTTTTAAATTTTCACATTTGAGCTGTGGAGGTGGTCATAAATCTGATGACTATTGTCAAGGCGATATAGTGCACGTTCAGATATATATTTTGACCACATTCACAGTTCCGATAAACCTAATTGCGACTGTACCAGCGTGGTTAAAAACTAAACATTATTAGTTTTTCAGAACAGGTTTTTTTTAAACGTTTACAGCGCCATCTACGCGTTATTTTAATCAAAGAGGAAACATCCTGATTCGACGGTTCTAAGATAATGGAAAATTTTAGATATCCAGACACCTTTAGTTAATGAATGACACGCTAGATAGCGCTGTTTCCCATGTATAACCCTATATTGTAGGTGTGTAGGTACTAGGGCTCGCGGTCGTGTCCGTGATTCGTGAACCCGTAGCCGTGCGCCCGGTTTCGTGAATCACGGCAACGGTTTTCTGGTCCGTTCCGCACGTGACATTCGGTTACGTGAAATTAGGGTACGTGAATCCGTGTAGATCCGTGTAGGCGTGATCACGCCTTCACGTATCTTAAGAATAAAACTTAGTCCTTATTCATTATATTCCCGGGCGCGGCGAAATTACGAAACGTGCGATAAGTATCCAACGGAATCGAGCCCGAAGCTTCACACACGGACGCAGGTACGGGCTACGTGTCACGGCGTGTCACGGCGTGTCACGTGAATCCGGATGCGAACGTAGGTACGTGACACGTACCTGGCCGTGTTCGTGAAATTCGTGATCTTAGTACCGGCGGTGTTAAGAACACGTAGCTACGGGTCGGCGTACATCACGGATACCAGGAGCCCTAGTAGGTACCGTGCTTTGGAGGTTCTGCTATTTGTGGGTTATTATTTTATTAGTTATCAAATTTGAAGCTAGATGGCGCTGTTTACTGGTAGAATAACAACTGAATTTTCCTGTGTAATTAGTTCTGTAGTAATGCAAATATCTAATCCATATTTCAGTCCTACTATAACGAATTGCAAGCAGTTATTCGCTTCTAAATTAACATTGATAGATAACTAGTAATATTGTGAATCGGAAAGAGTACCTATGAAATTGACACGAAGTATTAATATTAAGGTAATTATCTAATTATGAATAAAAACTCAATGCAAATTCGGGTAACATTTTATTATACTACATAAGTTTAATTCATTTAGGTATGTATAGTTAAGTAGAGAGATCGTGGAGCCACTTGCCTGCATTCGAAATTTAGCCGTGCAATGCAAATCGGTCGTGACAACATCGGGAGTCGTTGGTTATTCATTATCATTGTTGGGCTCGGCAAATTACGATAATTGACAAGTGAGCCCTGTGCGTGACTATACTTTACACCCTAGGTTGATAGGAATGATTGCCGGCCGATTTCTGACTTTCTAGCATTCGAATGGGGGTTTCCGTGATCGCGTCACTCCCCCAGCCTCCATGAGTGTCTCGCCATGGTGCTGACATCTAGTGAAAAACACGATCCGGAAACCCTCGATTACAAAATTGGGACGATAATTATAAAAACGATGTAAGTTTCTCACCATTATTTTTGCACGTAATGTATAATTTTAATACCCAAGATTATAAAGTTATGTGTACCATACATGTTTGTAATAAAATATAATTGCTTCGGTTCTAAAAAACTTTAAAACTCGTCTGGTTTCGTATTAAACTCTGTCAGAAACGTATTTTAGAAACAAATAATAGAAATTAATGCGTTTTGATATCCTTTCGTTTTAGTTGTTAGAAGCACCGCCTACAATCAATGCCATCAAGCTTTAAGTGCGCCATTATAATAAAGATTAAATAAATAACTGTGGGTATCGTAATTGCAAGTACATTTTGTGCAATAATAAGTGTAAGGAACTTTTGCTTGCGCTTATTTTAGTCCTTAATTGTTTTTGTATCCTCAAAAATCGTCCCTTGGGAAGGTATTCATATCTGTGTGACATTGTAGATTTGTCTCCAGAATTCAATGCGGTTCGGATTAGGCAAGGAATCCATAGTTAGATTTTTGTCTATTATAATATATCTTAGATTTTTATCGTCGCTAGCTTCCCAATCTATGTCCAGAGTTGAAGACTTTAACGAAGTAGGGTTTCTGTAATAGAAAGTATAAAGTCAGTGTTTTAAAGCAGTAGCGGATGAATAAAGGCACTCGCTGAAATAATTTTTCATAAGTAATTTAGTTCATATCTGAAGATGAAGGGTTAATAAAGTAGGGTTGACTGGGTACCTACTTAGAGAAGTAGTAATTATTTTTTGAAAACAATTATTAAAGCTCTCAAGAAAAGGGGTTCAAACTTAAGTAAATAATCCATATACAGTAATAGATAATCGTCCAATTGAATTGCCTGTTACAACCGTCCAAATACCGAGGCAGGGGTGTTAACAAAATTTATACTGGTAGGTACAGTCGCAATCAAATATATCGGAGCTGTGGAGGTCGTCACAAATATCTGAGCAACGCCTCTATTGTCAAGGCAATAAAGTGCATGTTCCGATATTTGTGACCATCTCCACAGCTCTGATGGCGACTGTACATGAGTGCTGGGATATGTAGAAGAACTTACCCGAACTTTGCAAAGTTAGTCCACATTGTGGTCATTCTCTCAACTGTTTTAACATCATTTCCTTTCAACGGCACAGGCCAATAAATTGCTGGGTTGAATAAATAGAACAACTCGTCTCCATGGGATGCTCCATTCAGATCTTTAAGTCCCAGTAATATTTTCGCCAAATTTCTGTAGGAATCGTACTTGAAGTAATAATTGTAGATAGGCAAATTATTGTAACTCAGAAAATACTCCGTTATAGCAACTGATGGATAATGGAACATAACATCTGATATTAGATCTATAAGGCTATCTATAGAATCATTATTGATAGCATAGTTACCGAAGTAAAACTTCTTGATTTTGTTTGCTGTCTCTTTTCTTTCATTACTATTTGAAAAATACATGTTATCAGGTAAAACAGCTGCAAAATTTGTATTTAAATTTTCATACGCTTTTTTGTTTAATTGTGTCAGGTATAATATGCCTTCCTTATTGTTATAGCCAATGATCATAGACACTTTATTGTAGTTACCCGATTTTAGTGTTTCACGAGGGTTAACAGTTAGGAACTGTTTGTTAGTGACCCCTTGCTTTTCGACACACGGCCTGAATAAGTATTTTGATAAAAGGTTAGCGGAACTGACTGATGCACTAGCAATTAAAATGTCGTTTTTCGAAGAATTTTTAAATATTCTTAATAATTCATATGGGTTTTTTGTGTTGTAGCCCATCTTGGCGGCCAGTAACGATGCCCTCTCTATTGGATTATCAGGAACAGCGAATGGTGACAATGCTGAGGCGCTTTGCATGATAGCTCTTCTAAATAGGCCTTTAGCCGAGGGTGATAATATCAAATAACTGACTGACGCTGAGCCTGCACTCTCGCCGAAAATGGTCACCAAATCTGGGTTGCCACCAAAATACTTAATATTATCCTTGACCCATTTCAATGCAGCCACTTGATCTTTTAAACCCGCATTTCCAGGCGCGCCTTTAATTCTGAGACACAGAAAACCAAAGGGGCCTAAACGGTAGTTGACAGTGACGACGATAACTCCTTTTTTCACGAGCGGTTGCGGGTTGTAGAGATAGGCGCTGCTGCTACCGGTCTTGTAGCCGCCGCCGTGAATGAACACCATGACAGGGTAAAGGCGCTTGTGGCTTATCTGGCCGGGCGTGTACACGTTCAGGATCAAGCAGTCTTCAACACCCACGGGAAGTCGTAGCCGGTCGTGGTATTGAGCGCAGACGACACTGGTGTCGGACGCGTTGTATACGCCCAGCCACCGCGGTGGAGGTCCTGCATCCTACGCAATGTAACGAATACACAAATTAAAAGTAAAAATATACTTAAAATAACAAAAACAACTCATAGTTATTTCACGTAATCTAATATAATAATATGGACAGTGTATTGTTAGGACATACAGCAAACCGGAAGAATAGCACAAGACACCTATATACCTACTTACCTACACTTATCTTAATCAGATTAATATTAGCAGGTTATAATAATAGCTTTTTATGTATAACAGGGTCTGAACCACTTTTATTATACTTTTTTGTTTCCCTTTTCTTTGGGTACCTACTTAATGATTAAATGGTAGGTATAGGTTAGATACATATATTTGGACACCTATACTTATTTGTTAGGTATGCAAGATGCAGCGTCGTTTTTACTGTAGAAACTTTAAAATGACAGAAATCTGTAGGTAAGTCGCCATCAAATGTTTCGGATCGGCCAAGGTACTGAAAAATATATGAACATGTAGGTACTTTATCGCCTTGGTAATAGAGGCGTTGTTCAGTTAATTTTGATCACGTAGGCCGCTGCCATACATCAGTACCCTTACCATGAGTTGTGACATTGAGGTTTTCGATAACGAGTATCGAGTTTACTATCTGCCCATCTCGCTTGTACTATTTTAGTGCGAACGAGATGCACAGATAGTAAACTCGATACTCGCTATCGAAAACCTCAAAGTCACAACTCATGGTAAGGGTACTGATGGCGACTTTACAGTCAAGGGAATTTACACTTTTAGCAATGGCATACATATTTATGGCCTTAACTGTACGCACCGTACACCGTACCGTGTAATGTATATTGAGTAAAACCATGCAAAACGTTAAAAATATAGAAACTTGCAAAAATGTTTAATTTGGACTATGATTCTAATTTGCGTTTTTTTTGCGTAACGTGCGTTATATATGTGTTCAAAGTCCGATCGATATAGCCTATAGGGCCGTAAACCTAATAGTACCTAGGGTGACGGCACCAGTAATGGACAAGGAACCAATCATGAACATTAGTGCTTATTTCAAAGGAGTAAAGTGTTGTACATTTGTTGGTACATATTTAATTTATAACATGGTTTTTGAATTAAGAACCAAGTGTCCATCATTGGTGCTTGTCAGCTTAAAGTGTCTATCCAACATTGGTGCTATATCTACAGTCAGTGTCATATAGTTGGTAGCATCCAAAGTACTCATAAAGTTCGGTACACCATAGATTTTTACGGTGTACCGAACTATTTGACTACTTTGAATGCTACCGACTATATGACGCTGACTGTACAGTCAGGTAGCATCCACCACGTACACCATAGAATTAGTATGGTGTACCGAACTATTTGAGTACTTTGAATGCTACGAACTATATGACGCTGACTGTACAAGTCGGTCTGTCAGTATACGTGCGCTATAATAACAATCCTTAGTTAATTTCAAAAACACAGCTAGGTTGGTAAAAAGTTTTTAATTACAATTAAATGCGTGTTCCCGGTCGTCACCTATTTAAGCAGTTCAAGGAAACATTACACCAGGGGTACAAACATGTTGGCGCGTACCTACATGGAAACGGGGGTAGCTACACTAGCTACACAATTGCAAATGACGACAGATTTGGCCTAGTGGGTAGTGACCCTGACTATGAAGCCGATGGCCCGGGTTCAAATCCCAGTAAGGGAATTTATTATTTGTGTGATGAGGACAGATATTTTTTCCTAAGTCATGGGGTGTCTATATATGTATATATATATATATATTTATTTAAGTATTTGTATATTATGTATATTGTAGGCTGAGTACCTACATCACAAGCCTTCTTGAGCTTGTCGTGGGGCTCAGTCAATTTGTGTAAGAAATGTCCTGTAATATACAAATAAAGAAAGCCTGTTTCATCTTTCTGTTTTATACGAGGTACCTGAAATCGGTCATCCACTGTGCCATACGGTATACCCAAATATTGCCAATAACCCTTTTTCATTTCTAATCCCATAAGCCTCCCCTGAGGTAGTTGCAACACTGGTGTATTCTCCGCAGCACCATGAATTTCCAGCACCAACACTTGCACCACACATATCACTAGGAGTCGGGTCATGGCGACAAGAGTAATCTCTTGAGAGTAATAACTTTGTTGCGAACGCTAGAGGCACAACATCAAGGAGTAGGTATGATGGAATTAACTAGCTGCAATGGCACGCGACATTCCTTCTTATAGGATGTTGTTCGTGTCAATAATCGATTCCATTGGTAGGTAAATAGGCAGAAACGTACTACACGACGTAACAGTTAACTATTTCTATTTTACGAAAATTTATTCTATGTCTCAATCACTCATTCAAGTTATCTACTGATAGCCATTTATTTGCACGAGCAAATTAAAAATTTTTGTAAGAACCATAAACTCATATAAATTATATCAGAGTTTAAAAAAATAGTCATTTGACTGGAGTTGTTACAAAAAATATTGATAATTTACTAAATAAATGAATAAATACAATCGAGTATGAAAGTGTATATATGTAATTAATATGTTGTCTACGAAAATACATAATTATATTCATGTATGTTTGCGACGATACAGTAAACATTAAGTAGGTAGGAACAAAAAAAATTGGATCATCGATTGCCCGTCATGGAAAAACTATTGATTGTTGAATGTTATTATCGTTAAGTAGATAAGTAGGTAATTGTGCGTTGGAATAATTGAAACAATGTAATCCAACGAGTTCTCACACAGTTGTCATGTATGAAGATATGCTATAAGTACTATATAAGTAATTTAATAGCTAAAAATATTACAGTTATTTATATGGTATATTACTAATACCATATAAATAACTGTAATATTTTCAAAGCCAAATATATGTGTTTTCTGAACCAATTACTATTTTTTTTTTTTTTTTTTAATCTTTATTAATATAAGGGTTTTATCATATTTGATGATGTCACCCCCATCGTTACAAAACATGCTTATTCATCTTCTCTTACATCCTAAATTAACAAGTTTGTACAAATCTTTGGCTACTTTTGATAATGGACTCGCTAAAATACTATTACAAGTACCAATTTCCTTAATATTTAAACTATGTTTACATACAAACGCATGTCTCTCTGCTTCGATCCGGGTACACTCCACCATCATGTGTACTGCATCTTCTCTCGTGCCACACTCCGTACAATTAGGCGACTCACTCTTGCGCATCAAGAAAGCAAAGCAATTCAATGGGATGTGTCCGGATCGAAGTCTGAAGGCCGTTATAATGTCTTTTCTACACATACCCGATCCTCTGAACCATGGCACTTGGCAAAGACTGGGTTGGATAGTTTTATACCATATTCCTTTATTCAGAGACCGCTCATCGAAATGCTCTCTCCATAAGTCTGTACACTTGGAACGAACTGTTTTAAGGCAATCGGTATGGTATGGCAAAACTGTACAAGATATTCCTTCCGTTACCGCCTCACGAGCCAACCTATCAGCCGTCTCGTTCCCGGACAAACCAATGTGAGATGGCACCCACTGCATGAGTATTTTGACTGACGAGTTAGATAGGTGAGCCAACGACCTAACAATACTATAGGCTATCGGTGCTCCTCGAAAGTTCGAGGTGCATCGAGCCAAGTATTGCAAGGCACTTTTGGAATCTGTACATATAACAAAACTACCCGTCTCAAATGATTCCACATATGCGATTACCTCTGCCAAGGCCATAAGTTCCACGAACATAATAGAAATGTCTCCATTTATTTTCAGTTTCATGCACCCATTTGTTTGCGAATCGAAAACTGCCAAGCCCACCCCATCTGATGATTTAGACCCGTCGGTATAAACAAAGTTCGACTTTGGGTATTTAGTCTTTAAGAAGGTTTCACAGGTTTCTCTTAATGCACGCGCATTATATCGCTTTTTAGATATTTGTACATCTTTAATATCAGTACAAATCATTCGAGAAACATCCACGCTGCTGACCCACGTATCCAACGAGAAAATTTCAAGCTGATTCGAGGTATGTATTGGAATATTACTCAGAGAATTATTTGCTAAGGTTAGTAACGGTGTTTTCTTACGACTCCAATACCTACTTCTCATTAAAGCGGACAGCCGTTCTATTTTTTCCATCACGCTATTATTTTTATAGGATTTTACTTTTAACCAAAATTTGCTAGCCAAATAATACCGCCGAACGTGAAGTGGTGGAAGACTCAGCTCCGATTCCATTACGTGTATGGTCGAACTTTTAACAAAACCTCCAATTGTTCGCATACACTGGTTCTGTAGTCGATCTAACTTAGCTAAAGTACTCTGGCAGCCGTTTCCGTAAAGAAAACTAGCATAATCCAACTTACTACGTATTGTGGCTATGTATAATTTCCTTAAATTATCTTGATGAATACCCCAACCTGGTCCGGCCAAAATTTTGAACGTATTCAATAACTTTAAACATTTTTCAATCGTCTCATTTATATGTTTTTTCCATTTTAAAGTATTCTCCAACCATAAACCTAAATATCGAATTGTGTTTACTAATTCTAAAGGATAGTTATTAATTTTAATATTTACCGTTTGACGCGAGCACCCTCTTCTAAAAATACAAATTTTACTTTTTGTCACAGATATATCGAGCCCCGCATTCCATAGTAAACTTGAAAAAGTGTTTAGCGCTGTCTGTAACTCTAGTTCGCCGGTTTTTAATGTTCTGCACGTGGCATAAAGTACATAGTCGTCTGCATACTGTAAAACAACCAATTACTATTTAGTTCTCATTCCTGAACTTACCTACTTATTCCTGTAACATACTTATCACAGCGACTTGAAGTAGTTCGATGTATACTACCTGTATTTGGGATTTTTTTAACATAAAAACCAAAGCAAATAAAAATATGTGATTTGTTCTTATTTATTCTACTATAATTTAATTTTTATTTTTACATATTTTTATAGGCTTTTATTTTATTTTATTATATTTTGATTAGGCCGAAAATCGAAAAAAGCTAATCGATTGTCACTGTCACTCTTATTATGCCTTCATTGGAGTAAACAAGATAGGTGCCCGAAATTTTCGAACTTAATTTTTTTAACATTAATATATAAAAAAAGCGAGATACCGATTTTTTTTTACAAAAATATCGGATAGTTCCTGGGCTAACTAGTTCTAAACACATGTAAGGACGAATTAAAATCAAAATATTATAGTGATATTGTGGAACAAGAATTGTTTCTTAAGTAAGTCCATTTTATCGTTTGTTTAGACAACATTTTTATACCTATTTACGAAAATCTGATTGTCTATTGTTTTCACGCATTTTAGGGATTCATAATATAATAAAGAAACGAAAATTATATGTAGCAGTAACAGTTCGGCTCGCTTTGGAATTTTATTCTTGGACCAAACATGAGCCCGTCGTGAGTGTCCTCCGAAGGTCGAGAACCAATTCAAATGATGATGAATGAACCAGAAAGAACAAACATCACTAATCTGATTCTCTCGTGCGCTACATAGTATCCGTATACTAACATAGTTTATTTAGATCCGTGATCTATTGAGCGAAATGAACGTATTTGCTGAAATGAGTGATTTATGTTTTGAAGAATGAAAGATATATATTTTCCCTTCACAGCGTTTTACTAATATAACACCAACAACAACATAAGTAACTATGTAGTAAGTACCTAAGTACCTAATCACATAATTCACATAAATAAATATTTCGGGACAATCTTACACAAATCGACCCAGTTCTACGGTACGCTCAGTAAGGCCGTAAGGCTTGTGTTGTAGGTACTATACAATAGATAGGTACATATAAATACTTAAATACATACAAAACACCCATGACTAAGGAACAAATATCTAGGCTCATCACACAAATAAATGCCCTGACTGGGATTTGAACCCAGAATCATCGGCTTCATGGGCAGGGTCACTACCCACTAGGCCAGACCGGTCGTCAATTAATATTACTATACTCAGTAACAGAACCCTTCACAAAATTTACGCGATTGTAGTGTTTACATTATGCCGTGAAGTCACTCTTATTGTTACAAAACCTATAAACTGAATTTCGTACACAATTTCACACAAACTTTATTGAGTATAAAGACGTTTGTCCGGCATTTAAGAATTAGCAAGGCTTAATAAATGTTCTGAAGTGCTTGTGTAACTCTACAAAAATAAAATGTTTGGGTAAGATTTTGGTTACTTTATGCGTTTTACTGATAGGTATATCATTAGGATTTTTAATTGTGCCCCCAATTAACATGACATGACAATAGTTATTTGTGCAACAAGAGAGGAAAGTTGTTTTTTCTTGCGAGTGTTTATTTTGAGTCCCGAGTAAGCGAAAGATTCTATAATTGAATCACGAGCGTAGCGAGTGATTCTAGTGTTAGAATCTTGAGCGTAGCGAGGCACTCAAAAACACGAGATGTAAAATAACTTTACTCTCATGTGACACATACAACTTTTCACCTCAGTAGTGAGAACATATTTAGGTTAAATAAGTTGCCAAAAATGTCATTTTTAGTACAAGCTTTTATTGCCAACAGTACTTTTTTGCACAATCGTCATCTACTCTTCGAAAGGATTCTTATGAGCCTAAAACACCACGGGGTTTTCTTGTGTATTTTAGGAGTTGCTTTTGCTACCTTCTGGCTCCAGCATGAGATCAGATCAATAGTACCATAATATTGCATTGTAACCGTACTTACATAAGTGTGCTAAATTTCAGCTCAATCGATTAAAGATGCCTGCTTAAAAATTGAGGTGCAAGATTCCACCCGGATAAATATACAAATTAATATCAAGTTATCCACATTCATTCAAGTGTTTTATCTGCAACTGCACTGGCTTCATTACTTAATATTTTGTTTTAAAAATATCTTTCATTTTAAAATCATCATCATCATCATCATTAGTCCACTGCTGGACATAGCCCTTCCCTAAAGAGCGCCATAAAAATGTACCTACATTTCAAAATTATACTATTTGATTAATTTGTGTGGGTCCGAACGTGTTAGTGGTGTTTAGCGGGTCTATTATGTCCTATTATAATAGATAGATACATATAAATACTTAAATACAAAGAAAACACCCATGACTCAGTAACAAATATCTGTGCTCATCACACAAATAAATGGCCTGACTGGGATTCGAACCCAGGACCACCGGTTTCATAGGCAGGGTCATTACCTACTAGGCCAGACCGGTCGTCAATTAAAAAGCTACTTTGTCTCACTCCCTGGAGTGACGAAAGTAGCAACTTTCCTCACTCCCTGAAAGTGAGGAAAGTCGCACTTTCCTCACTCCCTAGAGTGAGGAAAGTAGGCATGTTCGAGCTGCTGAGGTGAAAAAGTTAAATTACCTACGTCAGTTTTGTGACCATAGGTAATTAAGCATGAACTCTGTGGAAATAAATTTTTGCCTTTTTAGGGTTTCGTAGTCAACTAGGAACCCTTATAGTTTCGCCATGTCTGTCCGTCCGTCCGTCCGTCGGAGGATAATCTCAGTGACCGTTAGCACTAGAGAGCTGAAATTTGGTGCAAAAATAAAAAGTGGAAAAAAATGTTTTCTGAGGGTACCCCCCCTATACGTAAAATGGGGAGTGATTTTTTCTTCATTTTAATCCTAACGTGTGATATATTGTTGGATAGGTATTTAAAAATGAATAGGGGTTTACTAACATCATTTTCGGATAATATAAATATTTTCGGAAATAATCGCTCCAGAAGTAAAAAAGGGCGTCTCTAACTTTTGAACAAGTTTCAAAAA
Source organism: Grapholita molesta (assembly GCA_022674325.2). NCBI lineage: Eukaryota > Metazoa > Arthropoda > Insecta > Lepidoptera > Tortricidae > Grapholita > Grapholita molesta. The sequence continues at coordinate 18,822,964 of CP053121.2, read as the reverse complement.
TATGACAAAAATCTCAAAAGTAGATCTTTACATAAACTTTCTAGAAAAATTATTTTGAACTTGATAGGTTCAATATATAAAAATGAACCCCTATTTCTCTTGGTCACGCTATAACTTGAGAACGACTTTACCGATTTGGCTAATTTTGGTCTTGAAATATTGGTAGTAGCTCAGGGAAGGATTAAACAGTGAGAAAATATGAAAAAAATCGAGTAATATACTAAAAAACGAAAATATTGTTCCCCCATACAAACTTTATCAACTCGAAAAAACTGTAAGCGCCGCAGGATTTGATACATCTTACGAGTTTTTGGTAAAATGGTCTCTGCTTTCGCTCGAGAAAGGCGTAAGCGCCGTAGGACTGCATATATCTTATGCTTTTTTGCGAGCAAAATAGGTACACAGGTTATATTATTCACTCACAGCACTAAAGTCGTTAAGGCGATAGTTTCTTACAAATTGTTAATAAGCCCTTATTCCCTAAGATATGGCTGTCAAAATCTCTATTGAATGACAAGACACACTTCATCACTTCAGGCCCGCTACCGCGTACCTCGAAGTTCGCATATGTCGATCATTTCTCTTTTACTCCAATTAAGGCGTTAAGAGAGTGACAGAGACAATCGTCCGAAATTTACGAATATGGTTTACGACACCTTATTTGGAGTAAAAGAGAAAGATGTTCGAAATATACGCACTTCGATGTCCGCGGTACCGCTCCTAAAAACTGCGGCGCTACCGGGTAGCGCCGCCGTTTTATGTATAATATTTTAATCGAAAATAAGTCTCTGCACTAATATTTATCGCCCAATGTGACCGTCCCCTGCGTCGTCTTACTACTTCACTCACACTCAGTACCCATCTGAGTGTGAGTGAAGTTTTTCGAGACATTTCCGAGAAAATACAATAGGAAAGGATTATTCACTACATCTGAGCCCCGAGTGTATGTTTTTAACGTAACGAAACGTCACCATCGCGTTAGAGTTACCCATATTATATCAGTATCACTTACGCATTCGAGACATTTTTTACGTCAAAAGAAACTTACACTAGAGCCTCTGTACTTTAAGCTCGAGCACATAGGTAATTTGCCGATAGATGTCGCTGTAGGTGGAACGCTCATACCCTACATGGCGGTTTTATGATTATTTCTGATTTAATGGGGTCGGAGCATAGATGCCCATACATTAGGTTGAAACTGACTGACTGACTTCAAATGACGCTGGCTGGTTATCACTCCATGTTACAACCCCTTATTACTCGTGGTGGGACTGAAATTTACAACATTTTTTCGAATTTTCCATGCATAGTTGGGATCTATAACTCTTTCTTTAGTTGTCACCGTCCTTTGTGGGCCCGTTTTTAGGGTACTGTACTTAATATTAATATGTCAACAACAATGTATCAAATAGCCTATTTTTAACTCTCAAGTGAGAACACTTACTGTGACGGACTAAAAACTACGGAACCCTACACTGAGCGTGGCTCGACACGCTCTTGGCCGGTTTTTTTGCCTTAAAGTTTATGAAACGAGATCAAAAAACTGACATACAGTCCGTGAGATCTTAGAAGAACCTTCGGGTCTCGGCTATAATCGGACGTAATCGTGTAATAGAAAATGACAGTTTCAATTACTTTGGTTGACGAATTAGTGGCAGTCCAACACCCAAAGAGTGCAGTCGTTTTTCTCGTGTTGAACTATGTAGAGCAGTTAATACCACCATAACGAATATATCGTTATTATTTAATTAGATACATAAAAAAAATATTTTAATGGAGACACGTTTCAAAAAGGGTATATCTGTAAATAGTCAATCGCGGGAAATTGTATATAATGTATATAAATATGTTAATAATTGTAAATATTTTAATAAACTTCAAGACCGGGCGATAGAAGCAACAGGCATTTCAAAAAGTACTTTTTAAAGAATTTTAAACCAAGGTAACCAAAAATCTCCGTCTATGCCTTTTGAAACGCGACAGAGAAAGAGACCAAAAAAAACATTATTTATTAAATTTAGGTATTCTCAGCTCTATATAATTTCTTCCAGAAGTTTAATTTAGTGTTAATTTTTAATTCTTCCAGAAGTGATACATGGTGACTATGGTGAGATGTCAGATGACATTCTGTTATCAAATTTACCTCCGGTCGAAATTAAAATTCTGATTCCATTTTATTTAAATTATGACAATATAGTTATCTAGCGAAAATCAATTTAAGTGCCTTTAGATTAGGGTTTATTTTATGTTGATGCTAATAGTCCACTCAACTTTTTACGATAACTTCAAAAAGTTTTACAAGCTATTAAGAAAGCAGAACAGCAGTATCAACTTCGTACGTTACCGCCGATAACCGAAGTCTTTTTCTAAATTATGTAGGTTCTTCTAAGATCTGGCGCACTGTAGTTAAATTTTTACAAGTCGCGCTGATAAAAGATATTTTTTTCTGAAAATCCCATGTCAGTATGCCTTATTGGAAGTTTTTAAGCTGATTAGATAGTGTATTCTCCTTACCGAAATACCATCCAATAAGTAAATCAATCATCTAATTAAAAGTTAGGAATTAAGGCCAATATTTAGATTTTAGTGTTGCCGGTAATAATCCCTGTTTTTAATATTATTATTTAAGTAAATAATGACCATTTACTTAAATGCTCTTCTATTTCAGATACGTTTTAGCGATTGGGCTTTTGTACGCGATGCTATGGATCACTAAACATGTGAACGAAAATCTCAAAGAAGTCCCGGTGGAACAGGCACCCTATCCTGACGGACCACCACGTCCACAAGTTATAATATGAGTTTCATTTTCTACTGTATATAACCGGTGACCGAAAAGTTGGCCAACATATCAGCACTGTGATACAACGAGCAAACACCGCCAGGTGTTCCTGGGTACTGTCGCCATCAGATATATCGGAGCAGTGGAGGTAGTCACAAATATCTGAACATGCACTTTATCGCCTTGACAATAGAGGCGTTGTTCAGATATTTGTGACTACCTTGGCCGCTCTGATATATCTGATAGCGGCTGAATATCAATGCTGTAACGGCCTTTTAGAATATAAGATAATTTAATATTTATACAGTTGTTGTAATTATTATCTGTAAATGATTTGTAAATAAATGTTTATTACTTAAAGTTTTTAATCTCATCAAAAAAGTTTATCTTAATTAGTCTTGAGTAGAGTCTTTGAGGTTTACGTCTTAGCCCCTACTTGTTTCTTTAAAGATAACCAAAAATCGGGTAGAGTATAGTAAAGCGAGATTTCTATGATTAATTAAGATTTTTCTAATTGGCAGTGTGAATACAAGGATATAAAAATGTAAAGGAGAAGTCAGGGTAAAGAGAAAAAGGCGTAGAGCATCATTAGTGACTCCCAAAGGGACTAAATTAAGTTATAATACCACAAACATTTTATTATTTGCCATTAAAATAACGATTTAACATAATTACAAATTAAACGCTGTCTATGAACGTTAAAAGTTAAAACTAAAGATGCTGTTCATAGATTAATGCGATTAAGTTCCGTTTAATTTGTTATTAATCTCTTTATTCATTTTAAATCTTAGGTTAGGTTTTATAACATTTTTATAAAAGTAAAATATAAAATACATCTAAAACGTATCAAAACAATAAAAACATTATAAAAAACCTTTGTAAAATTGTTATTAATTATTATTATATATTAAAATCGTAAGTGTCTATACTAACGATCTTACCTTACTTTGGCCGTCACCATCCATATCACGCTAGCCGTAGTAAAACTAAACGTTGGCATAACATTACATTTCTTGCTATGAAGTGATTTACTTCCGTGATATGACGTCGTGATACGATTAAAAATACAATATGGATCTTTTTAACCCTTACGCCGCCATAGAAACCATATAGGGATCACACGCTTATGTGACGTAAAATACTTAAGTATAGAAAAGTGTGTAAATTTAATACGGGCGACGTGGGACATAAGACATAATAAATATATTTAGATAACTTTTGTTTAGAATTACATAAAAAAATTATCCATGAAAAACAATTCGGCCCGCAATGTAGGTAATGCAACACACCTTTATATTCATACAATGTAGGTTCACACACAAAAAAAACATTTGAATAGATCAAATTTACGTTTGAAAGTCCAGAATTCGTAAACGATTTTTTTTTTCATCTGTAACTACAGTAACTTACATGGAATTAAAGTACCAGTTTAACTTTCGTAACTTACAAGCTGCCTAGCTGATTTGACTCGTTATTATGGATACTTCCAGTTGTTAGTTTTGGGTGTAATAACTGCCTAAAGTTAACGGTGACATGTACCTTCTTATACAGTATGTATACATACAATCAAATGAGTCTACTAATAAAACAGGCTTCCGTTTAGGAAAATATTTATTCTTTAGAGTACGTTTATTTTGTTATGCTATAATAGTACTTATACGATAGTATGTATGTTATGACAGTAATTTATAATAAAATTAATGATTTGGTTGGCGCTGGCGCTTGTTGATCCGCGAACACTATGTTCTGGCGGGGCGGCACATCGTCCAACAGTCCATCAAGAATTCGCTGCACGCGCATTATCCAGCGCATCACCAGACCGGCGGTCACGATTCTGCAAGTTGTAATAGGTAAACTATAGTCATACGATTTCGTCGTTCACATTACAACTATTACTTAAAACGGGATAGTTACCATGTATGTTAATTTGAATGAGTTTCATTAGTTACTTAAATACTTAGTCATAACACTTGTCCATGCGTCAGGCGTTACAATTACACTAATTACACCTACAAATGGGTAATCAACACAGTAGGTAAATAACAAAGCTGTTGCCCGATGTCTGGAAAATTATATCTTTAAAACTTCGCTATGGATTGAATGCTGTTTTAAGTTTTAACAATAAACAGAAGTAATTCGGCGGGTTACTAGTCTCGTAATATTAAATTCACTCATTCGGTGTCAATACTTGCATCTGCTAACTTTTTCACCTTACTCTTTAATCTCTTTATAATAAGGCGCAAAGGCAGTAGGGAGTTTAAAAGACAAAATGTTTTTTATGTTTTTATGACAAGTGATATTTCGTATTATTTCATTAAAACTATACTTTTGATGTGATGTCATTTTATTATTCAATGTTGATAAAATAACTATTAACGTAATTTAATAAAAAAAACGATCTTAAAGCACAGAACTGACACTTACTCAAACATTATCCCTGGACGAATCTAGGTAGTGTTTTGCAGTCCAATTATTGTGTTCCAGCAATTGGATATATGTATATATGTCTACTTGAGTAGTAGTGCAGACGAGAAAACGTTTACGTACTGAATGATGAGACACCCTATCACACACTCTTTAAATAGGCTAGCTGACAATAAGCATGCTGTCATCCCGACCTGCAACAATGTTTCCTATTTATACTACTACCACATTATTTGAAAAATAAATAAATAATAACAAATGCCCACTTGCATACAGCTACATACATACCTTGTTGTTGAGTAGTTGCGTGCACGTTGTGAGATTTTTTAAAGATTAAATAATATGACATCCACCATATAAAATAAATATGTTCAACATAACTTCACCGACAAAATTTAACCTTTTGAACGCTTTCCCTCTCGCGTCAAAATATGACGTGTAGAGTCTGGCTAACCAATTATTACTCGATTGTTACTCTTAAAGTTGAAAAAATAAACTATACTCATCCCTTTTTTTGGGGTCGTAGTGCAAGCGAAAGAAAGAGACGGTATGATTCAATCGTCTATGCTTTAAGTGAGTAAACCAATTTTTTTTCACTGGCCAAACTCTACGCCATGGTATGACTTGTGAAAAACAAATATAAACCTTATCTGTCAGCAGGACTATTGCTTTGACAGCGTCCGCCGTAGCCACTTTAGTGGTCGGTGGCGTGGCAGGCACGACATCACGCGACCATTTTAGTAGTGCTTGGCGTTCAAAAGGTTAAATGGGCCCTAAGCATGCCCTAACTTTGTTATAAAAATAAATGTACAGCTTAGAAGTAAATATCATATAGCAGAAATGTTAAAGATAGCAAGAATGTTAAAGAAATGTACACAGTTTTGCTATATTTTTGAAACAAACATCAAGTAAAAACATTTCTAACCGTAAGTACAACTTTATATTTAGGAAATCCTAGGTTGAAATCAAACATATTGTAGTGAAATAACTAGTATATTTAATTAATATGAATGTAACACATAGTAGGGCTTTAAAATACAAATAGTGTTACAGAAGTACAGATTTAACACATTCACATTCTAAATGAGCGCAGTCCGGTTCGTTGGAGGTCTCGCAGAGATTGCAGCGGCACTCCCGCAGCGCCGCGCCGAGCACGTGGCACAGCGACTGCCTGGACCCGGACAACTCGCACTCCGCCTCGGACCACTTGTATCCAAACTGAGGGGTAACAAACATAAATGGCTTTTTCACCTCACTCGCTCGGACCTTAGTTTATAGCGCGAAATCTGCGTGGAAAAGCCTATTTTATCCGCTACCGTGCAAAAGTCATTCGAATTTCGAAGCCGATGATTCTAATTCTCTGTGGTGCACGTAACTTTTTATAAAATATAAAACTCCTTCAACCGCGAAAAACGATATTCGTAAATTTCGTACGATTGGCTCTGTCACTATCAATGGAGTAAAAGAGAAAGATGCTCGCAATATACGAACTTCGATGTTCGCGGTACCGGGCCTGAGTTCATAATAACCATAGATAATAACCAATCAGAAACATGTTTTTGATTACAGATTTTTAACTTTTTTATTTTTATCGACACTTTATTTTATGTTAAATAGGTTTTATTATATATACTTATTGTATTTCAGTTTAATTTACATATTTTGACTAATTAATCCATTAAATAAAACACAATTTTAATGTTTATTTGATAAATAAATTGTAATATTGTAACTTCTGAACGCAACCGAAAAAAAAATATTGAAAGTTTTAAGTTATCACAATTCACGTAAATTTATGTCGGATTTGTCCTGTGCTAAGCTCTTTGAGCTCAACATTTGAAGTATAAAAATGGTGATTCTAGCAGCGATGCCGATATAATTTCCCAGAAAAAATCGCGCGATAAGTGTTGTTTTACTGTTTTTCTTGTCACTAGAATTTTCCTCGCTGTAGTGAGGTGAAAAGTTGCGTGTTCCGCTTGGCTGCAAAATTATTTGGCGTCTCGTGTCTTGAAAGCCTCGCTACGCTCAGCAATCTATGAACCATTCGCTTCGCTCATGGTTCAACCTTACCTTCCTTCGCTTGCTCAGCTTTCAGTTTCAACATTAGCGCCAAATAACCACTTTGCAGCCTTGCATAACAAATAACTATTATTTGTCAAGTACAAAGTCGGACCATCGCAACTGACATCTAATCAAACTTATGATGCATTATTTATTCGTTTACCTGAGGCCAAGGCGGGGCATAAAACATCTAACATATCATCATATCACAGTCGTATTCGTCCGATTTCTCGATGTTAAAATAATTCAACTCAAGTTAAACAGATGACGTTGCGCCACAGCGCCTAAAACGTAGGATTATTATATTTTATACTAGCTTTTCCTAGTGACTTCGTTGGCCAGCCATGCCCGTCTTTAAATTATAGTTACGGGATAAAAGTCGTAACTAGTTCAAACTATCACGATCCCAAATTTCATCCCCAGTGGTTCAGCGGTATATAAGCATGAAGAGGTAACAAACACACAGAGATATCCTGGATATACTCGTACATACAATTATTGTCAATTCGGTTTTGGCATGATTCTTGTATGAGGTAAAGAGGGATTATTTTATTTGAGTACACTTTATATGGTTGTTCGTGGAATTGTTACTGTTACAGTTGCCTTCGGCACTCACCGAAGTAGCCATTGTCTTGCAATGTTCTCGGCGGGCCTTGGGCTGGGTGAGCTGCGCGAGCAGCGCCCAGGCGCGCGCGCAGCGGCGATCCCACCGCAGTGCCTGCTCGGCGCAGGCCACCGCGCACGCCGACATCGCCACTTCGGCGTCAGCATCGCCGGCGCCGCCAAGTTTCCCAGCTGCGTTTTGACGCTGTAAGACATCGTGACCATAACCAGGTTAAGGTCTAGAAGAGTCGTGGAGGATTAGTGCTAACTTATAATTAAGAGAGGAGTCAGATTTAAAGACAGATTAGCATAAATCCAGGAGTAAATAAGTCTACTACCTACTACTCATTCACAGGACCTTTAGTTACGATTAAACATGCAATATAAGGCCTACAAAATTACAGGTAAGGCATTTTGTGATTTAAATACAGTAATAATTGTTGTGAATATATTTTTGTTGTTGTTCTTCGTGTCGTTGTTACCATGAGCCAGTCGTCGGCGAGGCCCATCCAAGCGTACGCGCTGGGCTGCCGGCGCAGCAGATCGACAAGCACACTGCGCGCGCGCTGCGGCTCTCGACCCGGCAGCGCGTTTAGTATGCTGTCGCAAAGAAACGGTTGTATGCTTCTTACCGTGAAATTGTCCTATGTCCTATCCAAAGACTGTTACTTAGTTGATGCGTTACTTAATTTTAATTTGTGACTTTTAGAAGATACGAGTAATATATTTTATATTCCGATGTCTTTTATTAAAAAAAGTAACTTAAGCATAAATTCAGTACCTGTATGCATTTACACAGTTGCCAGATTTTTCGAAGGATGTAGTAGCTGCATTAAATTGTTTCACTTTTTTTAAGCATTCCGCTTCCAAACTACGTAAATAGTTAACCTGTAACGTAAATTAATGACTAAGCTTTATGAGTTTTCTGCAGATATCCTCCATGCTACCGAATCACATAGTTATAATTTATAGAACTGGGCTTTTCATAAGAGAAGTAGAGTCGCGACTCTACCTCTATTATGCCTATTGTACATCAATCGAAGTACCTCTACGAGTACCTACTCTAATCATTCCGCAAAAGTTCTTCTTGAAAGGTACCCTTCACGTGTACCTAATTTTGTACCTCTTTGCATTTATAATAGTATAGACTGTGATATGTTGTTTCCTCCGCCTACTGGTTTGCTCAGCATATGGGACTTATATCCACTGTGTGTATGTTTAACACGTTGGTGGGCAGTAAGTGACGTCATCTGTCATAGACCATATGAAACAAAAACATACGTGATATACGGTGAACTAGCGAAAATTATTATTATTTTGGTACTTTTAATTAACGCTGGCAAACCCTCCCTTTTTTTGGGTGCACAGGGAGTACAGAGGAATTGTTTGAAAAAAAAAAATAAGTCACTGAGCCCACATTTTTTTTCTTTTTTTTTCCAACCCCACTACACCCGCGGCTTGCCAGCACGAAGATTATAGAAAAATGTTGTTCCAGCTGAAACCACATGACCGATTTGGTCGCTAGCTCATAGACTATGACGCCTGTAGGCGTACTGTCCGCCAGTGTTAAAAAGTATCTGTTCAATGTATTGACTATATTCTTTGATTTTATTTCTACATACCCTACAATTTTGTGGAATAAATACACAAAAGCTTAATGTTGAGTTTGAAATCATATCAGGTCACAACCCTGACATGACTTCTTTGGTCTGCAGGCGTCGATCTGCTATCACAATTTTAGACTTCGTTGTTTGGTGGTGGTATTTCATTGGATTGTATATGAGCGTTGTGGAGGCACAATAGGTGCATTCTAGTGTAGTGCGTTGCTGAGTCAGATAATAATAAGTATATAAGTATATTTTGGTATTTTAACTACCACATCCTATTTATTCATCTACTCAGTTTAAAACAATAAAATGTACCTTATATCATTACATTTAACACAAATCATATGTAAGTCCCAATACTTACATATGATTTGTGTTAAATGTACCGTCCGTATAACAAATAATTATGTGGACGAAAAATTAAATAGAAGATGAATGAATGGAACTGAATGAAGAATGAATCAATTTATAGTAACCTCCCCAAAGGTCTTAAGAGCGTCAGTCAGGTGACAGAGCGCGTTGTCTACGTCTTCCCGCAGTCGCGACGCCAGCGCCACGAGGTGCGCATGCGCCGGTGCCGCACCCTGGCTGGACAGCGCCCGTGCCAAGCACACCTCCGCCAGCTGGTAATTCAATTAGTACGATAAATATTATTGTCTTTATCAGTAGACGACAATATCACCAGGGGCGGCGCGTGCATACAAGCCGCATTTCAGCCGTTTTCCTTGGGATCATGAAGAAAAGGCATAGCTATATTCGCCCGTCCCGCGCCGCCACTGGTATCTCCGTTTATCCTCCTAGGGCCCATGGAGTCTACCTGTATTATCAATTACTATGACGAGATTAGTTTTATTTCAATGGTGATTTTTGTTGCATGTTGGGTTTTAGGACTTTCGGGAGGATAATGTTTAGAAAGAAGTACAAACCGGTATGGCTCGTAATCTCAATAAGAGATCAGCAGCTTCAATGAACTCATTCGTGGAAGGCAGGAGAGGTGTGGCATACCACCAGTCTCCAAGTTCCTTCCCCCAGCCTCGCTCAGACGCTAGGTCCTCTGCCAGGTTTTGATCTCGAATCCTTAAAAGAGTTAATTTTTAAAACATTTAGTTATCTGACGTAGTAGCTTTATGAAACCGATGGTTCAGGGTTCAATACCCAGTCCACAGATATCTGTTCCTGAGTTTGGGGGTTTTCTATATGTATATAGGTATATAGATTATATGACATGTATCGTTGACTGAGTACCCTCAACACAAGATTTCTTGAGCTTACCGTGGGACTGAGTCTGTTTTTTTTAAATAAGAGTTCCTGGTATCTTTTATTTATGCAGATTTCGGTGAATATAAGTCTTACATACATAACAAATATGTTGTTTTATTTCTGATCTACAAGATTATTGAATTATTGATTTAAAATAAGAGTACGGAACAACTCAAACAAATAATAAAACACCGGCGTGAGGCTATGATATTTTTTAAGGTATATTAAAGTACATTGCTCTAATATATTTCATATTAGTCTATAGCTCTAGTTAACACAGTAAATGCTTACTCATGAACGCATTTCTTGATTTTATCAGCCATCAAAAACTCCTGGCGCTCGATGTAGAAAGCTTGCGCAATGACCCAACCAGATGTCCAGAAAGGATACAAAGCTAAAATTGCCGCGAAAAAAAGCTCTGCGGATTCCGGGTCTTCTTGGTACAACATGCTGCCCTTTGAAAGTAGACTAAAAAATGTAAAATATCAAAGTTTAAAACCAACACGTTACACGAGACGAGAGACACGAGAAGGTGGATAAAAATATATTATAGATAAATTCATTGAAACTTACGTTAGCGGGTGCCTGGGATTTAGTAGCAGCGCCTCATTGATACACACTCTGGCAAGGTCAACATCCTGGTCCATCAGGCAAGTGGCCAGTTCCCGCCAGCTGTTATCGTTGTTTTGATTCTCGGTCACCAGCTAAATTAGCAAGGGAAAACATTGGAACGTATACATCGCCATGAAGTTTATAATGTTATAATTTTTTGTCGGTAGGGCACAATATCAGTATTTATTTGCATAGGTAATATAGAAAATAAGGGATTTTCCATACGAAATATATCTGTATGCCCGTCGGATTCAATAGTACCTGCAAATACAGCTCTGTGGCATGTGGAATGTCTTGTAATTGTCTAGCTTGCCTCGCGGCTCGCTGAGTATGATTCTGCTCCGGCTCACTTCCGAGCAGGGTCTTGGAGGCCTCACGGACCAGGCACGAGTGCACCATCATTAACATTTCCTAAAATTTTCATAATGGACTTATTAAATAATCTTATGGAACACCTAGTGTACAGAATTATTAAATTGATTATGATATGATACGCAGTCACGTCTCCTGATCTTGTGTCATGCCCTATTATATGAAAGTACGCAAGAGGCTCAACAATCCCCGCGACTGTAGAGTGTAGGTATGTACATCAATGCACACTCATGTTATAATGTCGGAACAGACGAACAAGGCAATAATAATAGAGTTACTGCTTACTTCGAAGGTCTTATCAGAGTACACGAAATCCTGCACAACCAAGTTGTTGTTGGTATAGATGGCTGCGTCCTGCCAGAAGGAGGTGACCAACTCGATGCGGGTGCGCGTCTTGCTTAGCTGACGGTTTAATGAGCAGAATTCTGTTACTCCTAGAATGAGATGGATTGCAAGAGATACTTCGTTACCCTTAGGTACATTTCCAAGTTACAACATACCTTGGTACAATGCCTGATGCTGTTTTAAGCTTAAGTTAGTTTAGTTATTGTAATCGATATTTAAATCGAAAGAAAAATAAAAAAAGTGACTCGCAGCGGGACTCGAACCCACAACCACTGTTTCACTAGCCCAGTGCACTACCAACTATGCTACACGAGTACCGCTTAGACTTGTAATTTTTTTCTATTTATCCCTCGTCGTATACGTCATTATGGGTGACGTGGAAACACATCTACCGCCAGCGTATTGAACACTTAACGGCATCAAAGTCTCAATTCATATTGAGAATTCATCGATAACAATATGCTACCCCTTTCTAAATGATTTTTTATTATGCAGAAACGTCTGCTAGCGAATATTTTCGATATTAAAATCGAAAGAAAAATAGAAAAAAATGATTTAAATATCGAAGATATTCGCTAGTAGACGTTTTTGCATAATAAAAAAATAGTTATTGTAATGTTTAGAAGTATATTTTATTTGAAAATAAAGCAGACGGACATACCATAGTGAGGTATTTTGCGCAGCGCTTCAGCAGCAGCGTCTACTGTATTGTGCCAGTCTGAGTTCTGCTGCCCTCGTCCGGTACACGCTGGAAAGACTACTATCTTCTCACCCAGCATCTTCTGAATTTCCGACCTTACATAAAATATTGTATCTTAATTACTAGCTTAAATAAATAACAAATATCTTTCTTTAGATTTCTCTTCACCATATTTGGTGGTGTCGTTATTTTTTTGTGCTTATATATATTTTTAGTAATGACTAAAACTAGATTTCTGATGACAGGAATGACAACTATATGTAAGTCAATCATCTGCACATATTGCAGGTATATTAGGTAGGTGGGTAGATTAGGCTCACTCAGGAATGACCGGCGGTATGGTCGCCTTGAGCAGGGGTCTGGCCAGCTTGACCTCAACGATTAGGAACGCGGGACCTTCATCGGCTCCCGTCGGCGGAGGCATCTGGGTTGTATTTGTCATTACACTGCCTGTTTCTCTGAAAAAAGGTATGAATAATTAATTTATTTATGTATGTATTGTGGTTCCTTAAAGTACTTAAGTATTAATAGGGGTACTAGCGGCGTGCAATTTTTAATCGGAAGGTAGATAGATCTAATCCCACATATATAGAAGAAATATATTTTTTAAGCCGCTTACTAATTCCAACAAAATATATTAGCTTATCTGTGCTCTTTCTGCCTCTCTCTTTTACTTTTCTCTGCCTTGTATGCACTTTGGCTTTTGCAATTAAGAAGAAACAACAATGATTAGTAACTACATAAACGTAACTGAAACTCTCTCTTCATATATACAAATAAATTAATGAAATTTTGCACGACACAGTGTCTAATGGTAGTAATGGTATTATTAAAAAATATGTGTTTGCATCCAATATAATTTAGTTTTTCTTTTTTTTTTACGAAAATCGATTCTTTTGGTTGACCTTACATTTTTAATACGATAATTGGCCAACCAAACGCGAATAACTCGGGGGAAAGATATTATTATGGTGATATGGAACAATTTTCGTGTGAATGCCGTGTGAATGCCGTGTGATGCCGGCTAACTAGAATAGCACCACCCCTATCTCCTCCCGCGGGTATCGTAAGAGGCGACAAAGGGAAAAATCTTACGGACGGACAGCAGCGTCCGTCGAAACCTAATCTACCTCTACTGCGTTCGCCAACCCGCCTGTCAAGCGAGGCGCCTATGGCGACTACCCCCAAGATGATACACAAGTCATATTTGTGGGAGGCTTATGTCCAACAGTGGACTGCATACGGCTGAAATGTATGTATGTATGGAACAGTTTTCGACTGAAAAACGCAAATTCTATATTTGTATTCAATCTTTCGTGAGACATATTAATTAACGATTAACACGGTTCTACTTATGTTTATTTAGTCACCCGCGTGACATGTTTCGGAGAACATAGGCCTTTTTTCAAGCACTAAGAGTGCTGAGTGTCCGTTTGGTTCGCCGATCGCGTCGTCGGCCCGTCGCGCTGGTGACTAAATAAACGTGATTAGAACCGTGTTAATGGTTACGCAAATTCTATAATAATATATTAGTTTATATAATAGAGAATGTATAAATGATACACGACTCACTTGACTCCACCGTGACCGACGGACGCCGTGGCCGTGGTAGAGCGCGGCGTCCTCACGTAGCAGGCTAGCAGCGGCTCGCAGCCGCACTTGTCCAACATCACGGCGCCATCCATCCATTGCAGAGGAACCGCGAGCCGTACAGTGGTCTCTTCAAAATTAATTATACTGTCATGGCTTCATTTTTTTTTTTAATAAATAACTTAGGTCGCCAGGTCGTAATAGTTCTCTTTTACCTCAGAAATGCATGCAGCATGTGAAGTTATCTGACAACTATTACTTAAAGTGGGATACCATGTATATTAGTTTGATGTTTGTTTGTTTGATGCTTGCAACAGTGCCGAAATATCGGAAACTCATTCCAAACATTCACATGTAATGTAATGCATGTAATGCATATAAATAAAGATAAAGTAATTTTTTGCCCATTTAAAAATATTTTAACCGAGTCCAAAAAAAGGAGGAGGTTCTCAATTCGGTTCTAGGTATGTACTTTTTATTTAAATATAGCTAGTTAATACAATTTTTTGAGCAAGGATTGTACGATAAACGGTAAAAAGCATTAATATGAACTTGGATTGTCACGGTGCAGTGGTGAAAAAGGAAAGTTGACTTGCCTAGAAAATATTTCGGGGTAAAAAAAAAACAGAGTTAATAATAAGTTAAACTTGAGTCCACACAAGTCAATTACCGCCAGCTTTACCTACTTTCCTGTAGTTCAACAGTTTTCCTTAGGTTCATGAAGAAACACAACACATTTTTTTTTATCACGGATGTATTGCGACATAGCAATTAGCTTACAATGTGATAGAAATGATAGAAATACCTCCTGGATACAAAAGTTGGAACAAATCTAGAAAGCCCATGAAGCTGGAACCGCTGTCCTCTTTCGAGATGTGGAATTCCACCGGCCACTGGTACCGGCGCAAGTGGCTCTGGAGTAGCTCCTCGTCACCGGCCATAAGCAAGGTACGGTGGAATGAAGCCCAAACCACGGTATCTGGAAGAAAATGTTAACAAAATCGGGCTGCTCTTTAATTATATAAGTACTCATATCTTGTCATAGGAGTATGATTTAACTAGTTTAAAAAGCTGGAGATTATAATTCGTACCATACACAAGTTTAATTATATGAGTTACTACAATCTAATGTAAAGTTAGTATATTAGTTACATACATATACAGAGTGTTTGGTACATCGTTTGCCAAATTAAAATTGCGGATGTGTGGAGTCGCTTTCTATCTATACACGCCCTCTAAATATATCTGGGGCCCACATGTATTATTTTTTTGCCCTTTGAAAAATCCTATCCTAATAGTTTAAACTTAAATTATAAAAAAATAAGTGGTAGAGAAATGATGGCTGTTTATTGTATTTATCAAAAATACTGTAGGTGGCGGCACGGACACCGGACGATGATCGTCAGATACCTATTTACTTACTACTTTGGTTCTTCTGATTCAAGTAATTATTTAAATTTATGTTTTCATTATTTTGAATATCATCTAGACTGAAGGAGACTTTTTCGTCACACTTTCTAAACGCATTAGTCAGCGAGTTGCTTTCCCACCTGGGGTAAAAACCGTTAATAGAAAATCTTTTCCTGTATGGCATGCTTTGCTTAAACGTTTCGATGCCCGAAGTCTGCAAGAAAGTATAAATAAAATATCTTAGATGTTTTATTTTCTATACAGGCATAGAAAGAGTTTAGGAGAGCTTAAGAGGTGCGAATCGCGTGGCTCCCGCAGTGAGACATTATGTTCATTCTACAAATGGAAGCTTTTTTTTAAAATAATTCATTACTATGGCAACTTGTTAGTAATAATTAATAATACGTCGCGCTAGTGTCATTATGATATTATCTACATAATAATATATCAGTTTTACGATTTCCACTCACATTTTCATCACTGAATCTAATTTTGGAGGCAGCAACATACTCTAAAGATTCATCATAAGGAGCAATAATGTTATAAGCAGCGACTATAGTCATTTTCATAATGTTGGCAGCGTCTAGAATTACGTGGTGGCTCTTATTTTCTGGGTTTCGAACCATTTGGATCTCCATCTGGATCAAGGGTAGGTTATCCCAGCTGGTCAGTTGCAGTATAGTGGGCTCGATCATGGGCTCCATGCGTTTTGAAATACACATGACCTTTTCACCTGATAATTGAAATTAAGACTTTTAAAAGAAAGTAAGCAAGACCAGACCATGTTGTAGGTACTCGTAGCTCGACAGGAAAGAAATTTCATATGTTGATATGAAATTGTATTGTGCTTCATATAAAACTATTTACAACGTATAGCTACAGACACTAGACACCAATCTACCTATATAGTAAAGTATTTTATTAATATTTTTGTTGTCACCTTACCTTGAAACAGTGGCAAAATATCAATGTTACAGCAATATGGCGTACATTCAGATTCATCAGCGAACTGTATTTGTACTGAAATCACGTTGTAATTAAATATACGCATACAAAAGATAATATGGTCGGTATGCCGGTAATCGAGATACTTAGTGATAGAAAGAATGATGTCATTCGATATAGGATCGCACTGGACCGTTGGTCGTTGGCATGTTAAAGGTTTTCCAGTGGCCACCACGTACCGAAAGGCGCAGCGAGGGTAGACCACCGCACACAAAACCGGTCATTGTGGGTCGCTTTGGGGGAGTCCTCTGTCCAGCAGTGGACGTCCTGTAACTGATATGTTGACAAAGAGAAAGAACTAAATATTAATTCTTGTAATTTATTGTAGCAGTCATGTTTGATTACAGAAATAGATTTAGCAAACTGTACGTGTACGTACCAATTAATGGGTTGTCTGCAAATAGACACATTTTCGGGTAGTCGGAAGGGTCAAAACTCATTATGCCACTAATAACATTAGTATTCGACTGGTCTTCCTCTTCTCCTGCTCCTATCGGAGTAATAGTCTCATTGATCAGTAGTTGGTCAAAAAACGTGACTTTTATAGTACGAGGTATCCGGTCCTGGCTCGTGAGGCGAAGGCTTTTGATGACAATTACCAGGTCATCCAGTGGAGGAAGAACAATTTCCTCTTTTAGTTGAGTTATGTTAGACTGTGATTTAAGATAATTCTGTAACAAATTGCAGATTCATGAATGAGTTCATGAATGATAGCAACTGACAAATAAAATTCAGTATGCGCGATATAATCCATTTTAGTTGTTTTGTTTCTGTAACACTTAGTATATAGGGTATTATTATTTCTTGTTTCACATTGTATACTATCTTTACTTACCTTTACCCTCTTCATTTTAAGTAATTCATTGAAATATCCAATAAATTTTTTTTATGCTGTTATTTACTGCATTTTTAATCAACCTGACATCTAATCGTGCATGTAAATGTCAATCTTATTGTTGTCCTTATATCAAATAATATAATATAATCACTATTATCAAATTTGGACTAAAAAGTATTTACCGTGTCTCTGACCTTTTTCTGGAACTGGATGTAATTTTTTTGTTTGAAAACCATCCGTAGGCCGTGTTAATTTGTAAGAGAAATAATTGTCACAACTGAAGACAGTTGTAACAATGTTATTTATATACGTTATAAATTGAAGGTTTTGAATATAAAAAAGGTTTGTTAATAAAAAACATATTTTACTTTATTACAATATATTTACTATAATTGTGTACATAATTCTTTATAAAACGTATTAAAATGCATATATGTATGTAAAAATGATTTAATATTTTGTATATTAATTGATACTTAGAATTAAAATAAATTATTCTTATAACTAACTTATAAACGCTAATATTATTAATAATTGAAACATCAAAATAATAGGTGTAGCGTATACCATACTTCGCATTTGTAAATACAAAAACTAGCTGTTTGGCATTGATAAAATAAGTCTGTGGATACAAAAATATATTATACCTATTTCGTTAAATGATGCATCAGGTATTTTATTTATTTAAAAATGTTAGCACGGTGCGGCGGGTGCGAGGTTGAAATAGGATGGAATCTGTCTGGGCACCGCAAACCACGTCGTTAGTACACCTGTTTGCCTCTCTGTTGCTCGAATAGGCAAGAAAAATAGACACACATTTACTTAATATCAAATTACGAGGTACGCGGTAGCTCGAAAATATACCAAAAACAACATCGCAGATTTTTACCTTTTTCGCCCCCACTTACCTATATCTCATAATATATATTACACTAATTTTTAATACTGTACATTTGTACTCAAAGGAACATCCTAATACTTAATTACGCCGTAATTACATCCAGGTACAATAAGAACTAGTTGACTGGTAAAACAGAATTAATAATAATACAATATTCACATTTATAATTATAGTCATCAGGGATACGGATTTGTTAGAAGATATATTAAGCCAAATGTCATTTATTGGAGAATAATCATTTTATATAGTTAGGTACGATTTAATTTTAAGAGGTAATGTAGTGACGGTGTACAACTAATCGCTATAACTTGCTGTTTTGTTAGTCAACTAGTCAGAGCCCTGAGTGTAAGTTTATAACGTAACTTTACGTCACGAACGCGTTTGCGTTTCCCATATAAATAACATTATCACTTACGCGTTCGTAAACGTTTTTTTTACGTCAAAAGAAACTTACACTAGAGCCTCAGTCCGCAGTAGTTGTGTCAGAGCGGTCATTTAGTGCCCATGGCTATGATGACTTTGTAGTGGCACTTGATGGACTCGTGCTGGTTGTTGTTGGCGTCCATCATGTGCATGTCGCGCACGACCTGCAGGTAGTCGCTCAGGTACTCCGGCCACAGCTCCTCAGGAATCTTGAACGGAGTCACGGCCTTGACGGCTTCTGGAATAGAAAAACATAAGTCTTAAACTGTGGTATAATTACAACTCTAAAACCATATTAAATATCATTACTATGGTTTACATTCCTCATATCTAACCTTCCTCATATTATATTTTATTTAAACGGAAAATAAACAGCTTACAGTAATACAATATAATATAAACGAATTGCGTAATTAAAACACGAGCCCAAATAGTTTCCACTGCTGAAATAAAGCACTATTGCTAAAAAAATATCATTCCTCCTATTATTTCAGTTTTAACTAAAGTTTTATTTTACAACAGACTTTCATATAAAACATATTCTAAAAACTATTCAAGGCTTTATGACTGAGGCAAAGCGTAAACTGGGAAACATCTCCATTAGTAGGAAACTGAACTGATTTCTATGTAGACCAGTGGCGGCTTCTTAGAATTTTTCTTGGGCAAGCCGTAACCATGGCTATCCTTTTCTGCGGGAGCCTACAGAAAACCGCGCAAGTATATACAAATTAGACAAATCGGTAGGAATTGGCTTCTATGGACTCGCCGCCGCTGATGTAGACATACTTGTTAGAGCTATGATTAAATTGATGGTCAGAATACGTCTACTAACTGTGCCTAAATAATGCGAGGTTAGATCTGTTGGGTTTCCTGTTTGTGCCAGCCTTTGAGGAATAGGAACTCTATTCATGTCATAGCCCAGGTGACCTCTCTTTATTGAATAAGGACCAATACTTAACAGCAAATTTGTTGATCAGGAAATAAATTGTCAATGGCGACTAATCGCCTAATATATGCAATTGGGCGTCTATAGAGGGCAAAGGGTGTACGATAAAATCTTCTCCTTAATGCTGTATTCTGCTTAGAATTGCGATTGTAAACTAGTTAGTTGTTAAAGTGTACATAATATAATGGATGGAACCTGTCAATACAAAATCACGTTCCCGGTAATGTGGGCATATACGCACTAATGCCATCTATCGCGAATAACCAGTTCACAGCACTTCTCGGTTGTTTATTAGTTGTTGCTAGTGAACAATGCAAAAGATGACGATTAATTTTACCAACAGGAAAAGCTTAGTTTTTCAAGGCTTTTTGTAAAGTTCAGCTAGCATTTAAAAAAAATTAAAACTTGACTGTACAACAGAATGCTAATTTTGTTGCCACACAATACGAGCTAAACATATGTATAGGTATTGTTGGGTCGTGGCATTAAAGTAATAGTTGGGCCCTTTTATTGAAAGTTGTAGACTCAACATTTTTTATTTGGATTTTTTTGTGTGGTTTCTACTCAGATCATGAGTTCTTTCGAGCCTGATAGAAGAAAAAATACGTCCAATTTTTTCATAATTTTATATTACTCCTGTTCCGTTACAGCAATATGGAATATATGAAAAATAGTAATACACGAGCCCACATTTTTTCTCCTATCAGGCTCAAACGAACTACTTTGACTTTGAGTAGAAACCACACAAAAAAAAAAAAACAAATTTAAAGTAAAAGGTTAAGTATACAACTTTAAATAAAATAGCCCAGTTATGTAGTGATAAATACATACTTTTACAATTATCCAGGCTTTTGAATGTGAAAAACTTCTCCTGGTGTCGAACTTCGACGTTCTTGAAACCGATCCGCGTCATAAGAGCTTTGACCTCGTTCTCGGGATCCTGAAAATTTAATTAATATATTAATGATATATATTTACTCCTCAATAAATCAATCTATCTTTTAATTGCGTTAGAATATGTAATATATGTAAACGAGACCACTAGAACAATATGATATAAGTGATATAACCCTTAGGTAGTTACAACATCAAGCGGCCCGCGATCCTACAAAATAACTTCAATTGAATTTGTCATCATTCTTGCCAAGTTCAATTTTAATTTATACGTTTTTTTACACTGCCCATTTTCGTAAGTACTTTACCGGACCGGAGAAAGATCGGATATTTAAAAACACAAATAAATGCATTACGGTATGGCAGCCGTTGGAATTCCGGTTGCATAAGTAAGTTACCTACCTAAGGAAGATAGGTACAAGTAAGTTACCTAAAAATAGCTAGTTAAGTCTTATTTTTTTTAAGTTTTAATGATATGATACCCATATATAGAATGACTGACTTGTGTAGTAAATCCGAACTCCTTTAGAATTACCTGAGAGTCGTGGTAGGGAGAGATGAAGCTGTCGACGTGGTTCAAGTAGGCGCTCCAGCGGTCGCGGCGCGCCAGCACCCGGCACACGTCGTAAATGGGCATGTGGCCCAAGAAGAGCAGCAGGCAGCTGCCGCCCTCATCCAGGAGCCGGTATATGTTACTGAACGCCGCCCTGGTTACAAAAAAATGAACCCATTTTATATTCTGTCACAAAAAATACGTCTCTTTATATCCTCCGTTTTGTTTTCGTGTTTTATTCTTCTAACTTTGGTATTTTCGGATTGTATAATTATGATGGCGATGGTAGGTATGTAGTGGCCTAAGGTACCTGACATGGTGTAGGAAATAAAGGCCCCTAAGCAAATCAGATTTAAGAAAATTCAAACTAAATTAAACAGACTACATTACTATGCCACGTGGCGAATTTTTGTTTTAGTTTAGTTAAATTTGTTGTATTTTAATTGTTATTAATATAAGTTTAGTTTATAAGGTTTATTATATTGTAATTTAAATTTATTAAATAAAGGAAAGGTTAACTCTATTAAGAAATAAATTAAACAGATATAATTATAATTCTTATGCAACAAATTGGTATTATTTAAAACATTTTATAAGTTAAGATCGGCTGAACCGATTTGGATGAGTCTCCTGAGTATGAAAATATCAAAAAAATATAGAAATAATGAATTACACGGTACGAGGCTCGTGGGTAGAATTTTCATAACAAGTTAATTGGTGTGTAAGTTTTTAACGTAACAAAATGTTATCATCGCGTTAGAGTTACCCATATAAATAACATTATCACTTACGCTTCGAGACTTTTTTTGACGTCATAAGAAACCTACACTAGAGCCTCAGGTATAGACATCAAAACGTAATACTTTAAGATCAAGACGACATGTGATGTAATTACTAGACGAAGTAGACGATGATATGTTTAAAAATATGTAGATTCTAGTATTATGGCATAGAAAACGCACACATGAACAAATATTTGTAATAAAATATCAAATAAATGCTGACCGAGGGTCGAATCCGAGACTCCTGTACTGTAAGCAGGGTTACTAGTGATTAGGATAGTAGGCCAATGAATATGTGACGTATGAGATACATAGTGGACGTTTTGGTGTTATTTAGGAATTTATATTTAGACAAATTTATTGTTTTGTTGGAGTGATAGATGACTGTGTAATATTTAGCAGTAATCAAAATATTTGTATGTTAATTTGTTATGATATTTTTTTATGACCGATAACACCAAAATACTGAGTTTCCGCAACGATCCCTAAGAACTTTAAGAACCTTTTAGACTAACCTTTACGAATTAAATAATTAGTCCATTATTTGATAGACTCACTGTGTAGATTAAACAGGAATATATTCTTGTATACCGAAAGATATTTAAGTTCGAGATTTCACTAACTACAATCATTTAACGTAATTTAAAATTACTTTTAAATTTTAAGTCGGTGCATTTGATTGTTAGTATTTTTTTCTATAGATATAAAGTTAGAGCTGATAGATATTAATGGTGGTCAAAAATATTGACTTACTTTTGCTTTTTAATCCAGTGCAGCGTAAAGAAGGAGAAGGCGTGGTCGAAGCGGCCGCCCAGCTCCGCGGGCAGCCGACCCTGGATGTCCAGGTGGACGAACACCGCCCGCTCCCCCGCATAGTGCTCGTTCGCATAATTCACCATTCTCTCACTTAAATCTCCGCCAACCAGCGCGTCAACGTCTTCTGGAAGAAACGGCTTCAGTATCTCGGTGGTCGTACTTCCATCCCCGCAACCTATGTCAATGATTTTAGCGCCGTATTTTTTCCATTTTATTTTAGCCGCAAACTCTTCTAGGCACTCTAATGTGTCCTTCTTTTGTAATGCGTTGTTTTTCGTGTATAATTCGGCGTTATTCATTTTTGTGTGTTTATTTGCGTGGTAGGGCAGGGACGCGTGGCGTGCGCCGGTCGACCGTGCTTGGTGCGGTTTCGGCGAGAGTCTCGGCGCAGGCGCGGCGTATGTATTTATATAGTGCTATGTTACTCAGTGCCCTCATCCACTCCTACGAAATCGGCTTGGGCGCATTTCCTCTTATCAGTACACGCATGTGAGGTTCGGCGGGTACTTACACAGATCACTTTTCTTCGTTACATCACGTGTACTTCTCTTTTTCTATGAGACAAAAAAGAGCACTTGAGAGATCATCTGTACTGCTCTCGCCATAATTTAGTCTTAGGTTTAGTTAATTTATAAATAAATAAATAATTAAAATTACATAAAATCCTTAAACAAATTGACTGAGTCCCACTGTAAGTCAAGACTTGTGTTGTGGGTACTTAGGCAACGGCAGGATATATTTAATATACAGATACTTAAATACATAAGAAACCCATGACTCAGGAACAAATATCTGTGCCCATCACACAAATACATAAATGCCCTTACTGTGTTTTGAACTCAGGACCATCAGCTACATAGGCAGGGTCTCTACCAAGATGTTGTTTTTAATGTATTTATAACACAAAATGTGTATTTACCTAGTTTACCTCACCAGCTCAGAAAACCCTCAATCGTATTATGTGGTATTATAAAAATAAATTTAAATTTGGAAAAGCTGCAGTTAATTCACATTCGGGAATGATACTTGACATTTTAACGGAGTTTAAGTGACCCTTGATAAATAACTTAACTTTATACTAATAACTAATTAAATAAAATACATTTTATAATATTATAATACTTTAAGAATACGAGATTTAGTTTTATGAAATTATTGTTGTTCGTAATCTCTCCGTAACCTACTCTCTTGAACAAGAAATCATTATTTTCGTTAGAACAATTTTTCATATTCGTAGCACATAAGTTGAGTCAATGCAAAATCCTGACGCAAGAAACGCATTGGTTCTGTTTTTGTTTGTGTAGGAATTAGTAGTGTTCCTAATATTTAGTAAAGAAGAATTCACTTTTCACACTGTAAAAAAATTACTATTTTTATATTTTATATTAAGGATAAAAACTTTTTGAAAAAGAGAATAGTAAACTGTATGTCGAAACCTGATGGTTTGGTGCTACTAATGTAGCACAACAGAAATTGCATTTAATTTTGTATTATATTCTAACTGTGTCTTATATTCTAACCTATTCGATTCTATTCTAATTTAATTGTATTTTAAAGTGCATTTTGTAGATGCATTCAAATACTTAATGAAAGTACTTACTTAATCTAATATGGATTTTGTTAACAGCTCTTATAAATTTAACAAATATCTAGTTAACAAGTACCTAGTCATACGTAAATTGTTTTTTATTAAGCAGAAACGTCTGCTAGCCAATATCATCGATATTATCCAGTGGTTGTGGGTTCGAATCCCGCTACGAGTAAATTTTTTATATTTTTCTTTCGATTTAATATCGAAGTCATTCATCAGTTGACCCAACTGACTGCATACTTTACTTTTGTCCATTGATTGATATTTAGGGAACTTTTGGATTTTTTTAAATTCATTATCTAGTTTATTGAAGCAATTCAAGCTGACGAGCACAAGGCACCCATTTTTATTAATTTTGTCTCTGGACCTATACGTCCTTTTAAAATACACCTTGCCAAAATACACCATTTTCGCACCCAGTCGCATGTTTTATATTAACGACCGATTGTGCGAAATATTGTACATTTAAATAAATTACTTTTTGGATAAATCCAGTCTTAAACGTAAAACATAATATAGATGTAGATATTTTATCTTTTTCGTGTATTTATTTGCATAGCATGCGATTTTATAAATGTGTTTCATATATTTTAGACTTACGAATGATACAATATAAGGTTTGTAAGTAATAGTGTGACCTGTAGCGAATCTACTGCGAACATCGGAATCCGAAAATTTCGAGCACCTTTCTCTTTTACTCCAATCAAGACGTCATTGGAGTAACTGTGACGATCGCTCGAATTTAACGAATATCGATTTTCACAGTAGCGCTCATGTCCCGTGTAAGGTTAGATCGGGCCCAATTATTCAGTGAACCAGCTCGTTCCAAAATTGTCCGGTCTTAACTCAACGCCCAACGTACCTTTTAGTTTTTTCATCGGTCTGCAGTGTGCATGTGTTATGTTATACCAACACTATGTAAATCATCCGTAAACATTAGGATCGTGGGCAGTATATGTATATGTAAAAAAATGCTGGAAACTGCGCACTATGTGGATAAAATTTAAAACAATAAGTAAAAATACTTATGTTTTCTCCTTTTCTTATTCTACATCATTGATTGTCTGACTACGGATTTTTTTTCTATAAACTTTTCATGTTATTAGTACTTTAGACATCCAAGTTTTAACTTTCTGTCCAGGAAAAGTGCCAGGCCAGAAAAGCAGTCATAAACCTTTTTAAAACAGAGTCAAATTTATACTTTATTACACCTCGAGCTACTTGGGTTAAAATTAACCACTAAGCTGAACTTTTTTGCCACTATTGAGGCCAAAGCGAGATCCGTTGCTAAAAAACTTGGGGTCTTACACAGGTTGAAGCGGTACTTCACGCCGGAACAGCTTCTAACACTTTACCAACTCAGGTTCAATGGTGTATTGGAGTACTGCAGCACTACGGCGAACAACGATATTCGTAAATTTCGGACGATTGTCTCTGTCACTCTCATGACAACTTAATTGGAGTAAAAGAGAAAGATGCCCGAAATATACGAACTTCGATGTTCGCGGTACCACTCCTGTTGCCACCTTTGAGACGGGTCTACCAAAGTATCAGCTGTGGATTCAATAGAACACCGAGCTCGTAGACTCATTGGCGAGCTAAGCGGACCCCAGGCTTATGGGAGCCTGGGGTCCGCTTAGCAACTAATCCCAGGATTCGGCGTAGGTACTAGTTTTACGAAAGCGACTGCCATCTAACCGTCCCAACCCAGAGGGTAAACTAGGCCTTATTCTGATTAGTCCGGTTTCCTCACGATGTTTTCCTTCACCGAAAAGCTACTGATAAATATCAAATGATTTTCGTACATAAGTTCCGAAAAACCCTTATCGGTACGAGCCGGGGTTCAAACCTTGGATTGCAAGGCCACCAGCGCTCGAAATTTTATCAGGGCTCATGTGAGCGCTTGGCAACTTAACCCAAGATTTGGCGTAGGCGCTAGTTTTCCGAAATTAACTGCCATCTGACCTTCCAACTCACAGGGTAAACTAGGCCTTATTGGGATTAGTCCGGTTTCCTTACGTTATTTTCCTTTACCGAAAAGCGATTGGTCAATATCGAATGGTACGAAATCGTACATAAGCTCCGAAAATCTCATTGGTACAAGCCGAGGTTCTACTATTTTGGGTAAATTAACTAACTTATTGCCATTTTCACTTATTGCCATTAGTTCTTCTATACCATTCTTTAAATACTAATTAGTTTCAAACCGTAGCCTTTAAATGCAGTATAGTTGCCGTGGTCGCTTTCAGCGCATTTCATGATAGGTCGTCTACCAATCAAGTAAATTGAACATGAAAAACATTTTTGTTAACAAATTACTATAATCCCCTGGCGCTTGGAACTGGATAACATGAACTATACAGTTATACAAATATGCATATAGTTATACATTATTATTTTACTTTTATATTTTTAGTTAATCTTGTAATAAAATGTTTAATATGTTTCTTTTGAGACTTCGCATAATTATGTACTTTATGATTTGATGTATCACTGTTTTGAAAAAATAAATCCCGCCGTAGTTTATTGCCGGTATCTTCTCGGGTCAGAGTGTAAAGTTGGAACCGGTGGTAGATTTTTCTTTGACGTTCAAAAGTGCATGTAATGTGCCTAAATTGAAAAATATGGATCTTTTATATAGTTGATCTATATTACTTGTATATAGCAAAATAAAGGTTAAACATGCAATAATTAGCTGTAACTAACTATTAATACTGCTGTTCTACTCAGTACTTTTGGCAGATGTGAATGAATCCATTCACCAAACGACAATCGATTTTGAGTTTTGCTTGATGTTTTATTCATAACAATCATTGTCAGAGACTATTTTAAAACCGACTCATTGTTTTATTTAAAGCCTATATGATGTCCCACTGCTGCAAAGTTGGAAGAGTTTGAAGAGGGCCTCCCCTCTTCAACTTCCACTCGTCCCAGTTCCATTGGTGATTTGGACCTTAAGCCCATCATGCTGGTTCAGTGCGGGTTGGTGGGTCGTCAGAGCCTCGTTTGCTATTTGTCAGGGTGCACCACATGCAGGTGAGGTTGACTTTGGGTCTCCCTACGTGGTGATAATTGCGTGGTTTTATTCCATTAAGTGTTCGTTTCCCATACATTTGTTTAAGAACTGACCTCTTATGAGTGGAGAAATTTTCATGCATCTCTATCCAGGGCCTCTTCCTTGACATCCTGATACGACAGGGCGTTTACTTTTTCTTTTATTTGTATGGTCAATATATGTTCTTGTGGGTGTCCCTATGTTTCTATTCCATGCTACCTTTCTTTCTAAAATAATCTTGATGTAATCGTCATTGATTACCGAATGAGAATAGCATTTCCTCCCGCGGGAGTCGTAAGAGGTGCCAGAGGGTAAAACCTGATGGATGGGCAGCACTCACACACATTTATGCCAAGCGTGGCGACTATGGCAACTCCTCCCCAAGGTGATACAGGTCACATGTGGGGGAGGCCTATGTCCAGCAGTGGACGTTTGAAATGATGATGATGATAAATCGTCATTGATTGTGCATAAGCAAATATTGCCCATTATGGATGTATCTTCGTAGTAAACAAGATATTAAACTAAGTTACTTAGTATTTCATTATACATTCAGTATTATACCTAAAATTAAAAATAATATAATAAAAGAAACTATAGTGTTAAGTAACTCCACCTTAATTCAGATATTGGGTAATATTCTAAAATAACATAAAGTGAATGCAAAAAAAAATCCTTCATGTATTGCTGCGTTTTGCCACAGTTTTGTTTTCATGTAATATGTGTAGATGAGTACAGTAAGTTAATTCTTCATTATTATCTGAAATTATTATTATTATCTGAATGTAGAAAGTTTACATAGATACGAAAATCAAGCATTCTGCGGAGCGGGACTACCGAAACCCCCTAAAGGTTACATAGGTACATAAGTCATAAATCTTTATTGATCACAATTATAAAAGTACAGAGAGCAAGGGTAAAGGGGTTAATTAAATCTCAGAGGCGAACTTATCTTTTTAAGGGATCTCTTTTCAGCAAATCTAATTAGGAGGATTTTTGATACAAAAAAGTAGACTCATTGTCTGTACTTAACAAGAAAAACTTCTGGAAGATATATATATGCTTGTTAGATATTTATTAAATAAATTACGGAAATGAAAGTCGTTCGAATAACGAACAAATGTAAAACAATCAAAATATTTTTGTTGTTAACTACGAATATATATATATATATATTTTGTTAAATAAATACTAGACCACAGGACGTATGATTTTTACCAGTCATTCCAATTTACTGTCTAAGAAGAAATGCACGAGTTACTGTAAAACAAGTTAAATCGATATTTGTATGTACCTGTCATCACCAGAAATAAAAATAGTATGATTCTAAATAGGTGCAACATATAGCGCGATAAGACCACCCATTGTTTAACCTCGACATTTAATTTTAGTTTGTGATTTGTATTGTTCTATTTTATCGAGGTGTGCAAGATACTCAAGTATTGAATTTTAGCGAATATGACAGTAGCTGACAAAAATATAAAAATTACAATAAAATACAAGTATTACAATACAAATAGAATACAAGAGTTATTTTTAATAAAACATAAGGCAAACATGGTAATTCAAACTAATCACATATTAAACTAGATTCAACTACGTGTTTAAGGCCTAGTGTCGTCTATTTTTAGATTTTAGAACAAATCTATGTAGCAATAGATCCGTCCTAAAACGTGCCTATTGTTATACAGTTTCCTCATCAGGAACAATATGTAAATATTTAGTATTATCTGTTATCTGCATCATAGTACAAAACACATGTTTCTAATAGTACGGGAGCGGTGAACATTTATAAATAATAGTATTTATAGATAAATAATAGTTTGCTGAAGAGTAAATGCGGCAAACTTCGGCGAATATATCCAGTTAATTTTATAGGTATATTAAAAAAATAAACATAAGCATTAGTATGCAGATACTTAGTACAAATGTTATAGGATTGATTAACGGCTTTTATATATAAATATATGTCAGCTGAAATATCGTTTGTTGGTAATGATTGGTGCTCCTGGTTTAACAATAATTTTCCTGTACTACGATCAGTAGCTAGGCGATTTTCCCCAGCTTCATTGTCAAATAACATATAACTATCGCAGTCTTCGATCTCCATCGTGCCTGTTTGTGCGTTCATTCTTTTGTTGGCAAAATAGTAAATCAATGGCCTTCATCTTCGTTCCATCGGCGTCACACCGGCGCCAACGTGGATAACGTGGTCTCCACACGTTAAAACGACACATATATTCTAAGTCTAAAGGTCTTATGCTTACTACTTGGTTACACGGTGCTTTGCTTTTTTTGTCCTAGCTAATATGGTAGCACATTGCGAGTTGCACAATACCTACTAAGCTACTCATATTTGACAGGGCGCGTTTACATAAGTAAACAACGGGACTATCACATCGTGTACAATAAATTCTCTATGCCCTATGCAGATTAGAAGTAAAGGGAATATAAGAAGTTATGCTAAGTTCCTTTTTAATCTATCTTTAACCTTCGATCCTATCTCATCCTACGGGTGTCGTAAGAAGCGAAAAAGAGGAAAATCGACGGAGAAACTGCAGCGTGTCGAAACCGACTTACTTACTTAGCCACTACGTTCGACAACCCGCCCGCCTAGCGTAGGGCTTGCTATAGTCAACATAGCAAGCCCCAAGTTAATACAAGTCATATTTAAGGGAGGCGGATGTCCAGCAGTGGACCTCTTACGGCTGGACGTAGGTATAGTAGGTACAGATATGTCAATTCAAATATGATTTATAATAAACCAACCAAGCGCATGTCGGGCCATGCTCAGTATAGGGTTCCGTAGTTTATGATCAAGGCCTAAATAAATTCCGAGTCTTTATTGAGTTGTACTTTCATGATATACAGTTTTTGGACTTGATGGGGTTCAAAAGTTAGAGGGCTTCATGCGATCACATTTTTTTACTTCCAGAGCAATTAGTTCCTAAAACTATCACTTTATCATTTTTTTTAAGGTTACCCCATATTCTTTTTCAAATACCTATCTAACGACACCTGAGACTTTAAGGATGAAATTTTTTTGGAGCATTTCTCTAAAACTGCCACTAGGGGAGGCACTACAATTTGTTTCCAATTCTTAATTGACCAGTTTGTCCGCGTGATTGATTTACAAATTCATACCAAATAACAGCTCTCTAGGACTAACGGTCTCTGAGCAAAGCCAGGGACTGACAAACAGACGAAACTATAAGGGTTCCTAATTGACTACGGAATAATAATAATAATAACCCTTCTGTGTTTGACATAATTTTTATTTTGTGATATCGTCACGACGGAAAATAATTCCGAAGTTAGGTATTTAAATGTACTTTTAATAGTTTTTGTCTTCATTTTACTGAGGTACCTACATGTTTGTAATTAAGAAACAGTATCAACTATTAATACTGGAAACTTCATTATTTTTAATTTCACAATAATAAGTGCAGATTTTTTAAAATCAATTTTTTAAACGATTTTGCGGCACGTTCGTCTATTATGTAATTAACGCTATTACGCAGTGTTTATCTTTCACTCCCGTTCAGAAACACTTCTATATTATAATGAATTTAACTGTTGTTACTCTCTTAAAGTTAGTTTTTATTTTTGTGTAATTATATATAATGTTAAGTACTTGTATACGTAAGATAATGCTTGTAAATTTCAACAATATGTACCTAATATATTTAATATATTATAGTCACATTGTGATAGAAGTAAATGCATTTAGATGGCCAAATCAAGTAAAACAAGTAATTAAATTATAAGGTAGTTTTGCCTTCTTTTCTTTCTTTCTTTCTACGAAATTTTCCAAACTTTTGCTTGTTTAAATGACACTTGGTGATGGGGACATTCTACCTCAGACTACTTTTCTGGCCAACCAACCGACCACGACGCAGCCATAATAGACGACATTTTAAAATTGATTAATTAATCTATAACCATTTCGGGGAAAACTCTTATAAAACACAAAAAAAATATTTATAATATAAATATAAAAAAATGTCAGAATACTTAAAACAAAAGAGTGACGTAAGACGAGGTTCAACATGGTCCAATACTGCCTTCATAATAAACTGTAACTTCCTGTTTTCCGCTTTGTTGCTCCGGTTTTCGTCTTTAATAACGTCCGAAACATTATGTCGCGTCATTTAGTTGACACTTAATGTTTGTTGCATACACGTTTTCTCACTTTTCCGCTTTAGTACCTACTAATAGAAATATATTTTTCCTGTAATATACTAGATTTTTGCAAATATGAAATATACGTGTGTCTTAATCTTGTGCGATGTTTCGATTCAGAGAATAAAAATGAGTACAAAATAAAATTAAATGATGTCAATTGTATTTAAACCGGTTATCTATCGGGGAAATATATAGATCGTATGGAACGTTAAATATTGTTGTGAATAATACAAAATTACACCAGATGTGCCATGCTGGCCACAGACAGGCCCCGATCTAAGTTGAGAAGCTAAATGAACATATTCAATGTTATCCCTTTTTGTACAAATAGATAATTTGTAGGAGATTATCTATCTGGGAAATACTTTGTGCAAGTATTGCATTTAGGTAGGGTTCACTCGTTTAGTGACAAGACGATAGGTCTGACCTAGAAGGGGGTGGTTCTGTATATGAAGTCAACGGCCTTGGGTTCAAATCCCACTAAGGGCATTAATTTGTGTCATTTGTTGCAGAGTCATGGGTGTTTTATATTTAAGTATTTGTAACAACACAAGCATTCGCGCACCTTGAGGCTCAGTCAATTTATGTTAGGATGATCTGTACGGTCTTATTAATGTATGTATAATTAATTTATGCATAAGTACTGGTATAGGTATGGTAGGCAGTATGTAATTAATTCAAACAGATATGAATTGTATTATATGCTAGTTACAAGTGAGCAAGTACAATGCAGAGGCTCTTTATGGTACACCTCAAGTAATAACAGGAGATAAAGATGGATCATTATAAGGTAGTTTTAGATAAAACGATGTGCAGGTATAGGTAAAAATGAATACCAATACCGACCAACATACATCGACATGTAGCTATACATAATATTATAAAGCCTTGTGTTAATATAGAGTAAACATTAACACATGCTATTTATTAATATGTCTGTATATATACAGTACAGTAATAAATACTGTTGCTCGTGCCCAATTAATGCTGACGGTCCCATCAATCGAGCGCGGTGCAACGTGCAACCCGCCGCTGCCGCGTGCCATTGTTTGCGACGCCGAACACAATCTTGACCTGTGTCACTAAGGTTGCGCTTCACCCAGTCACACGTTGCTTTATTTCATTGTTCCTTCTAATCTCCTAAGATGTTTTAAACCTTTGATATGTTAAGTACTTATTCATGTTAGCATTTGCGTCATTTGTAATTTAAAAAAAATCTCAAACCATACGAGTAATTCGCATTTCGGGGTTTTATGCAGGTACACGTTGAATTCAATTCGAAAAGGTATTTTATAAAATACGAAAAACTACTAAATTACACCTTATTCCTGTGACGGTAGCTTTCAATATTGAGTGCTTGAGCATATTAAAAATTGTAATGCAGCTCACAGAGATTGGGACCAGACGCATTCGGCGATCTTCTTTGACCGACACCAAAAAGTGCATTGCCCCGCGTCGGGCGGAGTTTTTGGCTTGTGTTGTGATCGTTTTTTGCGTTGTCGGTATCTACTGGGTCGAGTTAGGAGTCTTGACCTAGCCTAATGTTATTTGTATTGGCGGTGGTCGGCTGTGACGCAGGGTTCTGAGATCGACGAATCGTTTAGTTTCTTATTTATTATATGTACTATATACTTACGTGCCAGATATAAATATCGCTATTGCAATTCAAGTCAAAAAAAAAATTTATTTACATAGCATGTCCTTTATTTTTTGTACAAACTCCATAAGCGCGAATTATGAAACAAGAAGAAAGAGTAAATCATAATTTGTTCCAAAGTCTGGTTAAACATGATTGCTAGTAGCATTATAAGGAAAAACTATACTCTTCTCCTTTTTTGGGATACAGGACAGTACTTATTAGCTGCTTATGCGTACTACCTACCCGAAATACTCTGCGGCCAAATTACGTATATCAGTGTAATCAATTAATCATAAACATACACAGCTTTTTAGTTAATAAATTAATAATACTTGTAAGTACTCGTTTAAATAAAATAACAGTTTTCTGTTTCTTCAATTAATTAAAATATGCAATAAATTGATAGTCACCAAATTAATAACAGCAAATAATACAAATGTTATTACGCAGATAAACAGAATTTTAATGTTCCCTATGTTATATCTAATCTTTTTTTTTTCTAATAATCGGATAAACGCTGGCCTTTGGAGAAACTAAAACGTACATGAACCGAAAGATGCAAGTCGGGTTCCAATGCAGTTGTTCATATGTATAGGTACCCATATTGAATGCACTGCTACAGGTTTGGGCAATGCACGACGTAATCTAAACTTGAAATTCAAGGACACCCAAAACCGGCGAAAAAAATTAAAGTCGGTGCATCCATATGCTATATGCAAGTGCATCGCGTTTAATGCATTTGCCAACATAAACATACTTGATCATTGCAGTAAAATAAATAAGTTAGTACCTACATTGCATACAAGGGAGGTATAGTAAAGGAGGTATAACATTGCTAGTATAAGGCAAAAGGTTTTATGATTGCATTTTAGTATTTTCAGACCTGGATCAGTCGCACTAAATTAATTTCATCAAATTTGCGAAGAAACAAAGTTTTAATTACAAACATGGGTTCGCTCAAAGTAGGTACTTAATTACAAAGGTTGTCATGAATTATGATTTTTAAACTAAATTATCAGGCACCTAAAACACTACTGGAAAGCACCTCGTTCTTAGTTCCCTCCTGGTTTCTAATAAGTCTAGGTTAAAAAAAAAGTTTCGTGTTTTTTAATCACTATCTTTAAAGGTATTAGATAGGTCGTGTGTGAAGGGTGTCTATCGGGTTGCATAAAGTTGATAGCCATATTTTTGACAGACAGACTTAGTTCCGTCATAATCATCATTAGTATCAATAGGCATAACTGTTAATTCTCATACATTCGTGCGCATCAAGATTCTGACCATTTTATGCGCATAAACAAATTAACCAAACTTTATAATGAACATGAATTATTTGTGCATAAAACCATGTTTCTGTGTGAGGTTACAGTTCTAACCTTTTTTCTTTCACCTAACACACTTTTCTGGTAGCAATTTAATTATATCTAAGGTCTCAGTTCTAACCAAACCTAACCTACCTACAGCGATTCGGCTCTGTGTGAGGTCACAGTTCTAACCTAACAATTATAATTATCAATATTATGACTTAATAAAGTATGCCATCAGACATTATAATTAAAGACATTATGACTTAGAAAATTATGACAGGGAACAATTATGCCATGGTACAATTAATGGAAAATAAAAAATGCGCATCAACTTTATGCTTTAAAAATGTAATGTCAATTGATGTTATTTATGACAATAGTTGTTATGCGACTAGACGGGCACCCCAGTATGAAATGTAAAGCAATGGACCCCCTTGTTTATTAGTACGGGGAGTGCAAATATTACGCACAGTTTCCATATTACTTTACTTGGTGGCTGACCCTACAATGCGCAAAGGTGCTGCTTAGTAGTAGGTTCGTACTTACTACTAAGCAGCACCTATACTGCAGGAGACAGCACCTGCTTTTGTCGTGTGTTAGGCAACGAGTGCTTTAGCAATGTATAATAATGTATATGTACCAATGTATACAACAAACAAAAGTATGGGAACACTAAGAAAGAAAGAAAGAACAAGAAGATATGACATCATACAAAATTGTTTTATTTTTGTGTTAGAATGTTCGCCTCTTTTTAAGGTTTAACTATGTGTGAAAAGGAGACTGGTAGATTTCAACCAAGTGCAGACAATTTGATCGACATAATTATGCCTTTAAAATGAAATCCTATTATACGGTACTGCTGTCTCGCTCGTGCTTAAACATGATGTGAATCTCTTTAAGACTGAAATGCCACATATAAAAGGTTCAATGTTAAGTAAATCTCAATTGGTCCTGATCATGAAATATGGATTTATCTTAATAAATCCATTTTTCAAACCATGACCAAAGGGCTACTGTCGGACGTAGATATTTTGATTTTGTCACCTAATTTTACAAAAAAAATGGTTTTCATAATTTTAATTCGCAAGTGTCAAAACGTCATTAAAAAGAGAGCACGCAGTCACGTCCTCAATGTCACCCCGAGCGGGTTCAAGCGCCGCGCGGGACAGGGACGCCTGCGCCAGCGTCGGCGAAGAACCACACTCCATGCTAATTTCAAATAAAAAAAATGTATTTATACAGTTTACGATGCCAAAGAAAAAAAAAACATTTTCAAACACAGTGTGTGGTGTGTATTTATATAATAGCATAGCGGTGCTATTCTAGGTGAACTCATTTTTTTTATAGTATTGTCTTCGGTTGCCGCGAACTCATGAAATAAAACAACTAAAACGGATTAAATCGCGTATACTAATTTAAACTTCATCCCGACGTTTCGAACCCTTTTGTTAATTGATTTGTTAAATCATAAATAATCCGAACACAACTATACACAAGCAGGACTACTTATTATGACCAAGAGCATGGTTGTTTTCTATGTAGTTAAGTATTTCTGAAGTATATAAAATGTTGACGAGTACCGACAACACAAGCCTTCTTGTACTTAAAGTGGGGCTCAGTAAATTTGTGTAAGGATAAGTAATATTAGTAAGTAATATTTATTTATTTAAAGTAGTATCTATTAGCTCTATCACCTATAATGGTCAGACATCAGATCGGATAAGATCTGTAAACATCTTCTAACCTATCAAACTGCAAAATGAAAACATGTGATGCAATAGGTATATTGGATTATAAATAAATAAATAATTGCAGGACATTCTTACACGGATCGACTGAGCCCCATGGTAAGCTCTAGAAGGGTTGTGTTATGGGTACTCGGCTAACGATATATAACATACAAATACTTAAATACATATATAAAACACCCATGACTCAGGAACAAATATCTGTGCTCATCACAAATATATGCCCTTACTGCGATGTGAACCTAGGACCATCGGCTTCAAAGGCAGGGCCACTACCCACTACATCAAACATGTCGTCAAAACGTAAAAAATATGAATTTGTAACCTAAATATTGTACCATCCTATGAAAAAATGTTGATTTTGTATGTTGTACCTGCACACTTAGGTACACTTCGTCACGTCTTATTGAGAGTTTGAATACCTCACTTGAAGTAGTATATTTGCATCCATACATTGGGAAATCAAAACGCCATGCAGGTTTTCTAACGGTGTCCAGTGTTAAAGAACTTTATGATTAGTCATCTTCAGCCGGCCGTTCCTCTCCGTATTACGAAACAAACCTGTGAGACCATCATCCCATTGATTGTTTAGTTCGACAGCACTTCTGTGGAATACATTTATCCAGTTTGTGCCCACACAGTGTTACGCCAACGGGCACAGCCCAGCGTTACGAAATTGACCACCCATAGAACCTTGATAATGAAAACGGGAGAAAGCCATATAAAAAACCGGTCATATTAAATTATTATACTACTAGTATTATTGTAATAGCTAGAGGAGAAAGCTCAGTGTATAACAATCAGAACCAGGTTTTGATAATGTCGCCCACGCATGGATGCGTTACTGATCTTTGTCAATAGAAAAATGCTAGTACGAGTAGAGACTGCCATGAAGATATCAGGTAATTACATAAATTGTGGCTCTCGGCGTCATAATAATAACAGATGCTATGTCGTTGTATTTAGATAAATCAAGAATGGAGTAAGAATTATGTGGTTTATGATATCACCAGAAATTAACACACAATTGAGATATAATTCTGAATTTTAATACGAATATAATTATATTGTTAAGAAATTGCGCAAATCAAAACAGTACAGGGAGACTAATGATAATGAAAGTCCTATGTACCTACATAAAGCGAATAACTACATAATTGAATTTGTTGTAAATATAAGATAGGCAATGAACTAAACATGTTAAAATAAATAAGAACATATTGAGAGTCTTGCATTTTAGAAATTTTGTCGGTTTACTTGTGACCGGGTGTGGTTGATTAGGGCATCCGCACATGCTGAGTTTAAAACAATTAAATTCAAATCTATTGCAATTTATACCTAAACTCTCTAAATACAATTTATTGTCAACCTGCTAATAGTTTAACAATGACGTCAAAACCTCTTTATTAATCAGATTTATTAAAAAACATTTAAAAAACTTGTTATTAGTAAATAAGTTTTCTTTGTAATTCCACGAGACGTGTCTTCTTCGCCACTTGAATAAAATAATAGAGAGACCACGTAGGTTTCCACTGTATCCAGTAGTTAACATTCAAGGATAAAAAAGAAAATACTTCCGACCAATCTTACACAAATCGACCTAGTCCTACGGTAAGCTCAGTAAGGCTTGTGTTGTAGGTACTAGACGACGATATATATAATAGATAGATACATATAAATACTTAAATACACAGAAAACACCCATGACTCAGGAATAAATATCTGTGCTCATCACGCAAATAAATGCCCTGACTGGGATTTGAACCTAGGACCATCGGCATCATTGGCAGAGTCACTACCCACTAGGCCAGACCGGTCGTCAAAGGATACCATTAACTGTAATTGTATAAAACAGTGGGTTCAAAAACGTTAGAGAGATTTAATTAAGGCTGATTAATGATTAATCATATTTTTCAACTCCAGACCTTCGATTTTGAATAAAGTAATTGACTATAATTTTCTTATTATTTCTATACTTCTACAAAACATATACATAGTATACATACTAAAGTTTGCAATGATGGCAACATAAAGGCGCAAGTTCGATTCGCATGTAGGTACATATTTATTATACTGGTGATTTAATTATAACCACTACCTAATTAAACTTTTAGAGACTTCTCCCAAACCTGCAGTAAGACTGCAATCATCACATAATGCATTTAATGCAAAAAAATCGTACTTTCGTCCTCTCTCAACCAGTTATTGAGTGCATTGCCCCTGAGACATTACTACCGAATTAACCAGCCGTCCCTTTCTGGATAATGGAGCTCAGCTGAGTAAGATAAAGGACGCAATAGAGTTTAGGAACTGAGCTGTAAACTTTTCATAATAACGTCCCAAGAGCCGGGACCTTAAGGCAGGTTATGAAGACTATAAAATAAATGATGTCGTAGTGTTACGGGCATAATATATATTTGGTTTATATTTTTCCGAGATTAGATTAAATGACGTATCATCATAGCTCACCTAAGTGAACACACCATAGCGATATAGAGAGCGATACACCCTCAATTCGAGCGGTGTGTCCTGACTCTGCTTGAAAGTGGGTTCTAGAGCTTACTAGAAACATGTCGCCTAGTGCGACATAATTACACGTGAGTTTAATTATATCCGTTTGTAACTAAGTAGTAGTAACATGGCTCACAACAGTTTTAATCGTTAATGCTCTTGTTTTCTTCTAGTGCAAGCGTAAACACATTCATACTGTACTATCTACATTATATTATAAGTTAACGCTATCATATGTTGTTTGTTATACAAGGGGGCAAAGTTAGTGTTTACCTTCGAGTGCTAATATACCCGAGTTAGCAAAAATTCCTTAATTGAACCACGGGCATAGCGAGTGGTTCAAAGAGTGGAATCTTGAGCATTGGGAGGATCTTAAAGCACGAGAGGGGAACACACCTTGCTACCGAGTGAAATACATAATTTCTCACCTCACTGCCGCGACTAAAAAAATTACTCTAAAACTTTAAAAAAATATTCAAATCATTCATCATTCAAAAACATTAAATAAAAGAACATCCGACCAGATCATATCAAAAGAAAATTCGATTTGTAATAAATAATTTGTATGAAACTACTTTGCACTCTTGTGAATAAAATGCAACTTTGCTATCTGTTTTTAAAGAACAAAACAGTTATTTCTGAGCTAGTGAGGTGAAAATAAATAATAAGTATTTATAAACTTCTAACAGGCGTACATTGTTACGTTAATTATTGAAAGACGTATGTACAGTCGCCACCATATATCGGAGCTGTGGAGGTGGCCACAAATATCTGAACATGCACTTTATCGCCTTGACAATAGAGGCGTTGTTCAGATATTTGTGACCTCCTCCACAGGTCTGATATATCTGATGGCGACTGTACAAAAACAAACAAGATTAACGCCATCTATCTTTTAAGAGGGGCATTTGAAGAGCATGTCTTTACCTTTAGAAAGAGGTCAAGCAACAACGAGACGCTACGCAGAGATGCAAGTGAGTTTTCGGTTTACACGGTAGGTGGCAGTGTTTTTAATTTAAATGAATATGTTTATAATATGATTGATTCGAAAGTAAAAATATAAATTCTTATAAAATAAGATTTACAGCTATTTAGACGGAAAACATATTACAGGACAGCTAAACACAAATTGCCTAAGTCCTACGGGTAAGCTTGTGTTTTGGGTACTCAGCCAACGATTCCGGGTTGTTTCTTGGGGAAGCAAGAAAGCTATGATAAAATATTGATTATATTTCCAAGGACTTGCAGTATTTGTATACACAAATTCAAAATATTAGGTTTAACAGTGACATTTCAATAGTTTTCTTTATTTTAGTGATTTGTTAGTAAGTAGTTACATGGCTGGGGTACAAGACATTACAGCCCAAAGAATCTGGAGCTTTCTGGACTCAATGGGAATTAGTAATGGTTATAAAAAGGGCTGCCACAATAGATCATAACTGGTCGATGCGGCGCAGTCAACAGCCCAAAAAACAGCAATAATAATAATGGCCGCCGTTTACGCCAACGGAGGAACAAATATTAACGGTTCCTAGTATATTTATTCTGGATGAAAAAGGATGTTTAAGTATGTATAAGGATGAATTCAAAATGCGCCGTCCGGATTTCGATTTCATCGGATTTTTGTGGGTAGTGGATGTAATAATACATAATAAGCTGGGTTCAAGGGCCTGATTACATATTGATTAGTGTTAATTTCAAGTTCATACATTTGTTACTAAAAACTAGTGGCAAATGTATGAACTGGCACTAAACACTAATCAATGTGTAATCCTAATCAGGCCCTAAGATAAAGGTAGTACGATTTAGATACGAAAACCTATAAGCAATATGTTGACAAGTTAAAGATATTTTTATTAGATAAGGTTTATAGGAGGTGTAAAGGAGTTCTTAAAAGACACCCAGAATTAGCTTCATGACATTTTTATTTGTTATATTTTACATTATAAAGTTGTAGTTGATTATTATTTTATTTTATTTTTGTTTTCATGTGTGTAATTTATGTTCATTTTTATAATTTATTTGTGTAGTTCTATAATCGACAATGTTTTTATAGCATTAAATAACTTAAATTGACATTAGCATTAAATAACAGAAATTAACATTTGTATTTCATAATAACTCCTATTGTGAAATACAAATTAATTTTTTTTCTTTTATATTTTTTTACAATATGATCCAGAAATTAACATTTGTATTTCATAATAACTCCTTACGTAGTGTTTCTCGATTGCTCTAGTTCAAAAAATACATTGACTGAATTTAGCTATTGTCAGCCTCTTAAACAACACGTTAGGCTCAGTGATAAGAGTGAGTTAAGTGATAAGTTGATAACACAAATAACACAAACAACATGAAGATAAATATGATCGTTTGTCAACGTATCGGTATCGAGTGCGGCTTGACTTCAGAGTGATCTCTGCAATCAGCACAAGCGGGTATGTATAGGAGATTATTTTATAGTCATACTATTTTTTACACGAACTACGTTGGGAAAAATATTGCTAATTATAGATATAAATACAATTATTTTCTTTTATTTATGGATTTAATTATTACTCGCCATGGGTACAGTCTCCTTCGTATCGTTGGGTCATATTAGTTCTTGCTGAAATACGTTGATCAGTTTGTTGTAGGTATTCTCGTATGTGTAAATAGTAACTGCATTGAATTCACCCTTATCATTCCACGGGCCTACATGTAGTACTAATTACTTTAAAGAAATTTGAATTGTATAAAATTGGTACAGAGTTGAGTTCTATTTGTTTTCTTCAATTTTGACATAAAAGAGATTATACTTTATTTCCTACACTATAAAGAACGAATTCGAGTAGCATTTTACTTGTATGGTAGGCCTTAGGAGGGTAAAATATTAATATGAGTAAAAAAAAGTCATAAAAAAGTAATAAAACTCTAACAAACCGTTGTCTACCGTTCTCCATGCAATCGTACCTATGATGTTCGCGGCATGTTTATATGATTTATTCTATTGAATGTAATTATTCCGATGGAGATTTCCCTTTCAGAATCATGCAGGCTATTTTGTTCAACGGCAAGACAAACGAAGTGAAGTATGTGCGCAACCATCCAATACCAAAAATAACGCAAGACGATCAAGTAATTGTTAAAGTCGCTTATTCCGGGGTCTGCGGAACTGATCTTCATATAATCCAGGTTAATCTTAATACACACATGAAATATTTTTATCTTATTTATGTAAAATCAGGTTTCTAAAAAAAACATAATACCTATAAGAGTGCCTCGGACTTGTACGAAGGGTTTCGTACCATTATTTGTATATACAACAATGTTGATTAATACAATGTTGTATAGATAATTTTGTTTGCCTAATAGGACCTTATATTATATTATGAAATCACGTTTATTGTATAGGAGTAAATGTTTATTTTATTCTGTTTTTAGTATTTGTTGTTATGGCGGCAACAAATACATCAGAGGCTATAGTGTAAGTTTCTTTTGACGTAAAATAACGTTTACGAATGCGTAAGTGATAGTGTCATTTATATGGTAAAAGCAAACGCGTTCGTGACATAAAGTTAGGTTAAAAACTTACACTCAGGGGTCAGGCGTGAAAAAATCATCTGTCTAGCTATAACCGACGTTCATGACATACAGCCTGGTTACAGAGAGACAAACAGACAGTGAAGTAGCAATATGATCCCATTTTTACCCCACGGGCACGGAACCCTAATTACGAAAATCGCCAATGATAATGATATTATGTATTTGCGTGTCTTTATCTTCAATATTGATGTTATTACGTGTGAATTCTTTAATATTATCAATACTTATCGTAGGTAGGTATGTCTGATTATAATGCTGCATGCTATTATGGTTCGAATAGAGAGGGAGATTTTTGTGCAGGGCGAGTTTCCTGTGCGCCCGGAGCCTATCCTGACCCTCGGCCATGAGTTCAGTGGCGTAGTGCACGAGGCTGGGCCACAGACATTCTTGAAGAAAGGACAGCGAGTGGTGGTCGACCCTAACAGGTTAACCGTAGCATAAAAAAAGCATCTAACAATATTATACACTCAAGAGCAATAATAACGGATCATTTTGTATAGACATTAGGTAATATATAAAGTGTCCCGTTTCTATTTGCTCTTGAGTGTAGCTATACGTTAAACATGTTAAGCTTGAGAACTTCAGGTTTGTAATTTAATAATTCCTTAACAAAAAATAAACGTGTCACATATCCACATGACTTCAATTTACATAAGATGATATATTAATCCCAAATGTGAATTATATATAGAGTTCTAGACCCGCTGTCAAATCAATAACAGATTGTCGCGTCGCCTTATGGGAATGTGCCTACTGCGATGGTATAACACCATTCAAATGATTTTATATACATAGACTTACTTCAAATAATATCCCTAATCAAAACCATTGAATTAATGAGTAGAAATCTGAAATCTGTGGAACTAGCAATAACTGATATATTAAATGCCTTATCTAACCTTGTAAGGCCCACGAGCCTACCTGTAGTACTAATAATGAAATTTGAATTTTATACAATTGGAACAGAGTAGAATTTTATTTGTTTCCTTCGATTTCGACACAAAAGAGATTCTACTTTATTTCCTACACTACAAATAACAAATTAGAGTAGGATATTATTTGTATGGTGAGCTTCAGGGGGCTAGATTATCAAAATGCTGTCTTGATTTCCAGCCAGTGCCTTCTCTGCGAGTATTGCCGTAGGGGCCGCTACCAGTACTGCTCGGCGAAAAAGAATATAGGCACCTGGGTGGACGGAGGCTGGGCACAATTCATCGTTGTCCCGCAGGACTACGTCTACCCCATCCCTGACGAAGTTACTTTAGAACAAGGTACCTTTGCTTGCTCTTTTGTACCACACAAAATCGCCATCAGATGGAAAACAGGGTTAA
Organism: Grapholita molesta; assembly: GCA_022674325.2. Taxonomy (NCBI): domain Eukaryota; kingdom Metazoa; phylum Arthropoda; class Insecta; order Lepidoptera; family Tortricidae; genus Grapholita; species Grapholita molesta. The sequence continues at coordinate 18,779,088 of CP053121.2, read as the reverse complement.
CTTAGATATTTATTTGGTACTTTCCCAACGACTGTTACGGCTGCGTATTGGGCAGATATAACAGTAACACTTTTTATTGACTTGTAAAATTTATATTTTGAAACTAATAAAATACGATTAAAACAATTTTAATGCTGCGAACTTTTGCAGCGTCGCTGTGTGAGCCGTATTCATGCGTAGCGCACGGTTTCGACCGAGTTTCTCCTATTTCTGTAGCGGACACAGTGTTGGTGTTGGGTGCGGGCATTATCGGTATGTAACTCTACATAAAAGGTCTTAAAAATATGTCACTTCATATGTGACATTATCTATGTAAAGGGACCTTATCGTCGATGGCGCTTATGTCGTTGTTCAATACGATACAATACAAACGCAACGCGATTCGACGTAAGTGCCATCGACAATAAGGTCCCTTTTCCTAGATAATGACACATATTATTTAATCGCTGTAAGTGGTACTTGTACAATCAGCGTCAAGTTGCCACTGGCAACCAAAGTGGCCAAATATATCCATACAGATGTTACGATATATTTGGCTATACTGACATTTGTATTTCACTCCACAGCAAAGTTTGTTCGCCTCTCGTGCCTTGAAACCCTCCCAACGCCCAAGATTCCACAATTTGAACCGTGGTTGAATATCGTGACCTTTCGCGAGCTTGGGTCGTAATACTAGCGCGAGAGGGTAAACAGTAACTTTGCTCCCTTGTAAAACAAATGACTATTAAAATAAATATAAGTTGATAGTGAGAAATATTACATAAAGTAAATTAATTAGCTTTGATCCAGGCAATCTGTGGCTGACTACGTTGCATCTTCACGGGCACAGAAATGTGACCGTTTCTGAAATCAACAAGGCCAGACTGGATATTGTGAGAAATTTGGGTGAGTTTTAACTAAATAATATAAAGTATTTCCTATTATTTTCACATAATTAAATGGAATTAATCTCTTGGAACACCAGTTTAAAACTTTGCAATTGTATAATTGTACACTTTGAATGTGTAGGTAAGTGGGTATACTTTACATTTAATTGTAAAGTCAGACCGCGAGAATTTGAATTTCATGAAGATATGATAATTATGTAATACACCTTCTGCCTCTTTTAACCTGAGTTGTGCAATTAGAAATATTAGTATAAATATCACTCAGTTGACAAATTCCATGTGGTACGGATACCAATCAATCCGATTAAAATTGTTTTCAGTTTCCATGAGTTGCATTTGAAATTGTAAGCATATATTTTAATTTTCTAATTACAGATTTGGGATACAGGCTAATTACTCCTGATGTGTTGGAGAGTGAGAAATCTGAATACGATGTCATTATTGACTGCACTGGTATCTGGTTTTTTAATGTATTTTTTCTTATTCTACCCAATTGTAGAAAATGTAATCGTAGTTAGTTAGTATATGTCGTCAGGTGACAACTAAAACTCATTCATTACTATCACAAGTTAATAGCCATAGTGAATCATATTAGTACCTAAATGACATTGATTTTTGTTTAATTATTTTTTAGTGAGTTTTGGTAGTCACCTGACGATTTATGATTTTATGTTAAAAGTTATTTTAGCTTCAACGTCATTGTAGCTCAAACGTGTTATTTATATATCTAATCTATAGCAAGTAATATGAAAATATTCTAATATTTTGGGACCCAGAAATACTATTTATTTTTCTTAACGTTTGTAAGAATCTTGTGAATGAGCCTGTTATTTGCAGGTGTGCCCAAGGTTTTGGAGACCAGCTTTAATTATGTGAAACCGGGCGGCAAGTACGTGGTCTTTGGGTGCGCGCCGCAAGGCAAGAAGGCTAGGTAAGTGTAAAGTGTTTCTGCTTTATATAATAGAAACAAGCTAACAATCAATAAATCAATTTTACACGACAAACCCTTATTTGGATAAGTGACAGTTGGTCAATTGGTCATCGTGGTATAATGTTTATAAACTCGTGCGAAGAAGAACTGCTGAAAACGATATCTGGCTTAATGTGTGTCGAAGTTATGGTTCAAAAAATCACAAGCCTTTAAAGCTTGTGATTTTTTGAAGATCATGTACGTATACTCAGGAAATCAAGGAACATGTGCGAAAAGTTTTTAATAAAGGCAAATCACGTGATAAAATAGTTACATGTCATTTTGCTGGCTGCTTCCTGTATACAGGGGAATATTTATAGAAAATATTTTTTCAATAAGTCAATATAGGTTTTATCTGGCTTACAATGAAAAAAATTACACGGACCTATACCATCCGAAACATTAACGGCAAGTTCAAGAAGGCTTATGTTATCGGCACTTAGCCAACGATATAACTAATATATACACTAGTGTGCATGATACAAATAAATTGCCTGATGATTGAGATTTGAACCGAGAACCATCGGCTTTATAGGCAGGGTCACAACCCACTAAGCAAGACCTGTCTATGCCTGTAGCGAATAGTGTTACCTGGTAAATTCTTAAGTTAGAAAAGATCTTTTACTTGTATGACCAATTTAAATTTTTTACCAAGTTTCACTAACTCGTTAATAAATACCACCAGCCAACCAATCAGATAATCCTCAAGCGAACGAACCTAATTACTACATGATCATCGATCCAAAACCTGCATCCTCCCCGCTTACATAAAAACACCGTCTTATAATATAAATATTTCAGGACAATCTTACACAAACCTACGGTAAGCTCAGTAAGGCTTGTGTTGTAGGTACTAGACGACGATATATATAATAGAAAGATAGATATAAATACTTAAGTACATAGAAAACACCCACGACTCAGGAACAAATATCTGTGCTCATAAATAAATGCCCTGACTGGGATTAAACCCAGGACCATCGGTTCATAGACCTCTACCTACCAGGCGAGACCAGTCGTCAACTTTCTTGGTCTAACTTTTATCAGTACTCAGTCGGCTTAACCTGTAATATTGTTAGGTAGCCACTAGGTAACGCTTGTTTCCACTGCAGACACATTATTACACATTACTCGTGAAATATAAGTAACTTTTTATTTTCAGTATAACACCTTATGATTTATTCAGCAAGGAGATCACCGTGCTCGGTGTGAAAGTAAATCCGTTCACATTCCCCACCTCCATCGGCTGGCTGAGGACCATGGGCGACAGGTAATCAAAACTTTTAATAAAACCATAAATACTCTTATGGACTGCTTTGCTATTTCGCTGCGTTTTAAGTAAAAGTGAGAAAGAAAGATAGACGTAGCATGGGTTAATTAAGCAACATGAAGTTATAAGTAATTAGTTTTTGTTATTCGAATTTATACTCATGATGAATTTATTTATATGTCCTATATCTCCCATATACACGTTTATTGTAGGACAAAGACAAGTATCTTATTTAATTATGCATTCCATTTACATATATCTCACCAGGAATATTCTTAACTCTTACTATATGTTTTGCAGATATTTGGATTACAAAAAGTTGGGTATTAAGACTTATTCATTGGAGCAGTACGAACAAGCTATTGCAGACTTAAAGTCAGGATCTATTTCCAAGGCTATGTTCAAAATAGAATAAGCAACTTCCGCTAATGTATGTATAACACCGATTAGAACCTACTGCGAATGTATCAAACCTTGTTACAAAGGACTTGAATTACGAAGACTTTGAATTAAATACCTAGCGAATATGTTCAAGCTATATAAAAAATGTTGTAAACAAATAACTGAATTTTTATTTCATTTTCCAATACTGACCCTTCAGTCAAGGCTACTGAAGCGAAACCTTAATCCAAAATAATTAAATCCACGAGGGACCAGAAATGAGTCTTCCTTCTATATCAAACAAAATACATAGAAACGTCATTCGAATAAGCATTACGTAGCCACACTCACACAACGACACTCCACCTAAAGAATATCAGAAAAATATACAAAAAACCTTTTCATAAGAATAAGCAGGACGGAGTACGGATCTTATTTTTCTCGCGGACGTTTCAGTCGCTCTCGGGTGGGTAGGGGGATATGTTGGGCTCCAGGAGTGGGGGGCCCCACCACCCCCTGCAATAATACTGCGTCACTATTTTGCGCCATTACCTACACTCGCTTCCTATTCTATAAGTAGTCGACTTTAGAATGTAACTTAGAATGGATTTAGTATAAAATAAAATTATAATTTGTGTATTAAGATATGGACTGATGCAGGAACGCAAGATAAATTGTTAAATTGTCTGTATTCGTATAGTTAGCATGTGGGCTTATTCTTAAATAAATAAATTATTATATTGCCAGCCATTCATCTTTTTCACTGGTCAATGGATGTCACCAGCAATATGCTTGACCATGGATCTTGAAAGCATTCAAAATATGCCCTATTTACTATTCTATTAATACAATACTGTGTGTGTTTTTCATAACGACACTAATTTTAAGGACTGAAAGTATAAATCCTAATGATCTGAAATTAGCATATTTAGTTTAAAAAAAATCATACAAATGAATTGGGCACGCAATGTATCAGTAATCATTTAATAAATTAACAATTGACATGTGATTTCAAATGTTTGCATTACATTTCTGCTCGATTTTTTTTATATTAATTACTCTTAATTATAAAAGGTAATAGTTATATTCTTTTGATAAAACTGTTAACAGCACTAAACTATCGTTACTTATAACATTATAACCAATGTCGTTATGAAACACACATGGTATAAACGTACCAGGTACCTAAATATAGGTAAGTATCATTTTGATATTATTATTAACACATGCACGCAAATACAAATGACTCTGCTTTTACCACTTAAAAATCATCGAAATATCGCAAAATTACAAAAAGCGACCGAGACGCGCGCGTTTACGTTGTACGTCTAGTGGATTTGGAGTGCTGGCGGTGTGGCTCCTTTATACGGGTTACGGGCGTTCCGACTCATACGTGGCTTGTTTAGCTTTACACATAACTCCGTATATCCAATGAAATATAATACCAACATTTACATAATAATGAATTTTAGATCGCGCCCGCGCGGTAGTTGGCAGTTTGTAGAAATAAGTTGAAGTATATATTTCAATGCTTTTTTTGCAATTATTCTTGTACAAAAAGAAACTCAACTATTTTAAAAATAAAATAACATTATGTACATATGTACATTATGTACAAAATAAAATTACTTTGAATCTATGAGATTTTAAACGTTTTCAACGATGTATCAAAAATCAAAATGTAAAAATGTAACTACTTACATTTAATATTACTATTTAATGTTACTATCTAAAATCTTTTTATAATTTATTTATATTGTTTTTATTGAAAAATTATATAGCATTTCAGGTATTATCATACCAGTGTATGGACATAACAGTACGACTCCTGTATGCCAAGTATGGTAGAACATTCGAAATATTCATTAATGTACTTTTTTTCTATAGGAATATATATGATAGTAAGACCCGAAAAATAGAAAAATAAAAACACAAGTTTGAAATTATGTACTGCCCCAAACGCCAAGCACTGAAAAATCGCAATAAAAATCTGGTCTGAAAATAAAAGTACTGAGTTACTGAGTACTTAATTAAATTAGTATATGATACAATTGTGAATTACATATCAATCGGTCCACCTATAGCTGTAACTGGCAGCGTAATATTGAAATCAAATTAGTGTCATATTTATTTCATATTTGAGTTTTCCAATACGTGCAACTAGCAATGCACCGACAAGTTTCGGAAATTGCGAATTTTCTCACGGAAACTTCTTGCGTATTCTGAAGCCCTAATATCAATTTCCATGGCACTTGCTATGTTGTCTGTATCCACAATATATATTATAACTTAAACAACGAATGAACCGATCGTAATTCATTAATGAACATTGCGTAATTAGCTCCAATTCTTAAGATAAGTTTCTCGAAGGCAAACATGTTCTCATAAAACTTTCCACAAATGTGCGAAAATTTGGATATAATTTTGCAACTAGTACAATTGCTACGTGCAACATATTGCATCGCCAGTATTTACCTGCATAGGTACGGGCACAATTCGCACGCCGCCAAATTAATGACAATCGATATTATGCAGCGCGTGGCTGCACATTAAAGCTGGAGGCTTCTCTATTTATACACTAATTGCCGCTTAAATCGAACTTGCATAATTGAACTGAATTAGCGGACTCGTATTTTATGAAATTTAACAGCATGCAAGGCAAATATAGTTAAATTAACTGTTAATATAACCGTGGGTTCCTGAACTGGTAAATATCTAAGTAATGTTTTGGAAGTAATCATATAATATATTGATTTACATGTAACTATGTATAGGCTTTTGTACCTATGCCTTATGCTAATAAAATTTTATCTGTATTCAGCTAATTATCGGTTGGACCTCCTCAAATAAATAAATTACACAAAACATAATAGAATAAAATTATCTTAACTTTAACAGCATCATGCATAGAATTATAATTATAGCTCATAAGTTCGCAAGTTAAGTAAATAACTATTATACATATGTAGATCGCACTGGAGCCAACAAGAGCTGATTACCTCGAAACAATCGCTAGAGCACTAGCTTACAAATTCGCATCTGTATCGGATCATCCGTTTAAAAGCTACAGTACCATCGGTGGAGGTGGGTCAACTTTCTTCTTAGGCAAGACTTTTCGTTTAGGCAAGGCTTTACCTTTTGAACCCGAGAATCGGACACATGCGGCAGACGGTCAAAACTAATAACACCCGTTTTTTATATCGGGGATTACAACTCTTGATAATAATTTTGATTGAGCAAGATTTTAACCTAATCCGTCTGACAGACGTCTCTGCTTATACAAAATAATTTATCCATAGTTATCCATGATTTTCCAATTTGACGGCCGTATTCTCGCTTGTAGCCACTGACAAACAACGCAAAGCCTTAATAAAACCCCAATAAAGCTTATAGGTATACAGTACCAAACTGGAAATGCAACTATCTGGTCTACGGACACCTAAACATACTTCTGCAGATATAGGCTCGGAGACATAGTTTTTACTACTTAATCTGTTCATAACAAATCATTCACAAAACGCGCTTGCTATTGCGTGATTGAAAAGGAAGCACTTCGTCAACGCGACTTTAGAGCAGCATTGTATATTTAACATAACGATAGATATCGGGTTTGCATTGCTGGGGTGGTGGTTTAAGTACGAGGGTGGGTGTGAGGCGACAGTCCTTTGATTCTGGCGAGATTAAACGTGCGGCAGACGGTGGCGCCTCTATCGATTGTTGTTGTAATTACAACGCTATCCTCGCTCAGTCGCAAATGAAATTGTTCCGGACAGAGTAAGCTGTGGATGCCAGCGTGTTATTACATTTGTCGGTCGCCATAGCTGCACTATTCTGTGCCTTGCTACCTTGCCAGTAAGGTATAATGAATTCTCGGGAATGCATTTCAGTTGCAGTTTGCAGCGTTATTGCATTCCGCGCAATATTCCTGTATTTATGAAATATCCAAGAAAGACACTTAAAAAAGGACAGTGTGTTAGAATATTTAATAATTTCTCCTGAGAAACTTGGACCAAGAATCCATTATAAAAAGCTTTAATTACTAGGAAAACATGAGCAAATCTCTATCTAAACATACATACGTGCATAGATAGGTGGAACGGTGGAAGGTACCATCTCTCACTTTGTTTGATAATGACAGGTAAATTAAAAGTAATACGGTCATGCATTGATACAACCTTACTTATTTTGTATAACATCTTTAAATAAATAACGATATAGTATAGCATCTCATGAAAGTACTGAGAGCCTTTTCATCCTATCGCAAGGAGCACAGCTGCGCACTAAGGACTACAGCCTGCGAATCACACTACAGTCGAAATACGAATAGGAATGGAGAGAGACAATAAAACATTCGTAGCCCCCGAAACGTATCTTCGTTCACGTGGCGTACCCTCCCCGCGCAAGCGCCTTACAAACCTACAACTAACGGACAGTTCAAATTTCAATTGTAGAAAAAAATATCCAATTCGAAATGGAGAAGGCTTCGCCGCGACCAATGGGAGCGCTTACAGTCGTAATGCCAACTGTGTGGGCGGAGCGAATGATATCTAGCATTGGAATGCGCGTTGTATTTGTTTTGCTGGATGAGAAGGCTTTATTGCTTGGTATTTGAGCCTCTTTCTCCTTGAGGGTGGGCGGAAGGCTCGATATGCTTTTGGGATGTGCTTTACATTATGTACCGTTTTCCTTCACAGCCTACAGTGAGTTGAGTGACCTACAAAGAATGTTAGTTACAATTGTATATCATTTGTACACTCCAGTGACAATAGACATATTTTCAACAAAAAGTCATCTGACGTCAAATATCTTTTTAACCACATACGTTTATAAAATACGATCTAAGAAATTAGCTTGAATTTGAATTGCATAATATACAGCCCATAATAACCGAGACGGAACTTAATAACGATTTTAAAGAAATGAATAACTGTCTTTCAGACTCTTTAAAATTGTAAGTGGATTCCCTATTGATTTTTCGATAGGGAAAAAACGAAGGCAACGATCTATGCAGATCTGGAGTGCTCTCGGCACATCAGATGGCACCGGCGGGCCTGCCTCCGCAGACAATCGAACAGGGGGGGCCTCCCACCGGAGGTCGGGGAACCGGCATAGAGTGCGCGCCGCGAGGACTAGCCAGTCGGCTCTCCGCGTGGTCATGTACCACCGCTCCAAGAACAAAAGTTGCCATCAGCATCTCTAGTTTGTATACTATAAGGGTATAATAAGCATGGAAGATTACCTATATGTGTCGTGCGTATCATAATCAGAAAGTACCTACATAGTCTAATGTGACGTCGTTTTGCAAATCGTTGTATGAATCTGAAAAATGTTTGGTAGACTTCCCCTGTATCCAGGAATTAATTATATCTGCAGTGTAAGCTTCATGGGCCTTTCGACGCATAGTACCAAATTCGCAATGTGCCATTTGGCGTTTCGCGGAATGTTATATTTACACACGCAAAGCACCAAATTCTCACAATACCAAATACGCTTAGTGCCAATACGCGTAGTACCAAATTCGCAATGTGCCATTTGGCGTTTCGCGGAATGTTATATTTACACACGCAAAGCACCAAATTCTCACAATACCAAATACGCTTAGTGCCAATACGCGTAGTACCAAATTCGCAATGTGCCATTTGGCGTTTCGCGGAATGTTATATTTACACACGCAAAGCACCAAATTCTCACAATACCAAATACGCTTAGTGCCAATACGCGTAGTACCAAATTCGCAATGTGCCATTTGGCGTTTCGCGGAATGTTATATTTACACACGCAAAGCACCAAATTCTCACAATACCAAATACGCTTAGTGCCAATACGCGTAGTACCAAATTCGCAATGTGCCATTTGGCGTTTCGCGGAATGTTATATTTACACACGCAAAGCACCAAATTCTCACAATACCAAATACGCTGGTAGAGGTAGAGGATAGTTTGAAAGAATATGTATTTTAATAATTATAGCTCTCCAGATTGTTCAAAAGATGTATTTGCTTCCACAGAGGAAAGATATTTATGCCTGTGAGAGTATTCACATAATTTTAAGTTTTATAATTATAAGTAATCAGATATTTTCAAGCACCGACCTCGTGCGACATTTATGCGGATATACGGGTTGTACAATCCAAATGGGTCAGTATGGTGAAGTCGGAAACTATGAGAGATAGCAAGATCTGTTCCTAGAAACCATGTCATCGATTTTAATAACAAAGAAAACTGCATTTATACATTAAAAAAAACTTATGCTCAGCTCAGGAATCGAACCCGGACGTTTAAAAAAAATAACACTACTATTTCTATTTAGATATCCATTGTGTAGATCTTAAGCAATAAGTAATGTTATGAAACATGATATCTAAAATGTATATGTATGTAGGTACGTATGTGTATGCCCGCAGGCAGAAGTATTATATTTACTATTTATGTTGTTTTGATATTGCACCGCCTACAACTTCTCTGCTTTGCCCGAAGGTTGACTGGTAGAGAATGCTTTATAGCATTAAGTCCGCCTGTTGTACGATAGTGTTTCTTTTGTGCAATAAAGATTAAATAAATAAATAAATAAATTATGAATGCAGTTTTCTTTGTTGCTAAAATCGATGACATGGTTTCTAAGAACAGATCTTGCTATGTCTCCTATTAGTTTCCGACTTCACCATACTGACCCATTTGGATTGTACACCCGGTAGAGTAACGATATTTTTGGCGATCACAAAGTGTCACTAGCGAAGTTTCTACTCCGCCTGTTACAGCTTTGGTAACTAGCAAAGTTGGTACTATGCGAGTTGGTACTATGCGAATTACAGATTTGGTAACTAACGTAGTTGGTGTTTTGCGAGTTGGTCACTTTACAAACTTGGTACTTTACGAAATTGGGGTTTTGCGGAATTGGACATATGAGTATGTTGGCACATTGCGTTTCTGGTACTATGCGTCTGAACGTTCATGGGTGCTTGCCTAAATAATTACAAATACTCTTACTCTCTAATTTGGATGCTTAAGAGACTGTCTGTACCTACATTTAACCAATGATGTTTGGAATTTACTGTTTTGATATCGAAAATGATTGCAAAATGATTTATGTGTTATTTGGTACATTCGATCGGATTTTTTTAACAATAGTGAAACTTGAAATATTTTAGGAAATTAAGATATATTTTTTATCTTAATTGTTTACATGCCTAAAAGCAGCCTCGTATATTTAGCTCTTACAACGCCTAATAGTTATTAATGCAATTAATATGATATTGTCTTCGGTTGCTGCGATAATTACTCATGAAACTACTATAAGTTTAAATTAGTATATGCGATTTAATCCGTTTTAGTTGTTTTATTTCACGATTAATATGAGTTAGTATTAATTCAAAAATCGGCTACTCGAAAATGTGTAATCACATCTTTTATAAATACATGGCGCTCACGTCTGTCAAGCAGAATAAAATATAGTATACATTTTGAGAAGTAACATCCAATCGGTACTTTATCTTTGGCCATATCGATCCGTCGCCGACGACTTCCCATTCTCAAAGTAAAACACGGCGGAGGAAACCGCGGGATAACCCCCCACCCCACCACCCGATCTTTACGTTTCAGGAATAAATATTTCAGAGCGTGTGCTTCGGAACTTAGAGCTATGTATCGCGCGGTAACAATCTGAGAATAAGAAAATAGAGTTTCTTTTATGTGAGTTGCTTCGCTTTAGTTGCTGATGGAATTAACTTTACGGATATATAACTTGTGAAAAGAAATTATAGGAGTACTACTCTTAAAATAACCACTGTAAATTATATAATGTTCTGACACTCATAATATACGTAACTAAAAATACTTATGTATTTGCATATTTATCGCCACGCCACACATTGTGTCTAGTTGGAAACCTCAAATCACACAGAGGTACGATGGAAAGGTTTACCGATCCGTTTTAGTATGGATTAATATTTAGACAGTATTCTATTTGTCTTCTCAAGTCATCCTTTGATACAACTTGCAAATTCAGACCCACTGGTAAACTGACACCTTCTTTATAATCTAAAATAAAAAGAGACAGCATGATTATATATTTCTATCTGCTCTGTCTATTTTTTTTATGACATAGGCGGCAAACGAGCAGACGGATTGCCTAGTGGTAAGCAATTACCGTCGCCCATGGGCAGCCGCAACACCAGGGGAGTCACAAGCGCGTTGCCGGCCTTTAAGGGGGGTTGGATCTCTGGGATCCTTACTCACCACTAGGAACAAAACACTACATACCTGAAAGGTAGCAGTGCTATTATGGCTGTCTTCGTCTGTAAAGAGGAGGTACTTCCTCAGTTGGGCTGCCCCAGATTCAAGCGGGATGGTCATCGCTGTGCCCTACCTCTCATTGTTGGACGTAGTTTAAGACAATACCCGGGTCCAAAATAATAAAATAATAATTGAGAAACAACTGGTCAAAGTGTAACCAAGGTTTGCTTAATAACTGAGGATAAAGTGTCATTAAACAATTGTCATCGGGCTGGTGCTGTGGTGCTGGTTACACAGTTAGTTTGCAAATGACACAAGTTGCTATGCACGCAGGGTGCTCAAAGTGCCCTTAACACGACTTTTTAGTTAAGATAATAAGAGCGTGTTAAGATCATTTTGACCGCCTATGCCGCTTAGCAAATTCTGCTTCTGACTGTATTTGTGACTCTAAAAATCCTAGAAAATTAAGTATAAGTAACGATTGAAGAATGTGTATCTGCACATTGCTGTTCAAGTCATCTCGGCAGGAAATTCCCGCATAAATAAGTCTCATAGTCTCTAATTGATTTTTCATTTAATACTTGATGTTGATAATGCAAATGTCATAAATCTCCATAAAAAGCAGTAACCAGTCCACGTGGGCCGCGCTAGTATTGTCAAAATGACGATGAACAGCGGTAACTACTAAGAACTTGTCAATTCAATCAAGCGTAGTGTATAGATAATGGTTAATTCTTTATTAATCATATTTTTAAATTAACGTATGTTACTTATTTGATATTTCGTATAATTAAATATCTCAGCTACGTAATATGTTTACATGATCTAATATCGAGAATAAGCATATTTTAAATCAGTATGCCTATATTTAATAATAAGAGTTTATTAGCTATATACCCTTAAAAACGCAGTTTAAGTTTAGGGCTTCACATTTATACCACAACGTGATAATTTCACGAAACACATTTGTAAACGTAAGTCTACTCTTTCTTATCGTGGATACGAGATTGTAGGAAAAGTTTATTAAACATAACTATACAGGTTGGCCTCATGGATCCTAAGAACAGATCTTCGTATGATGAGCCACCCTCTATAGTCTCACCTATAAATAATGCTTATAAATAAAGAAAATGAAAAATCCACTCCCTTTGACGAGACTTGAACTGGCGACTTGGGGATATACGTGCCCGTCCCTCTGCCAATTGAGCTACAGAGAACAAGTTTTTTCTACCATATCCTTTGAGCCTTATTATGTGATCGTTAAGAGTTAACAAAACTTATTATAGTCTCACCTGGTTTTATATATGACGAATAAGTAAAAATACACTTTGTCAAAGATACGAACTGCAGAGTATAAAAAGAAGAATTTAAATAAGATATATATCGAAACAATAGTTTTTCAATGGGTATCAAATTAACTGCCTCATGCTTGCGTTGCATTTCCAATTTATAGTACAACACTACGAGCAGATACGTCAGCTGCCTACACTGAGTATATTGCGTAAGAACTACAACAAAACACTGGTTACGGTTACTACCGTAACATCCAGTAATTACTACGCATTTACCCATAAAATCGCTTAGTACTGCGAGCTGCGTTTTTAAGTGCTTAGCGGAAAAACGACTTACAAAATACAACTTTACTTAACACTGCATACAATATCATATATTTAGTTTCCATTATATCATGATGATCAAGATATAATGTGATAAATATTGTACACGGTCAAGGTAAAGTATAAAAGAGACCATTACGTTTACGCACGATGTATCAGTTTGGTACGAGTGAGGCTAAATTATAAAATATAGTAAATTATATACATAATGCTTACTTAGGATATTCTGTAGTATTTGATAAGTACTTACCTGCATATTAGTTACGCCGTTGTAGCGAATGAAGCACGTCATTTGATGGTAGGTGATGACGACGGCGCGTAAGCAGTTGAAAAATGTATGGTAATGGCAATAACGTGTTCTAGGTCAAGTTGAACCTGAAAAAAAAAAGCCTGCTAAAGATTTATATGTAGAATTATAAATTAAATTATTGTTTAATTATAACTTACTCGAGACTCTTTATAAACATGTGTTTATTGATGATAAGCGGTTAAGTAATAAGCTTAGTCTTAAATAAACTTATTTATAAAAAAACTTAAGTTTATCTAAGACTAACTGCTATTCTTCCTATGCGTCTCCCATATCAGTAACTACCTACAAATGGAAATATCGAAGGCCAATATAAATGATATATTACATTTTTGACTAGTTGTTGCTAGTTATTGTTCACTTTGCTTCGTCACTCGTTAGAGCTACGATACGGTCAACACCTTGTCAACAATCAGTTTAATAACTATTTGTATGAACTCGTGTGTATCAATGGTGGATAAAGAATTGTCAGGCAAGTAGGTAAGGACATTATTCAAATCGGCGGTAAACAAGCTCTATGGAGGCGCAGCATATAATAAGTGTATATAATTATATATTTTAAGATCATCAATAATAAAATACACATACATGTACAAGGCAAAGCTGTTAGTCGCGCGGCGCGTACCTACCCACCTTTTTATACTAGACTGACCAGCGTTTGACCTCAGGCACACCTGATGGTAAGTGTGGATAAGGTCGACGGTGTAGCACGCTGATTCAGTAACAGCCTATTCACTCTTGCTTTGAAAAGACCCAAACTATATATTTCCGGGAATACAGACGAAGGGAGCGAATTCCATTCTTTAGCACTCCGCATTAGGAATATTCACAACGTAAGATTGTAACTGCTCCCCTCGCCTGGATGTCCGGTGGTGGAACGGGGATGGCGGAATTAAGAGGAGAAGGGAGTATGCAATTTTCCATACAAACGCTCTCGACAGTTTCCTCCCTGGTTTTCCACCCTAGAGTAGTGATTTTTTCAGCACAGATTGATATCATCGATATCTGTGTCGGACTGTTTCGTTTTTTTGGATATTTTAGTTTTTTTAAGTTTTAGAGCTCTGTAAACATTGCTAAAAACGGCTCACTCAACTATCTCGCAAACAGTCGCTTATCATTCAAATAATATAGCATAAAACACAAAAAGCAAAACGTACCGACACAGAATATATATACTATATTCCAAAAATATTATTCTATTGGTTAAGTTTTGGAGGAGGAAAACGTCGACTACCAAACCTCGATTTTTGAGATTTTTACGCGGGTTTTTTCGTCTGAGCTGCAATTCCTGTGCACCCTCTTCAAAATGTATCCTGTAAAACACAAACTAGCAACCCAGCGACGGTGCTCAAGGCTCCGTAACCTTACACTCACCAACTCAGGATCACCAATGAGTCTGCAAGCTCGGTGCTCTATTGAATCTAAAGGGGCCAGCTGATACTTGGCAAACCCATTCCAAAGGTGGCAACAGTAATCCATACATGATCGAACCAGAGCTTGGTAAAGTATTAGACGCTGTTCCGGCGTTAAGTACCGCTTCACCCCATATAAGACCCCAAGTTTTCTAGCAGCGGATTTCGCTTTGACCTCAATAGTGGACGACGTTCAGATTTGTGGGTTAATTTTAACCCTAGTAGCTCGAGGTGGTAGGTAAATGCTAAGGATACATTCTAGAAAGCAGGAGCCAAGATAAAACGGCTCCTTTTGCCTCTCTACACACTCGGCAACGACCTTTAAGGTCAGGTTCATTCACTCAACCAAAGCTTCCCTAAAGGACTTGGTCTCTCCTCTGGTAGTTTGGGCTTATAATTTTAAAAAACACTACGAACCCACTCATGTAATTAAAAAATAAATTTAATGATAAAAAATGCAGAAATCGCGAAGTATCTGCTTGATGAAACCGTGACTGAAGAAATGGCGGCTTTCTCGCACAACATATCAGCATCCCGATACGAGGAAATGCCGATGCCGCCAACATCCATATTGGTACACTGCCTCAAGGACCTTTTTCAGGTTCAATCTCGAGTAGGTAGTTAATTGTTGTAATGTTATTGCAATTTCAATTGTATAGTGTATTTATATATAAAAAAGCATATAATGGTTGATAAAAATAAGTTTCTCAATATTTAAATGCTTGCTTATTTTACAGAATTAGTTTTTGGATTTCACAGCAGTAGTTTTTGTCTGATATTAATAAAGTTAGTCATCGGGTGGACCCACCCGATGACCACGAACGCTGCTAAAGGGCTCGAAACGTCGGGATGAAGTTTAAATTAGTATACGCGATTTAATCCGTTTTAGTTAATTTAATTCATGAGTAATTATCGAGGCAACCGAAGACAATATTAATAAAGTTGTTTATTTTTGTTTTTGTGTCGTGTAAAAGTTTTTCTTATTATTATTACATGATATAATATGAACGCTTTTAGTGTCCTGTTATAACCCTGTTTTCGACATCTCCAAAACATCGTCTAGTCTATGGGGAAAACATTTAAAAAGATATGTTTGTGCAACCGGTCGGATGACGCGGACGGAATAGACAAAGTAAAGAATGGTCTCCACATGAGACAGCAACTCGCGGACTCCCTCCGCGGCCAATTTAGGGTTGAATTGCATTTGTGATTCATTTATTTGCCCATTTTGTTTTATGGGGATGGATTTTTTTTTAATACGTTGTAACAAAAAGAAAAAGCTTATTTTTATATATTATAATGTTTGTTTTTGGTACAACATGCCATGGAAGATTTTGCCAATAGTTAGTTACGGGGTAAGGTGGTAGTGGTAGTAGTAGTAGTAGTATTATTCTTTATTGCATAATTAACGATTAACACGGTGCTACTCACGTTTATTTAGTCACTCGCGCGACATGTTTCGGAGAACATAGGCCTCCATTTTCAAGCAATAAGAGTGTCTAAATAAACGAGTAGTACCGTGTTAATCGTTAATTATTAAACATGTCTCATGTAAGTTTAAATACAAATTCTTTTTTGCACCAAACAGAAATGATAGTGATATTAGACTAACTATTGTTGAAGTTATTTAAAATATCGAACTGTTTAATTCTTGTTTCACTGTTGCAGTGCGTTCATGTCTTTTGAATATTGGTGCAGGTGCGATGATCATTTATAAATTAGACTTAAGATCAAATACTAAGTGTACTTCAGACATATTTAAGTTTTAACAGTTGGATGACATGATTATATTAATTTACGCGTAACACGCTCCCACTGAAATGTAGGCAGCAGAGATAAAATATGGTTTCACTTTCATATTGGCAATATTCATATTCATCGACTATAACAACGTTCGCGTTTCAAACAAATGAATCCCCCTGTAAATACAGACGTGACATGCCAAAGAAAATGCCGCTACGGTACGCAGCACCCGCAAAAATCAGCGGCGATGACTCGTACGTTTCGCGCGTTGGAATACCGAACCCTTCCACGCAATATGATCTGCGTCGGTGGAGTTCACAACAGATCACCGGAAAGTAACCGAGTGGAAAAACCGCGTCTCATCGAGTCCGATACTGCCTCGTTTTGATTCGAGTGGGGCTTCTGAACGACTTCTGGGCTTAACGAAAACAATATGAGTTTATAGGGATACGATCTCCGCATCGTGCGGGATGGTACGGACGAGATGGTGTATTGTTAGCGTAAGTGTCGCTCGAATTAAACATTGACTTCGTTTTAAATAAGCGACACGACATACATTTTTTTGGGATAAAATTATACAAACCCACTGAACCTTGAGAAAATAATATCTTTTGGTAAAAATCGAAGTTATGAACGAAAGCGAACACAGTTCTGTTCGCCGATTGTACCTATTTCATAAACAATAGAAAATACGAAAGGCGGCCGACCGCAAGGTGGATAATGTTATCATTCCATTAATTACAACAACCACCCCCCGCTTTTTAAAAGTAAATTAATCCGATTAAGGGGGAATCGAAGAACCCACTCCGTCCAAGTTTATTCAAGTAACTTTCTTTGGTATAATTATTTTTTGTAATTAAATCCATCAACACGATTTTTTCTTAATGATGCTCCCGTGAGAGCGGCGGGGAGGGCACGTTACTTAATTTCTGAAGCAATTTCTGTACACTGGAACCTTTTTCCGAATTGAACGTGGCCTCGACATCCTTTGTAACTAGATATAGTAAGAGGTCTCATTTATTTTGGATTTAGCTTCTTCGGGTGCACTCGCAAAGCATTCAAAACATCAGTCCTAAGTTTAGGCGAGGTGTTCGCCAAAAGTGATAAAAAGTAACAGTAATAATTCTATTAGTAACTTATTTGTGTAATATAAATAAGTATCTATATACTTTGATACCTTTAATGTACATCCTTGATCCATAAGAATGCAGGATTCAGGTAAAGGTCTGATTTATGTTCTTCAAATTAGGCCTTGGGTATAGGTAGTTTGCGGCGTTTAAATTCCCCTTTTTGCAAGCTATGTATAGTCATTGCATAGCTACTGATGGCTGATTTTGGGTTATTCGCACTCTTTAACACTACAGGGGAGATAAGTACACATTGCTCTACGCCTGCTCACTATATTCAGCGCTACCAACTGAATTATTTCAACATTATTAACACTTTCTTTATTTACAACATGGCTCGATGACAGAACATGTACCGACAAGTGACTGATACATACGTCGTTATTGCGGGAGCAAAACCGATTTGACAGTACACAAAGATTATGATAAGCAAGCAATAACATACATGTAACTTCTATTAGGATCATTTATGCCTACGAGTTGAAAATTTATCAATATTATCCTAATATCAGACCTCCATACTTGACTTTACCAATTAACTGTAGAATATTTAAATTAAATATTTATAATCTATTACGAAAACCAAATAAAATGTAAGTAAAACACGTCTTCAGGCAGTGACCTTGCAAGGCTGTTAGCAGTTTCAAAGCCAGAGTCGGGTCACTGGCTCCGACTATAGGCACATTCATAGATCCTGAAACACTCCGGACAGCTGTTGGTCTCCGGCTCGGAGCTGGAATTTGCGCAGACCACCATTGCGCTTCTTGTGGAGCCCCTGTGGATCGTCTCGGCCATCATGGCCTATCCTGCTTATCGGGCGCCGGCCGTCTCTCCCGTCACGCCGCCCTCAACGACATCCTACGAAGGGCGCTCGTCAGTGCCAACATCCCGGCCGTTCTGGAGCCCCAGATCGTCCGTGGTGACGGCAAGCGCCCTGACGGAATGTCGTTGGTCCCGTGGAAGATGGGCCGCGCGCTGGTGTGGGACGCCACTTGCTCAGATACGCTGGCGGCGTCCTACCTTCCAGCTACTGTCAAACGAGCGGGAGCGGCGGCGGACACCCGGGAACGCCTCAAGGTCTGTAAGTACAGTTATCTCGGCGCCCAATACGATCTCTCGCCATTTGGCGTCGAGACACTCGGGCCTTGGGGCAAGGGTGCACTCGGGCTCCACAAAGAAATAAGCAAGCGTCTACGAGAGGCAACAGGCGACCCTCGCGCAGGCAGCTTTCTCGCTCAAAGCAATTGCAATTCAGCGCGGGAATGCTGCCTGCGTAATGGGCACCTTTCCAAAGGGTATAGGTTTGTTCTAGTATAGATATAATTTGTTACCTATTTTAATTTACTTGGTCTTAAACGGCATCAAATTTGTTTTTTATTATTTATTTTAAATAAATGTATAGATAAACACGTGAATCAAAATTAAACTGTATTTATATTTAAGTAGACTTAATAGTATTGCCTTCCAAGTAGGTACCTTCTTAGATGCTTTATATTTGTAGGCAGAATATATCCATTATAAGCAAATAGACATTCTGTTATATTTGACGACTGGTCTGGCCTAGTGGGTAGTGACCCTGCCTATGAAGCCGTAGGTCCTGGGTTCGATTCCCAGTCAGGGCATTTATTTGTGTGATAAGCACAGTTATTTGTTCCTGAGTCATGGGTGTTTTCTATGTATTTAAGTATTTATATGTATCTATCTATTATATATATCGTCGTCTAGTACCTACAACACAAGCCTTACTGAGCTTACCGTAGGACTAGGTCGATTTGTGTAAGATTGTCCCGTAATATTTATTTATTTATTTATTTATTTTATATGTTTTCTTTATCTGATTTGCCCCCGCGATAACTATGTAGTGATAACGAAATGTTTCAGTAGGCTTTCGTGCTGTTCGTACATATCCATTTTGTTAATACTAGATTATAAAAGGTACCATATTAAAAAGAAACAAACATATTACTGAGCGTTAGATGTTACAAGATGTATTCTAGATCAATATACTATGCCCACACAACTCGAAATATTAACCTTGTCATTTTTAGACCATAGATAAAAATAAATCAGGGAAGATAAATAAAAGCCAAAAACTCTGTATGTGGTGATTAAAAATTGTGCTCAAATATCATGGTAACAATGTCAAACAGATGTCAAATATTAAAAAGGAAGTATTTTGTACCTAAATATTCAATTATTCTGAAATTCAGTACGATTATTATAAGTGTTCAAAGCGATTAATGGATTAACGTATGCGGAATGAAATTTGCACAAAGTTTATATACAAAGTTTTAAGAGTAAATGATTCGATATTTAAAATTTGATAGTATTTTTTGTTTTCTGTATTATCTGTCAAAGTATTGTACAAATCATTCGCTTGTAGGATTTGTTTAAAAAAAATATGGCAAATCTTGAAGAAATACGTCGAAAAAACGTGTGTGATTTTCACGACACACATCCAGATTGGCCGAAGTCGAAGATTGTTAAATACTTTACAGAAATGGGGGAGAGCCGAAGGACGGTTTATAATATATTATCATCCTATTCTCTTCGACATACGACTGCTAGAAAACCAGGTTCGGGCAAACTGTGTTCCTTACGCCAATGTTTGAAAAGAAGCCAGCTTAAAAAAATCACGGTAGGTCGAGTAGCTAAATCCTACAGAGAACTCGGAAAAAAATTCAATTGTGATGGCAAAACAGTGACAAAGTATCTTAATGAAATGGGCATTGTGAAACGAACGCGAAAAGTAAAACCCACCGTGTCCGAAAACCAAAAACTTACCCAGAAGAAGAGACTCGCAACTTTAGTCAAAAACATATTTTATGCAAAAAACGACGTAGAGTGCATTATGGACGATGAATCCTATTTCACCTTAGACGGCAATGAATGGCAAGGAAACTTTTTTTTCCAAAACGGCAATAAGCCAACTAAAGAATCAGTAAAATACTTGGAGCATACTAAGTTTCCAAAGAAGGTTTTGTTGTGGCTTGCAATTAGCCCTCGCGGTATGTCGAACCCGGTGTTTTTTGAGTCTGGTTTAGCAGTCAATGCTGATCGATACAAGGATGGTTGCTTGCCGATTGTCCGTGATTTTATTAAAACACATCACAGACGAGCTAATGTTGTGTTCTGGCCCGATCTAGCATCCAGCCATTATTCAAAAAAGACCCTGGCTAAAATGGAGGAACTAGGAATACCATATATGCCAAAGGATTCAAATCCGCCTAACGTACCACAACTTCGCCCGATCGAAGATTTTTGGGCCAATTTAAAAAGGCGTGTTTTTTTTTTTTTTTTTTTTATGATATAGGAGGCAAACGAGCAGACGGATTGCCTGATGGTAAGCAACTACCAACTACCATATGAAAATAATTTCAGGCCAAAAACTATACAGGCTCTTATTCGAAAAATGAAACTAGAATTAAAGAAAATGCCAACATCTACTTACACGACAGCCATGGATAAAGTACCAGCAAACTGTCGAAAAGCAGCACGCATGGGGCCAAATTACTTTATACATTAAAATTTGTTAGTAGATTATTTATAAAAATAGATATTTTTATCGCTTTATTAAAGATTTTTTTGTTTTATAAGGTTACAAACTTTGTGCAAATTTCATTCCGCATACGTTATGATTCGGTGATCTAAAAATATACCGACAAGAGCCAGGTTTAGAAAATAACTTGCCTCGTAATTAGATCTTTATTTTTAAATAAAATACAGCTAAGCTAGGCATTACAATAATTTGGCGCCAGCTGCAGAGATCTTATCTGGAAACTTACCAATACCCAGAGTTGAGGGGCATCGATAGAAATCGTACAACAGGCTTGCCTGTTTTTTTTAAATCAACGCACTATTTCTACAATGACGATTCAAATTGGTGAAAAACAGAAAATCTTCAGTACCTACAAATATTTTACCTACAAAATAATACCAGTGATACTCTTCTATATTAATTTATATTTTATAATTAAAATTGCAAGATTAAAAACTGAACCCAAAAAAGAAGAGAACGATTTCCATCCCATTTTTCGTTACAATTATCGAACGAAAAAATGATGCTGCAGTACTTATATGAAACCTTGTCGGACTGGACAGTAAATGTGACTTCACTTTGCTTGCAAGAACTATAACTAAGCATAAGCGTATTTCAGCGGTAAGTAATAAAACAATCTTTAATAAAGTAAGTCGCTTGCGTCGTTAGCCTCGGCCACCTCCCCTCCGGGTGTTAATGATATCTTGCTTTTAAAGGGCACAACATTTAGTTATTTCGTCTAAAATTAATTGAAATGAGTTTTGACGGTGAAAAGATGGCTACACAAAAGACCTCTAGGTGTCGCTTCGAGATAACTTACTCATTTTTAATTAATAAATTTGTGGCAAAGAAACTCTGTGCTTTGAAATTTTCGGTCTATTCATTAGGTGCTCAATACGAATTTAGATTAAAAGGCAAAGGGAACAAATTGCTATTTTTAATGCTTAATTATGATATTTTTATTACTTCGTATAATTTTGTCTCTTAATTACATTATCGTTTTGGTTGTCAGAATATTCATTTGTCTTGAAAACCAAACTTATCTTAGAAAATGGTTTAATAGTACTTAGGTCATGTAATTATTATTGACTACAAGACCCACTACTGGGCTCTAGCCTCCCCTCAACTCACAAAATGCTGACGATCGTTTTCTTTTACCAAGATGTCAAATGATATTTCGTACATAAGTTTCTAAATACTCATTGATACAAACAACCGCATTGAAAGTCCGTGACTACATTGAACTACAAGTAGTCACTTGTATTAATATTGTGTACAATATTTGAAAATCGTTTTAATATCACTTAAATGCAGGATTTTAACGCGTGGATGTCACAGCCACATTTAATTATATTCTAAGATCTACATTCATACAACTACAAAAAAAAATGTCTTACGTCACAGTGCGTCATTTTGTTGCTAGGTCGCATCTGGTGGGCCAGCGTGTGTTGTAGGAGTATATCGACAAGAAGGCCGCAGATTGATGAGCCCCCTAACTGCCCCCTCCGTCCCGAGGGTCCGTCTCTATCGCGGATAGATTGAGCTGGTTTTGTTTCTTCGCACGGCCGTGATTGTGAAATCAATTTTGACAGTCAAGTATCTACTAACTCAACTTGGTGTGCCGATTTTTGGTAAGTACGAGTAGGTCAATAGATATTTATCAGTATGCACACTAACAATACCGGCACAACCGCAAGTTTACCGAGTACAGTCAGCAGCAGGAGTTACTAAGCGGGCCAGGTGTTCATAACGATCTGAACATGCTCTTGTTCTCTTAAAAAAGACATGTCAAGCTCATTTTTAACATGTCGGCTGCTTAGTTACTTCTGCAGCTGATATACCAATTTCTTTTTATTAATATGGTACGAATTTGAATATTATGATATTTATGATACTACTAAGGTTACCGCATACGATTTGTAGAGTAATTGGGTACTAACTACATATTCGTAACAAAAGAAGACCTTTCAAATATGGTTTGGTAGATTGTTAGCTCTACAGTCTCTGAGATTAGAAGCAACGCAAGATATACATTTTTAAAGCAGTACAGACTCTGTTGTTCTCTACTGAATGTTATTTTACGTATTTTGTTTTATTACGTCCCCCGGGCCGGGCGTAATGCGCCTTCTTCCTCCGTTTTTATTGTAAAAGTGTGAGTGGGGAAGTGTGAAATGATGTTTCTCCATATCGTCCCGTAGGGTAAACCACCATTAGGTATACAACGTTTAAATACAAACCAACAGAATATGTTTTCTAAGTTACGTACGCATTTAGCTTATAACATTTGCTGAATGAAATCAATATAACAATATGTCAGTAATAATAATATGTCAATCATGGAATAAAACAATTTGGATGGTATTCGCTACATGGGTTTTTTACCGGGCATAAATGGTTTCCATTTTTTTTTAGCTGTTAACTTGCTATACTGTTATTTATGCCTATACATAGACGAGATTAACGAAAATTTGTCACTAGGGTTACTATGTTTACAACAGCATTGATTTGATAACTGAATAGATGATGTTTTGCATAAATTGAAGTTGCATAACTTGACTTATATAATAGTTATACTATACGAAAAAAAAATCACTTAAATTTAGTTTCGAAATTACATGCAACGATACATAACAAGCAACTCTGGTCCAATCGAAAACATTTTTTGATTAGAGTTTATTTGTACTAGTATTAGAACCATGGCCCCTAAGAGGTTAAATAAACACTCACAGCAAACTAGCCGTCGGCCGCACATTGACAAATTCAGTATATAAAAAAAGATAATTCCATTAAAAACTAACTTTAGTAAAAATATCAAGTTGATTTAATAACACTTTACCACTTTCAGCTTTTTCTGTCACAGGCACGTACCCATAAAAAATGCGAAGTTTTTCCCTATAGTGTTTATAGGTTTTGAACGTGAATAGTTATGAATTTAAGTGGTCAAATATAATGCTTTTAACTTAATTGTAGGTAGTTGGTACCTACTGTATAAAATAAATAAATATTTTTGTTTCACCTTACACTAAAAAGTAATGGTATAATAATTCTGAGACCTTAAAAACATATGTTTTATATATATATATATATATATATATATATATATATATATATATACTTGACTCCATACGCTCTTATATCTGTCCATTGAATTTTTTGCACTGTAGGTAATGCAGCTCGAATACCTCCCATTTTTATTTTTTAAATATTATTTGGAATTGTTTGATTTCTTCTAAAAGGTAATTCAAGTAATATAAGACTATTTTGCGCTCATTTGCTCCTATTTCAATCCCAAACTCGTCGGTAAAATACAGGCTGTTTTATAAATATTATATTGTTATAAAGTGTTACAAAGTAAAGTGAAGATTTAGATTGATTAAGACACACCTAAAGTTGTCAGCTCCCAAAACAAAGCAAGAGCGATCGAAAATGAACGTTCAGTTTAAATATAGCATTTAGGGAAAGAAATGGCGGATGTATTTGAGATGGGATCGGTGAGAAAGCGGGCCGCGATCAAGGGTCAGGCTCCGCGCGATACATTCCACTAACGCTGCAAACAACGCAATCATAACTCACGAGGATTTCCAACACACTGGATTACATTCATATTTCTTTCCAGTAAAACATTTGTTTTGTTAGAATGTTTTAATACAAGTCGTTTTGCTTTTTGTATTTTATGCTATATTATTTGAATGATAAGCGACTGTTTGTGAGATAGTTGAGTGAGCCGTATTTAGCAATGTTTACAGAGCTCTAAAACTTAAAAAAACTAAAATATCAAAAAAAAAACGAAAAAGTCCGACACAGATATCGATGATATCAATTTGCGCTGAAAAAATCACTGCTCTAGGGTTAAAAACCAGGGAGAAAACAGTCGAGAGCGTTTGTATGGCAAATTACATACTCCCGTTTCCTCTTATTTAAAACATGTCTAGTTACGTCAAGCATATAGAAAAAAACGGGTGTCTAATAATTGACTAATATTCTCGAATATAAAACTCTTATTTACTCGAAACTTAATGCTTCACCCTAATGTCGGAAGGTGGCGAGTGTTCGATGCAATTATTATGCAAAATCATTAATACGAGTATCTTAACCGTTGCAAGAGGAGGCAGATCGGCTCCGACCCGGTCGATACCGCCCTCCGATATCTTGAAACGAGAGAGGTGCAAATTATAATTGTCTTGCAGTGTTATTTTATGCAACTATCGATAAAGCGCTCTCCAAATGTATAGTTCCCAATAGATACTTAAAAGGAATTGCGAACTACAAATAATAGAGCTGCTACCTCTTTAACGTACATACTTACTCCTTTATCCATAAAGATTGATAAATTCCTGCCAACAAATACAAATGCGAGGAATTCCTAAACAATTATTTAGCAACATTTGAAATATATAGGTAAGATTATTACAGAGTAGTTAGTACAGTCGCCATCAGATACCGAAGCTGTGGAGGTGGTCACTAATATTGGAACATGCACTTTATAGCTTTGACAATAGAGGCGTTGTTCAGATATTTGTGACCACTTCCACTCCACAGCTCCGACTGTACTAGTATAAGGTCAATCGGGAATATGGTGAAAAATTCGCTTATCCTAAAATTACAAGGAAATTGATAAGGTTTACACGTAATTTGAAAGACGCATTGAGACTAGTTCACTAGCCAAAGTCCGCCCAAGACACAACCTACCCTTGTGTTCAGTGGTACTTATTTTTTTTTCTATCTGCGCTATCTAGTCTGTCTGTCAGTCCCACTAAAAGCTGCTTCCTGCTTCTTATGTATACGAATAATGCCTATCGAAAGGTTTTTCTCGTCACTCACTATTTCTCATGCAAAAATCAGTATAATTCAGACCATCGACGTAATTTAGACCAACCTTAATGAAATCAATCTTGTAAATAATAATTATTAATATATGTAACTTTGATACAGCCTTAATAATTTGTTTCCAAAATGAACATAGTAAATCGTCTTGTCCCACCTTACAAGTAATGACACAAGGAATATTGATTGATCTTACCAACGAGAAGGCCTCCGGGTGATCTATCGCGCGCATGTAAATGTGGGCGCCGGGTGTGTGCGTGAGGTCGTTAATCATAATTTCAGACGTTTGTTCATGTGTATGTTCATATTATTATGTTTTGGGGATAAGAAATTAGTTAGTGGACATTAAACTTGGACGAGTTGGATGGGGAGGTCGTGATAGTTGTCCGGTAGGTAATTAATAATTTCATTGCATACGTATTTTATTGCTATTAATAGTTGATGGCAATATTCTGCTAACCCCTGGGACATTGTAGCTACTGGAGGAATTGGATGGAGTATTTGGGCTTGTGACACATGTACAAAACTTTTGACTTTTGACAAAACTGAAATTACGGGTATGTAACTTATTATAACTTATTATTATATAACATGAAAGTTAAAATCTATAATACCTTTAAATAGTGTAAAGTAAATGTGTATACTGGTACAAAATCTGATTTTTCTTTGAAGTGTAGGTACACAAGATGTACTTGTAATAATAACCTTAGTACCTATATAAAGTGAGTTGTTTTCGTCTGATGATTACAAGGCCTGATGTCTATTGATATATATAGCCTAGAATTGTTGATCAAATTCACTAAAAAGACTATTGTAACTTCTTATTTAATACTATAAAGGAAATATATTTAGTTTATTTTACAAGTACGTACTGAAATGTAAGTACTGAATTACAACTTTGTTTCTCATATTGAATTTCGTGACACGATTTCATAGACGCATGAGTGACATTGGATCATGATTAAAAAAGACCCCAATGTTTTATAGTTATCTATCTTTGCAATCTTACAAGTATCAAGACGTCCCAGTCCCTGTAGACGAAACTTGGCAAGAAGCATTAAGGGCTCGCACATCGCAGGGACTGACCCGTCATGAAATTTAAATCTAGATCAATAACCGCGCTTATATCATTGTCTTCATTAGCGGTAATTGGGTTCCCTCCCTGTCGGCCGCAACTTTGTTTGCTGCCGATAACTTGAGACGAATTACTTGGACATTATAAAGGCCCAAGTTACGCGTGTATGCGTGGGATATACGTAAACCCATTTGACTAGTTACTACAAGTTAGATTATCATAATGTTTGGTATACAGCGCATATTATATATGAAGGAATACGGTGCGGACATCTGTTGTTTTCAACGCAATAGCAAAGACATTTATAATCGGCCAAGGTGTCCAGCCATGCTCAGTGTACGGTTCCATGAATCTGGGTTTTCCGTAGTCAACTAGGAACCCTTGTAGTTTCACCATGTGTGTCTGTCTGTTTGTTCCTGGTTATGCTCAGAGACCGTTATTCCGTGTGATTTGTAATTTGGTATAAATATGAAAATTATTCAAGCGGACAAAAGGGTCAAATAAAAAATAAAAATAAAAGTAGGTTGTGCTACAAGGCATAAAGCGATCCATTTTACATAGAAATGCACGTTTATGCCTGAGTTATACACTCTGGTTTTTCACTTCGGTTCCGAGGAAAATTTCGGTTGTAAGCAAATATAACAATGATATGAAATTTTCATATGCGTAAAATAAATAATATTTTCGGTGGCAATATTTTTTTGTTCTACTGTGCGTCCTGCTCATTTAACGTATTAGGCGACAGAGCAATTTCATCGTCATTCAACGTCAATATTAATGTTCATTAGTTTAATAGTTCTGGGAAATAATAATATTATTGACTGCAAATTAAGCAACATAATCGTCATAATCGTGAAAGAACATTACATATGACATCTCCCCAATTCATTTTCAATGTTTCCTTTTAATATGTGAATTCAACTACTATCTGTCTACGCACGACTTAAAACCGAATTTTACGAGCATGAGTGATAAAAACTTACTTTTTCAAGCTGGGTGGGAGCTCTTTTTTTAGATTCAACAAGAAAATATGAAAAAATCATGTAAGTAGGTACAGCTTGGTAAAGACTTTCAAGGAACTTGATCGGTTGAATCGTTTTTGAGTTACGGATCGATTAATTACGGGGAACGCCACACTAACCATTGCCCGACATGCTCTTAGCCGATTTTTTATTATACTATTTTCATAATAAAATAGGAGGTTTATAATATATAATGGTTCTACCAAACGGACTACTTTGACTACAAGACAAAATGTTAAAAATAGTTTTCTTTTAAAAGTCTGAATTAAAGCTTAATGGCTTAATGATTTTTTCATAGTTTAATAGTTAGAGGAATATATCCCTTCCTCCCTGAGTCCCAAATAGTTATAGATGCCAAAGAACAATATTAACAGCGCGAAGTTACGAAGAAAGGTAATAATAAAATAGTATCCGTGGGTATAGCAACGATAACAGTTGAAAAAGGTATTTTGTTGATTATTGATATTGGACATTGTTTATAAAAATATGAATATAATTACTTTCGTTATTAGTTTGACAATTTACTTGTATCTACACATATAAAATAACGCATCTATGATTCGTTCAACAGCAAATAAAGACCCTCATAGTAGTACCTACACTATTTCGTTCCAACATATTTCTTATCTGTGTAAATATTATAATTGCTTCATATTATACTGATATATTGAGAACTTATTTTCCTTCGGGAAAACTCGGATCTTTATCAGAATACGATGACACCCGAACTGTCTATGAATGATCGCATTAAATGAGTGACATTTTCATATTTATTAATATTGAACTTTAAAAAAATGACTCTTTTTATACAATTATTGATCGACAGTTCGGGTGCCGTCGTATATCGATGGATATCCGAGATTTCCTGATGGAAAATCGTTTTGCACTGCATATTTATCAAAATCGATATAATAATGAGGTATTCGAACGTCTCTGGAAAACTAAGCAATTGGTTAATTACTGTAGAAACGATATGAGTACCTATTATGAGTATAGTTATTGACTCGGAACCTAAATAAACTACGGTTGCTTGGAAAAAGTTTTCATTCGCCGCCATTAAAAATAGTTGTTTGACTTTTCGTTTGTGTGTATGTCAGTGGTACATAATTCATTAATTAGGTATAAATACAAGTTTGATTCCATGAAACGAAGCGAAGTTGAGCTGAAGACATTATGTATCAGGAACATAAACTACTATTTATATTTAAAAAAAAATCGTAGGCGGGGCGGTAAAACCCGATAAGTCGAACAAATGAGGTTTTAATATTTTAATTATACGTCAGCATATATGCCGAAAGAAAATCCTAGAATAGGGTGATGGCACCAATGTTGGACACTTAGTTCTTAATTCAAAACCGTAACGTTATAAATTGAATATGCATCAAGAAATGCACAACACTGTACTCCTTTGAAATGAGCACTAATGTTCATAATTGGTATCTTGTCCATTATTGGTGCTGTCACCCTACTTTTATACTGTGTGTAAGTCTAATACGGGCGAAGAATTAAACCAGACATAGGATTTACCAGTATAATCATCAACCAAAAGGTTTTTCTTTAATTATACCTATTATACATATGTAATTATTTTTTGTAAAATTTCTGAGCGGTAATGTACTGCGAACATTACGCGAAATGAGCTTTTGAAACTAGCTGTCAACGAGTGTTTAACTCGAGTGTGTTGCATTACATCGCAGGCCGAATATTTTATATGGATAAAATTTTAATTGTACTTCTAAGCAAAAGTTATCGAAATATATTTCTTATGTCCTATTCTACCCTCCGTTAAGAGATTCGCCCGTATAAGATTTACACAATGTATTTAGGCGGATTAAATCTTTACATTTTCGATGGTTGGTTGACGGTTCTAGTATACTTACCTACTTTAATTACGTGTTTAAACTTGCAGGACATAAAACTGAAAAATGTATCATAAAGCTGTCTAACACGAGCAGTGGGACACGGCGTTACGTGCCCATTACCTTCATATGTTTACCGGCGCCGCCGCACAGCAAACACGATTACCTGAAATTAGGTTAGTACGGTTTATGTTATTTACCAACGTGCACGGGCTTAATTAGCGGATAAGTTTTAATTCTTGAGATACTTCATGTCCTGTCGTATGTGAAGTTCTTTGAAGTCTGGAACGCACGCAGCTGCACACAACGTAAAATTAGATCGAGCAAATTGTAATATACGTGACAAAAACCGCTGAAAAGTAGCGTCTGCGTGAATTTTTACATGACCTCCATTTTGTTGTGCGCCCACCAAATTTAACCTTTAGCAAGAGAGTAAACCTCTCTGATGGCACTGATCGTTTTTGCGTGCCCAATCGGGTAAAACAAATGTCTTGTATATTGGCAATATTTGCAAAGTCTCTCCGTTTCGATCGTGTTCTAATCCCCATTTTCGCGATGCTATTACGATTTTTCGAACGCTCACCTCACTCCATATTTCCGTACATATCTCGACGATTCGCAGATCCATTATTTTTTATGGCACGAATACACGGCGCTTAGCAGAAGTATCGGCGTGTTCCGGTGGCGTTCTGCGAGTAAGGCTAATAGAATACTGAGATTGACAATGTCTATACAAAATCGCATTACTACAAAATTCTGAAGGTTGACGGGAATTAAGTATTTTAGGATGACTGAAAATTAAACTTTTTTTTTGTTCTTGTTTGGTCATTTATAATGTATTGACAATACTATCCCCGGTACCCTGGTGGGAGCGTTGTTTACGAGTGTACATTCCCTTCGAGTAATACCACTCCGAATTTTTATCAGTTGTAGGTAAACTGACTCGGATCGTATATTTTATTACTCGATTAATATCACAAGGAAACATGTTCTAAAAAACCTTACGTCGTTGATCGAAATAATATATGTATATGTACAAAAATATATCTATATGTATGTATACATAGTTATTTTGAACAGATCCTATGAAAATAAAAATTCAAATATTAAGTTAATTCAATATTTCTAAGGAACTAGTCTACGGGGGTTAAATTGAGTATAGAGACATATTGAAACTCTTTGATAATGAAAATAGATACCGTAAATTATTGGTGTTGCATCTACATTATAGCTGCATTAAAAAAAAAGCAAACCAGTAGAGTCGGCAGTGTTTGTCGGGAATAAGCCCAAGTATCGCCCCCGCTACCCGTGAACGCCTTGGTATAGATATTCGAATAGGGGTGACAAAGATCCTTCGTTTTTGTAAGTAATAAGCTGTATTTTACAATGCGGTGGGGAAAGGTGAATTGGCTATTGGTCGCTTATTACATGGAATATACGTATTAAAATTAAATTCTTAACTTAGCTATAGTCGAACAAACTAAGATGGTCACTCTTGTAAATAATACTATTTGTGAATCAGTTATATTAGCACTATAGTGTCCGCTCGCAAAGGCTGTGTAGATACTAGTACTTAATCTTATAATGTCAACCTCCCTGTTTTGAACCCGTTATTAGTTTTATTTTAGATAGTTACTGACCTTTGTTTATAAAAAGTGATATTTGTACCACATCGTCTACGATCAGACAGAAAAATTGAAAGAAAATAATTGTTTTAGCAGATATCTGTAGATAGGTACACACTGAAATAAATAGATAACGTTAGTAACTCAGGAGCATAGGCCCTTGCCAGGATTGGAACCTAGTACCTATACTTTAGAAGCACTTACGCAGGGTCACTACCGGCTAGTCTAAGAGGTCGTCAAAGAAATTTAAAATACTTTTTTATACTCATTAATGTGATACTAATTTATCAGTTATATTATATGTAAAAGTAAATTTGGAGACGGATTTGAGGCATTGACGTTTCTGTCCATCTGTCAGTCACCCCCGCGCTATACGTTTATCGGCAAACGTCACGGCACTGCGTGACACTTATGTAAATATTTAAATACGATCCAGTACAAGCTATGAATATTTTAAACTCTAAGTAAACCATTCGGCTTTATACTCTCACAAATGTAATAAAAATAAAAGTATGATTTTATTTCGAGGTAATAAGGTTTAAAATAGGTTGTGAGAACTGCGAATGGATTTGGTTTTTCCCTTTATTTCTATGCATAAAGCGATTTGATAAGTGCTCGCAAATTGGGGATCGATGTGGAAGTGACGAGTTATGCTGATTGGGTTTTTTCGAGTGGTGGGGGACGTTGAATAATTGAGTGCTGTTTAGTTTCATGAGTGTCAAACGAATTTTATACGGAAATTAGTGGCTTGGTCTGTTGATGTGATTCTGATTGTTGACAGACTGGCAGTAAGTGCATAGAAGTCAATACGAGATTGCATTTTTTAATAAAACTGGTTAATTTTAGAACTACATTTCGTGTTCCTGATACTAAGAAAGTGTAAAACTTGGCAGGTATTATGTTTGACTTAAAAATAATGATTATAGAGATAATAGATAAATAAAGAACGGGCAATATTACTCAAATCGACCTACCAGTCTTATTGTATGTTCAATAATTCCAATTAGGCTCGTGTTGTGGGTACTGTACACCAATGCACAAGATATATGTGTATACATTATATAATAGCTATATACATTGTATATTCATCATATATTGTATAACGTCATCGCCCAAGAACAATATATTTTCGTAATATAACATAAATATATTCTTGTAGGATTCTAAAAATAAAATGATAATCTATTTTTTGAAAGGATTATGTAAAATTTGATTTGTGTGCTTCTGCTTATATAATTTCATCATTTTAGTGTAGAACGAATCTGAGATAAAATACATAGATTTTCCGATAACTCCTTTTGACATTCCAGATCCCTACGCTTAAATCACAAATTGCCCGTATGATTTAAGCAGGCGTCAATTAATTCTTTAACAAAACTAGCTTTTAGCTTTACCCTAAGATCAAACTCATATACGGCACGTTAACGGCACGGCAGTTTAAGAAATCAAAATTAACTGTCTAAAACACAATTTAATTTTTTAATTGATCCACAAAACATTTTGGCAAGGCATCTGAAACAAAAACTATTTTGCCGACCGTACCCACGTAAAAAGTAAGCTAAAATCATAAAATCGCTAAATCTAGCATTATGAATTTATGAGTAAGAGGTAGTCCGTGACTCCTTCAATTGATCAGCAGATACGCGATTGCGCCCACTCGTCCCGCTATCGACTTTGAGCACCTCTCGCCTCTCTTTCCGGTTCTCATTCTTTGTTCTATTCTCCTTCGACACTCGATACCGCTCTTTGTTACACTGTCGTGTTGCTGAGGGCCCAGGGGTGATAAGATAGCTTTAGATAGCTAATTCTGGTGAAAAATGATTTGCAAAATTAACAGTATACATGCCTTGTTCATTGCAATATGTACTTATGGATTTACTAGTAGAAATCAAATAGGTATTAGTTATTTGATTGAGATTAAACCGTGGGTAAAATGATGGGGCAAACGTAAGATACAACTTTGATCAAGAAATTAAAGAATATGGACAATTAACGACTATTGAAAAAAAAATACAATCAGCGAGAAAATCGTAATGTGTCCAAATATATTTTTGATCCTAATTTATCCTGTTTCGAGCAGGTATCTTTTATAGATCAATCCAGGTAAGGGCACTAGAAATGTCATAAAAAAACCTGTTATATTAACTGTGGAAAAAATAAAAATAATAACGTATCAAAAATGTATACCTTATAGTCCTTATACACTTTACTATACATACGAGTAGGGATCAAACGTTCAATAAGTTAAAGGAAAAGAAAAGGTAAATTTTAAAAAGCCAGTGGCCCAGGTGGTGAGTGGCGACTGAACGAATACAAAGTGGGCTGGGCGGGCGGTCTGCGGCGGCCTCATTCCGTGTCGCCATAGACATGGCAATGACCATGCCCTTTAACTGCAAACTTTTTGAATTTAAAGGAAATACAAAAAATATATACTCTAGAATGGCTGAACCGATTAGATTTCCTTTCACCTAATAGCAGAATAACTATTCAAATATTTTTAAAATATTCAAAACAAATATTAACTATTAAATAAATAAATAAATATTTTCGGGACAATCTTACACAAATCGACCTAGTCCTACGGTAAGCTCAGTAAGGCTTGTGTTGTAGGTACTAGACGACGATATATATGATAGATAGATACATATAAATACTTAAATACATAGAAAACACCCATGACTCAGCAACAAATATCTGTGCTCATCACACAAATAAATGCCCTGACTGGGAATCGAACCCAGGACCTTCGGCTTCATAGGCAGGGTCACTACCCACTAGCCCAGACCGGTCGTAGAAAGTTTGCGCGGTCAGTTTGTTGTATTGTATGATATTGATAAAATAAATTTAATAAAAATTGATCATGCTCATCATTGATTCATTCATTTATGAACAGCCGTTGGCTTTTAAATACGTAATTTAAATATGGGTAATGAAATGGGTAAATATGGGTTCGTATCTGGTGCAGAGGTTGTCCGTCGCTATTCAGCGTGGTAACGCGGCTAGTGTAATGGGTACCTTTGCATCAGGGACGACTCGAGAGGGACTATTTGACTAGGCTTAAGTTAGTCTTAAGTTAACCGGTAATATGTATTTTTGACATGAATAAAAATTTAAATAATACTCACGCCTAAACGAAGATATTCAACTTAGTTTTGAAACATTGTTGGGACTTTTTGATTTTGGACTGTAGTTCGGTAGTTTTACGGCATCGATCATTATGATTTCCAAAGAATAATATCAAGGGCTTAGCAGCTATTCAAAGTATTCTCGAATCAGTGCTATAGATGCCTTATTATTCTTTGTATATAATCTTAAGCAATCAAGAAAATTAATATCTGTACTTTCACCATATTTAACATTTACTTACTTAACGTACATACAATCTATATAAAATCATGTAACTAGGTAATGATTACTTAAAAGTTACAAAATATTGAGGAAAAAATGTGCAGTTGAAATTATAGAACTTCGGAAGAGCCCCGGTTTAAGAAACTATGAGCCACTGAGGCTACTGCTCAAGCCAAAGAAGACATGCAATAGAGCAGGGGAATGGCACTGATCATAATATCGACGGAGGCTTAGAGGGTGATAAATGGACGTCGCGTCACCGCCGGGATGACGCCGCCGCCATATTTAAATCGCTTCTGTCACATCCGCATACTGCATCTATAAACTTTTTATCTAGTGGTTTAGGAAATGTGCTAAAAGTGTTTTGAAATGTAGTCGGATAGCGCCGAACGACGACGATATTATTAAAAAGGAGAATGTAGAGATGGAGTAAATAGTTAGTAAGTCAAATAAACAGCCTGCAAATAATTTCAGTGTTTTGGCATATAGGCACATTTTTAAGCGCATGGTATATTTTTCTGTGTTGGCTTAGTTGGTTTGAGTTGATTGAAATATTTGATATTTATTGAAAATGTTTTTTATATTTTTGTAAAAAAAATTGCAATAAATATCAAATAGTACTTAGGTATAAAGACATAAAAATAGCGTCGAAGAGAAAAATGTCATTTATGTTTCATTATTAAAAATATGACTATAAATATTATTTTTAAGTCAAACCTTCTGTAACTCACGTAATGACATATTGACATACTAGAACTATAAATATTGAATTGAATATGGAATATAATATAAGTGAACTCCAATAACTTCTAACCACAAACAAAAACGATTTAAAACGCTATGTATCTATTTTTAAAAGCCCTCTGTGTGTATATAACTAAATTGTTTTACCCACAACGTAAAGAAATAAGCGGATTGAATGGGAAATTAAAATCATCAATCAATGTAAAGGCACAAAAGGGCCGTTTCTATTGTCGCCGGTATGTTTGCGCAAAAACGACTTTGTCACATCAGAGTCGGAGTAATAACACGTAGTTAAGCGCGAGTCGGCTACAACTTATTCCAAATTCAAGCATTTTTTTTCTGTGTTTTAGTTCCATGAAACACATAAACGTAAGTCGTCTATTGCTGTAGATGGGCCTCCCCCAAATATGACTTGTATCATCTTGGAGGTTAGTTGCCATAGTCGCCACGCTTGGTGGGTTGGCTACGGCAGTGGCTTCAGGTTGGGTTTCGACGGACACTTTTGCCCGTCTGACGGTTTTTTCCCTTGGTTGCCTCTTGCAACACCGGCCTTAGAAAATGGCATGGTGCCACATAGCATAAACTGAATTCGAGCGTTAAGAAAAGGAACTATTCAATTTTATTTAGTTATAGAAATAGTTAAAACTAAAAACCTATCTTACGAAATTAAGACATAAAGCTTGAAATTACTTATAAAAATTATTCTTTATTTTCCTTACGCTAGTATTATTATACCAAATAAAGATGTTAATAGATTTTACATTAAAATATGGTTAATTTGGATTGAGAACTTGCCTTCAATGGTTTAAAATAAGATATCTGTTTATTACCGGCATTATTGGAAAAAAAATTCAACCTGCTCGCTTTTGCTGTGTGCTCGCATTTCGACAAAAAATCAGATATACGGGTTTTACGGGGCTTATATCAATTTTAAAATTAGTTCGAATATTACCCTCCTGATCTTCTTTTATCCCATTTCCGAAAATAGTGCCTGGGGCAATTACTTTTTTGTAGAACGATTTCAGTAATAAAATATTTTTTATTTTATTTACGACAATTCAACTGGTTGGTCTGAACCAATCAGATATCAGATACGATGGCGATGGTAAGTTTGGACGTTAATTTTATTATCTTTGACTTGTTAAAATTTGTTTAAGATTACGATAAATTTTATTGTTAGTTTTATTTATTAATTAGTTTTATGGAATTATAAATAATAAATATTTTCACATATATTTTATTGTAAATAAATGAATAGTTCAATTTCAGTAATTCAACTTCTCGTTCTATTCAATTTAAGTGGTAGGTTCTTGCAAGCGTTGCCAGATTTTATGAGAATGTAATTCTCTAAAAACTTCTCTCTGCAAGATTATCAAACGTCAACTTTTCGCATTCAATAGGTATTCGTAAAAAAGGCGCCTCATCTCAAATCTCTATCTACGTAGCGAAGTACAGAAAGCCGTTTCTTTGTGGCCGTTTCGTACAATCGGTTATTGCGTTGCAATGACGGTGCGATTTGGCAGGTTGATGGCGGGATCCGCTGGCGTTTACATTTTTTAACCGACTCCACACGATGCGTTGATATCACCGGATATTATCGGAAAATGGGAAACGTTTTTCTAATTAAATAGTATACTATGATTATTAAAATTGATTGTAACAATAAGTGTATACTTATTGTTACAAACTACCTGCTTATACCTTAATATTATAAATATATAAAACAGACTAACGGACAACGTAAATACCTGAAGATCTACTTAAAAGATATATTTTATATTTATTAATTCCACATCTGAATGCATAAAAACAACAAAAGTTTGAACAATTATACGCGAATAATGTCGCGGCCGGTTGCTACTTATAATTGTTTCAGCGGAATACTTGTTACTAACGAGCATTTGTCATCTCAGCAGTAGAAGGCGCTAGTATTAGTAACTAGCATGCCTACATATCCTAATCTAAACTCCAGAAGTATTTTGGGAAAAGAGAGATTCAGTGAAACACCAGTGTATCTATCTATTTACCTATATCAGTATTTATATAACAACTTTGTCAGTTCTTCCACCAAGCAAGGGTTGGAAATCCTCAATGATTCGGCAGTTTCCATTCAAAACTTTATTCCAAGATTACTCCGTCGTATAAATGTAATAAGCTTTGCAGTGACGAGATTAGACCCCGAATTTCACTCAGGCATTAATGACATTTTCAGTTGCGCGGGGCCCTTCCGTTGTTTATGCCGTAACAATGATTTTGAAAGTCATTTCGGTGGGTAAAAAAGGGCGACGTATTTGGAAGGTACCCAATATGTTTAATTTTATTTCATAGGCATAGGTACTCGTATAGATACTATTTGCTGAAACTTACATCGGATCTGATATCTGATTAGTTCAGACCAACCAGTTGAATTGTCATTTAATCTGCTGAATTGTAATATAGTTAACTTAAATAAAAACTAAAACCAATATTTTATTACTTATAGTCAATATATATTCTATACCTACACCTTTGGCTTAAACCATCTTTAGCACTTATGGTATAAAGTAAAAACACATTATACAAAAGTAAAATAATACTCGTAAAGCAGCAAAATTGGAAGATCTTTGCGATATATCGAAACTCATTTGCGTTGCTCTTCGGTCGCCATGAAATTTACATGGAATTTCGTGCTTGTAATAAAGAATGATGAATTGGACCCGCATTGGTAATTATGGGCAACTGCGCGCGCCAATATTAAATTTCGAAATCAATAATTTTGTTATTTGTGTTTTTTTTTCCTGATGAAATACTGACGTCTGAAATGAATGTACGCACGTGAATGATAAAAATATAGTAAATGTGGAAGTTATACATTTAGACAATCTACTTTATTGAAAAGTCGCTTTCTTGAGGTATTGGCATGGAGATTTGTTCGAATTTTATTTAAATAGTCAAAATGTATACATGCGAACTGAATGCACAATCAAATTCGTATCATATCAATTTGCAATTAAGTTTAGATCTTTACATTTCGAATAGGCTTCCTGAAAGTAATTCTTAGTTAACAATCAACGCATTTCTCTTGTACGTACGGCACCAACCTTTCCTGCTTACCCGTGGGTTAGACGGGCGTTTTTTGTTGTCATAATTGGTTTTCATTCCCGCCTGATTTACTGAGGTCGCTTGAGGCATGGATGTTTGTCACGATATCATTTTGCAAACACGATTTTCCGGCCGACTTTTTTCATCTTCCTTTCAGTTTTCATTGGACGTGTGCCTACTGGTGTAAAACGCCCACTGTTTGTGGTTAGGT
Source organism: Grapholita molesta (assembly GCA_022674325.2). Taxonomy (NCBI): domain Eukaryota; kingdom Metazoa; phylum Arthropoda; class Insecta; order Lepidoptera; family Tortricidae; genus Grapholita; species Grapholita molesta. The sequence continues at coordinate 18,739,817 of CP053121.2, read as the reverse complement.
CAGGTTAATGAGTAATGAATGATAAACTATTTTATAAGAGGTTTTCATTGTTTTTTGTCGTAAGTCATTATTTACATTGTTTTTAAGACTTAATTCCATTAATCAGGGAGTTAAAAAAATGCTCACCCGTGGAGCAATATGATGAAATTACTTTGAAGATTGTATGTTCTGAGAGATAAATTCAATATAACTTTTAATTCTAGGAATAAATAAAGTATTAATAATAAATGTGTTGCTTAACTTCAAACTCAGGTAACTCAAACTGGAGAAATCCATTTTGCTCTAAGGTTGATTATCTTTTAGATTGTTATACATTTTATTAGATAATCAACCTTAAAGCAGAATGGATTTACCCGAGTTTGAAATTAAGCGACACAAATAACTAAAATAATAAATGTTACTGTAGCTGTGTCGCTTTAAATAATAACCACGTGAAAGCCAAAACTTAAAGAATAAAATTAAAGAAATGTTAATGAACTAGAACCCAAACTATAGGTACATTGAGTAAATGTAGATATGAGTTTCTTAGGTCTAATTCTTTACAATTACGTATGGAAAGTGTACAGAAAAACTGACTGCTGTCCGAACTAGGTAAATTCTGATTGTCAGGTCATCAGGTCTACGGACGATGACTATAGCAACAAATATCATGGCGCTGTTATGAATACTCAAAATACAATTATATTAAGTATACAGATATTTAAGTATTGTATATTTAATGTTCGCGTCTGTGTTTGTGTGTGTGTGCTTGTATGTAAGCTAAGGATTTACCTTTACCTACTTAGTTCATTCGAACATTAGGTACATATGTCATGTTTTGTGTGTAAGAGATTTTAACTACATAACTATTTAATGTGTACGTGGAAGAGACTCAGCCCAAATTAAGCTAGCTTATACTAGACCAGCACACCACCTTAGCGACTGTTTTAGGGCTATTTAGTATATCTGTTTTAATAAATTCTTACGTAAATTACAAAAACAGGTTGTTATTTTATATTTCGCAGGCGACTGTCAGCAAACAAAGTTAAAAATGTGTTAGCGTTATTATAGTCGGTGAATCGGTAAGGCATTAAAAGACCGAGATAGTAATCGTTTTCGAGAAACTGAGTCTTGCGAAATAAGAATTTAATTGGTAAAGGAACGTTTATGAGAACATTTATTTTTTGTAGCATTTCGGCCTAATGCGATATCGGTCTGATATCAAAAACTGCTTAGTCTGTTTATGTGAAACCAATTTAGTGTTTTTCTCATACTTATTTGTTTGTAAAAGTATATGAATCCACAATGCTTTTGTTAAGGCGACGTCCAAGAGTCAATATTGTACCGTTTTCGTTATCGACTAGACTGAACGATATAAGCAGGTACCTACTGAATATAATGCTCTCATAATTGTCTTATTAGCTTTATACTAAGGTGATTTAGGCGACGTGAAAGGATCATATCTACCCAACTTGTCAATATGTTTGTGAGATATTTATTTGCTATGACGTTAGCACTTTTATTTAATCGTATATTGTGTAAATATAAATATTTTGATTTACATAAAAGGTAAAATAACTAAACTTTGAATTATATTCGTTGATAGTAGATAATTCGCTAGTTATTGGCCATCATCCAATAACTGGCCACATTATATCAATAACGAACACTATTTATAGGTGACCAGTATACGTTTTTGTATGAGGTGGCCTGTTATTGGAGGGCAACCAGTCACTGTCTAGTTATAACAAATATAAACTCTGTTTTTAGTAGACCAGAATTCATTTTTAGTATAAGGTGGCCAGTTATTGAACGGTGGCTAATTACTGGCCATTTAACATACATGGTCAATCTACGAGAACACTTCCTGAAAGTACCGATAAACCTACTATTTCATTTCACTACGATACACGTGTCAAATTAAATGTCAGCAGAGAGTTTGATTTAGCAATAACGTATCTCATTTAATCTAACAATATACTATCTCAATTATAAATAATAGTTAAGAGTTATTCTCTTTGTTAATTAGGTATGTGAAGTGATCAAGATTGTAAATCATTATTTTTACACATGATATCTACGAGTATAATCGTTTATCACAGTAGTCTTTTCGAAATTTATCTTTGTTAAAAATATCTAAACTTTCTTATATCTGTATTTATATCTAAGTCTTTGCATTAGAGGATGTTTAATGTACAATACAAATCTGATATAAAATTGTAATATACCTCATTTTTTATCAGCAAAAAAATGGTATAAAGGTAACTCCACAAAAATAATAAAAACAATCAAACCCAAAATGCTAATCATCATCATCATGATCTAACCTATAAGACGTCCATTTCTGAACATAAGCTTCCCCCAAATCTGACTTGTATCATCTTGGAGGCAGTTTCCATAGTCGCCACAGGCAGGCGCGTTGCCTAGTAGATGATTCAGTTTTGACGGACGTTGCTGCCCATCCTCCAGTTTTTTCCCTTTGTAGGCTCTTACGACACCCGTGTGAGGAGATAGGGTAGTTGTATTCTCAGCTGGTACACGGGATTTCGCTAAATGTTACCATACATATAATATTAAGTTTTTATTCGTGGGTTTAGTCATTTTTTCTTAAGTATATGTCATCTATTTCAATTTTAAATAAATGTAATTTCATAAATATATAATACGGATATAAGTTTACTAAGACTGATGGCTGGTATAATATTTCAAACCTCGCTGTCAAAAAATCGGAGGCATATGTGACACGCTGGTATGCCTCTAAAACTAAAATTACAACCTATATTTATATTTAGCACGCCTCGTTACTTGATATTACTGCAGAGACTGCTACTTAATTCCTTTTGTTTACAAACATTAAGTTAATATTAAGAATAGAGCATTCAGCGAAGAAGACTTAGAGAACTAATCTCACGCTCGAGGCCGATGATCATTAAAATACTATAAATATTAACAAATTGAAGGCCGAACTAAGCATTAGTGTTTTATTTAGTATACTCCTGGTTGAATGATTGTTATAGAATACTTAATCTCTTGACCGCCAAGCTGCGAATAATTTGTCGTGCCTACAGTGCACACAATTTGAGAGTTTAGTACATAGGTACCTAATTATTTGACAATTAACATGCTAAGATGGCCGTGGCGTGTGCCATTGGCTGTCACGACTAGATGAATGTAGCGGTGAAGAGGTTAATCGTATTCTGTTAGTATTGCTATTTGCTTCAAGGTAAGGTGAACATCTAGAATTTTGTGAAATTTAAATGCAGACTAAACAATATTATAGCTAAGATTTTGTTGAGATAGCGGCAAATAAAATGCTTATTTTTATCCTTCTCTGCTTTGCAGCTTGCTTTACGTCTTGTCTGATTGTATCTCTTTTGCGCAATCAGTTAATTATACTTTTAATTTCAATTGAAGAAGTTAACCATTCCAACCATAGCCTTAATTATAAAACAGTTAATTTCAAACCATTTATAAGTTACAGCATCAAAGACATGAAACATTGGCTCCTTTTATACATATACAACATTCGCCTATAAGCACAAAAGAGCAACGAAAAAGGTACACTTCAAACAGAATTTCCCTACAACGTTATAGGTACGAATACTCGCCGCAAGCCGGCAGCGGCCAATAATTTTCTATTTTCCATCCAACTCAAACCCGCCGAGAAACTTCATTAGAAAGGGTATCCCGATGCATGTTTTAAAATAATCAGTTTCCGTGTTAATTCTTAATTTACTGCCTGGCTGGTGATAATCCGATTGAGCGCGATACGAAGCAGCCGCCGGCAAAAAGTAGCTGGACGACATACTTTCCTGTTAGTGAGCTAATCAAGACGCAATATGTGATGCAGATTTTCTTGCCCCATACTGATTTCTAGTAGTTTAAGCAGTTTTATAAGTATTGGTGCGAGAGAAAAGTGACTGGGAATTTACTGCTCAGATAACATGGATATTGGCTAATAAGTTTCATTTAATTCTACAAGGCTATTGGTCATTTACGAAGGCATGTAATGTAACTACTGGTTCAATACAACAAATTCACATTGGTAATGTGTCTTTTATTAAAATGATCATTCTTCAGATCAAAAACATCAAGAGTTAATAATTTGTGTATTAGGAACCTAGGATTTAGACACTTGCTATTCGTGACATATTCAATACATTTGAATCCTTGAACCAATGTTCTTCTTTATTTTTATTTTCCTAATTTAATTTCATCAGTCCCGGAGGTTTGGATTCCTAATGAAAAACGTAACAATTTTCTAATAATAAAAAAAAAACAATTTAGATACGACGTAGCTTCTATTAAGTGCCAAGCAGTATCTCCTAATTTAACGTAAATAAGAAGGAGACATACAGTAAAATTATTGTAAATTAAAAACAATACCCATAATTTTACTATCAATCAATGTTGGTACATATAGATTAACGATGTAAGTATACCGATAAACGTAGAAAATTAATATCAATAAAAATCGTTTGGCCTGCAGTTGATAAGACTGAAACGAAAGGGTTTAATCAAACCTGGAAGCTAATAGTGCACCTTCCTGAGATAGCGATCTTTAATATAGTATGAGTGGGTGAAACATTAAAATCCGGGGAACGGAAGCCCGCGCCCGTCGGACTGACTTGGTAACTACTATCGATTTTCACTCGTTATTTACCTACACTCTTGAATTAATCAATGCAACAAGACATTATTCAGTCCAGCGTCGTTTTTATTTACCCAAAGTCTGTATTTTCTTTAAACTCAGGAATAAAAATTGTTGAGTAAATATATTACATTCTTTTGTAACTTGAAATATGTAGATAGAAAACGAACGAACGGATTTGACCGAAACTCTGTGATCGGGTATTGACAGTCCTTAATTGAACTAAAAGAGTAAGATGTCCGAAATTTTTGAACTTCTAATTTCGCGGTAGGCCAGTATGTAAATTTTTTTTTTCACATCGTGGGCACATAGATTACAATTAGATGTATAATTTACTAATAAAAATTTGTCATACGTTTTTCACATCACTTTAATTGGGGGCATTTTTTTCCGAAAACTCCCATTTCATTGGAAATGTAGCTGAAGGTGCAAATGATTTGCAATGATAATTCCGGATCGATACGACCCTCATACCTTCAAGAGCGTTTTCCTATCTTAAAGGCCGACAACGCGCTTGTGAATCCCCTAGTGGTGTCCATGGGCGACGGTAATTGCTTACCATCAGGCAATTCGTTTGATTGTTTGCCACCTTTAACATAAAAAAGGTATTTATTTGCATTAGATACTGTATTCCATGAAGTAACAAGAAGTAAGTATTCCTATATAATTATGTACTAGTTCAAGTTTATAAAAAAACTCTTCTTTTAATGGCTTAGTAATTTCCACTTATATTACCAATAAATAATCGGAACGACTATACCACCTACATCGGTTTGCCTCTATGGTGTATAAAAACCCCAATAATGTCTTTTTATTGCTATGGTATTTATCTACTGACCTTTGACGTTGTTGTTTGTAACTTTACATTTTTCTTAATATTTTTTTCTAACAAATTCAAGCGTGCTAGTTTAAATTTCCCTACTAAATAGGTAATACTTGTTATTACTACATGATTCAATTAGAAAAAAAAAATGTTACCTACTTACTTATTTTTTGTCTAAAGTAGTATAAGGTACCTGCACCAAAGATAGTCCGGTGCCTAAGATAGCCCAACCAATAAATTTTAGACTTTTAACCATTTGAATGAATTTATTTTCACACACATGTTCGGTAGGCCCATGTACCACTTTTAGTAGAAAATTGATTGGTTTGGCTATCTTAGGAACCGGGCCATCTTTGGTACCTTATACATAGGTGACAAACCAAATGACTTGGCCGACGTTGTAGTAACGTGTGTCTAGGAGGATGTCGGTGTCGGTCGCGTATATTCGAATTTTGACGAATGTTCCATGTTTATTTTCTGCATAAGTATAAGTACATGGTCCTTTACCTAAGTTTTTCACCTGTACGCCGTTTTATTACTTAGGTAGGGTAAGAGCTCAGCTAAATAGCTACATTAAGAGCGAGAAATTAAAGCTGACCCTTGTTTGGAGTTATGCTTTGAGCAGATCTTGCCAAAGATTGACCCTTCCATTCTGCGGTGTGTCGTGTCCCATATTGCGGGCACAAAACTATGTTTGTCTTTGTGTGTAACGAGATTCCAACCCTGGACTATTAAAAAAAAAACATAAAACTAACGTTTTATTGTATGGCATACTTAGCATACCTTGAATAATAACCATAAGGGTGTGACCCATTATTCCCATACATGTTTTCTTTTTTACTTTCATATTTCATGTTAATCATGATTCTGTGGGATGATAGAATGCTTAAACTACGATTCAGAACTAAATGGCAAGGACTATAGGTATAAGAATCAGGATCGGTTATTAAAAACAATAGATAACAGAAATGTATCTCAACCTTATGCCACTATGGTTACTATCTATCTGTATCAATTATAGACATACATTAAATTATATAAGTACATTTAGCACCAATGATAATGCCCTCAATATCGATACGCAAATAAAAAAAAATCTGGAAATTTATTAGGAAACTCGTGAGAATAATAATATTGTGTACGTCCAAATTTGACGTGATGTAGCAGTGATGGTAGACACACCGTCGAAACAATAGCACGTCCCGAGGGTTTCGGACCGGAACACGTACCCCGATCCCTTATAAATGAAACTTCGAATTTGTACCTCAAAATATCTTAGTTAATAATTCTAGAAACATCTTTAAACAGGATGCGGTGAGATCTTCCGTAGGGTTATTTAACTGGTTGTTATTTACCAAGGATTTCGATTATAGTAAACTATGTTCTATGCATGATAGAGTTATCAAAACGTATGGGTCATACAGATCATTTAGGTTTGCGTAACTCCCGTGGAAAGTTAAGGTTTTTAAAACCAAATTTTTTATTCTAATTTCTAGTTGGTGAAATTGGTCCATTCATTTTTTTCTAAGAGCTATAAATTTCGTAATTAGGAAAGTTCGTAAAGATTTAGTAAATCTTCACAAGCCGAGTGTACGCGTAAGACATGAGATGACTATAACTTGATTACAAAGATGGGGCCAGGGGGCGCGGGGCGAGGCGGGATTACAGGAACTTCGTTAGTCGCGAAGGTGTCTAACTCAGGTCTGAGACAGGGATTATCGCTTTTGCCTTTAGCGTCGCGTTGACGTTAGTTTGGGTGACGCTATAAAGGTTTGAGAGATAATACACACGTTTTAATATGAAGTGCCTAGTGATTCTCTACATTTAGGCGGTATGTCTAACATATTATAATACCTTTTTTGTATTTCGTTTTTTTTTGTATTTATTAAACATAATCCTGCCTCTCTTGCTTTCTTAAGTGTATGTCATATATCTCAAGTGGCTTATTTAAATGTTATCAATTGTACATACAAGTGTAGATATTTGCAATACCATCAATAAAACTGAGGCTTGGTATATTTTACCCAAATTATAGCAATAACGGCGACGTCTTCGTTGACCAATAAATAAATAAATATAACAGGACATCCTTACACAAATTGATTTAGCCCCACGGTAAATTCAAGAAGGCTATGTTGTGGGTACTCAGACAACGATGTATATGTACAATATACAAATACTTAAATATATAGGAATTAACATAATTTAGGAATAAATATCTGTGCTCATCACAGAAATAGATGCCCTTACAGGGATTTGAACCCAGGACCGTTGGCTTCATAGGCAGGCTATACCTACTACCCACTTGGCCAAACCTGTCGTCAAAAAAATGTGAGTAATAATAAATAATAATAACTCAGCAAATCGGTATTACTTTACTTTACTAACTACTAAAACTATGCCTCGTTTGGAATAAAAAGAAATTGTAAAATAGCAGGTCATTCTGACTAAAACCCATCACGCCGTAGTAACGAAACCGAGTGCAGAGTAAACGCGGCGCACAAAGGCAGGGCACACAAAAGGTATCAAGTGGGGCCGCCGAGTTGCGGGAAGCAATCACAACTTGTGCAAGCGCATTAGGCATCTAACTTGCCGCTGACGCGTGATTATCTTTATGCTTTGATATTGTACATTGTTGTGACATTGATAGTATGTGTTTAATAGTACAGCTCTTTCAAGATGTTTTGATTCTAATATTAAACAGCAAAGGAAAAAGCTGTGAACAGATTGCTAAGAATGTCCATTTACGTAGGTGTTAGTTTTAAATTTAAAGGTATAAAACATTTTGTATCTTGGGTACCTACTTTGACCCTTCAAGGTAACGTTGTTCGCCCATAGAATCCTATTTTAAGTAGGTAATAGAAACAACAAGGCACAGTTGTCTTATAAGTTTATATAATTTATTTATAATTTTTAAAATGCTGATATTTCAAGCTTGATTGTTTTAAAGTGATAAAAAGGAAGGGAATGGAATTTAAAGGGATAAAGTGATGATTTTAAAATGATAAAAGCAAAACAATAGAAAGATTGAAGTATTCTGCAATAAAACGTGTTTGATAATGTAAGCATTTATTAATGTTAAATGAAAAATCTTTGTAGAAGCTCCCACTTCGAATTTCAATCACAACATTATTATGAATTCAAAGAGTTCCTTGAATCACCTGTATTAGAGTCGTAATATAGCATAATTGTTTGGATTCCGAAAATAATAAATATAAAGTGCACATCAGGTTATTCGTTGCTTATTTATGCGAATTTATACCTGGAACTTTGGTGGCGATCGTCAAGTAATTGCCGAAAAATTGCCCCAATCAATCCGCGCGCAATTGACGACGAATTTTATACGCAGAGAATACGATTATACGAGTATATGTACGAATATTTTTGTCCGTTTCTGTTTTGATTTCTATTTTTCTTTATTATAATACGGACAAAATACTTTCTAACAATGAGAGGTAGGGCACAGCGAAGTACCATCACGCTTGAGTCTGGAGAAGCCCAACTGGGGAAGTACCTCCTCCTTACAAAAGACGACAGCCAGAATAGCACTGCTATCTTTCAGGTATTTAGTGTTGTATTCCTGATGGTGAGTAAGCTGCCCAAAGCTCCAACCGCCATTGAAAGCCGGCAACGCGCTTGTGACTCCCCTGGTGTTTTGAGTGCCCAATGGGCGACGGTAATTGCTTGCCATCAGGCAATCCGTCTGCTCGTTTGCTTCCTTTGTCATGAAAAAAAACACAATTAACATATTGTCACTTAGTGGTATGGGCGTTAATACCTGTGTACGTTTCATATGGCCTAGAATCCTGTAGTGTTTTGGTCAGCGCAAGCAGTCGGGTGGGTCTGATGGGCTAAACTGGCGGGTAATCTTATTGCTTCGCCGCTTGATATAGGATTTAATGGAACCTTCTTACATAATGAAAGATGCGTAAATTAAAAAAAAATAGGTAACCTTTAAAAATATCTCAGGGTGCTAAGTAAGAAACGCAGTAACTCCATATGTATCCCATACATAGTTACGACATTTTTCTTTTCATTCAGAGAAGAGTTTTTTTTTTCAAAGTAGTGATGATGTTCATAATGACTGTATAACTATTTACTTCCCAATATGTCAGTTAGAGCATCTACTTTATAATGGGCTAATGGGGCCTCCAACTTTTTCAGTCACAGATGGATAAAAATGTACCTTAAGATATAGTGAGTAAGTGGCGAAATTCTGATACTTCCGAATACCTTTTATACATAGATCTCTTCGATTTTTATCTACGTTCAAAATGTCCTCTGGGATCAATGAAGGTAGATTTTACTAAAAAATCACACAATAAAGAAAATTAGTACATACATAGTACAGTCAGGAGCAAAAGTGGCTCAGCGGGTGAAGTGTTCAAAATGACCTACACGCGCTCTTATTCTCTTGACAATATAGATGTGTTGACCTCATTTTGAAGACCTTAAAAGTTTGGATGTCATATCGGTCCGGCCGGAGTTACTCTGTGTTTGATTCGTAAAAGCTAGAGTACTTGTAAAACATTTTTTATATAGTGGCAGGATAGGTACCGTCATCAGCAGAAGTGATTAAGGTCTTCAAAATGAGGTCAACACATCTATATTGTCAACAGAGGATCTTAAAGGCCGGCAACGTACTTGTGACTCCTCTGGTGTTGCAAGTGTCCATGGGCGGCGGTAGTTGCTTATCATCAGGCATTCCGTCTGCTCGTTTGCCTCCTATATCATAAAAAAAAAACTCAACATGCAAATTCCCAATGGTCAACATTTTTCTATCACCTCTAATGAGTGATGGTTAAAAAATAATGTCATGTACCGTAACTACTAGAAAAGTCACGAGTACCCATATAATTAATTTCCCAATTTTAAGTGTTGCCTTTCAATTAATGTCGTATGAAGAATATATTCATATTCATACGAACATTTTGCATAGCGTTTATTCTATGGATATTCTAAATTTCACATAAAATATGAATATATTATGTTATTCTTTGTATAATAATAAACTGGTTTCTAGATAAGAGTAGGACTTGTCGCCACCGCACCGTCAAATGCCCTATAACGTGTCGTTATTGCTATGATATCTTTAGTAATCTCTATCAGCCTAGTGATAGCCAACAGCCAGCCAACATTAATTTGCTATTTGCCTTATCGGTCCTACAAGAAGACTTAGTTTACCCCTCTATTAACATTAAAAAATAAAGGTAATTTTATATAAATGATAACTGAACCATTTTAGATGGGTACGGAAATCTTTTAAGTTTTATAAATATACGACATAAGATACGCCATAAAATACGCGTAAATTGTAATAATGCTAGAATGCTATTCAATTGCTTTCGCTAAAATTCCTTGAGGTGAAACCATCACAATACCCAACACGTAATATGGCCTAGGCGCGGCGCGGGAGGGCGGGCTAATGTCGCCGCGCACGCGACTCGCCACACAAATGCAATTGGTTCTTGAGTGTCGACTTATTTTGTTTTTTATTTATAAATATTAGGTTTCTAATGACGCGTGCTAACTATTTTCACAAATTAATAAAGTAGGTACTAAGAACCGTATAAAATATACCTTAATACGTGAATACAATCTTATTTAAAAAAAATTATGCAAAATAAAAATTTAATTAAAAAAATTGTTATTTAAATGTCTGTCCCAAATTCCAATGCTTTCATCAAATTTGATCTCTTTTTCGGATGGGTTCATATTTGTATCCCGCCCGGTAGTGACTGTCTATTGCAAAAAACTGTGAACCGACAGTTGAACATCATTATTATTTCGCTAGTGAACCCGTCTTGGAGAAAGAGATGTTTTGTATATTTGAGTATCTATACTATTTGCAGGTGCATGTGATGGCACAAAGTTAAGACTTATGGCCATTATTACGTAACGGGGATTTTATCTCATATATATTTAAGTACAGGAAAATGTAATAGAAGTATATGTTAAACGACATATCAAACCACTTAAATGCTGCTGCAAGTTACTATGTGACTACATGAAATTTCCAACAGAAATGATAAAAAAAAAAGATAAATGATCTTTATTTTTCAATTTAGGCACATTACATGCACTTATGAACGTCAAAAAAAAAAATCTACACCGGTTCAAACCCTACACCTCTGACCCGTGAAGATACCGGCAAGAAACTACGGCGGGACTTATTTTTTCAAAACAGTGATACTTACATCAAATCTTAAAGTAGGTACTTACATAATTATGCGTAGTCCGATAAGAAAACATATCAAACAGTTTATTACAAGATAAGAAAATATTAAAATATAAAAGTAAAAATAATAATGGTAATGTTATTTCGAAATGGTTCCAATAAATTATAAATTCATTGCGTCCAGCAGAACTCATACGCAATAGAAAATTCAAAACATTGCATCCCCTGCAGCCTGCATTAGCATTGTAGTGCACTTCGAACATTAGCTTTCAAAATTCAGTTATATTAATTCAGTATTTCAGCGTTGCCGTGCCGCAACGACAAACAGGCAGGCCAAACAAGCCACCATTGTGTAGGCTGAAGAGTGCGTGTACCTATTGCTTAGGATATTTTATAATTCAATTTGTGAGTGCACGGGAATATGTTCCATCGTCCGAATGAGTCGGAAAAGGTTAAAGCGGTTTTGTTGCTGGACTGCAAATAAGCAGCAAGCTATAGTAATATCATTGAAGCGGAACCAACAGATTATAAGACAAAATATGCATATAATAATTGGATAAGCATCAATCTAGATTATAACATAAATTTAAGAATATGAAAGATTTGTTGGTAATCCTAAATAAATTAAAAAAAATATTTATTACGTTACAAATTATTTCAAATTATTGATAAGCGTGAACTTGAAGTTTTTTTCAATGCTCCTAGTACGACTCGGTCTCTAGTTCGACCTCATTTCTTTTATTGACAACACCATTAATATAGTAGGCCTTTTCACATTTATAATTATAGTCATCAGTCATCAAATCCCTATCGATTTGATTGAAAATATTAAGCCAAATTTTTTTTTTTTATGACATAGGCGGCAAACGAGCAGACGGATTGCCTGGTGGTAAGCATTTACCGTCGCCCATGGGCACCCGTAACACCAGGGGAGTCACAAGCGCGTTGCCGGCCTTTAAGGGGGGTTGGAGCTCTGGGAACCTTACTCACCATCAGGAACACAACACTACATAAGTACCTGAAAGGTAGCAGTGCTATTATGGCTGTGGTCTTCTGTAAGGAGGAGGTACTTCCCCAGTTGGGCTGCCCCAGATTCAAGCGTGATGGTCATCGCTGTGCCCTACCTCTCATTGTTGGACGTAGTTTAAGGACATACCCGGGTCCAAATGTCATTTATTGGAGAATAATCATTGAATGTAGTTAGGTACGATCTAACTAAGTAATAACCGATGACTATGAAATCATTCAATCAAATAATTTTCTACAACATACATAGGTATATAGATAGCATTTTGATAGCAGAATTTTTGTTCAAAATTCTATGACAACAAATAAAAAGGTTTTAATATGTATAAACGTTACATATTGTAAATGACTAATCAATTACAAGACGACACCATACATAACAATACAAATAAACTAAATGATACGACCAAAAGTGCAGTGGCGACATCGCGTCTACTTCTTGGCGGTTACACACCAAACAGTTAAACACCAAACTCATAATATATTAGCCGTAAAACGTTAACGTCCCAAAAACTAAACTCATCAATTTACATCTATAATAATCATTAATGTGCGGGTATCTTTTTGTTCTAACCTAAATTCAAACCTTTCCGATTATGATCTTCATTGGGGATGAACGTAGTCATTATATTAGAGACCCACGACGGTGACCGCTATTTTACATTTTAATTTTTCACATCGTGTTTTGTTTTTATTTAGATGTAATAATAAGTTTAAATAATATTGTATCTCTTAGGTAGGCTCTTAGTGGCATTGTGCATCTTATGTGTCGCACGTCATGAAACGCTGCCATTTCATGGTTTACGTAGCTAATACCCGCGTTATTCGCTTTCAAAACTTCCTACTTCATAGCGATTCGCGGCGTATAGATTTATTCAGATTACTTTAAAAAAATGTTTGTTATGTTTGACTATATAGAGTACTGGAAATATAACAGCTCATAAGTAGCAAAAGGTTTTATTGAATAGCTATGCAGTACTAACGCTGCAGTAATTACCTGCAAACGCAGCAAAAAGTGCACATATGGAGTCGAAGGTGGCAGCGGGGCGCAGGCCACACCCCCGGCGACGCCCGCTCATTTTAAATTGTAATTACAATTTATTATTGTCTCTGCCTTCATCGGACGCCGCCATTTTATTGATCACGAAATGCGTTCCTGATACATATTATTTAGATTTGAGAATATGCTTCAGAGCACTGAGTGTAAGTTTTTAACTTAACTTTACGTTACGAATGCGTTTGCGTTTCCCATATAAATAACATTATCACTTACGCGTTCGTAAACGTTTTTTTTACGTCAAAAGAAACATACACTAGAGCCTCTGTGCTCCTAAGAGGTCACGCATTGGGTGACTCTCGGGAGTTTTGAATAGTACATTTGCGTTTGGATATTATTTATTTACTGATGAGAACAATACAGTTCACTAAAAATTAGTGACCGACCGAAACATGTTTTTTTGCCGAAACCGAAACCGAAACCGAAGGTTCGGTTTGATTTTAGTTTCGGCCGAAACCGAAACCGAAACCGAACCTTTTATAAATCTTGTTAAAATGTTAAAAGAAAATGTTCGTAGGCCCGTTTTTTCCTAAAATCTCATGAATACAATATCTCGCCAACCTAAAGGTGCGATTCCACCAGTGTACGGCACTGGGCGGCACTGTGCTGCACATTGTATGGCACATTTGATGCACTCACGTGCATAAATACATACAAATGTACGCGCACATTTTGGCAATGTTCGCGCACAAATGCGAACACGTATTCGCGCACTCTTTTCAGCGTTGGACTCGCAGCAGGGATCACGCACGCAGTTCGCGAACTCAATTTTGTGCTTCCTCTGCTGGAGCGAAAACATTTTATTTGTTCGCCAACATTTTTGAATTATATTTTGCCTTATGGAGTCGACGAATAGTAAAATCATAGAATTTTACAAGTTATGGAAACACACCCTGTGGGATACGAGTCATAATGAGTACAAAAACAGGAATAAAAAGTATGATGCTTAAAAATATTTAAAAAAACTTCATTTCGTCTCTGCATAAAGGGTCTGGCCCAGCAACGAGGTTTCGCTCTTCGATTCTTTTTAAGGAGACTGCACACAACTTCGGTGGAATCGCACCTTAATATTACACGTTTTTACGTTCAAATTTTATTATAATGATATTTCAGCATAGTTACAATAGATCTGGATCTAAATACTACCATATGAAAAAAAAAAATACATTAACTGGTACACACCCTGGTAGTACAAACTGGTGGTACAAATACACACTGGTAGCCACTTTTCAATGTATATAGGTGGTATAAAATTAAACAAGCGAGCTGAGCGAGCGAGAGAGCGCTGGTAGCCTAGCGGTAAAAGCGTGCGACTTGCAATCCGGAGGTCGCAAGTTCAAACCCCGGCTCGTACGAATGAGTTTTTCGGAACTTACGTACCAAATATCATTTGATATTTACCAGTCGCTCTCCGGTGAAGGAAAACATGAGGAAACCGGACTAATCCCAATAAGGCCTAGTTTACCCTCTGGGTTGGAAGGTCAAATGGTTCTCGCTCGCTTTCGTAGAACTAATGCCTACGCCAAATCCTGGGAGTTGCCAAGTGGACCCCAAGGCTCCCAAGAACCGTGCAAAATGCCGGGACAACGCGAGAAAGATGATGATGGTATAAAATAAATCAAGCTATTTACTTATTTCAAAAAAATGCTCATTGTTTTATTTACGTCTGGTTTCTTAATAAATTTTATTTCAATTTCAAATATCACAATCAGCCAGCCTAGAAAGGCTAATTCAAATATAATTAAATAATCACCAGGGATCGGATATTCGGATCTAAATATTTACCTAAACTTTGGCGACATGAACGGTATGAAGATGGACTCTAATTTATTTTCGTAATAAAATTTCTGGGATTACTTTTAAATAACAGCCCATTAATATTTTTATATTTAAATATGCTTGTTTATGTCCCAAGTGTTACTATGGGGGAATATTAACACTGTGTCAATATTCACGCTGAGGCTACATTACATACACTGTTATTGATAGATCTAGGTACATAACAATTTATTCCCTTAAGTAAATAGTTAAATATATCCATAAACTAAACATGATTCAGTAACCGGCGCCGGTCGGCGGCAGAGTCAGGCGAGCGGCGCCGTTAGTCGAACGCGATCCGAAAGTATGATGTTAAAAGTTTCGGTCGGCCGAAAGGTTCGGCCGTTTTTGGCCGAAACCGAAACTCGGGCCGAAACTTGATTTTTTGGCCGAAACTGGCCGAAACCGAAACCGAAACCGAAACTTCGGTCGGACACTACTAAAAATGAGCTTACTCGTAAATATTATATCTTAAGTTAAACATAATTCGTAACATGATTGCTTCCCGCAAACACTTCATATTGTTTGTCTCGCTGATAAGAACAACAAAAAGTAGGAGTTCATTTCATTGAATATGTTATTACAATCATAATATTACAAGAATCATCTTAAATAAAGGCTTAAAGCCGTCAACTATTCGATAGCGCTCCGTTGTTTTGTGATCAATTGCTCTGAAGATTAG
This sequence comes from Grapholita molesta, assembly GCA_022674325.2. NCBI lineage: Eukaryota > Metazoa > Arthropoda > Insecta > Lepidoptera > Tortricidae > Grapholita > Grapholita molesta. The sequence goes on along the minus strand of CP053121.2, from coordinate 18,723,603 downwards.
TAAAATCTTGCAACATGCTCATTCGGACTTTATTCTAGATCCAGAGGACTTTCGGGTTATTTGATTTCCCAAGGAGTGCCTAAAGAATGGCATAAACTTACTAATATTTTTAGGCTTTACGAAAAATGGGTCTTTACAGGTTATTTTTTCACGAACGCTTGAAAGAGTCACGTAATTTCTATAACAGAGGAAAATCTCTCGGATCTTTGAAAAATTACAAGAGAAAAAGGCTAGGACATAAAATTCAAAATATTATATATCCTTTCTTATCTCATCAGTAAATCCAATCCAATTGTAATTGTTGGACAAGAAGTCGAGCTCAAAGCTTAAAAGCGAAGTAAGTTTGTCTGGGTGGACTTGTTAATGCGTTTGCGCTCCGCGTTTGTTTTGGACCCGCTGTCTGCTCTCGTTAGTCAACTGTTGTACTTCCTCGTAGTTACTGTTGGACCAACAGCGTTTGACTCCACTTTCAGGCTACAGCTTTATCTTATATGTATATATAAATATAAAACAAGACTGTGCTCACTGACTTAAATCAACGTCCAGCCCAAATCTTTGTACTTATACAAAAAAACAACATTTATATATAATAACCATCCAGTTAGAAAGAGTATAGGTATATATCAGGTGTGTCCGGTAATAAAATCTATAATTTTAGACATAGTTTCTATACCACAAATGTAGCAACATTTGTTATATGACTTTTGAAAATGGCTTATAGTTCACGAAACATTAATAAAACAAGATTTTCAAAGCCAGCAATGTATAGTGCAACAAAACTATGAAGTTTGTAGGCTGACAGACTGACAGTAAATGTCAACTAGATTATTGGATGCTGTTCATTAAAATACCCAGTAATAAATTACACATTTATTGAAAGTTGTAGCACAAATGTTGCTACGTCCATGGTGTAGAAGCGATCCTTAAAGTTATTGACTCTATTACGAGATTTACGAGTAGGTACCTACTCGTACAAGCCACACCCTGTATAGTTATGGTTATTGAAATGCTTAAAAACTTGGGTTAAAAAAAAATATATAATCCATTGTATTAATCTTGGTGAAACCTATATAAACGTGATCAAAAGTATGTAGATTTTTTTGTTGTATAAATGAAACAATATAAATGTCGATAAACTATAGAAACAAAAACATACATTGTATTTACACACGCCCTGCATTTCTACTGAGTAGAATTAAATTATACTTGTGATTTAATAAGGTGGGTACTAAGTCTAACAAATTTGCAATAACCTCAGGTAAAATAATTTCGTGAATTGTTTTCATTAATCTTAATGCAAATTAGGTAGCTTCGGAGTCCCTTTTTGGAAAAGGGTTCATTTGTTTTCATAGCTGAGTGTCGCAACGATTGTTCCTCAATCGCCTTTAAAATGATAAAGATTTACATAAGAAAATACAATGAAAGTAAAATGGGACTCGTGTCCCATCACAAACAATTTTGATTCTCTGCTGTTTATTTTCATTTGATTACGTTTTTACTGGTTAGTTCATTTAAATTTAAATAGACGACATTTATAATTAATATTTTCTTCAGTTGCGCGCTTATTACATGACAATCATATAATAAAAAAGTTGACAAGCCCACTGGTGTCTGAGACAGAATATAATAATAGGTATAATATTTAATCTTTTTTTTTAAATTGTTTCTTGTCGGTTAGTTAAGTAGTAAATGTGGTTTATTTTTCTTTACTACTTCAGTGTACCACCTTTGCATGTAGGGTTGGATAGAATTGCCCAGTTAACCAGTGTTTGGCTCTATTCCTGGACGTCTTCAAGTCGAGAGTGAACAAGCACTTGCTAGGTAAGCATGCTCCATCATCGGCCTCATCGTCGCTTACCATCAGGTGGGATTGGGGCCAAATGCTAACCTGTCACTTATAAAAAAATAAAGTTGATAAAAAAAAAATATGTGATGTTGTTAATTCTCAGCCGAAAGTCGTCAACTGCTTGATATGGGCCTCCCCCAAATATGACTTGTATCACCTTGGGAGGTAGTTTCCATAGTCGCCACGCTTGGTAGGCGGGGTGGCGACCGCAGTAGCTGTAGATTGGATTTCGAGGGACGACGCTCTATGCATGCGTCCATCGGTTTTTCCCATTGTCGTCTCTTGCGACTCCCGCGGGAGGAGATGGGGGAATTATACTTACCTTCAATATTATTAATTCTTAGTAATGCTACACTAACTTTCAATACGATTGAACGAACCTTTGTTACCGAATAGTGAGCTTTTGTTTTCTCTTATTTTTATGAAATATTTCTTTTTCTTTTTTATACACGACGGTGGCAAACAAGCATAAGTCGCGCCTGGTGGTAAGCGGTTACCGTAGTCTATGGACGCATTCAAGTCCAGAGGATTCACATGCGCGATGCCTTGATTTACCATAAAAGTTGTTGGACCTCTGGGAACCTTACTCACCATCAGGAACTTAATATTATTCTTCAATCAATCTGTAATATTTAGTTAGTATTCAATCTCTGAAATTTAATACTGTGTCTTAATAAAATTAGTTTTTAATGCTAACTCCAAATAAATGTCAAACCCAAGTTACCTGTTAATGTAACCGTACTACGTTTATTAACAACACATATGCGTCGTGCACCCCGCACGACAAGACAATAAACACAGCCGTACGTCACACACCGACATAACTCAAAGTTATTTAATTACGGAGGAAAAACTAATCCGCGGAGCAGAGAGCGAAAATTACGCGCGTCCTCGCAGGTGCGTGCGTGAGTCACAGGGGGCTCCTCAACCTGCCTGCTGAAATTTATCCAATATTTGTGGTACCCCGTGCTGGGAAGTGAGTATACTATTTGAATACGTTTTTAACTAAAAATGTAGATTTTAATAGGTAGTATTAGGGTCGGTTAAATTTTAAAACAATCGATCTTTGGATTTCAATTTATTTATTGATTAGTCTGTCGATCTAATCTAATAGAATGTTCGGTTCGGGTGCACTTAAAAAATAAATAAATAATTTGGAGACAATGTTACACAAATCAACCTAGTCCTACGGTAAGCTCAGTAAGGCTTGTTTTGTAGGTACTAGATGACGATATACATATATAATAAATAGAGACTTAGAAATACTTAAATACATAGAAAACACCCATGAATCAGGAACAAATATTTGTGCTCATAACACAAATAAATGCCCTGACTGGCATTTGAACCCAGGACCATCGGATTGATAGGCAGAGTCACTACTCACTAGGCCAGACCGGTCGTCAAACTTAACTGTCTATCACTGGTAAAACGGTTGTATTGTTGCACGAGAATTGAAGTCACTCACACAACAACATCTCATGTAATGATAGGGAGATTACTCATTCATTCCATTCATTCCATTCATTCATTCTTTTGCAATCAGTACCGTATATAGTTGTATGCGTAATCCATTCGCCTCAACTCTCGTGTAACTACCTATACAGAACGTTTCATAGTTTAATACTGGTACTTACATTGTTTATGTCTGTCGATTGTGGTTCGTGCAACTACTGCAACTGTCTTAGTATTTTTTTATTGAGGTTCCTAGCCGTTTTTACTACATTTAAAAACAAAACAGAGTTAAATCAATCACGTAATTAACATTATTGCAGTTTATTAGATGTTACAATGTTTGTGTATTATGTCCATTTTTTTATTTTATACATTTTTTTATTACAAGTAGGTACCTACATTTCGCTTATACAGTTGGAGTTTAAGTCAGAACATCCTGTACTTGCGCCATACTTCAATGGAGACTAGAGGCGGCAAGGCGCTGTCGCGCGACAATATTTATGCGCGCAATATTAACTCCGCTACGAGTATTAACTACGAGACACGGAAACGATACAGTAAATAGAATACACATTATGTAATTTATAGATTAATTACATTGCTGTTTTGTTCAATATGGATGACAAAAATGTAGCCACGAACTGCTAACACGGAAACATAAGGCTCCTCATCCTTAAAGTTCGAAAAAAATATCTCAATTTATATGATAGTTTTCTATTCAAGAACAACGATCTTGTAAGCGTCTTTGCAAACTTTAAAAACATGTTTAAATTTTTTTGTCCAGGATTCCTTTTCTTCCCGACCATGGTCTTCCCGCCACTGTTAATTATTGAGTTCAATTTATTTTTTATTCAAGTAGGCTTAACAACAAGCACTTTTACAAAAGTCAAATATAATAGTCAAATACAGATATAATTTTAATCTAATAATTAATTAATTCTGAACAAATAATTGGTAATCAATAAGATCATCCAAAAATATAATAAAATGAAATCTTGTACATGAATACTAATCTAGAATAAAATCTAAATGTCATAAGAACAATAATTATAATCAAATAAAAATAAAATACATTTCATAATTATTCCCACGGTGTATTTATCGTTCATGTAGTCATGCCTTCATGCAGTCATGTGTGATTTAGAAATAAGTTGTTGATTAACATAATTCTTGAATTTATAAAGTGATCTTGAATTCAGTTACATTCATTGGTAGATTATTATAAAATCTTACACAATTACTCAATGTTTTTTTTTAATTTTATAGAACCGAGAGTATGTTACTGTGTTTATGCTTATTTCTAGAAGAGAAAATTAACATCCAATACTAATGTCTAGTCTGATACGGGTACTCAAACGTCCCATTCCAAGATGATCGCCGCATTCCTGCGTTGAATAGCCAGAGAAACACGTTGAACTAGGTAGGTATCAGACCGGATCACAACCCCTATCGCGCAAACGCTTTCCCAAAACAACTACATTATATTATTAGATTATTAAATACAACTAGTGGGGCGCTATTATTTCTATAAGGGATTTGGCAGTATGGGCAGGGACTTCCAAGAGGTCAGAAGTTTTTTTTACATTAATTGATTTTAAACGCCTTTACATCCATTGATTTAAACGAATATCGCGTTATAATGTTTCATAAAAGTGTGGAAAAATGAATAGTATACATGACGTTACGGCTCATGTCAGGAGACAAAAGAGGTGGAGCCTGAAAGATTTTATAGTATGATTAAATTAAGAATCAGGCATGATTCTTCTTACTACGTCCGCAGCAGAGCATACCCTGTTCGTAAGGGCAGATTGTGCGGCAACAATGTATTTACATTCTAATTTACTTACTTGACTACAGAAAGAGCAGAGCGATGGCTCTTCTATTACATTAGTATGTAGGTAATTTGCCTTTTAAGTTGTGTCGTTTGCAAACCTCCAGCGATTACTAAAAAAATAAACATATGACTTTTTCATCTTTTTTAATTTAGAATTCGCGAACAAAAGAATGTTTTCTTTTTATTAGTCGAATAGTTTGTTATTGTAGAGTCTGTTCAAAGATGACAAGCGGTTGTAAAAATGAAAATTTCCAAGGAAAATATGCGTGCGATAATTTTCTACCACTTTCAAAGGGGACTATCGTGACTTCACTGCTTTGAGGAGATTACTTCTGTGCTTAGTGATACAGCACCATGTTTTAGGACAATAGAACGCTTGTAAGTATTTAAAATTTCAATGTGGGCACTCTAGTCTCAGTGACAAGTCACGTGAAGGTCGCCCAAAAACCGCCATGACTCAAGAGAATGTCAACGCCGTGCGGCAGCTAATCGTCGAAGATCGTCATGTGACATGATAGAGAGGCATCCGTGGACATGTCAGGGACTATTATCCAAAATATCCAAAGACACGGCGTAATAAAATTGATCTCACCGCCCGCCAAACAAAGAAGTTTTTGAGCGGCCAAAATGTCAAAATATTAGATCTCCCGCCTTACTGGCTTGACTTGAGCCCTAAACATTTTAAAACGTTCACAAAAATTAAGCAAAGTCTTCGCGGTCAACGTTTCGGCATACCCGAAGCAGCAGTTGGCGTACGTTTTGACTACCCCCACTTCGGAGTGGAATAAATGTTTCAAAAACTTGTTCGAACGCATAGAAAAGTGTATTAAATATCGCAAAGAATTCTTTGAAAAACAATAAATGGTAATAATGTACTGGTATTCAATTGTATATACTTATTTCAAACGACACAACTTAAGAGACGGCCTCTTATGTATGTTTGTCTGTTTTTGTGACTCAATTCTACTTATGCAGTTTTGATGAATGTCGCATATTAATTTAATGGTTCACAATGTGACATTAATAACCGATTTTAAGATTAAAAATTTATATAAATATAAATAAATATAAATATTTCGGGACAATCTTACACAAATCGACCTAGTAAGCTCGGTAAGCTCAGTAAGGTTTGTGTTGTAGGTACCTACTAGACAACGATATATGTAATACATAGAAAACACCCATGACTCAGGATCAAATATCTGTGTTCATTACATAAATTAATGCCCTGACGGGGATTCGAACCCAAGACCACCGGCTTCATAGGTAGAGCTACTACCATGGTCGTCATTTTCGAAAAGACCAGAACTAATTAGATAAACTTGAGTATAAAAGTATAATACACAGTTGCTATTGCCATGGAATAAACTCAAGACTTCTTTGCTAATCTACCTATTGTCAATCACGTCGAACGAGTTCATTACCTTTTTTTTTTTAAATACAACGACGGTGGCAAACAAGCGTACTGCCCGCTTGATGGTAAGCAGTTACCGTAGCCTATGGATGCCTGCAACTCCAGAGGATTCACATGCGCGTTGCCTACCCTAATTACCTACTTATAATTTATCAATCATTTATAACAAGTTTAAGTCATTATCCACGGAAATGGTGTAGGTACAAGGAAATACATTTTTATTTTCTCTTACACAACTATTTACGGATTTCAAGTTTTGCACAGAAAACTGGTAATCTTTTGCACCGTGAAGTTGTGTCGCTAGCCTTAGTGTAGGTACAGTCGACGTCAAAGATATGTTTACATTTTTTCACCTTAATCTTTTGTAATTACTTGCAAAAGTGTAAATACCTTTTTGACGTCGATCGTATAACTGAGTAATATGCCAGGGAAGGATAGGACAAACGCCCGTCATTTTGAAAATATAACCCTGTTCCGTACAGCAGAGACTTCCTTATGTTAATAAAAAATACTATTTTATACATTTAACAGACCATAATTTATATCCAGTGACAAATTAATTTATGATTGACATTACGAAATTAACTGTCGCCAATAAAATAGAATGACCAAGATTTTTTCTAAATTTTCAGTTGTGAGTGTGTGAAATGTGAATTTATGACCCATTTATGCGTTGAAAAAGTCCGTTCACAGTCTACGACGTCATAGGGGCATATGTAATCGTTGACATTGGTATACTGTTCTTCCAAAATATTTTAACATCATAAAATAAGGAAGTCTCTGCTGTACGGAACAGAGTTATATTTTCGTAATGACGGGCGTTTGTCCTATCCTTGGCCAGGAATAATCATTTCTACTCATATCTGCCTTTTTTTACTCATTAACTTATCTCACTCTTAATCAAGTCTACTATTTTACCATTGTTTCAGGCTCATTCTGTATGCTGAATTTTTTTTATTCGTCTAGATCAAACATTACTGTAAATGTAAAATACAAGATCGTGTTCGCTACCTTGGAATCCAAAACATTGCCTTTATTATTTTTTATTTGCTAATGTAAAGATTTGATAAAACTAATAAATATTTCGATTAAGATTCAAAATTCTTTCTTGTAAATTTGATCAAATTGACTGATAATAACATAACAATTCAAGAATAAAAATTATAATAATTTGCGAATTTAATAGCTCCTTGCATTACTAGATTAGTCACTACTTATTCTGCAGAAATATGCAGTGCAGATGCGAATCATTCGCAGCGAATCCATACACAAAATCAACTACCAATTACTTAGATAAAACGAGTAGGTGAAATACTCCGTTCCATTTGTTGTCGATTATTAATAAATCGGATATATTATTGTAAAATGAGAAAAAACGTGATAACAGTCTTTATAATAGATTTATGGAAATTTCTAATTTCTCTAAAACTCAAGTTAAATAAAAATTAACAGTAGGTATAGGTAGTTTCACCAGAGTTGAAGTCACTCACATAACAACATCTCATGTAATGATAGGGAGATTACTCATTCATTCCATTCGTTCACTCTTTTACAATCAGTACTTTATATAGTTGTGTGCGTAATCCATTCGCCTCAACTCTCGTGAAACTACCTATATTTATTGGGTGACGATTACAAAACGTCGAAATTGTTAATAGTGTTACAATTCTAATCAACGACTTGGCTTCCCAGTTTTTACATAATTAAATCTATTTATACAAAAAAAATATACAAAAATACGGCCATCCGAATTTTAATTGTGAGTTTCCCATTTGAAACTTAAACCAACCGAAGAAGGCGATTTAGTGATCATTTTTCCGAATACGTTCAATAAACGGACGGCGCCACCCTAAAAGCTTGTCTATGTTTGGAATTCCGAGGAACATAAGCTCTTTTGAAATGAATTCAACAAAACGATTGCACGATGTCGGACATCGGAAAGGGAGTAAGGGAGTGATCGCATGAGCGATTCCGACCGGCCCCGGGGCCAAAATAAAAATCATTCATATGGACAAAATAAAATTGCATCCCAAATAACCTGGTGCTCATCGGGCGAAAATCTATTAGCAATAAATATGAACTTTTCCGATTTCACAGGATTTAAAATTGCGATAGAGCGAACTTCTGTATGAAATGGGGTGGTGGACTTTTCAGGTTTATGGTATGGTTGTTTTATTGGGTTTTTGATTAGATTGGTCTTGGTAGTTTTTAAAAAGCATTTTTTAAATTTTATTTTAGCTATGCTGACTAGACAGGTATATGTATACCGCGTGTCTCTGACATTGGGGCATGACAAATGTAAGAATCGGTTTTGATAAAATTACAGCTCAAAACTTATTAATTTCATTTGTTTCTGAAGTGTGACAGACGATGTCATTTGATTAATTGGATGTCTTACATAATAGTAATACTATTTTGTTAGTATGAAAAAAAAAGATTTTTCTTAGGTAAATAACCTTTATTCGACTAGTTGTAGAATAAAACTAGCCCAGTTTTATGAGAAAAATGGATCCTTACATTTAAAGCCCTAATGTCGGCTGTCGCCCATATGTACTGTACTCTTACCATGAGTTGTGACATTGACGTTTTCGATAACGAGTTTCGAGTTTACTACCTGTGCATCTTGTTCGCACTAAAATAGTACAAGCGAGATGCACAGATAGTAAACTCGAAACTCGTTATCGAAAACGTCAATGTCACAACTCATGGTAAGGGTACTGTTGTGAGATAGCCTAAAATGCCATCAACAAAAGTCGAGATGCCAAACAGGTCGTTGTGTAAAAGTTTTTCATCGAAAGTGACGCTCTTCTTCTTCCTCTACACACGGATTTATATTACCTAGGATTTATATTTTACTACAAACTTCTTAACTTACAGTCAGCGTCATATAGTTGGTAGCATCCAAAGTACTCAAAAAGTTCGGTACACCATAAAATTAGTATTGTGTACCGAACTATTTGAGTACTTTCAATGCTACGAACTATATGACGCTGACTGTACCTACAATAATTTAATTATCAACAATCAGTTTATAACTTTTCCCTCTGTTTTAGGACGATCTTATGTACACAAATCGACCTAGATCTAGTGGCAACTTTTTGGTCAAACGTATCTCTTAACGACGGCATCTTTATAAACGAGAAAAAAAAAACAAGTTTAATAATAGTAAAACCCGACGGACGGGCAGCATCGTCGAAAACCAATCTACAGCAACTGCCTGTCAAGGGTGGCCAATATGGCAACTACCACCCAAGATGATACAAGTCATATTTGGGGGAGGCATATGTACAGCAGTGGATGACTTACGGCTGAAATGATCATGATGATGATGATGAATAATTGTAAGCCTAAAATTTCCTTAGTTCACGATCCTTGTGAATGTTTTCAGGGTTCATGATTGACTGTGAGATTTTGTACCTATTACCTATAGGTTTTTATTAAGTACCTGCTATAATCGCTATGAGTTAGTAGGTAACTATTTGATGTTCTGAACGATGGTTTTAATCATACTAGTCATGGAAAAAATTTGGCGCATATGCGTACCTACTTAATTTGTCTCTAAATTTCGATAACTTTGAAAAATGACTATAAATACCTACACTTGTTTTATTTATCAAACTTGTTTTATTGACGACAGGCGCCGTACTTCTATATAATTCTTGTCAATTGAGTATTTGTACTCAATTTCAATCTGTACCCACGCCAATTCTTGTGAATCGATCTCGACCTGTACAGAGTAACACCGTTTACACAACAATTTATTTTATTAATAAATATTTTATGTCCAAACCTATTTAATGATAACTTAATTACGATGAAGTAACCCAAGTATCATGAAGTAGTTCGCAGAATTGCACTGTTGAAGTGCCAATGAGCAGACCACGTGGCCCGGAGTCGCAGCCGATGACCGTTGGGGTGGAAGTCTTAGGGTGGCAACCAGGTATAGGAAAGCGCAGTGTCGGACGTCCACAAATTAAATGAACCGATGACCTCGTACGGGTCGCTGGGAGCCGCTGGCTGCAGTATGCTGAGGATTGCTCTCGCTAGAGGTCTATGAGCGAGGCCTATGTCCAGCACTAGACCTACCTACAGATGTATAAGTAGTTTATAAATCTCGATTAGATCAGAATTTGTATGATGAAAATGACATGAATCGCAGAGCCTATCGCTCGAGCTTGATACTGTAGAGATGTTTCCAGACCCATTTAGAAAAATGCTTGACAATGCGACTCCTTTCACTTATAAGCAACATTATCAGCTGTAACTTGGCGTTGCGACAAACAGGGCTCCCACATTGTTTTACTGTTTCGTTTCAAATTTGATTAGTTTCACCTTACTAGTTACGCTTGTAGTGCTTACATAGTTGTATGTGCTTACATACAACTTACCTACTTACAAAAAATCACAATGCACAATATTACATATAATGTGCATTGTGATTTTTTGCTTAACATTAAGAACTAAAAAAAGGATCATCGTTCGGGCTTTTAACTAAACTCACCGTAATAAATACTATATATGTTTATTTCTTACCACTTCATTTTATAATAAGCCTATGGGCTCCCGGCGACACAACTGCATTAAACTTCCTGAATGTTTAGTATTAAGTCAATGTGGGTAAGACCATACTATATTTTTAAGGGAAGTCCGTCATATGACACTAAATACCTATGAGATAATGTAGGAAATTGGTTGGTAGACGGTCTTTCCAGATAGACGGTCTTACCCACATTGACTTACTTACGTTGCGTTTTTTTATCAATTAGTTATTTGCGTCGGTACCTACTTTTAAAATTCTATTTTCAATTGAGTTGTTGAAGGTTCAGACAAAAACACAAAATGATGTTTTCACTTTTTTAATCTTGATATTTTCATCTACGATACAAGGCACACACACAATTTTTAAGTAAAATAATTATAATAGAAATAATAAATAACACTTGCTCTCAAAATTGCATACAACAAACAAATTTGAATATTTAGATACACCTTTATACGTAAAGCCTATCTGTCGGAATAAAAATATCAATGGACAATACTGTATTTGTTGACAATTCGAGCAAAATACACTATTAATTTGTTCTATGTTATGTTAGTATTGTCACGCCTACTTTATGCTGAGGAAATGAAATGTAACTGATACAAAAGTACCACATTCACTCTTTCCATACAGTCACACATGCTCAGCTAAACATTTATAGTAACAACTAAGTTTTATTCATTACCCATTACTGATGAAACGTCGTATCTAGCGCGCGTTTGCGATTACGTCGGCGCTTGACTACTTCCTCCAAACTAGTAGCCTTATAATCACCAAGACTATTCAGTCGTTACTCGCAATAGCAACCTTAACCGTAGAAATAAAGGCGTATTTTAAAATGTACTCGTTGTTACGTATTGCTATGAAGGCGGTATAAGGGTTAAGTAAAGGATATAGATGTTCGATAGAAGCTAAGCTCTGCACACAGTACAAAATTAGTCAATGTTCATGCCACAGCTTTTTATAGCCAAACGCCAATATCACGCCAGATACGATCTCTAAATCTTATGTAAGTTATTTAAGACATTTAAAGTCCTCCCGTAAACTAATCATATAAATAACACTATCATTTATACTTTATATATAATATTAAAACTACCGCACTTACTTTAAGGATAGCTACCCATACATCGACTCTGCGTTATGGATATGAGATACAGCGATTATAATTATTTATACAGCGTCTACGCCACCAAACTTTAAAGTAAACACTTAGGTTATATTGTACGCAAAACTGTCTCGTGTGTTCAGTCCATAAAATTCAATAGTATAAACGTGTGATCGTAAACAGCTAAACGTAACGAACCTATTGCAAGGTAATGCAATACCTATTATAGTAAAAGTTACATCTAATCATTGCACTAAAATTGAATAAATTACATAATAGAAGATCACAATATAATGCTATTATTTTTCAATATGGTCGACGAAGTCGTATTTTTTACGAATTAGGTTTATTGAACATAAAATACATTAGGAACTCAAATAATACCTGATAAAACCAGCTTGAGAATCTTGTAGAACACGAAAAAATCTCAAAAAACAGTCTTTGATCAATTCCTACCGTTTTCGTGATCAATTTATTAAGAGCCCAATATGATTTTTAAATGCCCAAAGCTAAAGATATGTAGGATAGATACTCAATTACTCTGGGAATACAAAACATACAGTAAAAAATTCCGATGAACTGATCCATTCTTAATTTATAAATATGGCATAGTTAAAAGGTACTCTCGTTAAAGATTAAATGTTTGACGAATAAATTATGTAAATCGTCGATAAACAGTTAGACTTACATATTTAATAAAGCGATATTTACAAATTTTACTATGGAAGAAGAGTTCATGAGACTTCGCGACGAAATCTACGTATCTTACTTCAATAACAATATTTACATTACTGTAGTGCTTTTAATCTCAAAACAGAGAAGTAAAACTTACTTCATCGAGATCTTTATACGAAAAACTTGACTATAATAAACAATCGGATGAACATTTAATGTACATGAACATATTATTTTCGACCGTTCGCTAAGTCGAAAGAATCACTAGGGACCGTCGAATTGAGTCTCCAATAATCTTTGGATATTATTTTTCCCTGAATTCAGGTTTGACGCTGATGATTGGTTTCCTGGTCTCGTCAGGTTTGTCGTGCTCGTGGGGGTGTTCGGCGGCCCCGGCGTCTGGTAGCTAAGTGGCAGAGCTGAAGAGCACCGAGTTCTTGTAGTAGCTGGCGCGCTCCGACAGCGGACTCTTCACGTCGCGCTCCATGGCTTGCTGCCGGGACTTGCGCTCCATCTCCAACTCTTGAGCGAGCGATTCTGTTGACAAACACAAATTTAATTAAACACACACATCACACATCAGTCACATCACATTATAATTGAAACGGACAAGTAAAGCTGTTCGAAAACCAAGGATGATGACTTAGATAGCCAATGCTCATACAATATATCGTTCCCGCATTGCTGGCTACGGTACTGGTGCCATCTAGTATTTCACAGCCACAATAAATCTCAATTGCATAGAATGTGTTCGCTGCTAAACATCAGCAAAGTAACTACACACGATAGTCGACAGATGGCGCTTTGTGCACTTAGTACCAAAAATATACGTTTAGCCGAAAGTTCGGGGGAACGCGCCTTTGTATAGGCATTGTTAATCCCTCCTTGTATGATCCTTGACAAAAACAAAAAACTTCGCATTTTAAATTATGGACCTAACACAAGTTTGTACCACAGCAGTGATACATCATACGAACGTTATTATATATAGAATTAACTCGTACTACCACAATTCAAATTAAAGTTTATATTCAGGCTACAAGTGTGCCGTCCCGGAAAATGTCATTAGTGTTCTGTGGAGGCTCAGATCAAACAGAGTAGCGGAAGTGTGGCACTTGCCAAATTAATATTCGACGTACCTACCTCGCAGTAAAAACGTGTCTGCCCTGCCATTCGCAATATACGTTATTATTAAATTGAGTTCAGAAGCGTAGGGTTTGGTCTGAGATACGTATTGCTATATTCATTTGTTTATTAGTTAAGTACGTGTAAATAGATCACGCCAGAACGAATATAATAATAATGCAAAAAAGTAGTTACATATTTCAAAAACACTGACTATTTAAATAGTTTTTGGGAGTCTCTGTTAGATATTAAAATATGGGGATGATAAATTAACTATAAATAAATATCTTTTTAGATCGCCTTTTTACTAATGATTATTATATATCTTGACTTATCGCTGGTTGATAAAAAACAATTTATCTGACATTGCCGTAGTTGACACACACAGTAGACGTCACATTAGTTCATGCAGAGTTAGTGCGATAATGCGGTTGAACTATATTAACTATTAAGGTTTACAGGCGTATCAAAGCACTAGTATATTTAATCCCGATTGTCTTTAGCACTATTATTAAAAGCGTATGCAACTTTTCCAACAAACAGCAGTACACAATAATTTGAATAAAACTTAAAACACGTCTCAAGAACAGGAGACATAGTAATAAGATTTTAAGAAAATTGACAAAGTTCGTGAAGAGGCAAGAGTAGGTGAGGTAAGGCAATTGTCTCCGAAAACGTCGACGTTTTACGAAATATGCTTATTCAATTTCATGCAACGCTTGCCGCCTCCTGCAATTTACGAGATATAAAAGATATAAACGGAATCGCGTTTTTTGCTTACTTTGATGGAACATTTTCTCAACAGGGAATTCAATTTTTTATCCCGACATTCGTTTACAATTTATGATTCCAGTGTCCAAATTTATAACCTATTTTTCTTTTTTGTTTAATTTGAATACTGAATACTTGGGTTTGAAATAGGTACAAATATGATATTGAAACATTAAATATGTTAACGAAAATAATGACAGGGAATGAAATACTCGGCTTGGAAAACATTCGTCAGTTAAAAAAACTCAATTATAATCCGATTTGTCTCAGTGAAGACTGGCTGCAGGGCATCACACTCGCAAGTGTCGCCGTCGAGGGTTGTCCCGAAACAGAAACCTATTATCCCGGGCGAGATTATACGCCTAGGGCGTCACAATTAAATATTATACACTTAAAAGCTTCGGCCTTTGCCGTTTCAGTTCGCTGCCACCCCTTAAATGTCCCATTAGGTTTGTTTGAATACGTAATATTTTTGCATTTGCCGCTCTTAAAATAGAATTGCCGGTTCCTTTGACTGCTATAATCTATTTGTTCTTTGAAATACCCGTAATGCTTGAGCGCTTTGCTTAATAAAAGTTTTACTTTAATGTTTCTTATTTTCTGTCCCTAAAAAGTAATTCTCATTTAGTCGTAATTGTTTGATATCTCGTGGCTGAGCGACAAAGGAGTGACTTCTAAAGCTGAATGTTTTTATTATGCTGGTTGGCAGTATTGGTGAGCCCCACGTAGTCATAGGCATTTCAATACATTCTTTTTTGGAATCGACGAGAAAAAGGTTGATGAATCAAGCTGTCGCTTAATTTAAAAAAGACACTAAATAGAGAGTCGAACAGCAAAGACCAACGACAAATTGTTTCTCTTACTTATTTGAATCCCACAAAAAGTTATTGTATTTAATGATCTTTTTTGTATTGACATACAAAACAGTAAGTGTTTATTAGCCTGTTCTTGTTGGGCTTTTTCTACAAATGGAATGGAAGGGTTATCTTACTAAGAAAGGTGCGTATAACTTAATTTATTGCAAATCCTATGTATCCAAATGTAGGTATTTACTTTTGACTGTTAAATGAATTTAGCTGCATATCAACAAATATCATTATATTTACATACATATAGGTAAGCTAATTGAGCTTGTACAGCAGCAGTAGAAGCAGTTGAGTAATTCGTGCATGCTGTGTGTAAATAATAACCTACAATTAATGATATGATGTAATGTGTCCACCCGTAATTTAGAGATCACGTTTCTGGTTGTAATCTTGTATATCAGTTAACACGAAATAAAAATAATTGCTTTTGAAGTCTATTCGTTGATCATTAAAATTTATAATTTTTCGTCGCAATCGACACCTTCGTTCATTGTTATCGCAACATTAATTATAGTAGGAAAATCTCGTAAAAAAACTTCATTAATTATTTTTGGAAATTGGAGAAGGTTGTAACCAAAAGGGTTGTAAAAACTCTTTTTGTAGATCGTGCAAGATGCTTAAAAACACAGGAGAATCCCTTGACCCACTTCTAGATAAATCCAATAAATGGGCAACGTTGCGCGGTGGCGGACATAGGTTGACTCTCGGAGCGTGGCCAATCTCACAGATAGGATTGATTTTCCATTAAAAGATTTCTTTTTTTCTTTTTATAAACATCAATTCGTTCGTGACTTCGACACAGGCTTCAAATCGTTTACCAATCTCTGTGCTCTCAAGTATTCGAATGACATTACATAAAATTTCACGGAGTGTGTACGGCTGACCTTCTTTTGTATTTTTATAGTAATAAATAGATACAAAGCAATATACAGTGTATATTCGGTTTGTATTATGTTAGGTATTGTATTCCATATTCCTGAAGGGTAAACAACAAAGTTATTATCGTCAAAGGTTTCGGCCGCACCTGTGCGGTACAATTTTATTTCCATTCATTTTACAAGCTCACCTATAAAGTACGCGGGAGAAGTTCCCTCTTTATTAATTTTTCAACTTTATATTACTTACCATCGGTTGCTTATCAGTTTCAACGACGCAGCTTAAAGGCATGCAGGTATGTTTCACTCAATATATTGATTCTAATCAAAAGTATACAGGCCTTCCTCCTTTCCCCTCGCTAACCTACTACGGATTAAGATTTTTATTTTTTATTTTTGTGTGCTTCTTCAACTGATAAACGTGAAATGTTTTGTAAATCAATTCTATATAACTAGCTGCAAGCCGGGATCTAAATCCACGCCCTCGTTCGTACGAGTAAGTTGTATGAGTTACCCTCTTATTACGGCTATCATTGCTTTATTTTATATTTTTTCTATAAAGCTCAAGAAAATTAATTATTCTTACCACCGAAAATAATTAATTTTTTTTAATAACACTAATCATTTGAATGAATAGACTCTCCTATCTACTTCATATTTTGACTTCCTTTCCGTCAAAGAAAGGAGAGAAACTTTTCTAATTTACGATTTTTCCAGCGACGGCACTGCAAAAGCGATGAAAAGAATCAAATTTTAATTTTTGTTTTTCTACCAACAACTTTTATATTTACAGTCTTCGTTTGGGAAAGGTAAAACGGATACAGACTTTATAATTAGCACACAAGTGCAAAGAAAACTGTTTTGTTTTAGGGTCGCCATAGAAGGTAACACTTTTTCATTGTCATCAAGTGTATAATTAGATATTTATACGCTTCGGGAACCTACTGAATTATCTACGAGTAGCTCGATGCTTTATCTCATTTACCGTAGGAGTCAAGGTATTAAGTGCGCAAAGTACCAATATATCTAATTATTCAATTTGTTGTAGGTACCTACTAACCATTTGGTTTCGTGTCTAAAACAATTGCAACATTTTTTTTTACTATTTTCCGGGACCGCAGACTTTTTTGCTAAGTCCTATGCTATTGCGAGTGCCTAATTCGTTTCGCGTGTTTGCGTGCGTCTTGAATGATACTTGGGGTAAGGCAACACTTAAATTACTTGCTTTCCACTTCAAATGCAACTCGTTTGGTAAAGTGCTCGTCAGGGAAATACGTGAGATTATCGAAGCTTTCATTAGAATGTGAATTTGTAGTCAATTCAGATATGCATAGCAGCCAATGTCTTTTAATTGTGTATTTAGATTTTCCGCGAACCTGTGATACTACGTAATATATTTATAGAAAATAATTAGCAGCATACACATTTGAAACGGCATAAAGCTCATGATGCAATAACAAAGATTTCGAGTACAACGAACACAGGTACAGTTTGAGTATGCTACCCTTATTTTAAGTGGATCCAATAACTTAGCATTCATACATGCATTCCAATCTTACCCCAATAAAAGCATAACAAAATTGTTTGTAGGTAGGTACTTCCTATTTGAAATGGAATTTATGATTTGCATAACATCGCAACTGAGTAGGCATTAATAATATAATGTCGTCTCTAAATTTATATCTTTATAAGTTAATGCCGTTAATACGATACCTATATTTTTTTAACAAAAAATAAATAAAAATCTTAGGTCTAGAATCAAACGCCTTCACATACCTAGTTAGTGCTAATTTTCATTAGTTTTGTGATCGTTATTAAATTGATTGTTTATACAAAACCGTGTCAAAAATATTACAAATGGCGGCGCTATTTGGTTTATGTCAAAGATATTAGTAGATATATAAAAGTCTGCTTGGAAGTTTGATAAGTTAGTACCTAAATATAAATTGCATTACGGACCTGCTGACATAGTTCCAGGTGTCGAACAGTGGAGGGTACTCACCGGAATAGTTTTGCCAGAAGGCGGCACCGCCAGCCATGATGTCGACGGGCGGCGGCGGGTAGTTCCACTGGGGCTTGTCCGGCGTGCGCGGCGGGTCGCGCTGGAACGGCGGCGAGGACGTCGGCGGCTCCGTGCTGGGAGGCTTGCTGTCGCCATTCTCGCGCTCTTGCCGCGCCAGCTCTTGCGTCGGTGACGCGAGGTTCTCTGTAAAAATACAACTGTCTTAGGATCCTTCCTATTAACCTTAGACGTCTACTGCTGCACATAGGCCTGTCCCGTAAACCGCCACAAGGAGCGATCTCTGAGCATGGAGGTTTCAAAGCCGTATTTGCTACATTTGGCAGGCGGTTTGGCAACCGCCACGTTGTTCCACCGCTCGAAAGAGACGCTTCTGCCCGTCCTCCGGTGATCTTACGAGTATCAGTTACCAAAGCCATTTTTTCCACTTCGGTTATTTGTTCAAAAAGTAATTTAAAAATAGTTTTTGGAGACCTAACTAATCTTGCCATATGTATGTTCAATATCACTAGAATGCATGTTCAACTTGAATGGATTAGCTAGGCTCATAGGTAAATGGTACGGGGTAATCTGCCTGATTGACAGCCAATAAATGCTGTAGCAAACAGCGATTATGCAAGAAATTGAACTTAAATGCGTGTGAGTTCAGTACCGAACCCTCGTTTGAAATGGCCTGCGAAACGATTTCCTGACACGGAGATTAGTACAAGCCTTCACCAGCGTTCGCCCGCCCTTCTTACGTCACGCACTCGACTCAACCCCATCAACCAACAAGGTCACAAGTCGCTCCGTCTACAATTAAATACCAGTATTATATCGAAGCTACTAGATTTCAAATTACAACGCAGCTCCGCATGACTTTATTGATCTCGTTCAAGAACTTCTATAGATAGTTTGACAGACGGCAAGTTAACATGTCAGGGGCATATACGCACATTATAACTTGTTGAATAAGTCTGATAGTGATAGCATTGACAATTTGACGTGCCGGAGACGTTTTATATGATGATTAACTTGTTGAAACTAATCTCAGTTGGCGGAGTTCATTACCTACGCATATGTCAATTAAATACGCGACCAAAGAGAATAGTACAGTACATACGCCATTTCAAAGAATATATTACGAGTACCTAATAATAATAAAGCACAGTTCGCTTAGAATTGCTATGTAATTTTTTTTTTTCTGAGTAGACAGTAAAATATAATTGGGCCATTTCATTTAAAGTGGTATTCTCAACTTTGTTTTGTCTTTCGAGCCTGATAGGAGAAAAAATGTGTCCCAAAAATTTCATACATTTTTTATTACTTTCGTTCTGTTGCCGCCATATGAAATATATGAAAAATAGTCACGGAATGGAATAAAAAAGCTTGGGAAAAAAGCTGTATTTTATGAAAGAAAAATCCAGATAGTTCAAATTTTAGGTAGAATGATTCTGTTCATACTTCAAAACTAAGGAAAGCTTCGATATTTAAATCGAAAGAAAAATAGAAAAATTTGACTCCATCCAAGTCTAACAACGGAAAATGACAAATAAAAATACGTTTTCTCATTAAGCATTATTAATTTTTCTATTTTTCTTCCGATTTAAATATCGAAGATATTCGCTAGCAGACGTTTCTGCATAATAAAAAAAAATATATATATGGCAAGCTTACCTGTAACGATCCTGAGAATCTCGGCCGGCGCTCCCGACTGCTTCAGCGCCTCCTCGATCTTCTGCCGCCGCTTCAGCTCCAGCTCGAGCTGGTCCTGAACCTGCTGCCGCTGTTTGCGCTCCTTCTTTAACCGCTTCTGGTACATCACTGTTAACAAACACCAACATTTGTCAATTATGGTTAAAAAACTCACCATTACACTCATTTATTTAGTCACTCACGCGACATGACGCCGGCGACGCGAATAAGCGCTAGGCACTCTTTGGGCTTGAATATGGGGACTTATGCTGTCCATAGCATGTACCGCGAGAGACTAATGAGAGGTAAATAAACGTGAATAGAGCGCTGTTATTCATAACATGTTAGTTAGTAATCACATATACTTGAAAGTAGATCTTTGAGAAATAAACAATTTAAACTCTTCACGTCGTATTAGGGAATCCTGTCCAATGCCATTTTATTTAATGATAAGTACGAACGACGCAGAACCGATATCCATAAAGGCGGCATTGCACTGACCGTGTTGACTTTATAGCTGTAAAACCTATCATAAATGCCATCAAGGCTTAGTCAAAGTCATCTTTAATCGTACAGCGCGCTCGCACCGTATCGAAATAACAATTACTACGAAAACCACTCGCAGAACAACAAAACCCCGGCTAAATAAACGGTTTCGTGCATACCCGCTCGCCATACTTCGCCCGTGCATATGCATAACTTCACGTAACCAAACTTTGAGACCGCAAAGCTATCTCTTTTCCTCGGTCGACCTTTTCGATTTCAAACACAGAGACTTAAAAACCTTCGATTCGTGCTCGTCTGTAATTCGTTTGTTATTACTGTCGATAATCGGTGGTTTACAGCGAAGTCTTCCCTTTCTTACGGGCTTTGCTGCGCGATATCTATCTTTTTCTCTCGAATGCTCGATTGACGAATGATGAGTCGATGCGTGTTGATGGACGCCTCCTTTGCCAAGGGGCGTCATGGCGACAGTAAGATATGCTAAGATTTCTGCGAAATGATTGTATCGAAATATATATATTCTTAGTTTGGGTTGTGATTCGTGATCCGTACTAAATGTAATATCCGTACCCATTATAAATAATTGCAGGTTGTCTTAAAAGTACTTTGCAAAGCATATGCCAATTTAAATTTTCGGCTGAGTTTTTCTTAGGTAGTGATCAGTTTTGAAACTTGTGAATAGAATTTTATCATTTGATTCTGATCGGTTATTTTTTTCCAGTGTATCTTTTTGATACTATGATAAACTAGCTTTTGCCTGCGGCTTCGCTCGCGTTAAGAAGTATTTAAGTTATATTTAAGTTATTTTAGCACACTATCGTTCAAAACGTAGTTTTGTATGCATTCATGCTTTTTGTTCGGAAAATGCCGTTTTATCCACAAATGCCTACGTCATAATATCATCATGCATGCAAAGTCTCAGCCTGATCGGTTTAAAATTGACAAAGTTTCATACAAACTTTCATCCCCTATTTTATCCCCTTGGGGGTAGAATTGATCAAAATCCTTTCTTAGCAGATGCCTACGTCATAACATCAACCTGCATGCCAAATTTCAGCCCGATCCGTCCAGTGGTTTGGGCTGTGCGTTGATAGATCACTATGTCAGTCTGTCAGTCACCTTTGAGTTAGGTATATATATATATTTAGATTTTTAAAGCGCTCAGAAAAACCTTCAAATCGAAGCCTGAATTTAGCTGTTCGATCTGCGCCATAAACTAGTTCGCATATTTCAGGGATAGCGCGTCCGCATCACGATGGCACTATGAATAATACAAAATGCAAGTTACGGCCTTCCGCTGCGTCCTGGGGGCATGCTCGGAATGGAGAATTAAAAATATACGATAGAACAACTTTGATTGGTTGCTGAAAAATGCTGTCGACGTTTGGATTCAATGAATAACTCAAACTGGGATCTTGTTAACTCTTTCAATACTTTGAAGATCTTAAATCTTACTATAATATTGTTATTAGCTTAGGGGTTCTGATATTTATGAGATTATTTTTGAAGTACACAGCTAAAGTGCAAAACTCTGTACGTCACGCTCAGGATTCATGTAAGTATTAGGCAACTGATACTAATATAATATAGGTACACAGACTATACCATCTCTAAAAATTAAAAATTATTTAGCATTCATTTAGCTTATGTGGGCTTGCCCTTTCCTCATATACTATTTTATATTTTCGTTGTACAACAGAACATGTTTAATCTTAAGATAACACTATCCAAGTCTAACAACGGAAAATGGCAAATAAAAATACGCTTTCTCATTAAGCATTATTTTAGTTATTAATGTGGTTGGTAATGAAACTGCGAACCACTCGTACGCATCATTTGTCATCGCCTGACCTCCGACATGGACCGGTAATAACCAATGAGCTGCAACAACTGTATTTTATAATGATAGTAAAGGGTTTGAGTTCTCTTTACGCTAATAAGATTTCATTATAGTACTTATTGCTGAAGTTCTAATATCCACAGGATAAAAAAAAATCATAGGTTTGATATTAATTTTTGAAATTTACGTACCTACAAACCTAGTTAATTTATATAAATAACATTTTTTTCTAAATGTTTAGAGTACGAAAGCGTGTATAATGATTACATGGATGGATCCTTTTTCAGATAATTTCTCTTAAATACAAAGGTTGGCGACCAGATGTCCGTTCAGTGGAAAATTCGTCGGACCATCGAGTCCGAGCATCGATTCGCTCTAACACCTCTCAAAACAGTTTCGCACTCGACTGGCGCTTATTTTCGGATCTTTTCATCTCACCTCTTTTGTTTAGTATGCGTAAATTAACAATACCAAAGCTGAAAGCACATTGCGTATATTCCACACAAATAAATATCTTATAGTCCAATGAGAACAATAGAAACTAGATAAATCCAAAATGTTAGAATTTTTAAGCCCCATCACATCCCATCTTCGCTTTGTATTTTATTAGTGTACCTTAAGTATCAATCATTAGTTCTTTCGATTTGAAGGCGTCAATCAAAGCTTCCTTCCTCTATTGAAAGCAGCAGGGCGACGACGTCGGCGTTCATTGTTTCAAGGAGTCAATATTTGTCTATGCATCCACGGCTCGGCGGTCTCCTTTGTGCGCCTTAATCCGGCCTATTGCTCTCACTCGGAACCAATGATGAGTCGGAATAATCGAATCGATTATTTCATTCGATTTGATGCGGATGCTGGTTGAACAAAAGCGGTTATGACGATTTTATACCAGTCGGTAGTTCGACATTCAAAGCTATTATAATTTTATGTTAATAAATTCATTGTTCTTTTAGAAGTATCTTTGAACTTCTTTTGAAAACTCTTTACTTTTTACTTCAGTAATCAGTTATATAAGATGACCTGTCATTATTACACTACCCTTTGGCATCAGCTTTCTGTGATATGCATTTAGAATATACGCGTCATGATTAATAAGTTATGATAGATGAAATAAGAAAAATGCACCTACAAATGAGAGGACCATTACAAACAGAATTAACAGAACGGAACGAAGCCTGCGAAATATGAAGCGAAACAATTCGATGACCGAGCGTATGAATAAAAACGAACCAACGAAATATTGAAGGAATCCGTTCAAAGGGGAAAAAATGCAATAAAAGCCCTACCCGATACAGAATGGGAGTGTGGTTAAAAAGCAACGAACGAATATGGTTGCGAACATCCGCCGCAGACAAAAGTGGGGCTATTTGACTATGCAAATTATATTTGCCGACCGCGCCGCGGTTGAGACCCGATCTCCGACGTTTCATTTCAGTTCTTTCTACACAACGTGTATTCTTTTCATATTTTCATCCGATTTCCTTTCCCCTCGTCCATTTTTAAAAGTCGGAACAATGCTTTCCGCGGGCTCGTTTGCCGCGAGCAGTTTTCTTGCATGCGGCTTTTTTTTTGTTAATATGTATATCTAAATTTTCTTTGTAGCTTTCGAGTTTTCTTTTAATTAATGATTTTCATTCACAAATGACTGATTACAGGCGCTTAGAGTTTGCTGCTCAAATAATATGTAAATGAGTACGCTATACGTGTACTTCGTTTTAAATTTGATTTAACTTTACCTACAATGCCATTTTATTCCTTTAAATTTATAAGTAGCAGTCAAATATCATTTTTATAAATTGCTAAGCGTGCGATATTTAATATATTAATTCTTAAAAAACGTAGGATATCTATTTAATTCTTTTAATGTTGCATTGTTTTTATCGATACGTATTACGGTCATTATGTGAAATGCCGATAAATGTCTCAAGATAACAGATTAAGCATTGAAATTACCGTTTTTAGTGGTCATAATTAGACGGACGCCTCGCCTGTGTATAATGTTACTGGCAGGGCCCCAAGCGATTCAATGCATCCTTCGCATCTTTATATCAATATTTTAACACCGATGTTTATATTCCAAGTCTTATTTTTAAACTATAACTAGGAAAATAAATTTCAAATATAATGGACATTACATATTTAAGATATTCATAACATAAGAGAATTATCATTAATATGTCTTTATTTAGACTTAATTGCACAAAAACACAAAATGTAATTATAAATTTCATAATATGTCTTGTCTATCCAGCTCAGTTCTAAACCACGAATTATGCTGAATCAGCATTGCCACCTATATTTCATATGCTAAAATTATAACGTTGTAGAACGCAAGAACCGCTACGAAATAAGAACCAGCGCTGAACGCGGAACATCACCTACCGAGTTTTGGCAAACGGTGTCGCCCTCGAAGATTACAGGAGTATATAAAGCTAACCTGACGATCAGATCACTGCGATAGTTGTCGTTTCTCCGTCTGCGCAGAACACATAAATATGAATCGGTTTTTATGACAGCCACTCCCCTCAGTCGCACCAGAGCAATTTAGATAAGTCTTTTTTATAGTTCTTTATTGAAAATAAATTGCCTAGAATAAAATCAGACACTGTTTGAATGGCTTTCCGATAGATGTGTATGAAATAATGTTCGATAGATAAACGGAATAGGAGCAGACATCTTGTTTTTCAGCTGGGGTAGATTTAATAATCGCATCAAATGCCTTTTTCTTTTGTGATATACTATTCCTTCCTTTATGGATGTGTATTGCTTTCCTACGTGAAAAAAGGTCTATTTTGATGTTTGTACACTGTACAGTCAGCGTCATATAGTTGGTAGCTGTCAAAGTAGCGAAATATATCGTGACACGTCCTTACTGCTACAAATAGATGGTTGGCAGTCCTCAACTGTGCGTTTTTCTAGAAACTTCCTGCCTCGCACAGCAAAACTCTGGAATAAATTGTCGTGTGCAGTATTTCCGGACCGATATGACATCCAAACCTTCAAGAAAAGAGCGTATAGGGATCTTAAAGGCCGGCAACGTACTTGTGACTCCTCTGGTGTTGCGAGTGTCCATGGGCGGCGGTAGTTGCTTACCATCAGGCAATCCGTCTGCTCGTTTGCCTCCTATATCAAAAAAAAAAAAAAAAAAATAGACAGATTCTATTTGTATAAATAAATATGATTGGCCAAACTATACTTTCTATTTCCACAGCAGTTACAAAGATGATATATAAATTGAGTGGAGCATGTGTACCTACGCAGGACATTAGTCATCGTGGTCCGTCCGCGCCGCTGTCCCGGTGGCGGCCGCAGCGGACACCGTTTAGCTTTTTATCTATTACCTCTGTTTTATTTCGGCAAGCACGATATTTATGAGCGGGTGGCGCTGGCGATAACAATTTTCGTTAAAACTGTGCGGATTATTGTTCTTGGACGAGGGGCTGAGAGCGACCTTCTCACTCGATAAATATTTCTAAGTATATAAATATCAAGCTTCCGGACCTATTTAATAGAAACACCATGTCAAATATTCGTTTTAATACCCTATTTTTATCAATCATCCCTCAAAACATTCCATCTTACATATCAAAACAATATCAATAACGGCACCACAGAATTTTTTATCAACAAAAAAAGGGAAGAAAAAATCGCGAGCACTTATCAAAACGATCAAAGGGCCGGTCGGACATTCCGACTTCTTACGACGCTAGTAAAAAATACAATCTCTCTTTATAGTTACCATTCCACTGGTTATTATACCCGTATCGATACGGTTCGGACTTACGGACCGTGAAACGTTCGATTCTTGATATTGAGGCCCCCGGCACTATTCATATAATTTTGGAGAAAACTCAAGAATTCGTTGAAAAAGTTATTTTTAAAATGCTTATTTTAAACTTAGTTTTTCACATGGTTCTTAGCTTACGAGGCTTTACGCTTACTTAAAATATTGCGAACTCACCTACTCAAACATCGGTAACATCACCCGGTAAACAATAGTAAGTTTTTCTTAGTAAGGAATGTTACCTATTTGAGTACCTATAAATATCGTGTTGTGGGTACTCAGCCAACGATATGTATTAAATCGTACAAATACTTAAATACACAGATAACACTCATGACTTAGTAACGAATACCTGTGCTCATCGCAGAAATAGATGCATGGATTTGAATCCAGGACATAGACTTCAGAAGCAGAG
This sequence comes from Grapholita molesta, assembly GCA_022674325.2. NCBI lineage: Eukaryota > Metazoa > Arthropoda > Insecta > Lepidoptera > Tortricidae > Grapholita > Grapholita molesta. The sequence continues at coordinate 18,696,857 of CP053121.2, read as the reverse complement.
TCACTACCCACTGGGCCAAACCTGTCGTCAACTATACACTAAGCCTCCCCTTACCAGATGTCCTCTGACGCTAAGATTTCTATGAAATCGTCAGTGTCAGCCAAATCAAACATACAAGTAATAAATACACGATCTATAAAATCGTGTGGGATTAACGATGATTGAGCCTTGGAGCCAGTTGTCACTTTAGTCGTTTGAACGGTACTCATACTTTTACTGCTCAAGTATAAAAATTTCATTTCTGAATTAACGTGTTTTTTTATGTTTGTGTTATCCGCGTGCGAAATTCCTAATAGACGTCATTTTATTTATTTCGTTATAACGTTAGTTTGTGATAATTGAGACCGCCGGCTTATAACATTAAGTAACTACTATGGTCAAAATATTGACATTATCGTTTTTCCAGCATATTTAACGAGGCGCGTTAAAATCGGGATGACAATCGGATCGGAGTTCGGCTAGAATCGAAACATTTTGAGTAAAAAACGTTGCATTTCAGTATCTTTGTATTATTTTGGTCGGGATGGCGCACTGGGCCATGCTTCCTGCGAAGTCGGTGTGGTCGTAACACGACACCTTTTATTAATATGCTTGAATTAATAATATTGTAGATATCTGTTGGCAAGGGCCCCAGGAGGACCCGCGTGCGAATGTATCATAAGGCTTCGGTGCATCGATTTGAAAATGAAATATCGATTTTCATTCCACTTTGTGAACACATCTTTAAAGCTCAGTTTAGGGTTAAAAAACCCTTTGTGTGTGGTATTAGCTACTGTGAAATAAAAAATCTTTTTCTGGCATAATAGTAGTTTATGTTACTGGTACTTATATAAGTAAATCATAAAAATATAAGTTTGATTTGAATTCGAATGAAACCTTTTTCTAAGCAGCCGTAGTTTTGTTTTTAATGTCAGAGACAACAAGAGTCAAGCCCAATTCTTACATCGTTTCTATAGTAAGTAACCAATTGCTTGGTTTTTCAGAGACATTGGAAATTTAAATATCATAATTATTCAGTATAATTTAATGAGGTGATAGATATAGTTCCTACATTAGCTACAAAATCTTGTGTCCTTGTTTTTATTCAAAATCATAAAACACAGGCAGGTAGGTAAGCGGGCAAATATTGACGCGGATGATTGCAGCGGTCCGGCGCGGGCGGGCCCCTGCTCACTGCGAATTAAAACGGGGACGAGAAAAATTAATCCTAATGCGATTTTAATGAAGCTGAAATGAACGAATGTAATAATGAATTGTTAAGCCGTCGGTTTCGGCTTTCTTTTATTACGGAATAAATATAAGACGCAATATTAAATGACAAGACGGTAAAACTCTTCCTTATCGATCCGTATAACTTTGTTGTGTAGGTACATACATTCATGTTTGTAATCTCTTTGAGAAGTTGTATCGAAGCGCAGGCGAGATAAAATGTAATAATAATTAAGGCACAGTATTGCACAAAGACGCACGCCTCGACATCGAGTATAAAGCACACAGGCGCTGAAAATGTACACCTGAAGTCTGTACCCGCTTTTGCATTAACGAATGCGGAAGCGGCGCTGTGCATACAGGACGCGTTGCACCCTCTCTGGCCTGCACCCCCTCCCCTCGGGCCTCTCGCTCAGACTAGCCTCCAGCTCCTCTGGTGTCCCACCCGCGCCGCGTTCATTACCTCCACGCGGCGACCTAACAATTCAAGTTTGCTTTCCGCCACACAATCTACGCCACCAGACAGACTAGACTGCACCATCCCATACACTGGCCACTCGAATAATAAAGATGCAGAAATTAACCCGTCCGTACTGAAAAAGAGGAAACTAAGTGAAGCTATCTCGACTTGAATAGGGGTAATGCTGCGCGAGCACTTGTGTTCCGAATGAAAGAAACTCGCCGGATAATGGCGAGCTTGTTGAAACAGAGGGTAAATGTCAACCGCGGAATAAAAACAGTCAACAGATAAATGCAAACGATAAACACGGGAGCAAACTGAAAAGGCAAGACGAGTGCCGTGTTATCTCTACAAACAGAGGAACGAAATATGTTTTCGACTTCAACTTTGCATAGTTAGAGAATCATCTAGAATCGCGCAATCAATAAAGTGTCAGCACCACATTTGCTACAGCCCATAAAATATTCAATTACGCATAAGCACACATTTGCTAAGGCCAACAACGACCACGCGGCACCCCCATTAAAGACGCCTAAGGGCCATTTAATCGGTCAGTGGATGTAAATTCGCCGGCCCCAAAACAAATATCCCGAAACTAATAAGGAAACGAAATATGTAAATTGTCTGCCATATTGTTTCACAAGTGAAATCTTCCTTTAATCTTATAACAAATCCGCGTTCAAATGACCGGTCCGGGGCCAATTTGAATATGGAGGGTTGGCGGCAGGGTCAGGCTGCGGGTAGCGGTGAGCTAGGAAGCAAATGTATGCAAGACACGCACGGAGGAGATAGCGCCCGTAATGTTGTCCTATGCACATATTGCATCAAATTAGTTGTCGACTTGTAAACAAGGAGGAGGAAAGTAAGGCTGCTAAGACGGCGGCCGTGGGTAGTTTGCATGGATATGAGAGCGGCAATATGGGATCCGCAGCTGCTAGCTCCACTCATTAAGATGTTTTATGGTCGGCCCGCCGGACCGTGTTGCCAATTTAAGATATTTCTATGCGGGACGGCACCACGTTAGTTTGGCTTCCGATTAGGGGATTGAGGTGGTCCTTTAAGGTATTATAGCAATTATTGCGGCGCCCATTATACGGTTAGCATTGTCCCCTGTTTTCCCCCGGTGACAATGTAAAGGGTTGAATCAAAGCATAACTCGAACCCAGTTCGACATCGGTGCATATTCGCGTCCGTAAATCAAAGTGAATAACTTTCACGGGGAAGCAAACGCAATAAAGTGGATTCGCAAAAAAAACAAACACGAATGCAATAAATGTGAAATGTCGAAAAATACAAAGTCAAACAAATTTCGTACGATCTGTCGCACCTTTCCGAGTAGCAAGTAAATCAAAGGGTGTTGAAACTTTACACCCACTTAAAGCCGGACACAGTTATAAAGCGTTCGAACTTCGCCGACCCTGGGCCCATCAAACGGCCACCCCTTTCCGCATTCTGCCGGGAGAAAATTAAAAGTTGGCAGATGCCGGGTGCACGTGGCCGCAGACTATTATTTACTACCTTGTAGAAATCTAATAAACTTTACATTTTCAGATACCCGAGAGCTAGACAACAAGTTTCAACTAAAATAACAATAATAATACTATCCCGTAGTAATCATAGCAGTAACAATAGTGCCCGCCGAAGTCCTACAAACTCCCGGTAAGTTACCAAGAGCTCCAAACGGAGAACAACTTGCCTTTTGAACTTAAGAGTTTCTTGTTCATCATTGGGTGGACCAAGTTTCTATCTGTAATCGGCAAGCCTCAAGCACCCTCAGTAACACTTAGGTTTTTGTTTCCGAGTACTAAGGTATTTCAGTAACAAATACCTACAAATGATGCAAAGTAAACAAATTTTTCAATTGATATACGATACTAGCATAAGTCGTTCGAGTATTAAGACTTTAATTAGTACTTATGTAAGCATAGGGTAACAAATGTAACGATGCTCGTCTTACCGAGTCGCCAAGTGCTGCTACTCCGACACCGGTCAGTGGCGGTTGGCCGAGATGAATAATTACAGATGAGATTTCACAAGCTTTGAAATATGACGCCGGAATTAGATAAAGTTCGAAGGTTTCTGAGGGGCTCCATACCAAATAAACCGTTTCGCTATAATAGGTATACATACACATGGAAAGTCGTTGCGATTCGAATTAAAAATACCAAACAATCTAAACCTTGTACCTATAGAAAATGTTACTTTCCGTTTGTTCAAAATACCAAGTGAACAAGAACGAAATAAACCCCTAAACGTGTAAATTAAATATTTTACTTAATAATAGACAACTAAAGTCAAATACTCAGTTCGATAAATTGATGTAATTTTTAAAGTCATCGGAAACATATCGTCGCCGTAGAGCGAAAAGTCACCAAATCACAAAATGGCCAAAATTGACTTATATACGTCATCAAAATCGCATTTTTTTTCTTCAAATTTCAGTCTTATTGCCGTAGTAATAGCGTTCATAGTTTCAATTTTAAAAAGTTAAAGAACTAACTAAAAACCCACTTCGGTTTCAATATTTTAGTCAAAAAATACCTAATTCCGTTATACATTTTTGAACTTCTTGTAACTTTTTTATGAGCGTACCTAAGTCATTTTAGTTATTTTTTCCCTAAGTGTTACTAAACTGTTTAACCACGAAGCATCTCATTCAAAAAGTCACTTAATTTACTTAGTTATTTTTTGAATACCTGGTATGTCAAAAGTGTGAAAGCGAAAATTAACTAACTTTATTTAGTTATTTTTTATTCATAGTTGTAAGGCAATATACATCATTTAACCAAAGGGACAATTAATTAAACAGATTTAATGAGTTTTACCCTACATTAAAAATGTACAATACAATAACTAATCATATTTAATTAATTTTACAATAAAGACTGTACTGTATGACGACGTGATTTGAATGAATTTTGCTCGCAAGTTAGTGACTTTTCGCTCAGTGCCGCAGGCCCCCGCGCCGATGCCGACCGCTGCGACTCCCTCCGCCGCGTTGACCTGCCAGTCGTTGCGCATGGGCCAACAGTGATACATACTTGTATTTACTATTTGCTACATAATAATTGCGTGTACCGAGATTAAGTTTGAAACGCACCAAGGTAATTTTGGATTTGGTAAAAGAGAAAGATGATTTGGATAACGAGGTAAGTGTTTTTGGTATCAGGTTGTTATTTCATTGTAAAGTTTTTTTAATCAATTACTTTTTTATATAAAATCAAATACTATTTTATAGGTTCCAGTTTAGAAGTGCTTATATGGGGCAAGCCAAAAGGAACAGGATTATGTGGAAAGATACAATTAAAATTTTGTTATATCGGTGTGATGACTAAAGCTTGTGGGTGTTTTTTTATTTACTCAAATACAATAATCAGTTCGTCTCGTTAAGTCCTCGTTCTAACGTGACCATCCCTTAAACGTTACTAATCAAAATTGACCCCAAACTGGTTTAGTAACTAATAAGTTGCATCTATTTCAGAATTATTTAGCTACCCTAGAAGACAAAGAAGCAACAAAGACATTGGAGATTGAGGAATTATTTCAGGAGAAATATTTGTAAGAGTCAGCTCCAGCATCTGATGTGTTCAGTCGTGATAAATAAAAACCTCCTATTCATCATATTGTGCTCCTTTGCTAAGAGAACCAGATTTAGAACAAGAGAAAATAGAACAAGGTGACTCATCATTGGATAAAGAAAAAGAAATTCGTGTTCAATCACGCGAGTTTTCCAAAAGCCCGCTATCTATCATAAGCGGCATTGAATGAGGGCCCCTACTCTGAATTTAGTGTCCAACAGTGGGCCGCAAACGCCTCTGAGACGCACAAAGAGGCGCAAGGGCTTTTACCTAATGGACCAGACAACCATGACGATTACGAGGACAAGATCAATAATATAAGAGCCTATTCTAAAGGCATATCCACAGGCATTGCCTATATCTTCTGTAGTCCGCAGTCGCACCTGATGGTAAAAGTGACGACGAGGTCGATAGTGTAGCTGGTTCAGTATTAACAGCCTATTCACTCTTATCCTATCTTTCCGGGAATACAAACGAAGGAAGCGAATTCCAATCCTTAGCAGTCCGCATTAGGAAGGTAGAAGCGAATGAAACCGCTCCGGTGGTGGAACGGAGATAGTGGAACCAAATCGTGTAATTTCGGTGCACACTCTCCAAAATGTATCCTGTAAAATACAGACAAATTAGCAACCTTGCGATGGTGCTCAAGGCTCTGTCACCTTACACTCAGTAATTCAGTATCGCCAATTAGTCTGCGAGATGGGTGCTCTAACGAATCCAAAACGGCCAGCTGATACTTGGCAGACCCATCTCAAAAGTGGTAACAGTACTCCATACACGATCAAACCTGCGCTTGATAAAGTGTTAGGAGCTATCCCGGCGTGAAGTATTGCTTCACCTAGTGTAAGACCACAAGTTTTTTAGCAGCGGATTTTGCTTTGGCCTTAATAGTCGCACCGAAGTTAGCTTAGTGGTAAATTTAAACCCAAGTAGCTTGAGACGATGAGAGAGCTTGGTCCGTAATCCTTAAGGATACATTTCCGAAAGCAGGAGTAAATTTAAAAAGGCTCCTTTTGGCGGAGAATAAACACGCCTATGTTTTGGAGGCGTTAAACCTAACCAAATGGGCTTCGCCCCACTCGTCAACGGCCTTCCAGGTTAAGTTCGTTCGCTCAACCAAAGCTTCCCTAAAGAACTCGGTCTCTCTACTGGTAGTTTGGGCCTTAGAAACATATCTCTCAGTCACCGTACTGTCGTCTGCATACCGAAAAATACCGAGTTTCAGCAAATCATTTATATGCAGCAAAACGAGGGTGGCAGAAAGAATCGAACCCTGAGGCACCATAGCATTAATTGCCATGCGATCTGATGTGCAACCATCCACTACGACCATAATAGTTCGCTGCCTCAGGAAATCAGAAATACAAGAGCACAAACCAGTGGAGAGAGTATATCTGAGACGAAAAAAAAAGATCTCTTAAATTTATGCAAAAGATCTCTTAAAGCAGTAATTCCTCGAGAGAGTTGCTGACAGATTGTGTGAGCCTGATGTGACAGAAACAGACGAAGAGGTCGAAGAGTGACTGTGATGCGTAAAGACCGCTATATTTTACTAAGATCATGTTTTGAATATCTGAAGTTTTTTTGTGTTTAAGTTCCTTGTAATTTGATTTGTAGGGCAACTTTATTTGATTTGTAGTCCATATTAATTTGATTTGCTATTCATTTTATTTTAATAAAGTGTTCGCAGAATTTTAAATGACATGTTTTACTTCGATCCTTAAATATTAACAAGAATTAAAAAAATATATAGTAAGTAGTTTTTAACTAACACGTATTTTCACTTTATCGTAGCAGTCATAATGCAACTAACTTTACTTAGTTAACCCTAGATGCACTAGAATGTGGGTAAATAATCATTAACTTCGTTCAAAAAATCACTAAGTGATAATTAAGATTTAATATTTAAGGGCAAAAATTAATTATCGCCTATAACTCCTAAATCTTTAGTGTGAATAATACAAATCCATTTTTAGCCCAAAGAATAGCAGTTTCTAATGAATAAATACATATAAAACCACAATTTCATCTTAAGATAATTTCAGTAAAAAATAATTAATTATTTTTTTCTTTAAACCCTCATAACTCAAAATGACAAATTAACGATTTGGTGACTTTTCGCTCTACAGCGACGATATCTATACTTATATCTAAATACATAAGTAGGTATTTCAAAACTAGCAATTCTGTAACTGCTATGGGCTTAATCAGGGCTAAATTAATAGTTAGCAAAGAGGTGATTCAGTCGAATGTGATTAAGTGCACGGGTCGGGCTCAGATCTCGGGGTTATTAAATAATTTATTGTCTTACAACTATTCGAAGGGTCCCTCGGACAAATTGTTAAGATTAGCTCTAGGCTGCTGCTAGGTAAGTATTCAACTCGTTTAGTTACTCTATGTATGTAACATTTAGTATTAGTAGGTAAGTAATATGATATTTGCTTTAATAGTATAATGGATCTATCGAAGTCAAATATCAAATGTTAAACGCATTTTTACGGTACGTAATAGATGAAAGTGCAAACAAACCTTTGATTGACTTTTGTCCATCTTTTATGGCTTTCAACATTAATTTCGCCTTGTCAGTGGCAAATTACTCCGGCTGCCCATTCACGCTCAAAAATCACTCTCAATCGAGTCGAGTGGGACAAAATAAAAGGTGAATTCATCATGGGGGTGCGAATCGTAGCCCCCTATTGGGAAACCGAGGCGGGAAACGCATGTCCGGTCCATTTGTAAACACTAACAGGTAGAGACGGCTTTTGACAGTTTATTAAATTAAATTGAGTGTGCAATTGTCGGTGATTCATAACAAATTGCGATCAAAGCGGATTGCGTTACGGCGTGATGGATTCTTGGAAGATTTAAGCCGACAAGAAAATTGTTACATAACCCTTACGAAATTGAAATGACGTAACTTGAATTTATTTTGGAAAATTCTAACAACTAATACGTGTTATGTTTCTCAACGAGTAACGGTTTATTATTAATAATATATGAAATTATATTTTAAATAGTACATTTATCAATTATTTTAAGCTGAATATTTTGAAAAATTGGTATTAAATTTATTTCCAAATATTATTACATGGATTAGTATAAATAAGCACATAGTATTTTTTTCATTATTTTAACATACATTGCCGTTATTTTTGCTGCACCTCATACAAAGGCTGCAGAGAAGAGTTTTATGAATCAATTTGAGCGCTTCATTTGATTATCTTCTGGTGCATAGGCACATATAAACACGGGAGGAAAGTGCCTGTGTACCTACACATAATTTAAAAGGGTTCTAGATAATTCGTTTTTGTCGAAATATCGTCTGGCACGGGTCACAATTGAATTATATGCAATTTTGCACCTACATATATGGACTTAGGTCTAGGTCGATTTGTGTAAGATTGTCTAGAAATATTTATATTATATTATATTATATTACATATGGTATGATTGGAAATACAAGTCTGACACACCGTAAAGAAAAACTTTTATAAGTATTATCTGTTAGAGACTCGCCGTTACTACAGTGCGGTAGGTAATCAATACAATTAAGACTCTGAAAACAAAGAAAAAGTTCAAAACTGATCATATTCACGGACCAGTCTAAATAAAAGTTAATATACACACAAGATAAACACTCTATCCGTAATTGCTAGCCGTAATAACACAGCACTGCAGACAAGATAAACAAGCAAATGAATTCACGATAAAAACCAATAAGTCGATAAAACAGGAATTACGTTCAGATGGCCGGGGAGAAAGCATAAACCGTCCGTTTGCTGCCCAATGAGAATATAAATTGAATAATCTTTCACGCCCGGGTGCCGGTAAACAAAAATAACGAGATTTTATTGACTATCTATTGTCTTATTGACATATCTATTGTCTTATTGACATGTGACAGGATATGCGAAACATTTATGGTAAATATGTTTTGTACTCCCTGATGTAGCACTGGACAAAAGCGACAGATTTTTTTTACAGATTTTATCTAAAGTATAATTTTATCACGATTCATGAAATATTAATTCTGTAATTGTATTTTACATTCGCATCTATGCTTTTTATTTTTTACCTAAATAAAATAATTATTTCGTTTTTTTTGAAAGTAGTAGGTTGATAGATGAAGCCCCCCGTTTGCAAAATCTAAATGCGATATGAGCTCCAATAATACGATATCCTGCAATCAAAATCACTGTATGGCTTCTGCCGACGTCTGCTACTCGTGTGTGGTCCCGGTAAACAAAGATCTTAATGATCGTACACCGTCCAACGTAAACAATTTATTAGCCCGCAATCGACATCGATGTTACAATCGATTCTTGCATTCGATACATTGATACATGCTTCGCTGAAATGGACATCATTCATTGCTAACGGGTGGATCGATTTTAATTGCGTTTTGTGAGAAGTCAATGGGCGAATTCTTAAGTTTACAAGTAATATGCCAATGTAAAAAATAAGACAGATAGCTACACTTGTAACTGGTCAATTAAATGAGAACTCTGAAGCATTTAATGACGTGTTCAAACACCTAGTTAGAAAATAAATTGATAAATTGGAAGATATTTTTTTATGAACTAAGAAACTAATGAAAACGAAAGTAATTGATAACTTTTATAGCGCAATAAAAACTCGCTAGCGTTGCGATAGATACGTAATAAAGGCTACTCGAGTTCATGCTGTATAATCAGTTCTTTCTGGCTTACAACTCATGCAACATAACAATACGAGACGATATCCTTTCCCAAAGTTCGGTTTGACCCAAGTTGAGCAAGTTTACGTTGAACAGTAAAATTTGAGATCAATATCTCCCGAGACACCGGATGCGGCCCGCCGGCCATGCCCGATTATTATTGAGTTTCCTATGTCCGGAGCGGATCCTACTCCTACGAGCTTAACTTGTCAAATTATTAAATAATAGCCAGTAAATAATAAAAACATTATTATTTAAGTATTGTTTCCTCAAATTGGCTGGCTGACCTAGATTATACATGTTTGTTTACTTGCTGTTTTTATAAATATTGACTGATACTTATTAGTCTTCATTATTATTATGATACTACCTCTGAACGACTCGCAGTAGTACTCAAGAAGTATGAGCGAGGTGCCAAATGATACGATCGCTTCAAAACCGGATTAAAATACCAAATATATTTTTTATGTTTTGATTAGACTACTTCTGTTTCCGTTGGTACCTTAACCCTACACTTCTAAACTCCATTAATGTTACCAGAAGAGGAAATTCTTCTGAACAGCAAACACTTGCGAATTAAACTTTTCACTCATTTTGTTAATCCCTCAAGTCACTGGAAGCTCTTGTTTTTGTTTGTTTCTATAATTAAAGCGCCCACTTAATACTCTTCCGATAATTATTCAACTTTCTGATGAAATTCTATTTGAGGGGATGTACTTTGGGATTCGTTTTATTAAATTATGACTCTCCTTAATCTATCAACGGATTTATTTTTAGCTTCTGTTTAATTTGTAACTATAACTACTGAAGTAGTCAATGAAACTCAGGCATGTGGAGAGACTAAGTACTATCGAGAAGTGGATGCCTACATGTTGTGTGGTATTTTAGGTGTATTTTAGAGTACGGTCCAACTACTGGACCAGTCGCTAGCCGGCGCTAACACGCAACTCCAGTTCAGTAGTTCACACGCTTCGGTTGGCAATTTCTCTGTTATGGCGAAAACGCTAACTTACAACTTTGTTCCCCTTTAGATTTGGATAACTCAATTAATTCTAAATTTGTCATTTATTATATCTTCACCGTAAGGGTAACTTGATATGACTCCGGGCTTTCATATTATTGTAATTAAGTACGATGAAAACTTAAATTACAAACCTGGGAGGTTTGAAATGAGTGTATGTTACCTGTGTAATAAAATATAATAATTGTTTTTTTTCCTAAGTACGTCGGTAGAGTACAATATATCGGTACGGAAAAAGTTCCAATATATGTATACATGTGCTTTAATATTGAGACAATAAGATTTTTTTGACTGTGCTTGAGGTACTTAGATAAATTAATGATTTAACTGTGTATGTCAATTAAACTACTTATGTATTAAGATACATACTCGTACATACGTAAACAAGTCAGTAGCATGTCGCTAACATGATAGCCTACGGCTAGTTTATTTTGAAGAATACAAAGTACATTTATCTAGCTTTTGCTTAAAATAATATAAATATGTCAATATTATTTTTATTGTAAAAACATTAAAAAATCTACATGACACAAAGTGCATCAACAAACTGAAACTAAATACCTATAAATGGGTTATTTCCACACTTCTGTGTCTTGTAGGTAAAATGCAACAAGTCGTATCAGGTTACAAGCACACGATACGCCGGCACATGGCGTGTGCGCTCGATTGTAGCGAAATCGACAATTCGATCGTGGTAAAATCGACACGACTACGTCGCAGCCCTATTTGAGCAGCCTCTTAACCACCAGTTTCCTTGTTAATGTACGTATATTCCGATTAAAAGGTATGCATTTCCATTTAATATAGATTACTAGCTTATCCATGCCCGCTATGCTAGACGATCAATGCCCGTCTTTAAAGTATGATTGCGGGATAAAAGTTATCCTATGTCCTTTCTCGTAGCTCAAACTCTCTCCATACCAAAATTCATCCCAATTGGTTCACTGGTTTAAAAGTGAAGAGGTAACAGACAGAGACACAGACAAACAGAGTTACTTTCGCATTTATAATAAATAAAATATGGATTAGTATGGATAATTGTAAAATAGTATACAATCAAAAATTTAAGGAAAATTGAAATTGAAGGGAAACATGGGTAGATAACTCATATCATGGACTAAATATATAAGAGAGTGGTTAGAGGTGAAGAGCATGTATGGACTATGTCGCATGACTGAAGACCAACCAACCTTCTGGACGGAGCTGGTACATGAACAATGTACAATAAAAAAAACTAGTCGTTTATCGAAAATATTACGTTATCTACATTATTCATTGTTGCGAGGTTGGCATAGGCCAAGAGTCAAAAAAGTGACGAATGGCATAAGCCAAAATGGTTTTCTAGTTATTTTATGTTAAATATATGTCAGGAATATTTAGCGTGAATGAGATAATAATATCTATGTCGAACGGTTTAGTGAGATTAGTTGTCAGAATCACAAATTTGTTTATTTCACTGACATTTTCATGACCCATGATCAAATGTTTGAAAATGAACGATGAATAAATAAAACCATATACTTCTTATACAATTTTCGTTTTTTTGTATTACACCTATCCTACTTCTGGAACGTCATATATTTGCGTCATAGTCTCTTAGGCAGCGCGCATCAGTAATTATAAAGTTCATTACTTCGGATTCACCTGAAACTTTACTCCTTCTTATTACGAAGAAACACGATCATATAAGCACATTGAAACCTGTTCTAACAATTTCACACACAATCATAAATTCTAATTTAGCATCTTCGTGGATCTCGTTACGAACTCGCCTTCGGTTTCCCGGACTCATTGTGTGTTCCCAAGACATTGCAGCCCCACTGTACACGTATACAAAATTAATTAGACAAAATCTTGCCTCTTGTAATATTTTATTATTACTTCGGTTGTTGTGCGAGATTTTATGAACGCGTTATATTTATTGCTCTCCCTGCGTAATGGATCTGAATAGGGCTTTGATTAGCATCGTTCCCGTACGGCGGTTCTCTGGAGCTACAACTTTACAAGGTTATAATTACAGTAGTTGTAATTACGAGGTTGATTACATTGTGAAACTCCTCCGTTTCGTTATCTCGCTACGAATGTTGAAGGTTTGTTAAATTAAACGTCGTGTACGGAACTGATATCTTCTTGATTATAAACGCCTATGCCTAGTTTGCACTGTTTTAATTTACACTTTATCATCACCCCCGCTATTTAATTTTTACTTGTAATGTTGAGACGTTAAGGGATTTGTTTCAAGTAAAACAGTACTGGCTGCCTAAGTACCTAAGCGTGAGCGACATCGTCGCTATAGCGGCAAAGCTCTTTAAATAAAGGTAAAAAATACAAATTGATATTTCCCTTTTGCTACTGTATCTTAAATTCTAGTACTGTATAGCGAAATAATAGTGCCAATGTTAATGTACTTACGCCATAATTGAATGAAAGACCTTCAATACAATTAGAGTTTTCCATACCATTCCCGATAAGGTCTAGGACAGTATAAGTGGCGATCTTAAAAGGTAGTCAATCTTTGTGACCGCAGCCCGGCACGAGCCAAACAGCGCATTCTACTTAGCGGAGAAATGTATAATGCCTTGCAATTCGTTTGATCCTTTTCTTCAGACCGCTTTTTAAGTACTCTTTTAACACATCCCTCTTGTACGAGATATAAACGCGAAACTAAAATAATTATAATACTAGCTGGACAGGACATGTGAATTTTGAATATAATTTTATAGCATATATTATAAATCAAACAGCAATATTGTCTTAGCTTTCGACGAGTTTTTAATTTAAAGCCGCCCTTATCAAAGCGAGTCATGGAGCCCGCATACCGAGTCGAAGTTCCAAAGCGTAGGTATGTTTCAGAGGCTTTATTTTCAGTGCCCTCCAATGCATTTAGTACATTAGAGCGAGCGAGTCGGTCTGGTCAGTCGACTAAATCTAATCATTTACATTACTCACGGCCGTCGGGCCGGACTGCGCTTCATTTGACCAGAACATCGAAGCATTTGATTTGTTCTAGACTTTATTATTATATTTGGAGTACTTATTCGATGCATATCGACATTTGTTTATTATCTCACAGTCTCACAATAGCCCTATAGATAGGTAAGTACCTATATTAGGCATGATGATGTTTTGTATCTGAGTGCGAATGCCGGATTAGGACGAAGACGACCCCATACGTAAAACATCATGTTGAATGGTGTTCTAAATAGCGACGCAATTACCAGAAGTACCGACTGAAACAACCACAAGCGAACCTCAAGCAAAAACACGCCACCGCCTTGCAACGTTCAAGTGTAAATATTTACCCGACATCGTTCGCGAAAAGTTTTGTAGCGCCGATAAATTCGAGACCTCACACTTGCAAAAAATCACAATAAAATCGTTTCAGCAACGTCAATAATGACAGTGGGGTTGGTTCCGTATAATGTATGTTTACAGAAACATAATCCAAATACATGTATTACAGAAACATGTTTCTGAAATATTATTACTGGGAAATTTATTTAACGTAAAAAAATGTAGATTTTACTAATAATACGTAGGTAATATTAAGAGTTATCAATATTTATGTCACTTATCGAGTTCTTTGGATCCTTGAGGATCCCCAAGAGAGACGATATAATACGAGTGTGTAATTGAATTCCGTACACGGCGGGTATCTGGCACGGTATTCGACGAGGTCGCACGTCGCGTCGCGGTCGGGATTTGGCGTGTATAGGAAATATTTTTTGATATCTTCCCACTGGACTCTTTGCAGGAATCGTTGGTATTTTTATGAACCCGTTCCTCATTTACGGATTCCACGGAGAGCTGTGCATTAACCTTTTGAACTTTGCGATGAGAGGTATGCGATGCCCGAAAATTTAATTCATTAGCTTTTTTTGTCTAAATCAGGAAAGAAACTTATTAACTACTAAACTCGCATGTTGCCTACTTGGGCAGTAGATCGTTATACCTACGTCGAATTCACCTTACTAAAGCACCACCCTGTATTAAGTCCGATGCATTCAGCATAATAGAATTTATTACTGGGGTGCAAACTTGACTGCCATGGAACTAGGTGGTCGGACACTGACGTATGTTGATACGATTGTTCAATTTCATTTGAATTTGATCACTCGACTGTCCAGACTGTGATAATGTTTGGAATAGAAGGGGAATGAGATTGTCAATGTACTAACTAAATAACCTATAGCTTCCATACAAGTATCTGTTTTATGTTAATATCGAACATTTTATTTACTTTTGCTAGAGGTTTATCATTAGTTCTTTAGAGGTCACAATATAAATAGGTAAGTTATAAGGACACACGCATTCGGTTATATAATGTGTTAAGATATAACATTCCCCATGCAAAGGCACAACCAAACAGGCATCGATAACCCTCCATTCTCAACATAATGTTCGCATAATTGGCGTAACATTTCCATTCCGAACCCTTTCAAGACGCCGTAATGTTACGGCCTACATATTATTTAATTAAGCAATCTGGAGTACAATGAGAGTTATACCTACTTCATCTCAGATACAGAGAGCATGTGATATGGGGGCGCAGGGACGAGTTACGACGGGGAAATCTTGGAATTACATCAAAGTTCACGGAAATTTCATCTTGTCATTACAGTAGTCGACGTCCTTAAAAGTAGGGCAGTGTTTGATTGAGGCATTGAGGAATAAAATTGCAGTACTATCTTTAAAGGATTGATTTTGCTCTGTATTTTAGTTATCCTTCTATTTTTAATATTTAACAAGATTTCAAGGTTTTTAAGTACAGCGTGGGTTGTATGAAACCCTTCCTATCTCATCTCTTATTAGGAACAAAAGCCCAAATTATAAAAATGTATACATATGCACTGCATGTGATAATTCTTAAAATAGTGGATTATAATAAAAAAGTGGCGCATACCACAGAGAAAATATAGGTACAGAGAAAATAACTACATAGTTACTAATATTTATTAAATAAAACCTTTTTATTTCCTCTAAACTAATGCAATTCCCATTAATTAAACAGATGATGTTACTATGATCCCTGTTTAAATGGAAGCGCATTACCGAAGCAGCAGATCTTGATGCGATATGGCAGTATTCAATACAATATCTATTATGAATGGCTGCTCGCGGACGTTGATTAGGCTCGGGCCTATTCCAATTTTCAAGCCAGTGCGATCGACCTCCCTGATTGATTGTTATTGCTGGCCGCTGACTGGCACATGGGATGGCCGGAACAAACTTTGCTGAGAAAACCCTGTTTAGACATGTTATATTACTTACATTATGTAGGTACGCAAGTTAGCCACATATTTTTTTTTCAGGCTACGAATAAACATTAGATATCTTTAGAAATTTACAAAACATGTATTTTATCATATTGCGATAACCAATCTTAGATTGATTTCATGTTAATTTTCATTCAAAGTCCAACGTTTATTTATCATGCGACCAAAACATTATAGTTTAAAACTACATCCTTAACTTACACGTAACCAGCATAAACTGTTAATTGTTAAAACTTTATTACGAAGTTTCGTTATTTTAATGCATTTCCTCCGATGTTTTACGAGCCCGGGGCAATGTTTTCAGAATCGACAGCAGTTTTAAATTTTAAAATTGCTCGAGCTGCATTTAAATGGCCTTCAATGAAGTTGAAACGCAAAATATTATAAACTTCTATATTTTTTCTCTGGTTTGCCTAAAAATGCTTGATTACACCCGTTGTAAATATATTTTTACCAACACATCCACATTTTTACATCCTGATACAGGCTGCAATAAAGCTTAAAAGGAAGTACCAATCACTATGTTTTAGATCGAAAGTTGTAAAAGTAAAATAAACATTTTTGATTTTTTTTTTATAGAAGCCTCGGCAAGTTGTGGCGTGGCTGTATCTAATATTTATCTATTTTTTCCCATGCGTGTTAACCTGCTTTTACAAATACGTTTAGATGTAATAGAAAAAAAGACAATTTCTTACCAAGGTACCGATTATATGAAAGAATTTTTGTATACCAAAATATTGTCGTTATTTAGTTCCTTGTATAGTGAATGACTATTGGTTAAAATGGCCGTACAGCGGTTGGCCGCTGTAACTGAAGGTGTATTTCACAGCGCGCGCATAGAGAGCGCTATCTGATGATTGGTTTTTGGCAATTAACAGTATTGCTCACGTCGCAATCGAGTTCATTCAGCGTGTGAAATATGTATGCAGCCTCGATTCCCTCTTTGTTGCATCTGTGATCGATATGTCATCACGTTTAAACCTTTTATCATAATTACTTGTCCGCATCGGACTATTCACGAGAGAAATATACGCTGAGATTCGATAGACCCACGACCACCATAGGATATCTCCTTTTATTGATGTGTCGTTATGTTACTTACTTCAATCTCAACTTATATTATTGAAACACTAAGCGTTTCATACTACAAGAAGAATAAATAATATTCAGCTGCGATTGTGACTTTTTCTTCAAACCGAGTTTTATTTTAAATTTCCTTGATTTTCAAAATTGTGATCTATTTGTTTCCTTTCATGCACCAGTTTATTGTTGAACTTACTGCATGATAAACAAACAAACTAGGAAGGATGTGCTGACCACAAAGCACTAATTGGTAGCAAATGTCAGAAAGCTTTTAAAACTGCTGGAACAAACCGACAACCAGTTCGTAAAATCCATTAACAGTTGTAGGTGCAATTAAGTGCAAGCATTGACATTGAAATTGACGACTAGAAAACAATTTAATATACTACTAATTGTAACAAGCTAGCCCGTGGCAATTTTTAATAGAACTAGATCGTTTTGCACTTTTTATACTCGACGCATACGGTATTACTCGCGTTTAGCGGTATTAAATTATAATACATGTTCAAAAGCAATAATTATTTTCATTAAAGTAACGTCAACCACGCAGGGACCTGTCGTCCCATTATTAACATTTAAATTTATATTACAATTTCACAGGAGAAATGCCTGCGATAAAATATTTACACCACCTTTATGTTGTTTGTGACATGTAAAATGTCTTGCTTGTACACGCGCTAATAACGGCACTATAATTAATGCGTTAGAGTTGATTTTCGTTCTAGTGTTCGAGTCAATAGATTAAACCCTTTGTCTCAAGGCGTTAGGTCAACGTTGCCGTGTCGCCTGACATTTCTACAAAGGTTACCTCCATTCAGTTAGTTTTCTTTTTCCTGTCTATTGCAATGTCTCACTGGCGTACGAGGGGTAGTTTTGTTGTAAATGATTGACCTTTGCACGGATAAGGGGTGAAAATTTTGTGATTGCTATAAGTCCCCAGACAATATTTAACTTGTACCGTTACTTAGTATTTAGTTGATAAACCAACCTATATTGATCTGATTCAGAATAATTAAGTTAATATGTATATGTCTAATATGAATAAAGATGTAGTGAACGTATAACTGACTCTAAGTTTATGACGTTGAAACATTGATATTCGCATATTTTTATCAACGCAGGTATATATATACCGTTATCAATTTAACCTTTAAATGTGTCAGGTATTCATATAAACAAATGATGTTTTCAACGAAGCAAAATAAAATTGTCGTAATAAATGGCGTAATTATGGAGATTACAAAGACGTCAAAGCGAGCGATAAAACTATCAATGAACCTATAAATCGAAGAAAACGTCGTAACACGCGAGCTTCGAGCTTGGGAAAGCATAGACACCAACAGATAACATAAACAAGAACCGACTCAAGTTATAACGTGTGAATATACGCATAAAAATAGTATCAATTATAATCGTACAACGTATTGTTCAAACAATAACGGTGGAGGCGATGAGCCGGTGGCACGTAACGAAAATTGGCAACATAAGGCACGAGGCGGTGGAAGAGAGTATAATAGTTTTAATGTTGGACATAAATAACGTGGGGATGAAGACAATGGTGTTGTAACAAGATCTCCTGTTAATTGTGGCGAATGCGGCGCGCGGCCATCGAGATTTATGAAGTTTCACCTTATTTGTTTCTTTTCAGAGGCTGCACTTTGTTGTTACAGAGTACATCATACACGTAGCACATACACACAAACTTTATACTTTATGCATATTTGTCAAGAGTTGTTCTACTGCATCATTGTAAGACTTACCTCTCGTTTTCTGTTCGTCGAGGAGTTGTCGCTCTAGATTGTCTTTCACTTCTCGTTCCCGAAGAACATCCATTTTTAATTCAGCTGCAATAGAGAAAAAATATTTTACATTACACGTAATATTATTTGACATGGTAATACCAACAAAAAGCACAGAATGTATTTTCAGCACTTTTATCCCAGACTTACTACCAATAAACTTATTTTTTGTGGGATATGTGATTAAAAAAAGTAAATTGTATTATAATGTGAGTTTAACGAATAAATTATTCATATATATATTATATCATAGATAATTACACATATCTATTAACACCATTCAACACAAGATTCATAATCTGATACAATATGTTTTGATTTAGACTTTAAATGAAAGTTTAATTGTGTGCCAACGACTTGGTACGTAAAGATTTATCTGTGAGTAAACCGGTAACAGAGCCTTGAGCTAGTGCCGATTAGGAATATAAACACGGATTAACTCATTCGGAATCCCGGTACTATTGTTGAGCAGTCCAATGAATTTGCATAACATTCAATTAATTCTAACCTGACGGAAATGATTGGGGGAAACTTCCGTTTTGGGTTCAAGATTTCGGCCCTGTTGATTTGTTTCCAAATTGGGAATCAATGTCATCTTTAGTTAAGTATGTGTATTTAGAATTTAATTTTATTAATTTCATAAGGTCGTAAAAATATATTAATAAAAAATAAAATAAATGTAACTATTTGTTGTAGTTCTAATTACATGTTATCAGTTTATCACAAAGTTACTTTTTTTTAAAGATACATATCTAGAATTGATCTGTCTGGTTAATTAATCCTATTTTGAGAAGTAACCCAAATAACTTGGAGAAAAGTTATATTTTCACGATGTACCTATAGCTATGGAAACTAAACATAAATTTCATGAAAAAACATTGCCATTTAAATGCCAATTTATTTGGACGTCAATTATCTAATAAAACATGACTGTTTATAGTGTCACTTTCTAAATTCTGTACTAGCTTAGTGCCACCCTACTACTAATGAAACTGAAAGCAAAAATATTACCGAGAAAATCGAAGGCACCCTCTCGCTACCCTAAACGCTCTAACTTTCAATCAAGCCCTAATCTTCGCCATCGATTCAAGGTGCTTAATTCCGGCCATACGTAAAGACAAATACGGCGAATTTGAATAGAAAGAGGTCATACTCATTCACAGTTTAATTTGGTCCCTTATTCAATTAGGATGGTATAGCGTCTATCTAATGGAGATCGTAGGGGGATCAGTCTGATTAACTTGTGTTGTTAGCACCTTATGGAATTGTTAAAATATATACCTACGCGAAGTATTCAATTTCAAAAGGTGGTTCAGAACCTATGTTCTGGAACACCTATATAGGTGTTCCAGATATATAAAATATCTTATATATATTATTATATATATAATATATTACACTTACGAGTAAAATGCGATTTGATTTTGGTTTTCTGGAAAATATTGTATGCCAATCTAAACAACAATTTAACATTTATCACATGTATTTTATAAAGTAAAGATAGTCACAACTGTAGCTATTCCTTGGAGCCAACTTATTTCAATACGTAACTGCCTATATCTGATATACACTTACGAGTAAAATGCGATTTGATTTTGGTTTTCTGGAAAATATTGTATGCCAATCTAAACAACAATTTAACATTTATCACATGTATTTTATAAAGTAAAGATAGTCACAACTGTAGCTATTCCTTGGAGCCAACTTATTTCAATACGTAACTGCCTATATCTGATATGCCTCAATTGAATAGTGATTCTTGAGGCTAACAACATTACTAGCCCCGCAACTATCTTGTTCGATACAACGAGAATTCTACTAGATGCGTCCTTAAACTCGTATGGGTTTTGCTGACAATATTTGAAATATGGACTTTAATAAAAGTGCAGCAATGTTGATTTTAGAACTGTGTAGTAATCCGAGATAGGAGATTCGGAGAAGTAACTTGTTGAATTATTTTGTTCCATATCGAACTGCCATTTTAATTACTGCTGCAATATGAGCAAACAATACTGTGGGCTTGATGTTAAAGTACTTTTACATTTAATTCAATGTCTATTAAAAGCCTCCTTTGTGGTGTAGTTGTTATTACTAACATTTATCGTTTGATTTTATTAAGGTATCTATATATAAAGGAATTTAATAGATACTTATATGACTTTTCCGATTACTGTAGCTAAAGAAAATATTATTATAAGTTTTAAATGTTCATATTTACGGAGTAGTTAAGGAAGAAAAAAACAATATTATTAGTGTTAAAATTTAGGGAGTAAGTAGTTATAAGAAATCAGCTCAGTGTTACTGGGGTTGGATCTGATGCACGATTTAAGCAGAACTATACAATACACGTACCTATCAACTAATATACTTAACCAAGTTTACTAGCTACGTTAAAGTACTAGACGTAGTATTTTACGCATGTCTTCATGTATTAACGTTTATCTCAAAAGAAACCGTAATTAATGATATTAATCTACAAGTATGATATAAAGTACAATGAGGAAGCTGGATAGCTGGTCCATATCGACACACAGAAATCTGAGATAAAACGCAGACAAAGTCCTGCGCCGCAGTAACAAGGAGAATAAGGGTATGAGTATCGCACGAGCTATCGCTACCGCAGATCTTGTAAATTGAAACGTTGTATCTGCTTACATTGTTTATTTCTCAATTATATCCAAAGCTTACTCAAAATGCAGTCTGGTTTAGATTTAGGATAAGACGGAGAATTTATAACATATTGAAACTGTGCATTTTGGTTTCACGCTGAAATAGCAACTAGTTCCATAAAAAGCCTATATGTATAATACCTACATTGAAATTATTTTACAGTTTTTTTTTCTGTCACAGACATCAAAATGATTAGCAGTAATTTCGATGCACCACAGCGGCGTGAGAATTTACGATCAAAATTTTATTAAACTATGTTTTGTAATAAAAAGTTAATCTATAAGAGCGGCGCGAGATTAATTCCGAATCAATCCCGGTGTATGGTGTAATTTAGAGGGCTTTTAGTTAAGAGTGGTTTCGCACATGCGACGTAAATTACCCAAGCGAGGGATGGCCATTAAGGGTCCGTAGGTATGCGGCGTATCTGGCCATCTTGAGATTTGCGAGCGAGGCGCCTTTGGGTGCTCCTGGTGGTCCCTGTGTGTACTGAGGCCTATTTCTCGAACACTTGTAATACAACAGTTTGTAACAACAGGTGTCAAAAAGTGACTTCCGCTTGTATTACAAGTTACAAGTATTCGAGAAATAACGATCGTGATGTGTCGTGTAAGCATCTTACATGACATGTAATTCTGCCAAATGTAACATGCATATCTTAACTTAGTTTTCCAGAATGAATTAATATACCAATAGCCATAAATACTTGAATTTTTACGTTTTAAATATGTATAAAACAGTGCCTAATTTACAAGTTGACGCATGCTTACCGTAGATCAATGATCGATCATTCGATTCACAAATATAACGTCAGTTTTAAAAATAGGTAATAACTTTATAGTTAACAAAAAATAATCATGATATTCAATACCACCTAACATTATTACGTAACTAATACGCACGTCTTCAGCAAATAGGTAGGTTAACTATGTCAAAATTCAAAACCTATAGTTTTGTATAATTTACATATAACGAAAATCCAGCATTCACGTCCGTATCGACACTTACCGTGTCTAAATTAAAGCAGCCCGGTTTTAATTTCCATTCGTTCCCCGATCCTTATGTTTTAAACATTTAATGGCACTAAATTATAATCGATAAGACGTTGAACGAATTACGTCAAAATTAGTGGCTAATAAATCATCCAAATTCAGACACAAAGCAGACAGAAAACAAAATCGATCCAATGAAAACGTTTATTATCGACAAAAACAAGAGAAAAGCAAAACACTAAAGCGGAACACTCGATTATTATTAAATCGATCTTTATATCGGATCAATCAAATTTAAAACCTGAACGAGTTGCGTCCGACGAAAAAATTATTACTTTATAAATAAAATAACAATAAAAACGATGCGGTCCGTTCAAGGGAATATATAATTATGGACAATTATTATGATACCGAAACTCAATGTTCGATAGATGATTGAAAGGATCAAGAAGACCCATAAACAAAAGGATCGATTCAGGTTACGCAATTTAATTATGTTCAATAAGTAATTAGCTGGTTCTGTGATCGATTTTTTAATCCCTGAGCGGTCGTGCCAACTCTAGTTATTTAACGTAACATCTTCAGCTTTATTTAAAGTCAGCAGTCAAATGCGATTTGGAGTCCCCCAGGGCTCGGCGCGAAATTCTATTTCCCTTCAATTTCGTGCACTCTGCAAAAACAACAATAATATTTAAATTTCGTACATGATGCCCTTGGAGATTTGTCGAAACAGATTAAACGCCTTTTCATTGTAGTTTGCGGTAGCAGTCTCACAATGTCAAGTAACAGCCTCTGAAGGAAGGTATTTTGAAGGTTTTGTTGTTTTTTAATAATAGGTGCAGTAAAAGAATAGCCATATTAATGTTTAGTCGCTGTAATGGAATTAATATTTTACAAGGCGTTAAACCATAAAATTGGATAAAAGAATAAATTGCGAATTGTGTAGCCATTTAATTTCAATAGAACATTAGTCATAGGGTGCGCGAATTAAGACATATTTTCACGGCCCCCGACTGGTGAAGACTAAGTTAAGCTTGCAGTTAAAATAACAATTAAAGTCTGCTCCAAATTTACGACTTAAAACTGGAGAAATAATTTAAACGAGCGTTAAGGTGAAAGCGACCAAAATGGTAGTTTGAAAAGGGAAACAAAAGCAAGCATTCTCGGTTGAATTGTGTTAGGTCGTTTTTCCCCCGAATTCACACAGATATCGTTGCTCGTCTTAAGGTGCAATATTAATATTAATAACGAAGGAATTATGACTCTCGAATAATGCTCATTTTAACACTTACGAAAAGATAAGCGGTAAATGGATTTAATTGAGAATTAAATGGATTTCATTGAATTGATATTTCCAGTCTATGAAAGTCACCTTGAACCAATCTAACATTTGTTCGTCCTATATTCCTGATACTATTAAAAGGTAAATTCAAAGTAACGATAACGGCCTCCGTGGCGCGGAAAACGAAATTTCTTCCCTATGCCGTTTTTAAATTTACAAACCGGCAGCAATTTTATTTTATTGTTATTAGATTTTTCGGATTATGTCACAGGCTTTGTCACTGCGGAGGATTATTCCCGCAGTCTCCACGCTAATAATCATAAGAATTGCTTCCCTTTATTATGTGTGAAATTTTGAACATAAAACCTCTCACGCAATCGTGCACTCTACTCTTACCCCACGTAATACAGACGCTTTCGGGATACGGGGTGCTTACGCTCTTCATAAAGACACCACGCCTAGTACTACTTTATTTGGCACGGAGATTTTGTCATACATGTGTAACACATAATTTTATGAATATATTATAAGGTATTTGCATTTCGTATTTTACCCGAAACACAACATACTAAGGCGTATTTGCGGAAGATCGTAAAAGGAGGCAGTTTAAAAATGTCGTACAGCTATATATAGTGTTCTTACATTAAGTGGGCAGAAGTACAAATAATGAAGATGTCGCTGGAAAATGGATTAAAAAGTATAGTAGCGTATCGAGCGTGCAACGTCGGAATAACTCGTGCTGTTATCGGAGCACGCGCACCCAATCTGCGATCGGAACACACCGGATAAGATTATCCAGTAGCCCCGTATTATTTTAATGAGACTACACGACTTCTCGAGATTCGATACGATACGAAAAAGCTTAGGTAACGAAGCGAATAAAAAAGCCACGGGTCAAGAGAGATATCAAGCGACCGAGGCGAGATGACGGCCCCGGCCATACGAATCCACCGCAGAGAGGGGATTTTTAAATTAGCCACCGAACACGATTAACTTCTGTACATCTACATACCAGCTGACGGCAGATCGGCTGATACCATTATGTCTCTGGTAAGGCACCGATTAAAAAATATACACATTTATAAGCGGACAGCATCTGGTGGTATTTAAATAAGATATAAACGCAAAAGTCCGCGAGTTCGTTGGGCTACATTTTTTCCCTGGCGGAGGCTCCCCTCGCTGGATATATTGGTATTAAAAATGTAAAGGAGATTTATGCGAATGGCTCTAAGCTTTCATTAGTTGTTTCTTATGCGGCGTTTCGCGGTCGCCGCTCCCTGACCAGTAATTTTTCATTTTCGTGCAAACTTCCCGATGGTTCCGCGCTTCTAAAATTTAACTGCATATAACGAATATTAATACTCGAGGAGTCTTGAGGCAGGTGCACGCTATAACGTATTTCATTTCGGTACCTACTGCTTGCATTGTACGAGATGAAATTGTTAGAAGTTATGGTTATTGTATATCGATTGTTCTTATCTCTGAAATGAGAAATATTTTAGCGGCTATTTCGATAATGACGAATTTCGATATTGACATTTTCAACCTAAATATAAGACTTAGAGTTAAATAGTTGACCTCTGAAGAAACTGGTTGTTTGTAGTTTGTTTTTTATACAAAGTTTGTCACAATTAAGCATTAAAACATTTAATTAAAACAACATTGTTATGTATCTTAAATCTTAAGGCATTGTTATGTACATTTTTAAATATTTTGTACTACAAAATTCATATTGTATTCGTTTTTAGTCGAATACTTTATGATTTGAAAATAATCTCCATAATCACTAGCCCAGTAAGCGACTATGTCAAAACATGTCCCACCATGTAATTCCGTATGTAAATTACAACTAAAACAAGGGTTCCGTTACCGCTCCTGAGACAATCCGATGTCCATAATAACTTGAGACACGTCAGTTTGAACACGTTAAAGATTCGGAGGTCCTGAAATTATGGTCTCGTAACACCCTTAAACCTTGGTTTATACCAGTTTAAATTATTAAGAACAGTCGGATGATGTACGCAATGCCCGTGCAAGGGTGCAATAGTTTTCTGTTAGTTGCCATAAGCTTTAAATGTTTACATGCTACTGTTATTTTTGTTTATTTATCTACGTTGGTATTACAAGGACGAAGCTTGTTTAATTATTTAAAGATTCTAAATCTAATATATTTATTTATGATGTAGGTCATGATTAAATAATTATTGAAAAGATTGAAACAACAAAGTGTAACTAACCACAAAGAGCGCTGGCCTTCCGTTTGTGTTTGGTATGTTTAAATATATATACAAGAAACTGAATACTACACTCATACTCTATAAAACAACAGTATTACTTAGTGAGTAAGTTCACCTACAGCTCTAAAAATTATTTAAAACTGACAACACTTCGTCCTTACCTCTTAATAAAGAGGTACATGCAATCCGACATGCGTCACATTAAATTATTTCAGCTAAGTAATTCCAAGCGGTTAATTATTGTGCACAAGCGGGGAGAGGGAATGAGAATGTAATTATTATTAAACTTTACGATTGTCTCACTTTACCCCCTTACTTTACCTACACACGAACACGAAACACCCTGACATACTATCTTTAACAATCCAATTTAAATCTTACTCCATTTGTTTCAAAGCTCATATTGAAACGGAAATATTTGTGCGGTAATACAGTTGGTCATGGAGGCTCCAGCTACATTAGATCTGAGATCCTGAGGGAGTTTCTTAGCTTGTTGCGGTACTGGATTCATATTTGAGCTACTGTTACGAATTTATGACTACCATACACATACGAATTTATCCTCGCGCAAAGAGTTTTTTTAATGTTTATGGTAGGTTCAATGGCAGTTATTTATGAAGTTTGAATAACATACTAGATGACCATATAAAATCAGCCAGTATAAATTACCGACTTAATTTTGCACTTAACTAAATGAAAATGGAAAATGGTGACAACCACACGACAGTGTCTAGCAAATAAATAAATATTTTTGCCTTTAAGTTTAACTATGAAAATATTCAGTATTTGTTTAGGTTTGGTCATTCAAGTTTATCTGACTGTAGAAATATAATTTTGTAATAGTTACGTTAATAACGTATTTAAAAACTAGACATCTAGACAGAAGTATGGTTCATTTATTTTGAGTACAGCTTTAAAGCGTCTGACAAAAGTTTTTGTCCACGGAAAGTGTCTGACATTTACGATACTACTAGAGAATAATATTGTGCAAAATATATATACTAAAAATTAACCATACAAATGTATGTTAAGTTACCTTTATTTTTAGTTATATTTCTCACTTGGTAGGTTGACCAGTTGTCACAGGGAAAGCTCCAAAAACGACGCTACTGAAAACCTAAGAATATAAGTTATGCTCTGGGATCTTAATCAATATATTCCCTACAACTCATGCAGAAAACTCCGGCTTACTTAGAAATTTACGGGACGTCTAGAACCGCCTAATTGCTTAAATAATTAGAAAACTGGAACTTTCATGTAAAAATATAGCGCCAATGAGGTGGTTTCTCGCCCCTGTCAATTCTTATTCAAAGCCAAACCAAAACGGATTACATAGCGCCGTTTCCACATGGACGAGTTCAGGGTTCAGAGTTCCCGCGCCGTAACAGAACGACGTATATCCTCTAGCATGTAGACCTGAATGCACCCTTCTAAAATAGTCCCGCACAATAGTTACAAGCCCCGGGCGGAATAAGTATTTAACCCTCTGCTGCTCGAGAAAATAGATTAACAATTTAACATACTCAATGTGCGGAAACAATAATTCCAAATTCAAATTATTGTTTTTGTAAAGTTTGCTAGTTTTAATGGAATATGTTAATAGGAATTTTAAGCGAGCTTTGTTTTATTGTTGTGTATATTTTGTGCAATATTTTGTAATATACAGGGGAAAATAGTTCTCTATACAGAGCCATACGTAAAAACATACTTTCTGCCGACCTAGTCTATTTCCATCAGAAGATGATTTCAACGACAAAAGTTAAGACGAATCAATTTACGAAAACTATACTGTACATATATACCTAGGGTAGGAATCGGCCCCGGCCCAATTTACCTCAAACAAGAAAATGTAGGTATTCATTTGTGCTGACTTAATAAATGAGCATGTCAAAGTAATTCTGATACTGTTGAGATGAAATTTAATATTTCCACTGTTAATATTTGAGCATATGAACGCCGCAGGCGGTAAAGCAACACGCTCCAAAGTTTTCCCCTAAGAAAATAAACGTACCTAATTATTTAACTTTGCGTACTCAGATATAGACACAAATGGTTAGTAAGAATTAAGATTTGTTTTTTTTATTTATTAAGATTTAACTCGCATAAAATCTTATCAATGAATACTCGTATGAAACGACGGTGTTACCCGCGGTTTATTAGGGAAACACGTAGCCTATGTGTTAATCCAGGTTGTCAGCTAACTCTATAAAAAATAAAATCGCTCCAGCCGTTTAGACGTGAAGAAGTAACAAACATAACACACTCACACACACTGACAAACTTTCGCCTTTATAATATTACTGTAGATTAGTGTAGATGTAGATAATATTAGTGTCGATTAGTGTAGATATAGTGGGGTCGTGCGGTTTATATTTATAGCTCACAATTCCACTGGTAGGTACTTGAACATTTGCTACAAAACTCTAGATCTTAATAAAGACCATTGGCAACATCAGAAACGTCATTTAGATTATATTATTCATGTAATCATATCATACTAGATGTGGGTGGGCATCTGTTTGACAAATTTGAAATTGTTAAAAGATAAGGAAGTTAATTAGAGTTTCAGGAACGTAATCAAGCACTGTAAGGAGAAAATACAAATCAAAGTAAAACTAATGATGACAAAACGGGAACAGAGAGTTACGTGAGGGAAAACTTGCTACGCCAACCCGAAATATATGCCAAGTCATGACTTAAGCATGTTAAATACCCATTAAAAAATAAAGAAAATATGTTAATTTAATACAATTAAAGCATCACTCATTATTAGAAATGCATATTAAATTTATACGCGTAATGGTTCGCAGATAGTAATTTGCTAAACCACGGCCAAGATAAACTTGGCCAATAGGTATTAGCGTGTGTGTGGTCGGGTCTCGTGCGCGCGCGCATCGTAACCGGAGCGACACGCGCAGTAATCCAATATGGCCGATGTCGCGTATCGGTACATTGCGGGAATGCCATTTTAAGGACTGGGCACACCTAAGAGTGCGTGGCGATGTCATATTGGTAACGAATCGGTTCACTTTACAAGATTTAGCCGAAAATATTTTACGCGTCAAAATGGCATAAAAATAACATTCGGTGCCTACGAGTATGATGAACCTACCTCTTTAGCCTACATATATTTTGACACTGTTCCCGCATTTAAACCATATTGATATTACACATGTAGATATAAATACAGTTTTCCGCTTTAATATAAATAGTTCAATGAAGCTACGTAAAAGCTCTCGTTCATTTAGTATTTAAGGTATTTTTCCTTTAATACAAGAATGATCAACGTCAATACATTTGGTTTGAGACAGACCCTTTCTTCATCTACAGTTCACATTAACATTAATTAGCTTAGTTGTGAAAAAATGTATTAATATCCGTGTTAGTGTGCACATTGCCTAATATCCCAGCTGTCACCTTATGGTTTACTTAGTTCAGCGAGCATATTGTAATACGAATAGGAAACCGTATAGAAGTCAATAGCTGATCGTGCAAAGGTAGATTCGAGGACAGTCTGGTTTAGTTGGAATTAGACAGCAAGTCATGCTGTAGTGCTGAATTGTACAGGTCTGTAGAAGTAGTGTAGTCTTGTTTTTGTAGTTATACTTGTACTTGTACCCAAAAGTATTGTCAAATTAAATTAAATATTTTAGTCGCGGTTGACAGGGTTGTAAAAATTTCCCGCAAATCCACTTGCCCCATGGCAAGTTAACCTATCCATAATAGCTTTAAACAAAAATTATAGATCTCATAATTCAACTTAAGTTGAAGTAAACAAACAGAGATCGAACTCTGCGATTTTTACAGCACCTCTTCACAATGGTGCGAAAGCTGGCGCGGCGCGGCAACAATGCGTCGTTGGCTATCGACGCCGGCGCATCTCGCGGTGGCTCGTTAGCCGCTGGGGGCGGTTGTTTGTACTGCTGAGCTAGGGCAAAACGACCTAAGCGCTATCGGCTTTGGAAAGATTTAAGCTATTCTAAATTAGCACAGCAGTATGCTGCGATGGGAGCTAGTGAGTTTGAGTTATGGCTCGCTTCGTGATGAACCGCTTTACTGACAAATCCTATCTGTAAATAGTAGTTTTGATTGTCAAACTCACAGCCTGCCGGGTGGTAAGCGGAAATAAGGTTACGTATTCATTTCATTGGTCTTTTGTTTCCTTTTCTCTAAAAATTCTTCGCAACCATACTTAAATACCTATGGCAATATTTAAAACACTGTGGTTGTGTGTGTGGGCTTTAAGTAAATTGTGAATAGACTGGAATTAAAAACTATTTAGGTAGTATTTCCGGAAATAAAGGTAAAACTAATAATAATTATGAATATGGACCAAATTAAACGTTATCAAATAAAAATCGCACGCAAATACACAACCTCCGGTAATTCAGCACGATAACGACGCGACGTCGTCAGCATTGTAAAAGCTTTCATATCAATTGAATCCATTAGCTGAGTACACAAGACCCGTCTGTCTATTTGCTCATCAGTTTTTATCATTGGCCAGTTCGTGTTTGTTCCATCGGTCACTTCGGTTATTGATGGGCTGTTTCCCTTAGGCAACTCGTGTTTGCCATTTTCCGTCACCAATGACGGGCGAAACTAGGGCTTACACATTCATTGATTAGGGTTTTCCGTGTTTGCAAATGGTAAACATCAGTTTAGATTGCCGGTCAATCTGATGGCTATGTTTGTTTAAGTGTTTCTACTAATGTAGCGGAGTTGAAGTACCTATACTAGTAGTAGGCACGTGTTGTAGTGGAAATCGAAGCTTTATAATAATATTTCAGAATGTAAGCAATAGGTATCATCTAAGTATTAATCTGCAGAGCGCCTAATCCATTACTACCTCTATACGTATAACCAGATTATATCTGAATCTTTAAAATTTAAGTAACTTCCTAAATATTCTGTTTTATTATGTAACTTAAGTTATTATTCGTTAATATGCATGAATGTGTTAAACAAATTAAATCTCTTAATTTATGGAGCAAGTAATCCCATAAAGCAGGCCTCTATCTGCCCGTGTGTGCCATTTGTCCGTGAAACAGCACTTAGCTTAACAAAAACTGATAGTTGTAAAACAAAAGAGCCCAACAAGTCCTGAGCAACAAGCGGCCATTCGCTCAGAAATAAACTAAGCGGTAAGAATTAACAGGGATAAAGGCTTAAAAGAGTAGCCGAAGTAGATTTATGTCGCGACGATCGCATCAGGCCGATTTCGCTTGTTCGGAATGTTTTATTTTTTCGATTGACCGCAGAATGCGTTAATGTAATGTATTGACCGCTAAAGGTTACGTTCAAGAAATGCAACAGCCGACTTCAAGTGAAGGTACAATTCTGGTTTAGGTATTTTATGGAGGTCTATAGATTTATTTAAATATCTATTCAATTCAATATGTGTGTTTATATTGTACCTAGTGAATTATGAATGCTGGCGATAGCGTGAGCGAAGAGTAAAACTTAGGTTCTGTATTTAAATATTGATTTGTAAACTTCACGTAAAATACAATTTGAATAAAACATATAAGAAATACGTATTCTATACGTATTATATGTTTTATTAAAACATATAATACGTGAAATATTTATACGACTATTTGATATGATTTATTGCTTATCCCCAATTATTGGCACTCAAACTCATTTCTCGTCAGTTCATTTCTTAATTTTCCTTGCGTGAAAATTATATATAATTTCCCATATTGTAAATATGTCTACTTTTGTATACTAGCTACCATCCCATGCGTGGTTACATATATAGGTATTATACATCTATCTGGCAGACAGTGTACATCGAAAACGGTACTTGAAAAGCCGACAATATGACACCTATTTCCCATTCATTGCCTTTCTATTTACACGAACGAATCGACAGCATTTTATCATAGCACAGGCCTTTCAAACAACCCTTCCTGTGGTTATCTGATAAGGCAGTGAATGTGCACTCATTCTGTCTGTTCGTCACCCGTTCTGCAGTAGTGTAAAAATTGTCAGCGAATGTGCCTAGATAGTGATCTGCCATTTGTATGAGACCGAGGGGTGGCGTTATGACCTATGTTATGTTTACACTTTTCTACTGCTCTGTATATATTCGTAGTGTGGTTTAGACCCAAAAAGTGCACATAAAAGTAAAAAAAAGTTCACTAAATATAATTTACCAACAATCTTTATCGACTTACTACAACGTCTAATCAGACGGAGCAACTAAACTTGTATTGAGATTTGCATCCAGTAACACCT
This sequence comes from Grapholita molesta, assembly GCA_022674325.2. Classification (NCBI taxonomy): domain Eukaryota; kingdom Metazoa; phylum Arthropoda; class Insecta; order Lepidoptera; family Tortricidae; genus Grapholita; species Grapholita molesta. The sequence continues at coordinate 18,664,314 of CP053121.2, read as the reverse complement.
ATCAATTTCCGCAGCGAACCAACCGAGAGATTGCTGTAATTTCTTTAAAATTTCAACGGTAAAGATCGCCAGACACATTGATTCGAAAAAATGTTTCATCAACAATATTTTTATTATCGTAATAACAAAATTACCGGTTGGCACAGTACGCGATTTCGACTCTTACTCTTATCGGTTTAGGGAGCTATTCCTTTAGCGGTTACTTATGTATCAGGGGGGAGAAATGGAACCTTTTGTTGGCCTATAGCATTATTATTTCTCATTTTGTTTTGTTTATTAATACAATTGGCCCGCGGCGCAATATTGATATTCAAGTTTGATGATGACTCGCCCCGCGAATTTTCTCCCCGACCTCACTGTATTTTATGGCTTTTATAACAATTGTGTTTTCGTTTCTTTTGTTTAGAATTCGAAGAATTGAATAATGTTTAAAATCAGATTGTAATTTCCATTTTAGCAAAAGTCGGAAATACTATAGTACATTGTGCAACGAGGATGGTAAGTAAGGTATAGTAAACGCGAGTCTATTAGAAGCCCGACGACGAAGTCGGAGGGCTTTTAATGACTTAAGTTTGTTATACACTTACCACCCGTGGTACACACAATGTTTTTCATCACATTTGCGAGGAAATAAAATAAATTCGTTGGTAAAATATTAGTTAGTACTTATGTAGGCTTAAAATCAAAATACACTTTGAAAACTACAGTCACACCTCATCCACTAAAAAAGATTGTCAACAATGTCAACTTTTTTCAATGTCTTTCACAGATAATGTTAACAACTGCGTTTTGTTTTCGAATTTGACAGATCATCCTGCCAAATAGTATCAATTATCAAAATCAAATATAAAACAATAATTTTTAATAAATACTAAACATTAAATTGCGGTCAAATTGAATATAAAGATATGTTTTATACATATTAAAAGTTGGTTGTAGCAAACTTTTGAAGATATAAAATACACCTTGGCTGTTTGGAAACATCCTCAGTCCGAAGTGAAGTATGAGTTCTATATATTTTTAAAACTAAACTTAACAGCCCGTGTGAACTAAATCGGCTATAACTGCTGTGTACTCTCGCAAGTAACAACGCCATTGACGAGCAAGTGTGATGAAAAGTGTTTAGTGTACACCTGCATTTGATTACATTCTAATAATTAAAATCAGTGTCAGCTTTTGAATACGTGCATCTTAAATTTAAATACTTAAAATGATACCCACGTATCATACGTGCTTAACACCAAAGTCGTTATCTTGGTGATTAAAGACATTTTGCTCAATAACTATCGCCATTACAATGTTTTGAGTAATAAAGGGTCGTGTTGCAGACAAGTAACGCCATCTATCAAGATTTAACTGAACCCTCGCGTGAATGGCAGAGCGATCTAAACGCAAACGAGGATCGCGTATTAAAATAAATTAGATAATGCTTTCCAATAATTTCGTTCTATAGTTACTGCAGCTTTCAAACCATAACGCACAGAGAGTTTCTCATGGAAAACATGGAATGACGTGAATAAATAACTGGCAGAAATATCAATTAAATAATTATGCTGTCCGAATGGAATCGTGTGTAATGATAGTGGACTGGGCTATAACTCAGACGCATCTGTTCTACGGCTATTTGCAAAAGGCACGACATGAACCGGCATGAAGAACGGCACAGACCCGTCCTGTCTCCTCCTGTCGAGGGTTACTTTAATGTTAGGTTTATGACTACGTAACCATTCTGAATTTCACTATATTATTCATCTGGTCGTTATTCGTGGATAATAACACATGTTGCCTGAGAGACTACGTCTGTGAGTAAATAGGATAATGGCGAAGGACGTAATTACTCTAGTAAAACTTGCGATTGTTTTACACTGTGCGACACGGTGCAGGCCTATACGTGCCGGCGAAGCCACACTGCTCAGGGCGGCCCTTGCGACTACTTATAAATAATGGCAACAAAACCGCTGTTTACCGACTATTTTCTAATTTTAATAATTTATCGTAATAACGCAATAAATAGTCCGGTCATAATGCGATGCAAATGATTCGAGTGTCGTTACGCGCGACGGCGAGACCTACGGGAATGTAGAACTAGTAACTTAAAAGTACGTGCTTTCCGATACTAAGAGGGTCTAATCAGCGTTGCTTACGTTATGTTACGCGGAATCGACTCGCTGGATCTCGACTAATAGCGATTACAGCATTTACATCGATAAACCTTCCTGCATCAGTGTCTCCATCTTATAATAATTTCATATGTAAATTCAGAAACCGTAACATTTTCTTAGAAAGCATAAGCGTTAGCATGATCATAATGTGAACTTTGTTGAAAATCCATTAATTATAAAATCACTATCTGTCTAGGTTACGTTAGATGCTTCCTCGATAAAATAGTAATCGATATAAATTAATAACGGTAATGAGACCATATACAAGACACCTTAGCACAGCTATCTGTTACCTACATGTAAGATACCTCCCTTAAACACCAAGTTGAAAACAGTTTGTTAACTTTAGTAAGTATTGGTCGCTAACTGCATACTAAATGTGAGACAAGAGTTACGTAATTTTTATAACTTATGATGTTTACTTCATTTGGTTACTGCAGATAAACATGTTGTAGGTAACTAATGGATGAAAAAAAAATCGTAGTAGACACGCACTTGAAAAAAGTGAGCGAGCGTCACAAGCTTCTATGAAATACCCAACTAGGAAGGTAAATATATAAAATTATCAATAAATAAATAAAATACACTTCAATCTAGGTAAATTCCCAGGGTCTCACGAATGTCAACAAAAAACCTACATCCGATTCTGTCCGTGAAAAAACGGTTGTATCCTTCCTCGACCGTGGTGGCAAGCGGTAAAATGATGATGGATCAGAGATTATTAATATACACGATTATTACTTTTATCATTCTTGTTTCTAATATACCATTGTTTCGTTTCTCACTAAGTTTAAGATGTCTCGAGTCAAGCCCTGAATTTATATAGAAAATGAGAATCGGAACGTACCCTTCTCGTAACTGATCTGGCGCTCCTGCTGGCGCGCGTTGTCCGCCGCCACCTTCAGCAGCCCCTGGATGTTCCTGAGCAGCGTCTCGGTGGAGGACACCAGGGTGTCGGCCGTGGGGTCGACGGGCACGGGCGGCGTCGCCTGCGCCGCGTAGCTCACGGCCGCGGGCGACCCTGACGTTGGCATGTCACGTTCGTTGTCGCTCAGATCTGCTCCTGGACAAGAGTGTCTTCAAATTAGTGGACATACAATCATATTTTTCACGCCACTGCTCGGAAATATAGCCAAAGATGGATTGAAACTTTAAAAAAACAAATTATGATAGCAACATTACATTTGAGCGTTTAATTAAAAAAATAAAACGTCAAATACGCTCAGTGAATGTATATTTTTGCGATTGTAAGCGTTTTTTTTTTATGTAGGTATGTGTAAAACGCCTTTACATGCTTAAAAAAATTAAAAATTAAAAAGGCGGGAAGGAAAATTTTCTTACATTAGGCATGAAAAGCACATAGTAATGCCTCGGTAGTACTAATACTTTCTATACCTAGGCAACACTGTACTATTGTAGTGGATGGAACAGAAAACACGCTGAGAAATGGAAAATATTTTATTAAATGATAAATTTAATTTATCTCATAGACTAAAGTTTGTTAACTCTGTTGTAAATGAAGTACCCATTATAAATTCATCTTTATTTATTAGCTACCCGCATTTTATATTATAAATCATGAAAGCCTACTACTCTAAATGGTATCGGTAAAAATAAGTGAGCAATGCCGACTTACAAGCTCATCGCGTGCTCGTATCATTTGGCTCAGTTATTGCAATACAAAATGATTATTATTATGGGTTCTTATTAAAGCGAGCAACAGTTCACGACTTGGACTACTAAAATATTTTTGACGCATCAATCTTTTACAATGACCTTGTCATACTCGGGCCCAAAAGTATAAAACTTCGCATATTTGGACTTATTAATATGATACTTTTAATGTTCGTCCGTCACTTAAAAAGCAAGATATCTCCCTTATTCGATAATATTATTTTTATTCTAGTATCGTTCAGTAAATTGTGCTAGTAAATTTCAGGACCAATTTCTAGTGGAATAAGGCCAACTTAAAACTAATATCAGTTTAATATCTCAATTTTATCTTGACACCTAACTAGGTGTACCTACACAATAAGATCAAATATTTATACATTCTGGATATGAAGACCTCACGCATAAAAACCGTTTTTAATTTCGCTCTCCCACGCCACGAATAATCTATCGATACATTTAATTTAACTGACAACATAGTGAATGCTCATCAAATAATGAAGACAACATCGTTTCGTCATTGTCGATGCGCACGATAGCACTCTCCGCTTGTCACAACACCATCTCCCTAATAAGGCCAATTAACAGAATCCTATCAGAACTCATCACACAAAACTAAACTCTATCAGTTTGCATCAAAGTTAAGTATTTGATTGTAACTGGAAAAGAAACGAATTACTTCAGGGTTATAAATGAAATCAACCTAAAAAATGAGATCGGTGATTGAAAGAAAGAGTTAATATTAGATGGGCAAAGACCAAAGTTGAATGACACGATTTGGAAAGAGCACTTTAATGAGTTCAGGACGAGCGTGCTGCGTGATCACGGATCGATGTAATTTATTTAAAACAAACATGCTTATGATTGATTTTGAAACATAACTTCGAATCTCCTGCAAAATGGCGTGCATCGTCGTAATAATTTATTTCAGGTGTTTAATCGGTGTCGCCATCGAGCCCATTGTTTACTCAATTTTCTCGAGGCTCATCCCGTAAGCCGTGGCCGAGTGAGCATTTTCCTATAATCGTAGACAGCTATCCGTTCCCACGGTCTCCGAACATTTTGTACATAGCTACAATAGACAATCCTTATTGTTTCACTTGATTTAGCTATTGTGAGCGCAGACTAGTTATATTTGTGGATGGGTGTTGTGATTAGCGATGCCGTCGTCGACTCGTGTTCATGTTCTATTATTTCCCTCACTTCCACGTTAATGAACACAGAAACATAAAAACTCTTCTCACAGTTATTTCTTTTCATTATCGTTTTAATAATACACAAACACTATTTTAAATGCTATCTTTCAATCTAGTTTAAAAATGTTTATGGATGTAATGAGCGGTTATCGCCTTTTGTTCGAGTTTCATTTACGATTACAGTAATAGATTTAATTCTTAACAACAATAAGAAACCAGGTTGAAAACGACATGCATGTGGCTAAATGTACCTATGTAATACAAATACCAGCAGTATGGACTGTCTGTAATCTGGATAGAAGAACGCTGCAATACCCGTTATTGTCCCGCAATCATTAGGTTTTAACTTTATTTTAAAACGTAATATCGGTATATAACTTGTAGCTGCGCCCGTAAGATTTTAGTCAATTAATAGGCTGTTTGATTGGTCCGGCATGGCACCGCTAACATGCAACGTAATAGCCATGTAAATCTGATAAAGCTTGGTAGAAATAAGGGTAAAATTCACAATGGAAAATGAGTCCTTTAAATCCCTATTCATACACCAGCGGAGGGCAACGTAAAGGATAATCGTAATAAGATTTTATTATATTCACCCATTACAAGCAAACGTGCGATGTCTAGGGATCATGTCATAAGATAACCTATGGGAAAGGCGCATCAATTACTTAATCGCCCAGTGCGCTCAAATGCCAAATTATGACGATTACCTACGGCGTAAACCCCGCACTTGCCTTCCGCAGACTGTATTAAGTTTCATAAATCGAGAATTCAGTAATAAAATAATTAACATGACCTCAAATTGCTACGTACCTACAATGTTATAGTAGTAGCAATTTTACACTTATTATAAGTAGATATTTCCAGTTTCTAAAATAAAAGGAAGGTGGTTTTATGGCTGATAATTTCCGAACTATGAATGCTGAAGGTTCCAGAGCTATTACTGGGTAATTTTGCCGAGCATTACATGTCGAGTATATTGGACGGGTGATACCGCGTTGTGTTAATGCTACACCGACACTTTCTTGCCGCGTCGGCCTATGAGGGAGACGGATTTACTGAAACATCATTAAAATATTCATCTTTGTACAGACCGAATCAACAATTAACATGGGGTGGGCAGAGTCCGATACGACGCAAACTTTATGTAGCTACGTAATCGCGTATCAAGGAATTGTAGGAAGCTTTAATTTACAGTGCTCTAGTCTGAGCGTCTACGCTATCCGTCACTTTCGCACTCATATACTTGTTAGAACGTGACAGATATTGTGACAAGTGATAAAAACCCGACCATATTAGGCTAGCTGAAATAAATAAGTACTTGCGCATAGTTTTTACTTTAATTATATGAGTAAGTGATAACTGACCCTCGTCCTCCTCCTTCATATTGTGGTCGTCTTGGTCGGACATGTTAGCGTCGCTCTCGTCAGAGTGCGAGCGCGGCGAGGCGGGGCGGCCGCGGACGGCAGCCGCGGCGGCTGCGGCGTGCGGCGCGAGGCGGCGGAGCTGCGCCCGCTGGCGGAGCCCTCGCCGCGCTCGTTGCGGTCGCTCCGGTCTGAGCGGTCGCGGTCGCCCGACCCCGACTTCGAGAGGTTCAGCACAGGACTGTGACCTGGCGATGAACCTGTGAAGTTAGATAATATATTAAAAGTTATATTATCACTATTGTAGTTAAACAATAATTAAATTTATAATCAATCCCAAAAACTATTTTTCTCTTAGCACAGTATTCGCTACTCATTAAAAAAAAAATCGGGTACCTAGTCTTTTTCAGTTTCTGTGCTTTAAAATCTTTGTATTTAAACTTTTCATTATAATATTTTCTTAAAAATGAGGCTACGTGAATGGACACCCATCACTCTTAGTGCTTGGAAATGAAGAATTATTTCTCTCCGAAACATGTGCGAGTAACTTAATAAACTTGAGTAAAGCCATAATAAAAGAAACTATATAGTCTAAGCATTAGGTCTTGATGTACTGGTTATTATTTTTCACAAAACACAAGGACTCAAGACACATTTTAATGAAAACACAAGGGATCTTGATCTCTATATCGAACTTCTTTGGCTTAAACTATATGTACTTACCATTATGTGATCCTTCACGAGCTTTATCGATTGCCATAACTCGTTCCATGTCGCCTCTTTCGTCACGCAATCTAAAACAAGCAACAAAAACTTCAAAATCTATTCTTGTTAAAATGAAATAACTCATAAGGAATCACACGTCAATATCTCGTTTGAAACATCAATGGTCTTAACTACGTCAAATCGGACACGGCAAGTCAAATAAATTTGTTCATAGCTACTGACAAACAGTTTTATCATTTGAAACCATAAAGCATGCTTCCCACTGGGTCTCGGAGCTACTACAAAGGCAGGGGAATAATATCGAGGTGCCCCGCTGAGATTCTTTGTGAGCGGATGAAGAAGGCAGATATGTAATCATTTTGTATGCGGATATCTGGTGCCGCTACCCTAATTCCGCGGGTCCTTTTTGATTGTGAATTATTGAACTTCTCAAGCTTCCGTTTCAAATCTATATTATGAATATTTACTTCTTAACTTTTGTGAAGTTAGATCATTTTAATTGACTTCATATTTAATAAATTGTTAAAGTTTAGTAGGGTTGGACGTCGCTAGTGATATTCATGAAATAACCTGGTGCGTTTAATGAATAATATATATGAAAAGCCGAATTTAAAAATAAACGATAAAGAGAATCGTGAATGAGCTGATTTCGAAACTCGAAGAAACGCGAATTCGCCCCAAACCAATTTCACTCATTTCAAAGGGGTTAATGTTACAATTTTTGCACAGTAATGCCTTTTGAGCATTTGAATATAAATGACGTCTGAAAGTGAAATGTAACATACATAATAAGTGGCTGTTTTAAGCCTTCGCGGAACCCTTTTGTGGATTACAGAGTAACATAGAATTCAGAGGTGGACAGCAATTCTATTACAGAGGGCGCCACATGAACAAAAACAACATCAAATATGGCATTTTTGCATGTCCTACTTTAGGACATCTCAAATAGTCATTAGTTGACAAATCCGCAGAATAAGCATAGCGCAATGGAAATCGGAAGTTCATTTAGGGGTTGAGTGAACTTTAGACATACCAGGTGTTACCTGTAATAAGAGCAATAATTAACTTAACTCACTTCTACACGACAAACGTAGCAATATTTATTCTACAAGTTTAGACAATTGTGTAATTGATTATTTGTGATTTTAGTCAAAAACTAAATTGTATTTTCAATGAACAGCATCCAATTCTCTAGTTGACATTTACTGTCAGCCTACAAACTTCATAGTTTTCACATTACACTGCTTGCTAGAAAAATCCTTTTTTATATTTAGTAAACTATAATTTATTTACAAAAGTAGTAGACATGCAGCTACGTTTATGGTGTAGAAACGATCTCTAAGTTATTGCTTTTATTACGGGCCATACCGAATATATCAAACAATTGATAGAATTAAGGACAGCATGTTCTGTTGTTAGAAGCTTATGTTAAGGCACTGGGCCCACCGCGAGCTAATAAGCTATGAGCTATGAGCTATTTCTAGGGACAAAAGATAATCGCTCCCGTGTGAATAAAAAAGAGATATATATTTATAGTTCATCGCCCGGCGATGAACTACGATCGTCCGGCTTTGACATAAGTATGTTTCTTTTATTTACACGGGATCGATTATCTTTTGTACCTTGAAATAGCTGATAGCTCATAGCTTACTAGCCCGCAATGGGACCAGTGCTTATAAGTAGCGAATTTATTTGGTTGCTTGTTGTCTCTGCGCGTTGCTACTCTGTGGTGTACCCTCGAAATGGAGTCGTTTCGTACTTTACTGGCGAGTCACGGAGCGTTGCTGTTTGAATTTAATATATTTTTCATTTGCCTAATAATTAATATGTTAATATTGGTAGACATTTTAAAATACCTTTTTTTGGTTTTTGGGGTTTTTTTTCTAAAGTTATGATATCGCAAGCTAGCTACTAAGTAAGAAGGTAATATTTAAATACATATATGTCATTTCTCTTGATTAAAAATTAGGTTTAGTCAAAATTATGTTTCTTCATGAGCTGTTTTATGGATGACCCGCCACCGTTATTTGCATAACACTAGCTTGATATTAAGCACCTAAATAAATAAAAGGAAATGATAAAAGACTTGGATATTTATAATTAGATAAGATCAATCCACACCGTTCGGTACTTTTATTTGATACAGTTAATTCAAATATAACAAGGATCTTCCAAGGTAGAACGAATCAGAAAAGAATGAATAGACCATCACTCGATCGGACGAAAGATAACCAAATCAATAAAATAATAAATTATCTCAACTTCCTCTTCTTTATTTTTATCATGCACAGTGTTACCATGATTAATGATGCACTAACAAGATATTAATTTGAATACATTTCCGAATTGTTGACACTACTAAAAGTTTTTTCATAAATCTATCGATAGGTATTCAGTAAATGAGATAACGAATTGTAATACGGAAAGTATCACTATGAAAAAAGTTCTTAGTGAATCAAACATAAATAATTAAATCGAAGATATTCGCTAGCAGACGTTTCTGGGCAATTTCACTTTCAGGGACACCCAATTACCTTAATTGTCAAATAAAAGTTAAATCAGTGGTCAGTTTAGTGACGACAATTAAGCTTTAAATCTTTATGTAAATTATCTTTATGCGCATTTTTCTATTACAATAACACGTATTATTTATGGATTGAACATAAAACAGTAGATTGTATTGAAATTTAAAGCTTAATTGTCGTCACTAAACTGACCACTGATTTAACTTTTATTTGACAATTAAGTTAATTGGGTGTCCCTGAAAGTGAAATTGCCCTTCTACATAATAATTAATAAACATAAATAAATGTAAAAAGAACCAAAGTATGAAATGATTGAATGAAATACAGTGAAAGTATTACCGAATCAGAAGAATATTTGAATACAACAATCTGTTAGCTAACTGGGAGAAACAACCATCGTCGCTCACGGGATGAGATAATATCATTCATTCACTTGTCAGAACACAAATTGGCGACGAATCGGGCACCACCAAAACAAATACTAAAGCCGTGACGAGCCATTTTTGATCAAACTTCTTTACACACAACACACAATGACAATAAAACTTAAAACTATTATTATCTAATTTTATACCTCTTTGGTTGTACATACGTCATTTATATCACATATGTTATTTTACTAACGGAATAAAACTACTACTAAACTTGTGTGTTGTTGGTATTAAATGAAAACCCCACATTAAGATACTACTTTAAACTTATATTTTGACTCATAAAACAAGAGGCGAAAACTCATATACATCTGCTTACAGACCATAGAGGCAGCTGTTGACATGGAAGTTAAGTTTTATTGAGTTTGAGTTTGAAAAGTAGGTATACGAATATGTGTATCGCCTTTAACTGGTATCAATATCCAATGCGGACAACACTTTTTTACACATCATCTCGAATAATAACAGAAGATACAGTGTGCTGACAATAATCACTAGACGGATTATAAGTAGTAAATACTCGTAAAGTAAGGATATTAACAATGAATACTCCTTTATTTAACAGTCTAATCTCCTTCCTATGTATTCGGTTGGCTGCGGTTCATTTCTAGATTTTGTCAACATGTAACAGCAGATTTTAGCTTCTAAACGGTCGAAGTTTTCGCTTATGCATGACAATGTTATGGCAGTGGCAATGCGTAGTTAACGCGCTAACTGTCGCCATTACGGAGTGGCCACTGGCCTAAACAGATATTCCGGGGCCATGGGCGCGGACAATGCGCCGCAATCTAGCACCAGCACCAATGTGCGCTGATTAGTTAATACTGAACCGCTCACATTACCTAATACCGCGGCTCCGACACGACGCTCAAACCGTTCTTGTATGCATAATCTGATTAGCTTAAGTATTATCTAAACAAAGCGAGTATTAACAATATACATAATACCAAAATTGCACTTCGCTCATAACGCGCGCATTAATATCACAATCATACTGTGTGCCGAACTAATTCCCTTATTTGCATTCCCAAGAATCGATTAAGAAAATCAAATCCCGCTGGAGCGTCACTGCGTGAAACATTTGCTTGACACCCAAATCAAAAATCGTTTTAGCTCACCCTCGCGGGGAGGCTGGGGAAGCGTCGACGCCTCAACATTTATTATTTCAGACATATCACTCACATGCAAAACAAACTCCGTCCGATCCATCAAAAAGTTTCCTCTCCCGCCCCCCATCTCCGGTCTATAACACAAATCGAGTGTGTAAGTATTGTGGTTTTATAGAAGCGTACAGTCTATGATTTTGTCAATAATTCTCATGTAAGTAATCGAGTTCCGTCTGTGACAATTTAATACGAATCATTTTCTTTTGATTACGACGACGAATTGTAGGTAATAAATAGCCAGCCAAATCATGTTGCATAATCATGGCATGTTTTGCTAAGATTCATAAAAATATATTTTAGTCTTCACAGACTTAAGTCTGTAGTAAGACATTACCGAGTAATGATTTACAACACTGCGCAAAAGTATAAATAAGCTCACTCATCCATAAGAAACAAGCAACCCCCCTAAACAGTCAACAAAGCTTGGAAGAAAATCGAGCGAAAAAAGGCTAAAAACACCTTAGGGGTTTACTAATCGAATAAAAAATATCAGCGGCCGATGCCAATGTATGGGGGAGAAATGGAATAAATTATAAAGAAAATACAAGTAGCAAAGGGGCCGTTGTTATGAGTAAAAAGTTCTAAACATATGCAGATAACGAAATGCTTTGCCTTTGAAATGATGTACAGACAATATTGCCGAGTAATAACGGCGTATCAGTTTGAGAAATATATTCCGCTTTATGAGGCGTTTTAAATAAATGCCCTTTGCTGTTTTATGTGGGATTTTAATATTGTACATTTACAGTAATTTCACTTAAGTTTTTTTTATCACATTTAACCATTGAATGTGTATTCTTAGTTTAAAGTAATGATAATGAATTGACAATGTTAGAATTAAACTAAATAGGCTATGAAATTATCGTTATTTTTGGTAAAAAATATTAAATACTTTATGTAGATAACAATTCATATTCATAAAACATACACAATACCCACCTACTTAAATAAGGTTGTACAAGGATGAAAAACACTTAGGGTGGAAGAAAGACGAACGTTGAAATAATAGGAAAGAAGTAACACGATGACTTGTCGCCGGCCGCACCCTCGCATAAACGTCACGATGTCATTTGTAAAAATTGCGGCCTAACTTCTCCAATTTTAGAACAGGGCCTGCTGCGGAGACTACAAAAAGACAGCTTCGGAATAAATCAATGAAGGGAGTTTGTGTCGAGTTTTCCGTAGAACATTACGGAATTGATGTTAGGACTTTGAGGTTCGTGACGAGAAAACGAAATTTGTTTTATGAAAATGCTTTTTAATTCGTATTACATAAAGTTGTTCAACATCTTTTTTATATTTTAAAACAAACAAAATAACTAATTTTCTTAATTACTCAAGTCTGCCCTACAGTTCTTTTGTTCCGTTGCGGAAATGTCTAACCAAAATAACCAAATTGGGGGGCGACAAAAATAAATGGTAGAAAAAGTGGAACCTCCGCGGGGGAAACCGGAGACAGTTATTTAAATTTGAATAATATAATATGAAAAAAATTACATCACTTAATACCGTAATAAAAGTGCACTAAGCGACCGGGACATTACGCTTGCCAAATGCAAAGAGGGACATGCATATTTCGTCATTTTGCTTATGAAACGTGAAATGAAATATAAAGTTTGAGGAGGAGGAATAAAATATGTCTTTTGGAGCTTAGGAGCTCATTACGCTATTAGTAGTACGTGAGGAGATTTGAATTGTCTTGAAGATTAATGGTAGGTTTTACAACGTGGCAAGTTTATTATAAGGTTTGTAAATTATAAAAAGGTATTTATTATAGAGCTTTTGTCGCCTCGTGTTCGTTTAATGTACGAGTTTTTAAATGAATAAATGTAATTGGAATATTTGCTTTTCTTAGTTTAAACAAATTGTTAAACTAGTTAACCAACCAAGTTTAAGTAAAGACAAGAAAACGTATTTAATTTATCTACATATTGCGGAATTGAAATCGCCTACAATCTCAGTAGATTCCAGTAGCGCCCCGTAACGAGATTCTGATCGGGTAGCGGACATTAGGCTGTAAGCGCCAACACTGTAGGAGACGACGTCCCGGCTCCCGCTCCCGATCTCGGACAATTATGCAAAATTGCTTCTACAATTCCTACTCCCCGACTTTTAATGGCATTACCATTATCTGTAATGAGAATGCGTTTTGATAATGTCGAATTTCATTCCACGATTTTTAGGGAAATTCTGCGCCCATTATATTAGTCTGTTTTTTGTCGCATCAGATTTATAGAGCCATAAACGGAAATAGTCTTTAGGATTGTTAGTAGGATAGGTAATGTTAGCTCGTTCAATTTAGTAACCGCCGATTGCTAAAGCCGATAAATAAGCTCGGTTGCGCATGCAGACGACCGCAGAGAATTCCCATCCATCGGCACACTTCCAATCCAATTCCTTGGATAATACGAGGCGACAAATCCTTCCTGAACCCGCAGCGGGCCGAGCCGGCGTCTTCGTCTCGCATGAGTTTGTTCCAGTCTCGGCTGAAATTGTGCATCGTTTGTAGCCGCTCAGCGCTCGGATCGGATGGTAATGATTGCGATCGAAGTGATGGCTGCGTCGACCGCAACATGTTCTGAACGAGACGATAATGGTGTATCGACGCGAGGTTTTTTTATTATCTGCGGTGATTATTAGAATCATATGGATTTGAACGTGGTTAGGTATTTATGGTTTAAGGTTGCAATCAAATTGATAAAATATTTATGTATCTATATGCCTTTAAGCGTGAGTTCCAATAGGTACCAACATATCGTCAAAATACAAAATGACATCTGTAATTAATAATTTCGTACAGTTGTTTATATAACAATGCAAAATGGATTTAGTAATTGCTGGAGGTATTAAACATTACTTATACACTCGCTTTAATCTTGGTTTTTAACAAATTGTCGACATTGAATAATCTGTTGCACTAACGCTTGTCACCATCTCTGTTAAACCTTGAATGTAATATAATAACCAAATTAATATATCAGTAGAGGCCTGTTTCGTAGTAGATCTTATCTGTAATACAAACCTGGTGCTATCTGAACTGATTTATCTCGAGAAAAAAGGTGGTCGAGTGACACATCGATCATAGTTTTGTCGACTCAATTTATAAGCAGACCGATTTTTATTTACTTTTTAATTCAATGTATTTTTATAATTGTATAAAATAGGCTATTTAATAACTTTATTGAGTAAACCAGTACTCGAAATTATCATAACCAATTAATTAACTCTATCACTTGTCACAAGTAATGAGTAAAGCTACGTTTCAATATATCTGCTGGTGTGAGTCTAACAGACAATTCAAGTTTTTGTGTCTGTGATCCCGTATGTTGTGTTGTGTGCTAATACTGACACTTTCTGTTTTATTTTAAGTAGCTGTTTCACGAACACCACTGACATTTCCGCAGTGACAAATTATGTACAGTAATTAGCTATGGGAAATATTGGCTCTGACCGCGTTAGATACAGATCTAACGTAGATTGAGATAAAATCTTGCTTTCGTTGAATGAATAACCGAAGGCTTCTATGTAGGTGTGCAACATACGTGTCTGATAGATTTACTTAATTAATAATAGCTGCGTTTAATTTAATAGGCTCGATAGTGAAACTTCAAAAATGACACTTGGCTAAGATTATCTACAGATAAAATGGATCATGAATATGCATAAACAGTAAAATGTCCAACGCGCATTAATGAAAACGTTTCATTAAACGATAATTGAAACATCGGGTAAACAAATTCGATAATTATCGTAACAGAAACAAACGCATCTGCTGTTGGCTCATACGTCACATATCGAGGGAGTTTGGCAGAAAGTAAACAGAAAATATAATTTAGAAGCAATTTGGCGTGGATATGTCCGCAATCAAATTGTCTCGTTAATGCCGTGGCTATCAAAACATTTGATTTGTGGGCCGCGGCGACCCACCCGCGCTCGGTGCGGGCGCCGCGCCGAGCGCCTGCTCACTACTCACCTCTCCACTTTGTACTATTTTTACGTCTATGTTTTATACGATGTTATGTACACAGAGAGATTTACATAAAATTGAGTATTTATGTACGGCCAATACATAAATACGTAATTTATGTAATCACATTGTTTAATTTATTCTAATACAAGTAAATTCCTAAATTTCTACCGGGTCCGTAGAACGCAGAATGCAAAATATATCCGCAAATCCTTGTACAAACTAAACCCAAAAGTTACCAAAGCAATAAAAGAAGAAAACGAAGCATTCGCATTTTAAAAATTTATTCTCTGACCAATGTTTACATGGAAATAACGGGGTTTCAGTCGATTTATGCGAGCACACACTCGCGCCGCCGTCAGCGTGTAAACAGCGGAATACTTTTTATTCGCGTTATGTAATTCCCGGAGTGTGGATTTGCATAACAAAACGGGAAAAGGTCAGAAAGCGAACGGAATGGCAAGTGTCCAGCTTGATGCGCAGTCAGCATTGCTCAGCGAAGGAGTGTTTGAACGGTTTCAGCGGACTATTTGCACTCGACCGTGGACTTGCTACTAACGCAAGGAAAAATATAGAAAGCCAAATTAAAGAAATTTCGATCAGGAGAAGTTTTGTTTTAATGTTAGTCGAGTAATATAGATTTAATAAGTGATTAAAGACTTACGGTACATTTTATGCAACTAGCACCTAGCCAGGATGCACCTTTATAATACAACTTAAGAAATAAGTAAATGTCTAAGACGGACTTACCTAAAATACTTAGTTATTGACTATTTGAGAAACTCAACTAAATGGCCAACTCGTCGATTCTTTCCTAAAATATCCCATTAAGGAAACGTAAATGTATCTAACGGACACCGAGACTTGATATTAATAATTACACCTATCTATGTCGCATGGGTCTTACTAGAAAAATGAAGATGCGTAAGTTAATGGCTCAAATTGAAAATAATTCAATATTGCTACTAACAAGTAGTCGTTTAATGTAGCCAACTTTGACGTATAATTCTAGTATGGGTGTAATGATAAAATAAATAATTATACGGCACAATCTTACATAATTCAACTTAGCTCTACAGTAAGCTTAATAAGGCTTTGTGTTGTAGCTTTAGGTTAGTACGACGATACATAAAATAGATTAAAACATCGTAAATATCTAACTTCCATAACTCCGAAAAAAATATCTATGATAAACAAACTGGTAAATCTCTTGCTAGGATTTAAACTGGTCCCGGTTATGTGGACATTAAATGTATCTAGACTGTGTTAAGATATTAGGCAAGTTAACACAAACCTACTTGCTAGTCTGATTGCACAAGTGAACGAGGCACGGGATGTTCATACTCAGCCGTTTCCGATGCATATTCATCGCACTGGCACATGCAAATCGCGATTTACACATTGTAATGAATTCTTTTGATCTGTGGATTCGCGTATTTGATTTACCCTATCGGTATTAGCATGACACGTTGATTTAGTATTCATAGTCCTGGTGCGTACGTTTGCTAATCGTGTTAATTATTGAAGATTGGATGACCCCTGTTTGTATAATTTTACGGAGTTAAAGGGCATTTGGCAGATTAATAAATATGATTTGTATGATAAAAGTTCCAATCGGGTTTTTTACCATTATATAACCCATGTATGATATAGTTTTTTCTTTAAATTGGTAACTCGCAACTCATGCTCCGCAGGTATAGCAAATGCCACACGTGCCCTAATATAAGACTGTAATAAAAATAAGTTCGATTAATCTCGAGCCCAGTATTAAAACATCAATCAATACTTTGTAGGTTATTTGCTGCAGGATCAATAGTTCACACAAAAGGCGTTTCAGGTACGCAAATAGAAAAAACAGCTAATAATTACTTTAGCCATCCAACTGTTCGGAAGAAACAGAGAAATGACAAGACGATGACAAATGAGCTCGCGTCCCGGTCGGGTGGCGGACCTCATCAAATTATTTCCCACTTAAAAATCCCCATAAACAAAAACCCGAAGAAAAAAAACACTAGGGAGTAAAAAATAGGTATTGGCAACATTGATTGATGCATACTAATAGGCCGCGAAGAAATGAGGCCGAAGCGTAATTAAAGGAAAAGTGACATTTTCTGTCAGTGACACCGGCAGCCGCGCGGGAATAGAACGGTCACGCCTTTTGTGAGGCAGTGATTAGTTGCTTATTAAAAATTATTAAGTGAAGCCCACTGATGGATGAGTGTGTCGCCTCGCCTCAATACCTACTCGTCAATGTTCATTTTCAGCCATTTAATTTTCAAAGGACGTGTTAAAGACGCGTATAAATTTATCTCGTGTTAGTCCTTTACGATTTTCTAAATGATTACTTGACACCGCTATCGGATGATAATGATAACGTGGCGCCTGTTATCTGTCTTCCGTATTTGCCTAATGACACAAGCCTTGATGACGCCTCGTATTGGAAGTGTCACCCCTGGATCAGAGATAAAATGACGGTATAATCTATGACAAAGTTTATAGACGTATCCGTTATTAAGATGGGATGGGAAAGCTCATCAATGTGTCAAACACAAGTCGAATCTGCAAATTATTCATATTAATTCACCAAAATATACTTATAAGAATGTTGTTGTTTTGTGTTACTAGTATAAAAAGCTTGCCTTTTTAAATTTCGTAGGTAAGTTGTGTATAAAACGTGTTCGCAAGATAGTCGCATAATAGTACATTACGACAGAGGCCGGGAAGTACCTAATGAATCATTTTTATATTAAGCAGAAACGTCTGCTAGCATATCAAAGATATTTAAGTCGAAAGAAAAATAGAAAAATTTGACACGCAGCGGGACTCGAACCCGAGTCAAATTTTTCTATTTTTCCTTCGACTTAAATACCTAATGAATCATTAGTAATGATTGTTACGAGGCCGTTAACCCCTTTTCACGCCGAGGTACATATAGTGTTTTTCTCAAATATGCAATATAATAATTTTAAAAACTTCCAAGAAATATGTTTTATTTTTAGAAAATAATAAAGTTTTAATAAATAATATCGCACTTTTATATGGCAAGTTTCCATATAAAACTGCGTCATTTACCAGAAATTGATTATTGTTTTTTAATAGGCGTAGTGGCAGAATGCCATCGAACCAACCAGTAAATATGACCAATATGGAAGCTGTGTCACAAAATGTGGAATGGCAATTAAATAAACAGGGCCTTGCCAGGATAGGTAGACAATGTAAACCTTAACGACCTCTCATGACTCTCGTCTGGCCAAATCGGCCGTTCATAAGGAACATAATGTCAACATTGTAGTGTATGTTTGAGAAAATATTATATTAATAGTAGTTATTGAATTTGTGTGTGGGCGAGTGCAGGCATGTTTATCTATATGGAGATTGTCATTACATGATATCTATTTTCGTAGCCAGTTTTCTATCGTATCTGTGATCCGCCATGTGGAATATTAAAATTATATAGGTATTTGCATTTATAGTTTGATGTAAGTATAAATTGCTTGTTATGAATTATAGACGACACGAATAGAAACTGACAACACGTCATAATTGTTATTGATTACGATTATGACGGCTGTGTGTTACACAAAAACGCCAGTAGATGCTAGGATGCTACTACAATCCCACTCTTATAACGAGATATTCAAACTACCATGTTACTCAACGCCTTCCGAATGCCAAATCATTAGCCCCCGCCTCATCCGCGGTGACTTACGCTTTTTCTTTTAAAGCCTCCCTTATCTGTGTACATATCATTAGTAATGCAAAATAATGGGATACAGACACCTCTTGCCGTTTGCAGGCTAATGATTAATGCTGTTCGTCATTAATTCTTATTTTTGATGAGAAATTTGACTACAGCTGTCAGCCGCCGTCAGATTAATAAAGGCTGACGCTGCAACTTACATTATTACAGGATTAAACTCTGCTTGCGCACTGACACTCGTTTCAAACTTTGATTTGCAAATTTTCTCATCGAAAGTTTTAAGTTTCAAACATTTAAAATTGCTCTTCGTTCACTGCATAGTTTCATCTGTTATCTCCTCGCTCAGTGCTATTTAGAGCTAACTAGATAAGAATTCCATATCAAAGGCTATGGAGTACATACCTAAATACGTTGCTCCCTGGCTGAACCTAACTAAATAGTTTACTCGTATAAACGGGAAAAGTACAAAGAGCTAGTTAAAATTCCAGTACGACCACATCGGTGACAAACTCTGAAGGCATCCGGGGGCTGCGGGCTGCCATGAGCCATGACGAAGCTCCCTTCATAACACCCTTTGCATATCACACCAGTGAAAATCAAAAGTCGCATTATTAATGATTCCGCGCCATGACAATCTAAATATCTGCGAAGCACCGAAAGTTACTCGCTAATCGCTCGAAATTACCTCCTCGCAGCCAATTCTAAAGATATAAATGTACCGAGTCACCAGATGCGATCCTCGAAATCATCTTTCAATACAGGAAGCGAGAAAAATCACTTAAAATTCATATCATTCAGCATCTTTATCTCTGCGCTGCAAGAGTTCATTTTATGACCATTAATTTTGTCTTTTCGTTGGATGTTTTATCACAACGGCTGCGGGGCTCTGTCGCGAGCCTCATTAATCAAAAGCATTTGTTTACAACGAAGGGAATTTGATTTGATTAAAATAATTCGCAATATCCTTGATAAATATCACCCTCGGTCTTCGTTTGATCTTCGTTGAAATTAATGGTGGTGAATTCAATCACGCGAATGCGACGTATTACGGCGCTGGCTCCTTGCAGCACGTTGCTTGCCAAGGAATCAGCTTGTCTTGACATTGGACGAAGAATGTACTGATCAATTAAACTAACATCCATTCATTAAATTAAAAAAATATGTATATACCCTTAGATATTTCTTTAATTAAACATATTTATAAATACCAGCTCAAGTTTATTCTGCAACCTCATGAACATGATTCGTCGAGCTCGTTTTTCGCTCAATGTTCAGTTTAGTTCTCGATTCCTACAATTCAAATATTAAATAAAAACTACTTTAAATTAAAATGTAGCAAAATTTTCACAATTTATCAGGCGAACATTTGGGCGCGGGGTGCGGGGATGAGTAACGATCGATGTCACGAGGACGTGTGCCGGGCTTAGCTGCTAAATCGCACCTAATTCGAACCGAAACGGCATTAGACGGCTGAATGAATTGATCCCAACGATTTGTTGACTGCTAATTGAGTGTGCCGTTGATGTACTACCCGGATTTCAGAGTCGGCAAATTGAGAGAACATTTATCCGGTTTATAAAAGTTTGTCTCTGAGGGATTTGTGGATTTGTCATACCTACAATAATTTACATTTACTCAAACAACAATATCTACTTTTTTGTTTACTACGTAGCGTAAAAAATGTCTTTTACAAGTCTATAAATATATTCATGAAAAATTTCTTAATCAGTTTCCGTGTTTTAATACCCTCTTAATTCATGTAAACCTTTAGCTTTACCCATGCCCGTATTCCGCTTGCCCTGCTTATTAATTGCAAGAAGAAACAAAACAAACATTCCGTATTAAATCAGAGATAATCCTGTCAATTAATTGGCATTAAAAACCGGTCTTCGGGGCATGCAGAACATACTGTGGAGATATATAGCCAGGCGCTTACAACTCGCGTTGAAACGAGCGCTATGTTTTTACTACAATGAACTTTTATTTATTGTCATGTTTGTTTGGAAAAATACTTTACGTCGTACTTTCAAAGTATTTTTTTCTTTTAACTTAAAGGTTTCTAAATAATACAACTTGGCGTTGTTTTGATTTATACGAATAATTAACTTTAGCCTAAGCAGTCTAAACTGATATTACCTTATCCTACTTAACCGTTCATAAAGGGATTTTTCCAACACAAAAAGAAAAACAGTTTTTAGACGTAGCCGTAGTTAATTTGTTTAAAACAGCTCTAAGCCGGGGTGGCTCGATCGCCGGCTGACAGTGACACATCGGTACACGGCGCGCTGTCCGACTGTAATTCTACCCGCGCCGCGCACACAAGGACCCACCGACGAGAAGATACCATTTTATTTTACAATCTACTCATTTAATTAGAAGGATTTACTTGGATTTTGGGGTAAAAATCACTCCTAGCTGCGTGCGAGTTGCAGCAGATTATCTTAATCCTGCGAAACATATATTTTTATTAATACCTACATTTACTAAATTTACCGCCTTGACGAATTAACATAAACGGTCTTTTATTGAATCTAACCCAAAGCAACCTGCTCCCCAGCGTGTCGTCAATCTAATCGGATCGCAACATTCAATCGGTGCACTTCAAAACGAAGTCAAAACCGCGAGTATCGTTCAATGCGGGCCCGCCAATCCATCACCATCCATTAAACACGAAAAGAAAAGTGCTTTTCCCCAACGATTGGCCCCCGAATGGCTGAAATCGGTCCAATTTACATGAGAGCCGCTTTTTCCTCGCATCGAGATTAGCCTGAATGAGCTTGATGAATTGTGCGTGGCGCGGGGCCGGACCGGCCCGCAACCGGTCATTTGTTAAAAATACACCCGATCCACGGATCTAATTGTCTCCTCTAATTTCACACCCTACTGTGATATCTTTGCTCTTTTAAATTACAAACATTTAATCATGCCAGTGCCCTTGGAGCTCATTATTTAAATTAGATTTTGGTCCTAATCCTCAATGTAAATAATTATGCATCAAGTTTTATTGAACTATGAATGATGATGAGGATACACAAAATAAAGGAACTCAAGCAAATGAAATAAGATTAAATGGAAATGAAGAACAGTGCCAGAGTGTCAACCAATTATAACAAATCAGAGAGATTATCTTCCTACTTTATCGATTGAATTGAACAATGATTGAACGAAGCGTCGGCTGATGGTTCTGTCCAGTGCTACACCTCTCACAGCAAGGTGATGGCATCCGTGTATTCGATGCGATGTTTTGTATTGTATGAACCTGCAGTACTAAGCATTTAACAAGGCAAGGTCGGTCTTGTCTTACCTTTCGAGGTGCTTAACGATGTCTTCGTACGCCGCTCTACAATTCTCCCAGATACCAGATCTGTCGACAAACAAATAAGTAAAATAAGATAAATAAAGAAAAACACTGAAATTGGAAGTTATTAATAAAAGTAAAGTTAAGAAACAAACATAAATAATGAAGATGTAAGAGTACTTTTTTTGTCTAAAAGATATTTAATTAAACTACTAATTTTTCTTTGTCAAGAAACCTTTTTCAATAAAAAAATACTTTCTAAGAAGTCCATGAAAAAAGATAAAATATCTGCAACATTATTCTCAAGTATTTGAAAAGAAAAGTTTGTAAATGAATAAAGGGTTTGAATGTACCGGGAATAATTATGAGCACTCGATATTAAATGTTCCGTTAGGCTGAGCGAGGGGTCGAAGAAATTAATTATGTTTTAAAAACAATCGCTTATATTTGTGCTGGAGCCACTCATGCGTGATCGTCGAAATTGTTTCTCGATTACTTTAACTCTTTGTGTTTCATTAAACTTTTCTTCGTCATTTGTAATCTAGTGAATTATAACTGAGCACTCGCAATCTTACCTCGAGTACAGCAGTTATGTACTTTTCTCAAGGAAAGTATTCCGAAGTTAATGGAACTTTAACAGGTCGTTTCGGAGTTCACTATCCTAAGTTATCGACCTCAAGGACCCTATGTTGACTTAGGGGGCGGACAAAAACTTCAGCAAATTCGCGGCCTATAAGCTATATAAGATTTTCGCACCATTAACATTATCTGTCCGCATTCTACTTAACCAAAGAATTACTGTCCATACTTGCCTACAAATACTATTTACAATGTTCTTTCGTTTCCATTTATTAGGAATTTTGACTTAGGTGATGTCCTAATAGACAAAAATAATATTACATAAGTACTGAGTCAGCGGATCCCGACTACAAATAATAAGTATGTCTATTAATATTAAACCTGATTTTATATTCACCCACGAAAGTTAAAGAATACACCTCAAGTGTGTATTTGAGGTATAAGAGAAAATTTAAAGTAAAAAAAATATTGTTGTTTTGGTATACGAAATGTTTTGGAAGTTACATCCAAACGCTTGGCGCCGGTATTGATTGCCGTTCAGAAATATATGTTAGAAGCACAGTTGTCTTGTATTACAAGGGTGGCCGTAAGACGGCGGCTCGAGCACTGTGGGTCTTCCGGAACTGCTCCCTGTTTGTACTTATCTAACAGGATTAACATCAGACATTTAACCTACCACTGCTGACCCGCTTACAGGTTTCTTTTCGTGAACTTATTATTCTGTAAGCCGTTTATGTACTTAAGATTTACAAATTATATATCGATTTTCACGCCTTATGCGGAAGCCTTAGCCCGTATTGAATATGTAGTTAATGTTAGATTAGTTATAGTTCTAAGTTTGATTCGAAGCTATGATTAGTCGAGAACTTAGCTTATCGGATTGAAGTCATGAAGGTTTTTTGGTTTCTTGATCAAAATAGTACTGACCTTGCCAACGCCTCCATATTATGCATAGGCTGTCCTTTGATGATGGAGCCGTCAGGCCTGGGCACGCCGTGGTGCGGCATGCCGGGCGACATGAGGGCGTGCTGGTGCATGAAGCCCATGGGGCCCAGGTGCGTGGGCGGCGCATTGTAGCCGTTGGCCAGCAGCGGCGACTTCTCCATGCGCGCGATCTCTGCAACAAGGAAGTGACCTGAATGAACGAAGAGGCACAGTTGGGTACCGGCAACTGTACCTCTCTTGAGGGTATAATATAACTTGCTGTCATCACAGACTATAATTATATATATGATGCAAATTGAGCTCTAGTGAGCTCTAGTGAACAAATTGTGTTTGTAAGTATACCGACCGCCCTTACCATTTACTCTACTATAAGTACATTTAAGAAAGATCAAAGTGAAATGTGTTCTATTACATTTAGATTACATTACCGTCAATTATAAATTATAATTGTACTTAGTCATGATTAAATTAATTTACGGCAGTTCAATAATATTATAATACTACTTCCAAAATATTTATAACAGAATAATACACAACGGGCAATAATAACCAATTTCAATTTTAAATCCCTTACAATCTTCAATAAATAGCACTGCACTTAAATGTAATCACGCACTCAGGTAAAATCCAATTAATGCTTAGTATTATCATTTAATTACTCGGCCCAATAATCGAATCCCTCGAAACGGTGTATCAACAATAATAAAATGAGCAATGAATTTAGAGACTATTGTTTTCGGGGTACCACAAACAACCCGTGTAAACATTGGGGGGGCGCCGGGCAAATATTCTTAAAATGACCCCTGGAATGGGTGTTGTTGGAGGCGCCGGGTCTTGGCCGGGGCACCAAACGGACCGGCTGAAACAATTAACAAGGTGTCGAATTAAACGCGAATTAACGTTTGGACCGTAAAAGGAATACCCTTTTCCATTGTGGCAGCGTTTTACAAAGGATTTCGGGATTGCTGAGTATTAAATATGTGTCGCATTGTTCTGCGATTATGGCAGGTAACCGTGTTGATATTAAAAGCTGCAAAGGGAATTTTCGCCAACAATTTTTCGTAACCAGTTCCGAACACTTTACGATACTAGCATTTTACATCAATAACAGGCTGGCCATAAGTAGGCATACTTCAAACAAAATTTGACGTATTTTAAGACTTGCTGTCTAAAATCATTGTCAAAATTAAATAATACCTATTAAAGTCAGAAAAGTGTTAAAAATCTTTAGTAAATAAATGATTTGATTAATTATAAGTATATTAAATTAACTTGACATTTGTAAAAAAAGGTTTATTTTAGACTTTCTATAGGTACGCGACAACTATTAAGTAGGTAAGGAATAAACATTTGGTTCTTTAACATTTATGATCATATTTATCTGAAAATATTGCAAGTATTTCACCAGTGAGAAAGTTCATTATATGTACAAACAGGCAAACGTCACTGAAAGGCTACGGGTCCCGTATTAATTGTTTAGGCTCTATTTGCGTAGTCGGGGTCGGTTATCTTTACAGCCATACAATGTTAGGTGTCTCTTCTATGCAAAGTACACCGAACATTTCATATAAAAATTCTGTATTAATCTGTTTCTTTTTGTCCTTCTACCACTCTTACTTGCATAAAGTTTTAATATCAATATAAATTATATATAAAAAGAGTGGCGTCGAAGTTCAGTCTCTAATGTGCAGTGTTAATCTATCTGTTTGTGTTGTGGTTCATAGCTCAAAAAAGGTTATTTCTAACTAGATTAAACTTAGACTAACTAGATTAGAATAAATGTGTTTTACTTATTCAGCTCAGTCCACAATAATCATTCTCGACATGTGCAGCAAACACAATAATACATTCGTAGATAGGATACCTATAATAACTGCGTGATCCTACCATAAACCACGACAACAAATAAAATTAATTTAGAAGCTTTCACAAACCACAATTGGGTCACTGAACCAAAATGTATATTTACAAATCCTCGACCGTAACCCTGCAACCGCCGGGCAACCGCACTTACTAATTAACCGAGTACGTGTTAAATCTCGTAATAACCTGCGGTGTAAGCAACCCTTAGCACCTTCTTTTTCTAACAAGCCACCTTGAGTGTATATTCTATCTCGTTCCAATTGGATGCTCACTAAGCGTATTACCGTTACTGTTCTTATAAGAGTTTTCGTGTCTGTACTTGCGTGTTTGTATTTCTTTTTTTTTTTTTATGAAATAGGCGGCAAACGAGCAGACGGATTGCCTGGTGTTAAGCAATTACCGTCGCCCATGGGCACTCGCAACACCAGGGGAGTCACAAGCGCGTTGCCGGCCTTTAAGGGGGGTTGGAGCTCTGGGAACCTTACTCACCATCAGGAACACAACACTACATACCTGAAAGGTGGCAATGCTATTATGGCTGTGGTCTTCTGTAAGGAGGAGGTACTTCCCCAGTTGGGCTGCCCCAGATTCAAGCGTGATGGTCAACGCTGTGCCCTACCTCTCATTGTTGGACGTAGTTTAAGGACATACCCGGGTCCAAAAGAAACATTAATTAGGTATTAGAAGATACATTATGATTTGTAGATATAAAGGTAAATTATAAATTGTGATACAATGATTTTGGTGTGCTCTAGACGCAATAAGATATTGATAATCCAGGCATTCTTTGTGAAGCTCAAAAACATCGATTTACAAATTAGCTTGGCTCGCCGCGATCTCTACAAAAATGTTCACCGTTTACCATTATGACTGTTATTAGGCCAATGGTCTAATCAGGCATTTAAAGAAATGAAACGTCGATTTGTGGACCGCTATTATATCTATTTTCATCGATTTATTGATCGAATATCGACTGTCCTCGACAAATGATCGCACCAAATTACTGACCATTATTTCGAATTAGAATCGATAGAATCGGGACCCCAATTATATCACTTATGTGTTTAAAGGAGGTTGGGATGAAAGTAATCATAACCGCAAAACGTAAAAACTGATGTTTTTTGTATCAAATAAGATTAGATATTAACTTATACCAGTCAACAAACAAAACAAAAACGTCGAAGTACGTGTCGGACCAAGCTTAATGAAGGGTTCCGTAGCTGTATCACTAAATAAAAACAGAAGATTAAATAACAGGTTTTTTGTAAAAGGATTTGTATTTTTTGATCTCCCGTTTCACATATTGAAGACTCCTCCACAGTTTTTTTAACTCTGAAAACAATCAATAAGTAGCTTAATTTAAAAAGTTTGATATGAAACCTCTTTTTTTTAAGTTCAATGTTTGTTGGGTTTACATTAACGTGCATCATGTTAATATTTAATGATATAGGTATATGAGCATTGGGCAGCACACCAAATGCACTGAAACAGTTTATGCCTTAAATGCTTGTGTATAGCATTAAGAATCTACGGAACCCTAAAACAATATTAGACCGGCGGCTGTCAAATTCAAAAATTTTAAACAGAAGCCTGACAGTTTGCAACGAGATATAAAAACTCTAAAGACAAATTAATTAAAGGTTCTCACAAACTGTATAAGTTGTAAATTTAGATTTGCCGGGTCAAAGATAATGGTGCAGCCTTATAACTGTTGAGTTTTATTACGGGCAGATTGCAAAATGACCAAACGAGCAACACACAAATGATTGGCTATAAAGCGAAAAGAACGAGCGCCCTGACAATGTAGGAGCGTTTGCGATCGTCCACACTGAGCCAGGCTACTTTGGTTCCTATATAATTGATACAAGCAGAAATGGTTCAAGATTAATTATCTGAATAATGTTTCATATTCCCAACGTAGTAATTGAGCATGAAAGTGATAAATAATTGCAAGATGCTTAGGAATTAATGATTTCGCACACGACACGGCGGAACATTTCCATTAACAAACAATTTGCAACAACTCTTACTTTGTTTCGTACAATTATTGCCGAGTTGAGAGCAACTTTTTAGTTTTAAAAGTCTTTTTAACCTGGCAAGTTCATAAATGTCGAGTCGCATCGATTCACGATCAGCGGCGTCAGTGGAGTCGAAGCAATTTATAGGCACTACTTAAAAATAAAAATATACAACATAACATGTATATACTTTTGTTAGTGTCGTAAAAAATAACGTATCGTAAATAAGACTCCTAGATTTTATAACGTGGTGGTATTAACTGGGTACCTTAACATTACCGTATAATGGTCAGTAAATCAATGAAAAGGAATAACAATATTACACACATTAAACTCTCCGGGTATAAATCCGAGCCTAGTAATGATAGATACAATGTTAGTATTAATTAACGTGAACAAAGCCCTATGTGTTATAGGTAATCTACCTCCCTACTAAGATAATGTCCGAAGTACCTATATGCTCTCATTGAGACTTAAAAAAAATGCAATGCACAGTACAGGCATCTCATGCTCAAAAACAAACTACGACGCGGTGCAAGCGACATAGCGACACAATTTTACAACGTGTCAACATATAACAATTAACATAAACTAAATTACGTAGGTATAGAATCGGAAGCGAAATTCGAAGGTTTGAAAAACAAATCTCCACCATCCGTCGTGCGATTGCGAGAATCCAACAAATCTTCAACGGGCAACAAAACGAACTCGAAAATGATACGAAGCACGGCAAATTAAAAGCAAATTACAGTCGGCGGGCGATCATAGCGTTTACAATAAATACATAATTGCACGGCCGTACCAATGGCATACGTTTCGCTAAAATAACTGAGTGTAATTTGGAGGATCGCCTCAACATGTCGCTTGCACCGCCAGCCAGCGACATTGATCAGCGAGAAATGCCACGGCTTATTATTTAAACGACTGCTTTACGACAAATTTAACAATATTAAAATATATTGATAGTGCTCAAATTAGTAATACAAATATGGTTCATTTAATTCCATTTATTATTTAAACTCATTATATTATTTGAGAAACAAATATATTTCTTACTTAAATCCTGTTACCTTTGATTACTCTGATCACCATAATATGCATACTTGTAGGTAGGTTCATTGGGTTTCTCAACTCATTTATATTTCCTTTTGTTTAGAGCGTTATCACACTTGGGCGATTTGCAAGCGACTTCTATACAAAACTCGTACGCGGCGAACTCGCTGCGTATTCGCCTCCATACAAAACTCGCTCGCAAATCGCAAGTATGATATCAGCCTTAATGTTGCATTGTCTGCCGACATATAAATAAGAGCGCCAATCAATGGGTTTTAAATAAAAAGGAAAACATGTCATCGTAGTTTATGTACACTTCCAAAACCTAATACCGATTTGATGTAATTATTGATCACAACACACCTTAAGAAAATATAATTCGAATTCAATTAGTTTAGATAGTTAATCCAATCTGTCGTTTAACTTATTGTATTTACACTCGAGTGTAATTGTAAAATGATAGAAAAAAGGAGGCATAGTCTTTATAAGTGTTTCCCTATAGAAACTGTAAAACAGATGTATGACTGACTTTTTTCCCCAAAGCCCTCAACCCCTAAGATGTTACACGACAATCACAATCGAGTCTTTGTCGGTCAATCGTCGACACAAGTCACGCGTCGAGCACAATCAATAACAGTAATACTGTATGTAACACAAACGAGAAAAATGGACGGCCAATATCATGAGTCAACAAAACGGTCAGTCGGTGTTGCCGTGCCAAAGCTAGGATAAAATGTAAATAAAGAACCAAGTAGTTTAATTACAATAATGTAGGTACAATTTTATTGGTATTTGTAAAGCAAAACTAACTATGTAACTAATCTAGGCTTATAAAATAGTACCTAACAAACAAACTAAAACAAAAACATTTCGGTAATTAGGTACGTCTGAAGTGAACATAAAAAAAGTAAGTACATATCAAATGTGAGCAAGCCTCCCTTAAATCGCACGTTTTATTTTCCCACTAAACGTGTTAAATTCCCTACCGCGGCAACACCGCCGACTTATGTCGTCTCCGCCATAAACTCTTTCATTTGGCTTGGACGAGCCTTATGAACAATAAAACTCTGAGGGCTGGAGATTTGGACTGTAATAAAATATTTGCCCTAGCACACGCTAATCCGCGTCCCTTACTTACGGACGCAATTTGAGAAGTTATAGCAGTGGGGCGCAGACAGACGCTGGCAGGTACTATACTTAGCATTGCCGATTTACTTTCAAACTCGTTAAGTTTATGGAATTTTGCGGTGTTTAAAATTGACAGGTACCCCTATAACGTGATATATTTATTGTGGATTGTTTAAGTGCACACGAAACCTCAATGTGTAAATTAATTACCTTTAATAACTGCATTTTAGCATATTAGTGACAGAAAAGACCCGAGA
This sequence comes from Grapholita molesta, assembly GCA_022674325.2. Classification (NCBI taxonomy): domain Eukaryota; kingdom Metazoa; phylum Arthropoda; class Insecta; order Lepidoptera; family Tortricidae; genus Grapholita; species Grapholita molesta. The sequence continues at coordinate 18,634,265 of CP053121.2, read as the reverse complement.
GACAAATATTTGTACCGTGACGAGGTCTAGATAGATATAAATAAAAGGAAATAATCATGACATAGTGACCAATGGAATGAGAGTTTAAGGCAACCCCGGAGAGATTCACGAGCGCGAACCAAATAAAATTTCTCCCTCAGTGAAAGAGGGTCAGGCTTAATTACTCGTAAATTGGCCAGGATACAGTTTTATCCCGGATAAATATATACGCGGATTACGATGTGTCATACTCTCGAATATTATGTCTCCTGTTAACGAGGCAGTTTACTACTATCGCGCTCAAATGTATCCTATATCAATAGTTATTTGTATGCTTTGTGTGCTAAATTAGTATCATTCCATCATTCAATCGCCTTAGAGAAAATTGCTTCGAGTGCATGCTGGCTACAATAAAAATTAAGTCATCCGTAACTTTAACAAAAGAAATGATACCATTGTTAGACTGTTACTATCAAAGATTCAGAAATATTGAAGCATATTTTTATTAATAACATGTATTGCACAAAAGAGAGATTATCTGTCGGTGGTTTTTGGTGGCAGCTGCTGTTATTGGGAATTTGTTTGATTTGCTGTTGGGCTTCATTTCAATTCCACTATAATTGATAGAATACTTACTAATCTTCAATTGTTAAAGGTTAGGTAGGTTTTTCACCATCTTGTATTATATGGTATTATGGCGACTGCAACAAGCCTCACATTGTTTAAACAGGTTTTAAACGTTTTGAATGGCATCTGCCTTAATCGTTATTACCATTGCCATAAGAGCCAATCAATTCAATCATTTATTGATAATTTAATTGTCAAATTAATCTTTGTCGTACATGACGAGTAGTTTTATCGACGGGTTGATGAAGGGTTATTACGTGTCGTCAATTTGAAACTAAATGAACTGAGTAACGGAAGAGAGGAACGTATAATTTCGTTGCATCTTGATCTATCTACCGAACGGCACGACGATACGAAACGAAAACGCGATTGATATGAAAACACTCGCGGGTATCGTTAAGTTGTTGATGAATAGCTAATACCCACTCGTTACCCAACCCTCGTGAGTCGAGAACGTTGCATTCCGTTACAATGTAGCAATGCAGTGTAGTTATAATTCTTCAATTAATAATAATTACTTAAGTAACTAAAACCAGCATAAGTGCGTACGTCAAACTCAAATATTCTAGTACTTACAAGGACTCAAGATTGATCAGTATTTGTTATAAATTACTATAGGAGTACCTATACACTTAAAATAAAAAGTAGGCACCGTCAGAACAAAATCGTTAATAGGCTTCCCTAAGTACCTATCGTTATATTAAACATGTAGATAAACTTTTAAATTAATTGTAAGATTGAACTTTAAAAAATTAAGAATGTTTACACCACTAACACATAATAAACCGGCTACATTAATTACCTGGAATTCCTTTGATATGTTATCATTTTTTGCAAGTAATATAAGTACTTTGACTTGAAGTTTGCGGTATGCCATAAGTGGCCCACGCATTAATATTTAACTGGTATTTTTGTAAAATTTTTGTTAAGTTTGGGTTTTTGGAATCTAGTCACATCAAACATTTTCGTTTATTAAGATGATAATTCACGTTAAAAGCGATAACGACTATTTTGATTGTGAATGAACATTAAAATGAAATCTATAATTTGAAAATTACAATAACACATATTAACGTTAAGTTATAAGGTTATCAAAATATATTTACAGCAAAATTACCTGAATGAACATTAACATTAGTGTGGCAACGCGAAATGATGCGAATGAAAACTACTTATTACGGTCAAAGCCTCATTTAACATGTAGACATTTTGCAGCTGAGCTGATCTATGAATTATTTCAGTACTTAAGATTAGCATCTAAACCTCTTTTACTATGACAACAACGATAAATTAAAAGATCCAAAGTACAATTATAGACACATTGTTGCTTGATGGCAGTACATGTCACGGCAGTTTTATATTGCCTCGTTTACTTAATTTTGCTTAATCAATACACGTCCTACACTATCTTTAGTGTCTTCACTAGAGGTTAGATACGCTTAATAGTAAAATTACAATTATAGTAAAATATGCTGAAGTTACATTTAAAACTTGGCTGATGTTAGCCAGTGACACAGCAAACAGAATTTACAGTCAAAATACATTTTTTTTGTCTTCAAAACCAGTGTTAATTTGTGCTAGGCATAAAATATTCAGAAAAACTAATAAACAATCAACTATTTCTAGGCACAACTACTAGGTTAATGGGTAGCTCAATTTCTAATAATAATAATTAATTTAAATTTCCTAGATTGATTCTTCGATAACTGTATTAAGAACTGACTAATTGGATATTGCAAATGGTTTACAGCATTCAATTATGAACGAAGCTCATGCAACTAACAATTAAAAAAACGAAATCGTAAAAACTGTAAATACGATCATTACAGACGACTGAATAAGACATGTACATAATTTAAATTTCTACTACAATTATTTTTATTAAATTTTTACGATTTTACATGGAATATTACATTGAAATCTCAGTGTGAAAATCCACGTTAGTGTTTAATTGCTTCATATTTCTTTTAGACACAAGAACAACGCACAATTAAGTACCTATACAAAGTTCATTTTTAAGTTGGTATTGAAAAAATACAAGACTAATTGTTTATTATTAATGCCTATCGTTTTATTCATTGTTTAATAGCTCAAATTACTAGATGTATTTTCAGAAATTTTGCAAACCTAAGAAAAATAATAACATTATCAAAACTACAGCATACAATTTTGAGAAACAATGCCGTATTTAGTTTCAACTATGATATTTATCTGATTTAGCTGCTTACCTTTTTTGCTGTTGTATACCTACTATGACTTTTATATTATGAAAGCAATTTACACAAGTAATTGTCATTACAACAGTAAATGTCAACAGTTTATCGCGGTTTTTATTTATAGGCGCTATTCCTCGTCCAAGCAATGATACGCGCCGTTGGCGAAGATAGTAAAAATCATATTTAATTTATAATCACATCAGCTTCTATTCTTTCCACGCCGTTTGCTTTAAAGCGATATTATGACCTCTTGTCTTAGCTGTCTTTAGTTATACATATAATACACATTTTCTAAGTACCTTATTTAAATTCATTGCTTTGTAAAATCTTAACTAAATCTCGATTGACGCCCTTTAAGACTTCATGTAGCCTTAATTATTTATAACTGTGATCTCTAGAGGGCATGTTACAGGTGTAAAAAAGAAAAAATATTACATTGGATTTCGATCAATGCTTATCAGTCATGAGTATAATAAGGACATAAATCCCAGCAGTTCCGGCAGGCCGGCGCGGCGCGGGAGCGTGGCTCCTCTACCTCGTTCGCCAGCCATGTTCATGCGCAGAACGTCGCGCCTCACTACGGCGTTTAATTATTGTTGCCACTGCGTCGATTATTGCCATTTCCTTATGAGGCGCGCAATTTGTTTGATTGCTCGCAATTCCAACTCGATGTTTAAACCATTAAAAATTGTAAACGCGCTCGCGAACAGCAAGAAATTGCTATGATTGCTGCTTACACTAGTGTTTATCGGCCGTTTTGCAACATTGACTTATCGCTTTCGCAATCTCATATCTCACTGTCCCATTGTTCTGAAATGTACACCTTATTGAACAGGAGAAAAGGTCTGCTTTGCCTTTTTAATAAAATGGTTTAAGCGACGGTGACATAGTAAACTAAATTGTACGTGTTGCGCGGAAACAAAAACAATAACACATACCTACTTAAGTTTCGCTGAATAAGAATAGGATGTGAATTGCTTTTTACCATCTGATAAACGTTTTATAGCTTCCGGTTGAATAGTTATGTTTTTATTTCCTATTGCTCTTTGTAGATCACTGTTTTTTATTAATTAAAACGGTATCCGAATATTTAAGTGTGGTGCGACTATTCAGAATAATGACTGTTTTTTATATGAATAATTCAACTATATAGGAAAAAGTGCAATATAGAGGTTCGAATTCTTGAATGCAGTTTTAATCGTAATCTACATATAGTTGTGTTTAAGAAGTGGGTACCATAATAATTTTATATGACACTAATTCATACCTCGCAAAATATAAGTATAATCGAAGGTATTCAGATACAATATCTACAAAGTATTTAGATTCAACATATCATGGAAAAGTATTTTTCACCTCAGCAGCTCGAACATGTCTACTTTCCTCACTCCAGGGAGTGAGGAAAGTGCGACTTTCCTCACTTTCAGGGAATGAGGAAAGTTGTTACTTTCGTCACTCCAGGGAGTGAGACAAAGTAGCTTTATAATTGACGACCGGTCTGGCCTAGTAGGTAATGACCCTGCCTATGAAGCCGGTGGTCCTGAGTTCGAATCCCAGTCAGGCCATTTATTTGTGTGATGAGCACAGATATTTGTTCCTAAGTCATGGGTGTTTTCTATGTATTTAAGTATTTATATGTATATAATATATCTATTATAACAGGATATAATGGAGTCCCTAAACACCACTAACACGTTCGGACCCTCACAAATTAATCAAATAGGTATTATAATTTTGAAATGTACTACATACTTTAAAATGAAAAATATTTAAACAAAATATTAAGTAATGAAGCCAGTGCAGTTGCAGATAAAACACTTAAATGAATATGGTTAACTTCATGTTTTTTTTACTAGATTTTATTTACCTTGATGTATGTATTTATATATCTATTCGGATGGAATCTCGCAACTCAATTTTGAAGCAGACATCTTTAACCGATTGAGCTGAAATTTAGCACACTTATGTAAGTTCAGTGACAATGCAATATTATGGTACCACTGATCTGATCTGATGCTGGAGCCAGAAGGTAGCAAAAGCAACTCCTAAAAGACACAAGATAAACCCGTGGTGTTTAAGGTTCATTAGAATCCTTTCGAAGAGTAGATGACGATTGTGAAAAAAAGTACAGTCTGCAATAAAAGCTTGTACTAAAAATGATATTATTGGCAACTTATTTAACCTTTAATATGTTCTCACTACTGAGGTGAAAAGTTGTATGTGTCACACGAGAGTAAAGTTATTTTACATCTCGTGTTTTTGAGTGCCTCGCTACGCTCAAGATTCTAAGACTAGAATCTTTCGGTTTGTACACATTATTAAACATGAACGGGACTTAACCGCGTATATTAACTTTAAAATTTACCTCCGACGTTTCGAAGACGACGTTGTCCTCGTGGTCTCGGATTAAGACTGGCTGAAGTTCACATCAACATCTTCTAGCCGCGCGAGTTTTTAATAATTTAAGGTGGGTACTGAGACGGAATATAAGAGGAGAGCGTCCTGACGTGTCCAGGCAGCCGGCATTTCTGCCGTACGTGAAAGGAGTAACGGATAAAGTGGGTACTGTTCTCCAGAAGTACTCTATAAAAACTGTTTATACTCCGTTGTCCAAGATCGCAGGATATCTTAGGTCACCGAAGGACGTCATTCCGTTTCAGTCACCTGGCGTTTATAAGATCGACTGCAGTTGTGGTAGTTCTTACATTGGGCAAACCAAGCGCACCATAGCAGAAAGAGTCAAGGAACATATCGCAGCAGTCAGAAGTCGCCAGGTGAACAAGTCTGTTGTTGCGGAGCATTTACTAGACTCAGGACCAAACCACTGGATTGAGCTTCATAATCCTAAAATCCTTTCTACGGATCGTCGTTTTTATAGTAGAAAAGTTCGTGAAGCCATTGAAATAAAAAAACATTATAATTTCAATCGGGACGATGGTTTTAGGATCTCATCTTCATGGAATCCAGTCATTAGTAAATGCAGGCGTCAAATACCACAAGTTAAAAATTCCGATATCGTGAGTGTAGTGTGTCGACCGAGTGACATCCCTAGTGCGCAAAACGTTCAAGTTGATAAACAAAATCAAGTGCGGGTAGTTCGAAAAACTCGCGCGGCTAGAAGATGTTGATGTGAACTTCAGCCAGTCTTAATCCGAGACCACGAGGACAACGTCGTCTTCGAAACGTCGGAGGTAAATTTTAAAGTTAATATACGCGGTTAAGTCCCGTTCATGTTTAATAATAGAATCTTTCGCTTACTCGGGACTCAAAATAAACACTCGCAAGAAAAAACAACTTTCCTCTCTTGTTGCACAAATAACTATTTTAACTTCATCAACACATATATTTTTTAATAATGTGAAACAACGCACGAACCATAAAGCAATTAAACTCGTTAACATCACACAAGCGAAGGCGTGAACAGGCAAGAATAGCAAAATGACTGATCCATCATCCCCCGCCCTTAACATAAACAGCCAAATCCTTACTTAATTTCAGTCGCAGAATTCAATCAGAATGTAAAGCTTTGTACCCCTGCGAGTAATGTTATAATGCCTTACATTATCCCTCGGTATAATGTGCCCTTGGTGAAAGACAGCACAAGCGCCCACATCCCTCTGAGCGCCGCGCGGCATTGTTACTTCAATCATACGCTATTATACCTAACAACCGACACGGCGACAGAGAAACCTTTAATTATCAACAAAAAAACATCATTTCCGCATGCAAATAATTAGGGTTGGTTAATTTGAGTTGTAGAACAGTTACGTGATTTACAAGATATATCGTTAGAAATTAATGAAATAATTTTATTTATTAAATTAGGAAAGAGTTTGATTAATAGATTGTATTAAACAAATTATATGAAATTGAATATTCAGTATTTATTTTCAATGCGAAATAATCTTGTAGTAAGGAATTATTAGCAGCTGATATCATTTTGTTATTGTTTTTAAACAAATATCTAAAAATGGCATTTGTCAACCCATTATTATTAAGATCAAATTAATGTATTACTAAGTAAGCTTCAAATTGATTTTAATGCACTGAAGACAGTCATCGTAACCCTTTCAAACCACGTGGCCAACTCGGCCCTTGCGCGCATTTCATATTTACTTCCCATTCTATTCTACTACCTCCGTGCGAGGATTATATTCTGCCTCCGATGTTTTCGTATCCTATTATTTCACAGGGTGAAAATGGGCCACCCGCCACCTAACTCACTCCTGTGACACCCCTAACTTAGATGTGTGATGTACACATAAGAAATTCTGTAAATGTGTTGGTTCAATATGTGAGTGTGTTTGTTTCATCAACTGTAAACCACTGTCAACGACTCGTCAAAATAATATTGGCTTAACTCTGAATCCCGTAGAGTAGGAATGAGGAAACTTGATACACGCACGAATTTAATTACAACGGCGTTACCGTTATTAATGGATTAAAAATATATCAGCACATTGTTATTCGCAAATTTCTTACCTACTTTCATTGTGTGCCCGTGTAAGCTACCTGGCGTTTGTACTGTTTTTATAGGAATGTTGTTTGGCGATTACCTTTTTAAATAACTAGTTTGTTCAAAGAAAATTGGTCTGTATTCGAAAGTCGTCTGTAAGTGAATAGGCTGTTACTGAACCAGCGTGCTACAACCTCGTCCTCGTCGACACTTTACCATCAGGTGCAATTGAGGTCAAACGCTGGTCAGTCTTGTAAATATAAAAAAAGGATTAGTTGGAAAAAAAAATAATATATTGTAATGTGATTGTCATTTTTTTTTTCTCTTAATTATGAAAAGCTTATGACGGAATAATTCCACAAACTTAATGGAAACAGAAGCACAAAAACTCATCGCATATCAAAACAAGATGCGTACAGTTACAACGTACCATCAGCATGTAGAGATACTTGGAATGCGAGCAAAAACAAGGCTTTTTCACTTACGAGTGCGAGTGTTTCGAATTGCAAATTTAGGGAAAAAAAGCGAACAAACTACACTCAAAGTCGAATGCGGCAGCGCGCGATAAGCAAGTGCCGCTTATGCAAGATCACGAATGTAATTGCTCCCTTGTCTGGCACGACACTTCAAGCCCGAGAGGGATCCCAGCATCCCGACCCGCGGGAACAAGCGAGACAAAACAGAACTAAATCAACAAAGTCGTAAGCGACAAAAATGATTGATTGCTAGCCGTCTTGCGCTGAGCTCTATTTAATCACTTTATTCCCTTTTCTCCGTTTGTTGGGATAATTTTGTATTTGTGTAATTTGTATACGAAATGAGCCTCCCTGCGAGGCCGGGTTCATATCCGGTGCCTTCGGTGGCTTACGGGATCCGATTTTGATGTTATCACGTATTACGGTAACCTTTGTTATGATTTATGTTGCGAAGATTACGATGATAGACGTGAATTAAACGTGCTCATTGTTTGGTAAAGCAGTAAACAGCTAATTCGTTCATTATAGGTTAACAATCTGGACTAAAGTCAGATCGTAGTCAAGAATGCTCAATACTTCGATGTTGCGATTTCCTCACACTATTGAATTCTTTGATAATCCTGACACTATTGTTTTTTTTTTATAAGTAGGTACTACTGTAATCCTGTACATTTTAATCTCTTCGAGCTGAGACGACACTTCGCTGATCGACACTTGCATGACCATCAAGTTACCCGTAAACGAGTAGTAAAATTAACTATCATAAAATAATTTTCTTAAAACATACCTAATTCATTCTACTGTAGGTAAATGAATGGCAAAGTCAATAAAACAATCGTGATATTTTAAAACAAGGTAACTGACAAGCTGAATTTCTGATACTTAATATTTACATAATGTCAAGTCAATTCTAACCAGATGTTCGATTAGTTCTGCTAACTACGATCTCCTGTAAGATACTTGAGGTTCATGGAATTTTAGCATTATTGCACTGAAGCTAAGTAGCAATTATTAATTCGGGGATGGATGCAATTAAGCCTGCAAGATTTTCTTCGCTGGCAATACCTATCTGTTAGCCAGTTCTGAACATACGCCTCCCCGATATACCCCCAAAAAGAGCGGTTTCTAGCACACTCCAGCTACTAGCTGGCATCGTCCGGTAGAGGAGCACCCGCCTAGTTCGTGGATGTTTGACACTGCTCATTCCGATAAGGGCGATAAGTATCTTACCTGTAATTATAAAACAAAAAACTACATACCGCTCATATGTCCATTTTCGTAAGGCGAGTAGTCCCCGTTCTCGAGTCGATGCTTCTTGAAGGGGTGCGGCGGGAACTGCGTGGCCGCGAGTGACAAGCCCACGCCGGACGCGCGCTTCGGAGGTCGACCCGGCCTGGAGCTGCGGACATGGTAGCACGTTACTGCCGAAAGTAACTCTCCAAGAAACCATTTACTCTACAGCCCCTACTAATGGTTGGACCCGGTATACTTCTTGTTGCCTTTTTGAACGTAGCATTTTCTTTTATGACAGTAACTAAAATGTACATACATCTCATACAAGAACTGAGTGTAAGTTTTTAACGTAATTTTACGTCACGAACGCGTTTGCGTTTTCCATATAAATAACATTATCACTTACGCGTTCGTAAACGTTTTTTTACGTCAAAAGTACCTTACACTAGAAAAGTATTTGCTCCATTTATATTTTTTCTACAAAAGTATTTAATATAAACATATTTACAGAACAGTAAAATGCTTATTTCTATCTGGATTTGATACCTAGTTAGTATCTATTTTTATCGTTTATGCAAACGTAATTCGTGAAATATTCAAATGAACGTATTCAATAACATGTCAATTGCAGATTGAAATGAAAAATTTACCGTTATCATTAAACTCCAACAGTAAGAATTAAGATATACATATTCCTATTTTTGAGCTATACCTACACATACAGTCTACAGTCCATAATAATGTTATATATTGACCTATAAATAAACAAAAGAAATGTGTTAAAGAAAATACATCTATACCTAAAGAATTATTGCAGCTTGAAAGGTGTGTAACACACCTTTGCACCGCGTGTTTTGACAGAAATTACACTATAGGGTTAAAACAACATATATCTTCGTGTATCCCCTAGTGTGAACGTGCAAGTTTGTCAGATTACTTACAGTGTATTTTAATGTTACCCTAGCCGTAAAAAGTTTACGCAAAACGAAACGTAAGTTGGTTCGCTGATTCTACGCAGTTATTCGTAGAATTTATAAAATGAACAATAATTTCCAAGAAATAATACCTACATATTATTTTCCAACAACTGACTTAGTTCAATGATTTAGTTTTTATAAAATTTGTTTACAGTTTCCATATTACCCTAGGTCTCATTTTTTACGAGTCGATAAAATCAAATTCCTTAATCTGCCAGCACAATAAGAAGTGAAAATTAGTATAATTAATTTCAATTAAAACGCACTTGTAAAATTCTCCCATGTACTACCACTTATCTTATAAATCAAGCTTGCGCGTGAGGGTGCTCGTAGATTTATTTTTATTTATTTCACTCCCCTAAGATTTAATAGCTAAGATGTCCGCCGCAGTTTCCACAATTTCACGCTTATTGTTTTCCCATCCGTGATTTATGATCGTAATAGACAACAGTATATTCTTGGACGCAATAAAGTTTGTCACCTAAATCTTTGCGGTTAAGCCTATTGGCTAGCGAACAAAATTGTATTATGTTTTTTTTTATGACGTAGGAGGCAAACGAGCACACGAATCGCCGAACGGTAAGTGTCGAACCCCGCCTATAGTACTTGCAAAACCAGAATGGTTACAACTGCCCTTTGAGATGGAATTATTTTTTCTTGAAGATTCTAACGTCTGTCCGAAAATATCGTAGGTACTTTATACAGTTCAATCCATAGTTTTGATAAGCGAGTCACAGTTGAAAACTTGCAATCGTCTAATTGGTAAGGATGGAAATGTTGTCTGGCAGACCAATGGCGGAATGAGTGGCAGAGATAAACCATTCCTGTACCAATAATCTAACATTACAGGTCTTTTTGTCATCGACATAGAGAGAAAATGCAAATAAGCTGTGTATGTAATAGTTCACAACACCTAATAATATTACGATAGCTTTGAATAAATATATTAGTAAATGACCAGGTTACAGAAACCGAATTTACTATAATAAAAAGGAAAAAATGTGAGCACAAGATGAATTGCACGTAATCCGCACTACATTACAACTAGTATCATCACGTTCGGGTAAGTTTGGCAATTATCGGAGGGGCGATGCTGTTATCATAGTATCGCCTTACGCAGAAACTGACTCTCGCCTATTTATTTTTATGTCAGCAACCGTCATTATGAGACACTCCATTAGCTTGGATTGCGGTGCTCGTTTTCGGTTACGCTTTGGGGTGCGATTGTGGTGTTGCGACGATTTTTCCTACTGCAGTACTGAATTCGATAAAGGGTTACCAAGAGACTTATAACTAAAGAAACCTTTAAATTGTCTACTAAATATCATCTTTGTCTGTTCAAATTTTCAATAATTGCCCTATAAGTTTCCTAAATAACAATATATAACTTATCAATATTATTATACAGGTTTTGATTATTTTTTCATTTTACTTTACCGATTCTTTTTAGTATACACGATATACAACTTGCGTAGTATCTACCCCCTATTTAAGTTAAATAGGTATGAATCGGCGAATACACTCGCGCCTGCCCAGTAGCCAACAGTATGAACGCGGTTTTAGTGTGATCTGTACAGTCGGTAAAAAACAAAACCGCGATGAAATCGAATATTGAAAGTGTCGAGGGACAGAGATAAGGCGACACGCGCCGCTCCCCGCGGCACTTAGCTCGTAATCTGAATACCGCAAGCTCACTGCGATAAACTGCCATTAAGAAGCGTTCGATTTATTACTGAACGATTCTGCAACGATTTATTGACAGTGCGTATGCGCAAGCGTCTGTCTTTTAATGGTTTTCAGTTCTTAATATGACAAAGGGTGTCAAATACACCACTTACGATTATGCCAGTAAGTCGTTTCTAAAACATATGTAGAACAGTTGCTCCTTAATATTTATCTGTTTATATATGTCACGTAAGGCGTAAAGTATAACAAGGAAATTTACTAAGTAGTTATAATTTTTAACACAAAACACATGAGTAAATAAAGACTAAGTAATTCAAACGAATCAAACAAGGTTTAATATTAAATAGGTACCTAGTGCTGATCGATTCCCATAAAACAGAACATAAATCGCATTGTAAACTCCCAGCGGCCAACCCCACTGAAACTAACACCGAGGATGGCAGATAGTTTTTTGCTTTCTGTTATATTTGCCTGGCAATATTCATCACTCACCGCATGTCACTGATCAAATAGCAACCCCAAAACCGTCCCCAGATAGTTCTGTCAGATATATGTTTTGGTATCGTTCATAGTGACATTAAAAATAAGCTTCGGCTTACGAAAGAGTTTCAAAATCAATATTCTTTAGTTAAAAGGCGCCACGTGAAACGATTGGAAACATAAACAAAGTCAACACTGACTAGACTATGAATAGACTCTGTAGTCTTTGTTATTATATTTACTATTCTCAACTCTTAGTGTACGTGTTCACACTCACTCCCAATTACTGACACTAAATCATAACGTCCACGTGGTGTAAACATCCTTCCCCGTCTAAAGCTTTACAGAGTTAAAAAGTGAAAAGAACAAAAACAACGCGCTGACAGTCTATCGTAAGCTAATAGTCATAATCTGTATATTTTTTTCTTGTATACGTCCGATTATTTACACGTTACAACCCGTATGGGAATGTTTACATGTTAAATTAAACTCTTTTAAAACCGTTTGTTAGTCCAAAAATATCTTCGTCCATGGTTGTTAGTGTTAGGTGGAAAGTAGACCTTGTGACATACGTACAGATTTTAGTATCGTTTGAAAGTGTTTTCTGTAGGTACATTTGTTTCGGTTTCATTGATGGTGCTATATATTGCAGATTATATAGCTATATCTATTGAAGATTTGATTAATTATGATTTAGGCTCTACGCAAACATAGTTTAGCAGCAATGGTTGGCACAAACTGGACATTATAATTTTGAACCCAGTTATTTTACTCGTAAGATCCCCTGTCACATAGATTATTTCCTTTTCAAAAGTTCCTTGCCCTGCGGATGCGTATGAATATTAGACGAAACAACGAAGCTCTGTTTTAAAAATGGCTCAGGAATCGGTCGACACGGTAAAACAAACGGCCGTTATCTAATCTACGGTAAACTCAAGCGCAGTAGCAGTTTGTCTTGGGTTCAGTACAAACATGATAAATGAAATTCGTTTATAAAAACGCGTCCGTGTACTCTCTAACGAGTTCCGGTGGGAGCGCGATGTGTTCCTTCCTCGGATAGACATGATACCTATTTACCTTGAGAAGTACCTGAGGAAGAAGAGAGGACGTGTTATTGACTTCATTAGATTCATTACAATCACTAAAGTTTCAATCTTCCAATTGCTATGCTAATATGCATAACAGAAAAGTAATAAGTATAAAGATACGAAATAAGTAAGTTTTCTAATTGAAGCTGTAAATAGTCATAATTAAAAATAATGTTTTAATAAAATATCAGAAGAAAGCCTAATTGAAGCCAAAAATTAGAGGGCACATAGACAGTAACAATAAAAACTGAAAGCAAAGCCGCGTTTAATTGTGTCGTAAAAATAAAAATTAAATAAAAAACCCTTGGGGTGAAAAAGTTTAGCGAACATAATTCTGGGCACAATTATTTCATGTGCAGTTCGGGCAAGATGCTGCTGTCCCGGTGCTACCTGTCCCTCTGGACGGGGGGATTTAATTTTTATCTTTTCCGCAAAAGTTATTTTTAATATCTCCGTACAAATGAACACAGGGAAACTTCTGAACAATACATTCTTGTTTATTATTTTTGGGGCTACTACTGTTTTTTTTAAGCTTTTATATTTCTATTACAAATGATGAATAAGAAAAAGAGTTTTGGTTTTTAATCATCATTTAAATAAAGTTTCTGTTACTTAACTTTTAAGATGTTCGAATCCCGATAGTGATAAGGCCTAATGTATTATGTACATACCCTACATTTGGTTTACACTAGTACGAGTATGAGCGTTTAATGTGGCAAGTCACTGCTCCGACCAGGTAGCTACGTTTCAATTTCTCCGAGGCATTTTATTTACAAAACTAATTACGTTTGTCTGATAGGGTATTAAACAGCTCCCGGAGCTCCGCTTGATTCCATGACAGTTAATAAAGACATTCCGTCCGCATTACCGGACTGTTCCTACTGCGATCTGATAGTTTCATCATGAAATGTTATTATGGCTGTCAGCTATTTTTTATTTTAGTAATTAAAGTATCAATCGTATGTAACAAAGACTTATTTTTTAAACCAAATACATCAATAAAGTGCTGGCTATTCAGATTATAACTAGGCTAAGCAAAAAAACTGGCGATGTATATCTTTGTATGATTGCCAGTCCAATATATAACTAACAAATGACACATCATTTCTTTCTCGTCCGCTTTATTGGCATCGGCACGAATATCACAACCGCACGCCACGCGGTCCAAATAATTGAAATGTCCATTGATTTTATTTATGATTCCAGTGTTGCCAACACTATGAATCGTGCTGTTATTTTTTGTGGTAATCTGTTATTCATCAGGTGCACACATAATCAAAACTTTGTAAATCGAGCCGCTGAACGAACAAAACTGGGAATCGGTTTAGTTAGATTATTAAATGACATTCTTCATATATTTAAAAGAGAATTATTACTCTTGATAATATACCTTACCTTGCTTAGAATACGGATTGTTTGTGAAGTCGGCGGCGGTAACAAAATCTTAAATATTAATTGTAATAAGAGGCCGCGTCCCCGACATCCCTTTCTGTTAATGCTGTAGCAACCTAATCAGCCCTCAAGGGACAACCTCTTGTAATTAGCGACTGTTCATTTCTTAATTTCAATATTTAATTACAAAGGAAACTCGATAACTGCTCCGAATGGAAAAGAGACGTCATCTTCAGAAAGACTCAGGAATCCGTTTTGATTCCGCCAAGTAAGAATTACCCTTTTGATATAGGCTTCAGTATTGTTTCTTTGTACTCTATATCAAAGGATAAAAAACTTTTTAAATTAATAGATGTTTTTCATAAACGTACTTATTATACCATTTGTTGAATCTGACGTAGTTTTTGCGTTCAACTTAACTCATACAAAGTATGTAGTATCATATTTTAAATCATAAACGACTTTAGCAAATTCAATACGCCTTTTATATTTCTCGTTTTAGCAGACGAGACATCAATGTAACTTAATCGTGTTCGCTGAAGAGCCATCTTCGCTTCCCTTTTGTCCTTCCCTATTGTCAAACAGTAATAGCTCCCGACATATTATCATTTTATTTCATTTCTACCAAGCTTCTATGAAATTCCCTTTTTAAATATTATATGCCGACGGATTTCATTAAAGATGTTACTTTTGAATCATGCATAAAGCATTGTCAGTCTTCTAACATTATGTTTTAGTTATATATGCGTAAACATTATTATGACCGATTCTGCCCCACGCCTTGCGTTTGACGTGTTTTGTTTGCGTTTATAAAATCGCAAATGAATCGTTAATGATTTTCTCTTTGTGACAGTTTATTTTTCACACTCGTCGATGGTCAACATGGAATGCGTGCGTTTGGCATGTTTTGTTTGGAGCCGGTGGGTGTTGGTCCGGGCGCCATTCACGCCTGAGCCGGACAATTGTTCGCTGCCGTTGCACAAATTATACAATTTCTGGACGGGTGTCCGGTCTACTGTGACACGCCTTTACTATTAAAATTAAATTACAAATATACATGGAAAATAAAACTGCATAACACGTGGTTAAGCATTGACAGAAGTGCTTTTAAAACATATTAGGTATAACATACAAATAATTAATGTATTTATTAACTGGATTGACATTATTAGTTTAACTTTACGATTTTAATCCTAACTGTTATAACAAAGTACTTACTAATTAAAGTTATAGAGCTCGTTAAGCAGGTGGGCTGCAGTATTACGAGAGACGAAGGCCTCGTTTTACAATGCGCCATTGAACAGACAGAGGGTTATTACTAATAAATAATTAACTTTTTTCCCCGGCGCCTATAACATTGTTGTAAAATGTATTAAAACAAATTAAATTTTTAGGTCCATGTCGGATGCGACTCCTTTTTAGTTCTGGGCCCTTAATAGTTTTCTTTTGTATTGACACGGTTCATCAAGGATACACAAACTTTTGCTACCGTTGGAGTTGCAACGGTTTGTAGAATACATTTTTTTAGTAAAAGGTCTTTTGTATCTACTTATAACGGACCAAAAAAGTTAACGAGCTATCTGCATCGTCGATATTGTAACTTTACAAATTAATTTATTTCAATCTCCAGATCTAATTTTGTCAAGTCATATCTCATATGTGACTCTCATGCCATCAGCAGCTTTTAACAGCGAGCGTGCATCGAAAAAACTTAAGCGACTTTTTCGTTACCACCCATTACAAGGACACTTGAAAGATAGATGAAAGATTTTTAAACGATTTTTATATTTATAGAAATGTATGCATGCAGAAGATACATTATAGTTAAGGCAGTTTATTTACAGAGGTAACAATTTAGGTTAGACATAAATTTTTACGTTCGATAGTGTCGTGTTTAATTTCAGCTTATGTTCAATGAAAAATTTTATGAATGAAAACAAACAGGCGAAAGATTAGAAACAGAATAGTCCCGGACGTGTGATCGTTCAGTGTCGAACGAAAATAAACGTTATGATTAGTTAAACAGGTTATTAGAAAAACATCGGCGTCGACAGCCGGCCGGGAAACAAACAGCCAACCAAGGCACAGCTCATTCTAATAAAGTTTCACAAAGTTCGCCGTCAAGTGGTTTATTCAGTTCATATAAACTTTACATGGTACCTATCTATAATTTGCGAAAAGACAGATATTTTAAAGAACTTTAGCAAAGAATCGAAATAGTGAAACAAAAATATTCATTGAATAAACTGCTAGGAATTTCAGTAGGAAGAAAATGTATTGCATAAATCAATTCCATAATGCTTACAATATGAAGAAACGTGAAATATATTTCCAGATTCTTTTGTTTGATCAGACTTAAACATCTGGATGTTGAACAGAAGTTCATAATAAAATACGTTGAAAAAATATGTTAAGTCCTTTTGTATCGACCGCTTACACATCTACATCCAGATAGTCTTGATACTTTACATTAATTCAACTACGTTATCATTGTCAGGGGCTAAATAAGTGAAAAAAAAAACAAGGTTATTTATTTATCTTTTATATCTATGCCAATCAATTGGCGATGGCAATTAATGTTAAGTAGAAAATATGGAATAAGCGCTATGTGACTTGCAAAGGCACTAGGCTAATTGCATGTATTAATATTCAGCATAGAGAAATTACAATTAGTAGACATGAATAATGTGTACGTCCACGCCGGACTAAATGCCAGACGTCTCTTACTTTATACCGGTTTTGCTCATACACCGAGACAAACGCGCTTTTTTCTGCTCGGCTGTTTCGTCGTGTGTAGACTTGTAGAGTTATATATAGGTACCAGTTAATAATCTTGCATTTGCATTCATGTCATGAAATATTTTTAATTCTTCATTTATACCTTATTATGTAAACATCATGCGATTTCTCTTTAAAAAGTTAGTGCATTGGCAATAAACAAAGGTTATGTGAATGTATACCAAATCAAAAACATCCATTAACTTTATTGGTATTCGTAGATAGCAACGTGAATAATTTTATATTTAAACTGAGTTAAGCTGAGTGTGGGGCTCAGGGTGAGAAAGGACTAAATGTCACATTAAATGATACTGTATCGATATTAAATATCGCAAGTAAAGTAACAGAGCTGCACCTTTTTCCTAATTTTACACTTTTTGTGAAGAAACAATTTCGTCCTCAAAAATTATGGTCATCCTACAGCAAATTAACATAAATCCTCTTTGATTGTTATGATAGATTTTTTATGAAGAAAATAAATGTCAAAAGTATGTAACCAAACTTGTGATGTAGGTTGCTTCAAATTGGAGGTTGACTATGCATTTTGTAAATATTTTTTTTACCACTTCAAAAATAAGATTATAGCGCCATTTAGTTTATTAATTTCACTAAGACTGGTACGAAACAGTAGCTTAATATTAACCAAACTCGTGGAGTTAATCCTGCTCACATCTCCTGAATCATCCTGATAGTACAAGAAACTGTATATCCTTTCCGTTATAATATAGCATATATTATATATTTAATACTAAACCGCCGAAACCGCGTAGAACTAACGAAACTATCAAGATCTACGAGTCGAACGGTTGCAACCGAAACGTACGTACTTCAGACTAACTCGTTGAGATTTGTTTTGATAATACATCATAAAACTATTAAATATTAGAACGCTGAGTGAGACTAGCCGCGCTACTGTGTGATCCTCTTTGGCGTAAGTTAAAGATAAGTAGCGGAAAATAAAAACGCTAAGTGTAAATTGAGATGTCATTTTTTGATGAAATACAAAACTGTAATGACACCCAACAACAAAGTTCAGTTGATTACTTTCAACAGGCTGTAACTGTCAGACACTAAGAACTATGCCAGCAATGGAAACGGGTCATTTTGTATACCCATTTTAGGAAACATTAAATACATCTTCACATCTGTGACAACCTTGCACTTGACCTACTACTCTCGCAGAGGCTCGGGGCGCCGGAGCACCGACGCCGCGGGGGTAGGTGTCTCGTTTTAAATAAATGAAACGACGTTTTTTGTCTATCTTTTATTTGCATTAAGTTCGGTAAACTCTCTCTCTCTTACTAGCTCGACTCTCCGTTCCTACCTTGGGCTAAAACGCAAGACTGGTAGTGTTGTAATCAATTTGTTATTTCAGCGTTTAGGCTATGTTTGAACCTTGTTTTGTTTTCTCGGCATGTGGGAATCATTCTATTGTGTTCCACATCCGGGTTGTGATTGATTTAGTTAGTTATGAACTCTTGCGAAGATTTTCAAATAAAACATTTTACTTCCAATGTAACATACGACGAGTAAGTATATGTATAAATAAACGTTTTAAATGCATTTTTAATTACTCCTCAGATTACATACTAAGTACAGGATATATTTTAGCAAGCCGATTGAACTCAAAAGCAATATAATAGGTGTACCCATTACATTGCTTATCCAATAACAAAAAAACCATCTGTGTTAGCTGTTTTTTTACGAGACATAACATTAAATAGATCATCACACATCATAATGCCCAGTTCCGGGGGAACCACTTAACGTTAAAAATGACATTAATAACTTGTTAATAACCCACTTCCCCACTTTATAATTAGGTATCCCACTATCAGATCCCAAACTTCAAATTGGAATCTAACCGCGGCCATCTTTAATAGCCAGGGCTGTCACTTTGAGAAACAAGTTAATAGACCTAATCAATTTCCTCGACCTCTGTATGAATAAGAAAAAAAAACGTATTAAGCACACCGGTCACGCGAAGAGAGCTGTCAAAATGAACCTCTTACTTGCAGTTAACAGTTTTAAATGAAATCGAAATGGTTCGTCCTCTACGGATTTTACGGGTATTTGAATTAGCCGACCACCATGGAACATTGCATGCATAGTATAATTATTAGATGCTCATTGCTTAGCAATTTGCTCAAAAGATTTTATGATAAAATGCTAAATTACAAATTGTAAATTAAGTAGGTACAACTTCGTAGACAGACTCGCGGTCAAGTACTTTGATGTAAGGAACGCAATACTTGGAGTGCACGTATATGTCATATGTCATATTGGTTTAAACAGGACTATGGTCTAAAGTAACAACGGCTCGTGCTGTGGTCTGCGGTGACGACTCAACCGCGTGTCACTTGCGTAGGTTCTACGTATGTCTAGCAACCGGGCGCTTTTGTTGAAGTTCTGTCGCAGACATTTTCGTCAATTGCTATTACAATCAATCATAGTAGACTCTCGTTACACTTACACTTTTACCAATTTCTTATATTTTTTACTTTATTTTATTTAATGCCATTTTTGTACCGGACACTATTGATTGCTTTCATTATTCACAAATAATTTCCAAGCTTCCAGCTACAAATCAAAACGCACCCCTTTATTAAATCGACGGCACTAAGTCAACTAACGTAACGTAGGTAGATATAAAACTAACTGGGTAAAATGAATAAAGGCTCGTATAATTAACTTGCATAAATGTCCCTTACTGGTTTCAGGGTGGACTGGCGTCGTAGATAGACAAACATTGATGTATTTGCGGGTTTAAGGTACCTACTTATATTCAAGATAAATAGAAAATATAATAAGGTAAACAAACATGGCGGACTGACAACTGAATTTCTAAGTAATAAAAGCATTTGACACATGACAAAAATAATTATATAAATTCGTTTCCACTGAGTATAGGTATTGATCGCATATTTGAACTAAATAAGAATGTAAGTTACGAATGTTTATACAAATGACATTGAAGCTATGGTTGTTTTTTAAGTTTTTAATTGGGGAGCATGAAGGTAAGGGGTTTGTTTACATTTTTTCGTTTTCTATTGACCTCGACTATACCTAACCAAGATATAATAGAACTACTAGAGATCTGTTTAAAATATAGGAGAGAAATATATGATATTGCCTCATTGAGGTAATTTACTAAATTTTAAAACAAGGTACAGTAGTTACCTTATTATAACAGAAATGCTAATCACGATCAAGTTCCATAGGTAAGATACTTCATAACAGTCCGTCCGTCATTTGGCTGAAGTCCAAATACATTGGACAATTGAAACGTACGCGTGCTATTGCACCGCTGTCAGCCGTACGTTTGATGAAATAATAATCGAAGCACGACGTGCATTCAATTATCGCTGAAAATTGAGGCTCATTAAAATAATAAAACAGCCGGCGGCGGAATCAAATTGAATGATAACAAAAGCTTGTGTTAATTCGAGGCGACAGCGCGTGCTTTTAGTGTCCATTACTGCGTATAGTCGGCTAGATATTGTATAAATGGTGCCAACGAATTATCGTACATTAAGAGGGCAAATTATACCAATGACAAAGTGATAGGTATATACACAAAAAATATTATCACTTACATGGAATGATCTAGGGCAATTGCAGGCAATTACCTTCTAAATATGTGAAAAGTTGGTAAAAGAACAAACCTAAGAGTTCAACGAGTAACATTAAATAAAAAAATCAAAGTCACTTTTAACATCAATTTAATTATACTTTATGAATGCCATAGAAGTGCACAGGTCCCATAATTGACTTTGAGCCAATTGGTGCAATTTCACTCGGTAATT
The DNA here is from genome assembly GCA_022674325.2 of Grapholita molesta. Lineage (NCBI taxonomy): Eukaryota > Metazoa > Arthropoda > Insecta > Lepidoptera > Tortricidae > Grapholita > Grapholita molesta. The sequence goes on along the minus strand of CP053121.2, from coordinate 18,613,071 downwards.
ATTAGTCAATATCTAATAGTGGCATAAGGCCCGTCCACACGAACGGAAACCCCTGTTTGAACAATAATAGCGCCGGTGTGTCAGCTCCTCAATGCAACCCCAAATGCAATTGTGTACATTCGTGCGAGTATTGAGTTACAGTAATGCGATGGAAACATTTGCATGTACCGACACTCTGATAGTTTGCTACGGAGGTGTGGAGAGAGCTCCGTTCAGTTTCTAAAGCTGGAGGTCTCATATGCATAAGAGCCTTAAGGACTCGTGCGCCATTTTCATACAGCAGAGTGCTCCGGGCAAGGGAGATTTGCGTAAACATAAACAATCACAATGCATTGCTCCAGTTACAGACGGATTCTCTCCGCCTCTTGAGGCGTGTCCTAGTCAGGAACTAGCTCGCCTCAGGCTTCTGCCCTACCAGGTATTAAATAAAATAATACTTAAACAAGATACCAATACGATGGACTAAGTAACCTGCGTATATATTTATAATCCCTACTCAAAAAAGTTTTGACTCCTCTTAACTTTCAACTTATTTACGGTTAAAAATAACAAATCCTTGATATGAAAGTGACATTTATATGAAAGTTACAAATGTGAGTTACAAATTTTATAAATATAATTTGTCATAAATGATATTGCGTTACCTATTGTGATTAGCCTTATGTCGTCGAGATTTGTGCTAACTGTTATATTTATGATTTTTGGTAAGCTAAGTTGGCACTTTAAAACTAAATGGTGCGAAGTCTTTCTCCTCATTAGCGTCGGCCATTGGCTAACTTTCACTATCAATATTATTAAATACGAGCAATTGACAATTGCCGGCCGCCCCACGCCTCCCCTGTTTGGTGACCACTTGGCGTCAGTGTGGCCATCCCGCAAATTGCTCTTTCCCAACAATATTGTCAATAAAACTCATCTGATTCGCAGTTAAACAAGCGAACGACATAATTAATTTATGCGTTGTAATATGGCGCAAACGTTGGCTTTATCCTGTGTAAATTATTAATAGTGCTGGGGTAAAAATTAAGCTTAAACCGAATGGGTAGTTCGGCCGTTATGACCGTTTTATGTTTACGTGTGGAGATCAATTTAGGGCTATATAGTCGCGGGTGAGGCAACCTCGTGGTGATAGAACAGTAATTATCAGAACAAAAACAATTAATTTGAAGATCAATTACAAATCGTATCAGTGTCATTCATCAATATAATATTTCATAGGATATCCGAAGTGCAAGTTATTATACTATACTATACATAGGTATAACTTTTGGTCAGTTGTTTGCTTTTAGCTTTAGTAATATTTCTATGTAATTAGGTATCATATTCTTTGTATAATTTAGGTGTATCTACAATAAAATATTATAACTGGAAAAGTATATGATGTGCCTGTCCCTTTAATGTTGTAGGTATCCTCGAAAATAATCTGTGCTAATGATGTCCTAATTTTGTTATGAATACCACTTAATAGATGATACATTTTCCGTTCGGCACGCTTAAAAGCGAATTGATCCCCTGCGACTTCCCACTGATGTTGTCTTAAGAGAAAGCGATTACACAAATCTGAAGAAGCTATTAATCCGGCTCGCTGCCCCCGAATGGCATCCCGGTTTGTTTAATAAAATCGCGAATTTACATATCAAAACCTACAAAGGGGCATAATTGGACCCGATGACTTAGAAAACGTAGTGGGTGAGCCCGCCCGCCACCCCGACAACAAACAAAGGAATTATACCCGCCTCAAGAAACTTTTAGCAATGGAAAGCGTCTTAACAAACAAACGCGTGTGTATCTAATGAAATTCCTATGGTTGCATAACATACCCGTGTGAGCGCAAAGCGTTATTAGCGAAATTATTTCGCGGGGTAAAATCTTTGAAGGCGTGTGCTCTCTCGGAAAAGTTGTTAAGAAAATGGGTTGAGATCTTTTCGGGATTTCATTAGTTTGTAACTATGCGGTATGCTGCTAGGCATCTAATTTATTGAGTAGGCGTAGCCGAGGGAACGAATGGGCAGCAAGCATTCGAAGACGGCACAGAACTGCCGAATCACGCCGCTTTGACTCGCCGCCGCGACACGATTCGTTAAGAGACAAATGTTTGGATTCAATCCAACAATTTTTTCGGCTCATAATTAGTGACGGTCTATTTACGCGTTTGATCTGTGACTGTACGGTAGCCGAGGTTTTTCAAGTAATTAAATTCTGTTGTTAATTATAAACTACTTAAGCTAAACGATTTCGTAGGGAGCAGTTAAATTCGCTACAATGAATTTGCAAGTTTAGCCGTCATAGTGGCGTCATATTCATGACGTTGCTTTTCCAATGTTATGTAGCTTACCTAGGCAATTTAAGTAATTTCTACTTTGCTGTCTATTGTTCAATTTTTATTTTGTTTAATTACCGTATGCTAACGTACTGCAAGTTTACTATATTTTGATACACAGTAATTTATATCTTCCATTATCTATCTATAACATAAACTGGCATCCGCATAACTATTCGAACAATAGCTCCATATAAATAATCCAAAAGAACCATTAGTTACCAAACCAAATTATTTTAAGATTAAAAACAAAATTGGTATTAATTATTTTTTATAGTATGACAGTTAATACCACAGCACCAATGAACCAATAAATGGAATGTGACCGAAAAAATACTCAGTTCTGCCTTTTTCTAGCTGAAGTGTTCGAACCCTTTAAATTGTAAGCATACCGAATCGCTTAGTGACGCGGTTAAGGTCTCCTCTGCGATGGGAAACTGGTGCAAAATATAAACATTACCTAAGAACCAATATTGTAATCAATACATTAATTAGCATAGAACCATTTGTATATATTTCATAACGTCATATAATGGCTAATAAACTTAAATAGATTTCAATTAATATAAGATAAGGCAAGCGTGAAGAAGCGTTTCACCCGTCGCGAGGAGAGTTGATTCTCGGCTGCCATCAATCGAGTAGTATCGATTCCGACGCGTCGCGATGAATTATCGAATCTATTAGCTCGCGAGATTACTGGATTCCATGGCTTTACTACGATGTAGTAACGTTTAGACATGTTTGTTACAATAAAGCAAAATATACATATATATTAATATTTCTAATTATTATTGTAAGTTTTTCTTAAGTAGGTACATCTATTCATTCATATACATATATATGTATATATATGTATATGAATGAATAAACAAAGTGAAAAAAAAACACAAGCAACATGAGTATGCTACAAAACACGTAACTACTACTAAAAATAGTAAAGAAACAATACAGATTTTTAGCTTTTACAGTTGAAATGGGTAGGTTACTTACCTACCTACCTACCTACACTGTTTTACATATTTTTTTTATTTAAAATTTGTAACTTTCAATGTCCATGTTATGCACTAATATTCCTAACCCGAAAATTGGAGCGGAGCCTGGTCTGCTCCTTGCTAGGTCTACGCGAAGGCGGCCGGGGCAGACGATTTGTACTAATTATAACGCGCGAATAACGCGCGATACGATTAGCTTTCCACTCGCGACGCGCAACTCTCGCGTAAATAAATAAGACTAATTTATTACAACAAAGGAAAAATGTATCACTCGGGTAGTAAAAAGAAACTAGTATTAAAGTCTCTTCGATCGCACTTCCCAGTTTGCAAATACTTCCTAATGCCTATGAAAACTTCTCTGTTTTCCAATTGTGACTTAAAAAAATTCACTCCTTTTTCGTAATCTATTGCGAATGAAGATCTTATATTTTTTGGAGAAAACCAAAGAATTATAAAACAATAGGTTAGGTTACGCGAAAAATGATTGCAAAACGGCTGGAAAGTTTTAATCAAACTACAATACGAAACCACTGAACAAGTAACGCATTTAATCAATTACCACCAGAACCACCACGAACTCGCCACCTCCGCAATCAAACCACCATTTACATGAAGTAACGTCATGCTTGCACATGCACGTATTGCACGTGTAGGAAACCCGACACGTCGTGGGACAAAAGCACAAGTGTCGACGCATAAGATGCCCCCATGTCCTGTGCCCATTCACGGGCACAATGGATAAGCGCTTTTTTTAATTTTGGAAGAAACAATAAATAGAGTGCACTCGCGGTAAGTGTTCCGAGTGCGTGCTCCGCACTCTCCGCAGTAAACATTGAATACCAAACCATATGGTATTAGGCTATAAACAAACCAATATAGGCTTAACAAAGCCTTATATTGAATAGATTCTCTTCCTAACTAATGCCAGTCAGAGTTGAGTAACGGTAGATGTAGATGCATATGCATAACACACGTCATGACATCACACATGACAATACTTATAGAAATGTTCTAAAACTGCTGACTGTTATATCTACGAAATGTATTGAGTAAAAATTTCTGAGTAACAAAACACAGAAACAAACTTTAGTTTTATTTCATAATTTTTCAAACAAGATTCAATAGAAAAAGGCGCATCAGTATCAGATAAAACCTAAACATGTTTAAGAACAATGCCTCTAAGAAGTAAATTGAAATATTCGAAAACTTCCCTCATAAGAAACCTTTCAAACCCAATTAATGTCGATATTACGAACCCCTAAAGAGTTGGAAACACGAAATGGAATTACGCATTCCCCTAAAAGTCGCCATTAGAATTAGAGCCACAATTTATTCCGCACTGGGGCCCAATATTTCCGGATTTCCGGGATCACTGTTCTGGTTTACAACTGCCGACTGAACGGCCACTTACTTGTTTGCAAAGGGAGTTTCAGTTTTGTACCATTATTTTAATACATTATTAGAAATATTACATCATTTGTGAAACGTACATTCAGAAAGTTTCTAAATGAATAAGAGAAACAGCCTATTAAAAAAAATATAGTAAAAATTTAAACGTACTTTTTATTGTAGGTGCAATAGAACCGTAAGAAATGTAAGCTTGATATTTAGATTACTTACTACAAAATATCGACACTCCTAAAAATAAGTCATACAAAGTTGTAAAGCGATCCTAAACGGCAGTGGGGACATGCAAACACATTAATTTATGGGCACCATCATCGCAAACTTTTTAAGCCGTAACCGTCTTGAGTAACTTTTACATTAAGGCCCGCGCCCGAACGCCAATTAGATCTATTCCATTTACTTCTGTTACGCGTACACCTCACCGTTTGCTGCGCTACGCTTTACACCAGTTCGACCTATTATGATAATAGTTTCTCTATTGGTTTTATTTTGTAATTACACGAGAAATACAAAAGAAAAAACTTTCCTACCCGACTACTTAACAACGTCGGAAACAACTTTATTTATAACGAAACTCCTGCAGTTATCTAGTGCCAGCGGATGCACCGGCACCGATACTCTTCAGAAACGGTTGTATAAAAATGAGCAAAGCTTCATTTACCCAACAATGTAATCATCGGCCCAATAAACATTTCAAAACAAGCTGGCTGTCAAATAAATCCAGCAAATATTTTAATGGCTCCGTACATTTTCTCTGTTTATTGGCATTATAAAAGCGTTCGCGTAAAACCTGAACCAACCCTTGCTGGACAAAGTCTCAGGCCGAACTATAAAATAAATCTAGCAAGTTATCGTCCACAATAAACAGTCGCCGCGGAAGGCTATCGCCAATTCCCACGCAAAGTTGCTGTTAATAAAAGCAACAAAATTATATATTCAAGAGTTAGGAGGTGGTGGTATGGCAGTTAGGGCTTTCTACGTGGTCCGGGTTACAATGCAAATTGCTATAGAGGGGTGCGCCGATGCCCTCTAACTGTGCGACTCGCAAAGATGGCCGCCATAATGGCGAAATGAAATTATTAAGCATTGTCTTGTGAAATCGGCCGCAGTCGACACCTGAGTCTCCTACCCGCGCACTTAGCGTGGATATTCCCAGCCGAGACTCGAGGGTCGCTAAGCCTCCGTCTTGCATCTTATTAAAAATACAGCTAAAACTGTTTCCAACCACCTCGCCCACAAAACGTGAGAAGATCAGTGGATTCAAATAAAATAAAGTAAGATACAGATGGACCAGGCAATTTGATAAAAGTATTTATATAAGGTAAACGTATGAGGCCCGACAGTGTTCCTATATGTCATCTTGAATCTGATATCATTCGTAATAAAGGCGTCATTTATTGGTGAGCACTAGTACATTTACCATAATTTAAGTTTAACTAACGATCACGTGAACGTTTTCGACTGAAAGCCGATTATGAATAGACATATCCCGGAGTCACGCCGGCTCTCATCCCTGTAGGATCCATCTAATTCCAACGCGAAGACATTACCCACTCGCAGCCCCTTGAAAGCTTTGTATTAAAATTTAAATCTACTTCGCAAAGTGTGTTTTATACACGTGCTCCTGCAATTTTGATCGTTCATAAAGCCTCAAAACAGCTTCTATTATTACACTACCTTTGCGGTATTGGGTGTTACACAGCTCCCCGTTCCCGATGGTAACTCGACGAAGTCTCCCATGAATACGGTATGCATAACGTTAATATATTATAGATGCTTTAATTACTCGTTTGTGGTACAGTTGCGGTTGCTCAGTTAATGTTTCTGTTCGTTACACATTTAAATGCATTTGTGCGTATTTATGAACTAATAAACTACGTAACACAAGTTGACTGTTTTACATTATTGCCCTCGAGCAAAGGCAGCGTTAATAACTTATTAACTAAAAAAAAAAACTTTCCTATGAACAACAGTTTCTGTAAAAATTGGTTTTGTAGTTTTTAAACAATAAAATTACACATTTTAATTTTAAATGAATGTGTAGAATAGAACTTTAATAGAAACGCTAAATCGCTTTTAGTAACAAAGCCAACGTCCCTATATTTATAGGGCAAATAAAATTCTTCTTTAATCCAACGCATGCCCACTCCGTGTTTTAATTTCATACAAAAAATGGCTACGAGGCGGTGATCAATCAAAACTCCCGTTTCTTTTTTTCTATACTTCATTGCAATACACTTTCGCCTCTCTGTAACCGCTATAAACTGCCTTTATTTTGTTTGCAAAAAGGAAATGGATACGTTTTAAATTAAATTAGGGGACCGCAAACACGACCGTATCAGCAATTCAAACTCACTTGAATTTCGGAAGTAGTGAAAACGAACTATAATAACCCTCCGAATGTATAGGTTACTAAGCATATATAATTAGATTTAATAGAAATATTCAAAGAAAACGTATTTTATCCAGTAGACGCAAGCAGTGTAACGTTCCCGGGACGAACACAAGACTTTGTTAGAGTTGAACAAGTATTTTCACGATGAACCAGCATTTCGTGATCTCGAGTAACAACTGGACCAACTACGCCTGTTAGGAAAGCGATCCACATCAACTCCGACTCGCCTATGTGAGCCCAGCGATTGTATTGACACCCCCAGAGCAGTGAAGATACAGATAGAAGTGGCATCATTAGAAAATAAAATATTCAATATATTGTCTTACTGAAAATACAAACACGACGACCGATCTGGCCTAGTGGGTATAGTGACCCTTCCTATTAAATTAAAATTAAAATTAAACACTATAAGGTTTTCATTTTATCTTTTTGTATAGGAGTGTTCGAAATTGACTGTATGTGAATTATGTATTTACTACAACTGTTTACATAAGCCTAACGTAGAATATAATAATTGGTAATTCTGTATTGTCGCGTTCGTGGCTCTACATCTCAATCGCACGGACGGCACCGACAACCCTTGGAGTCGTGTGTAAATAAACACTCTTTGCCTTCGTGATCATTCGGCCCCGGTCGGCCCCGTTCGCCTGGGTACGGATTACATGTGTTTTATTCAGATGTGCTAATTGCCACTCCGATGTTTTCATGACGGTAACAGTCTTGAACTTTTATAATAATAGTTCGTATAATGCCTATAAAGTATTACATAAATATTTTATAGCTGACGGTGAGAAATAAGGGTGGGAGTTAACTGATACATAAATACCATCATCATCATAGCCGAACGGCGTTCACTGCAGGACAAAGGCCTACTCCAAAGCGAACCACTTTGACCCATTTTGCGCCACCCGCATCGAGAAAATAGTTACTCCCACACTTGTACTAAGGTTGTGTAGATGTCTTGGTGTCTTTTTATGCTGTTACTTTGTGTAATACTGTCGCCTTCAGAAATTAGCTGTGTCGTAATCTATTTGCAATTATATTCAATTGCCATAATCCCATTTGAAGATCGTAGAAAAGATAAAGTTCATCAGTATAAAGTAAAAAAATCTACGCCAAAGGTAAATCACGATCAGTCTGTATGGCTCGTGCTGATTATTTTTATTAAAGGAAAGATTAATCTAGAAACACACTCAGACCGTTTGGGTCGACTCTATCATTATTATATTTTACCCACACAGGAACAAAAATGATATATGATGAAAGGCTGCCTATCTGTTATGCATGCACACTATGCATTTTTTTATATATACTCGTATATAAATATCGCAAAAACATTCTTATGACTACATGAAGTGAGCTAATCAGAAGAGCAAGTTGCAATAGTTAGACAAAAAGACATCACAAAGGAGTGTTGCAATGAATTTTGTAACTTTCAATTATGTATTTTGAATCACAAATACTTTTAAATTAATTAAACAAAGAATGGGTTCACTTGCATATACACAGGGTACGACTGAAGCCACTAATATCAAAATGGCTTAGACAACGCTCGTCTAAGCGTTCAAGATTAGCCCCATATTTGTCGTACTTATACATACAACGAACAAATATCAAGACCGCTCAGTTCCCGAGATTAGCTCCGGCTCATATTTGCCTTACGAATGGCTCCTTATTCAGACGGCGGTACGGAGACGAACGGGTCGGGCACTCTCCTCAAATACATCTCAACGAAAAGTTTTCATTCTCAGTGAATGACTACAGCGGGGACTAAATCGAAAAAACTACGAGATAAAATCCAACGCACATGGAAGAACGCGTCTGACTGATAATTTCATGTTGAAGTACTTCTAATCTCCAAATCTTTTAATGTCACATGGTTATACAATAGCATATGAAAGAAATGGTCGTTTTTTTCCTCTTAAAAGATAAGATTACGTAAACTTCAGTTTGCTATGTGTACGAAATCCGATTAAAAAACACGCAACGGTGGTTTTAAAGAGCCCTCGAGGCGCAACACTCCCACACTTGTACAAAGGTCGTGGAGATGTTTCGGCGTTTTTTTTGCTGTTCCTTTGTGTAATACTGTCGCCTTCAGAAATTAGCTGTCTCGTAATCCATTTGTAATTGCATTCAATCGCTATAATCCCTTTTGAAGATCGTAGAAAAGATAAAGTTTATCAATTAACTACCTACAACTCAAACCTAACAATGCCCAAATGTTTTAAACATTACAAGATAAAAAGCCAACGTGTACATTCTGCATTGCATTCAATTTTATTGATTACTTACTTCCAATAGACTATTAAAGTTAAAAAAAAAAAAAATTAATAACATGCCCATGGCTCAAAAAATTTCCCCAGACAACTTAAAGTAATAAAGTAGTAATTTTCCACAAAGTTCGGAAGCGACTGTAACACGTACTGAACAAACAAAGAAACACATTACAAAGCCATAAACCGGGCAACAAAGGCGCCGACGAGCTCGTGTTGAAACTGATCCATCATGTCGCCTTTTGAAATACAAAAAACTCGTACGCTCCACACAACAGATGTTTTTGTAAAAAACCCACCCCTCGACCCCTCACCTTATCTCACTATCCTAACAGTCTAAATGCTAATAATGCATTTTTTTAATTAATTTAGTCGTACCTATGATAAATTGCGACTAAGGATTAATTATGTTATAAATATTCCTGATTAACCTAAAAAGCTCATTCTTACTGCAATATATTTTGACAGGTGTTTGAATTTAAACCTCCGATAACTTATTGGGATAGAATGATATTTGTATACCAATCATGGGATATTGCAATAAAACATATTAATGACATCATCGAGTTTTTAATTAAAGTCTTAAGATGCGTGAATTGGTAAAGTGAAGTGAGTACAACACTAATAAGTTTGTCACTAGTGCGTTAAATTGTATTTTCCTGATAGTTGTGTTAGATTTCCACGATAGGTTTATCATTAAGTTGTTAATATTAACGAAACACAGCCAATATCAGAAAGCAAACACAATATCGACCAATAAAGAGAGCACATATCAACATGCGAAATTCCTATTAGATTTCAAACAAATGAATGCGATAAACCAACCGTTATTGGAGTTGCTTATCTATGTAATTAGAAAGAAACTAATCTGTTACCATTTGTGTTTATAATGGGAACCTGCGAGTGCCACACACTCGCGCCCGATAACGGTGTGCCAGATATCTAGTTACTAGTAATACATTTTATTAATAGCTAGGAATTAACATGTAACAAGTGAGTTCTACCTAACCACACAATAACTTAAGAATTAATCTGCAAAAATATTTATGTTTCTCTTTGATTCAAGAAAATATGTCTTATGCTTGTAAAGTTAGTTGTTACATCAACTATGTTATATGCTAGTGAAGATAAATGTAGATAAGGACGACTTTCATGCCTAAGAAACTCAATACTAATGAATAGTTAAAAAATAATAATAAGTTGGCAGTTAGTTAATGCAAATTGAAAAACTAATAACTTTGCCCTTCGACGAATACAATGTCAAAACAAGTTTGCGATTATACAATATTCAAAATATTACAACAAATTACTGCGTCTGACATAAAATCCAGTACTAAGTCAAATAATTGTAAGTCACCTTCTTGCAGTAGATCATCTACATGTCATACTTGAATCAAGATAAATTTTAAAGTTAATTCTTAAAAGTGACGCTGTGAAATATAAAAATTACCAAGAATATTAGAGCATTGTAAAGTGATATAGGTTCACGGGGGATTGGGGGTAATGAGCGCAGTCGTTAACAAAGACATTTCAAAAATTACGCACCGCGGAATTGGGCACTCTCCGCCCGCCGCGGATTCGTCATAAGGGAGCGCATCAAATATTCAATTTTAAAACAGCCGCTAAGAGCGAAACGTCATCGCGAACTCCACGCCAGCTGAGACTTGACGATTTAGAAATTTTGCTACAGATGGGACACGCACTTTACCGACCCGAGAATGAGATAACCAACAAATTGCATTAGCAAAAGTGAAACATAAAAACGAACAGGAAAAATATCATCCTAAAAGCCAAATTGCTACTGGTAATCGTTTAGAGTGTGTAAGTGACAACATGGAATGCCGTGTCCCTTAAAATTATTCTGTCAAGAACAAGAAAATGGCAAAGAGAGTAGGAAAAATTTCATTAGCGCCAATCAAATTGACGAGGTCCGAAATGAAGCTCGCGAGAGAGTCATAATCACGGAGTTCAGAAGGCACCCCCTCGACGTGAGGTCTTATTAAAGGAATAATATTTACAAAACGAGACGCCTCAGAAATCCCCAAATTAAGATCTCGCTGAAACCCGCCCAACTTCCACAAAGTGGAATCATTAAATTAAAAATGTAAACTTTTCTCTTAGCAAGGTAATGGGCATCCCGATGTAGATAAATAGATGGAATAGCTGCAAAAAGGAGCATTTTCCTGTTCATTAAATTTTTCCTTCGCTTTTTTATTTCGACCCCTGGTGCTAATTTTGTTGGAATTCACGCCCCTCGTCCCCACCCGCTGGGGCTCAATCACAGAAATTTTATATCCGGAATTAAATAAGTACCCGACAGCATTACGAACAAAATTTAATATGAGCTTATTTTTTCCCGGGGTTTCTTAATTAATCAGATACTCCGTTCTTATTTCCTTTGACCAGCTGATTTATGTACCGTTATTTTTCTCTTCTGTATTAAGCCAACTTCCATCTTAATTGCATCTGATCTCCTTCCCATAATACTGCCGAGAATTGGTCCTGAAGATGTCAGGAATTCAATCAAGAAGCGAAATATTCTCATCAGTGCGAACTTATTCCAGAGGGTGGTTTATGTTGGTAACTCGATTGTCTTCATAGATTCAGCGGTAGATACTCTCTTAAGGAAACGTCAGTGAGCTCGGTAGCAAATGCAATTATATCTACTAATATGCCGTCTGCGACCACCCGCCACCGCACGCTAGCGATGCCACCCTTTAACTGTTTTGAGGGGATCACTCTAAACTCAGTTATCGTGCTCTTGCACCTGAGTTTACATCATGATTTAGTTCTCTGGTGGCAAAAACAGATGCAACACGACTTCACAAAAGTTTAGAACAATTCGAGCCAAAGGGAAACAAAGTTGAATGTCAAATACATACGTCAAAGTCTTGGGTTCTGAGAAAATATTAATTTAATATTCAACATCTCATTCGCCAGACGATATCGAATGCTCTCATAAGATATTGATTGGTACAAATAAGGAAATCGAATTATTCAATGTCCGCCCCTCATTTGTTTCCAGCTCCCCTACAGCAGAGATGGAGAAATTCTTTCGAGTTTTCGATTACTTGTCTAATTAATTTTATAGATTCATTTGTCTCAAGCGCTTTGAATGATCTGCAAACGCCGTGGGCCAGTTGCCATACGAAAATTGTTTAAACAGTGGCATGTTTGCACAGTGTGCACAGGCGAAGATTCGTCTGAATAATCAGATTATAGGTGAACTTCGCACTTGAAGACGTGTCATAAGAGGTAGCGGGGGAGGGATGAGGAGTAGTTAGGGTATGCCGAGAGGGAAAGTTCATACGTTCCTCATCACGGGCAAGCGCGCAAGTGGGTGAGTGCGGTGAGCGCCCAGCGCAACGCACCGGCCAGCATGACATAATTGGCGAGAGGCCTCATTAAACACAAGGATTCTCACATGGTGCACACGTTAGCACCTTCCATGGGGGCTCAGGTATTCCTGTTTGTAGCTTTGACACGGTTCTGTGATTTTACTATTTACAGCTTCAGACGGCTCGTGCAAAGTAATGGAATCTAATAATATCCATTCAAATCAAATTAATAAATGTATTGTGGTGCTATTAGTTTTAACACCTTAATTGTAATACTCTATAATATATAAATTTGTTATACAATACTCCACAGAATAAACAGCACGGCTGCTATCTATAATAGAAAATAAAAAATTAACCGCGTCGAGCACAATTAATTTCAAACTTACTTTTTTCTATGTTAATAATCATAATTTCGGTACATGTTCTCTTCTGAGTACCGATGTCTTTATGCATTGCTACATGTATATGTGGTTTATTAGATGTAATAATAGCCTAAAATGATTCGGCAAAACACATTGATTAATGTGTAAGGCGTGCGGGGGCGACAGGCCGCGAGATCAAAAGACGATTGGCAACGAGAGGTTGTGACCACACCCATCGTGGCACTGTGACAAACAAAATGGAAACGAATATTATATTATGCCGTATCACAATAGTAAATATCATATTAATTTAAGGCTATTAAACCTCTAAAGACACCTAATGCAGTCCAAACAAAGCTACTCGATGGTTCATTAATTTAATGTTAATATACCCACATTTAGAAAAATCAACTGCGTCTGGTTGGACTGGAACTAGTGACTCTGGGATACTTGCCCATCGCTCTACCAACTGAGCTACAGAGCCTCAACAGATGGCTGGGAGTTTCTCCATCATAGGTATACATATTATTTGCTAAGAATATGGTTAGCAGGCATTTCTCCTTAATGTAAAAAATATAATACTTATGAGTATAATATATGAAAAAAAAAATAACACATTGTAACATACGATGTTCAGTGAAGAATACAAAATTTTCAAAGGATTCAAAAGTTCCTATGTGACAGACAATAAAATTGGCTCGTTAAGGGGACAATTTGCGCATAAGAGGACAAACGCAGGGAGAGGCACCTCGGTGATTCCGGGCCAGACAAGCAGCTATCTCGCACTCAAGCGATATGTCTTAAATGTCTATCACACTTTCGTTGAAGTAAACAAAGGTGTTTTTAATTACATGCCATTTTTAAAAGGATTAAATGAAAGGAATATGGCAAACAACAATTACACAGTTCATAATTTAAATAAGTTATTATAATAATTTAGAACATCGTCTGCCAACAAACTACACTGTGGTTTGGCAGGAGTTCGGAATGATCAAAATGCATTTACTACATACAACTTAAAAATATTTATCTAACAAGGTACACGAAAAATTTAAAACGTTCGCACAGTGTTTTAATTGCACGCCACATTTAATTTGACATATTCACCCGAAGGTGTGAAGTCAGAGGTTTGAAAATAGGTGCCATGTCAGAACCACTGGAGTTGGGGTGTCGGGCCGACCCTTTAGGAAATCATTTCCATTCCGTTTTCCGAACTGAAAATTGCCCACGGACGGTCAAAGGGTTAACGATTTAGTGTTTATTTGAATCAGGCCTTTGTTAGTTTAAAAGGCGTCAGAATGTAAACGGATCCTTTGTTGCGATTGCCGTTTGTTTTGCACGAGCGTCTGATGTTTAGAAGGTTATAAGTTTACTTCATTGTGGGTGTTATTTATTCGCAAAGGGTTAACCGGAATTTCATTTGATGAAACAGTACACTTGATAGGGACTAGGTAGTTGGTACATATTTTTGGACTTGAGCTGTTTGATCACCTTAATAGGTAGGTTAGGTACTTGTAATACATACCGTATCAAGGTCTGACAAAGGCACACACGATTCGAACACTGAGGCGCTACCACCAAAAACGACATTTGTGAATTTCGGACGATTTTCTCCGTCACTCTCATGACGTCTTAATTGGGGTAAATGAGAGAGATGCCCGAAATTTGCGAACATCGACGCTCGCGGTACCGGGCCAGTAGGTATCACTAGGTACATAGTGGGCAACAGAATGTAACTTGCAGCTAATTATTAGTGAGAGCATTATTTATCACACATTTAGATAATGATAAAAGTTGATTGAAGCATCTAACATCCCTAATAAAAATAAATAATATTAATACATCATCTGATTTAATCCCAACGCATTTCTATCATTATCTTAATGCCCGATGCGCTACTGTTCGGGTATTAAATGAGAGAAGAATTTGAGATGACATAAATCTTTGAATTCCATTACGTTAGATTAAAATTTCGGGGCCACTTCCTTCACGGATTAAACCTAGCTATATCATACAAAACATAATATAAAATAATAAACCGGAGCGCAGCATCAATTATTGACCAATTTTATTAAGTAAGTTTAATGATATCTAGGTATACCTATAGTCGGGATATATTTATATTTAACAACGACTGATACCTTTTTCATGATCTTTGATTTGGCTTTGTAGTCGCCCCGTATAGCAATAGAAACAAATTATAGGTAGGTAATAGACGTCACTGTTAGTGGGCTAACGGTTAAAACAATAAAGTCAATATAAATGTAAATTTCAATATTTATACAGATTCATATGTATTCTGTCACTACCATTATGACACTGCAAAACTATTTCAAAATTAGTGATACTCAATGCAAAAAAGTTAACAAGGACAGATAAAAACGCAAGAACCAAACCGCTGTTGGGTTCCCTTTTATACGGACCACAGCAGGCTCCGGGCTGAATGAGGGCACGCAGTGGGGAGTCCACGGTAGCTTCTCGTGTCTTTTTGTACAACCGACGTTTTATCAAACACGGTAATGGCCGCTTTATGAGCCCAACAAAAGAAGCGTGCCAACGGAGGCGTTAAATCCTTTACGATTTGATGCTGATTACGCATTTGTCATCAGCCTGTGGCCGGGTATTCCTATTGCAGGATTTGGAGGTAACCATGCGCATATTCTGTTTGTAGTTCGTATATGAATAGTTTAAAACTACTTACCGCGTTTTTTTTTGCTACGTGGTACAATTCAAACTAATTATTATATTGTCTTTGCTTTGTCACATAAGAAGTATAAGTAGGTACTTGTGACAAGATTCAACAACTTTGTTAAAGAAAGATTACACTTTTAAACATACAGAATGCTGGAAGAGAATACTCGTGTACCTACCAATTCATCTTCCCTTTTTAAATGAAGATCGGTCGGAATTATTATACTTAATGTACCTTACTGCAAACATATCTACAAAGAAGCTAAAGGAAGAACGCCCACAAAGCTCGGTAGACGTGAAAAATAAATACAGTCATGCTTAAGAATACAAATAGGCTAATGTGTAACAATCGAACTACAAAATATAACTGATACTTTGTAAATTTATCTGTTATTTAGTCGAGATTTTCTCTTATCTTTTAAATAATAGAGTGTAACCTGGACCCAAAACACCAACAACAATTAACGTAGATTAATAATTTCAAGTAAAATAATCACATCAACAGGGATGAACACAAAGGGGGGAATATCAATGTACAATGTACCGTACAAATGCATGGAAGCATTTCAGTCGTTTAAGTTTGAAAAGTTAAAGATCACTAGCACAAGTAATTGACCTACCTGGCATTAAGTTCTAATGGAATGAAGTTAGCAAAAATAAATCTATTAACATAAAATGAAAAACATCGATAAGCACGTTTTTTAGAAAATAAAATGGAATTGAATAAATCCTGCGTTGCGGGTGTCGTGGTCTTCCAGGCTACCCCCTTAGCCTGAGCGACCGGCGAGCGGCCGAGTCCGCTCGAGCGTTACCGAATCCGGCCGAACGAAACCGAACATACCTGTCGGGCGCTTTCATTGACAGGCACCTGAAATGAAGAAAAAAATCGATCCAATTCGTTGAAAATTTTTAAATTTTTTAAATTTTGACTGTCTACTCACTGAACGGTCGGTATAAACACAGATAAATTTACATGCAATTTTTCTATCAGAAAACCTGCCAACGCAATTTAGGACATATGCATGCACTGTATTTAAAATTAACACGTCCAATCTGAATGAGTTCAGCTTAGGTTTACTACGATCAAACTGTAACAGATAACTTGTTGACATATCGTGCCGGGATCGATCAAGAAAAAAATTATTCACTTTATGAGGGGACATAACGCAACAAAAAACGAAACATAAAATTAAAAGTAAACATGCCAAAAAGAATAAACAATAATAGGCAAAAACAGTTAAAACAACATTGCAAGATGCATTAGGACAGTTGTTAAAATATGGGGTAGCGTCGAGCGGCTTGACTCCGGACAGTGATATTGTTCGCTCGCACGCGATCTTGCGCACCCGCAATTATACGTAACGTTAGTATGTATGTGTAGGTACCCACTACATAGTCCGAAATCCAATGTATCAGTCAACGTTAGGATTATAAATGAGGTTCAGTACGAACCTCATTCATAAATATGAAATATATCCTCCGACGTATCGAGAACGACGGTCCTCATGGCCCAGAAGAAAGATTGACTAAAGTTGACATTAAGATCTTCTAGAGACGCAAGTTTGTAAAACTATCTGCACTTGAACTTGAATATTGCACACACAAGGGATGTCACTCGGTCGATAACTCGATACACTAGGTAAGCACCTAACATTACACTAACGATATCGACATTTTGAACTTGTGGTATTTGTTGACTTGGAATTAGTAAAAGTTTTTAACTAGCGTGGGTACACTTAACTAGATATCATTTTAAGAATTGATCAATAAAAATTGATTACTATAGAGCCATTACTGTAGCTATAGCTCCTAAAGGTTAGCCCCTCCCAATGGACAAATTTATTAAATTATTACCGAATGAGATCACGCAAACGGAATCGTAAAATTAAAGGAAATCCATTCTGTTAAATTGGAAGCAATCCACTAATTCCTTGGTATATTGACGGAAGAAGGCTTACCTACTTCTAAAGGACATGACTGCTCTATTACGCCCTTATATACCTATGTACATGAAAGTTATGAAACTTATAAAAATACTAATATCTGACGGTTAAAGAAAACTTAAAATGGCTTAAGTAGTAAGTGTTAGAGTTAAATGTTTTTAAGTAGATACCTTTACCTATGGGTAGGCGAGTGAAGAGTAATCAAATGATCGCTTAATAAAGGCATCAAAATCCTGAAAAGAAATAGAACTAAACGGAACAAAAGTAGCAAACAATAAAGAGTGAGCAATAAATGAAGTAGTCCGGTGTAGCGGTTCAGACAATACATATCGCTTCGCGTGTGAAAAGCAGCTGATGACTATCGTTTTGTGCTATTTTGACACAAATATTTTCTCGTCGATATTGTAATCGCGGCACTTACCGTAGCTGCACACACGTAAAATCAAAAGTCACTACTCGAACCTATCTATCAATATTAGAACACAAAAAAAATGCAAGTCAGTTAATAATCCCGAATCAGCAATCAACAATAGAAATAGTCACAGTCACTTTTTTAATAATGGCAACTCGATATTTTTTTCTTTTTTATTGCCACCCTTGGTACGTTTGACATTTGAACCGTCTGATGACTCGGCCGCCATGATTGATCGTCGCGACCCACTAAATGAGTGCAATTTAGCGTCCATTTTTCCAACTTCAATATAACATACGTTTAATAACAAACAATAAAAATATTTTACACTAAAGGGCAATTAAAACGGATCACTTTCTATAGAAATTTTGTAAGGTCTATTGATTTGATCTTAGCCTCAAGCGACACTGCGAAGTCCAGATAGGATATCAGACTTAGTCTGATATTTTATATTAAGTAACTTTAATCTATTAAATCATAAAGTAGCCCCGCCATAAGAGCCATGTTTACTTATTTCTAAAGCCTATATATAGCACACAACTACTATCTATGTAAAATAAGTACAATGTAGCGTGAAGGTTAAATGTAACTGGAAATTTAGAATAATAATATTTAAAAATTGTACTTTAACTTGATTGTTGTTTCGTTAGTTTTATTACGTGTAGATTTTGTTGTAGATTTTGTTACTTTGGTTGCTATTAAATATTATGACGCTAACTTACATCTAGAATAGATATTATTTGTATGTCTCTTCCGTACACGGAACAATGGTGTTCCGGACATTTGGGAGGCGTGCGCGGAGCCAGATCGAGCCAACGCGCAGAGGCCCTTTCGACAATTTAATGAAATGTAAGGGGTACACTAAGCGGATGTTGTCCCTGTCCGTATCATGGGACGCGCACAGAGACAGCACCCGCCATGGTGTAAAGACTATTGAGTTATAATGGAATCTAGAATGTACTAGGCTATTGGGTGGAAAGGATGGACTAGCTACTGGGCTATTGGATAAAAAACCGGACATCTCCCTAATAAAATGGTATTCAATTTTATTTCCGGCAGACGGTGACTCGCCCTGTGCGAGATGGGCCCCCACAAAAAGCGACATCTAAGATGGCTCAAGGGCAACACCGGTGCATGGGGCTAAGGGTAGAGAGGTGTCACTGGACTTTAAACATATTATTTGCATTGTTATGTTTAGCAAGCTTATTATATATTATATTATAAACTATTTTGGCACATAAACATATCAACTACACACCCATTACTTTTCATGAGTTGAATGAATCAATCGACCATACTAGAGAACACTAGCTGTACCTAATAGTGATCCAGTTGTCATTTGTTTCTTAGGGCACCTTAAAAAGCAAATTCCTATAACCAAATAAAATTCATATTAGGCATTAACATACAAATTAACTTGAACTGTGACTGGTATTCATTTGTCAGTTCTCAGTGTCATTCGGATCCCACAGTAAGATTACAAGTCCATTCCGTTCCAAAATGATGTTACGCCTCATCGGTTTAGAGTTTACATTTCTAAAGTCTTCTTGGCACAAATTGTACTCAATAACTAGAAAAACGGATCGAAAGCTGTACCTTAATTTGAGTCTTATGGCCAATATTTTAAAGTTTATAATCGGTTACTTTACGGGTACTACAGATAAAAATGAATGTTGCGTACAATTTATCATCGAAGCAAGTATCCGCCCAAACCGTAACGGATCACTAGTAAATAAATTGACCACAGTCGTACCGGACCATTTCTTTTGAGGTGGCGTCTGGAGTTACTTAAATATTAATTTGTGTTCTCCTCTGAGGTTTATTGTTTTGGATGATTCATCAAAACATCATTCATGAGTAGGTTAATTTTGTTCTTGCGTCACCATTATCATTCGCCTGTTGCCTATTTTTTTTTTTAGATGTATGTTTAGCAAATACATGTCTTAGCCTCTTGTCATATATGTCTTTTCTAAGCAAGTTATGCAGGATGAGAATTAAATCATTGAGAAAAGTATGTTGTTCTTACTCCAAACAAGTAGCAATTAAATTCGCTAAAAACATTTAATTTTGTTTACAATTTAATTTGTCACTTATTTTACGTTCAAAGTGATATTTAAAAAAGATTTATACTTAAGATGTAATATGAAGTAAATTTCATATCTTACTGAGATAGATGTTTCTTTTTATAATGACATTTGCGATTCAAAAAGGAATTACAGTGTACTCATTTAAATTAAATAATCAGCCGTTGTAAAATTTTAACATCATCGTCCAAAATTAAAATAAATCACAAAAACATTAGTAAAAAAATTGTTTTGTTTTAGTGAGAGTCGGGGCGTTCAATTGCTACTTGTTTATGGAGTTCGAAAGGCACACTACTTTTCACGGTTTAAATTTCACCCTGTATACTTCGCTGAATTTATTCATTTACTTAACTATTTAAAAATATATGAATGTTTGTTAATAGAGCATCAATTGATTGATCCGTGAGTAGGTGTCTATATAAACATCCCAGACACGGCACACAATGAAAATGAGGAACATAATAAATTAGGTTTGACAGGGCAGAATTAGATTGATACGTTCTAGGCTAAACATTCAATTGGATCGACGCCGGGATGTGGGGGTCTAACAGCCTATTTACTATGAGGTTATCTTGCAGTGCATATTAAATAAAATTCTCGTTTATATTATATATACATATAGCAATACATACAATTATAAGCGTGCATATTAACGGTTATATTATATCATTAAATACTAAAATGTTATTTAAGTTGATATAAATAAAATCACATAAATAAATAAAACAAATAAATTACGAGTAACTAAGTAACAAGAACGTCGTATTTTAATTGTAATAACATCGGAATCATAATTTCCAATTCTCAGTTTAAGGGCGAGGAATTTCATAGCTCTCAATTAAAACGTAGAAATAATTATTTGGGAGCATCCACCCCACTTGTAAATCAAATTAATAATGTAAATACGAGTAGCTGTCCCTACTCCAGACGCTCAACCTCTTTATTAGATGTTCTAAGATGATTTCGTAAAATTCTAATAAAAATTAATACAAACACAAGCATGCTTGGGATTTCTTAAAATTGCGTTCAGTTTATCAATGTGACTATTAAACAGATTAAAAAAAGCATCCGCAACCCTTTAGGCGCACCTGCCCCTACAAACTTTTGACACCAAGCTTTTTTGAGAAAAATAATAGCACATTTATCCTCCGGAGGGCATTAATTTCCCTTCATCCGCGATTCAGCCAGAAACAGCGCAATTAGTACGTTACCTCTAACTTGAGGCCGCCGAAAAGGACGGGCACACTAAAAGCTTCATCGATTGTGAAACATATCGAGCTTCGAAATCTATATTCTGTTACAAACAAATAAAATACATTTTTAAAGAAGTTCGCAACCTAGTGTTTATGATAAGCAATGAGTCCTGTTTTGTAGGTTCCTAGGTAGGTACAGGTCGAGTCATAAGAGTTGGCGTGAGTTTTGTACTCAACTGTCGAGTTTTGTATAGACATACGACGTTAACTCTCGTTAATCGACCTGTACATACTAGACGACAATATAAATATATAATAGATACGTAAAGTATTTATATACTTAAAAACATAGATGACGCCCAATACCGAGGAAACAATATTCGAGATAAACACAAATAAATGTCCTGGCTATTTAACTGTTACTATGTTCCATAATTATAATTTTAGTGCGTGAAAACTTCAACACCTTAGGGCGGAATATAACACACACAATTAACCAACTGACGCGAAACGAATACGGAAAATTATTACTCCTAGGATAAGTGACGTCTAACATTTATTAAGGTTATAAAATGATCTGTTTATAGCTAAAATTAATTGGACTGCCTATTCCCTTCAATATAATTAGCATAGTGATGTCATTGTGTTAAATACCGGAAAATTTAAAGAACAATAAAAAATATAGAGCAGCATGTCGTTATGCTATTATGGTATTTACTATGTTAATAGTTGAAGGTTCGCGCAAACGCATGTATCTTTGCTAACTATAGTGTAGCAGATGCGTGGTCGCCGCAAATTGCGACGTAATTTAATAATGTCAGTGGGTATGGAAACGGTGACCAATTTCAGAGAAAAAAGTCTTTGACGTAAACTTGCCGACATTAAAGTCAACGATTAATTATTCATTCATATCAGAAAAATGGAGCATGTTACGGAAATTGTAATTATTATAAGCGGCGCTTTTGTGTCTACAGTAATTATTGTAAACATTTAAGATTGCTCAGTAAAAATATGTAATACGCTTAAGCTCTTTGCTTCGCTTTTTCTCACTTTCGTTATTTACGAGAATATTTGTGACATTACGTCGGCGTTAGTTGCTTCGGTAGAAATAAGATAACATCAGCATTAAACGTTAGAATACTTATATAAAGCAATGTATTATTTATAGTACGACTATTATGATTATGAAAATAAAAAATTTCATAATCCCTTCTAGTCTCTAGGCTCGTTGAGTTTACTGCAGAATAATTTTCTTAGGTCAGAGGTATAAGTGTAGAACCGGTGGTAGCTTTTCTTCTTTTCTTTGTTCATAAGAGCATTGTAATTAGCCTAAATTAAAAACCAGCTCTTTAATATACCACCAATCCTTAAATATTTTTGTCCCAATTTTGTTAATTGTCGTCTTAAATCCGACCGCGATATTAATCAGCGATGAACCACTGTTTATAGCAGAGCACGCACTGTGAACTCGGCCTTTGGTAACCTTTCCCCTTCCTGGGCCTGCGTAGGACACCATCCTTTACGTTATACAAGACAAGAATTATTATTTCTGAATCGTTTAAGTCGTTGTTCAGTGTTTGTAATCCTGTGCATAGATTAAAATGTTTTTGCAAAGCCAATTAAAAGATTCTAACTTTTTCTTTAATGATTAATTGACACAAACGCTTTAATATTTACCCAAATTAGATGAGCTATTTAGAGAAGAGATCTAATGCTTTACAATATTAATCCGAATTATCGCACGGTAATTCATTAATTTTGTGATTCTTTGAACTAGAGTTAATTTCTCGAAATTAACTATAAATTTTAACTTACTATTTTTGAGATAGGAAATAAATGTAGCTGCCAATTATACTAGTGTAAAATGTTATTCAATATATCCTAATATTATTATGTGTCACTTCAATGTTGTAAATCTCAAAACAGTAAACGAAACGAGTAAGTGAAGTACGGTTACTTCACTTACTCTAAGAACCTTTTACAGCAACGTAACTCTAATTATATTAATCTATTGTGTATAAAAAAGTGATACCTATACCTACCAGGTAGTTTCTTTGGATGTACCAAACAACGTGTCGAATTTAAGGGAAATCAAAAAACACGGTGTATATAAACACCTACAGAAATACAGATTACCAGCGAATGTCAGCCGCTCTTTAACTGCACTCAGTCACTTGTTCCTTCATTACATTCATTACGTATGCAGGTAACCCATTGCAAATGAAATGTAATAAATTCTCGTCAATTGCTATTATATTTCTTATGACATACTAATGGAACAAAGGTGAATATTTTATAGCAGACGTTCAATGGTAATGACGATTTCTAACCACGACTAACATACCTATTTAATGTTAGGTGTAGAGTTTAACTATTCTAGCAAATACGATTTAGTTATTAATTATAAAACAATATGTATACATATTCTATTGGTTAATTTCACGTACAATAATATTTATGCAAAACGAATTAAACACATATGCTTGCATTACCATTTGATATTGTATCGTAACCCTTAAAGTAGTACCTATATATTTATTTGAAAGCAAGTTTATCTCTCAACGCAGCTTCAATTCTATTGTAGAATAAAATTAATATTAGAATAATTCAACAATGTAAATAACTGTACTAAAGTGCATGTTGCTTCAAAATGCAACTGAAGGTAAAAAGAGGGTACAGAAGCGATTAGCTCGCGGCACCGACTCGGCGGTCACGATTTACTTCACATCGGAACTTAATTGATTTTGCAGCTACAAACTCACTATTTCAAATAAAATACACCCCAATATTAATAGTAATAGAGTTGCGAATTCAATTAAAACTAACGTTGATGCTTCAATTGTATGTTGGTATACATAATTCTCGATGTGAAGTCTTAACTGTTTAGAGAGATGCTAGTCTCGAGTACCTGTTCGGGAAGTTGTAGAACCTGTAGGCTCAATCCGCTGGTGCCGTTGGTTTGTGTATTGATTATAAACGTGATTATATTAAATATGGACCTATATTAATAACCCTAAAGTTAATCATCATATTTTTGCATCCCCTAATACTGTTTGTCATACTAATAAATATTAATAACATTTTCCCTGATCATGTTTCACCTAATATTTGGAAGAGGACTATTTACACTGATATGTTATTTCCTTAATGTTACTTGCTGATTAATATTAATAATTGTGTTTTGTCAAATGTTACTTTATCAAGTATCATTTAATCAAATGTATCGTTTGGGATAAGGTAGGTTATCTTCCAACTTCCAATGACATAGTGTGTTTGTCAAGTAATTTATATATATTTTTTATTTTTTTAATAACACTTTACCCAAATCCCTCTAATGTATTTTGCTTAAGCAGTTATTATATATTTTGTAACTTTAAAACAAGTGAAATGACCTATATTTAATATGATGAATTTATGTACATACGTACACATCGCATTAAAATTATATTTTATTTTTCTTCTGAAGGTAAATTATATGAACTATATCAAAGTAATAAACTAAATTCCAATATTAGGAACAGTTGGTAATGGAATTTTCATTCTTTGTCATAGTGCAAAATCGGCGGAGAGTTAACTTAGCAAATAATGCCACTATATAATTAGTTAATATCAATTAAACATAGTAAGCTGGTATTCAAGTGAGGTAAAAACTAACAAATATTTGACCGTTACTGAGCGGTTGAACACTTTAAGTAGATAATTACCACCGCTATAAAACAGAGTTACATTGTTCAAAACCTGCGCTGATATCAAAGTTATGCTCCCTTCGCATATCAGTAGGTAATAAGTGAAGCTCATAAGTAAGTACATCTTTCACACGGATTATCTTCAAGAAAGTGGTTAAAAAGACTGTTACGATTACAGAAATATTACATATCTAAATGATAATAATAAAAAAAAATATAAGCGTACCTCTTACATTTCAAAAAAATGTCGAAAGGGCCTCTGCATTTTGACTTCGGTTCTGCTTACTTACGCCTCCCAAATGTCCGGAACACTAGTGTGTAGTGCACGGAAAAGACACAAATATCATAGGACAATCTTACGCAAGACGCTAAAGAAACAAATGAAAGCTATTAGATGATACTAGACGAATATATGTATAAAAATAGTTGTAGATAAGTACTTAAATATACAAAACATATCCATAACTGGTAAACAGGTATTCGTGTTAAACAAACAAATCAATGCCCTTGCTGCTTCGTAGCATAGACAGGTCACTACCAAATAGGCTAGGAGGCCGAGAAAATAATGAGTAATCGAGGCTCACTTTGCGAATATGATGGTACCGTAAAACGGGGTGACTAGGGACAAAACTAAAATTCAAAACTCGATAAACTGTTATTTTTACATTTTATACAAACCTAATTGTATTAATAAGTGTTCCTGTCATTTGTATTTTTTTTTTTAAAGATTTAAGGTAGTTCCATTTCAACACTTTAAAGATAAACACGGCATAGTAGGACATCCCACCTCACCCCGTAGTTGGGGTGACGTGGGATTTCATACAATGATGATTTGGGGAAATTGTTGGATTGATAGTTTTGGATTATAAATAATATTATAGGTCCATTTGTAATAAAAATATATTATTTAGATAGCAGTAGCCTATAAAAAGAGCGCTGGTAGCCTATCGGTAAGAACGTGCAACTTGCAATCCGGAGATCGCAAGTTCAAACCCCGGAACTTACCAATAAGTTTTTCGGCACCTATGTACGAAATATCATTTGATATTTACCAGTCGCTTTTCGGTGAAGGAAAACATGGTGAGGAAACCAGACTAATCCCAATAAGGCCTAGTTTACCCTCTGGGTTGGAAGGTCAGTCAGTCGCTTTCGTGTGCTAGTGCCTAAGCTACGCCAAATCCTGGGATTAGTTGCCAAGCGGGCCCCAGGCTTACACGAGCCGTGGCAAATGCCGGGACAACGCGAGGAAGATGAGATGAGTAGCCTATAAAAACCTCCTCACCACTCTGTCATACTATAGTGTGTTATACTTATAGTTTTAGACATTGATGTCTCAACGCGAAGATGTAATGGAACTTACTGTGGCAAATATTAGTTTACTAACCTATTTTTAATACCAGTTTAGAAGAAGACAACAAGGCATATAAAATATTGCAATCAGTGTGAAACTCTTTGCGTTTCTTATTATCTCTTTTTATAGAATTGGCACAGTTACATTTAAATAAAATTGCTGCAAGATTGTTGCCACGTTGCGTGCAGCAGGAATAAGCGAATAAGTGTGCAAAGTTATTAAGTAATTGTATGAGGATTGGCCTGTCCGTCGCTCGGTTTATATCGTTCTGGCACTTGTATCCGGAGCGCATGCATCATTCCGATATCATTAAGACATCAAAACACTGCGAAGGGGAAACACACCTTACTTTGTTTAAGGAATTCATATGATTTAAGTAAACGGTTCTGTTCCCCTGCTACGTTTGCTGGTAAGAAATGTGGAATTTTGTTAGTTTATTTATTACTCTATTACGCCACACGCTACCTCTATTACTAGATAACTTCTATGTTATATATGTTTTTTGAATATGTAATGCATTATCAATCCATTTGTAACATTATAATTAGTCAATAAGTTTAATCACTTTTAATCACGGAAATTATTCATAACATTAAATTTTCCAACGTAATCCATCGTCCGTGGTTATTAAACAATCGATGTACCTATCTACCTAACTAATTTAAAATTGCATGAGCGTAACAACTCTGCTTAGAAATACGACTCAATTAATGAGGAACAATAATTAGAGATCATAACTGAAAGACTGAAACTATTCTTACCATTTCAATGTACAGCAAGTAGCAGGAAACTTGCAGCTAAAAAACATTAATGAAACATTTGGTTACACAAATCCACCAAGTCCTACAATAAACTCAATACGACTTCTGTTGTAGATACTAGAGGCTGATTTATATAATAGATACTTAAATACAAAAACTATCCCTGATAAACACACAAGCATGCCTTTGCCCGGGTTCAAACTCAGGAATTAGAATGAAATTGCACTCTACGTTTCTTAACTTGCAATATTATTGTCACATACTAAGTGCCAACAGAATGTAATCCATTGAGAATACTCCATTCGTGACACGCCACCTCTAACGACCGGCTCAAATTATCTAGCTGCAGGTTACTAATGATCATAAAGATACTTGTGCCAGCGATATTCGCGATAAATAGTTCATCGCACCGGGCAGCCGTGTGTAGCGTCTCATTCGCAAGGCGATTGACACGACTCGGCCAGTTACGAAACTCAATAATTAGAACTGCTGGAAAGAAAAAATAGCTGAGAATTCCGATTGTCAGATAAAGCGGCACGATTGTCTGGATTGCATATTGAAAAAAACATGCAAGAGAGATAAGGAGTTACACGCCTGAGCGGGTCGGAGGCATCGTGGCGAGCACTGGCTAATTGCATTTCCTACTGTGTTACTACACTGGTGCATAACGAGCTGGCGCAGGCATTAAGCTATGAAAACTAATTATTTAATAAGCAATAAATACGTAATTGTTAAATTAACACTTCACAACACGAATCTTACAGTCAATAGATTTTTTATTTCATTTTTTAATTTGATAAGTTAAAGATTACAATTTAAACAAGGCTTTATTTATCTACACTCTCTTGTTAGATTGATTTGGTTTTTATAAAGTTCTTACTGGTCTGGGTTTACATAGTTATACTATGTTAACACTAAAATAAACAGTATTAATACTTTCACGGAACAAAAATGAGATATAGATAATCAGAGCTGGCATTTCAATTGCTATTATGTATGTAAGATTCAGACAAAGGATTAGTAAGAATAAAGAATGAGAAATAGGAAAAAAATAGTATAATTTTTCCTATTTGTCCCCTTAGTAACTTTTGCTGCAGATTGTACAGTCAACCAATTAGATTTATAGGTCACTTCGTTCCTTATCACAATGGAAGTCTATATGAAAGATGCAAAATATCTCTCATTAACGTCTCTGTGACAAGGTTCGAAGTGGCCTAGAAATCAAATTGAAACCCCACAAACAAACAATACTGTCACCACAGGTACTACTGACCATTTAACTGTAAACTTTAAATAATCACTTACAAATTTTAACTGTTCCAAAGTCTAAGTTCCGCTTTCTGTTGATCGTAACTAATTAACCAAATTGAATTTAGACGCCTAATTTGTGCTACGTAGCAGCGTAACCGTGCTTTCACTATAGGTTTATAATATAATCGAATAAAAAAAATATTTAAACTTTCGTGAGACCATAGTACAAAAATTAACGATTAACACGGTTCTACTCACGTTTATTTGAAAATTAAATTAAATAAAAAAACCAACAAAAAATAAAAAGTAACATTTAAGAAGTTAAAGATGACCTTGAAACAGCTAAACCCAGTTTAATAACTTAATGTTTAAGAACACTAAGAGACCAAAAATGCGTTAAAATTGGTCTAACCGTTTATGAGATACGGTACCAACAGACACACATAACGATCAAACTTATAACACCCCTCTTTTTGCGTTGGGGGTTAAAAGTACATATATTATGGAGCTGGTGATACAATACAAATACATACTTTATTTAAGATTCCAATGAAAATTGCATTATGTTAATCAATTATTATTACTTCTTATAGGTTATTCAGCATTGACCAAATACTTCTTTAAGTACCGTTAAACTGGGTTTACTTTGAATCACGGGATAAAATTGGTCACCATTTTTTTTTACTAGAAATGGTTGGTTTTTTAACGAGAGTATGAGAGTTTGGTAATGTGGGTTGCATGCTTAACATAAATATTACATTACTAACACTGTTAAAAGCACATTTTTTATAGTTCAAAAATGGATGACCAATCTTACCCCGTGATTCAAAGTAACCCCAGTTTACTGCTGACCATCATGCCTATATAGTAAATTATAGAAATAAAAAACAAATGTTTATTTTTTATCAAATAATTATAACGAACAATGAAACATTAACTAGTGTAGTAACTAAGTCAACATAAGCTGCGATGACATCACTGCGCTTGGACCACACTAATGTTGATTTACATTCAGCCGTGGTCTGAGCCCGCAGGCTCCGTCTTGGCAGACAACCCGACTCCCATACTATCTTGACTTACGGAAGTTGTATTACCATATCAAACTATTTCAACAGCAAACACGCTGTAAAACCTTGTCGCACTCCCTTCTCGAGTGCATCACACTAAGATTACGCTTTACACGAGTTTAGTTTAAAACGATACCCATATTACATTTAATCTGGGCCGCTTAGTGTGAAAGTATGAATGAAGTCATTTGTTCAAACAATTGTAACCATGTTTCGTTTTCCAGCAGACAAGTTGAGTATTTGTAATAAGATAGGAGGTGATAAAAGATACAAATTAGGTTATTTTGTTGGCAATAATGATCACGTCATCGCTTATTAGTTATACGTTTTAATTGAGCAGCATTTGTATTTATTTCAGGCTGATTTCGTTTTGGAACTATTTAATATGCATGTTTGGTTTTGATTTTAATACAACGATTAATCTCGTTTAACATTTGCGTTGAGAACGTTTTAAGTGAATTATTGCTTTTATAAATACATGTTGTACCTAGAGAATTCGATAGCTAGAAGAGTATTAAAAATGGGCTGAAAACTAAAAGTCGACCGTAAGGCGAAAAATATAATGACAACTGAATAGAATTTATACAAAAACAGGATTCAAAATAAAGATATAGACAAAACAGTAAAACAGTATAAAACCTCGTCGACACATGTATATATAAAATATATTACCTTATTGCGTTATTATGATACGTTTGTTCAGTCTAAAGCTATTCTTACACTTTTACATCTTACATCATAATAATAAACTGTATCCCCATCCATATACACTTCAAGATATTAGTGTCGTCACAGCCTGCAATGTGCGGTCCTTTTGTCTCCTGGCAATAGTTACGACAGCCTATTCATAAATTTTCCCTATAGATGATAAGCTCGGATACGGCCACCGGGAACGCAGGATGCAACCGTAATCTTGTTTGTCGACAACTGCGGAGCATTCTGTACCCTAATTACTGAACGTACTACTTACATTAGCTTTTGTTCTTGAATTTTGTAACGCACGTAATATAAGTTAACCAAAGCACCAAAAAAGTTAAGTTTATAAAGGGAATAACAGAAGTTTTTCAACATGAAATAGTTCTATTAGTCTTAGCTCTAGACATAAGTAATTTTACATACGCCACTACTCATATAATAAAGCAACACGCGGGTCATTAAAGCAGATTTGTCTTATTGATAAGATCAAATAAATCAAATATTTCTACAGTAATTTTAACTGTTTGTTGACTAATTTAGCAATACCGTTCTCGTTGGTTAAGGTCAAAACTTTGCGCCCCTGAATTCATTTTTGGAATAAAAAGATTCACCCACAGTAAATCAGAACAACAAAACATTCGCTTCTCATTTTTCCAATTAAAATTCCTATATGTGCATTGTTGGCAACATACCTATAGGCTTAATTGGAAATGTGAGATACGAATGTTGCATTGTTATGATTTAACGCCGTTTCTATCCTGTCTTTGTTACTGTTACTATGACACTCATTGATTTCCTATTCAACTAGTCGTGTTTGGCATCTGGTTGCTCGTAGTTCCGAGATATACCTAACAGAATAATGAGCTGCAATTCATCCCTTACTAGGAGGTGTCTCCTATTATCTATTGCTTCTCTCAAATGTTTCCAATTTGATTATATGAATGAAATTATCTGATATCAAAAGATTCTGTGTAAGTAATCGATTAACTTATATCATTTCTGGATATACATTATATATGTAGCCATAATCATTTCTAGCAGAATATGCTTTTAAGCATCGATCTGTGGAATAACCCTATATTTTAATTTATCTCATTGTGTTAGAGACAGTATGACAAGAATGTCGATTGCAATTCTTTGTAAAATTTGTACAAATATGGTACACTCAATTTTCAAATCCCAAATATCTAAAAGGGCATCCCTCCCGTGCAAAATTAAAATAAAATTAACATCCAGTCAATTACTTCCCCTAAAACAAAATGGGATATGTCTGTTGTAAAAAACGAAACCCAGAGCCGTCCGTTTATTTAATTAGTCACATTCTTATGATTGGGGGCCAATCCGAATGTCCGAATATTCGAGATCTTTGCTAAAAAGGTACCTACCTATTAAATTTTATTAAAAAATAGAAATAAAATAATAATGAATTTAATACTTAACTGCGTGCCAACCTGCTTTATTATGATTTCTAGTATTTTTGTACTAACAGTATAAAACAAAAATCTAAAAGACGCATTCCTTGAAAACGTATTGGTACTTTACAAAAATATTTTCAAGATGAAAAAAACTAACAAAAATATGTGTAGCTATTAATTATTCAATGCTTGTTTTTGAAGGGGGTTTATTACGAGTCATTTTGCAACAATTTCAGTAATAATTAAGTTGCTCAAACGAAAATAGGGAGACCTCATAAGTTTGTTTGACTAGATTAGATAGAATTGGCACAGATTAAAAAAATCTAAGGAAAATGGGTAAGCTTACTTTGTAACAGTAAGTTTTATTTAGTTGTGCAAATATTGGTGTTACATGTATAAACAAAGTAGATATGCAGTGTTTGTATAAATGACTAATACATTCGAGTACTAAAACATACCGAGTATGTTTTGAGCGGAAATAAGTAAAATCAAAATATTATCCCTTAACAAAGTTTATTTAGAATATTATTTTGACCGCAACATCCGATGCAAAAAGAGTAATTTGGTCGTGTCTAATCGATTTGCAGGTCTAGCTTCCGCCCAGTGTTGAAAACATGCGCGCAAATAGAAAAAAGATAAAAGTGCAAAATCATATCGCTGTTACAACACGAATGGTTATTTTTTATCCGTTTTTTCCAGTCTCGAGGGTACACTAAACGTTTGCAACCATATCTATTATTCGGCACCCATCTGACGTAAGCATATTCGATCCTCAACGGTTAGTTATTAAAATAATAATACATATAATAACGCATTCATATCTATCATCTGAATTGTTAGCATTTTTAATGTAAGGGTTCTTTATGCGTACACAACACAAGGTCAGTTTGGAATGGTACATGTTGAATCCAATCGGGATTTTTTAATGTTGTGTAATGCGTGATACCTTTATAACATAGGTGGTTTGGCCTGTTTTTTTCATAAATCTTCGTATTTCGTTTATGACATAACTCAGTATCATAGCAATTACGTTTACTAGGTTAAATTATAGGTTAATGTTCCATTAAAAATATCAAGTCGCGTTATAACATTAATAATCTAATAAGTCGACTAAACCAACCATCAAGAACGATTTATTATTTATTCATTTCTGAACAACGCATTACGTCAGTTTCTATTTACCTCAAAATGTTTCATTTGCATAATAGCTTTTTTTCCTCCATTACTATTTACGTTAATATTCCGATTCGTGGGGCCGGGTCGCACGCACAGAAAACATAAAGACAATCTGCGTATGGTAGCCATTTATGTAAATAAAATCCACGATATAGCATTATGGATACGGCGTACGATACAGGCGTGGCTTGCGCATTTACATTTTTGTTCCAAGCATTTTACCGTAACATTAATTTACCTTAACTCCATTCCCACTGCAACAGTGTTACATTTTAACAAAATGACTAAAAATATAATTAAAATTCGCATCAAAAACGAAATGGAAACAAAGTTAATAACAATTTACGTTCGTTTAATCAACAAAGCATCAAGCAATAAGTCCTATTTAAGAGCGGGATAGAATTTCTCATTTGATTCGTCTTGAGTCATCAGAAACAAAGTGCGTCCGTCAGCGGCGGTGTTATTATCGCGTCTTAATAATTACAGGGCACATCAATCAAGGGCACATGCAGATAGAGTTTTGTGCGAGTCAGCGCAGCGCAGCCCACTGTGCAACCCTTTCTTTGATATCTATAATGATATTTCGAATGGAATTATTAAATAGCGTTCCCTAAATGTGCAGCTAGGGATGGGTTGGATCCATGAAGTGTGTTTACAATTATCGATATATTAATTTTTTAATTTAGTTTTTTAATCGTGCAAAATTTTGTTTTGGTACATTTTTTACGATCCCTAAATACTTTCTAAATACATTTACAAGGTTTAACAGACGGTTAACTTGGCTTCCTCGATACTTGAATCGATAAATTTAGAAATTTGTGTTATGGTAACGGCTCATATTTAGTGTATATTTCAATGCAGAAAAAGAATGTATTAGTTGCCATCGGCAAAGGATGATTAAGTTTTTATATGTTCATATTGCCTGAATCTACGTCAAGTGAATCAAAACATAATATATTCCATTACCGTTTTTCTATTTACTATGAAACTATAACTAAACATATTGTATAGTATTTTTCACCCTAAGACACGATAAGCCTGGCTCTTCACACGATGACAGGCTCTTTTCGTGTAGAACGCTCAAATTGACCGCAATTAAAAGAACAATGACTAGTTTCAATTCCCCAAACTTAATTTCCTTCGGTGCAAATGTGTATCTAACTGGAAATATAACGCTTTAAATACATTAACCTGATGTTTTTCGACTGGCCATTCGATACCTTACGAGCTATCAGATAACATTTCTTAGTATCAATATGAGTTTATGAAACTGTAAATTTTACCCATATGTTGAGTAGGTTATACGTGTGTATATTTGTATAATACGTATATAATCTGTTAATCTGTTATTATAGCTTGGTATAGATAATACTGATTTAAAGTACCTACTCAGTTTCTACCGAAACCAATCGCTGCTGTTAATTCCAAATATAACCGTGTTTTATTACCCATATTCAAACGCTTAGCCAAAATCCATTACTTTCTTAGTTCTTACTATATTAAAAAAGCACTTTTTACTGTTACAAAGCGCCGATGAGCTGTCGAATAGTCCGGTATAAGTAATAATTAGTCTCTCGGCCTTGCCACGAGTCGTGGACCATTGGCACGCGTCAATACTGACTGACATCTTCACCCATCATCACATTACACCCACACAAACTTGCAAACGTCACAACTTCAAGATGGATCCTAACTAAACTCGCCTTTAAAACGTTCGGTTTAGCTCCGTCTATCTAACTGACCAGTTTTAGTGGCCGCATTGACCTTTGTAAATAACGTTGCTCTGTCCCTAAAAGCAATCTAATTAAGTTTTTTTAAAGACTATTGAAATTTATTGTTGATTGGCAGATGGCGCCAGCAGCTATACGAAATGAATTGTTCATATTGTAAGTCTTGAACTTAACGGTCAAACATAATGTGTGTGAAAACGTCTTGTGAGGGCGAAATAATTGAAAAAGTTTTTATCAACATGTTGGAAGGAGCGGAAACGTAATGCATTTTCACGGGTTGCAGGAAAGGCAAATAGAAGAATCGTTGCATTGTCACGTACTACTTATGTTTGCGACGCCACGTTTCAACCGCGACTTAACTTGAACCTGGAACATCTCACACACCGCTCGCATTTTTGTTAGCTCATTATTTTTCTTGGGAATCAGCATTTCCCTTTTTAGGTTGCAATTGAATTAGTATTCAGTGGCAGAATGCTAATCGTAAAAACGTTCTCTGTGGCACGATTCGCGCTGAGCAGCGTGGAATCAGAAGGGATCCATCAACATCAGCGCAATTCCGATCACGAAATCCGCCATCAATCATAAACATCAGAAAGGATTAAAATCTACGTTGCACCTTCCGAAGCTCGAGTACCCTTGTTTTTCTCTAACCCGTAAATACTGAGGGGCGTAAGTACGGCTGGGGGGCGGTAAATATTATCAAGGGGGCGAGGGGGAATGCCCCCGCCCTGGAAGGGGGCACTATCCCTTATCGCGAGCGTTACCCTCGCCGCCGGCGGCCGCTAGACCGCCAAAATGTGGGACAAATCGATTCCTCTGCCCCATTTTTGTGCATCTGGACCGCTATCGATTTTTATGCACACGGCGGCAATCGATAACATCACAGAAGAATAAAAATCGAGTGTGTGACCATTGGCATTGGGTTTGGATTTGTTTGCTATGATTTAGGATCATGGTCACAAAGTGCACAGCAGTTAGTCTTTGGACATAGTCATAGGTATAGCAGAGATGTTCAGTGGCAAACTGTTTAATATCTACGCTAACAAAGTGGCTTTAAGGCGAAGATAAAATTAGATACCTCCATGAAATAGATTTTTTTTAATTTTGACCATAAATTTAATTACGATAACATTAATCCTAAAATAAGTTTTTAATTAATAGTTTTATGTTACATGTATGTATATAGAAAGACCAAGTAATATAATATAATAATCTTATAGCAAATACTTTGATCTAAACACTGAAAACTGTTATGTTAATAACTCTGTAGTATAAATATTCTATAATTTTAAGAACCATTAAAATATAATAACTTCTATGAGCTATCAACGTAAAATTGGTAGCAAAAGTAGAGTTAATATTCATGTGTCTTATAATTTATAAATTGTATAATAATTACTAAGAACAATACTTTATTAAGATACGATTTTTATAAACTTATGATTCTATGTAGCTACATACATCAGCTACATGTTATAAAGTTATGAGAACTGATTAGGAAAAATATTAAATTACATGTAGAACAAATAATACACTTTATTGTCTAAAAAACTTTAAGGGCTACTTTGTTAGACATTCGCATATCGATTGCAATAAAATAACTCCGCGGCCATAAACTGCAATTTACTACTATCTGTTAAGATGCAACTTGCAACCTTCGGCCCAGTCGGCTGGCAACTTTTATCGATTCTCTTTCAAATGTTGCTAATGTTTTATTAAGTTTTATTATAAATCGTATATCAGACTTTACGAGGAGTCTGTCTGGGGTTAAGTAGTCCTTATCTCATTTGTTGCTTTGTAAGTCTCCGTTTGTATAGTACCATTTTTTAATGTTTATTTATTTATTCAAGCTTAATTTCTTTAGGTTTAATTAAGTGCGTACGTAAAATATGATTACATGCCATAAGGAGATTAAGGAGTGTCCTATAAATTTTATATTATTAAATATATCAACTTGTTAACGGCCTCCTAGCCTTAGTCGTTAGTGGTGGTGTTACGTAGTGCGTATAGGTAAGTAGCTATACGTATTTCTCTATATTTGAGCTTATTTTTTACAAACCATGTATTATTTTACTTTTTTAACTAGCCTTAGAAGAATCATAGTGTGTTTTAATCTAGATCTCCGATTTTAACTGTTAACAGAATTGAAGGTTTTTGTACCGAAGTATTTAGTTACTTTATACATAAAATAAAAGATTTTTATGAAAAGTAGAATAGACACACCCAATTTTGCCATACGAGAAAAACATAATTATTTTAATTTTCCATATAGTTTGATACAAAATAAATTAAACCTAATACGGTAAATAGGTTTTTATATAACCGTTAAGACAATAGAATAAGATCTATGAAAGAAATGGTAAAATTGATCTCCTCCTACGCATAAAACATTGTTACACGGCGCACTTGACTCTAAGCGCTGATTATTTAGTTTAATTGATTATTACCATGGGAAGGCGACGCTCGCTTCGCTCGGCTTTTTGCCGTATCACTATAACGGGCTAATTGTTCAATCTTGCGGAATCTCTCCACAATAATAACTTCATTTTGTCACGCCGATGCAGACAGTTTTTCCCTAGCGAGATACATGGCGGCTAAATGGTGACTTGACGTTGATAATGCTAAGAATTTCGATAGAAATCGTGCGTTTCAAGTATTTATGTCAACAAAAAAAAATACATTCTGCAAAAATATTTTAACATGTTATTTGATCAATGATGCCATCAATCAAATGAAGCTTGAAATGTTACAAAATTACTTAGCGTTTAGCATCAACTGATGCGCATCTAATGTCAACTTGATGCGTTACGAGTGCTAACATGGAAAACATATATAAGATAAACATTGCACGTAGCTCAAGCTAACCTTTCCATACCTCTAAAATCAGTAGGTACATAATCTATTTTATGACAAAGGCGGCAAACGAGCAGACGGATTACCTGATGGTAATTACAATTACCGTCGCTCATGGGCACTCGCAAGACCGGGGGAGTCACAAGCCCGTTGCCGGCCTTTAAGGAGCTTTGGGAGCCTTACTCACCATCTACTACATACCTGAAAGGTAGCAGTGCTAATATTGTTAACAGTGTTATTGCCAACTTAATCTTTAGCCCAAAACATTTTATATATTCTTGACAATATTTAAGTCGAAAGAAAAATAGAAAAATTTGACTCGCAGCGGGACTCGAACCCACCAGTATCCAGTGGTAGTGGGTTCGAGTCCCGCTGCGAGTCAAATTTTTCTATTTTTCTTATTCTATTATCTATTTTTCTATTTGACTTAAATATCTTTGATATGCTAGCAGACGTTTCTGCTTAATATAAAAATAATTCTTGACAATGTTAATATCTCTAAACGTCTATTTAAATCTGGTTACAATGATGATATCGTATCGAATAAGTCACTAGTCAGCGCTGGCACAGAAGATTTTCACTGGCAATTAGTAAGCGTGTCTTCACACAATGGGGAGCGGAGCGCGTCGCGCAAAAAGGTCGTTTTCCTGCATTTCCGCCTCCCATTGTCTTGATCTAATCTGCATTGGATTAATGACGATGCACGCCTTCAAATGTACCGATTGAAAAAATATTAAATTATATTATGTATACGTGAATTTGCGCTGGCGCGAGTCGATTTGATACACCTGCATCCAAAGGACTTTAATTGCATACATAACTAGTAATTATATTTTTCCAAAAAATAGAAGAACATTTGTGACACAAATTAAGTGAAAGGAAGGATCTTACTTTTTTTTTCGCTATATTATTTATGATTTCCGAACGTCCTTACACAAATTGACTTAGAACTGAAGAAGGCTTGTGTTGTGAGTACTCAGCCAACGATATCTATACATAATAAACAAACACTTAAATACATAGAAAACACCCATGACTCAAGAGCAAGTCTCTCTGCTCATCACACAAATAAATGCCCTTACTAGGATTTAAACCAATGACCGTCTAGTTAGGGTATTGGCCACCAGGGCAGACCTGTCAACTATTGTCTCCAAAAGTTCAGAATCGCGACCTTAATAAGTATCTTCCACGAGTTAGTTGATTATTTTTATTTATTTTTATATTTAAATATTTACGTGACAGTTACATTAATATTTTTGGTAACAATAAAACTCACAGCATGTGGCGGACCCAATTAAGGAGCTTAAAGTGCAACATAGTATTTAGAACATCGTAAATTGAAATAAGACATTTATTACTTTACATCGTTCTGTTTTTTGTCCTCTAAGATTTGAAACTGACATGATTATTTAGAAATCGCAATTAAATATTAAATAATGTTGCTCTAACTTTGTTGTTGACCGTACTTTCATTAGTAGAACAAGTGCAATCCATCATTTTCTCGCAGTTTATACAACTGTAACAGTTCATCTCATGATAAACGGCAATGACTGCCTCTTCTAACTTTAATTAAACATGATTAGAGCTCAACACATGGTGAGCCGCAATTATAAGACGTTACAACGGCTACCGGCGCTACACGCCATGCGATAGTTTCCATCAACCATTCAATAACTAACACGGATGCGAATTTTAATTAAACGAGCACGTTGTTTCATTATGTCGTACACTTTTTCTGCATTGTTTTGTTGACCGTAACATTAACATTCAGCAAGGTTCACCAGTCGAATACTCGCTAGCAATCGAACGTCGCGACGCGTGTAAGCCTCGTCCCTTCGAAGCCCAAAGTGTTCCAATTGTGGGAAGCAAACGTCCCAAATCCATTCAAATCCGCAGTCATGAATGAACGAAATGGGAAAGAGACGGGGACATTTTCGCGAGGGGCACGAGTGAGATGCAATTTGAATGGTACGCGAAACGGGAATAGAGTGCGAGATAATTCCGTCTAGCCGGAGGGATTCCCCAGTGTCATTGGTGTGCGTTTTCCGAATGTTTCGGGAGTCGGGAATGTCGGCACTCGTCTTCCGTTCGTTTCCATTCGTATTGTCGTTCGTTCTTTCCGACGTACCCCTGCCACTTGTTGATCAATCGTAATAAATTGCCACCATGATTTTCCCATTGTGGAGCAGTTTGTCGCTTTACTGCGGAGGAAATTGAGTTTCCTTCAGTTGGTCGAGTTTATTTGTCACTTCAGTGAATGGGTTTTGGTATTGTTGTTGTTGCTTTATTAGCTTTAGTTTTCAAATTATAACAAATTACTTTTCGTGAATTTATGTTGTTAAGATAATATGAAGATTTGCTAGATACACACGCGATCTCAGTGTGGATCTGAGTTAAAGTTAAAGAGTCGATGCGCATTGCTCAAGATATTACATGTTACCGACGAAACAGCAACATGGCAAGGACATTAATATATAAATGTATTATGGATCACATATCTGACTTCATATCATTTTAATAACAGAGTTCTAAAATTCTAAAAACTAAGTTCTAAAAACCTACTCAAGGCTTGCTAGTATTCTATTACGAGTCGCAATCACAGAAAGAAATCCCAATTTTTTAAGAACATAACTGAAATATTATTAGACGAGCGGAATAGAAAACAGTCCATATGTCTACATATGTATAAATGTGTTCGGAAGTATAGAAAGTAAAGTTGCAAGAGTATTGGATTGCTGTGCAGATACAATTGATAACAGGCGCAGCGGAGCGTTGTGTGAACGGTGCTCGCCGCAATAAAAATACTAATGATGACTTTTATGATTGAAAGCGAAACTTGCTAAGCAAAACGTTTGTAAAAAAAAACTTAAAATAAATACATTTGTAAATTACCTTAGGGCATTCAGTTACTAGCAAGAAAATGAATTATCTCTATTGTATTTTGAAATAAGAAAAAAAAAACAACACGAATAAAAAAACAACCGCCATATTAACATTATCATCCCACCATGCACATAGCCAGCTGCGGGCCCGGCGTGTGAGACACTGCATTGCGGCGTCTTGGTTTAATATTTCAATGAGAACCACCACTTGGAGTGATGCCAGTCGGAACCACCATTCACGATATAATTCCCGACACGTACCTATGTATACTTGGTGGGTCTATTCGCAGCCCGTGGTTATCCTATTAGTGCGGTCGAGACTGTTATAGCGCGCAGTGACTTAAGCTTACCATGAAGTGAACATTTTGGAATGTAAAGATCGATTCTACAAAGCTTAGGTAAATGCATTGAAACAACTGAAACAACAATATCACGAGTAGCTAGGTTATCTTTATCAGTTTAAAAAAACGCAAATTATATAACGAGTTCATAATAGGTAAATTACCTACACCAGCTTTGCAAAATACTATTTACTATGAAGTAAAAGATTTAGAGCACTAAACTCTGTTTTTTCTACAGATATATGTATACTGTTTTTCTGATTTTTAGTTATTATTACTAGAATAATAGTTGGCTTGAGGAAAGTAAATCAGACTCCGGCAGTTCAAACTGTATTCTTAGTATCAGAAGAAAAAACACTTGTTAATAAATATGAGTTAGAAAATATAATATACTTTTTTATCTATTGTCGATGGCAACAGATAGACTTTTGGTAAAATGTAGTGTAGGTAGGCAGGTAATAGATAAGGTAAACGTCCTAGTGCTCCACACTGTATACCAGTGTTATATATGTATATTTATTTATTTATTGCTTTCATGTTGTTCATGTTCGTAACCCATCCCTTGAATAGCTATAATTCATAAGATAAAATTAACCACAGTCGCATTTTACCGATAAAAAATGTTTGTGACTTTCATATTTTACATCAAAATTATCAAATAATTCATTTATTTTTAATTTATTCTTATATTTCTTAGAAAATGCTGACATATTTTAGGACTATCAGTTTGTTACAAAGTCCCCGTGTATGTCATTCTATTTTAGGAGCCAAAATGGCTAAAACATAACTCCTACACATTTTTTATAGTTAAGTCATATCCGTCTGCCTGTTTCCGAAATTCTCAGACATTAGCATTACATTCGGAAAATATAAAATTTAATATAAATTTATACTGAGATGATATCTGTTGGGACTGCCAGCCAAAGCACCTGACATTTACTCCTACAATTGAATTGAAAAATGTATGTATTAAGTATCTCATACATACATACATTTCAGCCGTATGCAGTCCACTGCATTAAGTATCTCATTTTGAGGAATTTCAATATAGTCACCTCATAAAACAAAATCTATTTAAAAAAAAATGTATGTATGTATAACCAAAATATCGTAAATGAAATACCTAAATATTTTCTTTTCACATGCTCAGCAATCGGACTTTTACCTTATAGTAGTAATATATCGGTATTTTACAAATAGGCAGGTTGTCATACACCTACAAGGAGAACGTAGAGTTAGAAATATTTTTGAATAGTTTTGAAATTATATAAAACACTATTCCTATTTCTAAATGTCTGTTT
Organism: Grapholita molesta; assembly: GCA_022674325.2. Lineage (NCBI taxonomy): Eukaryota > Metazoa > Arthropoda > Insecta > Lepidoptera > Tortricidae > Grapholita > Grapholita molesta. The sequence goes on along the minus strand of CP053121.2, from coordinate 18,571,148 downwards.
AGATATTAATAATTGTGATTCCAAAAACATAAATATTTAAATAGATCGTCTTTTTGATAATCAGATGTTACATATGGCCAAAGATGATGAAGTTCAGCAATAAATTAATTTAATAAATCAGATAAACGTGCTACCAAAATGTGACATAAAAGTTGAAAGTGGAAGCGGCGTTATACTAATCACTAAATGAGTTTCCTTACATCCTGCGAGACATCCTTCACTCCTTTTTGAGGCCGTCAAATTGTTTACATTCCTCCGCAGCTCTATGCGACAGCGTGTGGCCCTACCTACCTGGTCTACACAAAAGTTCCAAAGTCCCTGCTAAGTTCCGGCACGGCTACCGTCTACAAAGGTAATGAGTTATTTCAGTGTCTTGTTTATTTACAAAATATCACTACGTTTGAAGACGGACCATCAAAATGAGTCGTTAAACTGTAAATTCCATAAAAAGTGTTGTCGGCGTGTTGATGACCTCCGTAATTGAACAGCAGAGACAATGGACGGAACCCGACTGACTCCGATAGATCCAATTGGACGTTTCGGATTCTCTTCGGTGACGGTAGTCTATTGTTTTAAACACTATTTGAAAAAAAATGCAATCGCTGGATTCGCTGGTTTTTTGTTTACAATAAGTTCCATGATTCATTTTGTACCTACGAGGGATTAGTTTTTAAAACATATTGCAAATTGAAAAGTACCTATTCATTTTACTTTGAACCATAGAATAACAAAATTGCTGTTTTTTCTATGGTTGCTTTACAATAAATAGATAAAAAAATAGATGACATTTATACTGTATACCTATATAAATGTCATATATTTTTGTAAAGACTAAAATGGATTAGTTTATCTCGGAAGAAAAATATGATTTTCATTTACGGCGTTTAGGGTAAAGTTGCGTAGGTAGGTACCTAACCTATATTGTACTGCCGGTTACTGATCATACTATGTATATAAACAATATACTTACGTCTACATTTCCCATTAAACTACTTATTTAAGTAGAATATCAGGCATTAACCAACATTCCCTTGGTATTAAACAGAAAATAAAACAGACACCAACATTGGCATAAGGGAATACCTGCCTTTATGACCCGGAGAGAGATAACTAAGTATTTGTTTCTTGATGGTGGTTTTAATGGAATAACGTGTAACCTAGCTTTAGGTAATATTAATAAATTGGCTATGTTCTATTCAAATATTTTATATACTTGTTATTGTAATAGTGGTTCAAACCACACCATAGTTTAAATACACAGATACAATTTAACCAACCATATATATAAAAGGTATTTCTGAATTATATCAGTAGGTAAATGCAGCAGGTGCCTGCAAAATGTACGATTAAACTCATATTCATAGCTTATGTAGGTGTCACTATACCTACTGAACCTTTAAATATTATGTTCTGACACTTTAACCGATTTCTCAAAAAAGATTTGCGATAAATACTGTTCCAATACACCGTTGTATATATATATAAATATACATTACTGTTATAGTAAAAAAGACCCCTTTAAAAAGTACTTTAAAATACCTAAATGATCTAATAACATATCTCTAACTTGTACCTATTTATTTATAAAACTGGTATGTGACTCTCACAGTGCCTCTATATTAAATACACAAATCAATTTAAGAATTATCAACTTATAGCCATTGCATTTATCATACCGTAATGCAACCGATAAACTGATCCGACACCAAATGATCCAGAAAAGCAAATCTTCAAAGAGTTAAAGAACACGACGCCCTAACGTTCGTTCTCTCCTTGGTAACCCGATCCTCGTTTATCTGCCGTCGAGCAATTATTGAAGCGTGAAAAGGAGCGACCTCCTATTATTTACACACGTTTTGTAATGCGGGTTGATATTCCGTTTTTGAAAAATATTGCGTTTCCTAGCGGGCGACGTGCAGGGGTTGCATTCTATCGCTTCCCTATCTTAAATATCACCTGACTAGTCTCATTCCATTCCACGCAATCCCACGTATATTCTTATAGGTACTCTTTACTTAAAATACAATTATGGATAGAAAAAGACGCAGGTACGTTCCTAAGTACTTTATCAGATTTACAGTTTATTTAATTGAGTTTATTTCATTGCATATGTGAAATGACTTATTGTTATTAAATTAAAAAGTCAAATTAATGACGCCTCAATGATTGCCTGTTATACTAAGTCTTAGAAGACACAATGTGGTAGGTAGATATTGATATTTGTATTGATTATTTAATGATAATATGACTATGTATTTATAATCGATTCATTTTTATAATACCTACCTATAAGTATTACTTAGATGTTGTATATTTAAAGTAAAATGTAGGCAAATCACAACTATCTATAGAATACATTTTAAGTAGGTAAATATGTATTTACTGCCAGAGCGGTTGTTCATCATCATCATCAGGCTTATGATATATTATGAGCGGTTGTTAGTCATTAAAATTAAACTATTATGAGTCATGGTAACACAACACCATTGACCCTGTTTCAACTGTTGCTCAGATAAAAAACCAAATTATTTAAGTAAAACAATTAGCAAAATCTAGTCGTAAGTTACCTATAGACAGAATTAGTACCTACATGTAAAGATATATTATATTATTCAATTAAGATAAAGGGTAATATTAAAAGTCGTCAATAATGCTTCGGCATACCTACGGTAGATATTTCATCTTACATCTCGTGTAAAAATCATTCAATATTGCCCCACATTACCTTAATGTATAACCTTCAAGCTTCAATGGCTCCGAAATCAAACAAATCCATACGGACATGTTTCCACTGAGCGATTTCTCGAATCTCAATATTGTTTCTACCTGACCGGCCATGGGATGTCTCTTCCTTACCTTAATAAAATGTTTATTTTTGTATAAGCCAAAAATTGTACACAATCATACATTTAATAATGTTTTGGTTAGGTAGGTAATTAAAGGTTTTGATAAATATATAGATGCGATTTCCTTAGTTTTAACTGATTATGAGTATGATTAAAATGTTGATAAGTACCGATAAATACATATTTAGGGGTGCAGAAATAAGTGGAACAATTCATAAGTGAAACTTATGAAGAGTCATTAAAAATTAAAACGCAGTGTTGATTACAAATGAGGCAATCGCCGAGGAATCCTTCCTAACATTAGTTTATTTTGTTCAGCATATAAGCCTTACAAAAACACGAAAACTAGATAGGTACGTATGCGTATGAGATCACAGCCGCGACAGAGCGCCTACAATGATACCTAAACCCGTGAAGCTAAACGCTGAGTCACAACGCAGTCACTGCACCCGACGTTTCCGCCCAATAAACAAACGTTATATTACAAACATTAACCGTCAATACAAACACAAAATTTAACTTTACTACTCCCGAGGCGACACTTCCCCGGCACGTTACATTTTAAAAAACGTTACACGTCCGAATATTAAAATTAAAACATCCTATTTAGGCCTACCCGCCGCGCCGCTCCGACAAACAAGAATTTTTTTAATCTAACTTTAGCGTTTGTAAAAATTACTATTTAAATATTAAAACTTCACCCGCTAATTAACAGGGATTTAACCCTTCCGTCGCCGAAACTCACTTTATTATTTAACCCAGTGGAAATATTTGGCGCGTATTAAAATATGAAAAATTAATGCCGCGCACAACCCTCGCGTTTCGTAGGAATGCAAAAATCATAGATAACCGCCGAGAGTGGTTTAAATGAAATAATTTGTAAATTATGCAGTGATAAAAAAATCCTTTAAAATATTATATCATTTAGAGAAAAATAAACTACCTACACCGTTATTCGGCAAGACAGTTAATCAAAATAAACTAAAGGCGATTAACTAATTAAAATGTAAAATCATCTAAAACTGAAAACGTACTTAAATATATACCTAATGTATTAATAGCCATCTGTAATACCTCGGTATGTTTAGTTTTTTCTTATAAAAGATATGTCTAGTTCATTCATCTGATGGTTTCAGCCTTTTGGTATTGTAAATTAAAAAATATAGGTATAACTATATAAACAATATCAAAACGTCACGATTTCAGGGTTTTTTATAAATAAATCACAACAATGGATTGGTAGAAAAAAAGCGTACAGTAAAGATTTCATAATGTCAAAACAGGCGAATAAAAAGAAAAGTAAATAATAATCACATCACTTTACCGTCGCTCGACTCCGGCCGCCGAGGTGCAACAAATTGGAAACATTCACATTCACACGCAGGTTGCCGGGGCGCGGTGGAAACGTACCTTGCCGTGGTGCAGTCCCGGTACAGCACGTCGAAGTCCTTGCAGGACAGCAGCTTGCAGCGGTTCACGCCCGGCTGGATGGCGCCCAGCCCCCGCAGGATGCGCACCTGCTCCACGTTGCACACCAGCGGCACTATGTCCAGCCTCTTCAGCTTCGTGTACACCGTGTGCAACCCGCCCACCAGGTGCTTGAGGAACAGTTCGAACGCCTGCGGCAGGCACAACATTGTGTCTCCTTGGATTATGAACGCGGCAACTTTCTGTCCACGATAGTCAACTAATTTACACTCATTCGCCGAAGGGTCGGATGTCGAGATGGGAGGCGGGCTGCCGTAGCGCGGCGGGCCGTGGTGGTGCGCGGCCGCCATCAGCTCGAGCGGCGAGTGGTGCATCATCTGCAGCGAGCCCAGCAGGCCCAGCCCCGGCGGCGGCAGCGGCATCCGCGGCGCCAGCAGCTGCGGCGGGCTCATGGCCCGCGCCGGTGACACCGCCTTCACTCTGGGCGAACCCCTGAGGACCCGCTGACTTCGCTCGCGGTCGACGCTGAGTCCACGGCGGACTCCATACTCGCAATATCAAACTACGCGCGCATCACACACACGCCCGTCGCGCGCGCCGTTTCGCGCAACAATAAATAAAAAGCCGGAGCGAAACGAGGGCGCGGCCGCGTGCGCGCGCCCGCCCCGGCGGCTCCGTCTGATTGGCCGGTCGACTTCGGAGCCCTAATTCGATTGGGCGACGACGTCGCCGCGGAGTCTCCGCCCTTTTTTCGTGTGCGTTCAGAGCGCGCGAAGAAACGTTTCTGTTTCTTTTGGGTGTTGTGCGGTGCGGCCGCGCGCCGCGGGCCGGGGGTGTATTGATAAAGAATGTCACCGGCAATCAATATGAACAGAGGTGCTGGCGAGCGAGTCGCGCGATTTCCGCACCAGCACAGTACTACACAATCGCTCGCTATATCCGATATCTAGTCGATATTCTCCAACGCACGTGGTGCGCTATCGAGTTTAACTTTTGTTGTAATCGGCTCGATTGCAAGTTTGTAACTTTGATCAATGGGTAACGTACTCCGAATACCAACATTATTGTTAGATACAATAACTTTATCGAAATTGTTTCACTGTTTAGACATTTTTATTATTGTGTGGATAGCTAATATATGCATTAAAAATATATAAATGATTAATAATTATTGTAACATATTTAACACACGAGTGTTAGTTGACTTTACATTACAACAGACATGCCACATGCCACCGAGTGTGGTTGTCTACTGTTCTGTTCTTCTCACTGTGGAGAGGACAACGAATCGCGATGGGAAACTCCCGTCTTACACGTCCTAAGTATTTTCGCAATATTGTAGGTTTATGATTAACCTGGTTTTTTGTTTTGTAGACACTAAAATGATACAATGATTTTTGTGAGTACCTATCTACTGAAACATTAGATAATAAGTAGTATTAAATATATTTATTACCTACCTATAAATTAGGCAAATTTAATCGGAGGCACATCCATCTGTATAATAAAAAAAATGTTGTACCTACCAGTCAAAGTTGTATTGTATTGTTGTAAGTTGGTGGTATATTTTTATGATTATAATTACAGTAAGTATACCTAGTTAAATATTCCTGTGGTAATATAGGTTTTTACTGATAATAATAAATTGTAGTTATCTAGTAGGTAGTAACAATCAGCAATTACCAATAATTCGTTATAAATTAAGTAACGTATCAAAAATATTTTAAAAATTGAAAAAAATATGTGAAGTAGGTAAAAGAAAAACTCATTGGACCCCTTCATTTAGATTTATGTAGAGTAATACTTCACCTGGTTGTTGAGGTTTAGGGTAGGTACCTATAGCTTTCTATACTCTTTTACTGTTTGTCTATGCCTTTATTTTGAATTACATTTTTGTAATGGTTTTATGTTTAATTGTCATTATATCTTTATTCGAAACGGTTGGCCTTTAAGTCAACCCATTCTTCGCTTAATTTATCGCATTCCCCACACTAGTTTTACCAGCCATTCCTAAAATAATCTGACATCATAATAAAATTATAACATTAAGCTATGTCTCCCACATATAACTTCCATGAAATATTTTACTTCCTCATTTTGTTATTATTTATTAATACAGGTACAGGTATTCAACTATCAGGGGCCTAATGCATAACAACTTGTAACTTCTAATATTAGCGGAAGTCCCTTTCCGATTCCTTTTATTAGCAAGAGAGTTCCGCTAATATCATTAATTTATTATTTATAAATTGTTATGCAATAGGCCCCAGGTCATTTTTAATAAACTAACTGATAAATGTAAATAGTTATGCCTAACTAAACCAAAATTTGGATGTAGTGAGCTATTATTTATCGATAATTCTCGCAATAACATATAGGTACTTTTTCAATTACTATTAATAAATTTATGTTATAAATAATGGATTAGGTAGGACACGTATAATCGATTAGATTTTTTTTTTATTTTGACGTAGTAATTACGTAGCTTTCCGAAAATGAAATTAAAAAGTATTATATATATAAGTAGGTAGATAGTAAGTATTATAAAAGTATTATATGTATATGTACGTGTACAAAGTAGACTGATATACAGTCGCCATCAGATAATATATAGGAGGTGTGGACTGAACAACGCCTGTCTGTCAAGGCGATAAAGTGTTCAGATATTTGTGACCACTTCCACCGTACCCATTCAGGTACCCGATGGCGACTGTACTTTGGATCTGAAATCAATTGCAATAAATTATTAGAAGACGGTAACTGATATGTACCTATTGCTTTGAATACCTAATGGGTAATTTAAAATGTAGAGCACTTAGTTTTTTACCTAAGTTTTCTACATTCCCTCTGTTATGGTACTGCTATCTCGCTCATGCTTAAGATCTGAGAGTGAAATGCATAAAATGTGTATTTCAATGTTGTCCCCAATACGGTGTTCCATTTTTTGTCCAATGGCGTGAAAATTTGTATGTTTCACATGGCATGAAAATTACACCTTGGAATTTACACTTAAATTTAATCGAAATCTTCATTACGCTTAAAGATATTTTTTAGAATAAACGTATATTATACGCCTTCACTTTGTTTAGGACTCAATGAGCGTAGATACGCCGTAAATATTTCTTTGCTCCCGTGTGACACACTCTACTATTCACTAACACCAAAAAAAACAAAACACTGCTGCATTGCAATACAAACAGATCACTTATAAAACAAAAGCCGGAGCCTTTACTCTAATTAAGTACAAGAAATTCTCTTTAAAACCCAAGATGTTTCATCCACTCGCATACAATCGCACTTCTCAGTTTGTTGGGAACATAGGGAAGGACTCAGTAAAGGGCGTCCCGGGAGTCGAACAATACGCTCGCAGCGTTAGAGAGGTGCTCGATCACTCCTTTTCTTTCTGGAGAGTTCTGGCGACCACTGTAGCCACTGTTTTCATGTATAGGTATGCACTTGAGTGTTATTGAAAAGAATTCGGTTACATTAATTTGGAATCAGTTTAATATTGATTAGAGCGTAAGATATATTCTAAACCTGACACAGAACAATTTATTATATAAAGTCTACGTAGTACGTACGTATAGTCGCCTTCAGATGTATCGGAGCTGTGCAGCTTGTCACAAATATCTGAACATGCACTTTATCGCCTTTAGAGCGTTGTTCAGATATTTGTGACCACCTCCACAGCTCCGATATATCTGATGGCGACCGTACCTACTCAACAACATTTGATTTCAGCCACACATGCTGCCAGATTAAAAAACGGACTGTCTTATATGACTAGGTACGTACTATAAATAATTTTCTTTCTGCCCTTAAAATGCTAGGTGACAGCTGTCAGTTTAATATGTATCTTTTGTGCATGGATTTTCAAAGAATCACCGGTATAAGGTACCTACTGAAAATATTTATTGACTTATTGCTGTCACAGTTGTAATATGTCATTGAAAAAAAAATAGGAGCTTTATGATATCATAGTATTATTCAGCTAACATTGTTCCAGTGACAGATGTCTTTTTAGAAATTTAGTGAAGGGGCTAATCAATTTCTCGTCGTGTCTTTTCGATAATCGATAAAGTCTACTATGATATTGGAATCGATTTCATAACGACATAGTGTTGTCTTAGGATAAGCTCCTGTAAAAACAGCTGTAAGTCTGGACAAAAAGTAAAATGAAATAAAATATCAATAGATATAATCAAATCATTTAAAATATTATCTTACTTATTTTGGTTAAAATTGTATTAACGTCGGTTAAAAATGATAAAATGTACTGAGAGACAAACTTAATTTTGTCGTTGGGAAACTGTTGTCCCTATATATCGATATAGGTGACGATTAATTTACCAACAGCAAAAAAATACATAATTTTGCGATTTAACTTCAAATTGTTTTCTTTTGTTATAGCAGCTAGAGTAATCATATTTCATGAAAATAGGCAATTATCTACCTACCTATTCACATTAATTCACAAAAATAAAAAAAAAAACAATGTTTTTTCAATAAATTGTCTGTTATTTATTTTTACCTCGTAAGCTTAATACTGCTAATACTCGTACACAATGTAATATGTAGGTAAACTCCCATTCAATGAAATTAAAATAATTCATAAAAGGAAGTAAAGTAACATTTCTTTAATTTCATTATTTTACGAACAGACAACAATGCACTGTACCTACTTACCTATAATAAGTTTGATTTTATCTAGCAATATTTCATGCAAACCATATGCAACCAGTAAGTGGATGAAAAATACAGCTTATTCTATTCTTATTATAGTCTAAGGCTTATTCTAAATAAGTACCTACCTAAATCAAATAAACTAACGAGTACCACCTTCAGTCTACAATATCTTCATATAAAAATAAAAACTTATCTATAAATGTAGGGACCGGGTGTCTCAAAAAACGTGACACGAAAACGAATGAAGAGTTGTTTTTTTTACAATATACAAAGTTAATCCCATAGTAAAAGTTGTTCAAAATCATGAACAGGTGCCGGTTTGAAAATCTTGTATCACGTTTTTTCTAACACCCAGTATCTATTAAGGAACGTAGGTATATTTAGATAATGTCAATAAAATTGAACACCATAATAGGGTTAGGAGGTACGAAAAAGTAATAAGTAGGTAAGGTGCCGGCACCAGTAATGGACACGGAACCAATCATGAACATTAGTGCTTATTTCAAAGGAGTTGTGTTGTGCGTTTGTTGGGACATATTCAATTTATAACTTTATGATTTTTGAAATAAGAACTAAGTGTCCATCATTGGTGCCTGTCAGCTTAAAGTGTCCGACATTAGTGCCATTACCTTAGTAAAATATTGATAGTAAAACATTTAAAAACTTTCACGGTTCCTATTTTTATTATTAAAATGATGCCGTTATCAATCATATTTCAGAGTGGGGCATACGTGTCATAAAGGACACTCTTATCTTATTTGTTAAGACAATAACTCATAACCTATTATAATGTTTGGCTGTAATGTTTTGCGCTACGTTAGTTAAAGAGAAGTTTTTCTATCCCATAGTTTCTAGCATTTAGTAACCTTAGTAAAACTGTTTGGCTCCTTAATTTTTATAAAATTTTATGAATAAATGTATATTATTTTTATTTTTATATAGTATAAATGACGAACAACTAGTATGAAACTTGTACCGTTTTTTATTAGGGACCAGTGGCGGCGCGCGCATTTTTTCACCATACTCCTTCATAATAAGGTGCAAAACAGGGTCAAATTCGACGGCGGTCGTTTGCGGCTATTCAAACAACAGTACCTACTCTTACCATGAGTTGTGAGTGTGACTTTGAGGTTTTCGTTAACGAAAGTATCGAGTTTACTGCCTGTGTATTTCGTTCGCACTAAACGAAATGAAACTGTCAAAACCATCATGTCCCGGAAATTAAATTAGCCATTTTATTTATTTTGCCAACCTGTTTGATTTGACAAGTTATAAAGATATGATGTTACGTACGTATGGCACGTATTAAATATGGTTGAGAATTAAATGTATTGTCGCACCTAATAACAATGACTGACTACTTCGGACCTTAGTCAACATTGGCGCTAACTGGTGAGCACAAAAACGTGTCAGTTGACGGATTTTTCCTATGGTTTGGAAATCCGTTTTCAAATGCTGACACAAAAAATATGTATTGCAATAAAATCTGTGGCTCTAGTAGTATGTAACTTATATAGTTTTTCACTGGGGCCACAGTACCCTTACCATGAGTTGTGACTTTAAGGTTTTTGATAACGAGTGTCTAGTTTACTATCTGTGCATCTCGTTCGCACTAAAATAGTACAAGCGAGATGCACAGATAGTAAACTCGATACTCGTTATCGATAACCTCAATGTCACAACTCATGGTAAGGGTACAGTAGGACACTTACTGACTCAGCAGGGCAGAGAGCTAAGCAGAGAGAATTTTTTTTATCTGTTGTCAAAAAGGGTACAAGGGAATAAGCTACTTGTCTCACTTGTGACTTGTAATAACTGTAACTGTGCGCAATAGTGCTGCGTCCCCTTAACTATCCAGTGTTCTTAATAATCTTAATCTCACACTTATTACGCATTATCATAAGTATGGTACGGAATATTTTACATGGATAATCTCACTTCTCCTATCAGAAACAAACAAATTAACCGTACTGAGATTCTTATCTATCTACTGAGATTTCACCATCACCCAAGCCCACATGACAATATTAATCATCTCTGTAATGTGTATACTTGGTACCTACTCTTAATACTCACCTGAAATCTTCATAATACAAGGGCAGTGCGATGACATATATCAATAATTAAATCATATAATTAATTATTGAAATAGACATAGGTAAGCCAAACATGGGATCACTCGGGGTGCTTATAGTAAAGTGACGTAGCAAAATATTTTATCGACAATTAAATATATCGATGTTACTACCAACATCTCGGTATTATACAAAATAAATATATGTAGAAATTGTAAAATAACTTTTTCTTTACTCAGACAACGGAATATTACAATTCTGAAATTTAACATCCATACAATATCGGATGAAATTGTAGACTGACTGATTTACCAGTTAATGCCATGGTATATTCGATGATATAAAATTGGTCAATTCTTCGTGAAAAACGTATTTTAATGAGTATCGAAGTTGACGTGACGCGTGAAATTATGTTTTTACGGGTGAAAACTGATGTTGCATTTACAGCATGCATAACTTTAACTCCCGTAAGTATATGCATATCAGGATATTCACTAATCTGTGAGTCATTAGAATATTCACTTAGGCATAACTTTTTCTTGGGCAGCATGATTACTTTGGTCTTCGTCTAACTATTAATGACACTAATTTTGAAATGACATCCGCATATCCACATTTACTAACTTAAGAGTTTCGACATCAGAGGTGTGACATAGAACCTTTTTATAGTAAGCGATAAAAAGGAATTAGAACGACATCGACGAAAAACTAATCAAAGCTCAAAGAGTGCATGTAAGTATTATATATCGATAATTTTTATCGATATCTAATCCCTATAATGTGGGCTCAGTTATCACAGGTTTTGGGCATAACGTTTGACAAGTCATCTCTTTTGTTATATTTGTGTTACTTATTTTTAATATCCGATATCCACCACACACACATAGTGTACCAAATACTTAACAAAATGGCTAGTTCTTCAAGCTGTTGCGAAAGCTGTTTTTTTTTTTTTTTTTTTTTTATGACATAGGCGGCAAACTAGCAGACGGATTGCCTGGTGGTAAGCAATTACCGTCGCCCATGGGCACCCGCAACACCAGGGGAGTCACAAGCGCGTTGCCGGCCTTTAAGGGGGGTTGGAGCTCTGGTAACCTTACTCACCATCAGGAACACAACACTACATACCTGAAAGGTAGCAGTGCTATTATGGCTGTGGTCTTCTGTAAGGAGGAGGTACTTCCCCAGTTGGGCTGCCCCAGATTCAAACGTGATGGTCATCGCTGTGCCCTACCTCTCATTGTTGGACGTAGTTTAAGGACATACCCGGGTCCAAGATCGTATTAAGGTGCATTGAGGTTCCCCCTAAGAAATTCTCAAATTGTCTCGCAAAATATCACTATGATCCTCATCAACTACTTTATAATTATTTGAATGTCATATGTCATGTGGCTATGCTGTAAGGATAATAATTAATATATATAATAGTTAGGTTCAATGACTACTGTTTCATCTCGATTACCCCAATGGTTACTGAAGTTAGTTCTCTCACTTCAACTTAGTTTACAGAAAAACGTTTTACAGAGAAGTTTCATGGCATGAGCCACAAAAAGTATCGGAAATAAATGGTGTTCGCCGAGCAATAAATCGGGCTCAACATTGCGAAACTGCAACAGACTGCGCATCGCCATCGTCGTTAAACTTTATTTTTATATTAAAGCCGTAACTTCAGAACGCCGACCAACTGTAATCCCCGTCGTGAAATTTTTCACTGGAATAAATACAAAAAATAACGTCGCTTTATTAGGTACCTGCTTTCATATCGCAAGCAGATGGTCAGTGGAAAGCATATGGAAATTATGCCTTTCAAAGTTAATTTTTTATGGCTTTATTAATATTTACAAAAAAAAAGTTGTATCACATCGACTTACCCTTTTATGTTATCTAAATTAATTTCTTGTTCTGTTGTAACTAGTTTCATGATGACTAGTCATGTAAATTGCAAATTATGTAAGACACCACAGTAAGTAACTTACATCTAACGAAGTCGGACCCATTTTCCGTATAACTGTTCTAATACAACCTAATAGCTATAGAGCTATAGATATTAGATAGCCTGCTCAGATCCTACCATGTAGGACATGCCTATAGCCACCAGAGACGGGTCAGTCGTTACGTTATAATATAACCCACGTTATATCCAGAGACTGCCGTAACCATATTACCTACATCGACAAAGGTGCACCAAATTAAATTACTCCCAGATCTTATGCTAGAAATAATTTTCATATACATAGATTAATTTTATGCAATAATGTCATTATTGCGAACATTTTTCATTAGAGCAGCGCTTTCAAGAAGACCGCTCGTTAAACCAATTACAGTGCTTTTGGATACGCTTTTACTGCAAATATTGCAACGGTTATGCACCCCCCTCTTGAATCGGGGCCTTGGTGCCATGCGTTTATGCTCGTGAACTATGTAATTAATTTTGAGCACAATGTTAGTTGCGGCGTTTTCGATAATTTATGTTTTAACCTTATTTGCTTTCTATTGGAATCGTATTAAAATTTTGAGAACAGACATTCTTTCTTTTTTCAGAGATTCAGTATTCATTTTGGATTTAGATGTCAGCGAATATGTATTTTATCTCTATATCTTACTAGCGTACCCGATAGACGTCCTGCATGTCTTAACCATGAATATTGCATTCGAATTAATAAAAAATAAATAAGTATTAGTGGTTGTTTACACGGAAGGAATCTGAAGTTAAGATGGCAGATGGTTATTTTAAAGATCAATACTCTTTACTAGAACTAATATAATAATGCTATATCTTGGCTATAGATAACCAAGCTATAAACGTTGTTCATTAATTATACATTTAAGAGACGCCATTGTACTTACCTACCTGTGTTCAACAAATAAAAAAATATCATTTATCATAAACGAAAATGGTCGTTACGTCCAAAATTCAACATATTCGCTTTTGTTGTAGACGTAACTAATCTATTTTTTGAATTAGGTACTATAGTTTTTTGAAGGAGCTGTGCAAACGCCAGCAAACCCATTCCCAGCCTGTGTTTACGAAGTGTGATTCAAGTCTCACTTTGAGTATGGCTTTGATGTAAAAATCATACGTTGCGCGGCAAACGTGTCGGCCAATATTGACACGTGCTACTCGAGGGCGTAAAACCTAACTGGAGGAAAACCTATTCTGTGGACGCAGCTTTTTTGCAATTATACCATAGTGATTAACCATAGATCAACCATTTATCTCTGGCAGACGTGCGGAAGTTACACAGTATGTTGAAGCATTAGTATTAACCTTTATAAAGCCACGGATAACAATGTCGTCACCAGTCCATAGTTAATGACTGTGTCTCAAACGCCACCGAAGATAAATGTTACGGTTTGTAATAATTTTCATTTTTAATAAAAATATTTAAAAAAAGTATTTCAGGACATCCATAGATACACATGTTGAATGCGCCCCGCGGGCCGGCCGCGGTAAACTAAAGAAGGCTCTTGCCAATGATCAGAGCCCGGAAAATCTATAGCAAAACAAAAGACTGTCGCAATCAAACTAGTGATAGAAACATTTTTTATCGATATCGAGTGAGTTTTGTCAAAAAAAAATCATACCGATATGTTTAGGTACATTATTTTATAATCATTCACGCCAAACGCAAAAGTAGTGGTAAATTAGGGTTTGTTTTATTGTTATTTTATCTAAAACGCAACGTAATCATCAACGTTATTTATATTTCATATTAAGTAATAACCCTTACCTTTTGGCTTGGCCGTAGTCTGGTGACAAAGAGGTAATCAATCTCATTGAAAATAATAGACTTCAGAGAATCAGTATTCCATAAGACATCGATAAACTCAATATCGATAAAGAAATGTTTCTAACACTAGTTTGATTGCGACAGTGTTTTGTTTTGCTATGGATTTTCCGGGCTCTGCCAATGATATATACATATATATAATCAAAATCAGAAAACTGTCGTGAGATTCATCCATATGAATTGTAGATGCGGATCTTCTTCGGTCAGCCAAGGTGAATGGCTGATTATGCTCCTCGTTACCGAGTGAAACATGTCGAGAAATGATATAGGTATAATATAAATACACATTAATTAGATCCTACATCATAGAAAACTCCCATGACTTTTCGTTAATTTTATATGCGTTCGATATTTCGAGGTGTCCAGATTTATAGAAGAAAATTATCAATTGTGGTGTTAACTTAGTTGTAACAAAAGAAGAAAGAAAGCCTCTGCCATGTTAAGCTAATATAATGGTAATAAGAGTATTATAATGAGCCTCCATGATCCTAGAATAGGTCGCCCCTCAGAGGTACGTTTATTATTTTTCCAGTTTTCATCACTTCACGCTCCGTCTGTCTTTTGATTCAATGGCCGTGTGATGTGGCGTTGCCGCATTTGTTTTGCACTCTTGCCTTAGTGTTGCCAGTTTATTTAGCATTCTCTTGGAGCCGCCAGTTATTGCCCGCCGCTTTGAAGTAAGCTCTTTTGACTTTGCGGTTGCTAACTACGAGCTGACCGCACGACACTTTCAATGATAGGTACTTTTCCTCTGAATAGTGTGAATTTCGCGAACAATTTTTCTAGTGGATGTTTTGAAGACAGCTACTCTGTTTGTGCCCGAGTCTGGTGGCGAAGAAAGCGATAGCAGCTCGAGCCTTTACGAGAAAAATACTTATGGGTCACCTATTTTTGAAGCCGGCCACTGTACTAAGCAGGTTGAGGAAAACTCGTATAGGTCTATTTACGATAAAACCGAATCCTTGTTTTAATAATTTGAACCTATTAACATTTTACAGTACATACGGTCAGCGTCATTTAGTATGCAGCATTCAAAGTAGTCAAATAGTTCGGTACACCGTATATGTACATTCTATGGTATACCAACATTTGTACACCTAGATATTTTTCTAGCACGAACGATTACTTGTAAGTGATTGACAGAATAAAAACATCGACAGTCCTGTTTCGACGTTTTACATTAACGTCATGTCGTCATAGGGTTAAAAATAAATAACTATGTATTTCTTAATATTTTAAAAACTTCAGAAAAAAAATTGGAACTATTCATTGGAAAATATAAAAGTAAATTAAATTACGTTAATGTCGTTCAATAACGGTAGCACGCGGCGTCTAGATAGGTAGCCGACTTAAGACTGTGTGTACCTACGTCTTGTCGTTGAAGTAGCATGTACTTATCGATAACAGGATTGTCGATATTTTTATTGTGGCTAGCACTAACCAAATTTCGTTCCTGCTAGAAAAATATTTAGGTATAAGAGTAACTTTAATTGGATGCTACCAACTTTATGACGCTGACTGTATGTACATATGGCCCTTGTAATTTTCGACATAGGTTGTTAACTTGCTCATTATTGTACTAGTATAACCTACCTACTGCAAAATATGTTCTGAAAGTTGGGGTAATCGCATAGTTAAGCGGTCATTTATCAATTTACTCCAGTCCCAGTTAAAATATTTCCAACTACTTATTCTGACTAGACAGGGAAACAAACAATAATCATACCCAAAAATGTTTGTAACTGTTTCGGAACCCAGATGAAAGTGCTACGCCGCCGTACCTACTTCGTAGCAATATATTTGTTTAGTAAGTACTGAATAATTATCGTAGGCACAAGTATTAGAAACTTCATACATATAATAAGGGTTCAAGATATCATCAATTTATAGGTTACTAAATTAAAAGCATACATTCAACTAAAACCTTTTCATATTTTTAGTTTAACCCTAAAATGTGTTTAATATATTCACCATTTGTATTTTACGTAAGATTTTATATCATCATTTTATATTATATTTCATATATTTATTTCATGAGATTGAAGTATGGTTACGCCGTTAGTATGGCCATACAGATATCTACAGTGAGACTATACGTCTCGCTATCAGCATTTTATCACGAAAACATTTGTGTAAATCAGGTACCGTGTAAATAAAACCTGAAACTTTATATATATTGATTGTAGTATGTTTAGTAATTTTTCGTCTGTGTACTTGAGCCGCTTACTCAGGTAAATCCATCTGTCAGATCATGCGATTTTGGTGTTATGAAAAGGTAATAGGGTAGATATTTGCAGAGAGGGTCGAATGGATTTACCTAAGTTTGAAGTTAAGCGACACACTTACATTTGCACCTGTCTGACATATCATCTAAGATTCATACCGCATGTCATCAATCGTAAGGAAACATTTGACACTTCGCAAACACAAAACACATTCAAGAAGCCACGCTCCGTCCTGCTCCGGCCGATAGTAAGCCGCTGACACAATAATGGGTTTAGATGAAAAATTATTGGCACACGCGTATTGACTCGATGCATGCATTGACGGGGGCGTGAAGATGGTTCCGCCGAACAACTCAGGGTTGTCGCTACCGACCAAAATATTTGAAGACTTAAAATGGTTTGTAAAACTCTGCAAAGTACTGTCTGGAGAACCAAAATATTCAGAATGGTTAGAAAAGAATAAATGCGCATTCTTTTTGTTGTGGCAATTGTGCTAGTGTAAGAAAAAGTCATTCTACCTGTCTACGTAAGACACTCTATAGCAAAACTTTATTCAGGCCATTCAATAAAATATGTACTTAAATAATAAATTAAATTAGTTTCTTGAGAAAGAGCATCCCGACAGATTTGAACGGTGTCGGTGTATTGTTCCTAACGGGTTATTTCGATCGAGGGCTAGGTCACCGACTTTTATCATGTAGACACAGCAATTCAATATGAAGAATTTAACTGCTGTAACATCAAATAATGCTGGCTCTATGTTGCATAAATTGTTGTTTAAATATGCGAAGGTTACATAATAAATTAACATCTAAGGAGGTACTAGTCGATTAAAAGTCAAATCTATGTGAACATATATTCAATGTCATGCCTGAACACCTTTACTGCGGAACCCTAAATCCCATTGTCGGTTATGATCGCTGGCAACCCTTGTCGATGTTCGAAAACGAAGTCGGATGTCACCGCGTGACGCGCTTTGAATGAGCGCGGGCTCGTAATAAATAGAATATTTTTATCGCGCGCCCGCACTCGCGGAAGTCAAATATTGCGCGCGGCTAATCTTATGTACGAGGTTCGACACCTTAGAGTCCTTAGACATTCAAGTGACTCTAATACATAACACAATGGTATGACCATTGCCATTTTTTAAAAGCATCGTCCTAATTGCAGTGTTTTCATGACATAGGTTTCCTCTAATTTGCCATGAAACTCATTGAACTGCAACAGACAATTTGTTTAGGTTAACTTAAGTTACGATACAATAACCATTACATTACTTAAACATGTGTAAACAATTTCTATACCTACCTAGTTAGGTATTACGTTTAATATCGCCCTTTCTACATTAAGGTAAAACTAAAGACAGATAAACGGTTAAGGTCGGGCCTCAATTCATTTGAAACGAACGATTTACAATTAGTATTTATCATACCTAGGTACGTACTTATTTATGATATTTCTCAAGATTAGTATTTTAGTACTGCATTCAAAATATCCGTTTCTTTACGTCACATATATATGCTAGCGTATGCATTGCTATTATTTAACAACAGGCGTTTGTATTTATTTTATTATACCTACATTCATAGTGACAAGCACTAACAAGGTTTCATTCAATCAAAGCAAAATTAGGTGGCTCAATTCTTTGTAATTCTCTTAGTGTAAAACATATTTGTCTTTATAATCGCAGTCGTATCTACCTCGGTAGGTAAAGATGTGGAACTCGGAGCGTGATATTTCCTCGGTTTCACGCCTCTATTATAGCATTGGCAAAATGTTATTTGTTTTGTAGTAACGTATGTGGACTTGTGACATTGCACATTTCCTGTGATCGATTTTAGTCATACACAAATTTGCGTAAGCCGTTTTATTACAATCCGCTATCCATCAATCTATCAACCTCAAAACCCTTGCCAATATACGAGGTTGAATAATCCCACCTTTCGTTGCCCTCGCACGAGAGTCTAGCTAAGTGGGAGTGAAAGAGAAAAATGAACAATGGTGTCGATTATTTAACAATTGGTTTACCTTGCATTGTCCTTCATTTGTAACATTCCTAAACATGTCAATTTGATACGACTAAAAATCAAAATCTTATTCCTTATTGATGAGCAAATCTTAGTGTGTGGCGAGATTAATAGATTTTACCATACATAATTATATAGTAACTGCTTATGTCTAAATAACATTCAAGGCAAGAGTGAATAGGCTATTACTGAACCAGCGTGCTACACCCTCGACCACGTCGACACTTACCATCAGGCGTGACTGAAGTCAAACGCTGGTCTGTCTGGTATATAAAAAAGTACATGAATGACCGGGTGGTTATAGTAAAGAGTAGACTGATGTAATAAATACAGAAAGAAACCCCAGAGGTCCAGATCTGCACAGAATAAAGGTTACATAGGATCCAGGTCAAAGGGTTATTGTATTGTTTAAGTTACATGACAAACGTTTATCCTATGGGTTTATCTAATTGAGTACCTACACTTTATCTGAAAACTCCCATATATGTAGTTAGCAACGAGGTTTAACGAATGTTAATTGAATCTTCAAAAGTCTGTTATCACACTCATCATTTCGGCCGTAAGTCGTCCTCTGCTGGACACGGACCCCCCAAAATATGACTTGTATCATCTTGGGGGGTACTTGTCTTATTCGCCACGCTTGACAAGCAGGTTGGCGACCGCAGTAGCTGATGATTGGCTTTCGAACTTTCGACGGACGCCCATCCGTCGGCTTTTTCTCTTTGTGAGCGACGACATCCGCTGGAGAAGATGGGATGGGATGGGATAAGTTGCACCACGTGGTACTTCTCCCTATACCTCTTACAGATTAACTAGTGTCATATCACTCGAAGGAAATAAGAACAGGTGGGTATAGAAATTTGCAGTGGAATCTTAGGCTGAAAGGAGCTACATATTAAGATTTGCTTGTATCGGATTCGCGATAGGTTAAGAACTCTCAGTCTTTAATGCGGCCGATCTACCGATAGACACGTTTCGCTTCGATTTCATTTGAATTTTTGCAATATCGTGTTTATGTAAACAAGGGTGAATAATCCTTGATTGATCGCCACTAACTGATATTGGAATGGATGATATACGGATTATCGAAAAAACAAACTGCGAAACAGCAAGCTTTTAAAAACAATAAATTGTATAAAAACTAAAGGTATACCTACGCAGATACTAAGTTAAAAGTTAGTATATGCAAGATTGGTACAATCATTTAAAACGCGTGTATTCTCAAGACGATTTAAGTAGCCATTTGCAGGTTGAACCGGAAGACCTAGGTAAACTTAATTAAGATTCTTTTTCTTTCTTTCATAAAGGCAAATGTTCATTCGATACTTTTGCATCATTCCGAATTAAACCAATATCAGTCATTTTAATACAATGTTGAGCATACTAATAAATCAATCATTTGCCTTTTGAAATCGCATATTTCTTTAACATAGTAGAGACACAGTTGTATATTTTATTGCGTATGCAATAAAATTATGCATAATAGAGGAAACCGACAAGGGTGAAAAATTACAGCATACGCACCCGAGATGATCTCAAACACCCCAAACAAAATTTCACCTTACCTTCTGAAAATTTTAAAACACCCCTAGGAAATGGCTACTCGAAACGCGTAATTCGACATACCGATCCCCGGTCACCAGCGGCTAAAATGTAAAATGGCTCCCTTGCATTTTTTCCTAAGTGCCATAAAATATGACATTTATTACGGTCAGATCTGCCTCAACCACTATTGATAGGCAAATGAGAGAGTTTTTTAAAAGAAAAACGATGTCTGCTTTTTATGTGTTCTATGGCTAAGGATATTCTTAAGGAATTCGCTACTTGCAAGAAACGTAATGACCCGCTTTCTGTTTTGCGACAATAGTACGAGGTTTAAGTAAGTTTTTATTTATTACTATCAGCTCAAATTCAGTAGAATTTGGTACATTTAGATACTCATACCTACTTACTAATGTACCTATTCTATAAACTTCGTATTTTGATCAATCGGAATCACATGATTCTATTGCTTTGTTCTCTCCTAGCCTAACCTAGCAAATTCATAGAGAATATTTAAATTATGTAAATTAATTGTCACGTCGGATTTGAAAACCTCAACAAAATAGATGAAATCAATCCAAAGAAAGTTGTAAGACAAAAATTTAATAATGTTCGCTTAACCGTCCAGAACCTTTTAGATGAAAGGAAAAAGGTTAAAATGTAATGATCACATTATAAGTTGGCAAGGCAATAGAGCCGTCTCGTGATAAGGCCATAACTCAACAAAGGTCATCCACAATAGTGCTCCACCTATAATCGTACATTAAGGCCCTTATCCCCATATGAGCACCTTTTCGACAATAGAAAGGTATATATTTCCCAAAAGTGGCCACATAAAAATGACATACTGTTCGTGGGGCGACGACGAAGCGATCTGGTTGGAAAAATAACGCCTATAAACCCGTTATCTCTCACTTTTGAAATTTTCATTGACTGCTATGAAGATTTCTTACGTTGAAATAAGGAATGAATGTCCATTATAGGAATGTCATATAAAACTTACAACTCATAACTTGACACTTATACCTACTGCAAAAGTATTAAAGTGCCTATGTAATTACTGTTAATCATAGATATGCTTTATAGCTTATTATTGACTTAATTAGTGCTTAACATAATTAGATCAGACTAAAAGCGCTCATTTAGTTGACAATGACAACTAACTCCTTCAAGGAATCAAGAGTTGAAACTCAAGAAAATTTTACCAGACTACGGGTGTTTTTAGAAAACACAGGCGGCGTACCTAATTCAACTCATCCCGAAATCTGCTAATGATGCCTAATATAGGAATTTAGGAATACCTACTTACATAAATGAAACAGGTTACTTAAAACATTCACGTTTTATATCCTCAAAGTAATTCGGTTCGCGCATCAGGCGGCAAATGCGAAATCGTAATAAAACTATGCGTATGATATGTAAAGTAGCCATAATATTGAAAACTTCCAAAGTCCATCAATAAATGTGACGCCGCGTGGGGTACGCTCCGCCACTAGGGAAGACTATTTTCTATACAATGTTATCGATAAATATTGTTACCGCTTCACTTTATTGCTGGGGATAATATAAAAGTGAAGGTGACAATAGGCACAAACATAATGCGCAATAAATAAAGTATCTAATCTAACAAATCTAGATCCTTACAAACCTACTAAATTATTATATTACGTACGTAGGTAAATTAATTATATGATGTAAATTAAATGATTTTAATAATCTTATTAAGAACCTCTTCTTATAATAATAGTAACATTTACAATTATGTTACCATAATAGTAACATTGACATAGACATTCCTTCTTTTATTTATATACCTACATTTAAATTTCAAGTGATATCTCTACCGAAACAACATACCTACTTAATGCAAACTTGAGCCGGGAGAAATAATATTTCTGTTGAACTCTTTTGACATAGGTATATGTTAAATGTTTTATCGATATTAGAGTATCCACGTTCCCATCCCTATCAACCGAGAGGCGTCAAAACGCACCGACCGCAACTATCAAAGTGAAATCTTTTCCGTGTATCAATAACGTCGCCTCGGCGAGACACATTGCTCTTTATGTGGCCGCCACAATATTTCTCTGTTATGGATGCTGTGTGAGAACATCGACGTTTCAGGACAGGAGGTATTGGATTAGGTACCTATCGTAAAAGACTTTTCGTTTTTTTTTTTTGTTAAATATTCTATTAAAATATTACTAACTTACTTAAATAACTGTCCTTACGTATTGCCAAGATTATTTTTTAATTTTATTGATAGGAAGAAGAGGATTTATCTTTTTTCATTTCTAAGCCTCTATATCGTTATTGACTTTCTATAACGGTTTGATTGTTAAAATTCAAATACTTATTTATTGCCAATCTGTATTCAAAACAATCGGGTCACAGTGATTTGTCAGGAGTTTAGTGGAGCTATAAAAAAATATAAAAGCAAATGGCATTTTAACTAAATATATTGCGCCCTTGTACAAAATAGGTGTACAACTGTTAGGTCCGTTTTTGATAGTTAGAGTCGAGATCTTTGGTGCACCAGTCTGAAATAGCTGAGGTAGATACGCCAAAGGCGATAAACATAAATAGATTTAGGTACTACTTGAGTGACTAAAGAATAGTGTTTAAGTTTACGAACGGATTAGAATCAGAAATAAGTACATGGTAGGTTGTCTGGGGACAACTTCGCGATATCTCGGTAGGTACTACTTGTACGCGTTCAGGAGACTTTTCATGATAATTCTGTTAATAGAGCATAATAAAACCAAAATTATCGGCTGGTTAACGGCGTCAGAATTTTCAAATATTGTGAATTTCGGCTGGTTAAGACGTGAGCTATCGTTACTACTTGATAACGATAGCTCACGTCTAATTTAATGTTTCTTGTTTCTCGTCGCGCAATACATTGCACACTGGTTCGCCCGAGTAATCGACTCACTGCGCTCGATAATTAATTGGAATGCCGCCCTATGATGCTTTCTCAATGCGGTAAGGGCGTGAAATTATTTTCTTGGCGTATGCAGATTGGGGGAGGGTTTGTGCTCGGGGATTAGTTCCGGTTTACTTTTTATAGGATTCCGATGATAAATGTTGCCATTGGAGCTAACGGGTGGTGCGTGTAACGTATCCAAATAAGCTTTTTCGTATCTATTGCTTATTCAAATAATCGAGCGGGTGAATCGCATTTTTGTAGCGTTAATAATAATATTGGTGTATCGATAAGTTCGTTCTACGAGGATGAGGGTGTTGGTGCTGTGTTGGTATGATTAGGTTTTCTTACATTATAACATTACACTCTGCGGTGTACCATGGCGTAGAACTACTTAATGTGCCATAACCATAACGTAGGATTACAAATGCATACAGTGGACGTTCTCATTGTAGGTACCAGTTATAAGGCGATTATGGTATAGCTAAACACGTGCTGCACTTAAGTATATACATAACTAAGTACTTAAGTACGAATCTGTAGCCTTCTCGGTAGCGTCATGAACAAGAAGCTCGAATGACATTTCTGTATGTTTATTGCTAATTTCAAATTTTATCTAAGTAGGTACCTATCGGTGGCGGCGCTAAATTACTTAATTATGTTCCTTATGTTACATCTCAGAGACTAACAGTTGAGAAACAGACAATTTATACAAAGCAAACGATACCTATACCGGGTGTGGCCTGTAACAGGAGCATTAACGTTAGGCATAATTTCTACACCACAAACGTAGCAACATTTGTTCCGCGACTTTTGAAAATAACTTATAGTTTAATAAATATTAATAAAAAAAGATTTTCCAAGCAAGCAATGTATTGCGAAAACTATGAAGTTTGTAGGCTGACAGTAAACGACAACTAGACTATTGGATGCTGTTCATTGAAAATACTATTTAGTTTGTTCGAAAAATTCACAAGTAATAAATTACCCAATTATTTAGAGTTGCAGAACAAATGTTGTTACGTTCGTGTTGTAGAAGCGATCACTAATTTTTTTGCTCCTATTACAGGCCACACCCGGTATACCTACAACTCTTACAAAATTCGCAGCATGCATCTGCATCTGTTTAATTATAAGTGCATGCAGATAGACACCTAAAACATCTCGTAAAACTTAAGAAAAAATCTCTTTCAATATGTATCATAACATTCATAACAATTTAATATGTTCAGTAAATTCATAAGGTCTAATTAACAGTATCACTATAAGTAGACTTAGCTTACGTAAGTAAAAACTTCAAGTAAAACATATACACCGTATAAAAGTAGCTAAAATATAGCTGACGTCGGAAATGTTACACGGAACTTTAGTAACAACGTCTTAAAAAATGTTTAGATAAAACCGTATCATTTATCAAGATGTAATGTATGAAAGCCTAACACATGTTGCCACCCTTCTATCACACACGTTAACGGTTTAGAAGTCAGACAAAAAACGAGGAAAGTCGCGGGGCAGACGGGTCGGACGATTGCTATGATTTATAGAGGAGGACGTCATCTCCAATACGCTTTCAGGATGTGTCACTGGGGCGCAAATATTAGGTATCTACGCTAAAAATGTTTTTAAGAACATCCAAACCGTGTCGATCGAAACCCTAAAATGTTCCAAGATTGGGACTTTTACTGTACGAGTTAACTGTTTGAATAGTTCGAACGATCCGACACCTCGATCCCGTGTCACTGTTACCCGTGGATGGTTTAGTTTGTAGTGTTGGCCTTTGTCGGTCGTCATATTTCCTATGTTTCCCCACCTAGGCGGCGGCGTCTACAGTCAGCTCTGTCTATACCTACTAATGTGTAGGTGTATAGATACAACGTTGAAGACACCGCTACGGCACCGACAGTCTTTGAAAATAAATAAATAATAATTTACTTCGATAACAGCGATCACCTGGTATCAATGATACCGTTGACCTTTTTCACCCTCCTTTGACCGCCCTCTCGTTGACGAAAAACTGTCATCAGGCGCCACGACAAATGTAGGTAGCTTTGTATGACAATGTAAAACGGAAAATGGTGTCGTGTCGTCTGGGGAACTGGTTTCCGTCGATGTGCACTGCCACTTTCGGCTTTTAAAAGGTTCAACCTTACGTTCGGTAAGACGGCACCCTCAGAATGAGGACACGAGCACGTCTTCTATCCGCTTACTACACTGCCACTGCTAATTCCTACCTAAACTTTTGAAATACTTTCGCGAATGTTCGGTACGTCGCTAGCTTTATAATATTGAGCCAAAAATGTCCGGTCTCCAAAGCGAAACATTTGTATTGAATCGAACAACAATCAGTCATATTGTCAGTTACAATACAATTTGTTGGAAAACTCGGAAGCGTGAGAGAAATAATAACAAATGATTGGAACCCTACGCCCGACGCCGCCTGGCGTTGAAAGATCACGCCTATTTACAACGTAGCTGATGAAAAAATACATTAGGCGAAGCTGAGCGAAGCCCTATAGGAATTAGGAAAGCACGGAAACACGCGAAAAGAGCAGCATACATATGATTACTACCACTACTTATACAAACCATACGTGCTCATAATTAATGGATAGTCACCAAGTTTATTTTGTTGAGTTTCTGATATTGACATCAATAACATATTGCGTAAACACTTATTTCAAACTTAAACTAAAGTTTATTGAATCTTCGTATATTTTTCAAAGTTAACACACGAAAACCTGAACGAAAAAAACATTAGTCCATAGGTACCATATACCTAATAGGTCAGTACCTACACAAAATTCCAGCCAGTGGTGGTATTATACCTTTTGTACATTTCGAACGGTCATATATCTACCTATATGTTAAGTAGGTAAAGTAGGCAAAGAAATTACATATACACGTTGATCGCTCATATACCGGGTGTAATTGTGTAACGGGTAACGCACTTTCGATATTCGCTTCGCTCATGGTTCAATCATAGCTTCCTTCGCTTGCTCTGCTTTCAATTTCAACACTAACGCCAAATAACCACTTTGCAGCCTTGCATAACAAATAACTATTTATATTTTTATATCAAATTACTAACCTACTAGCCAGTCACTGATTTCTTCTAAATATTGGTATTCCGTTAGTAACTCGTTACGTTCCAATATTTTGATTTTAATAATCTTTATCTACGTACATGTCATAAGTGCTCTAAAATGCGTCCAGAAACCGTAGGCAATGACCAGCATTACCAACCATCAGACAGATTTCAGTAGGTAATGTTAACATTACCTACTGAAATCAGGTTTTTTTTGTTTTTTTTTTTTGGCGGGAACGTTAAAAAGAATAGGCGCGCTTTTGAAATTAAATTTTGTAAATTAGTTTTAAATTCTAGATTTGTACATTTCTTTGTATATTTCTTATGTAAAATAGTCTATATAGTGTTAGTTTTGTACATATTACGTTAGTGCGTTTCCCCATAATGGGGAAGCGCACGGGGCGTAGCGGCCGTAAACGATCGCGAGTTACGGGTGAGTCTCTTACAGAAGGAATAGATCAGGACTTACCTTCTTCATCATCATCGACGACTTCATATTCTGATGCTGAAAATAATGATCGTCCACTAGCGAAGAAAAGAGAAAAGGATAAGTACACACCTTATAAAGCAGGAAATTATAACAGATTTTATGACGAAAACTCGCAGAAGAAAGATTTTATTGTCTTCCTCAATCGCGAAGAAGATAACACTAAAATTACAGATAAGGATAGGTTGGCCATATCTAATGGCATCAGAAAACATTGTGTTTCAGGTGTAATGCATCTGAGGTCAATTAATGCATTCAAAATTGGTATAACTTTCGACCTCCCTAATAACGCTAATGTTTTTCTTAAGAACGAAAAGCTCCTAAACGAATTGAGGATGGTTGGTTCAATACCGGCTGCCGAAACAGAAGCCACTGGGGTTCTCACATCTGTACCTTGCGATTATTCCAATAAAAATCTTTCAGCTTATTGCTTCTAGTAAAAAAGTTATTAGTGTGAGACGTTTCATGCGACGGGTAAAAGACGCTCAAGGTGTCGTTTCCTTTCTTCCAACACAGACAGTTGCTGTTACATTTGCTTCAACGCAGCTCCCCGAGTATGTTACTTTAGACCACTGGAGACATGAGGTAGGAGTTTATGTTCCTCCTGTTAAACAGTGCCTGAAGTGCATGAAATTCAACCACATTGCTAAATTTTGTAAAAACAATGAAACTTGCTCAATTTGCTCAGGCAACCATAATTTTAAACAATGTGACAAGTCCAAAACTCAATGTGCTAACTGTGGCGGTGACCATATTGCAATTTCTACCACATGTCCACTTAAAAACAAAAACTAGAAGAAAACAAAATAAAAGCAAAAAATGCAAGATATTCTGATCTTTTTAGTGCAGCTCAATTTCCACAGCTAAATTCAAAATACATTGATACTCAAATATCCAATTTAATTAAATCTGACAAATTTATGAATTTATTAGTTGAAGCAATGCTTGAAATATGTTCAAAACCTGATGTGCCAAAAATTCTAAAAGCATTAGAGAAATTTTAGATAACACTTTTAAGAAAAAACACCTTAACCTTTTTTATGGATACATTACATATAGTGCAATGGAATGCTCAAAGTTTAATTAGTAATAGGCTAGTTTTAACAAAATTTTTATATGATAACAACATACATATTGCCATAATCTCTGAAACATGGTTGAAACCACATCAATTTTTTCTAACCAAGGGTACAATATTATTAGAAATGATTGTGGGAACAACCACAATGGTGTTGCAATTTTAATTCATAATATTATAACACATTCTCAAATTACAACTCATTTTGATAGTTCTTTACAAAATGTTTGTGTGAAAATCAAAATTAATAACAATGAATTAAGTGTCGTTAGTTTTACAGTCCATCTAATACAAATCCACCATTTAATAAAAATAATCTAGACGTTTTGCTTAAGTCCATTCCTAAACCTATGATATTTGGAGGCGATTTTAATGCTCATCACATGTCTTGGGGATGTGTCGACACCCTGCCTCGAGGTAAGGATGTTTTAGATGTTATTGATGAAAATGATCTTGTTCTTTTGAATAATGGCAGTCCCACTACAATTGGTTCTTCATCTTGGCGAGCTAATGCTCTTGATTTAACTTTAGTTTCTCCATCTTTGGCACTTTCATGTGATTGGTCTGTTTATGATTATCCTCTGGGTAGCAGTTATCACTTGCCTGTAATTATAAATTTGGTTGTTGGAAATGAAAGTAATCTACAGAATAATATACAATGCAATAATGTACATTTACCATTTCAGCATAATTACAAATTAGTTAATTGGAAAATATATAGTCAATTAATGGATTCAAATTTAAAAATATTGACTTTAATGCTATGTCTCCACCAGAATCCTACAATTTGTTTTGTAACATAATACATTCTGTTGCTGAACAGTCAATTCCACAGTCTACCTCCACTAATAAATGTAATAATATTGCTAAACCTTGTTTACCAAAACATTCTAAGTGTCCTAGTTTACCCTGGTGGAACTCAAAGTGTTCAGAAGCTGTTCAAAACTCAAAGAATGCTTATATATATTTTAAAAACAACCCTTCTGAGGATAATTATATTGAATTTAAGAGATTGCGAGCTTTAAAAACTAATACTTAAAACAGAAAAAAACCAACAGCTGGATGGAATTGTGCAACTCATTTAATAGATGTACCTCATTGTCATTGGTATGGAAGTACATGCGTAAATTTAATAAATCATTTACTCTTAATAATTCTCTTGATGATAGTTGGATTCCAGATTTTATATGTAAATACACTCCTGACTTTGTTTTGAATGAGCCGTTAAATTATAATAAAACTGATAATATTGGAAATAATTATTTGACTGATCCATTTTCGTATCAAGAACTCCATTCTGCGTTGTTTTCTAGAAGAGATACATCCCATGGTCTAGATGGGATTCCATATATACTTTTAAAAAATTAACCCCAAATTGTCTCATAATCTTTTTAAACTTACTTAATCGTATGTGGAAGGAAAACTTTATACCTGAGGAATGGAAAACTGATTGTTTGGTTCCAGTTTTAAAACCTGGTAAAGATAAATTGTTGCCGGATTCGTATCGACCCATAGCTCTTACGTCTTGTATTGGAAAGATATTTGAACAGCTTTTAAAACAACGCCTAGAATTTTATGTAGAACAAAATGGTCTTTTACCTTACAACCAATTTGGTTTTCGCAGAGGTCGGTCTTCTCGTGAAAGCATTTGTCAGCTAGTATTAGATGCTCAACACAGTCTGTATAATAATCAATATCTTTTATGCGTTTTCTTTGATATTGCTGGTGCTTTTAACAGTGTTAATATTTCGGTTCTTTGTAACGAGTTGTCAGTGATAGGGATACCTGGGCAATTAATAAACTGGATACAAGCATTTTTGACCAATAGAAAAGTATTTGTTAAATTTAATAATCATTTATATGGTCCAAGATGCTCGTCGTTAGGAGTATGTCAAGGAGGAATTCTGTCTCCATTAATATTTATCTTATATATTAGACGATTGAATCTTATTTTGGGATCGAATGTAACAAACTTACAATATGCAGATGACTTAGTAGTTTATACATCTGGAATGGATTTAAGTCAATTAGCTTCTACTGTAAATAACGCACTTTCCAGTTTATATAAATACTTTTCATACCTTAATTTAGATGTTAATCCTACTAAATCAAAAGTCTTCATTTTCGGTCGTAAATGTGTAGCTACACCTAATATTTTGTATAACAGAATTCCATTGCCTATATATAGTGAAGTAAAATTTTTGGGTGTAACTTTTACTCCAAAACTCTCATGGACAAAATACATTAATAATATAACAACAAAAGCAAACAAGGCTTATAATGTATTAAAATCTGTTTGCGGGACTACTTGGGGAGCAGATCCCAAAATATTGTTAGTGTTATACAAATCTCTCGTTCGTAGTCACTTTGAATATGGTTTTCTTTGTTTTGCTGGAGATAGTAAATTAGTGAATAGTTTGGACAAAATACAAAATAAATGTATGCGCACAATACTAGGTGCCTTTAAAACTAGTCCTATTGCTGCTTTGCAAATCGAAACAAAACTGCCACCCATTAGTGTTCGATTCCGTTATTTGAAAGAAAGATTTATCTTGAAGCTTCATAGTTTGCCTAATAATGATCTTCTTACCAATTTAATTGCTTCTCAATCTGCTCCTTATAAGCAACATATGTTTATTTTGCAAGATTTTTCTTGCTTTTTCATTCTCTTGAAGAGTTTAATATACATTTGAACGATGATGTTCTTCCTTGTTATGCAGGCACATTCCAAAGTAAATATGCCGCAATGAATATTGTAATTGATTCAAGCTTGTCTTCTAAGGAGGAAGTTTATCTGTTATTGTCAGAATGGACTAATTATAAATTTATTTATACTGATGGGTCCAAAAATAATGATGCTGTATCATTTGCAATTTACCAGACCGAAATCAATAAGGGAGTGGGATACAAAATTAATAAATATGCTAGCATCTTCACTGCTGAAGCAACAGCCATCCTTTTGCTTTAAAACATATTATGGAAAGAAATCAGTTGAACAAAAATTGGGTAATAGTCAGTGATAGTATGAGTGTCTTAAAAGTTTGTCAAGTAACAAAATGAATGCTAACATTAACTACCTGATTTTTACTATTAAAGAATTATGGTGGAAGTTATCCTTAACTGACACTGTAGTACAATTCGTTTGGGTACCTTCGCATATAGGAGTCTTAGGTAATGAAAATGCAGGATTTTTAACCAGAACCAATGTTAATTTTTCTGAGTCATGCGCAAGTTTAACCATCAAGGAGTTGGTGGTCGCTTTGCCGTATAGGGATATGATATCTAATCTTAAAAGCGCATGATTAGTAATTGGGGAAAACATTGGTATTTTTGTAGAGAAGTTGAAAATAAAGCTCATATATATTCTTTGTTAGACGTTCCTGTTAATAGTACGCCATGGTTCTGCAAGCTTAAACATTTTGTTCATAGAAATTTCTATACTATAATCAATCGAATGCGCATTGGTCATTATTGCCTAAATTTTCATCTTCATCGAAAAATATAGTTTCTTCTCCTTATTGTGATCGTTGTCAAATGAATGAAGTTCAGTCTCTCGACCACATCATTTTCGTTTGCCCGTCCTTCGGCATTCAGCGCCTTGTGCTGATGGATGAGCTGCTTAATATTTATGAGGCATCTAATATAATCCCGCTGTCAGTACCAGATTTGCTAAGAGAGCCTACCACGTATATGTCTTTGTATAAATTTGTACATAACACCATAAATAAGTTGTAAATATTTTAATACAATTTTTAATTTTAGGTTCTTAATGCAGATAACATATAAATGTAAATTGTATATATTTAAAATAAATCTAAATATCGCTACTAGAATATTTCAGGATTGTACTGTTTGGAAAGGACAATAATTAAACTGGATTATGAGATTGAACGTACGGTTTTGACTTAATTAATGGATGATACATACATACTGAAATTGTATAAGAAAATAAAAGTAACTGAAGACATTGAACTCGGATTTGACCTAATATGAATAGTACTTACTGAAGACGTTGACCGGATTGAACTTATGAAAAAGAAAACAAACTACTTATGACAAGGCAGTATGGCTTAGAGCTGTACCCGGGCCAGATGGACGAAAAAAAAAAAAAAAAAAAAAAAAAACTGAAATCAGTAGGTTATGAATTTAAATTTGGAACGCTGTCAAATTCAAGTGGGGTGTCTAATCTAGTATCTATAGATATTAAAACAGCCATTGATACGAAACGCCAATTCGTTATGTTTTTTTTAGATAAATCGAACGACATTTGAACTCGAGTGACAGTAGAATAGGGAGTTCATTCGCTTGTCTATGGTTTAAAAAAAAATTGACTGAGATACGAAATACGCAACGCCGCCGTTTCAAGCTGTCATTTGTTTTGTTCGTTGACTTTTTAATGTTTACATGTAACCCTAGTAATAAGTCATTTCCCTACGGTTTCTGAACCTATCTTAAAACACTTAATGATATGTGTATAGATAGTAGTGTATGTATCTATACATAATTAGGCATTACAACATTCGTGTGATATTATTATGAAACTCGCCTTCGGCTCGTTTCATAAACCCACACTCTTGTTGTAATGCCCTTCATTATGCACAGATACATAAACTACTATTTTCCAGAGCTTCAGGTCTATCCTTTCCTTTATACAATATTCCTGTTTATAAAATTCAGGTTATTGACACATACCTACTTAATCAAAGTTATAGGCAAATGTTACGCATTGACCTTAAATTGACCTAGATACAATTCAAGATTTAAATAGAAGAAAATTATACAATATACACAGTAGGTACAGTACTCACAGTTCATTGCACATAGAGGAGAGTTCACGAACTATCATTTGTTTTATATCCAAATATAAAAATATCCTAGAACCTATTCAATGTAGGTACTAAACTAAAATTATTCGGTTTCCGTGGATGTGTGATGTAGGTATCGTATTCTGTTCACAGATATTTGATGATTTTTTATTATCATATATATCGTCGTCTAGTACCTCCAACACAAACCTTACTGAGCTTACCATAGGACTAGGTCGATTTGTATGAGATTGTCCCGAAATATTTATTTATGTATATGGGTTCCAAATAATAGATGAGGACTCTAGCTTGTTCCATACTAATGCGTTATCGACCATCTTTATGGCTGCTATGTCGTGGAAGTAGGTACTTCACATTGTGGAGTACCATGCCTAATCTTTGAAAACATCCGTAGGCAACTGTTCATTTATGTTCATGGAAGGTGAGTTGCTGGTCAAATATTACCACAAGTTATTTTATAGAAAATACCCTGCTAATAATCTCTGTTCCAAGAGCATATTGTGCAAGTAAAGGGGTCGGAGAACGACTAAAAGTATATACAGAGCACTATGAAATGTTAAAAAGAAACTTATTAGGTATCTATGCTGTTGGTTATTGCAGTAATATCTCCATGCAGGGCATTGGTATATACTCGGTACATAAGTTTAAGGGCCGATACAGACGGACTGCAACCCAACTGCAATTTCTATAGGAATGGTGCAGTCAGGATGCAGTCGGCGTGCAGGTTCCCATACAAATTTTGAGTAGCATGCAGTCCGTCTGTATGGGCCCTAAGGTCATCAGCGTACAGGAGACACAGTGCATGCTTGACAACCGATTCCAGATCATTGACCATTATTTCAAATAAAAGTGGGCCAAGCACCGATCTCTGACTGGCACCTGACCTGGTGTGATACGGAGCCGAGAGACACAACACCCATGACATGACTTTACATACTGTTGTCAATCGGGTATCTACCCTTGCAAAGAAATGCCGTCATCAGAACTTTTAAGAACGTTTAAAAAAAATGTGCATAATCGATTAATATGAAGGTAATCGATGATATTAATGCATTTGTAATGACGCACGGGCTGAAAAAAAAAAACAAATGTAGATCAGAAAAATGCCACTTTGTTCTCTTTTAGTGACTTTTAGCAGAGAAGAAAAACGCTTTTAAAACAATTTTTCACACAACCAGCTTTCCCCGCTAGGAGGGAACAAAGTGGTACTTTTCTGTTCTAGCATATTTGCGTTTTTTCCAGCCAGTGCGGCATAGAAATGTATGAACATAATCGATTCGAACTATTTTACATCGATTAAGCGCATAAGTTTTTTTTGTTTTTGTTTTGGAGTTGTTCCGCCTCTTTGTAACGGTGAAATTAATTGTGTGTTAAAAAATGACGAATAGTTGTAACAATCGCAATATACATTATTTTATTTGAACAAGGTTCATAATTGACATATTTTTTTAAATATTATAACAAAAATTTAAAGTGTCGATAACTGTTGTCTCGCTCCCACATATGATATATTTACTATAAATACAATTGAAACAAGTTAAACAAATCATGTGAACGCACCCAATACATACTAATTTGTATATGTCATGCTTTTTTTGGCGGGAACGTTAAAAAGAATAGGCGCGCTTTTGAAATTAAATTTTGTAAATTAGTTTTAAATTCTAGATTTGTACATTTCTTTGTATATTTCTTATGTAAAATAGTCTATATAGTGTTAGTTTTGTACATATTACGTTAGTGCGTTTCCCCATAATGGGGAAGCGCACGGGGCGTAGCGGCCGTAAACGATCGCGAGTTACGGGTGAGTCTCTTACAGAAGGAATAGATCAGGACTTACCTTCTTCATCATCATCGACGACTTCATATTCTGATGCTGAAAATAATGATCGTCCACTAGCGAAGAAAAGAGAAAAGGATAAGTACACACCTTATAAAGCAGGAAATTATAACAGATTTTATGACGAAAACTCGCAGAAGAAAGATTTTATTGTCTTCCTCAATCGCGAAGAAGATAACACTAAAATTACAGATAAGGATAGGTTGGCCATATCTAATGGCATCAGAAAACATTGTGTTTCAGGTGTAATGCATCTGAGGTCAATTAATGCATTCAAAATTGGTATAACTTTCGACCTCCCTAATAACGCTAATGTTTTTCTTAAGAACGAAAAGCTCCTAAACGAATTGAGGATGGTTGGTTCAATACCGGCTGCCGAAACAGAAGCCACTGGGGTTCTCACATCTGTACCTTGCGATTATTCCAATAAAAATCTTTCAGCTTATTGCTTCTAGTAAAAAAGTTATTAGTGTGAGACGTTTCATGCGACGGGTAAAAGACGCTCAAGGTGTCGTTTCCTTTCTTCCAACACAGACAGTTGCTGTTACATTTGCTTCAACGCAGCTCCCCGAGTATGTTACTTTAGACCACTGGAGACATGAGGTAGGAGTTTATGTTCCTCCTGTTAAACAGTGCCTGAAGTGCATGAAATTCAACCACATTGCTAAATTTTGTAAAAACAATGAAACTTGCTCAATTTGCTCAGGCAACCATAATTTTAAACAATGTGACAAGTCCAAAACTCAATGTGCTAACTGTGGCGGTGACCATATTGCAATTTCTACCACATGTCCACTTAAAAACAAAAACTAGAAGAAAACAAAATAAAAGCAAAAATGCAAGATATTCTGATCTTTTAGTGCAGCTCAATTTCCACAGCTAAATTCAAAATACATTGATACTCAAATATCCAATTTAATTAAATCTGACAAATTTATGAATTTATTAGTTGAAGCAATGCTTGAAATATGTTCAAAACCTGATGTGCCAAAAATTCTAAAAGCATTAGAGAAATTTTAGATAACACTTTTAAGAAAAACACCTTAACCTTTTTATGGATACATTACATATAGTGCAATGGAATGCTCAAAGTTTAATTAGTAATAGGCTAGTTTTAACAAAATTTTTATATGATAACAACATACATATTGCCATAATCTCTGAAACATGGTTGAAACCACATCAATTTTTTCTATCAAAGGGTACAATATTATTAGAAATGATTGTGGGAACAACCACAATGGTGTTGCAATTTTAATTCATAATATTATAACACATTCTCAAATTACAACTCATTTTGATAGTTCTTTACAAAATGTTTGTGTGAAAATCAAAATTAATAACAATGAATTAAGTCTCGTTAGTTTTACAGTCCATCTAATACAAATCCACCATTTAATAAAAATAATCTAGACGTTTTGCTTAAGTCCATTCCTAAACCTATGATATTTGGAGGCGATTTTAATGCTCATCACATGTCTTGGGGATGTGTCGACACCCTGCCTCGAGGTAAGGATGTTTTAGATGTTATTGATGAAAATGATCTTGTTCTTTTGAATAATGGCAGTCCCACTACAATTGGTTCTTCATCTTGGCGAGCTAATGCTCTTGATTTAACTTTAGTTTCTCCATCTTTGGCACTTTCATGTGATTGGTCTGTTTATGATTATCCTCTGGGTAGCAGTTATCACTTGCCTGTAATTATAAATTTGGTTGTTGGAAATGAAAGTAATCTACAGAATAATATACAATGCAATAATGTA
This sequence comes from Grapholita molesta, assembly GCA_022674325.2. Taxonomy (NCBI): domain Eukaryota; kingdom Metazoa; phylum Arthropoda; class Insecta; order Lepidoptera; family Tortricidae; genus Grapholita; species Grapholita molesta. Next base: position 18,534,529 of record CP053121.2, on the reverse strand, counting down.
CATTTACCATTTCAGCATAATTACAAATTAGTTAATTGGAAAATATATAGTCAATTAATGGATTCAAATTTAAAAATATTGACTTTAATGCTATGTCTCCACCAGAATCCTACAATTTGTTTTGTAACATAATACATTCTGTTGCTGAACAGTCAATTCCACAGTCTACCTCCACTAATAAATGTAATAATATTGCTAAACCTTGTTTACCAAAACATTCTAAGTGTCCTAGTTTACCCTGGTGGAACTCAAAGTGTTCAGAAGCTGTTCAAAACTCAAAGAATGCTTATATATATTTTAAAAACAACCCTTCTGAGGATAATTATATTGAATTTAAGAGATTGCGAGCTTTAAAAACTAATACTTAAAACAGAAAAACCAACAGCTGGATGGAATTGTGCAACTCATTTAATAGATGTACCTCATTGTCATTGGTATGGAAGTACATGCGTAAATTTAATAAATCATTTACTCTTAATAATTCTCTTGATGATAGTTGGATTCCAGATTTTATATGTAAATACACTCCTGACTTTGTTTTGAATGAGCCGTTAAATTATAATAAAACTGATAATATTGGAAATAATTATTTGACTGATCCATTTTCGTATCAAGAACTCCATTCTGCGTTGTTTTCTAGAAGAGATACATCCCATGGTCTAGATGGGATTCCATATATACTTTTAAAAAATTAACCCCAAATTGTCTCATAATCTTTTAAACTTACTTAATCGTATGTGGAAGGAAAACTTTATACCTGAGGAATGGAAAACTGATTGTTTGGTTCCAGTTTTAAAACCTGGTAAAGATAAATTGTTGCCGGATTCGTATCGACCCATAGCTCTTACGTCTTGTATTGGAAAGATATTTGAACAGCTTTTAAAACAACGCCTAGAATTTTATGTAGAACAAAATGGTCTTTTACCTTACAACCAATTTGGTTTTCGCAGAGGTCGGTCTTCTCGTGAAAGCATTTGTCAGCTAGTATTAGATGCTCAACACAGTCTGTATAATAATCAATATCTTTTATGCGTTTTCTTTGATATTGCTGGTGCTTTTAACAGTGTTAATATTTCGGTTCTTTGTAACGAGTTGTCAGTGATAGGGATACCTGGGCAATTAATAAACTGGATACAAGCATTTTTGACCAATAGAAAAGTATTTGTTAAATTTAATAATCATTTATATGGTCCAAGATGCTCGTCGTTAGGAGTATGTCAAGGAGGAATTCTGTCTCCATTAATATTTATCTTATATATTAGACGATTGAATCTTATTTTGGGATCGAATGTAAAAACTTACAATATGCAGATGACTTAGTAGTTTATACATCTGGAATGGATTTAAGTCAATTAGCTTCTACTGTAAATAACGCACTTTCCAGTTTATATAAATACTTTTCATACCTTAATTTAGATGTTAATCCTACTAAATCAAAAGTCTTCATTTTCGGTCGTAAATGTGTAGCTACACCTAATATTTTGTATAACAGAATTCCATTGCCTATATATAGTGAAGTAAAATTTTTGGGTGTAACTTTTACTCCAAAACTCTCATGGACAAAATACATTAATAATATAACAACAAAAAGCAAACAAGGCTTATAATGTATTAAAATCTGTTTGCGGGACTACTTGGGGAGCAGATCCCAAAATATTGTTAGTGTTATACAAATCTCTCGTTCGTAGTCACTTTGAATATGGTTTTCTTTGTTTTGCTGGAGATAGTAAATTAGTGAATAGTTTGGACAAAATACAAAATAAATGTATGCGCACAATACTAGGTGCCTTTAAAACTAGTCCTATTGCTGCTTTGCAAATCGAAACAAAACTGCCACCCATTAGTGTTCGATTCCGTTATTTGAAAGAAAGATTTATCTTGAAGCTTCATAGTTTGCCTAATAATGATCTTCTTACCAATTTAATTGCTTCTCAATCTGCTCCTTATAAGCAACATATGTTTATTTTGCAAGATTTTTCTTGCTTTTTCATTCTCTTGAAGAGTTTAATATACATTTGAACGATGATGTTCTTCCTTGTTATGCAGGCACATTCCAAAGTAAATATGCCGCAATGAATATTGTAATTGATTCAAGCTTGTCTTCTAAGGAGGAAGTTTATCTGTTATTGTCAGAATGGACTAATTATAAATTTATTTATACTGATGGGTCCAAAAATAATGATGCTGTATCATTTGCAATTTACCAGACCGAAATCAATAAGGGAGTGGGATACAAAATTAATAAATATGCTAGCATCTTCACTGCTGAAGCAACAGCCATCCTTTTGCTTTAAAACATATTATGGAAAGAAATCAGTTGAACAAAAATTGGGTAATAGTCAGTGATAGTATGAGTGTCTTAAAAAGTTTGTCAAGTAACAAAATGAATGCTAACATTAACTACCTGATTTTTACTATTAAAGAATTATGGTGGAAGTTATCCTTAACTGACACTGTAGTACAATTCGTTTGGGTACCTTCGCATATAGGAGTCTTAGGTAATGAAAATGCAGATTTTTAGCCAGAACCATTGTTAATATTTCTGATTCATGCTCAAGTTTAACCATCAAGGAGTTGGATGTCGCTTTGCCGTATACGGATATGATATCTAATCTTAAAAAGCGCATGATTAGTAATTGGGGAAAACATTGGTATTTTTGTAGAGAAGTTGAAAATAAAGCTCATATATATTCTTTGTTAGACGTTCCTGTTAATAGTACGCCATGGTTCTGCAAGCTTAAACATTTTGTTCATAGAAATTTCTATACTATAATCAATCGAATGCGCATTGGTCATTATTGCCTAAATTTTCATCTTCATCGAAAAATATAGTTTCTTCTCCTTATTGTGATCGTTGTCAAATGAATGAAGTTCAGTCTCTCGACCACATCATTTTCGTTTGCCCGTCCTTCGGCATTCAGCGCCTTGTGCTGATGGATGAGCTGCTTAATATTTATGAGGCATCTAATATAATCCCGCTGTCAGTACCAGATTTGCTAAGAGAGCCTACCACGTATATGTCTTTGTATAAATTTGTACATAACACCATAAATAAGTTGTAAATATTTTAATACAATTTTTTAATTTTAGGTTCTTAATGCAGATAACATATAAATGTAAATTGTATATATTTAAAATAAATCTAAATATCGCTACTAGAATATTTCAGGATTGTACTGTTTGGAAAGGACAATAATTAAACTGGATTATGAGATTGAACGTACGGTTTTGACTTAATTAATGGATGATACATACATACTGAAATTGTATAAGAAAATAAAAGTAACTGAAGACATTGAACTCGGATTTGACCTAATATGAATAGTACTTACTGAAGACGTTGACCGGATTGAACTTATGAAAAAGAAAACAAACTACTTATGACAAGGCAGTATGGCTTAGAGCTTTAGCCTGTCCAGATGGACGAAAAAAAAAAAAAAAAAAAAAAAAAATTGTATATGTCATTGTCAATTGTCACTGCCAGTGTCAGGGTAACGTCAGTTTTGGCCGTAGGTATTAATTAACATTAAATTCTTAGCTGAATCAATAATAAACGTAAAAGTGTTAAGTTTATCGTCAGTGGCGTTTGCTAGCTAATATGAGATGGACGGCTCATATCGAAGGGGGGCCGCGGCGCGTAAACCATGCGGCGGTCTGCATAGGAGACAAAATACTATCCTTCGGTGGCTATTGCTCTACAGAGGAGTACAAGGATTGGGATCCCATCCCTGTCCATGTATTGAACACACAAACACTCCGGTGGTCAGCAGTAAATTACAAGAAAACAGACGTTGTACCTTTTCAGAGGTACGGGCACACAACTGTGGCTTATGGAGAAAAGGTATGTGGTATTTTGTTTCATGCGCTGTGCATGCAAGTTTCTGGCGCTTATTATTTTCCATTTAGGTTGTACTTATCAGTAACCTTATTGATGTGGTTATGAATGATGTTGTGTTAATATGTTTAACACATATTGTTTCTACTGAAACTATCTATCATGCTGGTCAGATCCCTTAATATGAGCTTGCATTCCACTATAAATTAAATCTTCATTTAGACTAATCAAAATTGCTTTACTTTTGCACATATTATTATTATTGCATGCTTTAGTTTAGTAGTCCATCATAATTATAAAATTGTAAATGTGTTTTTTTGGCTAAAGTTTCATTTCATACTTTTCTTTCAACAATCATCTCCCTCTAGACTTCAAACTAAGTGAAACTCAATAAGGTTGAATTGATTGATCCATGTTCAGTGTTCAATATAATATGGAATTGTTTCTGACTTTCTTATGTATGCTAAGTTTCAACACAGTTGGATACTAGAGGTTGAAATTTGGATTACAGTTTTTGAAAACATAACACTATTTCTTTAATTTAAATCAGATTAGGTTTATATGCTCTATATTTTACCTTCATTATGACAAGTTTATCACTATTCTCTCTAAGACACACTGCAAATAGATAAATTAAAAAAGGATCTATGAATTATTCATTTGTTGCCACACTTATGAAATCTTTGCATTTAATTTTCACATACTAGCTCCGTTTACTAAATTTTTATCTTTTTATAGGATGTTGTATACAAACAATTTTATATATTTGTTACAGGTGTTTATGTGGGGAGGCCGGAACAATGCAGTGGCATGTGACAATCTTACTGTTTTCGACACAAGAACACTTGAATGGAGCACACCCCCTGTTTCCGGGATGATTCCATATGCTAAAGATGGACACTCCGCTTGCATTATAAAAAACAAAATGTACATATTTGGTGGTTTTGAATACCTTACTGACCAGTATTCACAAGAAGTGCATTGCTTAAACTTGGATACTTTTGAATGGAGGTTTGTAGAAACAAAAGGAACCCCACCATCCCATAGAGACTTCCATACAGCAGTGGCTCATGGAGATAAAATGTATGTCTTTGGTGGGCGAGGTGACTTGAACAGCCCATACAATTCACAAGAAGAAATATACTGTTTACAAATGTACTATCTAGATACAAAAACTGATACTTGGGTGGCATTGAATCCTAACAAAATCTGGCCTTGTGGCAGGCGCAGCCACTCAGCATGTAAGTATTACTTCTATGTTGTTTTTGTTAGGAAGTTTATTTAAATAGGAAGTAAATGAAATCCTTTTTCTTTGTTAACTATTAGACTAAAAGGCAAGCTACATTTGCGTATTTTGTTTAAAATTAATTTACAACTACATATTTTAGAAATTTGTATTTATAAGTACACTGGTACACAGAGAATGCCTTTAGGCATTAAATTCGCCTTTTTTACTTTAAGTTTGTTTTATGTGCAATAAAGTTTAAATAAATAAATAAGTACTTAGGTTATGCTCCCTAAAATAAGGATCAAATATGATATTATTAATTTCAGGGGTACATGATGACTACATATATATTTTTGGAGGATACAATGGCAACACAAAAATGCATTTCAATGATCTGTTCAGATATTCAATCTTGAAAAACCAGTGGGAACTAGTCCATGTGAATGGGCAAGTCCCCTGCAAGAGGAGGCGGCAGGCCTGCCTGATTCTTAAAGATAAAATGTACTTATTCGGAGGCACTAGGTAAGATACTATGTTTTTAAATTTATTTTTTCTTTAAACATTTGGCTTAACAGTGATCTCATAATTTTCCGAATAAACCACGAATAAACTAATGAGCCTCCTCCATCAGTTTTTCCGGAAAATGATTGAAATGATGAGTTTTGAGATGAGAGAATTTTGAGACCAATTTTCAGATGAAGTCTGTTACTTAAATAGGCAATGTAAACTACTATTTCAGAATATAAACATTTTAAAGTAGAGTTTTGATTTTTAGTTACTATTCCGTTTGCAAATAGCCAATCAAACTTCCTGTTTTGGATTTGTGAGAATAATCGAGTTACGTGTATACGATATTCTTTTATTTATCAATTTAATGACGTATGAGGATGATCTGTAAGGGTCTACTAGGAAGTTAGACACTCGGTTACTTACGTACAAAAAAACACGCGCTTGTGTTTACTATTATTCGTCCAAACCGTTAAATGACATATACATATGATATGTTTATTTACATAATTAAATAATTCATTAAGTACTTATGCGCTCATATGGGCAATGTACTGGCCTTGACTTAATTTCTTGTCTACATAATAATATTGTATTGTTACCTGACTGTCACAGAATACTTTATGTTTTTCTAACTTATGTAATTAAATTATACAAGGAGTTTGGTCAGAAGTTTACCAAGTGGTTTAGTCATTGAATTAGGATTTCCCGAGTACCCGAACAGATCCTAGGCTGGCACGAGAAATGCAAAAAAATTATCCGTGACACCAAACCTATATTACAGCTGGCATTAAAATATGTCAACTTTGCCCACTCTTTGTTGTAGTTTTTTTGTTAAATCACCTTATCCTTCATTGGTGACCACTACAACCATGACGATATTTCTGGCAGACCAAAATAATATTCTAATTATGTTACATAACATAACAATGCATACATACACGCATTTACATAAGAACACAAACTAGCGTGCGAGCTATACTACTGAACTCTGTTGGTCTTAATTCAATTCGCTCAAATAGTACTAATAGTAGTAATTCAAAACAGCTCGAATAGTATTTATAGGTACCTACTTAATTTAAGGCTTGGTCACATAGGGCGCGTTTTGTGGCACGGCGCAGCGGGGCGCGACGCTGCCGTCTGTATGTGTGCCTTATTTAGTTACATTAGCCACACCGCTGGCGCATGTCTACACTTTATAAGTAGATTTTTGGCCCTACGTCTAGTCTGGAAATCTGTTTTTAATAAATATAAAGATTATGAATACAATGAACGTTTTGTTGAATGGGTATCTCTAAAGAAAACAAGATATCTGTATCAAATAAAATATGTTTTTTTTTGTCTATGCTAAAAAAACGATACGATATCCTTCCAGCCCACAACCGGTGAAGAACGTTCCCCTCCGGCCAGTCTCCGAAGACGACAGCCTCGAGCTACTTCTGGACAACAACGACCTGCACATCCTGGACTACTCGCCCACGCTTAAAACGCTGTGCATACTTAAAGTTCTGGAGCACAACTTGGACCAGAGCGTGTTACCCCGACATATTATGTAAGTGTACAGTTAAGTAGCACTTTCGCAACCAAGAACCCGCCTGTCGGGCACACCGCCCGTAGCTGATTACATGGGTTTCCCCGTATGTAGCGAAAATGTTGTAGCGCCGCGTAAAACCCAGTTTAGAAAGTGGTAGTTGATGCTGAAACTAAACAGTTTCCTCTGCTGAATAAAATCCAGATAGTCAAAACCATCTTTTGAGTGTGAAGGTTTTAATCTTGCTATGACCCCTTACCATTTTGCTGTTATGTAAGATGTTCATTATAATGATGCTTGTGAATCAGTCTTCAATTTAACATTTTATTTAAATTAGTACTCTGCAATAATAGTTTAGACAGTTTTACCGTTACTAGGACACGTCATAACGTTAATTATTGGTAATACTATGAAAGAAATTGTGTTTGTTCCAGTATGGACATCCGAAGCATGTCACAGCCCAACCGCATCAGCAGATCCATCAACCAAGCAGGCTGAACGCTGAGCAGTGCATATGCTTGCTGTTCGGCAAGTACGTGCGCTGTTTTAACTCAAGTTGCTGAATTATTTTTAGTAGGCGCGTGTGGTATAACTGTATCGTACTTATTTGTGTGTTCCTAATTAGCCTTTCGGTTAAATCATTTTGTAAAAAGACATGTAAACTAGATAGACCACGCAACGTTTACCTCGTGTTAACCCTTCAATCTTCTATGTTATGTATAGCGCCGTAACAGTGGTTTCTGACGAATTGTCTGGCGGCTAAAGGGTTAAGGACGAGCTGGTTAGCGGAATACGGTATATTTATTTTTCAGCGTACTTTAAAAACATACAATACCCTAGTAGGTGAACACAGTGACACAAGTAAGTACGTTAAAGTATTGTACGTCTAAAACCTATACATACGCACTTCATGTACAAAAATCAACCGTTTGTTAGATCGCATTTGTGATATCTATTTAAAATTTGCATGTTTTATGTAGTCTCACAATAATACATAAGGTACAACTTTTTTCCGAAGTTGTGATATTACTACATACCTACTTAGTAAACAAGCTTCTTAACAATTATAAACTAAAGCCTAAACTTCATATAAATAGGTATTATATTTACTTATCAATCATATTGGCATCTACAAGCTATACAATTTATATAAGTAAAATGAACATGTTTATTGTTTTCCGTAACACGTAACTAAATGCGAACTTGAGGAACCTTTGCAGGGTTTATTCTAATCTAGTCTTTATTAGTTAATGCATGTCACTCATTAAAGTAAACGCATCCGCGAACTATTTCTAGAAAGCTTGTAACTTGTAAAACAAGCCTAAGTCCCTTCCCTTTCTAATAGGTGTCAAAAAATGACTTCCGCTTATATTACAAGTTACAACCTTTTGAGAAATAGACCCCCTGGGGCCCATTGCATACCAATTTCTAACTAATATTAACTCGGAACTCTCTTTCTAATAAATGGAATCGGAAAGGAACTTCCGCTAATTACAAGTTGTTATGCAATAGGTCCCTTGTGTATATTTGAAATAATGGTTAGGGCAATTTCAGTTTCAGGGACACCCAATTACCTTAATTGTCAAATAAAAGTTAAATCAGTGGTCAGTTTAGTGACGACAATTAAGCTTGAAATCTTTATGTGAATCATCTTCATTCGCATTTTTCTATTACAATAACACTTATTATTTAGGGATTGAACAAATAAACATAAAACAGTAGATTATATTGAAATTTAAAGCTTAATTGTCGTCACTAAACTGACCACTGATTTAACTTTTATTTGACAATTAAGTTAATTGGGTGTCCCTGAAAGTGAAATTGCCCGTTAACGTAAATTATGAACGATGGTGTTTTAAGTTCAGCATCGGTTGAGTTTAAAAACGCCAGTCAGGGGGCTGAAGCAATCCTTCTTTAATAATAAAAAAAAACAGATAGCATGGGTGCTTCAAAACACTGAGATGCCTACTGCCCTAATATAAAAATTGGCCAATTATTATATCAGGACTACCGAGCAGTGGCGGCGCGTTTATACCAGCCGATTCCCGCCGGCTTGACTAACTTTACTACAGTTCAACGGTTTTCCTTGAGCTAATGAAGAAAAGGCTAAGACATATCGGCTCCGTGTTACCTAAGAAAGAAATCGACGCGCCGCTACTGCGTACCGAGTGCTATTTTCTTTCCCTTTTCAATATGCTTAACCTATTGAACGACAAAAAAAATCACGGAAACCTGTGTCTCAGAGGCAACGAGGTCATGTACCGCTTTACAGTATCATGTCATGTCGTATGGAACACGGTTTTCCGTCGTCACGGTGCATGGTCAAAACGTTAATCTTAAATAGAATAAACTTAAATTAACTCTTATTTTTTGTCACCTATGTATATGTGCCGTTCTTCTCTATTTATTAGTCCCGCTTGTACAGTCGCCATGAAATATATCGGAGAAGCCGAGGTATTCAAAAATATCGGGGCATGCACTTTATTGCCTTGATGATTGAGGCGTTTTTCCGATATTTGTGACCACCTACACAGCTCCGATATATCTGATGGCGACTGTATATGCCGAATATAATCGTATCGTAGTATCTAATATTACATTGTAAGTAACTTTACTAAAATCTTACTGCCTTAACAAGTTTGTCATAGAGTTGTGGGTAAAAGATGTTTGCTTCTATTTTGTTTTAAAGATAGATTAAATGAATTTGTAATAATTGCATATATTATGCAAGAGGTAGAAATTAATGCGTAAATAACGTCGTGACTTCAATATATGTATACCTAATAAATTTTACTCGACCTATAACAGTATAAGATATACAGAGTTTAGGTAAAAGGTTCCTATACAAGACTAATAAAAACAAGTCGTTACACATGAGATTTTTGAAAGTAACCAGGTTTCATTTCATTACTGGTTTATATTATGCATTTTATTATGGAGCCTTTTGACTAAACTTCACTTTTTATCGAACTATAACAATTTCTTTAGAAGCACAATATTGTCAGTGTCATGCGGCTCTACATAATGCTTTGTCCATTACGGCCAACCCACGACTTACTTGCAAGTATGCCGTGTAATTTTCAGTTGCCGAAGTCGGGCTAGTATGTAGAAGGAGTCTTACAGTCCTGGTTCCGGACTTAGCATAGGAGAATATGGTAGATCGTCCTTTTTTACGTTGTAACCTTTTTGTTGTGTTAAAATTAAGTAAGGTACAGTCAGCATCAAATAGTTACAACCAAGTAGGTAGCAGTTATAAAGGTCTGCATGCATGTACTATTTACTTGCATAGTACATACGTGCAGATCTTTATAATAATGAGGATATGTTACGATATATTTGGCCATTTTGACTGTTGTTAGCAATATTAACCGTACGTAGTACGTGATCCTGTAAGACGATCAAGATTGTGCCGAAAAATTCAATTTGCGTATTTCGCAATAGTTCTAAATGTATATCATTAGGGAAAGAAAAATTTAATATCAACCATCTTAGCAATGAAATAAACTCAAATAATTAAGAAAAAACCTTACTTTCGTCGATGGCACACTAATTATATTACTTACCTATGTTATTAGTATCTACTTTATTTGTAATGTTGTTCGGATAGGATTTTATTGTACGATTGAATGAAAGATTTTTTATACATTCATATTACCAATAAATTCATGAGACATTTGTTAATGTTTTATTTTTATCATTGCATCAAGTCAATACAACAATCTACAATAATAATATGAATTATGTAGAAATGTCGGAATTAATACCTTACGCCGTTTACGACATTCTCTATCAGTCTACCACAGGAACGGAACCCCAAGCTACATGGTCGGATGACATGAAATAGACGACAGGGCCGACTTGGCACAGAACTACCGCTACCAATAAACAACAAATTAGAATTACACAACAACACAATTTTGAATTCGTAAGAGCTGGATCTGGATGTGAGCTTTGTACACACAACAACACTTAGCTGTACATTGGTGGACCTTATGCCTTATATAATAAGGTCCACACTTGTACAGCTAAGAGTGTTGCTGTGTGTACCTCTCGTACTCTGAAGCTTGCCAAGTGAAGCCAACTCCTTCACCTGCCAGGTGATTCTACTGTGGAATTTTCTTCCTCTGGTTATTAGGCAGGCGAAAAGCAGATCTTATCTTTCAAAGGAAGTCTGCGTCAGCATTTTTTCTCTAGGTACATTTATAATATCCATTATATGTATGTATTTTTAAGTAATGTCACAGTAATGTATGCATTTACATATATTGTAATTCGTATTTATGTAAGGTTAATAACAACCTTACATATTGATAAATTCAGCAGTGCACATCTTATGGCTGAGATGATGATGATATTGATTTGACTTGTAATTTTTTATGTAGTGTTTGACTGGTAAACAAGGCGTTAAGTCCGGCATTTGTAATTTTTATTTGAAAATCCATGAAACTTCCATATCCATTATTGGACACTGGAACTTGGCTGTATTAAAACAAAAAAAAGTAAGTCTTACAGCATTTATTCATCTTCCTTAACAATGTGCTTCTTGCGTTCTGCCACATGGGGAACAGCCCCTGGCTTGCTGTGCGCGCGCCGGTTGGCCTCCTTCCTCTTGCCCTTCTCCTTGATGGTCTTTATTTCTTTCTGCGCATTGAGGATATGCTTGGGAACGTGTCTGTGCCGCGCTATACGCCTGATTTGAGGATGATTAGCGAACTTCTCTTTGAGCGCTTCTGAGTAGTTGAGGGCGGTACGTTCGCGTGGTTTTAGCTGTAATGAGAAATATAATCACTTAAAATAATTTCAATAGAAATTGTAACAAATGCTAACTAAATATGTGAAAATTCTTATATCAAATATTGGATATGAAGAAACAGGGTCCTGTAACATAACTTATCCCAAGGATTCATTTTATATTATAATGTTTTCTTTACACAATAATAATACCATTCTTATTCAGATTTACTTCTCCAATACATTGCATATTGTTTGTAACTTTCTTACTGTAAAAAATAATACTTACAACACCAAGCTTCTCAGAAGCTCTAGCTTTCCACATTCTGATGTTCATTTCATCTGATCCAGTGAGCACATATTTGTCATCCAAAGACCACTTTACACAAGTCAGCCTCTGCATTCTCTTAGTGTGGTACACATCTCTAGAATGCCCTTTCAGACTCTCAAATATCCTCACAGTTTTGTCGTAGCTGCCGGAAACAAATTCCCTGCCAGTTGGTGAGTAGTCTACATCTACTACTGCTGAGGTGTGATCCATGTGAACATTGATGGGTTGTTTGAGTTTTCTCACATCAAAGGTGTATAAACTGAAAGTAAATTGAATTATTATTTCTGTAGATTAATACTATTATCATGCCATGTTAAAGGTGATCAATAACCCTTTTGACTGCCCAACTTGTCTATGGTAAACTATTCCACTGCTGTCATGGCATTGTGGCATGAAATGTCTGGGATTTCAATATTCAAAAAGTTAAGTGGTATAAAAGTATAGTTATCCATTACCATTTGGAAATATTCAAGTCAAACTCAATCTGACACATGTGTGTCTGACAGACAACTCTATATGGCTGTGTTTTGGTACTAGATAAGAATTGTGAGTTGCAATAAAGATTTAGTGATAAACACAGAAATAAATGCCTATTCTAGTATTCCAAGCTTTGTATATAGGGTCAGTATCAACTATGCCTGTTAGATCCAGTATGAGGGTTTCAAACCTTTGACCAGCTTGTGTGTATATCCAAAATTACTTACTTATAATCTTCATTAGCTACAGTGAATATAAAGGCTTCCATGGGGTTCCAGGAGAGAGCATTAGGCCGCAGCTCCATCACTACCCTCCTCAGAGGGCCAGTCTCACGGCAGTCATACAAGATCACACTCCGGTCACTAGCACATGAGGCCAGAATATTTGTTTCTACCTGAAGTATAAAATATAGACTGCTTGAGTTTCTTGCACAAAAGAGTATACAAATACTGTACTGTATGGATGGAAAATTTAGTACTAAACTATAAGTATAGTGTTAAATTATTTACTAAGATAATCATGATACATAAACCAAGGCATAAACTGGCTATTCTTTGACCAATATACATATATTATACTTTAAATTTTAGTTTAGGTACACAATAGGTGAAAATGAATTGAGACAAAAAAAGAATTTGTAAAAACTAAAACCACACATTATCTTACCTGGTTGAATGCTACATGATGAAGACTATCCACTCCCCATTTAAAGATTTTAATAGGCTCATTTCTAGTATTCTCCCAGAGCTGGCAATTTTCACCGCATGTTGCAAAAATAGGCTTGTGTCTGTGATGAGTAATTCCCGAAACAACTGAGGCACTTAAAAGTGTGCTTATAGGATCCTCATCATCCTCATTGAGTACTTCTGTTTTCCACGTCTTTATAGTTTTATCATCACCAACACTTGTAAATGTTTTACCCTTTGGAGTATAACATATACTCCTAACCCATCCTTCATGAGCAATAAAATTTCTTGTATTTTTCCTCGTAGATAAGTCCCAAACTCGTATTTCTCCGTCGAATGCTCCGCTGGCTAGTACCGCGAGCCTACTAGGGTGCTTGGCCATGCAGGATACTCCATCTCTATGGCCATCAAGGCTTCCTACAAAGGGTTTGGCAAATACTCTCTCCAGCTTTACAGCGTTTAATGCACGAACGTACTCACGTGGTGCTTCTAATGGATGTAAAGCCGGATCATAATTTCTTGGCACTGAAAACAAAACAAACAAAGTATTATTTACGTCAAAAAATATCTTGCAGTTAACCTAACCTTTCTAAAAAATGTCGACTATATAAATTTCTTACATTTGTGGATATCCCTTTTAGTAGCGCGTAGGTAGTCTTCAGGATTTCGGCTAATTACTTTTATCTTAACTTTGGACATGTTCGGTATGGCTATACAATTATTTAACTGAAAATAAACAAATTATGACAAAAAAATACAAATCTATCAACTACCAAAGAAAGAACCATGCTCGTATTGCTGGTTCCAAGTACAACTGTCAGATCAGACTGTCACAAGTGTCACATTTTCAACTGTCAAATGTCAATATCAAAATGCAACCCAACAATGCTCGACCGGAATAATAACAGCTCATCAATTAGCGACCATTATGTACCCGGATTGTTGGGTCATCAATTCTCGGGTTGCACTTTCTAGGTCCGTACTAAACGCGTTTACGGGCAACAATGCTCGACACATCAATCCACGTCCAACAATCAGAGTCCCTTAGCTTTGAGTTGTTGGTATGAATTGATAAAGCGCGACCCAACAATTAACGACCCAACTATTAACAACCCATCAATTGGAAGCCACAGAAATATCATATGCAACAGAGTCCACATCGGTGCAACTACAGGTGGAGCGTGTGTGTTGCCGATTGTTCCGGTGAGAATGCGCAACCAATAATTTGTGTCACCTGAATGATCGCTGATTCCGAGGTCCGAGGTCCGAGTCCGTACAAACGCGGGCAACAATCAAAAGCCACGTTTAATACGGAACGACAATCTATCCCATCAATCCGTGTACAAAAAAGTGATCGCCACTTGATGGGTCGTCATTTGTTGGGTTGTGTATTACCCGGACTCTAATATAACTGTCAATGTCAAATTTTTTTGGCGGGAACGTTAAAAAGAATAGGCGCGCTTTTGAAATTAAATTTTGTAAATTAGTTTTAAATTCTAGATTTGTACATTTCTTTGTATATTTCTTATGTAAAATAGTCTATATAGTGTTAGTTTTGTACATATTACGTTAGTGCGTTTCCCCATAATGGGGAAGCGCACGGGGCGTAGCGGCCGTAAACGATCGCGAGTTACGGGTGAGTCTCTTACAGAAGGAATAGATCAGGACTTACCTTCTTCATCATCATCGACGACTTCATATTCTGATGCTGAAAATAATGATCGTCCACTAGCGAAGAAAAGAGAAAAGGATAAGTACACACCTTATAAAGCAGGAAATTATAACAGATTTTATGACGAAAACTCGCAGAAGAAAGATTTTATTGTCTTCCTCAATCGCGAAGAAGATAACACTAAAATTACAGATAAGGATAGGTTGGCCATATCTAATGGCATCAGAAAACATTGTGTTTCAGGTGTAATGCATCTGAGGTCAATTAATGCATTCAAAATTGGTATAACTTTCGACCTCCCTAACAACGCTAATGTTTTTCTTAAGAACGAAAAGCTCCTAAACGAATTGAGGATGGTTGGTTCAATACCGGCTGCCGAAACAGAAGCCACTGGGGTTCTCACATCTGTACCTTGCGATTATTCCAATAAAAAATCTTTCAGCTTATTGCTTCTAGTAAAAAAGTTATTAGTGTGAGACGTTTCATGCGACGGGTAAAAGACGCTCAAGGTGTCGTTTCCTTTCTTCCAACACAGACAGTTGCTGTTACATTTGCTTCAACGCAGCTCCCCGAGTATGTTACTTTAGACCACTGGAGACATGAGGTAGGAGTTTATGTTCCTCCTGTTAAACAGTGCCTGAAGTGCATGAAATTCAACCACATTGCTAAATTTTGTAAAAACAATGAAACTTGCTCAATTTGCTCAGGCAACCATAATTTTAAACAATGTGACAAGTCCAAAACTCAATGTGCTAACTGTGGCGGTGACCATATTGCAATTTCTACCACATGTCCACTTAAAAAACAAAAACTAGAAGAAAACAAAATAAAAGCAAAAATGCAAGATATTCTGATCTTTTAGTGCAGCTCAATTTCCACAGCTAAATTCAAAATACATTGATACTCAAATATCCAATTTAATTAAATCTGACAAATTTATGAATTTATTAGTTGAAGCAATGCTTGAAATATGTTCAAAACCTGATGTGCCAAAAATTCTAAAAGCATTAGAGAAATTTTAGATAACACTTTTAAGAAAAACACCTTAACCTTTTTATGGATACATTACATATAGTGCAATGGAATGCTCAAAGTTTAATTAGTAATAGGCTAGTTTTAACAAAATTTTTATATGATAACAACATACATATTGCCATAATCTCTGAAACATGGTTGAAACCACATCAATTTTTTCTATCAAAGGGTACAATATTATTAGAAATGATTGTGGGAACAACCACAATGGTGTTGCAATTTTAATTCATAATATTATAACACATTCTCAAATTACAACTCATTTTGATAGTTCTTTACAAAATGTTTGTGTGAAAATCAAAATTAATAACAATGAATTAAGTGTCGTTAGTTTTACAGTCCATCTAATACAAATCCACCATTTAATAAAAATAATCTAGACGTTTTGCTTAAGTCCATTCCTAAACCTATGATATTTGGAGGCGATTTTAATGCTCATCACATGTCTTGGGGATGTGTCGACACCCTGCCTCGAGGTAAGGATGTTTTAGATGTTATTGATGAAAATGATCTTGTTCTTTTGAATAATGGCAGTCCCACTACAATTGGTTCTTCATCTTGGCGAGCTAATGCTCTTGATTTAACTTTAGTTTCTCCATCTTTGGCACTTTCATGTGATTGGTCTGTTTATGATTATCCTCTGGGTAGCAGTTATCACTTGCCTGTAATTATAAATTTGGTTGTTGGAAATGAAAGTAATCTACAGAATAATATACAATGCAATAATGTACATTTACCATTTCAGCATAATTACAAATTAGTTAATTGGAAAATATATAGTCAATTAATGGATTCAAATTTAAAAAATATTGACTTTAATGCTATGTCTCCACCAGAATCCTACAATTTGTTTTGTAACATAATACATTCTGTTGCTGAACAGTCAATTCCACAGTCTACCTCCACTAATAAATGTAATAATATTGCTAAACCTTGTTTACCAAAACATTCTAAGTGTCCTAGTTTACCCTGGTGGAACTCAAAGTGTTCAGAAGCTGTTCAAAACTCAAAGAATGCTTATATATATTTTAAAAACAACCCTTCTGAGGAAAATTATATTGAATTTAAGAGATTGCGAGCTTTAAAAACTAATACTTAAAACAGAAAAACCAACAGCTGGATGGAATTGTGCAACTCATTTAATAGATGTACCTCATTGTCATTGGTATGGAAGTACATGCGTAAATTTAATAAATCATTTACTCTTAATAATTCTCTTGATGATAGTTGGATTCCAGATTTTATATGTAAATACACTCCTGACTTTGTTTTGAATGAGCCGTTAAATTATAATAAAACTGATAATATTGGAAATAATTATTTGACTGATCCATTTTCGTATCAAGAACTCCATTCTGCGTTGTTTTCTAGAAGAGATACATCCCATGGTCTAGATGGGATTCCATATATACTTTTAAAAAATTAACCCCAAATTGTCTCATAATCTTTTAAACTTACTTAATCGTATGTGGAAGGAAAACTTTATACCTGAGGAATGGAAAACTGATTGTTTGGTTCCAGTTTTAAAACCTGGTAAAGATAAATTGTTGCCGGATTCGTATCGACCCATAGCTCTTACGTCTTGTATTGGAAAGATATTTGAACAGCTTTTAAAACAACGCCTAGAATTTTATGTAGAACAAAATGGTCTTTTACCTTACAACCAATTTGGTTTTCGCAGAGGTCGGTCTTCTCGTGAAAGCATTTGTCAGCTAGTATTAGATGCTCAACACAGTCTGTATAATAATCAATATCTTTTATGCGTTTTCTTTGATATTGCTGGTGCTTTTAACAGTGTTAATATTTCGGTTCTTTGTAACGAGTTGTCAGTGATAGGGATACCTGGGCAATTAATAAACTGGATACAAGCATTTTGACCAATAGAAAAGTATTTGTTAAATTTAATAATCATTTATATGGTCCAAGATGCTCGTCGTTAGGAGTATGTCAAGGAGGAATTCTGTCTCCATTAATATTTATCTTATATATTAGACGATTGAATCTTATTTTGGGATCGAATGTAAAAACTTACAATATGCAGATGACTTAGTAGTTTATACATCTGGAATGGATTTAAGTCAATTAGCTTCTACTGTAAATAACGCACTTTCCAGTTTATATAAATACTTTTCATACCTTAATTTAGATGTTAATCCTACTAAATCAAAAGTCTTCATTTTCGGTCGTAAATGTGTAGCTACACCTAATATTTTGTATAACAGAATTCCATTGCCTATATATAGTGAAGTAAAATTTTTGGGTGTAACTTTTACTCCAAAACTCTCATGGACAAAATACATTAATAATATAACAACAAAAGCAAACAAGGCTTATAATGTATTAAAATCTGTTTGCGGGACTACTTGGGGAGCAGATCCCAAAATATTGTTAGTGTTATACAAATCTCTCGTTCGTAGTCACTTTGAATATGGTTTTCTTTGTTTTGCTGGAGATAGTAAATTAGTGAATAGTTTGGACAAAATACAAAATAAATGTATGCGCACAATACTAGGTGCCTTTAAAACTAGTCCTATTGCTGCTTTGCAAATCGAAACAAAACTGCCACCCATTAGTGTTCGATTCCGTTATTTGAAAGAAAGATTTATCTTGAAGCTTCATAGTTTGCCTAATAATGATCTTCTTACCAATTTAATTGCTTCTCAATCTGCTCCTTATAAGCAACATATGTTTATTTTGCAAGATTTTTCTTGCTTTTCATTCTCTTGAAGAGTTTAATATACATTTGAACGATGATGTTCTTCCTTGTTATGCAGGCACATTCCAAAGTAAATATGCCGCAATGAATATTGTAATCGATTCAAGCTTGTCTTCTAAGGAGGAAGTTTATCTGTTATTGTCAGAATGGACTAATTATAAATTTATTTATACTGATGGGTCCAAAAATAATGATGCTGTATCTTTTGCAATTTACCAGACCGAAATCAATAAGGGAGTGGGATACAAAATTAATAAATATGCTAGCATCTTCACTGCTGAAGCAACAGCCATCCTTTTTGCTTTAAAACATATTATGGAAAGAAATCAGTTGAACAAAAATTGGGTAATAGTCAGTGATAGTATGAGTGTCTTAAAAGTTTGTCAAGTAACAAAATGAATGCTAACATTAACTACCTGATTTTTACTATTAAAGAATTATGGTGGAAGTTATCCTTAACTGACACTGTAGTACAATTCGTTTGGGTACCTTCGCATATAGGAGTCTTAGGTAATGAAAATGCAGATTTTTAGCCAGAACCATTGTTAATATTTCTGATTCATGCTCAAGTTTAACCATCAAGGAGTTGGATGTCGCTTTGCCGTATACGGATATGATATCTAATCTTAAAAAGCGCATGATTAGTAATTGGGGAAAACATTGGTATTTTTGTAGAGAAGTTGAAAATAAAGCTCATATATATTCTTTGTTAGACGTTCCTGTTAATAGTACGCCATGGTTCTGCAAGCTTAAACATTTTGTTCATAGAAATTTCTATACTATAATCAATCGAATGCGCATTGGTCATTATTGCCTAAATTTTCATCTTCATCGAAAAATATAGTTTCTTCTCCTTATTGTGATCGTTGTCAAATGAATGAAGTTCAGTCTCTCGACCACATCATTTTCGTTTGCCCGTCCTTCGGCATTCAGCGCCTTGTGCTGATGGATGAGCTGCTTAATATTTATGAGGCATCTAATATAATCCCGCTGTCAGTACCAGATTTGCTAAGAGAGCCTACCACGTATATGTCTTTGTATAAATTTGTACATAACACCATAAATAAGTTGTAAATATTTTAATACAATTTTTTAATTTTAGGTTCTTAATGCAGATAACATATAAATGTAAATTGTATATATTTAAAATAAATCTAAATATCGCTACTAGAATATTTCAGGATTGTACTGTTTGGAAAGGACAATAATTAAACTGGATTATGAGATTGAACGTACGGTTTTGACTTAATTAATGGATGATACATACATACTGAAATTGTATAAGAAAATAAAAGTAACTGAAGACATTGAACTCGGATTTGACCTAATATGAATAGTACTTACTGAAGACGTTGACCGGATTGAACTTATGAAAAAGAAAACAAACTACTTATGACAAGGCAGTATGGCTTAGAGCTTTAGCCTGTCCAGATGGACGAAAAAAAAAAAAAAAAAAAAATGTTAAACAACTAAGATTTTTTGGCGGGAACGTTAAAAAGAATAGGCGCGCTTTTGAAATTAAATTTTGTAAATTAGTTTTAAATTCTAGATTTGTACATTTCTTTGTATATTTCTTATGTAAAATAGTCTATATAGTGTTAGTTTTGTACATATTACGTTAGTGCGTTTCCCCATAATGGGGAAGCGCACGGGGCGTAGCGGCCGTAAACGATCGCGAGTTACGGGTGAGTCTCTTACAGAAGGAATAGATCAGGACTTACCTTCTTCATCATCATCGACGACTTCATATTCTGATGCTGAAAATAATGATCGTCCACTAGCGAAGAAAAGAGAAAAGGATAAGTACACACCTTATAAAGCAGGAAATTATAACAGATTTTATGACGAAAACTCGCAGAAGAAAGATTTTATTGTCTTCCTCAATCGCGAAGAAGATAACACTAAAATTACAGATAAGGATAGGTTGGCCATATCTAATGGCATCAGAAAACATTGTGTTTCAGGTGTAATGCATCTGAGGTCAATTAATGCATTCAAAATTGGTATAACTTTCGACCTCCCTAACAACGCTAATGTTTTTCTTAAGAACGAAAAGCTCCTAAACGAATTGAGGATGGTTGGTTCAATACCGGCTGCCGAAACAGAAGCCACTGGGGTTCTCACATCTGTACCTTGCGATTATTCCAATAAAAATCTTTCAGCTTATTGCTTCTAGTAAAAAAGTTATTAGTGTGAGACGTTTCATGCGACGGGTAAAAGACGCTCAAGGTGTCGTTTCCTTTCTTCCAACACAGACAGTTGCTGTTACATTTGCTTCAACGCAGCTCCCCGAGTATGTTACTTTAGACCACTGGAGACATGAGGTAGGAGTTTATGTTCCTCCTGTTAAACAGTGCCTGAAGTGCATGAAATTCAACCACATTGCTAAATTTTGTAAAAACAATGAAACTTGCTCAATTTGCTCAGGCAACCATAATTTTAAACAATGTGACAAGTCCAAAACTCAATGTGCTAACTGTGGCGGTGACCATATTGCAATTTCTACCACATGTCCACTTAAAAACAAAAACTAGAAGAAAACAAAATAAAAGCAAAAATGCAAGATATTCTGATCTTTTAGTGCAGCTCAATTTCCACAGCTAAATTCAAAATACATTGATACTCAAATATCCAATTTAATTAAATCTGACAAATTTATGAATTTATTAGTTGAAGCAATGCTTGAAATATGTTCAAAACCTGATGTGCCAAAAATTCTAAAAGCATTAGAGAAATTTTAGATAACACTTTTAAGAAAAAACACCTTAACCTTTTTATGGATACATTACATATAGTGCAATGGAATGCTCAAAGTTTAATTAGTAATAGGCTAGTTTTAACAAAATTTTTATATGATAACAACATACATATTGCCATATTCTCTGTAACATGGTTGAAACCACATCAATTTTTTCTATCAAAGGGTACAATATTATTAGAAATGATTGTGGGAACAACCACAATGGTGTTGCAATTTTAATTCATAATATTATAACACATTCTCAAATTACAACTCATTTTGATAGTTCTTTACAAAATGTTTGTGTGAAAATCAAAATTAATAACAATGAATTAAGTGTCGTTAGTTTTTACAGTCCATCTAATACAAATCCACCATTTAATAAAAATAATCTAGACGTTTTGCTTAAGTCCATTCCTAAACCTATGATATTTGGAGGCGATTTTAATGCTCATCACATGTCTTGGGGATGTGTCGACACCCTGCCTCGAGGTAAGGATGTTTTAGATGTTATTGATGAAAATGATCTTGTTCTTTTGAATAATGGCAGTCCCACTACAATTGGTTCTTCATCTTGGCGAGCTAATGCTCTTGATTTAACTTTAGTTTCTCCATCTTTGGCACTTTCATGTGATTGGTCTGTTTATGATTATCCTCTGGGTAGCAGTTATCACTTGCCTGTAATTATAAATTTGGTTGTTGGAAATGAAAGTAATCTACAGAATAATATACAATGCAATAATGTACATTTACCATTTCAGCATAATTACAAATTAGTTAATTGGAAAATATATAGTCAATTAATGGATTCAAATTTAAAAATATTGACTTTAATGCTATGTCTCCACCAGAATCCTACAATTTGTTTTGTAACATAATACATTCTGTTGCTGAACAGTCAATTCCACAGTCTACCTCCACTAATAAATGTAATAATATTGCTAAACCTTGTTTACCAAAACATTCTAAGTGTCCTAGTTTACCCTGGTGGAACTCAAAGTGTTCAGAAGCTGTTCAAAACTCAAAGAATGCTTATATATATTTTAAAACAACCCTTCTGAGGAAAATTATATTGAATTTAAGAGATTGCGAGCTTTAAAAACTAATACTTAAAACAGAAAAAACCAACAGCTGGATGGAATTGTGCAACTCATTTAATAGATGTACCTCATTGTCATTGGTATGGAAGTACATGCGTAAATTTAATAAATCATTTACTCTTAATAATTCTCTTGATGATAGTTGGATTCCAGATTTTATATGTAAATACACTCCTGACTTTGTTTTGAATGAGCCGTTAAATTATAATAAAACTGATAATATTGGAAATAATTATTTGACTGATCCATTTTCGTATCAAGAACTCCATTCTGCGTTGTTTTCTAGAAGAGATACATCCCATGGTCTAGATGGGATTCCATATATACTTTTAAAAATTAACCCCAAATTGTCTCATAATCTTTTAAACTTACTTAATCGTATGTGGAAGGAAAACTTTATACCTGAGGAATGGAAAACTGATTGTTTGGTTCCAGTTTTAAAACCTGGTAAAGATAAATTGTTGCCGGATTCGTATCGACCCATAGCTCTTACGTCTTGTATTGGAAAGATATTTGAACAGCTTTTAAAACAACGCCTAGAATTTTATGTAGAACAAAATGGTCTTTTACCTTACAACCAATTTGGTTTTCGCAGAGGTCGGTCTTCTCGTGAAAGCATTTGTCAGCTAGTATTAGATGCTCAACACAGTCTGTATAATAATCAATATCTTTTATGCGTTTTCTTTGATATTGCTGGTGCTTTTAACAGTGTTAATATTTCGGTTCTTTGTAACGAGTTGTCAGTGATAGGGATACCTGGGCAATTAATAAACTGGATACAAGCATTTTTGACCAATAGAAAAGTATTTGTTAAATTTAATAATCATTTATATGGTCCAAGATGCTCGTCGTTAGGAGTATGTCAAGGAGGAATTCTGTCTCCATTAATATTTATCTTATATATTAGACGATTGAATCTTATTTTGGGATCGAATGTAAAAACTTACAATATGCAGATGACTTAGTAGTTTATACATCTGGAATGGATTTAAGTCAATTAGCTTCTACTGTAAATAACGCACTTTCCAGTTTATATAAATACTTTTCATACCTTAATTTAGATGTTAATCCTACTAAATCAAAAGTCTTCATTTTCGGTCGTAAATGTGTAGCTACACCTAATATTTTGTATAACAGAATTCCATTGCCTATATATAGTGAAGTAAAATTTTTGGGTGTAACTTTTACTCCAAAACTCTCATGGACAAAATACATTAATAATATAACAACAAAAGCAAACAAGGCTTATAATGTATTAAAATCTGTTTGCGGGACTACTTGGGGAGCAGATCCCAAAATATTGTTAGTGTTATACAAATCTCTCGTTCGTAGTCACTTTGAATATGGTTTTCTTTGTTTTGCTGGAGATAGTAAATTAGTGAATAGTTTGGACAAAATACAAAATAAATGTATGCGCACAATACTAGGTGCCTTTAAAACTAGTCCTATTGCTGCTTTGCAAATCGAAACAAAACTGCCACCCATTAGTGTTCGATTCCGTTATTTGAAAGAAAGATTTATCTTGAAGCTTCATAGTTTGCCTAATAATGATCTTCTTACCAATTTAATTGCTTCTCAATCTGCTCCTTATAAGCAACATATGTTTATTTTGCAAGATTTTTCTTGCTTTTTCATTCTCTTGAAGAGTTTAATATACATTTGAACGATGATGTTCTTCCTTGTTATGCAGGCACATTCCAAAGTAAATATGCCGCAATGAATATTGTAATCGATTCAAGCTTGTCTTCTAAGGAGGAAGTTTATCTGTTATTGTCAGAATGGACTAATTATAAATTTATTTATACTGATGGGTCCAAAAATAATGATGCTGTATCTTTTGCAATTTACCAGACCGAAATCAATAAGGAGTGGGATACAAAATTAATAAATATGCTAGCATCTTCACTGCTGAAGCAACAGCCATCCTTTTGCTTTAAAACATATTATGGAAAGAAATCAGTTGAACAAAAATTGGGTAATAGTCAGTGATAGTATGAGTGTCTTAAAAAGTTTGTCAAGTAACAAAATGAATGCTAACATTAACTACCTGATTTTTACTATTAAAGAATTATGGTGGAAGTTATCCTTAACTGACACTGTAGTACAATTCGTTTGGGTACCTTCGCATATAGGAGTCTTAGGTAATGAAAATGCAGATTTTTAGCCAGAACCATTGTTAATATTTCTGATTCATGCTCAAGTTTAACCATCAAGGAGTTGGATGTCGCTTTGCCGTATACGGATATGATATCTAATCTTAAAAAGCGCATGATTAGTAATTGGGGAAAACATTGGTATTTTTGTAGAGAAGTTGAAAATAAAGCTCATATATATTCTTTGTTAGACGTTCCTGTTAATAGTACGCCATGGTTCTGCAAGCTTAAACATTTTGTTCATAGAAATTTCTATACTATAATCAATCGAATGCGCATTGGTCATTATTGCCTAAATTTTCATCTTCATCGAAAAATATAGTTTCTTCTCCTTATTGTGATCGTTGTCAAATGAATGAAGTTCAGTCTCTCGACCACATCATTTTCGTTTGCCCGTCCTTCGGCATTCAGCGCCTTGTGCTGATGGATGAGCTGCTTAATATTTATGAGGCATCTAATATAATCCCGCTGTCAGTACCAGATTTGCTAAGAGAGCCTACCACGTATATGTCTTTGTATAAATTTGTACATAACACCATAAATAAGTTGTAAATATTTTAATACAATTTTTTAATTTTAGGTTCTTAATGCAGATAACATATAAATGTAAATTGTATATATTTAAAATAAATCTAAATATCGCTACTAGAATATTTCAGGATTGTACTGTTTGGAAAGGACAATAATTAAACTGGATTATGAGATTGAACGTACGGTTTTGACTTAATTAATGGATGATACATACATACTGAAATTGTATAAGAAAATAAAAGTAACTGAAGACATTGAACTCGGATTTGACCTAATATGAATAGTACTTACTGAAGACGTTGACCGGATTGAACTTATGAAAAAGAAAACAAACTACTTATGACAAGGCAGTATGGCTTAGAGCTTTAGCCTGTCCAGATGGACGAAAAAAAAAAAAAAAAAAAAAAAAATGTCAATGTCAAATGTATGAATAAAGCCAATTGAAAAAAAAACGAAACAAAAAAATTTACCAATTTAATCACCAATATCACCATTCACCAGTGTAAGAGTTTATGTCGTGTGCGGAGAACGTATCGTTCATCTTGTATTTTTATATTATCTTTCTTTAACCTATTCTATGGGCATTATGAACTTCGTCTCCTGAATACTCAATTAGTTCACAGAAAATCGGAAGCAACAAAGGCGGTTTTAAATGGCTTTGTAGCTTTATTCGGGTAAGTTGAGCGAATAGTTATAAGCTAGTTTAATAGAACTCTTGTAATAGTGACCCCCTTCACTCAAGTTCCCGAGTAACTTTAGGTAGCTTCGAATATGTGAAACCTGTACATTAAAATTGCTTCATTTAAATCATCATTCCCTAAATATAATATTAAACATAAATTGCTACTTTGCCGCGGTTGTGGACGATATGTTGTCTCGGTATTACAGAGGAACCAAACTGATACTATTCTATTAAATGTCCTGGGGTCTACACTAGGGTTAGTATAGTGGTGATATGTTGAGATATGTCATTACCATTTACGATAAACTAAGAGTATCAAGATGGACCTCCATACATTTGTTTTTACTGATATGTATATTGTAATGTGAATTGATATATGAGCTGTAATATTATTCCAGAATTGTACACATTGTCTATTCAATATATCCATATCATTATCAAGTCTATTTGTGTAAGAGCAACCCTAAATATCTGGTTTTATTTATTATTCATAAATACTTGTTTAAATTGCTTTACTTGAACATCCTCTAGTGTTTCAGGTTTTAATATTAGTACAAAATAACTAATGAAATTTTAGTAATTTTCAATTACAACAATTTAAAACTAAAGAAATTCAATACTATGGATTATGAATTATATTGATTGGTCCCCACCAATCAACCACTGGAATATATAAAGTGCTTAGAAGTTACTCAAATTAGTCAAGGATATTTCAAAAGATAATACATTTCATTAAAACAAAAAACTTTTAACTGTAATTAAGGAACATTTGTATATCATTTTTTGTTTTCATTTACTGAACAAAAAAGAAATTATAAACCTATTTTTAATAAATTGTTGCACCCACATTAAATGACACGTCAAAAGATGTTTTTCTTATGTTGTGTCATTAATGTCATTATGTATTTGTTTTATCAACTTCAAGTGGCGAGTTGAATGATAGTTAAAAGAGGCTTTAGAATATTGAAAGAGGTCTCATTGAATTATCTTATTAACAGGATGTTTTAACATAGCAAATCTGTTTCTTAGTTTTCTACAAAAAAACATAACAAAACCAATGAAGTTTCATACTTAAATGTACTCTGAGAACCAAGTACTATCTCAGCTGTAAAAAGCATATACCTATTATTATTATACTCTATACAATATGAGTCAATAACACAGGCCGGCATTGAAATTGTTTTTCAACACTCAATGTAAATAATAAATATATATTATAAATATTTTGGGACTATACTACATGTATCTACCCAGTCCTACAAACATAAATACAACCCAGATGTGTTAAACAGTATGTAAAAAAATAAAAACAAATTGCTATAGCTAAGGGGTCTTAACTGTATGTTACAAACTCACACAACTTAAGCACTGGATTTTGTCCAAAACAACCATGTGTAATTATTTGTTTAGTCCAAATATATATACATATTATATTTCCTTGGCAAGCTACTGCTTACATAAAAAACTTTTTTTAAATTCTGATAACATTTTTGTCAAACAAAAATTAATTGAATGCTCTACTACTAATAAATCTAAGTGCAAGCATTTGAATCAGCTGATTATTTAAGTTTAACTTCAATCAGGAGCAAAGGCGCGGAAACCTCATTCCAGAAAAATCCTGATCGTAAACACGCCGCACGCGCAGCGTCACCGCGACCAATCGGTGGCTGCCACTTGCCTACGAACCCGCTCCACAGTGTTCCACGCTTCTATATAGACCGAGTAATTATTATTATCTAAACGAGACACTACCATCATAAACATTTGTGAATACTGAATTGTGATAAGGTCATCGGCTCGCCGCTAGCTTCTGGGCGGCAGTCATTTGTTCGTTGACCCGCACTCTCCCGGCGCTGGTCAAATGCGGAAACAGAAATATTTACACTAAAACTGTGTTTGGACCGTGAGCGGAGCTTTTAAGCTGTACCTCAGGTAATGTGAGACTTGTTAAAGCTGTTTCGAGTGCTTCAAATGTAAATTCGATTGTTATGCAGTGATTCATTCGTGCCGGCTAAGATAAATAAAACTTCTTCAGAAGTGATAAAAATGTGTAGGCAGCTACCCCATAATATGTTAACGGATATTGCAAACTAGCAATTTTAATGTGATGTGTGTGTTTTTGTGTTTTGCGACACAAATTATAAACACAATAGGTACATTCAGTTAAATAACTAAGTCACCTAACCATTTTTAAAACCTTTGTGAAATTATTAAGTTTAAATAACAACTGCGTTTAATTATTTTACTGTGTAACATTGTTTAGGTCTAAATTTTATTCATGACATCATCAAAATTTTGCTGCTTCGTATTGGACCCGGTATCTCACAGCTACACCCACACGGTTAGACCGGTAGGTACGCGATCTTTTTAAAGTAACACCGACACCACGTCTCTTCCTCTGCTTTACCGTTATCTATAACATTACGGATATGTTCTAAACTTTAAACATAGGTACTGTCAGCAGCAAAAGTGGCTCAGCGGATGAAGTGTTCAAAATGACCCACACGCGCTCTTATTCTCTTGACAATAGAGATGTGTTGATCTCATTTTGAACACCTCAACCGCTTAGCCACTTCTGCTGCTGACTGTACTGTAGAGTGCAGGTGCTACACGGTACCTACTAGTGGTTAAAGTTGTAGTTGAATAAGGGTGTATTAGAGAGAAAAGCTTTACAGCAGCTCTACTTGTCTGCTATAATCATTCCGACATACGCCAACAATGTTTCTCTTCATTGAATGTTTGATAACGAGTGTAGGTATAGAACAACGCGTATGCGCGACGTGTCACGTACTTAACATGTAGTAATATCATATAAAATTGACAACGTTGATAGGTATTAGGTATGCAATTTGCAAAGTTTTCGGCGGTTTATTATTTTATTACGGAGGACGTTAATTTTGGCTGGAAGTTGCCTCTGACATGCCAGTAGCGCCATTTTAGGTATCCCCAGAACATCCGGAACATCGTTAACACAGCATTTATGTTACTTATGCTCTGTAAATCTATTATATTATAATCCTACATAAATCCACGTGCCCTGGGCAATGACTGACCGATGACGCAACAACGCAGTGTTGAAACTACCAATTCAGGAAGTTGAAATTAGGAGATCGAAATAAGAAGCGGTTTTAACAATTTTACCCCTATGTAAGTTATAAATCTCGTGGGTATAATCAGATTACTGTTTAGGAACGCTCGGCTCGGAGATGGGGGAGTAGGTGAAATCTTTGCTCTATATCTTACATTTCCTGATAGATTAACTTTTCCATTAATTATGCCAAATTTTCAACTAACTTTATTAAATAAAAAGAGGACTATAAGTTAGAAGTACTTACTAGAAAAAAATCCAAATGAAGTTGCGGGCAAAAGTCAGTTTGGTACAGTTCTGTTTATGTACGTATTCGGTATGATGATATTTTACGTAAAGGCAAAGAATAGGTACCTATTTGATAACGAAGACACGTCATCTTATGCAAACCTTAAATTGTATTAGTCTACTGACCAATTAACCTAATTGGTAATTAATCAAACAATCATCAGCATCACGTCATCTTTCATCACTTGTTCTCTATTATATAATTTGATATTAACTCTATTTATTATATTATAAGTAATAGGTACCAACATTTTACTGCTTTGTGTGCACGTAATTTTAAGTAAATAAGTAATGTAACTTTGAGATCGGTAACAATTTATACATAGACTGAATAAATTACTTATTATTTTACGGTTGTTTGTTTCGCAAATGTTTCGTCTATCTCAGGTCTGGAACATCTTAGAAATTGCGAGAGGGACGTACAGACCTGAACTTTTTACTATTTATTTCTATAAACCTACGTATTATGTAGTGTAGAGTACTCATAAAATAATAATCGATGCCATCATGTATAATTACGTCTGATGGCGTTGAACCCGTCGTGCGCGAGTCCGAATAGCATTTGGTGGGTATTTTATTCATTTAATGTTAAATAATTATGTATACGACATCAGGGTACAGAATTTTCAAAATAGCTGATAGTTGATCCTGTTGGTAGTAGTATTTATAACTGTTTTAGTATATCCTACTGTCTTATTTTTTTTTTGTTAAGACTGCGTTAATTTTACTGTATGATTAATGCTTTTATGCTCCAATACATACATATATACATATATTTAATTGAAGTGCTTTCGACTAGCTATGAATGTGGGTATCTGACGAGCAGCAGTTTTCATAAGTTTGGGGACTCGGGCTTTTGGCTGTCTGCCAAAGCGGATCTTTAATACAGTTGGTATATATTATGCCAGTTGAACCTTGCAATTGACCGGTGTACTAAGCGTATTGATGCGGATTTGTGGAGGCACAAAAGGTCTGGACAACGCACCGGACATACAGTCAACGCCCTGTCCGTTCATATTGCAAAGAATTAAATAATGAACCTTACATTTCCTTCATTTGACCAGTTTGGCCAAAAACGGTACTTTTCGAAGAATTCGAGATACGAGTGATCACAGTCCAGAAGACAAATTATTTATGTAAAATTACGAGTTTTCGAACACCCGTTTCTTTTTTTGGTGTTCAGTATTAAAATATACATCCAGCTATCAGATAAGAATGAGGTACGGTTGGTTTAGACAATATTTTTAATGAAACGTAATTTTAAAAAAAATATCACAATAAAGTCTGTTTAATGTACAGTACAGATTTGAACACTGATTGACTGTTCGTTTTTGTTGTTAAAAATATTAAAATTAGTCATAAAGATGGGTTTCCAAAGATATTATTTATAATTTTTATTATACAGATATTATTCCATTGTTTCGTTTTTAATTGGACGTAAAATTAGCAAAGAAGATTTAAATAATAGGATTCCACGCTTCCTTTTAACAAGACAATGAATAATTAATAAAAATTATATTCTAGAAAACAAAAACTTGTACCTACCGGTAACTACCGGCAGTATAGCATTGTATTATGCAAATCAATGCATAATATATAATATTTTTCAACACGTCTTCTAAAAAGGCTGTGATGTCTATTTTATATTTGAACTTGATCCTATTCTATGTTATTGGTAGTTTCCATTTTGTTCGAAACCCATGCTCTATATTTTAAACAAATATTTTCTGTTACAGGTTAACGGCACGACAAAAATGGTTCCTAAAGTCTCGCACATAGCTTGTCTAAGCCTCTTCCTACTGCACCTGGTGTCATGGACTCGAGCAGAACTGTTCACTGCCATCGCGGAGATGGAGCCGCTGCTGCAGACGCACAAGAGGATCATTG
Source organism: Grapholita molesta (assembly GCA_022674325.2). NCBI lineage: Eukaryota > Metazoa > Arthropoda > Insecta > Lepidoptera > Tortricidae > Grapholita > Grapholita molesta. The sequence goes on along the minus strand of CP053121.2, from coordinate 18,503,311 downwards.
ACGACTTAGACCATTATATTGCTAAGGAAGAGGAAAGACTGGCAGTATTGAAAAGGTAAGTCGAGCGCTTTACAGTTATTTGCAGTATGTTTGTTCTACGTCTTGTACCTATGCGACATGCAGGACTGTGACGTGCGCTAGACAAAATATATAACCTATTATAATAGTCACACGTTACCTTGAGCCTGACAGCCAACACACAGCCTCTACATTTAAAGGTAGAACATTCCAAGGAACATATTATATTTTTGAAATATTAAGTGCTTTAACTAAGAAAGGAGTTTTAGAAATAACTCTTATTACACTTAGGCGATATTCGGAAACGTCTTCTGTGTATCATATGCTATTTTATTTATATTTATTTTCCTTTCTTCACCTACTATCTTGTATTGTTTCATGACTTATGTTACTTTAAATATAGGGCGGTCATACATGTTGAATGATTATTTTATAATTCGCAAACTGCATCGTACACATGTTTCTAACTGTCTAGTGTTGCCTATCGTTATTTAACTATTTAGTGCATTCAGATCAATGTTCTGTAATTTGCTCCGAATACCAATTTAAATCATTTTATATCGTCCCCGTGCTGAACTAGGCTTGTATTTTCCCCCTTGCCAATGTCATTCAAATATCATTGAATGATGGACGCATGTTTCCAGTGCAAATCAGAATGATTATTTTATTAGACTTTTCACGCGACTTCAGTTGTTGCATGTTGCATTACTGTGTCAGTCAGCTGTTACTATACCTTACATTTCTATAAACATTTTATTAGTATCTATCTACACAATAGTGAGTAATAAAGGAAGCAGTCTGAAGTGCACCGTCAGCATGCGTCCTGATTCCGCACACGACATTCGCACACCGCTCATCGTACTAACAATACACGCGCTGCATACAACAATACAATTATAACGGTTCTCCTTTTCTAGGCACTTGAAGCAGTACAAGCTCGAACACGAGAAAGCCATGGAGGACATTCCTAACTATTTGGGGAACCCGCTCAACGCATTTACATTGATTAAGAGACTGACTACGGAATTAGATGATATAGAAGACAGTATAAAAATTGGCACAGGTTGGTGTATTTATGAAACAAATTTTGTATGTAGGTATACGTGCTTGTCTATTTGTATCGAAAATGTAGATACCAAATCAAAAATGTCCAGTCACGTGCAAAGGGTTTTATTTTGCAATTGATTCGTATTTGTTCAAATGTTTGTATTCTCTTAAAACATTTTACATGAATAGAAAAAAACGATGTAACTGTTAAAAGTGTTAAATATGAATTTCGGCTAAACTTTAAATAAATAACAAGTAATATTAGATAGATTGTTCTATTTATTTATTTCGAAAATGTAGATACCAAATGTACGTCGCCTTATTAATTATAGGCCTCTTCAGTTCGTGATTCAAAAATGTGCAGTCAAGTGGAATAGGGTTTTGATTTTGCGAATGATTGCGTATTTGTTCAAATCTTTGTATTCTCTTAAACATTGTATATGAATAGAAAAATGTAGCTAACTGTTAAACATTAATTTGGGATAAACTTAAAATAAATAACAAGTCAATAATAGATAGATTTAAATAATAAATTGAGTTCCATTCCCTATATTTAATTGTAGTAAGCACTGTTTTTTCTGTAACATAAAAAAAGAAACAATCTTAAGTTGTCGAGTTTTCAGACATTTCCCTCATTTTAAATAACATCAGTAAAGATATAAAAAAAACGCGAACTAACCACTTTTCCAGGTCCTACCAATCCGAATGTTTTTTTTTGGATTTAAACTTTCACAGTTCTTACACATTACAAAAAATAAATTTTTGCTTTAAAAACTACCTACGGCGTTGGATATTAACTTTAGCCAGTCGTCACCCGAGACCACGAGGACAATGTCGTTCTCGAAACGTCGGAGGTACTGATTAAAGTTAATATTCGCGTACGTAATACATACGTAAATTTTTGAATAAATAGTACTATGCCTGGAAAAGGCCTAAAACATTGCCGCGTTGTCATCAGCGCACTACCTTTGATCATCAATGAAACTATGAATATCATTGTCAACACTGACATAAAGAAATAGACTCCTATACGCGAACAAATTATGTACAAAAACATGGCACTAAATAACATTTCTATCACGTTCCAGTTTATGCTATTGACTAATGCTAATTAATAATCTTCTTTTAGATAAAATGAACAAACAAAAAAGAGCTCAGTGTTCTAATTATTAATTAACAAACTTCACTATTGATAAAGTAATAACTTTTCAGTCATTGTTGACGCTTGCACTGACAGCGGTTCAAAGAAGACTAACTAAATGCCGCCTTAGTTGTTCGAGCGGCTGTTTTTTACAGTCATTTTTTTGGGGCTGATTGTGAATCTACGTTTATTATACATCGATGATTGTCAAACACAATGTTGTATCTGTTGTAGAGTACATAAAGAACGTGACCATGAACCACCCGGACGTGAAGTACCCAGCACTGGAGGACCTGGCGGGGGCGGCGCAGGCCCTGACGCGGCTGCAGACCACCTACCACCTTAACGTGCAGGAGCTCGCGCGGGGCGTGCTCAACGGAGTCCAATACAGGTACACTCTCCCGATTACGTAGTGGTCTGACTTAACTATACAAATTACAAACAGCCATAATAAAATACTATAAAAAAAAACTATTTTTTGTGATTTCTTAGTCGCTTTGTATGTCTTACTCTGGCCTCAGAATAAAACCTGCTGGATTCCTAGATAAAATATTTAACCTTTTGAACGCCAAGCACCACTAAAGTGGTCGCGTGATGTCGTGCCTGCCACGCCACCGACCACTAAAGTGGCTATGGCGGACGCTGTCAAAGCAATTGTCCTGCTGACAGATAAGGTTTATATTTGTTCTTCACAAGTCATACCATGGCGTACACGTCACATTTTGACGCGAGAGGAAAAGCGGTCATAAGGTTAAAAAAGCTTCATAATTATTATGCAAAGCGCGATTTAAAACTGTATGACTTGCATGCTTGTAGAAGCATGAAATTGTATTTTGTATGTAAAAAAGGTGCGCTTCCTGAAAAACACTGCGATATTTTCAGACTTTTTTCAGTGATTTTTGGATTTAATGTCTGCAATTATTGAGTTTATAAAATCTGAAACAATTTAAGCCTAATAACAGTTCTGTAGGTATTATTATCTACATCTACACTAATAATATCATAAAGACGAAAGTTTGTGAGTGAAGAAGTAACAAACATACACGTTACTTTTTCACGTCTAAACGGCTGGAGCTATTTTAATAAAATTTGGTATGGAGTTAGCTGACACCCTGGATTAACACATAGGCTACGCTTTTCCCTAATAAACCGCGGGGCACAGCTAGTTCAATAATAAATGCGAGAATATTTTGTTTACAACAATTACTATCCTAGACTAAATAACTTAGACAATAACTTGACTAGCCTAGTTCTATCCCCGCGTGTCGGTCTCGTCCCGCAGCTCCCCCATGTCGGCGGCGGACTGCTACGAGCTGATGCGCGCGCTGTACAACCAGAAGGACTACGAGAACGCACTGGCCTGGGCCGCGGAGGCGCTCAGCAAGCTCCACGAGGAGGAGAAGGAGAACGTCTCGCACGCCTTCACAGAGATCGACCTGCTCGAGTACATCAGCTTCGCTCACTATCTGAAGGGTGAGTTGACTGCTGACTTTATAAGACACTCAGCCCAATAGTGTGGTAACATCTAGGAGGATGTAACCAATATGGAGCCGCAACACGCACTAATTTCTATCGGAAAAATTCTGCCGTTTTCAGCGCGGGGGTGAGGTAACACACATAAATAATGTTAACACTAATGCATTTTTAGGTGGGTCGCTAACATGCGCATACGACAAAATTATCAAACACTAGCATAAACTATATTCACACAAGTTCAAGAATTATGACCGGGGCCGAGTAATTTTGGCAGAGGGAACGCCTGTTAATTACTACTCCATATTGGTTATATCCTCCTAGGGTAACATGCTTAAGGCTTGGGCACGTAGGCGCGTTTTGTGAGCGTTGCGCAGCGGGGCCCGACGCTGCCGGCCACATTAGCCACAAAACGTGCCTATGTGCCCAAGCCTTTACATGTGTATAAAAAGATGTGATTTTTGTACATCGGTCACACTGATAACCGGCCATTTTGTAACCTGCAGCGGTGTAGTGTCTACTAATGAAGAGTTAATAATGTTGCTGCTTGTATTTAAAATATTTCTACTTAGAACAAATTTTATTATCAACATTTATTATTATTGTTCCTGTTAAGTTGTATACAATGTATAAATGCTCACTGCCACGTGTCCTCTTGTGGCAGGCGACGTGAAGAGTGCCCTGGAGTGGACGGACAAGCTGCTGGCGCTGCACCCCGAGCACCCGCGCGCGCGCGGCAACGTGCCGCACTTCAAGAAGTCCATTGTCGAGCAGGAGAAAGCTACGCGCAGGAGGCAGCGAGGCGTGAGTGCTTTACTAACATCTACTGTACTCACTAGTGGCGGCGCGTCAATTTGTTTTACGTAAGTCGTAGCCAATGTGGTATTGCCTTTTCTCCATGAACTTGTATGGACGCGCCGCCACTGCTACTCAACTGTAAATTAGTTTCTAACGTTAATATTGAAATACAACTCTCTCGAAGTAGAATGTGGTCTAAACGCTTGCTTGCACATTGAATTTTGCTATAGTGTTTGGTAACACTAATGTGTAAAGAGAATATACATACATACTCATAAGGGCCATGAGTGTGTATAATATAATTATGTAATAGTACCTATGTCAGAAGTACAAAATAGGTAAAACTACCTACATACATTGTCCGATAGGCTTGTAATATTCTTCCTTAATTTTATGAACACCATTTCCAGTACCATCTCCGATTCTGCATTGTTTTTTTACTTGAAAGGACTATTATAGTTTTATAACATATTTGTTGTAACAGGAGACAGGGGATGAGTCGGCAAAGCCCGAAGAGTCCGCCGAGATGAGAGACTACGCCATTGAAAGGAAAAAATATGAAGCGTTATGTCGCGGCGAGATGGAAATCTCCCGTGATATTGCTAAAAGGTACTTTATGGTTGGTTATTGACTTGGCCTAGATTTTGCTTTGTAATGTCACGCAATATCTATACTTCTACCTCGACTCTAGTTCGTCGATGGTTACGCGCTAATTTATACTATACATACATGACTTTACAATACATATGTGACTTTGATATTATTTTGAATGGTTAATATCAACGTTTTCCCCAGACTGAAGTGTCGATACTTGACGGAGAACCACCCCTTCTTACGGCTGGCACCGCTGAAGGTGGAGCAGGTGTACATCAGCCCGGACGTGTTCGTGTTCCACCAGGTCATCAGCGACGAAGAGATCCAGCTCATCCAGGACATGGCTAAGCCGAGAGTAAGTCAGCTCCCAAGGGAACTGTGGGCTAGTTACTTGATGGAGAAGCATCTTACATGGCTGACGCCGCAGAAAGTCAGACTCAGAGCCAGGTGTTTTACATCAGCCCGGATTTGTTCGTGTTCCACCAGGTCATCAGCGACGAAGAGATCCAGCTCATCCAGGACATGGCTAAGCCGAGAGTAAGTCAGCTCCCAAGGGAACTGTGGGCTAGTTACTTGATGGAGAAACACCCTTACCTATGGATGGCGCCGCAGAAAGTGAGCCAGGTGTTTTACATCAGCCCGGACTTGTTCGTGTTCCACCAGGTCATCAGCGACGAAGAGATCCAGCTCATCCAGGACATGGCTAAGCCAAGAGTAAGTCAGCTCTCATTGTACCTGTGGGCTACTTACTTGATGGTTACCCTTTCCTATGGCTGGCGCCGCAGGAGGTGGGACAGGTGTACATCAGACCTGATGTGTTCGTGTTCCACTAGGTCCTCATCGAGGACGAGATTCAGGACATAGCCAAGATGTGTGTAATGTGTAAGTCACCTCTCAAGGTACACGTGCCGTGGCCAAGTTAATTTATGGAGAACCGTCCTTTACGGCTCACGATGCGGAACGGAACTACAAGGTATCTCTGAGAAAATTGAAGCTGTCCTTTGTGGGCTAGGCAGTTGAACGTTTCAGGCTACTATTTGGTTTACTAAATCACATTAGTCGAAAATATTTTTTATATTAATCATTCTCTTTCTTAAAATATGTCTGCCTCAACGCACAAGGCGATCGAGATCGAGCCGAGTATCTCTCAAATATACCGAATGTTACACTACACTTATTGAAATACATTGATATTTTATTATTGAAAATATATGCCGTCATTGTCATATGACGGCTTTACTGACGTTTATTTAGTCACTCGCGCGACATGTTTCAAAGAGCATAGGTTTTATTTTCAAGCACTAAGTGTACCGAGTGTCCGTTTGTCTCGCCGCCTAAGTGACGAAATAAGCGTAAGCGAAGCCGTCATTTTCATTCATTATAATGAGCCACGAAAGCTTAAATATAAGTCGACATTGGTCACTAAGCGTTAACGCCAGCGTTGTTATCGGGCAGTTCAAGCGCGCCGTGGTGCACGACCCGAAGACGGGCGAGCTGGTGCCGGCCGCGTACCGCATCAGCAAGTCGGCGTGGCTGCGCGACGGGGAGGCGCGCGTGGTGGCGCGCCTGTCGCGGCGCGTGCGCGACATGACGGCGCTGTCCGTGCGCTCGGCCGAGGAGCTGCAGGTCGTCAACTACGGCATCGGCGGCCACTACGAGCCGCACTATGACTTCGCGAGGGTACGCCCCGGAAAAGTATGGTACCACACTTCTGGGGACCTATTTTTGACTTTCCAACGTTCGAAGTTCGAATTCTAAGGATCTGAGGTCGAAAATGATCTCACAAAAGTTTGTCACCAATATTTTTCCACGAAATTGATATTTTAAATTTCTATCGCTTCGATTTCTTAAATACTACTTCTTCTTTTCTGACTCAGTCTCTTTTAAGTGACACAGTGCACGATCTTCAAACATTGCCCGCTTGACAGCGTTGAACCTAGGATATGAGATAATTTAAATTTATAACGGGGAAGGCAACTATCAATTATATAACCATTAACGACAGCGCCATCTATGATGACCTCCTCTGGAACAAATAAATTGCGCCACTATAAAGATTTATTTAATATTTCGTTACGGCACTAGTTCCACTAGCGGCGATCGGCGATCATCGAATAGCGATCGACAAATATTTACTTCGTGGGCGAGTGATTTCTCTTAGAAAAAGTACTCGTCGGCAGTTTGAATAGTCAGCGATGAACTATAAATACATCTGTCTCTTTTTCCGCTACGCCGTATTTATCTTTTCTTCGTTTCTTGGGCGATAAATTCGCCGATAGCTAATCGCTTACTCGCTCTTGGTGGGACAACTGTCTAATAGTATCAACAATTGAAACAAAACATTTTTAATGTCGACAGTCAAATATGTTGTCGTACACATGGATTAAAGTATTATTTTTCATTACAGAAATATGAAAACGCCTTCAACCATTTCGATGGCAACCGAATTGCAACAGTGCTGTTTTATGTAAGTATATACAAATCTATTTACTCATTATAAAGTAGCCTACTTACAATACTACTTAAGCACTTATACACTGAATGTTATACAAAATACATAGTATGCCATGCGTTCGTAAATACAATCATAACAATTATCATCGTCAATCGTAGCATTTATGTATGGATCTTATGATATATTTAAATGTAAAATATCAATAAAATATGCAAAATATTGAAATATTTTTCACAATGTGAAGTATTAATAACACTTTTAAGAACAGACATCATCAATATCATCAATTCAGTACAGAACACAGTTTTTACGTCTAAAATAACAAATAAACTTTTATCTACGTACATGTCATAAGTGCTCTAAAATGCGTCCAGAAACCGTAGGCAATGAGCAGCATTACCAACCATAAGAAAGATTTCAGTAGGTAATGTTAACATTACCTACTGAAATCAGTAGGTTATGAATTTAAATTTGGAACAGCTGTCAAATTCAAGTGGGGTGTCTAATCTAGTATCTATAGATATTAAAACAGCCATTGATACGAAACGCCAATTCGTTATGTTTTTTTAATATAAATCGAACGACATTTGAACTCGAGTGACAGTAGAATAGGGAGTTCATTCGCTTGTCTATGGTTTAAAAAAAAATTGACTGAGATACGAAATACGCAACGCCGCCGTTCCAAGCTGTCATTTGTTTTGTTCGTTGACTTTTAATGTTTACAAGTAACCCTAGTAATAAGTCATTTCCCTACGGTTTCTGAACCCATCTTAAAACACTTAATGATATGTGTGTAGATAAAGTAGTGTATGTATCTATACATAATTAGGCATTACAACAATCGTGTGATATTATTATGAAACTCGCCTTCGGCTCGTTTCATAAACCCACACTCTTGTTGTAATGCCCTTCATTATGCACAGATACATAAACTACTATTAACTATGTAGTTCGTTTCCATATATTATGCCTTTGCTTGTCGCGCTACTTGTGATGCCAAAATTCCCGAGCGCAGTTCAATCCGGCACGAGTGATCGCAGTAGGCAGATGAGTTGTTTCTCTCTTTCAATGCTCTGTAGTTTTCCTACTGGTAATGTTTTACCCAAATATGACTTCTCTTCTTTTTTTTTTCTTCTGGATAAATGGATACCCACGCATTCTATAGCAACACGACACGGTTTAATTCTCCTCGAATGTTTTCCATTGCAAACCATTGAAACTGAGATCTGAACCATAATGCAAGTATGTCGGCTACAGACATACACGTCTTAAAAAACAGACATGTAAGGAAATAAATGAGTAACACAGCTTAGCTCACTGTTATTTAGTCACTCGCGCGACTTGTTTCGGAGAACATAGACAGACCAGACAGATAGTGCCGAGCTCTTGTCCGCGCAGCCGGCACGTCACTCATAAAGCTGTGTTATTCATATATTGTTAGAATGACTAAAGAAAGTTTAAATATTTAGGCATGCTAGGGTGTAAGTTGGAGGGGTGTCTAACTGTACCTACAGTTAGATACCCCGCTTCACTGTGTGTTAATGTATTTCTATATGGCATTAGGTAACTAATATGCACGCTACTGATCCGTTTTACATGCATGTGTATTCTTACCTTAATTTTGTATTAAGCAGAAACATCTACTTACGAACCCGTAATGCTAAACCCATGATGTCCCTAATGCGCATAGATAATAGAAAGGTTATGGTGGAACAATTCGCGGCCAACGGGTGTGTTTCCGCTAACTGAGTTGGCTGAGCGACGATACGTATCCGGGCGTTCCGAGTTCAAGTCATGCCCGACGCACTGGATTTTTTGATTTTTCTTTTATGTTTATGCATTGTATGTATTTGACATTTAACATGACGTTGACAGATGTCGGAGGTGGCGCAGGGCGGTGCGACGGTGTTCACGGAGCTGGGCCTGTCCGTGTTCCCGGAGAAGAACGCCGCGCTGTTCTGGCTGAACCTGCACCCGTCCGGCGAGGGCGACATGGCCACCCGGCACGCCGCCTGCCCCGTGCTGCGCGGCTCCAAGTGGGGTCAGTGCTTATACAGTCACCGACTTTAGTAGTTGAGCCACTGACGGTTCAAGCTATTATCATTTATTTAATACTTACTCTATGAAATGCCCAATGTAAAGTGAACCCTAAATGGCTCAACAATTAAATTCTCTGACCGGACACCGGACTTACTATACTATAATAGGTTTTTTTTTCTAGACTGCTAGCCGCCCACTAATGAAAATTTGTCAATGCAAATGGAATATTTTGTCACTACTTTAAAAAACCTTGTAACTCATTCTGTCAATTGAAAGAAAAATGACGTACCTAGGTTTGGGATGAGTACAGTGTTACTGCGTTTCAACTTGTGTCTGATAAGTATCTGTGTCGTAGATATTTTTTAAGAGATTTTTTTAAAGTAGTGACGATTTATTCAATCTAATGAAAAAAATTGTATGGCAGCAGTAAAACTGCCAGCTAGAGTATAAAACTGTAGCGTCTTGCATCTGTATATAGCGGCTATGCAATCCCTTCTTTGAGATGAAACTTATTATTTGGTGTATCCGTAGTGTGCAACAAATGGCTTCACCAAGGCGGACAGGAGCTGCTGAAACCATGCAACCTAGAGTACCAGGAGGAAGGCATCCAGAGGAAAATCCCACGCGCGGTACCCAAGTCATCCAGGTAGGATGGCCCGATACTTAGGTAGATAGAAAACAAATGAACTGAATATGAACTGAATATTAATTCTATTGATGGTTAGGTTATATTTTTTACCAGTGAACAAATTGTTTAAGCAATGTATAGGCTAGTCCTAATAATTACTTTGTCAGTATTTTTTTTTAATATTGACACATTTTATGAACATTAATTTACGCCCCTCATTCTCAAACTTTGCCCCATTCTCAAAGTTATTTTATTAGTTCCAATTTGAATGTTAACCCTTTACCAGGCGAAGGGATATATGCCTCCCACATCTTATATCGGTTACCGATGTCAGGTTTTAACTCCTAACCTCCGACAAAATATTTTGTTAATCCCTGACAATAGTTGTTTATGATCTACATTCATAACAGGCTTCTAAATCGCGTAATATATCTTTGGCAGCCGTTTAAATTCACTTGAACGCTAATTTCAGTAAATTACGGAAAAATTCGAACAATTTCCTTAATTTCTATGAAACAGAAGTACATAGGTCGAACAATTTTTTTACATTTTGTAGATTTTGAGTGTTGAAAGGTAATGTAATCGTAAACATTGCTAAATATTTACGCATTATTGTTTATGACCAGAATTAGGATGTGGGTTGACATTATCCCATGGCCTTATTAGAGTTTAACTGTGTGGGAGCTATTCTTCCCATGGCCCGGTAAATTGTCTAGTCATGTCATAAAAACTCACGTAAGTAATAAAACTGAAGATCATAAAATAATGGTTTCAGTGACTGATATAATGATTCGTTTTAAGTTAAACCTTGGCTGTGATAACCGATATAAGATGTGGGAAGAATATATAACTTCGCCTGATTAAGAATATAATAAGACAAAATGGAGTATGACAGTTAATTACTTTAGACAGGTGATGGGATAACCGTAACCCACATTTTTATTTCTGGTTTAAAGGAGCATCTCCGACTTTCGTAAATGCATTTTTTACAAGGCGTTCAATACGGTTGTGACAGTATATACAGTACGTATGAAGACACGCTAGTTTTTTTGGGCCTGGTAAAGGGTTAATGCACGATCAAAAAATCTCATACAAGTTGATTTTATAGAGATTAAAATAATTCCAGAGCATTCCCAGTCTTAATAACTTAAATCATTTTCAATGGGAATAGATGTTATTTAATTTCGAAACAACAATCCTTTTCAGAAACACTATTCTTTAAATTTTCACTACCAACTTTGAACTTTTATTGTCTACCTAGTGGGTCATTAGAGGTTATTACAAACTGCCTTAGATGGCAAATAATTCTTAATATTCTTATCAAATCGATGTATGTTGAAATTAGAAAGGATTTACTCTAGATTTACCAATAATTACTTACACTTATTTTACTATGGATTAATAATTCTTAACTACGAATCTCTTGATTAGACTATAAAATATGTTTTATTATATTTTTCTTGCCCATTTTTTTTAACCATGACACTAATAATATCTAAGTAGGTAGCATAATACATAATATATGCATATAGCTAATTAAGTAAATTAGTATGAAAGCAGCACTTTCCAAATATGATGAAATATAAGAGGCTGTATCGGAGAAATATCTTTTAAGTATAAAACTTAGTTGAGAAGGTACATGCCCGTAACTCAAGAAAGCGTCCACCTTAAGGGAGTTTTCAAAAACATGTAATAAATTGGCGTGAGTTGTAGAAAAGTTAATTTATGTCAGTTTTGTGACGATATTTCTACAAATACTTACGTTTACACATAGTTTCATAATCTTTGTTACAATGCAAAAAAGGCAAAAATTTAATTTCCGTATAGAATTCATGCTTAATTATAGTCACAAAACTGACCTAATTTAACTTTTCCACAAAGTACGCTAATTGAGTACACTTTTTTTCTGAAAACTACACAGTAGCAAAGTGACATTAATATGAACAAAATAATTATAATCTAATACCAGATCAACAAAATAACAGTAACATTGAAGTACATTAGTTTATAAGCGTTCATGTTATTATGTATTATTGTACAAAATGAAATTATGATGCCATCAAAATGCATTTATATTTGCAATGCCAGCATAGTATGTAGTGAGTTTTAGCATATCACGAGAAATCAAAATCTTTGGCTATTATACCCACAATGTAATTCTCATTATTATATGTCCTGTGTTCTAATACGGATTACTGAATAATAAATTTTTCGCAGTATACTATAGATATGTAATGATACTACGTAGGTACTTGTTTTTCTAATCCAGTGAAAACTTGTTTGTAAAACATTATGTCTTATTATACATTATGTCATTATATTTTATTAGAAGTTTATTTAATACTATGTACATTCTTATTTTATACGTACAAACTGAAGTGAGATTAATACAACGTAAATAACATAACATAACGAAGTTTTCTTTTAGACATTGTTTGCCCTATTTACCCTATACATTATTTTATTACTTAAAGTTACTGCTAAAGGTTGTAATGAAAACACGCGGCGCCCCCGTCAACAGTTGAATCTTCTGTCTTCTTCCACTGTAAGGCGGAGAGCAATTTAAGACAACAAAAACGTTACATATAGAATTATACGTATACTGTACATAACATTCCTGTTGTTTATACATTACCCTAAAGCTTGCACGCGTCGGTTCGCTGGGCTGGGAGCATGTTCGGTGGCAGTGAGAGTATTTCAGAACAAACAAAGTAAGTACATGCATGTATCAACTTTAGCATTGCACACTACTGTGTTTGCTGTGAAACACTCTCTATTGTCTTCTTTATTGCGGAATAGTAGCTTCTTTCTTCTTTAGGGAACGCAACAATCTAGAACCGACTTCAGTTCGACAGCTAATTAGTGAGAGTCTTCGTAACATATTATGTACGTAACGCTTGATACAGCCATCTTATTATCGCAAACAAAAGTTGTAAATATTTTCAAAAGTTTTGATAAAGTTTAGCGTTGTTGAATCGGTAGCCGATCTGCCGATTTATTATGGCGTACATTTAGTATAATTTGTATCCACTATGCTTTGCTTTCGTGTGCAGTGTCCACAGTAAAGTTGTTTGAAGGTACTTTACCTACTCTATTTCAAATTTTCCCCTAAAAGATTTAACGGAATTCTGGCTACTATTTTGTCATTTGCTCTACATGCGTACTCGGCGTGGAAGTGGCTTGGTTTAATACATTCCTTATATAATTACGTGATATAACTATAAACCCATTACAATTTCTATAGTAAGTATTTATAATCTACTTTTTAATTTCATTTTTATCTACATTTAACTACAGCGTTAATTTTCCTAACATAGTCTATCTTTTATTTCCTGGTTGCGGGGCTAAACATCAACAAATGGTTGAAGTGGTTAATGGTTCACGCATTTACCATGTTTTCTATAACGAAATACTCAACCGCACCCTTATCCTATATCGCATTCACAGAAATCAATCTTCATATCGCAAAATATGTATAACCTTCGGTGTTGCGTTTCCCCGTGTAAGAATAATAGCTCTTTGTTATGGGGTCAACCGTGCGATGTTGGAGACAGGCTCTCGGGTTGCTTCAATGCATTCCCAATTCACGGAAACGTATTGTCGAGTTCCTATGAGAATGGTTCAGTTGTATTTAACTGCCATTTGACGCCAAATCGGCCGCTACTTCCTATACGCTTGTTTAACTCTTGGGGCATAACGCATAAGTAAACGCAAAATAAAGCGTTCGACGCTAAGAACAAAGTACCTAGGTTAGTACTTAATAGTATCACACTTAATAGTCACGGGGTTGAATTGTCCTTCTAGCATTAAAACTGCTTTCAAATAAGGCTGTAGAAATGCACCTAATTTTGACGAGATGTTTTTATCTGTTAATGCATAAAAGTCGGGCGAGTAAGTTTATTTCACCGTAGTTAAATAATCTACTTATGCTTTCTCAACTTCTAGGACAATTCATCCATCCATATATATCCATCCATTCCATCTTATCCCACCCACCATATTTTCGAAAATGCATCGCTTTCCACTTGCTTCATAGATAAACAAAGGCTCATTTTCAATAAAAATATTATTGCTTAGTAGTGTCATTTCGTTTTCGCCCACTTCGTGCCCTAAACATGAGTTGCTATTTAAAACCCCTCTATTTTATAACGCAATGTCAAGCGAAATTGTGCTATCTCACGAATAATTTGCCTAATTAATCGTGTAGGGAGTAGCACCGAGTGTTAGTGTGAATTAACATGAGCTTTTAAATTAAACCACAAAATGGCTGTTCTTGACTTTAAGTACCTTGTAATATTTTGATTGGGAATAGTAAGGTTTTTTTGAAATGCGACCAACAATTGATTTAACAACGTTTCGTGAAAACGCCCAGTAACAACAAGTGAAATTGAATAACTACAACAAAAAAACAACACACAACTTATATAGGTAGATGAAAATAAATAGGTATACATAAAACATAATTAGGCTGTGCCTTGATTTGTAGGTACAGTCGCCAGTGCTCGCGACTTTGCGTTATATTAACTTGCGTTTTTGCGTTAACCACTCCCACCAGAGACGCATATATGGCTTTCGCGCATAAAAAACGAGATGGAAGGCTCTTTAGTAGTGCATTTTGTTTTTAATTCATAAAAAATATGTTTAACTGTAATGTTTTTATGCATTTCGCTTGTATCAATATTTACATAAAACGGAATCCCATCTTTTAAACTCATTTCTGTTGTTTTATATTCCACGGTTAACGCAAGCTAAGGAAAATAAAAGGAGCCAACATTGACTTTGAAAGACCGATTTTTTTTTTCTATCGAGCAAATTCTCAAATATCGTGTTTCGGCTTCTATCAGATACTAAAATATATAGCCAATTAACATATATCCGAATATATCCGCGCTTGAAAAAGTGCGTTTTCTTAATGCACGGACTTAAGTGGGAATACCGCGAGCGCAGGCGAATATACCAGCGGCGCTACCGCGAAAATCGATATTCGTAAACTTTGAACGATAGTCTCTGTCACTCTATTGACACCTTAATTAGAATAAAAGAGAACGATGCTCGAAATTTACGAACTTCGATGCTCGCGGTACCAGGCCTGGCACTTGAGTGCGTTATGGTCTACCTAAGCACTCGAAAAAGTAACCATTGCGCACTGAAGTGCTGTCAAAATAATAGCGATGATAAAATTTCTTAATTAATAAAGCTCAGTTGATTTTCCAGTGAGCCTAGGGCCGATTTTTAAAAGTCGTGCACGCGAATTCAATAACTTTCATGACGAAAATAACCGCACTCAAAAGTTCCGTAGGTACTTAACATAAATTTTGTACGAAATATATAATTTCGATTCGAAAAATTAAAAATGTATATCATTTATGTTTCTAATGTGCCATTTCAGCGTTTCTGACTGTAAATGTCACTAGTCGTGTACGACGCTCAAAAATTGGCCCCCTGGCCCAACGTACAGTCAACCAACTTGATGTACCTATAGGCCACTTCGTACCTTGTCACAGTGAAAATCTATATGAAAGACGCAAAAGATTTCTTATTAACTGTCACTGTGATAAGGTTCGAAGTGGCCTAGAAATCAAATTGGTTGACTATACGTATATTTAGGAAGGCACCTATATCGTTTAAATAGTTAGTGCAAGTTTACTACTTACGGCTGAATGTCAACGCACGATTATGATGATGAGTATTACGCTCTTGATGGTAAGTTAAAAGAGACTTACTTTAATACTAAGGTAATTGAATAAACATTTGAACAATAGACTACAGTGACGGTGAATCAATTTTTTTTTGGGCAACACGGAGCCAATATGGCTTTGCCTTTTCTACATAAGCCTAAGGAAAACTGTTGAACTGAGGAAAAGTTAGTAAAGCCGGCGGGGATCGGCGTGTATGGACACGCATCTGCTGATACAGACTATTTAGTTGGTGATATGGTTCTATATCCATACTAATATGATAAATGCGAAAGCGTGTCTGTTTGTTTGTCCGTCTATCTCTATCACGACAAAACGGAGCGACGATGTATGGAGCATTCCGCAAATTTCAAGGTAGAAAGCTAAAAATTGGTATGCGGACCTAGTATAGTACAGCCAGCGTTATATAGGTAGTAGCATCCAAAGTACTCATAATAAAGTTAGGTACACCATAGAATTTGTACCTATGGTGTACTTACCGAACTATTTGACTACTTTGAATGCTGCCAATTATATGATGCCTGTACCTACCTTATAATCCTGTGCCGTTTCAAATATGTAATGTTGTATTTAAGTACGTACCTACATTTATCCAATGAAACACGGATATTAAACTATGAAACGTGTTCTTGATTTTTACTATTTGTTAATATGTACAGTCGCCATCAGATATATCGAAGCTGTGGAAGTGGTGACAAATATTTGAACAACAACGCCTCTATTGTCAAGGAGATTAACTGCATGTTCAGATATTTGTGACCACCTCCACAGTTCCGATATATCTGATGGCGACTACAAGTGTCTCAACTATCCCTATAGGGGCCTGTACCCTTACCATGAGTTGTGACATTGACGTTTTCGATAACGAGTATCGCGTTTACTATCTGTGCATCACGCTTGTACTATTTTAGTGCGAACGAGATGAACAGATAGTAAACTGATACTCGTTATCGAAAACGTCAATGTCACATCTCATGGTAAGGGTACTGTATAGCTATATAGTTGGTAAATTTCTAGCTGACCCTTATGTCTACGTCTTTATCTATTATTAACACAATAGATTCAAGACAAACTGATGTTCGCTTCAGTACCCTTGGGGACCACACAACAGGTAGAACCGGCCGGCCGGCTAGAAATCTAACAATCACTTGAAGACCTATCTCTCCCTCGTATCTGTGTCCCCGTCTGCACAAAACTTTATACCATATGACAATGTGGATCACGCAGTGTAAAAGTTCACCGCAGCTGACTGTAAATACTTCTGCAGAACACTTAAACGGAGCTGATAAAAACCCAATAGATTACAGTGGCGATGGCGGCGTGTGCATTCGAGTCGATATCCGCCGGCTTTACTAACTTTACCGCTATCCAACAGTTTTCCTTGGGCTCATGATTTCATGGCTCCGTCTTGATCCCCACTGATTTAGGCTAATTACTCTAATTTAGTACTATTTGTGGGCATCACAATGCATTAAACTTATTTTCTGTTCCCCGACTTAGATAGCGCTTATCGTTCTAAATAAGGTTGAATTGTTTCTTAATGTTCAGACTCCAATTAAATGAAACCTTTTTCTATTTACCTGCCTACTATTTCTCACGACTGTATTAAACACTGCAGATGTACCACTGGAATCACTTTAACAGCCAAGTGCTGGCAATAGACTGGTGCTGTTCGGCTCCGTCGTCGCCAGCTAACGATGCAACCGGACTCCGCCATTGTAAACATCCACAGAATGGAATCCTCGCGACGTCAGTAGTACAGGTTTCTCGAACACAACTCATTTATTTCTCGAAGCTTATATTTTAGTGTTCAAGAAACCAGAACACACACCTTCCGTTTTTTGCTGATTCGTAGTTGTATTATTCGCAGACCCTAAGTGAATAGGTGCCTATTCTAATTCCAAAATGGGTTTCTATATTAAAAGACTTTAAATTATATTAAGGTTAATCCAGTGCTGTCACGGTGTCTATAGATGAAAATTATGTTTTTTTATTTATTTTCCAGAGTCCCAAGATACAGGCTCAGCATAATTTGGGGTCCGCCAGACATACATTTTTGTTCTGTGTATTTTATTTCAATGTTTTAACGTTTAATATTTAATAACGTTAACAAATAAATATTTTTCTATTTTTTTCTTTTTTGTAAGAGCAGTTTCAATAGGTACTTTTAATGTAAATGCTCCAAATGCCAGCGAGGACGTTAGTGACTCAGTTAAGGTGAGTTTAGGTGAATGGAGTGCGGATTTTAAAATCTGCTACATGAGAGTTAAGTATATTCTATTGCGAGTTGCATGTTTGTACCTATGACACCTAGATAGATATTAGATCTAATAATGGCATCTTTGGCATCTCTTTAGTCCTCTCCTAGGTTAATTGTGGGTCCATTTATGTTAAAATTTTACAAGTGTAATTATATCAGCATGTTAGCCGACTAACTACATCTTCGAGTACCACATACCTAGTCTAATTTATTATAATGTTGGATGACATTTGTTGTAGTTTTGTAATTTCATAGGTTTAGCCACAACAAAGACAGTCCAGATAATACCAGCAGATGGTCGCCAAACCAGATCGAAGAACTGTTTTGTAAGGGACAAATGGTAGTGGTTTGCACCGAGGTGCGCTCGTGCCGAATATACTTACAATGAATCATCTAAGTAGGTAATATAGGAGACTTATGACACTTGGAGATAATGCTGTTTAGTCGTGCCCACCATGATAGCAGCCTATCAAAGGCTTTTGACCTACACAGTTTTGACTTTTGGACACGTTATCTCTGATGGTCCATCTGAAACCGAATTCGTTCCCTACTCTCGGACCAAAGGTCAGTATGATATTATACTGAAATCTCAACCCTTATTGAGCTTACTGTGCCTAATACTGGGACGACTTGTGTAAGATTGTCCCAAAATATTTTCTTACTGACACGAAGCCTCACTGATTTACCCAACTATGTATATATCTATTAATCACTATTATTAGTAGAGGAGATATAGCGTTTGGGGTCAAAATAATTGCCACAGAACCGGAGTTTGGTGTTTTTAGTTCTTTGTGTGTATCTTTTTGACATACTAAAAATATAGAAAAATATATGTGTGCAAAATGCGATTTTCCACACTGCAAAGATTTGAAAAATTGAAAATTCCCCATATAAAACCCAAATTTTGTATGGTCTCAAAGTACAGGAAATTACACACAAAAGAAGGTTATGAGGTTAATTTAATAAAATAAACGTAAATTAAAAAGTGGTGACTAAAAAAAAAAGATTTTTCAAGCAAAAATTTTTTTTTAGTAAAATTGATAATTAAACTTATATAGACTATATACACATCAATATACGTTACAAAAAGAAATGCATCTTTAATACATGAATATTTCCTATTATACCTAAATAATACAAAAAATAGACTTTTAATTAACACGACAAAATATAGAGCTCCTCCATAGACTGCCACATGGAGCAATCTTCAACATACTGCGGCCACTGACTACCAGCGTTAGTTTAGCGTTTGTGGATGTCCGATATTGCGCTTTCCTAGATGTAGTCGCCACTATATTAGGACTTTTCTGTCCTAACGGCCTTTTTTTTTACGGAACATCATTGAACTGCATCTACGTGACGATAGTCCGAGCGGTCACGGGTCTTCCTTAATGCTCCACAGCCGAGTTTGATATTGCCTTTACGAAGTTTAATTTGCCTAACTGGACTACATGTCCCAGATACAAATATTCGTCAACAACTTCGACAGCAACGTTCCCAACCGATATCGTATACATGGCGACAAGGACATCTTTGATGCTTTTATTATGTTAACTTTCAGCCCTACCTGTTCTGAAACTCTACTAAGGTCCTGAAGTGCTCAGACATGACAATGACATAGTCTAGGAACCGAAGGTGAGTGAGGTGTTAGCTCTTAACATTGATCCAGAACCTTAAAGGCCTACCAGTGCAGCAAATAGGTTCGGAGAATGACATCTTCCTGTCTTACACCTCGGTGCGGCTGGATTGGCTCAGAGCTCTGGTCCTGAATATCGGTGATCGGTGAAGAAATAGAAGTACAGCCCTTGTCTCGATCGAACCACGATGTAATCAGCCACTATGCTTGGCGTTTGTGGACTATGAGAAAGCCTTTGAAGGGGGGTTGGAAAAAAACAACTACTCAATATGTCAATTGAGCCCTACACTAGAATTTTTAATTAATATATTAATAGTAAATATGGTCGATACTCCCGCAAACCGTATACAAATGAGTAATGTTGTAGTGGCAGATAATAATGTGTCGACATATGGCATAGAATGATTTAAATGTTCTCTATTGCTCTGTGATTTAAGATTATTAGATTTACAAATAACATTAAACAATTGGAAAAGATACATGGAAGAACTTTATAAGTCCTGTCGAGTTCGATGAAGATGATATGGAAGATGAACAGCTAATAGACTAGAGATGATAGAATAGGTAGTAAGATAGGTATACATAGTTAGTAAACTAGGTAATAGATTGGAAAATAATACTTGAAGAAGAGTTTTTGAAAGCCATGTCGAATATTCCAAATGGTAAAGCTGCAGAAGATGGCGGAATTCCTATTCTAAAACAGCATATAAGTTTAAATATGAAGAACACGTTAATTGTGAAATTTAAATTAATTGACAAGATTAGCAGACGACATTGCGCCATTTGCAGAGAATAGTAACAAGTTACAGCAGACACTTGATTGAAAATGATGAAATCTTTGATAGATTCAGCCTTAAAACTAACAGTAATACAATAATTTTGTTATTACCAAAAACCTCATAACAAATGCTGGACAGAAATCATGACTAATGGAGAGGAGACGTCTTGCAAAATTTGTTTATTACAGATAAAAGGTGAGACATAGATAGGGCATCTGATGAGGTATAAGACCTTTTATTTTAAAATTTTGGATACCAAGATCGAGAGGATGACAGACCGAGGAAGGCCAAGATATGCATATCTCAGACACGTAAAGAAGAAGGCTGTTGTTATAAGGCTAGCAGAGGGAAAAGTAGACTCCACCAACATTCTTAAATATTAATGATGATATAACATATTGAACACTGCACAAGCTTATTTTTAATCTTCTACCATCTGGTTAAAAAGGTTATGACGTTAATTTTAGAAATTAACGTCAATTTTCCTGTAATTCGATGCCACACACGATTTTTAATAAATTTTATGAATTTTCGAAGATACAATTTTTGTGGCGCAAAAGAACGCATTTTTCACAAATATATTGCTGATGTGGCAATGGGAAGGCCACGTAACTCGGAGAGTCGATGGCCGTTAAGACAGAAAAATCCTCGTGGCGACTACGTCTAGGAAAGCGCAATATTGGACATCCACAGGCACAAACGCTAAACTAACGCTGGTAGCAGTGACTACATTATGTTGAAGATTGCTCCATGTGGCAGTCTATGGGTGAGGTCTATATTTTCTCGTGCTAATTAAAATACAGCCTATATGTTTTGTATAATATATCATGTTTTAAACATGTTATTTTTATAACGTATATTGATGTGTAACATAGTCTATAAAGGTAAAGTTTAATTTTCAATTTAAAGAAAAAAAAATTTCTTGAAAAATGTTTTTTTTTTTATTCACCACGTTGTTATTTATGTTTATATTATAAAATTAACCTCATTATAGTTTTTAGTGTGTAATTTCCTGAAATTTGAGACCACACAACATATGAGTTTTATATGGAGAATTCTCAGTTTTTCAAATCTTTGCCGTGTGAAAAATCACATTTTGCACACATGTATTTTTCTATATTTTTAGTATGTCAAATAGATGCATACAAAGAACTAAAAAAAACAAACTCCGCTTCTGTGGGAATTATTTTGATCCTCACCTACAAATTTTCGTACATCTCCTGTACTATATAGGCAGATTTAAAAGGTACACTCTTTATTATAACTATCGAGTAAGCTGTTGATTCTGATACGTCTACCTACTCAAACTAAGCCTAAATCTAAAAGAAAAAAATGTTTTCTATTACTAAGTACGCCCAATTGCAGATTGCGTCGACCCTGTTGTTCAGTTGGGCGTCAAAAAAAAAACGTAGGGAAGCTGGAGCTGCACTTTTGGATTCTTCACGAACCGTAGTAAATGTAGGTACCTAATCAACTGTGTGTCTGAAAAATTGACTAGTCAGAGGGAATCGATTGAATTCGATAGGTAACGGGTAAGGTTTATAGGAAAATGGCTTCAGGTGCAGTCGCCATGTCGGACCTGGTAACAAATATCTGAACATGCACTTTATCGCCTTGTCAATAGAGGGGTTGTTCAGATATTTGTGACCACCTCCACAGCTCCGATCTCTGATGGCGAAACTGTACCTACCTAACCTTACATTTTAATCCAGTTTAGGATTTAGTTTAAAATAGCATAATAGTTCTAATGCGACTTCTAAGTATGAATTTACAGCTGGAACATGGAACTAGAGTTGCGTTGCGTGCAGTTGAAATGTGTTCGGGTGTTTTATATTGAATATGAAACAATATGCTGGTTAATACAGTCATCATCATCATCATCAGTCATTGAAAAAGTATATTACTAAAATTGAGTTGGTAGTTGTAATTCACATTCACAGTGCAGTAATTTTAGTCTTAGTTCAAATAACTTGCATCGACATTTTGAATCAATCACAAATTTTTTGCCATAAGTTGTACCAGCTAAGGAATTACAAGAATCCATAAACAGGACAGCTCTGTGAAAACAACTTGTTTCAGAGGTATTTAGTCGTCACGCGCCTTTGCTTTGTTTATAAAATACTTTCTCTGAATTAAGAATGCGCGGGTGCGACACGGGTATTAGTGTATTAACGCGTACCTACTTCAGTAAGTGGTATCTACCCAGAGCAAGATCCTAGCACTAGCTCTACTTACCTACTGAAATCTAATAAAATTATTAGCAGTTAATCTCTGTTCCGTACGAACCTTTGTACCTGTGTACTGTGTAAGTGTTTAAGTAATTCTATGTTTTAATTTTAAAGTATATTGACGACCTGTCTGGCCTAGTGGGTATACCCATAGTGACCCTGCCTATGAAGCCGATGGTCCTAGGTTCGATTCCCAGTCGGGACATTTGTTTGTGTGATGAGCACAGATATTTGTTCCTGAGTCATGGGTGTTTTCTATATATTTAAGTACTTATATGTATCTATCTATTATAAATATATTGTCGTCTAGTACCGTCCTACAACACAATTAAGCCTTACAGAGCTTACCGTAGGACTAGGTCGATTTGTGTAAGATTGTCCCGAATTTTTTTTTTTTATTATGTATTTTATTTATCTATATATTACCTAGTGGTGGGAAAAGTGGGCATGGCACGCGGAAGCCTACAGTGTCCTACTGCTGGGCAAATTGGGACGGATTTTAGTATCTATTTAAATTAAGCTTTGCTGCTTAACGCCTTAAGGCATACTCTGCCATCAGTCAACCATTGACCCAAACAGAAAACGTTCCTTTGTACACTGTACGCGGACGCACAAAAGTCAGCATGCATAGTTATTCGTTTTGTTTTATCGCAGCTTTCGCTTAATCTGTCATTTAAATTAGAATTTATAGTGCTATGCGGACTTAAGTGCCCATTTTATGAACAGAACTCTTCCTGCGAGTATTGAATTTGCCGAGCCTCACTGTTGGCTGAGAAAGAAAGGCACGGCCCCACTTCCCACGAGTGCTGCTAGCGGCTTCTGGAAACTTTCTTTACATTCAAATAAAACACTGTAGTGTCCGGTAAACTTTATTGTTTCAAAGGTGATTTTACATCAAAAATAAAAACATCTTATACATTTGGCATTATTTTTAGACAGAGATTCTTATCCAGGTAAAACATTAAAAATTTAAAATTTCTACTTTTAAGTATTTCATCTATTTTAACACTGATTTTAAACATTTAAAGTAAACTAGTAAAACATCAACATATATCATTATATGATTTATTAAAACTCTACACAACTCTAACATGGGAACACAACACCTAGTTTAGGACAATCAGGAATGTCATTACGGCAACAAACCAGAAGGTTGACGAAGTTCAACGCAAGTCCAAACCATTGACAAATAGGTAACAGAAGCGATCAGCCTGCCATCATTTACCCTGTACGTATCTCACAACATTATCTCCACACTCTCCCTCTCTATAAAAGTAATTTAGTTCTTATACAGTAAGATAAATAGTCGTAAAAGAGGATCAAAAATATAAAATCTTCAAAATATTATAGATTCTTTAGTAGACTAACGTATTGTTCTACAGCAGAAATGTTTTTCTTCATATTCAGACTCATAAGTTTTTAGGAATGTGCATAGCTTAGAACTAAAGATATAGCTACGAGTGTCAGACACTAGTCACTCTCGGTAGGGACGGGGTCCTAACGTCAACACGCTGCCTACTCGCAACAGAGTATATTTAATATCATGAAACACATCAAACATTTAATTATCAGAAAAAGATATCGAGCCACATTCGAGTAACATTATTCAATGAGCTGACTTGATGAATATTGTGCCATTTTATATCTAGTTTAATAATACTTAACATTACCCTTACTTTTATAATACGTCAAGTTACAACTTCAATTAAACTGGCAAGCGATTCAGCAGCCGGGCTGAGTCAACAAATAAAAAGGTAAACAATTAAGTGACTTGAGAAAACTTAAAAAAATTAAGTACGATTCGTAATATATTGAAAGAGATTAGGGCACAAATAATCCCTTTCGCGTTAAAAAACGGTCCCCGAGTTTTTTTAAAGGTGATTAAATTTCATAGTTGCGGAACTTTGAGATGACTTCGGAAGGAGGTTCCTGATTGCCTCCCCAGCGGCCCCAGAGCGCAGCGCCGCCCTCGGAGGCGCGGCGCGCGGCGCCGCCGGCCGGCCCGAGGCTGGACGGGCCCGACGCGCCCTCCACCATGCGGTCCTTGGTGTTGGGCTTGGACCAGTGCATGGACTGCTGCACGTGCTCCTTCATGCCGAGCCACTGCTTGTAGCCCATGGCGATGCCGCTCTGCCTCCACTTGTCGTATAGAGCACGTTTTCCAGGGTCGCACAGTGTTTCCTTAGCCTCCTGTATGAAATCAAACAAATTTTACTTTAATTTATGTATGCTTTAGGGACAAAAAATGCGATATTTTCATTATAAATATGTTTGTTGTATATTAGGTACTAATTTATACGAGGATGCGCGCAGAACCGATGGCCCGTGGGGCGGAAAGGTTCTGGAATGGCGGCCACGAACTGGAAGACGCAGCGTAGGTAGGCCTCCCACAAGGTGGACCGACAACCTAGTTAGAGTCGCGGGATGCCGCTAGATGTGGAAGGCGCAGGATCGGTCTTCTTGGGTCGTTCTGGGGGAGGCCTATGTCCAGCAGTGGACGTCTTACGACTGACATGATGATGATCATACGAAGATGAAGTTATGAGCGAGAATCGGTAAATGCAAAGACTGTAAGCTAATCGCCACTAGTCCCCTTTAGTTTATGTAGTCTCCCGATGGTGGGCGAATGCTTTGCCCTTCTATTCTTAGTTCGGTCCTCTCAGGGATGTCAGGGCAGAAGCGTTTTTCTGATTTAGTATCTAATCTCCGGCGCTACCGCGAAAAAGATATTCGTAAATTTTGGATGGTTGTCTCATGACACCGTAATTGGAGTAAAAGAGAAAGATGCTCGAAATAGGCATATGTGCTTCGATGTTCGCGGTACGGGGCCTGATAAATAAATACGAGTACATATGTATGCGGAACTTAACAAATACATGCTTAGAAATTTCACTAGAATTTTATTAGCTACCTACGTCAGGATAAAATCTAAGTAAAATACAGTAGGTAGCTACTGTATTCCAAATCCAAAAAATTTGGTTCATCACTTTAAAAGTCATCAAATACTAGGAGTAGAAACTTCCTGAAAAGTAAACGTAATGAATGAGATTGCGTTTTTTATCATACAAATCTTGTAGTTTTCGGTTTCCGTCATCGTCATTATACACGTACATTTTAGTAGGACGTGTGCTTTTTTAACCTGTTTCACATTGGTTACGAATTCCGTATGCCCTCGTCAGACACTAACTGTGCGATGAGCGTCGTTAAACTGCGCACACTTAATTAAAAGTTTATCAAACGAATAGCACAAGATATAATAAAGTTATGATTTGAAGATTAATTAATATACTGTTGCTATTTATGTTTATGAACGACTTTTAGCCTCTTCAATTCGTTTACAAAGCCCAAATATTGCAGATCGCTTTGTATGTCGAAACTGTACGTACGTGCATATAAGTACGAATAGGTATTTCGGTTTTGGCCAGCGCGATTAAATGTAATTCGAAGTATGGGATCCGACGAGTTCGCAAGCTTGTAAATGATTATAATTCTCAAGCAGACATGCGCTAAGTGTGACTGGCCTAAAACTTTTTTTTTTTCGGTATAAGATTCTATGAAACTTCCGTTTACCTTCAGTTTTTGAAATTTGGCTTCCGCTTCTTTATCTCCATCATTCTTATCAGGATGATGCTGGAGGGCGAGGATTTTGAACTCGGCGGTTATTTGCTCCACCTGTAACAATGGACAAACATGGAATCAATGTCAATGGAACAATAACAAATACTGCTCCTGCATCTTTTTACAATTAAAAAAGGCAAAATCTGCCGTATTCTTTTATACATCTATTAATTCTCCCAATGTTTTATTCTACATATGAATAAAGATAACACATAAAAGGCATACACACATTTATCTATCTACTCAAAATTATAGTAGCACTTTTTTCTGGGTTATAAGAATGTGTTTAACTGTGCAACTGCAAAAGTGCAACATGCAACTATGATTTGGCCAGGGAGTTTTTCAGTTAGTGAGCTCTCTAGATATTTATATTGTAGTGTTTTTACATCTACTGGCCAATCGCTTACACTACCGTCAAAAAGTTTAAGACCAAACACAAAAATGTATGAATGAATGAATGAATGAATGAATGAATGAATGAATGATGCATTTATTCGAAACACAGACACAACAACATATTACATCAAGGTAAAATATAAAAATTAGGTTACATAGCTGTGGGTGGTTTCAAAAAGGATAATACTCAGCATGTGTCGTAGCACAAAGTGATACGACGCTGGTTTTCAGTATTCCCTGTGACAAAAAACAAACAAACACAAAACAATACAAAACATAAATTAAACTAAGCGAAAAGCGAAAACAACAGAATGTGCGGTGTAGGTATGTTATAAAAATATAATCATGATTTAGTTTTAAATAAAGAAGGATAGGTTGTAAATAGAGCATTATATATATATATATATACAGTGAAATCAATAGATAATTAAATACGAATAGACTATTTGGGTAAATAAATAAATCCAGATATATTGACAGGATATATTGGCTAGGAGGACATTTGTTCCATGAGCAGATGCAGTTTCAATTTGCTTTTAAAAATCGACACAGAACTGGCGTTCCGGATTGGTGGAGGAAGATTATTCCAGCATCTCGTGGCTGCGTGCCGGAAGCTGCCACGGAAACTAGCGGATTTGTGTCGTGGGCAAAGGAGGCGGGGGGCTTGTCTGATGTGCCTACGGGAAAATAACAATTTTTCAAAGAGATAGGAGGGTTGTTTGGTCTGCACGGTTCCAAACAGGAGTGTGGCAAAGTGTAACTGTCTCCGGGCCTCCATCTTCAGCAGTTTGCCATTGTTTAAAAACGGCGTTACATGAGCTCTAGGTGGGATTGTGAAACAGAAGCGAGCGCAAGCATTCTGCAGCCTCTGTAACAAAGTTTTTGTGCGTGCCAACAGACAATTTGTGATAACTGTGTCCGCATAGTTTAGTTTGGACAGCACGAGGGTGTCACATAGCTGAATTCGTATATCTATGCTTAAGTAGTTTCGAATCTTGTACAAGACTTTAAGGCGATAGAAACAATTTCGTACAGTCTCCAGAACATGTCTTTCAAATCTTAACTGGCCGTCCATCAGTACTCCTAGGTTTTTGGCCTCAGATACGTGTGTAATATTTTCATTTAGAATACGGACCTGAGGTTTATATGATAATGCGCTTCCTATTTGAAGTTTTGAACCTAATACTAAAAACTTTGATTTTATAGGATTCAAAACTAAGCTATTTTTCTTTGACCAATATGCGATTTGACCTAGGTCCTGGTTTAATTTTGCGATGGCTACGTTGGTATTTTTGGGTTCAAACGAGATGTGCAATTGTAAGTCATCTGCGTACAGGTGATATTTACAGTTCTTGATGTTATTTATTATGTCGGCGGTATAAAGTATGAACAGGATGGGGCCCAAGATGGATCCCTGAGGTACGCCTCTGGTGACTGTAGTCCTATCAGACATCATTGATGATCCTTCGTCGTTCCGTATTTCAACCTGTTGGGTGCGTTCACCAAGGTATGATGCAAACCAGCTGATGGTCTTGAGATCAAGACCATAGTACGACAGTTTTGACAACAAGAGCAAGATGTTGATGGTGTCGAAAGCCCGTGAAAAGTCTAGGAGGACCAAGATTGAAGATTTCCCTCGATCCTGCGCAGTACGGATTTCATCGACAACATCAAGAAGAGCGGTCGCTGTGCTATGTTTCTTTCTAAAACCTGATTGCCTTGCAGGTAACATATTGTTAATTTCTAAGTATTCCACTAGCTGCATGCATACGGCCTTCTCTAAAATTTTGGACATCACAGGAAGGATGCTAATTGGTCTCAAATCTTTGTAGCTGTTAGGGCATTTTTGTTTTGGTATTGGCCTGACCATAGCACTCTTCCAGGCTTGAGGGAATACACCCGTGCTAATAGACTGATTTACAATAGCTGTAATAGTAGATAGAGTGCGTGGCAAGGTCATTAGAAGCATGTCAAGAGAAACACCGTCAGCGCCTTGGGCCTGAGTTTTAATAGATGAGATTATTTTACTGATAGTGTCCTCCGCTACCGGTTTTAGCGTGAGACGTGTATTGCTATACCTATTGAACTCGAAATATGTTAAATCAGATATGCTTATTTCGTCACTATTAGGCAAATTAAGGAAAAAATTGTTAATATCATTTGGGTTAGATAAATGAGATGGTATGTCAAAGTCTTTATTTTTAAAATCCGCTACATTTTGCTTAACATGTTTCCATAATACACGTGGATGTTTTAATTGAGATACAACGTATTTACTAAAGTATGCTGACTTTTCTCTATGCAGAGCGTCAATTACTAACTTTTTCAATTCTTTGTAATAAATTTTATGAGAATTGAGCCTGCTTTTTTTAAATCTTGAGTACGCCTCGTCACGTTTAGATATCATTTTTTTTATGTTATAGGTAATCCACGGGTATGAATGTTCTTTTAGTACCCTACATTGTAATGGTGCGTACCTGTCGAACAGGTTAAGTAAAAATGCATTAAATGTAATCACAGAGCTATTAACATCATTGGATATAACTTTTTCCCATTCAATGCGGTCGACAGCATCATTGAAGCTATCGGGATCGATGTTCTTAAGCGGACGATAAATGGTGCGCCTTGGACGTATTTTTATTTTAGCGATGTTTACTTTACATGATATAAAAGCACGGCTACTGAGGTCAGGAATAAGATTGACGTTTATATCGGAAAGATTAACATTTGAACAAAGTATGTCTATTAATGTTTGGCTATGGTCTGTGAAGTGAGTGGCTTTGTCTACATGTTGAGTAAGACTATGACAGAACAAAAAATCATTAAGTTTTTTTGTGTTTGTGTCCTGTTCTTTTAGCATGTCAATGTTAAAGTCACCCATGAGAATTATTTGATCAAAAGACGAGAAATGAGATACTGAATCACTTATTGAGTTTATAAAATGTCTGGATTTTGCCACGGTGGTCTATATGCGGTGCCGATTGCTAGTCTGACACCGCTGTACGTCAAGCTAAGCCACATTTGTTCAACGGACGGAGCTGATGGGTGTGCAAGCAAGCGCGCGTTTATTCCGCGCCTCAGGTAAAACCCGACTCCACCGCCGCGCATGCGCTCCCCCGCCGGCCGCGGGGCGTGCCTCAGCCGATAACCGGGAGGAGCGGGCGCGCGCGCTTCCTCACCTTCCCGTAGCCAGGTCTCGTTAATAGCCATGATATCCACTGGGTTACGTTCCATAGCTACCAAAAATTCGTCGTGCCGCGTGCCCAGGGAGCCTGGATTCAACAAACCTAGGGACAACAGCGGCTTTTTGCTAAATTTGAATTGTATACAATACGAAAAGCTAAGTTCCGCGTACTTGTTGTTAGTTATATAGATTCTAAGACAGGTAACATGGCGCCAATTTAGAGCTATAAGTAACACTGCCATACCACAATGGCTATAGTGCCGCCACGACACAATAACTTTAGGTACAGTTAATATAAAATTTACCTGTAATATATATTTTGTATAAGGTGTTGATTTGTTACAATAGGGGTTTTTCAAATAAATAAATAAATAACGGGAATATAAATAATACTCATAATTTATTGCATGCAAATACAACATGAAAGAGTATTTAAACCTGAAGCCGACATTCCGCTGTTTACCGCTATTCAATGTTTGGAGTTTTTTGTGTCACTTTTAGTATTCACGATCTTCGGGATGCCTTTTATATATTTTATAGTTAAGTATGCAAATAATCAACTTTTTCATACTAGCACCAGGGTCCTTTTATATGAACTAGGATGTTATTTGAAGAATTGAGAGCTGCGATTCTGAGAGAGAGATTCTTAGAACAAACAATATCGTTTAAATCTCAAATTTTGAACATTTACTTTTAAGTGCCTTCTCAATCAAATACTTTTTCCTTACAAATGTATAGAAAAGAGTATTTGCTAAAGGTACAAAGCCAAAAATAATAAGTTTACCTTGTTTTCTATTGATTGCAAATTTATTTTGATGTTATTTAGAAGAGTTTATAACAATAAACTAAACATTGTGTTTGGTCTTAAACTTTTTAACGGTAGTGTAGGTATCACACAAAAAAATTATAACTAATAATGGGTTATGCAACTAGTGGGTGGGATATGGCGAAAACGCTCACAAATCGGTAAAGTGCCCATAATCTCAAAAATTGTAGACCAATTTCCTGGTTATATAGCTTTTTGTTAAGCTAATATTTCAATAAACAATTACATTTAAATATTTTGTAAATATAAACCCGTTTACAAAAATATTGAGGGCATATGAAAAAATTGATAGTGTTGCAATACTTTTGCTCGCAAGTGTATTTCTTGTAACTTACTCAACAAGGAAATCATAGTCTGTCTAGCTGTCTGCGGTTTAGCTAAGTGATTCTTAGGCTAACAAAGCTGATATTATGGATTCATGTATTCCTAATATTGCTATCCTTAACACTTATTGTATTGCATTTGAGGCTTATAACATAGAAATTGTAATTTTGTGATATCTCCACAGAGCTAAGTTGTAACTGTGATAAGTGTCAAGCAGAGTTGCAACCAACACTCCCACACACAAATAAACACATAACAATTGCATTTTTTTATTTACATTGGACTGGAATTTCGTGAATAATAACTAAGGCCTTAAAGTATATGTTAAAGCCTATAAGCCTGACATTTGGGATAGGTTATTGAACTACTAATCTTTTAAAACTAGTTACAATTACTTATTAATAAATAAATCTTAATATCTTAATAAAATAATATTAGTGGTTATAATATTTAACCTTAACTGGTGTTATCATATGTTGAAAAAGAAAGGTAAAAACAACCCTAATGTTACAGATAAACCACTTAAGTGATCCAGTTATTCTAACTCATTTGAACTCCAACAGCTTTGGAGCTAATAACACATATTGTTGCATGAATAATATTAAAGGATTTTCTAAATATGATTCAAATCATTTTACTGTTCTAAGAACAATGTTGTGGTAATCTTAAAATTCAACAGGTAGTTTAGGTTTGTTAAGGGTTTTATTTAATATATAGTGTCTACCACCCACATAACCAATCCAATTTCAAATCAAATAAAAGAAGTCAAAAATGTAGGTCAACAGTAACGACCTCGCAGAATAAGGTCAATCGTACTGGGTAATACAATCAATACATATTTAAGGGAAAGATTTAAAGCAGTTAACAGAACAGTACTCACGGTCGAGTTTTCGTCGCAGCCCAACAACGCGTAGAAGTCGTCATCTGGGCTCCGTTGGTAATTGAGTATCTCATCCACGCCCGTCATTTTCACAACCCTCCCTTACGGCTCCCCAGCGGGTACTAGAGCTGGCTAGGTCTCCCTTTGTTTGTGTTGTAACGCTGACAGAGATTTCGCCTCACTCACTCATGCTCCGGCAGCCACTGTATGCCCTGTACGATCACAAGCGCGCTTCAATTGCACACTAAGCTGAATGAACCAGCGCGCCTGCGCACGACCTTGGATCAATATTCTCGGAAGCGGGGAGTTACCAATTAATTATGAAGTTGGTAAAAACCCAGACCGTATACTAATCAGGTGTAGAGAAGTGAAGGGGACAACGTAATAACGTAAATCTTTACCGAGTTGTTGTCAGTTGTTGTTCTACAAGTGTCACTTTTGACAATTGACACCTAGGTCATGGTTGTTTACCGAAAAGTCAAGTAGACGCTAATGTCCAATAACATTACAGCAATATAACTTACACAAAAATGAAACGTATGGCACCATGCTTTAAGGTTTATCGATGTTATACTAAATTTAACAGTTGGCAACAAATAAGGCGGATGGTTTCTTATGTCAAATTTTCCATTTTATTTACGTCGCTTGTCGCTTTATTATTATCGATAGAGGGACCAAAGAGGGACGTAAGAACGTACATTTAACTGGGAGTGGGGGTCTGGGGGTATATAAAATAATTTCCTATAAGTATAATGAATATTAAATGTTTCAACATATATTTTATTTTAGTTTTATTTACGATGACCCGGCCGTCATGTTGAAAAGTTTATCATAATAGTCGTAAACCTTAAGCGCCTGTATAAAAATGAATACTCTTATATGTACATGTTTGCTATAAGCTTTAGGTATATTCTCAAATGCCTTCACTACGTGGATCACATTTGTAACAATAGGTGGGTATAATATAATTATAGGCTCGTAAACATCTCGTAAAACGTTCTAAAATTTTGGTCATAACATAAGGGCCCCCATGTTAAAGTCGTGGTAAAGGTAGTAGGTACTGTGAAGGTTGTGACCTTCACAGACTTCTTGATGATTGAGATAACGGGCTGGCCTAGTGTCGGTTCTTAATTTAAATCATTTTTATGTGTATGGGCCATCTCAGGTAGGGAAACTTTTAGTATAGAGTAGGTAGGATGTAGTTTTGTGATACCCTACGCAGCAATTGTCTCCCTCTTTTACCCGAGGAGGCGGCATATGTGAAGGTTGTGACCTTCACAGACTTCTTGATGATTGAGATTACGAGCTGGCCTAGTGTCAGTTCTTAAATTAAATCATTTTTTATGTGTATGGGCCATCTCAGGTAGGGAAACTTTTAGTAGGTATAGAGTAGGTAGGATGTAGTTTTGTGATACCCTACGCAGCAATTGTCTCCCTCTTTTACCCGAGGAGGCGGCATATGTGAAGGTTGTGACCTTCACAGACTTCTTGATGATTGAGATTACGGGCTGGCCTAGTGTCAGTTCTTCATTTAAATTCACTTTCGAACATGTAACCAGAGAGTTTCTAGAGGAGTCAGTGGGAGACAGTCAAAGCGAGTAGTTGATTTATCTTGTATTAAAATAATCTTAAATAAAATATTACTTATCATACCTAACAATCATCTTTATTATCAGCTCTCCTTCTAGGCGCGAACCCCCCTTACAGTACTTTTTGTTTCCGCGAAAGAACGTTGCCACTTTTAAAATAGGTACTAATAATAGTTATTTGGACAGGAAGAAATTGTCTAGTGGGACGCTTAATAGATTTTTTGGTAAAGGGTAAGCAATTACCGTCGCCCATGGACACCCACAATACCAGGGGAGTCACAAGCGCGTTGCCGCTTAACTATCTGCCCCGGGGAACTTTGTACCGCCTGAAAGTCTATAAAGTCTTTTTTCTTTTTTTTTGAAATGAAATGAAATGAAATGAAATGTTTATTTGCAAAGAATACGTTTTGTACATTGAGGTCTTAAAATGTTGGTACACAGAGTCAATATTCAGTTGATATAAAATCAACATGCAAATTATAATAATGTATTAGATTAGCATACATGTCAGAGAAATTAATACATTTAGAATACAATAAAAAGTCAAAAATATAAAAAGTTATTAAAATAATAAAATACTAGATCATGTGAAGAAAACTTGTTAACCGTGAAAATTTAAAAAGTCCTTGACACTATAAAATCAATGCTCTTGTAGCCATTTATGTAATTTTATATTTAATTCCTTTCCATAAGTGGTCCTCAAATCATTAGGAAGTTGATTGTACAAGACAATACACATGTTGTAGGCATTTTTCTTAAAGATATCTGATCTACAAGCGGGTTGGTGGAGCAGATCCTGATATTGAGCCCTCAGTGCTCTCCTAGATGTTTCGTCCCTTTTCTTAAAATATTCTGTATGGCTTCTGGTAAGCAGACAAGCTTTTTGTATATACATTGAAGCTAAGGGAAGAATGTTAAGTTTCCGGAAAAGTGGTCTACAGCTATCGTCAAATCGGGCACCAGCTATCGCCCGCAAACAATCCTTTTGGACTAAGAACGCCCTTTGCACGTCAACCGAGTTTCCCCATAGTAGGAGACCATAGTTGAGGGTGGAGGCGACATAGCCGTGGTAGGCAATTAACGCGGCCCCCACTGACACCGAGTTTTTTAGATTTTTTAGAGCGAAAACAAACTTTGATAATTTAGAACAAATTGCGTCAATATGACATTTCCAGTTTAGATGTTTATCAATAAACAAGCCTAGGAATTTCGTACTTTCGGCTTCTTCAACTGAGGTATGATTTAGATTGATATCTAGGTGTATTGGATCGGATTTGTAGGAATGAAATTGCATTAATGAAGTTTTTTTAATATTGATTTTGAGACTATTATAATCTGTCCATGTCTGAACATCAACCAAAGCTTTTTTTATATCTGTTTCATATGTTTCTTTTACAGATCCCTTCACTATTAAGGTTGTGTCATCTGCAAATAAAATACACTTTTGTGATGTTGCTAGAGGAAGATCGTTTATATAAATAAGAAATAATAACGGCCCTAAATTGCTTCCTTGTGGCACGCCTGTCCTTTTCTTTTATACTATTAAAATTTTGGCCAAGACGATCACTACGAGCCCAAAATCGTCCAAATCGGTTCAGCCATCCTCGAGTTATAAAAGCCGGAACTAACTATATATATTAATACAAGATTATATATAATAATTCATTATTAATATATCATATATATAATAATTCATTATTATATACAGGGTGTAATCGTTAAGTGTAGCCAGGCGATTACTCCGTAAATATAAGAGAAATTAGATATTATCTAACGGATATCGAAAGTGCGTCACCTAATGACTAAAATTACATTAATAACTTTTTATTAATAAAAACAGAACTATTACAAACATTAACTTCAAACCATACCATACATTTAGTACAACGTTCGTCGAAAGACTAGTTGTGCGATCTAGTCATTTTTTCATTATTTTTATATTAAGCAGAAACGTTTGCTAGCATATCAAAAATATTTAAATCGAAAGAAAAATAGTTAAAGTGGTAGTGCACTGGGCTAGTGATCCAGTGGTTGTGGGTTCGAGTCCCGCTACGAGTCAAATATTTCTATTTTTCTTTCGTTTTAAATATCATTTTTTTATGTTTGATTTATTATTTTATTACAGTTCATTCGTGCGTATAATGAATCTGAATCGGTTTTATCTCTTAGGGCACCGACGTTCTATTTTGAGAGTGAGTCGTCGTAGGTACTAATTGTATGGGAGCACTTAAACTTAATATTTTTAATATTAATAATTTTATTTCAAAAAAGTTATTAATGAAATTTTACTCATTGGGCAACGCACTTTCGATATCAGTTTGATAATTTCTAATATCTCTTATATTTACGGAGTAATCGCCTGGCTACACTTACCTAAAGATTACACCCTGTATATATGGTATATTAATAATTTATATTAATAAAATGAAGTTCTTGTCAGATTATTAAGTTTTTAAGTTATACGATCTGTTTCGTTATCTCTATATTAATTAACGCGTGAAGTTAAATTGTAGAGTACTTATAAGTAGGTTCCTACCTAAGTTTTTTATTAGATTTGTTTTGTTTAGGAACCTTTTATCTCTAAGACCATGTGTATGATTTGAGCACTTAACAAATAAAATAAAAATTATATATATACCTATCAATAAACATTGTAATTTACCTTATAGGTAATAGGTAGGTTAGGTATTTTCGTAATTATAAAGAAAATAGAAAATTTCGAAAATGGACTCTTATTATATTACGAATATAATGGAGTACAGGCGATATTTGAATATGTTTGACATTTTCAGCAAATTTTATTAATGCGAACACGTGAGTGAAACATGATTTGTGGTTGAGTCATAAGGAGTACGTAAGGGTAGGTTAAATTCGTAGTTGCTAAGTAATTATGTTATTGCCAACTGCACATTCAGAACTAACGCTTGCAATTCAAGAAGGCCCGTCCGGAGACGCACAGGTGATATACTCGCGCACGACTCCAAGGCTGGCATTGCATATTCAATGCATGCTCTAGACATTGGCGTCCCATCGCTTTTGCATCAAAAATAGCTTCTCAAGACAAGCGGCACGCAAGTTTACGCAGATCTCCGGCCGCTGCGGCCGTGCCGCGTTAAAATTAATAACCTTGTGTTGTGAATATCGATATAGATCTGTGCCGTGCCTGTGAATCTATTTACAAATATTCCCTTTATTTATTTATAATATTGGGGACGCTCCCTGTCAACGAACCAGCCCGATCTTCCATCTTTGGCGGCGGAAGTGGCGGCGGATGTCCCGGCAATGGGTGAGTCGAGTGGCATATGAATGTTTGACAACAATGCTCAGAGTAGAGCTCCCACATTTTCTATGCGTCCCGTGTCTGTGCCGAAAGTTTGTCAACCTTTATTATTATCAGGTTTTATGAATTAAACAGTTTTTAATAGTTTATTTATACTACCTTGCGTGTAATTGATTTTGGAGGTTGTAATATCGAGACGGTAACAACCCCCAACAGCAATTCATCGATCGAATAGGAGTATCGTATAGTTACAGACTCTAATCATAATCACTCATGAATTTACAGTTTAATTAAGGTCTCTATTAAACGAGTAGATTATAGTTTCGAAGGTCATAAGACCGAATTCCCAAAGCCTCTTACCGATATTGTTTGTATAGGAAAGTGGGGACGACCGCGACTCAATTACATAAGTAAGTGGGTATACCTAGTACTTAGTAAGTTAGTAGGTAAGTAGCTCACAATATTAAATATGCGACATTGATATAAATACTGCAACGTATTCGCGTACTAATAATTCAATTTCAAATTCAAGTTACCTCCAATAGTTTAGCAAATTGAAATGTCTGAAAAGCATCTAATTCGATCACTTACACCGTGATTTAATTAATCTTTCAAGCTAACGAAATAATTTACTTCTTAATTTAGCTTATAAATGAACGTCATTTTCTAAGGTACTTTTAGGCGGTACCTCGGTTCGGTCAGCAATTAGCATCATATTTTTGTAATATATATTTATAGAGAGCCGAATCAAATATTGCAGGGAAAATTATGAAAATATGCAAATTTACTTTGTATTAGTATTATTCTCGGTATTTCCCAAAACATTGCAGGTCTAGCATCTCTTTCTTTGATATGGCAAACGAAGGTAATGGCGGTATAAGGCTGATTAGTAAATGTGTGGTTTTTGGATAGCAGCCAAAAACAGATCCACTGTACTCAGGTGTATTTCTTCGGAAAACTATTCGTTCTCCCGTTCAGTACCGTTGTCGGACAAACAAAAACGACACGATTTATCGGATGTTATGTAGCTAGTTAATACAATATTTACCTGTAGGTTAAGGTGACTATAACTATTCCAGTGTGACGAATAATTTTCTTGTTGGTTATAACGGTTATTTATACTAATGCAAGAAATTACTTTGATAACTAAGCCCGTAAGAAAATTATTTCAGCGGCTCGACCGATGCCTATATAGTATATATAGTGCACAGACAATTGTAAACCAAGGTTCTCTATGCTATAACGAAACTGGACCACAATTTTCGTGACAACAATGATTGCTGGCGGTTAGATTTTCCTTAATTTTCATTGGGCTTCGTCCTATTACCCATAATTAAGGTAATATCGGTCGGTATTCATTAATTATCCTTTATATGTATAATAATATATGGTACCTCCAGAGAGCACACCGGCAAATCCAAGTTAGAAAATGACCTATCTGCCTCTCTATAATTTTTCAGTGTCACATACGAGTCATGGAGACTTCGTTCGTAGTTGGAAAAAATATTTTGTATCATGTAAAAATGTACATTCTGTATAAAGTATAAATACATATATCTTACAAAATTTCTATTATCAATGTTGGCGGTAGGTATTTTAGTTCTTTATTTGAATATTTAGGTAAGTTTGTGAATATTCCATTCATTCGTACGAAGCAATTCGCTTCTACCTTCCTAATGCGGACTGCTAAGGAATAGAATTCGCTCCCTTCGTCTGTATTCCCGGAAAGATGTAATTAGGGTCCCTTCAAGGAAGAATGAATAGGCTGTTACTGAACCAGCGTGCTCCTCACATCGACCTCCGTCGATATATATATATATAAAAAAATCTAAAAGCGAGACGCGATCATAAATACCATAATACTATTTTTGCTTTCGACATGAATAGAAGAAATGCAAAATTGTGCAAATGCTCTTTTCATTAGTCAGGATTGCCTTACTCTACCTACTTATCACTTTAAAAAAAGTAAATTATACTTATAGTTAATTGCCGTTACACATTTAAAGGGCTATAACAAAACCTGTAATCAACCAACCATTCAAACAGCAAAGAGAACAAAACAAAATCGCCCACCAATTAAACGATAATTAATATTTCAGGCAGCTTAATCAGCAGTGTACACACGACCAAGTTCCATTTGGAAATTAACTGTTCCGGTCGCCGTTCTCGTTGAGTAGGCAATGCAAACAAAGACAGGCTAATTAAAGTTTAAATTGATGCCAGCCCTCACAGTACTCAGAATAAGTTAGTAGCACTCATCAAGTAGTAGTACCACTAAAGGTTACATTGAAATCAAGAATTAGACATTTAATGTCAATTGGACTGGAACAATATCTTTAGTATTTGATAAGAACTAGAACTGCTTTTGACGAAGCTCCTCGTTAGGGGACGAAACAAATTAAGCAATATTCGACTTGGAAAACGCGACATTAACCGATTAGTTAATCACAATTAATATTTTAATCCATATGTTCGACTCTCACGATCGTAAATATTGTATTTAAAACTTAAACTTTAAAATGTAGACAGCAATCATACCACATTTGGATTGATAATCTAGTTTGATTGGTAATTTATTTGCCACCTTGCAACTCCATTTCTCACCCACATCTAAAATTACACTAACTATGGAATGCAGCCACAGGTATGGATTAACTGCGTGGATATTGCCTATAGCGTACTGTTTGTATGAGTTCTACTACGTTAAACCGTAGCGGCGCTAACTCCTTGCCACCTTGCGACCCCATTGTTACCGTATTCATTACGGTAACTAGGTATGCCAGGAATGGGGCAAGTATGTGTGAATAATGTTCTCTACGTGCCCGATTGTATCTTGAATGCAGATTCAATTTGAGCGTCATCACTTCTAGATTATAAGTAACCCCGAAAAATAGTTGTCGTGTTGGATCGGAGTTCCGGATTTTCCGTAGTGCGGATGCGGATTTGTAGAATTTATATAGGAAGTAATGATTAGTTTATTATCTCCTAAATTTCAAGATACATTTTTGATTTTCATTCAAGCTTTGTTAGCTTTACAAATTAATTACTTACGCGCCTTGTATTTACTAATTGTATTAAAGGGTTGTATCGGTTTTCCCAATTACTCTAACTAAAATAGCTAAATATGTTCTATGGCTTCATAATCATTATAATTAATAATCAATTCACACATAAAACAAGTAAACGAAAGAACTGAAACCGAAAAAAAAAAACAAAAAAAAAACACGAACATAAACATTCATATCTCCGGAATTGAAAAGTACCTAAAGGTACCTTCAACCGTGGAATGTTATATCCAAATATTATTATCTAGCGTAAAGACACGCGACTGTCATACTTAAGCAAAACAAAGGCAGTTACTCTATTAATATAATAATATAAAATACAATAACTCTATTAATTCATGTAGCATTTACACAAATTAATTATTCGTTATTTTATGTAAGTATCATTAGTCTATCCATACTACTACCCTACCTTAGTAAGATACCTTGGTATTGGTACCTGGAAATAGACGTATTTTATTAGCATAAGTACCTACTGGTAGCGATAATCCATTTTCATTGGCCTTATAAAACAGATTGCTTGATAAAAATCTGTTTATAATCCTCTGCGAAAGGAATCATGCTCGCACGAAAACCTAAAATTATCGCATTATGTAAATACACATATCTCAGGCCATGGATATGAGCCACGGTATTTGTGCGAGAGAATTCAGCTGCGGTCATGTGGTGTTCATCTGCTGTAAGCCAACGACCTGGTAGGCTACCGCGAACATCGATATTCGTAAATTTCGAATAATTTTCTCTGTCACCCTAATGACGCCGTTATTGGATTAAAAGAGAAATATGTTCGAAATTTTCGAACTACGCAGTAGGCTTACTGTTGTGTTC
Source organism: Grapholita molesta (assembly GCA_022674325.2). Taxonomy (NCBI): domain Eukaryota; kingdom Metazoa; phylum Arthropoda; class Insecta; order Lepidoptera; family Tortricidae; genus Grapholita; species Grapholita molesta. The sequence goes on along the minus strand of CP053121.2, from coordinate 18,462,528 downwards.
AACTCGGTTGGATAATCGTTTGATGATTCTTAACGCCCTTAGCTATGCAAATCACATGAACACTTTACGCACGTAAACCCATATCTCGCAACTCAAGAGCTCGGATCAAAATAGCTCATAAGTAATAAAAAACAATTTTGTATTCTTACAGCGCGTCTCCACGCTAATCCGCGGCTGTTTGGGAACAGTTCGCTCGGCGGAAGTAACCAATTGTAGCTGTCGAGTGGACCCGGCCAGGCAACAGGCATTGTCTAATGTCTATTGACCCGTATTATGCATTCTCGTGGTCGGTTCCCCGGACAGATCTATTCTGCTAATGATCAACATAGGTATTAATTATTGATACCGTTATGAGTACATAATATGTACATACGTACAGATGTGTATAATATTTCAGTTGTAAATTCATAAGTAGGAATAGGAGCAGTAAGTAACAGAATGAATTCTTAAGTTATATGTACCTAATCATTTAACTGCGCGCATAAATTCAAGAGATGTATTTTTACCCAATTGAACTGTAAATAATTATTGTGATAATTTGAATAATTAAAATGACGTAGGTAAATCTTATAACAAAAATAGAAGACGCACTAGCTAGACATAGTATGGTCAAGTAACGTCCCATCCGGTTTGTCTATTCTTGTAGAAAATAGCAAGGTCCTTCCATTAGATACCCGCCGGCGGTATCTGCTGACATTCAAGTGTTGACATTTCCACTCCCTATTTTTCACGTAGTTCACACTTTTTGTAGAAAAAAGATATTATTATCGATGATTTCTATATGTAGGTCCTATACATTCTGGGCTATAAATAAATATACATATTTTAGATTTTAGAGAAAGTTACTGAAGGCATTTTTAGTTTTTTGGTCACTGTAATACCTTGGTGTATATCTCACTCACAAAGGTAACAGTGGCACTTGAATCAAAGTGGCACAAACTTTGATTTGTTTCTAAGTACTCCTTAACGTTATATTAAAAATGTCTAGAATTCGATTTAATCCCATAAAATAATACAATGATTATTATTACAAAGCCTCTGAAAAGTCTAAAAAGTTGGGTTAGTTCATATTTATGCGGATTTCTACCTATGACTAAAGCTACAAAAAACGCAAATATTTCAATAATAGACGTGTGTTTCAAAAACTACATGGAGGCAGCACTACGTAACAGACTGAAAAAGGTCTGCACGTGATGTGTATTTTATTTCAAAGTGGACCCAGAGTCAAGCTGCAGTCTATCTGCCCAGGGCGCGCTGCCCTAAAATAAATATTCACTGTAAAAAGTCGGAAAGAATATTCCACCTGCATCTATTATTAACATTCAATATTTGTGTCTTTTCCTATCTCTTAGAAATGCAGGCGTGACTCTAAAATTCTTTTAAATATAAAAAATAATCTTACTGATTTCGTAGATAGGCGATTCTTGAAAGTTTAATGATTATCATAAAAACGATTACGCATAATAGTACTTTATGCAATAGTTGTATAAGAGGGTTCAAAAAAGGTGAGTGGCGTGTGTAACAATTTGAGGCGAAGCCGAAAATTGTTAATGTAGACGCCATGAGCCTTTTTTGACCTCTTTATATAACGTTGCATACAATACTTTTTCTACGACTAGGGATTAAATAAAACGCAATTTATAACTATTCCAATGCTAACCAAACACAGCAATACAGCACAAAAAAGAGCGGGAAGTTGCATACTGGCCCGGTACCGCGAACGTCGAAGTTCGTATATTGCGGGCATCTGTCTCTTTTACTCCAATTAAGGGTGTCATGAGAGTGACAGAGACAATCGTCCGAAATTCACGAATATCGTTGTTCGCGGTAGCGCCGCTGGAGCGGTACCGCGAACATCGAAGTTCGCATATTTCGGGCATCTTTCTCTTTTACTCCAATTAAGGTAGCATGAGAGTGACAGAGACAATCGTCCGAAATTTACGAATATTGTTGTTCGCGGTAGCGCTGCTGACAAATGACAGCCGACAGAACGTAATCATAGACACAGTAAAATATATAATTTTTTCAACTGTCATTTACGTACTTGTGTTTTTCCTTATGTTGGCAGCAATTATTTTAGTTCTGTTACTGCTTCAATCAAACCATATAAATTCAGTTGTTGGTTAGGTTGGCAGTTTTGATTTTCGTTCTAAATTTAGTGTTTGCTTATTATTTTTATCTGTTGGATTCACCGCGGCCCTACCGCAAAAAACTATATTCGTAAATTTTGGACGATTGTTTCTGTCACTCTCATGATGCCTTAATTGGAGTAAAAGAGATAGACGCTCGAAACATACGAACTTAGATGTTCGCGATACCGGGCCTAGACACCTCTAGTAGTTGCATTTTACACATAATAACTCTAGGGTCTTTATGAAGTATAGACTAGATAGAATTTTGAGAAATTGCATAAGACATGTTTTTATATTCGTTCGCGGGAGCATATAATTTACAGATAAAAGTACCGGAGTAGAAAAAATAAATAATGCATCTTACAAAATGTCTAATAGGTACCACCATTTATTGGAATTTTGTTTATTTACTATGTCTTTCCCGTACATGGAACAATGTTGTTTCGGACATTTATGCGGAGCCGGATAGAGCCCGCAGAGGCCCTTTCAACAATTTAATGATATGTATTTAAGCAATACACCAAGGGCACTAAGCGGATGATGCCCCTGTCCGTGTCATGGGACATGTACATAGACGGCACCTGCCATGGTGTAAGGACTATTGAGTTTTAATGTAATCTATTTTTTTTTCGTTCAGGTGTTTGTGTTTTAATTTTGAAAAATTGACGAAACTTCTGTCAAAGTTGTTTGAATTATTTACAATTTCTGTTTTATTTCAGAATACGTATGCACAAAAAATTTCAAAATATTTTTCTAGTATCAAATCTAAAATTCCTATTAGGTACACCGAGTATGAGCAAGAGATTTTATGAATATCCCGCCTAAAATGTAGGTAATTAGTTTAGGTATATTTCTTTAGCCAGACTATCACTGGAGCATAAATAATTTAAAATGATACTAGGTGCTATACCTACTTCTATTTTAACACTAGCTGGAATAACTAACGAATTATCATCATCATCATATCAGCCATAAGACGTCCACTGTTGAACATAGACCTCCCCTTGGATCTCCACATGTACCGGTTGGAAGCAACCTGCATCCAGCGTCTTCCGGCGACGGTTTGCCATACGCGCCACGCTTGGCAGGCGGGTTGGCGCGTGCAGTTTTTATTTTAACGAATTATACCTGAACCTAATTATGTCAACGAATTTATTTCAGAAGTAGAATACAGAAAAATATAGCTTAAGGTAGGTGCAGAGATATTATTTATATCATGACGAAGCCAGAATTAGTCATGCATGTAGTAGGTACCTATTTACCGCATTTGTCCATCAACACAAATACTTAATTCTGAATCGAGCTCCATATCATTCAAAATTATATAGTTACAGAGGATCAGGTCAAAATCGTGATTCTTCGATGGAAGCTGCAGAACTAGAAAAATGCGATTTTATGTACGAATATTACTGGTATTGTGGTAAATAATTGGAAGTGACTGTCCACGATTGCAGATGACTAATGGAAGAGGTTTAATTACAGAACAGCCAGTGCTCGCGCTCGGTGAAAATAAATCTGAATGCATTCTACAAAACCGCAAGGTTTATGACCTATTTGCGAGTAAATGGGTAGTTATTAAAAAGACAATTGTCGCATCACAACTAAAATCACGAACACAGCTACGAGTCGTCATGCCGTACAGTCAACATGATATTAGTTAGTGGCAGCATTCAAAGCAGCCAAATGTAACATAATACATGTTATATTTCTAAAACAAAAGACCTAATCAGATATTTTTGGCTGTTATGGTCGCTACTAACAATTTGACGCTGACCATCCAACTCCCAATGTAAATAAAACATGAAATATTACACAGTTGCGTATCAAATCTGCGCGTCCCCCACCTGTTTTCCGACAATTAAAGGGAGATAATTTTACCAACTATTAAGTCGAGTATAAATTCAGCAATAAAATTATTAGCTTGAAAGCTAAGACGTAATTAACTTTGAGAGTAATCGCCAAGATTTAATTGATTCAGTTACAGTCTAACAAGTAATTGATAACGAAACTTAATTGTAAATCTACATACATTCAGTTTACTTTATTAATTTGTTGATTCAAATGACCCAATGGCGGCGGTAGGTATGCGTGTACAGGCCGCGTTGTTTTACAGCAGATGGACGTAAACACAGCCGACCCCAACATCTGGCATATTTTTTTTACTCCTTCTGACGGGAGTTTACTCCTTAGATTTGTAAGAACTAAACCGTCAGGTTGAATTATGTTTTTTTTATTATTAAACCGGACTAGGTGATCAGTAATACCTATCAAAATTAACTTCAATATAACCTCCTATTAACTAGCTTCTGACATGTATAAACTTTTATGTAAAAAGCCAATATTATTATATACATAAGTATATTAAGTTACCTACACTTGGTACCTCAATTTAAAGAACTGAGTTCACGTTTGCGTTTACTTTAATTTTCAGAAAATAAACTGAACGCATTAGCTATGCACGATTTCTCGTCGGTATCAGCTTTAGCGTTGCTGATGAGTTCTTTAACCCCCGAACTTGAGATCGTAAAGGTCCTTTCAAGTTCAATATCTTATAAAACCAAGAAAGAGAAACGCACGAGAATTTACTTACACAATATAAAAGTTATATATTCGTTTTTAATCTAGTCATTAATACAATCATTAATAAAAAAGTAAAAAAATCATTAATACACGTCTTACTAATAATTATAAATAAGTCCTTCTAGTATAGTTTGACGACCGGTCTGGCCTAGTGGGTAGTGACTCTGCCTATGAAACCGATGGTCCTGGGTTCGATTCCCAGTCAGGGCATTTATTTGTGTGATGAGCACAGATATTTGTTCCTGGGTCATGGGTGTTTTCTATGTATTTAAGTATTTATATGTATTTATCTATTATATATATCGTCGTCTAGTACCTACAACACAAGCCTTACTGAGCTTACCGTAGGACTAGGTCGATTTGTGTAAGATTGTCCTGAAATATTTATTTAGTATTTATTTATAGTGAAGGTATTAAGTAATAACTATTAAGTTTTGAAATATGGACATAGTCTGCAATTTTTACCATTCCCTATTCCCTATTACCAGTCAACTATGTATATTATGTATTTAGGTCACATAAAACAAAAAAACGATTTCCGTTTTCCGATTGTAGGTGTTTGTTCCATTCATGCCATAAATATCTAAATTTAGAGAAACGGGCCTATGAGCTCCGCATATGAATGGGCTAAAACATCAACACTATATATGGTATATTTACAAACACTGACGCCCGGCGTGTGCTACCGAAATGCACACGCTCCAACACATGAACACTTAAATTAAATCTGGTCTGGCTTGGCTCCCCCGTTCGCTCCGCGTAGCGTAGTACTTACATGCATGCTTTTCAGGGATCCATATCCATACCTAGTTTTCTAATAACCCTTACTAACCCAATTTAAATGTAGCGGGTTCAACATAAGTACTCTGTATACTTCAATGTTCAATACCTATTCCTATCACATAAATCATATTTTCTATTTCAAAGCTGTATAATATTTTGGATTCATTTCATTTGGCTGAATGCCCAGGCGCGTGTCCGTCTATTATATTGGCAACTTTAAATAGGCAGTTACGCACTATTTGATTTTGATTACATTGTTTACATTGTTTGCGCACTAAGTAGTTTGTGGAAAGTAATTTTTTTAATTGGAATTGATAATATTGCGTTAAGTATGCTATTTCCTTCCGTTCCCACGAATGAACGGATGAATCCCATCCCATCGTATCTTTTTCCGACATATAGTTGGTGTGACGACGAGACACCTGCCTCTTTGCTAGAACAAACTGAGCTTAATATGGAAGAAGGAACCCTCCAAATCACAGCCATTACAAGCTTCCTAAAGCTCAGCTCCGGGTTACGACAGGCGCTTCCGCTCGTGCTAAGAAAGCTCGCTTCCTCATGAAAGCGCCGCACGTGTGCCGTCACCTGCGCCGGCGCAGAGCCCGCCAAGCGCTCGCCGAGATGTGTCGTGCTTAGTGATGCGAGCGTAGATACATTGAGTGATAATGGGACCCCAATTTGACTACTGTTTACGCGCTACCAGTGAGTATTTTTTATTTATTTATTATTGTCCCGAAATATTTATTCATCTATTTATCTATCCTACTCTGAAGGTTTAACTAGGTTTTTCGAAAGTTTAGGTAACCAAACTTATTTATAAATATAAACAACGCCGCATCCTCGAAAATGCTAGAGGTACAAAATAATATAAAACAAAATCTGTTAAAGCAGCTAGTTCAGGCGGGAGTTGATGTGAAATGTAAAAATTATGAAACTTTTTTAATATCCTGCGCCTTTGTGTAAGAATCTGCGAAGTTATTTTTGCGTTGTTCACGAGTTTAAGGATTTTAATTGTTTAGAATGTAGGAGTGAACGATAAACCTCAGAATACTAGCTAAAATTAAAGATTACCTACATATATATTTTTTATAATTTATATATTCTTAATACATTTTTAATTAAATTTTATTTAGGTTCATTACGCACCCCCGGTCGCACGCAGGTTTTACATTACGTATACAGTGTTGTATTAATTAGTTATTTCTGTCTGTAATTAAGATAAAGCATGTAAACGCGGTACTTGTGCTTACACTGTTGTAAAATGCCGCCTTGGTTCAAAGAACATTCAGCCAAAATACCGGGAACGCCAAAATTAGTCATTACGTTAAAACATCTTAAACAAATTATGTTTATAATAACGTATTTAGAGATTGCTTTCATGCGTTCTGGGAATAATGATTAATTCATCTGAGCCCGGCCACGAGCGTTGTATGCATATTGGTCCTTACAGAATGCCAACTAAATTGGTTAATTAACGAACTTATTTATCAAATAGATATGTAGGTATAATAGCACCGGTTATACTACTACACAACAAAATTTGTAATAGTCAACTTTGTTCTGAGCAATTTAGGCAGAGATCCAATACCGGTATTATCCGAATCTAAATACGTTATTATAACGATATATTATTTACTGGTAATTATTCCGTGAATTTGGGTATTCCCCGTCGTATATATGAAATATGCTAATAAATTTTCTACCCACGAAGTTATTAAAGTGAAAACATAGTTTCTCGTTCCAACTGATGTATGTTTAATTTTAGCAAGCTTTAATTTAAATATTTACATACATAGCACGAGACATCTCTAACTAAGCTTATTGATGTCTACAGATTTGGAACTCTAAATATATTATGAATTTTATTATGATACTAAATATTTGTGTACTTACGAGTATAATATGTACTTATATATAGAACTTTATTACTAAGAACTGTGTATAGATTTGTTTGTCATACGGAACATAATAACCATATAGGAGAGAGCATTAAATCTCCAGAATTAATTATTAAAATTAGTGTCACAACACAATAACCTTTAATATCATTACATGTTAATAGCCATCATTTATTTTCAATCTGTGTCCCAAGCTCCGTGGAAGTGGCATTGTTAGTGACTGTTGCCCGCCACATGTTCTCAGGGCTTTTATTCCCAAGTTTCACCGAGCGCCCCGTCACGATACCGAGTACCGAAACTGGACCCTCGACAAGCGAAGCAGCTATATGTAGACAGGGATCACATCTGTATTGGTTCCTTAGTGATGCACTTGGTAAGGGCTCAGAACACACCGGGGACTCTTTTGTCCCGCCCTCGCCAGACCGAACCCTGTACCCTGTACACATGCGGGCTAAGAAAAAACACCATTAAAGCAAGGGATTTTATGTATAAGTTACTATTTTGAGAGTTTTATTAGTTACGGAGATAGCTTAAATCGCAGTGGTTATGAGCATGTTCATTACTTACCTACATAGTTCGTACGTACAAACAGAAACTGGAAGAAAAATAAATTTATAAGCTACTTATTGATAAGTTTAATTTGCGTCATTGCTTAGTTTAAACACATATTGCCTAGATCCATCAGGTGGCTATCGTATCATTACAATGTTCTAATTATATTATATACAAACAAACATATTTATTTGACGAGTGCATTCAACTTTGATGTAACTTTTGACCTCAGAGCAATAGGACAGTGCGTGGCATAACAGTCTTAAGGGCACCACTATGTTTGTATGTTTACCCGACTTTCCTAATCAAGCAATTGAATAAAGTCGTCATAAATATCATTACAATACATTATCCATAAGATGAAGTGAGTATAAATACAACATTTTTTTTTGGTTTGGGATGTCGGGTGATTCCTCTCTGCAGTACAAGCCACTGGCGTCCTGGGCCTTGCCGCATTGCCGACGGTACCTATTTGTAACTTTGTGCCTATTAAATATTAATACAAAACTAATGTACAGTAAAATAAAAACAGATACTAAACCGATATTATATGTACTCCACTAACAATAAACGTAATACCTCACATTTGCCTTTTATGCCCATGATGAATAAGCTTTAGATGAAATCCGTGACTATAATAAGCTCTGAAGCCCAGCCACCCCTGTAAAGGGTGGGGTTGCTTCAGTGCACAGTCCTCCTCAAAGCGAGCGTCTGTGCCGATAATACCCTTACTTACAGTACTTAGTTACATACTTATGTGGCTCTGCACATAATACCCCAGATGAACTGTGTAAATCTAAGCAAACTTGCCGAGTGGTTGATTCTTGGATCATAGTATCTCTTCCAACACAATAGATGTACGTGATTTCATTTATATAGTAGATTTCCGGAGATGTAGTAGGAAATGGAGAATATAATAAATAATTTGTGATATTCTAGTGCAATATGTGTATGCTGTTTTCAAACAATAATGTGAAAGTTTTCCAAAACGCGGAAATATCCAACAATTTATTGGTTTCACAAACTTCTATCAAAATCATTTTTTTACTTTACATTTTAGTTGATTAAATCAGATCAGAAGCTGCGGCAGAGTAATATCATTATTATGCTGCGCCCTAGGCCACATTGCCTATTGTCTTAGGCAGGCTACAAACTGAGATTACGTTCAATTCGCATTTTCCGGCTCACAAAAGTAGGTTGCTCCACTCGCCCGCACTGGACGTAATGGAGAGCCGTTAGTTCATTGGCGTTATTGAATAATTCCCGCGAGCCGCAGTCGCAGAGTGCCAGGCACGGGGCATCGCCGTCAACAATGATCGTTGGTAAATGTTGACATAATCAATAGTCGATTTGTCTTAAGACCAAATAACAATTTAATCATATTTGTTACAGATAACCCTTCCTATTTCGCGGTTCCAAACGCCGATGTACTGGACAGCGCAGCTACAAATGCAACGGCGGCTGAGCCATGCTCCCGCTCGGCGCCGGGCCGCGTCTGGGCAGACGCCAGATCTCTGGGCTCTCCGCGACGACGGGAGCCTGAGAGCCCTCGGAGAAGGGAATTTCGGGCATTATTGCGTTCTTTGTCGGCTAAGGAGCCGGAACAGGCCGAGGCGTTTCTCCGAGGGCAGCCCAGACCGGGGGATGTCGCGCCGGGCGACATGAGGCACAGTTCCACAGCACCCCGGATAAAGTGAGTTGTCTAAACTTTACAACTTTAAGAATAATTAAATTATTAATTTATTTAATCATGTATATAAGCAGAAACTTCCGCTCACGAAATCATAATTATTATAGAAACGGTCGGTACGGTATAGATGGCCTCTCTCTAGCATAGTGGTAGAGAAATTCGAAATCATCGGGTGTGGCTGTGGTAGCTCAGTTGTTAGAGCTACAGCCATGTATCTCCGAGGCGCAAGTTCGAGTCTTATATTATTTTACTTAATACAGACTTTTGCAATGCTAGCTATTTTTATGTGTTTTCTTTAATCGCAGAAAAGGCAAAATCAGCACGACCGTGGTAACGCCTGAAGGGCCTCAGGAGCGTGAAGAGGTGTTTTACACAATCCCCCTTCAGGGACGAAGAAGGCACTCCGTGGGGGGATATTTGGCGGCGGGCGCGTCGGGCGCCGGAGAAGTGACCGCGGTGCCCAGCGAAGTACCCAAAATGCCGCCCCCAAGGTTTGGACTTAAAGAAGAAGAAGTCAAACGTAGGAGACCCAAGAACTTTCCCTTTAAAGGTAAGATTATTTACTAACATTTACCTGCAAATGTAATATCTTATCTTGTGTAGTTTGCGGTAAAAAATACGATGACTATTTAAATATTTATTCGGACTATCATGTGACAATATGACAATACGTCTATAATGTCTTACAATGTTATCTCTTGGTCAGATTTATTTGTGAGATGCATAGTTCAAACAATCTAACACTAAAGGAAACTTACGCTGTAAAATCTATTATTAAGTAATAGCGCTGATAAGTATGTAAATGATTAAGATGATGATAGATGGTCATAAACATGTCAGTGGAGACGTCGGACAGATAGCAAAGTACGTTGCACCCGCTGCGCCCTTCTGCGTCCCCAATCGATACGAGAGTAGCCGCCTGGCGATGCACAGAGGTTCACCCGAAACGGGCGGCGCTTTGAAGCCTGTATCGTAGTGACCTTTAACCGTTTTGCCATCTCAAACAATAGAAAACAACATTATAATTATGCAATTATCATACAATCGGTACCTTACGTCCCATACATAGGTATCTCTACTACAATAACTACGTAATTGTAGTACATGCATCCTGATTGCAAGCCATCTGCCATTTAATATTTACATATATTTGTCCTTTCAGCGCTACTTAAGCTTATCAGTTTCGAGGAACCGTTCAGCGCTTAAACGTAGGAGACGCGGCTCGCATATTTATCTACAGGGTTGTATTTGGCAATCGATAACGTTAGACGAATAATATAGAGTCGAGCCGAGCCGAGTGTTTGATTAGGTTGCCGGGCAGTCGGGATGTGCCATTCGATAAGTTGCGTCGCGGTTTAGTATGCGAAGTGCGTGCGCCCGCGCCGCTTGACGCCAGTAGAGGCTTGCGCGCGCGACATTATATCGCGAACCGCTCTCGGGCACCTCGCAGGACTCCCGCGCTCGTTTTCACTGCAGTTCGGTGCAATGACAGTTTCTTTGGTGATCCTTTGAATTTGTGTCAATGGAAGCCGAAAGTGAGTATTTTAATGTTTAATTGATAATTATTTTACCTACTGTAGAAGGTAACGTTGAAAATCAATTCATAATTTTAAAAATGCGTTATACTTTGTGATTTCAATAATTAAAATTTGATGTATTAAGTTAGTGTAGCTGATGTAATTAAACCTAAAGGTTTCGTTTCTAAATCAACTATAACGGACATATATAAAGGATTAGGATTTTCAGTTGTTTACATCACGTATATGATACCTGTAACCTCTAACCTATAAGTATGTAACTCAAGATATGTTCCCCTTTGTTCTGCTATATGCATTAAAATTCAGTAAAATGCCTGTCCGTCGCCTTACCTACATAATTTTATTCCGTCGCCTTTGTCAGCCTCCTAAGTAGTCGGCCTAGGGAGTCCATCACGCCGGACGAGTGTACACTTTGTAGTTTAAAGGTGTTCCAGACCGACCCAAAATCATTGTTTAGAGACACCGTACGTCTTCACCAAATTAACTTTACTGATGCTCGCTCCTTGCCTTTACAACTTTAGGCTCTATGATTTCGCCGTACAGATGACTTTTGACTGTCATGGATACGCATTTATATTAGTTACACGGTACACATTACCTTTGCAGGGTTGTAGCATGGCTGAATAAACATAGGTTGATTTACATGCATCGAAGCGCCTCCCGTAATGTACGCGCTGAGTGAATTTCAATGTTCTCAGGAATAAGAGTTAAGTTAAAGCTACACACAGAATCGCTACTTTTAAGCCATACCCAAAATATGTGAGACTCTATACTTGTCAATATTCTATTTTTTATACGAACTTACTTATTTTAAGACTGCATCCAATGAACACTATTATTTTATATTTATTACGGTCAGCACCTATATGTTGGAAGTTTACATAGGTACAGTCGCCATCTAGGTACAGGCGACAGGAGCTGTGGAGGTGGTCACAAATATCTGAACATGCACTTTATAGCCTTGACAATAGAGCCGATATATCCGATGGCGACTGTAGATAAAGTTATGGCTACTTGTCAAAATATCCATGTAGACAAATTTTACTCCTTCGTCATAGTCATTTGACAAAATAATTTACAATGCATTAAGATTTTTTTCAAAATGTGTCTGTAGGACACGCTAAAAAGTGTACGAAGCTTTATTGAAATGTAAGTCTTAACACGTTCACTCCAGCTAAATGCTTAGAATATACCGGTAGAAATTATCTCGATCACTCAGAGCATGTTTGGCAATTTACGATTTTTTATTCTTATGCCGCTGTCATAATTCAAGTTAGTATTCAAGTATAAGAATACGAAAGTTTTTAACACAACTGTTGTGTCGCCGGCATTGGCAGGTAAATTTATATGAACACACTTAGTTGATAACGCCATAGGAGAAATCTTTCTCCTTACAAATACGTGTCCCTGGCATAGGTGTTCTATAAATTTTGATCACGGACGTTGTGTCATCGGGGTGATCGTGTTAAAACTGTGATTTTGAAATAAATCAATGTTGTCATACCTACGTATAAATTCAATAGGTATATTATAATTGGTAGTTCGTGTAACTTTTACTGCTTGTGCATCCTGGCTTAAGGCTCTAATGACTGTATAGGTAGGTAGATACTTAAGTGTAATGTTCTAATAGTTCTATTGTTATTCGACGAGTGACGACATTATCGCGTTTGATAGAATATTGAATTATTACTGCCGAGTGATCCTGGCGCCGTGGGGTGACACTTATCGCTTTTGACCGCATTCAAGGCTGATTTGTACATTGTTTGGCTTTTCCTATTTACTAATGTGTACCTACAAAAGTTAGTCTATTATATGCTCGTATATTTATCATATAGGTCTCTTTTTTAATATACGTATACAGTTTTGTATTTTTGAGCGGAACATAAGCGATGAAAATAAAGATAAAATTTTAAACATACTAGATGATGCCCGCGGCTCCGCCCGCATGTTTAGAAGAAAATGTAACATCTTGAGTCTTCCCGTGGGAATGAGATGTTTTCCCGCCGGAAAAAGTAGCCTATGTCACTCTCCATCCCTTCAACTACCTCCACTTCAAAAATCATCTCAATTCGTCGCTCCGTTTTGCCATGAAAGACGGACAAACAAACAGACACACTTTCGCATTTATAATACTAGTATGTATTTAAGCCCGTTGTATTGTTCTTATGGCAGCAATTATATTTTTAATAAGTATCTACCGTAAAATGGGGTTAGTAGTGATGCGAGCTCCGAGCTACATATATTGATAATCATATTCATATTCATAAGAAAAAAATCGTCCCAAAATCACCATCTCACCCCAACTACGAGGAACTACGGTTTGAAGTGGGATTTTGTGTTTAACGTTAAAGTTATGAAAGTGGACCTACCCAAAATCATAAAACTAAAATAAACACGTCCTAAACCTTTAATGTATATACCATTCAGTTTGCACAAGTAAAAATAAAATGTTATCGAGGTTTGAATGTCAGTTTTGTCCCTACTCACCCTGTTTTACGGTACTTACTGGGTTCTGGAAACATTAGGTGCTGCAAATTACATTTTTTTAACACATCACGCTCTGTTGGGTAATTTACCTACTTGTATTGGACCCATGTGTTGTTTATTAATAGGTAAGTAGGTAGGTCTCCACTTGGACATGGCCGTCTTAATTACTTGGAACACTTGGCTCATTAACTCTGTCGTCAGTATTATAAATAGCGCGAGTTTCAATATAAACATACGCGTGCTTTTAATAAAGCTAGTATTTATCGCTTTTTTACAAATTGCTACGAGTTTTCTACATCACTGGCACTTATGTTTAGGAATGGTCTAAGCGATTAATTTATATTCACTTACTTCTCGTTGTTGTGCATAACATTTACCTATTAAGGTAAAATTCTCAACAACAACGTTGTCACCCTTTTTCTACAAATGTAAGATAAGCATAATTGTTCTTTGTGACGATTCATATAACAATCTATAAGTTGACCTATTACTAATGTCTCCATGTATAATGCCTACATAATGTACTTAATATCTACTTTTATTAATTTAGCCTATTGACGCAAGTTTCGCAAACCGCGAGTCTGACCCTGTACCGCGAACATCCAAGTTCGTATATACCGAGCCTCTTTCACTTTTACTCCAATTAAGGCGTCATAAGAGTGACAGAGACAATCGTCCGAAATTTACGAATATCATTTTTCGCGGTAGCGCGTACCTACAATTTAAGTTCGTGGCCCATTTTTTTTCTTGTTAAATCATAATGAATCATTAACCCGTACGGCGGCGGGCCGGCGCCAGATCGTGCGATTTAGCACGGCCGGTTACAGAAACCAGGGAAAGAAGGGATGTTTATTTTGATAAAGTGAATCATCATATTCATCACGCACATGCGCACTCAATACGCCATGTTTGTTATCACACGTTTCTTTAACACTAACGAGACAGCTTGCAGATTTATGCTCGGCCTAAATATGAACAATCGCCGCACTTACTTACCTACGTACTAAACTTAAAACTTCTTTGTGAGGAGCGCTATACATGTTCGTGTAAATCTTGTAATTCTTACTAATAGCTAATGGGAAAATCAGTCGTTCATCAAATGCGGTCACTGCACACCATAGCCAGGTAGATAATTAATCTACATCGTTTTCATGCAGCGAATGGCCAAAAGAAGGGCACCCTAACTTTCTACGTATAGGTTAGGGTTTCTACATATATAAATACGAGGGGCACTAGTAACGTAAATTAGACGCGTTCAATCGTGGTTTTGCATTTTAACATCATGAATACTATATAGCCATTACTGCCTCAACGCATCAGTTCATAATTAATAATTACGGATAATAAAACATTCCCTGCGAGTAACTAATGTAAAGTTGTAACAACAATTTACTTAATGGGCTAAACTGTAACGAGATAACATAAAGTTTTACTGGGGTTTCTATGAGCCGTTTCCTCTCTGTTCCTAGAAGCTCATCAACTTAAATGGGTCACATCCTATTGCTTACACGTAGTTGTTTAAACGTAGAAGCCTGTATTACCTAAAGTGTGTTTAATATGTCATAACTATTATTTGCTATTGTATTATAATTAAAAAAATAACTTAAATAAAAAGCTCAGATATTCAGTGTCGAATCCATATGATCCAAAATAATTTGAACTTTATGAGAAATCATTATTTATAAGTCCATATTTGATTAGGTTCACAGTCATTAATGTTTATGTTATGAGTTAGTTCCATTTGTCTCAAAATGTGTGGATACTTTTGTTGAGCCGCGGAACTTAACCCACAGTTAAAAGTTGAAATAGCACATGGCTTGTATCACAAACGCCTGTAAAAACAGATCAAAAAGCTACCTGTCTCATGAAAGTAGTTATTAGGAAACTGCAATATTTCACTTCACACATCAAACGCAGCGGCCAGTGAGCTGGAAGTTTAAGCCACAACAGATTTTATGCCCGAAATGGTACAACCCCGGTACCTTTGCTCTACTCTACTTTGAAGAGCTTTGCGCAATATCCTCCGTACCGAGTGCGGGTAAAAATAATTTCAAGTGTATGCATTATCCCGTGGCATGCTGCAATGAGTGTTTAGTCCAGGACATTAAACACAGTCCATAGGTACCCTTGTCTTGAAAGAAATATTAGACTTTTATTGTTCTGGGCACATAAACTTAAAATATAGTAATGTTTTTCATTTTCTTCCATCTAGTAGGGTGTTATGTACATACCAAATTATTGTATTGCTTGCATTTAATGGAATAATTCAGACGAGCTTATTATTGGAATGTACAATAGTCAATAGCCACAAATCAGTAATTATGGAAATGGGCGCTTTCATACCATCCCCGCATTCCCACAGATTGAAGATATTTCGCCACGTGTTTCAAGTTATCCAGGTTTACTGGCATGTCGGGCATCGCGCGTAAGTTATTCCGGGCGTCGCCGATAGACGTTTGTCTATTTAGGAAACGGATATTACATTTAGTCTCGTCTGCATTTGGCGGCAGAGGTGGGCAAGTATAAATCCGAATGGGTTTCCGGCGCGCGCGGTGCATAGCATATTTTGTAAGCAGTCGATGGGTATGCGCAGTGCTTGGATGCAATAAAAATGTTAACGGACAGCGTATGTTTTCTTTCATCGAGCATATGGGAGTATGTTTTTAGGGCAATGCCTTATAAGTAGAAGTCGTTCAGGTGTTTTTATAGAGCTATACGGATAAGTATCTAACGGACCTATTGTGTCTAGTATTGTCAATACAACATTGTTTTTTTTTATTTAGATCTTTTATGTTCACTGTAAACCATTTAATATTGCACGCGAAGATAAAGAAAATGTATCGATGCCATTATACTAATGAATCAATGCTTGTATTGAATTAATTGGTTTCAAGTGGGTTATTGAGTTAATGCAAGTACTGATTATATTACATATTCATTTTACATACTCAACATGCATTTATGCTTTTAGGGTAATAGGGTGTACATGAGTAGGTAAATTAAACGCAGTTTGAAAACAGGCAAGCTACCCTAAGTTAGGCTATACGATTTAAAAATTACTCGACGAGTCACACTCAAAAGTGTGGGTCAATAATTGTATGAAAATCGAATGTTGATAGGGTTTTCCAAGTTAATATAAACATACGTACTTATTTACGTCACTATCCAAACGCCGTTTTAAAGAACTTAACATTTCGGAGAGTTGAACTCTGTGCTATGACCCGGCGATATGGCGTGAACGACTCGTTTGTACACATTATCCCCACACAACACTTCCTTTCAGCCTTATTTTATTCCAATTTGACGAAGACGTTATTGAGTTACGACAGTTCAATCGTCAGATTGTTGCGGGAAACATGATACTTTAATACGGACCCTATAAATGCACATGCGCTTATGTGGCAACAGTATATCTAGATATCATCTAGGACACTGATAGACATCTAGGTTATTGAGACTACCTTATCATTGGCACCAACATGTAATAAGAAGACAAAAATCCTTATACCGATAACAGTTTCTCTGGAAAATAGATTAATAAAAATAATTGTTGCAGAGATGGAAGATATAGCGATCCTGTGGAGTTCAGGCTCACCTGAGAGCGCCCTTTGGTCCGACTACCTAGTAGCCAGCTTCGACAAGATCATGTCACAGAGGGCCCGTCATCACTACAGGTACGTTTATGGCTATTTATCTACCATGATTCTCCAAAACATACATACCCAAAAATAGAATCCTTACAGTGCTTGTCTTGAGAACATGTTGATTTGGTAATTGTGTTTTTATCCCCCGAAAATACCTAGGTAATATTTTATAGTTCGTCATTAAAGCATAAAGTTCATGTTTAATTTTTCGGTATTTCGAATACAAAGTAAAATATGTTTTTATGAACTTGCTCTAGGAAGACCTAGCCAAAAAAATATATGAAAAGAAAAATGTAAGCAAATTTGTTTTTTCACCACAAAAGATTTACTGATTCGCCTTCAAACGTCGCAAGGAGGAGTAAGGGAGTCTCTAATAAGTTCTACGCTCATTTTGTTTTATGTACGTACCTACGTATTCTTTGTCTTTGCTCTGCAGCTAAAATTGTTAAACATTAAGTTATCTTTTTAAGGGAGCTATCGTTAAAAGCTTTAGAATGTAATTTCGCCGAGCTTTCGCGGCTTAGCACTTAGCTTTGAGCAACTGGATTGGGAGTGCTTTATAGAACGTAAAATAACTCGTCAACTTTAAGATCAAATTTTAAAATGTATAAATTATCAAGTAGGCCTCTATCATATATTTATCAACTACTACCATCTGCATTAATCATACGAAGCAACCCTGACATCAAACATGTTGGTAAACCCTATTTAGTATACCTACTCCGATAGGTATCATCAGGTCCTAACCCTAAAAAGAAATAGGTATAGAAAATTTACTGAAGATTAAATTTTAGAGTGTCGCCTATAACCGTGGAGGAACTGCTGGCAAATGATTCACAAGAGAAAATAGAAAAACTTTCAAAATCACAGCTTCAAATAGTGATCATGTGCCCGAACCTCGCCACCAAGATGTCGGACCTGAAGGCTGAGAGCAACATGGAGGCGCTGTTCAAAGTGGACAAAGTGCTGGTGATGTTGCTCGGCGTTGAAAAGAATCAAGTTGTTACAAACAATGGCGAAGGTAAGACCTTCTAGAATCTCTAGATTTCTGCTTATTAAATATATATAATAATAAGATATATCCCTGACATTTTATTAAATTGTTGAAAGGGCCTCTGTGCGTTGGCTCGATCGGGCTCCGCGTACGCCTCCCACATGTCCGTAATACCATTATTCCGTGTACGGAAAAGACATACAAATATAGATACACTACAATAATGACTCCAGTAACATGGATAAAAATCGCATAAGGTATAGGTTAATATACCAATGTTTCCTAACTTCAATGCTTAGGTAAGATGTATTAGTATTTCAACATTGCCGAAAAGCAACCCGAAAAGGCATAAGAGAACAAAACACAGGCAAACAGACATAAGAATTATATTTACTAAATCTTTAACAGAGAAGTTACTAATAAATAAACGTATTTAACTTTTACTAGAAATAGTTTAAGCTTGTATATTATCTTATATTACAGTATATAACAATTTGTGCTTATTATGCAGACTACCCGACGATAGAGCAGTGGCAAATGATGTCAGTGCGCGAGAAGGACACGTCGTTCGTGGACACGTTCCTCACAGCGGCCGTGGGCATCCTGCGGACCAAGGACTGTAAGGACACCGCCACCGACCGTACCAGCTTCTCCATTGTGCCGAAGAAAGTCAAAATTGTAAGACATACGTCTACCACTCATTACACTAGAACGCAGTAGTCATCAAGATGAAAATCCCGTCACATACTTTCATGTGGACACACTGGCGCACTATGGGTGCTAGAAATAATGATATCTGTTGAGCTTTAAAACTCTAAGTGCCAATATATACTTACCTAATGACTAACACGGTTTATTTGTACAGGGACACAGTCGGGTTATAGCACTACTCAACGATCCGATGAGAGAAGAGGACAGCATCAAGATAATCGTGGACAAGAAAGGAGAGGCCATCAACATACCGACGTTCAAGAAAAGGAATCCTTACACGCTTCAATTTGACATCCCAGGTAATCATAATCATCATATTTACAACCATTGGGGGCTGTAACACAGTGCAAACTAACTCAGCCCCCAAGGTCCCAAAAGATTTGTATACTTGTTAAAGAACAATAAAGATTTTTTAATTTTTTAATATTATTGTCAAAATTATGGTTTTTAAATCCGATGACAAGTGATCGTATAATTCAAGTTTTTGCTACAAATACTGACAGTTAATACCCACTTGAAATGAATATATATTTTTGTGTGCATAGAATCGTGCCTGGACGTATCTATGTTGGTTTGGGTCAGAGTAAGCAAAAATGGACAATCGTTGGGAAGGAGGCAAATTAAATGCGAAAGTCGACTCAGAGAGTTAGATCAGCTATTGAGGGCGTCGGATCACCCTTTGGAATTTATGTGCCAGGTAAACATTTCTTTATATTTTATTTTTAAATGTCAGTTTACTACATATTGTATTACTCGCTAATTTACTAAACGTCGTATCTAAAATTTCCTCGATGGTTTATTTCAGACTTTAGGCTTCAAAACTACGAGCAAAGAGCAACTCGACAGTTGGATGCTCAGCGCATTTCAGAAGAACATTCCTCCACACTTCAACTTGCTCGTTTCTAATGAGCAGTTTAATCCAAAGGCTGATACTGTATCAAGTGAGTATGTGTTTACTGTATAATAATAATGTTGAAATTTTAATGTAGGTACTGGAACAAAACAATATGAAACATGAAATAGATATACAGGGTAGTTAAAGATCAGGTAAAACAGGATTAGTTAACACTCATATAATTTTGCGGTTTCCTAGTTTCAAATAGATTTTAGAGTCCCTCCCAACAACAATATTATTATTTGGCAGGTGGCGAAGAATACCCCACCCTGCTCCACTGGGCGGCACGCTTCGGGTTGGAGCGGCTGTGCTGGCAGCTACTGGAGTGCCCCGGCGGCGGCGCGGCCGTGGCGCTGCGCAACGTGCGCCAGCGCACGCCGGCCGACCTGGCGCGCGACCACCACCACTCTCGCCTCGCCGACGTGCTGGCTGACCACATGGTACTTACGCTTGTTAAAAACTTGAAAGGAGCAATCATAATTTCCCATAGACCCTGGCAGACTCTCATAAACGCTTAAAGTCACTCTTGGAAGTAAATTTAGAGTTTTTCTTCCAATTTTAACTAACAATGTGACTTCTTACGTACGTAAGTAATTTTAATGATAACAATGTTTTTAATTTATATGTATATCGTTTGTTTCAGAAAATTAACGAATTCTCGAATATGTACTACTATTTGAAAAACATGACTGAAAGCGACAAAGATGAAGACCAAAAAGAAATCAAACACGATGACGAACTACGTATTGTAGAAACGTGCGACACTGTCGACTCTCCCGCGTGCCCCGGAAGACATGTCGGAGAGGATCCGTCCACCGACCCCTTCAGCGAAGCTTGCACGCAAACCCTGGAGGAAAACTTAGACAAAATTAACGATAACAAAAAGAAACGACCCGTTCTAAAAATACCAAAGATGAAAGAGCAACTTTACCAAAACGACATACCTTTCCACGACGACACCGCTGGAAGGATCCAGCAGGCCATAGAGCATGACTACCTCGTCCAGCCGTCCAACATCAAAGTGGAGAGTCCTAAATTCAGACCTAACAATTTATATGCCAACAGCTCCCGCCTAATGCCTCAGCAGTCTGACGTTTTTCTTTACTCTCCCACCGAAGAATCCAAAAATTTTAACATAGAAACTCCCACCAGCGACATAAGTCAAATAAATTTAAATGCCAAAGATAGGTGTAGCGCTAAGTCAGGGAAAGAAATGTTCCCTCTTAATGGACAAGATGAGTTAGCGGAAATAATAAACGATTTCAAGAACAATGTGTTCTCAATTTCTGAAGTAGAAAAACTGGTTATGGAGTGGAAGAACAGGAATGAGACACAGCAGTCTTTAAAAGAGAAACAGGAACAACTAAATAAAATGCGCGAGGAGTATGACAAGATCCAGCAGAGAATTAAGGATAATTTGAAAAGGCCAACTCCGTTTGAGAGAGTAAAGAAAATTTTCTCCAAAAGCAAAAAACGTAAGTTTCAATACGAGTTAGTACTGTTTAAGACAAGTATGTAGTAAGACTAGGATAGTTGATGACTATACAATATGTCATTCCCGCATTGCTGGCTATGGTACTAGTGTCATCTAGTGTTTCCCAGCCGCAATAGATCTCAGTTGCATAGGATTTGTTCGCCCGCAAAGTAACTACGCACGATACTTGACAGAAGGCGCTTTGTGCACTTAGTACCAAAAATATACGTTTAGCCAACAGTTCGGAGGAACGTGGTTTTGTATACGCATTTTTAATCCCTCCTTATATCATCCTTGGTTTAAGACAAGTATTTATTTATGTTTAACTCATCGACGATTTTGTTTGACAGATCAAGATCAAAACGGTTCCGTCGAAAAAAGAAAAGGAAATACCAGGCCCAATAGCAGTCTGAGCGACAGTGAGTTGTTTATTACTGTACCATTTTTATATATTATTGTATCTGGGGTTTCTTATTTACTAAAGAAATATGTTTGTTGCGAAGGTTCGTCGTCATCTGGGCGGCTCAGTACAGTCAGCGGAGGCAGTGTGGCGGAGACAAACAGTGTTCAGTCAGAACACGATGAGAAGGCCAGATCTATTGTAAGTGAACTTGTAATTGTCAGATGCAAATTAGAACCTACTGCCTAGATAGATGCAATAACAATAATGCCTCAGGCCAGGCTAGGCATGCTAATCAGGCCTATCATTAGGCTTTTGTTTTATTTTATTTATTGAAACTAATAAATTATTAAAGCACGAAAAAAAATTAAATTTACAAATGGCGGACTTAATGGCATTCTCTCCAGTCAACCATTGGGCTAAACAGAAACATAAAGTTGGTGCAGGAGGAGAATTAAATGAGGAGAAAATAGTGTTAGTGGAGACATATTACAAATAAATACAATATTATGAATTTACAATACATAAATAAAGGCTTACAAAAATATAGCTATATAATACTACTTACATAACATACAAGAAAATAAACTAATACATACCTATTAATATAAAAAAAATATTTTACACACAATACACACGGATTAACAACTGTGGCGGTATAACCGCTAAGCCCATTCCGATCCATTGAACCAAATATATATTTAATTTAAAGGGGTGAAACGATACCTAAACGTCGTGTTTGTTTTATTTGAAACATTACTTTTTCTTTTAGACTTTAGTTCCTATTATCGGCTAATATGTATCTGTAGACATAAAATAGTGAACTTACTTGGATTTGTTATCCAGATATCGGCCAGCACGCTCACGATGCACTCGGCGAGCGAGCACGACAGCCGCCTCGACGACTACCTCATCCCGCCGCCGCCGCGCCCGCTCAACGGCTGCCCGCAGTTCACCACGTTCGGACACCCTAAACACGATCAGAACAGGTAAGTCACTGCTGACAGATTATACATCTTTTGCGAGTGGTATTACAATTTATTAGTTAGTTCCTAATCTAGTTCAGATACACTAAGGTGTGGCGATCAACAGATGTTGTGAACTCGAAACGCAGCGCGGTTTTAGTGATGTTAACTCTGTCGTAAGAATAATGATTTTTATTATCAGGGCGTTTTCAAAAAATTGTGCACCCAATTAGTGAAAGTTGTTAAGAAAAGTTAAATCACTGTCAGTTTCGTGACGACAATTAAGCATTAAATATCGATAAAAGCTTGGTTTTGATGTTTATTTTTATAAACTTCAATCGATATTTCAACATAATAGAAAGCAAAAAGTCGATCTTTATAAAGATTTAATGCTTAATTGTCGTCACGAAACTGACAGTGATTTAACTTTTTTTACATCTTTCGCTAATTGGGTGTACCAAATTTTGAAAACTCCCATCAGTGTCACGAGATCACTTAGCAGTAGTGATTAACAGTTTTATAGTGCACTAAATGCACACTTGAGGGGTGTACACATCTGAACTTAAATATAATTTGGAGCACACAAATAAATAAAACAAACTTTGTTGTTATTAGTAGTTTTGATGTGTTTCTCATGGGTTATGGGATATCTCACAAATTAGCGTGAACATTGCAGTGGCAACTTACCTCGTTCCAGAGGCCACATGGCGACCATAGTGGAGCGCGAGACATCAGGCTCCCGCGACCGCCTGGACTGCGACGCGGACGCCGGCAGCACGCACCTGCGTATGAACTTCAGCTCGCGCCAGCGCGCGGCGCCCGCCGGCCGCTGCGACGACCGCGACGGCGCGCACATGTACATGAACATATCCGCGACGCATACGTAGTACATAACGCACACACAGCGTCAAATAGTAGCAATTAACGTTACCAAATACTTATATCGGTACGTATTTTTTTTGCATACCTGCCACTGACTGCTGCTAACTTTATGATGCTGACTGTATAGCATTATGCACATAACGGCAGCAATTTATATGGGGTCGCTGTTTGTTCTTAAAAAAATGTTTTATGCAATGTATGGGCCCACAATCACTTGATATCTTGCAGAAGCGATGACTTCAAATACTATTAAGTACGTGTAACGGTTACCGAGTAGAAACCCAAAAACAAATTAAAAAAGGTTCTGTCTATTTACTTAATAAAATAGCAAGGCAAACCCATTTTTGTTTCAAATATCATAATATTCATAACAATACAGTAGTTTATAAATAGCATTACAAGCTTTTAAACGAAACTATACATATATCAGCAATTTGTTTACGTAAAACGTTCCTTCTATAAACATTGCATTTATAAACATCCTCATTAGCAAATAAGGTAATGAGTAACATTCCAAATTAGAGTTGTGCCGTACTCGAAAACGTTTACTGGGAAATATAAAAAAAAAAACATAAAAATGGGGGCGCTCTCAAGAACGTCACAACTCTATTCCAAGTATTTGCAAGTATTTGGGCAATTAATCAGGGAAGTAATTTCATAACAATTAGTAATTTATAGTATTAGCGGAACTCCCTTACTAATAAAAGGAATTGACAAGAGACTTCTCCTAATATTACAAATTCTAACTTGTTATGTAATGTGCCCGGAATGCATCTTTGTATTGCCATTAACAGACAATAATATATGGCAGATATCATTAAAAATCATCACAGATGCCATGCCTTTATGATAATGATTGTATATGTCTACAACTACACTACGGTTTACTTCTGTATAAAATCAATAGGAATACATACCAGAACTTTAAAATAAATGTTGCTAATGTTATGAGTATCGGTTAAATTTAAATATCACATTTTCTAACGATTTATTAAGACTGAAGAGATAACGTAATTTAATGTAAATATTGTGTAAATAAAATGTGCCGTTTGGATTAGATTAAAGTTTTCTATTTATTTTTCCAATGTAATGTAGTCGTATTTAATATTCAATAATCTAAAGTTCGAGTACGTTCGTACAAATTACATATGTAGCATCAACAGAATCATTATTATGGTAAGTTATATGTATTACCAATGTTTATAGTTATAATTACTTACGATGATCTATTGTTGCTACAAAAGCTTAATAAAAGGGAATCTCAATAGAAACGAAGTTTTTTATACGTAATTTTGTATTAATGTGACTCCGATCGCATTTATTTTTATATGTATAATCTTTGAAATATAAAGTAAAAAATAACTTATAATGGTATTTTAATATGTCTACTCCCAAGTACCAACCCAAGACTAACAATCATGTATATTTTAAGTACAAAATTCATCAAGAGCAAGAAACTAAACTTGTCAAAGCATAATATGTCATTGCCTACTTAAGTACATTAGTCACAGTGAATATTAAGAGAAAAAAATAAATAGCTGTTAAATAAATTAATATAATATAAAATACAATACTCTTCGTTACAATTTCATTGGTTTAACTATTGGTAAGTAATTAAGTAAATGCACATAATGTAATTACTTTTATCCAACAATCACACTTTAAAAAGTTGATTTTACATTACCACTCAATATCATGTAAATATCACATTGGTTCATTTAACTTAAAATAACCACCTTATATAAAATTATCAAGTGGTTCGTTAATAGCAATGCTCCCAAACGTTTAACGTTATAAAATAACATTATACTAAATAAAACGCAACAGCTAAATATTTGCTGGTTTTCGGTTGACTTACATCATAACATAATTTAAAATTATTACTAATACAAGGTGATTTTGGGGGTTGTGCAGCGAGAGACAAGGCATGACACAGAATACATAATTGCTTACAATTTGGTCACGCTACTCAATGTGACGCCTTGTCGCTTCCCATACTGCCATAAAAAGTGACCATGATTTTGTTAGTTTAATATTATTTAAAATGAAACAATAAGAAAGGATAATTAACGTTGTTTTGATATGATACTACCATAAGATAATAATGACCAGTTACTGAGTTCTAGAAAAAGAAAACAGGTTCTAGATCACAACCCTGAAATCACCGTCTATAAATACCAAAATAATAATTGTTCTACGTATAAACTATATAAATAAGGACATTAATTAATTTGCGCAGAATTCACATGAATAAAATAGTATACGGTGGATTTCTTATGTATGTCTTCACAAAAAAATGTAAACGCATTTGTCCTTTGTAAGTTCGTAGAAAAAAATGTTTGAAAAATTGTATTCATAAATTCGGTCATTTCTTATTGATCGATTATTAGGCATAATAATACTATAGACATAGTCGAGCAACACCTGTAACTTATTTGAACAATGGAATACGTCAAAACAAAGAGGCAGAAATAGGTTTCGATGGGTTGATATTGTACGTCAATAATACTTAAGTTTTTAATTTAAAATATTTTTTAAACAGTTAACGAATGTTACAAAAAGCCAAACTTAATTACCAAGAAATTTAAATATTAAAATATTTTTTTAAAAGCAATATTTAATTTACAAACATGTTAATAACAAAGCAACTTTGCGCATATACAAATATTTAACAACGTGGTATACAGCTCACTGAAAACTCTAACAGCAAAGAATCTTTAAGACTGAGTTCTTGTAAAATTGCAGCTTAACCCCTTGACCACCATAGTCATAAATAAATATTTCGGGACAATCTTACACATGTCGACCTAGTCCTACAATAAGCTCAGTAAGGCGTGTGTTGTAAGTACTAGACCACGATATATATAATAGATAGATACATTGAAATACAATACCCATGACTCAGGAACAAATCTGTGCTCATCACACAAATAATTGCACCAACTGGGATTCGAACGTAGGCCCATCGGCTTCATAGGCAGAGTCACTATGCACTAGGCCAGACTGGTCGTCAAATCATGATAACGAATGACGGCAAATGGAATGGCTCACACCCCACGGTCATCCTTGCATGACAAATATATTTAAATCCTTATATAAAGCTTTTTTTTTAGATCAACTGCCTTAGGCGCGACTCGAACTCGCGATTCCGTAATACTTGTCCGTCACTCTATCAACTGAGCTACCAGAGACATGGTTGCGAATTATCCCTCATATCCGTTCTGTGGTTCCGTTAGCAGACGTTTCTGCTTCATCCTCTGCCACTGATGTGACGTGTAACAGAATCAACAGACTCCTATGTATTGCAAAGTCGCCATTGTGATGTTGACAATAAGATTGAATAATTTACACGTCACATGACCACGTCAGTTGAAGAGGGTTAATACAAAACTAAATATATTATAAACTACCTATTCGTGGTGTACAAAGCACGTTAATTCATTCATAGTGTGGCGGTCAAAAGAATTAATCAGTCAAAGTAATTTTTCTTCATTAATTCTTTGCTGTTAAAGTCAACTCCGATATCTAAAACGTCATCTAAACAAACCTAGCTTCATTACGTACATCATAAGTAAATCACCACAACCTTGTTCTGTTGACTATAACCCATTAACATGGTTTTCTTTGGCTACCTGGCCATTGGCCACGGGAGAGTGGACTGGAGGTGTGGCTAGTATGGCCTGATACATACCCCATATGGCCAGTGGCCGCATGTAGGCGATGGAGCGATGGTTCCCGTTCTCGTACAGAGCTTCTGGAGTCTCGAACGAGAGCCCCATTTGGGAGAGCGTGTTGTAGAGACCGCCGGCGGTTTTGAACGCCTCTTCTTGCATACCTGATAGATACAATACATTTATTTGTCGATTGATAGGTTTTATTTCAGATACTAAAATGAATTTCGGTTACTACAATTTGTCCATCCGATCTGTCATTTCAAACATTTGTCGTACATCGTCGTCGCCATCTGGTATATGGGAGCGGCCAAGGTGGTCAAGTGCATGTTCCGATATTTTTGTATATCTTGGCTGCTCCGATATATTTGATGGCAACTGTAAAGTAACATCAATAATACAAGATACGCGATTATTATTTCTAAAATCCAAAAACGCAAACACTGTGTTATTTCATTTAAAATCAGGCCTGCCTAATATTTTAACTGTTAATTTTAAGCGGGTTACCAGGTAAACATATAAGTTAGGTTGCGATGCGGGCGAGCGTAAATAGAAATTAACATACCTTTAGGGCCTGATTACACATTGATTAGTGTTTAGTGCGACTTCATACATTTGTTACTAAACACAAGTGGCAAATCTATGAACTCGCACTAAACACTAATCAATGTGTAAGCGGGGCCCCTAGAAAAATCATAATGTTTATTCAGGACACATAAAACAAGCAATGAACTACTTTTACTTCGCGGAATAATGTTAATAAAACTATGTTCATTCAAGACTCAGTTGTGTTAGATGTTACATTATCTTTGTGCTGTAGAAACGCTACGTTACCTTCGTAGATCATGGTGGCAGCCAGGCCGGTCACCACGCCGACCCACACCTCGCCGCTCTGCAGCGCGGTGGCGTCGGCGCGGCCGCGGTCCAGCGCGAACCCGTTCACGGCGCCCATCTTGCCTCCCATGAATCTTAGCACGTTGTTCTCGTAGATGGACGCTAGCGCTTTACGAACGTGCGCCTCGGGGAACACTTTTTCTGTTGAGCCTGAAGCGCGCAGGAACCTTAAATATAGGAAAAATTTAATTATCGATTTATACATTGATATTGATGTCATATAATTAAGAAGAATCACGAAGCTCAGCAGTCCTGCTAGCTTAACATGGTCGGGTTTTTATCATCTATCACAACATCTGTCACGCTACAATAATGATGTGCGTGAAAGCGACGGATAGCACTATAGCCGATAAGCGATAGCGACCATGCTATCCATTCTGAGGCCGGATGTCTTGGATGACAAATTGCTATTGACACTTTAAAAATATAAATATTTGCCTTGATGAGAATAAAAATTGTTGGATAGACAACACTTCATTGCATTAAATGATTAAGGTAGGTACAGGTATTTAGATGCTACAAACGTTTACATTAAAAAACACTCATACTATAGGAATTCGCTGGTCATATTTACCATTGTCCTGCCAATTGATCAGACATGACGACCCGCTCGTTGGCCGGCTTCGTGTCGAACCGGTAGTAGGAGCCGTTCCACAGCTTGTCCTCGTACGCAGCTTTCCCTCGTTCTAGAAGGCTCGAGAACTCCGCCGCGTCATCTTCTAATGAGAGCGTTCGTGCCATGCTAAGCACGGCGGCCACGGACGCCAGCCACAGTCCGCCACAGTACGCGCTGCACGACCAATATAGATTAGATTAGAACATAATAAGGATACAACATATTAAAAGATGCATACAATTTTTAGAGATTGATACTCTGCTTTGGAACCAGTGTACGACTTCGTGACAGTAGCAGTCGAGACCGCTGGACCTTAAGCTGTGGACCCTAGAGAATTCATTGGGCAAGTAGGTCGGCGGATCGTACCTGGTGCAATAGATCTCGTTGGCAATAGGTACGATTAACTAATAAATAAACATTTTAAAGTTATGACAAAGCCGTTTGCGGTTTCCATCGTTAGTTTGTGTGAGACGAGGCCTGTTGCTGATTTAAATGTTGCCATCTGACGAAGCCTGCGCGGTGGATAGCTGTTTGTATAATGATTTAATGAAATATGTTGGCAATAAATATAATTATTATAAATTTAATTTCAGTAGCTGATGTGTAGAGTTCAACTTGTAAACATAAAGTTTGATCAGTCAGCAAACTATAAACATTTGCCAAATCGGTTTTACATGGCGACCACGCAGGCCGGGTGCAAGTTCGTTACATACTTCCTCGCGTCTCACATTAAACACTGAAAAATTTCTACGTACCTAGGTCCAGTCATAACCCAAGCGTCATATGTCTGGTCAGGGAACCCGCCGTTTTCAATGAGTCCGTCGCCGTCCGCGTCCCACGCGTGGGCCGCCCTCCGCACCAACGCCGCGCAGGCCGGGTACATGTCCGTCACGTACTGCCGCGCGTCCCACACCGCTACTCCCAGCTCTGGGGCCTCGTCCTGCTCCTCCGGCTCGTCGGGCTCCTCCACGGTCCTGGACATACAATTACTGTCTCCAACTAGCCTTGGTACCGTATGGTAGCAGATGGCCAGTGTTATGGATTGACGTGAAATTTATAGCTTTGTTGTAAGGTTAAAATTTGACAAAAAAATAAATTAAAAGCAGTTTAAATTATATAGAAATGAAATAAGTTGCGATATAATATAATTAGTAAGCGATACAAATTTGTATTAAAATAATAATAAAGTGTTGGTAAGCCGTATAAGCTAAGTGAGATGGACATAATTCATAAAGGAAACGAAAAGAACACGGTTATTCTTTCATATTTTTAAATATTAAATTAACAAAATTAGTAAGTAATTCTTTGCAAATAATAGGCAGTAGGTACCTATTACATTAACTTTATTTAGCAAATGATATTAAAAGATGCAATTCGTACTTCGTCGATTTTATATGGTTCTTATATCTATAGAGACTATTCAATGGAAACTGGCATAACATCACCTGATAAAAACTGAAGCTAAACCAGCTACTAGAAAAGCCATTAGCATATTTTCCTCTTACATTCTGCGGCCATCAAGAGCAGCACACCGCTTAATTGCATGTTATTTTCCCACCTTGAAGAGGTCAAAGGCCATAATTTTCTACTTTCGATAGCTCGAGCTACCGGTCACCGACAACATAAGTTCAGTTAAAAACAAGCAAAACAACGAAGTTCGAATCACATCCGGTCTGTCCCGCGAGCCATTCCACTTAGCACCGGCCACCCGCCCCACACCTGTACAGCAGGTCGAGCACGTGGCGCGGGCGCGCGGGCGCAGGCGCGGGCGCGGGAGCGGGCGCGGGCGCGGCGCCGGCCTGCCCCGTGGCGCGCGCGTACAGGTCGTCCTCCGTGCCCGCGCGCACGTCGTCGATGTACGCCATGCCGCTGTACCTGCCCCGGGCGAGCTTGTCATATCGGGCACATCGCGAGACTATTTGTAACGGATGGTAGTGGGAGCATTCCATGAAAACGGTTATTCATCTAGTTTTTTTAACCAAATTCTTTATTTATCCGACGACTACGTGTAGGACAAAGTATTAGCGTATTTTTAATGCGTCGAATCTCGTATAATATAAGTAAATTAAACAGTTCATGAAGAAAACGAGCAGCTTTAGATGATATCAATATTAGACTCTAAGAAGGCAAGCCAAAGAAGAACCAGGCTCGGTAACTCGAAAAAATGAATCCAAATGTCCCTTACGGATTGATGGAATGCTCCATTAGCTAAAATCGTCCTGATTTTTGGAATCAGAAAGAGGCTTCCGTTAATATTCAATTTGGTTCACTATTTTCTGGCAGAAACTTTTTTGACATATATTTGGTTCGCATAATAATACGTAGCAGAAGTATCATTTGGCAGAAACACCTTACGCATACATTTGTTTTAGCATAAATCATTTCGCAGAATTTTATAATCCCGAATCTTATGTTGGCATAATGTTGATGGTCATAACAGTTTCCTTAACGAATAGTCATTTCCTCGATAATTTTTTTGCATAATATTTAGGTGGCATAAAATTGATTAGCAGAATAACATTTGATGTCAAGGTGTCAAGTATTTATAATGGGTCTATGTATATCAGGTTGTCTACATTTTTGCTAGGGTTGCAGTTCAAACCTAACTTAACCAAGTTGTTTTAAAAGCAGTTAGTCTTTGTTAGGGGACGCAGTTCAAACCTAACCTAACCTACTTTTCTAACAGCCGTTCGTTTTGTAAAAGGCCGCAGTTCTAACCTAACCTAACTTAATTTTCTAACAGCCGTTCGTTTTTGTAAGAGGCCGTAGTTCTAACCTAACCTACCTACTTTTCTAACAGCCGTTCGTTATTGTAAGAGGTCGCAGTTCTAACCTAACCTACTTTTCTGCAAGCAGAAAAAACATTATGCCATGATAAAAGTATGCTGCAGGACTATTATGCTACATAAAATGATGCTCAAAAAAAATCTGCGAAAGTAATTTTCTGCAAAATGAATTATATGCCAAGTAATAAGAATGCCAAATATAGTTTATGCATAACTACCATTCGATTAAATGTGTTTCTACGAAACATGTCCTGCGAAGTGTATTTCTGACCAATATTTTTCTGCCAGATGAGGGTAACCCATTCAATTTACATGAGGGCAATTTTTGAGCGTCTAGTACTCGACTCATGTCATTTTAAACTCGAAAATTTAAATTTTAGAAACATGAATAACAGAAAATAATAATCGTGAATACCGAAATTATACATTTCGTGCAAAATAGTGATGGAACTTTGGGATGCGATTACTTTTATCCTCAAAAGTTTTTGAATTCAAGTGCTCTACTCTCAAAAATCTTGGTCGTAACATGCGCACTTAGATAGTGTCCACCGCGGGTTGATAGACAATGACTGTACTTGAGACATTAGTTGGTACTGTATTTGTTGGCTAGCCAGATTATAGTAATCATTACTTGGTACTGAAAACGCATTATATAGCAAGCCAATAATGGCAATGAAAGGAAACACTGAAACTTTTGTTATAATCTGTTTTTATTCTAATTATAAAATGGCTGTTCGATGTAATTTGACTTTATTTACGCAATAATGGGACGTACAAAAATAGATACTAACCAAATATCTAATTAAATGTCCTACAAAATCCAACTATTTTAGTCCAAAACAGGATAATATGGTTACAAATTGTGTGAACGACCGAATTTAAATGTAGCCCACGTATTTTGTCCAACTTACCTCTCGGTGTTGAAGGGTGCACTGTAGGCTCGCAGCAGGCGGTGGTCGCGGGCCACTTGCAGAACGAACTTGAGGTTCAGGTCTCGCCACTCGCTCACGTCGTGGATGTTGTAGGCGTTGATGTTCGAGAACGGCACGCCTTCTGTAGGTCATACGTCATTGTTACAGACTGCGCACGGGTATACAACTGATCACAACGAACTAGTAATACTATAGAAACCTGACTCGAGCTCAAAAATGACCCCACGGCTCGTGTGCCGCGAACGATCGACTGAGCCGCGGCGAAGATTGACAGCTTTAGTAGTACAGAAGCTTTCTATGACATAAGATG
The DNA here is from genome assembly GCA_022674325.2 of Grapholita molesta. Classification (NCBI taxonomy): domain Eukaryota; kingdom Metazoa; phylum Arthropoda; class Insecta; order Lepidoptera; family Tortricidae; genus Grapholita; species Grapholita molesta. Next base: position 18,429,694 of record CP053121.2, on the reverse strand, counting down.
TCAGGTAATATAAAATTGTTAAATAAAAAACCATATAAAATGCCTTCTTTTGCGGTAAAATGGTACCTAAACCACTCCACAAAAATACAAGAAAATCAATGGGATCCATTGGCTTGTGTAAGTTTTACCCTGAGATTGATAAACAATTATTTAAAATAACATATTGATGATAGACTAATACGCTGAACCAAATGTCGTAACTCTATACTAGTTTTATAATGACTTAGGCTTTTATGATTCTGAGTGACAGAATGCGGATAATGGTATGCAACATTTCTAGTAGTAAGTAAACTATTAATTTTATCTTCAAGTAACGAGCAATTCCTATTATTTACTTTTATTTAAAAAAGCAAATACCTACACTAAAAAAAAAAAAAAACTTTTTGTCAGAATCATTCTAGTTTCCCTTAGGCCGCGGAAAGAATTTATTAAAAATTATATTTTTCACGGAATTAAATTTCCTGCCCAAATGGACAATTTTCGAAATGTCGTTAGACATTCGCGATGCCTTAAGGTCGAAAATTGTATTTCAGTAATAGGATTGAAATACTTATTATATGTCATTGCATATTACAAATAACTTCTTTGTTAAAAGTTATCATTTTCTTTTCTAATTCTGAAAGCGTGTTAGCTTCTTTGTGAGTTATTTACGACTCTGTCTACTGCGAACGTCGATGATCGAAATTTCGTTATTTGCGTCACTATCATTTGAATATTGCAAGAACGAAAAAGATGAATATAGACTCGGTAGTCGTCTATTGTTAGCAAAGTGCCTTGACGTCCCAAATTTCAGAATTCCACGTCGATGTTGCTAATCTGTTGCCTAGTAAACAAAACAATGCGTGTGATATATCAAAGTAACGTCTTATTTTAGCTTGCTCTTATGGTGACAGTTTGCTATACGATATTGAACCTTAGGTGGGCTGGAAATTAAACTCCTTGACTGTATTTACACTATTACGATTATTCCAAAATACATATTATTATGTACTACACATACTATTACGTTTCTACTTTTCAGTATAACGATAAACGGGACTTAGTCGCGCAAAAACTTACGAAAATTCAGTTCCGATATTCCAGAGCGACATTATCCCGTGGTGACTACTGAAGAAAAACTGACGCAATGTCGTAACGTAAAATCGTGGGCGTGTTCTCATTACTAAACCTTTTTATAAAGTATGGACAAACGTAATCTTAATAGCAAAATCATGTCAGAATAATACTTATATAAATTGGTTCCATCTCGGTTAGTATCATCCCTGTAAGTTTGACAACGCCATAATATTGTAACGCCGCGCATGAGGTTTGACGTTTAAAACTTTTATTAACCAATCACAACTTTTTTTTAATAGCGCGAAATTGTCTATTGGATAAACTCCAAGCTGCTCTGACATATTCATGAAGAGGGGATAACTGTCACTGTCAGCACGCTTGGGGTCACTTTTGGAAGGCATTTTTGTATGGAGAGCTGTGTCTATATATATTCAGTCACCGACTGATCATAACCAAAGGGCTCAGTAAGCAGTAACTTTTCTTTCATTGTGATGATTTATTATAATAAGTGTTATATTTTAAATATTGGCTGTTTTTAAATTAGATTCTTGCCTTTTCCTAAAATTGCGAGCGTACAACAATGATGCGGCATATTTACAAGTCGCTTTAATTCTTTGCGTGCTTAATATTAGTAAATAAATGTGTCATTATCTAAAAGGGACCTTATTGTCGATAGCACTTACGTCGAATCGCGTTGCGTTTGTATTGTATCGTCTTGAACAACGACATAAGCGCTATCGACAATAAGGTCCCTTTCATAGATAATGTCATAAATAGTGTATTAAATGCGATAGATTTACCTAACCATAATAATGTTGTGTTGACCATCTGTGATGCCATATAAATCTAATAAAAATAATCGGGTGGAATAAACGGTCTGATATCTAAATAGTACATTACTACAGAGGCTGGGAAGTAAGGGGTTGCCGGCCGAGTAGACGGCCGAACGCAGTCGCAACGCCGGATTATTACGAGGACGACAACCCCTTTTCATGCCGAGTTATGTTATATCTAGTGCTTTTCTCAAACATGCAATACAATAATTAAAAATAACTACAAGAAATAAAAGATTAATTTTCAGAGAAAAACTAAAGTAAACATGCCAAATGAAATCAGCAAAATGAACGAAAATTATATTGTTGTTTTTAATAAGGTAGGTCAGGCATATAAGGCCCTTCCAGTTACAAGGCCCAGAAGCCAAAAATCACATTTCCAATAGTATAATTCGTTCGACACTTCTCGTACACAAAGAAGCAGTCGATAAAACGAGCTGGCAGCAGCGGTTGGATTCGTACGTGCCGCCATCCTGTCAGTACCTTCCAAACAGTCTTTGGCTGAGGATGCGGCTGCGCTTGATGTAAATTTTACTAAAAGAAAATTGCGTTTTCTCGAGGTTTTTGATTATGCACTGTGTTATTTTTTAATTTGGATCTAAACAGAGGTTAACCTGGCTGTATGTAGAAAGGTAAGTTTTTAGTTTCTTGTCTATTTTTATGTTTAATAATCGTCATTATTCTAGAACCTTTACTTTAGCTAATAAGGCCCACTATTAGAGTAGGTAATAAGGCCCGGGCCTTATTAAACGTATGAGACGTAATGGTATAAATAAATAAAAACAGCACTAAATAGCTAATTTTGACAATTTAACTAAATAAATTTTAATGTATTTAGACTTTTTCTTTCCAGACAAAATGTCGTCACCGACAGCACCTGTCAGCACCAATCTTCGTCAAAAACACAAGAACAAGATTATTAGCTTCTATATAAAGCCTTTAGTTCAAAAAGGCCCACAAAATTATGGTTGATTGATAAATTATGATTCTTTTTTATTTTTGTTAAATATTAATGTTACCAGTGCTGTAACAAATGAAGGTTTAAATTTATGTTAATTCTTACTATTTTAAAGGAAAATCGTTGATTTCTTATATGTTTAGTATAATAAGGCCCAAAGGCAAATTATAAATGTCTTCATGTTATGAAGGTACCCAATATTGTTTCATGTGTAAGTGTGACGTTAAAAAGTTTAAAAACATGTTATTTACGTTAATATGATCAATTCTTTGGCGGGCTTTATTACCTACATAGTTTTTAATAAGGCCCAAAACAGTAGTTTAAAAAACCTTTCAGTAACCTCAAATACACTAATATTTTCACTGTTATTTTGATTTATGAAGAAATTTAAATAAACGAGTCGTCTATATCGAATGAGTTTTACTTGTTATCCTGATTATATCGACAGATATTTCGTTTTAAATAATGGTGGGCCTTATATACCTAATCTACCTTAGGCGTAGGGGCAGAATGTCATAAAATCACAAATATTTTTATAATGTTCAATCTCCAAGATGCTGTATCACAAATCTACGTAAAATGTCATTTAAAAAACAGAACCTTACCGGCCTTAGGGTGGCAATGTCAACCTTAACGACCTCTCGTGCCTCTCTTCCAGCCAAACCTGCAACCACATACTTTGAAGCCTATTTATAAGGAACAGAATGTCAACATTGTAGTGCATGTTTGAGAAAATATTATCACTTTATAAATGGTATCAAAAAAGTCTATTGAAGTAGTAGTACAAAATACTACTATTTTAATATTAATTTTGGTGCTAAGGTAACTGTGTAGTCAAAGTCAAATATATCGACACGACCAAAATGCCATAATATTTATGCATGTACCTTAATATTAAGACAATAAGGTGCGTGTATACATTTTAGCTAGTTGACCGTAACGATATATTTGAGCTCGACTACACAAGTGTAGGTACGTAGTAGGCATACCTGGGTCTCCCAAATCGTGTGGTATGGAATCCTTTATCTTGAACTTTACGGTTTTGCCGTCGTAAAGTGAAGTCCTGCACTTTTCCGTCTCAAGTGCTATGGTGTCGCGAAACATGTATTGTAATACTACCTGTGAATATACGAAATTATTAATACATGCAAATAAATACGGTTAGGGGTGAAATAACGCGATCGCTAAGGTATAGAACAAATCTTATTTTTGGTGACAAAAATTAATATTAAATTTCTGACAATATCATTGTTATTTACTCTTTATTCATTTTAAATCTTAGGTTAGGTTTTATAACATTTTTATAAAAGTAAAATATAAACATAAATCTAATACGTATCAAAACAATAAAAACATTATAAAAACTTAACCTACAGTGCCGCTAAGGGCCCAGGCTGCCGGTGGTTAGGGCTGCAGAGAGAGGAACCGTCGGACTATGCGCGCCGTGTCCAGGATTACCGCCTTCTGAATCTGACCCTTGATCCAACCACAACCACGTAGCGAGAGTCTCTCAAGATGTTGGTCGAGACTCTTCGCTATGAGACCGTTCGCGGAAACAACTATCGGTACAATGATCGCCGAATCAACTTCCCACATGGCGGTTACCTCGTGAGCCAAGTCTAAGTACTTGCTGGACTTGTCCTTCTCGGCCTTCACGAGGTTCTCGTCACATGGGACGGTGATATCGATGAGCATTGCCCGGCGCTGCGATCGATCTATCACCACGATATCAGGCTTATTGGCTACAATAGTCCTGTCCGTGATAACAGATCGATCCCAATAGAGCGTGGCACGACCATTTTCGAGAACTGGCGCAGGTGTGTACTTGTAGTACGGCACTTCGCGGTCCGCAAGTCCATACATAAGAGCAAGCTGCTGGTGTATAATCCTGGCTACAAGGTTATGTCTGTGCAAGTACTCGCCGTTAGCAAGATGAGAACAACCGGAAATTATATGCCTGAGTGACTCTCCGGGACGGCGGCATGCCCGACAAATGTCGACCGTACCGTCTTTCAGGATATACTTCCGGTAGTTATTCGTCATGATAACTTCGTCCGCAATTGCACAGGCAAAACCCTCGGTTTCTCCGAAGAGGTCCCCGAATCGTAGCCAGTTCACCGACGCGGGCAGGTCTACGTCTGGTCCCGTTAGGGCCCTGTAGAACCGCCCGTGTAGCTCCTTACTCTTCCATACGGCCTTGCGGTCCTCGGTGCTTAGTACCACTGGTTTGCACCAGTTCTCGTTTGCCAAGGCGAGCGGTGTGAGGTTCCTGTCTACTGCCACCACATCACGATGCATCCCACACTCGTGGTTCAGGAAATAATTCCTGAGATTGCACACCTCACGGTTATGGAGACTTTTGGCATTTAAAAGCCGCGGCCTCCACACTTCCGTGGGATATACAATCTCATAACCGACGAACGTGGGTGTTGTTGTTATTATTAAGTTTCTGACATTTATCATTTCGTCACGTCATTACATATAGGTATATTCGGCAAGTAGGCTTTAAGATAAAGTGAAAGTAAAGGTAAATCTTTATATATTCTCAGAAGATATCTGAAGCATATAGGTATGTATGTCTTACTTGTAAATTAGGCCAAAGCTGCGCTATTGCGAATGACGCATAAAAATGTACGTCATACGTGTTATACATTCTATACTCATGTCCCTCTAAATAACCAAAAAGTCCGAAGTCGTGTCTGAAATAAAATACATGTGGATGTGTTATATAAGGCCTTAAAAAAACTAGTGAAGGTAAGAGATTTCACAGTACTGTACGAAATCATTATCTCTGTCAGTAAAATATGAACCTTATTCTAAGGGTACAAAGTTTAATCTCACCTAGGGTCGCCTTCGGGGAATTCCTCTGGAACGTCGAACCAAATGGTCCCGCCGTCGGCGATATAGTAAAGCTCATTCATTAAGGCACCTTTTAACCAGTCTGGTATGTTACTGAAATCACACAACAAAGAGTAAATCACTACAATAAACAGGCGCAGCGTGGGCAGACCCCCCACAAGGTGGAGCGAAAACATGGTAAAGATCGGAATCTAGTGGATACAGGTGGCGCAAAACCGATAATCGTGGGTCGTCCTTCGGCTAATATGATGATGTTGATGATCATCAGATGATGATGAATATAAACCGTTGTTCTGTTAGTGGATTTGTAACGTGCAAGACAATTAATAGTGAAGCATAAAAAAAAACATTTCTATTGTAGTAATAAAGGTATGTTGATTTTACAAGTTGTGTGCCTGTAACTGGATAATGTACACACAAACAGAAAGGTGTAATATTGGATTTAAAAAATATACCATATTACTTTGTAATGGCGTAATCTTTCTTGCAAACCGGATAGTAAAGACTTAAGAAGAAGAAGTATTGCTTAGTAAATTTTGATTAGGACGTCGTCAGTGAGAGCTGCCTGTTTAAAATGATATCATATAATAATAATCAACGCATATGAAATAAAAGATTAGCACATCCGCTGAGTCAATTTCTTACATAGAAGTAGAACAAAGTGTGATACACGTATTTTTATCAGTATAGTTTGTTACGAACAATAGTTACTTAACAGAATAGTTAGTAAGAAATATCAAAAGTTCCTTGCTGGAACTTGGTGTCGGGTGACTAGAATAACATCACCCCATCTCTTCCCGCCGGTGTCGTAAGAGGCGGCAAAGAGAAAAAACAGACGGATTCGCAGCAGCGTCCGTCGAAACCCAATCTACAGCTACTGCGGTTGACAAACCGCCTGCCAAGCCTGGCGACTATGAAAACTATCCCAAGATGATATTTACAAGTCATATTTCGGGAAGGCCTATGTCAAGTAGTAGTATTTACGGCTGAAAGGATGATGATGAGAATAAATAGTTCCTTACCTGTTAGTGAGTATAGGATCCTGCCACTCTGCCAATTGCTTCTCCCAATTTTTATAATTCCTAAGAGCGTAAGCGGCGATGCTCGCGCCGGCTATGCCGTCGCTGCCAAAGTATTTTGTGTAGTAACTGTTGATTAAAAAATCGTTTTAACTCTATGGTTTTCAGTTTTCTTTTCTTTAAGCTTAGCTAAGAATATCAATACTTATTTATGGCTAATGTGTGACACAACAAATAAAGTAAGTAATGTGTTGAGATACGTATTGATTTTTCTCAAATGAGTAATCAATCTTCATGCTGGTATCTAAATGCGTAACAGGTAGCAAAATATGTTTGATATGTTTTTGAGTTTATTGAACAATAAAAACAATAGCTGTTTCTGAAGCCGAACTAGAACGGTAAGGCTTTCTCTACCAGTCTATCTTTAGGCGAACATCGTTGGTGGGGAACGGAAGCTGAGCAAATGGTAGTAAAATGTATGAATATTACCGTCTATGAATTTTCTTGTCTTTCTTATATTTAATAATAGGCATATCCCAGGCAAGGCAGAATTCGGTCGCCCCCGTCCCTCCTGGATCCAGGGGTATCACGCTCGATAGTCCTATGGAATCACCTGTTGAAAACATATGCTTGTTCATAAATATTATCTAATCTATCTTTGACAATGTCTAAACCAAATCACGTTCGCGTAATACAGGCACCTAAAGCCAACTATCGCGGTCAGACTGTCAAAATAACTAAATTTCAACATATTGCACTGTGTCATCTAAATAATACCCGTAAACAGAGGAATAACACATGGATCGCAACTTTTTATCAATCCAAGTGTTCTTTGATTGATTGGAAAATAATCTACTAATCCCGCGAAAGTCATCGTAATGAAATAAGATTCTGATCGAGCAACATGGTAAAACAACAACAGTAACATTTAAGTACCTATATGTGTTTTTTGTCAATGGATATAGTCAGTGGGGCTATATTTTAATATAGCCCCACTAGCCTAGCCTTTCAATTAACAATCTATAACCAATGTTGAAAATAAAAAACGCTTATCCTCTATTATTAATTATACTATGATAGAAACAGTGAACTGAAGAAATAGGGTCTTCTGCACCTCATTAACCAGTGTTATTACTAAGAACTCAAGCTAGGCAATAAACCAACTTACTTACACTTATAAATCTTTTTAGTCTTTTCTTTTTTTTCCTTCTTTTCTTCAAGTTTACCCTCAGACTTATCCGGGACTTTAGGCGGAGGCGGCGTAAGGCTAGGGTCCGGCCCCAACTTGCCATGCTTCTTAAGGCACTCCCATACGTATCTCGACGTCTTGACCGCGTTCCATAAACAGTAGCCCTCGTGTATAGTCTCCTTTTCGTCTTTTTTTTTCGCTATAGTGAACGTACAAGACGTGTCGCCTACTTTTTGCTCCAATGATACGCCACATGTGTACTCTTCCGAATATCTTTCCAATTCTAATTTCGCTGCAAATTAAACAAAAACACGTTGTGATTGGTCACTCGTTAGGCAAAAAATATATAAAATATATTCCGAATGTGTGACATACTAATGTCGATTATTTAGATTTCATAAACGCCGCAGATTTGCCGAATATGCTGATGTAGGTATAATTTATAATGAATTCGTATTTAAAAACGGTTTCATCGATAAAGTTGTTGAAAGTTGCAGCAGCAGAATAAGCACCCTAAAACGTCCCCGCCACTCTAAAAATAACGACGACCGGAATCCTGTCCCTAACCCCCCCGAGGACTGCCGCGTGTGAAACTGACCTAAATGTTTCTTCTTCTTATTCGCTCTTAGCGGTATTTCGGTCCAAGTTTGCGTGATGCTGACGTCTCTACGCTCGCTGCTCACATTGGTGGCGGTAAATACGAACACTGCACACGGTAGGCTGCTATCCTAAAATAATAAAATGAATTTTATATAGCGGCATGAAGTTCGTAGAGACAGATTGTCTGTTTTTCTTTTTTAATTTACACTCAACTTATCGACACCTAATCCTTTATCAAGATACGGTAAAATCTAAATGTTATTAATTAAAAAAAATCGCCATTCACTCTCATTAATCGTCGTAATGGAATCTTGAGTCTTATTTACGAGATTAGGTACTGAAATAATTAATGAAACGTTGGCAGAATCGAACGTTATTCTTCTAATCCTTAAAAAAACGAAATATAGGTTAAACTACAACTTAGGGCATAACGCGGTTTAATTTCGTGTCAGAATTAAATGTAAAATGTTGTAAAAGTTGCATAGGTAGCACAGGAAAGGATAATATTACATGTAAACAAAGTAGAAGTACTCGTAGTTTTTGGACAATCACAAGTGTTATCTTTTTACCTTCGATTGGTACTATTCGGCCGGACTTTTAGCGTTTTATTAGCTTTGATTAAAATTATCTTATCTTCCTAATAGTTCACTTGATATGTAGTAGTAATAATAAATCACTACTAACGGATCACCTACGTACTTATTTTAGAAATTAGTAACCTACAGGGATTGTCAACTGTCAGGCTTGCGGCCCGAAGGATCCACATATACCATGTTTAGTGTAGGTAACTATATCTAGGAATAAAGAGTGCTTTTTCAAGCAGACGTGGTGAAACTTCTTTAGCTGTTTCTTTTTATTGAAAAAAAAAAACAAAGTTTCTTTGGAAGGACAACGCAAAACCCGAACTCATTTAATGACAGGTTTAGGTACAGTCGACACTTTTGCATCTTACTACCTTGTAAATGAGGTGCATAAGTGTAAACATATCTTTGACGTCGACTGTATAATTTTAAATTTTTCTCGAATAAGCGTTAAAGTAGGTTAAATTTTGAATTGTAGGTACTTATACAATACAATGGTAACACTAATTACTTAGGTACCTAATTAGATTAACACCAATTACTTCAACAGAAGAAGCTTTGAGTACAAATATCCTTGAGCTAAGTTACTTAGGTACACAATACATTTTTTTATAACAGTTTTATTTATACTAATGTACCTACCTACCTAGAAAGGACGATAAACAAATTCGACCCGGAACCCGGTGACAAACGAGCTAGTTCTAATTCATCGTCACCATCATCATCAGCCTATCGCAGTCCACTGCTGGATATAGGCCTTCCCAATTTCACGCCATCGTATTCGATTTTAGTTCTAATTAAGTCGAAAAATTGATGCGAATTGGATTAAACGGAATCGCAATTAGTACGACTAGGTATAATGAATGTGCTGAAAATTATAACACCTAAAGTGTCAAATTTTAAAGCACGAGAATCCTCGTCTTACAACGTAAGCGTACTCAGCATAAATAGTGAACGCGCCAAAAGTGCCTAAGTACGATTTTAAATACTTTATAACAAGAGACATCTCTCTGCAAATTTAACAATTGAAATCTTTTTCAATATGAAAAAAAAAATAAACGGGATTGCCGATACTTTGGGTGCATGTTTTTATACACTAAGTAAATGGTGCCGACTGTACTAATCAGATATATTATAATCAACCTCATTATGAACCATTTAAGTTAAATATGATAAATGTCAAAAATTATAAAAATACAACTATATTTGTATTTGAATGAATCATTGAATCATTTGAATGAAGTTAATACAGTGCCTTACACAGATATTGCGAGAGGCCAAAGCAATTACAGTAATTAGTATATGGGGCACTTGAATTGAGTAAGATCACAGACCCAATTTAGATGATTGCAGCAATATGATAAAATAAAATATGTTGCAGTGATTGTTCCTTGATTATTTAACTTTAAAATCATCTATATTTAAATTTATGTGAGTGCAGTGTCATACAAAATTGAAAAATAGATTCATGGCTGCTCAAAAAAAGTAAAGAATCTATAAAATCTGCTTAAAAATTAACAGTAAAAAAAAGTTGGAATATTTTACAGCCACTTACTTTGTAGTTGTGAGGAATCACAGGAGAGACTTGTCGGCATGTTAGCTGAACCCCATACTTGCTAAGGTCATAGGTTGTCCATGCTCGTGGATACAGAGCTGTGTATTGACATTCTGCTCCATTTAAATTCCACTCCCATGATGATGGAGCTTTTTTTGGCTTGCTGTAAAAAAAAATCTATTATATATGTCACAACTAGGAAAACGCAGGAAAATTATCCTATTAATTACATAACATGTACTGAAAAACTTCTAACCCCAATGTCACATATTCAAAGTTTGAACAAACAAACAAAGAATGTGAATTTCAAACCCTAGCTTGAGACACTCAGTTATTTGTACATGATCTATCACTTCATATTTACCAATTATTTTTAGGAAAAGGAAACGAGATGTAATAGAGACCAATTTTCACTCTTGGTTGGGAGTCAAAATGGCTTTAGTGAAGATTAGTGTCTGGGCCAAATCTTGGAATTAAATTCCCTAGCAGACCCAAGGTGCTGTTGAGTGGTGGCAAAATGCCAAGACAAAAACTGGGAAGATAAAGATAAGTAACCTTCATAACATGACAGACAAGGCAACAGGTCAGGGTTTGATGACAGGTCTGGCCTAGTGACATGTGACCCTGCCTATGAAGCAGATGGTCCTGGGTTGAAATCCCAGTAAGGGCATTTGTTCCAGAGTAAAGGAACTTTCATACAATTTTGTCCTGTAGATTCCTATGTCTCATAATGAGTATGCAATTTAATTAAAGCTAGTGCATGCAGCCTGGGATTAGATTGCTGAAGTAGATCCCAAGGCTCTTTTGGAATGCAATTGTAAAAATACTGCTTGCCTGTGAAGCCTTGCAATACAAATTTAAAGTTATTTTAATAGCTGCGTGATTAAATATGTAGGAGATAAGATATATCAGTCTCATTACATCAAAACTTAATTACATTTTACTTACTTGTAAGTAGATAAAACCGATTGGAATATTGTTTCATTCTTAGCATTCCTTATATTTACAATAAATTGGCATTCAGGTACAGTGATATGGTCATAGATGCCGGGGTAAATCTGGAAGCGACAAAACTCCCCCTTGTATCCTCTCCCAATTGTACCACCACCAATACCTCCTATTGGGCAGCCTGATAAAATAAAAAGATACATTCAAAGATAAGAAACTCACACATCTAAATTTAAATTAAATGTTTTTATTCAATGTATAAGAAATTCCATGGATGCAAAATTTGGAAAATAGGTAACTCAATTTCTGTGACTAGTAGACAGAGTAGTTAAAATATATTTAATGATTTAATCATGAACTGTACTTTTTTTTATGATATAGGAGGCAAACAAGCAGATGGATTGCCTGATGGTAAGCAACTACCGCCGCCCATGGACACTCGCAGACCAGAAAAGTATTTCAAAAACTAAACAGTCCCAGAAATTCTTTATTAATTACTGAAACTATGTTAATATTTATATTGTAAAGAAAATATAAAGTTATAACTTAAAATATATAATAACAGGACTCACCATACATCCTTTGAGCAGATATCATGTGAATATAATCCATAATGGGTTTCTTCTTGCTAATTTTTTTACCAACATAGTATGATAAATATCTGTAACATAGTTAATAATAAACATTTAAAATGTTTTAATCTGAAATCAAGATCAATAAGACTAAGGTAATGGCACTAATGTCAGACACTTTAAGCTGACAGGCACTAATGATGGACACTTAGTTCTTATTTCAAAAATCATAAAGTTATAAATTGAATATGTCCCAACAAATGCACAACACTTAACTCCTTTGAAATAAGCACTAATGTTCATGATTGGTTCCATGTCCATTACTGGTGCCGTCACCTTATCTATCTTCACCACGAAGTGTAAAGTTCTAGAGAAAAATCATGGATGATTACATAAATAACAATTGTAAAGTAACAATAATAACATTTATTGTTTTATTATTTACTAACAGTTGATGTCTCATCTTGCTCTTAAACCTATAGATAATTTAACATTTACCATACAGGTAAAATTAAGTTGGATGGTTCCATACCTACTGTTACTGAAATAATTAAGCTTTTTAAAGCCACTATCACTTAATTTTAACAATTGAATATAATACAGATTTTACTTACCTAGTCGTTAGAGGCGCCATGTCTAACATTTGCTTAGCGCTAGGTACAATAACTTGTTTGCTTTGTAAAGGATATTCATGATTTAAAGCCAATTTCAAGCCGTACTTCGGCACTTGGTCCTTCTCTTGATCGCCGATTGTATCCATTTCCATTTTATAACTTATACTCTGATGATCCAGCTATTCCTTCTATTACTAGGATAAAAAGGGTTTACGCAGATTTTTTACAGGGAATGGGAATTCAGGAAGACGTGTCCCCCTTACTACTATTGCAGGAGTTACCAAAAAATCTGAGATTTTCGTCCGTCCGCTTCTGCTAACTAGGCCGACTTGCGGCTCGGCTGACAACACGCTGTCAGTGTCATTGACAAGAGTGATAATATGACAAGTGACAACCAAGTGACAACGAACAACAAGGAACAACACCATCACTACCATACTACCACAAACTACGATTTTACATCTGTGCGAGCTGTGCGTTGTACGAACCACGAAAGAGCAATTACCTCCTTATTGCTTTGTATAAATTGTTGGCAGTACTGGCAGTACCACTTTCTTTTCCGTTGTTCTTTTCCCGTATAAAAAATAAATATAGTAAGAGAAAATTTAAAACCTACTATACGGTTGGTAAAACTACACCTTATAAGTTCCTACCTGGTCTGGTGCCACGAACATCGAAGTTCGTATATTTCGAGCATCTTTCTCTTTTACTCCAATTAAAGCGTCATGAGAGTGATAGAGACAATGGACCGACATTTACGAATACCGTTTTTCGCGGTATAGAAATATCATATGTGACAGAGTCCAGATAAGTGCGATGACTAGCGAAGCGAGGAGCAGCCAAGGAAATTTTAGTATAACTGGAATAAGCCCTGTGAAAAATACCAATAAGTGAAACGTGCTTTATATGCATCACATTAAGGTTTACTTTTGCTCGCCGAATATGAAGAAAAAAAACGAGCCGAGTAGGACAGCTAGTACACAGACCTCTGTCCCTTTCTGAATGATGCTATTCCTAGAATAATATTAGATCTATGGCAACCCAAAGTCAACTTGATGCTAGGATAACCATGCTTGTACATGGACGAGGACAATTACACAACAGGACAACATTAATGTTGGTGTTGAGATAAAGTCCATTAAACATATTTATTAAAATTTGTAAAATGTGGTTTCATTGTCATTGTATATTATAGTAGAATTAGTCGGGAATATAGCAATTGGGGCAAAGTAATTCTAACAGAAGCGGGGTTATAGTGATTTAATTTCCTGCGTGTATTTTTTTGATATACCTAAATAAACATATGGAATATATAAGTGTGTAAAATGCGAATTTTCACCCGGTAAAGATTAATCAACATGTAAAGCTCAAATCGTGTGTGTCAATTACAGGAAATTACACACAAAAATGGTTATGAGGTTAATTTTATAAAATAAGAATCGTATATAACAAAATGGTGGTAGAAGGACAAAAATATTTATCAAGTATAATGAAAATCTGACCATTGAAAACTGAACGTAACATTTTATTGAAAATCTGAACATTGAAAACTGAACGTAACTTTTTTTTATCTTTTTATCTTTTGATGTAAAAGTATAGGTTGTATTTTAATCAACACGACAAAACATATCACTTTTATTTGAGTGCCCAGACAGTAGTCATAATTTACATATAGAAGAAACCTTTAATTCAATTTCCTTGTGGCTTTATGATCACAATCTAATAGCAAATAACGAAAAATCTAAAATAATACAGTTCAGACCCCGACAGAAACAACCTTTAAACCTGGATACCATAACACACAAATTAAATATTGAAGAAGTCACTGAATGCAGATTACTAGGCTTTATTCTAGACAGCCATCTAACGTGGAAGCCACAAATTGAAAAAATAAAAAATAAACTCTCCCGATTTATCTATGCACTCAGTATATTGAAAAGTAGCACTACACTCGAGTGTGCGCTGGCAGCGTACTACTCGCAGGCGGTCTCGTGGCTTCGCTACGGGCTACTGTTATGGGGCGAAAGCACTGATATTCATCAACTTTTTGTTATGCAAAAGAAATGCATAAGGATCCTAGCAAATATTCATCCACCACATAGCTGTAGACCCCACTTCAAAAACCTAAATCTACTAACCCTTACCTCCCTATACATACTAGAAATAGCCAAATTAGTCCGAAAAAACCTACACCTTTTTAAATTTTGCCAAAACCCCCGACGTCAACAATACTTAGAACTACCAAATCCTAAACTAGAAATATACAAAAAAGGACCATATTACAGAGCAATAAAAATTTATAATAAAATACCCACATATTTAAAATCTGTACAAACAGACTCTCTCTTTATAAACAGCCTAAAACATAAACTGATCGAAAAGTGTTATTACACAATAACAGAATTTATGGAGGATAAAACTTTATAAAAACTAGTAAACCTAAAACAGTTAAATGTGAAAACTACAGAATTTATTACCTAGATTTATATAATGTTGATTTGTATAATGTTTGTAATAATGTTAATGCTCAAATGTTTTTTACACTAACACCTATGTTGCTACACCCTATCAGGGTCCATGTACATATTTATGTATTTTGGGTTGCAAATAAAGATCTCTTATCTCTTATCTCTTAAAATATAAGCCTCTGCCATAGACTGCCACATGGAGAACACTTTAACATACTGCGGCCACCGACTACCAGCGACCCGGTCATCGGTCCGACTGGTTTGTTGATGTCCGACATTACCGATTTACGTATCTAAAAAATATGAAGAAGGCTGTCGGAGAGAAAAGAAGATTGGTGTTTACTCCACCGACACTCTTAAATTTGAACACATTAAGAGCTTATTTTTATTCTTTCACCATCTGGTTATTTATATTTAATTTTAGAAATCATCGTCATAATCTCTTTTACCATTTAATTTCTTGTAATTAGATACCACAGACGATTTTAATAAATTTTATAAGCATTCGAAGTTACAATTTTTGGGAAGCAAAATAACGCATGTAGTATGTCAAATAGATACAGGGCTGCCGGCGTGGTCTCTACACCGATCTAGTACATCAGAACACTATTGTATTTAATGGAATTTTCCTAACTTCTAAAATTAACGTGGTCACCCTATAGAAAGAGACAAAGGTCTGCGTGGTAGCTATCTCACTAGGCTCGCTTTTTTCGGGCCAGTACTCGATCTAGTTATAATAGTATATCTATGGGAGCAGCGGGTTAGGTTTACCACGAACAAACAACCAAAACCGACGTTTTAATATGAAACTATTCTAGAAAAGAATTGGTCGCTGATTGTTGGGTCGTCAATTGATGGGTTGAGTAATCCGGGATCGCGCAATGTTGTACAGGCCGAGAATGCGCGACCAATAATTCGTATCACCTGAATGGACCCTGATTTCTAGGTCTTCAATTCTCGGTCTGTACAACTACAAACGCGTTACGGGGCAGCAATCCGAAACCACGATTTTTACGCGGCAACAATGCTCGACCTATC
Organism: Grapholita molesta; assembly: GCA_022674325.2. NCBI lineage: Eukaryota > Metazoa > Arthropoda > Insecta > Lepidoptera > Tortricidae > Grapholita > Grapholita molesta. Next base: position 18,413,404 of record CP053121.2, on the reverse strand, counting down.
AATCCGAGTACAAAAAAGTGGTCGCTAATCTAATTGATGGATCGTTATTTGTTGGGTTGCGTATTACCCGGACTCATTTTTTTTTTACGTTTTGTCAAACACAATTTACATTTACACAATTTGTGTGTACATTTTGAGTCTCGATTGTCTTGCATATATTTCGATAACGAATCCATATCTTTTGTCCTATATTTGTGGAGTAATTTAATTGTTTTGGTTTGCACCTGATGCGGCCAAGATGTGATTTGACATTTTAATATTTTTATGCATTGAAGTTTGTTAGACTCCAGGAGTTACAATGGAAATTCCAGTGCAAATCGCTGTGCGTTTAAAGCCTCCGAGCTTAGTGGACTCTTCGCAATGCATATTCAGCAATCCAGTGACGCAAATTGTAATAACAGAGAGTGGACAAACTTTTCATGTCAACAGGGCATTGCCAGTAGACTGTACTCAAGCACACCTCTTTAATTCGTTTATGATACCACAAATAAATTGTTTCCTAGATGGATGTGATACTTCAGTAGTCGTCTTTGGTCAGCCTAAGACTGGAAAGACTTACACATTATTTGGGCCAGGTATGCTTTCTGTTTCTTTTCTTCTTAAATTATTTTGCTATCTACTGTATCGTTATCTTACTGTAGTAAACAAATAAACCAGTAACTTATCTTAATTGTAAACTTAACACCTTCGCTGTGGCAATTAGTTAACATTGCAGTTAACCATACTTTGTGAGGGGTCAATAGGCCCCATGCTGCAGCGAACATGTTAATGTTCAAGATAATGGTAGTGGTATGACTCAATCGTGGGGGGATCTTGCTTGATTCAAAATTTACCTAGAGTAGTTGTTGAAGTTGTACTGTACCAACTGTTCAGTGCTTTTGACCTCCGATTAAATAATGCAGACATTTTTAGGTCAGAAGAAATATGTCCATAGAATTGTTTTGCAATCTAGATTTATGCACTGTTATATTATATTATCTATATTTTTTGTTAATGTTTCAGGTTTCGAATGCATTCATAGTGAGTGTGATCAAGGCATTATACCCAGGTTTCTGACTGAGATATTTCATAAATTGAATCAAATGCCAGAGAGGGAGTACATCCTGCACATAACATGGATGCAAGTTGTAAACAACAACATATTTGATGTGCTAGGGGCTGGTTTAGTCAGGTGTTGTAATGTTGAGGAAGCATTTCAGTATCTGCAGTTAGGTTGGAGACAACGCTGCCAAGGGAACAACCATACTGTCTTTACTGTCAGTATGGAGCAAAAGTGGGTCGGCACTAATGGAGTCCTTAATCACAGGATGTCAACAGCCAGCTTTTGTGACCTAGCTGCATATCCAGAACCTGGACTTTTTGCTTTGGAGAATATAATAAAGGAACTGCTAGCTGGTAATCCACCCAAACAAATAAATTATGACCAATGCATTCTTACTGCCATGCTTAGGGACTCTTTTGGAGGACGTGCATTCACTTGGGTTATTGGCTGTACTAGCACGGAACCTGAAGATTATCAAGATACATTGAAAATACTGAACTTGTGCTTGTGCTGTAGGGGCATTAAGAACTTTGTCACTGTCAACTTATTTGCAGACAACAATACTCCTGTATACACTGAAAAAGCCATACCCCCAACAATTGATAGCAATTTTAACTTACAATTTGCTACTGCTCAGTGGATAAAATTAGTATCTAATGCAGAAGGACTTTTTAATAAAATATTGCAATCTAAATCTTTATCTGAAACAGATGTAAACCAAGTGAGTGAATGGTTGTTCTTAAAAGCTGAGTGTGATGAATGTCTCAACACTGATGTGGTAGAAAATAAAGATGTCCCAAGACATGGTTTGCCAAGAATTGCTGAAGACACGGAACCCAGTGAGCCCAGTGAATCTGATGTTGAGTCAAAATCAGAAAATAGTGACTCAGACACAGTTTTCCAAGATAAACTAGACAAATTCATGGAGTATTTTCAAGAAAAAAATGATCAACTATTTGCAGACAGATGTGAAGAATATCTGAACCACACAGACTCTGATGATATTACAATATCGGAAACTAGTGGGTCACAGTCTTTGCCAATTATGACATCACAATCAAACTCTGGGCGTAGAAGAACAATTCAGCCAGGTGAAAGTCTATCTGGACCAGAGCTTGAGTTACTTAGAAAAGTGGCAGCAAAAGCGATCTCACCCGAATCTCAAAGAATTCTTATTGAATCTCACAAAAATGATCTAGACCCTGAACCAAAGCTTATAGAGAGGGAGCTTCTTAAAATGATTGACTCCCCAAAGAATATAGAGATATGTAAGAAATATAAAATGACTAAAGAAAAATATTCTCAGAAACAAATTTTAGCTAGGAAACTATCTAAAGAAATCGGCAATAGCCAATCACAATTGAAAGAATTGATTAATCTCTGTATTGCCAAAGAAAGACTGATAGATGACTTGTCTCGAGCAATGACTTACAATTCTCAAAATAAAGCATATACTGACAAAATAGCCACTAAGAACCAGTATAATAAAGCCAAGGCAGATTCCGCATACATACATTCAAAATTAGTTGTAGACAAGAATAATGTCAAATTATTAAACCAATTGCAGCAATGTAAGTCAGTAATAGAAAAATATGAAAAACAATTAGAAGATAGTGAAGAATCCAGTGCAATAGATCAAGACAATATAAAAGAGATAAGAAAACATGAAACTAGTCTAAAAACGTATAAAAAACAAATAGACCAAATAAAACGGCAGATAAAAAAGGATGAAAAACGTAAAAATACATTAGATGTAGAACTAGTTAAGGATAAAATGAAATTAGACGAACTATCTGAAACTTCAGTGGAAGTAAAAGATAAAAAGATGCATTCATTGAAACATTTTACACATAGAATATCTCATATAGATAGTATACTTAAAGAAAAAACGAATGATTTGGAGAATTTAGAATTATCAAAAGAAAAAGAATTTATGTTAAGAAAAGAGATTAAAAACTTAAGGAAGACAAGAGAATGTTTACATGAACAAAGATGTAGTTTAGGCCACAAAAGAAAAATATACAAATCCTTATCAGATTCTGAGGTAAGCAAAGCCAATTAATATTATCTTACCCATGGAGCAAACAGGCTAGATAGCTGAAGGGAAATCGCATTTTACGAAGCTATAATTTAATATCATGCTTTGCGTTTATTTCTAACAACCATGTTTCTTAGATAGACAGGCAAACACCTCAATAGAAAATTGTAACTACTTACATAAAAAGCTATCACTTTTAAACACAAAACTATCGTGAGACTGAAACAAATTAATTGTATAAAAGCGGGTAACTCACGTTTTATAAGCTAGCACGGCCTGCAATCATGCAAGCTTATTTATATTCTACCAAAAACAATTAATAAAAACGAAATATAATGTGATTTTAGACTGCTTGAGGGCTTTATTCCCAGTTCTCCTCATTCTGTGGTCCGTATTACGAAGTGAACACTTTTCCGACATTATGTAAAATTATTATGATTAGAAATCATTCTTATGTTTACATTTTTCAAGTAAGGCCTTAGGTATTTTTATTAATTTTTCGTGTTTGGTTATTTTATTACTTAATGTTTTTTTTACGTTTTAGGAGCGCAAGTTACTTGAATGTGAAGAGGCTATAGAAGCAATAGACACTGCTATAGAGTACAAGAACAACCTTATATGCGGTCGGTCGCCGTCCGCCTCCCTGTCGGATTGCGCCGACAACCGCGACTCCAAGAGCCGGGGCGAGCAGATGCTGATGGCGAGGCTAGACAAGCTGTCGCATGATGAAATGAAGACGCTTCTCTATCGATATTTCCAAAAGGTAAATTTAATACATAATACAGTAAATCTAACACAGGATGCATTATTTTATTTAAAAGCAGTTTAGCGATGGATCTTAGACATTTATTACTAAAATCAGTTTATCCGTTTCAAGATCGTCATTGACTATTCTTTGAAACTCTTCGCTTTTTGCGTTGGGGCTCTTTATAATTCTTATTATTATAGTTATTACTAAGAGCATTAGTATAACTCACAGTTTAGTATTACTTACGTCAATTTTTTGTGTTGCGATACCATCAATGAAAGGGTCTGATTATGGATGCCAAAAATTTCACCCGAGTTTTGGTTTGATAGATTCGTTTTGATGAATAGTAAACGAATATAAATTTACTACTCTAATACTATCTGAGAAATGAGAGACGTTTATACAAAAATTCGGTCTGAATTCGGACCTTCTTAAGTTTTATCGCTAGGCATCGCTAGGCCATTCACGTAAGTCTGAACTGGAAACCATCAGTTCAATACTTATTCCACGCGCTAAGCCTACGTATGGTAGGTTTACACCTTTGTATGATGAACCACTGAAATTTGATTGATTGATCTTCAGCTTACCAAAAAACAACTATTAGTCAAATGTGGTATATAGATTTATTTACTATATTTAATTGTGTTTCACCGTTGTCCTTTGGCATGTTAAAGCGGATCACAGTGGTTTAGCATACGAAAAGTTCAACCTACCATATGCAGGCACGCTCGTCCGTCCAAAAGTATAGGCCCTGCTGATACTTAAACATTTATTGAGTTCACATCATATCGTCCCCGCTAACGCGTCGTTGTCGCAGGTGGTGGACCTGCGCAGCGCGTGCGCGGCGCTGGAGGCGGGCGCAGCGGCGGCGGCGGAGGACGCGGCCGCGTGGCGCGCGCGCGCCGCCGCCGCCTGGCGCCTGGCGCAGCGCGCGCGCCACCACGCGCAGGCCAGGTGCGGACTCCTCTCATTTTTTGACATTTTGTCACGGCTCACGGGAGCCTGGGCTTGGCAACTAATACCACCCGACTAATTGGCGTAGACCCTAGTTTATACGATAGCGACTGTGATCTGACCTTCCTACGCAGAGGGTATGCTAAGCCTTATCGGGATTAGTCCTGATTACACACGATGTGTTCCTTCCTCGAGAAGCGACTGGTAAACATCGTAAATGATATTTCGTACATAAGTTCCGAAAAACTCATTGGTACGAGATGGGGTTCGAACCCGCGACCTCCGGATTACAAGCGGAACGCTCTTCCCGCTGGGCCACCAGAGCTTCAATGAATTCCGGTAATATTACTAGTTAAATTATTTAAATATAGACCAAATCTACATTTTTTCGGGTTTCGGATGTGGGTACATGTATAAATCTTAACTTTAAGAGAAAGCACCTTAAAGTTATCTCTTCATCTAAATAATATATTTCTACAAATACGTCATGAGTTAAGTTTCATAATAAGATTTTATTTCCGTTTTACTTTATCAATAAAATTCTATTTTCAGACAATACCAATCGGTGCACCGATTCCTAGAGGGCGGCAATCCTGAGCGGGCGCTGTCTCTGGGAATGACGACCGACACCGACACGTCCGACGACGCCCTGCGGCTGGTCGACCGCATGAAACAGCTGGCCAGGTGTCCTCCGGTGAGTGCTCAACATTGCTCAAATCTGCTACAATTTTTCAGGACAATTTTTAACAAATTTCACCTATGACCCAGTCTCATGCTCAAGTCAACCTTATCCTTCAATTGTCAACCCTTTCCCAGTCCAAACAGCAATTAATGGTTTGCCCATCAATCCCAAATATACCTAGTGCAAATAGTTACCGTTTTGTTTTAGTCTAAGGTTGAAATTTGATTGACATGAATGCGATCAATAAATCGAGGTGAAATTGGTTTAGATTATGTTAGCAAAATTGTCATTCTAGTAGCTGGAGAAAATAAACACAAGTTTATTTAGAAGTGTGAATTATTATCTGACCATTTCTATTTTAAATATGGTTATGTAATCTAAGAAATACAATTACTGAAGTTTCCTGTAGCGTAGGTATCCGATTTATTTAGTCTCATTAATTATCAATATTGTTCAGTACTACCGATATTCTACATTATAATGTTTGAAAAAAAAAACCTTATCATGCAGATTTGGGAAGGAATGGAAAGAGGGCAGTGAGCTCTTTGATCAAAACATAAGGGCTGACTCTCCAACAATATCATTTTCACTCATTGTCATGTCAACATTGTTAGACAACAATAGTAGTCAAAGTAAGTCATCTCGTCTTCAGACGAAGACGAGATGAAATCCCTTACTTTGACTTCTCAATTCGTTCTAATACCACGTGTCACCTTGGCGTGTACCTTTTTATATTGCATTCATTACTACAATATCATATTATTCATAGTAATAAAGGAAAAACCAAATGCTTCGGCCGAGTCATCACTCTACCACTGATCTACAGGGATTTGTCCGAAGGCTGCGAATTTCTCCTCCATATCCTTCAATGCGCCTAGGAGGCGGTTTTTCCTTTATTACTAAGAATTAGTTAGCTTATCCTCTTGCGTTAAAATGCGTACGCCAACGTATCGACTAGTGAAGAACAAATATAAACCTTATCTGTCAGCAAGAAAATTGCTTTGACAGCGTACGCCATAGACACTTTAGGGGTCGGTGGCGTGGCAGGCACGACATCACGCGACTACTTTAATGGTGCTTGGCTTTCAAAGGGTTAAAACGAAAATCCCGTACTTTGAATTATATCTCCGGTCAAATACCACGCTCTGGCGTGTATACCTACGTGTTGTAACTGTAACTCATGAAGTGTTCCCAGGCACCATTGATCCCGAGCCAGAACCTACGGCAGCTGATGCCGGCCACGGCGGCGCCGGCGGCGCGCGTCACCAAGGAGAGGAACAAGCTCGTCATCGTGCAGCATAAGAAACACTGATATTCGCATTTCTCTTTATTTTTGCCCTTATACATATTTATCATATACACTTTATACAAAATATTAGAATACATGTTGTTTCCATGATTTTATACATATCACGACTTCTTAGATTACTATACTAAAACTGAATGTAAATTGTAAATTCAAAATAACGTTATATTCGGTGTAAATTAATTAAAGCATTATTGTTTAAAATTGTGTTGTGATCTATTATACTGCCGATAGGTATACTAAGATATAGTCCCGGAACACTGTATATAATTTTGAGAGCACGAAAGCTTGCAAGTTGTTAGTTTGCAATAGCGATGTGTCAATGCCAGCAGTTGAAGTTGCCAGGTGAATGCCAGAGTTGTAGGTTGTTCTTAAATTTATGGAATTCAAGGTTCTATGTTTATTATTGGCGAACTACGACGGTTCAAATTTCATACAAATTTTATGAGACCATATTTCATATCATAATCATTTCGTGGTAGCGCCTAGAATAATTAGCCGGTTTATATAATCAAGCCTTGACACGATACGATATGAAGCGGATGACACAGAGGTCATTCTATGATTTCAGAAACCTTTGGCTGAGAGGCGTGGGGTCTACTTATTATATATACATGACAACCTAACTAAAAAAGTTTCGTCATGCTCAAAATTGTACACAATTTTCTGTGTCCTAGCTCCCAGACTGTAAAATGAAATGTTTATGAAGTATTTAGTTTTCTTTTATAATGTCCCGGCTCGCAACTCGAGATTCACCACTTTAATACCTGTAAAGTTACATCACATAGTTGTTTGGTCTGATTCATTGTTTATACTAGTAGAGTAATTGATTTTGTGCCAATATTATAGCAGTACTACATATATATATGTAAGTATACTATTTTCAATTTTTTGGAACGAGTTGTAAGATTGGATGGTCTGCAAGTAGTTTTACTATTTAACCAGTTATACAACTAGGGACTAAGAACTACGCAACATTAACAAGCTTCGTAAAATACTATTAAATCTCTATATACCTAGTCTTAATCGGCAGTTGTCTAAACACGTAAATAACCCCAATTTAGTAGGAAATAGTATTTTGGATAGCATTTTTGTGAAATTTTGTGTAATTCTATACTTTGCCAGTGTCTTAAATACATTAAAATTTCACATAAAGTGATCATTACTATGTAATACAGCAATTGTTTACGCGTTTGGAAAACTATGAATAACACCCTTGGTATTTTTTTTTTAATTCCATACCTTTCTTGTGTAATATTGATTTCTGTCTATATCTTGAAGATTTATAAAATCACTGGGTCACACAATAAGTAGATATAAAAAATATCTAAAGCTAAATTAAATGACTGAGATGATAATAATCGCATACAATGATAATTCATAATAAACTTTTTTTCTAAGAATAAATTCTTGGTTTAATCTGAATCGGACAATCATGACTTCATGAGGCCTATTCTAAAAACTCAAGTTTTATGTATGTTGAAAATTACGTATATTTTACTACGTAGATTAGTCTCCAAATAATTTATTTGAAGTTCCAAGGTATGCATAAAACGCCCTCCGTTAATACCGAGTAGTAGTGTGTGACATATAAAATATTTCCTTGTAATTTCTGTAACAAAAAAATATTATTAATATTGTAGTCTTTATCAAGTAATTAATATTCTATGTGATCTCCAATTTTGGTCTAGTTAATACTGTTTAATATTGACATTTAATGAAATTATTAGATTAAGAATTTTCGTATATTTGAAATCTAATTCATAAGGAAGTAGAACAAAGGTCTAACAGACATGGCAGAAAAAAGCAAAAGTGACGATGCGACAGAGGTTAACGAGAGCAATTAAAAACTGAAGGCGAGTAGGTATTCGCCTACTAGAGAGCAGCTAGTATATCCTTTGCAGGCGAATGTTATCTCTTAGAAAATGTACATATTCGCATAACCTGATAAGTGATGGTACGAACAAGAATCCGCAATTTTACGTGTTTTAAATTCGTATCAACTAGTCGATCGCTACTCGCTTTCCCATCGGTTCTCGAATGTAAAGTATAACTTATGATGTTACCGTATCGATCTTGTCGATGCGCGTGAGCAGCCGCTGGCAACACATGATCATGAGCGCCGGTGTGATGCTGTCGTCCTTGTGCAACTCCAGGAGACCGAACCGTTCTTTTACTTCTTTGTAAAGTGCCTTTTCCACGTGTTTGTTGCTGGAAGAATAAAAATTGTTTAATTATTTTGTTGTTTTCTTATTGTCTCTTAACCCTTTGAACGCCAAGCACCACTAAAGTGGTCGCGTGACGTCGTGCCTGCCACTCCACCGATCCTTAAAGTGGCTATGAAGGACGCTGTCAAAGCAATTATCCTGCTGGCAGATAAGGTTTATATTTGTGCTTCTCTAGTCGATACGTTGGCGTACACGATATATTTTGACGCGAAAGGAAAAGCGTTCAAAAGGTTAATACCATGCGCCATGCAAATACACAAAAGTGACCCAAAAAAACCATTACGGTTTGTGCGAGCTAAGTGCATTTGCACATGATCAGCGTTATTGGCGATCTATCTGAATCATATGGATGCCTTGACATGCAACAAAAAATTCGGAATGTGATATTTAACAGCGAATCTGTAAGCACTAGAGTACCTACTACAAATTGGCAGGTACCAGCGGCGGCGCGTCCATACAGGCCGATTCCCGCCGGCATTACTAACTTTCCCGTAGTTCAACAGTTTTCCGGGTTCGTGAAAAAAACGCAGCCATTCTGGCTCCGTCTTACCAAGAAAATATTGACCCGTCGCCACTGGTAGGTACTATTTCTATTGAAACTTACATGCTATACTCAGTCAAAAGCAGCATGGCTTCGTCCAAGTGGTTGCCGATAAAGTAAATGAGCTCGTCGGCCGGACAAGAGGAGGGCGTGATGAATTGCCCTGTTGGGGACAGCATCAAGGGACCAGCCTCTCTGTAAGTGAACGCAACCTTTAGACATAGACAAACCATTAATTTTTTTATTAAACGTGCGCCCAGGTACTGTTAGCAGCAAAAGAAGCGTTTGAAGTGTTCAAAATGACCTACACGCGCTTTTATTCTCTTGACAATAGAGACGTGTTGACCTCAGTTTGAACACCTCAAATGCTTAGCTACTTCTGCTGCTGACTGTACTGTTTTACTAAACGCTTACAATATGCCGGTAGAAATCTCGATCACTCAAAGCATGCTACTAGCATTTTACGAGATTTTTATTCTTAACCCGCTGTCATAAGTCAAGTTCTTACTCCTGTGCCCGTGATATGGAAATACGAACGTTATTAACATGACTGTTGTGTCGCCGGCATTAGCCAGATAATTTATCTGAACACATTTACGTGTTACCGGCATAGGACAACTATCTTTTTAAACTCAAATACGTGTCACTGGCATGGGGATTCAATAATTTTTGATCACATACACTGTGTCACTGGCATTGCAGAAGGTGTAGTAAAATCACAGACGTTGTGTCTTCGGAGCTGAACGTGTTAAACAAAGCGAGGATTTACATACAAATTCACTTTATACAATAATTATAGGTACTAGTAATTCCATACTTGAAAGATTATGCCATTAAGTCAGTGAACTTACGGTTCAACCACAATTTCATATTTGCTAAGAGATTCGGGTACCGAGGCAGGGATCTTCTTCCCCCGACCGTAAAAGTCACCGATGGATGTAATGAGTTGTCTCAAGTGGCTGCAGTACTGGTGAGCGGACACTTTAGGCATAAATTTTCTGTAAAAAGTATTTAATGATTAATTACCTCAATACCGATTAGCAACATCTTTTACATTTACCTCTAAACAAATATTAAAATAGTAAGAATCGACAGATATAATCGCTTTGAACCTATGCAGTTATATTACCTCAAATGTTTGCTCATGGTCAAAAATATTCCTCCGGTCTCAAAAAAATTCACTCTCTTATTTCAGAAATATCACAGCCATTTCCGATCATATTTCGCACAATTCGGCAGCTACGACCGAGGTTCCTATTTCTGCTCGGTTTGTGGCATTTAAAGCTACCTAACGGAACAAATCTACCTATACCTACTTGCATGGGTTGCCTCCAAAGAATATTATAAGTTATTCGTTTGCAACTGGTTACGAAAACGAGTGAAAGTTCCAAGTCGCAGTGGTTACGAATCGTAGTTGCAAAACGGCCCGATGGAATAATAACAAAAATAAATTAGGTAATAAGGTTCAATTATTTTTTCATACCGCTTGCATGCTAATTGTAAGCACAACTCTCTTAAAGGCCTTCTAATCGTACTAGGCATGTAGAACGCGTTAAAACAATTCTCAACACAAGATTTGTCATTACCTTAATGCTCCCTGGACAACGAGACAGAATAACAATAAGATAAAAGTTGATGCTCCGCAGACAAAGAGTTAGCCGTAGGAGCCAATTTTAAAGCTAAGAACTATACATACTAAAACTTAATTGTAAAACTAGAATATTAATTGCTGACTGACGATTTCAGAGAAGATAAAATTGTTTTTCAAATATTTATTTTTTATTTTTAGTCTTAAACATGTGTTGTTTGTAGCTAATATAACCTACCGTCGGCAAATGTGTATATTCCTTAGTATACCAGATAAAGCTTCTTCATAGTGTGGTATTTGTGTGAGAGCACTATCTTCTTGGCTAACTTTTTTAATTAGCTGTAATGTAAAACAAATTAATATAAAAATCTAACTATTAAATTGCGATACAACGAGGAAATGCTGCCAGCATCCTTGGTACCAATGCCTCAATGAGCCTTTTTAGATTTAATGTAGTAAGTACTCATAATTATTATAATATTGTAGTTTTTGTAACTAATTGAATAGAATTTATATTCGTGAAATATATATATAAAAATATCAACAGTTACCTCATTTAGGTAGGATGATTGAGTCTTAAACTTTTGATTGAGGTTTTATTTTACTATCTAAATGTAACAAAACTTATAAAACAAGCTTGCGCTTTACTATTAACTTACCGAGAGCCACTCATTTCTTACGTCAATAATATTCAGAAAGACATCGCCATCTAAGCTTACGCCAGTAAATTGCCCTAGGGCAATGGTTCTACCTGTAATGTAATGACAGTTTATTGTTATATATCAAATCATCAGCACTGATCCATTAATCACGTCAATTTTTCTATACAGGGTGTCTCATTCAGATCGGTCAGTATGGGGAAATCTGGAACTATAAAACATAGAAAGATTTGTTCTTAGGAACCATGTCATCGATTTTAGACACCCTGTATACAAGGCATCATCCAAATGATTATTTAAAGTAGACATGTGAAACTTCTACTCAACTCCGTGCAAGGCAGCGGATTGGAGTGTATGACGCACCCTCTCCCCGAGCAGTGTCCTGACTCGGCTTAGACATTGGTACAGAGAATACCCGAAAAGTCCCTAGTGCGATATAAGTAGGTACACGTGACCGTGAGTTCATGCGTAGTAAATGAGTAGTAGTTTTAGTTATAAATAAAAAATATATCGGGACAATCTTACACATAGACCTAGTCCTACGGTAAGCTCAGTAAGGCTTGTGTTGTAGGTACTAGACTACGATAGGTATATATTTGGGTCTTTTCAAGGAAAGAGTGAATAGGCTGTTACTGAACCAGCGTGCTACACCCTCGACCTCGTCGTCACTTTCCATCAGGTGCGACTGAGGTCAAACGCTGGTCAGTCTTTTATAAAAAAATATAATAGATAAGTAGATACATATAAATACTTAAATACATAGAAAACACCTATGACTCGGGAACAAATATCTGTGGTCGTCGCACAAATAAATGCCCTGACTGGTATTTGAACCCAGCGCCATCGGTTTCATAGGCAGGGTCACTACCCACTAGGCCAGACCAGTTGTCAATTATATATGTAAAGTTGTTCATATTCTTCATCTTTGCAGCGGATTACTACCAAACTTGCCTGTTAAATTACTCATATGCTGCGAATGTTGTGTAGCTAGTGCAACCAAACTTTGTAGAGCGCCTCTGATATGGCTAATGTTCCATCCACTATCATATTTTACCTGTAAAGACATCAGATCATAATAGCAACAGACAAGCGTATTTTTAACTCATATACGTAATGTTTAATAAACACAAATTGATAGAAAAATGTACATACGTACAAACGTGTGTTAGTTTGATATTCGAAATTCTTTAACTTAATTATATTTATTCTTTATCACAGAATAATATGGAATTAATCGAAAGTATTCACCGTATATTTTATCTTCGTTACCTTAAGAGAAGAATATTTAGGTCATTTAAGAGTTAATCTGTGAAATATAGTATTTAGATCAATTGTAGTTGTAGTTAAATACTGACTCGAATTCTGGAATAAGCAATCTAGTATATTAATGAATAACAACTTAACAAACATTGTAAATGCCCTTGATTTTTAAACACAACAAAAAACACATTGTGTAGATTTGCTGTATAATATACTAAATATTTTAGTGTCTACGAACTTGTTTTATACCATAAGTATTGCAAAGGTGCTCGATTAAGCTCTTCACATGGTCCCTGGTTGCACTAGTTCCCTCATATTTACTCCTCGCTGTTGCACTATTGTCGTAGATCCACTCTCTACAATAATAAAGGACCTATTAATAAATTATGACAAAATAGTAATGAGTGTGAAAATGGGGCTAATATGGAAATTCCAAGCCATTTTGACTGAGACAGAAACAAGACAGCATGATTTATAGCTGTGAATGCTCCTCAGTTTTCTATACAATTAGGCTATTCGACCATATTTTTAAATATTTTAACAATCGATTTGTCTCCTTCAGGGATCAAATGTCTCTAAGGGACTTATTGATATAAACAAAAGCCAGAAATGGGCGTCGAAGCCTAACATTAGTATTTCCCGTGCAAACACACTTTACAAAGTGATGCGAACCTATGACGTCACTTATTCCTAGCCACGCTATTTAAGTATGGAAAAATAAGTAATTCCTATTTGAACCGAGAAATATTGCGTTTATGTATACTTAGCTACCATAGAATTTATTTTCAATAGGTAAACCGCATCAAGGTTTTTGAAATATCAAAAATAAAATAGTTCTTTTCAAGTTTCAAATTGTGATATCTTTAAATCACATCAATATATTTTTTAAATTTTAGCTATAAAATTTAATATGTATCAACATTTTCAGCAATATTGTGATAAATAACACTAATTGTTTAAAATAGCTTTATTTGTGTAATGAGATTTCTCTTTTTCATATCACATATCTTAATTTAAGTACTTACAAGAGATTTTCAATGGCTTTCTTTTCCTGCATTTTTCTCTTCATGCGGGCAACTTTGTCAAATTCAACACTGTATTCCTTATATGCTTTTGTAAAGTTTTCCTTACTGCAAACAATTGTTTTAATGATTACAGCATTCCAACAAACAAATTATTACAGTAGTACAATAGAAACATATACATTAGACAACCAGTCTGGCCTAGTGGGTAGTGGCCAATGGTCCTGGGTTTGAATCCTAGTCAGGGCATTTATTTGTGAGATGAGCACAGATATTTGTTCCTGAGTCATGGGTGTTTTCTATGGATTTATGCATTATATATGTCGTACAAGCCTTACTGAGCTTACTGTAGGACTAGGTTGATTTGTGTAATATCATCCCAAAATATTTATGATTATTTTTTATTTATATTGAGTAACTAAAAGTAGAAAGTACTGTAACATATAAAAAAAAAAGGATATACCTAAATGTATTTTCTTTCTGTGGACTCTTTGGTATCTTATCAATATATTTTGTAGATATATCACATGCACTTAAAATTTTAACAACAGTCTCTCTAACATTACTGCTGTTTAACTGGATTCTGACTAGTTTGAATTCACCTGCAAATATCATAAAACATGTTACTATTGTTACTGAACAATGTATTGAGAAATAAACAAAAACAATCCAATGGTATCATATCCACATAAACTCTATTAGAGTTATTTACTACCTTTTGACATTAATAATGCAAAAATTTGGAATACACTGATGGTTATTTTTAGTTGAACATAAACTATAGGTGTAAGCTAGAAAAAATACCTTCTGCCATATCCTTTTGCCTTAAGTAAAATGAAAGTGGAGGTACTGATATTCTTCGACTAGATTGCTGTGCTTCTATTAATGCACTCAATTGTTGCAATGAGTTTTCATTTATCTTCTGTAAACAGATATCATTTTTAAGCATGTAATAGATACTAGGAACAGTAACCAAAGTAACAGATAAAAATGTTTAACAATAAATAATTACTACTCTACTACTTACTCTCTGTTCAGGATATTTTCCAAATAAGTCAGGGTGTACACTGAAGTAAAAAGGCCGCAGTGCTGTAGATACTTCAGCTGAGCTTAGATATCTACACAGGACTCCACCAGCACATTGGCAACAGCTGAAATTTGAGGGTTTTAATTTCATACAGATTCTTGTCAAATTACCCATTTCTATTTATTTTCCATGAATACGTTATTGAATTTTGTATGTTAGGTACAGTAAGTCATTAAAGAGCTTAATATACTTTTATATTCATCATTAAATACGATTAAAAACAGGTTAGTCAATCTGACCATGAAAATTGCAAGTCTTTGTAAACAGTATATTTCTCTAATAAAAGACACGTCTGTTACCTTATCTTTATTCTGGAATACATCATTTAAAGCCTAGTTATCCTGAAGGAATGTCGGCAAAAGGAAAAATGTTTATTTTGTACTTCGATGTTATTATATCATGACATTAAAACTTTTGAGCTTTTGACAGCTAACAGACAGATCTTCAGTGTTGCCAGATTAAAATTTAGTCATTAAAAAAACCAACAATGGTTTCATTGTCATTGTATTAAACTTCAAAATAATATAAAATAAATAATATTTTTTATGTATCAAATGCTTTTTATTAAACTTAGAAATTCAGTTGTCAGGCCGCCATATTTCGTTACCTTACTATTCTTTTCTATTGAACCCAACTGAACTTGAATATAGATAGAGTCTGGCTAGCCTAATATTGTTTGACAGATATTCACACAGACAGACTAATATAATTAATATCGATACTAAAAGTCAATTTATGTCACTTATTCAAATTGTTCACGGTTTATAAACGGTCTTGCATCTTCTTCCTCGCGTTGTCCCGGCATTTGCCACGGCTCGTGGGAGCCTGGGGTCCGCTTGGCAACTAATCCCAGGATTTGGCGTAGGCACTAGTTTTACGAAAGCGACTGCCATCTGACCTTCCAACCCTCATCTGACCTTCTAACCCTTTATACCCTATTTTTAATATTATAATAACGACGGTTACAATTTCACTATTTAAACTAGTAAGTAAATGCCGACCAAGTGCGAAGTCAGCGGGAGGCGGTAATGTGACGAAAAACTGCAATGTTTACAAGTGGTTAACAAACGAAAGGTTGGTGCTCTATTAATATTTTGATACTTTAAGTACTAGTTCTAACATTTGCATCACACTGCTCTCTACACAATATAAAGCTGGACGCTCAGGGTTCTAAACCTCCTGTGGTAGGTATTTACTACTTATTTATAAAATCACGAATTTTATTTATGAACAATCAACCAAATTAATTACTTGGCCACTTCAGGATCTTATTAAAATAACGGTTAATAATATGAAAGCCACGAGGAATGTTCAACTAAGTATTACTGTGACAAGGTCCCAACTGACACAGAGATTAAATTAGGGTAGTACATGTACATACGTGATGATCTACATATATGTATACATTTACGTTGGCAATTATGTTTATCCAAAATTTGACACAGTTATTTTTGTTATTCACCACTGATTGTGATTTTATAACTTACGTAATAAAAGCTCCGGAGCGAAGTGAACTTGTTCCAGAATACACGAGATAACGTAGGTACCCGTGCATCTGAACAAGTAGGCATGAACTGTTTACATTATAAATAACAGTTGTTGTAAGGTCATAAGTTAAAGCTTATCAAGTGGTATCTGTCATGTAAACATGTAGGTACTAACCTACGTAGTGTAGCGTTTTATATGTTCTATTTACAGTTTACTATGAATCAACATCAGCACATACCACGGAAACAAAAGGCAGGAAGATATTTACGAGATACAAGTTGGAGGTTAATGTTCAAAATGAATAACAGGTGAGCATCGGATTGGTTAGTGGTTTACATAGATTAACATCTGAAGGCCTGCGCTCGCGGCGGCCGGCAGGCGCGCTGGCGCGTGACGCAACGCGCGGCGCAGACGCGGTAGCGCCGCGTAGCTCCTGCCTGAGCCGAGTTGCGAGCTGTTCCATAATTGTTGCACAGACGAGTTCAATAATTAAGCGATAAATATACCAGCGGTGCTGCGGCGAGAGGGCGGCGGCGGCAGTCGAGCAGCGGCCGCGTCGCGCACTACACCGCGTCAAGTGATGGACTCTGTATTTTTCTATCGACAGACAGCGTAGGAATCTCGCCGGACTGGTTCCCGCGCTGCGTTAGTGCGCCGCTCTGGTGAACCCTTTCGCTTGTAAATGTGCCGATATTTACATATGCGCGCTCGCTCTCACGTCGAACTTTCGTTCAGCGTCCGCGCCCCCGGTGCGCCCGAGCCGGGCCCGGCGACGCCGCCGCCCCGGCGCACTCGCCACGACGTGCCATGAGCAACGTATGTCTTTACAGTATACTACCCCGCCTCCTTCGCCCCCTCCCCTAACCTGTTATAAGACCTGACCTAGCTTGTACATATGCTTGTAAAACAAGGAATTGTACTCAGTTGTTCTAAATAAGCGCTTTCTTCAATGTTAATAGATATAATTCATTATTTATGTATTCCCATGAATGATTTAAACATATATATAGATCTACATATCTACTTTTTCAACATAAATAATAATTATCGACTCGACTGCATTTGAACCAGAAACGCCAGTTAAGTCAGTTTTTGCAAACAACTGTTATTATATTGTTGAAAGAAACTGAACTTTTGATTCTATAAAAAATAAAAAAACATTTTTAACTTCAAGACAGTTAAATAACTCTCATGAACTATTATCTTATAAGATGATCGCGTTATATGTAATTAGTAGTAAACCGTTTATTGCAAAATTACAATATTAAATCCTGTAACGGTACAGCAATTTAGTAAATAGTATGAAACGTTTCTAGCTCAGTATTTGAGCTTTCGTTAATTGTGTCTATAAGTTAAACGTGTCACCATTAAATCTGATATTCTTATAGCAGATTAGGTTCTGTAAGGCAGCCGAGAATTAAACAAATTGTAGTTACCTTTGCCTGCGATTGGACGTAATCGAAGCATGACAAGCCTTCGCTTGTCAAATGCATAATTATAGCTCACGGTCTGCTGGGCAGGAGGCGCCGCCTTCTGGTGTGTCCAATAAATGAGCATGTATTTACCTACTGAATAAGTAAGTACCTAATTATCAGTAGAGAAACGTCATATAAAAATATAAAGTTATATTAGCCACAATACAATAGTTTCCCTAAGTACTAATATTTTAAAACATCGCCGCTACAGAAGATAGTTACATTTTTTATCTACATAAGCGAGTACATAACCTACCACAATCTTCTCCGCCTAAGCTGGGCGAAATGTTGTAACGGTATTTAACTATCGCACATCTCATCTTATCTATTTATTTTGTGGTCATCTATAGCCGTTACAAAAGTTCAGCCGGTCTACCGCGAACATCGAAGTTCTAAACTTTCAAGCATCTTTCCCTTTTACTCCAATTAAAATGTCATGAGAGTGACAGAGACAATGTTCGAAATTTATGAATATTGTTTTCTGCACTAACTTATTGCCACTCTTTGTTACGTCTGACAGCTCTAGCTAATTAAGCTTATCTTTATTTTCATACTACATTGCATAAATAATGAAGTTAGGTTAGGTTAGTTATTTTGCTTAGGATACTTTAAACCGACCTAATGTGCGTACCTAACTTAATGTGTTACATATGTAACGCATGTATCATATTTATTAAGAAATTACATTCACAGGGTACATGGCTTACACTTAGAGATTTGGGGAAAGTACAACCGTACTTACCCCAAATCCTATGTTTATCGGTTAAAGGATATATTATAGGATTTGGTATCAGTACAAACAAGGTAAAAGATATTGATACGACCTAAGTGCACAAAATACAATCGGTATCTTTTAAAAATGTATTGATTATTTGTACGAATACAAAGTATAAACCATGTGTCAAACTACATTAAATGTTCTAATTAGCAAACTTTTCAAATTTAGAAGGTGAATGTTATTTTTTCTATAATTCTCATAGTCTAGAGTCACACACCTAAGTGACTACACCTTTTATCATTTTCTGCATCTTGAGAGGGGCATGTGCGTGGACCGGTTTGATTGCAAGCTACCTAATCACGTACTTGATTAGAATATCAGTAGGTAAGCTGATGTAGGGTATATTTTTAGGTAGGTACCTAACTAAAAACTGACTTCCGTTCTTGTTTGTCTGTATGCTTGTCAGTTCCACTGCCACATATAATATACTCCCAAACTACTGCACCGATCGATCTAAAATTTAGTAGGTATAAGGTACCTACCTACAACTAGTCAGTGTGCCGGTGTCTGACGGTTGTAAATATGAAGAAAAAAAAAATACCGCGTCAAGTATTTTTTACTTACCGCGTTAAGTATCAGGAACGGTACCGCGAACAGCGAAGTTCGTATATTTCGGGCATATTTCTCTTTTACTCCAATTAAAGTTTCATGAGAGTGACAAAGACAATCGTCCGAAATTTATATATACAAAAAACGAATCGTTATTAACAAAATAGATTGTTAGGTTAGAGCTGCTACAACTACGCGAAACGATCCATTGCTCCCCTTTTAACTTTTGAACCACTGCTACAAAAATAAGAAAAAGACCCGAGGAAATTTTTAACTTAATCGGTTGAATAGTTTTTGAGTTACAGATCGAAAACGGAACCCTACACTGAGAATGGCCCGACATACATAAATTACATAATATACATACATTCTTTTCAGCCGTATGCTGTCATCTGGGGGTAGTTGCCATAGTCGCCACGCTTGGCAGGCGGGTTGGCGACCGCAATGGCTGTAGATTTGGTTTCGACGGACGCTGCTGCCCGTCCGTGGGAAATTTGTCGCCTCTTACGACACCCGCAGGAGGAGATGGGGTGGTGCTATTCTAGTCAGCCGGCATCAGGCGGCGAACATACTCTTGTAATATTATATTGATCATTTATAAATTATAATATTAGCATTTAATGAAATTATGTTTTAAATCTTTGATTCTATGAACAATATTATACGCTATGGCAACATTCGTTATTTGAATTGGTACCTATTATTGAAATTTGCGTATAAGTATAATTAATAACAAATTTAACCTGATATTGTCTTCGGTTGCCGCGATAATTACTCATGAAATAAAACAACTAAAACGGATTAAATCGCGTATACTAATTTAAACTTCATCCCGACGTTTCGAACCCTTTAGCAGCGTTCGTGGTCATTTAAATTAGTATACGCGATTTAATCCGTTTTAGTTGTTTTATTCAAATTTAACCTGGTTTTTCAATTTAATATACGGCCTTTTTCTTTGTAGATTCAAGGAATAATGCTGTCTAGGATTACTCCTTGGATATCTGCGAAATCCACCCTCTATTAGCCATTGTGACAAAAAATATCATAACTACTTAAAAAGGCCTCCCAAATTGATTGAACACTTGTTGCGCTTAATAAAATATATAGAAATAAGAACAATAACGGCTGCCTATTTAAATCGCGACATACACAAAAACGTGTCTCATCTTTTAAATTATACTTATATGTAGCGTTACTGGTTTCGACAAAAGCCAGTGACAATAGAAAAAATAAACTGCGCAGTAGATTAATTTGATGATTTAATAAAATCACTGCCTATAATACCTACTCGCATATGGAGACACAAACAGGACTAAAGAATCACGGATTCGTCGTTCTAGTAAGTTATTAGTGATATTTTTGTTATTATGTTTTTTACTTCTAATATTTACTACTACATACTATTTGAAATTAGCATAAGACGTCCAAAAAGAAGGTTAACGTAAAACACAGGACTGGTTGTGTTAAATATTCAATAATCGTTATTGCTTTTTGTACTATACTACATTTTCTGATTGGTATTAAGGTATGGTTAGCTAGACCAAATTTAAGAGACATTTATATACTGGTTTGGGTTTTACAAAATGGAAGACGTAGGAATAAACTTTATGCTTTAATTCCATAGTGTCAGCGTATTAGTATAATAAATTTGTCAGGTCTAGCTTAGTGGGTAGTGACACTGGATTCAAATCCCAGTAAGGCATTTGTGTGATGATATGTATGCTATGTATTTAAATTTTGTATATTATATAAGCCTTCTTGAGCTTACCGTGTGACTGAGTCTATTTGTGTAAGGATGTCCTGTAATATTTATTTATTATTTAAAATCAGGCGGCAATCTTGTTAAATCTACATGCTACCAATATATGTTCTCAGAACATATATGTTTAATAATGCTGTTGACATGCATGCATACATAGTATATTTATTATATATAATTATAATAGTATTATGCAATAACAATAAGTATTTCAAACTATATTAACATCTGCATTGTATGCGCTTTATTTCATTTTTAAAATCGTTGTAAAATCTACTTTACCACGATAAGGTGACATAAGGCCACGATGTGATTTCGTGACAACTATTTTATGAAAACCGGTCATCTAAGACCTAAGAACCGGTAGGTACTAGATGCTGAAGGGATATGTTTTGTATTTACTTAAATATCTAAATATTATGCGCTAATGGGTTAGATATTTTTTTCATGTTTATAGTATCAATTCAAATCAATATACAAGAATTACAACACATATTATAACAACTACTTACTACATAAAATCTAAAAAAAAAGACCCTTGATTGTTCCAAGGATGCTGGTGGCATTTAATCGTTGTATCGCTGTATCGCAATGCTGATACGTTGTGCGAGGAACCCGCCAGCTCTTTGGCGTCACCAGTTACGTTAACCAGACGCTTTGCGATTTCTGTACCCTTACCATGAGTTGTGACATTGAGGTTTTCGATAACGAGTATCGAGTTTACTATCTGTGCATCTCGCTTGCGCTAGCGTTTCTACAACAGTGCTATGATGGCTGTGGTCTTCTGTAAGGAGGAGGTACTTTCCCAGTTGGGCTGCGCCAGATTCAAGCGTGATGGTCATCGCTGTGCCCTACTTCATTGTTGGACGTAGTTTAAGGACATACCCGGGTCCAAAACAGGCCCGGTATATGTTACGTTTAAAACTTTCTATTAAAAAATAGGGTGATGATCATTCTTTTCACCCGTATAATACATATTGGTCATTTGTTGAACTAAATTTTGATAAAAACTTTGGGTTAGCGGTAATACTTGGTAATTTGGTACATACTGCATTAGGACTTTTTTTTTATGTCAACGGTGGCAAACGAGCAGACGGATTGCCTGATGGTAAGCAATTACCGTCGCCCATGGGCACCTGCAACACCAAGGGAGTCACAAGCGCGTTGCCGACCTTTAAAGGGTGTTGGAGCTCTGGGAACCTTACTCACCATCAGGAACACAACACTACATACCTGAAAGGTAGCAGTGCTATTATGGCTGTGGTCTTCTGTAAGGAGTACTTCTGCAGTTGGGCTTCTCCAGACTCAAGCGTGTACTTCACTGTGCTCTACCTCTCATTGTTGGACGTAGTTTAAGGACATACCCGGGTCCAAAACTTATCTTACACTGCGCTCACAAGAGTGAGTTGCGAGCGATGATTTGCTGCCAACCCGATTGCAACATTACCACTATCACTACCACTACCACTATAAGCCAGGGTTTTGCCCTATTTTTTCGTTTAACCATCACGATGGGGAGCACCATGGTTCCGCAGTTTTAGTCACTGAAAAGTATGAGAGCAGCCATTAAGTGCATTCACGCATGATCTTGAGATTCTTGAGCCACACCTTCCGGAATTAGTCCACGGCCTTCAATCCGATGCCGCTTGATAGCAATCAGTACATTCATATAAGTAGCTGCACTTCTGCCAATGAAATTCGAATCTTTCCATGCATTTCTACATCACCAACCAAATTGCAACCTTATCACTAATTTGTATAGGTTTATATTATTTTAAAAGAAATCCAACGCATCACACCTAATTAAAGGGAACTGAAATTGAGTCCTTGTTCAGTGAAATTGAAAGCAAAGATGATGATAACCTTACTCGTGTATTAGCAAACAAATGAGCCGGACAATTACTCAGTGTGACTAATTAGGCAAAAGCATGTGTCTGGTTTCAATTTGCGGAATTTTATATGATTTGCTGTCGTGGGTGCTAGGATGCCAACTCAGCTGATCAACCAGCAAGAGAAAAAAATCCAAGCATTTTGTTTTGACTGTTTTCTTTTTATATAAAATTTCCTTATTTAATTAATGCACATGGTATTTACAGAAGTTTTCAAAATTTGGTGCACCCAGGCCAATTAGTGAAAGTTGTTAAGAAAAGTTAAATCACTGTCAGTTTCGTGACGACATTTAAGCATTAAATTGCGATAAAAACTTGGTTCTGATGTTCATATTATAAACTTCAATCGATAATACCTACAGAATAATTAAAGGAAAAAAAGTAGATTTTCATAAAAATTCCATTATCGTCACGAAACTGAAAGTGAGTTGACTGAGATTTAACTTTTCGCTAATTGAGTGTACCAAATTTTGAAAACTCCCTTACTCATCATTATACTCCTAGACAGTAAGAACTTAAGATAGCGATACCTATTAGTTTACTGAGATTAAACGCTCACTTTAAAGTTTTAAATATGCCGAGGCTTATAACGGTTTATTGTATTTAATAACTATTACTGTTTCTCGTAAGGTCTATTACCTTATGTGTAATTATATGAAATAAATAGATATCTATGCTTACTTCGCAAAGCTTACGTTTGTTACATGTATATTTGTATGTAAATCATAGGTACTGTGTATGTAGGTATTATTTGGGGGCAAAAAAACAACAATTTCATAATTAAGTGCGCCGCACTTGGTTTATAAGTAAGAGTAGGCAATATGGTGTATCACGTGAAAATCCTTAATAAAATAGAAAGTTCTTAACCTGGGGTTAAAACAGACACGGACCCGACCTTTTTATGAACATAACTGTGTAGGTGAAATCCATAATATATTTTTTAAATATCTGAACCATGTTTATAAGAGAACAATGATTTAATATTAAGTACAATTAAGTTTATAAAAGTTATTAAAACGAGAGCCAACGCCAAAACGGTAAAATAGATAGTATACGTACCTACCTACAATGTTAACATAATGTTCCTTATAATAGGCTTGATTGCTGATGATATTCTGCCAAAGGGGTTGCATGTGGGCCTCTTTTTTAATACTATTAATGTACTATTTTAATTCAGATAAGTAGGTAAGGTTTTAGGTATCTATCGGGTCTTTTAACTAGTTAATGTTACCTACTTAGATAATTAGTTTGACAAAGCTTGTTGCGGATTTCATCATTGCTTTGCCATGTGTCATGTGTGTATATTAAATAGGTAAATAATTTGTACCTTCATCTCAGACATAATTCAGATAACAAGAAAAATAAACTATCAATTAATATCAGATCTAAAGGGTATCACATAAATTTCTAATTATCTTTTGAGATTTTAATACCCACATCAAAATTCTTTGAATGGTGTTTAGATTTTTCTATGAAGTGTTTTCTATGAAATAATAATTGTAGCAAAAATACACTCCATCTTTCAACCAGGCAACTTACTTCTAACAAACAAATTTTGAACGTGCAAATTAAAGATTTTTGTTACATTTCCTTTTAATAGGTGCCTGCTTGTTTAATTAGATCTCATTCCATTTACATGACAACGAGCGCGGAGATAATTTCCTGTTGTAATGTGACCCGCATGCATCGTCCGCGGCGCTGTGTGTACGTATGTTGCATTCGAACTGCAAGATAACGACAGATTAGCTTCTGCATAAATGAAGTTCCTAGAAATCAGATTCCAGAGGTTCTTGTCAAAGTACAATTGTATAGAGAATGAAAGATAGATGCAACATAAAAATATCAATTAGGTGACCCGGATATGATACTTTAAACATACCTACTACTGGGAAAAAATATAATCTCGACCTCGTGAGTGTCTCAGAACTTAGGTACAGTCGAAGTTGAAGATGTTTTCCCCGTTTTACTCCTTTCTAATAAGAAGCCAAAGTACTACTAAATCCATAGATTCTACTAAGCTTTCATGCTTAGATAACAGTCAGCTATACTCTTATAAATAAGTTTCTATAAGCGAATTGAAGGGTTAAGTGGCAGTCGTTGTAGAGTGCGCTCGAGCCTAGAGCCGGGGCAAGAGAATCTTAAGGACTCCTTTTAACCTTTTTGTGGCTGTCTTGCGATCAGTACCCACTTCCACCTAAATATTATCTTGATAATTCAGACTTATTATTTACTTTGTCAATACGAAAATGACACGGACATTATTTTAACAATCTAGTCTGGACACGAGGACACAGAACGGAATCGAAAGATATTTTTTAACGGCTATCCTCAGGGGTTCCTTAACAAATAAACATTATCCCACTTAAGATAGTTAAGATCCAAATTAGATATTAGAAGTAGAGTGTGTATACTTTTTTTAAGCGGATAGAATATATGCCTAGTCTGAAATAATTTTGATATTGATTTTGTTTGATTGATCAGGGAATGGGTAGTATATAGCGTAACTATATATATAGCGTGGCTACACTACAAAGCTTTAATTCTATACTGTCACACAGTCTTTGTATCCAAACCGAACATGGGAACTGTCAATTGCGGACATTTTACTCCGAGTATCATTGAAGAGAACACGGGACGTAATCTTCCCGACGGTCGTTGATCTAATTGAGCATTTGAGCGCTGCGTGCGTGCTAATGGTCTAATTACGGATAAGACGTGAATTGGTGAGTCAGAGCGTCAGGAGGCAGGACGCGCCTGCCCGTGGGAGGCAGACGGCTTGGCTCCACAGTTGCCCAACTATACAGTCATCGCGAAATCCCTAATTAGGTAACATGGATAAAATGAGTTTTGAGAATCCGGGTTCGGTGACCAGGAATTTTTTAAGTATTTTAAGCGACTATGGCATTGCTATGAACAAATAAGTAGGTACCTAACCGATATTTTAACAGCTGATAGCATTCGGCTCTCGGAGTACATATATGTGAAGTAGCATAGGTTTTTTTTTTAAACTAAGAAACTAATTTGCTTTGATGCCGACTTTTTGTGACAAAAATGGAATCATCACCAATAGAGTAAGCGTAACACTTTTTTTTAACATGTAATTATTTTTGAGTAATGCTATCATTTACCAAGAAAAACGTACGTATATTAAAAACGAAGAAGTACGAATAAATTTTACTTAACTAGTTAATTATGTATGCTAGCTTATATTTCAAGGGGCAAATCAGGGAAATGGAATAAATGTCCTAGCATTTGCGACATTCTATTATTAGTGATTCTTCTTCAAATCGACGACTTTCAATGAGATAACTGATACCTCTGTGAACACCTGCTAGGACGTTTTTTAATGATCATTATCACTTAACTTATTGATATTTGACATGACATGACATTTTTGAAAAAGTTAAACATCCGACTGACGACTATGAAAAGTTTAATTCATTTCTATTTAATGTAAGGTACTCTCTTAAAATATAGGTACTGTACCTATATTAATCTAACTAACTTAATTAAATATTGATATTCTCTTTTCATCAATTTTAGACGTGTAGCCGAAAAGTCAACATATTCATTATTAACCTTCATAGTTATAGTTATGATCCTTAGAACAATTAAAATTATTTTTTATGAAAATATTTTGATATGCTTTGATTTTTAAGTAGTAATACTACTATATAAAATAAAAGTAGAAATAGGATCCCGTTTCGAACGCCGGAGGTCCTTCTCGCTTTTTCTTAAGTATATGTCATCTAGTTTTTATAGTCATGATCATTTATTCAAAATAAATTTATAACGAACCCTTTTTGAATGTCATAATAAATGTCATGCACAAGTAAAATACACAAAAAAAGTAGGCAGTACATAATACATACTTGACATTGTTTAAATTAATATATATATACAAATTTATAAATTTTTCGGAGTTAAGATTATTTTATTCATTTGCGCCATCTATTACTAAATAAATGTACATGTAATTTTATTTTATTTTAAGTATATTCTGTCCATTAATCTATTTTATTGAATCATAATTCAGCTCTTAAACCTATTATTAGTAACTACCCGGATGCATGTACTGAGTGATTAAAATTCTAGAACCTCAAAAAACTGGTATAAATAAAGTGGTGAGCGGCTTCTAACTTTCGCTGGCTTGAGCTGGCATAACGGCACGTGAGCGACACGCGCCAAAAATGAAGAAAAAAACAAGAACACCGGCCAACTCAGACTCTGCGCAACAGCCAAAACGTAAGCTTCGATTTTGCCATCTTTCTCTTCCTGACCAAGACAGTAAGGGACGGTGACTGTAGTTCGTACGGTTCGACAGGTGTCGAGAATAAGAATCGGTTCGTTATTTGCGCGTAACGGCTTCGGTAGCCCCGTATCTGCATACGGTAGCAATCTCACTCATCTCAACTTGACGAACGCGTGTTTAAAGTAATTAGTTTTGTATTTACTACGCAGATGGATAGCCATTAAGTTTTTTGTAATGCATACTTGGACTGAATAGTTATTTTTCATTGCCATCTCTTGCATACGTGTCTATGATGTGCGGCGAAGAAAAATCCGTTGGAGAATATTTTTCAAACCATCTGATATATTTAGTGACCGAATCAAAAAGGGATCATGATCAAGGATAAGCCATCGCCTATCCCTGCCGCGTCTCCCTAGAAATGAGGTTCGGATCCTATTTTCTGTACAGAAATGTATATACGAGTATAAGCTGTTTTCGAAAGCTCGTTAACATAACATACTCGTAGGTAATATAAGGTTTTGCACCGCAGGAGAGGGCACGCGTGCCTCCAACAACATATAGAACTTAGATTTTTTTATTTTCTTAATATGTGATTTTCCGTCATTTGTTCCATTTGGCTATTCCTTAAATATAAACTATAAAAAAGTAAGGTAAAAAAGGCAATCCTGGTAAAGGAGTAGGTAAGTACCTACTTAGCTCATTCAGCCGGAACCGTTATGTAGTGACGATCCACATAATCGCTTTATATTGTATACTTCGTGTTGGTGTCAACATATACGTTTGCTGGAAGACTGGCCATTAATTGAATATTATTTTTTAAAGTAAATAAAAATAAAATTGCGAACAAGAGTTACAATTGTATTAAGAAACAAGAACTTAGTCTGAGACCAAATTTGGTTCATATTTCTAAGTTGGAAAGCAAAAACGGACGATAACAAATATGAATTCCAAAAATTCGGAGAGACATTTATTAAAACATAAAGAAAAATCGTTTTACTACTTTAGTACGCAGAATCACATTATTTAAAAAATTCCAGGACTCGTATCAGTGAGTTAATTCAAAATTTACCATTTATATTAAATCTATAAAATAGTCAATCGAATTTAAAAGAACATACATTAATGGCTTGCATATTTGCATTATGCAGAACATATTTACATGTTTTACTTGCAGTTGTAACGGTATGATTTTGAAGACTGTCTAGTCCCATAATATTTCATTGTCCCATTATTTCACGGAAAATAATAGTACATTACTGCAGCCGCCGGGAAACAGGGGATTGCAGGCTGAGTATGTATATACGGCCGACCGTAGGAAGTCCGGACAGTATACGAAGCCTGCAAGCCCCTTTCACGGCTAGGCATGTATAGTGGTTTTCCCAAACTAATGCAATGAAATAAATAAAAAAATACCACTGAACAAAACAGCTTCACGACATAAGTTTTTTAATTTTTATCTCCAATCCCGCTTTGTAGTATTTTTTGTACTATCATACTACTTACTTTGTACTATCATAAATAGTCTGGCTCTAATTACTATATACAACATTTAGAAAAACCACCAAAAAAGAATGCACTTACTACTTTGGCGGTACACAATAACAAAATATAGATAAATAAAACCGGGCCCGGTTAGATAATTCAATTTTTATACACCCGTAACACTATATCTAAGTCACAAAAGCATTGAATCACACCATTTACCACTATTTAGTCTTAATAAACAGAGTTTTACACGCCGAGAAACTTTTCCATTCCGCCATTATTAAAACAAGTAAAAGTATCCTGTGATTGGTTGACTCAAAATGCGTTCAAAAACGCGCATGCGTGGAGTAGTGTTTGGTGTTGCCAATACAATTTTAAAATTGAGAGCATGAATAATAAATATAATAATGTAATAACCTGATGATATGAATATTCATTTAAATGATAAATAAAATAAATCTCTTCATACCATTTCGTCTGAAATATGCGAAATTATTTTTAGCCCGCTAATCATTTAGTCACTAAAATGATAAAAAATATAATTCAGCTGTTTGAACAGGCTTCATGAACACAGACGCCAGGTATACATAAAAATTAAAAAAATTACTTCCCGGCCTAGACCTTCAATTTTATGAAATTCGTTACCTGTCCTCTGGAGTCTATCCGCCCTAAACGTGATACTTCGAAGCCTATTATGACGCACGTAACGAAGACATTTCATTGCATGTTTGAGAAAATTAATTTTAAGCAATAGCATTAAAAAAAGCGCTTATTCCCGAGGGTAAAATCCTATAAAACTAACAATTTGAACTAACAATTGAGGTTTTACTTCGCCACTGAATAGTTTCAAAATCCACCATCTGGTACACATAATTAATTCGATGCCAATACATTATTATAATGATGTATACAATACTTGAACATTTTATATCATTACATGGTTTATGTTTTGTGTTTACGACACTTTCGATTGCCACATTGAGAAAAGAGATACAACACAAATATTTTGGCAAATTCCATTAACGAATCATTAAGTGATTGGTACATTCCTATTCACCTATACTATCAGCCATGGACATCCACAGACCACATCGGGTGATCTCTGAGCATGGGGGGTTCAATGTCATAATTGCCACGCTTGACAAGTAGGTTGGCGATTGCAGTATGTTCCGCCACTCTAATGGACGCTGCTGTCCGTATTCCGGTGGTAGGTATCTTTTTTTATGACATAGGCGGCAAACGAGCAGACGGATTGCCTGGTGGTAAGCAATTACCGTCGCCCATGGGCACCCGCAACACCACGGGAGTCACAAGCGCGTTGCCGGCCTTTAAGGGGGGTTGGAGCTCTGGGAACCTTACTCACCATCAGGAAGACAACACTACATACATGAAAGGTAGCAGTGCTATTATGGTTGTGGTCTTCTATAAGGAGGAGGTACTTCCCCAGTTTGGCTGCCCCAGATTGAAGCGTGATGGTCATCGCTGTGCCCCACCTCTCATTATTGGACGTAGTTTAAGGACATACCCGGGTCCAAAATTCTCCCATTGATCGTAAGTAGATTAAAGTCAAATTAAAAGATGAAATTGATACAGCTATGTATGCGTGTTGAACACAACTGCGCTATCAGACAAAGATGTCAGAATTCTTTGTTTAGAAGTAAAGGGCCGCCGGTGACGTTAAAACTAAACAACTCTAGAACAGATGTGCGTGTTTTATCTCAAATGAAAATAAAATCCTTGCACCTGATCGAAACTTGAAAATCATTGTTCACGGCAACTCATCGCGCAGGCGCGCGCTGCGTAACCATAAGCATTTTATCTCAGCAATATTTGCTTTGGATAACTCTTTATTGTTATAACTTTGGTGTCAGGTGCGTACATCGGAGGAAACAGAAATAAGAACAAGTGTGGGTACTTGTACTTTTTATCTTGTGAACGTGAAAAAAAAAACGAACAAGGCATTAAAAGAAACCTTCTATTTGTGTTCAATATTAGTCGTAGGTTTCTTATCTTATCGGTACAGTGATGAGTAATCGGAAATAACGAATGAGACCCCAACGTTATGTAGGTACTGACGAGGGTAGTAATCACGGACAGTTGCTAGTACGAGTAGTGGTATTTTATTGAAGCAAATAGTATTGACCCGAATCAGACCTAAAGCAGATATTACAGGTATAAGGTATAGCAGGTATAACACTTTCGGGTGAGCAATCTAAATTAAGTTGTAGTTAACGATAGAAATAAAATCATAAAGTATTTTGTCATTTGACTAGCTCGGAAAGTCCGTCTTTATTCTTTAAAAACAGATAGCAATGTTGCATTTTACTCACAAGAGTGCAAAGTTATTTCATACAAATTGTTTAAAATTGGAGTGTTTTTTTGACGTTAAC
The DNA here is from genome assembly GCA_022674325.2 of Grapholita molesta. Lineage (NCBI taxonomy): Eukaryota > Metazoa > Arthropoda > Insecta > Lepidoptera > Tortricidae > Grapholita > Grapholita molesta. Next base: position 18,382,184 of record CP053121.2, on the reverse strand, counting down.
TATTGGATGATAAATATTGGAATGAAATGGATTAATAAAAATAATGTAAAAATGCGGTATTGAGGTGAATCAGTCGGCAGCAAAGTTTCTTCAGTCTCGTGCCATGAAATCCTGCCAACGCTTAAGATTCCATCTTTGAACCACTCTGTATGATCGTTTTCAATTTATGAATGCTGCGGGTTTAGACCCGAGCTAGTGAGCTCATTATAGCGAATTCACCTGTTTGTGCTACATAACTTAGAGATGTTAGCACGAAAAGGCACTAACTTTGGCTCCTTTGTATCAAAATATGTGTTTGCTAACTTTAGTAATTAGGTATGTTGTGTCGCAAATCAAGGTGAATGACTGCACGTACATATTTGCGTTGTCCGGCGTTCGTCTGCGCGCCGGCCCACGCCCGAGTGTTTCCTGCGGGATCTACTTCTAGACGAACACATTCATCAACGGTCGCTGAGTGTTACACGGATTCCCTCAGTTTACCGTACAACGCGCCGTCTACTGAAGGAGACTGCTACAACGTCTACAAAATATAAAGCGTAACCCTAATTTAAACTGCTATAGTTCACATGTTTAAAATGCCTTTTCTTAGTTTTTGATAGAGATTCAAGGCAGCAACTGAGTATACATAGACTTCATTTCTAGTGCAAACATGGCTCCCAAAAATGACCCCAATATACTACTTACACTTTGACTTGTAAGGTTCTTTACTACCAATAAATAATGATTATGATTATGATTCTTCCGTACACGGAACAATGGTACGCGGAGTCGGATCGAGCCAACGCGCAGAAGCCCTTTCGACAATTTAATGAATTGTAAAGGGTACACTAAGCGGATGTTGCCCCTGTACGTATAATGGGACGCGCACAGAGACAGCACCCGCCATGTTGTAAGGACTATAGAGTTTTAATAAAATCAAGAATGGACTAGTCTATTGGGTGTAAAAGTACTGGGTTATTATTGGATAAAAAAACCGGACGTCTGCCTAATAAAACGGTATTCAATTTTATTTCCGGCAGACGGTGACTCGCCCTATGCGAGATGGGCCCCCACAAAAAGCGACATCAAAGATGGCTCGAGGGCAATACCGGTGCAAAGGGTTAAGGGTAGAGAGGTGTCACTGGACTTTAAACATATAGCCAACTCGCCACTTAGGTTTCCACATCTACCCTCGAGAACGCAGTTCTAGCGACCCCACACTGGACGGCCGGTTGATTATGATTATTATTATAGTTGTGCCCTCACCTCTGTAGTTGTCCTCGGCTTTAGATATACTAAAAAAAGTTGTCATTGGACCATCAAAGTTTTGATTGGCTAAAATAAAATGTCATACGTAAAACCGCATGCAGTTGAAGGTCTGTCTTTTAGACTCCGCCTGGGGTCATACATAATGCAAACTTAATTTGTCATCTACGAGTATGTTTATAGCTAGGAAGAATAATGACTGGAGAACGCATCCGCGTGCGCCAGTAAGGGACAAAGATATTCTGGCTTTTGTAGCCCAAAATGTAACAATTCACTATAGTGTTCCCCTCCAACTTTGACAGTTCTGAAGGGTCCAGTTTGGAGGGGAACAAAAATGTGTGAAACTATGACAAGGACGGACGAAAATAGTGCCGTCTCTGCCATACCTATGGAAAGTTATATAAGACCATCCCTGTGGTATTATTATTAGTACGCTCCGCCTAGTTAAATGGTATGTCTATGGTTTATAGTCAATCACTAGATTCAAACAAGAGAGTTGAATGTTTAACACTCCAAAGTGGCTTCCATCGTCATTATTGTCGTAAATTCCTAAGGTTACACGCCTATTTTTAAAAATAGCAGAATAGATCAAGAGCAATTACAATATCTATTCAAAACGCGTTCCTTTAATAACTAGTTTGCTCCGGCTATTGCCATTTGGCGTCAATTTTGTTCGGCGCTTTGACCTTTGGTCGTCCTCTCTAAAATAACTCAACGTGCGTTCAATTCTAAATGACTTAGCGGAACCCTGAAATAATGGATGAAGCTAATATGAGATCCTCAGAGACGTACCTATACATACAGTCATTTTTTTTCGTTACTATATTAGGTATATTATGAAATAATTAGAATAAACTAGGCTCATGCCCAAACTATTCCTATAATGAATACAGAAGGATTCCAACAAGTCCAAGAATTAATTCTAAATTGGGAATAGGTATTAACACTTTAACTGTCCCTCCGCTTGCACCACTGACATGAATTGATACAATGTCTGTGCATTACAGGTGATGCACTAATGTACAGCGCCATCCATTTCTGACGTCACGTGGACTTGACAGATCTAGTTTGACGGTGCATTACACGTAAATCACGGACAGTTATAGAGTTAATAAAATTAGAAAGAAAGTGAACTGAACTGGCTAGTGTCAAATAAATGTCAAATGTATCTGAATCAAAAGGTAGGTATTTAAATTAATATTGAAACAATAACCATCACATTAATATGAAGTAAGGTGTGACAACCAACTATTTCTTGTTGTTACTCTCTCCCATTACCCATGAGAAAACACTAGCACAGTTTATAGATACAATATTTATTACAAAAATGCACCCATTGTGTATTGAAATGTCATAAAATAGAGATTTAAAGTGTCACTCAGGAAACTAATGGCAACGAGTGACAAGACAAAAAAATAAAACAACAAATAACCCACTTAATCAAATATAAGTCGAATTAAATTACGATTTAATCTATACATAATTATTTCATTGATAATGATATTCAATGGTCAAACTTGGTAGGTACCTACTTGTATTTTGCTTTTAATAAAAAAAATCTGTTATAAATAAATACCCCTAATGCTTAAAAATCAAGGAATAATTTAACGTTGACTGCCTAGGGCTCGGCAATCGATAACTCAACTTTGGGATAATTTCCTATACTTCTTTTAACAACATGAATTTAATTCATTTTTACTCGTACGTAATGTAAGTAGGTACTAGTAGCTTGAACAATAGTTATTTGTTGTACAAGGGGGCAAAGTTAGTGTTTAGTACCTTCTCGTGCTAATATTGAGCCTCGAGCTAGGGAAAAATTCCAAAATTGAACCACGAGCATAGCAAAATAAAGAGTGGAATCTTGAGCATTGGGAGGGTCTCAAGGCACGAGAGGGGAACACACTTTGCTACCGAGTGCAATACACAATTTTTCACCTGACTACCGCGAGAAAAAACATGACTCTAAATCTTTAAAAATGTAATTGCGATTATTGATATGTATCATTTATCATTCAAAAACATTAAATAAAAGAATCCAACCAGCGACGGTCAAAAAACACTTGATTTAAGTAAACAATTTGTATGAAATTACTTTACACTCTTGTGAATAAATTGCAACTTTGCTATCTGTTTTTCAAGAATAAAACAGTTCTTTCCGAGCTAGTGCGGTGAAAATATCTGTTTTTAACGGAACACAATTTTGTACGAGCATATTTTCATAAAATTAATACATTCTATGTTATGTAACATATATGTCCCCTTAATTTGCTCTTTTTATAATTTACAATTTGTCGTATATGAGGCTTTATGGGTAGGTATTTACGTATTTATTTGCATCGAAGCAAGTATGGTGGGCACCTTTGCACCGCGGACGGTGTCGGGTGCGCTATTTGAATAGACTTGCAGATTTTATATCGTTATTATCATGTTTCTGTCCTTAACTTACTTATAAGATTTATTTAATTTTCATTCTTAAAAATAATATGGCTTAAACAGGTATAATATGGAATATGAAAAAAACTGACCTATGTCCCCTAAGTCTGTCCCTTGCGCAAGAGTGTCATAAGGCTGGCTACATTCCCCCACTAAGGTTTAATTTTTTTTTTTATATACACTTTATTTTAGTTTTTTTTTTTGTTTCTGTGGTAGGTACCTACGTTGAAAAACGGTTTATTAACGAGAAAATTAAAAAATTTGGTTAAAGTATTGTTATGAATATTTACATTTCACATTTAGAGTGATTTAATCGTATCGTACTGATATGCATTTGAATTTGTTAAACTACCCATTGAGTCGGTGCATGACAAATGGGTACTTTATTTATATCAGAAAACTGTGGATACCTACCTACGTACGTGTCAATTAAATTTTGTAAAAAATACATTGATGGTACCTAAATAAATAAATTACTATCCTTTGAGATGTTGTTAGGTTAGATTGTTGTTATACTTGGATGGCTCGGTTGTTCGTAACGGATAACGACAGTGGTAGCGTATTTATAATTGTACATTTTATTTACAATTACTGAATATAACTTGACACTGCAGTTCAAAGTCAATCTGTGCAATTACATCCGACGATTTACAATCAGACTGTATGTGGCACAGCTGATAAGGGCTCACGTATTGTTCGATACGGCTGACACAAGTTGGTCCTGGGTCACGCTCCCGTACGAAGCGGCCGGCGGACGCTCGGGCAGCAGTCGGGGTGTCGTTGTTGACAGGAGCGGGAGGGATCAGAGGGTGCGTGGGAGTGGCGGGGTGGGGTGCGGGGCGGGGCCGGCGCGCGGAGGGGCCGACGCCGGCGCGTCTGGAGCCGTCACAACGCCCGCGAGCCCCGCGCCGCGCACACGCCATGCCGCGCAGCCGCCTCCGCGCCCGCGACCGCGCGCGACCGATCAGTGATGCCAATAAACCGCCCTACTGTCGTGTGACACGCTGGTGAAGCTCCCCCCGACTGTGTGTGACTTTCCGGATTTGTCCCAAGAGACGTTGGATGAGTTGAAATTTTCGGGTGAGTGAGAGAGCGGTTTGACCGCATTATTTTCGAAATACGTACTCCGTGACCCGGCCGCTCGAGCGGGCGATCAAAATATTATAGCAACAAAATAAATAGGCATTCGGCAACAACCTGTTCTCGCTTGTTATTGGATAATTTTGAGCGTAGTCCGAAATACCTTCATTCTTCATCTGTGCGCTAGATATTGCTGGCGCCATAGTATTTCTACTTGAATATTTACGTTAGTGTTTACAAAAGTTTCCATCCGACCTTATCACTTACAACTTGCTAACTCGTCAATTTACCAAATTCACTACTTTCGCTACTAGCACTTTCCCTAATTCGTCGCTTGCGTGTTATAGCCGCACACGAAAATTTAATTTAATTTAAAATAAAAATTGATAAGCCTTGTTCCAATGCAGAAAAAGCCATAATGCGAAAATAAAAAGTATAATAAGGACAGCAGTAAAATAGTCGGAAGAGTTTTATGAACACTAAACATGTATTGGTTTAACGAGAGTCGTGAAAATTGGAAAGAAGAAACGAAGCGACTCGGGCCGCGGCTCGTTGATGTCTTTTACTCAAGCCAATTCCGAAGCGTTATTTTTGTAGGTTCGGCAGGCTAGCACTAGACGTAGACCAGATACTGATATTATATGCATCTGTCTTAATAATCGCGGCCATCTTGTCACTGATGTAATACAATGTGATGGAATTATTTATTAAATATCTTAAGTAGGTATGTCTAGTAATTTTTACATAAGATAACTTGACTGACCATTTGTGAACATAATTGAATACCTTGAGAACAGTTCTATATTGTAGTAGTCTAGTAGAAGCTTGTTGTGGTATTGTAAACCGTAACTATCATGCAGTGTTAGGACAGGAACTCGTTTTATTAAAAACTGACAAATTCTAAGCCAAATAATTATGAGTCTGAAAAATATAGATACTTTTTATAAAATGGAATGTAACTAACATTATAAAGCTATATATGCATAGAGTACTTTCTATCACTTAACTTTTAAGTAAACCTTCAAAAACAACAACCCTGGTGTCCATATTTTATACATATCTAATTATTAAAAAATCTCCGTTCTCATCTTTAATATTTTATAGCATGGACAATTATTATAGTTAGTTAAAGATCTTGTCAGATTGACATAGACGACAACTTGAATAAACTGAACAAAGTAAACTTATATAGCAGTGGCCGGGTACATTGCACTTAGAACAGATAGCCCTTGGGGCGTAAAGTTTCTCGAGTGGCGACCACGTGCCGAAAGGTGTAGCGCAAGCAGAGCCCCCATAAGGCGAACCGACGACCTGGTAAAGATCGCAGGAATCCACTGGATACGGATGACGGTAATCTACTCACTGTAGGTCGTTTGGGTTTGGGGTGGCAGCATCAACAGTAGACGTCCTTCGGCTGACATGATGATGATGATGAAACTGGACAACTCGCTCTAGACTAGCGGTCGGTTAAATGATTTTTTTAGGTCCATCTTCCCTTACGTACATATTTATTTTCAAGAAGCCAATACAAATATTACAGGAAAGTTCTGGCAATTTCCAGAATGTTATTTACAGCTACCGGCAAAAGCTTGCCTTTATCAAATGATTTATGAATTATTTAGAAAAACTAGCTGCTAGGTGAAAAACAACTTAATGACCTGAGGCCTGTTGCATAATTATTTTAAACTAAAGCCCCATTTAGACCAGGCAAGAACTTGTATACGATTTTCATTACATTGCGGGCTATCGGCGTACAGCGAATTCGGTCGCTTTATATAACCCCGCAATGTAATGAAAATCGTATACAAGTTCTTGCATGGTCTAAATGGGGCTTTATAGTATTAGCGGAACTCTCTTTCTAATACACGAAATAAGATAAATTAGGAACTTATATTACCAGCCTTTAAAAGCATGTAGGCGTTGTATAATTCTATATTCTAATTTTGACGTAAGTCCCATATTAGTTCTCTACACAACGACATAGACATGGGACTAGTTAAGTTTGTCACCTACGAGTTTGCGTAAGTTCTACTATTTCAAACGACCGTCACTACGGTACCGTACACAGAGGTTCTAGTGTAAATTTCTTTTGACGTAAAAAAACGTTTACGAACGCGTAAGTGATAATGTTATTTATATGGGAAACGCAAACGCGTTCGTGACGTAAAGTTACGTTAAAAACTTACACTCAGGCCTCTGAGTGTAAGTTTTTAACGTAACAAAACGTCACCATCGCGTTAGAGTTGCATATAAATAACATTATCACTTACGCGTTTTTTTACGTCAAAAGAAACTTACACTAGAGCCTCAGGAAGCAAAGTTGTTGGTTGCTGTAGAATATATCAACAAAATTTGACGGTTAATATGGCACCTACTATTGAATTGTGTCGAGTTAACTGCTGTGTAAACAACAGTTTGTTCACGTTGATTTTGTTAATTCAGCTAATTTGTCCAGAATGTTAAAATTAACCTTTATTGTGTCTCAGTGTATGTAATTATGGAATGTAATTCAATTATTGTTCATATATTGTAACAATTACACGAAGGTCCTACATAACCTTCCTCCTGTAATAACTTTCAAGTTCATACCTAGTATCTAGATTAGAGATTTAAATGCTCACTGATTTCGTATTTTTTACTATGAAGTTTTTTTTGTTTCAAAATGCATCGTAAGTGAGCTGTGTGACTTGTCACATATTTGTGAAGTACGTATTTAATCAATATAAGTGGTACAGTGTGTGACATAACTTTTGGTCTGTAGTTTAAGAAAGCGTTATTAAAAAAAAAAAACTAAAACAAAATTACAAAATTAGTAACGTCAACAATCAACAAAAGAACGCGTCGCATTGCTTAAATAGCCGTTGAGCACATTTATGAGCGAATTTAATCGATACGCAAGTACCTATATTTGCACTCGATCTAGCTAGTAGGAATAGACTAAAAGGAATAATAGCTGTCCATTTAATATAATTTTAATATGAAAATAATAGAAATGTAAAACAATTTAACTTAATTTCCGAAACGCATCTGCACCATTCATACCACCATCATAATATTCTGGTACATGTAGGTAAATGTCATTACATAAGTATATATTCGGAACTCCGGCTATCGGGCGATTAGTTTTGGGGATGCCGTGAGCTAGGACGGACATAACCACAGACACTCTGTCTTTTCTAGTCAGCTTCTAGTTTTCAATAATACGGTTAACTGATATTTTTTTATTAATATATTTATTTGTAGTTTTGTGTGTTTAGATTAGTGGTGCTTTTAAATAGTCAGTTTACTTGAACAGTGCCAAATATTATACTGGTTGAATGTTAAGTGACGTTTGAAACTACGTGAATTGGATTTCAGTGTTTTGACAACATACTTTTAATTAAGGTATAGTGAATCATATAATTAAATTTTTTTAAATCTTTATTTACAATAGTTAGAATGTTATGAAAACTACAAATACTTAAGTAGTTACTGCATTAAATCTACAAAAGGCTCTTGAGGCGTTGTATTGTACCTACCAAGGAGGCTATACCTATATGACACCTTAATTATATTTATTTTTATTTTGTGTGCAATAATAACGCATTAGTAACGTGCCGGGTATTAACGTAAAAAACTATTAACAAATAAGTTTAAAATAATATGATAAAAATATTTATTATATATTATTTTTTGTAGTTAAGTAGGTATTTGTGTCATAATTTTCATAATCACAGTTTTTATTTGTATATACTATGAGTAAACAATTAAAATGTAAATATTTAAAAAATACTTCTAATTAAGTATAACAATAAATAACTGTACGAATACAAAAAAATATTTATTTAGAATTTATTTATTTATTAAATAAATAAATATTACAGGACATCCTTACAAAAATTGACTGAGCCTCACGGTTAGCTCAAGGCTTGTGTTGGAAGGATATACTTATATATATCCTACAACAAATACTACACTAATACTTCAATATATATTACTGAATGCATTAATCGTTAACAGTAGCATAACCCTCCAGATGCGTTTACAGTGCTAGGAATACCTGTACCCTTACCATGAATACCTTTACCCTTTCGCACTAAAATGGTACAAGCGAGATGCACAGATAGTAAACTCGATACTCGTTATCGAAAACCTCAAAGTCACAACTCATGGTAAGGGTACTCCCGGCACCTACTAGTTACTTTAACCACGTCGCTGTTTACTTTGATAGCAGTTGTTCACAGCTCTATAGTTTATTTAATCTGTCCATTCAGTGTATGAATATTTGAAATTCATTTATACATAGCGACACTCTAAGTAACACCCGATCGCTATTATGCATTGTAAAATAGTACACACAGACGCGCAATAAAATAAAGATTTTATTACAAATGCTCAATAGGCAAGCATTTATATATATCAATATTATCTAGGTAATTGTATTTTACATCAACAATAATGCACTGACTGCGTCAGTATAACTTACTTGAGCACAATGCAATTTGTAAGTATTAGTTAGAAATGTACAGATAAGCACACTACCGGTCGGCCACACTGGCCCTTTGTTGCAAATACATCGCGCATTCTAATTATGATAGTTAATAAGGACTTTATTAGCAGCCAGCAACTGCTATTAAACCTGCTAGTTCGGTTGTTGTCTTGCATGTAGTTTTAGGGGGCTCTGGAAAATAGCAACACCCGGAAGCCATATAAACTAATTAATTGGATGCAAACAATAATAGAATTCACTAAACAATTAACTTAATGATAATGACGTTATTAAGAGATGAATAAAATTCGGAAAAGGGTGTACACGCACCTCTGAATGGGTATTTAGGTAGTTATTGCTTCTGTAGGTAATTAATAATTACTAATATTTTACACTTTGTGACAATATTAACCGATGACTTGTAATTAATTTGAAACCTCTTATTAAAATGAGATTATTCAAATGATTCTTTAATTGACGGCAAACATTAAGGGTTTTTGCAACCTGTAATATAAATTAGTTAAACATGAGCCTATAACGAAAATACCCGAAATATATTATTGGAGTGAAGCCCTGTTACCAATAACGAGTTGTAACAATATGGGCAGATTCTGTCTAGCTGTGTTACATTGTACCTGACCATAAAATCTCCTTACCTAAAAATGGTATTTTACAGAAGTCGGCCATTTTCCACTTTGTACCAGTTTTTTCAAAACTTGGTCAAATGAATACTTGTACCTGTATAATAGTATACTTAAACAAGAATTTCTATCTTTCCAGGTGGGTCGAGGAGAATTATGCGTGGGGCGTGCGCATGCGCTGTTGTGTGCGCATTGGTCGCGCTGTGCGCAGCCGAGTCTGGCGCGCCGCGAGCCGCTCTGGACGAGGCCACGCGCGCCGCCGCCGAGCAGCAGCTGCTGGCCATGCTGGGGCTGCCGCGCAGGCCCACGCCGCCGGCGCCCGCGCCGCCTGTGCCCAAGGCATTGCGAGTGCTCTACGACGAGAGTGGCGCGCTACCAGCGTCCGCTGCCAATACCGCCCGTTCCTTCCACCATACACCTACGATCATCGACGATCGTTTCCCGCACGAACATCGCTTCCGCCTGTACTTCAACGTGACTGGTGTACCCGCCGACGAAGTGGCGCGCGGTGCCGATCTCACGTTTCACCGCGCTGACGGTGCGACTACCGTCCAGCGGTTGCTTCTGTACGACGTGGTCAGGCCTGGACGCCGCGGCCGCACGGAACCGATTTTGCGGCTTCTTGACTCTGTGCCACTGCGGGCCGGTGCAGAAGTGGTCCGAGCTGACGCCGTCGGCGCAGCGCGTCGCTGGCTCACCGAGCCAACGGAGAATCATGGACTGTTAGTGCGCATTATCGAGCAGAACGAGAACGGCACAGACGCGCGACAGCCACACGTGCGCGTGCGGCGACGAGCCGATGAAAACGACGAGCAGTGGCATGGATTGCAGCCGCTGTTGCTGCTGTATACCGAAGATGAGCGTGCCCGGGCGGCTCGCGAACGCGGCGAGACGATACTTACGCGCAACAAGCGCGGTGCCGCGAGACGCGGCCACCGAGCACACCATCGCCGCAAAGAGGCGCGCGAGATTTGTCAGCGGCGGCCACTGTTCGTGGACTTTGAAGACGTCGGCTGGAGTAATTGGATCGTCGCGCCGCGCGGCTACGACGCGTACTACTGTCAGGGTGACTGTCCATTCCCGCTGGCAGACCACTTAAACGGCACGAACCACGCGATCGTGCAGACTCTAGTGAACTCAGTGAACCCGGCCGCCGTGCCGAAGGCGTGCTGCGTGCCGACGCAGCTCTCGTCCATATCTATGCTATATTTGGACGAACAGAACAATGTGGTGCTCAAAAATTATCAGGACATGATGGTGATGGGTTGCGGTTGCCGATGACGAAGGCGCCGGCCCCGTGCGGACCTAGTGATACTCGTGGACCCAGTGTACATATAGTAGTAGTGGCCTCGATCTGTACATATCTATTTGTGTATATATACGTGTAGTTATTATTTTATTGAAATGAAGATGTAATAAAACATTAATTTTATTCAAAATTGAATTTATTTTCGTTATCTTTCAGTTAGATGCCCTTTACACACACCATATGCATAATATACGGTTCCAAGCTCAGTACTAAAGCTACTGGAATAGTATAATGTTGGCCTAGTAAACCGGCTATTGATAGTATGATGTGCCTAATTAACTTAACTGACACATCATCACATTATTTTACCCTCCCCCCTTTAAATAAATACTAAGTACCTACTCATAAAACCGCAAAGGGATTATGCGAATAATTATCAGCTACGCTATAGCCTATTGTAAAAATATCATACACCACATTTGATTAATGAAATCTAATACCTACAAGAATACATCTTCTTTAACGTATGAAATCGGTGGCAAAAATAAAAATTCTTGTAATTATACTAAAGTGAAGCTATTCCTGATAACAAATTAAAGTAGTTCGTTGTTACGGAGTGGAGGTAGAAATGCAGACATACACCCGCACAGTCCACGTCCACATACAATTACAAAATCTTAGCTACCGGTGGGCTCTATGTACGAAAATAAGATGAAAACACGTCTTACAAGGACTAATTTTACACATATGTACTTAGCATTGAAATGTAAGGGTATGGTGTATCCTATACGTACAATCTAGGCTAGCAGATCTTAAAAGAATGATGTTCTACTTTTCTACCTTGAGTACAAGAATGCAGGTGGCTGAAATGGCGGTTCCAGAAAATTAAGAACGAACGGAGGAGCCTATGTTCGTCGAATGATCTTGCTAGTCCTACAGTTGGCTAAAACTTTTCATTTTAATTACAAATCAAACGGGATTTATTCGCGGTAAAACTATGTAAAGATATTGTTACCTAGGTTTTTTCTGTTTCGGAAGTGCTCTCTTAATTGGTAATTATGTGATCTTGAGAGTTTTCATCTTTAGGTACTTGAGGTTATTGATCAAAAATTATCCAAGCTTGCCACTACCAAGAGTTGGTTTCAGATTTTTATTTATTTATACAACGACGGTGGCAAACAAGCATATGGTCCGCCTGATGGTAAGCAGGATGCCGTAGCCTATGGCCTGCAACTCCATATGATTCACATGCGTGTTGTCTACCCTAAAAGTTGCCGCTGGTACTATTCTCAGTACTAAATAAAAAAACCCTAAAAGTTGTTGGAGTTCTAGGAACCTTACTCACCATCAGGAACACAATACTACATACTTGAAAGGTAGCAGTGCTATTATGGCTGTGTGGTCGTCGGTAAGGAGGAGGTACTTTCCCTGTTGGGCTTCTCCAGACTCAAGCGTGATGGTCATCGCTGCGCCCCTCATAGTAGGACGTAGTTTAAGGACATACCCGGGTCCAAATGAGCAAACCTTGCTTGTTTTCTATATTTTATACAGGTACTTAAATCATAATTTCATATAATGTTAACTGTGTATCAAGATTATAAAATTATGAGACTTACAATATTATTTTTTTACGATACGAATACATAACGATTTGAAGTTCGAAGGCTGTCGCCGAATTCTCTGTTAAGATTCAGCAGTCATAATAATTGAGGGCACAAAGTTGAGGTCACGCGATGTCACGCCACGACAAGGTCATCTCAAATGGGTTCGTTGAGTTAAGTCAGTTTTGGTTCAGCCATTGTTGGTCTCATGAAAGTTGTGTCTACCTTTTTTTTTGTAGTAAAGAGCTGCGTAGCGTTTGAGGTAAACTAGTACAAGTTTCTTATACACTAAAATTATATTTCAATAAACGTCTAGGTTTTAATTTCGAAAAGCATATAACAGTTTAGCAGCTTACTATTATATTACTTTGCCTTTGTAAGTATATGTAATATGTAGAATATTGATATAAATATATTTTTATTTGACCTATTATAATTTATTTCTTCCTTAAGTATTGCACTTACCATATATACGTCAATGTTTATTTGTTACAGTGCATAAAGGATAATAATTTCCTTTACACTACAACTGGTTACTATAGTAAATACTAAATATATTTCCTCATATTTCAATTTGAAATTGATTAGCGGGAAGACGTATTAGTTACCTGTAGGCAATTATAATTATGTAATTATATAGAACTATATAATAATTAGAATTAGATTATATTATAGCATAATATAATAATTAATAATATAATTAGCCTGGGCAGAGAGTACCATGGGACGGTAGGTCCATGGGGTCCCAGCGCGCACAAACGTTTTGCAGAAATCGCGAAGCGTCTGCTTGATACAATTGGTGTCCGAAGAGCTGGCGGCTTCCTCGCACAACGTCAACGTCAGCATTGCGATACAACGAGGAAATGACGCCAGCATCCTTGGTACAATGCCTCAAGGGCCTTTTTTAGATTTAATAACTAGTTAAGTACTTGTATTTTAATGAATGTAATTATTGTAAATAAAGATTTATTATTTCATAATTTACGTATTCTGAGGTTAAAATACACTGATATAATATCTGATTAATTTTGTCACGAATGGTAGCCACAAATTGGCTACATGACAAATTTTTGAAGATGATGTAAATCGTTTCTGTTTTTTTGTGTGAGGATCAAATGTCTGTATTGAATTACATAAAAGTGATACAAATGGTTAAAAATAAGTATCGACTCAACGATCGGAACGCCATCGCCACTAACTAAAAGATATGATACGATGACGTCACACGCAAGTATTCATGTCCTAATGCATACATACAAATTGCATCGAAGTAGATAGCTGTCCTACAATGTATTTTTTATTAAAATTAAAGGATACAAATGATAACTTTTATTTGGAGTTAAAAAAAATACTGTTAGTTTTAACATTTTTACGGCATTTAGGTTAGTAATGCCATTTAGATGTTATTAATTTAAATTAACTGTTTTTAACTTCACATTTTATGATACCACCCGTGTATCATTCTTTATCCATATGACTTAGTTTTCTTATAAAATTTAACATGTGTCAAGTACCCAATTCTAAACAATACAGGAAAGCTGGAGGCTTTCATGAAAAATAATAAAACCTAGCTTAACCAAAAAATAATTCTACTTTCATATTTAAGAATAATACGAATTCTTTAACATGATTACTGTTTTTTATTACTCATATTTATAGTTTTTTTTTGTATGAAATCAGAAAATAATGTTTATAGTAGATTAAATTTGTAAATAGTTATAAGTATATTTTTACTTACCTATTTAACACTTTAAAAAACATCTTATTTAAAACTAGTCTAAATACCCATTATCTTATTCTGATTCTGTAGTTATTTATGTAGATAAGCACTTCCATTTCTTTATGCCTTATGTAAATGACAATTTTCTAAGCACGAATGAAGGAACGGGGCTCGGCACTCTTATCTATTGCGTCAAAATAACTAATTAATCTTGAATGAATAAAAAATTAAATAAATGGTTAATAAACTTATCTTCTAAGCCCTATAGAAAATTATTATTGATATATTATTAGTAATACATATTATATTTGTGTGTATACAGCATGTATCAATACGAGAGGCAAAGCTTTACACCCGTAAAAGTGTAAGTAAGAAATAAGGTTTTGGTAGATAGGTATATTATTGAATATGAGCTTGTAAGCTCATATTACGTGAATTTGTACAATTAAAAAAGCTAGCCTAAGTTGGTCGGTTTTTGCCATCTGTCACCAATAGCTATCACGTTCTAGCATGTATATAAGTGCGAAAATGGCAAGCACCCTATCGGTCCTAGACCTTCAACTTTGTAGGCTAGGCAAAGTATTAAAAAATTCGTTTGCACACCAATTATACTTTTCAAAGCAGTTATGTATATTAATTTAAGTTTTTCAAAAGCAGATAGGTTAGATCATCTAAGACATACATAATTATGTAGGTACAAAGTACATTTATTTAGGTTCTTATAGAAAACCAGAGCTCACAAAGTTGTTCTACCTAAATGAATTTTAAAGATAATATTCAAAGTGATTCCATTATGAGCGTGGCAGGTCTCCGAATTTGAAATATTTCGTCACGAGGCAGCTATACATCATGTTTTTGCCGCGCGCGGGCCGGAATGCCCGCCGTATAATTCGGCCACCCGGCAACCGCGCGTCTGCCGCGCCCGCCACCCTACGTCTATATTATCAGTAGATAAATTTAAGCATTGTCTTTGCCTCGTATTTCGTCCTCTCAAGATTTTGCCTTTGTTTTTTTCTCCATTCGCCGTGGAAGGCAACAAAAAACTGAGTGGAGGCGAACGAAGTGGGTATAATTTATTTTATAGTCGGTTCGCTCGTAACTCGGCGGTGGACGGCTGGACGCCGATTTATCCCCATCTCGGCGTAATTAACGTAAATGGATTGGCCAGAGTGCGGCTTGTGAATAGCCGCCGCCGCCGCCATTGCTCGTGCGGCCGCCCTACACGCCTAGCAACCATCGCGGCACCAATATCATCCAACGTCGCGCTACATTTCTCCCAATATTCTCCTCAGTCTGAGCTCACTAACTCCTTAACTTACTAAACCCAATCCAATTAATGAAACATTTTATAAACCGCAACCCGAATGAGATACAATGAGATACGAGAATCGTTTGCGATTACGTGCGCTCGGTTCCCAAGGAGTGCGGCGACTTATCCCTGAGGGAATTATAATTGTTTTGCATTCTTGCACGGGAATAAAAACAAAAGGGCCGAGGTACAGGCCCCCCGCGCTGTGGCCTGCAGACCAGACCAAAGTCTGACGACTCGCATTCCCTTGCCCGACACAAAAAGCATTCGAATGAATTGGAGAGCACTTTCGAATCGACCATCGCGCATCGATATTTTAAAAAGTACCTGCAACCTACTAATAACTAATTTAGCGATTCAAAGGTTCATTAAATCTAAACTAAATTCACTTACTTCGTAAGTTTATTTTAGTCGAACAGTTTGATGGGACTGCCACTTCGTAAATACATACCGAAAAATCTTAGATATTTTTCACACTGGACCCTGTCGTGCCCAGTACCTAAATTAAAGTTACAATGGTATAATAATTATACAATTAGACATTTTTAATACTGTCTTCGTTTGACACTTCGTTAAACGCGATATAATCAGTTTTATTTGTTTTATTTCATGAACTTTTTTATTTTTTATTTTATTGTTACCATAGCAGACTATTCTTATTAAGATAGGTAGTATCTATAGGTATCCGTGCCGTGCAGTAAATATTTTCAATAAAAATCGTGGTTCATACTCTACTTGAAACTATTAAACATGACCAGAACGTAGATAGGCACTCGTAAAGGTGGGATGAGATCGCCATTACGTTGGTCCAGCTCAATAATTATACTGTGACATTGTATTGAGTGAAGCATGAGCGCGAGCGCAGGCCGCGTCGGCCATCGACCGCGCGCCTCTTCTCAAATATTCCAAGCATGCACAAATTAAACTGGTTTTTGTTTCATTTTACTATATTAGTTTTGCATAAAAATATTGTAAAGTAGACAATTTTCCAATAGTCAGCTGAACTGCGAAGAGAAATTATATTGCGCTGACTAAAGGAAAGCTCTATTTTTTCTAAGCCATGGTCCTGTCTGACTTATATATATTCGGCGTCTTCTATTTTATACATTATCTCGCGACATACACCATAAAGTTATACGCCTACATGGCAAATGCCTAATGTTTTTCCTGATTTTCCACTATATTTGCCATCTGTTCATCGGTGAAGGCCAGGGTAGTTGGCGAGTAAAGCCGCCGTAAGACGTCCACTGCTGGACATAGACCTCTGTATGAATATGAAATGATCTTGGGGGATTTGCTTTTGCAAACGGGTTACCACGCTTGGCAGGCGGGTTAGCTACGTAAAAAAAGTTAAAACGTAAAAAGGTAAATTTCAAAAAAAAAATGTGCAGTATTGCACAGTGGTATTTCGCTCTATATGTAGGTACCTATACTAGATGATGCCCCTGGCTTTGCCCGCATGGTTAGAGGAAAATGTAATATACTGAGTCTTCCCGTGGGAATGAGATGTTTTCCCACTGAAAAATGTAGCCGATGTCACTCTCCATCCCTTCAACTACCTCCACTTAAAAAATCACGTCATTTCGTCGCTCTGTTTTGCCGTGAAAAATTGACAAACAAAGAGAACACAGAAACAAAGACACACTTTCGCATTTATAATATTAGTATGAATACAATATTTCAAATAATATACCCATAGGGTATATTGAATAGTAGGGTAACTATACCTGTACATATAACATTTTTGAGATTCTCCTCCGAATTGCAACGTCACGTCGGTAGGTTGTCCACCTTACTATAACGGTGAAAACATATTAAATCTATACCTGTTTCATCATAGCAATTCTAAAGTTGTCCTATTCAGTTACTGCATCATTGTCCCACCAGCCCATTAAAGAAGTAAGTGTTTACAGAATGTTATATAACAAAGGGTCAAACTACAGTAAGTATTTATTTATGAATGAGGCAGGTATTACTTACATAAATCTATATTAATAAGTATTGTTTTCGTATGTGAGTAGCGGTACATTTCGTATATACAATTATGAACAATAAAAGCGGATCATATACAAAAGTAAGCCAAATCAATGTAAGATAGAAGATGCCTCCTTCTCCTCAAAATGTAAACAGGTCATGATAGGCATTCCGCAAGTGTTATACAGGATGGTTCTGTAGATTTGAGCAGGACCCAGAAACGCAGTAAATGATACTGTATCGTCAGTATACTACATAACGGATACAACTATACCTTTTTCTTTCTTTAGCACTTTCGTTAAAAAATATTAAATGCTCAAAAATTGTGGTCATCCTACAACTAATTAATGTAGATATTTTGATTATTATGACAAAACTTTTTTAAATGAAGAAAGTAAATTGTTTAAAGTACCTATTAAATAAATATTTATATTATCAAAAACGAAACAAAGAAGGATACAAACTTTTTTCAAATCTCTATAACTAATATTTTATTTTATACAATTAAGCTCATGTTTTCTTTTTTCTCATCACTGTTGTCAGGTAATTTATGATGGTAAATGACCATACAAACAGTGACATGCTAGGTCTTTTTATTTCAAAACCAGCGTTGTAAACAAATTTTTTTTTTTTCGATTTAGGTGACGTTTAATAAATACCATAATAGTAGTTTATTTTGCTGCTACATGAAAATACAGGTTTAGTTTTATGAAACGAAGCTAAGTTTCATAATAATATCAAACGAGTATTTTCATGTCTAATGATGTACAGTGACATACACTACTTAATCCAAACACAATATAAGTTCTCAATAATAATTTTGCAAACAAAAAGTCAAACGAACGAAATTTGTAATGGCGGCGAATGATAACTTTTTCCTAGCAACAGTATTTTTTTTTATTCAGAGACAAATTAGCACCAAGCCCAATTTTCATATCGTATCTATAGTAAATAACCAATTGCTTTGTTTTTCAGAAACGATCGAAATTTAAAAGTTTTTATTATATCAATTTGGATACAATAATGAAGCAATTATACCATTTACACAGATAAGAAATATGTTGTAACAAAACAGTGTACTTACTTTTATGTTATCGTTATTTACTTTTGTATGAACGTATTTACATAAAATAAACGTTTAATATAAAAATCGCAAATATAATCGATTATTCGATAAAATTTATCTTTCTGGGTTCATATTGATATAGTATATGCCTTAGCCTTATCACTACAAACATGAAATCTTATGTGTCAAAAGTAGGGTCTTAGGTTAATGCGATTATAGGTAGTGCAATTTAGTGCAGTTTTTTTTTTATTTTTTTTTTTTTAATAACCTAATAAGGTAGATAACCCAAAAATATTAATTTACTCTTATTAGGCTAATTGGAAAACTTAGTTCAATCTAATTTATTTATTTATTTTGGGTAACATTGTTCTGTAGTATGCGATTAACGAGATTTGAATTATTTTTGAATGTTATCTGGCGAAGAGCAGATTCTGTATATAAATTAATTAACTGAAGCCGAATAAAACTATGTACTACGACTATAAACACTGACTTCAGTCTAAAACAATTATCTACTTAAACAAGTGATCGGTGCTATAAAGTTAAAATAGGTACACAATACTGCGCTGTTCTAGCTAGTTCAGCATATACTTGATTACACTCATTAATCAAAGCTAATATCTACCGGCACGAGGCGCACTCCTTCCGCGTTGGACGGAGGACCGGGAACGCTGTAAATGGCCGCCAGTGTACGCTAGACAGGCATACCTAAACAACAATTTATTTCTGGCAACGAACCCACGTCCTTGGCGCCGACCTTATTGCGCAACACCGGTTTCGAAATGCGCGCACGCCTCGAGTACGCTCATGTTGCCAGTGCTGTGACAACCGATGATACGAGTATGTCGACTATGTCGGCCTTCTACAGGTAGATGGGTGTCTAAATTCGTCAATTAACTCGGCATGCGGCCTGTACGCCGATCCGCTTTAATTATTCGTATTCGTCATTTCTACCCATACCAGTCAGCCGACGGTGTCGTCATACTTTCAATAATGATGAAATTATGCATGCCTGAGGTGGCCAATTATAACCCTAGCATGGAACTTGTAATGGCTTCACGCGTGGACGAAGAGAGAGTTCTATCCGCGAACGAACCGCGTTCTCAAACATCTTCGGCACAACTTTGCCTCTGTTCGAATTGTACGAGTAGATACACAATTTCCATATGTTCTTTGGCATATTTTACATTCATAAACTTGACGTACCTAGCTCGTGTCATATTATTCAAGGGCAAAATATTACTTAAGCATATGTACCGGTATGGTATCAACGCCATTATCTTTTCTGTATTAGCCAAACTAAGTCCTGAGAACTAGGAACATAAATCTCGTGAATAATATCTATAGGTACCTATAATATAAGGTTATGGAATTATGGACTCTATTGTTAGGATCCTCCTTAGTCCATGATGTCAGACTAAGACAGGCGGTAAATGAAGCTGCTAATGAACTAACAAGTAGTTAATTGAAATAATCGCATTGTAGGTGACCCGCGTGTCATCGCTCTACTTCAGTATCAAATGAGCGAATAAGAGCAGATTCTGTAAAAATGGCAACATGTCAATAATTAGCGTATTATTCACAGTTATTGCTCAGTATTAAAGCAAAATTACGCACTATTATGAATTGCGCACTAATATAGAATACCTATATTTATCTATATACCTATATAGATAAATATAGGTATTCTAAAATAAAGTACGTATGGGTTACGTAACTAACAAAACTTACTTAGTTAACATCTACAAACTGAACTCAGTACCTATAATTATACTTGAGTAATGTAAAATAACGTCACTCTTTGATAAGATAAACATGCCGATTGACCTGGAAGAGAATGTTAAAAAAATGTTAGTTATATAACCGAAATAAACAATTGCGTAGGACAGTGAACCCAGATATAAATGCCACCTAGTATACTGACCTAATCTAACCACCTTAAGCAATAAAAATATGTACCAAACGTATTTAAAAAGTTGTATATTCTAAAATTAGACGGGAACCCTGATACATTAGTTATGCCCATCTGTACGTACTCAAAGGCATTTAACTCATAAACTAGTATGCTTGCTACTTGAAAATATGGATTTTTTCACTTGCGCATTGGTAAAAAGTACAACACTTATTTTCTATTTTCTACGTCTTGAAGGCAGTATGTTAAAATCTTATAAATTGAAACGTGGCGGTAGTACCTAAATAAATACGAGTACTAAGTACCTAGTACCGAGTACCTAGTACTACCTTCAGCAATACAGCTACCACTAGAGAGACCATGTGCGGGCAAATTACTACTATGAGATATATGTGCGAGTATGTATGTAAGGAAAAGAATACTTTTATTTACAGAAATTACAATCGTATTATGATAACTATAAGTACTTAACTAGTTACAGTATAAAATATAAAAAAGGAATCAAATCAAATCCAATCCTATTTGTATGTAAGTACCTACCTCGTGATTTGTTGCGTGGTTATGGTAACTACATATATATTAAAAAAAAACTATACTATGCATATTCCTAACAAAATGCATTATAAATCACTTAACAAAGTAAACAAGTAATTAGTAAAATGAAAAGCAGGTTTTTAAAAACGATATTTGTTTACATTAAGTAGGGTTGGGATCATTAGTGTTACGAGTTATTACTGCTCAAAAGTGTAAAAAATGAATGCAACAAAATTATGTAAGAGCTGCCCATTTATTTACCCTAACGTCGTTAGCGTAGTATGCTTTTTATCAAGTTGCTAGCTGTGCCCGCGATGTTACCCGCGGTTTATTAGGGAAAAAAACGTAGCCGTTTAGATGTGAAGAAGTAGCAAACATACACACTCACAAACTTTCGCCCTCATAATATTAGTGTAAATAGTGTAGACTAGTACACTTCTATAGTAGGTACTCAAATATTCGGTACCTACATTAAATAGCATTAGTTTTCTTTATTCATTTTCAGTTCTCGGTTAGGTTTTTATAATGTTTTTATAAAAGGAAAATAAAAAATACATCTAAAATGTATCAAAACATTATAAAAAACCTAACCTAGGGAGTCGCTGTGGTTATTTGGGGTGCAAAGAGATGAACTGCCGGACTATGCGCGCTGTGTCCAGGATTACCGCCTTCTGAATCTGACCCTTAATCCAACCACAACCACGTAGCGAGTCTCTTAAGATGTTGGTGGAGACTCTTCGCTATGAGACCTTTCGCGGAAACAACTATCGGTACAATGATCGCCGAATCAACTTCCCACATGGCGGTTTTCTCGTGAGCCAAGTCTAAGTACTTGCTGGACTTGTCCTTCTTGGCCTTCGTAAGGTTCTAATCACATGAGACGGTGATGCTAACGAATATTGCCTGGTTCTGCGATCGATCTATCACCACGATAGCAGTCCTGTCCGTGATAACAAATCCATCCCAATATGGCATGGCACGACCATTTTCGAAGAACTGGCGCTGGCGTACTTGTAAATAGTACAACACTTCGTGGTCCACAAGTCCGTACAGGAGAGCAAGATGAGAACAACCGGAAATAATATGCCTGAGTGACTCTCCGGGTCGGGGAGATGCCCGACCGTACGGTCATTCAGTCAGTATACTTCCGGTAGTTATTCGTCATGATAACTTCGTCCGCAATTGCACATGCAAAACTCTCGGTTTCTCTGAGAAGGTCTCCCAATCGTGGCCAGTTCACTGACATGGGCAAGTCCACGTCTGGTCCCGTGACGGCCTTGTAGAATGTATTATATGTCTTTCCCGTACACGGAACAACGGCGTTCCCAAAATTTTGGGAGGCCTATGCGGAGCCGGATCAAGCCAACGCGCAGAGGCCCTTTCGGCAATTTTGTATTGATATTTTCGCCAAGTGTAATATGACGCGCACCGAGACAGTACCCGCCATGGTGTAAGGACTATTGAGTTTTAATGAAATCTAAAATGTACTATAGTACTGATCGATAATACTGTCAAAGTAGCTCCAATCTCGTACGAACAGGTATAATTTTATATATTTATAGTTATTCCCCTAATGTCACAAGTGAAGAGCCTGGGGATAATTATCGATTGTGGGCTTACATGGGTACCTCTGGTGGCTGACATAAGTCAAAGAGTAACTATATAACACCTTAAGATCGCTCTATCATTTTAAGCACTTTCTTCCGGTCAGTACCAAAACTCTCCTCGTCCAAGCTCTTAAACTGCCCATTCTTGACTATGTTGATGTTTTTTACTAAACTAACATAAAACGAGTCGCAAGAGTCAGGGCAAATTTTCTGTTCCTGCGGACCACTAATAATGTCGAAGAGAAGTACTTAAATACCTTGAGCGGCACACACTGAAACCTTGGGAGTTACAAGATGTTACAGCGCAAAAACCTTCATAGACGTAAGTAATGAATTTTACAAAGGGCTGCTACCATTCTTGGTCGAACTGAACATATAAAACCCAAGTATCAGATAATAATAAGGCTTATGTGGTGACAACTGAAAAGATTAGTTGACAGTAATCTAAATAGGAAGCTTCTGTAAAACTAATTTCCATAGCACATTAAGAAAGGTAGGTACGATGAAATTAAATTAAAACGTTCAAAGGCATGTAAATATGACGTAGTAAGTAAGCTGTCAAAATATTGTAATAAAATCCTGCGACAGACAAATAAATGCTGCAGCTGTAGGTCACATCGTTTCACGCGTGAACCAGGTGCTTTGATAATTGCTGTTTCAGTCATAGTTAAACAAGTTCGCACGGAAGCGGCGTGGGGCTAAGTACATCAAAACAACAATGCTTGTACGGCGTATTTACATA
The DNA here is from genome assembly GCA_022674325.2 of Grapholita molesta. Classification (NCBI taxonomy): domain Eukaryota; kingdom Metazoa; phylum Arthropoda; class Insecta; order Lepidoptera; family Tortricidae; genus Grapholita; species Grapholita molesta. The sequence continues at coordinate 18,358,603 of CP053121.2, read as the reverse complement.
AGAGTTGTAGTAGTGCCACATCCATTGTGTCAACAGTGTTTACGTGCGTGGAGTGAAAGTGTCGGGTGCTGCGCCGAAGGCCGACCGCACGGCTGTAGCGGACGGTTAATAATACCTACGCTGCTGTCGCTATGCTAGCTCTTCTACGGCGCACATGTAGGACGACGAATTCTTTAGAGCTTTTGACCGTTCATTAAGCGACGAGATTTTACTTGCGTACCTATACGACCATGCATGCAGACGACAATGCAATTATGGATATTTACTTGTTATTATTTACAATTGCATACACGCTACAAATTTATATTTCTACATTTATTAACATGTAATATGACGGCAAACAATTTTAGACATTTTTTTTAACTGTCTCTCATTAAATAAGGACCAGAATGGTTAAATGTTTCCTGACGGTATTGTAGACCAATTTTACGTATGTATTTTGACATCTGACGCAAGAAGGTAAGATACTCCTTTATCAAATCCTATTAATTTTTACAAATACATTTCTGGGGAGTAAAACGCTTCCAAAGCACATAAATAATTTTATTAACATAATGTGTTTTTAAACTCGTAACATAAATTTTCTTTTCATCACCTACTGTGTATTTATTTTAATAAAACCCGTTTATACAAATTGTATGGGTAAAAGCCACTTAACTACAAGTGGTCCCTACGTTAAGATAGAGCTTTCATCTCTCTACGTCACGTGCGACGCGGTATGCGGAAAATATACACTCGGAGCCTCTTCATTTGCAAGTAGAAAACTGATGAAACTTAGTTATCAATATGATCCAAACAGTCTCGGCTCGTTTAGTATGATTTTATTCATGCATGTATTCACGGACATTATCATACACATTAAAAAACCAAGAAATTATGCAATTGAATTGAAACCTCCTAATCTCGATGAACCCACTAACGATGAATACATTACTTATTAATTTTAATGAGAAATAGTATAATCTGTGTGTAAACATATAAAAGGCAATTGAACTTACAGTTGGGTACAATGTTGACAATTAATCAACAGTTTAAACTTCATATATGTGACATTATCTATATAAAGGGACCTTATTGTTGATGGCGCTTATGTCGTTGTTCAATACGATACAATACAAACGCAACGCGATTCGACGTAAGTGCCATCTACAATAAGGTCCCATTTCCTAGATAATGACACATATTACCTAGCAATATATGCATCAGGCATGATACAAATATTGATTTTTTCAACGATAAGATAATAGATATAAGACGGGTATTCCACGGTAGCTTTATAATCTCGCTGAAAGAATGGCCAATGGTACAGAGATGTAAGGGAGTTCAGTTTTTCCGCTATATTCACAATCCATTTTTTGGGGAGCTCTAAACCTCTACGTTTTTTAGAGTAATTATTCACCTTAAAATGGTGTTACTTTTGCTTATCTTACGAAGACAGGTTTTTTATTGGTCGTTATGAAGGTCGATTCGCGAACGGCACGGCACGATCTTTCACGTGGTTTTCCATATTAGCACCCACTTATTCAAAGTCGGTTAACATTTCGAACATCAAAATATTCATAATGAATGTCATTTCTTAATGAACCTGTAAGCCTTAATTTAGTTTTTAATTGAAGGCAAGGTCATTAAATCAAAACCTTTGCTTAAAAAACTCACCAAACCGCAGAAACCACTTAATTACAATATTTAATGCTGTATTTAATTAGCAACATTGAGATGGAGCTATTTTACATCACGTTACACCAATTAAACTATTCTGTGTTTAATAATTTATGTTATTTTTCTTTTAACGCAGTATTTTTAATCATTTTTTTACTTCCTGTTACACCTAACTATTATGCTATAGTATAAGTAAGTGTAATAAAGAAACTACGATTTCGGAGTAAATGTATCATGATCAAAGAGCCGAGAAAAATAATGTGGTTTTTGCAGTACCTTTGAATTGTTTTAAATTATAAACTTTTGGCTTACTTATTACATACCGAATCCGGATGTAAATAAATCATAGTTACAAACGCTTCGTTGGCAATAATCTAGGAGCCTCGGGCGACGCGCGCGCTGCAATTACCTACTAATACATATAAGAATAGTTATTTATAGAAGCGGCACTAGTTTAAAACTGCAAATAAACATGGCCAGACATGGTAAGATAACCAAATACTTATTTGCAGTTAATTAAAAAATGATATAATGAAATTACCAGAAAATACCATCTATCACATTCCAAGTTCATCAAACGCTAATACAGTCAATACTGATAGGTGGTATATGTAGGAGTTTGTTAAATTTAGCCTTATGTATAATATAATTTAATGTAGTTTAGACCAGATAAATATACAAATTGCAGAATTTCTCAAAATCCCCGCACATTAGTGAAAACTTTCTGGGAATAGTTTTCATGTAAGTTGCCATGGGAACGGATGGGTTGCGCAATGTTCTTAACAGATGACAATCGTTTTATTTGGCTTTGAAGTTACACACGGGGTCTGTACCAGGGAGTTTTCAACATTTGGTACACCCAATTAGCGAAAGTTTTAAAAATTAAATCACTGTCAGTTTCGTGACGACAATTACGAATAAAATCTTTATAAAGATCAACTTTTTGCCTTTAATTAAGTTGCAATGTCGATTGAAGTTTTTATAATGGACATCTAAACCAAGTTTTTATTGAAATTGAACACTTAGTTGTACACCATTGTCAGAATGATTTAAGTTTTCTTAACAACTTTCACTAAGTGTTTATTATAATTTTTTTTAAATCTCCCATCAACATAGCATGCGCCGTGGAAATTGATATTAATGGTTTAGAATAGATACATGAAATCTAATTCCAAAATCTTTTCATGAGATAACTCGCAATTATCGAAACTTCTCGTCTGTTTTGCAAAGTTCGAGGTTATTTTAGTTAAAGCTCATCTAGTCCGCGTCTAACGTTTTTATGCCCGTACCATGGCTCGGCCTGCGGGGCATTCCAATCCGCGAGCAGCCTAATTAGCGTGCTCCAGTGTGCGATGCGCCTTTGTCTTAACAGTTCTGTTCACCTTGCCCAGTTTTTACGCGATAATTTTATCGATTCAAATGACCTTATATAAAGGACGTGGCCCTATTAGCGAGGATTTTATCAAGAACTAGACTGTCACGTTTTCCCTTAAAAAACTTTAATATTCAAAGCCCTTCCTATACAGTCATACATTTAGACTAGCTACCTATTTTGACACACATAAATACTTGTTTGTTTTGATAATTAGGCAGTCACTTTTTATCACAATAATTATCATCATCGCAAGATTTTTATAAATAATATTTTCTAAATATATCGCGTGTAGTTACGTCAGTACCAACAATACCAACAGAAGCAGCAGTCTATAAATCTATAATATTTTCTAAACAACTATAATAGTTTCTAATGAGCTGGTCAACGCCAACAACATCGGAATGCCCCACAACTTCAACTAAAGAGTTACCTTCTTAATTTAATCATTATATTAGTGTTTTGTTTATCAGTTTCACCATGTCTTTGTAGCATCACCGTTAGCTAGGTAAGCATTGGTAATAGAGAGCTATACAGTTAACTATAGTTGTTAAATATAGAGGGCTGTTAATCTTGACCATAATTCTCAAATACAATACACAGTAATTATTATTATATTAACCACTGTACCTAATCAAGATACGCTCGCTAAACAATGCTTCATGTGAGATATTGGCATTAAATGGGAATGATATTGGTATTTAATTTTCTATTCTGAATAAGGCGTATTAAGTTGAACCGCGCCGCGCCAAGCAAAGTGCTGCTACCATCACCCGAACACTGTTACGTAAACATGTCAGACACGCAGTGCGCAAACACCGACTCCACTGATCGTTAAAATAATATTTATTCAACTTCTGTGAGTTAGGCGCTGCTCAGATAACTGTACTGCTCCAGGTTTCCTTCCTGATTCGAAAATATACATTTCTCTTAAGCTTTTTACTTCACCAAGTTTTGGATAAGTATTAAAGACCTTTTCTACCTTACCTATATACTGCTGAATTGATAATAATCACATGATAATGCTTAATTATTTATTAGTTTCCCCATGTCAAAATAAAGATTATGATAATTAGCTAGGGAAGGCCTTTGTCCAGCAGTGGACGTCTTTTGACTAATGATGATGAAGATTAAAAGAAAGGATTTCAAACCACGAAAGGTAAACAAACGTTGCTGCCGAGTGTAATACAAGATCTTTCACTATTTAAGTAAAATATAAATGAAATAATCCTTGGACCGCCTTTCGGTATAACCGACAACCGACGTTACTGTTTGAAATTGTTTTTATATCAGTACTCGGCTATTATTCCATTCTAAACATTGGCAGAATCCAATACTATTTAAAGTGGTGCATAAATCAGTGGTAAACAAACTAACCAGTAATTAATAGTTACAATGCAACTGTCGATGCAACCGCCGTTTATCTAGTCACAACGTTAAAGCATCTACAGCATATATTTCTTGCGACTGGCAAGTATCAAAGTAGGTGCACGGAGGCGGTGGTATGCACAGCTTCGGTTGTTATTCTATGGCGAGGTACGGTCTGGTTTATAAATAGCTGCGCGGGGCAGGTGCGCGGTCCAGCGGCGGCAGACGAGCGGTCGCCGCGCGCCGCCCGCGCTTCCGCGAACCCCGCCGGCTGCGTGTGCGTCCCCGGCGTGGCCACCGTTCCCACACTCCCCATCCCAGCTATACTTGACAAACCTTAGTCAGATACATTAAAAAAATCCCTTCTCTATGTTCTTATTTTAGCGTGAGAAAAGTATGATATGATTTTCTTCGTTCGCGCTTAAAGTGAAAAACTCACTGGCCTAACTATACATACTCATTCTTGGATGCCTCTAGTAATATTTTTTAGTACACACTTATTTAATTGTGACAAAACAAGGCTAGGCACCAAGGCGGTATTGCACATAACATAATCCAGGTTAACATTTTCGTTGCAATTTTCGTCTACGCTAGAACTTATTATAAAAATACGAGAAATAAAGAAGTAAATGTGTAATAATAACACACACTTGTTCTGACTATCGATATGATAAAAATGCAACATGCTTTCTATGTTATTGTTATAAACACATAAACTTAATAAATAGTTTAGAACAAAAATCAGAACAGTTACCTATGTTTTTTATCTGTGTTCTGATTTTTTTACAAAAAGAAGCAGACAAGTGTATGTTGCGCCTAAGGGAGTAATTATCGGAGCAAGACAAGTTAATATTATAATTTAGTTGATCCGTTTCTCAACAGGAACTTGTGCCTCCATATGAAATCATCCCTGCTTATAATAAAAACACGTCTGAATTAATTACGTATCTTCTAGGCACACAGATAACGTATAGAGAGTTGCAAGAACCACAAGTCACGGGAGGATGGCAGAAGAGGCGCGGGGGAGGACAGTGCGACGCTCTCGGGACCAGTACTGGTAACAGGAAAACAGGAACAGATATAAATGGAATCCCGATCGCAAGTTGCGCAAACTGGTACCGCATAAAGCGTACATTGAGAGAAATACTGCAAAGCCCATTTCTTGTCATTGGTGAATTAATCTCCCGCATAACTTTCGTATATTTTAGCAAGGTGGTTATATGAAACTCGATAAAAAGGTTGGAGTTGCGTTTGGAGGGGAATAATGATAGGCGGCCGGTAGACGGTAGGGCGCCGAGCGCGACGCCGCGCCGGGCCGCCGCCGCCGGCCGCGCGCGCACTCACGGCCGCGCCCGCCGCCGAGCCTCCGACTGTGCTGCGTGCCTATCTGAAGCACCCCTTCCCTCTAAATAATTTCGTTTTTATAAGTAGTATACTATACGTTAGTCATATAATGAATATATTCGCAATGTCTAACGTAATATAATTAATTATCTAGCATAACATCGTGCTCTATGAAAAATATGAAATGGACAATATCACATTAATTCACTATAATTGTTAATACCTAACTATTTTCAAATTTTAAAGTATATATTAATAGGTGAAACAATAAAGGATACACTTATGAGTATTATGGGTGCCATTTGCAAAAAGGTAAAAATATCTAAACATTATACTGTTCTGGAAAAATTGGGAAACCATTTTTTCGAAGGGTGACCCTGTGTGCCAGGTTTTTCATAACGTGACATTAACTCCTGACTTGATTGAGGATCTTTAAACTAAAGGTTTAACCTGTCGTTTTGTAAAATTATCAAATGTATAGATATTTAACCATGCTAACGATTATATGTACTTTAACTGCAATTACTGCAACAGAAATTATTAATAAAATATTTTACTTACTTATCTGCGCACCCTCGCTGCCGCTGTCGCTCATTATGTAGATGTAACCAATGTCACATTGAGAAACTCATGTACGACCTACGCTGTATTCTAGTGCAGTACCTGCATTCCTCACAAAAAAGCGTTTATTAATTAGCCACCACACCAATATCTTCCTCCTTAACCACCAAGAAGTGTTAGCCAGCAGCGCCAGCCGTGTCGCGCGCACGCACCTGTGCACACTAGCGACATACACTTGCGTCATTTACAATTTTAAAATAAATAATAACTGGTTTTGATGGTGATCTATACGGAGTTCCATCTATGATTTATGTCCCGCAGCACACCTGGCAGCCGACCCCGACACTTGATATCCTTAGTGTTATTCGATTTATAAAAAAATATGTTACAACGAAGATTTGCCTAACTTTTGGAGAACCAAGAAATTAAAACAAAATAACTTATTGTAGTGATTTAAATAATTAAGATACCTTTGTAAAGTTGCGCTTTTACAAAAGCTATGCACCTTATCTAACTCTTGCCTTTGGCGTAGGTATGTCCACTTTCATATATCGATAGGACAACAAGCCACGCATTATTCATCGCTCCATACATGCACGCGGGAAAGAGTGTTGTTTCTTGCAACGAAAACAAAGAACACCAGAAGGGGCAACGACCTGCCCTTATTTGGTCGAGTCAGCAAGGCGACATCGCTGCGCCCGCGCCGGCAGGACGCGCGAGGCTGCGCGGAGCCACATCACAAATACCTACCTTTTTGTATTAAACAATATCAGGTATCACCATCATTAGTATTTTATCGGCTCTTGCATTAGTTTTTACGAGACAGGTTAAGTGGCTTGACGACCCTTATGGCTTTAAAGGATAAACAATTATCTTGAGCGTAAGTATGTATCATATATTGAGCACTCATTACTCTCAATAGAAAAGCGACTTAAGAGTTTTTGTTAATGATCTTCTTAAACCAGGTTAATGTGCCACTTATTCATACATTTAAGCTGTCCTAAAATGGATTCTTTTGATCGCGGCTTTACTGCCGATTTGAGTCGGTATACTGTAATCGATATTTTGGGTAAAAATATGAAAAGCGAGTAGGTAATTTGACTGGTCTATTAGCAGAGTTGACGTGAGTCGCGTCAGCCAGGTGTCCGCCAACCTGTTCGCTCTCCATATCGCGTTACACTAGGTTTCACATTAGGAAATTTATACGACGGCTCATATGACTACTGCCGATGATAATTATTGTTTTATCGGGGAGATAAATTATTATAATTATTAATCGGTTCCGAGAACGGACTGCAAAACAAGGTGATTCATACGCGCTTATTTTGTGGCACGCCTGACACAGATGTACACCGCGGGATGTTGTTGATTAAATTAAGTGACATTTTATTTTAATTCATCGCATAAATCTCGAACATTACGAGTGGAATGATTGTCCGCAGGTACTGAGGCTGCGCCCACAGCGGCAGTAGCGCCGACGAGCGAAGCGACTGCCTGTCTGCAGTTTTCACATGACTAATATACCAAATTCAGATAAAGTACTAATTACAGTTCCATTTATGAACGTGAATGTAAGTACCGCTATCAATATTGAACTTAAAGCTTTGTACTGTTACATTTTAGTACGCACTACTATCTAAATATTTAACGGACTCCTAACAGTCCTAGTCTAGTCTGTAGTGACCCAGCTTACGACACTTGAGATCCCGGGTTCAAATCCCCCTAGAGAGCATTTCAGTCTTTAAATCTAATTTTAAGAAGTGTTTAATCGATGGCCTCTTTAAGGAAAATAAAGGAGCGAGTTGAGCGACATAAATTGAATAGTGTCAATAACATAAGTAAGTTTAGTATGTAAGGTGAAAAATTAATACATATAAAAAGTGTAACTTTTCGCCTACAAACTGTCATGCAGTTTGGCGGAGCTTTGAAAAAAGTATTGTATATTCCTGAATATATTTATATGTTTAGTATAAATAAATTTTAAATAAAGTTGTGCGTTTCGAATATGTTCTTGGGTTATGCAAGTTTAAGTATTTAATATATATAAATCTATATGTAAGTCGCTTAGTAGTTGGGGCTTTCTTTTACCTACCCTGAAATTTAATTATGTACCTATCTCAAAAGGCATTTGACTGATTTTTGACTGAAATAGGCTCGATTAGCTCTTTATTGCCAATTGTTAATCTGCCTCATTGCGTGGCTTTACAAAGATAATCTCTTTTCATATATTTAAAAGCGAACGAACGTTTTTCTACAGAAATTTTAGTGTAACAGTGCGAGATCTGATAGTTTATATAATAAAATAATAATATTCTAATAGATAATTAGAGCTATGGCTTAGAATCAGTACACACCTAGTTGTCACTTTTACGAGTCCACCTCATACGTTTCCATTTATATTGTTTGTCAATATGGCAAATTTGCATAAGCGAAGGAAATATATTACTTAGGTACGAACATGCCCGCGTACCGTGATTTCAATTTTGCAATATAATCAGCAGGCTATAGGTATCCCGAGCCTTATTAACATAAATATTTACTGCTTCAATAAATTTATGTGTGTACTTACGGCACGACTAAGCGTAGCGGATTGGACGTTAGAATTTAACATGTTTTGTAAGCTTTGACCATTTCTCTATCACCAAGTTGTTGTTGGTGATTACCAAATTTATCCGTGACTACAAATTATAACTCTTTATAGTTGAAATTGAAGACGAGGAAATTGCTTTATTCGTAATCTAGTATAAGCATGAACAGGCAATAACAAATACCAAAATTCATAACCGAAGAAATTTTTCCCTCGTGCAACAACGAAATGTATCATGTTCCAATCTTCCTATTGTATGCTCTTGTACCAAATTCAAAAGTGACAAATTAAATCGTTAAAATAAACTTAAAAACATACGTAACTAAAGGTTCTGATTAATTCGTTTATATTAATAATTAATCAATCTATATTTGTCTTCACAGGTTAAGACATGGCTCATCGACATACTGATGTTGCTTATGGTAACAGAACCGGAGACTTGAAAATATTAATAATAAAACATAAAAATTTCACCAAACACAATATAGTTAGGGTGTTAAACGCTGGACACTTTTTCTCACAATCTTTAACAAATTAATTTTGTATGCTAATTCAGTTTTGTGCACATTTGTAGAGTAAACAAGGTTTTTTTTTGTTTCGACTAAAATTTGCGAACTCTACCTAAATAATGCAAATATTTAAGTCTATGACAGGAAGAACCATCATAGTTTCGCGCAAGAGTGCGCAGTGCACAAACTGATATTATTTTTCTTTCAAGAGGCTTAAATTTTTTATTATTTTTTGACACTGTTTGAGCCACTTCCTCGATCCAGGGCTACCCGCTAACCTGTTAACATCGTATGGATTTAACAGGTTAACCTCGAGTTTTTTGGCTAATCCTGGATGGGGCAAGTGGGCCTTAGAGGTCAAATCATATTTTGCCAATATAGTAATTAGTGTAGCACTGTTGGGTCAAAGGTTACCTTTAAAGACCAATCATGTAATGTTTTCTATAAGCAGCAGAGAAAAATCGTGCGGCATCAGGTCCGGCTAGGCCGCGCATTGCAGTAGCCGGCCTTGCGGGCGGCGCGCGGCGCCGGCGCGGCCGGTGTCAAGTTGCGGCCACATTTCTGCCGCTCGCCGCGCGTGCGATTCCGTTTCAGCCATGACGGAATGCCCCCATCACTTGATAGCGGCCAACATTCGATACACCCCTGCCGACATTTCTGGCGTGCCTTGAAAGCAATCAACGTAACTGTCTAGGAATCTCTAACCGTTGTCCAGACGGTTTTAATGACAGTTAGGAGGAAGTTTGCTTTTAAGAGCAAGCCCGGCTGAATCGGTTACACAACATAACTATTGACGCGGCTTTTATATATTATTGCAGCTATATCCCTACATAACAATAGCTATGCATTATCGTTCATAATCACTACAAAAACAATTTTACAAATTATATGGATGTACTTAGATAACCACGCGGTCCATATTCGGTCGCACTAGCCCTCTGTTAATTATACAATGATTTTTTTAAGTTTCGCGTTTGGTCATTTGCATAGTTATTGCCTATCAACAGCCAATAAATGTTTTACATTGACCCGACTATATAGTAGCGTATCGTAGTTTTGGTAGTATGTCATCGTATATTGGTTTTCCTTATCCGACACTTGGTGTAGCTTACATCGGCCCGCAACGGTACTAGGTACTGATGCCAATTATTGGGTCAATGCAATTGTAGTCCAAGCCTATGTCAAATGCAGTTATGTCATAAAGGAAACCGCATTCGTTTATCTGAATATTTTGGAGAAGCTTTATTAAAAATTAACATATGGACGCCCGCCACTGACAAATATATTGTTTCGTATTGAAACAATAACTTCTTCATTATTTTAGTTTGAATAGTTAAAATGTCAAGGTATTAAGCATACGTCATAATTATCTAAACGTGCTGAACTGACATAGCTAAGTGTCGTTTTAGCGGTGGTTTATGACAGATGTTTATCTTTGTTAAGTAAACAAACAGTGAGCACTGTCAGCTTATTGTTTATGAGAGAATTACTTGTAGAACGTGACATTAAAATGTGTTTGAACTATCGTGTTTATATCGCCTATTAAATCGTGGAATTGCTAGCCGCCGTCTTTGTTGCGGAGTCGGGCTGTCTGGCTGTTCTCCGATAGCCAACATAACCCCGAGATCATTAAGCATTATCGGTTTTAATGTACCTACACAAATACCGAGTAATGACAACAATAAATAATGTTCTGGCATGACATCCAATAATAATTATGTTTATTAATTTCCACTCCGCTTATATCAACTCGTACACATATTGCAGTTAGGTATGTTATCTTCAACAAGGTCCTTTTACATGTTGGGCCAGAGTAAATTTCAGTATCAACAATAAAATAAAAGTTCATTGTAATTGAAGTTGTATTAGAGTCAGAGTTAGGTAGCAGTCATCTACCTTCGTTTTGTGTGTAGTCAAGTCATTACACAAAACCCATTATGGTCTCTTAAGCTTATGAACTAATAGAGTCGTAGTGTTTAGGGCTGTTAATTAATAATGAAAATAGTTCATTATCCAGTGATAAGGCCATTTCGTTATGACGACGGTGGACAATACAATTTAATTCCTTGTAGGAATTATCAGGTATATTATCTATATATTTAGGTAGGTAATTCGTTATTATCTATCTGTTACATATATCTTAGTCTATTGCCTTAGAATTTCAAGTTGATTGTCCCAAAAATATATATATATATATATATATATATTCAGTCACACATATATATATATATATATATATATATATATATATATATATATATATATATATATATATATATATATATATATTTTTGGGACAATCAACTTGAAATTCTAAGGCAATAGACTAAGATATATGTAACAGATAGATAATAACGAATTACCTACCTAAATATATAGATAATGTACCTGATAATTAATTATATGACCTGGTTCGCCCCAGACGCTCGCATCTCGGACAAACAGATTCCCACGCATTTCGTCTCTAGTGGTACACCACATTTCCCAACAAACATAGATATTCTAGGTGCTTAACTAGAGGTCTGATTTGTACTGGTCTGCAAAATCACAGTAGTCTGTAATTATTTTGAATAAGGGTCCGGCGCAGCACACGTGTGCGCGTGACACCAATCCGTTGCCAGACAACTGCAACTACAATTTATGTCTCCACTTCTATTAATATCTGATACTGGTTGTTAGAGTGAGGTTTCCATGATATACGCTGTTGCCCCGCCTTTCGGTACCAGACTAGACTAATTGAAACCTAGGCCTGCTTTTGAATATTCTATTGCTACTTAATAGCAGACAAATGCCATGCCCTCGTTATGTGTACGATATTCAACAGTGTTTGATAGAATTGAAGTAAAATCAGTATTTTAGTATTCAGTTTATAATTAGAGGTTGCCATTAAGAGTCGCATGTATGAACAGATTTAGGCCAACTTAAAATACTTTAATCTTGATGTTTACTAGGTTACAAAATCACCGCGACCTCAAAATTAATGTTTAACTAAATATCTAAGGAAACGGCCCGTAGCATGTCGGGCCATACTCAGTGAAGTGGTCCGTAGTTTCGCTTTGTAACTCAAAACGGTTTAACCCATGAAATTCAACATAATATTCATCGTAAGTATTTATAGAGTTACTTGTACTTTCATATGTTTGGACTTGCGGATCAAAAGTTTGAGGAGAGGAGGAACATTTCTGAACTTTCAGGGCGATTATTCACTTTAACAAAAAAATTAAGGTAAACCCCAATTCTTTTTCAAAATGGCATTTTTTCACCACTTTTAAAATTTATACAATAAAAAAAATTGTCTATCTCTATCTCCGTTGTTTATCTCTAAGGCGACGCAGTATGTAGCAACAGTATGTACTTGTATTTTAAATTAAGCTATGGTAAATCGATATTAGACAGTCTCATCCAGTACATATTGTGTAAGTAGTATTTATATTGTTTAACTACATAACGATCTAATTCCACATGCAAACGTGGTTCGATATCGTGTAATAGTGCCGATCTATTTATAGGCTCGATTGTTATTGAGTACTCGCACAATCGGCGCGATAAGCGATGCGAATCAAGCTCTAAGTGCAATTGCGTACACAAATGGAACAAATCGTCTACATTATATACGTTTACTTTATAAGTAGCGCTTTGTGTCTAACATTTGCTAGTTGCTACGTACGTAATTAAATAACTACATATACAAGGTTATCTACAAATATTTTATATTTATGACGGCCCTTGTTGGAAATGGCGCCGTTCACAGACGGACATATATATACCTACGAGTATAATATGAAAGCGCAATGTGGAACAAAGTAAGTGAATTTCTACTTAATGCCAAGAAAAGAAACAAGTATTAAAAAGCTTGAATAATAACATAATAAAAAAAAAGAAAAAAAAACACATTTTTCATTTAAGTACCCTAACTTAAGCAATTACGCTATTTCGATTATGTTTGATTGTACAATCAAAACTTTATACCGAAAAAAAAATCGGTCACGAAACACGAAAAGCAGATCGCAGGCTCACATAAACACTCACTATTAGGTGGCGACGGACACCGAGCCGATGTAACATAACGCTTTTAACCGGCCGTTTGATCTTTTTTCTTGATTCAGCCTTGAAAAGCTTTATTTGTTGATACTAAGCGAGTGTAATACTAGACCAATATATTGTAAGTGAGGATATACTTGTAAACACAGAATTGAAGACTTGCAGCCCCGTCTTTTAATTAGAGCAAATTGCTGACACCTGAAACGTTCCTAAAACGTTCGATAGATTACTCAAATTGACGCGTTGTTTAATTTAGTTCTGGATTTTTAAAATGCAGTGTATCGTACTTTTACAATACTACTTATAGCAACTGGGAATGTTTAATAATGTTTTGTTTTTATCGCATAGATATACATAATATACATATAGACGGCGCCCTAACTAATTAAAGTCAAGATTACTTGATTTTTAACAATGGGAAATAAGGTGTAATAATTTGACAAATCAGTCACCTTCAAACAGGTAGTGGACCCGGCCTTCTAAGTCGAGATAACTGGTGTTTTAAACGGCTAAAATAGAGGTCCACCAATCGATCATTAGGACTTATTTGTTTTTTGGAGGTGACAGGACACCGGGCGGGTTGGTGGACGCGTTTCGTTATTATCTATCGTTTGCATCGGGCCATTCGTCATGCTGTCAGGGGACAGGGCCCGACGAAACAATCAAAGTGACCGCTCGATAACGGTGATGAGCTTTTGACGTCTTTCAAACTGCTTAAGTCTAATTGAAAGACTGCACGGGTGAGCTTTTAGTGGCTCAGTACTCATGCAAAATGCTGCAAGGTACCGGTGGCTATTAAGAAGTTTGTGTACCTATTTAACTACGCAGTAACTACAACAATTGTATGCATTGTAAAATAAATAATAAAAACTTGACTAGATTTTATACGTAAGTAGTACTTATATTACTTTAATTATGGCTTATTCCGCTTGTTATTTGACTCTACATATGGCTCTATATTACTGATCTACATATTTGGCTATACATATGACTCCACATCTTAATTATAAATAATGTGTTGTATATAGAACCATCCATTGCTCTATACATTTTTATTCATGGTTCTACGTAAGGACTCTAATATATAATGGCTCTGCACTGGGCCCTAGAATTTGGATTCAACGAATGGTCTATATTCTGACTATTCTGAGTGTACATATTTGACTTTGGAGCCAATGCTCGTGTACCATAATATTAAGGTTCGTCGGGAACTCCATTAAAAATAGCTATGCAATTACAAATATTTCGGTCTACTAAGTTTTAATTTGAACATAGAGACGGTGAGTTGAAAAATGGTTGAAAATCCGGTAATAATCTTAGTTCGTATAGATTAGATTACTAACGGAATTTCTAATAAATGTTGTACAATGCATTCGCGATTTTATGTTGTTAGTTATTCAAATAGAGGTCGTCTTAAAAGAATAACAATTTAAATATCAATTAGATTAAGTGGGTACATAAAACCGAACAAAGTATGTATATAATATTTAAAGTACCGTCGTTAGAATTTAGGGCTCGTACATTAGTTTAACGTATATCTAAGATACAAATGGTTTAGCTTGATAATATTTCCCATAAAAAACGGCGGAGAACTTTCACCTGAAAATACAGTATCACCATGAGATATCACTCATATTCAGTGATCAGATTTAGGATGCAATTTGGGGTGAACAACCTCAAACGTTATGCTTATCATGGATGTGCCACGGGATTTCCCGGGATTTTGGATAATGGGCTATTGCAAATAATAAGTTTATGGAGGGTTAAACTAAATAAACAAAATGAAAATGTTTGCTATAAGGAGGTCATTTATTTCGCCTATATGTATGTACGTTAAAACACATTTTATAACTCCCTATCAACAGAAATCTTTTTTATAAATAAACAAGATACTACTTTGTGAAACAAAATTAAAACAAACTCATCTTACACATGCCACTGTCAGAACTAGACCAAACTAAAATGAAACCACATCAGAAGGTTCACCCAGTCGGAAACTCTAGAGGCAACAACCATAAAAAAATACAATTGAATTAAAAACCTCCTCTTTTGTTTAAGTCGGGAAAAATAAAATGAAACAAAACCAAAAACTTTATATTGTAGTTGTGTTAGTACCATAATCTTAGTATATAATCTTATACCTTTATGTAATGATAATAAAATAACAAAAAGTCGCGGGATTGTAAGTCATATCCATCTTAATATTACGGACTTAAACCCCACGAAATTGCATCCTAGATCCGATCACTGCTCATATTGTATATACCTATAGGTATTTCAGATGGGTACTAAGAATGTACTAACACGAAACATATGAAAAAGGTACATCACCAGAATGTCTTAAGTTTACCTAACAAGTCAATGTGGGTAAAGAATGATTGACATATTTATAGCTTGTGGTTTTCCGCGAAGATACCTGACCTTGTTAATAGTATAAATAGAAAATAAGACTAATAACTACATAGTGAGAGGTCGGTAGGAATTAGTAAAAAATATTCCATAAAAGTACTTAAGTTATTTATGCTGCTATAAATGCTGTCTTCTGTGCCTATTTTCTAGTAAGTTTGGTTAAGCTCGATGTATGATGTTTATTCATTTATCGTGAACATTTTCATATTTATCTATAGATTTTTTAAATAAATCTCGTTAAACCCAACTGATGTTAAAATAAGCAAATTGATCAAAACATTCAACTAAGTAAGCAATTGAAGTTTATGATCGCGCATGAATAAACAACGTTGAAGTCCTGAT
The DNA here is from genome assembly GCA_022674325.2 of Grapholita molesta. Taxonomy (NCBI): domain Eukaryota; kingdom Metazoa; phylum Arthropoda; class Insecta; order Lepidoptera; family Tortricidae; genus Grapholita; species Grapholita molesta. Next base: position 18,342,411 of record CP053121.2, on the reverse strand, counting down.
ATACGAGTTTACTTGATTTATTACCACAGTTAAGTCTCATTGTAATATAGTAGGTAAATTAATGGAATGTTTATCAATTACACAATTACAATAAATCGTAATTTATTACGCAAATGCGAATCGAAATACTTATGCAAAGGTGTTAATGGAGATGCTCTATGGCACATGCAGGACTAAAATATAGTTTGAGCAACTCTTGTACTATAATTATTACAATTATGTAATGATTCCATCCGATGTTGGCATTGTTTTATAAATTTAGCAATGTGTGTAAATAAGAGGAAGAAGTAACAGAAGCTTATATGCTTTCGTAGTGGATACTAGAAAATCGTTCGGCAACCTAGTCTCATATTTTTTTGTATGCACTGAGTTCACCCCAGAGGAGAAACTGACCTTTGTTGGGATTATGTCTCGTTCTCTGTGGTTTAATCCTTTCTTGAAAAGCGACTGGTTAATATAAAATGATATTTGTAAGTGCCTAAGTTCCGAACAATCTTCGATTTGCCAGTCGCACCTTATTCTTCAGAAATATATTATTCTATATTTAAGCTTTATGTCTTAATTGTTTAAGACACAAAGCTGACTGAATATAGCTGGTTTATGGTATAGATTTACTGGATTACTCCAGTAACCATTGTAAACTCAAGTGCAATGTTAACGAATTACCTTATACCTACAGACTTTTACATACATAGTGACCTGTTTTCATTGTTCTTGAGTGTATTGCCGACGCTGACCGCCATAGGTCAATGCTCGCTATCAGTTGTCAATTGTTATTACCGTAACGCGACCTAAGTCGCTGTACACAAAAAGCTGCTAACGTAATTGAAATACATTGTTCAACTAAAAATAACTGAAATTAAAACTGACTTAGACCGATATCGATACCTACTCGTAAAAAATATTTTACTCAATACTAAGTGCGTGGCCAAAGTTATTAGGATTATTCGCAACTACTCTATAATTAAAGCTATTTGTGTTAAATAGGGCAAACCTCAAAATCACTATAGCAAATAACCCTGGCTCCGCACGGGCAGTAAAACATCTACTCACATTCGTAAAAATTGTATGCACCAACTGAGTCCTGTAACCGCGCGACTTTATGCGGGGATGAGTAAAAGAATCCCCCATAAATTGTTTTCTTATATTTCAAATTGATTAAAAGTATACGCATCGTATTCAATGAAGAGCCCTCCAGATGTCTTAATGTTTTCGCGACATTTTAACAATCATTGTCACATTTATGCAATATAGGTACACAAAACCTTGACAAATTATAAGAACACTAAAACGGGCTGTTGAAACAGTATGATGATCGATGCAGTAGTTTATGCAATCATCGCGAGCATACAGAATTACAGACAGACGTGGTGGCGGAGTTTGTTTTATACCAATGATACTGATGATACCAACCAGCGGCGGCTTGTACACACAAGCCGATTCCCGCCGGCTTAACTAACTTTCGCGAAGTTCAAGAGTTTTGCTTGGGGTCATCAAGAAATGGCAAAGCCTTATTGGCTCCGTCCCGCCTAAGAAAATAATATGACGTCAATAAACCTTCCACGTTAAACTATCAAAGAATTCCTACTATACGCGTCGGCCACAAGCCGGAAAAGTAATAAACCGTTAGAGCTATTGGAAAATTACTACCATAATACTATAAAATTCAAAACACGCATAAAGTAATGAGCACTGTTTACTCTATTCTAAGTATTCCTACAATGTGTCATCGCAGTTGCGCCTCAAGCATCGAAATAATAAATACATGCCTTGCATGCTCATTCATCGACGACCTTTCAAACGACACAGAATCCCAAAGTTAAAACATCGTTATCAGTGTTCCCACTCCAAACTCAAGGCAATAAAATTTCGATGGCCCAAGAAAAACGGGGCAGCGCGATAACCATAAATTTGGGCCGAAACGGATGGGACAAATTTTTATAATGGGCCTCCCCCATTTGGTCCCCGAGTCGCGTTAATGATAGCCTAACAGTTTGTTTTAACATCATTATAGAAGCGTATCAGGCATTCCATCGCAGGTAGGTACCTGCGCGTACACATGTCGGGTCGACACGGGCGCTGTGATACGCGCTCATACCTCCGGCGAGAGATCCTGCTGATAGCAATCGCAGAGATCCCTTACTTGTTGATAAACATCGTTCGTAGCTTCTTATGCACCGAACATAATTAGGGTAATAACACACAAATTACATTTGGTTTTAATTGATCTTGTTCCGGCAATCTAAACAAGGATAATGAGTTTTACCAATCCAGTCTAGTGTATAGATTTGACCTCACACAAAGTATTTTTTTATTTACACGTAGTTTTGTAATCGTATTTTACGTCATATTTACTCCAAAGCATAATTATTTCCAGCTGCTAAATTTCCTTTTTATATCGTTATATCGTTTAGTATCGACGACCATAATTTTTTTTCGTGGAAAGATATTAATTCATAAATAGATATACACTTATGTTGTGGGTACTCAGCCGACGGTATATATACCTATGTAATATACAAATACTTAAATACACACATACGAGACCCATGACTCAGGAACAAATATCTGTGCCACTTAAATAAATGACCTTACTGGGATTTGAAGCTAGAACCATCGGCTTCACAGGCAGGGTCACTACCGACCCTGTCGTCAAATGACATGGAATTAAAGTTGACGAAGTTCTTAATGACTTACAACATATCTAACAATATAAATATTGTATGTTTCAAAATGTGTATAATTTTCCTAGTCGGCGGTCGCGGCGCGGCGCGCGGTCACTTCCCGCGCCCATATATCCGCGGGACAGCTACACGCATTTACAATTACCTTATCTCGCTAAGGTTGGCTCCTGACATCACGCGACAAATATTCGTGACCATTGCTGATCAGCTCCGATTATAAAATTCTATTAGAGATTCTACGTCCAAAATAATATTGTTGAATATAATTCTATTCATCTAATATACAGGAGGAGGAGGACGTAAGTATAATCTAGCCTGCGGGTTCCGTAACTATTGACCATGGTGTTAGTAAGTGTCAATACAAAATTGCTCGATCGTTAAGGAAGTACTTTTAAGGTATGAAGTGTTTTTGATCTTTTTTTTTTTCAGCCGTATGAAGTCCACTGCTGGACATAGGCCTCCCACAAATATGACTTATATGATCTTGGGGGTAATTGCCATAGTCGCCACGCTTGGCAGGCGGGTTGGCGACCGCAGTAGCTGTAGATTGGGTTTCGACGGACGCTGCTGCCCGTCCGTAGGATTTTTCCCTTTGTCGCCTCTTACGACACCCGCGGAAGGAGATGGGGTGGTGCTATTCTAGTCAGCCGGCATCACACGGCTCTTTTTGATCATTAATAGTCATTAAAAAATTAGAACACTTGGGTCAGCAGTCTTTTTATACTGAATACTGGTCTGGTTAATCGTAAAACATATGTATGCCATTAAATTACATAATTAGATTCCTTTCTAATCATATCATAATAATGAAAGAAGTTTTATCTTTATAAATTAGTTGTCGTAGAGTCACCTTGATAAAGAAATAGATTTCACATAACAAAAAAATAGGGAAAGGGCGCTGTTTTTTCATTTCACAAAAAAAGTAAAATTCCATCAGCAATGTGCGTACCGGTTTAGTCCTGTTCGTACACGTCTCGTGAATCATTCATTCTGTATAGCGTTACAACACGCGTACTGTGTGATATCCACAAAGCTTTTTGGACTATTGACATAACTAAATAACGAACAATATAAAAATGTTATACGTAACCTCTAGCAGCTCACTATACAAAAAAAAAAGTGTTTCGAGTTTAGAAGTGTAGACTCAAAAACTTATGAAACTAAACAAATGCATCTATATTTCAATCGGAAACAACTTCAATTTTATGAAGTTTATGAGTTACTAGTATAAGGACGAAGACCCCCAAGACGAAAATATTGTCTCAAAAATATTAGCTTTCCTCTGAATTAATGATTACTACTGTCAAATACTGCTATGTAAATAATTTTAGTTCAAGATTTTATTTATTCACAAAGCACAAAATTCACAAAATAAAATGTATGAACAAAAAAAAAAAGAATATTTGTATAACACCACTAAACGGACCCACCGCAGCAAAATGAGGTTGGACGCCTTGGTCTTGCGTATAGCCAATTTGGTGATACCACAACACTCCACAGATAACCGAAAAAACAAATAAGCATAAATAATTATTAAAAAGAGAGTAAATAAATAATTCATTATTGCACATACATATATACAAAAGAATTAGCGGAGAAAAGAAAAACATTACACAAACACGTACTGTGATCTACATCTAATCGCTCCATGAAAACTAAGGAACCTAAGGATTCAGTACTATAACAGGTAATACAATAATCTCAATTCTAAGTGTCAAAAATGTTTTGTTAGAACAAAGTGTTACAGAGTTCCTAGATAAACTAGATAAAGTTTGTATTATGGAAAAACTAAAAGCCATTGTCGCTAGGTAACGGAAACTCCTACGAAAAGCAGCTGAAGCATGTCCAGGTATTACAGCTGTACTCATATAGCACACTGTCGGCGCTCGCGCATCTGGATGATGGTCAATATTTTATGCTGAATGTGTAACATGCATGCGCAATCCTAGTTCTACAGAATTTCAATCCATGAGCGCGTTGATGTCACCGTGATGAAAAAGTGGCCAAGTGCGAGTCGGCTCGCACACAAAGTGTTCCATACAACTACACAACATTAGACACTATATTATATAGGTAACATCATGTTCGTTGTATAGGGGCTTCCCATAAATATTAATTTTATTCTGTTTTTAGTATTTCCTCTTAAGCGGTAACAAAAATAATTATATCATCTGTGAATATTTTATGTCACGGTTCAGGCATCTCGTCTGGTGACAGACATGATGAATAGACAGGCAGACAGTAGAGTCGCAATCATGACTATTAGATTTTTACCCTTTGGGCGTGGAACCCTAAAACCATGTTTCAAACCACCAATTCTATTAAGATATGTTTATATAGCTACTTATAATTGCTCAGAAGTTAGTAAAATTTAACATTGACTTATGCGTTTATTTATTTGAGCACTTTACTAAAAGTAGTATATATTTTTTATTATAGTTTAGATATGAATGCCTGTCTATGCTATTGCTTTCATACAGGTGTTACTTTCTATTAAAATTAGCCACTGGTAATGCTGTTCAAAACACCCCCACAGAGTGGTAATAACTAGTGGTAAAAATATTAACCTTGCCGTAGTCTCTTGTAAAATGCAAGTAAAATGTGTTCCCATCTTTTAAACTTTTAAACAGTGAGTCCCCAGATATGCACTTAGAATGAAACTGTTTCGATCATAAGCGGCTAAAAAGTGTTTATGTTTTCGCAAAAGGTTATATTTCAAGTATAGAAAAGGACTTAAATGCTGCGAAGGTCGTTCTGTAGTAGGCCTGTCTATTATGGGATTTATGGGACAGGCCATTACAGACTATACACTGAGCAGTATGCGACATTCTCTAATGTTAAAATTATTTTAATAGCAAAATAACAAATTAATTAGCAATAATGTATGTCGGTGCCTAAAAATTCAATACATGCAACAATCGGACAATAAATATTATCAATAAGAAATCACAGGCGAAACCTTACACTAATTATTATTAGTGTAGTGTTGATTAGGTTACGCTTAATAAATGTAATTTTTTTAAAGGCACACTTCAATTATAATTCACTAATTATCGTCTTGTACGAGTAGGACGTTTCCCAAACTTTTAACAACCCGTCGGACGCCGCGGCCCGGAACATGGACGCCGGGAAAGAAATTGACATTTCAATAGCAAAAAAGAAAAGCTGGAAGTGCACGCTCAACGCGAGTGATTTAGCAGCCTCCAGGAGGGCTGGAGGGGGGCGCGGCGGCGGGAGGGGCAGACGAGTTCCCATGGGAAAGCGTCCGCAAATATTGACACTACAGAAACATGTTTATATGCACTTAATGCATCGCTCACCTTTTTACATTTATTTGTTTTGAGCGCGCGAGGCAGACCGAACGTCGGCCTCTTGTTTAAGTTGTTTTTGTAGTAATTTTGTTTAACAGGTAGTGTCTAATGGTGGTTATGAAATGATGATGCCGAGATTATAACGGACGGACGCGTACGTGTGATTCTCAAATTGGATACTACCGAACTGTGCTATATGTATGTGAGCCATTACAAAATTATGAAATTGATATTTAAAATGTTAGTACGCACTATCAGCTAATTACCACATTAGTTACTACTCACAAGAATCAGAACTTGTGAACATTGTTAAAGTAATATATAGAATATAGCACATATCACCTAGTCAACATGTCTATGATCGTTAATATTTATATCGAGGTGTAAATTATAGCAATTTGGTTATTATCGTCCCACAGCTTCCTATTACCTAGAACTGAGTTAAAGCTTATATCTACATTTTTTTTATGACATAGGCGGCAAACGAGCAGACGGATTGCCTGGTGTTAAGCAATCACACTCGCAACACCAGGGGAGTCACAAGCGCGTTGCCGGCCTTTAAGGGGGGTTGGAGCTCTGGGAACCTTACTCACCATCAGAAACACAACACTACATACCTGAAAGGTGGCAGTGCTATTATGGCTGTGGTCTTCTGTAAGGAGGAGGTACTTCCCCAGTTGGGCTGCCCCAGATTCAAGCGTGATGGTCAACGCTGTACCCTACCTCTCATTGTTGGACGTAGTTTAAGGACATACCCGGGTCCAATATGTCCCGGGTCCGGGTCCGGGACATGTTAACCAGTCTTATTCATAATTATTTACTAAAACTACAATTATTTATATTTATACTTCGTAAGTGAGTAACACCATCTTTTTTACACACTTTAACAAATATCATAAATTTGGCATATTTTTTTTGTCCGAATCGCTTTGTTATAACGGACTTGGCATTATGGGTTCTCGCCGAATCCTAATGTAAAATGCATTATTTGGCATAATTGACAATGTTCAGAATATTACTTTGTCCGAAAATGGCAGGGTTATGTTAGGTTAGGTTAGAACTGAGACCTCAATAGTAATCCACTGCTAAGGCAAAGTGAGCTAGGTTAGGTTAGAACTGAGACCTCGACAGTAATTTACTTGTAGGGCAAAAAAAGCATAAAAACATTCCTCATTATGATTCGGAACATCGAATTTATGCTAAAACAATATTCGGCCAACTCTAATTCTGCCACATCAAATTATGCTAAACTTATCTATGCCACAACAGTTTATGTACAAAGCCAATTATGACTAGGTATATAAATTATACCATATAGAATTATTAAAAATAATATGTCACAGCATGCAGGGTAAACAATGAATTCAAACAGGAGTAAACCATATATCGTAAATATTTGGATTTAGTTTTTAAGCAGTATTAGCAGTAACCAACTAAGCACCACCACCACAATTGAAATAGACGTCAATTTTCTTAGGTATAAGTATGACATCTATTTCAATTCATAAGACTATTATTTTTAATTTGATATAGGCAGTTTTTAAGTCTGTGATTTCTAAGTATTTAATTACTAAAACTTTAATAAAAATACCAAGTTTATTAAGTTTAATGAAACGTAAATCTTGTACATATTTCTAACGTTAAACGTAAGTACCTACATGAATCTTTAATATGTAGTTGACAGGCTACTTTAATATTAGCGAATTAATAAGGTTTATCCATTCGTGTAAATGTAGGTAGGTGTCCGTCCCTAGGGTCCAAAAGATCACCAGCACTAATAGGTCAGAATGGTCTAAGATATCTAATAGAGCTTAGAGCAAAGGTTCTTATAAATACTTATTATATTAGTCATCCGACAAGTATGTTTACGTATCTAAGTTATTTGCGTAATCCATACTAATATTAAGACTCATAATGCGCAAGTGTGTATCTCTGTCTATCGATTCTGTCTCTATGTCTGTGTGTGTAATACCTGTATTTTTTTAAATACTAGCATTAACCGCTCTTTTTTTCATATAACACTAAGCGATAAAAACATAACACGTACACACATAAACCATTAACTGTTGTCCACAGAAATTATCATTTTAGTTATATTCAGTCTGAATCGCACGTTTTGGTGACGTTACTTGTTGATATTAAATTTGTTTAGCATTTCCACAACTATTACCTATTTGTTTTTCTATATATTTCATTTTACTAGGTAATTACATTAAGAAAACAGCTATACCGAAATATTTATTTTTAATATAAATATTTGGATTCAAATGTATACCACATTTTAGGCGGATAATGGTGTGATACCGCTTATGAGTGGTTTTTTATTTTATCATTTATTTGACTGCATACGAGTACTTTATTATAAGTATAGTACCTTGTTGTTAATGTAGTAAAAATTGTTTCACACATGAGCCCTCTCAGGGCATATAATTTTTTTATGGTACCAACGTGATAGTTATGCATTCGTAAGCTCGTATTTATAGTATTAATTAATTTAAGCTGCTAGATATAAATAGTTTATTTAAACTTCAACTAACTTGAAATAAGAAAATACTTAACCACATAGCAGCTTAAATCATACCTACTAAAACGCCAGTAAGTCTTGGTAAAGTACTAAGTTTTTTTAAGTTTCTGCCCATCAGTTTATTATTTCCAATTCCATAATCCATAACCAAGCAGCCCGTTTTTAAGCTTTTGTTTATAAATAAAGCGTATTTTGAATCTAAATTCAAGCCGGATCAAAATTGTTATAAGTTTGGGAAAGCGATCGGCGGTTTAATAGGCATTATACAGACGACACCATCTAATCATAGACGATTCATCATAATAACTAGTCGATAATAAATAAGAACAAAACAGCAATCTGGCTTGGTAGTTAGTCTAGTCGGCATCGCGGTGTGAGAAGCGCTATTGCGGTCAAAATAATGGGTCAAAATTACGTGTTCTGTCCTTGCCGTGACCATGTGGGAATGTGCAAGCTATTGCGTCACGCGCCCCCTAATTATGTGTCGATGTGGATGCACAAATTATAGCCTGTTGAAACGAGCCGAGCCGCTCCGAACAAGGGCCCACCGAATGACTTTGATTCTTTTTGCTCCAATTATTTTGTGTATCTACCTACTAAGTTCAGCGGAAACCGAAGAGTATAAAAAATAATGGATGTTTAATTAAATATTTACATATGTTTTTCCTAATGCAAGCAGCAAGATTTATCATATTTAGTAACTACTATTATCACACACGTCTAGACTGATAGCAAAATGTTCCGCCAACCAAACTCCAGCAACACTTTAATTTTATGAAAAAATAATGTATTTCCTGTTATTAGGACTTGTTAGATATTATCATTATTGAAGGAAATTATATTAACTAGTTAGTACCTAATAAAATACATTCGAGATTTGGTGTGTTCAGGTATATTTATTTTTAGTCACGTGCACCTGTCTTAATTACTTCTAACCAGACTTGGCATCCGCAGCATTCAGCGCAGACAAGAAAACAACTAATATTAATAAAAAATCGATCTTCACGCGAAGATATGTGATGTTTAAGACATCAAAACAATTATTATTGTCCAACTGGACTTATCCTTTGAGTTATTTATCATTATGATGCTGATCACAAAAGAAGAACACCACGGAATAACTTATTTAAAGACAACATGGAAAAGTAGCCCTTGTACTGTAAGAGCGAGAGGTATTTTTTCCATGTTAGAAGGGTGCGTGTAGCTCGAAGCGATTTCGATTTGGGTTACATGAATGCATGCAAGTTTTAGACTGTTTATGGCTTCGTGGGTGGCTGTGGGCGTGGCAGCTGCCGTCCTTGTCCCACCCGGAGCTCATCCCTATAGGCTCACTCACCCCGGCCGCTCCCACAGGATAATTCTTGTTAAGTTATTTTTTGTTCCTAACTTGCTTTAAGGAATGGTCAGAGGAGCAAATATTTACTCACGATTTCGAAATAGTTACTAGGAGCTCTTATCTTACAGGCTAAGAAACAATAATGACTGGTGAATATAAACGCTGGAATTATATTTTTCAATTATGTCTATTTAATTACGAGTATCTATATTTGTACCTAATGTACTTACCTATGTTTATTGGTATGAATATCTATCCTCACGTGACTTATAAAAGTAGGTATTTCAAAGTATGGTGAATGTGTAGAGAAAATAAACGCCAATAAACCTGCATTAGATATTTAAATTCTTGAGATGTGTCAGTGTCACTAGCATCACTAGTACCTCTAAAATAATACATTGCAATTACGTATGTAGTTGATTGTAAAAACGGAGTCTACTCGCAGCAGAGCCATCTTTATTCCCACCACGACATATTCCGTGGACCGCGGCACTCGCGGGAGGTCTGTAAGAACAAGAGAGTGAGTAGAATTCTATCTAGACGCAAATATTCCACAATCCACACATACATTCCTATGTTTTTCAAACATTCAATGTATAATTCATACTTATTTTACAAATGCATTTTAGAGTTCCGTCTCCAATTAGATTTATGTACACTGAAGGTACAGTTCCGTACGTACTTAGTTATGTCACAAGAAATTTACTACAAATGAACTTACTGTAATTATTTTTATATTAAGCAGAAACGTCTGCTAGCATATCAAAGATATTTAAATCGAAAGAAAAAAAATTGACACGTCTAAGCGGCGCTCGTATTGCACAATTGGTAGTGCACTGGTCTAGTGATCCCGTGGTTGTGGGTTCGAGTCCCGCTGCGAGTCAAATTTTTCTATTTTTCTTTCTATTTAAATATCTTTGAAGTTACTGTAGATTTTTAGTACATTATTGAATTAATAAAATTGTGAATCAGAAGTAGAGTAACACCTGGACTGCGACATTAAGTTAACATCGCAGTTATATATACCTACGTGTTGAGGGGTCGATCGACCCGATGACGCAGCGAATGTGTTAAAAAAATAGGTTCAATAAAGCTGTAAGTTGAAGTTGCTAAATTATTCTCTGCTGTTTTATTTTTAATACGAGACTATTATATATTACATGAGAATGGACAGTTAGAAAGTAACAGGGTAGTCAGTGGCAAAGCAGGTCTACTTCTTACAAAACCTTAACCAACTTTGTGTACACAGGTACCTAAGTAGGTACCTGTGTATTTCATTAGATTAGATTCAGTACCAGGGTAGGTATTTACCTATAAATAATAATTTCAAATACTTATTTGAAATTATTATTTATAGGTAAATACCTACTCCTGGTACTGAATCTAATCTGAATCAAACTACTTATTTGAAATGATTATTTATAGGTACCTACTCTTGGTACTGAATCTAATCTAAATGAAGTAGATCACACTGATATGTTTTATTGTTGAACGGAATCCAGAAAATTTTCGAATCGTCGATTCTTCGGGAGTCCTGGAGGCGGTAAAGGCAAAGGGAGGGACCTCACGCGGCCGATAAAGAAATTATCCACTTTCGGCTAACGAGCGCCCATGCCCGTAATATTGATAATTGGAGCCTGTCCCGCACTGATTCATTCCCGGCCGAGGCATTCGATATGCAATCAATTTCGTTTCTCACGCCGGAGGTGCACAGGATTTGTAAAATGGTAGTAGGTACAAATCCATCGAAACGCACTAAAATATGATCCAGTTTTCATAGTTTTTAAAATAACTGAAGATTGCGTCTTTTGGATCCAACGCGGACTACACTATCGCATGGATTTTGTCAAACCAAAGCACATGTACTTAAATGAGAGTTTTTTTGTAACTGCTCTCCCGCCCTGCCATGTCACTTCAGTAGCAACATATGCGATGTCTTTATCATTCTTACTCTAAACCTAACTAACGTACGTACGTAACGTAAACTAGCGTAAACGGCCTCCCAGCCTGCTCTGTGTGTCTGTGGAGTCTAGCCACAGTAGCCACACTAACTATACACGATGGTGTTGGTGTGGGAACGAGGCTACCCGCCAAATTTTAACCACGAAAAAACCTGGATCGAGGACATTTTTTTGCTTGACGACAATATGAATGTCTCGACACATACAAAGTAAAATTATTGGTAAAAATGTTGCTTTTTTGGAACCTGACTTGGGCTCTATGACCATTACGGTACATTAGAGCGATCAGACTGTGTGGGGGGAAGGTAGCCTGAATAGCCAGAAAATCCAGGACACTTCCGCAACAGACTTGATTTGTACTACTGGAATACTCCTACTGAGTTTACGCTTCCAGCAAGATTGGTTGAAACGGTCTCAACCGAATCTGAGAAAACTGTTGCTTAAAATTAATCAGTAGGTACCTACTTAGGTACATACTAAGTGTTCCGTATCACATGCTTGTCAACTAGTTATCTTTCAATAGGGATGTGTGGGCTAAGCCAAGTTTTTGTAATAAATTCTGAAATAAGACCAATTCCAGAAAAGTATATTCCACTTTTTAATATTTCAATTTGATGAGGAATAAATACACAGTTAAAATTTGTCGAGTTTCCATATTTAATTTACCTAATAGACGATTGAATAACTAAATACATGCTTGGTAAATATAAAAAAATATATGGTTGGTTCATGTGCATATACTAAAAAAAGTATATGCACAGTATGCCAAGCTTATATTTTTTTAATACAATAATAACCTTAACGCTCTGATAATTATTGGATACATACAACATATAGGTTTACGACGTACTTAACCATTAGGTTATATCTTAAGATAAGGAACGAATGGTATAACGATTATTTATTCGTATCCAGTTGATGCCTCCAAATTTCAAACCTGCATTTTCACCTCTAAAATGTTTTAAAGTATGAGTCACCTAATGAGGAACTGAATCATACATTAACCGCTACCTTCTAACGTTTCACTTAAACCCTGATAACAGCTATTGTGAGAGCCGTAGCGCCGGGATTTTATATAAAAAATGTTACAATTATCTTACATTAGGAATGCCAAACAAATATGAACCGTAGAATGTGAAAAATAAAGGAGCTATTATATATTTCGAGTAGCAAATAAAAGATGGCATTTATGGAGTACCTGAGTTGGAGCGATTTTAAAGAAAGTGACAATAGTGCTTCGGACCTGAGGCTCATACGCCCTATTTGGAATTAGTGTCACTGAAGCGTCCTTTTTGATGCCGATGGCGCTAGGAGACAAAGGCGGTAATCTTCTCGAGGCAAACAAACAGAATGGACATTACACCACGGCGAAAATGGCTGCCAATGGAAAGTTAACAAAGGCGCTTTAAGATAATGCAAACACGTACCTTGAAAAGTATGCGATTTACGGTAAATACCTTGTGTCACCAAAGGCATGACACTCAAAACTAGTGTAACACACAATGACTTTTAATGTTTTTAAATAATATTCAATTTCATGATTGCGAAAAAAATCTAGTGGGATACAAATAAATTAAGCGTAGTTTTGAGCCGCAATACTTCGGGCCTCGTTTTAAGTATTTAGCGCTTTATCAAAATTTAATGTGAATGACTTTCATCAATTTAAAGGACATCAATCAGTGAGAGTAAATCAAATCCAGTGGAGATTTAAAACTTTACATAATAGTTATTTACCTAAAGTTGATCTGTTTTGCCCGAAGACTGAGTACCTTGGTACTGAATACTGAAGCGACCAACGTGCCAAAATACTTAAGCACCTACATTTTAACAACTGATTGTATGTAGTAGATACGTCGTTTGACGTTGTATGCATTAAGATAGTAAATAAAAAAAAAGAATTAATTTAACACATCCTTTCTGATATACGAGTACCTAACTAGACAGTTATTTATATTAAATATGCTTCTGGTTTTACACTGTTGCAGTGGCAACATATGTAGGTAGGTATAATATGTATATACCTCAGCTCTATATGGCAAGCTTGAAAGGCATGAATAAGCATAATAGACTGGATTGGGTATGTCCTTAAACTACGTCCAATAATGTGAGGGCACAGAGAATTATCACCACGCTTGAATCTGGAGTAGCCCGATTGGTGTCATACCTCCTCATTACAGAAGACAGGCGTGATAGCATATTGTTACTGTTTTTCTGGTATGTAGTGTTGTATTCCTGGTGGTAACTAAGGATTCCAAAGTACCAGACCCCAACCCCCACCCTCTGCCCTTTAAAGATCAGCAGCGCGCTATTGATCTCTCTGGTTGCAGGTGTCTATGGGGGGCGGCAAGTGTTCACCATCAGGCGATTCGTCTACTCGTTTGCCTCCTAATTTAATAAAAAATACGGTTAACTGCTTCCTGGTGCCTACACTTTGATATTACAATTTTGATAAATATGCAATTAATTTAGTATGGCAGTTACAGACGTTACAATACATTTGTTACTTTAATAAAATCACTATTATCTATTATATTTTCCATTTCGTTCAAATATCCACAAAGTTAAAGCTATTCCGTAAGAACAAAACAACAATCGCGCCCACGGAATGCCAATACCGTGACGCATGAAGGCAACATTTTTGGGGGCACTTGTCCACCGCGATGTCAGCACTGCAGGCGCAGCAAGCGGCGCTACGTGCGCTGCGCCTTTGTCCATCTTAGCGCCATCACAAAAAAATAACAACGACGGAAGTAAACTCACAAAGCAAATGCCAACGAGCAAAAACTGAACAAAAAAAACTGCATAATGCGGTTGAGTTTGAGAGGCTGTGTGGCCCGACCGCTCTTGTAAAATTTATAACAGCTCTATTTTGTTTACCTGCTTGACTTCGCTTTTATTTTGTCCCGTAATTAGGGGCACTTGACGATGAGTTATTAATTTATGGGCCGCAGTTTTGCCCAAGTTTTTATAGAGGTGCTAAAACGTTCGTCACGATAGCTTTGTTTATAGCCAGGTACGTGGAATCCGTCGGCCGAAGCGCATTTAATTGTAGCACAAATAGCGTCAAATTCAACAGGTTCCGCTATGGTTATTGTCTAGTTATAAAACTATATTTGATAATTGATTGTTTAAGATGCAAAACTTTTTTAATATATTACTGTCATAGTTCTCGACAGGTCGTCTCGAGCACACGTATAAATGTGTCATAGTTAATTCGTGAATGTCATAATAGAGAATCATTGTATTCATTGTATTTGGGTCATCTTACTATATATTACATTTTATTCATATTACCTACCTATAGGTATTTATGCTAATTGTGTTCACGTTTTTCCTGTAAACATTGCAAAATAAAAGGAATCATAAGCTAGTTTTACGTACAACCTAGATTTACAATTAATTTACACATTACATTACATTTTTCATACATACATACTTAATAGAGAAAAATGTGGCAATTATTTACTCAAAATGTTTACTTATTGTGTTTTCTACTTGAACTTCTTTTTTAAAATGTGTTGACCGATTTTATGCATCCTATAAGAAAATCTTATTACGCAATCGACCAGATCAAATATCTAATGAATTATTGGGTTTATGCTAACATATTTGAAGTAACTAATTTTAAGGTGTCGTCTAACTTCAAGTAGCTACTTGAACTGTCCACCAATTATTTTCTAGATGTCCAACAACTATTTAGAGTCCTTATATCGAATTAATACATTTCAAACATTCAGAATCGCTTGAACGAAAAAGTGGGCAAAAATTTTAGGTTTTTGATATGTACTTGTACTACTTATTATTTCACTCATTTTTGTTTTCGCTTTGCACCAGTATAAATGGCTCTGTTTAGCCCAATGGTTGACTGGTATATAATTCTACTACTAAATAAATAAAAAATAAAAATAAACTTTAAATAAATAAATTATAGGTATACAGTATGTATCTATAAGAGAGGCAAAGCAGTTAACCCGTTAATGACTGTGGCCAATTTAATACCATTTCGCAATTTACGTTAGTGTTTACCGATTACCTTTATTTATAATTGACAAGTTGTAGCTTTTCTAAGTCGTTTAACAGTCCCATATCATCCTGTGAAATGTTGTTATTACTCGTATCATAACAAAAAACCATAGCAAATATCATAGCAAACACATAACTATTTAAGCCATGTCATTAAGTGCAGCTTATCATTTTAAAACTAGATAATTTAGCAGAAGTACCATCCGAATTATGTTGAAATGATCGTGAAAATAGTGCCCATTCATACGTTATCAATATCTTAGATTATATTACATGTCACGTCAATGACAATTTCTTTTAATTAATAACATTAACAAACAAGGTTGGCTTACCATATTCATTGACAAATTTTCTTGAACTGACTTTTCGTTTTGATCTTTAACCTAGATTCATCAGATCTTAAGATTGTAAATAATGAATACAGGAAGCTTGTATTTCAATAATATATCTACCAAAAGCTTATTTCATAATTACACTTTTACAGGTTTAAAGCTTCACCTGTCGTAAAGATGCATACTGAGCCCTGAGTGTAAGTTTTTAACGTAACTTTATGTCACGAACGCGTTTTCGTTTCCCTTATAAATAACATTATCACTTACGCGTTCGTAAACGTTTTTTTACGTCAAAAGAAACTTACACTAGAGCCTCTTTATATATTTTAATGAGAAACCTGTTAGTAGTACGTTTGTTTAACGTGTATCAAACATTTTATATTATAATTGCAATCTTAAAAAACATATTTTTTGCGACCAATAACTCGCCTACATTTAAGAGCAAACATGACAATAATTACATTTAAACCCTGTTACATTGTTACAATAATAATACTATGGTGGCAAAGCGTAAACCACATTCACACGCAATTTAATATATGTCGTTATGCATTCATCTCACCAATTACATGTTATAATTATAATGAAGTGTAATAAGTAGTATATTTTCAAGCATATATAAATGAAAACGCTTGCAAATTGTCGCTAAGAGTATTATTTCTACTTAGCGCGGCGACGACGCGCTTTGAGTTAATATTCTCGTAATTGCAGCCATTTAAATATGCCTGTTATTGTTGCGTTTAAATATCGAAATATTAAAGGGATGTTATTTTTTATTATGCAGAAACGTCTGCTAGAGAATATCTGCGATATTTAAATTGAAAGAAAAATAGAAAAAAATTACTCGAACATTTGACTATACAAGAATGGCACAACTGGTAGTGCACTGGGCTAGTAATCCAGTGGTTGTGGGTTCAAGTCTCGTTTCGAGTAAAATTATTCGATTTAAATATCGAGTAAGTGATGTTATAAGCAAAGTGGGCGTATGTTATTAAGCTTATTTATGACACTAACTGTTGATTTCCTAACTTTTTAGTTATAATGGATGAAGTGTAAAAATAGGTATATATTTTAATGTGCGATTTCGTCTTATTTAAATTTAGCGGTTGATTCCTAAGCTTTTGTATGTAGACTTATGATTCTCAATTTCTTAATGTGTAGGTACAACGCAGAGTTATTTTGATTCAATACGTTTAACATAGTAAATACAGCCTTAGCCAGAAGTATTGAGCAACCATGCTTATTATATGAAAACTAGATATTTTAGTGTATCTAGTTTTTAAATATTTTTTTATGACATCAATAAATTTAAATTGATTAGGTATTGGTCGTTGCGGTGACTGGTGATTGCATAGAAATTTTGCAATAAGACACTTAGCTTTTGTTTTCTTATTTAATACCTAGTTTTAAGTAAAATTAACTGCTGTTCTCTTGTTGTGTACATATACAAAGTTTAGAAAGCGATGGCTTTTAGTTAGAAGAAAAAAAGTGTCAATACTTTTGGGCAAGGCTATACCTAGGTAGGTACGTTATAAAATAATAAATATACAAAGACCTACAACATAATTTAGGTGTAATCTAAAATCAACATCGTTGGTACTTTGTAATATGCATTTAACCACTGGAGTCCAATTTGAAAAACTCAAAAAAAAAATGCATTTATTTCAGACAAATTAGTCCATAGTTCGTTAGTAACAAAATAAATAAGCATATGCAAAATATTTAAACTTTTATTCGGATGTGCTTTTTAAACAGTGAAAACAATGGGTTAAAGCCATTAAAGTTTACAAGCACTTAAAAAAAGTACAAAAAAGCAAAGTAATTCGCATTCTGTACAAAAAAAAATTGCTCGAGACAATTCAAGTTCTCTATTTAGTATACGCAAAACAACTGAAAGCGAATGGTAATTTAAAACTAATTATAAAGTTATTATAGTGAGTACATTCCACACAACAAAACGGCCATAGTTTCTGATGGAATTCGAGCCCCAGTAAATGATTACTGTTGTTTTCTTATTGTACCCTCCTCTAATATAAACGTTACAACATTATGACTTAAAGTTACGTTCTAGAGATAAAAGATTAACGAATTCAAATCGGGCTTTTAAATACTTTGTGTAGATAAGTAGCCATGAGTGGTTTATTTATCTTTTAATAAAAATATAGGGGGTAGTAGTAGGTATACCTATTAGTAATTTTAAGTTGTTGTAGTAACAAAAATATTACGAAGAATGACATTGATATATGTATAAGGTTAAGTTGAACCTTAGTCTTTGGGACATCAACTACCTATTTTAGGAAAGCATTAAAACACGCATATTATTTTTAGTCTTGTGAGATATACATAATCATGAGTATCATGACGGACGATAATGAAACTATCAGATTATGAAAATGGGTGTAAAGCAGTTTTTTTTACCTGACTGTGCCAGAAGGAGAGTTATGTTTTTAGTGGATCATGTAAGTACTTACCTAGTATGTAGATACGTTGCTAATATAAAAATATGTTTGCATTGTAAATTATTCTAAGTTACGCGTATTTACCCGCTTATAACAATATATTATATTCTACAAATGCAACAGTTATGCACGTACATTATAGTTATTTCCACATCGCCGGAGCACGACGTCGCCCGCTTGTCTCGGCTAGCGACCAGCGTGCACCTGTGACCCGAGCCGCGAGCGGCCACGTCGCGCAACACCGACACTAATCCAATAACCGACATACAACGGTGCACTATGAACTCAGCTATCACAGCTTCAATGCATCGACACAGCAATGTAACAATGACACACGTTATGCGTCGTAAAAATAGTATCCACCATACATGTACACGAGATTCAGGTTCTCCACGGCACCTGTAGACGAATGTGCCATTTACATCGTAATGCACGCTTTACTGCCTCCAACCTGTTCGATTAGGAGGAGAATGCTGTTCATATTCTGGCTCAGCTCACAGATAACGATTGTCATTGTACCTACGTGGTTTACACAATGCACGCGATTTAAACATTCTACATGCGTGCAGTAGAAGCGAACTTACCTTAGGTATAACATGTCGACCTATTTGGCGTATGTTTGAACACGCCATGCCAAGTCCAGGTGCTCGCATGCTTTTTAAATATTTGCATGTTCTGAGTAGCCGGAAAACAGACTCCTTAACTATTTAAGGTACTGCTACTATTAGCAGTAGCGTTCGTAGAATTCGATTCCCATCTGTTGTCTAATTTTGAAAACTGAGTGACTGTGCACTATCGTAGATACTTTTTTCCCGGCAATGTGTCATATTTCAGATTTTTAAGTACAGTACAGTATTTGCATAGATATCTACTTGATACATAACTGACAGTCATCGACTCTGCGCGCTCCTGCTCAATGATTGTTATATGCATCATTAATGGTATAAAGTGTTGTTTTTTCATTTGTTAAATATGGGAGTTTTCAGAAAAAACTATTCGCAATTAGAGTGACTTAGATATTACATAAATATGAATAATGTAATGACCCTCCAACGGTACAGGGATATAAGAGTTAGTTAACTATCTATCAGTTTTGTGACGATAATTAAGTATGTTTTTTTATAAATACTTAGATTAGGTGCTCGTTTCTTAAACTTTAACTAGTAATACAATACAAAAAAAAAACACAAAAAAATGATTTCCATACAGAGTTCTTTCTCATCTCAAAACTGACATAATTTAACGTTTTTCATGTCACGTTAATTGGGGGCAGTTTTTTTGTGAAAACTCCCATATATGATAGTTATATTTACGATTTATTTACTTTACGAGTAACTATTTGTGCCTCAACTTTTAACACAAAATCTACCATTTTCTGCGGTATTTAGTATAAGCCGACTCCTCTTCTCAAACTAGTATCTAGTGTATCTACGGTCTTAGCACTTCGTACTAGTGTATCAGAGCCTTTAGTTGTTTACGGCTGGTACTTGTGTTGTTTGTTGTTTGTGCGTTCACGTACACTTGTATAGTGTACGTGATTGATCCCGGCAGGGGGGTTAGGGGGGAGAGGGGCAGCGGCAGTGACCGCCGCAGCAAGCCGCGAGCGGACATCGACACCATAAAATTAATAACCCGTCGAGCCTCCAACAAATGCACTCTTGAGGGTCCCATACACGCACTGCACACGGTACGCTGTGTTTAGGTGGAATTTCACAGTAATTATCTACTAGTCAAAAGCCTAACATCTGTTTACATCTTGCGAGGATATATCTGGCGAGTAGCAGAGGGAAGGCCCTTAAACCCGAGTTGATCAACTTATTAATTGTATTGAGAAATCCAGCTCAGGGAATCAACTGTTTGTTTAAATCTAGGAGTAAACTACGTACCTGTACAAAGGTACATTTTTAGCAGAATTTTCATTATAAAAGTTCTTCATAAATATTAGCAATGATATTACACCTACCTAATTACCTACTTATTATCCAAATTTTCACCAATTATAGGCATTCGAGTGGTCAAAGAGTGGAATGTTTTAAAAGATTTAAGCACAATAAATATTATTAGTTCAATCTTAATGCTGAGATTGTTTTTTAATTGTATTTTTGTTGAAACACTTCGGTTAGCGATCATGGTTAATAAATAGGCAGTCATTTAGCCAACTGCAAGTTACTCTCATTACTCTGATTTAAGTTCGTTAGATTCATTGGACAGATTAATCAATAAAACCACAATACTTAAATTTATACTAAAATGACAGTTGGATTGGCATATGAAGCAGATCGAAGTGTTATTTTAGTAAATATATGGAGAAAACGTAAGTTTTCGAAGTTTAGTATTTTGCTAATAATTAGGTAAATAGGAAATAGTAAACAAATTAATAAAAAAAACTGTAATATAATAAACTGTAATCATTTAGGAAATTAGATCCTATTTCTAACGCATAGTTTATAGGTTAGTTACATCTTTTAGTAGATAATGAATTAAATAAGTTACATTCTTTAATACTGTTAAATATTTATTTCTTAATCTTAATTGTTTCATTAATCGGTATGATTTACGATCTCCGAAAAATAAAGGGAATGAGCAGATTGTAAATATACCTACCCATACCAAATTGAATAAAATACCATTCATCGGTCCTTTGATCGAGCCGTGAGTCCGTGCTCATTCAGCGCGAGTTAGATTCGTATTTAATAGTGCGCGGGAGACGAGCCGCCGAGGCGGCGGCGCGGGCGCGGGCGCGGCGGCCGACGGAGAGTCTGCCTGATAAAGGAGCTTTTTATCCGCTCGATTTAGCATGAAATTGGAACACAAAGTGAATAAAGCCACAAGATTGTAAACATTATGAGGTTCCCCTTTTTTATACGCATTTGGCTTATTTACGGTGCTCTTTTTATTGGGTAGTGTCCGGTTTGAACCCCTATTTATTACCTTGTTAAAGTCTAGTTAACGAACAAATCGCTCTGTACGCGGTGCTTGCGAGGTAGTTAATTGGATATTTATCGCTTTAGGTACGCGAACCTGCGTTCGGAGCTAAATTGATTCGTGCTGCCAACGACTCCGGGCGGCGGCGCAGACCGCAGGGGCGCAGAGGCACTCACTCGATTGGATTCGTATACAAGTGACAAGTAAAAACTCACTTGCCGATAATTACTCTTCTGTTCGTTAAAACTTTCGAAGCAGTTGCATATATATATAATTACGGACGGCAATGTAACTAGTATCCATTAACACTAAAAGATCATTAGGTATACTTTTTTATTTATGGTAGCGTTAAATAAATATAACTAACATAATGAGACATAGTAGTGGATTACAAAATAAAATAAATATTTCAATTGAAACATGGTTTAAGTAGGTAGTAATTTCACAGAGCCTACGTCCAGACCCTCAACATACTGAATCTTATTATCATTTATTTAGTATTTAATTACAATGAGAATCTAACAAGTTACTGAGCGAAGTTACGCTACGCGTTTATTTAGGTTATTAGGACCACTTACCCACACTGGAAATAAAATGCTTTCGAGCATTAAAGAAAAAACCCGCAGTCACGTATTGAGCTCGCGCTTAGCCGGCTCCAGCTCGTAAAGCAGGAACGGGTGTAAATCATGAATGTTATGGGTTCCCACGAGTAGTGCGTTCCTCCAGAATGAATGACTCACTAAACCCAAAGCTCCATTTCCACAAGTCATAGTGCAATTAATAATATGCGGCATCCTGTCGAATTATCTCTCGTCGTGGCAGGGGTCCGAGCGGCTTTAATTTACCACAATGGAAGTTGGTTCTGAGAAGCGTTCGCCGGCGAGGCGGGCCGATTCTTCGACGAAAACAAACAGAAAATAATTATCATAAAGATGAAGAGCGGCCGCTCGAGCCTGGCCGCTGCTAATGGGAGCCCACCTGGCAGCCCGGGGCGCGCCCGCGCACACTCGCGCACCACTACACGCGCGCCAGGGTTGCCATCCGCGCCGTCGCGGACCGACCTGGCCGAATAACTGCTGTGTCCAACGCTATCAACTTCCGTTTTAAACAAAACAGCAATATATTATTTTTCTCAATCTCTAGCTGCTAACAAACTGCACAATCACCTAATAATCCAAATCTAACGATGCCTCATAATATTGAAAATAATTATTGATATATTTCAGGTTCATTACACTCAATAATATTTATCTACAGGCTTTTTATAGGTGGTTTACTTATACTATAAATACAAAATGAAATCAATTTAATAATTGATAGCCAGTAACAATACCCAAAACGAACAATAAAACGTTCGTAAGGAACTGTTAAAAGACAACGAAGACACTATTAGGAGATCTAAGTCTAGAAGTGGAACGTGCATGAGATGATCAGTCGTAACGATGCACACTTCAGTTAGTAGGGACCTATACCTACTTGATAAGGCTAACTAACGTACTTTTTTCAATCATTACAATGCTCATATACTTACAGAAAAATATTAACAAACGTACATAATGTCATTCAACAACCTAAATAACAATCACCCAAAATGAACGAAAATTAATTCAATTGCGTTTTTAACAAATGAGCGGTGGCATCCCCACGCCGCACATTCCTCCGTGTGAATAAATATAACATCTGAACCAACTCATGCGCGCCGTGTAATAAAGACATGATTTGATTTTAATTATTCTCATTGTTAACCAGTTTCGATTCAGTTTGTTTTTTTTTGTAGTGGTATAAGAAGAAGAAACTATTTATAAGGACTTATTAGAGGCTGTGGTGTGGAGGCTTTAACTTTTTTAAATGACTGAAACTAGTATTGAATATCGTAGACGACTATATTTAGTAAGTCAGAATGTAGTCATTTCATATAAAACGCTTATTTTCTATATAAATGTTTCATAGATGCTTGTTTAACGTCCCACAGCAAGATAGTGACTAGCTTAGGCACCTTCTCTGCCTGGTGTAAGAAGTAGAAACCAGGCTTCGGACATCTCATAGTGAAGTCTCGTATTTACCAAACATCTTGAGAGGCCGCCGCCACGGTATAATTAATGATCAGAGTCCCCAGGTGGAGGTACTCCTCAATCAGTGCGGCGGTAGCTTCTGCAGTGGCCATAAGAGATTAGATTATTACGAGGTTAGATTAGTTTTTTAGATGTATTTTCATACGTAGGTATATTAATAACTAGTATAAAAAGACAAAGAAAATAACTGCGTCGCAATAGTTTCAGAAATCAAACATCTAAAACTACACTCATATTCTAACAGTGTCTCTGTACAGTCGCCATCAGATATATCGGAGCTGTGGAGGTGGTCACAAATATCTGAACATGCACTTTATCGCCTTGACAATAGAGGCGTTGTTCAGATATTTGTGACCACCTGCACAGCTCCGATATATCTGATGCCGACTGTACAACACACACATTTTATTTTCAAAAACAAAATTCTTCCCATCACATCCAAATTTAATCAACAGTTGAAAGTTTCGTACATAGGCTTAATATATTTACTCGTATTAGTAATAAACAGTTAATTACCAATATGTACCCGAAACAAGCAAATTTTGCGGAAAGCTTTACGTTCCCAGACATTCTTGGAACACCGCCGGCGATCTACTTTTCAACCTGATGAAGAAGACCGGGTAATGATTCTAATCTTATCAGTAGCTGATTCTATTCAACGTGTTGAGCCCTACCGTATTGTCTGTGCGCCAGTTAATAGGTGAATAGGACAGTTACGTTCATTGTGAAAACTAACGACTTCTGCTTTTTGTTATTCAGTTTTAGTGAAAGGTTCAACAGTCTGCAGTCTGGAGACGGCGCGGTATATTCTATAGCGCTATTGTCTATAGCGTTTTATCTACAATTTTTTTTAGGCTAAATGAAAGTTATTGATAAGGGTGATTGTATTAGAGTCATTTTATATGAAACGTTCAAGGTTATTTAATAATAAATGGAATTATTCAATATGTGAATATTAATACAAACATTTAAAATACAAACATGTAAAATAAAGACTGGATAGTCTATCCCCGTAACTGTGGACGATAATTCCGTTTCCACTCCATAGAGTTTGTATTACAAAAAAGCTTTAATTTTCCCGTTCTGAAAGTTTTATATTTATTATAAATATATATAATCGGGCGGTGGAAAATAACTGTTTTATTCTTTAAAAACAGATAGCAAAGTTGCAATTTATTTCATACAAATTGTTTATTAGTAATCGAGTGTTTACGGTAGCTGGTTGTATGTTCTTTTATTTAATATTTTTGACTAATAAATGATAGATACCAATGATTTTGATTATTTTTTTAATGTAACCAAGAAACAAATCAAATTATTTTTATAAAAACTATTTTTATTTGGTTTGATTTTTAAGAAGTAACACTATTATATAAAAAAAACTCACTACTGTGTAAGCCACTTTTTCTTAAGTATAAGTCATCTATTTCCATTTCTAATGTTTCACAGTTTAATTTTTCCTCGCGGTCAGTAGTGAGGTAAAAAATTGTGTATTACACTCAGCAGAAAATTATGTTTTCACCTCAGCAGCTCGAACATGTCTACTTTCCTCACTCCTGGGAGTGAGGAAAGTGCGACTTTCCTCACTTTCAGAGAGTGAGGAAAGTTGCTACTTTCGTCACTCCAGGGAGTGAGACAAAGTAGCTTTTTAATTGACGACCGGTCTAGCCTACTAGGTTATGACCCTGCCTAAGAAGCCAGTGGTCCCGGGTTCGAATACCAGTCAGGCCATTTATTTGTGGGATGAGCACAGATATTTGTTCCTAAGTCATGGGTATTTTCTATGTATTTAAGTATTTATATGTATATATTTATTGTAATAGGACATAATGGAGTCCCTTAACACCACAAACACTTTCGGACCCTCACAAATTAATCAAATATTATAATTTTCAAATGTACATATTTAATAATGAAAAATATTTAAACAAAATATTAAGTAATGAAGCCAGTGCAGTTGTAGATAAAACACTTAAATGAGTGTGGTTAACTTGATGTTAATTTTTTACAAGATTTCATTTAACTTTATGTATGTATTTGTATATTTATCCGGATGAAATCTTACAACTCAATTTTGAAGCAGACATCTTTAACCGATTGAGCTGAATTTTAGCACACTTATGTAATTTCGGTTACAATGCAATATTATGGTACCACTGATCTGATTTGATGCTGGAGTCAGAAGGTACCAAAAGCAACTCCTAAAATACACAAGATAAACGCGTGGTGTTTTAGGCTCATTAGAATCCTTTCGAAGAGTAGATGACGATTGTGAAAAAAGTACATTCGGCAATAAAAGCTTGTACTAAAAATGACATTATTGGCAACTTATTTAACCTTTAATATGTTCTCACTACTGAGGTGAAAAGTTGTATGTGTCACACTAGAGTAAAGTTATTTTACTTCTCGTGTTTTGAGTGCCTCGCTACGCTCAAGATTCTAACACTAGAATCTTTCGCTTACTCGGGACTCAAAATTAACACTCGCAAGAAAAAACAACTTTCCTCTCTTGTTGCACAAATAACTATTCCCTGTCAACCCTTAAAAGTAAAACACATTATCCGCAGTTTTCTCTGAAAACTTGACTAATTATACATACTCACTTAAATAATTCTAAATAGTTTACAATTATGTTTTGTAACATTTTTTTTAGTTCAATAGTGGTATTTCTGTGATTGAATTCATCGAAATGTTATAGGTTACCTACTCACTTAAATAATTCAACATAGTTTATAATTGTGTTTTGTAACTATTTTTTTTAGTTTAAGAGTTATGATATTTCTGTGATTAAATTCATCGATATTTGCCTACGGAGGTCGTTACTAGACAAATAAGAGTAATAGAATAGGTACCTAGTACTTAGTTACAAACTGACAAACTCACGTGTACCTACCCCAAATCGCTTACGTGATTCGCTTTTGTGCTAAAATGAAAGACAAACAGTTTAGGGCAAATACATAAATGTCAATTTAGTGTCTCTATTTGGGGATATTAATTATTAAATACAGAGTTAAATGTCTGTCTAGAGATATTAAAACTTGTGTAGATCCTTCATCAATTTAGAATTTAGTTGAAATACCGCGAATAGATCTTAACTACCACGACCGACAGGCGTCATCGCGAGGCCTCATAATGTCATCGGCGCTGAATAACATAATCGGCATCGACAGCTAGCATTCCGAGGCTTCGATCGCTCGCGATAACTCAGTTAAGGGCCCGCAATAATTTAACACTGTGACCGCCAACGAACTGTGAAACTTCCAGATAAATACTCTGACGAATTCCTCGGCTGTCTACCACAATGGCGGAATACGTTAGATTACGAATTCTTTTCGTCATTTTGTTTTTCAAATTCTTTTTTCGTTGCCGATATTTGGGAGCGGTCTGTGCCGCAGAGGCCGCGATCAGTCGGTGGTCCATTAGAACTGGAACAATGGGCCACTCAGTTTCTATTACCAGTTTTATCTTACTTGACGCAGACTATGTGTATTCTGCCGGCTTTCTTAGCTTGGCTAAATGACGTGTCGTCATTCGAAGAACGATAGAAAAAAATCGGATTGTGAAGTGCATATCTGCTTTTGTCTCGTAATGGCTCCTGCATTTATCAGTGCCCAATCACGGTTCTTCTCGAGAAGAGACTTTGCGGCCTCCGTTTTAACTGTATGTTTTGTTTTCGAATACTTAATTCTATTGTTGTGGCAATTACCTATTCAACTGCAGACAATTCGCTTCATAACTGTACCGTACTTGTATTACTAAGCTGTTCAAATATTGCCTCTGTTTATTTCTGAACAGGGATTACGCTTTTGTATCTGAGCTTTTTAATTATGATCTTAAGTACATATAAAAAAAAAATACATTTTAGAATTTGGTAGGCAATCTCTTAAGAAATGCGGTAGGTGCTTAGAACAAAAGAGGCTACATAATATTTAGTGTCGTTTGGCAAAGTTACAATATGCCGCCTAAGGGAATTAGCTAAAAAGGCACTTACCTACGTGGAAACCTTTTCAAGTAGTTTTATGTTTATGAAGGAATAAAAACCTAGTTTGATTTTCAACTGAGGGAAAAAACAAAACGTCCGAACTTTAACTAAATAAAAGATTCCTTATTCACACGCATTATCACAATCAAGTTACCCGGTTATATAACTTTTCAATAAATTGTTGTAGCTGAGATGCCGCACGCGATATCCATTTGCCTTCATTAATATAATGTTTACACATCACACATAGTTCTGTTGTAAACAACTTTTTAGATAATCTCTCGGAGAATGTTACAAATATGTGATGGTATGTTTGAGACTTTATCTACCAGCCCTAGCCGCGGGTGGCGCCCCCCTGCGCCTTTCTAGCGTCGAATATATGATAAGTCCTTTAACAATGTCATAGTCATTTTTAATAATAATGTTTTACATTTGAAACCTTATTATAAGTACAGGATTTTAATTACATAAATCCTACAGTCGGTTCCAACTGGAGAATTTGATTGTAACGAGCCTACGGTACAGTTTGTAAAACCGCTTCTTATTGCTTTAACTGTATGAAAATTAGTCCATACTGAAAATTCCATCTTATTCATAATATTTCAAACTCCATGTTTCTTACCTATATTTATAGGTGTAGCTGTATACTCGTATATTATCAATAAAATTCAGCTTTTACATTTTCACTAGTTTCGTTTCTGCGTTGAAGAGTCATCACGACATCAGTCACATTCGTAATTACAGATCTTATAGATGTTAGTAAATAATACATTACGTTTATAATTTTAATAAAATGAATAATTCCATGTTTTTCCTCTCCTTTGTTCATTCTTTCGATTAACATAATAAAAATAGGGGTGTTTTTTTCACATTTAAGCCGGTGCGATTCCCAGACGAATCAAATAATTTTTAGATTATCTGTATTCAAAATATCCTATCTACGATATCTAAGGTACTTCCCCTTGAGGTCCTAAAGTCTAGGGACGTCATGTACATCTACCATATATTTACCCATTAAAAATTAAATTCAACTACGAACTAAAACTAAAGATTGTAAATAACGGACAAACTAAAACAAACCATGATTCACTTTTCGCGGGAAATTATTTAACGTTGTGTAAAATGAAAAACATATTGCGATGTTTGTAAACGAACGAGAAAACCTTGAGTCCGCTAACATGTTCCATCTTTAACCAACAAACCGACTTACGAAGCCAAATAAACTTTGGCAAGGCGAAAACACCGCGCTCGAAGAGAAAATCTTCGCCTACCTATACTAGGTATACTTGCTTAAGAAGGATTTAAGGATATCCAAAAAGAATCTTATGACGTTCATTATAAGATTCAAATTAGATTGACCAGTTCAGTTTGGAAGTTTCGGGATCCGGACACAGCTTTGTTTACACGTAAATCACGATCATTGTTTGAAGGGGCTTCTATTTCGATGCATTTCGTTCGAAGTGTACATAGATTCGCGCGGCGTTCCCAGTAAACGTACTGCGCATTGGGTACTGAGAAAAGTTTTCCAATACTGAAAATAATATCGCAACGACAGTACTGTAGCGACGTAATATTATGTTATTTTGCATCAGGGTTAGCATGTAATGTTAATTTACAAAACGCTACGCTTCGCACGTTTTAGTTTTCTATAAAAGTACTAATACCTATTTAATATATATTTTATTAATATGTATTCTGACGACGGGTTTGGCTTGGATACGGGTTTGGGGTGGATGGTGACCCTACCTATAAAGCCGATGGTCCTGGGTTCAAATCCAGTAAGGGCATTTTTTGTGTGATGAGCAGTTATTTGTTGCTGAGTCATGGGTGTCAATGTATAATTAATTTGGTAGTGTATCACCGGTGATACACTACATTTAACCATTTTTTTGTATTATTATTTTTTATTAAATTTTTCAGGACTTCAGATCTGCCGAGGCTGGGCCGCACGTCTTTATTATTTTGGCAAATTAAGGGTTAAGTTTTTGTACATTATATATGTATATCGTTGACTGAGTAGGTACCCACAACACAAGCCTTCTTGAACGTTGGGGCTCAAACAATTTATGTCAGGATTTCCTGTAATATTAATCTATTATTTATTTAAATTGCAGTCGATGTAGTCGTTTGTATACTCAAATCTTGCCTCTACTCTATAATCCCTACCAAACCTAAAACATCTACCTACATTTAACGGCCGTACCCATGTCTACGATACATTAAGTCCCGGGCTCGAATCCTGGTAAGTATATTTTCTTGGGAATTTACAGAAAATAGTGTACCCAATTAACGTGCGTTGTAAAATATAAATTGTCAGATTTGTGACGATAATTAAGCATGAAAACAAAATAAATTTTTGCCTTTCTTTGCATTGTAATATATTGCTTATAGGGACTTAATTTATGAAAAGAGCACCAAATCTAAATATTTATAGAATTTTTATGGTTTTATACAACTCACGGTAATTGGGTATACTATTAAAAAAATACTCCCCTTAGTGTGTCTGTCAGGAATATCATTTTCCCGAGTTACGGACATTTTATATACTTATAAATTTAAATATTTATCTAAGTATATCTGCCTTTATTAATATAGTCTACAACACATGCCTTCTTAAACGCGATAATGGAACTAGGTGGAATTGTGTGAGATTGTCCATTTTTTTTTTTAACTTATTAGCTTATTACTACTTCATTTATCTACGACACATAAGGCGCAACCGACGTGCGCCTAAAATACTGTTTATGTGAACGAAATCCACTGAAACGTACCTAAATTGAATTAAACCCCATCAAACCCAACTCAGTCGTTCGATTTCAATTGAACCTAAAAACCGTAATTAAATTAATCGAAGCCATCAAAGAAACAACAGGCGCGTGATCAACTAACTTTATTACCTATAGACTTAATTACACTATTATGCACACTAAAACCTCTCTTCGATGAGGAATTCCTGGACAGAGCTGTTGTAGCGCGGGGGGAGGGCGCCCCGCAGCTCGGCCCTCGTCAGCCAATTAGCTTTGGCTTTGCTGGTCGCCGAGCCGCTTTTGTAATTGGAATAGTAGAAGAACACCTGCAATCAATTAATTTGAAATACATTATATTTGCGAATGGGGTTTCAAATTACATTATTACAATTTACGTTTTTAAGGATTCTACACGGGACGCTAAAAGTATAAAGTAAAGGCAAAGGATTAATTTATATTTAAACTTTCGTGAACCGTTCTCACGATTTATTACGATTATTTAGTTACTCGCGCGACATGTTTGTAGAGCATAAGAATGTACATATAGCTGTATGCATTACGATACTAGGGTAAGTACCTACATAATTAGGCACATTGACCGTATCAATCATTTTGACCATGTCCGAGAAACGCGGGGCTACCGTGTCACCGGGTAGTCTAGTAGTTAGCGCGAAAGCTGAAGACGCCGGTTCAAATCCTGCAACGGACACCGGTACAATTTGCCTTAAGTAATATTCAAGCTATGGCAACTATTTTCATTCATTATGTACCTACTTTTTTATTATCATTTAAGTTCTTACTCAGAACAGCAAAAACTAGGTATTTAGATATTAGCTATTGTATTAAATACCAAATAAAATATCCGTGTAAAAATATTGTAATTGCTTTTGTGATGATCCACACAAAAATATACCAATGTGAATAAGCATAACGCAGGGGAAAAAACGCATATTTTATTTAACAACCTCTTTTTCTGAAGCTGTCCTTTCAACTAATTTTCTTTTTTAATTTATCTATGAATTTATAGCCTTTGTAACTTTAATGATTTTCAGTTAACAGATAATAGTCCTGTAAACTAATGCAAACAATATATGGAAGTTACAATTCATTCTTATTCGTACTGTCGCTTTACTACTAGTTTAGCTTTGATAAAAAAATATTCCCCCAAATTTACCATTACAAAACTTTAATACAAAAATAAACACAGACTTACTACTTGAGAAAATTCAGAAAATAATGCCTTTCCAATGTAGTTAAATATTATACACGCTTCCAAAATTGTATCAATTCACGACCGACCGTAAAAGTATTGCAGGGAGGTATATAGGAATATTGGTTATGATGATTATTATATCAACTCAACTTATTTTCATTAAAAAATACATAATTACGGAGTTTTTATATCCTATATTTGTATGTCTTTTCATTGATTCATTAATAAATAATTAAATATATCATAAATGTACTTAAAATGTACATGATAAGTTTTATTTTATTTTTTCTAAGTTGTCATAAATTATTAAGTTGAAGTGCCAATGGGCAGGCCAACTAGCGTGAAAAACTAATGGCTGTTGGGACAGAAAACTTCTACTAGTGGCGAACACCGGTAGGAAAACGCTGTCGGACGTCCACAAACTAGATGGCGGATTAGTGCTATGTGCTTGATTCTCCCTATGGCGATTTATCGGGGAGGCCCATCTCCACCTGTGGACGTCCTTGGCCGATAGAAACATTCATAAACTTACTTTGGCGCCCACTTTTCCGTTGATTTCCGACGGATATTTGTACTTGTAGAATCCGCACGGCGCGTTGGACAGGAATTGAACTTTGAAGTCTGGCCCACAGTGCTCAGAGACTATTCTTTCAGCAGTCTGAAATTTAAGTACTAGTTCTAACATTTGACTATAACTTTGATTAAGTACGTCAATTTCATAAAACTAAAAGTGTGCAAAGAAAAGGATAAATACGAAGCTCTGGAAAACATTAATAAAATAAAATTAAAATATTGGAAAAACTAATATTTCGAAGTAATCAGTAGAGTATCAGTAGATTACATAGGTAGTTTGATAGAAAAACATAAAATATATAACAATATCTTGGCGAGATATGTCTATATAATGAGCGACCTACGTGTCGATGCTATACGACAATGAATTTAAAATCGATTTGTATTTTAAAGTGTTGATGATAAATTATTATAATTTGGAAATTAGAGTGTAGGACACAGTTCAGATAAGAAAGCATACCAAACGTCATGTTAATTTAATTCTAAGCGGTCATATTTGGACTGGTAGGTAATTTTCTTTTCTATATATATTTTTTTGTGGTATTTAATTACTGAAATTGTTTGACATGTTTTCTTACAGAATTACGCATGTATGTTTAAGATTTTTTTGTAAACTGTTTTGAAAAAATAAGTCCCGCCGAGTTTCTTGCCGGTCATAAAAGTCAAAATACTTCTCGGGTCAGAGGTGTAGGGTTAGAACCGGTGTAGTTTTTATTTTTCTCTTTTACTTTTGTATACTCGACGTGTAAAAGTGCCCCTGTGGCCTACTTACTGAATAAACGTTTGAGTTTGAGTTTGAGTTTACGTCAGATGCTAACAGATTCTGCCAAAGTTGTTTACATTATTTGCAGTTTCTATTGGACTACTATTAAAATAAAATAAAAAATTCTAATAACAATACTATAATTCCTACTACACCATGTGGGACTAACCCAAGATTGTTTGAATTTCTTGCCAAAAACGTATGTAATATTACATTAGTCAGACTCTGGGGACTAGTACTTTGCATTTGTAATCATGTTTACCTGACAAACTATGTGGGTGGTGGTATTTATTTACAATATTATGAGAATAAACCTAGAGCAGAAAAATGGTTATTTTAAGATATGAATTTATGAGCATTGATCTACTTCAGTGATATTTGTAAACTATGATTTGTCTATGGAGAATTACACAACAAAAATTTAAATGGTAGATGTTGGCTTTGTACATAAGCTTATGAGGCCTTGTAAAATTGTGATATGTGTGAAAGCCATTGTTACTATAATCTTCTTATTAATACAAATATTTAAGATAAGTAGTTGTGTTGTATTTTTTTTATGACAAAGGTATAGGTATAGGTAGTAGTTGTGTTTTTTTTTGTATTTTATTATAGAACTAATTTATTGGTTCACCTGTCTAAGGGTCTCTCCTTCTTTCCAAAGTCCTTGAGGTAGAATATGTTTCTCATCTTTGCCTAATTTGTGGTTGGTCACTAGAACTAAGTGCCTTTGAAGGCATCTGTCCAGACTAGTTTTATCTCCCTTTTTGTCTGCTTCTAAAATACATACAATTTGTCATACTTATTCAAAGTCATACAAATCTATTTTATATTCACATATTTTCTTTAGAAATTATGGAAGTTGAGGATTTTAGGTTATATTTAATATCAGCGTAAATAGTTCCTGCTTATATACCTGTAACGGTAAGCAATAAAAACATAACAAACACATAAAATCCTATAAGCCATCAATGATTGAAAAAAGTTTTTTCAGTCTCTATAATCATTAACACTTATGTTTCTACTGTCATCTTAAATATTAAAAAACTGAATATTTGGAACAGTAAAAACAAATAATTTAAACAAAATATTTATTTTACCTGTAATAATATCAGCCAGTTTGAATTTGGTAAATTCTTCATTAGATGCATCCTCAAAGTCTTGTGCGGTGATCTTGCTCACTGTGTCTGGGTCTACATCCGCTGACTCATTTTTAAGGAGTTCTGCCTGAATCCTAAGGTAATGTTTAATTATAAGCATATGAATTATACACAAGTAAAGTCAACCAATTTGATTTATGGGCCACTTTGTACCTTGTCACAGTGAAAATCTATATGAAAGACGCAAAACATCTCTTATTAATGTCACTGTGACAAGGTTAGAAGTGGCCTAGAAATCAAATTGGTTGACTATACATTAAACCACCATTTTGAATTAAAAAACGTTTAATAGCAAGAGTTGTTCAAATTCCTATAATCTATTACTTATTTCAGGACAAAAAATAGCAGCGAGAAGTCAGTATAATTCAACTTTACATATTACACTTTTGTTTGCTTACAAATACCTAGGTACTTATAAAATGTCCCTATTGAAACACAACACAAAATCATTCATTATGTGTATTCAAAAAATCAAAAAATGAAATGTATTTAATTAGTTTTTTTTTTTGTGTTTTAGACAGAATAACAAATCAGCCCATTCAATAGGTTATGGCTGGAGTCCCTTAACTTTAGTCAAGTGCACAGGAAAGACAGAAAAAAAATGTTTCTAACCCAGGAACCATGAATCACTTGCATAGTCTGATCCTAGGAAAGTAGTAATTTGTACCTATGATAAGTTTCATGATAAAATACAGAATTAATGTTATTTTTGATAGCAACAAGACTTACTTATCAGTTTCATGTCTCAACTCATGATCAGATTTAAGGCTCTTCTCTATTTCTATAATATCCAGCATAGACTTGTACTTTTTCTGGATCTCATTTAACGGTGGAGTGACTACTGGCAGCCTTTCAACACATACACTCGTAATTAAGTCCCATGACGAATTAGCCAAGCCTGTCAACAATTGTTATAATATGGTTCAAATGATTTTTCCACCACCACCACCTACAGTAAGTTGGTTATTATTCTTTCGGAGATTATGCTATTTAATATGCACGACATAGTTAGCTAGTCAGGCGAACTGAATATGTTGAATTACTAGTATGTATTTCTTAAATCCTAAGAATTACAGAATTAAAACTAACCTCTACCGAACAATCTTTGGCAAACTTTTAAATCAGGGTGTAATAATTTTCTCATAAACATTCTGTAATTTATGATGGTTGCTATGGAATTACAGTTTTATAAGTCGTATTAGTTTAATTAGTTTAGTAATCTAAAATCAAATATTTTTTTATATATTATAATATTATATCAAGCAAACGTCAAATGGAAGTTGAACCGAAAATGTCAGTCTGACAATACGCAAGTATATTTTTTTGATACTGTAATATTGTTATCAATGAAAATTTGTTTATTGTTATTTCATAGTAATATATTTGTTCTCATAGAATAAAATGACACCCAAAAATTATAGATCTTAGGATTTGCCTTTTAGAGCACTAAGAATCTACATAATTGTTTCTCTATAATAGTTATCAAATAATATAGACAAGACGGCGGAGATTTTATCTTCTGACTTAAAACTTGAAATTTTTAAAAGTTTAAAAAATAAGCTAAACTTATAAAAATTTCAAGTTTCATGGTTAGGACAAAGCATTACATAGACATACGTTTAATTAGATGGAGCATGCTAATAATAATACCACGATTGAAAGGGATTGTCTTATGGTGGCCTTATGTAACGTTCAATAGGTGTGGTAGAAATGCGGCTATTTTCGTCCATCCTTGTCATAGTCTCACATATTTTTGGCCCCGTTCAAACTGCGGTCCTTCCGCGAACAACGATATTCGTAAATATCAGACGATTGTCTCTGTCACTCTAATGACATCTAAACTAGAACAAAAGAGAAAGATGCTGAGTTTTCTTGTGTTTTCATTTCAACCGAAGTTGTGGTTAATACAGAATAAACTAATATTTTTGTTTTAAAGAGTGACCTGTAAAGCAAAACTATAGTGAACTGTTACATTTTGGGTTGCAAAAGTCACTATATCATTGTTTCGAGGATGCGTGCTCCAGCCATTATCCCTCCTCACCTCCAGAAGCATTAGGAAGGAAATATCCCGAAAATACATTTCGGCAATGTCAGATGATTACCGGTACGTTTGAGCTTTATGTAAAACTGCTATTTTGGTTTGCATTGTTGCATTCTGTGGATTTGACGTTAGTAGGATATTTATGACTGCTGGTAACACTCTTTAGCCCTTTTCCGGCTCTCTGTGTCAAAGAAAGTAAGCAATTTTATATTTTGCTATGATAAATCCATTAAAATCTAGCAGATTATATATAATTTCTGATATACAGTGATTAATTATAGTGATACATTTAATTACTAAGATGTTTCATATAATATTTATTTCACAAGTGACTAAAACGAGTGGACTTAGTTGTCAAACATGTACAGAGGTTAGGTTTATATTAAAATTCAATTCTCGTTTTAGGCCTTCATCATGAAGCAAATCGTTGCTAACCAGAAAGTGAAAATCCCTGATGGGTTAACTGTTCACGTGAAGTCGCGGCTGGTGACAGTTAAGGGACCGCGAGGAGTTCTCAAGAGAAACTTCAAACACTTGGCTGTTGATATTCGCATGGTAAACCCTCGACTCCTGAAGGTTGAAAAATGGTTCGGATCCAAGAAGGAGCTTGCTGCTGTGAGGACAGTCTGCTCCCATGTCGAAAACATGATCAAAGGTATGTAGTGTTTAGTTTGTTTAATACTTGCTCTACTACACATAGCACAGTACTTACTAGTTAAATATATCTAACCTAGATTCATAAATATTAGAAATAATATTAAAAATATTCTATTATTATTTAGAAATAACATTCAAACCAACATTAGGCACATAGTCACCATATACAAAACATGATTTGATAGTTGAGGTTATGTATGAAGGAACCTATAATTTCTGTCATTGCCTCATTGGTTATTTAATGTAGACTCCTTAGCTTATGGATACCCACTCATTTATAATATGATATTAGAGGGGAACATGCACCACTTGTTAGTTATGTTAATGTATGATAGTTAACTTGGAGTTATTAAGTTCCAGGCAAACTAGGATTTAAACCTTAAACTGTAGACATTTTGTAAAGTAATATTAAAGTCACATAAAATATTTTCGTTAGGTATGAATCAAATCAAATTATTTATTTATTGTTACCACTGCTTGATTGCTGTAAATATTCTGTGTTGACCAGTTCTATTGTATAAGAATTGGACTTTGCCATCTATCTGGTGTATATATTTTTATAAAGACACCAATAAATCATTCAGGTATGTGTTTAGTAACAAATGCAATTACTTGAATTTGACATGTGGTTTGGCAATGGCAAAGCAGGTAAATTTTGTTAGCTAGTCAAACCTACTATGCCCAGTGAGGAATGGACAACAAGGACAAAAGTTTTTACTTTTCCACTTTTTGTAATCTATAGTAACCAATGTAGATTTTTTTACACTATCTACATACCAGAAGCATGGCATACAATGATGTGGTGTCAGAGCATTTTTGATGACAGGCAGCTAGCAGATGGTAAATTAAATTGAATAAACTTAACACCTTTGCTGCGACAATTAGTTAACATCGCAGTTAACCATACTTTGTGAGGGGTCAATAGGCCCCTTATCGCAGTGAACGTGTTAACCAAGTTATGCATGTATTAACCTACTTAATACACTCACTGTGGCAGCAGGCCAATCAGCCCCCCAATAAGAATGGTTACCTAACTGTGATGTTAACTAACTGCCCCAGCAAATATGTTTAACCCTTATAGGTGAGCAACGTCTATAAGTCATCTAAACTTCTTAACTACAGTAGTTGAGATTGCTTATCAGAAAGTGTTAATAACTTTGAACAACTTTTTGTATCAACTATGCTTGATGCCTATCTGGTAAAACAATGAAGTGCTTTACCAGAATCAGGACAATAAGAGTTCAAGTTTGAAGCTTAATTTCACACATGGCATAATAGTCCTTTGTTTCTTTTGGCTTATGGCGCTTGATATCACAGTGTCTGTGATGTTCATGATGAATGAATTAGACTGATGGCACTACTGCCTTCATCTAAAAAAAATAATAAGCAAGCTACACCTCAGTTAGTGGCCAGAATCTGTGATATTTGCCATAAATTTTCAACCTTATACTAAAATGATTGAACCTAGGTTGGAATTTGTTAGAAAATGTCAATGATACCAAACTAATTTCAAAAATAATCAGTAAGTAATAGAGATGCTATAATTTTGTAATAATCTATACAATTATATAACAGTGAAAGGGTGTGCTCATTGTAGACTGCAGGTGAAGTTGTCTATAAATAATATAATAGATCTGATAAATGTTAGTTTAAATAAACTGCCACCACTTTTATAAAATGTGCCATTAATTGCGTTACTATCTAGTATTCTAGTACAAAATCACATTAGTTGTATGGGAGCCCCACTTAAATATCTACAAGAGGTTCCTACCCTTTTACCCTTTGGGTACACACCCAAAAAATTATTGGCTGGATAATGCATAACCAAAGATTGTTAGGCCCAATGACACCTAAGATGGGACCTTTAGGCCTATTCCTCATGACAATAATCTATGTGTCTGTCTTCCAGGTGTCACCAAGGGATTCCAGTACAAGATGCGTGCTGTATATGCCCATTTCCCCATCAACTGTGTCACCACTGAAGGCAACAGCATCATTGAAATCCGTAATTTCCTCGGTGAGAAGTACATCCGGAGGGTAAAGATGGCACCAGGCGTCACTGTTGTCAACTCCCCTAAGCAGAAGGACGAGCTAATTATTGAAGGCAACTCCCTTGAGGATGTCTCCAGCTCGGCTGCCCTCATCCAACAGTCCACTACCGTCAAAAACAAGGATATCCGAAAATTCTTAGACGGTCTCTACGTATCTGAAAAGACTACGGTTGTACCCGATGAGATATAAGTACATTAAATAATAAAATAACAGAACGATGTATTTTATTTCATATACTAAACAATTAGTTTGCCTGCGTAACTTGCCCATAACCCGCAATAATGTATTAATTCTATGGTATTATTACTATAGTTTCGTTGCTTTGCATTTCGAAATTTTGGAATCGAATATAGCATACGGCTATGCCAAAAAATGCATTACAATTAGGTACAGTAAGCACAAACAGTAGTACAGATGTCAAATAATCAACGTACTTTTTCATGTTCTCAGTCGCAAATCAAAACTTCTCTGATGCCATTCAAATACATGGTATAATAATATTCTGTCAAAAATGTCAGTTTTGGTACAAGCTTTTATTGGCGACTACTCTTTACACAATCATCAGCTGAGGAGTGTCTTTTCAAAATGGCTTGTTTCTTTATGTCCACTGGGGTATTTCTATTTGAAAACCATACAAAACCAAGCCTTGTTCACATAGAGAAATAAGCCCTTTCGAAAAGATACTCCTCAACTATGATCAATTTATCATTATCATCTTTGAGAGAACTCCAACGAGCCCAAACGCTACGGGCACCACGGGACTTGCTATGGCTACAGCTACGTTATGGCTCAAGTGTCAGATCAGTGGTATAGTCAGCGTCATATAGTTGGCAGCATTCAAAGTAGTCGAATAGTTCGGTACTCCATACAAATTCTATGCTGTACCAAACTTTGAGTACTTTAGATGCTTACCAACTATATTATGCTGACTGTACAATAATATTGAATTCAGGCATCGTTACCGGTATTACTAAAACCCTAAATATTTTCGTTAAAATAAAAAAAAAAACATTTTAAAATGGTATTTAGGTAAGCAGAATACTTTATCTGATTAGCAAAATAAAATGCAAAAATATGCAACAACAACCGGGATACCAAAATGGAATACCGGTTAATGTGTATGAAAATAATACCGGTATTAATCCCTGATTAAATTGTCACCCTTACATACATAAGATTGTTCAATTTCAGCTCAATCGGTTTATTATTATTGTTGTGTTGGGCTATTATTTGCGCCGCATCGACCAATCATGATCTATTGTGGCAGCCCTTTTTATAATTCATTACTGATTCCCGTTGAGTCCAGAAAGCTCCGGATTCTTTGGGCTGTAATGTCGTGTACCTC
The DNA here is from genome assembly GCA_022674325.2 of Grapholita molesta. Classification (NCBI taxonomy): domain Eukaryota; kingdom Metazoa; phylum Arthropoda; class Insecta; order Lepidoptera; family Tortricidae; genus Grapholita; species Grapholita molesta. Next base: position 18,302,254 of record CP053121.2, on the reverse strand, counting down.
AGTGCTGCATCATCCATGTTGCATCTTGTTTCTTACCATTAGAAACATATGTTTGTTCAACTTGCAGTGCCCGGTTAGAATTCTTGTCACTGCACAGGCTTTGTGTCTTTAAAAAAAAAGTGTATTTATTTCAAGTAACAATGACTCATACTCACTTTTGAACCCAAGCAGCTCTTTAGTGATATTGTTGTTGAAACCTAGAATTAGAGCTTTCGAGTGAGCGTTACCTTTGACGGATTACCACTCTGCGATTGCTCTAATTCGTTCTAGATTGTTCAGCAGCGAGTAGGCCTCCCGTTTGGTGATTCCGCAAAACGGTTCTGGGCCGACCATGAGTGTGTCCGCGCCCTTCCTGGCAAGTTCATCTGTTGCTTCGTTTCCAATAATATTGGAGTGTCCTGGTAGGGACCCATCTAAGTGTAACTTTGTTGGAGTTAGCCAGGGCGTTTAGTTTATTTTTGCAGTTCTGGACAAGTCTAGAGTTGACCTCGAGGGACTCTAGTGCTAGCAGTGCAGCTTGACTGTGCACTTGAGTTGATGTAGATATGTTGGTTTCTTAGGTTTCTGTCCAGATTGATATCCGCGCATATGTTAATTGCGAGGACTTCTGCCTGGAAGATTGAGGCCATTTTGCCCATGCTGACGCAAGCTCTGAGCTTAGGCCTCTCTCCATAGATACCACAACCTACTTTTTTACCTTGCTTGGATCCATCCGTATACCAAATGTGGCTCCCTTTTTCGACAGACATTTGGTCGTTAGTCCATTTGTGTCTTGGGGGTATTTACATAGTATACAGTCTGGTGAAGTGACATTCGTGTGCATGTCATCAGATGGCATGCTGAGGGTTTTATTCTCAAAAAACACATGCTTTCATTTTGGTTAACGCTTGAGAGCGCCATTTAGGCCTGTTTAGCGTGCATATTCTGTAGACGCACTGCTTTGCCTCCTTATGGACTTGCAGGTGGAGTGGTATGATATTAAGCAGTGCGTCTAGGGCTGCCCCGGGTGTCGAGGAGAAGGCCCCTGTTGCTGTTATACAAGCCATTCGTTGCAGGCTGTTCAGGGTATCGATTGTTGTCTTTTGGTTGGCTTTCCTACACCAGACCGTGGGGGCGTAAGTGATGATGGGGCGCACAACCGCTGTGTAGAGCCAAATATAGCTATTTTGGGTTTTAAACCCCATCTTGCTCCTGCCCTTCGACAACATGACCATAAGGCCATTTTTGCTTTTTGCATGATGTTTTTTCAAGTGAGGGTTCCAAGTTAGCTTTTGGTCGAATGTAACCCCTAGATACTTGACCTCGCTCGAAAACGGTAAAACATGTCCATTAAGTTGTAGATTTCCGAGTTTTTCGAGATTGAGCTCAATTAGTTACCTATAGTTTTCACCCAACGTACATTGACGTACTTACATTGCAAATTAAATAAAAGCTTGTAATAAATATTTTGGGACAATCTTATACAAATCGACCTAGTCGTACAGTAAGCTCAATAAAGTTTCTGTAGTAGGTACAGTTAGTGGCAACCAAAGTGGTCAAATATATCGATACTGATCTTTATTTATATTATACATCTAATAGTTTTTCTCGTGTCTTCGTCGGGCCATGCTCGTCTTTAAAGCATGGCAGCGGGGTAAAAAATATCCTATGTCCCTTCTCTTAGCTTAAACTCTCCATACCAATTGTTTCATCGGTTTAAGTGTGAAGAGGTAATAAACAGACAGAGTTACTTTCGCATTTATAATATTAGTAGGGATAAGGATGTGTTACGATACGATATATTGGGCCATACTACTGACTGCAACTAACTACATGATTGCTGACTACTAGACGACGATTAACTTGATTTAATAGATACATGTGTAATAGATATTATATCGTCGCCGTAGAGCGAAAAGTCACCAAATCACAAAATGGCCAAAATTGACTTATATATGTCATCAAAATCGCATTTTTTCTTCAAATTTCAGTCTTATTGCCGTAGCAATAGCGTTCATAGTTTCAATTTTAAAAAGTTAAAGAAGTAACTAAAACCCACTTCGGTTTCAATATTTTAGTCAAAAATACCTAATTCCGTTATACATTTTGGACTTCTTGTAACTTTTTATGAGCGTGCCTAAGTCATTTTAGTTATTTTTTTTCTAAAAGTGACTAAAATGGTTAACCACGAAGCATCTCATTCAAAAGTCACTTAATTTACTTAGTTATTTTTGAATATCTGGTATGTCAAAAGTGTGAAAGCGAAAATTAACTAACTTTATTTAGTTATTTTTATTCATAGTTGTAAGGCAATATACATCATTTAACCAAAGGGATAATTAATTAAATAGATTTAATGAGTTTTACCCTACATTAAAAATTTACAAAACAATAACTAATCATATTTAATTAATTTTACAATAGAGACTGTACTGTACGCCGACGTGATTTGAATGAATTTTGCTCGCAAGTTAGTGAATTTTCGCCCAGTGCCGCTGGCCACCGTGCCGATGCCGACCGCTGCGACTCCCTCCGCCGCGTTGACCTGCCAGTCGTTGCGCATGGGCCGACAGTGATACATAAGTGTATTTACTATTTGCTACATAATAATTGCGTGTACCGAAATTAAGTTTGAAACGCACCAAGGTAATTTTGGATTTGGTAAAAGAGAAAGATGATTTGGATAACGAGGAAGTGTTTTTGGTATCAGGTTGTTATTTAATTGTAATTTTCTTTAATCAATAACTTTTTTATATAAAATCAAATACTATTTTATAGGTTCCAGTTTAGAAGTACTTATATGGGGCAAGCCAAAAGAAACAGGATTATCTGTAACGATACAAGTAAAATTTTGTTATATCGGTGTGATGACTAAAGCTTGTGGGTGTTTTTTTTATTTACTCAAATATAACAATCAGTTCGCCTCGTTAAGTCCTCGTTCTAACGTGACCATCCCTTAAACGTTACTAATCCAACTTGACCCCAAACTGGTTTAGTAACTAATAAGTTGCATCTATTTCAGAATTATTTAAGCAACAAAGACATTGGAGATTGAGGAATTATTTCTATTTTCTCTTGTTCGTTGACAATGGACAACCGTGCGCCTCCAGGTGGTGCGAGGTCGTCCTGGCTTCCTTTCCGGGTGCATTCCACCCCAGACCCTGCTTGGATAGGTGGTTCGCTGGTCTACGCAAAATATGACCTATCCACCACCATTTCCTGCTCAGGATCTCCTTCGCTATTGGGGTCTGGTCGGTCAACTCCCATAGTCTGGCGTTTGAGATGGTACATTTCCAGAAGACACCTTGTATTCGCCGCAAGCACTTGTTGACGAACACTTGGACCCTACTAGTGGTATCTGATTTCACTAGCCATGTCTCGCACCCATACAAGAAGACCGACTTGACGTTAGAGTTGAACACCCTTATTTTTGTGCGGCGCGTGATGACTGAAGATGACCAAACGGGCTTCAGCTGCGCATATGCGGCACGAGTTTTTTTGATGCGCGCCTTAATATCCGCTTCTGCTCCTCCCTGAGGATCCATAATGCTACCCAGGTATGTGATCTTATTCACCTGCTCGACTGGTTCTCCATTCACTAGTATTGGTTGGTTATTACAGTCACAGCAGTCCGCATTAGGAAGGCAGAAGCGAATCGCTTCGTGCGAATGAATGGCATATTCACAACATAAGGATGAAACCGCTCCGGTGGTGGAACGGAGATAGCGGAACCAAATCGTGTCATTTCTGTGCACACTCCAAAATATATCCTGTAAGACACAGACAAATTAGCGACCTTGCGATGGTGCTCAAGGCTCAATCACCTTACACTCAGTAATTCAGTATCGCCAATGAGTCTGCGAGCTGGGTGCTCTAACGAATCTAAAGCGGCCAGCTGATACTTGGCAGACCCATCTCAAAAGTGGTAACAGTATCAAACCTTCGCTTGATAAAGTGTTAGGAGCTATCCCGGCGTGAAGTATTGCTTCACCTAGAGTAAGACCCCAAGTTTTCTTGCAGCGGATTTCGCTTTGGCCTCAATAGTCGCACCGAAGTTAGCTTAGTGGTAAATTTAAGCCCAAGTAGCTTGAGACGATGAGAGAGCTTGGTCCGTAATCCTTAAGGATACATTTCGGAAAGCAGGAGTAAATTTAAAAAGGCTCCTTTTGGCGGAGTATAAACACGCCTATGTTTTGGAGGGGTTAAACCTAACCAAATGGGCTTCGCCCCACTCGTCAACGGCCTTCCAGGTTAAGTTCGTTCACTTAACCAAAGCTTCCCTAAAGAACTCGGTCTTTCCACTGGTAGTTTGGGCCTCAGAAACATATCTCTCAGTCACCGTACTGTCGTCCGCATACCCAAAAATACCGGGCTTCAGCAAATCATTTATATGCAGCAAAAAGAGGGTGGCAGAAAGAATCGAACCCTGAGGCACCCTGGCATTAATTGCCATGCGATCTGATGTGCAACCATCCACTACGACCATAATAGTTCGCTGCCTCAGGAAATCAGAAATACCAGGGCACAAACCAGTGGAGAGAGTATATCTGAGACGAAAAAAAAAAGATCTCTTCAATTTATGCAAAAGATCTCTTAAAGCAGTAATTCCTCGAGAGAGTTATTGACAGATTGTGTGAGCCTGATGTCACAGAAACGGACGAAGAGGTCGAAGAGTGACTGTGATGCGTAAAGACCGCTATATTTTACTAAGATCATGTTTTAAATACCTGAAGTTTTTTTGTGTTTAAGTTCCTTGTAATTTGATTTGTAGGTCAACTTGATTTGATTTGTAGTCCATATTAATTTGATTTGCTATTCATTTTATTTTAATAAAGTGTTCGCAGAAAATGACGTGTTTTACTTCGATCCTTAAATATTAACAAGAATTCAAAAAAAAAATATAGTAAGTAGTTTTTAACTAACACGTATTTTCACGGTATCGGAGCAGTCATAATACAACTAACTTTACTTAGTTAAAACTAGATACACTAGAATGTGAGCAAAAAATCATTAACTTCGTTCAAAAAATCACTAAGTGATAATTAAGATTTAATATTTAAGGGCAAAAATTAATTATCGCCTATAACTCCTAAATCGTTAGTGTGAATAGTATAAATCCATTTTTAGCTCAAAGAATAGCAGTTTCTAATGAATAAATACATACAAAACCATAATTTCATCTTAAGATAATTTCAGTAAAAAATAATTAATTATTTTTTTCTTTAAACCCTCATAACTCAAAATGACCAATTAAGGATTTAGTGACTTTTCGCTCTACGGCGACGATATATTTAATAGATACAAATACTTAACCCATTAACAGACATAATAATGTTTGAAATCTTGCACAGACTTGTGAAGATAGATCATCGTGACTCATGTATGGGGCACTGGACTGTGAAAGTGTTGTACAATTTAGCCTACCCCGTCTGTACTGTAGGTACGCATACGAAGATATTTTAAACTGTGCAAAGGATTTCAGTTTTAGTGGTGAAAAATTACGAAACTGGACTCGAATTACAATGGAATTAAAGTAGTGTTTGAGTAATTTTTCAGAATAATTATCCGCCACTTTTATACGTTCGAAATCAGTGCAGTAGGGTAATTACTCTACGTATTAAGTTTCAATAGGTACTCAATTTTTTTAGAGTCCCGTAGTTAACTAGAAACCTTTATAGTTTCGCCATATCCGTGTCCGTATGTATGTCAGTCTGTCCCCGGTCCTAGAGTTCTGGAATAAAAACATTTTGTACCATGTAAAAAATTACACCCTGTATAATTTGGTACGAATAACTAAATCACTCACGCGGACAGTGGTCAACAAAATAGTTCTCAATATTATTTTAAAAATACAAATAAAATAGGCCACCTCCCGTACATTTATAATGTGTGATTTGTGTAATTTCTTTTCGTTTAAAGACCGAGGTTAAGGTGTCGTTAGATAGGTACTTATTTAAGAAAGAAAATGGGGTTGCCTAATAGTATATTACGCACCTAGGGCGGTAAAACAAGGAATGGCTCAGATCGCGGGTATTTGTGGCCCAAACCGAAGGTGAGAGCCACAAACAACCGATCTGAGGCCTTCTTTATTACTGCCCGTGGTGCGTTTTAAGTCTTCACCTGGGTGTAAAGTAAGATATTCCGTCGCGCCCTAGGGGTTAAACTCTCTTACCGCCCAGTGTGACGTAACTTTTTTAAATTTAATAGTCAGTACCCTACATGACATTTCTTAGGCATCCTTCTCCACAAAGACTAATTTTCTGGTTGCGATAAGACTGACTGCATTACAAACGGCTCTCATTGCATATCAGAAGTCAGCAGGTCTTATCCAATATCAGTCACTGGCGACAATAGATTGGGGATACTAAAAAGGGATAGTAGGCAAACTCAAATAGAATTTTCAACGTAAATAATTTTTATTCAAACTAGTCTATTGAACATCACTAACTCATAAACATTGTACATCTGCAAATATGGGTTTTTCTAATAAAATGTTAAGACTTCATGATGATTCTAAATTAATAATTTACACAGGATAGCATGCTTGATTAATTCAATACCTACTTAATACGATAAAATAAAATAAATACCTATTAAAATAAAACATTTCCATTATTAATAATTGTTAATACAGTAGTCACATATTAAAAATAAATTAAAATAGTTACATAGCATTGAACTGTTATATACATTATATCAAGATTTGATAATACTCGAGGAATCACGACTAGCTATCGCAAACTACCTAAATCTAAGTATAATAAAATTTGAATTTTAGATATAGACCAATTACAATTTGAAACATGACGTATTGCTAATTTATTGATATCTTTGGCAGGTAGCTATACAGGACCGACGAGGTGAATGCAGCGCTTTATTACAATAGGAGCTAGTCGCAATTCCTTCGTCCGCAACTGTCTGTAGTATCAGGAGATAACATTTCCTGATGAAAAACAAGTGGTCTCTAACACATCCAACTTAAAACTAGTTTAAGTACAACGGGAATAGTGTTTCCCAGTATCCGAATACATTATGCAATAAAATGAAGCAACATAAGTTCATACAACAAAATAGAAATAAAGTATTGCATCCGAGCTTAAGTGCGCTTCGTGCCATATTTGCAGATGGTCATTCTATTATTCAGTAAGAAAATAAAATTCTCAATAAATAAATGTCAAATACTATTTAAATCGGTGAGACACTTCACACCAGATAACACAATTGCTTACTATAAAAATGATCAACAAACAACTTGCACCGCGCCTAATGTGTCGAGGAGGGCATTAGAGTGCAGAATGTCATGAGATTCAGTGGCTACGGTTTGCCGCTTGAGCAAATAATCCTGATAATGCAACGACTCAGCCTAGCCGTGGGCGCGTGAGGCGGGCGACGGGCGTGGGGCTACTCTATACACTAGGCACGACGGCGCGGGCCGCGACCGCCGTCTATAACACTAGCATGTAATATTACACTATGTCAACATCACCGGTGCACCGTGACTCGTCAAGTAATTCATAACTTCACTATTATTAAACTTTAATAACATGACGAAGATTCAAAATGTATCTAGCAACCTGAGTAAATTAACATGACAATACAATTTTAAATTTGTTTAATATACAATCAATTTACATAGGTAGTTAATCGAAGCGTATATTATTAGTGGGATTCTTCAATTAACTAAAATTAGTATAGAGATAAACAAGGGTACAAGTCGATACAAACACCGCGATCGGTCAACACTATCGCTATAGTCAATAGATCCGCACGATTAACTTAAGCGTAGTGCACATACTACAACGATTAGCGAGTTATTGGTCAACTTTACGCACGAGTGATAATTTACATTAAGTAGATATTTAAAACGGTAACTTATGCTAAACGAACTCCGGGAGGGGTGTCGACGAAGCGGCGGCTACTCGTTAAACTATAAAGGCGATTTTATCGATCACGCTCCAGCTGCGCCGGGCACGGTCTCTAATTATTGCTCATGGTGCCGGCGGGCGCGGCGGGCTACAGCGGCTCCCGGCGCGGCACCCACACGCTGGGGCCGCTCTCGGCCGTGATCACGGCCTTCACCTTCGAGTAGATCTCCTCCGGCGTGTCGCCAGTCACCACCGCTGCAATAACACGGTTATCAATTCCTCATCACACTTACTTGTAGCGTCCTATTTCGTGCAAGCGTTTCGGGAATTAAACCCCTTTATACTGCTAGGAATATCATAGCTTTTAAATTCTGCAACTAAATAGGGAGAACCGATGAGGATAAAGCCAGATAAAAATTACTGAGTTTTGCCAGATTTATTCTAGGAACATTTTTGTATTTAGTTCAGCACCTGTAAAGTATTCAGCGAACTCTTGCTCCATCTTCAGGGCACGCTCGAAAGTTTTCTTTGCCTGTTCTTCAGTCATCCTCTTATTCATTTCCCTGAAAGTGTAATTTGATAATGCAGCGCCCTTTCTTAGATATTAATAATTTAATTTTTAAATATTAATTCTAATTGTGCAATCGCTAGTCAGGTCTCGACAATTTTTAATTAAACCTAAATTACAATATGATAAAATTCATGTAATTAAAAGAAAATAGAGTTATAAATTGCATATTATCTAATACTCACATTATAGATTCTACACTCTTTGGTTTAATAAATATGGCTATGGGATAAAGTTGCGCCACTTGCAATCTCTTAATGGCATTTCCGCTCACGTCTAGAATACAGTGTTTACCCTGGAACAAAATAGATAAATATAAATCGCCTTTCTTGGGACATTGCCTCGGATAAAACGAGTTTTAAGCTTTCTAGCTTATACACTCTACTTTGATTAGGAGATTTTATAACTTTAGCACTTTTTATTATATATTTATATACACAACAAATATATTATGAGGCCTCTATAACGTGTTCAAAAACCGTAGGCAATGATCAACATTAATACAAACAATTAAACATCGTCAATTTCAGTCTGTTATTTACTGGCTATGCTCGTGGTTCAATTTTGGAATCTTTCGCTAGCTCGGGTCTCAATATTAGCACGAGAAGGTAAACACTGACTTTGCTCCCTTGTATAACAAATAACTATTAAGTGTACGCAGATATAACTGTGTCCATTGTACACGTGCATAAACATACCTTCTCGGCAACCTCCCGGACGGAAGCGACGGAGGTGCCGTACAGGTTGTCGTTGTACTGGCCCGCCTCAATGAACAGGTGGTTCTGTATGTCGCGTTCCATCTGCTCTCGGCTGCCTACGAAGTGGTAGTCCCGTCCGTCCACTTCGTAGTCGCGCCTTTGCCGCGTTGTGTCTGTAAAACGGTCATGTCAATGTCTCGGGCATTTACAACATTATGAGCTTTCATACTTTTCATGAAAAAAAAAAATATCTTGTGTCTTTTTATGAAAAAATGCCTCAATGTATTGATAAGTTCAGGTCTAATGAGTTTTTAAACTTCTTTGACCGCCAAGCTAGTCGCCATAACTCGTGCGACATAGTAAAGTGGTATAAGACTTTGTGGCGACTGTTTGGCGTATAAAAAATATTTTTATGTTTCTTAATTTCAGGGATCATTACTGGTATTACGAAAGATCGAAATATTGCCGTTAATATGTACTTTTTCTTTGATCATCTTAAATGGTATTTAGGTAAGGCGAAAACATTATCCCTGCTTCAATTGCTTTTTAACTCGTGAATCAGGAATATGCACAATTGATGTGTCTAAATAGTCTATTCGTTTACTAATGATTTTTTGCATCCAATCGAAAAAATGCAAAGAAAGGAAACTCACGGGGCACGCAGCTGCCGAATTTCTCCGGGAACTCCGATATGAGGTCGTCGTTGATGCGGTCCTTGAGCGGCCCGAGGATGATGACCGGCCGCGTGTACGAGATCGTCAACTGCTGCACCGTCTCGTACGACAACACCGTCTCGTCTTGACCTGACGCAACCATCATACATATAAACTCAAAGAAATTATGCAAAAATGTCAAGTTAAAACCATTCTATAACATTAGTTTATGACTTGAATGAACTTTATTTATGCACACTTGAAATTTAAGTAAATTTATTTACGTGAAGTTTATTCATTTGTGAAAAATTGTGACACTAGATGTCTTGGTTCTCGAGGGCCACATTGGTTGCATAATATGTGGAGTTTTTGTAGTCCTGCCTATAGATAATGCTAGAAATCTATACGAATTCAAATTAATGTACATTTCAAATCTGCTTGGACCGATTTTTAGGAAAATTGTCGAATTGGAGACTTCATTCCTATTTACTTACTTTATTACGTATTTTATTTTTAGATATCGATCTTCTCAGAGGCAAGAAAAAATACACAGATCAAAGGCTACGCCGGGCGGAGTTGCAAGGGTAGCTAATTATTTGATTTTGGCTTTTAGAGTATTACTTATAGGTAGACAATAAAATATAGGTACCTACGTAAACACATTATGTCCATAATTACGCAAATTCCACATGTTTATATGAAGTTTTTAAATATTGTACAGTATTTGTCTTCGTGTCGCCTTTTTTTGTGTCAGCACTGCCAAGGAGGAACTGTTTTATCTAGATACAACTTTATTTAGGATGTTTCATATTAATCTTAAATTTAATTAAGAATTAACAGATGAGGTAACAAATATGGCCCTCGGTAACCTTATTTCTATGAATCCGAAGCGTGCTGGACAACTATGTACGCATTAATTCACAAACTATTTTCAGGCGTGCAATACCTACGTCTACTAAAAACTGGCCTTTAGGAGTATGTGATAGCGATGTTACGATTTCCATGTATTGACTTATCTTAACCAAATGTACCTATACTGTGGACGTTGTAGAGGGAAAAATGCTACAAGTTATTTAACGGTTATATATCGAATTTATATAATGTCAGTTTGTTTATACATTACATATACATATATTAGATATTTTATATAAATATATACAAACCAATATTTACAAATGTTTGATCCAGTTAAGGAACATATTGATTTTGTCAGTGATCATATTTTATTTAGTTTACAGCTTGTTATATAGTTGTTTTAATCGTTATTGGAATAGTGCGAAAATATAATGAGTTCTAAAATGTAAGTTATATTAACAAGCAGTAAAACAAGTCTATATTTTTTAGGTCAATCATGTATTGTCATTTTTGTAACTACCTTCACTATTTCTATGTCATGCTTATACATATTTCCGGGAAATGTGACAGTAAAATCCAGCCAGAACTAAGTAAAGCGTACGGGAGCCGCTTTAGTTAATCCTCGCAAATAAAATCTACTCGACCTAAGTGTACGAAGCGATTGTGCACATCGTAATAGGACACTGCGTTTGCTAAGCAAAAAAATAATTACAGCGGCCCTAAATCAATAAGCGTATATCAAACTAACTCTAAAAACATCAGCACAGCATAAATTCTGAAAAACTGAAAAATCAAGCTCGAATGGTATGTCGTGAAGGCGTGTGTCGGTGGTCGGTCGGCATGCTGGCGCCGAGTGCGGCGAGTGCGGCGAGTGCGGCGAGTGCGGCGTGCTGCGCTCGAGTCCGCGTGCTTCCAGTGGCCCTCCCGCCGGCCCGAGGCGCGCCCTTACATCGCGCGTTGTATGATTGTAACAAAACAACCAAACGTAAAGAATGACAACATAATAAAAAACTGGAGTGTTATTGAAATGAAAACTACGTCTCTAATTGATGATCATAACCAGAATGCGGGAGGTAAGGTATCGGCTACGGCACTCGCAAGCTACGCCTCACTCCCAAAACTTACTCTCGTCCTCGAGATAAATGAGCGTTATCTCCTCCATCATGGGAAGTTCCACTCGGTACAAGATTTCTCCTACACGTAGAAAAATTAACGTTACATATATTTAGAAAGTTTAAGAGCGGCCGAGCCGCGCCGGAGGGGTAGACTCTAGGCTATCCTTCCGCGGCGAGGTTTCGACGCTATACCGACTCGACGAGTCGGTTGGGACGGAAAATTAAAATTCGTGTCATGAGTAGCGTTTAGAAAATAAAAATGCAAAAGAAGAATACGCGGGGGTAGTCGGATGAACAGGTACGACGGGATGTCGGCACGTAGGCAACTAGAAGCACGGGCCGGGTCCGGCGCGCGCCGCCGACCCTCAACACTACACGTGAACACATCAGCGGCCCACACTCTCACCACCCAACCCTGTTTATCGTCCAGCGTGCATTCTCGAGCACGCACCGAGTCACTATGCAAATCCAAGTTTAGAAACATGTTACGGTTTCGTTTTCGTACGTGACGAAATGTGGAAACGACGAAATGTTACCCTCCATCCTTATATTGTAATCCTACAATAGCCTACAGAAAAAAGGCGGCGATTCATGAAAGATTTCTACACAACTATTTAAACCATAGCATTAGAAAGCACTAAACAAAGTTGTGTGGTTAAGAGGTGTTTGACAAAAAATACTTAAATAATTTCTAACACGCAACGGTAATATAGTACATAGCTTGTCGTCGCGTCGCTCACAACATCACAGTATATTCGACAAGCGACAATGATGCCGGTACGGGAGTAACAACTAAAACCTATAATAATAAAGCACCGTCATGCTTTACCATAGACACTACAAGCGATAGTTACTCACACAGATCCAGGACAAATTTGAAATTCAATGTAACAGTAATAAGACCAAATGGACTACTTTCAAGTCTAAAAATTGACCCTGTTTCAGGTTACAAAATGTAACCCGACACGTAATATGACATCCATATAGTAAAATACTTGAGATCATTCGCTAACTATACAGTATGAAAGTAATATTATACTTAGTAATATTTGGAATACAATACATATTAACAAGTATCTATATCATTAATTGTCATATACATACACATATACATAATTATCATCTTGTTAGAAGCTACTGCAGATCGCTAGTGTAGGGAGTCAGATGAGTCATAGCAACACCAGTCACATAATTAGTACTATATTGTAACATAGAACTCATATAACTGTTATTCACGTTTAATTCGACGTGTGCGTAATAATTGTGGTTAGAATAAGCGAATAGCCTTTATAGTAAAACATCCTATTTTTAACAAAGTGGTTGTTAGCCAGCCGCATGAAAAAAACTGCGTAAATGTCCTACAATACGATAAACAGCGAAATAGCGAATGTAATAATGTAATGCAATAAACATCTGTGCACTTACCATCGGCGTTAGTGTCCTCTTGTGTATAACAAAGCATGAAAGCTGTAACAAAATGTTTTGGTTGAGGTTTACATTACATGGATTTCCCATCCAACCGACAGACCCTGTATCCCGATTTTTCAGCATTAGAATAAAAAATGGGTATAAAACGTTTGTTTTTTTAATAGTTGCGAACCGAAACTGTAGGTGTTTTAAGTACTCAATAAACACGATATTAATGCTGATAAATCCAGATTATTAGCTCTAAACGGGCCAAAATCCCTTTTCAGAGTCAGAGACTCAGCTTTCACATAGAGAGGAGACAGAGTTTAAATTAAAGAAAGAGCTATTTTTACATTAAGGATAAAGCATATTACGTGTGATAATTAGTAACAAATATGTTGTAATATAAGCTTCATTCAAGGTTTGATACCAGGATGACACTTACGTTCTTGATCTGATCCGTCCTCAGATTTGCCATCTTCTCTGCTCTTCATGAATGGGAATCTCCTGCTAAAGGACAAGGTCCGCTTTTTTCTTTCTAATGTTGACTGGCTCTGAAACGCAGATGAAAAAAATAGTGTTAACTTAGTATAGTACATTTCGATACTAGGGAAAAAATCACGCGAAGCGTGCGCAAAGTGCACTTTTTACGCACTAGTTAGGAAAAATGTTTTCTCAAACATGCAATGAAATGTCTTCGTTACGTGCGTCATAATAGGCTTCGAAGTATCACGTTTAAGGCGGAACAGGTAACGAATTTCATATAAAATTGAACGCCTAGGCCTTTTTTATTTTTATATATACCTGGCGTCTGTGTTCATGAAGCCTGTTCAAACAGCTGAGTTATATTTTTTATCATTTTTAGTGACTAAATGATAAGCGGGCTAAAAATAATCTTGCTTATTTCAGACGAAATGGTATGAAAAGATTTATTTTATTTATCATGTAATTGAATATTCATATCATCAGGTTATTACATTATTATATTTATTATTCATCCTCTCAATTTTAAAATTGTATTGGCAACACCAAACACTACTCCACGCATGCGCGTTTTTGAACGCATTTTGACTCAACCAATCACAGGACACTTTTACTTGTTTTAATAATGGCGGAATGAAAAGTTTCTCGGCGTGTAAATCTCTGTTTATTAAGTCTAAATAGTGGTAAATAGTGTGATTCAATGCTTTTGTGACTTAGATATAGTGTTACGGGTGTATAAAATTGAATAATCTAACCGGGCCCGGTTTTATTTATCTATATTTTGTTATTGTGTACCGCCAAAGGCAGATGCCGTAGCGCCATCATTTGAAAGGTAAGTGCATTCTTTTTTGGTGGTTTTTCTAAATGTTGTATATAGTAATTATAGCCAGACTATTTATGATAGTCATTAATTATTACATCGAAGGCAAAAATACTACAGAGCGGGATTGGAGGGAAAATTAAAAACTTATGTCGTGAAGCTGTTTTGTTCAGTGGTATTTTTATTTATTTCATTGCATTAGTTTGAGAAAAGCACTATACATGCCTAGCCGTGAAAGGGTCTTGAAGGCTTCGTATACTATCCGGCCTCCTTACAGTCGGCCGTATATACAACTCAGCCTTCAACCCCTTTTCCCGGCGGCTGCAGTAATGTACTATTTATATCAGTGTAATATCGTGACGGTTAATAATGTATTTTACGCATCCACAAAACATTCTCGCTTAAAATCGGAAAACTCAACGGCGACCCCGCGCTACACGTAACATAGCCGTGAATGACTTTTCCGTGGTTAGGTTAGATATGAAGTTCCTGGGTATAAATTTAATTAATATTTAGTCCGCTCTGTAAAAACCAGTTCTGTGGTATAGACAGACTGTGCTAGGATCATACAGCTGTCGTTAAATCACTGTGATTCTCTACGTGACAGCGTGTGAATGAGTTTATCTCTGCAATGATTGACCGTCAGACTTCGAGTTTTTAATGTCAAAATAACTAAAGTTCAACAGATGGCGCTGCGCCTTATAATAGCGAAATAAATAGTTTGAATTTTGAAGGAACTCCAACAGACATTGTCAATCAAATGTTCCATGATCCGTCTTTATTAGTAGAACTTGCGTAGGGCGTGGTTCGTGTTTTGTGTCATACGGGAGTGTGGCGCGTGGTGCAAGGGTGCGGGGGTCGTCGAGTGCGATCGTGATCCAGTGGCACTCCCCCTAACGGCAATGCGGACGACGCCGCTGGGTTTTTAGTGTGTATTCTCCTCCCCTCCTCTTGGCTAGCAAGAGGAGCAGCGAGGAGAGTTCCACATACCCCCTCACTACCATCATGGGCCTATCCCAGGCCCGTGGGGGGTGTGCGTAAACGTACTTTCCCAGCGGAAAAAAAAGGGGTGCGGGGGGCCTCACCGTGCTGACGGGTGTGCCCTGGCCCTGGAACTTGACCTGGCGGTCGCGGGCGCGCTGCTTGCGCTCCCAGCGCTTCTTCGACGGGATGATGCCGATGGCGTCGGGGTCCGTCGTGTCCAGTCGTCTGCAAGTATGACGATGACCGGATTATTGAGTAAATACGCGGTTTGTTGGATAATATGGGAACAAATAGCACCCCTTAATCCGGAGGAGACCACTAGGACTTAGATTTTTTGTTTTGAAATACAATATATGACAAATGAAATTCAAACACTAATAATTATTTTCACATTAAAACACCTATCATTTTCCATTTTGTTATTGCCATTAATCACTCATCCTCGGCGTTTTGCGAATTAAACGCAGCTAAACAAGCTTTAGGCTCGTATCACACGATGCACATTGATAAACAAGGTTAATTGTAAATTCGAGACCACTAAGGGCACCCAATACACATGAATCGATTATCAGCCATCTTGTGCGCCTGGCCCGCAGCTGCCGGTCTCCGACATAATAAAGTAGGTTACAAAAATCATATCAAAATTTAACTTTTAATAAGTACCTGGCTTGCCACCATTCGTCGTCGGACGCGTTGGTTACGTGTAGAATGTCGCCGTATCGGAATGGAAGCCCCCGCGAAGGTAGGCCGTCGTCCCTTATCGGGTCGTAGTCGAAAAGTGCTCTGCAAAAAACAGTCCATACACAGATGATTAAGCATGATGATATGTGGTTAGTGGAACAGCGTATAAGGTTCATATCGTGGGTCAAACCCGATAAGTTGAGTAAATGGGATTTTGAATTGAACACGTGAATTACTTAAGATTGTTACTTCAACGAAATATTATATCGATTTATCGGGTTTGAGCACGAAACCCTCGATATATTTTATGGCATACTGTCATGTTCAAACGTTTAAGAGACTATTCATTAATTTCGGGGGGATCTAATTTAATATATTTAAAGAAGACTGCAATTAAGACCTAAGTTCAATACGCACACGTTAATAAGATTAGTAACATTGACTAGGTATTTAATAAAGTATTCGAAGTTATATAGTATTTTAGTAAATGTATATGTATATACTGTTGGTTGCTTACCTGACATACAAGGATCGTTTCTGCGACGTTCGCAAAAGAGTGTGATGTTGTTTCAGTTCATTAATTCGCGCTTCAAACTTGTTGTACTCCTGTGGTCTATATACAACTGTCAACTTTACATTCTGACCGGTTCCCTAAAAAAGAAAGTAAGTCGAATTATTGAAATAGATATCACAAAAATTGGATTACAAACAAGTATCTACGATGTAAAAAAATCATTTCATTTTTTTTTACATAGGCATATATTTTTAAACTATTTCACCATCCAGATTGTCGATAGAAAACTGTGTCTTAAATACACCATAGCATGGCTCATAATTATGACTAAAGAACGGGCAGCAGCGTCCGTCGAAATGCAATATACAGCTACTGCGGTCGCCAACCCGCCCGTAAGATGACTAGATGATACAAGTCATACTTGGGGGAGGCCTATGACGCAGGTTTCGGCCGACATGATTCAAAAGTACAACTAGGACAACCGAGGCTACCTTCAAAGCTTTGGCGGCCTGCTCGTGCGTGGCGCTGGTGATGTCGGTGTCGTTGACGGCCAGCAGGCGGTCGCCGCGCCGCAGCGCGCCCGAGCGCTCGGCCGGGCCGCCGGCCAGCAGGAACGACACGTAGATGCCGTGGCCGTCCTCGCCGCCCACGATGTTGAAGCCCAGCCCCTGCCCGCCCTTCTCCAGCTCCACCACGCGCGGCTCCTCCGCGCCGTCCGTGGCGTCCTCGCGGCGCAGCGAGTTGGCCGCGCTCGACGCTAAACATAGTGTGGAAATCTTCGATATTTAAATCGAAAGAAAAATAGAAAATGGGTGGCACATTGTTATCGATGAATTCTCAATATGAATTGAGACTTCGATGCCGTTTAGTGTTCAATACGCTGGCGGTACACGTCACCCATGATGACGTCCCTATACGAGGGATAGATAGAAAAAATTTACAAGTCTCAGCGGTACGCGTATAGCACAATTGGTAGTGCACTGGGCTAGTGATCCAGTGGTTGTGGGTTCGAGTCCCGCTGCAAGTCAAATTTACTATTTTTCTGTCGATTTAAATATCGAAGATATACGCTAGCAGACGTTTCTGCATAATAAAAAATAATATAGTGCGGAAGTTAGTGGCGCGAGTGCCAATTTCGGGATCGGCAGGTGTGACGAACGGCTGACGGTTATCAGAATAGTGAATCGACCGCTCTCGAGTTTCCCGGTTACTCATACTGAGATCTTATCTTATCAGTAAGCAAAGAATCTGTAGTAATATTTCTTTCGTCATTCACAATCACGACTTTAACCTTGAGGCTTAAAAGATGAATGAAATATAAACGTCTTCATTAAGTATCTAAGTACAGTCAGCATCAACAGTAACGTATGAAATAACGCGCTCTATTTAGTCTGTAAATCTGCCAACCTGTGTATTTTTGTTACAAATGGCTACTACTGTAACTACTGTTCGCGTTTTTAAGTTTTTATCGCATTTTAATTGATAAACGCGCAGAAATCTACCGCTTTTGTGAAGCAATTAAAAACGTAAATGCTTTTGACGCGCTGTTTCATACGCTACTATTGATATGCTGACTGTAGTACAAGACTGACAAATATATACTAGTTGGATATACCAATCTTGCCCTTAATTGATGATGTTACCACGGTTTCCATATCCACGAAGATAGGGACACCCAGGTCTTCTTTTTGGTATATTTTTTTTATACCACAAAGGTGGCAAACAAGCACGCGGCCCGCTTGATGGTAGGCGGTCATCGCAGCCTATGGACGTTTACAATACCGAGGCATCATTCACGCGTTGCCGACCCCGTAAAAACCTCTTTACACCCTATTTGAAGAACCCCATACTGTAGTCCTTTGGGATAACATCCGCAGGAAGCTCATTCCTCAACCTTAGCGTTGGCGGGAGGAAATTCCTCTGAAACCGTTGGGTACGCGACCATTTTGGTTTTGAAGTGTGTGATGATAGAAAGATGATGATATGAATATAATTGGGCACTCACGGGTGTTGGCGCGCTCGCTGCGCGGCGAGGGCGGGCCGGGCGGCGCGTGGCGCGGGCCGGGCACCAGCACGAGCTGCACGCGCTCGCCGGACGCCTTCAGCGCCGCCACCGCGTCCTCGTGCGTCACGTTGTCCAGGTCCACGTCGCCTCGCTGGAAACGACAGACATATTCAACTCCAATTGGGTATCGGTAGACATGGACATTTATAGACCTAGGTGTGGGAACGCGTAATAGTATATTTCGTACCCAGGGCGGTAAAATAAAGAATAACTCAGGTCGCGAGTATAAACAAGCAATCTGAGGCCTTCTTTATTACCGCCCGTGGTGCATACATAGTTTTACGTCTTCATCTGGGTGAAGTGAGATTTTCCGTCGCGCCCTAGTGTGACGTAAAAACACTTTTATCACATTTTACTCCTGCAGATGTACATAGTAATCTATCGCTAAATATGCTGCTACATATTTAAAGGAAAATTGCAAAGTTTAAAAATCGCCTAGACATGTCCTATGCAAGTATGTAAATGTTAGGCTTTTTTACGCGTTTGGACAAATAATAATGAAAAGATCTTATTTCTCTACAACTTCTAGCGTTATAACTTGACCAAACGATTAGTTTTTTTTTAACATTAAGATTATTTATTGGAATATTTTCTAATCCATCTGTTACCTACACCATGCTCCCTTAACCCACACACGGCAGGCAATATATCTATACATACATAAAATAATCTGTTTCGTAGTCAAAGATGCTATTATAACCATGTGATACTTGTAAGGGCAACCATAATAATAAATGCTAATGAAAGGTACTTACCTATTCCTAATACAGCAATCGCGACGTAGTTATGTTGCCTTATTTTATTATCATAGCATATGTAACCTTGCCTACACGCAAGTTTCACTAACGTTATCTAGATTCCCACTTTGTAACAATAGCCCTTTCATTAACTTTCCAGGCACGCGACTCTCGTAGAATATGTTACATACAGATTAAACACGATGTGTGTAAAATATCCAACTACTTTATTTAGGCTCGAGGATAGAAGATGAGGGCAATCGTGTTTTCCGTTTAAACAAAAGAGATGATTATGTTTGTGCCCAAAGGCGCAATTCTTCGAGAGTCGAGCACGAAATGGTGTTTAAAAAAAATGATTGGAATGAATTACATAAATAGAAATGATTTTATGCAAATATGTATTGGCGGCATACTTTTGTGTACATTTATTGTCGCCTCCAATATTTTTTATATCGAACTTTCGTAAGAAAAAAAGAAAGAATGTGAATATTTAGGTACATTTACATCAGCCTAAAACGAAAGCTGGACGGGGTGTAGTATTATCGCATAATAGTACATTACTGCAGCCGCCGGGAAAAAGGGGTTGAAGGCTGAGTTGTATATACGGCCGACTGTAAGGAGGCCGGATAGTATACGAAGCCTTCAAGACCCTTTCACGGCTAGGCATGTATAGTGCTTTTCTCAAACTAATGCAATGAAATAAATAAAAAATACCACTGAACAAAACAGCTTCACGACATAAGTTTTTAATTTTCCTCCAATCCCGCTTTGTAGTATTTTTGCCTTCGATGTATTAATTAATGACTATCATAAATAGTCTGGCTATAATTACTATATACAACATTTAGAAAAACCACCAAAAAGAATGCACTTACCTTTTAAATGATGGCGCTACGGCATCTGCCTTTGGCAGTACACAATAACAAAATATAGATAAATAAAACCGGGCCCGGTTAGATTATTCAATTTTATACACCCGTAACACTATATCTAAGTCACAAAAGCATTGAATCACACCATTTACCACTATTTAGTCTTAATAAACAGAGTTTTACATGCCGAGAAACTTTTCCATTCCGCCATTATTAAAACAAGTAAAAGTGTCCTGTGATTGGTTGAGTCAAAAATGCGTTCAAAAACGCGCATGCGTGGAGTAGTGTTTGGTGTTGCCAATACAATTTTAAAATTGAGAGCATGAATAATAAATATAATAATGTAATAACCTGATGATATGAATATTCAATTACATGATAAATAAAATAAATCTCTTCATACCATTTCGTCTGAAATAAGCGAGATTATTTTTTAGCCCGCTAATCATTTAGTCACTAAAAATGATAAAAAAATATAACTCAGCTGTTTGAACAGGCTTCATGAACACAGACGCCAGGTATACATAAAAATTAAAAATTACTTCCCGGCCTAGGCCTTCAATTTTATATGAAATTCGTTACCTGTCCTCTGGAGTCGATCCGCCCTAAACGTGATACTTGAAGCCTATTATGACGCACGTAACGAAGACATTTCATTGCATGTTTGAGAAAAGTAATTTATTTACTATAATTACAGGAACAGACAAGGTTTATAACAATCTCCGTAGTATACGTAATAAAGCACTATCAATGGTGTAATAGAGATAAGTAAGTCTTATTTCTATAAATATAATCAGTTATTGGATTGTCAAATCTTTACTGCATTGGACATAAGAATCTCGGGTAATGGAAGGTATCTAGACTTAGCAGTGGCGGCGCGTCCTTAGAACTCGATTCCCGCCGGCTTGACTAACTTTCAGATAGTAGAGCAGTTTTCCATGAAGAAAAAGATTGTCATAAGTTATAATAATTCTATATATGCTTCCCGGCTTGTCTAGGATATAAATTGACGCGCCGCTACTGAGACTTAGAGAGTTAGGAAAGGCCTCGCTGGGGATGTGACATGTACGCACGGAGGTGTTCCTGACGGCCAGCAGCTTATCGCCGACGCGCAGCCGGCCGTCGCGGTGCGCGGCGCCGCCCGCCATGACCTTGGTGACGTAGATGCCGTTGTCGCCGGGGATGTGCTGGTTGCCCACGCCCCCCGCTATGCTAAACCCTAGCCCCGCGCCCCCTTTAACTAGTTCTATCTCGATCGCTTCCTCTTTGTTACTTTGCGATGTGTTTGTCGTGTCTTCGGTGCTGCCGGGCCGTTTTATTTTCTGTAAACATTTGTTAATGTTGAAAAATGTATGGATGCCGAAATGGGGTCTCTAGTGTTTCGGTTTATTTTCAAAATTTTACAACTAACCAGTCTCACAGTGCTTCCTGCCTTTTTCAATGCATCAACCGCTTCGGCATGTGTCACATTTTCTACATTTATATCATTAACCTGTAAACAATATAAATAAAATGGTTAATGTTTGGATATATAAATTAGTCATGACAGTAAACATAATTACAAAATAAAACATAAAAATCTAAACATTATTTAAAAATTGAAAACAGGGTTAAATTGATTTAAATATGTAAATCATGAATTAGCATCCAATCTTCTTATTGGAAATAAAAAATAACTAAATTACTTTTCCATTCAATGAATTTTAATTAAACAATATAGCAACATTTTTATAATGATATAAATATGTTAAAGTGGATTGAGCGACAAAATACAACCAAACGGGGCCCAAGAGAGAGGCTGTCCCTGGTATAAAGTAAAAACCAATCACCTGTAATATGGCGTCATTAATCTGCAACTGACTAGCGGCGGCTGCGCCCCCTGGAATCAACTTGGTGACGTAGATGTGTGGGTCTTCCCCTATATGTGGGTTGTCCGAACCTCCAGCAATGCTGAATCCCAGCCCCGCACCACCGGCCCGGGATAACACTACGGTCAAGTATACATTCCCATCTTCTCCTGTGGTACGTTCTGGACCACCACCTTCAATTCCATTTACCTGTAACTATCAAGTAACCACTTAATTACATTGCAGCATTTGAAACTGGAAAACTGACAATGTACAAAAATATTATAAGGACATTAATTAATTTTCTGTAAAATCTTTTATAAAAATTATAAAGAAACAATTAATGAGTGTACCTTCTGCAGAAGATCCTGGCTATATTGCAATACATCTAATACAGATTTGTAATTATATTTATTCATTTAATAGCATTTTGTTCAATTAGAGATCATATAATTAACAACTTTTAATGTTTTTACTGACATATATAATTAATATTTAACTTTGGAGCATCTAATTTAACCCTTTACATAAAAAGGCTCAATTATACAACAAAGAAATTGACATTTTACAAACAACTAAAGGGTTAACTCTTTACAAACAATTATAAGTGAAAGTAACATATATTAAATGTTGAAATTGTATTTACCTGCTTCATTTCAGGTGTTGTAACATGAGCCTGCAAGAGAGAAATAAGGAATGTATTCCAATTACTAACACAAAAAGAATTGTAAGTGATTTTAAACCACTTAAGATAAGAATAAACAAATGAATCATCCTTATTTTTTAAATACCTGCCAAAGGTACTAGAACCAGTCAGTACATCATTATATTTTCAAATAGGGATTCTGCTGCAACATGATTGACACATAAGTTAAATGATTGCACAAACTTCTACACATTACTAAAACTAAGGATAAGTTATTCCAATTTCTTCTTAGATTTTACGTAAAAAGTTATCTTCCATTTTCTAGCCAAATACACAATTAGAACTATTTAAATGTTATTGATTGTGCCATCACACCACTAGAAATGATAAGTTCTGTAATAGTAAATATATCATATGGGTTAAATTACTAATACCTATCATTAATATTTTCTATAGCCTTCCTGTTCTGGCTATATACTTCTGGACACTTTACCAAACATAAAGAATCATAACTTAAAACAAAAAAGTAATAAAACATAGATTATGAGTAGTGTAAGACAAGAATTAAACACTATAATTTATATACAACTATTATTTACTTGGCAAAGGTGAAGGTCTTTTTATATAACTAAATGAAACTAAGGGTTACTCACCACATCAAGATTGAAAAGGGAGGAAACCTTCCTTAGGAATCCATTATGTGATTTTTTCTTCCGTCTCTCAGTCATTTTGGAGGAAAGTTATGCATAGCCTTTTTGTATTCTCAATTATACTATGTACACTGCATGCATTGTTAGTTACACACTCGAGTCCTCTTTCAGCACCTTATTTGACGATGTTCTGCATGCACCATTCTCTACCTAAAACCCACATCTATCTTGCACCAAAAAAGTTTACATTTGTACTTCTTTATGGAGTATGGTGCCCTTTGCATGAATGGTTGACTTGAATGGCATCTTAACATAAGTAGGTTGTAATGAGATTATTGAATATTGCAGTCCTTATCTCAAAATTGTTCAGATCGACGAGCCGAGCCCTTTCTGATAGTGATTTTTAGTAGATAATGAATGAGTATGATTAAAAGCGTGTTACTAACTTGCGTCTAATGACAGGATGGTATGAATGTCAAAGCGATGAACTTTAATTAGAATGTCCGTGTTACGTTATTAGTATGCAATTTATGATCATTTGATAATATTGTGAGCAGGTATACATTCAGTGAGTAACACAGCTATTTGGAGCAAGCAAAACTAACTCGTAAGTCGCATTAGTCTCACCAAGAATCAGAAACGTTCCCAAGGTGTAAAGAAATTACTAAACGTTTAAAAATAGATCAGTGTTTATTAAATGGCCTTACTTGCGACGAATACGAAATATCAGCAGAATGAATGTCAAAATTTTGTTTGTAAGATCATGTCACAATTCATGTACGACGAACAGAATCCCTTCAGCTGACGCAGAGTTTATTAGGCATTGGCACAACGAAGAAATTTAACGGCACTAATCCACACAACGACGAAACTTTAGCGTACATATCGCCGAAAACTTGTACTATATTTTAGGTTATAAATAGTACGTCGGGACGCGAAACAACCGTCCGCCATTACCGACCACTTGTATGTAGCGTTTGCAGACGTCACGTCATCACATCAAAACGAAAAAATAAATAAAACGGAACGAAACCACAACCACCAATCGATTAAGTTCATCGTGTTGCATACATTCCACGCCAGATGTCGCTTTTTTCAATCTTTTATACTGTACCCTTCTACTGGATTTATTATTTTTTTACCTACTAGTACTGGATATTATCAAAGAGTTGATTTCAAGATTTATTGTTCCGTAGAGTATAATCAATTGAATTGTTCTCTAGCTGCTACACACTATTTCGTTAGTACCAATATAACACATTAAAGAACTCTTAATTACCTAAGAGTTGCTTTCTAATTTGAAGAAACAAAAAAATCTAATGCTTTGACGACAACTCCATTTCTTGTCTGAACTGAAACCTAACATATACATTCCTTTTCGCTTCGTTAAAGTATAATTTGCGGAATAAGGACTTCAACTCCTAATATAAATTTAAATAGGTACAATGGTTTAAGCATAAAGAGATAACAGACAGGCTTTAGCATTTATAATATCAATTTTAGTATGAATACTATAGGACTATCACCTTTGCCTTTGTAAATATAGTATTTTAAAAATAATAATATACCTACAAATTAGGCCTATACTAGACAATATAAGTATGTATAGTATTTATATTGTCAGGTTGTAGGTAGCTCTTAATTTTATTCTGGCGCTTAAACATAATATATTTTATAAATAATTATACATACCTTTTTTTCTTGAATCTCTCCACTATCCGGGGCCATCGATTGCACGATCTCCATCTACAAATTGATAAATGTTAATAAAAATCACAAGCTACAAGCTACTAGCGTTGTATGTTATTGGCATACAAGCATAAGTAGTTCAAAGTGTAGATTTTAGGGCTAAAACTCAAATCTTTATACCTGTAACCTGTCTGCCAATACAAGAAATTGAGTACCAATATGTATAGCGTATGTTACTACAGAAGCTGGGAAGTAAGGGGTTGCCGGCCGAATACAATATTCCCGAACGTAGTGAACCCTGATAGTTACGAGGCCGACAGCCTTCTTTTCTTTTACGCCAATATATTATATATATGTAGTGCTTTTCTCAAACATGCATTGGTATTAATAAATAAAAATGTTTAAATCAAATGAACATTTCTAGAGAAACTATTCGAACCCCGCAGTAAGCTCAAGAAGGCTTGTGTTGCAAGTACTCAGCCAATGATATATAAATATACAAATACTTTTAAAAACATAGAAACACATTCATGACTCAGGAACAAATATATGTGCTCATCACACTAATAAATGCCCTTACATGGATTTTAACCCAAGACCATCGGCTTCATAATCAGGCTACCTACTAGACCAAACCTGTCGTAATATATACTTATAATGTGTATTCAATGTCATTTTTATAGGCCTATTTGGTAGAATATTGCTTATTGTTTTTTATGACTGCCGTATTGTTGTGTCACAATTATATGTGAAATAGAAATTAAAAACCGGCCAAGAGCGTGTCGGGCCACGCTCAGTATAGGGTTCCGTAGTTTTCACTTCAGAGTTAAAAAGGGGCTATTTGATACATTGTTGTTGTCATATTAATATGAAGTACAGAACCCTAAAAACGGGCCCACAAAGTACGGTGACAACTAAGGAAAGAGTTTTAGATCCGAACTATACAGGGAAAATTCGAAAAAATGTTGTCAATTTCAGTCCCACCATGAGTAGTAAGAAGGGGTTGTAACATGGAGTGATAACCAGCCAGCGTCATTTGAAGTCACTCAGTCAGTTTCAACCTAATGTATGGGCATGTATGCTCCGACCCCATTAAATCAGAAAGAATCTTAAAACCGCCATGTAGGGTATGAGCGTACCACCTACAGTAAACTATGCGCGCGAGCTTAAAGTACAGAGGCTCTAGTGTAAGTTTCTTTTGACGTAAAAAATGTCTCGAATGCGTAAGTGATACTGATATAATATGAGAGACGGTCGCATTGGGCGATGAATATTAGTGCAGATTCTTATTTACGATTAAAACTAAACACGGAATTATACATAAAACGGCGGCGCTACCGCGAACAACGATATTCGTAAATTTCAGACTATTATCTCTGTCACTCTCTTAACGCCTTAATTGGAGTAAAAGAGAAATGCTCGACATATACGAACTTCGATGTTCGCGGTACCAGGCCGGAAGTGATGAAGTGTGTCTTGTCATTCAACTGAGATTTTGACAGCCATATCTTAGGGAATAGGGGCTAATTTATTAACAATTTGTAAGAAACTATCACCTTAACGACTTTAGTGCTGAAATAATATACCTATTTTGCTCGCAAAAAAGCCTAAGATATATGCAATCCTGCGGTGCTTCCGTCTTTCTCGAGGAAAGCAGAGACCATTTTATCAAAAACGCGTAAGATGTATGAAATCCTGCGGCGCTTACAGTTTTTTCGAGTTGATAAAGTTTGTATGGGGGAACAATATTTTCGTTTTATTTTATATTACTCGATTTTTTTTCATACTTTCTCACCGTTTAAACCTTCCCAGAGCTACTACAAATATTTTAAGACCAAAATTAGCCAAATCGGTAAAGCCGTTCTCAAGATATAGCGTGACCAAGAGAAATAGTGGTTCATTTTTATATATATTATTTTTCAAAAACTATCAAGTTCAAAATAATTTTCCTAGAAAGTTTATGAAAAGTTTTACTTTTGAGATTTTTTCATATTTTTGAAACTTGTGGTTCAAAAGTTAGAGGGGGGGGGACGCACTTTTTTTTACTTCTGGAGCGATTATTTCCGAAAATATTTACGTGATCGAAAAATGATGTTACTAAACCCCTATTCATTTTTAAATACCTATCAAACGATATATCACACGTTAGGATTAGAATGAAGAAAAAAATCACTCCCCACTTTACGTATAGGGGGGGTACCCTAAGAAAACATTTTTTTCCACTTTTATTTTTGCACTTTGTCAGCGTGATTGATATACATATTACTACTAAATTTCAGCTCTCTAGTGCTAACGGTCACTGAGATTATCCGCGGACGGACGGACGGACGGACGGACAGACATGGCGAAACTATAAGGGTTCCTAGTTGACTACGGAACCCTAAAAGAGTCACTTTCCGGCCTAGGCCGGCAACTCTGTATGAAATTTCATTACAGACTCATCCCTCCTCTAGCCGCACCCGAGATGTGAAACGTCCTAGTCTAATATAAAGAACATAATATTTATATTTCATTGCATGTTTGAGAAAAGTCAGTTAATACCTTTGCAGAATCCGGTGTATAGTTACTGCGCTCTGATTTCCGGTTGCTGTCTTGAAGGAAGGCATTGGAGACCGATCTGTAATCGCTCTCCTCCGATTGAATCTGAAATCATAACAAGAACCTTCTATTGCATATGATTAAAGGAATATTTTCTTAATATTGAATTTATCAAAAAATATTTTTTGCCAATACCTATTCTTTTTATTTACAAATCCAACGACACACTACAAAATAGGAGTAGATAAGTACTTTCTCTAAAAACTTGTTGTTTATTTTAGCACATAACCATGCCAAAGTAACAGCTTTCTAACCTTAGAGCTTAACCGCGGAAGAGACCGTCAAACAAACATGGCACATGGCAAAACTATAAGATTTCGGAATGACTACGGAAACCTAACGAGCACCAAAACGATAGCTTTAGTTTTAAAGCTATATAAACATCAATAACAATTTGCTTTGCTGATGTAGAGTAACCAATTAGTGGGTACGAGTACGGACCGGTAAAATAAATAACGGTCAGGCATAAGTAAAGTAAACCAAAAATAGCCCTAACCACGGGCTAAAAGTGTAAACCTGAAAAATGTTTTTTAATCTCTCCCCATCTCTTTTACTCTGCTCTGTTAGAGCGCCGATGGCTGGAGGGTAAAATTAAGTGAAATGGCCGGATGTGATGACCAGAGTTCAGCAAGGTCGATCAGGTAACTACTATTTAATTTCGATTTGTAATAATACTTATCAATAGTAGAAAAGAATATGAACTCCGACAAACTTATAGTATCGGGTCCACCCAATGACCAAGAACACTGCTAAAGGGTTCGAAACGTCAATCCGTTTCAGTTGTTTTATTTATTTATTTATTTTATAGTTATTTTTTCTACACGACGTACTTATTAATAAAAAAACCTTCTTTGAAGACAATTTAGATTTTTAAACGTGTATATAGGTAAGGAAAGAAATTTTAATATATA
Source organism: Grapholita molesta (assembly GCA_022674325.2). Taxonomy (NCBI): domain Eukaryota; kingdom Metazoa; phylum Arthropoda; class Insecta; order Lepidoptera; family Tortricidae; genus Grapholita; species Grapholita molesta. The sequence continues at coordinate 18,273,617 of CP053121.2, read as the reverse complement.
CTGGAATAAGTTTTGTGGAAAATGCCATAAAGTGAAATGTGCTTTATAAGCACCATCGGTCATCGTCATCGAACATGAAGAAAAAAAGAGGCGATTGAGACGGCAGAGTATACCGAGCTCTGTCCCTAATATAAAATAATAAATTATGGTTGTTAACAAATTATTTTACGTAGGAAGTGTAAAGAAAATTAATGACGAATGTGCTTTTCTAGTTTTATCTATCAAAAGAAAAATATTCAATAAATATAGTAAAACCAAAAATAATCCCGTCAAAATAATTTAACAAAGATCAACGTGATATCAAATAAAGTTTACCTGTGGCTACACGAAGCCAACTACGATGCTAGGGTAACCATGCTTGTACATGGACGATTGCAATGTTAGTGTTTAGATAAAGTACATTAAACATATTTATTATTTGTAAAATAATTAGACGATAATTTCAAAGGTAGCTAAAAATGCGAAACTAACTCCAGCCTGCCTAAGGCGCAATGTATATTAGCAGTCAATAGGAAACGAAAATAATGTAAACAAATAAACTCATAGGTTCGGAATTACGCAATTAAAAAAAAAACAAACATGGTTTAATTGTCATATTGTATACGCATAATATATATCTGTACTTACATTCTTGTTTAGTTATGCGATAATTACTTTTAAATTCAGTGCTATTGAACTTCTACTATAATAATATGATAGCCTCTACATCAGTCTAGTACATAAAAAGTTAGAACATTATTGTATTAAATGATATTTTTACTTTTAAAATTAGCGAGGTTACCCTATAGATAGAGTAGAGACAAAATTCTGCCTGGTAGCTAGATAGCTACCAGGCAGATAGCTAAATAGCTACCGAATAGAACGATCAAAGGCAAAGCAAGCCTAGTGAGATCACTAGGCTCGCTTTTCCGGGCTAGAACTCAATCTAGTTATATATTATACATCTATGAGGTAAGAACCTACCTGGCTAGCCAAATATTGTTGACGAATATTTCCGAATGGCGTCCCCAATTGTCTATGATTTTAAAAAAAATGTAGACGTCCGCTGTCATTTAATATCACTTTTTCGATTTGCTCGCGGTTTATTAAGGATATATGTATTTAAAATAATTTAATAATGACGATACTATATAATAAGCTAGTAAATAATTACGACCAAATGCGAAGTCGACGGGAAGCGGTGTACCTATAACGAAAATCTGCAATGTTTACAAGTCGTAAACAATATAGTAGGTTGGTGCTCTTAAAAGTTGTATACATTTATTTTGCAATTTCTATTTACGGGTTTCAATACACGGGTACACTGAAAATTAAAAAAATATTTTTCTAGTATCATAGCTTCAATCTTTTCCAAGATTGTATGAAGTTCCCGCCAAAAATATAGGGTTTTGAACTCCAATATTCAAGGTCATCATTGAAGTTCTCCTTAGATTGATAAGTCGCCATATAATGAAACAGTCACAAGTGAAAGATATAACTTCCCTCTTTTTCCTTCTCATCGAGGCTTAAGAATATAATAGGGTGCAATGGCCGAAGAGTATTTTTCCCCAAATCTCTTTTGCATATCAAATTATGTTTGTATTCATACAGATAACTCAGGTAAGCTGTTGTTTTTAACAATTTACGAACATATAACTGTTGTAGCAACCAGGTGTTATATTAAGGTTTAAGTAACTACCCTAAGAGATGGGACGTAGGTGGAACTGTTCGCCGCAGACGAGGATGTCTTATGGTTCACCAGGAAACCCTTTAACTTGTCTGGAGTACCTACGGATAGTTGTCCTAGAAGACCTGCCGCGAAAATCCAAATTCGCAAATTGACTATAAACGCAAAAAAAAAAAAACCAAATAGACGAACGAACGAAAGAAGTGGTTCGCTGTAGGATTGCAGAGCCGTTAGCCGCGGCTTCAAGTGTCATTCTATAGTTAGTGTTTTGCTATACTTTACATTTATTAAAAAAGAATGTACTTCTTTTTTGTTAACAGACGGTTTTGACGGACTTTCTCTGTCTCTCGTTTGGCTCAAGATGGTGTCAAAATGGGTTTGCCTCTTTCTCTTGAGCCCAAGGAAAGCTGTTGAACTGCGGAAAAAATAATAAAGCCGGTAGGAATCGGCTTGTATGGATGCGCCGCCGTATGTATGTATTATGCTATTCAAAAATTGAGATGAACTTACTTCCCTGCGCGTGCCATCCGCCTCCCACTTGTTGGCGATGCGGATGGTTTCCGCCGTCTTCTGTTGGATAGATTTGGTCTCATCGAGAAGTGTTAGCTCGTAGAATTCTTGAATATCTGGAAATTATTGAAAAATCAATAAAATGTTTAGGTACCTACTATATTTAACTTTTTCGCGTCACCTATAAAGTTCTGAGTGAAATGAAAAAAGTATAAGGACCTACTAAGAATCTATGTCAAAGTTGTAGGTAGATCGGTTCGATTTTAGGAATAAAAACTAAAAATAACAAAATTAATTTTTGTTCTTGAAGCTATGCTTCCTATTTTTAACAGACTTTAGAATTGTAAGTGATAGCTTTTGTGTTATCTAGGCACTATCTAGGTTTGGTTAACGTAATTAAATGTGTATAAATTTATAGGAAGTTACAGCGGGCCAAAATTTCATAGAGAGGTGCCTTAATTTAGTTCAATTAAATATGTATTTTAGCTCGCGGCAATCGCGTGAGTAGCAGGTAGCAGGATCGATCGATAGGTGGGTGGCCCCCTATAGCGCCCGGATGTATAAGTGACCACTTTGTAGAGGCCGTTGTGATGATTCTTGAACTACAGCACACCACATCCTAAAAGTTGACGCTGGTTATTTTTGGTCAAGCTTATAGGTACAGTAAGCGAATTTTAATTGACCACTTCTTCATCATCCTAACTTTAAAACAAAAAATATACATGGCATGCATTTTTTGTATTTAAATGGCAAAAATAACTTTTATATTCGATAAATGAGCTGCGTCATTCTTGTTATTAGTAAGTATTGTAATTTCCGATCTAATTAATTCAAAAATATAAATACTTAAAAAAACGTAACGTACCTATTCTAAAACAACAACCCTTACCTACTGTTTCTGACACATGTCAACTTCACAATCTGAGGGCTGTATGGCATATGAAAAATATATTTGCAGGCTTACGTACCTACCTTAAATTTAACATTATAGCTTTGAAATGATCGGTTTAGGAAAATATAATATCACCTCTCAACGCTGCTTCGAACCAAGCCTGGTACCGCGAACATAGAAGTTCGTATATGTCGAGAAATCTTTCTCTTTTACTCCGATTAAAAAGTCTTGAGGATGACAGAGACAATCGTTTGAAGAGGAAATTTATTAATATCACTTTTCGCTGTGGCACCGCAAATACCTACAATGAATTCGTTGGTTATTTGTACGAACTTGTCCATTAGAACTAACTAAATAACTACATGAGGAATTAATTTAAATTTATTTATTTAATGTACTTAAAAATAGGTAATAAATGCCTTAATAATTGTAGTAAAAGAGAAAGATTCCCGATATTTTCTAACTTCGGCTTTACTCCTACGAGAGTAAACAGATGATGTCACATAAAACTAAAGAGGTATTACTTATAAGATAAAAATATCGTTGTATTATTTTTGAGTGATTAAAAGTAAGATTAAATAACTTAATAACGATCTAAACAACTCATTTTTTTTTGTCATTGCTAAATACTAATGGGCCATATTCACAGAGAACTACCTATTTTATACACATAACATAAGTATGGGTATTTTATCTGTGGCCATATTACTTAACCTGCCAAAGAATTTTCAAAGCTGTAATTTTAAGATATTTAAAATTTGCTTCGATAAAACTTTGTTTCGTTTAAAAGTAGTAACACACGTTCCGATTTGGCTGGAGCCACACACATACTTGCTCTACAGAGCTAGCTCTGTTAGAAACTCTACATTCTTATACGCAACTGTCTAACCTGTAGGTACCCGCGTTAAGGCAGCTGCTGTACCCCTAAGTACATACAAAATCTATTTTTTTTAAGTATTTCGTTTTTACCGTAACAAAAGCTGAACTAAAGTCTAGAAATAATCATGCTAAGTCTCTTTTACAATTCCCAAGGAAAGTTGTTTAATTTTTATAACTTTCTCAAAATACAATACTCGGAGACGTAATATAGTTCAGTTGTTTTTAGGATCTGACCTTTTATACACAATAGTTTACAATCTGACTCAGAGTCAGTCCGCTGACTGACTCTGAGTCTTGTGAAGCTGCTAATTTTTCATTGTGTTTATTTTTAAATGTATATTTTTATAGTTCATTGCGTGTCTATAAAATATTCTCACAATGCTAAAAATTTTACGTAAGGCCAAAATTGCAGTTTGAATTATTTTTTCTTGCTTCCGAGTTTTATATTATTTTATGGTGTCATTTGGAGTCTCCCTGTGAAGATTAGGTGAGCAATTTGAGTTCGGTGATATAATTTCATAATTTGTAAGGGTGACGTATGAGTAGTTAATGATGGCAGTATAATACATTACCTATTGCCATATCTTATAAAAAAGATGATGAGATAGTACCTAGTAAATATACATAATGTACAAAAAATATCAACAGAGAGACATAGCTGGCGTTGGCAAAAGTATAGGCAACCCTAAAACTAAAGATATGATATTGAGGGTGTGATTAATTTCTATAATAACTGGTATTTCCATGACTAACTAATATATTATTTAAAAATCCACCTTTGTTATCACTTTTTAATTACGTGATAATTATTGTCATATATGGAAAATAAGACTATTTCTTTAAAAATCAGGACGTTGTCGTTATCTGTTTAGAGCTGTGGTTAAAAGCAGACGTGCAGTTAGATGGCACACTAACAATTTGTATAATATTTGTGATACTTAAAACAAGTATATAAAAAAGAGTACCTAAATAAATAATATCTTTGAGGGATTACTTTTCCGTTTGCTTTGTTAATCATTAAATTGCAAACACCGACTGCTTCCCTTCTTAGCCGATGCATACATTAAAGAGTAATCCGTTCCTTTGCCGGTTACCCTTTGTAGCATTCATTAATTATACAAAATTGTCAATCAAATTGGCAAACAACACAAGGTGAATTTTATATTTGCCAAGAAAACCCTAAAACTGTAAATGCTTCAGTGTCAGTAGGACGAGTTAATTACATAGTGCGGACGATTAATGTGCCTACTTCTGTGTGAGGACCGAGCTAAAGTGGATATATAAGGGATCACTGAACAGAGTCGATTAAATTGATACGTAACCTTTGAAGTAAACATACACTAGTAATTGCATTACCAAACACAATTCAAAATTGAAAATGCAGTTAACTCAATGTTTCAATGTATCCTATTTTTGGCTGATCCTGGGCGGAGTTTGGTATCCTCGATCTATGGAAAACACGCGTATGTTACTTGCCGTTAATGTTTACAGAGTATTTGCTACAATTTTTATTAATATTGGAATGCTTGCTATTCAGTTTATATATTTTTTCACGGTAAGTCTGTCTCTTTATTTTTTGTTTCAGTATATGTTAATACAGAATACACTTTCTGCAGTTAAATAGTGTTTTCATTAACTTATGAATTTCATAGCGTAGTAACTAGATAATGATGCCATACTAGTAGTATTAGTAATACTGCAATAGTAGTACTGGTTCCAGAGGAATAATTTCTTCACAGCGAACTTTACGTATTAGGTATCTAAAATGCGATGAGGAATGTGTAACAATCAATAGTTATTGTGTATACATATAAGATTAAAATCACAAACCAAAGTCATAAAATCTGTAAATTCTTTACTGTCTGGTGTCTTTTTTACTTTTGGCAACAAAATTCGTTACTTTGTTACATTATATTTGCGAAATTTTGGTAAAATATGATCTAGGTTGTTGGCAAGGACCTGGATAAAACCGTCGACGCCACCGCCCTTTTCACGTTTGTGGGATATCTGTACAAAGCAATGACTGTAATCATAAACCGGCACAGGATCAACAAACTACTGGATATTATTGATAGTAAGTATAAACGCTTATTTTTGGGAATCCGTAGTCAACGAGAAACCCTTATCGTTTCGCCATGTGTATCCCCGGCTAAGCTTAGTGACCGTTAGTGCTAAGTTGTAATTTGGTATGAATATATCCGTCATCAATGAGGTATCGTTAAAAGATCATGGATTTGCGTAATTTTTTGACAAAGTGAAAGTGAATATTTTCAGAAATAATCGTCCTGCAAGTTTAAAAAAAAAGTGTGTGCAAGCAACTTGATAAAAACTGTCAATAAAAAATATTTTTGTCTTCATTTGTTGAACCTTTTAGGTACTGTTGTTGTTGTTGTTAGGTGCTGTTGTTTTAGAGTTACGGATCAAAAACTACGGTACCCGACATGCTCTAGGACGCTTTTTTTTAAAAACCTTGTAGAGTTCATTGATAATACTAATACTAATTGTGGTAGAAAAATGCTACTTTCAAAATATATTTAAACTTATGGACATTTAAGTAACAAATGGATTTAAAACTTAGAATAGCTTATTTTTTCTGTAATTTCAGATGAAATGGATAAGAATGACTTGTTACGGGACATGGCGGCCAACATCAGTTTTATATCCTACTTCTACAATGGATGGGCTTGTCTGACAGCGGTGATGTGGAACTTAATTCCTTTTACGAAAGCCACCCTCACCTTGCCATTTTACTATCCCGATTTACCACCATCCTCGCCATGGTAGGTTTACTTACGTTTTCCCCCGTTATAAGCTCAATGAGTAGCATTAAAAAACCGTTTGAATGACAGTCGGGAACACTTATACCTATAACCAGCAAATACATATGTACCTACTTTATATTTGTCATTTTAGCAACGTATAGCTTCTTAAAAGGTTTGATGGGCCCCTACGGCTAACTCTTTGACTATACGGTGCGTTAAAGTGACCAAACCTCACACACGCATGCTAAACTGCATAAAAAGGCTTCGTCTAAAAGAAAACTATAGAAAAATAGTTAGCCGTAAGTGCTAGTTTCAAAGCTGAGAACTTTACCTATACCTGGGTATTCTTTTGAAATACGTATCAGCCTATACAAAATAATATTTTTAATCTTCGTTATTTTTTCACTAAACTTGTTTAGCGAAATGATAAAACTGGTTGATTATTAAGTTCATTTCATCAACTTACTGTCGTGGTTAACGGATTTTGTCAAATCTCTAAGCAAATCTAGTGAAATGACAAAGCGTGGCGTGTCTGTTGGTCGATTTTATGATTTCACTAAACCAAACCAGGGATTTGGTCAAATTATTGAAATTTTCTAGAGAAATGATGAAATGGATTTGCCATTTTAACATCCTGCGTGATTTTCCGTAAAACAATTTAGTGTGAATGATAACTGGTTCCAGGTTTGTTAGGTGGTATGTCTATGAAACTACAATATTGATAATCAATGGAGTTGCTCAAACAAGTGCAGACCATTTGTTCGGAGGTCTAATGGCCTTTGCGGCTACTCAGCTTAAACTACTTCAACACAAACTCGAGGCTATTGGAGCTAAAACTGACAGCACAATGGAAATTGATGGTAAGTTTTGTACAAACACTTTGATTTCGCTTATTAAGTAAGGGATCAGAACTTTCCCCTCTCAGGAGAAGTAACTTACGAATATTTGTATTTCAGTGAAGATATCAGTAATATTAAGTCAGGAAAATATGTAATTAAACAAATATGTTAAGGTTGTGTCATGACATGTCAAAATTTCTGTTTTTCGTTAAACTCGTACAAAAGATATTAATCAAAATTAGAGATGTGCCGACTACGGTTTTGGCCGACTAGCCGCTCACTAGTTGGCGCTCAGATGCCCGAATAGTCGGCCGACTAGTCGAAAACGCCGAATATTGTGGCGATCGAATCGTTCGCCGCAACCTATGCCTCGACACATGAGAGCCTGCCGCGAAAATCGTAGTTTTAACACATTCGCTGCAACCCCCTCCAAAAATGTATGGAAATGAACGCACATGTGTGTTGGTAGCAGTGAATGCGTTAAAAAATTCGTGCGTCTTTCTCTTTGATAAATATACCTAGATATTTTTCTAGCACGAACGATGTCTTGTAAGTGATTGACAAAATAAAAACATCGACAGTCCTGTTATCGATAAGTACCCTTCAATTTCCATACAGGTAATACAAAGACAAATATGGGGTAATAGGGTTAAAAATAACTAACAATAATAAAAGTCAATATATATTTAAATACCTACTTCAGAAAACAATTTGGAACTATTCATTGCAAATTATAAACGTAAATTGGATCAAAAGTATACGGATTACATTTAATTTGTTCAAGATCGGTGACACGCGGCGTCTAGGTAGGTAGCCGATATAAGACTGTGTGTACATCTTGAAGTTGAAGTAGTATGTACTTATCGATAGCAGGATTGTCGATATTTTTATTGTGGCAAGCACAAAACAAATGCCGTTCCTGCTAGAAAAATATCTAGGTATATTGATAACAATGATAACAGAGCAGAGACAATCGTTCTAAGTTAGCGAATTTCGATATCCGAGGTAAGCAGGCTTCATGGTTTGCAATCGCGTTTTGACTAGTTTTGTTTACATTTCCGTGATTCACTTATTACGCCGGCATTATATTATATAATTATTTATTATAATATATTTATTAGAAAAAAAAACGAAACAAATCGTAACTATTGTTTAAAAGTTTCAATAAACATATAAACAAGTAACAATCTTCATTCATTTTATGTCGAAAAGAATATCACGCATGTGGACATATTGTGTGTGACGATGTTGAAGGTGATTTAAGTAGATAAATTGAGGTACAATCAGTGCGGTGTACTTATTTCCCGTGGTGACTGGGGTAAAATAGCTAAGACTTTGAGTATGTCTAACCGTATAAAGAATAAACATAGTGACATAGTGAGTCCGATTAGGTAGTAGTTTTATTCTTGGTTTCATAATTTTCTTGTAGGATGGATTTAAACCGCCGAATAGCTTAATTTTCCGACTGGTCGCCGACTTCAATGTGGCCGGATAGTCGGCTATCCTGACTAGTTGGCACATCTCTAATCAAATTGCATATTACGAGTATACAACCTGTTATTTATTTATTAGAACCTAATATTTCATTTATTCGTAATAATTATGATTTGTATTTATTTTATTTTACCTATAGTATTATGCAAGTTAAGTTTAACGTTAATAGACAGTCTCGGTCAAAGTGAAGAAATGTACCTAATACATTATGTATTAGATACTGGCTGACATGTTTAGAACCATACACCATACCAGATTTAATTTATCGTGTAGGTGTTTTGAAAACCTCTATCGTTTGTTAAGACGACAAATAACACTTGCATATATGCTATACAGTAGAACGGATCCAAATAAAAACAAATAAGACACCAATTGGCTACAAAACATGTCATGAAAAGGACGTTTTTGAACAAAAATTAAGGAGTCGTTGCGATACATTAGAAAGGTATCACTACAATGCTCTTATAACAGAGACTGAAGAAGAACTACTTGCAGATCATATGATTCCAGCTCACCTGGCGAAGAAAGGTGGGTTAAGCATTAATATTCATTTAAATTTCACCGTTTATCAATTTAATTTAAATTTAGTTTAATCGTCTTATGTAAAGTGGTACTTATAATGAATTAAAGATCAATTTCTACCCCGACAAAATTGGTACCTCTACAACAGGCTATATATGTCGCCAAAAGCTACAACAAACACAGGGATTACACATACGGCCTTTATTTGTAAATATCTAAGTTTATTATATGCTAAGCCTTCTTCTTTCCATCTGAATATTTTCTTGAATTAATTTACAAGGGAATACTAAAAATATTCCCTTGTAAATTGAAGTAATGTAGAAAGTAGAAACCCTTATTGTTTCCCCGGCTATGCCTAGTAAGGTACTTAACAGATAGACCTAGACCTAGAACCTTAGAAAGAAATCATGAAAGTAGAGTTTAATAAAATATTCAAGAATAATTACTTTGAACTTCGTCGTTTGAACCGTTTTTGAGTTATGGATCGAATACTACAGAACCCTGCAATGACCATGGCCCGATTTTACACATAATAACTACCGAATAAGTTATTAATCCAATGTAAACTTTACACCCAACTCATTCATTCGGTTCATGTTTTTTTTACAGCTCAGGAGGAACAGAAAGATTATGAGGAAACTGTTTCATGTGTTGAATATCATTTAAAAATAATATGGTAAATATTTTAATAATCTTGTCACAAAAATTTTAATAAACATATATCAATTTAAATATATTACAGACTTTAATTTTTTTTAGGTTTGTCAACGAACTCACAGATATATTTGGAGGAGCCGCATTTTGCCAATTCCTATTGGCTGCGCCACTGATTTGCCTTTCCATGTTTATTATAATGACCGTAAGATATTTTTACACAAACTTAAAAGATAGTGTTTCCTAAATAATGCAAGTATAAATACTTCAGAATTACTTTTAGAAAAATTAAGTTTTCCTTACATTTTCTAAAATTATAGTATTCTACATTATACGTTATGCTACACGATGTCATGCAATTTACCTAATCAGTTGTAAGAAACTCCTTATTTCAGTTTGTGTATTTTTTGTGGAAGATATTCAGTACCGACACTTATGTTGACAAAAGAATTAAGTATGCCAGCAAGTCCCACTGTTATTACTGCTTTGTATTTTTATCCCTACATTAGTGGTCTAAATTTCTCTGCCAATTTCTTTGCATGCTGCGCATGCAGGTTAGGTTACTACAAAAAAATTTAGAATATTCAGTACTTATAATTATATTTATCAAAATATAGTAAGTATGCATTAATATGTGTCAAAATGTAACGTTCCTGATAAACGTATGTTTACCTATATTTTTTATTTACAGAGCAGCGACGTCACAGAAATCGTGACCAGGATATTATATTTTGGATGCCTGTCAGGACAGCTATTTATTTATTGTTTTTGTGGAAATTTGATCAAGACCCAGGTTTGTCAAATTCAGAAAAAAGTGTAATCAATTAGCGTGACTTATAGATGAGTTAAATTATGTATATACCCCTTTATCTTATGCTCAGTTTAGGGGCAAGTGATTGGGCAGTTACGATAATCTAAGTCGATAAAAAATTAAGTTGACTTACTCACTCAATAACATGTCAAAAGATCTTGGGTCCGATTTTTGAAATAGTCACCAAGTGATTTCCATAGAGAATGAATGAGAAGCTCTATGAAGATTACTCGGTGACTATTTCAAAAATCGGACCCCAAATTGACGATATTCGAAATTTATAATTGTCGCCCTCCGATTTGACTAAAAAGAGGAAGGAATGTGTCTCTATAGCTTTCACTAAAGAAGAATTTAACTTGACAAATAACTTTTATAGATAAATGTGAATCGACTAATTATGTGAAACAACATCACTATTTTAGATTGCCCCTAAAATGAGCATTAGATAACGGGGTGTAATTATGTAAAAGAAACACATAACTGACATAATTTAACTTTTCCACAACTCGCGCTAATTGAGTAGGTAAGTATACTTTTTTTTCTGGAAATTCAAAAATGTCAAAGTTACGTCAAATTACTGAAGTATTCAATTACGCAGTTTTGTCACACGATAATTTCTAGACAGTATCCATGATTTACATTTACCCAATATTGTGTTTTATTGACAACATCAAATTATTGTACCTATAGGTACAATAATTTGATCATACATAACATAATTCTAGTCCTACTTCCAAAAACCGACTCAAAACTATGGAGAAAGCAAGAAGCAAAGCGACTCTACCCCTATTAGTAAAAACTATTCAATTAACCCTAGATAGCGGATCTATGATAAATTGATAATTGATGTAATTACCTTGGGACTACCGAATAGTTGCTTCAAATATTTAAATGTATAATGTCTGTAAAACAGAATAGATTGATTTTGTATAGATTACCTTATTCTAAAGATGTTTAGAATACTCAGACAACTTAGAGAAGCACACAAACCTACACTCGTATTCGGCCGCCGCAACTTTGCCAACCGGACATTTGATTATTACTAACTGAATCACACTTTTTTCATTAAGAGTGACCTCGTGGCGACAGCAGCATACAACTGCCACTGGACGTCCACATCTGTGCGCACCCAGAAAGCTCTCCACCTACTCGTTATCAGAGGGCAGAAAACTATCTCTGTGGTGGCCGGCAATTTATTTGAACTTTCTTTGGTCACATTTGGCGCGGTGAGTTTACAACTTTTACAAGTAGCTACTTACTTACTCTAAACGTTATTCTTTGTTTTGCATATATTCAATGATGTGTTTGTTTTGTTTCAGTTACTGAAATCATCTTATTCATTATTTGCGGTTCTGAGTAAACAACGCGATGAATAAAGACATAAATGCATTCGTAGCACATACTTATAAATATTTTAGTTTAGCGGAAATTAGTGTAAAACCTGACCAGGACTATATAATTAGGTATGGGCGGAATTTCATTGGAACTAATTGCTTGTAGTGGCAATATTTTTAAAGATAGGTTGTCACTATTGTCAGTGTTAATGCATTGTGTCATCTACTTGAATAATATACTTGTTTAATATTAAAATAATAAGTGACATTAAATGCACAAAACAATTTAACGTATGCGGAGTGTATTTTGGACAAAGTTTGAATATATAAAATGGAAAAAACAAAAATCTAAAAAAAATATGTGTATGTCAATATCAAGTCTATATATCTGTGAATCAATCTGGTAAGTTTCATAAGGATTGGATGTTTGATTTTGTAATTATGGTAAATAACCAAGAACGCCGTCGTAAAACTGTATGTAATTTCTACAGTATACATCCCCTATGGCCGAAATCGAAGGTGGTGGAACATTTTGTACAAATGGGTGAGAGTCGAAGCACCATTTATAATATTTTAGCGTCTTTTACCTTAAAAACAACCACTGCTAGAAAGCCTGGTTCTGGAATTTATCCCAGCTTGAGCAAGTTTTCTGAGAGAGCTCGACTAAAGAAAATTACCGCCGGCCGTGTTGCTAAATCTTACAGAGAGCTCGGAAGAAAATATAAATGTGACGGAAAAACTGTCAAAAATATCTTGAAGACATGGGCATCGATAACCGGTGTAGAAAATTTAAATCCACCGTCTCCGAAAATCAAAATCCACTCAGAAAATAAGGCCGCGTAAATTAGTCAAAGAAATATTTTACGCCAAAAACAATGTGACTTGCGTCATGGAAGACGAGTCATATTTCACGTTAGATGGAAACTAGTGGCAAGGCAATTACTATTTTGAGAAGACCAATGGTCCAACTGATGAGAACGTGAAATATATTGAGCATACCAAGTTTCCTAAAAAAGTTTTGCAATGGCTTGCCATCAGGAACGCGGAATGTCCAAGGCGGTGTTCTTTGAATCAGGTTTAGCTGTGAACGCCGATCGCTACATAGAGCGTTGTTTGCCATTAGTGCGAGATTTCATAAATACGAGTCATAGAGGAGAAAATGCTGTGTTTTGGCCAGACTTAGCCTCAAGCTATTATTCCAAAAACACTTAGCAAAACGGCGGAGCTAAACACCCCATACGTACCGAAGACATCAAATCCACCTAATGTTCCGCAACTTCGCCCTATTGAAGATTTTTGGGCAAATCTGAAGAGGCGAGTATATTGCGATAATTTTCGGTCCAAAAGTGTGCAAAGCTTGATTCGTAAAATAAAATTGGAGTTGTATAAAATGCCCACATCTATGTTTTCGACAGGGATGAACAAAGTTCCTCAGAACTACCGTAAAGCATCTCGCATGGGAGTAAACTTTTTACATTAATCATTATTAGGTACTTTATTATAAAAACATAACTATTTAAAAAATAATGGTGTTTTTTTATTTAAAACAACATTGCACTTTGTCCAAATTTCACTCCGCATACGTTATAGTTAAACATGAAGTATTGTAGATGCATGATACAATAAACTGCTGAATATTTATGATTATGAATGGCTCAGAAAATGAAACTACTTCGCTACGAAACATTTCCAAATTAATATCAGTGCTGTCAGGTAAACAAATCAAGGTAACATCATACCATAGAGAATATTATAATTTTTGACTATATCGAACGGTTGCCATATAAATTATTATCGTATAATTATGTATTCCTATTTCCAGATCATGCAGCTTTACCAAACTATTATGGCTTTTATCATTGCTATTGGCGTTATATAGCTTTTTATAACCAACAAATGAGTTTGGACAACGTAAATGGAAATTCAATGTTTGAAAACAGTTAAGTCAAAAGTAGAATAGATTACAATGTTATTAAAGCCTAGTGTTTTATTTTTGGTGAACGTGGCATTTAGCGGTAGGTACCGATGTGATAAAGTTAAAAGCAGCACACTACATTGTCATGTGTCATAGAGTCATAGGTCATAGATAATACATATTACGATTAGTAGGCCTACCGCAAAAAACGAAGTAAATATGTGAAACGTTTATTTTCGCGGTAGGCTATCAGTTAACAAAAATTTAAAAAAAAGCCAAGAGATTTACAAATCACGTAGAAATCAGTGGCGGAAATAAAAAGACTTAACCCAAGCAGCAAAATTTGCTCCTGTAAATAACCTAAGACCATGAAATTTTCAGTCCTATAGACCTCCCAAAAACGTTTATAAAACCACAATTGGGCGCTTTTTATAGGATTAAATAAGCCTATAGTCTTCTTATTACAGTCTTATAAAGTGCAATTCAGTTTTAATATCGTCATATTAAATGCTCTTGCAGGATAAGTTGCTCGTATAAGTGTCTAGTAAACGCAATTAACAAGCACAATTAGTCTTATAACGGTCTGGTGCATGCTGATACTGGAGTAATCATTCCTATAGTGGCCAGTGGCTTATCTCCCGGCCGGCTCCCGTGGTGATGTGTAACGTGTGTTTGTGCTCTAATAAAATAAAACTAAACTGGAAAAGGATAAGTAAATGTGCTTATTATATCATAATTATAGTATATAAAAGGAATTCTTTTTAACAGTGATTGAGAAGTGAATTAGAAAAAATAACTTGCAAAATAAATTTTATTGATAAAGTAATAATCATAGAGACACATATTTTAACCCCCTTTTAAAAATACATAATAAAGATCTGCTTATTAATTATTTACTGGTTAAGTAGTACAAAGTGCTGACACTTTCCATTGCCATTGTGGATTTTCAGATCGCCTCCTTTAACAGTTAGTATCAGAACGTTTATAATACCATTCATACTAAGCCAGTGCTGTTATAAGACAAAAATTCCTGCCATTTTTATTTTTTAGCCCACTTGTTTCAATCACTCTTATAATGACAAGCATAAAACCCTTATAAGGCCAAAATTACGTATAATTATCAAACTTAATGCTAGTTTCATGCTAGTGATCTATTAGAAGTAACCATCAAGGCAGATCAGTCATGTAATTTTTTTGACCTATAACGAGTAAAATCAATAGCCTTTATAGGATTAATTGTCCCATTACAGATAGATATAAAACCTTAATAGGAGTAGCGGTTCTTATAAATGCTTTTATAGGATTAAAATATGCGTACTTATAACAGCTATATAAAATGTATTTATAAGACTATTTGTGTTTGTAAGGGTCATATAAATTTATCCTATAAACGCTTTTAAGACTAAATTATAGGATCAATTCGTCTGAGGATCAAATCGTCTTGTATGATGTTGTTATAAGATTACTGGTCAAAAACGTGACTATTATAAGACTTCTATGAGAGCTCCGATTCGGTAGGTCGTGTCTAAAACGTTTATAAAACTACTATAAGAGGTATTAGTCTTATATTTTTTTCTAATAAGAGAATTTTGCTACTTGGGAAATATATAATATTGAGTAAGAATAATGTAAGCGACTAGCTCACTGAAAATAAAACGAGGTCATTAATTTCAAAGAAATAAAAATATATTGGACAAGTACTAGACATTCAATAAATTACGGAGTATAATCATTATTTTATTAGAACAAAGATAGCTCCACTAGATCTCGATTCAGTTTTTGCCTCAACTTTGGAACGGAATCTTCCAAAGTTGATAAATGAATCATGTATAGTGGTAGATGTAGCTGGTTCTTAAATTAATGTTCTGAAGAAAGTGCTACTGAAGTGGTAGCCCTTATTGAATTATCATTAAAATATTCGTAGTGAACTTTATCAGGAAAATGTTTTTCACCAATAAACAAAAGCTTTCGCTATCCGTAACATTTTTCTTATTACCGGCTAATACAATAATCGATGAGTTGTAATTATTCAAAAACAGTTAGTTACTAAGGCGGTAGTCACACTGCTGCGAATTTCGGATGCGGCGACGGAGCGTAAAATAAGACAGCGCTATGGAAACGCAAAGCTCTATCACTTTCCCGCGCCGACGTCGCCACATCCGAAATTCGCAGCAGTGTGACTTACGCCTGAGGTATTTTTTTTGTATAAACATAAAGTATGTAAGAATCTATCATTACAGTAAGATATAAAATTTATGTAGGTAATTCAATTAGTGATTACACATATACTGGAGAATAGAAGTTTTATTGAAATCGATGACATGGTTCTTAAGAACAGATCTTTTTAGGTCTTATAGTTTTAGATTTTCCTATACTGACCGATCTAAATGGGACACCCTATATACAACTTAATAATTATTTTTCTTTTTTTAAGGTTAGATTTTAATTGTATAATATGTAGAAAAACAATTAATAGGTAATTAAAACTAATTAAAACAAACAATAAAATTTAACTAAAACTAACCTAAATCTAAAAAAGGCCCCTGCGCATAGTAGCGAAGGCTGGAAGCATTTCCTCGCTGAATCGTAAGTCTGTTACGCTGAGGGAAGTAGATTCGTTTTAATAGTTTTATTTTATTTTATTTGGTTATGAATGTTATCAAGTTATCATATACTTAATAATAAAATACGAAATAAAGATAAGGAATTTTGCGTCATTATATCTGCATGTTGTTGCCTGTTCGTTATCATGATTTTCTTTATCTAAGAAAAGGTCGAGTAGAAGTTCAAATGGCGAAAGGTCTTTGAATTAAACTATTTCCTTGTACAAGCGTATTTAAAACGTCACACATATTATGAAATATAAAATAAAGGAGATATTAAACTGCATAAATTCTTATGTAAATTGATCTCTTTTTGCGGTCAGGGATTCTAATTGTTGAGCCATTTATAATACACTATAATATAAATTGGGCTTTTCATACAGTTAGTATTATTAAATAAAAATAAATAAAGAAAAGAAAGTAGCTTTAAACTTAGGTTAGTGGGTCAACGATTAATGTCCGTGACAGTACCTTTATCGTTTTTGTCTAAAAACAGAATATACATTACTATAAATAGATATTTTTACTATTTTTACCTACTATGTAGGTATATTAAACATCACACGATACGTTGGAGCATATTGTTAAGTAAAGTACATTGTAACGAATGCAGCAACAGTTATCTCGCACAAACAGTTAAAAGCATTTAATAGGAATGAATACAGCGCGCATAGTTGAAAAAACGAATCCACTTTGTAAACGGGTTCAATCAATATTCGATATCTACATACGCGTCGAGTTGCTGAGAGTCACAATTTTAATTAGAGTGTGCCCAAGAGGGAATTGTGTCAACTGGATGTACCTACCTACTCGATGACCCGTGGCCCGATCTAGGTCATACGGCCCATTGCACAGATTGCAATAAGTTTTCGTTATTTTGAACGTATAGGATAATTTTTGGAAAGTACCTATAGATGTATTCAATAGCAGGTGCACCACTTTAATAAGTATACCTCATAAACACATTGTATTTATAGCATATTTTCAGCAATTCTAAACTTGATACTTACTTAGTTATTTTGGGAAATTAATAGGTACTTGAAGTACACTTCATACTAAAGTAGATTACTAAATCGATACATAGGTACGGGTACGTGACTTAAAGATATGTCGGTGTTTTGTTTTCTTACCCTTCTCTGTAACGTAGCCATTGTATCCTCAAGAGCAATGGGGTATTAGTAATAATAGATTATAGAAACCATAAACTTTAAGATTCTAGATATCGTCATCTTAAAAGGCCTAATATCGCGCCCAATTTGTTAACCTTATTAAAAATATCGTGATTAGGTAAAAACAATCGATAAAATGTAAGCTGTACAGGTAAGCCAACCGGATGCACGCAACCATAATAGTAGTTTATGTATCTGTGCATAATGAAGGGCATTACAACAAGAGTGTGGGTTTATGAAACGAGCCGAAGGCGAGTTTCATAATAATATCACACGATTGTTGTAATGCCTAATTATGTATAGATACATACATTACTTTATCTGCGTTCAGAAACCGTAGGGAAATGACTTATTACTAGGGTTACTTGTAAACATTAAAAAGTCAACGAACAAAACAAATGACAGCTTGGAACGGCGGCGTTGCGTATTTCGTATCTCAGTCAATTTTTTTTTTAAACCATAGACAAGCGAATGAACTCCCTATTCTACTGTCACTCGAGTTCAAATGTCGTTCGATTTATATTAAAAACATAATGAATTGGCATTTCGTATCAATGGCTGTTTTAATATCTATAGATACTAAAATAGACACTCCACTTGAATTTGACAGCTGTTCCAAATTTAAATTCATAACCTACTGATTTCAGTAGGTAATGTTAACATTACCTACTGAAATCTTTCTGATGGTTGGTAATGCTGGTCATTGTCTACGGTTTCTGGACGCATTTTAGAGCACTTATGACATGTACGTAGATAAAATAAAACATACGTTGGTATACGGAGTGGTAGAGATGCAATCGTTACATTGTAGCACGCAGAGAAGCCGCATTATACCTAGTATACCTACCCAACCTACATACGGCATACCTATGAGCTATGAGCAGCTGCAACCGAGTACACCAAGACAAGGTTAATCCAATGTTGCCCTTATAAATCGATCCTTATTCTCTATAACACCTATAATCTTTATATTAGAACGGCATGGTTTAAAATAGTTATAATCCGACCACTTGATCCACTTATGATTTTGTTTGCATAAATAATTAGCATTGTAAGTTCCTAATGGTGTTGTGGTTTAAGGATAATGTTGATTGTGATTTGTGGATACTAAATATTTTCATAGAATTTCGGCGACAGCTCGTTTGCAAATGTTACCTACATGTTTTATTGCACAAATGAAATATTATTTATTATTTAAAGGCCATAATATGGCATAAACTATTGTTTCCAAACCTATTGTTCTCTTTTTGAACAATGTTATAACCTTTAGGCAATAAAAAATGTTCTAAAGATACATAACATACTTAAAGGCAACATACATAATACATACCTAAGTATGAGAGCTCTTCTATAAGAGATAAAGACGGAATATTCGATTAAGACAGTTAAGTACCTAACTGAAAAGTTATTTGAACGTTGGCGTTCGGTTAGTGATATTGTTGTAGTCCATTCATTGCAATCTAAATATATTTCGTATCAGATTCACAATGGCAGTGTCTCGGTCGGATCCAAGAGCATTCATGACGTGCGGTCACGCGTGTTTCGAGTATTTATAGACATGCGATCGGTTTACTGTTTTCAATCAATTCGTCATAAACGTCTAAGGATCACATCAATTTTATTTTTTATTCACCTCCTTCCTTTCCCTTTTTTACAGGATGCTACGAAAATATTACTTATCCGTGTAAGGGTTTTTTAGTTTTGCTCATCGTAGGTTATCCATATTTGTATCGTAGGTATTAGGAAAACCTACCAATACTTATAAGAAACAAGAAAATAAACAAAACTATAAAATGTTTTTAAGCTTTGTGTCGTCGTTACAGCAGGTCCTATAAATAAAACCTTGATTTAACACATCATAAAATATTAGTTTTTTATTAGTCATAATACGATATCATTTATTGTCTAGTATTTCCGTAGCACTTTGTAATTTATTATATTCGTAGGTATAATATGTTTATAATACGACATAAAAAAGTATAATATATAAAGAAATCCAATGAAAAATCAACAAATCCGGCGATATTTCTGCTATAATATATAAAACGAAATGTATATAGTTAATTAAACAAATACAAGTCCTGGGTTATTCCAATATTTCCAGTAATTTTCAAGGGCTAGTATTAGTTCAGTAATCGGAAAGAAAAACAGGACTTGTGGGTAACTAAATAGGTAAGTACTAATACAAATAAATTGATATAACTGAATTTAGTTTTAGACAAGGTTCTAGGTTTAGATATCTTATACGATACACCCAGAGGCTCAATATATTTACCATAATTACATTCTCGTAAATAAAATCTACGATAAATATAATACATTTAATCCGTATATATTGAAATAGACAATTATAACATTAGTAAAATTTGTTTATTACTAACAAGGAACAAATTATAATCCTTAAAAATGGTGGTATTACATAGTCTTTACGAAATCGATGTTCGTATTGGGCAAAATTATCCTACCGGCAGAAAAACACAGTCTAGGTACACGTGTTTCCTATTTAAGTATATGCACCCATAGCATTTCCATGTTCCGTACCTCACGTCAGCGAATCGAAGCATCTTCTTTAATTCATGACGACTGGCAACGGGTGTTTTAGGCTTGAACTACCTTCTTCATGCCTTTTTCTCGATAACATGATAATATTAAGTTTGTCATCATCAGCATTTCAGCCATGAGTCGTCCACTGCTGGACATGTGCCTCCCCCAAATGTGACATGTGTAATCTCGGGGGGTAGTTGCCATAGTCGCTACGCGTGGCAGGTGGGTTGGTGAACGCACTTTAGCTGTTGATTCGGTTTCGACGGATACTGCTGCCCATGGTCGCTTTATTCCCTTTGTCGCCTCTTACGACACCCGAGGAAGGAGATATATCTTGGTCGCCTTTTTATGATTGGAAACAAATATTATACGTCTACACTCTGTAACAGTTACTAAGGTACTAAAACTGATTAAGGATGACTAAAACGATGTATATTTTACTATTTCTACCTGTCACCAAATACTGTCAATGTGTTCACTAAAAACTCCTTTACCATAAACATTCCTAAGATCTTAAGTAATGTTCCAAAAGGAATTATTTGCAAAGTATTTATGTGTTTTTTAAGTAAATAGGTAATATAGGTGATTTGATGTTACTAGATATATTAAATGGTTAACGACGATATGAAAATACATTTATAAATAAGTCACATCACAAGATATGTTAGGTACTTAGTTACATTATGTTATTGAACAAGTATAAATAAATAAATTTGTATAAATAATACATACAGTCGTACATAGAACTTCTTCCTTTTTGAAGTCTTTCAAAAGTTACAAAGGCACAAGTGTGACGTGCAAATACGTTTGCATTAAGTAATTAAAACTGACTTCTCGCTGCGTGCGGTGGACTTTATCTAAATAAAGCATAGCAAGACGTACCTAGGTAATAGGTACAGGTATATGCACGTCAGCACAGCATCTAGCCACCTTGAATTAACGCCGCCTCTGATCGATAGGCGTCGGTGCATACAACGACCTGTAAAGGCAGGTCGCCGTTTATGAAGCCCTTATATGCATCTAAGTAGACTGATTTCACTGCTTTATTTTAAAGTGAATGCAACCGTCGTGTTATTTAACGAATTTCGTTGTTCTACTTTTTGTCGAATGTCATTCAAACAAGGTTTCAATTCGAGCCTGCATAATGACAACTTGTAACATTGCATCAATATGGGTACTTTTTTTAATGTCACAACGTTCACCATCTATCAACCTATATGTTTCCGGGAACTAGAATATATTATACAGCAATGTCAACCTTCTTTGATGTACCTAGGTGGATACTCTGTACATAGCTTATTTCGCGGATAATGTAACGGACGAAAATACCGTAAAGCAAAATAGTAGATTTTTAACCAAAGATGAAACGATTCCTGTTTAAGTACCTACCAAGTATGTATAGTACTTTGATAACTTTTCTGGTATTTCGAGCGAACAAAACACTCAATTACCTTTAGTACTAAATATGGAGTCCCATACATAGATGACATATACTTAAGAAAAAGTGACCAGGCCCACCGACATCCGAGGCAGGATTTGAACTCGCATCTCCGGCTACTGGCGGCTGACGCCCTCCAATTAGACTACGCGGCCACAGCGGACCCCGTCAAAATTTCTTAAGTATATGCAATCTCTTAACGGTTTCGGAACACCGTTATCGTTAGTCGAATATTGTCGTGTAGTTTTACAACTTTGGAAAACTTTCTGTTACTTTCACATCTTTAATCTTACGTCAATTCGGGATTCCAAGAACAGCGTTATCCTGGAGGGTATATAAGGCAACCCACTGATGCAGTGCTAATTGGCTTTGGTCGGTAAACCAACCTGAGGGACCCTCCTGAAACACAGTTTTAATAGGTACAAAACGGTAATAGTAACAGCACTCACCAAGAAGAGCTTGAAAGAGGCGTGACTTGAAAATTCTGATGACTCTTTCGATCGCAAGGCGCAGTTGCCGGTCATTGGGTTTCACTAGTTTGCTGTGGTAGTCTTCCAGCAGTTCCAATGCTCGATGGGCTTCTGTTTTATGGACAAAACTTATTTGAGATAATCAGCGTTATAAAACGAATAGTTATTTAATGTAGGTATTATTGTATATACCCACTTTAACTGTATGACATGCAAATAGGCTTCAAAACCTACAGTGCCACCTACTTTTTGTAGTCTAAAACACTTAATGATATGCTAATGGCGATCATGAAACATGGATTATTCCAAAACTCTATTTATTATGTGTAACTAACTCAAACGGAATTTATTTGTAGGTACAGTCGTTTCGATCAGCCAATAAAGTATATTTACTCGTGTCACTAGTTTAAAATTATTATTCTGTGTTTCTGTGCATTACAATTGAAAGGTTGATGTAATTCTGCTACATGTAGGTAAGCCTGTGGTGGAGTGGAACAAAACTATAATTTTATGGAACTGGTATATGTTTTTATGGAGGGAAGCTATATGGTAAGCGATGGGATAAAATAATCATAGACTATAACTTTTATTATCTGGTGTTTCATAAGTCAAAACAACGTGTATATGCTTTGTGGGGGCAAAGGCTAAACTACTATCGATACGAACGGATCAACAGAACAGAAGGGTGCTATTGTTTGCGCAACCAACCCCTGCCATTATTGCCACTACAATAATAATACAAGCACACATGCAGATATACATCCGAAACCCTAGAACTCTTTATGCAGTTATGCACTGGTTAACACACTAAATTCACCTTGCTTACGAACGGGCATCACGGCACCACCCCTTAATGTAATTTTCCGAAACTATACAATACACCTCCGAGAAAAATAAAATAACAAAAAATTATTCAAACCAATAAACAGAAGATAGAGTACATTTTAATCAGTTTTAATCACAGCCGGATACATTTTAACGGCACATATGGTTCGCACTGTGAAAACATTTAGAAGATAAAGCGCGAGGTGATGCGCGGTAGTGATCCCGTGAAGGGCTAGTGACTACTACGCCCAATGGGATTGGTCGATTTCCACCGTGACGTCAGGGGGTGGAAGCATAGACAAAGAAAAATGTAGACTGGTGAGGGTCCGGAAAAAAGTTGCGTACCATCTGGTGTTCTCTCTGGCAGTGATACACAAATTATTTAAGTAGGTATTCTATTTACGCCCAAGATATATAGGGGAGTGTACTTAATTATTAGCTTGACAATTAAATTCTGTCAGTTTTGTGACGATAATAATTAACTGTAAATCTGCATGAAAATCAAATTTTTGCCTTTGCATTTTAATATTACTTAGGTACTTATAGTTTGTGAAACGATCACCAAATCTAAGTATTTATAGAATTTTAATGCCTAATTAAGTATGGTTACAAAACTAACTAAGTATCGTTACAATAGAAACTGGCGCTTTTATATCTGAATGGAGCTTAAAGTAAGTCTGTTTTTATTGCTTTTGAGGGTAGTAGGATGATGATCCAAATCAACGTACCTACTACGTTATACCTACTCTTAGCAAGAGAAAAAAAACTTAATTGATTTTGATAAGCAAGAAGGACCAACTTTTCTCATTCCACTATAAAACATATTACGTACGTATAATAATACTAGCTTTTGCCCGCGACTTCGTCTGCGTGTAATTCGAATAAAAGCAAGGTCTTTATGTATCAATAACTGGTGCCCGCGACTTATACATCTACATAAAGACCTTGCTTTTATTCGAATTACACGCAGACGAAGTCGCGGGCAAAAGCTAGTATCTTTATAAATTATAGCCTATGTGTTATTCTGATCTATAAGCTACATTACTGTAAAGTTTCATTAAAATCCGTTTAGTAGTTTTTGCGTGAAAGAGGAACAAACATCCATCCATACATCCATCCAAACAAACTTTCGCCTTTATAATATTAGTAGGATGTGTATAAGATATTTACACCTATTCAAATGTAGGGGTGGTGTCGAATCCCTATGACAAAAGTTTAGGTACCACTCATATTGAGGTAGACTGCCTAATAATGGTTATGTGTATGTGGGCGCAATACAACGTACTTATTAATATATGTTATTATCTAAGAGTAGACACGCTTAATCAATAAAACTTTTGGTCACAACGAGCTCATTACTAATTGCATCCAAAAAACAAAATGTATACATTTTTTAATTCAGTTTAAATCAATGTGATCGAAGCATAAACTTTTGATGATCGCATGGATGATTGGACATTAACGATATCATCAGTATTATGATGCGTTTACGTATAATGGTTGGAACGTATGCCCACGGCGAACTATAAAAGCGACGGTTAACTTTAACGGTTCTAATAAACTAGGTAGGTGTACTAAACTATTCTTTGTTTTCAGTTGTTTGTCCTAATCCTAAACCCGGAGCTATCAACACTAAGAAAATAATTTTGCGTTTTGTTATACCTTTAAATTCATTACGTAGTAGAGATTTATTTGTTCAACAAACATCTATCTAAAACATAAAAAAAATCTTTTATCGATATTAAAAACTTTGTTTGACATTTATGAGCTCGCTCGGACCCTCATGGAATATTTTTAATACTTGCTTGCGTGCTTGGTTTGTGTTGCGTGGCATGGCACAAAACGCAACAAGACTTTGACAAATTACTTGACCTTGAGCAGGCTGCGCATTCGTGAAACAAGCGAGAACATCACTAACACCAGTCTCGATATATGTGTAGTCTGAATATATCTACGTAGGTACGTAGATTTTTAAGATAGTAGTAAATCCTACCCGGGAAGAGGGGCACGAAGATGCCTTTATTTGGAAAAAAAGATTTCGGCAGGAAATCGAAAAAGGAAAGCAGAGAATCCGAAAAGCAGCCGTCCATCGAAGACAAGTATGTGGTTAAAGATTTGTTGGGGACAGGAGCGTTTTCAGAGGTGCGTTTGATAGAAAGCAAAGATAACGGACAGTTGTTCGCCTGTAAAATTATCGATAAAAAAGCTCTTAAAGGAAAGGAAGATTCACTAGAAAACGAGATTAGGGTCCTAAAGAGATTTAGTGAACAAGCGAAGGGCGAAGGAGAAGAGAAAAAGATGTTTTCGCACCCTAACATTGTCCAGCTGTTAGAAACGTACGAGGATAAAAACAAAGTGTACCTTGTGATGGAACTGGTGACCGGCGGTGAATTGTTCGACCGCATCGTGGAGAAGGGCTCGTACACTGAGAAAGACGCATCCAACCTCATGCGGCAGGTGCTAGAGGCCGTGGACTACATGCACTCTCAGGGCGTCGTGCACCGCGACCTCAAACCCGAAAATCTGCTCTACTACAGCGCTGATGAAGACAGTAAAATTATGATCAGTGATTTTGGTTTATCCAAAATTGAAGATTCGGGTATCATGGCTACAGCTTGTGGGACTCCGGGATATGTTGCTCCTGAAGTGCTTGCCCAAAAGCCTTATGGAAAGGCAGTGGATGTATGGAGTATAGGAGTCATATCTTACATCTTGCTTTGTGGATACCCACCTTTCTATGATGAGAAAGATGAAAATTTGTTTGCCCAGATATTGAAAGGGGATTTTGAGTTTGATTCTCCTTATTGGGATGACATTAGTGAATCAGCTAAGGATTTCATAAGGCATTTGATGTGTGTGGATGTGGATAAGAGATATACTTGCAGGTAAGTTGTTTGCCCTTACTACTTACATTGATTCTCATCTTGTCTTTTTGTCTGCAAGAAACACCTAATAGCAAAATGGGTTCAAACAAGAACTTCATTACTTCACTTAGTATCTCATTCATAATTATAAATTACTTGGGACTTAAGTGTCATAATTCTTAAGGTACATGTGCCTACATTTTTCCTAATGAAAATAATTACTTAAGATCTAAATAATCAAACCTGAATATTTACCTGAAATCTACATTAAGTTAGTTTGCTGGCAAGGTGTGTCAACAATAACCATTAAATTGATTATGACTGGTTGAGTATAACCTCCACCTGATTATGTTTATGCCAGTATTACAAATATTTTATGTTCTCTGAATCATTCAACTGTATTTTTATTATTATTTGCTGATGCTCAACTGTTAAAACTGTTCAAAATGAACTTTACACATTCTTATTCCCGACTTTGGCTGCTGCCATTACCTGAATTGACTTGAGCAATTATGATGGGTCTACTAACTGCTATAGTGGAGTTCCATTATCCATTTTCTGGGTCTATCATTAGTGGAGCTGGACAATTTCATAGTATTGTACTTATATGGCTGTTAGTAGAAAGTTGATAAGACAATTATAGGTTGTACAATAAGAGAATACAAGTAAAACAACCCTTTTAATTTGAGGTAATTTATCAATACATGCATAAGTAATTGCATGCATAAGTTGCAGTTGTAATGGGTCCATTCTTTACTTATATACACTACTTTTAAATCTGTTGCATGACAAATAACCGGGAATAATTAATCACATATTGCATCATATTTATTATATTTGTGACTAGCTACTAGCAGTTAGCACTAGCCATATGAGAAAGCTATGCAGCCTTAATAGTTATAATAAGCCTCTATTTCGGATGCTGTTTTACAATTAATAACACCTAAGAGCACGAGAGAACTGTCCAGACATATAGACATATGGTGCCAACTCTTGTAAATTGA
Organism: Grapholita molesta; assembly: GCA_022674325.2. Lineage (NCBI taxonomy): Eukaryota > Metazoa > Arthropoda > Insecta > Lepidoptera > Tortricidae > Grapholita > Grapholita molesta. Next base: position 18,246,422 of record CP053121.2, on the reverse strand, counting down.
CCTGTGTATTACATAGTTTATATCTTATGTTATATTTCTTTCTTCCATTGCCTTCCTATCTCTTTTGTCTGTTTGGTCTGTGACGAAGGCCTCTTTAAGTCTCTCCATGCTTTCCTATCTCTTGTTATTCTGCTCCATTTGTTTCCTGTTATTTTTCTTATCTCATTTGTCCATCTCATATACTAGCCTCTTCTATTTCTAAAACCTTTTCTTGCAGCCTTATTAACACATGAAAAAACATGTTACGCTTCACATATTATACATTATTTATGAGAACACTAATTTATGTCACCTAAAAAAACTTGAAATCTGATTAACTTAATCAGTTGAAATTCAATAGCCAGCCCTCAATGGGTTATAGTGATGAGTTTTCATAATATTCCTGCTCTACTTCTCTATCATTAAATACCTGTTGAAAACTCCTTTATTTTAGCTTCATTCAATTTATCTCATTGTTGACAAGCCAGTAGGTCAGAGGTCAGGATGTATATTAATATTTAAAAATGCCTATTGCAAAACTGTTTATGTTATTCATTTTAGTATTGTCATTTAATAATAGCAAAGTAACTGATAGGTATTTAATCTTTTTACTCTAATGATGGAATGAGATAAAACTATCATAATATAATAATATTACTAGACTCACATAAGTGTGCCAATATCTCAGCTGGATTGGTAACCTACAAATCCTCAAGATTGATTGGCGTATAATTAAGACAAACTGTTAAACTTACCTATTTTTGGTAAAATATTATCTGAATGTAAAAACGTAATGATGCAGAAGGTGCTTGTTCGACTAGCCCTGAAAGCATCTTATTATATTAGGTCATCTTTTTTTATGTCAAAATAAATACCTAATTATGCTGATATTTCATCTGTTATGTACTTGCTTTACAGACAGGCATTGGGTCATCCATGGATTTCTGGCAATGAAGCTAGCAGCAAGAACATCCATGGCACTGTATCTGAACAGCTTAAGAAGAACTTTGCCAAGTCCCGCTGGAAACAAGCCTACCATGCAACAACTGTGATTCGGCAAATGCAGAAAATGGCACTCAGTAGCAGCGGCTCCAGTCGCAGCACCAACTCTAGTGCTCAACTCAAGCAATAGGTGCCCTCCCCATGACACGGCAAACCAATTTCCCAACTGATAAAGGTACTTAAGATTTATTTCATTCTTATTTAATTGGGTTGGTGCTAACCAACACCAAGTAACTCCATCATCTTTATGAAAATTGATAAGCTTGTTACAATAATTGGAATTCATTGTCAAACCAGTTGACGGCAAACACGCCAAAAGATCTGTGTCATCACTATGTTTATGTTACTTATGGATCTACAAGAATATTCAACTGGTGGTCTTAATACTGGAATGAATCGCTTGTTAGCATATGAATAATGATCAACGAACTGTTATTAAGACAAATTTCGGCTAGTCATTATATCTTATCTGCTTAAAAAATATTAAAAACATTGTAAAGATCTTGTAGTGAATATATAATATTTACATTGATACTTAATTTCTTAATTGATCTGAAAACATTATGAATTTGCTTATGTAATACATTTTATAAATAAGGGTAATGTTTTACTGTTTTAGTAAAACCAGGAATTATGTTTGTTTGATTAATTTTTAATTATTGATAAATTTAATGAGAAGTTCGAATGTTTTAATAGAAATTTAACTGCCAAAATTTTTAATGGTTTGACAACTTCCTCGAATCTAACGCTAGATAACAAAAAGTAGTTATATTAATATAAAGTTTAAAGTCTTTAAAGATACTGAATAATAACTATTGCTTAGGTAAGGTGATAATCACTGAATAATCATAAGGTCTGTTGCAAAATTGATTAGAAGTAATTAATATAAAATGACAAAATATATACTATTACTATTATAAATATTGTTTACATGTTGAGATATTCATTTGTAATTTCAATTCTTGATAGATATTTTGTATTTAAATATAGGTATGTCGGGCAGGGTAGTTGTTCTGAAATGGGATGTTAATAAACTTGATATTCTACCGGTTAAAACAAAATAACAAATTGGTAGTAATTTTGTTTACAATTACAGGATATTTATTTATATTACAATGCTAATTAGCTGTCCTGAGCTCCCATCATTGCTGGTGAACATCTAGTATTGATTAGAACCAACTGTGAGACATGTATTACAACAGTTGCCTACCCGACTCCATTATGCTATCTCTAGAGTAAGATTTATGATTCTAAACTTCAATCCTTCCTGTGTTTCATCATTTTCATATACCTAAATACCTATATCAAATACATGTATTAGCGTTTGTTATACAATACATTGTTGAATTTAATGTTCTTATAATACTCTGTAACCGTGACTAAATAGTTGGTAGTAGTTCCCTATAATATATAAAGGGCATTACGTACGTTACATAAGAATGGACCTAATGTAAATTTATTTCAAGTACCTACCTAGTAAGATTTAATATAATCTTGCTTATGGTGACTAGAACCGTGATTATATTTGCCGTTGGCTTTGTTTAGAATCTATGGCAAGCTTAACGCGCGTTCTTTTTGCTGGACTGAAATAATTTAACAAATTTGATCCCCGTTCATTGTTCGATTGATGTACTTACATTATCTGCTCTCTTTTTGCCCTATGAGAATCTCATAAACAGATGGTGACATAATATGGTGTTGACATGTTCGATGTGTCATATGTTACGTATAACGACAGTAGGGCAGCACCTGCATGCGTTTTACGAATTCCGCTTTATATGTATTATGTTACTTATTATTAACTAACACATTTTATATATGTATTGTTTGAGAGGTATGAATATCACATCATATCAAATGTATTGACATTCCGAGTAGGATAAACGTGAAATTATTTCTATGATTATTCAAAATTTAAAAAATACGGTAACATTCCAATTTTCAGTATTGTATATGCATAATACAAATTATTATATCCACCTTTACTTATATTTTAAAATGAAATTATTAAATATATGTGTTCAGCACACTAACTAGAACATGTGTTTTGGTAGCAGGATCTTGTATTTCGTTTCCATGTAGCGTCCACAAAAAGCTTCCGTCCGTGCTATAATTTCCAACGCCATTTTTATTTCAATTATATATTTTATAGAATGGCATGCAAATAGCACATAAGTCTGTTATGTTTGTATTTTATGAAACATTGTATGGTTACAAAGGCAATATTTGTTTATAAAAATATCACACTTAGTTACATTGTTTGTATACTAATAGCCATTTAGCCGAGGCATTTATAATAAACACTAAAAGGGAAATATTTTTCATACAAAAAGCAACAACACAATAATACAATTGTGAAAAATGTTACCTAAAATAATTTAGGTAAGTATAGTCATTTCATATAATTTTCTTTATTGGATGATTTTTTTATGTTGCTCACTGTACATTTAAGTAATTTTATCAATTGCAGCACACGGTGGGTTTTAAATACCTACCTACCAAATATGTACCTAATAATAACTGTACAGACAGCATCGTATAGTTAGAAGCAATCAAAGCGGCCAAATAAATACAAATAAAGGTCTTTATAGATATATATATTTGATTGCTTTGCTACTAACTATTTGACGTTAACGTCAAATTGATTGTTAACGCTTTAGCCATGCGTAACAAAACGCCTGAAAAGTATCGAAGGCGTGGCATAACTGGTTACGACCAGAGAAGGTACCTACTTCGAATGGAATTGCTACCTGCAATGGTCAACGACTAAATCCCCAGGGGATCTATAGGGAGAGACAAACCAACATCCCTAGACAAGTCATAACAATTTACAGGAAGTTGAGAATTCGATTAGCATCGAGTTCAGATGATGATGTTTTGACATTAGAGGGAATTCGTACTATATTGCAATGGCTCTTTTACATGATTCTACACAAGGTGACCTATTTTACCAATTAGTGGACTGTACCTTCGCTTGTTGATTGCGCCATTGAGACTTAGCCTTACTAGTCCTATCGAACTCTAAAAGTGAGACTTAATGTGTTGCATCAGTAAAATTTTATACCACTCGTAGGTGTAGCTTTTCATGCCATGAATACTATCTTAGCTAGACTTCTCCCAGATTGGCGCGATTTATATCGGTAGCCATTTCGGTACCATGCGAGAATATAAATACTTAAGTGAATTTTAAAGGGACTTTTGGTAAAGACTGGCGTAGTTAGAGTGTACCAGTGGCAACACTTCTCAGTAAGCTGGGATCTTAGTATCAGTTATTTATGTTATCAATTTATACTGGAATATTTGTCAAAAGTATGTTATATATTAAGACACGGAACACAGATCTGTCAGAAAAATTGTGAATTAGCTTAGATTTATAATTTTTACCTCGGATATCGTACCTATAATAAAGCTAATCGGAGCATTTAAATTATTATTGGATGCAATTCGTAAGTAATGCTGTCGAATTTGTAATAGTTACAGCTTAATGTTGTGAAACATTGCACTGCTTTAAAGGTCCTTAGTATGTAAGTAAGTGTAGAAATGTTCGATTAATAAATCTTAAAGTTATATATCTGTAAATGCGCCTTAATAATCTGTGTATTTTTAATAATTCTATCTCTCTTTGGTATTGTTAAAAGTATGTAACTTGAACCAAGGGTGTCACTCGTGTCTAACGATTGAAGAGGCTCATTTCAATTGCAACGGTTTTAGGCCGTTCACTAATTTACGTACCATTGGTTATACTTGTTGCCATTATTTCTTCCTCAATTTCAGATAATTAATTTAATTTGTATTTGACAAGAGTTTGATTTTACTAATGCGACCAAGACCATATTTATTTCCATAGTAAAGTTTGTTAACCCAACAATGACACGCATTCCATATAACGGATACGTTAGACATTCCAGCGTTGAAAAACGCGGTTGCCAAGTTAGTTTCACTTCATTGTATAAATTTTATTCGTTTGTGGAGACAACTTACAATAAATGTTTTCAAATTCTATAGGTATCTATTATTGTATAATAGGAATTAATTAAGTTGTCATGATTATATTTTTTTATCAGAATAAACGGCTAGGATATAACCACCTTGATTGTTATACATATATTGATATACAAATCCCTGGCATGCCATATGAATTGAAATACTTTTAGAACGTTATATTTTTGTTTATAAGGAATCCGAATTAATTTTGTAATATTAATACGCACAATGCTTTAATTGTAAGTATATTATCTTTCTAATTTTATAAATGTTCTTTTATCTACAATTATTAATTGAATATAAGAAAAATTATTTGATATGTAGTTTTAGGTACCTTGTTGTCATCTCATTTCCAATGCACAAATATAAATTGTCTATGTATTGCCCGTGATATTTTTTAAATAGATTGTTACCATTAAGGGTAGAAAATCGATACCATTGTATGGATAAAAGAAAATCAAAATTATTATATTGGTAACTTTCTACTAGTTTTTCGGTTTTAAAATGAATTTAGTCTACTGACTGTCTATCTTCTTTGTCTACTTTTCTCTTTGTGTATTTTTATAACGTGTTGTCTATTCTATTCATATTAATGCGTAAGCGTTGTGTTATCACACATTTTAGCATAATTACACTTGTACTAGATGGCCCCGACCCATACCCACTGCGATACGCAGTTTACTCATTATCTAGTGGAGGTGCTGAGAGTAGTCACCCTTGGAAATATTATTTAATATTAATCTTTTCCGAATTAATACTTTGGAATGGCGTACTTAAACTATTGTTTTATAAATAATGACTTGTTTATTGTTTAATTGTGCCAAATCCATATCATGATCAGTGATAGAGCTTGTATTCTTACTCTTTGTGTCTACTCGTAGTAATTGATTATCTTGCCGCAACAGTTAACATTGTGAATGTCAAGTTCCTCGTCACTTAAACTTAATCCTTCGTTTGTTAAATATAGTGCTTAGTGTAATCGTAATCATATATGCTATTTTTCGAGGGTTATTACAATAATTATGTTCTTAGTTGACACATTTTAGTTTCTAATGAAGCACAATTATGTAAGGATCCGAAAGATATACACAGCTTACAGAATTGTCCCTCAACACGGAGGGCGATTGGTTGTGAAAGTTCTGCATTAATATCTTTATTTAATTTCTACTTTCCTACACAGAAATAGCGAAAGATACATATTTTGTGGGTCAAAATCTGATAACTATTAAATTACTACTATCTTGTGATTTAGATTTTATACTTCTTGTTCAAAACAATCAAAAATTTATTAGTAGATATTAGATGTTAGGTATATTTTCTGTGTCATTGTAAATAAAATGCCATCTTGTTGAAGTGTCGTTTCATTGAATGCATAACCAATACTCCATCACAGATAAGAAAGAACAACAAGAACGAACTCTTATAAATAATCATTGATTAATATTTATTATTTATACAATAAAATTGTTTATGGCTACTGGCAGTGTTGGGATCGCTTAGTGGATCTCTTCTCCCAGAAGTGACAGTTGCTTGAGGAACTGCGAGGCGTTAGGGAGTGTCGTGGCGCCGTAAATGATCTTCCGAGCAGTTCCACTTGTAGCTTGTTGCTGTAATCATCAATGCAAATAGTTTAGGACCTTAATATGTGTCAAATACACGACGGACAAGTAGAAAATTGCCAAAAATGTTGCCTGCAATTTTTACAAAGTCCAGATTTTTGCTCTGCAGCAAGAGGGATTTATTTATTTATTTATTGCTTCGCTTACATTTTTGATATGTTGCCCAAACGCAGGTAAACTCATTGAGTGCTAAGAATCTACTAGGCGGGTTCTGTTCGGATTTTCGCTACTTACGGAAAATACACGAAGTTCGGCTACAAGCGTAGCAAATGGTGGCACTCCAGTGAGATAAACATAGTTTTTACTATTTAGTATTTTATTTCAACAAGACAGCGCAGAATCTTTAATAGGATTTAGATGTAACTTGAACCAAGGGTGTCACTCGTGTCTAACGATTGAAGAGGCTCATTTTCAATTACAACGGTTTTAGGCCGTTCACTAATTTACGTGCCATTGATTATACTTGTTGCCATTATTTTTCCTCAATTTCAGATAATTAATTTAATTTGTATTTGACAAGAGTTTGATTTTACTAATGCGACCAAGACCATATTTATTTCCATAGTAAAGTTTGTTAACCCAACAATGACACGCATTCCATATAACGGATACGTTAGACATTCCAGCGTTGAAAAACGCGGTTGCCAAGTTAGTTTCACTTCATTGTATAAATTTTATTCGTTTGTGGAGACAACTTACAATAAATGTTTTCAAATTCTATAGGTATCTATCATTGTATATTAGGAATTAAGTTGTCATGATTATATTTTTATCAGAATAAACGGCTAGGATATAACCACCTTGATTGTTATACATATATTGATATACAAATCCCTGGCATGCCATATGAATTGAAATACTTTTAGAACGTTATATTTTTGTTTATAAGGAATCCGAATTAATTTTGTAATATTAATACGCACAATGCTTTAATTGTAAGTATATTATCTTTCTAATTTTATAAATGTTCTTTTATCTACAATTATTAATTGAATATAAGAAAAATTATTTGATATGTAGTTTTAGGTACCTTGTTGTCATCTCATTTCCAATGCACAAATATAAATTGTCTATGTATTGCCCGTGATATTTTTTAAATAGATTGTTACCATTAAGGGTAGAAAATCGATACCATTGTATGGATAAAAGAAAATCAAAATTATTATATTGGTAACTTTCTACTAGTTTTCGGTTTTAAAATGAATTTAGTCTACTGACTGTCTATCTTCTTTGTCTACTTTTCTCTTTGTGTATTTTTATAACGTGTTGTCTATTCTATTCATATTAATGCGTAAGCGTTGTGTTATCACACATTTTAGCATAATTACACTTGTACTAGATGGCCCCGACCCATACCCACTGCGATACGCAGTTTACTCATTATCTAGTGGAGGTGCTGAGAGTAGTCACCCTTGGAAATATTATTTAATATTAATCTTTTCCGAATTAATACTTTGGAATGGCGTACTTAAACTATTGTTTTATAAATAATGACTTGTTTATTGTTTAATTGTGCCAAATCCATATCATGATCAGTGATAGAGCTTGTATTCTTACTCTTTGTGTCTACTCGTAGTAATTGATTATCTTGCCGCAACAGTTAACATTGTGAATGTCAAGTTCCTCGTCACTTAAACTTAATCCTTCGTTTGTTAAATATAGTGCTTAGTGTAATCGTAATCATATATGCTATTTTTCGAGGGTTATTACAATAATTATGTTCTTAGTTGACACATTTTAGTTTCTAATGAAGCACAATTATGTAAGGATCCGAAAGATATACACAGCTTACAGAATTGTCCCTCAACACGGAGGGCGATTGGTTGTGAAAGTTCTGCATTAATATCTTTATTTAATTTCTACTTTCCTACACAGAAATAGCGAAAGATACATATTTTGTGGGTCAAAATCTGATAACTATTAAATTACTACTATCTTGTGATTTAGATTTTATACTTCTTGTTCAAAACAATCAAAAATTTATTAGTAGATATTAGATGTTAGGTATATTTTCTGTGTCATTGTAAATAAAATGCCATCTTGTTGAAGTGTCGTTTCATTGAATGCATAACCAATACTCCATCACAGATAAGAAAGAACAACAAGAACGAACTCTTATAAATAATCATTGATTAATATTTATTATTTATACAATAAAATTGTTTATGGCTACTGGCAGTGTTGGGATCGCTTAGTGGATCTCTTCTCCCAGAAGTGACAGTTGCTTGAGGAACTGCGAGGCGTTAGGGAGTGTCGTGGCGCCGTAAATGATCTTCCGAGCAGTTCCACTTGTAGCTTGTTGCTGTAATCATCAATGCAAATAGTTTAGGACCTTAATATGTGTCAAATACACGACGGACAAGTAGAAAATTGCCAAAAATGTTGCCTGCAATTTTTACAAAGTCCAGATTTTTGCTCTGCAGCAAGAGGGATTTATTTATTTATTTATTGCTTCGCTTACATTTTTGATATGTTGCCCAAACGCAGGTAAACTCATTGAGTGCTAAGAATCTACTAGGCGGGTTCTGTTCGGATTTTCGCTACTTACGGAAAATACACGAAGTTCGGCTACAAGCGTAGCAAATGGTGGCACTCCAGTGAGATAAACATAGTTTTTACTATTTAGTATTTTATTTCAACAAGACAGCGCAGAATCTTTAATAGGATTTAGATCACACATTTTTGGGCGAGTATCGACAATTTAGTGCAACTGCTAGACAAACGCGCGCGGCGTGAACGAGTCCAGAGGCCATTTTCATAACAATTTGTAAGTTATAATATTAGCGGTAATATTATTAGTTGTAAATTGTTATACAATGGGCCCCAGATGGTGGGCCGCCACTACTAGACAGCTGCTCGATGTAAGTTCGAGGAGATACCTTAGCGAAGTCCAGCAGGTTGTGGTACTCGATGTAGTTGCCGCCGCCGACGACGAACACGACGGCGTCGGTGGGCGGCGGGCTGCGCGCGCTGCGGGCGCGGGCGGCGGCGTCGGTGCGGGCGGCGCGCGGGTCCAGCCACGTCAGCTCCGCGCTGTCCGCGCCGCTCAGCGCAGACTCCACGCACCGGCTCACCGGCAGCTTCTGTTTCACATACCGGATATTACGTGAAATAGTACATTACGCACCCAGGGCGGTAAAACAAAAAATGGTTCAGATCGCGGGTATTTGTGGCCCGAATCGGAGGTGAGGGCCATAAATAAGCAATCTGAGGCCTTCTTTATTACCGCCCGTGGTGCGTACATAGTTTTACGTCTTCATCTGGGTGTAAAGCGAGATTTTCCTTCGCGCCCTAGGGCTGTAAATCTCTCTTACCGCCCAATATACTACAGTCATCTGGCCTATGTAGTAGTAACGTGTGTGTATACTACACGCATGTCGGCGTTCTATAATGAAATCGTAACGTAAGTTCCATATTTATTATCTGACAAGCAAAACAAGTTCATTCAGTTAAGTTTTTCACCTTTCACTCTTTTACTATGGAGCAAAGTTTTAGATACATGTTTTTGTCACATATATCGTCAATATCAACAAGGCGAAAGAGTGCTTTGCTAGCTGAGGGTCATGTTTAAATGCAGGACCTTAGGATTGCGTTTAATTTAATCCGAATGCTGCAATAAAAATAAATTGGTACACATTGAAAATAAATTTTCACCAAAGTCAGTTTTCTCGTATTCAATTGAAGTGTAGGTATTTTTCTGCTGAAACACCTCAACTTATTAGAGACAGCGATACCAACTATTGAAATATATTTATTATCTGATTTGAGTGATTTGGTTGTTTAGGACCTATATCATCATGTAATTTCGCTGTTAAAAAAAAAAAAAAACACAAAGGAATTGGAATTGGAATTTGTTTGCATCACTAATGCCAAATCGTAATTTCTGTAAATTTTAATTTACTTTTGACACTAAACTGCATTTTCCGGACCGCATCAAACACCGAATGTTCAAAATATCGAATATGCTGACTGGATTTTTTTTTCTTTTCAAACTACTAACTAAAGCCTTTAATTGCTGTTATAAGCACTATACGTAGTAAACGTGTGAGCGGTATACTTAAGATTGTTAAAAATATTTAATATGATAAACTTACATGTTTTTTAACAACCAAATTCTTGACACCTTCCATTACGAAAGATGATCCTTGGGAAACCAACTTTGAAAACATAGATACTGTTTTTGTACCTCCTCCTTCGTATTGACCAGACATTTTTGTGAAGCCCCTGTAATACAATAGTGATATTAGTCAGAACTAAACAATTTAAACAAATGAAATTAAATGCCAGTATTTTTATAACCTTTACATTAGTCGCTTTTCGATGAAGGAAAACATCGCGAGGTAATAGGACTAATCCCAATGAGGCCTAGTTTTGCTTTAGTATAAACTAGCGCCTACGTTAATTCCTGGAATTAATTGTCAAGCGGATCGCAGGCTTTCATTAACCGTGACAAAATGCAGGGAAAACGCGACGAAGAACAGGTCATATCTTGTTACCCAACAACTATTTTATATTTTCACGTTTTTTTACATATTATTACACTTACATCGACACTAAACATCGTGTCTATACATATAAACTTAAAAACGACTTTCCTACTGTGTAAAACGTTCAAGTTGATAAACAAAACCAAGCGGGCAGTTAGAAAATTTACGCAGCTATTGTTGATAGCCAGTCTTTTTCTAGATCTACCTTTTTTTTTTAATACTGTCTTGGACTTTAATTACTGAGCCATTTAGGTTTTACATTACATTGGGCATTCCATAGATAAAAAGTATTTAAACAAAATAAAATGTGCCTTCTTGTAGGATTTTTTTTAGATTCTGATAATTATGCTCATTTTTCTTCTGCACAATAAACATAAAATAAATAAACAATCACTTACTTCCATCGCCGCATATAAGAAATGGGATTAACGTCGCAGTTGGCAGCCACTAGCGCGGCCTCCAACTTCTTATACTCGTCGTCGGATATCTGCGAAGTGCACAGATAATATATAATGAAGAGCCGCATCTTGTCCTCCGGTGTCCCGGCACTGGGGTCTGCGATCAGGTCGACTACTGCCTTGCTTTCTACGCCGCTGCTTTTACTCATTATCTTCTCTTCCAGTTCAAAGAATGAATCTAATCGTCTTGACTTAATTGCGTTCAGAATAGCTGTAAAAAAAAGGCTTTATAAAAAAAAACAGTAAGTCTAACAGTATGTCGCTCATTAGCATTTCGTATTTCCGTCCTAAATCTATGAAGTTACCAACCAATTTGATTTCTTGATCACTTCGTACCTTATTCGTACCTTAATCTACATAAATCTGCTAGAGAACTCATAATAATATATCTGTGACAAATTATGAAGAGGGCTACATACATGTCTATAGCTTTATTTATTGGGGAAGTACGTGCATAAAAATTGGGTGAGTTTTAGAGAAAATTCTAAAAGGTTTCAAGTCTCATTTCAATAAATAGGTATATTTATATTTTTTGGAGCCAAGGTTCGAAATTTACTGGAAGACACATTTTTTTTTAATCGTTAAGTGATTCATTACGGGAAAGTATTGATTTATTAGTCTAAATTAGCTTGGTAACTATAAAATCCACTATTTATAAATAGCTATCTACGGACACTACCAATACCCTATACAATAGAGATGAATGATGATGTGATTAATGCACACCCACATGTAGTAATAACAAATTTTAACTGATAGTGATAATAAATGTGGATAGTCACAACTGTTAAACATGTATTATATTTATATATCTCTCTTATCGAATTGGCTCTAAGTAATTGTAATAAGTCTTTCAGTTTTATACCCGTGGCGATGGTGGTGTGCATGTCAATGAGCCTCTTCTTCTCCATGAGTTGCGGCAGCGAGTTCACGGCGCTGGTGAGCCGCTGGGTGTTGTCGCTCACCATGCTGAGCGCCAGATCGCTGTCCGCGTCCAGCCCCATTGAGCTTTTCAGCTTCTTCACTTCCGCTTCTGAATTTCTGTAATGCCACAAAACGTAATTTATTTTACACTTGCTTCTGCGCCCTTATTTAATGGACGCCCCCTTTAGCGACACTATTTTGTTTCTACCTATGATAAGTGAAGTAGTGTTTAGGTGCACTTTCAATAATCTTATAACCAGTGATCGGCATTAACGATGTTGACAAAACTTGTTGAACTGAGGTATAGTCATACTTACCATCAAGAAAAAAATACGAATAACTTTGGCAAATTAGTGTCCAGTTTAATTGTTTATGTAATTGGTGACCGAAGAGCTGGCGGTTTCTTCGCACAACGTATCAGCATTGCGATACAACGAGGAAATGCCGCCAGCATCCTTGGTACAATGCCTCAAGAGCCTTGTTTAGATTTTATATTGTAACTAGTTAAGTACTTGTAGTTATCATAATACGATTGTAATTTCTGTAAATGAATGTTTTTATTGTTTATCGGAATCTCAATATGTCAATATTTGGATGTAAGAATTTATTTTTATTGCTATATATGCTCTTTTATATCCGCTTAACGAGTTTTGTTGATGTTTTGCACCCATAGTGCCGATCACTGCTTATAACATTCAATGCGCATTCCTCAAAATGCACTGTGCATTTTGTTAACATTTGACTTACCTATACTTGTCTAAATCTTCTTGTATAGCTTCTGCTACTGTAGGAAAAGGACTGCCTTTATGCTCCGACCAAAGGGGGTCCCGGGAGTCCAAATCGCAAACGCGTATCTTTGTCTTTTGACCTGGTACAGCTGAACTTTCAGGTACAGCAGCTCTAAAACAATGAAAAAAAAAATGTAAAACATAACTATTAATATTTAAGAGTAACTTATGTATTGAAATATAGTGTGTTCACAGATAGGTATACATAACATTATATTAATATTTCATATCTATAAAGTGCTGGCAGCCTAGCGGTAAGAGCGTGCGACTTGCAATCCGGATGTCGCAAGTTCAAACCCCGGCTGGTACCAATGAGTTTTTCGAAACTTATGTACGAAATATCATTTGATATTTACCAGTTGCTATTCGGTGAAGGAAAACATCGTGAGGAAACCGGACTAATCCCAATAAGGTCTAGTTTGGCCTCTGGGTTGGATGGTCAGATGGCAGTCGCTTTCGTAAAACTAATGCCTACGCCAAATCCTGGGATTAGTTGCCAAGCAGACCCCAGGCTCCCTTGAGCTGTGGCAAATGCTGGGACAACGCGAGGAAGATGATGATCCATAAAACAAATAAACTATGTAGTATATTCCTACACTAAGGTCGATTCTAATAAATAGAACTAGATAATAATATGTATTACAAACAGCAAATACCTGTTCAAGGATAAGTCCAAGACATCATGAGCCAGAGCCTGGTAGGTCCAAGTGTGATGCAAAGGTGTTGCCATATCAATATTTCTATCCAACAAAATAAGCATTGGCCTTGTGAAACTGAATTGCCCTGTGTTCCCATGGAACAAGTTGTTTCTGGCGTCCCATAGATTTTCTCTCAACTTTTTATCTAGTTTTGTTGCTACCATTTCGGCTGCATTCCCTTTACTACTCCTTATTAAAGGTACATTACCTAAAATGAAAGTAAATTTTAATAATAAATTATAACTAAGACATAAAAGTAAATGCCACTGTCTTAAACTTAACAGTATTTTTTATTTGAATACAAGATTAGTAACAAAGAATGGCAAATATTTTCATACATACCTAAAGTAACAAATACAGAGAATAAACTTTCCACAATGTTGTCCATTATGGCTTCCATCTCAGTATCTTTAGTGTCACCTTTGTTAATGGCTGGAATTGAAAATTACACACATAGTTTTAATTGGAAAATAAATTTCCTGGGAGAAATAGAAATAATCAAATGATTTTTTTCTGGTAAATTATTTATGTTAATAGTTCAAATTTTTTGCAGTAGTTTTATAGGTGAGAAACTTTATTAAAGCATATTATGGGAAACGGTATGAATGGAAATGTGTTTTACTACTGTTTGACATTTTAAAAATCTAATATTTATTTTAACTATGAAACATTAAAAATGAAGCATTATCATATTTTGACAACCGGTCTGGCTTAGTGGATAGTGACCCCGCCTATAAAACCGATGGTCCTGGGTTTGAATCCCAGTCAGGGCATTTATTTATGTGTTGACCACAGATACTTGTTCCTGAGTCATGGGTGGATCATGGGTCTATGTATTTAAGTATTTATATGTATCTATCTATTATATATATCGCCTCTAGTACCTACAACACAAGCCTTACTGAGCTTACCATAGGACTAGGTCGATTTGTGTAAGATTGTCCCAAAATATTTATTTATATTTATTTAATATTTAAACATTTATTCATATACATTTTATCATAAAATAATATAGTTTAGAAGATCTTTGTTACATATTTACCATAGTAAGACAGTGCATCTGATTGCTGGTGTTTCATTATAAACAGATCCTCTTCAAGGCAAATAAAATTCAAATACTGATCATACACTTTGTGTATGTGCATGACAGAGTTGGACTGGATGGCCGATGCTGCAAGATCTTCAAGTTTCTGCCTAGTTATAGGTGATATAAAGTTCAAGTGGTACTGGTCATAGATCCCATTGTCTAGGTCTTGGCAAATACGGCCGAGGTTTTCTTCTGATGGAGCACAGAAATAGACAGCAGGCACTTCTGGAATGTTGTCTCGATCGGAATGCAGCTGACTGGAATTTTATAAATTGTTTTTTGTTAGTACTAATATAATATTGCCACCTATTAATCCTTTACTGCATGTGGTACATTGATGTATAATAAACATAGATTCACAAAAAATGGCTCTAAAAAACTTGGGCGGCACATTTAGTTAGTCTTCTTTGACCCGCTTTCAGTGTACGTGTCAACAATGAATGAAAAGTTATTACTTTATCAATAGTGAAGTTTGATACTTAAAAATTATATAAATTGTTCATGTGTAGGAGTCTATTTCTTAACCTTTTGAACGCTTTTCCTCTCGCGTCAAAATATGATATGTACGCCATGGTATAACTTTGTGAAGAACAAATATAAACCTTATCTGTCAGCAGGACTATTGATTTGACAGCGTCCGCCGTAACCACTTTAGTGGTCGGTGGCGTGGCAGGCACGACATCACGCGACCATTTTAGTGGTGCTTGGCGTTCAAAAGGTTAATGTCTGTGATGTGGTATCATAGACAGCAGTTATAACTTTTAAGTCTGTTGATAGTGTGTTAATGTTCAAGTATAATCAAACTATTTTTATAGCTCTGATTCATGAGCTAATTGGTTGCTTAAGGAAGTTTAAAGACTACTAGAGAGATACAATAATTTTACTTTGTATAAGCCTTTTTTTTATGCCTCTTTTAAATTTAAACTAAAGTAAAAGAAAAGGAACTTACACGTGTAGAGTAACACCTAATTCTCTTAACTCCTTGATAGATATTAGTGGAGAAATAATGTCTTGCCCAATTCTGTCATACACTAGCACTTTCCATGTCGGTTCATTCGCCACGCCTTTTGTTAGCGGCTGGTTTAGATTTAACATCTGTTTCAAGGCACCTGGAAAAGTATGCGCGAGTTAATTGCAACTGATTCTGTGTTAACATGAAATTACAGTCAATGAAGACTTACTGAGTTGGCGTTCTCTTAAGGTTGTCATTGTCTTGTATTAAATATCTTTCCATCAAATTAAAATAAAGAGTAGAAGAATTTTCACGTGTGAAAAATACAATGCACTTGTATATTGAATTATCTTGAAATTATAAATGAAAAAAATGTTTTAGTTTAGTATTTCACTCGAACTACTCGCAATCTTAATACGTCAAATTTAATGTCAAGTTGACGTTTTAACACGTATTCATCAGTTTCGTTTTGTTTCATTCAGTAATCGAAATCTACGAATTCTCATGTCGCGGAACTTACTATTAATAAATGGCTATAAGGAAAACAAAACTGGCCCAACATTTTCATACTTACGTGATACTTAATTTTTTTGTAAAAAAAAAAATTTTTTGTAACAAAAAAATTAAGTATCACAACACAGCGGCTTCCGTTGACAATCCAGGTTTGAAGCCAAACTGAGCATTGTGAAGACTAAGGTGTTTGATTAAAAGGCCATAAAAGCAGGCCGTCTAGCACTTTAGCATTAGCAACAATAGTTGCCAACGATATTGGTCTGTAGTTGCTTTTGTCAGACAAATCCCCCGTCTTGTTCTTCACAAGTGGGACAACTACAGTGCGCATGAGGGCTTCAGGTAGATATGCATGTCTGAAACAGATGTTGAACAGCAGTGCTAACACTCGCGGCAGGTGAGTCCCCGCGTGTTGAAGGTGCTCGATGCTCAAACCGTCATGACCCGGTGATTTACCTCTTTTCATGTTTCTAATAATCTTCTCGACATTATTGGCATAAAAAAGGTAAGGACTGACACACCTACTGCCAGGACTAGTTTGAGCACCACGCACCTCCCTCTCCGGCAGCACCGCAGGTTCGATCTTAAAGTATTCGGCGAACATTTCCGCAATTGCCTTCGAGTGACTCACGACATCGACGCTAACGTTTTTTTATTTTTAGATGCATGGTTTCTTTGACACCATTTGAGGCGAGCTTTAAACTCCTTACGCTTTTCGCACATCATGTTATAAATAGGACCCTCAGATGGTTTACCATGCATCACCCATGTCTGAAAATATAGCCTAGCCTCACCGTGAGCGTCCCTAACGTGCTTGTTCCACCCGATGACCCGGCGCCGCTGCTGCCTTCTGTTTGCCCTGGCACTCTTCTCGGCTGCCCCACACAAAACATCTATAATTTCGCAATACAACGAATCTATAACATGATCAGCCTCATAACATATACCGTGACTACATTGCAGAAGCGGCTCGGGAAAACCAACTGTTTTCAGACGCTCATTACATAAGACCGTGTATTCATTAATCTGCTGATCCTCTCTTACACCCCATATAACAGAACTCACGGCCCTGTCAATAAAGTGCCTCTTTGGTTTAAGAATGCTAAAGTTGCAAGTTATTTCAAGAGGAAAATGGTCGGACCAATATGTGTCATATCTAACTATTACCTTCTCCACTGATTGCCAGGCTCCCTCTGTAACAACCCAGTGGTCCAACCATCTCACACATGGTTGACAAAGTATAGGTCCTCGAAGATAATTTTAATTTGTCTATATCTGCACACCGCCAACTCTGGTAATGACAAAAATCGTTTAACTCGTTCCAAAACAATTCATTAGGATGTGCATTAAAATCACCTAACATATAAACACATTCAATGCCAGTGCTATCAATTATCGCACTATAATGCATATGACTTGGATATTATGCCCTTAACCTTAACCCGATACCTGTATTTTTTGTTGCTATAATTTTTTTACAGGCGCTGATAGTTCCCAGAAACCATAATTCTTCCAAATAGTCCAGTAGCACTATTTGCATTCCATAATCAATAATTCTTTGCTTAATGAAAGTGATGGACCTGTATAGCGATATGACGCAAACACAAAATATAAAATGCTTGAGAAAATCGTTTTGTATTAGTACACAGTTTAGAATTAGTACACAAATTGAAGTCTAGATGGTGTTGCTCTGGGTAGTAAAATCTAAAATAGAGCTATAAATATTATTTTCTACGACATGACATGTAAATGTTTTAATGAAATACCATGATTTGTAGACCGCCTACTGATCGCACACATTGTTTTAAAACTATAAAAACTATTCCCTACCCGTCAGATACCTTATACGTAGTTACAGTCAGCAGCAGAAGTTGCTAAGCGGGTGAGGTATTCAAAATGACCTTGATACGCTCTTATTCTCTTAACAATCAAAGTCGTGTCCAGCTCATTTTGAACATAATATGGCCATGGGTGTGGCCTATAATAGAAGCAATAATTTTAGGGATCGCTTCTACACCAGTTGTTTGAAAACTTTAAAAAATGATGTAATTTATTACTTGTTTTTTTTTTGAACAATCTAAATAGTAGGTACAATTCAATGAACAGCATCCAATAGTCTCGTTGACATTTACTGTCAGCCTACAAACTTCATAGTTTTTACTGTACATTGCTTGCTCAGAAAATCATGTTTTATTAATATTTAGTAAGCTATAAGTTATTTTCAAAAGTTGTAGAACAAATGTTGCTACGTTTATGGTGTAGAAACGATGCCTAAAGTTATTGCTCTTATTACAGGCCACACCCGATATAGACAATACTTTAAGGTTGAAGTCCACCATTTTTACACATGATTTCAAGTGCAATAAAGTTTAAAAATATAAAAATATAGTTAATAACATAAAAAAGAATACTTAACTACAACAGTTCCGAAAATATTCCAACAAACTTTTAAGTGCGAAGCGATGTCTTGGCGATATAAGTATTGAAAGTTTTTATTCTCTTCTTTGTCATTCTAGGGTTCCGTATTAAAAGAGTGACACTGTAAATAAACTTGTGTAATCCGATTCATTTATTTTAATCTTAGTTTGCCTACCTACCTGTCAGCTATGCTTATAACGTACTTCCTTTACGGCAGAATATCTTAATGTGATTGTCTACATATTTGTAGAAACAGGCCTAGAGTCAAAAGCCATTTCAGCCGATAGACGTCCACTGCTCGGATACGACACCCTCAAACGTGACTTCCATCAGCATGGGGAGTTGGCATATTCCCCACGCTTAGCAGGCGGGTTGGCGACCGTAGTAGTTGTTGATTCTGTTTCGACGGACGCTGCTGCCCATCCATTGGCTTTTGCCTTTTGTCGCCTCTTACGATACCCGTGAGAGGAGATGGAGGAGATTCAAAATATATAGGTTAGTACGTTTAGATCGGCCAGTACTTGTGGGTAAGTCTGTGACTATAAGACATTATATACATTTAAGAACCAGAGGTCATCGATTTGAGGGACAAGAATATATACAGTACATCTAAATAGAAACAATGGAAAATTTATTCATCAATTCCGGAACGAAAGTACAATATTTTTTAAATGTATGTACTATGCAGTTTTTGTTGTCCTAAAATTGATGACCGCCTTACACTACGAACTATTCAGGCGAATTTAGGATGTGGCGACGGCATGGGAAAGAGGTAGCGCTATGCGTTTCCATAGCGCTGTTTGGATTTCGCTCCGTCTTCGCACCAATGTGACAAATGCCTAAGAATAGATCTCAGTATGTCTCATAGTTACAAACTTGCCTATACTGACCCCATACCGACCAACCTATCTAGATGTAACAACCTATACATATCATATACACCTACCTCAAAATTACTAGCAAAAGTGGCAAATAATATTTTCCCCACACTAGCTCGTAAACCGCTTGTTTATACAAGCGGGTAAAAACGCATTTTATCCGCTAGTGATTAAAGTAAGTTGACCTTGAATTATACTTACAATTCACTTCCCATAGCTCTTATTGCTGTGGTTATAAAGTCTAAATTCGCGAGGTACAGCTCACCCGCCCCCGCGGCGGCAGCGGCGGGCGCGGGCGACGGACACGCACCGATTTAAAAATCGAATTAGAACATTCGAAAATCGTACTGGCCACCACAAGCTGAATATTGTTTAAGAATATTGTGTCAAGTATCCATTTCCATTTTTAGGGTTCCGTCGTTAACTAGGAACACCCTAGAAAGCTGTTAACAATTATAATTTTTTACTGTATTTTATTATTTTAATGGTTAAACACTGTAAATTATATACGGCACTTTTGTTTTTCGTAAAAATGTTAAATGCATTCTAAACGCAAAGAAAAAGTCAATGCGATATCAAAACGTTTTTTTGCATGTTTCACTTTCCTCGCTATAGTGAGGGGAAAAGTTTTGTGTTACACACGGGTGTAATTGTATTTTACTTCTCGTGTATTGAAACACTCGCTACGCTCAGGATTCTATTTTAGAACCACTCGCTTCGCTCGTGGTTCAACTATAGGACCCATTCGCTTGCTCGTGGTCCAATCCCACACTCGCAGTTAAAATACAACTTTGCACCCTTGTATAACAAATAACTATTGTAGATTACATAGTACATAATTATATGATAGGTACGAATGCAACCGACTCGCCCTTGATATGTCGTTATCTATACATAAGTACAGCGAAAAATATATAAGTATTTTCTTATTTTTCGCATGCATCCCAGATATTTAGAATTCATCCAAAGACGTCTGCGATATTGGTTGGCGGAGGTTGGTCGATTAGGTATACATGGTATGGTTAGGGAATGGCATGCATGGTGAGATTCAATAGAAATTCCTCTTACGTTGCTTGTCGATGTTGCGATGTATGTACATAGATGCTTGGCTCGCAAAATGCTGTCTGTGCATATTTGGCTTGTGCCGGTTTATAGTATTGAAATGCTTTGAGATCCAGCAATATTTTATTAATATTATTAATCCGAAAGTGGATGTTTATGTCTAAGTAAAAGCCTAAGCCCCGCTAAATAAGTTTTATATATCGGGTTTACGTGCTGTTGGCGACTCGTAAACATCAGCCATATTAAGAAAACCGGCCAAGAGCATGTCGGGCCATGGTCAAAAATGGTTCAACAGATGAAGTTCAAAACAATGAAAGTTTTTATTAAGATATACTTTCATATTTTTTGGATTTCAAGTTGAAATTTTAGAGTGGGAGAATATTTAAATATAACTCCAATTTATTTTGAAATACCTAAAGACTGTGCACGATAAAAACTGGCCATTTATTTATATCCCAAACTTTTTGTTTTTGCTTTAATACTATGACTGTTTGTTTGTTTTTGGTTGCTATAGTAACCGTTGCAATATTTTCTATTAGCATTGTTGATAATTGTTTCATAATTATCACGATGTCCTCAAAAGAAGAAGCTTTCCGGAATCAAATCGTTTCCGAACACTTACTGAATCCGCATTTGTCGTGTCGCAAGCTCGCAAAAAAGTTAAACGCGGCCAAATCAACAGTCTCTGTGGTATTAAAACGATTTGAAGAACGTTTGACGACTGCACGGAAACCAGGCAGCGGGAAAAATAGGGGTCCTGTTAGTACAAGTAAGGATAAGAAGGTCATAGATGCATTTAAGAAAAATCCGAACATGTCGGTTCGTGGGGTCGCAAAAAAAGTAAAGATGTCCGCATCCTACGTCCAAAAAGTAAAAGCTAGAGCTGATTTAAAGGTTTTTAAAGTACAAACAGCACCAAATCGTCGCGAAAAACAAAATAAATCTGCTAAAACTAGAGCTCGCAAACTGTATGAACAAATTTTGACAAAACACAGTTGCATAGTAATGGACGATGAAACATACGTCGTAGCTGATTACAAACAGTTGCCTGGCCAGGAGTTTTATACAACATCGGATAAAACAAGTGTTTCGGACCAATTCAAGAAAAAAAAGAAGTGTAAATTCCCGAAAAAATTCTTAGTTTGGCAAGCGTTATGTACATGTGGCCGTAAAAGTCAAAGTTTCATCACAACCGGAACTGTGAACCAAAATATATATGTAAAAGAGTGCCTTCAAAAACGACTCTTGGCTTTTATACGGAGTCACACAGAGCCTGTCGCATTTTGGCCAGACCTTGCCTCTTGTCATTATGCTAAATCAGCAACAGAATGGTATAAACGCAATGATGTCATGATAGTGCCAAAATTGATGAACCCACCAAACTGCCCCGAACTCCGGCCAATTGAGACGTATTGGGCTCTCGTGAAGCGTCAGCTAAAAAAGACTGGCAAAGAAGCGAAAGACATCGATGACTTCAAAAAACAGTGGCGTTCAGCAGCAAAATCGATATCTCAGACTACTGTGCAAAACCTGATGATGAAGGTGAAGAGAAAGGTTCGAAAATTCAGCCGAAGCCCGTTGGAAACGTAAAATATCCAATGTAAATAGTTAGGTCACATGTCAAATATTATTATTAAAGTGTAAAATAGAATTTAGCGTACTTTTATTATAGATTTATTAACATGAGAATGTGGCCAGATTTTATCGTGCACAGTCTTTATAACGAAAACTCACGCTTTAAGGTTGAACCGAGATAACATATTGCCCCCCAATTTACATGTAAAAGTAGTTACCCTATTTATTTTTCCATTTTTTATTTGACCACTTCGTCCGTGTGATTGTCATTTTCATATTTAATTACAATTCTCTACGCCTGACGGTCACTGAGCAAAGCAGGGGAAAGACAGCCAGACAGATATGGTGAAGCTACAAGGGCTCCTGGTTGACTACGGAACCCTAAAATGAAGTTAAGAAAAACTACGGGATACTTCGTTCAGGCACTGGTCCCATCGCGAGCTAGTAAGCTAGTAAGGTCATAGTCGGGCGATTGTAGTTCATCGCCAGGCGATAAGCTATAAATATATATCTCTCTCTTTTATTTACACGGGAGCGATTATCTTTTGACCTTTGAAATAGCTGATAGCTCATAGCTTACTAGCTTGCGGTGGGACTAGTGCCTATATGATGTTTTTTTTTCTAGTTAAAATTTGATACCAATTACCACCCGTAAACGGATTACTAGATAGTATCTATTTTAGTTATACCTTGGCATAGTGTATAAGCATACACCGTGTTTTTTTTGGTAAAGCCAACCTGTTGTTTACTACTAGAGGAACAAAGAAGTTATATATTATAATAAAATATAAAAATCATTTATTGACAAAGAACGGTTACAAAAGTATATGCTGACTTCTGTGCTAAGTAGAACCTGTGTTATAGAATAGTTTGTGTCCGCTCCCAGACTACAGTACCTACTACTATAATATAATAATTTAACTTAATTAAATTCTCAACGGTCATCACGCGTTGAGTTGTTACCGGTGTGCTGGAAGATTCCCTCGCCATCATGCTCTAAACGACATCATCCACAGGACGCTTATTTCGGCGAATGTGCCATGTTTGCTGGAGCCTCCAAGCCTTAGCCGGTCAGATGGCAGGAGACCGATGGTATGACACTGGTGCCTAGGCACAAAGGATAGTGCCTGCTTCGGGATGCTACTTGCGTCACCACTTTTGCGGACATTGGTCGTGCCTCTAGTCTCGTGTAGCAGGAGCAGGGGCGGAGGTGGCCACTTTCGGGACTTTTCGGGAGAGTTATGCGCGCTTAGATGGCTTTTTGTTTCTTCCTCTGGCGGTGGAGACGAGTGGTTGTTGGTGCTCAGAGACAAGGTCTTAAGCAAATAGGTAGTAGGTTGCGAAACAGAGGGCTTGATGCCCGCTCCGGGTCATTCCAAGTGCAAAGGTCAATCGCGGTTTAAGTAGCTTGGAAACGCGGCGAGTGTCATGGGCACTTTTGCGCCTGAAGCGTTATTTGAAGTGTTATTAAGCGGGGCGGGTTATTTGACTAAATGTGATTGTTTTAGTTTTTGTGTATTATTGTGTTTTAAATTAATTCCTTAGTTGATTGCGTCTCCCGACATCATTTGAAGGAATAGCGTTGGCTGTAACGGTTTCCATGAGGATATAATTTCATAAAGTTTCTGCCGTTTCTGTAGTAAGCAGGGTTCCAAATTTTTGGATCCGTGACTCAAAAAGGGTTCAACCGATAAAGTTCAAAAATGTTTTTCTTGAAAGTCTTTATTAAAGGGTCTTATATTGTATTTCATATTTTTTGGGTTTTTTTATAACTTCCGGAGTAATCATTTTTGTCATAAAATGTTATAGCAAACCCCAATTCTTTTTCAAATACCTATGTACAGTCAGCGTCATATAGTTGGTAGCATCCAAAGCACTCAAAAAGTTCGGTACACCATAGAATTTGTATGGTGTACCGAAATATTTGACTACTTTGAATGCTACAAACTATATGACGCTGACTGTACATTAAATAACCTCACACTTTGGCGGTAAAACGAAAACAAAACTTCTAATATACCTACTCGAATGGGATGATACCATAAAAAATCATTTTTTTATTTTACCATTTAATTTGTTCCCGTGTTTAATTTAAATATTCATACCAAATTACAGCTTTCTAGGAATAACGCTCACTGAGCATCGTCGGGGACAGACAGGTTTTTAGTTGACTCATCATCATCATCATCATCTCAGCCATAAGACGTCTACTGCTGAACATAGGCCTCCCCCTTGGCCTTTTTTTGACTATGGAACCTTAAAAATCTGATGTCAATTATGTAGTTATTCAAAAAATACTGATTCATATTAAATAATCCATTCTTATACAGTCTTGATAATAGAAGGTGCTTGCAATTATGACGACAAAAATGATTGACTGTTTTTTTCCGTATTGACAAGTCGAGAGGCCATAGAGAAAGCCGTCTGCGGAGGTCGGCGGGCGATGGTCAGGGCCTGCTCTTTAACAGGCTTGAAGCGACATGCTGTTTCGATCGCACGGCTGTGTCGATACAGAAGAGTGAAAAGGAAATAATGAGAATACATTCCGTTTTCAAGCAAGACCAGACCCCCAGACCGGTGCTAGGACGGGTGATGGGCCCGGGCGCAGCGGTTAGCGCCGCAGTGCGCCCGCGACGGTGAAAGGTGCTATGTCGCGACAACACGGAGGGAACGCTCTGCGGATCGCCATGGCCGGCGTGCCGATCATGCGAATATTAGTGGTACTCACTATTTTCGTGGACGGTTAGTGAAATATTTCCTTAATTAATTATCTTATTACTACTACTTCTAAATACTGTTAGTTTCATGTCAATTGGCAATATACGTGGTATTCGTGATGCGTAATCTTATGCAAGCCATTTAACGTAACATTAACGTGTGATCAAATCGTTAACGTAACTATGATGCCGGAATATAGTGAAAGCTATTTACGTATAATTCCGCAAATTTGTAAAGTGAGGAGTGTAAAAATTACATAAAATTTGATCTTAACACATACACAATGGAATTATTATATGACTGCTGGTTTATATAAATATTTGTTTTAGAAAGTGGACAAATAGTACCTATATGATGACATAGATAAATTGTGAATCGACTGGCCTCTCGTAGTATGTTGTACACGTCCTATCTTTCACTTGACATTGACGCTCCTGGTCGCTTGTCATCGAGGATATTGACACTGTCAAGCGTAATTTCACGTACATTCAAATTAGGTACCTCAGGATTTACCTCGAATAATTTGTAATTTCAACTTCGTCCAAAATTTGTCAATAATAAATAGTACATACGTAGGCCCGTCTGTTCTGGTGTTACATTTAAAATGGTTATAGTTTTGTATTTTATTTATATTTATTTAATAAATATATATCACAAAAAAACTTAAAGTCTAAATGTTTAAATAATTTATCTGCAGGAAGACTTATGTATGCTGTACGAATACTTTACTTTTTTATTTTATTTATAGACATTGTCTCAGTTTACTAGTTACCTATTTATGTAGGAACTTACTTAAAAATATTATCTATTTTAAATAGCTACAAATAAACAATCATTTACAGAAAACATATAACTATATGAAATGAATAGTTGTATTGTCACAGAAAGCAACATATATATGCACAGCTACAAAAGAACAGTTATATTTTTTTTGTAGGGTAGTTGGTTTCATGAAAACGGTACCGATGGTTTTGACATATGATAGATTGCTCTGGCTTCTATAAGGAATTAAAAGAAAAAACAAATAGTTGCAATAAACATTTTATTTTATAGAAAGCTAAACTTCTGCTTAAGGAAAGCTCAATGCTCATTTTAACTAATATTGCTGTGTACGTATAACTGTAAAATTGAGATGCTAACAACGTGGACTAAAATACCTACGTCTCGATGCTTTAATGTCAGCAATATATCGATGACCGAATTAATTCCATAAATATATTTTTGCCCTCGTCTGTACCTAAGTAAAGTCGACATTTAAAATATGGGAATATTGATTACTTTATAATAACCGGTTCTAAAGTTGTTCCAAATTTATAAAAATAATATAACTGGATTTATAACATGGTTGATTTGATATGACGTAACATTGACTTATATTTAGTTACATACTTAATCATTTATACTATGGACGCACTGACTAGGTACATGATTATGGTATTAATTATAAATTGATTTCGAATGTATAAAATGATTTCGTAGCATTTATGAAATCTAGTTTAGCGATATTACGCGGAAAACATAATAATGTGCTTTAAATGATTAAAAACTGGTAATAAAATAATATATAAATAGGTGTATTAGTGATAACATGACGACAAAAACAACCTTTTTCGTTTGTTAACAATCTGATTTGACTGTTAGAAACTAGCCATTTTTGACTTCGACGCCTTTTAATGAGTGGGGGGACATTTAGATATTTCTTCACGTTCTTCAAGTTTTTCTCTACATTCTGTAACATATAACAAATTTACATTTATGATACATACATGTATTATAAACCGACAGATACGTGATTTTTTTCAGTGCGTTTGATTTGATCCTAATACCTAACTTATAGTAGATATGTTAGTATTATTGTAGTATGCTAACTCTGTTCCGTGTTCACTAAGTACCTAGCATAAATTCTTGTATTTAAAGGTGATCTTAGTGATTGGATTATTCTAAAAATAATTTGGTTAATATCTTGTACTTAGAGGGTTTTCTTTGGAGGCGGTTGTACCTACAATAAACTATGAAGACTAATTACTACCTTTAATTGCTAAAGTCCTAAAATCCATTTGCGTAATTTAACTTTCACTTTTAATTGTCTCTGTCGAAAGTTTATTGTTAAGAAAGAATGCAATTAGTGTTACGCATTAGGTCGTTAAATATATTTTATTTTAATGTTTATTAATAATTATTCGTTGGCTAATTGATATTCAGTAGGCGAATACTTACGACTAAATAAAATAAATCTAAGTGGATAAAAGTTTAATTTCATCACTTAAGGTCAATGTGTAAATAGGTATACGAGTAAACTTTTTTATTTAATAATTTATACGCTTTCACAATGAGAAAAACTAAAAAGGAATTTCTCCAAAAATATTGTCATTGACATATATTGAGACAAGTTTACTTAATATCTCTTATATAGGTAAATTGAGGTTGGATATTCGCAAAAGGGTAAATATAAGTCCATACAAAGGAAAACTTGACGATTTCAGAACACCTATCGATATTCTAATCAGGAAAAAACATTTTTGACAATGAATAAGACCATAGTATCTTTGTCTTCCTACATTTAGATATGATTATACTGTAAAGAATTAATCTAATATTTGACCAATCCGAATATACCTATGCATTCACATCATAAAACAATATATATTGGTACATTGCAGTGGAACGTTAATAATGCTACGCCAGATATGGTTTGAATATCAATGACCCTCCTGCGGGATATATATTAGATCATCAATGCATTCTCAATTAAGAAGTTAATTGCTAACGAAGCTTGATCTACTTACTTGAAATTTAATTAAAAACTTAATTGGAAATTTTTAGTTTTAACAGAGCTATAATACGAAATAAAAATAGCAGATACCTTGACTACGTGTATCTTTGCGATGCGAAAAGATATACGAACAACCGCTATATGTACGGTAGCCTAACATAGGCTCGTACCTAGTCTGGTTATATGATTATATGAAATGTCAAATAACATCCACTAAAGATATCTATTTTCATTTTAACATCTTATGAAGAAAAATATTAAAGGTAAAAATAATAGCAAATCCGACCATACACTAAAGGCACAATCAAGTGAGTCAAAAACTGTTGTGGATTCTAATTACAGAGGCATTATGTGTTTTATCTTACCCGTAACTGTTTCGGTTTCGTGAAATCGAGTGAACGGAAAAAAATCGCAAACATTTGACTACTGCACCAGCATTAAAAATAGCCCATATAATATTTAACAGTGCTGGCTTCACTGGGTATGAAAACGCGACAAAGTTAACCGATTCCCCTGGGCGGGTGGTACAAGGATGAAATGAGACGGCCTGCGTTCGCTACAAATTATCTAAATAGTTGGTCTAACAACATCTTGGTTACGTCCAACTTTTAGAACGCATATTTCAATCAAAACTCTAAATATTCAATACTAAACTGAAATCTTGTCTGGATTTTAATTAGTTGTAATCAAATTAGGTACTACAAGTAAACATATTATGATGTTTCTCCACAAATGTCAGAATATGCATCTCAATAATTACATGTTTTATTTTTGTAATCCTCATGAAGAAGTGAGCGCGAATATTGATTTGTCCCAAATCTTTTATCGGTTCATTTTACGATAGTTCTTTTCATTCAGCTGACATTTTATCTGTTATTTTGTATCCTAGTTCGCATATTTACTTTAACTATGTGTAATATTTTCTTATCTATTTCGATCAGGGTAATGAAGTGCTGGAAGAATGGACGTATTTATTATAAATTGTCAGTCTGCTAATTACATATAAAGTCAATAATTTGTATAATCAATTTAACACACTGTTAATGTGTTGAAATAATAGTCTTTAAAATAAAAAATGAATCTAAAAATTTATATTACATGTCTATGTTTTTTTTTTCAGTAAATTGTCAACAAAAAGAAAAGGAGGAATTTATATGCCCTGAAGGCACAACAGGCAACGGTAACTTCGCTGATCCAGCTACCTGCAGACGTTTTTATCAAGTAAGATACGTGGAGTCAGTTTAAATCAGACTTTTCTTACACTGTTCATAAATTGATAGTCCTCGGAGATCGGAACGGTAATCCGTGAAAAATCGCCTTGCGTAAAGCCGCTCTAGATGTGCGGTCGAGTAATCTGACGCATCGTAGTTTCCTGTGAATCAAAGACAACGTATTATCAGAAGTAGTATTTACTGGTACTTTATTCACAATATATGGGAAAAAGCTTACCTTATTCTTGTCAAGGATCATCATAAAATAATCGTGATTTTATAAACTGCGAGCTTAAGTGAGAGAAAGAGAACAATAGCTAATGAATTTTTGTCGGTCAACCAACTCGCACGCCCCATGATTATGTTTCACTTCGTAACAGCAAACAGCAATTTTATAAGTCGAGCAATATTCGACCTATAAAAGTAAATTACCCGCTTCTAGATACAATTGATACCTATGTTGTTTAGCCGAACAATATTTATATCGAAAATAACAATTTTATACCCGCTAATCAACAATTTATGTTTTACCGCTTTTGTGTAATAAACCACAACGTTCTATATATTCATAAAATACCAAATAAAAACACGAAATGTGTGAAACAAAAACCAAAATTAAATTATGCAAACTTCTTTATTTGCCTAAAACTCGTTTATTTCAATGGACTTGCGCTGTGGTTAGTCATAACAACGTGAGGCGACTTTTAAACCAGAATTTCGAATGAATCCTTTTTTTAAATAACTCAAAGCTGCGTTGTTGATTTTTTTATTACGAGTATTGCTGTATAGAATCATCTAAGCAAGTATAAATCAAAAAGATTTACGGTAATACTACGTACATATTGTATCACTTAAGCATGTCATGTATTTGGTTAAGCATTATGATTTAGAATTTTATATCCCTTCACTCCATTTTTAGTAGCACAGTACATAGCACATAAAAACAACAACCGACATGTGTAGCTTTGTCAGGTTCGTTCGTACCGCCGTTTATTTATATCAAAAACATTTTATTCAGTGACTATATAAGAGGTATACGAGTATCCGTGAAGTTTCAACTGCAGGTGTACTTTGTGTACAGAAACTACATTCTGTAATTAAATTGCAAAAGTAAATATAGAAGCAGCGCTCTATGAACTTTTTCACTTTTTGTTATAAATTAAAGTTTTGCTAATATTCTTGATTATTCCTACTCGGAACCTACTTTGAATGAATGCTGCGCACGATTTTAAGTGGGAGTAAGGTAATGGCACCAATGTTGGACACTTTTAGCTGATAGGCTTCAATGATGGACACTTAGTTCTTATTTCAAAAATCATAAAGTTATAAATTGAATATGTCCCAACAAATGCACAACACTTAACTCCTTTGAAATAAGCACTAATGTTCATGATTAGTTCCGTGTCCAATGTCAATTACTGGTGCCGTCACCTTAGTAATTCACTTCAATTTTGAACGAAAAGTGTAAACGCTTGTAAAAAGTAATTAAATATCCCATCAAAATAAGAATAATACCTACATATAACAGAAATGAGAATATATAAAAACCGAATTCTATTTCAAGTAAATACCGGAGGGTGATGCATATATAACGTTCTTCAATGATTGACAACATTTTATTCGCTACTCAAATAATAGTGCCACTAGCATAATATACTACAGCTATAAGTTAACTAGGTAGATTCTTAATGGAACAACTGTATCACCTAATAAATACCAAAATTACTTAATAAATATACCTAAAGTAAATAAAAGCTAAGAGGCCGGTGTAGTTTTTTTTAATGGTAGTTTGGTGTACCTCTATTTTTGATGTAGCTCTAGCTAACAAGATTTCTATTAATCTAATTGCTTTTATTATTGTGGAAGAATGGTTCCATTTGGAGTGAGTGTATCTTGGAATTAAAGTTTTTCCAGTATTTAATAAATCGATTCACCATAGAGCAATTAACGGACTTTGTAATACCAATAATATTAAGATTGTGTATGTATGTACAATTTCGGGGTCGTGGGGCAAGAAAGTAAGTTATGTATCATTAACTCATAGGTAAAGCTTAGAGCCTAGCTGCTTACAATTTGGTCAATCTTCTCAATGCGACGTCTTATTGCTTCGCATACTGCGTACGTCAAAAGGCATAGATAGAGTGTCTATTATTTGATAAGCGAATATTTTAATTGCAAACAAGAAAAGGTGATTTATGTTGTTTTGATCAAATACTACCATAGCATAATATTGATCATAGTCACTGAGAAAAAATGGTCCTAAGTCACGACCCAGAAATCATCCTGTAGGTACATATATAAAATGGTTTGAAATGTTATAATCACTATCTTCCTCGCCTTGTCCGAGCATTTTGCCACAGCTCATGGGAGCTGGGGTCAACTAATACTAGGATATGGAGTAGACACTAGTTTTTAAGAAAACGACTGCCATCTGACCTTCCAACCCCGAGGGTATTAGGTATTACCATGTTCAGCACTTGATACGAATATCATGGTGAACTATGAATTTAGCGGATTATGTTAACGATTGATTAATTTTAATGATATCAAAAACTGTCCAATAGGGCATTAGATTGGATTGTTGGTGTTGATACCGAGGCAAAGCTATTGCATTTCGGCTTCTGTGTATTGCAGGAAGCGTGAAAGCTTTCGCTTACAGGTTCTAATCAATGACATAATAATATGAAATTGCAATGCTACATAGGCGCAGAATGTATACATATATAGATTCAGTAAACTAGCCCCTCATTGCTTGTCATACTGAAAATTGCCAGACAAGAAAATAGTAAGGTAAACGTCCGGGTGCTCGACATTGTTCTGTATATGTCACCTTCAAACTTATGTCATTAGCAATAAAGGTGACAGCTGGGTGTCTATTATTAGGCATCACCATGTTGAGCACTAGGGCACTAGGAATAGGGAAGGGAACTAGTTTTTACGAAACCGACTGCCATCTGACCTTCGAACCCAGAGCGTAAACTAGGCTTTATTGGGATTATTCCGGTTGGAAAAGTCGCAATGATCGACTACTTTGATCTATAAATAATTTACTAATTCACCACTTTTATTTCAGTGCGTGGACGGATATCCTTACTTGAATAGATGTCCTTCCGGATTGTATTTCGATGACATTAGCAAGTTCTGCACATTCAAGGTGGAAGCGAGGTGCGGCCCAATTGCTACGAGTGAGTTACTAATTTCTACTTCTATTAGTATAGTACATTGTGCAACGAGGATGGTAAGAAAGGTATAGTAAACGCGAGTCTATTAGAAGCCCGACGACGAAGTCGGAGGGCTTAATGACTCAAGTTTGTTATACACTTACCACCCGTGGTACACACAATGTTTTTCATCACATTTGCGAGGAAATAAAATAAATTCGTTGGTAAAATATTAGTTAGTACTTATGTAGGCTTAAAATCAAAATACACTTTGAAAACTACAATCAGACCTCATCCACTAAAAAGATTGACAAAAATGTTTTCAATGTCTTCCGCAGATAATGTTAACAACTGCGTTTTGTTTTCGAACTTGACAGATCATCCTGCCAAATAGTATCAATTATCAAAATCAAATATAAAAAATATTTTTATAAATACTAAACATTAAATTGCAGTCAAATTGAATATAAAGATATGTTTTATACATATTAAAAGTTGGTTGTAGCAAACTTTTGAAGATATGAAATACACCTTGGCTGTTTGGAAACATCCTCAGTTCGAAGTGAAGTATGAGTTCTATATATTTTTAAAACTAAACTTAACAGCCCGTGTGAGCTAAATCGGCTATAACTGCTCTGTACTCTCGCAAGTAACAACGCCATTGACGAGCAAGTGTGATGAAAAATAATTTATACATGCGGTGATAGGAATTGACAAAACAACTCTATGTCAACAGATTATGAGACGAAGTCGAATATAGAGTTGTCATGTTACCGTGTTCGAATAGTAATTGTTTTAAGCCCTACGGTTTGCAGCTCTTAGTCACATACATACATGCAAATGGTTTTAATGGGGGCAAACAGTTTGCCTTCATTTCAGTCCAGTGCCACTAAGTGAATGGTCTGTATACTATTAGAGGTTTAGATGACTCATTGATAACAATTTCAGTAATGGCTTTGATGGAAGTATAATTTCACAACTTAACTAATTGTATTAGTGATGTGCAATTATTCGCTAAATTATTATGACATTATTTTTATTCAGAATTTTTAGTAATGTAATAAGGAAAGTTGAAATAGATAACATATACTTAAGAAAAACGACGAGGACCTCCGGTGTTCCCGTCTCGAACACCGGAGGTCCTCGTCGTTTTTCTTAAGTATATGTTATCTATTTCAACTTTTAATTTATATAGTAGTATTACTACTTAAAAATCAAAAGCAAATCAAAAATATTTCATAAAAATAATTTGATTTGTTCTTATTTTAATAAGGAAAACTTAAGAATTTTACGAATTATTGAACCATAATGCCATACAAATAGGTAACAAAAGGGAATCACTTTTTTGTAGGGTGAAATTACATACACTTCTTTGAATAAACATCCTGCCTCGGACGTCTGCTCGGCTTTTGAAAATACAGCCTTGCCATAGTATTTCATTTTGTCCTTATATATAGGACTTAGACCTGTATAGATACGATAATACATTAGTTTTATATCATTTCACAGAAATCTAAAGAATAAAATATTCCACATCTAATATAGGACTAAGTATATACACAATACAGTTGATATTAAACCGCCATATAAGAATACTGCATTGTAAGATTAGTGAAATCACTAGTTATTTAGGTTTCCTACTGAAATAGCTAGTTCACAGACAAATACTCCTATCGTAACCATCTCACACGATTCAGAAATCGATTTTGC
Organism: Grapholita molesta; assembly: GCA_022674325.2. NCBI lineage: Eukaryota > Metazoa > Arthropoda > Insecta > Lepidoptera > Tortricidae > Grapholita > Grapholita molesta. Next base: position 18,212,428 of record CP053121.2, on the reverse strand, counting down.
ATTTGGTTCTTGTTTACTTTTCACGGAATTGCCGGTTATTCACGTTACGTCCTACATATGAAACCCATGCCGGCTTGCATTGGATACGACTGTAGTTTCCTAGTACAAGTTTTGTTTGTGCGTGTTCCGTTTGTCGAAGCGTTTTCCCAGAGAGTGCAAACAGGGACACATCACCTCCGCCTCAAATGAACACAAGGTGCTCTAACTGATGTTCATAAACTGAGACTAGGAGAACGTTTACGAACGTTGAAATGGACCAATTTCAGAATATACATTATACCTACATAAACGAATGCCATTAACAACTTGGTAGTGTGTGTTATTCTGCCAAGGAGAAGTAGTGGTGCAGATAAAGTCTCTTTCTTATTAATACTTGCTTTTAAGTTATGGAAGTTTTGTAATGTCATCAAATGTACAAGTGTACTTCGTTTGGAGCCAGGTTGGTAGGATTGGGGACAAATATTTGGGGGAAAAATTATGTTTGTCATATGGTCATAGGACACAGGAATTGATAATGTCTAAATATATAAAGTCCGTTCTTTCAAAATTCAGTTTATTCCTCTGGTTTAGATTCTATGTGACGCAGTGCCATTTAATGAGAATAATGAGTTTATTGACAGCGAGACATCTCCTTACAAGCTTAGAAGTAGTATTGAGCTAAGACTTAGGTACTGTGGTAAAAAGCGATTTATGGCGTTGTTGGTACGTTTGATAACGCGATCCTTAATACTTATGTGTTTATAATGCTGCCATGACAATATTAGTTTAGATAGTCTATTGACAATTTTATTTATATATCTAGAAAAGAAAATAACGCTTTCTATTTTCAGCTCCAGCCCCCATAACGGAGGCTCCGCTGGACTTGGCCACTAAGTGTGAGCCGTCCGAGTGCGAGTTGCCTCAGTGCTTCTGCTCTAAGGATGGCACTGTCATCCCCGGAGGATTAGACCCGGAGGACGTGAGTAATATTATTTTATACCACAACAGTGGCATATATGTATTTCTTGTTAGGTGGACACCATATCGGTACATTTGGAAAATTTAGCTTTACTTATCCAACTTCTACTGAGCCTCGCAAGCTAGTCAAGCAAGTTACGTATGTGGAAGAGGAGCGAATGTTTCTTTTCAGATATATTATATACCTTGCTAAGAAGCAAAACAGTGAGCAACATGCGTTTTTCCTAAATACTAATTTAAAATTAATTTTTTTTTTCCTAAATAATCACTGTAAATGATAGAATTGAAAGTGCATGCACCGTGCACCATCCATGTTCCTCTTGTACTTATATTTCTACTTTCGTTTTCCCTATAGTGCGTTTTTTAACTAAAAATCTTTTTTTAAAGAAGGCTAAATCATGAGAGTCTAGGTCTTTTATATAAGGCATTTTATGTACGCAAAGTATCTCAAAGAGCCATTTTTATATTACTGTTATCGAGCCTAAAATTATAAGTAGACGTGTTTAAATTATTTATATCTAAATAAAACTTAACAATATTTTTATTTTGATAATATTGTTTTTACTCTGCTGTTTCAAAATTCGCTATACAGTTCTGGGAAGGTTACATAATAAAAACCTAAAGAAGAAGAGGTTTGAAACTATTGGTTCGTTTTTTCGTTGTCAACATTGTCAAAAATGCCAATTCTTATAAATAGTTTCTGGTGCATTTTCCAAAAGCTACGAATTAAGAAACATCTGAATCATAATATGTATTGTGTGTAAAAAAATGGTATAATTTAAAAAATATATTTTGTTATACAGTACATAGTTTTCATTCCATTTATCGGTACAACAAATTGTTTCTGCTATATAAAGAAAAACTAAAACATAGTGGGTTATCATTTAAAATTCTAAGTTACTTAAAAAAAAAAAATTCGCGCAATCAATTAGTGTTAATATAATATTTTATTTAAGTTACTGTTACTGTTAATTTCATTTTGTTAATCAATTGTATAATATTTTTTTCTGAGAAATTTAAATGTTTCAAATTCTTTGTTAGAAACTGTTTGGCTTGTAAATGTATTATCTGTTAACCTACCTGTTTGTTCCCCAAATAATAATTTATATATATACATAGGAAGAACACAAAATAACCATATAGGCCTGTTCAGTTCTCCATCTGTTCAGGACCTCGTAACATCTAATATTTTTCCCAGACAGAAAAGGTTGACGATGACTGATTCTTTGTTTACTCTATTTCGAACCCAAAAAAAAACGGACTATAAGTACTTAATCTTTTTCCTGAATACTTACTGTAAATAAAATATTGAAAGTACTATTACAACATCCATGTTCCTCATGTGTTTATGTGCTATAAGATTTTGTTTTAGACATAAAATCTAAACTTCTCAAACAAAGCGGGACCTATTCGTATGTATTTTGTTTTCAGACTCCCCAAATGATAATGCTGACGTTCGACGGCGCCGTCAATTTGAACAACTTCGAACTGTACAAGAAAGTTTTCAACGGCATAAAGAACCCAAATGGCTGCCCTATTCGGGGGACGTACTTCCTATCTCACGAGTATAGGTAATTTTGTGATACAAATTGAAGCGGCACAGAAAACGTATGGGTAAACTTATTTAGCAGGTACTCCTGTTTTAGTATATGGCTCGCAACTTTATTTTTATTACTGACAGTAGATGTACTGCTCATAATAAGTTTTAAAATTATACACAACATCTTAAATTAATAGTTAGCAAAGCTAGTCTAAAAATGCGCTAGGATTTGGTTGTATTTAATGTAATCGATCACTTTAAGCTTTTTTAATTGTTCAATGATGGTGTATCTCCAATTTCCAAAGTCGTTCATTCCGCGTAGGACACGTTGAGTCGTATTTTATTTCCAAGTGCGTTTCCTTTAAAGTAGTCGTATGCCAACATACGAGTTTAATCAGTCACAATTATTACCTTAGTCGATATTATCGAATTGTAGATAAATTCATTTATCAAGGTCACTGTTAGTCATAATAGTCACAAACCGTATAATTTGCCGTAACCATCATCAGGGCTCGAATAATTCATGCGGCTGACGTCAAACCACTCATAGGATGATTTCAAATAGTATTTTCATAAACAATTGACACTCATCATTTATCAACCTTCTTTAAAATACAAAACGACTTTAACTGACATTGTCATTGATGAGCATACAATTGTCTTATTTGATTTTTTAAGAATAAATTTACTTTTATTATTAAAAACGTTACGATAGCAAAATTCGTAACATTTATTTTATTCACGACATCACTGTATAAATTTCATGAATATACTCACGATTACTTTGTCACTTCATGCGATATGTCCTAAGGAAGTTTAAACACAAACATCGAAAAAAACCGGCCAAGAGCGTGTCGGGCCACGCTCAGTGTAGGGTTCCGTAGTTTTTCGTCCGTCACAGTAAGTGTTCCCACTTAAGAGTTAAAAATGGGCTATTTGATACATTAATAATAATAAATAAATAAATAAATATTTCGTGACAATTTTACACAAATCGTGTAAGATTGTCCCGAAAATCGTGTAACCTAGTCCTACGGTAAACTCAGTAAGGCTTGTGTTGCAGGTACTGGACGACGATATATAAATAGATAAATACATATAAATACTTACATAGATAGAAAACACCCATGACTCAGAAACAAATATCTGTGCTCATCACACAAATAAATGCCCTGACTGGGAATCGAACCCAGGACCATCGGCTTCATAGGCAGGGTCACTACCCACTAGGCCAGACCGGTCGTCAAACATTGTTGTTGACATATTAATATTAAGTACAGAACCCTAAAAACGGGCCCACAAAGGACGCTGACAACTAAAGAAAGAGTTATAGATCCCAACTGTGCATGGAAAATTCGAAAAACACATAGTTGTATACATGGAGTGATAACCAGCCAGCGACATCTATCGGCAAATTAAGTAAACTATGCGCGCGAGCTTAAAGTACAGAGGCTCTAGTGTAAGTTTTTTTTGACGTAAAAATGTCTTAATGCGTAAGTGATACTGATATAATATGGGTAACTAACGCTAATGGTGACGTTTCGTTACGTTAAAAACGTACACTCGGGGCTCAGATGTAGTGAATAATCCTTTCCTATCGTATTTTGACAACGGAGGGGACGGTCGCATTGGGCGATGAATATTAGTGCAGATTCTTATTTACGGTTAAAACTAAACGCGAAATTATACATAAAACGGCGGCGCTACCGCGAACAACGATATTCGTAAATTTCGGACGATTGTCTCTGTCACTCTTAACGCCTTAATTGGAGTAAAAGAGAAATGCTCGACATATACGGACTTCGATCTCCGCGGTACCGGGCCTGAAGTGAAGTGTCAAGACGTCATTCAATAGAGATTTTGACAGCCATATCTTAGGGAATAAGGGCTAATTTACTAACAATTTCTAAGAAACTATCGCCTTAACGACTTTAGTGCTGGAATAATATAAAGTACCTATTTTGCTCGCAAAAAAGCCTAAGATATATGCAATCCTGCGGCGCTTCCGTCTTTCTCGAGTGAAAGCAGAGACCATTTTACCAAAAACGCGTAAGATGTATGAAATCCTGCGGCGCTTACAGTTTTTTCGAGTTGATAAGTTTGTATGGGGGAACAATATTTTCGTTTTTTAGTATATTACTCGATCTATTTTCATACTTTCTCACCGTTTAAACCTTTCCTGAGCTACTATAAATATTTCAAGACCAAAATTAGCCAAATCGGTAAAGCCGTTCGCAAGTTATAGCGTGACCAAGAGAAATAGGGGTTCATTTTAATATATATAGATTTTTTCAAAAACCATTGAACCTATCAAGTTCAAAATAATTTTCCTAGAAAGTTTATGTAAAGTTCTACTTTTGAGATTTTTTTCATATTTTTGAAACTTGTGGTTCAAAAGTTAGAGGGGGGGGGACGCACTTTTTTTTACTTCTGGAGCGATTATTACCGAAAATATTGACATTATCAAAAAATGATGTTAGTAAACCCCTATTCATTTTTAAATACCTATCCAACAATATATCACACGTTAGGATTAGAATGAAGAAAAAAATCACTCCCCACTTTACGTATAGGGGGGGGTACCCTAAGAAAACATTTTATTCCACTTTTTATTTTTGCACTTTGTCGGCGTGTTTGATATACATATTACTACCAAATTTCAGCTTTGTAGTGCTAACGGTCACTGAGATTATCCGCGGACGGACGGACGGACGGACGGACAGACATGGCGAAACTATAAGGGTTCCTAGTTGACTACGGAACCCTAAAAAGGGCCTGTGTGGAACGTTACGTCATTTTTACGTCATCCACATGAATTGTTCGAGCCCTGGTCGTCATTATCTATAGAGCACTAACCTTCAATTAAAATGACAATTCTTAAACGTCGTAACTTATTTTATTTCTCGTTACTACGGCACTCTGTAAGGCTGACGCTGGTGTATAAATACATATTTGTAGATAAAGTAATATATCACAAAAAAGTTGGAGGTGAAGTTTGTTTGGTAACTTTAGATGTCCGAAGGGCAAACCATTTAGAAATAAAGCTTCGCTTAGCCGGGTTTCTTCGTCTTCTATAGGAAAACGATTACGTGTGAAATTAAATGTTGTGATAAAAGGCTGAATGGATTGAAAATCACGTGTAGGAAAAATCGAATAGCGAGGTTCATGAACACAAACAAGTAGTGATAATCAAACCAAAATAAGGACATTTATTCTTGTTAATACCAAAATATGAAAAGCAACACAGTAATAACTATCGTGGGATACTTTGTATTTCAGAGCCCACATGCGTAACTTTGTTACGTAAAGGGAGCTTAAACCGACATTGAGTTTCCAGCAGTGCTGCATATTGGTATGCAAATAAAACAGGGAGAAAAATCATCAAATAACTTGTCTTTTTTTCTGTATGCAGCAGCCGCTATCTTTCTGAAATCCCGATTCCGTTACATACCTGTTCGAATTAGTCCGTTATATATCAATTTCAGGGTTTGCGCATTTTTAACGCTGGCGATAAAAATATGACACACACAAAATAAATAAATAGGACATACACCAGGATATAAAAAAATTAAGTCTAATCTCTAATCTTATTCACAAATTATATGCAAATGGTAACGAGATGTTAACCTAAGTCTAAACTAAAAGGTTAAGGTATGTTCATAAAAGAGTTTATGAACATACCTTAACGGAAAAATACGTATTATATTACGACGCCATTTCTTTGCTTGTAAATATATTACAGGATTATAGGCAGATACCGATCTTGCCACAAAAAATCTATATAAGTTATTTAAACGTTTATTCAATTGTTAACAATTTCCAACCTTCGAACAGTAGCGATTTCGCAACTACAGATAACGTTTTATTTAACAACGTCGACCATAACCAGAGTGGTTTTCGACAGCGCCTTCCGACAATTTTACTCTAACGAGGCGTTAGTCGCATCCTAGCTTTGTGTAAACTACAATAAAGACGTTGCAGTATGTCTTAAAATAACCTTTTTAAAGTCTGTCAGCAACGAAAAGTGTATTAGGGAAGCAATTTCGTCTACAGTGTCCGAGACGCGTCCACGTAATAAAGTGCCCGCATGGAAAATTATTAAAGCAACCTAACGGGAAAGGCTCGTGGAAGTCTAATGTTATGCATGAAAGTAATACTGTTGGGAATGTTATTATAAATGCTGTAAGGAGAACTAAACGTAAGTTTGAGTATACGAGTACATTTCGTTATTCACAAACGCTTGTCGAACCTTCACACCGAAATCATGCTGACATCATACCGTTGATACTCAATTGTCGTCCGTTCGTTAGAAAATAACAAAATGTATACTGTTTTTGTGAATAAAGGGTTGACAAACTAGTAGTAGTATAAAACAGCGGCTAGTATTTTTTCAGTAGTTGGTAAAGTACGTAATTAGTGCGCGTTCCCATTTCACTCGATTTTTAGTTATTTACTCAATTGAAATATAAAAATTGGAAATCATTATTTAATAATATTGCGAATGATTCTAGCAATATAAATAGTAGGTGTAATAAAATACATAAAGCGATTTACTGTCACTAATAGTCAACCTAGACTAGGTAAACTAAGAGAAATAGTAATGTAAAATTAGTCCCTTTTTAAAACGTTTAGTAAAATAATTACAAATTTACCATTAAAGCGAAAAAAATCTTTAATAAAACACAATACCCAAGTTAATAGTTATTAGATTTTCTAATATTATTTTCAATTTTGTTTTTTTTTTTTCAGCAACTACGCAATGGTCCAGGCTTTAGCACACGAAGGAAACGAGGTGTGTGTGTGTTTATTTTTAAACTGAGTTAAGCTCTATAAACCGTTCGGAATATTAGAGTGATCGAACTGTGCGAGGGAACATAGCCTGGGGAAAATCCAGGACCCTTCCGCACCAGCCTTGATTTGTACTACTGGAATACTCTTAGGTACTGAGTTTACGCTTCCAGCAAGTTAAGTTTAGGCAGTCTCAACCGATTCTAAGTTACGAGATGAGTTACAACACTTGTTTATGAAGAATTACTGGTATTTGATCAGACTAGAATCAGAGATCATCATATTTTTTATCTACCCTCATAAACAACTTTATGCAGGAATAATATATAAAATTAAAACGGATATACTCACCTGTACTTATATCGCACTAGTTAACATGTTTCGGTCAAGCTCTCGTACTTATCTTCAAGTCGATTCAGGGCATACCGGTGAGATTGCATCACTCACTGCATACCCACGTGCGAATGATAATGAATGAAAAGGTAATGTAATAAATGAAGACCATATTTCATGACCAGATCGCCACGGGCACCATATCGCAGCAGCAAGGCTTGCAGGACAAGGGTTACGAGGAGTGGGCGGGCGAGATGATCGGAATGCGCGAGATCCTGAAAAAGTTCGCCAACGTCTCCCGCGGTGACGTCATCGGTGCGCGTGCGCCGTTCCTCAAGCCCGGCCGGAATACCCAATTTAAGGTATTGCATACTTATTACATTTATTTATTCTTATTAATCAACTATCAATTGGCCGTCAAGCTTAATGGTGCAGTTCAATGGTTTACTAAATATAGTCATATATGATGTCTTTGACTATGGGGCTTTGAATGGATGGCTTAATTTTACTCCCTAAACTGAGAATATTTTATTCTGCAACTTTAAAAAATACGTTAATTTTTAATAATGAAATCTTATACATATCATGTTATATTATAAATGTACACAGTCGAACTCGAAATTGACAGTACGCTACTGTTTGCTTTGACTTTTAAGATACGTCAAATGTCAAACCCTCATACCACGAGATAGCGATATTATCGCAATGTTTGCTAACTGATTTCAGAATTAAACTTTGAGGTCTACTAAGTTGCTTAAATTACCAGTATTTTTTTAAGTTACAGAACAAACAGTAAATTGTGTAGAATCGAACCTTAAATTTACACACAATAGACGGAGGTAGGTCGTATAATACAAGGCACGCAGTATCAATGTCCAGCAATATTTAGATTGCCAATTAAGCACCTAATGGAAAAAAGATTATTTATAATTTGGGCGTTGTTTACTACATTTAATATATGTAAAAAGAAGAGGGATGAATTTTGTCTAATCGGACAATAACTGGTATAGGCAATTTTAATGACATAATAAATATATGCCTGAAAACGAATGACACTGAATGTAAAATATTGATATTTTTAATTACCTTTCATATATTTACCACCCTTTTCAACAGACAATAATGGCTATTACAGGGTGTAACAAAAACAGGGGGGATCCGAGTAAGGGTATATTCGATATTGTGTACTGATCAGGATGTAGTGGATTTTTTTTTGACTTGAATTTTTGCCCTTTGTATGTAGGCTTGGCTGACTTAGAATACCGGCCCCATTAATTTTTTTTCCGGATAAAATAATGTTTCGTCTGTTATTTTCTAATCAGGAAATGCTACTGAATATGCCCTTGGATATATCCCCACTATTATTGTTACATACTGTATACTACTTGTTTTTTTTTTTTTTTGGTTTATCTGTACTTTATACGTCTATGTATATCGTTATGGTAAATTTAGTTAACTTACACTTATACGACAAGTACCGCAAAATTATCTACAATGTAAAGTACTTACAACAAATTTAATACTTGTAAAATAATACATAATATTACATACATATTTCTATGTATTAAATTATAGTATTGTTACCCTGTCTGACAAGTTTGTACTCCAAGTACCCGTATGAATCGTTTAAGCCTGGATGATTTTGAAACGGGGAGTATTTCGAGCCCGCTTAGTCATGTGTTCATCTGAAAGCGCAGAACTAAAACCAGGCTCCCGCACAGGCCTTATCGCTGGCTGCCAAACCGTGCACCAACTTCAGGGCTTCAATTGTTTTCATCACTGCTCGTTCCCCAGTTTCTACAATTCTGAAAATGAAAAATAATTGGATATGACTTTTGTAAAGCTTCTTCAATTGTGATTTCCGAAAGGCTTTAGTTTAACTTCGTTTTGATTAATTTTAAAAGAAAGTTTAGTGGGTTTCACTTGGAAGTTGTGTTATAATTGTTTTCACTCCGCATACTGGATGAAACCCTTTATACGAATTGTACAGAGAGTGCTAAATTGTTTTAACGTATTTTTGGTCAGGGATCGTAGCCATGATAACAATTATTTTTACTAGATGAAATCAAAATAGCAATACAAAAATATATTTTCTTGATTTATTCTTGATTACGATCATCTTTTACTATGGGGTCACAACCGAAATCAGTTAAACAAAAGAGACCTTCTCATACTAGCTGTTAGCTAGCTGTAGCTGTAACTAATGGCAGGTATTTTTTTTAACTGATGTTTCAGTTAAAAATAATACCTGCCATTCATAGATTCAGTAAATAGAACTTTGTATCACCATTTTGATTTCACCCAGTATAAAGTGAAAGGGAAATAATGTATGAAAAAGATTAAATACGCGATTTTTCGTTTGATCTGTCAGTCCTATTACATGTTATTTTTGGGTGAATGTTCTAACGAATTATATTTGCCAATTACAATGTTTAATTTGTCAACGACCGGACAATTTTCTTTTTTAATCAATGTTCACTGAAAAATATTTCTTAAATATACTTGAATTTTATTAAATATTTCTTAAATGTACTTGAATTTATGCGTGACTTTACAGCGATCACATACGTTTTTTTTACATGAGTGCCTTAGAGTAGATAATAGAGTGTGTCTATTGTGTAGGTTTTGGAAGACTTCGGGTTCGTATACGACAGCTCAATTGGCGTGCCGCCGTCGCCCATACCGGTGTGGCCTTACACGCTCGATTACAAGATTCCACATGAGTGCAAGTCGGGTACCTGTCCATCTAAAACTTTCCCTGGTAAGTATCATAAATTAGTATTACTTATACCATATTTATCTAAAATTCTGATCAAAAATCTTTTAACACGTACGGTATGCAGAAAACTGTTGTTATAAATTATATCAAGTAAAGGATTTGTTACACAAAAATAGTCCAGGTAAAATTAATTTACACTGATATTGCAGCCGCATGACTTTGCGCATGTCACATACAGGCGCTGTTGTGCTGCTTCAGGGCGACGTCAATCAATTTTCGTTGTAGCAGGGTATCGTGTCAATTTCGGCCCATATGTCTGCGTCAGCAATTTATTTGAAAGTAATTGCGACGAGATTAGTAGGTACATAGCATCATTTTATTTACAATAATATAGCCTTTAGACACAAAGTAGAGACAAATAAATTGTTAAATAGCTAAAATAATTAATTTCCATTGAACTTGAAAGTACCAAAATTTACATAAAAGTGTAATTTTAAAACTTATTGTAGTTGTCTAACACATAAATTAATAATTATTGGGGTAATTTCAAATGTCCAAATACTTTTCGCGTAATTACCCGCAAGCTTTTACCGAAAAATTGTCACGTCACTTGTCTTTCATTGTAGGAAGAGTCCATTTTCGTAATTATATCGTACTTAAACACAATCTTAATTATCCCAATGAACCTTACCCACAATATCTATATATAAATGAAAGAACTCAATCGCCGATGACCTATGTTTAACAACTCTTAACGAATCATTTCATATTAGCCGACATATATTAGGTAAACTCAAAAAAGGTACTTAATTTAATTTGAGGCCGAATTCCAGGCTTTGTGAATAAAACGGAGCCAATTTACCTTTTTGATTTTGTTCATCTCAAAGTTACTTTACGCTTATCTTTCTACAAGCCAAGGAATGATGAGCTTTATTTTCATTAGCTTAAGATATGTTTTGGTTCACAGGACTCTGGGAGATTCCGTTCAACGCCCACTACGTGGCGTCGTTTGAGGGCGGGCACTGCCCATATTTGGATCAATGCGTTCTCCACAACCACGATTCTGAAGATGTAAGAATAACTGAACGTAGTTAAGCGAAATGGATCCACCCTAGGAATTATATGATTTATGTTTATGTCTTCGCTGTTTTCGACAAATATTCATGAAGAAAAATAACAAAACACGCGAACAATTATATCGCGTACATGTTTTCACCGGTCGATCGTTGTCCACGAGCACTGTACCCTTACCATGAGTTGTGACTTTGAGGTTTTCGATAACGAGTATCTAGTTTCCTATCTGTGCATCTCGTTCGCACTAAAATAGTACAAGCGAGATGCACAAATAGTAAAAGCACAGATAGTACTGCAATGTGTTCGAAACGTCTGGATGTAATTTAAGCTTACGCGATATAGTCCGGTTTGTCATACCTACATTCGTTTTGACAGATAGTTATATTGATTAACGATGGACTAGATACTTTTACTGCGCGATAAAACAGTATCATCATCATTTTCGTTTCAGCCGTAAAATGTCCACTGCTGGACATAGGCCTCCTCCAAATATCAATTGTATGTTTTGCGGATGGACAGCAAGACAGTATGTACAAAATTATTTTCAACATAAGTAACGTGAAATTCAAGGATCATATTGTAATCATTTCAGGTTTTAGAATGGCTGCAAGAAGATTTTAATAGACACTATGAACAAAACCGCGCACCGTACATGATGCCTTTCCATACAAATTGGTTCCAAATTAAGGCATTAGAATTAGGCTTACATAAGTTTTTACGGTGGGCAAATAATCTGTAAGTAGCTATTCAAAATAGTGTGTCTTATTTTATTATAAATAACTACTTACCATACTTATATATATATGGCTTATTTTATATAGGGTGACGGCGACAGTAATGGACAAGGAACCAATCATGAACATTAGTGCTTATTTCAAAGGAGTTAAGTGTTGTGGATTTGTTGGTACCTATTAAATTTATAACGTTATGGTTTTTTAATCAAGAACTAAGTGTCCACAATTGGTGCCTGTCAGCTTAAAGTGTCCAACATTGGCGCCATCACGCTACAAGTACATAATATTAACAATTATTCTAACTTACAAGTGATTCTTTTTCGCTTCAACAGTAATGCACTAATATATTACTAATGTACAGATTCAATTCCCCCTACAAAACAAATCTATGATAGTAGGTACTTGAGAAAGTAACAAGCAACACATTATTTTTGACGAGCGTGTCAAGTTATCTAGTATAACTGGGTCAAAGTAATTTTAACGACCTTATTCGTTTTTATAATTTGAAATATGTTAAAATAGAACATGTAATGGAATACAAAATGTTATTTTTACTCACTAGCTCAGAAAGAACTGTTTTATTCTTTAAAACCAGATAGCAAAGTTGCATTTTATTCACAAGAGTAGGTAGGTACAAAGTAAATTCATACAAATTGTTCAAAACCAATCACGTGTTTTTTTGACCTTAGCTGGTTGGATGTTCTTTTATTTAATGTTTTTGAATATTAAATGATGGATATCAATGATTTCGATTACGTTTTTAAAGTTTTCCTCGCGGTAGTGAGGTGAAGAATTGTGTGTTGCACTCGGTAGGTAGCAAAGTGTGTTCCCCTCTCGTGCCTTGAGACCCTACCAATGCTGAAAATTCCACTCTTTGAACTTAGCCTTTAAAACTATGTTCGTGCTCTTTCATAAAAAAAAACTTCTTTCAGTCCTGATGTATGGTTCTTGACAATGACACAAGCGCTTACCTGGATAACGGACCCACAAACCAATAAGCAGATGAACAACAAGTATGAGGCGTGGCGGTGCGACAAAGAGCTGCCGCAGGCGCCCTGTAACCTGCCTAATAAGTGCGCGCTATCCTTTAAGCACCCCGACCTCAACTTCACAGACACTCGCTACATGGAAACCTGCAGGGAATGCCCTAACCAGTAAGTTTCTGTACCTGCAATAGTAATGTTAAGGCGTAGATAGATAGTTGATTTAAAATTATTCTTCATGAACTGAAAATTAGGCGAGTCGGTAGAAATTTGGTTCTGTGGACACGCTGTCATTGTTACCTATGTAGGTCTAAATATATGATTTTGTATCGTATTCGTATATAATACATAAATATTAACATCAAAATAGCCAGGGACAGACAGACAGACACGGTGAAACTATAAGTTCCAACTTTGTATGGTATGACTACGGAACCATAATATCATTCGGGAAGACACGCTTTGGGAGCGGTGAACGGGTATAATTAGTGAAAAATTAGTGATAACGAAATAAAATATTTAAATATTCATTATTATAACAGTAATTTGTTAAACATTTATTTTGTTTGCCTTGAGGTAGTCGAATGTACAATTTCCATAATACCATTACGCATTAACACGTTCATAGTCCCCATACAAAATGTATTGATTTCCCCATACTTCCAAGCAAATTACTTCCATCGCACGTCCGTGCTCCACATATGGGTCACTAAGGAGCGCCCAGTTATACACTGGGATTACTACATTATATAAGTACTGAATTCTGCTGTCTGTCTAACAGAAATATGAATAAAGAAATCAGAATTATCTTTATATTCTGAGCACCATTGAATGCAGTTGGACTAGTTGATTTGATTTCAGTGCGTACCTGATCGGTTATAGTGACCCAAGTGTGGGGCACCGACGAGTGAGGATAGTTAGTCGTGACCCATGTAATGGGCACTGGATTGTGAATGGATGGATAATGTCTGTATATGATATCTAAAATATTTTTTGGTATTATATAAACCTTAGGTATAATATCAACGCAGGCTCTTCTAATTTTGTTAAAACCGTTTTAAGATTTTGACACGAATGAAATGAAAACGTGAGAGCGGTGTAAAACAAGGGGGCGTGGGTTGAAAAATAAAGAGGGCCTGCAAGCTGCGAAAATAGTTAGAATTCTTTTCCAAGGAAATGTAATAACATTGTCTCGGTACAATACATATTTGCAACCAGATTGACATTCCAGCCATAAAACTTTCGCGGAATTGAGGAATATTTAATAAAGCATACATTTAATTTGTATGCACGAGGAAGGAGAAAAATGATATACATAATAGCTTTATATAACTTAGGTATAGTTTTATCGATGACAGTCTGATAGACTCGTATGTTAATATATTATGAATACGGTTAGAGAGTGATTACCGTGTCAATAAAGAATGAAGCTAATTTGTTTGGTTTCCGATACAAATCCATGATATAAGTAAACTGTCAAACGTAAAGCTGATAATAGCTGTTGGGGATAAAGCTGTTGTCGCGTCCGTGGGCTTTAGCTCTAGATACCCACACGTGTCCCCTGGGTAGCGCCAAATGACCAGCACTCTCTGGTGGTAGGCTTTATAGCCGCGGCTTGTCACCACCCTGCTGTCTAAGCCATGTCGCTAAATGATCTTCGGATCATGTTCCGGCATGAAGACAGTAGCAGCCATTTTTGGGAAGGCGGGTCTGAACGGTATTGCTCTGCTTGCAAGCCGGTTTCAGTACCATCTGTTTGTTGCACCGGATGCCTGGTCGCGGAGGGTAGCGGGATCCGAAGCACGGTTCTCCGCTGGCCGACCGCAGGTAGTTGGGGCCCAAGTAGGGACTTAGCTAACCCCGAAAGGCTGCCCCGCCAACTGTGAAAAATCCCGGAGATGTGCTGTAGTGCCGGTTTGCGACCGGAGAGAGGACCCGACAGCTGTCTTCGGGGGTTCGGGCGTCCCCGCAGTCTCCAGACCATGCCTCCAATGTGTGGCAGACTGTTTGTGTCCTGCTGGGTGAGCAGCTTTGCACCTGTTCAACTGCCGCCTTCCCCGCCTATTCACACTTAAATATATGGCTAAAGTAAAAATCGAGCAAGTGTTCACAGCGGAAGCACATCCTCTCCTTTAAAGTGCACCTCTCGAACATCCGAGGCTTGCACTCTAATCTCGTGCCAGTCCACCACCATCTCGAGACTGAGAAGCCCCACTTGCTCTGCCTCACCGAGACGCAGATCAGATGTCCCATGGACGCGTCGTATCTGCACTACCCGGGATATGCCCTGGAGCACTCTTTTGTGCAGAAGGCTGGCGTGTGCGTGTATATTCGCGATGACATCTGTTATCGGCGTCTCCGTAACCTTGAGGACCGTAACCTTTCCTCTTTATGGCTTCTGGTGGACCTCGGCGTTGAACAAATTGTTTACGCCGTGGTTTACCGATCGCACAGCGGTGACCAGGAGACAACCAGGCTCTTTGAACAACTTAGTGATGCGGCGGGTGTGGCTCAGCAACGGTACCCGAGTGCGCAATTGGTTTTCTGGGGACTTTAACGCTCATCACGAGGAGTGGCTGTGCCCATACCAGTTCACTGACCATGCAGGGAGAGAGGCACGCAAGTTTGCGTTATCGCTGGATCTCTCTCAGCTGGTCGACCAACCCACCCGCATTCCGGATGTTGCGAGTCACACGCCTAATTGCCTGGACCTTCTGTTGACTACCGATCCGGACAGATACAACGTGTCAGTGTCATCCCGTTGGGAACTTCTGACCACTGTCTGGTGAAATCTGTGTCGCACCACTCACCTCCTGTCCTTAGCCCGAAGGGCATGCGCCGTGTGTGGCGATACAAGTCAGCAGATTGGGATGAGATGCGGCATTTCTTTGCATCATATCCTTGGCTGCCAACCTGTTTCAATAGTGATGATCCGTCGAGCTGTGCAGCAGCTGTCACTGATGTGTTGCGTCGGGGTATGGAATATTACATCCCCTACTCCGACGTAGCTGTTGGTGGCGCAGCTCGCCCGTGGTTTAATGCTGAGTGTGCTCAGGCGGAAGCGCTTAAGCACGTGGCGTATTTATCATGGGTTGATGCTCGTAGTTGTAAAGCTCCGGATGTACACGTAAAGAAACAGTCCTATAACAAAGCTGCCAAGTACTGCAAGAAGGTCATGCAGAAAGCTCGATTCCTCCATGTTCGTCGTGTCGGGGCCAAACTTGCTGCATACCCATCTGGGAGCAAAGCGTTTTGGTCTCTCGCGAAATCGGCTGAGTTGAATTTCTGTCGCCCATCACTACCTCCACTGCTGAAACCGGACGGTTCACTGGCCCACACTGCGGAAGAGAAGGCGAACTTGTTTGCCTCTCTATTTGCGGAAAATTCACATTTAGACGCTGGTAGTGCCATGCCTCCTTCTTTGCCCCGCTGCGAAGTATCAATGCCAGAGGTGCGTATTCATCAAAGGGAAGTACTGAAGTCACTACGCTGTCTAAATGTGAATAAGGCTAGTGGTCCCGACGGTATCCCAGCAGTCGTTTTAAAAACGTGTGCCCCTGAGTTGTCTCCTGTTTTGACGCGCCTGTTTCGTCTTTCCCTAAAGTCGAGAAAAGTTCCCGAAGCGTGGAAGCTTGCTAACGTGCAGCCTGTGCCTAAGAAGGGTAGCCGTGCGGACCCATCGAATTATCGTCCCATTGCAATCACTTCCATACTCTGCAAGATTATGGAACGTGTATTGAACAACAAGCTCCTTGCGTATCTTGAAGGTAACGATCTCCTTAGCGACCGGCAATACGGCTTCCGCCGAAAGCGGTCTACTGGGGACCTTCTAGTGTACGCTACCCACATTTGAGCGAGGCCATCGAGAAACGCGGCGAAGCTCTCGCCGTGTCTCTCGACATTTCCAAGGCCTTTGATAGGGTTTGGCATGACGGCCTTCTGGGCAAGCTCTCTGCGTACGGAATCTCTGCTGGTTTGTGCTCTTGGATTTCTGATTTCCTGAGGCAGCGATCTATTAGGGTCGTAGTGGATGGTTGCTCATCGGATCGCGTTGCAATTAATGCCGGAGTGCCTCAGGGTTCAGTTCTTTCAGCTACCCTCTTTTGCTGCATATAAACGATTTGCTAAAGCCCGGTATCTTTGGGTATGCAGACGACAGCACGGTGACTGAGAGATATATTCCTGAGGCCCAAACTACTAGTGGAGAGACCGAATCCTTTAGGGAAGCTTTGGTTGAGCGAACGAACCTGACCTTGAAGGCCGTTGACGAGTGGGGCGAAGCCAACTTGGTCAGGTTTAACGCTTCCAAGACACAGGCGTGTTTATTCACAGCCAAAAGGAGCCCTTTTAACTTGGCTCCTGCTTTCCAGAATGTTTCATTAGCAATTTCGGACCACCTCGAACTACTTGGGCTGAAATTAACTACTAAGCTGAACTTCGGTGCCACTATTGAGGCCAAAGCGAAATCCGCTGCTAAAAACTTGGGGTCTTACACAGGGTGAAGCGGTACTTCACGCCGGAACAGCTTCTAACACTTTACCAAGCTCAGGTTCGATCGTGCATGGAGTACTGTTGCCATCTTTGGGACGGGTCTGCCAAGTATCAGCTGGCCGCTTTGGATTCAATAGAGCACCGTGCTCGCAGACTCATTGGCGATCCTGAATTACTGAGTGTAAGGTTACAAAGCCTTGAGCACCGTCGCAGGGTTGCTAGTTTGTCTGTGTTTTACAGGATACATTTTGGAGAGTGTGCACAGGAACTGCACGATTTAATTCCGCCATCTCCGTTCCACCACCGGACGTCCAGACGAGAGCGGTTTCATCCTTACCTTGTGAATATTCCATTCATTCGCACGAAGCGATTCGCTTCTACCTTCCTAATGCGGACTGCTAAGGAATGGAATTCGCTCCCTTCGTCTGTATTCCCGGTAAGATATAATTTGGGTCTTTTCAAGGCAAGAGTGAATAGGCTGTTACTGAACCAGCGTGCTACACCCTCGACCTCGTCGTCACTTTCCATCAGGTGCGACTGAGGTCAAATGCTGGTCAGTCTTTTATAAAAAAAAAAAAAGGAAACCGTAATTAAATTAAACAATAGACACAGTGTAGTTGAAATAGGGACAGAGAATAGAATTTAATCAATTTTAAACTGTAATGAATACAATAATATATTAAATTATTGTCTACAGTACCTATGTTGGTTCTCAGTAACGAAATTAGGGTTTCGTGATATGTGTCTTAGAACTCATTTACTTTTTGAATAAATTCCACTTAAACGTTTTTTTGTATCTAAACGTTTATCAACTCTTGTATTGTACAAAATATATATT
The DNA here is from genome assembly GCA_022674325.2 of Grapholita molesta. Lineage (NCBI taxonomy): Eukaryota > Metazoa > Arthropoda > Insecta > Lepidoptera > Tortricidae > Grapholita > Grapholita molesta. The sequence continues at coordinate 18,193,971 of CP053121.2, read as the reverse complement.
AAACTGCGAAACAGAGGTTATGCAGGTCAACACGACAGTTAAAGTCTCTTTAAGTCCTAGAAATCCCAAAAATATACTTTTTTATTTGATATGTGCTAGATTTAGCAACTTGCAATTGTTAAGAGTAACAAAAAAAATTCTTTAAGTTTCTTACGCCTTTGAAATGAGAATATGACGCCACCGAAATTATTAATTAAATTTTCAGGTACCCGTGGTTGGGAGATTCCGGCGGCACAGGCATTCCAGGCAAAGACAATTATTTGCCTGACAATTTCGAGAGGAAATAATGTGTGTACTAGTCTTAGAGCAGATTGTGTTAAAGTTCGCTATGTGTTGAGAAGCATACGAAATCGCAATTTCGTTAGCCGTATAACCCATGTATAAACTATCCGGTGTCAAGGTACGGTTCGATCTCTTTTGGGTCGTTTTCCGAATTAGTACCGGCGTGTAAACCTCGTCAAACCATACTAAATCCATGAAAGAAAAGTTAGTCCGGAGTTGAACTTGACCGCAGACATATGATTCGAGAATTACCCTTTGAAATTTAGCGGACTTTAGTATAATCTGCCTTTTAAATACGCGTGTAAGTTATAATAAAAATAGCTACTTTTGATAAGTCAGGAATATAACAAAAATAAAACCCCACCCATATGCAAAAAATGGAACACTTTGGTGCTGTCAAATAGTATGTAAGTTTGTATTTGTTACGAGTACTGTACTGTATCCAAGTGCCAAAATAAATAAATATTGTGACATGTTAGGTACATACATAACATCTTGTTTTAGGGAGAAACATTTTAGAACTGGTGCATCAAAAGGTTATTTAACTTGGTAGGTATTTACCTATTTACTTGGTAGGAAACGTACCTATTTAGGAATGAAGTGTTTGTTTCGCCACTGTGCCCAACTACTAATTATTGCTTTCTACTTCTAAGTTTTGTTAGCGCCTTATTAAAGCACCTTCATTTCAATCTTGTTTATTTAAATATTACTATGGCAGAATTATTCATTGTGTACCTACGTAAATAAATAATGTTGTTATTACTCTCAACGAAACCATCTTGTATTAATTTTCCTGGGCTAGATGGTGCTTTTTGAATGAATTATAGGAGTAATAAATTTTATATAAATTACATTTGGAGTTTTAATCCTGGAGGTCAGTCATATTCAGAATGCTAATCAGTATGATAATTACTTTATGAAAACATTTGCACTAATCTCCGAACTGTTTAAATATTCATATAAACAAAACGCTATGTTGCACATTGCGGTATTTAATTCCAAAAGGTAATCCGAACTCTATAAATAATTTTAGCCAACGAACTATTGGATGTATAAAACAATTTAAATAGTGTAGGTGTAGATTGCTTTATATCCAAATTTAGAAATTGGTTGCTTATCTTTCCCCCTTTCTTCGGATTGCTTAGGCTGTATAGCGTATAGCGATGGTATCAAAAGTACCTATCTACTAGTTTGAAAAGTTTTGCTACGATGAATGCCCCTATAGTTTGCCAATTGGCACACTCCACCCTCAATCATAATTGCCAGCCGCTGTTACAGCTCTAATAAATTTCATTAACGACTGATTACCATGGAATGAAAATAAAATGCGATGTTATTTGTTTTAACGTTTCAGATTCCTAGTCTTATAAAATAATGAAATAAAACAACAAAAACGGATTAAATTTTATTTCATGAGTAATTATCGCGGCAACCGAAGACAGTCTTATATTATATATAAACCTAAATGGATTTACGCAATTTTTCGTTAATAAATAAATAAATAATAAATAAATGTTTCAGGAGAATCTTACACAAATCGACTTAGTCCTACGGTAAGCTCAGTAAAGCTTGTGTTGTAGGCATATATACGAATATAATAAATAGATACATATAAATACTTAAATACATAGAAAACACCCATGAGTCAGGAACAAATATCTGTGCTCATCACACAAATAAATGTCCTGACTGGGATTTGAATTCGGCTTCATAGGCAGGATCACTAACCACTAGGCCAGACCGGAATATAATTCAGAACACGAAATAAGGTTATATGCGACTTTTGTTGAACAGAACACATACGTTTTAAAGAGCTTATGTTAAAGATACTTGAAAAATATTTCTTATAAAGTAAAAAAAAATGGAGACAGTTTTCATAGAGTTTGCATGTAACTGCGTGCATTTTAGCATTCTTTGATTTTGCTGTTATGCTCAGCGTGATCCATTTTCCTGTATATCCTTGATCCGTATTATTAATAAACTATACTCTCGCAGCGCGTGGTACAGAACTTAGTCAAAAGGGAGTATGAGTATTGTAATTATAACGGTTGATACGTCATTTCTTGCGCTCTACTGTAGAGCTGTCTGACTGCCTGAGAGCCGACGCAGATTTAATTTGAGATTGCGCTGCGAATGGCGGCTCGGAAACTTTCACCATATTCACATGCATTAGCTGCTCTTACTGAGATTTGTTGTTATATTATGTTCTGATATTGCCTTCACCTCATTTTGTTCACAAATTTGATGCATGGCATCGATGTTACGTAATTAGTTTAGTTTAATCGTGTGTTAAACGAGCTTTAATCCAAATGATTAAGGGATTAATTATTGATAAAAGCCTGATCACGTGTAACTGTCTTTATGAAAACAGTTAGGTGATAGTTTTATTTATGTAACTAATAGTAAATCGAAAATTATATTTGATATCTACAAAATTATTTGTTCAAAAATTACATTTTGGTAATTTTTTATCACCGTCTGTGGATATAATATTGTATCGAAACTATGTTCCATACTTAAAAGTAAAATGAATAAATATGTTTATAGTAGGTACATTTATTTGTACACACACACACATACACACAACGAGACGTAACTTAAGTCAATATTTGCACGAGTCGAAAGTAAATAAAAGTGCGCCTCTATTGACATTGACACATTCGTGGTTACATGGAGCCACGGCGAACTATTCGAGGGATACCCACTATGGGTCACCCCTGTCTGCAATAAAACATCTTTATAAACCACTAAATCTAATTGAATTTGTGCTGTATAAATATCCAGACGGATATTTATACAGCACATATCTACGTCTGTATGTCTATACAGACGCAGATACGTCACCTATGGACAAAGGTATTTTTATAGTTCTGTAATTCAACAGGAAAATACGAAACTCTTTTCACTTTGTTGTTTATTTGTTTGTCTGACCGTCTGTTTGAGTAATAAAATAAATAAATATTTTCGGAACATTCTTATACAAATCGACCTAGTCCCACGGTAAGCTCAATAAGGCTTGTGTTGCAGGTACTAGACGAAGATATATATAATAAATAGATACATAGAAAACACCCATGACTCAGGAACAAATATCTGAGCTCATCACACAAATAAATGTCCTGACTGGGAATCGAACCCAGGACCTTCGGCTTCATAGGCAGGGTCACTACCCATTAGACCAGACCGGTCGTCGTAATGACGTAAGATATATATTTTTAAATATACAGGTAAGGCTAATAACAATTCTTTTACGTCATTTAATGCATTAGATCGTGGGTACTAATTTTCCTTAAGAACTTCCGTTTCCTTTTGAAGTTTCGAATGTCAAAGGCAAGGCGGTACAACCCGATCTAATGTTTTACTGAATTAACGTTAAAGATCAAACTAACTTTCGGGTTAATAAGAGACGAAGGGACAGTCCGTCACAGGGATCAAAGGAACTAAATTAGCCCTTTCTAAATACAGTGAGAAACTTTAAGTAGTTATGAAACTGTTTTACTATAAATGAGTAAGTAAGTTATGCATATTAAAACTAATAAATTAGAACATACATGAATTAGGCTAGGTACATTAACTTAGATATTAAAATACCTACTAACAAATAACATACATACTTTTCATCAGTACAAAGTTGTAGCTATCTACCCAGTGTTTTATATCGTTTAATGAAGACTAAATGTTTTACTATTTCTGATAGTCGCGCAAATTATTGTACAACCTACAGATATTTTTATATTACTCGCCTGTTCTAGTAAATAAGTTGATAATATACTAAGAGGAAAATGTAGGTACTTACTTTAAAGAGGTTCAAAGCGGATTAGCTGTAGAAGGAATAAGTATACCTAATCCTTTAATCTGGGAGAATTTGAAACAGGAAACAATAATACCTACCTTGAATCCATTTGTAAATAATTACAATTGACAGTCTCATGAACAGTACGACTACTCGAAATACTTTAGTAAACGCAATTAAGACTTAGACTTAGACTATCTAATTCTAAATCTTATACACTAATATATATACCTACAGTACAGTGCAGTATTATAAACAACAACAACAACACACATATATTTTCATAATGTTGCACACGCATGTACTGTTAGACATATAACCATGTCCATAATGAACCTTATAAGAATGAGAATGCAAAACCTAGCATCGGACAAACCATAAATAAACATGTAAAACCTGCGTAAACAGCACTGCAACGTATGAGGGTAATAAGGCCTAAAGATATATTACCAGCATGGCGCGCGTTACAGCCCCTCAAGCATGCAAGAGAGCTTCATAAAATATAATAAGACTATTACCTAGGGGCATGATGAAAACAGGTCAGCGGTGGCCGTAGGAAAACACATGCACGTATATTAGAAGGCGAGTACGAAATAGCACCAGTCTGTCCTATGTAGCGTGAGGCGTGAAATCTTTTACGGTCTTTTTATAACCCAATAAGGGTTATAATATAATGATAACGCGTCTCTTCTTCATATTACTCTACGTTCAAAAATGCGACCGTTGTTTCTACAAATTAACAACAACAAACAGTCCAATAACAAAGTTCAGATACGAATTAGCGTATTGTATCATAACAATTAGTAAGACTGAACTAACAACAGACGGGAACTTGATGCAAGAATGGACTTAATTAACTTGGCACAAACAGCGCCTTAATCACAATCGATCCAATAAGCCCGTTCATTATTTTCCTTTATCAACGAACATAAGAAGATAAAAGCAGCAACTTATTCTTGCGGACGACATTTTTATGTCGTCAGAATAGGGAAATAACGAAGTCATAAATGAGACTTGGACGATAAACAAGCTATAGCCGTTGAGATAAGAGTGGCCTCTCTACGAACTGATGCTACAGGATTGGTGGATAACACCACTTAACTATACTGCTATGGATGCCACCGCTTTTACTAGAAGCGTTTCTTTATCTCAAATTGTACACTAAAGATGGCAGACGTCACGTTTACGGATAGCATACCCTGGAATGACCCTTTACTCAATCAATTACCTACTTACTTAATTATATATTTTTAAGACACATGAAAAACTAAACTCATAAATATTACGTACATATTATATTAGTTAAATATCGAAAATGAATGTTAATCTCAGTGTAATGTATATGGAATATAATATAGGGGCGTAATCATAACATTACAATTATATCGAACGTATTATGATTTTTTTTTCTGAAATATGTACCTATTACGGGTTATTTGAAGTAGATTCTTTATATTTTGTAAATATTTGGTATACCAATAAGTTAATATACAAAGTTTCAAATTGGCTTATATAAATACTATCTAGAAAGGATTAAATTGAATAGTCTTTTGAATAGCGGAGTGAACATCGCTTCTCCTGAATGGAGCAAGTTTCAAGTGAACGGGGATCTGCAGGCGCAACGTCAAAAGATGGCTCCAGCCGTCGGCCCAGCCCGAGCGTTCCAAGAAATGTCCAAACAAGAAACCTTTTCAACGTCTAGCTTATGATTGAAAAGGTACGTTCTTAGTCACAGAAGATACCTAAATATTATTTGCATTGCTAGGTTTCAAGAGGCTGTTATTTTTAAATAGTCGAATAGTTAAGAAAACTGGTTTTAAATGTCGACATATTTCGACGTTCAACCTTCTTATTGTTGAAAAAATAAAATAGATATATAATATAACTATGATGATTATAAAGACTTAGCATTTTTTCATTATTAGGTAAGTCACATGGATAAACAAAGACATGTCAAATTGTTCTTGGCTACAACTTTAAGCAGTTTGACTTAAGTTTTGTATGACATTTATGTATCCTTGCAGAAAAATAACATATTTCATCTGATAAGAGTCTGTCGTCGGCGCGGCTCGTGCGTCCAATAGTTACGCGGACATCCTTTGTTATTCCGTTTTGTTTTTATTGCTCACAGAACTGGAAGACTGGAACGTTTGCTCCCCCGAAAGCTTATTAATGTTATTCTAGATAATGCAAAAGTTAGAAACTGTTTACTCAGATTCTTGCCTTAGAAATGTTAGGACAATTAGAACAATAAACACACATAACGAACACAGGGAACTATATTGATACTTTTATTCTAATATTTATAATGTTTTCGAAGGTTATTGCACGAGAACAAAAAAAAACATATCATGCCTAATTGTTCATTAGAAGCACTGAGTAAACAAGTAACAAACTGTAAGAAAAGCGAGCTACTGATTCGTGCCAACGAAGAAGCGCCTTTTCACGCCGCTTTGAATCCTTTCATGTTCAGAAAAGAGGGGCTGAATATCAAAAGCACAGTCATACGCAGAGTTTGCATCATGTCAATGACTTGCGAAAATTTACTTTGTTATTGATACTCGTTCAGATTTAGCTAAAAATGTGTTTAGGCTTTATTAACTTGGTTACAAAAGGTAGTTAAAGAAGAGGTAAGGTAGGTACCTATATACATATTATTATAGGTTTAGAAAAAATCTTATGTCAAGTTTAAATCCGGCATGTTGATTTAAAATTATAATTTCAAGGCCTTCCTTACTACCAGCCACGGGTATCCACTATTGGATACATGCCTTAATATTGAGGCACAAAGGAATTAAATTTTAACTCTTAGCAAAACCGAATTGTGCTTACTATTTATAAATAGCGAAGAACCCATGTTCATGTTGCTAAGGTAAAGAAAACATTTCTCAGTCAGGACATTTAAGAAATCCTTTCTTCAATCTTTTTTAAATTTTATCACTTTGAAAAATGTCCAGTCACGGTCATTATAATTTTTCTAATAATATTGGACGATTGTTACTTGCTAGCTTAGTAAATAAAGTCAAGTAAAATTGTGAGAACATTTTGAACGATAAAGAGAGCCTTTCCGAGCCGGTGAGGTGAAAATAAACTTCTTATATACCATGATGTTCTGAAGAGATTATCTGCGTAAGCTTCCTTGCTGAAATTTGCTGTAGTAAGTAGTATCAAAGCGAGCTTAATTAAATCTGGAATCGGAGGGGTTGCCTTTTGGCCTTATTTTCTTAAATTAGCTAGTTACACGTCGGGAGAGGGAATATATATTTTTAGATAAATTAATTGAATAAATAAACAAATATTTTATATAAAGATTTTATATAAATAAAGCTTGCTGTTAGAAACTAAAAATATGTAACAGAGTACATTACTACAGAGGCCGGGAAATAAGGGGTTGCCGCCTGAATAGGTTGCCGGCCGGATAGTTATGAGGCCGACACCTTCTTTTCACGCCGATGTTATATATAGTGCTTTTAATCATTTATATTTGTTCCCGAGTCATGGGTGTTTTCTATGTATTTAAGTATTTATATTTACGAGTATCAATCTATTATATATATCGTCGTCTAATACCTACAACACAAGTACTTAGCCTTACCGTTGGACTACTTCGATTTGTGACAGATTGTCCCGAAATATTTATTTATTACTTATTTATTTAATCATGCAATAAATAAATATATAAACAGTATTTAGATAAAGAAATATATTATGGTCGCATGCCATGCAGGAAATTAATAGAATTAATTGGGCCTGCAACTTAGTATATGTTTCATTGCAAACCGCCGCGCTCGAGACGTTATTACTTCTCATCCTTATATAAAGGATATAATATGTATCAATATTTAATGGTGTATTTGAGAAAAACACAAAACATGCTCGGATATACTTTTATTTACGTAAAGCTGCGTTTATGGTGTCCGAAATCTCATGCAGCCTCATACGTAATATAATACAAGCTACGTGTGAACAAATTTAGTTATGTATGTAGATAAGAAAAAAAAAACACCATAACTATAACGCCTTACTTTGATGTCAATTCACTAGATAACAAATTTTATGAGCAAATAGGTATGTGACGTCCCTATCATTGGCGAAGCGTCCATGTAATTGGCTCTCACAAGCTTTCCGGATTTTGAGCAAAAGTCCGTACGTTATACGGCGTATTTATTCATATTATTTAACCTTCATAAACGAAAACATAATAATCACAAAAGGCGAACTAAACTAAACTAACGAATCTACGAGTTAATTTTGTTAACATAACCTTAAGTAGGTTAACCAAACTGAAAATCCAAATAAAATCCGGTTATTCAACGGATATTATTTACGTAACGCCACTGTTAATACCTACGGGCAAAGTATAAGTACCTACCTATATGTATAAAAAGTATAATGAAGCCTAAAAGTAATAGGCATTTTACTTCATGCTTAATCCTTCAGACGGCCTTCATTTGTGATCGGTGAACAATGATCAAAGTTCTATTGTGTTAACGAGGTTCAAATGGATGATTTAGTTAGGTTTAGAAATTATGCGTACTCAGTGAAAAGGTCAGATTTGGATGGCAAGGTTTCGTAATATTCAGATGAGCGGTTGTCATAATACAATGCATTCTGCGGTGTCGCCGGGTCGCGGCGGCCCGGCCGCCTGGACGCGAGCGGAGCCCGGCGCCCGTAATCGGGGCTCGCGGCCCGACCGCTGCATGCTGCATTATGAATTTGTACTCTTTTGTTCGCAGGTTTTAATTTCACCGGTAAAATGTATTGTTCATGGAACAAAGACTTCGGTGTCATTGTTGTTGGCCAAAGTTCATTTAAATTCCGTGCCCGTGAGAGGGAACAGTAGCAAATATGAATTCCTTTAGTCCTTTTGTCAAACTGGTTTTGCTCGGTTTCCAGTAATTCTTTTGAAAGCCATGCTCTTCGTATGTTAGCCCTGGTCTATTAAAATCTGTCTGTGAGCAGATCTTTCTGTAAATATAAAATGGATTGTGTGTGTTGGCAACATCTTTTGACTCTTTGGATTTGGATGATTTATTTTGTAGCCTTGTACTTGTTAAATTCAAGTTTTTTGTTACCCTGATCGACGTAATAAATATGTCATGGCGAAAAATCACAAGCGTATAATACGGCGTCTGTAATAGCATGATGTGGGTAAAGATTAGGTAATACATGTAAAATTTTCCCATTTTACATCTAAAAAAAAAGGATACGACGACAGGTTTGGTTAGGTTAGGTTAGGTTAGTTAAGGGCATTTATTTATGTATGAGCACTGATATTTGTAACTGAGTCATGGGTGTTTTCTGTGTATAAGTATTTGTATATTATATATATCGTTGGCTGAGTACCCACAACATAAGCCTTCTTGAGCTTACCTTGGGGCTCAGTGAATTTGTGTAAGAATGTCGTGTAATATTTATTTATTTATTTATATCACCTGAAAATTGACTATGCACCACCTGTTATCTCAATCATGCGATTACGTGTCAGGCTTCTCACGGTATGCTCAAGAGGAGCCGGCTACTGGCGTCAAGCGCACCGCTCCTCACATATTGAGACCTTTCATGTTTGATTTTCGCCTCCAGAGGCTCAAGTGCAAGTTTCTTTTGACGTAAAAAAAGTCTCGAACGCGTAAGTGATAATGTTAAACATATGGGAAATACTAACGCGATGGTAAAGTAATATTACGATAAAAACTTACACTCAGGGCTCAGATCCCGGTCTGCACCATCTTGGACATCACAAACTTTACTGCCAAAAAAATGCTGGCCGCTTCTTATGCGACATGCTGCTCTCAATGACATTATTCGCCGGTCACTTGCCTCGGTTAATATGCCGGCAGTTTTAAAACCAACCGGCATTTCTAGAAGTGACGTCAAGAGGCCGGACTGTATGTCTTTGGTTCCATGGAACAGGCAAGGGTGGCTGATGTAGAATGCAACCTGTGTAGATATACTAGCACCGTCATATCTCTGTCAAACCTCTTTGAAAGCAGTGGCAGCAGCAGAGGTGGCCCGAAAGACCATAGTGGGGCAATACAGTAGTTTTGGGGCGGAATACAATTTTATCCTATTTGCCGTGCCACAGAAGACCGCAGAACTGGTAGCTACCTCGCTCAGCGTATCAGTCTCAGGATTCAGTGAGGAAATGCTGCCAGCGCTTTCGGTACAATGCCGCATAGGCCTTTTTAGATGTAACATACATCTACAGTTTTAATTATTAATTGTTTTTCTAGTTATTTCCTTTTTTTTTAATAAATGTCTTCCTCCTATAACATACATATAATATTTGTTTTAAACATACAAACATGTAATGTTTCTTGGCCTTTTGTATGCATATTAACTATTATAAAAGCTAACTTATTAAAAACAGTCCGTTACATATATTATTATTGTCAAATACGGAAAACTTCATACAGAACAGTTGTTTGAACAAAAACAAATAGAGCTGTGAATACGGAATGATGCCAAACTTTAATACAACTGGAGCAAATTTAAAATAGAGCACAGTGTCCTTGTTAACAATTCGTTAAACAGCAATCGAAGCTTGTGAAAGTTTGGTAGCGAAGAGAGAAAAGAATGCCCTTACCCTGGCGCCCATCCAAGATTGTCAGATCCCGTCACATATCTTGCAACAAGTAACAAGCCTGACTATGAGGTGCTTTACAGAGATACAAAATATGTAATGCTTATGAAATAAAACAACTAAAACGGATTAAATCGCGTATATTAATTTAAACTTCATCCCGACGTTTCGAACCGTTTAGCGGCGTTCGTGGTCATCGGGTGGACTCCACCCAATGACCACGACTTGTTTTGTTTCATGACTTGTTTTATTTCATGAGTAATTATCGCGGCAACCGAAGACAATATTATATATAATGCTTATTAATTATCATATTTTGTATGAAATGTTCACATCAATAGATTCGGTTTATTCGGAAAAAATGGTTAGAACTTCTGAAAACTGTCCTACAACAAAAATTAAAAACTAGTAAAGCTCGCAAAAATATATGTTTTTTGCTTCTTATCACCTTAATAACGGTTTACAACACAGACCACGAACTCTATAGTGATTGGAACGGTAATTATTCTGCATAACAGCAAATAGTGCCTGAGTTGACGGTAAAAAGATAATTACCTATCAGTACTTCATTTTAATTAATTTCGAATAAAAACCGATTTCCCCAATTTTGTCCTGGGTTCATGAAACATTATTTGCATTTTTACTTTCAGGAAAATGCGTAATTAAAATTCTTCAAAAAATTTCACGACTACTTTACATAATATTAAGCACTACGGACTGTGATGAGATTCCAGTGAAATTATATATAAATCAATGATATTAATGGTTACTTATCAAAGTTAGTTAATAATGTTAATAATTAATAAATATTGAAATCTTTATGCTAATACTTGTACGAATAGCCCAGGTCTATTAATACCTGACTTGGTGCCAGCAAGCACTTGTACGAAAAATAGATTTTAAAACACAGCTAAATATATATGTGTTGAGCAAGTTAAGTACATGAATTACTAATGAGCTATTATTTTATTCTCTTTTAACTGCGGCTATTCATCTTAGCTGTATCGAGTTGTCAATTATCCATAATCAAGATTACAATAAAACGAGGTCCAGTGAAATTGTACAGTTCAAGAAGCAAGAAGCATTATTCGATTGGTATAAAGTCCATTTTCATAATTCTCTCTTTAAGAGGCGACCTGCGCGCGGCCAAAGCAATTTTCTCGTGGGCTAACAGAAACTTGAAAAAAGAAAATTACACAATTTGCTAATGGGCATGCCTCGGATAATAATTTGGCGCTTTTTTTCTGGAGATATTTAATGAGAATTGAAAATATGACTTTTATCGTTATTAAATTCAGACTGAAATGTGAAATAATGTTTAGTGAAATGTAAAAAAATTGTAAAAATGTTAGATATAATACTGATTTTACGAGTATGCGCGTCGATTCTAGTGCGCTTTCCTACCTGCGCTTGCAGGAATGTGAGATTGCTGCTTATGCGGTTGACCATCTTAAACGGTTCACATCTGTACCTAGTCAATAATCTTTGAAACTGGCTGCTCGGGTAAATTGTTGGGGTTGGAGACGCTCAGGTCAATATTGGTAAACAAGCGTATACAGCAGCCCCTGTAAAACACTTACGTACACGTACGTAACTACATTTCAAGACTAGCCATCATTTGTGAATTTACGAAAAAAAAAACAATTTTAATTATTTTTATTTAAGCAATTTCTAATACTTTGATTAGTAGGACGTTTAACTTTTAGTTGAAAAATATGAAAGAGACAAAGGTTTTATTTTTAGACTTTAAGTATTTCATTATATTATAATTTTGGTACCAAATTTGTGCCAAATTAGCTCCAGGCGTCTCTACCTAAATCGTAATTAATTTACCTTTGAATTTGTAAAGCGCAATTCTGTGAAACGTCGATCAAATTATAATAAAAAAAAAAGTATTCTGCTATCAGCGTTGTTATTTTTTCCTTATTGTTGGAGCTTCACTTAACTTCACTAAATTATACATAATAGTACCTATGTGATTTTATTAGCCAAATGATAGTAGTAGGTAATAGTAAACATTCAAATACAATTAAATTAAATACAATTTTTAAAACTGCCCCAAAAAGTCATGGATAAGATATTGAACAACTGGGGTCAGTTTTTCTAAGGCCGTAATACGGTTCGGGGCTAAAAAGGCATTTGAGGTCAGCTGGGTTGTATAAATGCACGATTTGGCGGCAAATTTACAACTTTTTCTTTGCTTCGGGCTTCGGAAGGGGCAGTAAACTGAGAAGCAATCTCGCCACGGCAGCCGCCGAGTTATTTCGCAGAATATTGCCCGGCGCGTGACTAATAAAATGACAAATAGAAGACATGTGGTCTTTCAACGAACATACGGGTAGTGCAACTGTCGAATTTTTAAAAACTCTTTCACTCATGGTGTATGTTATTATTTATATGCCTACTTACACCCTTATTCATAAACATCTCGCAAGCTGAAATTACTTAATTGTCTGGTGTAATAATGATTTGTCTGTCTCTAACAAATACAGCTGTCAAAGTGATAGATATGGTGAAAAGAATATTACATAATTGATTAGTTAATATATATTATATTTTATATAGTTTTAGTTAATTTACCTATTGGAGACGTTTACGAATTTATGGGGGGTGGTTGTGCAACTGTGATATTTCCTGAACAATCATAATTTTTTAAAGGCCACTAAAATTATGCTCTAGCCGTTTTTTATGACTAAAATTTGAAAAGAACGTTAAAGGGACTAAATAACTGTCAATTTATAAGTTTTTTAAACAATCAAGAATAATACATTTCTTAAAAGCATTGACTTGTATCATTTAATTCCACTAGCAATGTCATCAATACCATGTAAAAGTACGGTTTTTTTTAACTGCCTTGAAAAGTTCGAAAAGCTCCGTAGGCTTTTACTTCGGTCCTGTCTGGAAAAATATCGGTGGATACATTAACACAGCATGATGCTTTTTATAAGAAGTTTCTTCATATTTCAATTTATTTATTATTTTTACAAGAACGGTACAGTTTACACCAATTACACTTTTACTTTTATGTCTCTAATGGTTAACTGAAAGCCGACAGTACATTTATAGATAGTAGTATATAATATATTTTAGATTACATTCCAAACAAATGTAGACTTAATTTCAAACTGTAAGCATTTATAATTAAGAAAGCTCAATTGCCAGTAACTGAAACTACGAATTCCCAAAACCCGTTTAACCAAACAACGCGACCGCATTCAGGAATTTCAACTGTTTGCTAACCTGACACGATCTTTAACACAAAAACGTTTGAGCAAAGTGAGAGGTACACTTAATGGGTATTAGTAGTGGGTACTACTCATGTAATAATCAAGTCAACCTTCTTCAATATCGGTATGGACCCGTTTTACCGTCGCCACGCTCTTATGTCCCAGTGTAAGGCAAGCACTAGACGAGATTCTCATTCCAACCTTTGAATTGTGCAGTCCCGTTACCTGTCGGACCCGATCCAATCTTCGTGCGCAGTTCGCATGTGTTAGTGATAGTGTACGATTTATGTGTTCAACCAATCATATGGGCGGGCTGAATAAGTCACAAGTTGAGGTAGAAAAGTCCTACTGAATTATGTTACAAAAACAATACGACAACGTTGTAATACTTAACGTAAATACCTAAATATGATTGAGTTCTTGATTTAAGATTCCGCGTTGTTATTACTACGAATGTAATACCAACTAAATAACAAAGATTGAATATTTTTATTATGTAACCACATTTTATTTAAACTGTTTAAATAGATACGAATACACCTATTAAGTAGGAGTTTATAAATACGAATGAAATAATATATAATTTTTAAATGTAAATTCAAGATAAAAGAGTTACATTATAAATAGGGATAAAAATAACATTCTAAGTATCGCCAAGATTTATGCGTTTATGAGGGGACAGGTATTCCGCTGTTTTCACTTACTATGAGGGCCTAGATGTAGATCCGTTTGTCAACGTTTATCTACGACACACTGCAGCTAAATGCTGCGCCAAATCACTTTGAGAGAGCGAAATAGCTTTATTACATACCGCATTAACTTAACTATCTCTAGCATTTCAAAGCATGGGCCATTTGAACGCATTTCAAAATATGTAATTGGATAACCGTTATGGTTAAACGTGGAGTATTATTAATTTTTTGTTTTATTCAGATCTATTTTTTTTATTTACATTTTATTTGTATCTTTTTTCAGTATTTTTAAATTAAAATACCTATGTAGATATTGTCTTGCTTTCTTATACATCCCATATCACGATTAGATACTATAAATGACGAAAGGACACAGGCAAATTCTTTATTATAAGACTACTTCGTTTAGGACATAAGGAAAGACCGTAGTAATAGTAACGATTCTGTATATCTACGTGTTAGTCAAAAAATCTAAAAGTGTATAACCCAAAGTTTTTCACGGTCGATTAGTAACAAAAATATCGCACATACATCAGTCAGAAGGAAAGCGTAACCAATAAAACGAAACAACAGAGCTATCAGGAGCAGACGCAAGCGTCACTGCTGCCCTGACATTGACAAATAAGCCATTCAGAAAAAGAACCCATTTTCCCTAAAACCCCTACTACGATCATTAGTTACAATTAAGAAACGTTTATAAACGAGAATAGTTTACGCAAATGTAATTAATTAGTACGCTACAATTCGATTGTATTGAGCTTATAATATAGTTAATTTATCTTAATTATAGTTTTTTATGTGTAATTATACTGAGCATATTGATTTGAAAATATATTCACTTTCCAATACATTTGAGCCTGAGCCTGCCCTTAATTGACAGAAATTCATACTGTGGTCTACACTTTTCCCCTACTAGGAGGAAAGTACTTAGTACCTAGTAAATATAACTTATGATATGAAATTTTACAAGGACATTTTTTAGTAGATAAAGATTGTCTAAGTTAAGCAGATACCCGTGTTAATGGATCAGTGATGTTTAAATGACGTACCACCCTATTGTGCCTTTACATCTAATTACTCAATAACTTTACATATTAAGACTTCGAAATTTGTTGGGAACTCTCGGCACGGGAGGCGTCAGAGCATCGCGGCAGATTACCCGCAAGACTCAGTACTTGCTGCCGTTTGCCACGTTAATAACTTTAACACTTCGCCAATTACCAAGTGATCTTGTTTCAATCTTATTAGGGATATGTTAGAGGTTCAAAGTTATTTTAAATACATATTGTTTTTTATTTAGTGAAGCGTGCAACTTTAAATCCTATTGATGTTAGTTTTAAGTTAAACAATACAATGTATTTAGTATAAAAAAAATTGTCTAGAATACTGACATAATGTATAAATATAAACAAGGCACTCATGCCCATATACCAAAAAAGTTACCATATGATATAAACTGTACAGGTTACATTAAAATTGTGTATCATAAAAAATAAGTATGTAGAATGTTCAATATTATCCAAGAAAAAAATCACACAATTCTCGCCAGTCTCGACATCTAATAACGCTGTTCCGGTAGTAGGCGCAGTGAATACGGAATCGGGCCAAACGGAAGCCGTATACGAATTTAATCTCGCAGAGATGTGGTATCGCAGAAATTGCTGCAACAAAGCCTCTGTTTACTAGTATCTCTGGGACAGACTTACCTATACCATGGCTATACGAAGCAATTGGAAATATTAACGGTGCGTTATTACAATTTCGCTGGATGGTAAACGATAACATTTGCATGTAAATTTGATGGGGTCGAATTATACTGTTCGTGTGTTCTTAATACGTTTCTGTGTTTGGTATTTTTTAGTACTCAATGTGGGTAAAATACATTATATGTAATTTCGATAAAAGAAGTAAGGTAAACTAATAAGAGTACATATTTATTTTCATCACACTAGCTCATAGAGCCCCGGACAAGCGCAAGCGAAGGGACAGTTAAATCCCACGATACTCCCACGGGACCTGTTCCTTTTTTAATCATATTACTAAACCACGAGGACCAAAAAGGTTATAACTCAAATATTTATTTATAATCATGATTTTTACGAAATTTACTTTAAAAAGATTACCGTTTGGTATTGAATATTTTGTTTAGAGTGAAAAAAAATATTATGCTATGCGTGTTATACTTAACCTGTCTAAGATTTGTTATAATGGCGGACGATCGTATTTTGACCATACTTAATATTTTTTTATTAAACTTTGTTAGATAATCCTGCGTATCAGCATCTGGGTTTTTAAGACTCTCATTAAGAATTTTGATAATAGGTATTATGCCCTTTTCGCACAATGCACTGAAGAAAAAATAAGGCAAACTACATTCATTGACGATATTATCATTAAATTAAATTTTATCATACATGTGGCGCAACACTACGAGCTGCCCACAACACTAGAGACGTCGCGTCACTGTCAGTCACTTCCGAATTTTCCTATCACGAGCTGCACAATTGTAAATCCTAAATTCCATTGTAATTATTCATTGTAAATATTCTCTCAGTATAAATATCCATCTTAAATCATTACTTATTTTTATTGTTAGTGCTCAAGCACAACGGCACTAAATTGGTGACCCCGAATTTTTTCGCCATTAAAGCGCGACATTCAAAATGACTGAAAATTTCGAAGACTCAGTTAGCGATAGAATGGAACCAGAACGATCAGTCGCGGCGGTGGATCGTTCCAATATGCGGTTACCACCATTCTGGGCAGAAGATGCAGAAGTTTGGTTCGCCCAAGTCGAGGCGCAGTTCATCGTTTGGGGCATAAAAGCAGACTCGACGAAATATTTTCAAGTGATCCGAGAGCTAGACCCTAAAACCGCCCGTGAAGTCCGAGATATCATCACGAAGCCCCCAGAAACTGAAAAATACGAAAAGTTGAAAAAAGAATTGATCAACCGTCTGTCAACGTCGCAAGAAAACAAAAGACGTCAGTTGCTGCAATTTGAAGAACTCGGAGATCGGAAACCAAGCCAATTCCTTCGTCACCTTCGAAGTTTAGCTGGCGATAGTGTCACGGACGATTTTCTGCGAAGTTTGTGGTCGAGTCGTTTACCTACTCAAGTACAAGCGATCATCGCGTCTCAGAAAACAGCTTCGTTAGATGACATCGCGGTTCTTGCTGATCAAATCATCGATGTAACACCTTGTTCTTCTTTTAAGCAGGTTGAAGCAATGAGCTCGTTCGAAGATATGTTTAAGAAGATGGAACAGTCAATAACAGCCCGTCTACAAAGCGAAATGACGCAACAGATCGCTCAGTTAAGCAGTGGAAACAGCAGTGGTCAACGTCGTTCACCTTTTAACCGGAGAAGTAGCAGGCCGCGCAGTCGCAGCAGGTCCAAGTCGCAGGGTCGGTATCGAACTGTCAAAACAGGTATGTGCTGGTACCATAGTCACTTTAACACCAACGCACGCAATTGCGTCCCGCCATGCAACTTTAAAGCGGAAAACTAGTACGACAGTCTACCGTGGCGGCTGCTGACTGTCATACTACGACCAGCCGCCTATTTATCACGGATAGAGCAACTAAAATTCAATATCTTATTGACACCGGATCTGACCTCTGCGTGCTGCCACGCAATTTTATGCCTAAATGCAAGTCACCTGATAATTACTCTCTTACTGCTGCCAATGGTTCTGTCATACCTACGTACGGTATAATCAAGCAAAAGTTAGATATAGGATTACGAAGAGATTTCATTTGGAACTTTGTCGTTGCAAACGTAACAAAACCTATAATCGGCGCTGATTTTCTTGCACATTATGGTATTCTTATAGATTGCAGAAACCGACGCTTACTTATTGACAGCTTAACCACCTTGTCAACAACTGGACAACTTAAGCACTGCAACCAATCCAGCGTCAAGGCAATCTCGGGTAACAGTGAGTACCACCGCTTGCTAGCAGAGTATCCCAGCTTAACGAAACCATCTGGACTGCCGC
This sequence comes from Grapholita molesta, assembly GCA_022674325.2. Lineage (NCBI taxonomy): Eukaryota > Metazoa > Arthropoda > Insecta > Lepidoptera > Tortricidae > Grapholita > Grapholita molesta. The sequence goes on along the minus strand of CP053121.2, from coordinate 18,175,393 downwards.
GAGAGGTAAAACATTCAACTGTTCACTACATCCGAACTACTCCAGGTCCTCCTACATTCTGTAGACCCCGTCGCCTAGCTCCAGACCGGCTGAAGATCGCCAAAGAGCAGTTTGAAGAAATGCTTCGTGACGGTGTAGCGCAACGAGCTGATTCACCGTGGGCGTCGGCTCTACACATGGTACCTAAGAAAGGAAATGGTTGGAGACCTTGCGGAGATTACCGCGCGTTAAACGCACGCACAATCCCAGACAGATACCCTGTACGTCACATAGAAGACTATGCTCATCGTCTGGCTGGTAGTAAGATCTTTTCAAAACTAGATTTAGTAAAAGCATACAATCAAATTCCTGTTTACAAAGATGACATTTGCAAAACTTCTGTGACCACGCCTTTCGGAATGTTTTTATTTCCTTTTATGCCATTTGGACTCCGTAATGCTGCTCAGACCTTCCAAAGATTCCTGGATGAGGTTCTTCGAGATCTGGACTTTGTATATAGCTACATTGATGACGTACTTATCTATTCTAAAGATGCCGAACAGCACTTACAACATCTAAGGCAAGTTTTCGATAGATTCCAGGAGTATGGCATCCTAATCAACGAATCCAAGTGTTCTTTTGGTCAGAAAGAGGTTACATTTCTTGGATTTACTGTCTCTGAAGAAGGCACGCGTCCCATCGACGAAAAGGTAAAAACCATGCAGGAGTTTCCTCCGCCAAAGACTGTTGGTGGATTACGCAGGTTTCTTGGCATGCTCAACTTTTATAGGAGATTCGTTCCTCACGCTGCCGAATACCAAGCCTCTCTTCACGACATGCTAGCTGGACCTAAACTCAAGAGTTCATCTCCTTTAACTTGGACCGATCAACAGTTAGAAGCATTTCAAAATTGTAAGTCAAGTCTTGCTAAATCTACATTACTAGCTCATCCTATAATGGACGCTCAACTCGCTCTTGTGACTGATGCTTCAAGCACAGCGTTGGGCAGTGTACTGCAACAGCTGGTACAAGGACAATGGCAACCACTAGCTTTCTTCTCAAAGAAGATGACACGGCAACAGACGCAATACAGCGCGTACGATCGGGAGTTACTCGCTATTTATGAGAGTGTCAAGCATTTCCGATACATGGTCGAAGGCAGACATTTTGTTATTTATACAGATCATAAGCCGATCACATTTGCCTTCCAGCAAAAGATAGAAAATGTTCCCCGAGACAATTCAACTACCTTGATTTCATTTCGCAGTTCACGAGTGACATCAGGCATATTGCCGGGAAAGACAACATCACTGCTGACACGCTCTCCCGCATCGAGACTATTACCGTGCCACCTGACTTCGAAGCCATCGCGCAAGCTCAACAGGAAGATCCAGAGCTTCAAGAACTTCTTGCCAAGCGATCTTCGTCTCTCAAGCTAGAGAAAGTACCCGTGCCAGGTACCAATATTTATTTATATTGCGACACATCGCAAGCAAGGCCACGTCCGTTCATTGTCAAACAGCATCGGCAGAAAATATTCAACACAATCCATGGTCTAAGTCACCCAGGTACCAGATCTACAATTAAACTTGTAACTCAGAGGTTCGTATGGCCATCTGTACGCAAAGATTGCAATACTTGGGTACGCGCATGCGAATCGTGCCAAAGAGCTAAAGTACAACGTCATACCTCTTCTCCTCTTGGTAAATTTAAATTACCCGAAGGAAGATTCAGTCAAGTACACATTGATCTGGTTGGCCCTTTGCCACCTTCATCAGAATTCCGTTACCTTTTCACAGCCATAGACAGGTACACACGGTGGCCTGAAGTGAAGCCACTGTCTGATATCACGGCTGAGACGGTAGCCCATGCATTCTACGAAACATGGATATCTCGATTTGGTTGTCCACAAACTGTAACCACTGATCAAGGACGCCAATTTACCTCACGTATGTTTAAGGTTTTAGCAGAGCTTTGTGGTGCGCAGCTACGTCACACGACAGCTTACCATCCACAAGCCAATTCCATGATCGAACGCTTACATCGCACGTTAAAGGCAGCTATCATGGCCCACAACAACACGCGTTGGACTGAAGTGTTACCGACCGTTCTACTCGGTATCAGAAGCGCGTGGAAGGAAGACATAAAATGCTCAGCTGCAGAGATGGTGTACGGTGAGCCTTTGCGCATCCCGGGTGAGTTCTTTCATTCTAATAACTCATACACGCTGCAGCCTGATGACTTTGTCACTCAATTACGACGTCAGATGTCAAATCTCAGACCTGTCCCCGCATCAAGGCACGGAAACAAATCAGTCTTTGTTCATAAAGATTTAAGTTCCTGCAGTCACGTTTTCCTCAGACAGGATGCACTGCGTGGATCACTAGAACCGCCTTACACTGGCCCGTATCGCGTGCTAAGTAGGACAGACAAGACAGTCACCTTGGATTTAGTACGAGGACCAGTGACAGTCTCCATTGACCGCGTCAAGCCAGCCTACATGCAGAGCGACACAGCTTCACCAACAGCAGCGTCTAAACCCGCTCAAGCTGTAGTCCCGGTTAGAACCACTCGATCTGGCCGGAAAGTAACTTTTCCCTCTCATTTTCAGGCAGGACTCTGATTCTCCCAGGGGGGTCCTGTGGCGCAACACTACGAGCTGCCCACAACACTAGAGACGTCGCGTCACTGTCAGTCACTTCTGAATTTTCCTATCACGAGCTGCACAATTGTAAATCCTAAATTCCATTGTAATTATTCATTGTAAATATTCTCTCAGTATAAATATCCATCTTAAATCATTACTTATTTTTATTGTTAGTGCTCAAGCACAACGGCACTAAATACATTTACGTACAACAGCTATTTACTCGAGGTACTTTCTTGTTATTTTTAACAAATACAACCAAACAAAGTAATCACTAGTTACAAGTTCGTTAAGTTTCTAGTATTCATTTAGTTTGTATTCAGTAATTGTAGTTTAATAAGAGAGATGATTGTATATTATGACTGTAATTAATAGTACATTATTACATATTTAAGTCGATCTTGTGCGCGGTAGCTAGGCACACATGTTTCATACCAATTTTATCAACACTACAGGAAAAGTCGGAATAGCAAAGGTATTATACTAAAAAAAACATAATACTTATCACATAGATGCCTCTACATTTTATTTTTTAGTATGATACGAATATCTAAAAACTACTTTTGAAAAATGTTTGAAGGAAGTCAGTAACTACATATATTTTTTTAGCAATAAATCATCGAACGGATTTTTACCAACAGTTAGATTGCACTTATCAGGGTGCAACATTGCTACATCACATGGAGGGAAAGTACGTTGAATATTGTAAATGGAACATTTTACTAGAAGCATTTATGATTTTATTATAAAAAAAAATTAAACTGCATTCATATTTTTTTTAATAACTACATTGTTACATTATTTGAGCACCTGTGTCCGTGTTGCTGCGCGTAATTACGAGCTATGTTCGAACACATATAGATAAAGATATAGTATCTTTACGTCACACTGGGCGGTAAGAGAGATTTACCACCCTAGGGCGCGACAGAAAATCTCACTTTACACCCAGATGAAGACGTAAAACTATGTACGCACCACGGGTGGTAATATAGAAGGCTTCAGATCGTTTGTTTTTGGTGCTCACCTCCGGTTCGGGCCACATATACCCGCGATCCATTCTTTGTTTTACCGCGCCCTGGGTACGTAAGAAACTAATTTTGACTTCTCTTTTGACACTTTCAACTGAAAGGTTTGTATCTGTGATCTAAATATTTATCCTGAATTGTAAAAAAATACAAATATAAAGATACCCAACTGTCCGGCTCCGATTTGATTTACTTTTATATATCTAAGAGAGTAGTCTAAAATAACAAACACGTACTCGTACCTATTATTTTAGCTGCCCAATCTCAACCTTTTGGGAACAATTGTCCTTAAAACTACTAATTTAACTTCTGTATATTTGTGTTCAAGCAAATTGCTACTTCATTACTGGTTTGAATATATGCTATGGAAAAATAATGACCAAGCGTTTTGTTGTATGGGCTCAAATCATATTTGCCTAAAACACTTTAAATTGCCTTAAATGATTAATTTTAAATTACATAGTAACTGATAATACGATAACAAACGTGAACCAAACTCCGCCTTGACTTTGTCCACGCGGAAGTCTGTAAAACCCACTAACCAAAATCGATTTTGACTTAAGGGACTTCCAGGAATCCTTTCGTAATGGGGCACCATGACAATGATGTAATATATCTTTCAAAATTTAATGGTTCTACCTTTAAGTCTCTGTTTTGTCTCTCAATTTCTAAGTAACAAAAACATTATTAAATTTGAATAAATAAGTAAATTGAAACAGATATATGTAGTTAAGAAATAAACATATATGTAGTGACCAGCTCCTTTGGAGGGTTTTTCTTCAAGATAATGTCATCTATTTCTATTTAAATTTATACAAAGTAGTGTTACTAAATTAACTCAACTTATTCAATAAAAAATGAATTGATTTGTTCTTAGTTTCAACATTGTTAATAAAAAATAAATTTGATTTGTTCTTAGTTTGAATTAGTAGTTAGTTTTTACCAATGAGATATCTGGAATTCAGATTTCTTGACAATGTAGTACATAAGTCGTTACTTTTCGAATATGGATTTTTTACCTCTGACAAACTCTTTTAATTTTATTTTAAGCACACGTATTCATAGTATAGTGACTAGTTGTTTTTTCTAATCGCTAGAAGCTCTCTCAGAGTAAAAACAGTACATCGTCCCTTATGCACATCTGTGATGCGATGTTGTTTAACAGAACGGCAAGACAGGCAATATGGCGGCTGTCACAGAGCGCCCTGAGACGTGTCTAGTTAATTTGTCACAGCCGGACATCATTGATGTTTATTTGTCACACACAAATGAGTATTGACGACCGCTCAACCGAGTTGATTGGTACATGTGAATGCGTTTAATAGCTAAGGATTTAAGTACAAGGATTTAATCGTTACTTATGTGCAATAATCTTAAGAGTCGTAATAATTAAGGGCATTTATTTGTGTGATGAGCACAGATATTTGATCCTAAGTCACGGCTGATTTCTATGTATTTAAGTATTTATATAAGTATTTGTATCAATATCGTCGGCTGAGTATCCACAACACAAGCCTTCTTGAGAGCTCTATCAATCTGTGGAAGGATGTCCTGTAATGTTTTATTATTTATGGTAAGCTATCGCATTACATACAAATACACTTTATTAGTGTGTTTGATTTGCTAACAATGAATGAGTTCTTATATCTATAATATTGTTTCTTTAGTAGGTAATATAAAATTTGAAGAATTGTTAATCTAACTTTTCTCATTATTATAGAGTATCATTATTCTCATACATTCATATGTCATATATACCTATATAGCCTAGCTTCGCCAAAAGAGTAACCGATGACGGAATATATATTAATACCGATAGATAATATTTGGTATTCACGCTATCTAGATTATTATACTCCTCGCGGCGAATCATGATCCCTATGACAGTTCATATTAGTGATGGGTCGTGTCGATGTAACTTAACTTTTTTATAGGCAAAGGCGTGACTTGCATTCAGCCACGTTAGTAAACGTGATTTTAAAAATATAATCTGCATTTCATATATTTGTTATGTTGTTGTTCAAGTAATGATTTAAGTTTTTTTGGCCGAGAAATGTAACTTTTTAACATTTAGCATCTAGTATTTTACGTCACGCTTGACGAATGTAAAAATAAAAGTCCATCTTAAACATAGTGCTATCGAAAAAATAGCATAATATCAAAATAACCTTACTATATGTATAACTGAAAACGATTATAGGTACATCGGACACTGAAAGTGTACTATTTATTTTGTACACTCATTTCCATTATCGACATTTATTTTTGTCTACTAGTCGATATCTTCCAAACGAAGTAAGTTTTGCAGGGCGTAAACGTAATATCTGATTGAGATAACTTCTTGTAAATGTTAAGAACTGTTACAATTTGATTATAATGTAACGGTGGCGCCACTACAAGTTTGTGTCGTAGGAATAACTGTCAGTGTCATAGGGATCATGATTCGCCGCGACGATATAGTCAGGATGTCAGTATGTGGGTAGATACAAATGTTCCAGCGGCATGTAACAGATATAATAAATCAGTTTATAATCAGCTGTGGTGGTTTAATTGCACGGCACAATACTTTACACAAAAGTTTTAGTTATTACTACCGTCAGACCAGCTGATGAAACTAATTTAGGCAGTAGGTACCTCCATTAAATTGTGCGTATCTGATCAATAATCGTCAAGAATGTAATGTGTATTGTATTAACATATTAACAATGCTAAAATTATAATAATTCAAAATTTATCTAATATTGCCCAAAAAATCCTCATCCATAACAACGATATATTTAATCCTTATTCTAGTTAACGCGTTTCGTTTTTATCGGGAGGATTAGCCTGACATATTGCTAGGGAAATCTATGAATCTGTTTACATTCATTCGATATTAATATTACCTATTTAATAAATATACCTAGATATTTTTTTAGCAGGACCGATTTCTTGTAGGTGATTGCCAAAATAAAAACATCGACAGTCCTGTTATCGATAAGTACCCTTCAATTTCCATACAGGTAATACAAAGACAAATATGGGGTAATAGGGTTAAAAATAACTAACAATAATAAAAGTCAATATATATTTAAATACCTACTTCAGAAAACAATTTGGAACTATTCATTGCAAATTATAAACGTAAATTGGATCAAAAGTATACGGATTACGTTTAATTTGTTCAAGATCGGTGACACGCGGCGTCTAGGTAGGTAGCCGATATAAGACTGTGTGTACATCTTGAAGTTGAAGTAGTATGTACTTATCGATAGCAGGATTGTCGATATTTTTATTGTGGCAAGCACAAAACAAATGCCGTTCCTGCTAGAAAATATCTAGGTATATTAATAAATTTAGAGATATTACCTGAACAATGAATTCATATCAAGGAGTTTTATTTTAAGGATAATATGTTTATTTATTCTATCTATAATATATTTATGAACCCACCTAACCTTACCCCCTTACCAAGAATTATATAAACCCGAATGAAAAATGAACGAAAAAAAAAAACAAAATAAAATCTAGAAACTCAAATATTGAACGGGTAAATAAATAAAACTACTGAATTCAGTTCAAAATTAAATTAAATTAAACTGTTTTATTTATACATTTATTTTTCAACTAAAAATCTATTAAGACATAAATATGGATTCAAGGAAAAGGCACACATTGATAATAAACAACAAAGTGAAAACCTGCACCTTCACATATTTGCTAACCAATATACTTACATAATTATGTTTGTTGACATTAATAACGGAAAACATATCTTACCTATATTTAGAAATGTCTGTCAAATATCAATCCTTAAATAATTTGACGTACTTCTTGATTATTATACCTATTTACCCAATGAGAACGTTTTTTTGAAATTATAGTAATATGCAGTTACTGTGAAATACAAAATGTTGAAATTTGTTTCAGACAAACTCCCCACCGCAGCTTTTAATGCAGTTTCACAGAAACAAAATATAACACAAAAAAAATCTGTGCATCATTGCTATATTAGAATAAACACTACACGTATTTAAATATTTGACTTGTCTTAGTAAATAGATAATATTCGTTAAAATATGTTACCTATTTGATGTAATACCGCCTGTCTCCTAGACTATATAAAACTAAATGTACCTCAGTTTTATGAGCAAATCGATCCTTAGGTATATTTAAAACCCCAATGTCGAAGACACGCGGTATACATCGTATACATCCAATAATAGGTACCATTTTCAATTTGTTATTTAGCTCATCAAAAGTTAAATCATATCAGTTTTGTGACGATAAAAGAAAATCTTAATGAAAATTAAAAATTTTTTGCCTTTTTTGCATTGAATTACTGCAAAAAGTTTATGAAACGATCACCAAACGAAATATTTATAGAAATTTTATGTTTTATTATCGTTTTATGGTTGTTATGTTGGACATTTTTATTTGGCAGCTGCCATGAATGTTCGAATGTTTTTTTTTTGCTCCATGGTGATTTCAATCTCTGTTGAGTTTTTCTTATTTGTTAGCTTGTTAAGTTTGTGTCCTTTAAGAGGGCTTTGTGTATGCGCACTGAATATGGAACCTCAAGTAGGGCCTTCACGTGAGAAGGAAATTATTTTTCCGAGAAAGAAACGCTGTAAAACCACTGTGATTGTTAATGAAAAAACAAAAACGTATGTTTTTTTTTCACAAAATCCTTATTTAATAAGAATACAAATACAATAAATAGTATTATATTAAAGGTTGGCGAAACCTGAATCGTTTATGTTACGAGTATATTGACAGATTTGACAGTGACATACCTGTCGTAGATTTTTGGTCTTGAAATCCAGTTTTTAGTTTAGTCTCACGGGCTTTATAACTCTTATAGGAACAAACAAAATATTACTTAAGATTTTGTCCAACTATATTTTATGACCTAGTAATTATTTTGCAGTCAAATATAGCTTTAGATAACAATTTAGGAAATATATAAAACATCTTTAAAAAGCCCGGAATACCGGAAATTGGACCCAGGGCCATCGACTCCTTCTGTTAATCACATTTAGTTCGTTGTGCGGATGCTGAGAGCGCCAGTGGTATAAACAATCTTATAGAGTTTGCGTTTCTGCCCTTAGTGAGTATTACATTACCTATTTGATAAAATCTATTACAATAGACGTTAAAACCGGAATATCTTAGACTAAGTATTTTGTACCATGGGTGCTATAAATATTTAGCTATTAAACAAGTGCAAATACAGGTGGAAATAGCATCGGTATGCTTCGCGTACCGCCGCTCGCTGTCAAACGCTCTCGCTGCGCCGGGTCAACCGGTACGTGATTCTGAGACAAATCTTTTTATTTCTATTGGGAGTTACAAAAAATATGAAAAGTTTACAGGTGTTATAAAAAATACCTGTAAACATCTAAAAAAACAGACATCGTGGTCACGAGTGAGCTAACAATGATTAAGTTGACAGAGTGACACAACCTGGAACGACTTAAGGCCCATTCTAAGTAGGTATTTCCATATTAAGTTTTCTTTCTCTAGCAAGTTCTTCTGTCTCAAGCATCCCTTGCTATTCGTTTTGGAATTGGCTAAATTTCCAGTGTGGCTTCCCTAGCCTTTATGGCGTCTGCTCATTGCACGTCTGATCTCATAGGAAATATCCTAAGGGCTTTGCCCACAAAGTGTTAGATCGCGGGCCTTGAAGATGCCAAAGAAGCTTTTAAAATTACTTGCTCAGGTAAACTATTTCCAGACAACTCAAAATCACAAAGGAGCTAGGACAATGTTTACTGTGATTTTACCTACAATATCCTTGTAAGCAACTGTAAATACACGTCCAAACCGTGCGAGGCTATTGGCGGTTGGAGCCCGGAAAGCTGGCTACATGCTCATACTTCGCCAAATACCGGTACTTTCTTGGGTCCGACCTCTCTTAGACTGGCACTGTTCCATCTGTCGGCCACGATGGCCAGGAGACTGTGGCGGCTATCTCGCACTCTGTGGAGGAGAGCTTGCGCAGGGGCCAGATGGGGTGACTTTGATTCCTTGGAGTTTGGGACGGATGATAGTGTGGGATGCTACCTGCGTAGAAACACTAGCGCCGTCCCATCTCCAACGAACTAATGTAAGCCGAATGTTTTAATCGTAAAAATATAAGAACCTGAGCAGAGAGCAGTAGAGTATTTTGTATCGCTTGGCTTAGAAATGCTAGGTCCACAGAGTCCCAGCGCGTACAATTTTTTTTGCAGAAGTCGCAAAGCGTCTGTTTGCAGAACGGAGTAGCCAAAGAAAATATCGGATCATGCAGTTTATCGGTTTGATAATAGAGGCGTTGTTCCGATATTTGTGACCACCTTGGCCGCTCCGATATCTGATGGCGACTGTACAGTGCCTCAAGAGCCTTTTTTAGATTGAATAAGTAGTTAAGTAGTTATTATATTATTGCAATTGCTTTTAAGTAGATTTAGATAGGTAATAATAGTCCTTTTTATATAACCACAACGCACAATACAACACAAAATACAATTGCATACAATTCTACAAAACCAAGCCCGATCCCACAGTAAGTTCAAGAAGGCCTTTGTTATAGGTACCTACTATACGCCGATGGGTAAAAATAAAGGTATGTATTTGTATATTTACATATTATAAAAACCAACGTAACACATAAAAAATAATTTGTTATAAATACGAGTACTTTAGTATGCGTAGAACAAATGTTTGCTACGTTTGTAGTGTATAAACGATGCCTAAAGTTATTGCTATTATTACAGGTAACACCCGATATATTTAACGTGGTCATCGTATTATCGTTCATTTTTGGGTACAACTTTGTACAACTATGTATATACAGGGTGAAACATAAGTCGTACACAGAGTTATTTGTTTCTATCACAGTATTTTAAGGCGAATTCATTGTATTAACTCGGGAAGCAAACAATTAAACTTCATTAATGATAATTAATAAAAGCAAAAACACCAACCTTATGGTCACCCTATTCGACAAGACTTGCTAGTTGCTGTGATTAAATTGGTGACTTGGGGTAACGTTCTCGGAACAATTCTCGTGTTTGCTCAGTACTGTTTGTTCGATTGTAATATCTTACCATATCGAAACTCTCATTAGAAGTGTAATGAGACGGAGCCGGCATTTTAAACGTGTTTTAATATTTTTTTACAATTTCAATTTGTAGCTGAAGGTTATGTCTTTTGAATTTGTCATTGTCAATTTAATCTTTTTTAAGTTCTTACCAGCCAATTACAAAGAGGTTGAATGAATTATTTTAGTAATATGCTATGGGTCTATGACAGTTAGCGTAGCAGATTAGGGTGACCACGAGACTCAGTACATTTAAAACATTATTTTAACTTAACGAATTAAAAAACAATGCTTACATATTTCTGCCTGTTGTTACGTCCACATGTTTAAACTAAAGTTAAACAATAAGAAATACACAATTCTGTTTACGACTTATGTTTCACCCTGTATTATATAACATAAGTGTCAAATGTCAGAATTATATATTGAAATAGTCACATAATCTCAGTGTCACAGTGTATAGGTACTGAAGTTTACTGAAAAAATATGATAAATATGATGCATGACACATGTCAAGAACAGCACAAATTGTTTTATACAATACTTTTAATTTGGTGGAAGTTAAACTATGTCTAAGTTGTGGCGTTTAAGAAACAGGTATTCATTGACGTGATTTGCAGTATTTCAGTAATATTGTAATAATAAATATTTAATGTTATAGCAATTCTTAAATGTTTTAAAATATATTATAGCTAGAATGCGACAAACGCTGCACGGACTAAGAAAGTAACAAAGTGTGGAAGAGCCATCATAAATGTCAAATAAATATGAAATATGGGGCTAATAGCTGTATTGCCATATTTTGGCACTGCAAAATTGGTGTGGAGTTAGATTATACTGATTCTACAGGTTTATATACTTACAGATCGTTGCGAGTGCAACCAAATATTTACTAAATAACTACCTATATATGAATTAGGTTTTTAGGTTTTATTTTGGAACTACATATCGTTAAGTGTATTTGTGTAATGTAAACATATTTTGAAAACAACATAAAATTTGGCAATCTCTTCCATAATGTTGTTACGTAACTGAATTCAAGTTGGCTCAATGTAACCAAATCCTGAGGAGGAGGATGTAACATACACAAAGTGAAATTAACGGGTCAAAGGTTTCATCGATCTAATTGTATCTCACAGGTGAAGTGTTCCCCCTGGCGGACGTAACACGCAGTGGATATAAACACATTATTATTTTGGGATCGTCATTACATGTTTACGGAAAAACAGCCACAAAAATACCGTATACTTTCTACAGTGATTCCATATTTATTTGCCATTCAACTTTCTTTGCCATTTCTCCCCAGAAGGATGATTGCCGGTAATGAATACCTTTTAAGCCTTTTTGAAAACTCCTTTAGGGAACGTTGAAAGGAGCTTTCAGGTTTATTTCTGCTCAATTCTGCTTACCAGGAGGTGACTTGTAACTATTCCACTGGTGAGATACTAAAGGACGGCGGTATTCAGTGTGTCAAACTGCGAGGCGAATCTTCTGTATAAATAATCCCGAATAAAGCCTTCAGACAAAGTGGGCGACACAAGTGGGGGGGAAGGAGATTTATCTTCTTGAATCTAATCTTGCGGATGGCGAAAAGAGCAGTTTCTACAAAAAATTTTGTCTCAATTCTGGCGTCCCAAGCGCCGACTGTACACATTGAGACAATTCCCTTCTGTCTACGGAGAACTCATTTGGTGGAAACGTCGGGGATTGCTACTTAAAAAGTCGTTCAAAATGTTATTCAATCCATGTTTCATTCTTATTTAGCGTTTTGTCTTGGGTTCGTGTATTCCAGACAAATGTTAATTTAAGAAAATGACTAAAACCGCTCTTGTTTAAAATTAGTAAAATATCTACAAATGTATACATATTTTACATTTGTGTACCTACGCAGTATTTTTTTTTAATATACAACGACGGTGGGAAACAAGCATACGAACTGCCTCATGGTAAGAAGTTACCGTAGTCTATGGACGGCTGCAGTTCCAGATGATTCATATGCTCGTTGCCTACCCTTTGAGAAACGGGTATTCACTGTGTTGACGGCTATAGGGACAAGAGGACGAAATTAATAAATCGATGATTGATGTAGGTAGTGCAGTTTGCAGGCGCGGCGTACGGAAGGGCCAGGCGCGGCGTATGTGTAACAACAGTACGTTTCAATGTTATACTAGTTCTATGGAGATATACTGTCAAGATAACTCAACATGTTTACATAGATGGCGCTGCACCACATAGTACCGAAAGAGAGAAATCGCCAGCATGTTGGAAGAACGCGATTTTGTATAGACATTGTCATTCAATGTTTTGTATGTGGTACAACATTATATAGTGTATAATTATGCCATAACCCAGCAGTGGGCTTAATGTAGGCGATTTAATAAAGCATCTATTTAAACAACCGAATTGATAACCTCCTCCTTTTTTTGAAGTCGGTTAATAAATAATAGCAAGTAGTTTATGGAAAAATTAACTTATATATTATAAATTTTATTTTACACAATATCTTTAATCTCTATATTTTAAATATCGTCGTAGTCATCATCAAATCCGTAACTTCCGGTAAGCAGTCGACAAGGCGATGCTCATCGAGTTGTCAGATTTTCCAACAGTTGAGAACTTATCCTTAAGCTCGTTATGAACAGGAAAGTCAAATTAGCTTTGGATCGACTATAAATATTTCTGACGCGCCCTTCACTCGCACGCACACCAACAGGTCTGAACTGAACAAGACAGATTGTCAACGATATTAATCGTGATCAATAGTGAAATACATGTGAGTGAGTAAATTATCTAATATTAAAGTTTTACAACAGGCTAATCATGTATAATATTATGTCATTGATCATCAAAATCTAATTTATGTAGCTAATTTATATTTTACACTAAGCGGGATTGTTACAATGCATATTAACATGAATAATATTTTTGATATAAATAATGAATTGGTATATAAGGTATCATGATAATTCGTAAGTTGGACACATATTATTATGCCTATTAATTGTATAGAGGCGGGTAACTCACGTTTTATAAGTCGAATATTGCTCGTTACCCGCTTCTACAAAATGAATATGTTTAAATCTCATGATAGTATTGTGTTTAAAATTATATTATGCCTTATATAAAGCCAAAGTATTCTAAACCAAAAATAAATAAGGGCTTGAAAATGTGCCCTTATTTGTGCTAAATAATGCACAGAAAAACAGAAAAAAAAACAAGTTTTAAACATTTCGTCCGTAATAATAATTATCCGTTGAATGAGTAATTGATTAGGTTTTTTTCTAGTTGATACATTACTGCGAAGCAGAACATGACACCACATTTCTTATTATTATATCTAAGATTTTAAGGGGTTTTACCGAAGTATATTTTTTCTGACATTACGACAATTTCCAGATGTAAGTTGTGACGGTTTTAGATCTTTCTTCTTTCTCCTTCACATATAAAATTTTAAATATAAGCGATGGTCTCTTTTTTGTATACTTCTGTTATCTTGGCGTAGCGATTTCTGACCTATTACCCACACACAATAAAAACCTTATCCGTAACGGATATTATTAGAGATTTACAAACTCGAAATAGAAAAAAGTTTGTATATACGAGTATCTTCTTATTTTGGAAGCTTAGGTACAAGAATGGAATATAACAAAGACTTAAACCCTAGAACAAACAACAAGATTAAGTAGATTGAATAATTAAAAGTAAGCTTGATTAATCTTTTTAACTAGTACAGCTAACGCTTGCTCCGTATCACCATATTTTAATTCTATACAAAGATCATCCCACTCGTGTTTACTTTCGCCGTTTATTCTCAAATGTCTTCCAAACTCCAAATAAGTCCACTGGCTAAAGGGCACGCATTTTCCTTAAGCTAATTAACGAACTTTTGAGATAAAAATTACATTCAGTTTACCTTTTAGAAAATGCCGTAATAAGTTAATTTAGACTTTATTTCTTTGTAGAGTTTTACGGGCCGTTGGTTGTGGCAGACAGTAATGCTGTTTCGAAGTCAATTTAAGGTATAAAGAAAATAAATGTTGCTCTTGCGACTACCTCAACAACGTCCGTACCGCGAGTTTCGAGATCAATTGACTTTAGTGGCCATAAACGATAAGTGGAAAGGCATAATTTAGTCGTACTGAGTGTTTGTTTAATGTTAAAATAATCATGTTATTTCTACATTTATTTGGACTAAATACTAAACCTGCCATAGTAATATGCGGAACAGATATACTTTCTTTATTAATTAAGATACTTTAATTTTTAAGCAGCGTGGGACTCAGTCAATTTGCGTAAGAATGTACTTTTAATGTTAATTCACAAAGCTGTCAAAATACTAATCAACTGATGACTTTAGTCACGGTACATATATTTTTTATAACCGTGACTATTTTTATGGAATTATTAATAAACGTTAGAGCGCTGGTGGCAGTGAGGTGCTGGTGAGGTCGCAGGTTCAAACCCCAGCTTGTACCAATGAGTTTTTCGGAACTTATGTACGAAAGATCATTTGATATTTTACCAGTCGCTTTCCGGTGAAGGAAAACATCGTGAGGAAATCGGACTAATTCCAATAAGTACCCTCTGGTTTCTAACCCAGACCTGACCTTCTGCTATCTGAACTTCCAAGGTCAGATGGCAGTCGCTTTCGTAAAACTAGTGTCACCGCTAAATCCTGGGATTAGTTGCGAAGCGGACCCCAGGCTCCCATAAGCCGTGGCAAAATGCCGGGACAACGCGAGGATGATGATTTTTAATTGACATAGGCGGCAAACGAGCAGACGGATTGCCTGATGGTAAGCAATTACCGTCGCCCATGGGCACCCGCAACACCAGGAGAATGACAAGCGCGATGCCGGCCGGGTTGGAGCTCTGGGAACCTTAGTCACCATCAGTAACAGAACACTACAGACCTGAAAGGTAACAGTGCTATTATGGCTGTGGTCTTCTGTAAGGAGGGGGTACTTCCCAGTTGGGCTGCTGGGCAGTTGGTCATCGCTGTGCCCTACCTCTCATTGTTGGACGTAGTTTAAGGACATACCCGGGTCCAAAACGACGGGTCGGGATGATTAATAAACGTCTTTCTACAACAACATGCCGTCCATAATAGTTTGTGCATTTTCAACTTAATGAAATAATTAACGGTATATTAGAAAAAAAAAACAAAATTTATCAGACGTTCAAAATAGATTATGATTAATCATAATCAGCGGATTCCTGCCTGAGATAAAAGAAAAGGTACTCAATTCGACTAGGTAGATGGTTTTTGTAATATATTTTGCACATAACTTTATCTAGGTGACCCCGCTTAACGAAAAAAACAGTTCGTTATTGTTTATCCGGTTTTCCAATTAAAACGCTTTGGCTATAAATAACATCCAAGGAGTAAGTTATACTTATATTTGCATATTTTACCCATATTTTTAAATTATATAACAATTTGCAGCAGAGCTGGTGTTATTACATGATTAGATTGATTAGGCTTATTAATTAGAATTATCACCAACATACTTTGACTACCGTTCAAGGTAATTAGGGAAATAGGAATATGTATAATGATTATAGAGATCGGACGGTTGAGTGCGAATGGCACTGATAAGTGTAATATATTTTATATACATAGTCAATAATATTTTCGATGTGGTCGTAGATTTTGAATTAGAAATTGAAATCGGACGTCTTTCTGCTAGGCCATTAAAGTATGAGTCCTACGTACAGTTTTAAAATTTACCAAAATTGAAACTTTATCCTGCTGTTTTCAATAGTATCGCCGCTTTCACTGAAACTTTGAAAAACGTCATCTGCTAAAGAGAACACCGAAGAAACTTCATCTTATCTTTTTCTTGATTCCGCCTTCTGGTATATTTTATTTAAAACAAAATAGAATCAGCTCAAAAGAAAAAATAAGTGCACTAGGTTTATTTTGTTATACGTAGAGTATGGAGTTTGTTTTATTAATCTTTGCAGGATAATTTTATTATAACAATACTTAAAATATTGTTACGTGGGAATGATACGGCAAACCAGGTAGTTCCAAACTAGGCCTTATTCGAATTAGTCCGGTTTCCTCACGATGTTTTCCTTCACCGAAAAGTGACTGGTAAATATCAAATGACATTTCGCACATAAGTTCCGAAAAACTCATTGGTACGAGCCGGGGTTTGAACTTGCGACCTCTGGTTTGCAAGTCGCACGCTCGTGTTATATTTCTCAACAAACGCCTTCAGGCAAATCTTCGTTTCAGTCATCAAGAATCAAAAAGATAGATAGACTTTTTGATTCTTTTCACAGAGCGAATGCACAAAGTACTAAAATGCCTAGATGCCTACACCATAACAATCCTGAATCCTCAAGTAACTTATAATTAGAGTCATGGCTCACAGCAGGCTTGGGAACTTTTATTTACAGATCTGTGTAGTAAGTAGGTGGGTTAAGTTTTAGAAGTCGGGCCGAACGCCGTCGGTCACGTAAGCTCGGCTCCCTCCCTTCCCGTAGTTTCTAATTTGCTATCAAACTTACTTTTTATTACTTGGTAACTAGTAAACAACGTCGCGGGAAAATCTGTTGCCTCGTACGTGATCAGACCTTCAACAGTGAACGAATATAAAGGCTATATTAATTACTATTTCTACTTACGATGGTATACATTTTTTATCGTCATAAATGTTTATTTTTTACAAGATTGCGCTCAACATTTTCTTGCTTTGATAGAATTCATAAAAACTTATTAAGAGATGCTCAAAGAAAACAACGTTATTATTTTACAATGTCTGCTGTGGTGTTTTTTGGTTTATAAACTATCTTGATGTATATATATTACTTACGACCATCCGGTATTTATACGTAAAACAAACGATAAAAAATATTCGTAGGTTGAGAAACATGAGCGAAAACAGGAACAAGGTTAGAGTTTTCATTTTAATCATGGTTTTTGCAAGGGGAGCAGTGAAATTGTGAAATCGAATCACGATTGCGGACGTGAGAAAAGTAATCAAAATTTATTATTCCTTTCTTCAATTCCAGCGACATTATATGGAAAGTTATTTTGATAAAAATTCGATTTCGATTCCAACATTTGATTCATCTTTTGTTAGTCTTAGGGTACATTTTTTTCTCATCGAATGACGATTCTTGTTCAGTGGCACAAGAAATGTAATTGAAAACATCAACGATTTCCTCGAGTAGGTATTCGGTTTGTCCATTATCGGAATTCCACAGTGAATGTCGAGGCCCCAGGAAAAAGGAAGCTTACAAAAATAGAAATACTTTACTTAACTCACAATGCTTAATGATTTTGCCACCGTCCTGCGGCAGGGAAATAACACAACAATCCACTTTTGTATTAGACTAGCCGGCTAAAGTTTTCAAATCAATGTTAAAATTCAACTAGTCCTTGGACGAGTTGGTACTTCTCTTAAATTCTTAATTCCTTTTGTGATATTAACTTTAACTGGAGAGAGCCACTTCTTAAATATAAAGCATAAATGTATTAACTAAGCTATACTCAGAAATCGTGACGCCTTTGATCAAGATTTAATCACAGAAAAGCTGCACAGCAAAACACACTGTTTTCTTAGGGTATTCACTTATAATTATCATATTTATGCATAAATAAGTTTTACTTTACTAATGTTCGTTACGTATTTATAACCATTGTATTCTATTCTAATCTACATATTTTTATAAGTTATCCATATTGACACAAACTAATTTTTAAATTCAAAACCGTAATAATTTCAGACTTTTATAATATTCATATTAGGTTGGTCTTTTAATACGTTTGCTGAATAGTATTCAGGTCCGCTCGGCAACTCTCTCGCTGGCAATAAACTCCGCGAGAAATATTTTCACATCGTTGTGGAAGTTAAAATGAAAGTAACTACACCCCGCAGAGCAATAGCGAACCCAGCACTGACGACTGATAATTCGGTATATTTCCACGGGTTCCATAATTTTATTCATGAATTTGGAACAAATCTTTTCAATTTTATCCTGCACTACTATATGGTTTTCTTTTTTTATAATTTTGCACTTGCATAAATGAAATGAATAGAAGTAGTTATATTCTAATGGATTGTTTTGTATTTGGGCCACAGATATTATCGAAAAAACTAAAACCGGCCAAGAGCATGTCGGACCATACTCAATGTAGGATTCACGTCTTTTACTAAGTCCACACTTTAAGAGCAAAGGTTTTTTTGTCTGTTTGTTTGATTTGAATAGACTTCGAGGTGCATGTTCATATAGTTGTGACCACCTGAACAGCTTCGATACTTATATCTGATAGCGCTTACCAGTCGTGTTATTATTAACAATAATATTCATCTTACACTTTTTGGGCAAAATGTTTGAACTAAATAGAAATTACATGCCTATCGGCTTTTAGAATTTATTACATATACTTCTAAAAATGCGACATAATGATTAGGTGGATATACCTATCTACTGCGGATGAACCCATGAAAAACGATTAGTTACCGTAATTACGACGGTAGTCGGTTGACCGGTCGGTTACAGTACATTCACTCAAAAGGTCGTATTTTATAGGTAGGTACAGTATATTCGTACTCCCTAACTCCTAAATTGCTGAACCGATTTTATGGATATTCAGAGTATTCATTAAAACTGCTTATTAAGCCTCACGTCCACAAATTTTTCCGAATTTTTG
The DNA here is from genome assembly GCA_022674325.2 of Grapholita molesta. Taxonomy (NCBI): domain Eukaryota; kingdom Metazoa; phylum Arthropoda; class Insecta; order Lepidoptera; family Tortricidae; genus Grapholita; species Grapholita molesta. The sequence goes on along the minus strand of CP053121.2, from coordinate 18,156,011 downwards.
GACCCACGTTCAAAAGTAAGAGGACGGACGCCTATTTATTTTATCACTTTTTTGACTTGACAAATAATCCTACAAAACTTTAGATATCTAGGACTACGGCTCACTGACACTGCTAAGGGACAGACAGACATGGCGAAACTATAAGGTTTCCTATTTAACTACGGAACCCTAAAAACGGATTATACCGCGTAACGTGTCAAATATTTAACAGTGTCAACAGAACGTTGACGACGAACACTGCAAACTGTCCGAAACTCGGAATGTAATTTAAGTTCAATAACTATCGCGGACACCGAAGACAAGGTATTATATATTAGATAAAAATAATATGTATGAATTAACATTAACTTGTTTATTCCAAATTATTAAGTAATATATGGTAATCCAATGTTTAATATTAATAGGGAGGTAAAATAGTCAATAATTTTTTCTATGTAATAATTTACATAGATACAGTATATAATAATTTAATTTTTGGTTGCGTTTAAATAAACATTAATTTGGAAGTATATTTTAGATCTTAGAAACTGAACCTTTTAGATTTTAATGGTGTCGTGTACCAACGGCAACAGGAAACTACTTTAGTTAAATATTTTTTTGGAAATTCTGATGTTGTAGTTTTTATTTTTCCTAAGGTTCAATTCAGGTATTCGTTATAGTAGCCTATATATTATATGAATGATTACTATGATGACACTTAATATAGACGGTAAATTAAAATAATCCGCGTATTCCAAATCCAACACCATACATAAAATCATAATAATATTTCAACTTCTCTTTCTTCAGATATTTATCAGATATGCAATTATAAACATATAAGGCCCTTTCATGTTTACATATAATCATAGCACCTAGGAATGCGACCGGGTTTTCTTAAAAAGGCCAAAAAGTTGTAAAGAGAAAAAACTAATAAGAATAATTTTGTTTAAATGTTAAAGAGAAAATAACACATGTAAAACATGGATATTGAACAAAACAAATAATTCTGTAGGGCTTCATTAATTAGCGAACAGCATCGTAAGCGGCGCCACTCAGGTTACGAGCATGTTACTCGTATTTCAGAGTATACTCGAGATACTAGGTATTAGCTATTGGTTGTACCTAGAACACTTTACCTGGGCAGCATTATGTACATTAGGGTGAAATCAATCATAATAACGTTTCAATTGCATATAGGTAGTTACTTAGTTAGGGCATTACGCCCGTATTTTTTTATATAAAAGCCAGCTCAAACCCGTTTTTTTAAAACATGTCAGTTTTTCATTACAGATAAGAAAAGGAATGTTCATAATGCTAATCTTTGTTGTATTTATGCAAGATTAGCGTCGGACTTGACCGAATCGTCTCGTGCCTGATCTTTTCAAGGTCCTTTTAACCTTTTTTCTATTACATGTCCTTTTTTCATTCTTTTCGAGAAAGGGTCTGACCTAAAAGATACATGTTCTCGTAATTAACGATTCCGTTAACTTTCTACCGTTTTTAGGGTTCCGTAGTCACTTTCGCCATGTCTGTTTGTTTGTCTGTTACCGGCTGTGCTCTATGACCATAAGTCTTAGAGAATTGTAATTTGGTATGGATTTGTAAATGAATCACGCCGACAAAGTGGACAAATAATAAATGGAAAAAATAGGGACCCTAAATGTGAAGGGGCGATTTAACCGTAAAGTTAGCCCTCAGAGTTTTGAACCGCAAGCCAAAAAAATTGAAAGTACAACTTAATAAAGGCTTTCAAGGAAAATTGAACTTGATCTGTAGAACCGCTTTTGAGTTACGGATCGAAAACTACGGAATCCTACACTGAGCATGGCCAGACATGCTGCGGAAAATCCGCCATTTTCCGGATATTTGTTTTGGTAAGAATGGTAAAAAAACCTTTAGCTAAAACGTACGTATATACTACAAAACTGGAAACAACGAGAAATGTGGTTAAAGCAATCTACAAAAAATACGATAATTTAACCCCTGAAGTAAGTAATAGAAAAACTTTACCGAGTCGCAGAAAGAATTCGCTGTGCTCATTTTGCTTCCTTATTTTAATCCTAATTTATTGGAATAGCCGAACAGGGAAGAGCCCAATTGGTACAATAAATTTCAAATTTCATTATTTGAAGAGGAAGTCGCAAGTTGCCAGTTTCGATTGGGGTTTCCGATCACGTCTCCATACTATTGGCGCGGATATTCCAGCCACCTGTGCCCGTACTCTATGAGGCTTTAAACGCGCTTCCACTCTTTCGATAAACCGACTGTGAGATATTCGCGATGCCGATGTATGCAGCATTTCCTTATGAATGATACATGCCGAGGAGCGACCGCTAGCTGCGTCGGCGGCGGCGCTACGCCACGGAGCTGTGTACTTGCATAATACCACATTTTGTGGCGAATATCGCTTGATTTTAACCTAGGCAAGTGAACGCGTGCTTAGTATCGAATATTCAGCAAGTCGCTGTGCAAAGTGAGTCCACAGGGTAAAGCGTGAAGTGGACTAGGAAGCTAGCACGGCATGTATAGCGGTAGTATATGAATTTGTTAGCGAATAGGTTTAAATTGCAGCATCGTTTTCCGTAAAGGAATTATTTCGCTTTGAATATCGAGTTACTGGTGTGTAAAGACGTGTCTTTCAACGTGTCAATTAAACAACGAACGCGTTTTTGTCGATCAAGTTACCATTTTATTTTTATATAAAATTGCTAAGTTACGTTTAATATAAAGAAAATATCTACTTTACTAAATATGTGTACCGTTAAATGGTGTGAGTAGGGATTGCGAGGGCAGTTGGGTTATGAATGGAGAGAGTAGAGATGAAAAACGGGTGTTGATGTTTTTATCCCTATAATAACCTGCTACCTACCTAAATAAATAATAAATATTCTTATTACAAATGGTGCTATAGTATTTAATATTCATAATCCAAAGTGTCGTTCCAACAATTTCCCCAAATCACCTTTGTATGAAATCATACCTCACTCCATAGTTAGGGATCATGTCCTAATATTCTGGGTTGATGTTTAAAGTTATGAAATCATAGAAAAATAAAACACAAACGACAGAAACCCTTATTAATAAAATTAAGTTTGCATAAAATGGCAAAATAACATTTTATCTAGGCTTGAATGTCAGTTTTTTCCCTACTAACCTCATATTACGGTTCATACAAAAGTATTTTTCCTAATCTCCATACTTCTTTTTTTCCAAAAGCTTGGTTAGGAATAAATGGGTAGCAAGTAGCATGCCAGTCCATTTACACTAATAGTAGCGTTCAAATGGGTGCAGTATTACAATGCCGGCTAATTCCGGACGGAGGCCGTAAAAAGTTGGCGACGACTCGTGCCCGTGACTGTATCTCAAATTAAATCTCACCAACAAATCTTCGCGAGGGATGAACCGCGAAAGCCACTACTACTGGTTCAAATGGCGGTGAACAAGTTTTGTGTAAAACATGTCTACTACTTATTTACAAACGGATAAACTCATGTGTAATTATATCGCACTAGGCGACATGTTTCAGGTAAGCTGGTACCCATTTTCAAGCCGAGTCAGAACACACCGCTCGCGTTGAGGGTGTAACGCTCACAATGAGCGAAATAATTACACGTGAGTTATCCGTTTGTAACTAAGTAGGTAGTAGTAACATGGCATGGCAAAACATGTCTATGAAATGTTAGCTATCTGTTGATAGCTACACTGTTGTGTATTCTGTCGTTTGTTATATTTGTTTTTCTTTACATTTATAGTTACATTCGCATGGCCCTGCCCTGGTGGACCGATGACCTCGTAAAGATCGCGGGAATCCGCTGGATGCGTGTGGCTCCAAACCGGTCATTGTGGGTCGCTTTGGGCGATTCCCATGTCCAACAGTGGATGTACTTAGGCTGATATAATGATGATGAGTTTGGCATGACAATTTTTTTTTTTTTCTACATTTTAATACAAACTACTATTGTTCATGTTACTACAATAACTTTAGGCAAATCGTGGCATACATTTAACTGGAAACAACGCTGAATAGGTTAAAATGGTATAATAGATATTTTTTAAATATATTATTTATTTATTTCGACGACAGGGCTCGCCTAGTGGGTAGTGACCCTTCCTATAAAGCCGATGGTCTTGGGTTCAAATCCTAGTAAGCGCATTTATTTGTGTGATGAGTATATTTATTCCTGAGTCATGGGTATTTTCTATATGTACTGAGACACAACCACAACACAAGCATTCTTGAGCTTACCATGGGGATCAGACAATTTGTGTAAAGATAATATTTTATTTACTATACTTTTGTGCACATGGTAGTTAGTTATTACCAGCTAGGGATAACTTATGAAATAGTATCGTCTCGTGGTACGGCCTCGGCTCATCTTTCGACGCGGTCGTGAGCGCTGTAACTTGCAATTTGTTCTGGCACAGCCTTAAAAATCCGCATTTTATTGTTCCGTTTCTCATTTCTACTTGAACTGTGCCCCTTCGAGGGCCGCATTGATCTCCTCCATACAAAAGTTCTGCTTTGTTTTATCCTGGATAAGGATTTATAGAAACCAAAGAGCGTTAAATATGATAACAGGTCCTTTATTTTGTCTAAATATATTGAAGAAAGTTTCGGTCGTGGTTCGTCATTTTGATCGGCTTTCAAATAACGGTCGTGTGAGAATGTTGGTGAACCAAAGCTTTAAAAATATATCTTGATAAGTTGATTAACATTGTTCAAATGTAAAAGGTAACAAATTTAACAAATCAATAAAAATAAAATATTACGAATTCCAACAAACTTTTTTTAGAAAGTGCATTGTCACCCCGTGTCTATGTTGTTCTTATAAAGACAGGTACGAGTTACGTTAGCATTTAAGTTCGAAGATGTTTCAACTGAACTAACGTACATGTAAACCTAAATGAACTTCGTATTAAAAAAGTATTGTATCATCAAACAGAAAACTGAATCCGGCTAACTATTTTATTATCCTTACACCCAAATATACTTTGTGGATGAACAAATATGGACGCGTATGTACATGTCTGACTGGTATAATATAAGATTCACGCTTTGCATGAATCATGTATTCAAGCTACTCAACTGGCTTATTGCACAAGTTGGTGTTTGCAGCCGAGCCGCGTAATGCCAGCCCATGAACAGAACGTATTCAGACCTAACGGGAGAGGGCAATAACGGAAATACTTTGATCAATCTATGCATGACATTCAAGATATTAAATTGTTTCATGCAAGTATTTAAGTACTCTCATACGGCGATTAATAAAGTGACTTTAATTCACAACTGAAACATTAAGTAAAGTATTTAATATATAAAATCGATAGCTTAGTCAACTGAATGGGCTAATGGTACATTAAATAATTCAATTGGACTCCAATAAGTGGAATTCAATAATCGGAATTGATGAAGCCGATTTGTGTCTATTATCGTGTATGCTTAGATATAAATATATAATTTAGAAAACATGTCTACCCTAAAGCTATTCGGAAAAAGAAGTTCTGGTACTATAGATAGGCCTGAGAAGGCTAGTAATGTAGCGCAAAAGTTGGAATTGTTAACCAATATAGGTAGGTATTATGTATCTACTAAATTCAGAACGAATTAAGTATATAGTGAGAAAAAACCTAAAAACCATTAGTACTTACTTTATTACAACTAGCATGCATTAGCAAGTAGGTAATCGGACGTAAAAACGTGTTTATTTAATTTGATATTACTTTTTATTATGCAGAAACATCTGCTAGCGAATATCTTCGATATTTAAATCAAAAGAAAAATAGAAATTTTTTGACTCGCAGCTGACTTCTTTTGATTTAATTTGACATATTTTAAATTATGGATTCGCATATATGTTTAATGTGACACGATTCGACAAATTATCTGCTAAATTCTCTACGCACTGCGGCGCAGCCCAAAATGAGAGAATGCTTAATGAGAGAACGTCTGAAATTACTTAAAATAATATTGTACCTATAAAACTAAGAACAAATCAAATTATTTTTTATGAAATATTGTACCTATACATAATATTTAAACTTCCTATAGGGAGCAGGAGTAACGAAATACGCTACACCAGAATACTGCTGGTATTACGGTATCTGTTGGATCTACATGAATGTATGCACAGTTCAGTTCAGAAAAGTCAGAGTATTTTGTGTGATAGTACATATCTATTGTACTTACTAGTTATTGTTATTATACAATGTGTTGACACAAACTCTCATTAAACGTAACTAGCTATCACGAAGGCCGACACACTACCTAGCGTTAATTCCGCAGCCCAAATGGGCTTGCCACTTGATTTATCTATGTGATAACCACTTTGAACGGATATAAATTCGACTCAGTCGCGTCTTGCTAACAAAGTAGAATAAATCGTTGGGGCCTCGCGTTGCGTGCGACACTGTAGGTGCAGCTGTCACTATTCATTCCATTTTCTATTCTACTCAAATTGACTTTCAATGCTTGTAAAGTGATAAAATCGTGTAACTTTTTGACACGTACTTAAATTTATTTGGTATTTTAGATAAGTTCCCGAAGAACAGATATAGTTTTGCGGAAAATTCGTTATAGTTTTCGACGAAGAAACATGGAGACTTTCATTGGAGTTTGCAGCCTGTGAAAAGTTACATCAGATATATAGGTGTTATGTACGTACCAGAAAACTTTTAGCCTTTACTTATTTTACCAGTTAACTGCGATGTTGGAGGTAGATTGCATTCCGAATGCTATGACATGATACATGTATGTTACTGTAAATCGGCATATGACGTCGTGGTCACCTAAACATGACGATTTTGGTGTTTAAGAGGTTAAGCGGTCACTGAAAGTTAATATGCAAACCTAGATAGGTAATGGGAAACTACGATGCAGACCTGATTGATTGTTTCATGTCCATGTCACCATTCACAACGCGCTATGCTGGTAGCCGATACCAGCGTGTTTTCAATATGTAGAGAAAAGCGTCTTTTGACCTCTGTCCCCACTCACCGTCCCAGCGGGTTTCTGCTATTATAGACATACAATCAATATCGTGTTAAAAACATACACTTAAATATCAATGAAATAGAATTACATAGATAAAAAGTAATCCATAAGTATTATCCGGCTTTTGATATTGAATAAACCACAACAAGATTCAGATCAGTAAAAAAACATTAATAAAACAAGTAAAGCGACAAACGATTCTCAACGACATGTTGAAGGACGTCATATATGTATAAAGGATCGAATTGTTTCTAAGCTGACGGAAAACTCAGAGCCTACATAGTCTATTACAAATTATTATCAAATATTGTAAAGCTTCGCTAGCAAAAAGATCATGAATTTCTACTACTAAGGGTGAAAACGGGATTAACAGTTTTATCGGTTTCAACATAGACGAACTCGCGGGCGGAGGCTAGTGATTACCATTAATACTTTAATAGTAATTTACACAGTGGCTGCAACAAACACTCGTCGCAGTGGGTACCTGGGTTGATTCATTTACTTAAGTGTACCAACCTACTTGCTGCTGATTGCTTTTATTTAACCATTAAGTTAATAACGTAGTACTTTAGTAATACGGCTAATGTGATTAATGAATGGTTTTTGCGCAGAAGCTTACATGATGTCATCATTTGGAAGGTAAGTAAATAAAACTGGCCAAAAGCATTTCGAGCTATGCTCAGTGTCGGGTTCCATAATGACCTGCCCGGCACAATAGGCAGATTTTAAACTGCGCTTCGTTTGATATTATTAATATAAAGATTTCAGAACAGTTTTTTTATATTAATATTGTGAAAGCTGATACATTATTTCCTACTTAATACTTTTGAAGCGATTACTTTCGAAGTGATAAACTTTACCAATTAGGAGTTGTAAGACCTTAACTCTTCTTAAATTATTTACTTATCCATAGTTCATACAATAAAGTTGGACAGAATAAAAAAACTGGCAAGATGCTTGATGGAGTGTCTTTGGTTCCTTGGAGTTTGGGACGGATGCTGGTGTGGGATGCTACCTGCGTAGATACGCTAAAACCAGTTGAATCTCCAACTTTATGTAAAAGCGGGTGCAGCGTTGGAAAGCTCCGAAATTTTACGAAACGTAACAAATATAAGAGCATGGGCAGAGAGTATCATTTTGTACCGTTTGACGTAGAGACCATGTGGTCCCAGCGCGCACAAACTTTTTTCAGAAATCACGAAGCGTCTGGTTGATGTAGTTACGGTCACCAGTTGGTGACCGAAGAGCTGGCGGCTTCCTCGCACAAGGTGTCAGCATTACAAAACAACGAGGAAATGCCGCTAACATCCTTGGTACAAAAGGGAATGTTTTAGATTTAATGCAGTAACTATTATTTTTATTATTATTATTTATTTATTAAACATACTACAAAATTTTTACAATTCAAAGTCCTGCAAAACTGTTTGGACAGTTTGTCTGCAGGAAGGCTTATATAGTATAATTATACATAACAAAGGTAAGTCTTACATTTATTAAGCACATTACTAAGGTAATGTGCTTAATAAATATTTTTTCAGCTTATTTTTAAACTTTTTTACATTTTGCTCGTGTCGGATATCTTCAGGCAAGCTATTTAAAAAGTATGGTAAGCGTTTCTTTAACGTCCGGTCTCCATAGTAGTTGTTAACTCTAGGCACCTCCAGCTTGCCCGCAGACACCGCCCGGGTGGCGTGCTCGTGAGTACCTCCACAACGGGCATGCTCCAGATTGTTATGGTTATTTACAGCTACTAAATATTTGTGTTTTAAACTAACCGGTAGGATTTTACAAATTTTGAATAGTTTTCTATAGTTGTCTTTACAGTTATATTTAATTTTTTGTGGAATAAGAAATTTTAAAAACCTAAGTTGGAGATTCTCGAGTTTATCTAAATAAGTTTTAAACGTGAGACCATAACTATCTAGAGCATACCCTAGTATATATAGTGGATTCTCCACCGTTGCAAAATACAAGCATTTTAAAGTACCTATAGGAACTCTGAAACTTAAATGATAGAACTTCCTCAACAACACTCTTAATTTATCACAAATATATTCGATATGGTGAGACCAAGAAAAACTAGAATCTATCTGTACACCTAGGTAAGTTAAATAATCTACTTTGTCTATAGGACTACATTTACAATTAAGTCGGTTATTATGAATACAGTGATAACTATGGGCAGTGAGCTTAACATTATAAGTTGGTTTAACTAAGTAAGGTGAATGAATAATAAGTAATTTAGTTTTGTCAGCATTTAACAATATACCGTTGTCGTGGGACCATTGTATAATTGCGTCAATATCTAGTTGCACTGAGCGACTGATATCTGAGAGATCTGTGCCAGCAGTCACAGTGCACAAGTCGTCAGCAAACATATATGGCGTACTGTGGCGTATAACTCCACCTAGGCTGTTCACATGCATCAAATAGCACACGGGACCGCAGCCCGAGCCTTGCGGCACGCCACAGTCAACCGCTACCTCGTCGCTGAGCTCGTCGCCTACCTTCACGCGATACGTTCGCGTGGTCAGGTAGTCGCGAAACCAGGTGTTTAACGGCTCTCTTATACCACACTCGTCCATTCCATTTAAAAGCGTTTCCGTATCTAGCGTATCAAAAGCTTTTTTATAATCATAAAATATTACTGTAACTATTTTTCTATTTTCTAAATGAGTATTAATTTCATCTGTAAATTTTGCTAAAAGTGTATTTGTACTTTTACTTTTCTGAAAGCCGTGCTGACATTTACTTAAAATGTTATTGTGTTGAAGATAATTACTTATTTGATTAACGATACCTTTTTCTATAATTTTTTCTACACTAGACAGAATTGCTATGGGTCGATAGTTTGAAAATATTTTTGGATCAGCTTTTTTATGGATTGGACGAATGATGGCTTCCTTTAATTTATTTGGAAATCGGCCATGACTAACTGTCAAGTTAATTAGCTTAGCCATGACTGGACTGACTCTATCTACTAACATTTTAAGGTCAACCATGCGCACGAGGTCACTACCCGGAGCCTTTTTTGCATTCATGTTGGTGATGATCTTCTTTACTACTTGGCTGTCCACCGGCTGCCACCTCATACTCATGTCCGATCCAGTCACATACGAGTCCCTTTCTAACCACTTATCTGTACACACGTGCTTAATTTGGTTAACATCATTTAAAAAACTAAGAGCAAATTTGTTACATATTTCTTTCTTATTACCATTTTTACCCATATTTTTAAGTATAACATTATCTATTGGTTCTTTATTTTTCCCAAGTAATTTATTAATGTTTTCCCAGATTTTTCTAATATTTCTATTGCAATCTAATATGCACTGTCTATCGTACTTATTACTACTCTTTGTTATCGCTTTATTACATTTATTTCTATATTTCGTATATTCAAGTCTTTTTATCATATTACTAGGGTTATTGCACCATATTCTATACAATCTATCTCTTTCCTTAATCATTAGTTTCAAGTTGTTATTTATCCAGGTTTTATTATGTCTATTTTTATAGGTTTTAGAAGTGTTTATATTTTTATAACATTCATTATAAATTTTGACAAAAATATTACTGAAAGAAGTGTACAATTCTACAGGGCACTGAATATCTAACAATCCATCAAAATTAACTTGTAATAATTTTTCTCTGACTAAACGATTGTCTAGCACACGTTTAGTAGCGGGGGGCGGGGGCTGCGGCGGGGGCCGCGAGCCTCCTGGCGGTGAGTCGTTCCACTCTATGGATGCGGCGACGTAATAATGGTCGGACACCTTATGCGTAATGACAGCTGAATCGATTAATGCCGATGGTGCTCTGACATAGATGTGGTCCAAACAAGATTCTACAACCTTGTCCAAAACCACCTCTTTTCTTGTTACATCATTTATACATTTGGTAAAGCCATACTCGGACAATATGTTTTCGTATTCAATCACAGACTTATCTTTATTATTTAATAAATTTAAATTGATGTCGCCAGTAAATATGACCTTAGTATTAGTAGGTATTGATTTGAAAATATCTGACAATTCATGAAAAACCTTTCAATCTATCTATGTTGTTAAATCTTGGCGGTCTGTACATAGCTACTATATAAATTAATTCCTTACCATTCTCTATCTCAACCGTTACACACTCCGCCGAGCGCATAGAGCTCGCCGCCGCCGCCGCCTCGCTCACTCGTGCCATCAACTCCTTACGAGAGTAGACGAGGACCCCACCACCACTACGGCCCTTTCGGGTATAGACATTTAAGTTAAAATTATCTATCGCATAAAATGACAACAAGGAATTACTTATGTTTGCTTCCGTTATAATTAAAATATCTATTACATCTAAATGACTATCAAGTGTTACAAGGAGCTCACTAAAATGTTTCTTTATAGATCGTATGTTAACATGCAAAACGCATAAGTCTTTATTATATTTAGTCCGCTGTATCCAACTGTCTAGGCTTCCAGAACATACATAATTAACAGACACGTCAGAAATTGAGTCTAATTGAAGTATGTCTGCGAATGTTAAAATAAAGTATATCTATATAAACAGATATAATATGTATATGTAATTTACACTATTTATTAAGTAGGTCATTTACTTCACTCTCAGAACGCACGCAAATGGGTTTGTCTCCGTCGCTCTTCTTTATCAGGATTCTACCATTGCTCACCCAGATATATTTATATATGTTACGCAGACTGTTTTTGGTGCTCCAAAGCAGAGCTCTAGCTGATTTAGTAAGGTCTTCATTAATAAATATCCTACTTTTATGCGCTCCACCTGTTATCATGTCGCTCGTGGACTCGGACACCTTGCGTCTGTGCACCAACCAGCTGTCCCGGGAGTGGGCACCAGAAGTTTTAAACCCCACTATAATAGGCGTGGGTTTGTTAGCGGGCGGGCTCGCCTCGCCCACTCGACGTCTTCAATGCTCACATTCATCATGTGTCCTATTTTGACCACAATATCTTTCACGTTCTCACCCGGCAGCTGCTCGACTCCTACTATTTCAATGTTATTCTTCCGCGTCACCTGCTCTAAGTCATTAATCTTTTGTTCAAATGCCACGTTGCACTTATCTAAATGTACACACCTGTTATTCAAGCTTATCACCGTATTTTCAAGTTTTTGTATTTTCTGTTTAGACTGGTTGTGCTCAACAATCAAAGTATCGTACTTATCAGATAACAGACTTAGGCTTTTATTTATGTTCTCAAGGTCCTTTTTTAGCCCGGGGATGGCACCAACTTTCTTTTGTATGTCTTTCAGTATTTTGGCAAAGTTATGCATGTCTCCTTCGGACTCTTCTTCGAACTGGTCGTCGTCATCTTCGCACTTATGACAGAGAACACGATCTCTCCCGTTCTTTAAGTCTGCTAGTAGCCCCTTCACGCAAGCTCTGTGAAATGTGCCTTGGCAGGACCCTTGGCATACAAAATGTGATCCTTTTTTTGCCAACACCCTTTTGCATTCTGCGCATTCCATTTTAAAAAGCAATTTAGTTAGGCACAATATTATTATTGACAAATAAATCAGCAACTCATCGTAGCTTGTAAACATGCGCTACGATGGCGTAGCTAATCCTAGCATGCGTAGCAGTGTTTGCATCTCACTCTCCAACCCGCTAGGGGAGCACCATGCGGCCCTTACCCGCAAGAGTGACAAGGAGGGACCGAAAAACACGGATGTCTTACTCACGGATTTAGCACACAGGGTCTTATACACAGATTTTAGGAATAACTATCGTCGAGGACACGTCCGCTGTCCTCGGCTACGCGCACCTGACTGTGAAATAAATATTTAAGTACTCGTAGTTTTCATAAAAAAACTGAGTTTCCATTAATAATCGTACCGGATGTGCTCTAGAAATAAATATTTTATAATGATTTTATGACATTTGCACATACCAAACCAGAGCGCATAGATTTACAAAGACAATGTACAGCTGGAAAAAAAGTAGTTATGCGGCTATATTCTTTTTTGTCATTAAAGCTTCGAAGACACGAGCTTCTTTTCACGAGCTTCGAAGACAGCGTGAGCGCAGCAAACTGGCGAAGTCGGTAGGTCCGGGTCGATGCGCCCGGCTGGTCCCGTCGACTACATTATACTGATTGCCGCAATTAGCGAATGGTGTAATTCTCGTTTTTCAACCGTCTCCCGTCGCCTCCGCCCTCAGGAAATTACTTGAACCCCGTAGGTCGCGGATACTTACTTGGGATTAAATAAAATTGAACAAGTTGAACGTAATACTGCTTTGGATTTCTCATTTTGATCAGTTTAGTTCTCGGATCAGATCGAGTTGGTTTGTAGCTTTAATTATTGTAAGTGGATACCGGAGTTTTGTTTTCAAATTGGTATTAAGAAACTTAAGACAAAAATACTGACGGTTTAGTACAAAAATAAATAGGGTTTTCAATACGTAATCGTTTTCGCGCTTAATTTATTTTTTATCATCGCCAATTTGTGTACACTGAAATGGATGGCAGGCAATGTGGTGAAATGATACATTTCCATCGTAAATTGTGTGAACAATAGAGAAATGTGTATGGGGCCGTTTCAGAGTAGTTTTGTGTTATATTGTAGGGGGGTGGACGGCAATAAACAGGGTGATTGCACGGCCGTCGGACCTCGCTCGGCGGAGCTAGCGCATCACCACTAGATAAGACATATATTTTGAGTGCTGATTTCACAAATATAGAATACATTCGTCAACAGGGGCATAATTATGTATACGGTATATAAAAATATAATTTACTTAAGCGGTGATATTTGTAGAGATCTCACCTACGAAGAAGAAAATACGGGTTCGAATCTTGGCAAGGGCCAATTTATGTGTCTATAACTAATCCTGGGTTATGACCTTTATGTCTGTATTTTGGTAATTATGCGTAGGTATCTATGTATACATTTTTAAAACTCAACCATTTATAAAAAGTAGTTCAGAGTGTAATATTATCTCAAAAGTATTTATGAATATTTTCTTTATTTGTCATTTATACATTAAATGCGACGCAGGTACATTATAATAAATTGTACACTTTTAAATCTATTCTATAAGATGGTTGTGTGCTACTAATTCAAGAAAGTCTCTTTTCTAGTAAAAACTTATTCTTTGAAGTGTTTCCATTTCTGTGAATATTCGTCCTACCATTATTTTATATGGCGCATTAAGTTAGCAAAATTTGATAGTAAAACCTACCAGTTGTGAGAAACCGCGATGGATTCTTGAAAAATAATATTATATATATTAACACACTTCAACATGATTTATATTTATTGTACCTAACACAGGTAGCTGTAACTTGTTTTTCACACAAGAGAAAAGCTTAATAAAATGAAGCAGCCTTAATCGTTTGTATTTAGGGGTACAATTAGGTAAGAGAGTTGAAATATAATACGTAGGTTTCTTTTTAAGCAACAAAGAGGTAAATTTAGCCAACAAGAGCTCCTTTTCTTGTTAAAGGGTGACTGATTAAGACTAGTAATTACAAAATAACCTAATAAAGGTTAAAACGGTTGAATATTTTTCTATGAAGCTGTGGAAATAGGATCGTTGACATGTTTTCCAAGAAGAAGAGAAACATTTGAATACTATGTTGGAGGTCGGAGCTCTCAAACGGAGATATGCTTTTACCGATGGCCGGGATTGCATTGCAGTGGCTGTCAAAGTAATTTCATATGGGTTTATAAATTGTTATTTCAATAGCTTATGTTTATCTATTTACGCTATATGGTATAATAAGCAGTGAGAAAGAAAAACACTTAAAAGTGCAATGTGTGGTGTAAGTACGATGATGATGATCATCATCATGTTAATGTCATATCATTGTTATTTTATGATTTATTCTTTATTTTACAAAAATAACTATGTAGGTTTACATATAATCTTCAGGCTCTCTCATCTTACTATATCGAACTATGACAGAGTATGGCCTATGCAGATAGCATAGGCCATAGTCTGTCATAGTAATGAGCATTAACGAATCGCCGTGTTAGGCGTTAATGGCGATTAACACAAAGCTATTAAACTAATTCGTTACAAGAATATTTATATTTATATCTTAATGTAAAAAAGTGTTTAAAAGATAACTGGTAGAAAAAACCTTATGGCATTATGTTCTCCATTTGTACCGTATTTTAAGATTGTCTTTGTTAATAAACATAACATAAATGTGATAAAATAAACCGATGGATTAGCAGCAGCATCAGTCGAAACCCAATCTGCAGGTACTGCGGTCACCAACCCGCCCGTAAGGCAACTATACCCCGAGGTGATACGTCATATATGACTTGTATCACCAGGGGAGGATTATGCCCAGCAGTGGACGACTTACGGCTGAAAAGATGTTTTATTGCCAGGAAACTCACATGATTCGCTAATTTTATATACAATCTAATATTTTATTGCCAATATTATACTTGCGACTTGTAAAAAATAATGCGAATAAGATAGGTAGTAGTAACACTTGTAACAGTAAATCATGAGATTAATAGTGAGTTAAAGCAATACCTTAGGGAAATAACGCCGTGTAATGAGTATTCTCTTCGACATCAAACATGTTATACCTACAACATCGGTTCAGTAACGCTAGCGAGACATAATCGAATCCCAGAGGTGACGTAAGTTCTCTTTACCACGTGAAATATTACAAGAGTAGTAAAACCCACCTCTGTTTCGCAATGGCACATATATATTAACAATATTTGATTCATACGGTAAGTTGTTCTGAAGACTGAGTGTGACCAAAAACTACGAGCAATGAATCCACCCTTTACGAGTAATTTTGCTTAATTTTAAGCACTAACATAGTCAAGTAGGAATTATTTTGTATATTTGTTTTGTTTTGTATGTTTACTAACATTAAAAAAAATGGATCCCAGTTGTCTGATAAATAAATAAATGAATGAATGAATGAATATAATTAAATTGTCGAAAGGGCCTTAGCGCGTTGGCTCAATCCAACTCCGCATACGCCTCCCAAATATCCGGAACACCATTGTTCCGTGTATGACAGGCATACGAAAAATAATAATTGTTGTTACTTAAAGTTCATTTTAATTTCAAAAGTATATAGGTAACATTGATGGATATATAACACTTTATTTATTTTTAATTTATTTACTGAACTTATAACTAATATATCATGTTATTTTGTTATAAGTATTCTGTTATCGATAAATTTAATATCGAAACGAAGTCCCTAGTCGATTGATATTATTGCCACCAAAACTTGTATGGCTGCTTAAAATATTACAATATTACGTTCAATTCAGAATACAAGTCTAATAAGATTCACTTAATGGAAATATGCTACCTTTGTAATTGTAAGA
This sequence comes from Grapholita molesta, assembly GCA_022674325.2. Classification (NCBI taxonomy): domain Eukaryota; kingdom Metazoa; phylum Arthropoda; class Insecta; order Lepidoptera; family Tortricidae; genus Grapholita; species Grapholita molesta. Next base: position 18,139,702 of record CP053121.2, on the reverse strand, counting down.
CATTTAAACACAACGCTGTTGACGTCATTCAACGGTAACAAAACTAAAAAAATCAGGCTTTGCACTTAAAAATCGCATATCTCAGCCTTTTGTTAGTTTCAACAAAAGGTAAACTGAACCCGGTGGCTGTTGAAAAAGAAACAATGGGATACAAATTTATAATGCAGTCTGGAAATGAATCACGTCATGCCAGGTCCTCTGGGAGCTTGAATGAAAATGAACAACAATGCTGATTCAGGCCGGCTTAATATTTCCCGAGTATACGCAACCTAGATTCTCATATACATATCTATAGCATTAGTGACTTGTAGTGTTTTACTTCATTACACATTTGGTGATGTCATTGTTAGTTTTATAAAAGTATTTACAATGTGCGATTAGCGGGGATCTGGGTTTCTGAGAATATGTAATTGAATGTATATATAATAATTTGTCATAGATTTTTTTTTTATGACATAGCAGTCACAAGCGTGTTGCCGGCCTTTAAGGGGGGTTGGAGCTCTGGGAACCTTACTCACCATCAGGAACACAACACCGCATACCTGAAAGGTAGCAGTGCTATTATGGCTGTGGTCTTCTGTAAGGAGCTGAGAGATTGGGCTTGGTATGTTTCAAAATATATATATATAAGATCACATAATATTTAACTATCTATTAATTGTCCTATAATATTTTTTTGCTTTATAACGATTCAACCTGACTGATGCTTAGTATTCAAAAGTATTTTAATCTTTTGTAGTGATTGAATTATACTGTACACTTAATGTTTGCTGAGGTAACTGCGTAAGCGAGGAAGCTCGGAGTAGTCCTTTGTGCTTGCGTTGTTAATTTTGTTTAACGTGAATGTGCTGGTGGAAAGGAAGTATTTATACGTAGTAAATGTCTGCATGGATTTAACAGCTAACATTAGTTAAGTTTATTGTTTCGTGTTTAGGAGCGTTTACTATAGGTTTTTAACGTTTATTGATGTAATAATCTTCTGTACCTATTTGTAGAACTTTATTTAACCTACTATCTACTTTCTTTTAATGGTATACAAAAATGTACGTATTTAATATGTAAATCTTGTATGTCAAAATTACTCACCCGATTTTAGTTTAAATAGGTGATGTTTTCTGCATATAAATCGACTTTGAAAAGTTTAGTCTCAGCAAAAAAATATTATATAGATAACAAACTACTTAACTAGGAATATGAGTCGTAATAGCCATTGAAAAACTCATTTTGTTATTTAATAGTGTTCTTGAGCAAATAAATGCAAGTTTGTACTTAATATATAATATAAATTACTAAATATTCTCCTCATTTATTCTATCAAATATCATGAAAATGGATTTAGCCGATGTTTTATCCTCTAGTCGCCCGGAGACCTATAAAAAGGTCTCCCACTGACTGCCATTTTAATTTTAATTATGATAAACCATAGTTGCATTTAGCCTGGCAATTTCTGATCTCTGGGCGGCTAGAGAATATATACCTGTACAAATACATAAAATGATCTTTAGCCTCAGGATGAACTTGCAGTTCATACTTATGATTTCTTTACAAAGGTAACCAGGTGAACCTTACTAAAAATAAACCTATTCACCGTCGGCGAGAGTGAATACTTGAATAGGCACTTTGTAGGAAAGCTTCATCCTCGTCCTTGCCTTTACTTAACCTAACTTATCGAACGAGGTTGCGGTCAAATACTATCTATTATGTACTATATAAAATGTTTAAAACGCTCTTTTTATGGACTATAAAACTGCGCGCCAGAGCGGTGTTCAGGCGGGACATTGATAAATATAATATAACCAATATCATACAATTATATATCTATATATATGCACAGCACTGTCTCCATACCACACGGGAATGTTGTGCGGATCCGCATTGGTGTGAGACCCGTAAAATGTAGGAACACAGAGCTACAAATTGTATGCAAAATGTATAAATATGCTTTGTGTTCAATATTTTTATTTTAATAAAACAAAGACTAAATTGATATAGTTAATTGTAATCAGGTCACATTACTATGAATGGGTACCTACGTACAAACAAATGCAATTAAACGCCTTCACTGGAAAACATTAGCTAGCGAGGTGGTAATTGTTTGTACATTAATTTTTAAGCACAACTGCAAGCACATAAGGCAATATTAATGTTCAAGCCATGAATAACATTAATGTCCCACTTCGCACGATTTCGCCGGCAAATGGCCCATACGTCTGGCTTAGTGGTGTAAACGTTCCAAATACTAATATGACAATTTTGCTCATGGTGGCTGTGGCACGGTGCGTACCTGAATTATTTATTATACCTATCTTGTGCCAAAACACTCTGTTTTGGCATCATTTCAAACACTATGGGCGATTTTTATAACTATTAATTTATATACCGACAATTATTGTAAGTAGATAATACTTCATCACATAATTATGTCAATATAATTTCAGTAAGGATACGGGTGCGCACTATTTTTTTTTGTAATATTCACATCACAAACTAATATAATACCTTCGTAACAAAAACAACAACTTGTTTTTTAATCAGTTTCTTTCTAACCTGTCGATGTTTTTGTTGGGGTTATTTAAGTGGAATATTGGTAATAAAAAGAAAATAAGATGTTTACACGAGAACTATATTTGATCAACTGACATATAAATAAATAAGTCAATAAAACCGTTGCTATTCAAATATAAATTGACAAGGTTCCATCTACTGCCAGTACTGTGTACACAAGTAGATGCAAACGCCTTGCATTAATATTCACATTATACATATTTATCACTACATTTCAATACACCCCTTTAATGTGCATATTGGTAAACAAATGGCAACTTAACAAACATCTACGTATAAATAAATTAAAGTGATATCAAAGAACAATTACACCAAGACTAAACAATAAAAACAATTAACATACGATGCCTAAATCGAACATACACTTATAATGCTTTTCTCTAGGCAAAGCCTTTGTTAAAATGTCTGCTAGCATCAGATCAGTACCCAAGTATTTTAACTCAATACTCTTATTGTTCTTTAATACACTTCGCACAAAATGATACCTGATGTCGATGTGTTTGCTTCGAGAATGGAACATTGGATCTCCGGCAAGGCAAATTGCTCCCTGATTATCTACATGTAAGGACAATTGTGCAAACTTACGTAATCCAATTTCCGTAAGTAAACTATTTAGATAGATTGCTTCTTTCATAGATGACGCTAAGCTCAAGTACTCTGATTCGCAACTAGAAGTCGAGACACTTCTCTGCTTCTGTGACTTCCACGATATGCATCCACCTCCTAACATGAAAACATAACCAGAATATGAACGCCTATCTATCAAACAACCTCCCCAATCAGCATCTGAGTAGCCATGTAATGATTTACCTGTCTTTGTGTACAATAGTCCATATGTTTTTGTATGTTTTAAATATCGCAGTACACGTTTCGCAGTATTCCAGCATTTCTCATCAGGGTAATCCAAAAACTGACTTAATATAGCTACGGTGTTCGTTATGTCGGGTCTTGTTCCCGTAGATAAGTACATCAACGAACCTATAATTTCACGGTACCGTTTCTGTTCACTATCACTACATTTCACAATAGGTCTCTCTAATTTATTTTTAACTTCCATTGGTGTAGATATTGGTTTACATTTATCCATGTTAAACTTATTTAACAAATTATCAATGTATTTGCTTTGTGACAATTATATACATACATATATTTCGCAATGCCATAATCCTTTAACTCAAACTTAGTGGCCAGTTCCTTTTGAAAGTTTCTATACACTCACCTCTTTGCGAAGCTATCAGTATATCGTCCACATAAACTAATACAAAGAGTTTGGTTTCCGAATCTATATCCTTAAAATATAAACATGGCTCGTTCAAGGAGACTTCCAACCCCATGGACTTCAGTTGTTCATCCAGTCTGATGTTCCACTGCCGTCCTGCTTGTTTCAGTCCGTACAACGATCGCTTGAGTCTGCATACACTGCCTCCAGACTTAAGGTCGCATAACAACTTACTGGCTCTATCATGTACAACTGAACTTGGCTGTTCTAATTGTGTTAGATCTTGCAAGCATTCTTCTAGAAGATCTGGCACCTTCATGTATATCTCCTCTTCTAATAATCCATTTAGGTATGCAGTATTAATGTCCAACTGATGTATTTTAAGATTGAGTTCGGCTGCGAGCGCAACTAACAATCTAACAGAGTCAAGTCTGGCAACAGGAGCGAAGGTGTTTTGATAGTCAATCCCGTACCGTTGACTAAAACCTTTCGCCACTAACCTTGCTTTCTTCTTTTCAGTGTTGTCCATATTTAACTTTGTTGTTAAAATATAACGACAACCAACTACATTTCGACCCATAGGTTTGTTGACAATATCAAATGTGTCATTTTTAATTAAGCTCTTTACTTCTGAAAGTATCGAATCTTTCCATCCTTTTCGCTCATTACCTGACAAAGCTTGCTTGAGTGTAATTTCGGCAAATCCAACAAAATCTTCACAGTCTGCATACTCTTTAGACGACTCAAAGCTTTCTTCCAAGGGAACTTGTGACAGTTGCAACCCACCTTCTATTGACGTTTGCGGTACGTCTTCCATTGAAATTTGCGGCTCTTCTGCCATACGAGTTTGCGAACTTTCATTAATCATGTGATATATTTTCCGCGGGCGTCCGACGTGACCGCGCTCCATTCTTGGTCGTCCTGGACCTCTCTTCATTGTCATTGTCTTCTCTCCATCAACATGAACGTCTGTGTCTTGCTGATCATGTGGAAATCGTTCCATGAGAATATCTGGATCATCTGTCATTTGGCGAGCCTCGACAGAAACTTCATCTGCCTGCTGAAGTTCAGATTCAGAATTTTCGAAACCAATCTCACGGTGAAAGATCTGGTTAACTGGATTTATGTTAGCACTGTTTGGATAAAGTTCAAATTCTACCATCCTAGGTTTACCTTTAACATAAACTGATTCACTCTTATCAATTTCGAAGGGGTCAATCTTCATATTGACATCTTCTCTTTCGTCTACTCTCAATTCGTGAAATCTCACATCTCTTGACATAATATATTGTCGTTGTTGTGGTATCCATACTTTGTAACCTTTTCGATCCGTAGGATAACCTACAAATATTCCTTCCAGACTTCGAGGAGCGAATTTATCTTTTCCGGTTGTCTTGTCCAACACGTGTACTTTAGATCCAAATTTATGTAAGTGATCTAAATTGACAGGTCGTTCAAACCACTTCTCGAAAGGTATTTCACCTCCAAGACTTCTTGTCGGACAATGATTTCTTATATAGCATGCTGTAGCTACAGCATCTGCCCAAAATCCCGGAGAAAGTCCTGATGAAATCATCATACACCTCGCCATTTCCACCAGGGTCCTGTTCTTACGTTCAGCTACTGAATTCTGTTGAGGAACTCCAGGAATTGTTAATCTTCTTGCTATTCCTTCCTTTTTCAAGTATTCGTCGAAATCTTTATTACAGTATTCGCCTCCGTTATCTGTATGAAGGTAAGTTATTTTATGACCAAATAAGTTTTCAACATGATTTTTATACACCTTAAACGTAGTAAAGACCTCACTTTTCTTCTTAAGAAAATACACTTCACACCAACGTGTATGATCATCAATAAAGGTCACAAAATATTTGGCTCCATTAATTGACGTATGCTGCATGGGTCCTACAACGTCAGAATAAATTATTCTTAGTTTTTCATTGCATGGCCCACTCGACGTAGAGAAGGGTAATCTACTCATTTTTCCTTGCACACAAACATCACAATCGTACAAATCAGCTACATCTGTCATCTTTACGTTAATGCCAGATTTGTTTAAAACGCGGACAAGATCTTTCACATTTAAATGACCTAAAATATCGTGCCACAACTTTACGTCAACCTTTCGTTCAGAAACAGCTGACACTCTATCATAGTGCTCCTCAACGTAATATAGATTACCTTTACGATTCGCGACAAGTTTAGTGTTACCGTAGCTATCTCGAACACTAGCTACGTTTTTATCGAACGTAACGCTAAACCCTTGATCTGTAATTTTGGCTACAGAAATTAGGTTACATCGCAAATCCGGAACAAAAGAGTATTAGGTAGTTGCACTACGGTTTTAGAACCATTATTACATGTAGATAATCTCACTATCCCCTTACCTTGTACATTTGTGTTCGAATTCGTGGCTAAATTTAGCTTACCAGACAAAGGTAATAGTGTAGAATTGAATTTTGCTGCGTCATTACATAAATGTGAAGTACAGCCACTGTCGAAGAGCCAATTTCCATTCTCCTTGCAAACAGCATTAACATCTGAAACACAATTAAATGATACAAAATTGGAGTCGACATCAAATAATTCACTATTGTTTGACACACACTTTACAGTATCGCTACACTGTTCCTTCTTCTTTTGGGTACAATCCGAGGCTTTATGACCATGCTGATGACATTTAAAACATTTATATCTGAATTCGGAATTTATTTTCTCAGGTACGCGTTGCCGTTGCTCTGTGCTATAGCCATTCTTAGGCTTGGAACATTTCTTTCCTTTAATGAAAATGCCTTTTCTACACTTTCTTGACGGTGTCTGGAATGTTCCTCCTCTAGTATTTTAATCTTCAGAGCGTCTGGTGTCGGCAATGAATCACGAGATTCTATAGCACATCTAAAATTTTCGAAACTTGATGGCAAGCTATACAAAAGCATTATCGAGGTCAGATCATCATGCATTTCGATGTCCATATCAGATAATTGACTTTTCACATCGAAAAATCTCATGACATGTTCTCTAATATCACCACCTTCCTCCAGTTTACGAAGCAATAACTCTTTTAATAATGTAGCCTTTTTCGCAGGTCCCTTCGATGCATGAACATTCTGTAATTTCAACCATACATCTCGTGCTGTTTTACAACCTCTCAAATGTCGTAATTCACTCGGGGTTATCGATAAAATGAGATCAGACTTAGCTTTAGAATCTCCCGTTTCCCATTTGGCTGCTTCGGCTGGTTCTGCTGGTTTCGCGATACTTCCGTTTACGTATCCCCAGGCATCATTCTTTATTAAAACTGCTTCTACTTGGATTTTCCATGTCTCATAATTGCTCTCATTGAGTTGATCAATTTTCACTGTAGTACTCATTTTTTTTTTGCTGAAAATATTTTCCTTTTATACGCTGAAACTCTCCTGGTCGTGTTCTGGGCCCATAACCACTGTTGGGGTTATTTAAGTGGAATATTGGTAATAAAAAGAAAATAAGATGTTTACACGAGAACTATATTTGATCAACTGACATATAAATAAATAAGTCAATAAAACCGTTGCTATTCAAATATAAATTGACAAGGTTCCATCTACTGCCAGTACTGTGTACACAAGTAGATGCAAACGCCTTGCATTAATATTCACATTATACATATTTATCACTACATTTCAATAGTTTTATAGCCGTGGTCATTCAGATACAATAAAGTGACAATGCGCTAGTAGTTTGGCGAACAAGTAATAGCTCATATTTTAAAATAAGATGAATGGTACTAAGAGAAACTGAGGTCAGTTGTACAGTTTTTGATATTTATTGACTATTTCATTCTTTTTTTTCTCGGACTGTGTTTCCGTGTTTCGCTTACTTGAACATATAGAGAATTCGATGAACTAGAAAAAAGTTTTTAAGCGAGCGACCGTTTATACTAAACCTTAGAAATATTGGAATCGATACATTTAAAGGGTCAAATGAAACATCGCCTAATCAATCGTACACCGTTTTATTTAAACAGACACAAGAGAAAATACATCATATTATATTTAGTTTAATTTTAAAGTCGCCATTTTTATTTTAGTTATAGGATGTAATTATTCTGTGTAGGAATTCTTTGGTACATTTAGTATTGTTTATAACATAACCAGCGATCATTAAATTAAACAAATGTTGTTGTTTTGTAAATCAATTGTATTTATTATATTGTGCAGAAGAAGAGGAATCTAATGTCAACTCATATGTAAAAATCATTTTAGTATCCTACGTACGTTACGTACGTTTTCAGCTTTAATCCATTGCTGTTTCATCGTCCAGCGGGACAAATATTTTGAACTATATGCTATTCCGGCTGTATTCATATAAACACAAATATTAAATCGCATAATTCCTTACTTTTTTTTTTTTTTTTTACTTAGCGGATAAAGTCATTAGTGGCATATTTACAGTAAGGGTTCGGACAAACTTTAGCAGATAAACTATTTTACTAATGATATTGTATCATATTAAGAGAGGTAAGTAATTAAATAACTTTATTACTAAAGTGAACCCACGAAGTTAGTATATTAACTAGGTTCACTGGTCTGTGATTAACAAGAAACAATCATGATGGTTAGACAGTATAAAAACTGGTTTATATCTTAAATTTGTTAAGAATGGGATAAGTATAGATCTTCTATGTGTTTCGAGAGGCTATTTATTATTTTTGGGTGTAGGTAATGGTGGAACGAATCTAAGTGCGTTAAGTCTTGCATTTAATTAAGTTTTTATATATAATCTATAACGCACTAGCCCATATTATAATAATATGTCTGCGGTATGGTGCAAAAGTGAAAATGATAGGGGGACAGGGCTGCGCAGCAGCGTCCGTCAAAACGAAATCAACACCCCTGAGCTTGCCAACCCGCCTACCAAGCGTATCGACTTGCTATGGTAAATATATAACAAAATAATATTTTACGCAACAGTGGTATAAGAGAGGTCAAAAAGGCGAGGGATGTGTTTTACGATGTGAGCCACCAGCGAACATCGTAAGTGGAGACGCCTCGAGCTGTTTTTGATTCTTTTAACTGCGTAAAATAGTTTTTCTACGACAACACACTTTTATGCAACTAACATGCTGAGAAAATAACAACAGTTATTGGTCACGTCTTGTATATAGATTTTTCTACACTGCCAAGTTTAGGGTTAAGGTATTGGGTATTTACCTATGTATATTTTTTGTAGTAGCGTAAATGACTCTACAGAAGTTAAAGTTTCGTTAAGTTGTCACCAAGTATGTATCATACTTTGTAATTAGTCATTTAGTAATTTATCTAATTATTATACATAATCTTACGCTTGTATATTCAGGTATTTAATTAAACCTAGCTAGGTTAACTAGGTAAGTACCGAAGTAGGTAAGTAAGCGATTGTTAACCCAGTTGGTGCAGGTGTTGGCGAGAAGGCCTCTAGTGCACTCCACAGCTACATAAATAGGTCGTAACCGGGCTTGGAGTGGTATCCGCGATCGCGGCGCCCGGAACTAACTGCCTCCCTGGCAGGCTGTAAACGTCTTCAGCGCCTGACTTTCGGTGATTTACTCCAATTTTTATGTCGCTTCTCCTCAAGATTTATATTAAATTTATTTCAGGCACATTTTACGACACAAACACGTGTCACAAAGATAATTTGAGCTGTCCGAGACAGGCCACGTTTATTGTGCAATATCTTGTCGTTAGAGTCACGCTCATTACTTTTACATTTTAGCCGTATGCAGTCCACTGCTGGACATAGGCCTCACACAAATATGACTTGTATCATATTGGGGGTAGTTGCCATAGTCGCCACGCTTGGCAGGCGGGTTGGCGACCGCAGTAGCTGTAGATTGGGTTTGGACGGACGCTGCTGCCCGTCCGTAGGATTTTTCCCTTAGTCGCCTCTTACGACACCCGCGGGAGGAGATGGGGTGGTGCTATTCTAGTCAGCCGGCATCACACGGCTTCGGCCACGTTCATTAATATGTATCAAATATTTTCATCAACCATACTTTTATATTTAAATTAGCACAATAATTGCTGGGGACTATATAGTTATCAATTCTGATAATGTTTCAAAAATATTTTTTTTTATTAGGTGTCACTTGTAATTTATATGTTATTATCTCTCCCATACAGTTTAGCTAATTCAGGTGGATTTCTACACAAACACTATAAATAGTAGGCATCTACAAGCAGATAGTAAACAATTAAAAATAAAATGAAGCGCTATTCAATATAATATTCTCACTGTGAAAACACAAGTAATTCACAACGTTTTTGAAATAGAGTGATAATTTATTGCGACACCGTAAACCTATCAGGAACAGTACAAGTCCTTGCTTTCTCCAGTAGATTACTACTACTTATACAATGAGCTAAGTAATAATAATGATGAAGAGACTTTGTTCTGAAATAACATAACACGTGATTATGTGCCATTGTGCTGACAGCGAATTGTTTATCTCAATGTAGATAAATAGTAATTTGCAATACGATGAACCAATAGATTCCAAATGTCCATTAGCATATTGTTAAGTATAACCTATGTATTTATGTGTGAATACAGTGTGTAGAAATAAAAGCATATGAAATAATGCATTAAAATTATCTGCTATCCCGTATATTTTTTAATATGTAATTTTATGTTACGTTCCAATTGTTTAACATGAAGATATTTGTTTCTTTGTGTAAAGGAATTAGAATGGAAGATATTTTTGCGCCGTTGTTTCCTACATGCGTCTGATTGTATATATTAATACAAACATAAGAATGAAAATGGAGTTTATTCCAGTAGACGTTGTAAGGGCCCTTTTCACCTAGCAGTTACAAACCCGAAAAGACTGGGGTCCGGGTTAAAATCGGGTTTTCGGCCAATAGTAAAAACTGGCTTTCAAATTTGGAAAATACGGCTTTGCGAATTTTTCGATGTTACAGTTTTGTATAAAAATAAATTATTTTATTATCTACGATTACCTTTTAGTAAAGACAATGAATTGAAATGATTGAAAGACTTAATAAAAAATCTTAATATATTTACTTACAGAAACATCTGCTAATGATACACGTGTTGAGTCTCGCCCGGGTCAGTTGATTTTTTCATTTTTTCTTATTTTTATTTTTATTCTAAGAAAATTTAGTTACAATTGAAAAACAATAAAAGTGGTTTCGGCTTTCTCTGAAATACAATCCTTTGGAGTCCTTTGGGAGGTTTAAAAGTGGTTTTAAGTTTGTATTGACAATATAAGTATTAGCCTATAAATGAGAACTTTAAAAAATATTAATCTTTAATTACTCTTGAAACTACAAAAAACTAATTTCTGCATTAAACGGCATTCCTTCCCCAAAGGGATGAAAGAGATTGAAATTTTGTAACAATGTAGGACCGAAACTACATAATGAAACTTCTTACAGATAACAATTGAAAAACAATAAAGAATTTATGAAAAACTTACAAGTGATATCTAAAATGAAATAAAAATAAATGGCTAGGACTATAACTATGGAAAGTATTTTTCTAAATTCTGAGTAGGATATATGTTTAAAATATACAAGAATTTTGATAAAATAACAGCTTATAAGTTTAAATCACAAATATATAATATTTACTTAGATTACTTAATTATGTATTCATATATAATGCAGTTTTAATTGTATTTATTTTAATAAAAACCGAAAACAGGTAAAACCGGTTTTGCTAGTGTAAAAAAACCTAAAACGCGGTTTCAAAAATATTGGCGGTTTTGTGACCTCTATTTTCGCTCCGCCGGGAGGACAAGGAATTGAAAATTTAACAGTTCATGTTAAGATATGTAATGTCGCGGACATTACATATAATAAATAGGAGTTTATTCATGTAAATGTTTTACAAGGTAACTTCAACAGTATTGGCTGAACTTTATTTGCCAGTTCTATTTAAGTTACACTACCGAATTTTAAACATCAATTATTCAGATAACATCCGCCAAGTGATCAAAATGTTTTTGTTGCTTGTGCCTGCTAATGCACTTTTAGTGTGTTTCTGCAATGCCAAATATATATGTCTATATTAATGTAATCTAACCTAACCTAGCTGTAGTTAAATATTTTGCTCAAATACCTAGTTATTCTTTAGCCTTTTGATTAAATGTAGTCAATAAACGAGGTATTAAATTAACTGACTAAATAAGAAAGAACAAATTATTATTTTTTTGGACGCCGGATGACCTGGTAACTTGTTTATTAAGTATATTAAGGCATATTTTTTAATTTAATTGACCAATTTAACCAAATATTACTAAGCGACATATATGTTCATTACGAGCAGTAAAAATAATAGTGTCTGGTATCAGAAATGAATTTTTCGGTGTTTGTTTTAGCAGTGAAATATACCACTAATTGACCGAAAACGCGACGCCGCTATCAAACTCAGCAGCGAACCAATAACGAAGAAAAACGGCAGTTAGGCAGCTTAACCGCGATTAACTTTGCCAGAAAATTAAAAGCGACGGAGAGAGAATAAAAGTAGTCTGTAGGACGTGACCAATATGTCCCTGGGCGGGCCAGTCTTCGACAACGTTGATCTGTAAGTTTATGTAACTCACGTAGCGCGAGTTTGCTTTGCCAACGGACGGTGGCTCACTGCAGTAGGTTCGCTTTATCAGGTTCGCGACTCGCCCCGGATATCGAATCATACGTCGCTCCGTAAAACACATATTGATGTCGGACGTTTCTGGTAAAGTAAATGTTGGTGTTCCACTTTAGTATTAACGATATAAAAAAAATGTATAAAATATATACGCGAGAAAATGATATATAACGAAAAACGAGTTCACATTGAGCTGTTTTGTAAACAAACTTTCCGAACACCTTACACCTGTTTATAGCAGAACATTTCGACATTCTATTTTGAACAACATATTATCAACGTACTTCATTTCTTTTTTTTTGTTCGAAAAGTGTTTGGCAAAAAGCGCTTATTGTAGAACATTAAAGAAAATTCTTTACCTCAGCTGGTGAAGGTACACGTGACACAATCAACTGTACTTACAGTTTTATCGTTTGACAATTGACTATCGTTCCAAGTTAGTGGGTACAATTTCACGTTTTGTTATACATACTTTCAATGTAAAATGTTAGTTTACGTAAATGTTATTTTTTTTGTAACTATTTCAACGTCTCTTCAAGTGAATGTAATACATCATGTGCAGTCATTTAGTTGATTCTAGGCGTTTGTTACGTACGCCGTTTCTGCGTAAGTACTGGATTGGTGTATTCTCTAAAATAGAGGACTTTTGAACTTATTAAAAATTATGTATCGATGTGACACTCAAAAAATTTAATGTTACCAATATAATTGTTGACGTCAACCCCTGAAAGTACTCATTATTTTAAAGCAGTTACTATCAAGTGACTCAACCATATTAAACTTTGTCTAGTTTTCGACGGTCAGGCAACGCGAACGGCTCATGATTATGCTCCTCGTTACAGAGCGAAACATATCGGGCAATATTCGACTTACACTCGTAAAACGTGAGTCACTCGTTTTTATACAACAAATTATTCTTTTCTTATAAATAAAGGCAGCGAGGAACAAAAAAGTATTTTAGAAGGTTTAACCACCAAGTTAAACATCTGCATTTATTTTTTTTAAATTATTTTTTAATGTTACGAATGTTGATAACAGCTGAGAGGAATTTTCTCTACTAAAAGCAACGACCGTGTATCAAACGAACTTTCAAACTAAATCTCTAGACATATAAACTTTCTAAGACCACAGCTCTTGGTAAAATTTACGGCGTCAAAGTACACGGACCACACAACTCCATTCGTCGCTTTCGGTCAAACTACGAAGTTTTAATTAAGCTTTATCATATATGGCCAGGACAAGACTAATGCGTGGGCGAGGGTTTCTGAAACGCCGAGGGTCAGTGAAAGGACGCGATGACTATCACGAAAGCAACAGTTTCAATCGCGCCGCAACTTTGCTCGTTACATACCGCGCTCCAACGGATGTCCTTTCAAAACATTCCATTGATTAAACTCCTCACTTTCATGTCACATCATCGCGCGTCCGATAAGCAATTCGCCAGAGTTTTATTAGACACAGTGTGTGAACATTAATTAAGGTCCTAAACTTGATGGTGGTTAACTTTTAACACGTTTAGAATTTGAGTATTAGATTTACGTTTAATTGGATAGCGTTCGTGGAAAGGATACACTAAATCTTTATTATCAAAAATGTTACATCTATTTAACTATTATAGAATTCAAATGACCACCCTACGCTGTTATCGACAGATTAACATCTTTCTTTACCCTAATATTTAGTCTTATCTCGATTGCATATAATTCACCTTATGATTGATGATGCTTTGCTGTCTGGATATAGATAAGAAAATACAGTATAGTTGAAAATAAAATTAACTAATCTGTTAGTTGTTAACAAAATTAGACAACAAGACATCCAGTAAACAAATCAGTATTAAAAGAAAACAATATGAAGGATGTAGCTCAATACATCATGCGCGACAATTATGAGTAGAAAGACTGAGTCGGATCCATTTAGGCAAGAGTGCTGCATCTGGAGGCAGGCCATGTATGTGTGTAGTGTTGGAATCTACTGCCAAATAGAAACATACGCCGTGTTGGAGTAAATAATTGTACGATTCTGTGGTGGCATTAGAGACAGTAAACCGTCGGGCATGGAACCAAGTCTTCTATGTGTAAGCGGAATTTTGGCGGAATTAGGGCTGTGTTCCTCACGCTCAGGTCATTATCAGTCTCCATTCAGCTTAGCGTAAAAAAATATTGCAGATATTAGGGGGAACTTCGATCTAGTACGTTGCAGGGGATATTTAAGGTGAAGGTTAGGCTCTGCGTTGGTGATTATTACAGCACATCTAATTTCAGTGTTTGTGACGTATATTACATATCTACACTAATATTATAAAGGCGAAAGTTTGTGAGTTACTGTGTAGTTGTTACTTTTAGGGTTGCATGGTCAACAAGGACTCTTTACGGTGCAATCTGGCATAAGGAACGCTAATACCGAACCATGTTATCCATGTAATGTATCTTAATGTATCTATCATGTAATATACAACTGACGAACTTATCGATGTTGTATAGCGGGCGCGGTAGAAAACATTATATAACTGATATTCGGTATAACTTACATTTGTTATTCATAAAAAAAAACTTAGGAAATAATCTGTTAACAGCGATGGCGTGCTAATCCATTACATTTTCTTCGAAAGTGACGTAACTAATCGAAAGTAATCTTCCCTAAAAGCTCATCTGTGTCTATGGAGTAGTTGCTAGCCAGCAATTCATTGGTTAATATGGAATTAGAGTTTAGCTAATGAAATATGTATTACTTACATTAATAGCTGGAAATTCAGAAACTCTAGGGCTCGGCAGTGGTCACACACTTTGTGTAATAGGATCTTTAGTAAAAAGATACGAAAACTGCGCGAAAAATTAGAAAAATTTATAATTGATTGTTTTATTTAATAGTTAACCACTATATTAAATTATTTCTAATATAACCTTAGCGCTTTTGACAACTTATACTTTTTTAATGTAATCTTATGGCGATGATATACTCGTAATATTGACAGAATGCGTGCTGTAGTGTAGTGCTGTATATCGTCAAAGAGGATGTAAAAATAATAATATCGTTTCATTCTGAGTCATTATATTAATAAGATACTCGTACATATAAAATAACTAATGTTTTATTTCTTACAAAAAGGATGCCTGTTTTTAGTTACACCGGCGTTTTGTAGATGCACGATTTCTACAAACTACCCGCACTTGATATTTTTGTTTTGCGCACTAGGGATGTCAGTCGGTAGATATATAATTATTACCCTAACAATATCGGTATTTTCAAATTGGAGTATTGGCGCCTGTATTTAATAAATCTACGTGGATGAGATCCAACACCATCGTCTCCATTGAAAATATGATTTTCGATTTTACTGGGTTAACGAATTTTTCTACTATTGGCGATCCGTAAATAGGATTTTAGGATTACGAAGCTCAATCCAGTGGTTGGGTCTATCTATTAAATGCTCCACAATGGCAGAATCTTTTTTAAGCCGATTAATTGTAATAATTGTAAATACCGTAAAAGTTTAAATCAGTGTAATATGAAATAGTTTATTGGCTACTGGAAATGCCATTGGTTTTATATACAAGATAAGCTAGCCAAACTTCAACTAGTTTTCGTAACAATGACTGTAGTGCAGTGTGGGTATTTGGAACCGTAAAACATTATTCAAACCCCGAGTGTCGCACTGTGTTCTAGAGCTAACGGGTCAATTGAAAAGACTAAAGGACACGCAGCTACAGGCAAAAAACATGAAAAATAATCCTATGCTCTCGGTTTATGTACTGGTAAAACAATTTTTACATCGTCTTTTTTAGTGTTTCTTTTTAAATTATGTTAGAAGAGATCTCTTTAAGGGACATAATTTGTATTTGTTCCTTTGTTTGTTTTTATAATTTCTGTAGGTAAATACCTTCATCATTTAGTGCAATGAAGTGCTAAATATCTATCTATCTATATTAAGCTTATAGAAAACTGGCGATAATTTGCTTATGTTCAACAAAGATTTAGGGTGAGTAACGGTATTTAGAACAGACATCAACATATATGATTTTACGAAACGATTTTAGGAATAATGTGACAAGCAACAGACATCGTGCAGGTTCCATTTACGCTTTACGACATCTCTAACTTTAATCTTAGATAGCGGTAACTGTAACAATATGAGCAAAAGCAACTTTTTTGTAAAGTAGTAAAAATACGCTAACTTTTACTTTTTAATCTAATCGACTCCATTTTTAATTTCTAAGCGACTAGTAACTAGTAAAACTGCAACAAACAACGTTTATCATATATTTAAAAAGTAAACGAATGACTCCTAAACTGATTTTGAAAAGAAAAGCGGGATAGCTGCCAGCTGCTGCTCTCACTGACCCATCTAAAAATACCAACTCGTTTTACGTAATTAACTGAATTAGAGTAGTTTTCAAATTAGTCTAACCATCAATACGCAATATGATAAATAAGGTTAGAATAAACATTGACTTACCCTTGTCTCTTCTCGTCGTTATGGTTATACTCCGTACGGCTTTGTATGCTACGTATTGAAATTGATAGGTACCAGTGATGGACACTTCATTCTTAAGTCAAAGATCGTATGGTTGACAGTTGATTGACGTAAATATTTATGTGTCGACCTTATTTCTTTATACTAGTAATAAGAGCGAACGTCCATAATGTCCTTGTCCATTATAGGTGACGTTACTATGTTATATAAAATTTTGCACACTTACCGTACGATGTACCGTACTACCACTTCGATACCATTTACGGATATAATCAGTATAGGTGTACCATATCAAAACCGCATATTACTTTATATATAATTACGACTAATAATATAAAGGTTTTGTTTATGAATAGCATGAGGTTGATAGCTGTAGTTTCAATTATAAGTGCATTAAGTAAATTACGTTCTTCCAACTGAAAAGTTTTTAGTAATGAAAAAACTTTGTTAAGCGTGCATGAGTTTCGTTCGTTACCGTGATGAAATTTTGTTTGTCACCCGTCAACCCAAATACGGAATACGTTCAACCATTATTCTATATACGTAAATTGTATTTCAACATTTTCTCATATTGCTGTACCAGTCGCATATCGTTATTGCCTATTTGCAAAATTAAATTTGCCCGAATAACCTCTGAGTCGAGCTCGTCTCTTCAATTTAGGTAAGGTCAAAGAGAGCAGGCCCACCCTAAATAGATAGGCAAGTTAGCAATTCAATCGATAAGAGTTTCTAATTTGTAAACTTTAGGAGTTCGCATTATAAAGACGAATGTAGGGTTCCACGAAAACGATTTAATAGCCATATTTAAGGTCGGCCTCTTGATCCGCTTACAAAACGAATTGGTTGCGAAATTGCTTTCCGGATCGGACTAGTTCGATGGTAGACAATTTGGCAAGACATTTGTATTCCTGCGGAGATAAATAAAATAGGTATTGCGGAATAAGTACTCGTCCAGCATCTGATAGCGCACGTTGCTCTTAGATCGCTCGGTTGGGCCCGAGCCAATCATTACCTACCATCGGGCAAATCGTTACTCATTTCGCAATTTAGTATAAAATATTATCTTGAATACCTCAGTTATTGAAATATCTCTGACGAGTATATTTTGATATAAATATTTTAAATCTAAAAACGAAAACGTCTAGCCAAACAAATACACTAGTGTCTGAAAATTAATTTTTAACACGATGAATGTTTCATGTATTATTTGTTAGCAACTGGGTTGAAAATACTTTTATAATGCTCAGTAGTGTAAAACGATCTAAAATGAATGCTTCCATTTTAACGGAGAGCACGTTCATGTAACATGACAATTATGACAGTCACCGCGTACGTTGCCTAACGAGAACTGATACGTCTCATAGTTCTACAAATCCAGGCCATTACCTATCATTTTGTCCACAGTATTGGGTGTTTTATTTATTACCTTTAGCACTGCGCAATTCGTTATCGCAGTAATGGGAATAGCAATGTTAACAGTTTTCTCTCATTGTCTCTAAATGGGATGCCACGGCAATTTGCTCATCGTACTGTTTTTAAAATGGGTATTTTATTGTTCTCTCCTTTATTTAAACTGAAATTACTCCTCATTCATTAGGACGGGGAGTCGGAACGCGACGCTACTCCATTTTTATTTTCCATTGTTGGTATTCAAAATTAAGACCCAGCAAAAATTGCTTCGTTAATAAAGGTCGAGCGATTAATTTGTTCTTAGCTATGTTTTTTGTTAAGAGAAATGTTACAATCGAATTTTAGATTTAAAGGATTTCTATTAGAAAATGGGAATTGACCAACACTACGGACATACGATTGAATCAAACGCATATTGCAGTAACAAAGTAATGGTACAAAATGGTGCTTATATAGTCATATTTTAATAATTATAATACCAAAAATTTTGGCACTAAATGCTATAATGTGGTATTTGATATTATATTAGGCTCATAAATGCGAGATACGGTCGGGAATGGTCCATTCATTTATTGTTAATGTATTGATAGAGTCCGTTGCGGATATCATTATTCGACAAAGATTCCATCTGTCGAAGCCAACTTTTTTGATATTTAGCACTGTACTTGTAGAAAAATGTGTAAATTTTTAATCCTTTCGATGACGGTATTTGTTGTATACCAATGTACTGTTAGCGTAATTTGTTAAGGGATTAATGTTTGAGCTCGTTTATGAGAGCGTGATGCGTACACATATTTTGTTGCTGTAGCATCTGTCAGGCTCAACTGGCGACGGCACGAGCGGACGACAAACAAATTGCCCATCGTATATATTGATGAGTGATGCAGCCCAACTTTAATGCGTGAAACATTGTTGCAGCAATTGTGGTTCCAAATAACGCTGCAATAAAAATTAAGTAAGTATTCCTTCTAGCTACGAACGTCTACTTCTGGACACAGGCCTCCCCCATAGATCGTCAAAGGAGACGATCTCTGAGTATAGGGGGTCGAATGCCGTAATTGCTACGCTTGGCAGGCGGGTTGGCAATTGCAGTATCACCTACCCCTCTAATCTGCCGCCCGTCCTCCAGTGGTTACAATACGTATAATATTAAGAGTTGTTTTTGTAGGTAGGAATGTAACGTAAATTAAAGTGACTTAGACGTATCGTTGTATTTGTCAACTCGTTTACATATACATGTGTTCGAGTCGAGTGCGATGCCGTTGACCAGTAAATAAACAATAATGGAATTCATCGGCACATAATTGATGTGTTTAATCAAATAGTTCAAACACTCTATATCTGATTGTTATTGCCTTTGCATACAAAAGTAACTCTAAGATCCTTCTGACTAATCTTGATAAAAGTATATTAATTTATAAAGTAGTAGTAAAGTAAAGTAGTAGTTCGACTAAGAATACTCTACAAACCAGGACAAGGAGGAATATGGGTCGACAGTATCTAAGATCAAAAGAAGGTTGAGATGTTTTTTTTTTCGTATTTAAAACCTATATCTGAATCACGACAAAAGGGATAAGTAAGTGCTTTTGAACTTGGTCAGAGTTATCTTTTTATCCATGCAAATAGTAATATTTGTTTTTGTAGCCATCTACGTTTCTATGTTAAATATTCTACTCGAGTTTATTAAAATTGAATAAGTAATTTATTTATTTTACTATAAATAAGTCCCATAATATCGTTCATTATAGGTACATAAAAGTAGCACTACCATTACTGCACTATTGTTAATCGAAATAACAAGATCATCAATTTTAAAATAAAGCAGTTTATCATCTTTTATCGTTACCAAATGAAAAACATATTACTCATGTAATGAGGAATACGCATCGTAATGTGTAAGCATGGTGCGTTCATACTATAAATTGATTTTACTTATTAATGTAGAATTGTAGACTCTACCTATCTGTCAGAAACTATTGTACATTTTTTGAAGTAATATACTTGTTTTTATGTAATTATAATGTCTTGCAAATCAATGTACAGCATGGTAGATGCTCTTAAATGAGAATGTTTTACATAAGTAGCTAAGTATAGTCAGCATCAATAGTAGTATAGTAGCGTATGAAATAGCGCATCAAAAGTATCTACCGTTATTTAATTGCTTCACGAAAAAAAATTGACTTCTTCGTGTGTATCAATTGAAATGCGATAGAAACGTTGAAACGCGAACTTTAGAAAAAAATCTCGTTTTTTTAAATATATATACTACTATTGATGCTGACTGTAGATAAAAATACCGACAGACATACATGGACATGTTATTCACTACCTCCTTACATATTATAATGGTGTTTCACCTTTTCGCAGAACTTATTTACTTTGTAAAACATAAATTACATTTATAAAACTTTCATATTACTGTTGGTAGATTTATTCAAGACAGATGTTATTATAATAACATATTGCAATTTACCCTACTCTCTAAACTGGCTAACAAATAGGGTACCTGTGCCAAAGATGGCCCGATTCCTAAGATAGCCCAACCAATAAATTTTATACTTTTAACCATTCGACTAAATTAAATTTCACACCCATGATGATGAAAATATAAACTGGCACAACCTTTAAGACAAGTACAAGCAGTTCCCAGTAATTTAGATAAACTTAGATGCATTTCGAAGTAAATAAAATGAAGTGTTAAAAATACCTTAATTCGTTCTTCAAAATTTATTTTAGGTTAAAATTATAATTTTTAAATCTTCACTTAGTACATAATCTTTAAGTTTTAATTTGTCACGTGGTCATTTGATATAATTAAATAATGTGAATAGTGATACACCGCGAAGTGATTAATCGTGATACAATTTTCAGAATTGACTTAGAAAACGTATCATAATGTAGAGTATTACATGCTTAATCAGATTATAGGGAAAAAAGTGACTATTAGTATTCAAAGGGAGAATAATAGTAAGATTGACCCCAACAGCGCCATTGCAACGTCTTGATTATCACTATCATCTCCATCACGTTTGTATGTAAATTAAATCAATGTCTATATAAAGGGCGATGGCGACCGTTGATTGCACGACTTCGCACGCAATTCGGCAATAAACTTGCAACTACGGAACTAAAATTTCAACGCAACTTTATTTTTATCAAAGGAAGTCGTTAGACGGTATCTGAGCCACCTCGCACGTATTAACATACATAATTATAGGTAGTTTAACAACTGGAACACTGCCAACTCGATTCAACTTATAGTATTATACGACTATTACAGTTTTTAGACTTCCGTTGGTAGGGGTAACGGTGTTCGCACCTTGCCAGGATGGCCGTGTTCTCTCGGTTAGACGCCAGATTGCCATATTATAATATGAACGGTTAGAGAGTAGTATAATTTGCATGCTAACGAAGGAAATTTTAATACAAATCGATTTAAGAGAATATTGCAGATCAAACGACGGATAAGGCAGCGGGGCAATTGCTAAGCTAATTACCAAATACATGCATAATATCCTTTAAGATTATTGGATAATAACACATTACTAAAATTGCTTATTATTCTTAACTTTTCTTAATCTTAGTCTATTTCTTATCTAAAAATATACTTTAAATAGGTAATATTTTTAATTACCAAAATTTATTTTGGTCGGTTATATGCGAAGTTGAAACGTCTGCTAGATAAATAAAAACCTGCAAGCAGATCGGAACCGAATAAGCATATTTTATCGTTCTTTGAAATAATGCCCTTAACCAAGACGTCGGCCAAATACTTTACTAAAATAAACATTTAATATTACAAGCAGTTGTGTCGCCCGGACCCGGGTATAACTACCGGAGTATAGAAAGAAGCATCCTTTTAGAGGTGAGAGCGGTGGAATATACTACGTGCACCAACCCACCTGCCAAGCGTGGCGATAATGGCATTAAACCCCCAATGCTATGGGACAAGATCAGTGGACGCCCGTGGCTGATATAGGTAATTGTGTCAGACTGAAAAAATATAACATTTGTACAAAATCTACACTAACATTATAAAAGCAAAAGTTTGTAAGTGTGTATGTTTGTTATTTTTTTTTTTTTTTTTTTTTTTTATGATATAGGAGGCAAACGAGCAGACGGATTGCCTGATGGTAAGCAACTACCGCCGCCCATGGACACTCGCAACACCAGAGGAGTCACAAGTACGTTGCCGGCCTTTAAGATCCCTATACGCTCTTTTCTTGAAGGTTTGGATGTCATATCGGTCCGGAAATACTGCACACGACAATTTATTCCAGAGTTTTGCTGTGCGAGGCAGGAAGTTTCTAGAAAAACGCACAGTTGAGGACTGCCAACCATCTATGTGGTGAAGATGGAAGTGTTGTCCTGTAGATCGCTGGTGGCAGGAGGCAGCGAGGATTAAACCGAACAACTCCTCGGAGCACTATCCGTTCTAGATGCAGTAGAAAATGCAAAGTGAAGCCACATCTCTACGCAGTGCCAAGGAGTCAAGCTGGTCCGATATATCCAGGCAGCCGACAATTCGAGTCGCTCTCCGCTGGATGTGGTCCAAAGGGAGAAGCTGGTATTGGGGTGCCCCTGACCAGAGATGAGAACAGTATTCCATATGTGACCTTACTTGCGCCTTGTACAGTTGTAGGCGGTGGGCCGAACTGAAATACTGCCTCGATCTGTTGGAGCACAATTAAGCTTCTTCGAGGCCAACTTGGCCTTTCCCTCTAAAATGACCGCGGAACTGGACTGAGCTAGAGATGTCGACACCCAGAATCTGATACTGGCTGTGGCTGTTAGGAGAGTGCCCTCAAAGCGAGGCGATACGACAAACGGAGTTTCTTTGCCGTGAACGCGCGCAAACCTGTGTTCATCAGTTAAATTGAACCAAGTTCATTCGGTTCCCATTCTGAGACTTCTTTAAGCGGAAGTCTCAAGTTCAGACACAAGCTTGTTCCGGCTCGATGACACTTTCCCGAGAAATGTTGGCACGGCTGGTATAGCAAGCATCACCCGTACTGTCATCCGCATAGCAATGAATACCGCTGGTCTGCAGCATGTCATTGATATGCAGGAGAAATAACGTGGGCGATAGCATACAGCCTGAGGGACAATTCAGCATTCCACAGACATGGAATCCGAGCATTCACCGTCGACTACGACCTTAATGCTTCTGTCTGCTAAAAAAGCTGCTGACCCATTCTGCATAATTTCCGGGAAGCCCATAGGATGGTAGTTTCGAAAGAAGAGCCCCGTGCCACACACGATCGAAGGCCTTCGCTGCACATCCAGACCAACTGCCAATGCTTCACCGTTCGTCTCGATCGCCTGAGCCCAACGATGTGTCAGATAAATTAGAAGATCACCAGCCGAGCGACCACTACGGAAGCCGTATTGACGGTCACTACAGCTGGTGGTTCTCCAGGTACCGGAGGAGCTGGCAGTTGACAATGGATTCCATTATCTTCGAGAACAAGGAGGTGATAGCTATTGGCCTGTAGTTGAGGGATTTGAGCGGTCGCCTTTTTAGGATCGGATGCACCAAAGCTGACTTCCACGAGATCGGGACTACGCCAGAAGAGTAGGAGAGCCGAAAAGACGCGTTAAAACTGGTGCCAACTCAGGAGCACACATCTTAAGAACAATTGCGTGGGATCCCATCAGGCCCACTCGACTTATGGATGTCAAGGGAAACAAGAGCTTTACGCACAGAGCAGTGCCGGAACTGTATATCCGGCATGCAGCTCTCGCACCGCGGGATGGTCGGCGGCGCGTTTCCTCCATCATCCAAAGTCGAGTTAGACGCAAAGAGCTTACCCAGAAGATCGGCTTTGTCTTTTGCGTCATGAGCTAATGAGTCATATTCCGTGCGCAGAGGTGGAAAAGACTGCGTGCAGGAATTCCCCTGATAGCTTTGGCGAGAGACCAGAACGCACGAGTTCCCGAAGGAGGCGCTCTAATTTCTCGCCAATTTACCCTACGAATGTGCAACGACTTTGCGATGGCAATAACTTTAAAGGACCGGGAACCAGAGTTAAACTCTTTTTAAAGCACTGGTTTGCATCCTTAGCCGCCGCTGCATTTACCCAGGCTTGGTAACATTCCTGCTTTCGACGAGATGCCCTTTGCAGGAAAGTCCAAACCAAGGTTGGGATTTACCACCAATGGGAACTGCAGAAGATGGAATGAAAAGCCCATTCCCCTGCAGAACCACATCGGCAATAGAGTCGGCAGCGACTTTGGGATCAACCGGCGTGAAGCAAACCTGCTTCCACGGGTAGGAAGCAAAGAAGGACCGCATTCCATCCCAATCTGCTGACTTGTAGTGCCACACACGGCGGCTATGGGCAACTTGCCGACGCGGCGGGCACGTGATTGGCACCGTACTCCGGATCAGGCAATGGTCCGAGGAGCCCAATGGAGCTACAACGGATACTTGGTAGCTGTCCGGATGGGAAGTCAGCAGAAGGTCCAACAGGGAAGGTTCCTGACTCTCCACATCTGGGATTCGCGTAGGCGCAGTGACCAGTTGTGTCAAGCCATTTGCCAGAGCAAAGTCACAAACAGATCTAGTTACCCGCATGATCGGTTTTGTTAGAGCCGAGCCATTCGGCATTGTGGGCGTTAAAGTCGCCAAGTATCACGATCTCAGCGGGGGGGATCTGTTGTTGCACAGAGTCAGCAGATGTTTGAATGTGCTCTATGAGTCGGTCAGTTTCGGCATTACCGTTATGGGACCTATACAGGCAGGAGTAGATGCGCGGATGGTCATCGCTGTCTACCCGCAGCCATAAGATGGATAACTAGGTCCCTACCTTCAAGATGGGTGAGACGACGAGAACTGATATCATTTCTAACGTACACACATACCCCAGCCCTAGGTACAAAGGAGTGTTCCAGGCCGTACCCAGGATAGGAAAGGTAAGATGTGTCCGCCGGAGATGATATCTGAGTCTCGGTCAAAAAGAGCAAGGCTGGCTTTGCTGTCTCAAGGTGTTGGTGGACAGCATTAAGGTTTGAATGTAAGCCCCTGATGTTGCAAAATCCAGCAAGCGTGGCAGGGGATGCCGTATTCGATTTGCTCGTTATGCCTCGGCCAGATTTTCGATGACGGAGCGGCAGATTTGCCCCTCCCAGAGTACGAGGGCGGTTCTAAGCGTCCACGCTCAGGTACAAGAAGCCCTGAACATGGAGGTCCAGAGAGGGATTCTCCAGCGCTAACGCAGCTGGTACCCTCCTGGGGTAAACTATTGGTCTGCGCCATCAACATTTAGAGCGGAAAGGGAGTGTGAGCACAGGTAACCTTACTCACCATTAGGAACACAACACTACGAGCCAAAAGGATAGCAGTGTTATTATGGCTAAGGTATTCTGTAAGGAGGAGGTACTTCCCCAGTCGGGCTGCTCAGGTTCTAGCGTGATGATAATCGCTGTGCCCTACCTCTCATTGCTGGACGCAGTTTAAGGACATACCCGGGTCCAAAAACGTCGTTCTTCACGTCTAAACAACTGGAGTGATTTTAATAACATTTGGTATGGAGTTAGTTGACACCCTGGATTAACACATAGGCTACGTTTTTTCCCCAATAAACCGCACAGCAGCAGGGGCATAGCTAGTATTATATATATGAGACGTACCTGCATGAAATGTATGACAAAGGTGGCAAACGAGCAGGCGGATTGCCTGATGGTAAGCAATTACCGTCGTTTCAAAGATAGGTAATAATTTTCTGTTTATATTCTCTACAATTATTATTCATGTGGTATCGAAAGAAATTGAAGAGTTTTAGTTAAAATTGCGGTTTTCCTTGACATGGGCCTTTACAGGCGAAACAAAGGACCATACTTCTCCGGATTGTCAAGCGCAAGGGCACTGTAGCTGACACTTCGATTTAGTACCGACCCTTGGTTTGATAAAAGTCCTTTCACCGGTCCTACCATTATTTAAGTATAAACAGCAAACACCGGCTTGGCTCCCAAATAAATTGGCTCCGTCAGGAGTAAAATCGAAACATTTTCGTTTCTCCTAATTAATAGAATAGACTTAAACAACCGCCGAAATATTTGTTATAATAGGCTCTCCAACAAACACCGAATATAAAATCATGAAAATCTGTATTCATGTTTACTTTGTGCCTAATCATTATTTTCAGCCAATTTGCTAGGTAACCAACCCAATATTTTTCAAATGTTGAAAAATCAGTGTTTTAAAATCGAATTATTTATTATAACTACTTAACGCGCTTAATATTTCGCTGAGATTTTAATAATAATGTTCCACTAGACTGAATTTTTATTTTTTCTACATTTGATATTACTTGTTTAATTTGCTTCATAAACTTAATTTAATTTTAATTTATTAGCATGCCGTATATTTTGATTATGGATCAATGTGCTGTAAATAAATATTTATACCGTACTTGAGAAATTTAATTAATTTTGGATTTGTGTGTTAAGAAGGCAGGTTTATAATATAGGTAGTTAATATTTTCAAGAGGCGCTTAACTAATCATAATTAATCATCCTTATCCTTTATTATGTGTCATAAATAATAGAGTCAGATACGCTTACAATATTTGAAGCGCTTAGACTATACTAGAGTTGAATACGAGTATATATAAGATATAAGTTACATATTATTTGTGGAGTACAAATTAAAACAAAATTTAGGAAATCGCAAAAAAAGAAGAATCAAATCACCATTGTATTTATATAATTTTTTCATCGTCATGCTCAACTGCAGGCCACTAGAACAGAACGTTTCTATGAATTACAAATATTTTACTTAATTTTTATTTTGTAATTACCCCATAACACTTTTTTTACTAAACATATCGTATACCTAATAATCCCAAACAAAAAACTGTTCTGTACCATTATCTAAACAACAAGAGGAAAACGGTAAAAAATCACGATTTATGTATGGGAGATTTTAGAAGTGAATTTACAATTGAATATTGTGTAAATATTTGTAACGTCTACCTGTTGCCGTTATTAATATCGAGCAAAAAACGGCCAAAAAATTACGTTTGTTGTATGGGAGGGAGGGCTAGCTTCAATATTTAATTTATTCTGTTTTTTGCATTTGTTGTTATAGCGGCAACAGAAATAAATCATCTGTGAATATATCAACTGTCTACTTACCATGGCTTATGAATACAGCCTGGTGGTAGACGGACAACGGAGTCTTAGTAATAGAGCCCCGTTTTTGCCATTTGCGTACACAACCCCCTCAAAATATCTTTTGGCATTTTCTAATATCGGCAATAATGATTATAAACTAAGAACAAATTACATTATGTTTTTATTAAATATTTTGATTTGATTTGATACTTAAGAAGTAATACTACTATATAATTTTAATACACTTTTAATTAAGTGCTATAAATAGTTTCATAAAAACAAACTGCCTAAATATGATGAAATATTAGGATTCCAAAGAAGTCCTTCTTTGGAATAATAATGTTGAGTTTTTCCGATTTAGTTATGAAAATGATGATCGTGGTAGTCTTGACTGAAGTAAGCATGGGATAAATTTATGAAAGGATACTTGAGGAGGCGTAAGTGTAGCAGAATTTATCAGTCGTTATGATAAAATTGTATCGTAACTTCCAGATTACTTTATTATGATTTTTATAAATGTAATTATTGATCAAATCATAAGAGTTAGGTAGGTACAATGATCTTGTAGGTGTAAGAAATATTAGCATCGCAGCAAACCAAATGGAGTAGGCATTTGCATTCAGCTGTTGTGAACTTTCTTTCGTGTTCATTTTCGCATATTTTATAAGTTTTCGCAATATGTTACGCAATTTAGGGAGCAAAGTATAAACCCGTATTTATAAGACGTTACTCGAAAACAATTTTATGACTATTTAATTTACTTATAGATGATATACTATAGTGGATTGAAGCCATTTGCGATTATCACAGATAAACGTATAGGTGAAGTACCGTACTCGTAATTTAGTAATATAAGATAATAATTATATTATTTTCACTATTTTGTGAAATGTTCAAGTATTAGTTAACAATGCTGTAGTAAAAAATATCAGACAGATATGAACGTGTTATATTTAAAGATAATATAAGATAACATAGTTATATTCTAACTAAAGATGAAAGAAAGTATTGCATATATTTATTCCAGCGAACTTGTTTCTATCAAACAAATTCATGTGCCACGTAGCTGCATTCTTTCACATTTAATTCAAAGAAAGAGAATTGATGCTAAACGTCCCTTTTGCAATGTAACAAAGAGCCTGAAAAATAGCACGTCTGAGAGAAGGGAGGAAAGTAAATTCAGCAATTTATTGCTTAGGCTCGGGCCCTATATTTGTTGCAAATGAAGACGACTGCGAGGTGACAATTTTCGGATGCTGCTGCCAAATGGCCGCCTTGGGGCGAGACATAGCCTCGTATTGGGTCCTCAAGTTTTATTCTTATGGACCATTTTCGACCGCGAAACGTGAGGGTAACCTTTTAAAAATCTGCTACGTGTAGGCAAATGTTTTTCTCGGACCCTAGATGCTATATAAATAGTAGAATACAAGTTGCAACTTGTTTCTCTCTATAGGCAGTCATCGATAGAAATTGCGCTTAATCTACTGATCATTTAGTGAAGATCTATTGAGATATATTTTTCTTAGTAGATCTGTTCTATATTAAACTGGATCTGATGGGAAAATTAAGTTTTAATGCATATAATTTTAAAAATATACCTATTAATTGGATTAAATGTTTATGTCTAGTGTCACTACATAAAATGTAAAAAAAAAATTACGATGGGCAAAGTTGTCGTTTCACCTCTCGTGCTAATATTAAGACCCAAGCGGGTAAAGAATCTTAGTTTAGTTAAAAATTGGAATCTTGAGCGTTGCGAGGATTGCAATGGACAAGAGTTAAACAAACTTTTTTTAGAGTGAAGTACAATACTTTTCACCACTTTAAAATGAGAAAACACAAATTGAACAAAACAAACTCGTATTTATTTTTAAGAAAATATAAAATAAATCAATCTTATTATCTAACACATTCGCTGCCATCCCCTCCAAAAATGTATGGAAATGAACGCACATGTGCGTTGGAGGCAGTGAATGCGTTAAAAAGCGGTAACCCACGCTTTTTGTACATCCGCTCAATGTCAAAAAAGTATTTTGTACTTACTCTTGTGAATGAAATGCAGTTTGCACTTCGGTATGAAATAATCGTATTCTATAAATTTACGGAAAATAAACGGCCGGTTGGATAGGTATCATGTTAATCATGTATGGCAATAAATAAAAACAAATACTTTGCGACTAGACAATGTACTTAAATTATAATCTGGCTAATGATATAATACCCATATTTTTGGTGGAAAATTCATAAAATTTTGAGAAAGTCACACTTGGAAAGAATGAAAAAGTACGTTACATATATGTAACCTAATGTTTGGGTGAAGTGGCCTAATACTTGGCCACTATCCGGTATTCGGCCGAATAGTAAAATCGAAGCCGGATAGGCCGGATACTAAATAGTGGCCGGATATACGTTGCATCTCTAATAAATAACAGAAGCGTAACTACAATACGAGTAAATACACCAGTAATATCGTTAGCTTCAGTAGCCGAGGTGGTTGGTATGCAACACACATAGTATTTGCGAGACATCCTGTTAGGTTTCCAATACATCTGGCCGGTGCAGCGGACCGACGACTTCGTACGTGCCTTGCGTCGCCAATCGCAACAATCATCATGCAAGTGTTAATGAGGCTTTTTCAATAAAAATAAACAATCATAGTTGCTACGTAGATATTTCATTCATACATATTTACTGTGACAATGTATTCAACCCCTGGTTGCAACATTGTGACATGTACTAAACTGACAACACTTTTATAGAAATCGGAGATAGTTTGTTTTGGATGTTTTAACTGTTATTTAAATGAACAATTAGGCCGCTGTTAATAACTAATTATTTATATCAATAATAATGATGTTCAGAATATATAAAAAAATATCACAGGGATTGGTAAACCAGACTACTTAAAAAAAAAACAATAAACTTCCTGAAATAAAAAAACTGAAACAGATTATATCGCGTATAATAATTTAAACTTCACCCCGACGTTTCAAGGGGAATCCACCCGATGACTGCGAACGCTGCTAAAGGGTACGAAACGTTGGGATAAAGTTTAAATTAGCATACGTGATATAATCCGTTTTTGTTTTATTTAATGTATTTATTTCTGTAAATTATTGTCACTGAAGAATCGCTTAATGTTCTAAATTGTCTTTTGATTATGTGAGCTTGGTCTTAAAATGTTACTGAGCTCCAGTAATAATATCTTTTTAACACAATCCCTCCAAGGATGAAAATGGAGTTGAAAATTTCAGATGGACTTTCCAAAACGAAGTCGCAAGTACAAACTAGATGATAACTATAATATCAGCGAACATATTATGAGTTATAGAGTGAAGTAAGATTGTTGGCTACGAGTCAAAAGTTCCATTCAATAACGGGTTTGTTTCCAACATTCTTCGTAGGAGCCTACATAGATTTATTTGCCTATTTGGGCCCGGGGTGTCCCGCCTGCCGCGAAGAACACTGCACGCCCCATACAAATTGAAAATCAATGAACCACGGAATTCAATTTAATATGAAAAGCTATTCGTCTTCTAGTTCCTTTAACATTGCTATTACCTAAATCGAAAACGGTCTATAAAACTACGTCGGTAATAGATTTTTGCATAGAATTTTTCCATTCTTTCTAAAACACTGCGGGCTATATTGAGATTGGTAATATTACGCTCGGCGAATGTTTTGTTCTTTACCAAGACATTCTCATGAGGTAAATTGATAATTTATATGAACTTCAAGCTCATTGATCGTTAAAAAAGTTTAAGCTGTTAACAGTATATGTTTAGTATAAATTCCTTGTGTTTTAATTCTCCTATATTTGAAAAATGAACTATATATCTCCTGTATATGGTAGATTTTGTTTTTTTTTTCCAATAATAACAGGGCAGGGTACTGACAAGAAAGAAATTTCAAAATCCAAACACAGCGAAAACCGCATCACAGACGCTTTAACAGTAACTTTTATTTTAACTTATATATTTAATTTGTATATATCTGTATATATTTGTATATTATAAAAATATTACTATGACATATATATGTACTTCTTTTTACTTTTTTATAGTATATTACAATTAATAACGATACTTTGTACAAATTGCTAGTACATACTTTCGGTAAGTTCGGTTCCAGGGGTAAGTAGCCTAAAGTTGACAGTTTATGGAATCTGTCAAGAACACGTCAAATTCTGTTTAAGTATTACAAATTAACATACTCAACATAATACTATTGAGAGTAATAAATAAGCTGCATACAAGTCAGCCTTCAACTAGTTCATAGTGACATTATATGTGAGTCTAATTTACCGCCTAAGAAAAAACAGAAAACTCATTCAGAAAATATTGCGAATACCGCTAGAACTACTATTGCATTAAAATATTAAACCTATTTTGTTTGAAACAATAGAACAACAAAGTTTATAAGCACGGTTATCGAGGAATACAGGGGATAGGTGCCGGTCGACCCTTTTGACGAAGAGTTTTGTATAATGTGCTTACTAAACGAAGGATCGCGTTTGTCTCAGCGAGGGATTTGCCCTATTGTGCGGACTCTCATTATGGTGATATAGTTTGAAACACAATCCAGTTTCTGCGTGTCCGAGCCGCTGTCCTATTATAATTATGAAATTATTTGCTGCTAGTTTCAAGTCTGGGCGGTTTACTCTTTGTTCAATGTGCATAGTTGTCAGATTACTAACATTGTTAACGGTAGTTAAAATCAAAGGATAAGAACTTTTAATATTTACCTATTATTTACCAAGATTAATTATTGCAACGACTGGTAAAGTAAATTTTGTTTCGTATTTTTTTTGGGTTAAATAAACTAGGTAGCTATTAGGTTATTTAGGACGCGGAACAAGATCATCGTGATTTCTTTATATACAGTCAGCATCAATAGTAACGTATGAAACGTGCTTTGTTTCATGGGGTGTTCCAAACAAATAGTCACCGAGGAACGTCTACTTCTCGCGCTTCCGACCTGATGCCGGCTCAGCTGCAGCTCCTGCAGCACGCACGGTCTGACCAATATACGAAGCAGTGCAAAAGTGCTGAAGCACGTGGCATCCCACAACAGACTCTTACACCTTTCCCACGGGATAAGCATTGGCCTGTCCGGCCTTTTTCTACCAGAGCGACTAAGGCCTAGAGGTTCCAGCACACACAGACGCCTGCAGAGACCAATGTCCGCCGCACGATGTCATCACCGGCAACAGCTAAAAGAGTGACGGCCATTACTCTCCACCATTGAGCCGCAAATACAAACATGTGGTTCACAGACATCGCAGCCCAGGCGGGGAGCCATGGCCACGCGCACAGAGTTGTTGTGCAGAAGAGTTCCCAAATGGGGGGTGGGGAGCGCGCGAAGCCACGCACTGTTTCACCGGTGTTGACACTGTATTCCACCTTGCCCTGTTAATTCCCACTGCACTATCCAAGAGGCTAAAAAAACCCGCTTCACCCCTACGTCGTCTTACGACCGCTGATAATCGGGTCTTTTTTCAGACATTGGCGCATTGGGATTTAGAGCTTGCCAGGCCTCCAAAGCATCACATGCAAAAGGAATGGATACCTTGCCACCATCTCACGACAGTTCACTCACCAAATCCCGCGCGCCCCGAATACCAAAACCCCCGTTTCGAATGGGAAGTGACGCCAGGGACCACACCACTGAACTGTACTAAGGGACACATTTACAATAGTTAGACTCCTTTAACACTCCCTCGCAATCGACTAGTTCGGGAAATAGCCAGGTTGGAACAGTGAGCATGAAGTAAGTGAGCCTGGACCTGAACCGCAAAACAAACACGCAAAAAACGAATGCGACATATGCTGGGAGAACCTTCAATTTGTTGGAAGCTGTTAGAAGAAGTCGTCTATTCTTATCTCAAAGGCTTCGCAATACCACCCCGAAAAAAGACCTACCTACTCTAGAACTTACATTTTTTAAAATTACTGCTTTTTTTTAATAATGTGAAAGGCATTTTTATTATTTTATTTATATGAAAGACTCTATCAAAACATTAATCAAAATAAGGAGTATTTAATTTTTTTTAAATATTTATAGCATAATAATTTTTCATTTATAAAATCTAACTCACAAAATAATTATCTTATATAAATTGTGGCATATCAAATAACAAATTCTACATTCAAATATTGTTACTGTTTTCATTTTATGAAAAATAGAATGCTCCCATTATTTTCCTATAGCCCCAGGTAATTTTCTCTGTCGCTAACAGAACAAATGCTTTTGTATTAGCTTTCTTTGATGTTTTAGCAAGGGTAATCAGAATACTCAGAAATCCTCGTATAAACAAATGAGTGATTTTAATTAGATTATCCCGTAAGTTATGTGAAAACATTTTATTAGTAAAGAATCGTCTAGGCAAATAATTTAAAAACATGTTAATAAAAATGTGTACGTGCTATGTTTGTATTTATAGGTAAGTAAAAACTTTATTTTAATATAATTAATCTTCAGTAATCCAGTATAACTTCCGAATGAATCCCTTACCTAACTAAATATCGAGAAGTTCGGTCACTATGAATAATGAACGGTCTGTATTCGTATCTCCCATATCGACTCGGCGATCTAAGTTGAAACTACGTGACTAATGACTTTTCAGATAACTATGTATATATTAGCGATGTGGACTAATGTAGGGTTTTATTGCCTGCCAAGAGCCGTTCCAGAACTAAACACATCTCACGTCAGAGTACCAAGTCTTAAAATTATCGTGTCACACTTGTCACACTCTATTGGATTTAATCTGTCATAACGTTCTTACATTTTTTGCCTTCTTGAGCTCACTGTGGGGCTCAATCAATTAGTGTAAGAATATCCTGTAATATTAATTTATTTATAACGTACGCTTATGACTTATGAGATCAATATCATCATTATATCAGCCAAAGGACATCTACTGCTGGACATAGGCCTCCCTCAAAGCGATCGACAATGACCGCTTTACGCAACCCGCAAACAATGGAAAGTAAGGTAAATGATGGCCATCTTTGTATTTAAACTTTCGTGAGACATATCTGATAAATTAAACCGGTTTTGACATCAAGAGCGGCGCGAGCAGCGCGGCGCGCGTTAGTGCGCGACGCGCCGGCGACGCGATCGCCGAATCGAACGGACACTCAGCACTCTTAGTGCTTGATAATGGAGGCCTATGTTCTCCGAAACATGTCGCGCGAGTAACTAAATAAACGTGAGATGGCCATCTTATTATTAAAGATATAATTTAGATAACTGGCTAAATCAATTAATGTAGTCCACTGTCCAGCGGTTACGATAGCGAACGGCAACATTTTTTTTGTTTAAAACCAGATATGCTTCATGTTGAATGTATAAATACAAAAAAAAAAAAAAACTGATTTCATTTGGATCATAAATATCATTATAGAAGAAACCACACGATATATATTTTTAAATCATATCTTATAGAACTATGTTTAGTTCTATTTTAATAGCACCTGACCATTCTAATAACGAAATTAGAATTTTATAAAATTGGAACAGATGTGATATTTATGTTTCCTTCGAATTTGACACAAAAGAGATTATACTATATTTCCTACACTATAAAGAACGAATTTGAGTAGGATTTTACTTGTATGGTCCGCCTTAGAAGGTTAAGCTATGAGTCACGTAAGATTTAAAACTGTATAGTGTGTTCATTTCTTAATTGACTTCATGTAATTCAATGTACTGATCTTTTAGCTTTAATAAAATGCATACTTATCAGCACATAACCCAACATTGAATTACTTACAAACGAGAATATCCGATATCCTTCCATTTTCTGGTTACGCGTCTGTTTTGCTCTCCTTGTCTCAACGCTTTACGTCTAAAGTGGGTATCCCTTAATTAAATGTCATATTATTCCGTCAAGCTAGGACGCCGTCATTCGCGACGCCTCCGTTTGATATTCAAGGCATGAACAGTGAGGCAATTAGACTCCAATAATTACTATGTTAATTACAGGCACTGTTCTTGTTTTGCGCTATCGTTACTCAGTGTTGTTTTATACATTAGACTCAACTCGTTACTAACCAAAGCTCCGCTAATTAGTAGGTGCGGTAAAGCTTACAAAGGAAATAGTTATCTCACTCGGTGTTAATAGATAATCAGTCCGAGGTTATTTCCTTACTTCCCTTCAGTCAGAGGAATAGATTGTTTTTTTTTTAAATTTCCTCTTTACTTTGTCCATAACTTCAGTTTAAAGCTAGTCATTTTAGACTGTAACTTTAAACTTGAATACCTATCTCAAAAATGTACATTTCTATGCTGAATATATCATAATCTTTCTCGCGTTGTCCTGGAATTTTGCTACGGCTCATGGCAGCCTAGGCTCCGCTTGGCAACTAATCCCAGGATTTGGTGTAGGCACTAGTTTTACGAAAGCGACTGCCGTCTGACCTTCCATCCCATAGAGGACCTAGGCCTTATTGGGATTAGTCCGGTTTCCTCGCGATGTTTTCCTTTACCGAAAAGCAACTGCTAAATATCAAAAGATATTTTGTACATTAATTCCGAAAAACTCATTAGTACAAGTACAAGTGCTTGTCGGGGTTTGAAACTGCAATCTCTGGGTTGCAAATCACACGCTCTTACCGCTAGGCCACCAGCACTTCTGGATAAAAAACATATCATAATAAATAAATATTACAGGACATCCTTACACCAATTTACAAAGCCCCATGCTAAGCTCAAGAAGGCTTGTATTGTAGGTACTAAGTCAACGACATATTTACCTATACTATAATATTAATATAAAAATGTTAAAAACATGGAAAACATCAATGACTCGGGAACAAATATCAAGCTCATTAGACAAATTAACGTCTTTACTGGATTTGAACCCAGTACCGTCGTCTTCATAGGCAGGGCCACTACCCATTAGGCCATACCTGTCGTCAAACACGAATAAATCTTACACAAATCGACATTGTGCTATAATAACCTCAATAAGTACAATGATAAAAACCCGATCATATTAGAGTAGCAGACTACATACAGACTAAGGTCATAGAGTAGACATTTATTTATTGGTTCAGTTTTTTGTTGAAATGATTATCGGATTGGGTAAATTGAGTTATTAGATCGCGCTATAGTTTTAGGACGTAGAGGAAAAAAAGACAGACTTTGTTATCTGCTTTGAGGCATTAAACTTTCAAAGTGTTTTGTATGACAATACAATTTCTGTACGTAGTACCATTAATTATTTTGTGGACTCGCAGCATTGTCCCCGAATAATATAAATGCAAAACACAATGTATGTGTATCATTCATAAAGTGTATCCGTACTCGGGGCCGAGGACAATGTTAGTGCATATCTAGTATAAATCAAGGCATGGGATTGCACGTCGCGCAGCAACTTAATCTCACCTGCAATGTTGCTAGTATACATCATGCTTTATTACCTGGCTGGGCGTTGTTAGAAGATTGTCTATGGCTTGAACAAGACACATGATATCGTTCCATAATGTTAGAGGGCTTACAACAATCTGCGGACGGTAAAGGGCAATATGAGTTTATATTAATAGACGAGGTTTGAGCGGGTTGTAATATTGTTCCAGCTCTGTTATTTGTAAGTTTTATTGTTTAACAAACAATAAATCTAACTTAATTATGTAGCTAAATTCAGAAATCAGCTAGAAACTTCGAACAAGGAGTCACTCTAATCGGAGATCGCGAGTTCAAGCCCCGGTAAAAACTAATTGGTATTGTTTCACCTACTTGAAAAGCGAGATGGCAGTCTATTCTGTAATATCTCGTGCCTACGCTTTTTCTGACAGCAAACTCCTGCCCCAATTGAGCCGAGAAAAAATAAAAATAGACCAGTATTTAGTAGTAAACAATTCTATTTTAATTAGGTGCCTACCTATATCTAAAGTTCAACATAATCTTTTTACCTAGTCTGTTTTTGTATTTGACTTTAATCTATCATTAATCTTCTAAGCGGATTAACAACGCAAAATCGTTTGCTGGGCAATACGTCAGACAACACAAAGTTATACAATGTAGATATGGTGATTGTACAAAAAAGAAAATGTGAAAATGACCTCGGGTTAGACTTGAACTTGCAACTATGGGATACGAACCCTAGGCACTGCCAAGGGAACTATCAAGACTTACCAGAAACCCTCAACTATCCCTCAAAGTGTATTCTGGAGAAGCTTACAGACGTCTACCATAATTTTGTCAACACTTACTCGGCATAGAAGCCTCTAACTACTAACTTTATTTTTAATAAGCAGAAATGTCTGTTAGCGTGAAATGGCAAAAATGGAAGTTCGAGATTTGCCCGAGGCTTCAAAATTTTCCTATTTCTGCTTAATAAAAAAATAATTAAAATTTCGTTTTGATTTAACTAAATGAACAAACTTTTATTAATTAAATCAAATATATTAATTCGGGATATTAGAATTTCAATAATCTTTTGAATCTGTAATTATTTTTCTGTTTCTAATCTTCAGCTATAAACAGCATTTGCACCAGGGACAACTAGGACCAAAACTTTGACAGACCTTTGATGAACCAAGAAATATGGAGCAATAAAAATCCAAGCAACAGCAGAACTTGTACAGGCCAAAACTTTGAGAGGTGTTGAATATTGTTAGTTTATGTTGCTGAATCCATGACTGGTTGGTCTGTATTATTTATTATATAGAATAAAAATAGTTCTTTATTTGCTCACCTAGCGCAATTGCCCATCTAATCTTCTTGTCAAATATGTTATGAAAATATCAATATCGGATAAATTATTGAAATATAAAAAGTATTTTATCATTTAATTAAAGCAACAAATTTAGTCTTGTAAGAATGTTATAAAGAAAGCATAAACTAAAATTACAATTAAATATATCCCCCAAATCGATGCAAATGGAGAAAGTGCCCAGAAGGCTGGCCCCATTGCCTCGCTGGATGGCACTACTTATTCGTTGAGCAAAATAGGTATAGGCCAGCCTTCTGGTCACCTGTAGTTTCGATTAAAAGTGACGCCAAAGCCTTGTACATCCTACGCGCACTCGGTCCCCCCGGTCCCAGCGTTTCGACCCCAAACGCCTCGAATATGTAACGAGTCCCGAGGGTAGCATATTTGCGACGTTTAAGGTCTTCGGGTGTGGATGAATACTTATTATAGAATTTCTAACATTTTTACACTATTAATTGTCGATACTCTATAAAATTCAATAAGAACGTGAGCTAGCTGAAGCTGATGGTACAATAATGAAAGCAATGACACTTCTCTAGTTAGTTTACTGAATCTGAGTAACTAGACGTTACG
Organism: Grapholita molesta; assembly: GCA_022674325.2. Taxonomy (NCBI): domain Eukaryota; kingdom Metazoa; phylum Arthropoda; class Insecta; order Lepidoptera; family Tortricidae; genus Grapholita; species Grapholita molesta. The sequence goes on along the minus strand of CP053121.2, from coordinate 18,100,993 downwards.
GAAAGAAAAACATTTCTAAAGCCAATTGAAGATGTGGCCAATTAGGTACTAGAATTCTTAGCGCTGTTTAAAGCGCGGGTGATGATTTGAACCGCCTATGTTTCTATGTAGGTTTAATGTTTGTGGACCGTTGAGAATACGAATCCAATTTTAATGAACCAATTTATTTCATTCGATTGTATGACGTGAATATAGTAGTTTAGGCACTGGTCCCACCGCGAGCTGGTAAGCTATGAGCTATCAGCTATTTCAAGGGACAAAAAATAATCGATCCCGTGTAAATAAAAGAGACACATGTCATAGCCGGGCGATCGTAGTTCATCGCCGGGCGATGAGCTACATATAAATATATATTCTCTCTTTTATTTACACGGGCACGGAAGTGATTATCTTTTGTCACTTGAAATAGCTGATTGCTCATAGCTTACTAGCTCGCGGTGGGACCAGTGCCTTGGGCCATAATTTTAAAAACACTTTGCTTAACCTATATACGCTTTGCCAAGTTCACAGAAGATCGAGGAGTATAAATTGCTCCATTGTTTGGCGTTTGTGAACTATAACAAAGCCTTGGATTCGATCGAAACCTGGTCTGTACTACAATCACTCCAACGGTGCCAAGTAGACTACCTATCACTATGTCGAAGTTTACGCCATAATTTTGTAAAAACTTTGCTTAACCTACGTCTTTCACCTCCACCGATGAAAAGCAACCAGACATTGAAGCCCAGTAATACTAATAGTACATACTAACAAGAGAGGTTTCGTTGTTCTCATTATCGTAAATCTGATGGATGGCGAGTCTTATACCTACTAATATAGATAAATTAGCGAGAGCGTGGAATTGCATTTCTAGTGTTTTTTTTTATAACATAGGCGGCAAACGAGCAGACGGATTGCCTGGTGTTAAGCAATTACAGTCGCCCATAGGCACCCGCAATACCAGGGGAGTCACAAGCGCGTTGCCGGCCTTAAAGGGGGGTTGGAGCTCTGGGAACCTTACTCACCATCAGGAACACAACACTACATACCTGAAAGGTGGCAGTGCTATTATGGCTGTAGTCTTCTATAAGGAGGAGGTCCTTCCCCAGTTGGGCCGCCCCCGATTCAAGCATGATGATCAACGCTGTGCCCTACCTCTCATAAAAAAAGGAATTACAGTTGTACAGGAAAAAGGAAATTTCAAATATACCACTACATAGAATGCATATAAACATACAATACCAAGACGTAATTCCACGCACTCGCTAATTTATCTATAATTAGTAGGTATATTATTTACGTAATTAAAAACACTACTCACGATTTCACATATTTGAAACCTATCAATCTTAAACATTTAATCACGTTAAATAGTTAATAGCGTAAATTACGTCAAGATTTATTGATTTAGATTTTTGAGCAAAATACTCATCTTTAGAGGATCGTTCGTCTTAAGATGCCACTACCCAACCAAAATACTACTCGCTTTCTTGCCAAATGAAAATATCAAGTTACTTCAAGTAAGGCTTGTGTAACAAGATAGGAAACCAAATAAAACAGGGAATATTATTAATACTAACGGTATTTAAATTTAGAATTGGTTATAATCTGGTTTTAGAAAACATAAATAAAGCAACATAAGTAAATGCGAATTTGCGTCATAGATTGATTCATTAAACAAAATAAAATGTTTTCTTGAACTTAATACACAAAACATTAATATTACACAGCTATAGGTACACGTCGACTAGTTTACCCTAAGTTGATTTGGCGGAAAACCCTAGAGCCAAACTAACCCGACTTTATACCGAACCGAAGATCCATATACCAGTGCGTGATTAGAATGTCTCTTAAGTAAAACAGACTCAAAAATAACAAGGCTGGTGATGACAGGTGGAATAACAGCCGAACTCCTGAAAGCAGTTGACGAAGCGATTTCAATCACCCTGCAGAAGCTATTCAATTCCATCTGACGAGAAGGAAGAACGCCAAAGGCATGAAACAAAAGTATGGTGGTAGTCTTTTCTTCAAAAAAGGACAAAACGATTTACTGAAGAACTACCGACTTTTAAACCATGCCTACAAACTGTTACGTCATTACGAATCGTCTCGCACGCAGATTACGAATAGATGACTTCCAATCTTCCGAAAAATCCAGTTTTTGAAGGGGCTCTAGTACCGTACATCACAATTTTACGCTTTGTAAGTTATGCAGAAGACCGAGGAGGTAAATTGCCCCACTGTTTGGCGTTTGTAAACTAAGCCTTCGATTCGATCAAAACCTGGTCTGTACTACAATCACTCCAACGGTGCCAAGTGGACTATCGCAATATCGAAGTGCTGAACTGTTTGTACGACACTATGTCAGTCAGACATTGGGACAGGATATCGAAAACTATTTCGCTACATCGGGGAGTCAGACAAGGATGTGTTATTTTATGATATAGTAGTCTTAACTCAGGCTATGAAGGATTTGAGTACGATGCTCAATAACCTAAGTAATGCCTTTGAGTGAGTTGGTTTAAGGCTGAATATGGACAAGACGAAAATCATGTCAAATGCCCATGTTTTAACAACTCACATTAGAATTGACATTATTGCAATATGTACTGCAAACTAAATCGGTTTCCAACGTCTTGAATGTCTAATTTTTACACGGAATATATTATGAGAAGCACGGTTTAAGGGTGCCTAAAAGATCTAATGTAAACAAATTGTTCTATGTAGGCATGTGAGAGAACATTAATTCATTAATTTATAAATTAGGTATTACAAATTTTTTACGACTTATAATAACTAGTATTACGAAATGTAGAACTTTTTATCTCTGTACTGTTCATAAATAATAAAGTTTCAAATTTCCGCACGGTTGTTTATGAAAGCTCACCAATTCGTTACTTTATTTGTTTAATAAAGCTCGAACGGGCGCCGCCTGTGTACATTGGGGTATAAATTACCTTTAATTTAGGTGAACGATCCAGAAAATATGATGATGTAAAGTTTTCATTAAATTTTATTAAAACAGCAGCGGGCGTTGATTGTTGTATTATTCATTTCTTAATAGCAAGCGGTCGCTGCGGTCAACCGAGATGAAAGTTGATGAAGGCGCCGGATTCATTCATTACTGACATTGTACGGTGTATACACTGTTCACTCCATGTAGCTCTGTGGTAGGCTGACTTCTGATATAGCATCGTTGTACAGTAACTGTACTGACACATTTAAATGTTTGCTATAGGTAATTAATATGTAGTTTTATTCACGAAACAGGTACGTCGACGTCGAAGATATGTATACACTTTTGCACCGTATTACAAAGGATTAAGGTGAAAAAGTGTATACATATCTTTGGCGTCGACTGTAGTAGGTATATAATTTAAAGTAGGTACCTATAGTATTCCAGTTAACGAACGCAGTATAAAAAGTACTTACAATTAAACAAACTAAAGTATCACATTACTAAGAATCAGTGAAAAATGCAGTTATGTTATGAATGCAGATTAACGTCGAATGTTGTTTTTAATTTTGATGCAACATTTCTGCCTCTTTCCATGAGTGACATTGAATAGCAATGTCTAAAAGGAGACTGATTTCCTAAAATCTGACATCAACTGCAATAGACATTTGAATGACGCAATGGATGTTATGTTTTATATTTTTTTAGTCTTCCGTAGTAACCCTTATAATCTGTTTGTTTGTCTGTGCCCGGCTATGCTGTGTGACCGTCAGTCCTAGAGAGCGGTGCAATTAAAAATTGAAAAAATAAAGAATGTGGAGTCGTTATTTTCTAGAAATATTCTCTAAAAATTAAAAAAAAAGTCTGCCCCCTCTAACTTCTTAATCGCAAATCCAAAAAATTATGAATAAGTTATCAAAGTTCAACTTGGACTTTAAAAAATAATTCGAACTAGAACCCTACACTAAGCATGGCCCGACATGCTCTTGGCTGGTTTTATTTTTATTGGTGTAGAATAAATGACTTTACTTTGAATGCCAATACATTTATATTAAATCTCCTCCACGGGACACATATTGCCTAGTGGAGTGGAAACCGTAAAAATAGTACCTAATATGTGCTTATTTTTTTCAATAAAATATTTAAATTTATGTCTCGCTTACATTTAAGATGTAGGTAAGTGTATAATGCAATAACTGCTAATAATAATACCACGATGGAAAGATGTGGTCTTATGTAACTTTCCATAGGTATGGCAGAGGCGGCGTTATTTTCGTCCGTCCTTGTCATAGTTTCACATATTTTTGTTGCCCTCCAAACTGGACTGAAGGGTCAGAACTGTCAAAGTTGGAGGGGAACAAACAAATACAATTGGAGTTTTCTTGGGTTTTCAACCAAAGTTGCGGTAATTAATACAGAATAGGCTCATATTTTGTTATAAAGAATGTCCTGTAAAGCAAAACTATAGTGAATTGTTTTATTTTGGGCCACAAAAACCAAAATGTCTTTGTTCTTACTGGCGCTTGCGGATGCGTTCTCCAGTCATTATTCCTCCTAGTGCAATAAAAATAGATTCAATGTAAACTAAATGTCAATTGAATGTCCGAAAACAAAACCGTCTAAATGAAAAGGGTTGCCACACGAATACATTTTGATTTTTCCGTCTTTTTGTACTGACAATGGTTTGCACAGCTATAGATGTCAAAAAGTCCGCATATGTAGAGTGTTCAAACTGCAGCAGTGTTCTATTCGCCTAATACGATTACTATTATTGTTGAAATTTAGTATAATTTATATTAATGGAGCCGCATTTGCCGTTAAATTAATACGTATAACAATTAGACACGTACTAGTATACTCCCGATGACCGTACATTGATATGCCGTAATGTTAATGGACATTAGCTAAATTAATTTACAGATAATTACTATAATTTAATTAAATTCAGTTTGACAGTATAAAGCATCCTGTATACGAAATTAATTATTTGAATTAGATATTTAGTAATACTGATATTAATGAGAAGTTCCTATATTAGTATAATTTAATATTAAATAATAAAAAAAATCGAAAACCATGAGAGCCTACGTGGAAAATCCATACATAATATAAATACAGGATATTTGTCTAATAATATTTATATGTTTTTTTACTTTAATATGGTCACTGACACAAATATATCTCTCTAACTGTTGTAATAACTTATTATTAGTAAGGTATCACAATTTATGTCCGTAATAAGTATGATAACGTGTTTTTAGCACATTTTTACAGTAAGATATATAAACAATAAAGTCAAGGAAAATAATTTCTTCATTTATCTATATTTTAGTTTAATATTCCGCCAATTTTGAGGTTTCTATATAAAAAAATAAGCTAACGTTAAACTGGAGCTACCTAGTTTCTTGTTAAAAAGCGATAAAGGTGGATACTAATGATTTTATTGTTACATTTGTTACTTAACTTAGTAATTACTGTAAGTAAACATAGCAATAATGCCCGTTATCACTCTAATCGAAATCATTAAACAATACACAGACAACTGATATCAAAACGCATGTAGAAAAGAAACATTGCGCTTTTTAAGGGCCGATTATAATATGCTATAGGGCTGATAATGGGCGATTCTGGAATTTGGTTTCAGTCCTACGAAAGAGTACGTTTTTGCAAGCTTAGGCTATACCGAATCTGCTTTTTTGTTTTTTGTATGAAAGTACATAATACTTTATGACTGCAGTAAACTAAATGCACGGTTACCTATTGTTATCCTCTAAGCATAGAATGTTCGTGGTCGTCCACCTCCACCACGAGCCATCGTTGTCCTTATCTAGAAACAATAAATCACTTTGTTAGCCTTCCACTCCTTGCTGATACCCCATTTATTTTGAGACCGATAACTCACATTAATTTCATATTATTTATTGCCCAAATGATTTGTTAGTCGTAGCGTGCAAGATAAGTGAAAAATTATTTTAACGACCGAATTGTATGTTTGTATTGTATGTAGCCTTATAAATTACTTTACTTAAAAGCAAACACTAATTATACAAAGAGACACCTGTAAATGTATTTAAAGTTACTGTAATACCTTTTAGTAATACGGTTTTATGATTGATCAGTTTTATCGTTTTAAGGCTTATATTATATGCCTCATAGTTGAGATTTAGTCACTCTTCGCTGTTCGTCTGAAAGTCCAGCAGTGCTTCTCGTTTTATTTTTTATTTTTTTATCGTTCCAATACGCAAGAGCGAATGAAAGCAATGCGGCTACGAAATTCGAAGTTTGCGGTAGGCAAGTCCCTTAGAACTCTTGAAAACAAATAAGCTGACACTGTACTATGTGGTATTTGTGTTGTTTTAATTAATGAGAAATATATGGGTTTATATCCTAAACGTTTAAAACACGATATTTCTAGTGTAGTGGTACCCGGATTATGCCGCTTGGCCCAAGGAAAATAGTTCCGTTTTTACAGCATATTGAAGTCATAACATGCACAGTCGCTACGAAACATAACGATCCGAATGTATCTCTGTCGCGATACTGTACCACTGGGAGTCACGAGTAGGTAATAAAAATTCCGGCACGCGCGTTACCAGTGTGCTTCGAGAAAGTAATCCGCGAAGAAATACAGCCGGTACCTACCGGTTCCACATTTGTAACTACGAAATCTCCATTTCTCTTTGACTTTCAGCCGTTTCAAAAGCCACTGACTCCCTGGTGTGTCGTACGGAGGCGACACTCATAAAAATTCGCCGTGCCGAAGTTCGAGTTAACGAGACGCCGCTGGTGAAAGCGAGCGCAAATTTATTTTTTATAACTATCGGCCTGACTATTTGATTCGATAGTGTGAATAAAGTTAGATTTCAGACGATCAGTGCCAGCGTATTTCGTTATTGCAAATGTATTAACATATTTGTTGCATTGCTATTAAATTTATGGGATACGATTAAAAAAAATACCTATCAATTTAGAATAAGTACTTACTCCTAGTCGTTCCTAACATAAAGGACTGTGAGATTGATAGCTCCTTCAGAATCTCGATACCCTTGAATGAGATTCAAAGTGTTTCTTCAAATTAAGTAGTAGGCATAATCATACTTTTTATAAACAGACAGATCTGTGTGTGCCCTACTACGGGATATATCTACTTCTATTTGAACTGCATTTAATCGATAACAATAAATGATTTTCGATTATCAAAGTAATTACAAAAAATGTTGTGAATAGAAACAATCACGCAGTTATTGTTATTACTTTTAATTCCTAAACGGTATCAGTAAATACAAGGTGACCTCCTGATAGTTTAAGTGTATTATTGTTTTGGCTCAAACTAGTTGCTGAAATTTGTAGAATGTTCTTTGAAATAAGCTTTTATCACACAAAAACTTTCGAGGTAAAGGTACTGTTAAATATAAATCTCTGCAGGAATAAACAAAGTAAAAAAAACAGCACTAAACTTTTTATACCGCTAGTAAATAATACGTAAAATAAGACCAAAAAGGTACTTAATCCTTCATAAAGCAAAATTAGCAATTCCGGGCCCCACGTGCCTCCCATTAAAGCCCCAAACAAATTGCATTTCAATTAAAGATCTTTATTTATGAGCGTAACACTGCATTAAATCTCGGATGATGTCTCCAGCGAACCTTAGCTTTCTCCTTTTCTCCTTCATTAATAAACAAAACGAGGGACAACCGTCCACTGTGCCCATGAAGTTAAGAATATAATACTTTTTTGGAGTATGTTTTAGTTTTACTCATATTTAATTAGTCATTAAGTCATTATATTATAACTCGGCTTTGTCTTGTATAACCATGTCATCAGCCAATATTATAATATCTTCATTGAGCTGAAGTTATTGAAACTGTCTGAGCCTAGTTGTTATTATAAACGTAATATAAGTACTATTTAGAAGGTACAATACAATTAAAATCAGTTAAGACTTCGGCCAACCTCGGTAATTGTCGTGAATCCCTCGTCTATCACATAGAGTTATCAATTTACAGATTTGACCTTTAATTATATATATTACTCGTTGTCTTATTGAATACAGTAGGTACAAGAACGATATTAGCAACGAAACCTCCTTTGTAGCTCAAAACTAACACAACCTCTATATTGAAATAAGAAAGATGTTAGCAAGTACTAGACTAGTTTGACAGTCTGCCTTCTTAGTGTCAAATAAAAACAGTTTGACGTATATCATACATTTATACAGTCGTTAATGTGAATACATATTCGATTCTATCAAATTTCATAAAACTTAACTTACAATAGTTATGTATCATGGCTTCAACCAATTTAAAGCGTGGTAAAATAATTGTTGCACAATCTCGTGAAATTGTAAATAATGTAAATAACTATTTTAGAAAAGAAGCTAATTTATTTAAAAATGAAGAAAATAAATATCTTTAAAAAATTGTGGACAGGGTTTGTGAAGCAACCGGAGTTTCGAGATGCAGCGTATTAAAAATTTTGAAGGAAAACGACAAGATCTCAGATCAGTCACCCATGTATATATATATATATATATATATTCATAAATATACTGTATACAAGTATAGCTTCATTCAATAATGAATGTTCAATTCATGTCGCTTCTGCATAACAAATTTCCTAGGTCTACCGTTTAATAATATTAATGTCAATCTTGGCAGGTGCTTATACATTGCGTTTATGATACTTCAAATTAAATGCTACCTAAAAGTAATCGCGGCAATGTATATCGTGTCATTTCCGACTCCGGATTTAAGCGATGATACCCGAGAAAAACCGAAGTCTTAACTGATTTTAATTGTATTGTATTCATATTTTATAATTATGTATTTGTATTTACAAATAAAACCTACGTAGTGTAAGTTAATCATGTATTTAGATATTTTATTTTCACAAAAAAACATGCGCTCTCCAATTGTAGTGTATTGTATTTTTATTTAAATAGATAATTATGCAAAAATAATATCTGTTTTATCAAAATTCGATGCTTACAAATTGTTGGAACGCCAAGTTAAATGGGATGTAGCTCCGTGGCGTTGGAAATTACTAGGTTTCGCGGAGTTTACATCTTCTTTCGAACGGGCGTTTTAACGAGCTCTTTTCATTGCGGCTACGTATTACTACTGTTTGCATTTGCCATGCTTATTTACGATACAAAACAATGAAAGAAATTTCTCAACGTTCATTAATTTTCTCAAAATAATAAAATCGAAATGGCTGAGAAAAAAAATTGTGTATTTTAGTATTTATTTCAACATTCATAAATACAATACTTGTTAATTTTTTACTTAGTGTAGACTTTTCTTTCCCTCGACACAGTCATATTCATAAAATGATATTCGGTGTAAATGGGCTTAAGAAATATATATAAAATAAGTCTTATAAGTAGAGTATTCGATCTACTTTCTGCTTTGTTAATTAACATAATATGTACTTATGTTTGTTAACTTTTGTTCGTCATGTATTTAAATATAAAGATAAAACTAGCTTTAAGCATTACATCTACGACAACCAATGTGATCATTAACAATTCTGATGTAAATGTAACGTATGTGCGCACTGTATCATCTCATCTGTTTTATTTGTACCTACCGAAAAGATTACCAAAATCTCATTACTACGGAGACTAAATGAATTTGGTTTCATCTCTCACAATTTTAATTCATCCGTCAAGTCACCGAGCGACACGACAAGCACCATGTGTTCAATTTGAGCTCTGCAGCGTTCACATTCACATAACAAACGTAATTTACCGCCCATGCGAAGAAAAATCAATCTTGTGCCTTGGTAATAACTGTTTGATTAGTTTTGTTTCTATATTGTCGTACACCTTACGTTTGTCTGCTACGGTACAGCAATTAAGCACTTCCTTAATGGCTGGGAAAAAGGTTAGGGAGCTGATTATGACACATAACATTGCTTAGCGTTTAGGGTTACTCGTACAGTTCGAGTGGGGTGGTCGCTTCGCAATAATTAAAACGATAGGTATACGTCACAAGGGGTACTCTGTAAAGTGGAAAATCTATTCGCAGTCTAATTTTGAAAAGTTCATAATGATATCCGTTAAATTCTAGGAGGAATAATGACTGGAGAACGCATCCGCGAGCGCCAGTAAGGGACAAAGATATTCTGGCTCTTGTAGCCCAAAATGTAACAATTCACTATAGTTTTGCTTTACAGGACATTCTTTATAATAATAATATTAGGTTGTTCTGTACGAATTACCGCAACTTTGGTTGAAACCCCAAGAAAACTCCAATTGGAGGGGAACAAACAAATGTTTGTTCCCCTCCAACTTTGACAGTTCTGAAGGGTCCAGTTTGGAGGGGAACAAAAGACAAGGACGGACGAAAGTAGCGTCGTCTCTGCCATACCTATGGAAAGTTACATAATACCATCCCTTTTGATCGTGGTATTATTATTAGCACGCTTCGTCTAGTTAAATGGTATGTCTATGGTTAAATTATAATATGAAATCGGCCAACCAATACGTTTCGCTTTGGTTGTTATTTTAACATTTGATTCCTGATTTGGACATACTGACACAAGTTAAAAGCCTGGGAAATTACAATTATTTGTCATTATTTATTACAAGGATATCTATTATCGAGACTGGCAATATGGTTCCTATATCTTAAAAGGTAAAAATACAACAGGCAACTAGTGAATATTCAAATATGACTTTCATTTTAACAAAGCCTCGCTGCTGTGCAAATTCCGGGAGCAATTAAACAGAGAATCGGCTAAAAATGAGAAAATAACATTTTCAATGTTGTAAAATGAAAATTAATTAACCTCGTCCGCGTTTGTTTGTCAATTAATATAAAATGCTTATCCTTTTTCACTCAGATGGATATGCCTCCGGTGAATTGGATGATATATGAAGATTTAACAATCGTTTTATATTCGTAAAACATTCAGTTTCAGCATTTCAGGTGACGTTCTCCCTAAAAATATGGATTTATGTTATCTGCATAGACATACCATTTAACTAGACGGAGCGTGCTAATAATAATAACACGATCGAAAGGGATGGTCTTATGTAACTTTCCATAGGTATGGCAGAGACGGCACTATTTTCGTCCATCCTTGTCATAGTCTCACATATTTTTATTCCCCTCCAAACTGAACCCTTCAGAACTGTCAAAGTTGGAGGGGAACAAATAAATACAATTGGAGTTTCCTTGGGTTTACAAGCAAACTTGCGGTAATTAATACAGAATAAGCTAATCTTTTTGTTATAAAGAATGTCCTGGAAAGGAAAACTATAGTGAATTGTTACATTTTGGGCTAGAAAAGCCAGAATATCTTTGTCGCTTACTGGCACACGTGGATGCGTTCTCCAGTCATTATTCCTCCTAGGTTATCTGTTACGTTACTTGTTATAACCAGTTTTTTCCTGCAAAATCATCTGTCGCGTTATAGAATGGATAAATTATGTAAAAACGGATATGTGGTGCTTCTAATTTATAATTCCTGAGTGACAAGATGTAATTCCTTTAATATTACACATTAGAACTGTATACTATAAATAAAAAAATATAAATAACGTATTAGCTTGTCAGAGCAGAGTCACGGTTGCATCGGGTCTATTGCAGCTTTAATGCCCTGTGGTTTGGATTCCGTCCACGTACGGACGTCACCGTAAAAGTGGTCGCGCGCTGGCACTGTTCAAATTGTTTTCTACCCACACTACTCACGCTGCAGTTAACACGCCAACAAAGTGCTTCGTAAAAGCTAAACATTTGACTCTGTATCGTCCGTAACTTCGTTTCGTAATGTTTGGATATTATAACATTTCATCATCGCCAGTATCTGTTAACAAAAACCCCACGTACAAACAGTTATTTGATATAGCAAATTATAGATCCGACTATAGTGCTAATGAAAAATTGTTTAATCCACCAACAGATAACAAATCATGTTTTTACACCAATTCTTTCATGTTAAAATATTCAAATATTCCAACGGCACACTTGAGCCTGTAGCTTTAGGTCGACATTTCGAAATGGAAATAGACTGTTCGTGCCGACAAGGGGAATCGTATTCGACATTTGACGCAAAATGATGATGCAAATTTTAGGAAAATGCCAAATATTATGCGCGGTTAAGTATCAATGGTAGCTTTCGTATTGGTTATTCGTGCACTGTTGGAACGAAAACCGACTCCCGCAACCTACTGTGAAATATTTACCTATTGCTAGTGATTGAGTGCGTTTATTAATCAAAACAACTTCACATCTCACTCTTGCGTTCTGAGGTTGTTTCAGTTTATTCGATTTCATATTGATTCTGTAAGGACTGTGCAAGGATCCACGGACACTTTGAAAAAGGCATAAGAGCACGTATTTAGACATTTTTTTGCATGTAGGCAAGAAAAAAAATCCTTTAGTATTTCGAAACCACTTTTAAATTGGGTTTTTCAAAGTTTTAAATATCCCAGCTCAAAAATGACGAATCAATAACTGTTAATATCTAAGTTTTGAGTTGGGAGACATAAAACTTTACCTATTGACATTAAACCTTTGCATGTGTATAAAATAATAAGTATTCTTAGGGTGTTAAAGGACTAAAGAACACGTTTTAGTTAAAATCACTATATATCCAATAGTTCACTAGTTAAAATATAAATTTTACAAGCTAACTATTTCTAATAGTGCAAATGCTTATAAATTTATCGTTTAGACATATCAGCTCTTTACATATATTTTGAGAGCAAAAATTAACACGCATATTGTCGCGAACAATATTTCTCAAAAGAGCTCTCTAAAGAGCTCCTCCTCTTAGACATGACCATTTGCCAACAGGTCCGGCGGAACAAGGGGACCCTCTTGGTCGCCTGGATTGATTATAAGAAGGCCTATGATTCCTAAGTATGATTCGGTGCCTTTCTCGTGGCTGGAGAGGATTTTAGAGTTGTACAAAGTCAATGCGACTTTAAGATCTTTCCTGCGCGTATGTATGAGGCAATCGATCACAGTCCTTCGTCAACCAGGAGGTGGCAATGACCCCCCTGGCCCGCAGAACTTCATAAGGATCGAGCGAGGAATATTTCAGGGCGACAGTTTGAGTCCCCTATGGTTCTGCTTAGCTCTGAATCCGTTCAGTACTCTACTGAAGGACTCGGGACTAGGTTGCTGGCTTCGGAGAGAGGGTGGAGTCATTTCTCAACTTCTGTTTATGGATGACCTCAAATTATTTGCGCCAAATAACCGAGTCGTTTTCATCGTGTCATGTACAGCGGGGGAAACTAGTAAATTAAAAAAAAATCAGATCTAACTCTGAATCAGATACCTATAAATATCTTGGTATGTCAGAGTCTCTGGGTATGAGGATGTGGCTATTCGACAGGCGGTGAAGGAGCGCTTCTTCGGTCGGCTGACAAAAGTACTGAATAGTCTTTTGTCAGGTAAATTAGGTTTTTTTATGTCGTTTTGATATGTTTTAAATAAATTTTACTTTTATAAAAATATTATATAATACCTAAAGAGGAATAATAAAATACGAGGTAAAAGGCTCCAAATACACTGTATAAAAGTTTTCTACGGTGGAGACACTCTACACTCTTTACATGCTCCAAGAAATCCTGAAAAAAAACTAAAGACGGAAGTATGAAGGGGGTGGTGGCCTAAACATTTGCAGCAATAGCAGAGGAATTTCATTTTATACTTTATAAGGAAATAGGCTCCACAAAAAGCGACATCAGAAATGGTTCACAGGTCTTTAAAATAAAACACAAATGAAAAGATTCTCCTATAATTTAATTTATTCTATCGTTATAAAAAGTATTTATATTTATCCTTGTTTGTTTCTAAATTAAATATAAATGTATTTAATTAATTATTTTTTGGCAATAAAATAAAATTCGGTTAAAATTCGGTATTTTATAAAGAGGCAATATTTCGTTATTACGGAAATCAGGAAAGCAGAATGTGACTTCATAATTGTATGTAGGTAAGTCTCCCTTAGGTGCACTATGCAATTCTCGAAATGTGTTTTGTTGTTGTCCTGTGTGATGCAACAGGGTATAAGGACTGTCATCGTGTACTCTTGTTAAATGTGAATGTATAAACATTCTTTTAACATTCAGATCTTCCTACCGCATTTACAAATTCCTATCAAATTATTTTTTCTTTGAAATGCCCTCTTGTAAAGTCGACGTCAAATATATTTTTACACTTTTTCACCTTGCTACATTGTAATAAGGTGCAATAGTGTAAACATATTTTTGACGTCGACTGTATAACCAAAATGCAAATTTAAATCCAAAAGTGGGTAGCCAAAGGAGTTCGTCATGACTCTGCGGAGTTGCATCGCAATGCAAGGCTTGAGATTTGAATTGCATATCTTGACGAGACGTGTGCAACGTCAGAAGTTACTTTCCTGCATCGTTTCCCGCATAAGCTTTTCCATATTTAGTTGAAAGGCCTGTTGGTTTAAATTCAATAAAAGTTCTAAAACTTTTCGTATAAAATTCATCATAAAGAGGTACAGTGACGTCAAGTCTGACACTATGCTAGCTATAGTAAAAACTGCATCGTTTATTATAATTTATTTCTAGTTTATTTTAAAATAATTGAAAAATGATTAGGTTCATTTTAGCAGTTTGATTAAGAATGCTTTTCTGCTTGTTTCTTTTTCTCAGACGGTGCCTCGAGTACAATGGTTAAACATTAATATTTTTTCTTGATAAAAATCTAGTGTCAATTTCATATTCCATAAGTATAATCGTAGTATGTACAATGGACTTGAGAGGATGACAAGTGGTTTAATTCATCGGGCCACACAGAAAACGATTAAGTCAGGTGGTTGAGAAAATATCGTTAAGGTTTTATTTTGAAGTCAAAAAAGTGTATGTTATTATCTTTTTACATTAATATTACTAATAAAAGTAGGTAGGTAATCTTTTTCTTATTTAATTGTGACATTTGACAATTTGATGACTTATAGTTAATATTAAAATAGTAATCAAGAGAATATGTAAAATGGAAATAAGAGCAAGTCAGAATTTTTACAGCGAATTTTTCAAGAGAGAATTACTTAGAAAGCTTCTTTAAAATAACTACTCGCGCCCAACAACAACTTTACATCCTATCAAAACGAATAACTATTACACAGTTATTGCTACCTATTCAAAATGCAGTGTTCTTAGTGTCCCTAGTTGAAACTTTGTATGAATTGTTAAATTCCATTTCTGAAAAGCTCCATGCGCCTCAGGCGTTCCTACTTCGTAACTAGAAATTAATTATGTAAATCTAGAATCTGTTCAGATGTACCTAGTTCTATGAAGAAAAGCGTCGTAAAGACAAGTCATGGTGTAACTAAATAGGTTTACCAGTAGAAATCAGGTTCAGATACAATATTATCGATTTGTTTATTCTGTAAAAAAAAACTTGTGAAGTGCCCTACAAGATATAATTATTAGATCTAGTCATTATGAATTGGGTGATATACTAGATACCAAATAGAACATTATCGAAACAAAAAAAGATATCACCAACTAGGAATACGAGGCTGAGAGCCCATTTTCTTTCCTATATTTCTTTTATAAAAAAAATACGAATTTGACCTTAATGCCTAAAACCTCCTCGTTTTCGGGATCTATCGCTACCATGACGTGTCTAGCGTAGCCCGCCTGTGCTTGTTGCTGAAATAAGATACTCGAATTGATTTGACAACAGGCAGTCACGGAAATAACATTTATCATCCGTCGACCATGTCAATTATGATAGCTATAATAAAAAGATTTAATAACTATGATAAAGAGAATGGCGTAAATGGAGTATGGGTCATTCTCACTTTGGAAATGCTGTTCGATTGATAAGGTAGATCATTGTTTACGTATATTAAGTAAAGCTACTAAAAGATGAGATTAATAGTTTGATTTATTACAAGTATAATAAGACTATTAAGATCATTTCAGTAGTCTTCCTGAAACCAGTAGGGGAAGGTGAGGTAATACGATCCCTGGAGGTCAAATGATCCCCCGCCGTAAATCAGAGACAACTAGTGCCATCTATCCTAATGGGCATGAAACATGTGTCCTGCACCCCTGCCAGTTTCCTCTCCGAGTGTCATGGCGGTGCGAGCGCTTCGCGTGATTTTATTAAAAAATAATCAAAAAGTGTCGCTCTGATCTACGGTAAGTCTGTGTTTGAACTTTCATTACTTTTTACTTGTTCGTGTTCATTGAAATGTTGTTTTATTTGCGGTAATTAATAGCAATTAGCTTATATTTTAGCAATGTTCGATCTCCGCTCGCGGTTATTGAAGGTCATTTTTTGATCGATATCTTGGAATTTGGTGTTTGGGGCAAAATGATCCCTTTCTGTGTGTTTAAAATGATCTCTGGAATCATTTTACCCCATTAGTATTTATTGTTTTTACAGAACATGCCGAGAATTTATATCCGCAAAACTAATCTCCAAAATTGGCCTGAAGAACAAATGCAAAAGGCATTAGATGCCGTCAGAGATAGTATGCCACGCAAAACCGCAAGTAGAGAGGTTAAGGTCCCTGTTATGGCATTAAAAAGAAGAGCAAAAGTTAAAAACAAAATAGCTGTAGGGTCCGCTAAAAAGTAAAGTAACAAATTTAGTAATATGAAAAAAAAAGGCTTTAGGTCTATTTCTAAGTTCCTGATAAGGAAAATATTATTTTTTAAATGAATACTTGACTTTTATATTGTATTTTGAAATTGATAAAAAATCCTTTTGATCCCTATCATATTTCATGAGTTTATACTCATTAATTGTGTTTTTTAAATTTGTGTTTTTTTATTTAGAAAAAGAGTTTATATATTTACCTACCTTGATTAGCTATGTTTTTAATTTTGCAAACCTTTTAAAAGTTTGTTGCAATGTTTAATGTTTGGTTTTGTTGGTTGAGTAGTAGATAATTATTACAAAATCTCTAATGAAACTAGAAAACCTGGAAAAGTTGTGTATAACTAGCTTATATACTTTCTTAAATTGTGTTAATGTTATGAACAATACATACGATTAAAATAAACAGCTGAGTGTTTTATTTCACTGATATTTATAAACTTATGGTATAAAATGATCCCTGGGATTATTTTACCCCTACCCCAGGGATCATTTTATACATAGGTGTGTATAAAATGCTTTACTAAACTTTAACAAAAACCTTTTACAAAAAAACTACATACACATAACAGAAAATAAGTATGCAGTTACAAAGTAAATTAAATTCACTACTAATAGAACACTAACAATAGAAATCTTGCGATTTTGCTTTCAACTTTAGCCACAGTTAAGTTTTTCCCTTAAGGGGATCATTATACCTCACCTTCCCCTAAAAGTTCAGTAACGTTGGAGTTCTTTACTATTTATTGATTTGTGGCCGGTTACCTGAACACGCATCTAAGTGATACTTTAATTTTAGTACGCTAAACTTGCTATATACAGAACGTGTATATGTGTAATATTATATATTATTAGTGCTTTTTAAAATATTCGACAATATTGTTTAATTAAACTTGTTTTGTTGTATGTGCCTCTATATTGCGGGCTGGTTTGTTTTTGCCCATTTTAAGCCGAGTTATCAGGAGCTACGTTTGTATAGCGTTAAAGACAATTACTTCTCGCCCCATGGCTTTAGCTCGCTAAAGTTCCAAAGACAAACTCCAATTAGCCTGTACCACTGGACGGTTAGTTTGCTTGAAAGGTTTCTGCCGACTGGATACAAATTATGGGTTTAGAGTAAACGTAGCTTTGTTTTTGCTTTTAAAACAATAAGAACATTTTTGACGATGAAACGACCAGTGCGTGAATAAATATAATAATGTGTGGCTTAGTAAGTAAATGACGCAGTTTTTATCTGTGATTTTAGAGTAAAATGATGTATTGTACCTATTTTTAATAGCAGGAACAGAACTTTTAATTAGATACTATAGCGCACACAACTTGTTTATGTTAAGAATGCGGTCTTCTGTAGATGTTAGGTACTTTTGGTTTTACAGTTAAGCTAATCCTGCGTTGAATATGGCATTTTGTTATATGGTGCAGTAATGTTACCTAATGCTAAAGAGTACACTAATGTTAAAAGCATATCCAAAAACCAGATAAAAGTCGTGTGTGCCCATTGTAAATATATACACACACACAATGGTCTCATCCAAAATGCGTCTATCGTCTACGTTCCATAGGGAGGAAAAATCGCAACAATTTCATAAATCTGATTCAATATCAGATTTAGTTAGATAGTAGTCGTTTAAAGCTACTTAAGTATAAATATATATCTTAACATTCAGTGAGCTCCCGAGAGAAATCGTTGATTTTGTAAACTTTGAACTGTGACCCGTTATCTTTTTCTCACGGGTATTATTGGAGATCTGAAACAGAGTTGGGTGATTTTGCATAATTTTGGAAATGATTTATCTAACTGGTCGCTTAATGGAATAATAAAGTTGAAACGATAGACCTTTTTCAGTAGCCTTGAATTATAATGAGTTGTTATTTATGTCGCGAATCAATATTCACGAGATTTTGGCGGTGAATAAATGTAGTCTTCGGTCTGAGTCTGGTTTGTATGAAATATATACCATTTTTCGTGTCTCACTGTAGACGTCTACCCAATAAATATAAGCATTTTTCGTGTGTATTTCCAGCTGCTTATTTGAAATAAGGACATTTCGGTCACCAGTCATCTCAACGTTGCTTTTATATTATTTAGTTTTTTTTTGTACAGGGTATATTTCAATCAGGATTGAGGTGTACCTACTTTAGGTATATTTTAATTATTGTATAAAGGAATTTAACAGCAGTAACACACCATACAACCAATGTAAATGTTTTTTTTTCCCCGTAATATAAAGTTATGTTGAAAAGACACGGGTAACATTATTATCTCATCATTTTAATTAACCTATATTGCTATTTAAAATACATACGTATACATTTTTGATATCGTTTACGTCGACAGTATTTGGCCGGATACTTACGCTTAATTTGATTATCAAGTCGTTGAAGTCGATTTACCTATCCACTAAGTAGCATAATAGGCCTTATGTGCTTAGCGTTTCTAGTAATTAGCAGTAAATGGTTCACTGGAGCTAAAGGTGTAATGGTAATTATCCGCTAGGACAATAAAGGATTGCTAATTAACTTGCATTATGAAAATGATATGTGAGGCGAAGGTTTTTCATTTAATGTTTGAAATAATTCTAATACTGTCTGAAAGATCGATTCCGAAGGTTTTGACTTCTTGCCAAATAACGGTTTTACCCTAATATTTATATATTAAATATTTAAAGAGAATATCTTTTTGTTTATCAGTTTGATCACTTTATTGGTGTGATAATGCATATAGTACTTATTAACTTATTATACTAAATTTTAGCTTTCTAGAGCTAAAAATAACATACTACATAGATAAACTATAGTGTTCCTATATACTTAACGGAAATCCTGTAGTTCTAGATATACTTCTGTCTAGTTTTCTACAGAAAAAACATTTAGTCGTTTATTATGAATAGGTACCATTTAAATTAAAACATGGATACTAAATGAAAATAACGACCTTTTCACGTCGGTAATCTGCAAACTTGTTCAATTTATTTTATTGCAACTCATTCTTACTTTATGTGACATGCATTAAAAACATGCCAACACGGTGATGTTATGTAAAAGCAAAGTGTTCCCCTTCACTGGCTACAGTCACGTTCAATTTGGATGGCTTATTTTAAAATGTTATAGATCCCGGAGACGAGTAAATGTTTCAGTAAAACGAGGTTGTTGAGGAGTGGCAGATGTAAAAAGTTATTAAAAGTTAAAACATTTATTAAAATCTGCAGTTAACTGGAAGTAATATCTTGGACAAATACTCCGTAAATTGCGGGTTTTTAAACAGTGCCATTACATCACATTACATACATTTCAGCCGTATGCAGTCCACTGCTGGACATAGGCCCCATAGGACATGACTTGTGTCATCTTGGGGGGTAGTTGCCATAGTCGCCACGCTTGGCAGGCGGGTTGGCGACCGCAGTAGCTGTAGATTGGGTTTCGACGGACGCTGCTGCCCGTCTGTAAGATTTTGTCGCCTCTTACGACACCCGCGGGAGGAGATTTGGTGGTGCTATTCTAGTCAGCCGGCATCACACGGCACTACGGTGCCATTAATGTATATTTATCATTAAACAATCAGAATATGTCTAATGTATTCGTAACACAATTTAAGATCGTTTTTATTACAGTACGTTTTGACGTGTAAAATAATATTTTATAAAGGAATATAACAATATAATGAAATGAAATGAAATTCTATTCTGAGGCCATTAAGCTTAGGTTAGAATAAATAAATAATAAATATAATAAATAAATAATAAATATTTCGGGACAATCTTACACAAATCGACCTAGTCCTACGGTAAGCTCAGTAAGGCTTGTGTTGTAGGTACTAGACGACGATATATATAATAAATAGATACATATAAATACTTAAATACATAGAAAACACCCATGACTCAGGAACAAATATCTGTGCTCATCACACAAATAAATGCCCTGACTGGGAATCGAACCCAGGACCTTCGGCTTGATAGGCAGGGTCACTACCCACTAGGCCAGACCGGTCGTCAAATTCGCGCTAGGTTACCATATCATGACCTATCCATCAAACGTTTAAACATCAGTGGGATTTGATGAAAATGTATTTCGGTTACATTTTCTTTCTTACATGTTTCATAGGCTATTAACATTTGGGTTACAGATGCTGAAACCAGCTTTGAGACATCTAATTATCTTTTGTAACGTAAATTAAACGTTACAATTTTAATAATACTTGGGTAGATAAAGTTGTAACCATGTAATATCATGTCTATTTATACATATAAGAAATACGTTTCTAGAAAGATCATAATCAAGAATAATGGAAATACAATATATGTCAAGCTACTTATACAGACTGTTGCAATAAAACATAATGTCAGTTCGGAACACGAAAAGTTAGCAAAAACGCGATTCAGAAAGTAAACTCGGGCACCTACTTACCTCCGGGAGCTTTAATGCAAAATTGGATTTCGTGGTCCATTAATTTTCAATCTGTGTGATTGCAGTATTCGAGGTTCGAGGTTTGCTTTTTCCAAAACGCCTGGATCGGGGACATGGAATAACAAAAACGCTTAAGGGTGAGATTGGAATGAATATATTAGCAAATTCTTACTTCTCATTTTACTTAACGAAATCCGTTTTATTTATTTTAGTTACTCTCATTGTCATTGTTCGTAATGTAGAAGTTTTGAAGTCCAGGTTTCTAGTAACTCAAATATATTTATTAGTCGTGAATGTGTTTTGTTCACAAATGAAAGCCGTATAATAATTTCTAATTACTTATTTAATACAGAGGGCAAATAAATGTCTAGTGACTTATAGCATAACCTAAAAAGCGTAAATATAATTTTGTATTAAATAAATAAAGACATCACGAAAAAAAAAAATTATAATTTTTAGTAAACTTGATATTACTTAATTATTAAACGAAGAGTTAAGTTAGTGTGAAGTACATTCATACATACATACAATATGCACGTGCATTGGAAATGTCCGTGTTTCACAATTACTCGGATAGGCGTTTTTTTTTTCTTTAATCAAATGCAGTGGTTTCAGAATCACGTAATAATAAAGAATTAAAAGTATGATTCAGAAATATATAGGTAAAATTCATGAATGAATAAACATACATAAATTATACCTTTGACAACTTAATTTTATCGCATTATAAAGTTTTACAGTCAATATTCTTGTGTGTAATTTATAATGTTTGTTGATTAATAAATAAATTAGTGAAAAATATTTTACCCGATCAGATGTAAAAAACATGTTTGAGTGTTATTTATAATTTCTTCTAAATTTGCATTTTGCTTAGGTAGGTAGATGGTACTGCATCTACATATTAAGGAATGGATTCTCTAATATGTCCTGTATAAGCTATAATCAAGTCACTAATCCGTAAGTACGCAATTTATTTGTTTGGTACATTAGGGAATATCAAAATTAATTCGTAGCTAGTTACAATAATTCTCGTAAAAAAACGAATCTCTTAGTAACATGAAGGTAACAAATCCATTATGCCGTAGCTACCGCAAAAACGAGTTTAAATAGTGCAATCATTAGCTTCATCGAGTAATAATTGGGTAATGTATCTAGATAAACGAGCAAATGCAAATATCCGGTTGACAGTTAGCACAGACGCACCGTGTACTCGCACGATCCGGTTGTTGCAAGCCCGTTCCGAGCCATTACGGCCGCGGCGGAGGGACGTTTAAGCGGCGAAAAAACGTGACAAGAAAACAGAACCGTCGCATTAAGTTCGCTTTATTGCCTGCCAACGTTCCGTTTTGTCGCGCGTGCAGATTAAAAGATGATATTTATTGCTAACATACACACTCTGGGTCGTCAGACAAAACTGTCACGTAGGAGATACATAATATAATTTATTGATATACGATTGGAGCGACGACAACGCGCATTCGACGTCGGACGTACTGAGCATGAAATATTTGAGGTTACTTTATTAAAAACTTATCTTTTGCTTCGATACACTAATGCCAATAAAATAAGGTGCTATAAAACTATTTTATTCCTGAAACTCTCGAGTCGGGTTGTAACTTCGTCGTAAAAATTTTAGGAACCCTTGTTGTGTACCTATCGTACAATATACTATTTGCTTTTTCTATAAACTTTCAATTATTTTCGTTACTTATTTTGGTAGCGCAGCGTAGCGTCGACCGCAGAGTTGAGTAAACATTGTACCGTTATCCATTTTCGCTTGTGTGCTCGTACTTGTACATTATGAAATGAGTTACCGTCAAATGTGACAACAGGGATATAAATTATTTTTTATAACAAATTCATTGTTGCAACTAAATAATAATATGTAATACAACAACCAAAACTCACTAACTACTAAAACATTATTAAACAAAAATCAACCTTCTTAAGGTATTAATATGATTCAATATGGCTACTAACTTGTGGTAGTAATTAGTGAGTTTTGATTATCAGCTGCCACTATTTTGAAAAAGTCTCGTATTTGTGGCGCTACTACGAATATCCATATAACTAATTGGAGCAAAATTCGATGTACCCGGTACCAGGCCCGTCATATACTCGAAGTTAAAACGCTATAACTTTGTACGCACCCCATACATAGTTTCGTTAATTTTCTTTAGATTGACAGGACAAGTTACGAGATTTTTATAATTATGATAAAAAGAGAATTACTAATAATAATAAAATAGGTTAACATATTGCTACTATTATTAAACGTAATTTTTTTAGAAAAGGTTTCAGCATGTCGTAAAATATCAGAATTTAGAATTTACAAATCCTTCAGTTACATTTCTTGGTAGAAAACGTAAATGAAACATTATTTTGATACGTACTTATATGGGATTGGGTAAAATGTACATACGTACATTATAAGTGATTCTTACCAATAAAAAATACTTTTTCCTTACTAGTGCGTAAAAGTGCACTTTGCGCACGCTTCGCGTACGTAAATTTCACTTTTTAAGGCACTTGTTATGAAAAATTGGGTTCGATACACGTGAAAAAACTTATTTAAGACTCAAAAATGTTTTTCACTAGTATCGAAATGTACTAATAATTGTCTGTTGGATGGTTTCTCCGACTACATACAGGCCTCCACAAAAGCGACCCAAATGACCAGTTTTGCGCCACCACATCGTCGACCCACCTTGTGGGTGTCTGCCCACACTGCGCCTTACTGTACGTGGTCACCATTCGAAAATCTTTGCGTCCCAACGACCACCGGTTTACGTGTACTGTACCACGCCCACTGCCACTTAACTTATTCCGGAGGGCCATGTCGGCTACTTTGGTTCTGCTGCAAATGACGTTATTTCTGATGCGATCCCGAAGAGACACTCCTAGCATAGACCTCTCCATTGCCCACTGAATATGTTTAAATTATATAAATTGTTTCCATAATAATCTCCATAAAGCTTGTGTTTTAAGTATAATATATAAAAAACGTTCACAATCCAAGAACAAATATTCGTGGTAACTACTAATGTTTACTTACACAGGGCCACTACCTACTAGAACTTGTAGTTTAGAATGCAGTTAAATGTAATGTTTCTCTCTTTATGAGCACCTAAAGAACTGTCGCTGTATTTCATCATCCTCGTTATTCTTTCTTTAGCAGCATTGCCTTAAGTTATGTTGAATTTTTACTTGAGCGAGGGTTTGTCAAGTACTGCAGAAATTGCATTATTTTTTCTTATAACAATGGTAACAATGGTATAAAATTACAAAAGGGATAACTATTATAAATAATGAGTGCGACTTGTATGGTACGTAGAGAAATAGCATAAACATGTACCGACCATTTATTATTCCTGTTTTTTTAAAGTTTATGTAGTTAACCCTAAAACGTTTCATAAGGAAGTTAGGTTACACACTTAAAAGGCACCGGTGCAATATTTTTTGCTTTATTTACTAGTTGCCTTGTATCGTAAACAGCTAGTAACAATAATAAATAGAGTATACCTGCCTACTTTAAACGTAAAAATATACAGAATAGAGATTTGCTGTTAAATGCACGTTTATTTTTGAATCTTTTTTTATATACAAGACTAACCAGCATTTGACTTCAGTCGCACTTGATGGTAAGTGTCGACGCGGTCGAGGGTGTAGCACGCTGGTTCAGTTACAGTTATTCACTCTTGCCTTGAAAATACCCAAATTATATTTTTCCGGGAATTATAACTTTCATATTTCTATATTCATGGATCTCTGTTAAGCCTTATAATCTAAGCCTCTTTCGATTGCAGGAATCATGTACTGTTTTGGATGAAAACTCTAAATGGATCCTCTCGTGGTTCCCCGTCAGCAAACACAGCACTTACGGGCGGATATATTTTTACATTTAAATAATGTCGTAAAGTGTTACACATCCGTTTATATTACATGTCGGTCTCAATTGTCAGAAGATATATATGTATATATACATATATAATCTATTCGACTTTGTCAAATAGAGGTACATTATAATTGTACACGAGCTTCAGTCTGAAACTGGGCGTAATACCTTAAAAAAATATCATACTAAGGCTTGTTCACGAAAAAAAGTAGCCACTGCCTTATAATTTCTTTTTTCGTATGAAACCATCGTTATTTTTTTAAGTATCATAAAATCCAACTCATTTTCTTTCGTTTTAGGTAATGTAGTGGATATTTTTATCAGGTGTTCTAAATCTATGGTCCATTAAAAAAAAACCTTTGCATTTTGGGAGTTTTTTCTAATTTGAACATTTGGATCATTAAGCTTGCAGTATGCTCTGTACTCAAACAAATTATCAATACTAGAATGTCCCGTGAATAATTTCTCTTAGATTTTACTATCGTAAACAAGCCAGATATATTTATAATTTGACTCAGAAAATGACGTTCATTTTTGTTTTTGCTCTACTTGGTGTTATTAAATTTTTTAGACGGTTGAGGCTAGATCTTTTCGATTTTGAACGCAAAATAGACGAGCAAATTTGTAATTCTATGATTGTTTCCACTACATGGACCCACCAGTTAACGGTGGAGACTCATACAACGGTGGCTACTTTTTTTTCGTGAACATGTTTTAGTATAATACTGGATATCTCTATATCAAATAGTTTTGGTAGCTGTCTGTAACGCTTTTTTGTAAACAATAAAGTTAATTAAACAGAACCAATGTTATGTAGACTTTTTTTACTTTGCATAAATCAAATGTATATTAACTTCAAGGTACTTTAAGTTTACTTAGCATCTAAGTATACCAAATATCTGTCCTTGATAATCTCTAATGATTAGTGTTTTCTTAAACCCCAGTGCCAGTGTACCCAGTGTACCCAGTGCCATTACCAAATAGAAGATGGAAAACGCTGAAATCGGTTCCGACATTTAGCACGCGTACTCGTTGTAAATTTCATACTTTTCCCATGTGAGTGAATACTATTCTCTTTTACATTATTTGATTTCTCTGTTGCTGTTATTATTGATAAGCTTTTTCCTTTTTCAATTTGCATATTTAATATAAACGCAACATACGTGCCCAGAAAATTTTTACGTTATTGTAATATGTTTTTCTGATAGATGCTTACCTACTCAAAAAAGTACAATTTTATTTAAAGAAAAAATATATACTTACTCCGAGAATTTTATACCGAAAAGTGTAATTATAAGAAAATGTAACTCTGTAAAGGCCATGAACGAATAACGATGATTATTCAGCCCTTATATTGAATAGTAACTAACTAAAAATAACTTTATATGAACACTTCTTTTAGTGCAGCATATTTATGATTAGTATCAACATCCTGTGACACTTTTTGAGTTATGATTTTTTGACTATTTAACTAATTATCAGTGATCGGCACTATCGGTGCAAAACTTTAACAAAACTTCTTGAACTGAGGTATAGTAATACCTCACTGCTAATTATAAATATTTTTTTCGGGATTATTAGAAAGACTGGACTGTATATGTTATTATGTTGTCTATTTAGATTTGCATCACTACAAAAAACACTAATACTGTACAGCTTTGACATATTCGAGTTTTAATTCCATAACCTTAAATACTTGTTCTTGTGTAAAGATATCAGCGTCTTGTTTTATAAATAGCGCACATCCATTTTATATGAGTACATTATAGAACTAGTAACGTCAAATATATATCATCATGTTACAATATAAGCGATTTCAATCCCATAACGGGACAGATAAAAAATAAATTATTATAAAATAAATGTTTATTTTCTCCACTACAACATGTACACAGTAGTTACCTGAAATGCTTTTTAATTTCCTTAAAACTATAAGGTATAGGTATACCGATTAGGTAATCGGATAATGCATGTATATGGTAATCTAAACATTTGATTATAATACATGGCGAGTCAAATCAATACTACCTCCGGCAAATACTTTCTAGGCATAAAAAAACGTACAATTTTATTTATTTAAAGAAAATATATTTCATTTAATATCGGGGTCGAGTAGTTGGAGGGGTTAGTGTTGTCGGGGTGAGAGTTTTGGTGATAGCCCAGTTATGGAGCTCAGAGTTTGGAAATCATAAATTGTTTTGCCTAAATATTTGTATTTGGCACTAAAAAAAATGCTTGACACATGGTGGTAAATAGTAGATTGTGTCACAAAGGAGCAACATGAGATATTTACGGCTAGGTCATACATTACCGAAACAACTAAACGAACCGAAGAAATGTTTAAATCTAATAGACTCCTGAGTGAAGTGAAAAATTCAACAGTTAAGACTCAGGTCTTAACAGTTACACCTCTGGGTGGAAATAGGTTTACTATGTGACACTTACTGCTTTTCACGCCAACATTGAAAAAAATGAATACCGAAAAACGTATTTTGGGACCAACGTATTTAATTTGACATTTATTTCACATTTAATCTGTTTTCATTACATTTTACTCTTAAATCTTTTAGTCTTAAAAAACGAGCGTGACAGTAGTATTGATACTTTTTTAATTTAACACATTTAATCTCACCCTGGCAAAGACGCGCAATAACAATGTCAAAATTATTAATCTTTAGTACATAATAGATTAAAACGCAACGGTAATTGATTATTTTTAATACATTTGAAATCACTTGCAGAAAAAAATACAAATGCCCTAGAACAAAAATAAAAGTTCCTATTTATGCCCTCTTAGCCGGGAAGAGAATTATGTTTTACCACTTGAGTCTCTACTTGACTACAATTTAAAGCTATTCGTACTTAAGATACGTAGTTCTCATAATTATCTTCTTATTTTTAAAAATATTTTCATCACACTTGCTCGTCAATGGCGTTGTTACTTGCGAGAGTACAGAACAGTTATAGCCGATTTAGCTCACACGGGCTGTTAAGTTTAGTTTTAAAAATATACAGAACCTATACTTCACTTGGACTGAGGATGTTTCTAAACAGCCAAGGTGTATTTCATATCTTCAAAAAAGTTTGCTACAACCAACTTTTAATATGTATAAAACATATCTTTATATTAAATTTGACTGCAATTTAATGTTTAGTATTTATTAAAAATAGTTGTTTTCTATTTGATTTTGATAATTGATACTATTTGGCAGGATGATCTATCAACTTCGAAAACAAAACGCAGTTGTTAACATTATCTGTGGATGACATTGAAAAAAAGTTGACATTGTTGACAATCTTTTATAGCGGATGCGGTCTGATAGGTAAAACTACACTACACTAGTAACTAATATTTTACCAACGAATTTATTTTATTTCCTCGCAAATGTGATGAAAACATTGTATGTACCACGGGTGGTAAGTGTATAACAAACTTGAGTCATTAAAGCCCTCCGACTTCGTCGTCAGGCTTCTAATAGACTCGCGTTTACTATACCTTACTTACCATCCTCGTTGCACAATGTACTATTTTTACCGCGAACAAAAGGTTTCGTAGCCGAGAATAAGGTGCGCTAGTCACCAAACTTTAAACAGGTATTTGTTTCAGTTTTAGTCAGGACTTAAGACTATTAAACTGTTTATTTTTGTATTTCTTTCCCGTACACAGAACAAAGGTGCTCCAGATATTTGCGGTGCCGCAACCAACGCGCAAATAAGGCCTTTTCGACATTTTGATGAAATTTAAAGGGTATACTAAGCGGATGTTGTCAGTAGGTGCCCGTGTGAAATAAGACATTTGTTTAGATTAAATGTAATCAAAAATGTACAGTCGCCATCATCCGATCATCAGATATAGCTGAGCGGAGGAGGTGGTCACAAATATCGGAACAACGTCTCTATTGTCAAGGCGGTAAAGTGCATGTTTCGATATTTATGACCACCTCCACAGCTCCGATATATCAGATGGCGAATGTACTACTTACTAGGCTATTGTTGACGAAAAACCGGATATTTAGTATTTATTGTAAAAAAAAAGAAAAAAAGAAAAGTGCCCTAAGCCTTAAGGCATTCTCTACTACTCAGCTACTTATATTAAATTCATTACAAAATCCTATAAGTATAAACTTGATTTTTAATATAAATTATTGAAGTTGCAAATGAGATGACTTACAAAAAATAGATATTTTATACGTTAAGTATTTCAACTGAGATTTACAGTGTAATGATGCAAAAGCTAAAATCCGCTTGCAGTTATCTACGACAGCTATGCGAATTTGTTAAAAGCGCGGAATATGAAAGCTGCATTCAAGCCAAATATCTGTCCGATATACAGTATAAACCAGAATCGATGGACGCCTGCACAAAACAAAATTAAAACTGTGCTATTCATGCAGTGAATCACAGGGGTCCGTATATCGGCCGGCCTCGGAGGATTTGGCAACCGATACATGATTGTGCACTTAGGGACGAGCACGCCAGGCCGTCCGTATTGCGAGCCTAAATATATACCTACACTGCCTAGGATTGAGTCTTGTGTCCACTGACCGCGGTCTACTAAGCGTGTACAGTGTTGACACGCCAAGTGAAGCGTGCATGCACCAATTATACAGATTAATGTAACTCCGATAATTATTACGACTAGGTTTGTTTTATTTTGCTGATTACTTCCTACAGACAGATTTATTCAGCAAAATACATTAACTGCCCAATCTATTGCTACTTAATAAGATACACGACTAAAGGTGTTTCTGCCCCAAAAAGGATCTACTAAGTTAATTAGTGGCTGACTAAATTTGTTATGGGTTGAACAGATTTTTAAAAAGGTTTCTTCTTTACCTGACACAATTTTTTATTTCTTTAATAGTTCTAAGCTTTTAGAATAGCCAAGGTATTATTCAAGAAATAAGACAATTAAAAACGGATTTCGAATCCTTTACAGCATTCTTGGCCATCGAGCTGGAACCAAAGCATGGCAAGAGAGGGCAGTGAAGATGGCAGAAATATATACGCGAAATATTTCGTTTCATAATTTTATCCATTTAGTTATAAAATAAACGAATGACATTATCGGTCACACAAATATTATGTAAGCCAAGCGTTGCTTGCTTAAGCGTCGCCACTCTACGATTTTGTGTTAGTACAAAGAAAAAGTTCCTTTTGTGAAATATGAAGTTTAAAGTAATCTTAGTTTAGCTTTTTAGAAAAATATGTAATTAAGTATGTTTACAGTAATAAACCGTTCAAACATTACTTTATCTTATTTAACGCTATTATGTTTACACACTATTAAGATCGAAATCGTAAACATAGTGTAGTTTTACTCTAGTCTTTTTTTTAATTCAGTATTATCAACAATAATTAAATCTGCTTCACATTACTCATCAAGTTCAACGTAACTGGGCGTAAATCACCCCGAGTATTTAACCTTTTCGTCGCCATTGACTTGATACAAAGTCAGAAAATATCGGGCCCACACGTCACGACTTCGTATCAAGTCAAGGCTTTGGACCTACGCTACGTACTCGAGTAAGGTTTATTTTTGCTTGCTTGTAAAAACCTTTAGCGTGTGACGCACGTCAGAGATTTATTGACATGGCGACGAAAAGGTACATATCACTAACTAGTCAAAAATATATATTTGTACTTAGAATATATTTACAAACGAATGTATTAGGTATTTTGATCTGGTAACGTTTTAGGCACTTATCGCTTGACATGTTTCGTGATATAAAGTGTAGCTTTTGCACGTTCATATACATAAATATTGATATAATGGTTCTACTTTTGTATTGTAATATTTAATTCTAAATATTTTGGTTAAAAGCAAATAATAAGAAAAATGTTAAGTTTATATTTTACTTCAGATATTATTTATTGTTGCAGTGAAATTTCAATTCACTGAACTGAAATTATACAGCCTGTTAAGCAAGGTGAAGGGTCTAATTTGCGTTTTTAAATTATCTATGTTTTATTCAATTTTAATTGGAATCACAGAATATAATACTAAATTTACATTTCTGAATTTAAATGGTTTAAAAACAAAGTTGAATTACGTTTTGAACTGTCGGCAGTTCAAAAGTTTACAATAGCACCTTCGCTCTCGAGAAGCGTCTATTTAAATGTTTCCCAAAACTGTTGCGGACTTTTATGACGCTCTCAGAATGTCACTGTCGAGCGGTGAAAACCATATATATTTTAAGACTTTGTTATATTACTTCGGACGTATAATAATATATTACAGTATACGAACTTGTATTAAAAGTTTATCATGATAAAATGTTTGAAATGGAATAACCTAATCCTTACTAAAATCAAACAACAGTTATGGTATCACCAAACCCAACGTAACAATATATATTTAATATACACAACAAACTTCATATGAGTGAAACATTCTAGACTAAACTACTCGTACGGTATAAAATTACAATATGAAATGAGTAACATTTTCAGACACCTTATGATTAGCATCGACATGATTACATAATTCATGAACATGCGAAATGTAATCTAGATATAGATTGTTTATCTCCTACCATATTCTTGTGTTCTTTTTTGTAATTCTAACACGTCAGAGGCGCAGCGTGTTCCTGCTTTGTACAGCTCCGGTTATTTGAATATGTATGAGCGCGGCCGCGCAAAGTTCGTGCCACCCGCTGTATGAAAATGTGATGTCCCGATAAATTGTCAAAAGGGTTGATAGACAATGGAAAATAGTCTCCGAAATAGGCACACCCGTTGCCATGTTGATAAACATTATCACGCTTTTAGATTACGTTAACATTTTGTTAATAATTCGAATATGGTCTGCGTACAGGATATACATGATTTAATTTCATTTTAAGACGTTTATTTGATTGATCATCTTTTTTTTTTCTTTTTTATTACAAAGGTGGCAAACGAGCAGCCGGATTGCCTGATGGTAAGCAATTACCGACGCTCATGGGCACCCGCAACACCAAGAGAGTCAAAGCCGGCAACGCCCTCCTTTAAGGGGGGTTTGAGCTCTGCGAACCTTACTCACCATCAGGAACACAACACTACATGCCTGAAAGTAGCAGTGCCATTATGGCTATGGTCTTCTCTAAGGAGGTACTTCCGCAGTTGGGCATCTCCATGCTCAAGCGTGATGGTACTTCGCTGTGCCTTACCTCTCATTGTTGGGCGTAGTTTAACATACCCGGGTCCAAAATCTATACTGTAACTCAAGATATTGCTATCTAAATGTTAGTGTTAACTATGAACCATATTAACATCTTTTCTTTATGTTATGTTCTATCAACAATAGTGCACCGAATTCAACTAAATTAAGCAAATCGATTACCTTTGTGACATTTTTAGATTTCTTAAAAGTATTTTGGTGACGCCATTGTTATTATGATTTTTACATATTTTTTAAATGTTTAGCTTCGAGGATAATATATCTTGTTTTTTTTTTTTAATTTTACATTAATAACGACACATTTTTATAAAATAATTTTACGCAATATTATTCCGATCCGTTTGATGTTGCCAAGGATTTTGAATACATAATACCAGCTCAGCGCTTATCCTTATTGGCAAAATGTTTTTGTTTGTATTCGATATTTTTTAAAGTAAGGTACCTATATGAGAAGTACTTTGGACGTTCAAATATTATAAACATTTTTTTTTGATATATAAACGTCAAAGTCCTGATAGGACTTACCCGAAATATGCCACCTAGTGCGATATAATTACACGTGATTTTATCCATTTATAACTTAGGTAGTACATATACCGTAAGGACCCACTAAGAAGGCATTATTGGAAATTGCACAATTAAGGCGGTAAAAAGGGGTTGAAAGTTTGTATGGGGATTGTGAAAGATTTGCTTAAAGCGAGAGACTTGAAATTTTCTGTAAACACTCCTTAGTAGAATATAACAATAATTTCAGCGTTTTTTGATATTCGTGCCCTAAAGGGTCAAAAAGGGGGTTCTGCGTGTGCGAAGCCGCAGGCTTAATCTAGTCTTTTATAAACCGTTTGGGAATAGAAGTTTCTAGTTGGAAACACGTAAAACCTTTTATAACAACTGTTAGCTACCTTTCTGTGTACATTTTAATCACTTAAACAACTGTACAATGAATGCATGGCAAATTTCGCCTCAGTAAAAATGTAATCCTTAAAGCAAAATGTTGTATTGGCCACCTTCGATTATCGTAGTGTTTGTCCTTGTTTAATTCCCTTCTTGATTCGAAACTAAATTAAATAAATTATAATGAAGTCCACATGGCATTAATAAATACTCGTAAATATTACACAACTTTATACAAACTGAGTAAATCCCACGATAAGCGCAAGAAGGTTTGTGTTGTGGGTACTCTGCCAACAATTAATATAATATTTGTATAATATATTGATTATTGCCAGAGTACTTCAATACATAAAAAGCACCAATAATCGTCCGCTTCATAGGCAGAGTCACTACGCACTAGGCCAAGCCTGTCGTCAAAAAACACGTCACAATATTTTTATCGTGGACAATAACGTCTATGCAGAGCGCAGGCTTCATCATATTTGTAATATTTAAACATAGTATCTACCTACCAGTTGTTAAAATATTACATACAAAATGTTACTACAAAAACAATCAACATCAAATATCGTCATAAAAAACCCCTACCACGACATAAATAAATAGTATGAATTGTTTATTTACTTATCATTAATTTGATCGTGTCCCTAATGTAACAGTAGTCTCTGATTATTTCTAACTTCTTTTAAATTCTTGTCCCCAAATGTTCAGTAAACTACTATTTATACATAAATAAGTAAATAAAATACTTTACCCCATGCATCACAGTATCGCGACCGACAGGTGCGCCTCGGAGCCTGCGACCTACGCAACCCCTTTTAACTTACATGACTTTTAACTTTACGACCCGTCTTTGCTTTAAAGTGCCCGACTTTGTATACCTTTGTCAAATAAAGTTTATTTATTATTTACTCGGAAACAAAGAAAAAATATCATATATTATAGGTAAATTAACTGAAATCATTATTTCATGTTTTACTTTTTACTTTTTAACTTCAATTTTTTTTACACAAAACAGTCCTTTTTGCTAGAGATATACCTATGTAGTAACAAGGCTAATAAGATTTTTAGACATGACTCAAAGCTTCTAAAACAGCGCTTAAAAAAAAGTTAATAAAATGTAAGTATTATTTTGAATACTCTACTCGTAGTATTAAAAATATTGATATACAATACTCGAATAGGATATTTATATGCATTTAGTTTCTTGGAACGATCAAAGGGCTTGGGATAATGTAACATCTCTGAAATGGAAACTCTTTACATTTTAATGGTTGTTTTAGAATATTGTTAAGTACTGTATTTTAAGGAGCCGTAGTGATTTTACAATGTGTCTTGTATATTAAGGATCTATATGAATGGTCCATTTAGATCGATTACTATGGGAAAATCTGGAACTATAAAACATCCAAAGATTTATTCATAGGATATCATCAATTTTAGTGACAAGATAAACTGATAAAAAACTCGTACCTACCTACTCTGTTCGAAAATCGAAACAGGTTGTTTTGCTAAATAAAACTTTGTATTATTTCCATTTAGTTTATTTTATTTAGTTTAGTTTATTTTATTTCAGGAAAGATTACATTATAAGTTTGACTTATTTGCAAAGTTATAATAATTTCAATCATGATCGTCAAAATTTCATATTCACAATGGAAATAACAGTTATAATATTGTACAATAATAAATATGTGTCTCCCAATAAGGATCGTCAAACAAAATTTAAATACAAGATACAGTGTGTGTGTACATACTTAAAAAACAATATTTGGAAGTTCAGGATTGTGTACAATCCAATATTTTGAATAAAACATATTTCTTAAATAAATCATATCTCCCAATAACAATCGTCAATACTTAACAACAAAATATATATATTATAATAATAATCAATTAGTTAAAAGTCCATGATATACAATTTATAATATGTCTGTATGTCAACTTAACAATACATTGAGTAAAATGACCCACATTCAAAATTTCAGTTTCATGTACTCATTAATTGAGTACAGGGGTTTTCCAACAAAGGTTTCTCAAACGGCGCCTGAATGTTTCGTCACATGGCTCATTTCTTAGTTCGGCAGGCAAGTGCTCGAAATAAGTGGGTCCGATCACACGTGGATTCCTTTTGAAAGGGCCATGCGTCGAGGTACTGACCTCAGGCGTCCTGTTGAGCGAAGTAACTTACCCGGACAATCTACTTTTGAAAAATTGTAGAAATTTTTACGCACAAACATAAGCAGGTCGAAGAGATGCTGTGAGTAGTGAGTCATTATGCGCTGCGAAATAAAAGCTCCCTACAGGGGTGACGGTATTTAACTCCTACAAGTGCATGGATGGCTCGTTTTTGTACTATCAGGACCCTTTTAGCATCTGTAGAAGAGCCCCAGATCAGCGTGCCGTATGACATTATTGAGTGGAAATGAGCAAAATACACCTGCTTAAGAGCTTTGGATTTGGGTTGTGTATGCAGTAAATATTAACATATCTAAAATGAATAACATACATTGTAATTCAATATATTTTAATTTTACTTTTAACAACTGGAGCGGACTCCCTAACCGAATACAAGTTGTTTTTTAAACTATGTGTGTAAAAAATAATTGTATGTCTTATATGTAGTTACAGAGTTTCCCTTACTGACCGATCTAAATATAAAATCTAAAAGTTTATATTAAGTAAGCATATTTATGATTCGAGCTTGCAATATTTATAAAAAATTAAATTACCAATGCTTATATCATGAAGTATCCAATATCTAAAAAAACAACTTTAAACAATGCAGTTTCACGATCCTCTTACGAGATATAATTTCTATTAGAAAACAAATCGCCCTTTTTATCACTTTAGCTTTACTTAATGATGCACGCAAATTTAATCTTGGTTGATTAAAAAACAAAGACCTTGAAACTGCAGTGGTTAAGCTACGGACTAAAAAACGATTAAAATATCGGAGATTTAATGAAATTATGGAGGACAAAAGAGTCCCCAGGCGACGGAAATTTAATTAAGTTAAAATGTCAATCAGTATTCCGCTCTGCGATGTGCCTGATTTTAATATAACTTGTGGATATATAAATATTTTTTTATTACTGATAGATAAATGACTAGGTACTTCAAATACTTAATTTTATCCTTAGTAAAATAAATAATAATTATGATTAATTAGCAACTAAAATAACACTCTCTAATAGCCACTACATACTAAAACATTCAATGAATTAATCTGTTAGCTACCTAACTAGTACATGTACATACAATATGAAAAAAATATGTAAAATATTTAGATTAATTTGACTCGTTACCACATTATGCTTATAATGTCACTAGGTATTATATTTATGCCGTTTAAATTTGAATTTGGAGTTACGTATACCTATATACGTAATAATTTATAAAACATGCAGTTTTTTACTTTTAAATGTTGTTTGTCGTTAGTACCTAAAAACTGTGGTAAACAGCTCAAACTATGGGTTCCGAAAGAATAGTTTCTCAGTATTGTGTCATTTCATGCAAGCTCTTTGACAATTTTATATGGCATAATATCAATTTTGTCCTTGATATGGTTTATGTTGTTAGTGCTTTGTTTTTCCATTCCTCGTCACACTGCTTCTAACTTTTCTTTGATAATGTAACGTATAAAGTAATGTTTGCTCTTTTTTCCTATTTTATTTTTCAAGTTTCACGGCCTACTAAATGAAATACCTAGTGTTGTAGTAAAGCAACGAACGGGAAATTCAAATGATCATATAGAGCTGTTCAGTTGAAAATGCAAATTTTAAATCCAATTGATATTCCCAATAGACTGAACGAAATCCTGATCGAGAGCTCCCCCGTGTCCCGTACAACAGCACGCATATTTCAGTTTAGCTCTGTGTAAAACGAACTATATACCATTGAAATATTACATCCGCATTGCACGGACGCAGAGTGGTTCAAAAGGTCTCGTTTCTATAGAGGCTGGCTATGGAAACTCACATGTATTGAAAGGTTATTGTTATCAAAAAATAAACTGAATTTTAATTGTCACATTCGAATTGACTAGACTACTAGACTTCACCTACCACTACAGTCATCATTATGGTTTCTTTTGCTTAGATGGTTATTTACACCTAAGCGAAATATATATATTCTAACAATAACGATCGAAGATAGATTAATATAAAAAAATTATATTCGATATTAAAAATATCATAGACATGACATCAAATATATTTTGTCGTAAACAATTCGTCAACAAGTTTGTTCTACTTACTCGTATATAAGGTTTTATAAATAATGCAACATTTGTTTGTTAAGTTAACTTGAAAAATGGGAGCCTTAAACAGGGTATAAATTTATAGTTCAAATTGTAGGCATTTCTTGGTTTTATATAGCTGGCCGAGGTATCGCGTGCGGGAAAAGATTTACGGCTCAATCCAGCAATCAGTGAAACGCTTAACTAGCCAATGATAAGGTGTCGGCGAATGATTGCCTCCGTCTGCTGCCGACAACTTGAAAAGAATGATGTTTTTGTATATGTACGAGTATTATACACAGCATGTACTTCTTCATAATAAAGCATTTTTTGTTTTGTATTTTATAGAACCAACGATATGTGATTGATATGGTATGGTTAAATTAATAAATAACTGGATTAAAATCCCGTAATACCTACTATTTCATTTCAGGTTTTTGTAATATATATTCTTATAATATGGCTTTGATTGGGATGTTAATAGGCTTATAATTTCACACCCAACAGGCTAACAGTTAGTAACTTATTTTGCATGTGCAAATGGTTTAATAGATGCAGTCTTGCGGTAAGCTAAGGTTAGAGGTACGCCGTACGGGAGGAAAACATAATTTTCTTTTTCAAATGTGGGTAACCTTATTGAATACTGGTTTATTTGTTAATTCATTTATTAACTCAATTTAATCTATAACTTTCTTTGAAGTATAACCGTCTAAGAATATCTTTATTTATACAGGCTCATCCAAATCAATTGAATTTCATACGCCGTTTCTTGCTGTCTGATGTCAATTATTATTACCGTAGCGACTTAACCGTTATTCAGAAAAAGCTTCTTAAGGAAATTGAATTATTTGGTCCAAAAAATACTGATTTATAATAGCTAAAGGTTTGTCCATTACTATGTATCTATATATTATGCTATAATACTATGAGTTGAATGTTATTCTTAATCCGTCTGGTTAATTTCCATCCTGTATGTACAAATGTATACTGAAGAAGTATAATATAATATATATAAAGAATGATAATGATATCCAAACACTAAAAACCTGTTGTGTTGTTGGCATGCGGAAACAAAGTAATGATCTAATGATTAAAAAAAGAAAACTTTGCGGAAGTGTTTTTCTGCAATATTTAATAGTAGTAATTTATCATATATATATATATATATAATGTCATTCAGTGTTTATTAGCCTATTTAATAGACAACAATTGGATAAGGCATGCTTTTAGTAATTACAGGTCACTAACTGATCCCAAAGTTATACAAAATTTATATATTTATGAGTTGAATTTCCGAAAATCGATCTCGGTGTTCAAAAAAAATTAACTTTCTATGTACAACTGTTGATGTTGTGCAAGAAAAACGGATGGCTTCATTCTCGGTGAAACCAACTTTGTAATTTTGAAAGCGGGGAACAGACTTCCGCTTCAACGACATCCCTTCAATGATTTTTGCTCTTTGCGCCATATGACAAAAAGGGCAGAATACCAATGCCGACGATTTATGAGAAAAACGTTTAATTTTAAACAAGTATTTCGACTCTATAACACATCGTCGAATAAAAAAAAATGATCACATTTTACGAATAAGCGATTTTCCACACAAGTTAAAATGTTGGCCCTCTAAATCTGAATATGTTTTGGAATCACGAAGAAAATAATCTGAAAAATGCATTAAAGATTAGATGGTTGGAAAAGAATAATGAAAGCACGGCCTCATCGCATTTCATAGGGTTCAGCGTACAAACAACCGCACAAATATGTATACAGTTAAACCTACATGCCTAAATCTTATTATAATCACTTAAGGTTCAGATATGTTTACATATTAATGCCTTTAGCTACAACATGTCATCAGGTTGACGGGGCGTGAGCCATCGCAGCAGTCATAAACTTATTTCACTTGCCAACCAGCCAACGTCGACTGTGCGAGAGACGAGACGGCAGACGCCGCGTCCGCGTTAACTACCGACGTCAGCTCGACAGGGAGTCTGACGTTTCATACCGTAACGTTGCGGGCCTACCTGCCGCGTGGCCTGCCAGTTCGAACAATAAACGCATAAAATACCTAACGTAGTGTGAACGTTTCCCGTGTCTGAATTATCAACAATGGAATGGTATAAAAAAAGGTTTGCGGACATTGCGTTCCGTTGTGTATCTTTTTACATAAAACAGAGCAAGATACTTTGTACTTTTTACGCACCGACTCTCTATAATATGACAGAACATTTTCTAAAATTGTAAAATTATTCCTTGGAAAATATTTTAAAAAACTTGAATCAATGGAAAATTATTCAAAACGGAAACATCATTTTTTGAATTCCTGAAAAAATGTATACATTTATTACAAGCATGCTTTATAATTATAATACGACTGTGGCAAACAAGCACGCGGCCCGCCTGATGGTAAGCAGTTATCGTAGTCTATGGACGCCTGCAACTCAAGAGGATTCAAGATATAATAAATGCAAGAAACACGGTAATAGTGTATTTAAAATAAAGTTGTAAGTCGGCTTGTTTAAATGTCCGAATCTAATATTACATTAGCAAACTAAATAAATAGGACACAGTTATGTACAAGAGTGTGTCAAATAAACTCGCTGTCAGACACATAGCTCTAGCTAGTGTTATGGTTCGGATAAGTCTCCCGCTCCAAGTTTTGATGTGTTCCACTGTGTCCGTGGTGATTTGGCTATCATATTACAAGGTGAATTCCATTCACTAAATTTAATTATTGAATTATTAGATACAATTAATAATAAGAATATAAATAATGTGAGCTGTCCGTTATAACATATTTATAATTACTACTTGATACATAAGGAACGTATCCAGTTTTGTCCTCAATTTAAACACCTTTTTATAATTATCACCAATAACGATAGAGGACCAAAAAGGCAGTTTAGATTGTTGTTAAATCTTAAGAAGTATTCAAATTCTATGTAGCGTTTGCAACGTAGTTGTCACGTTGTCTTGTAGGTTCCTTTAGGTACCTATAATGCGTAATATTATATTTAAAGGTATTGGGCATGTATATTATTATTATCACTGAAAACATAAATATAAAGTAATAAGTTTAACTCAAACATGTAAAGAATGGACGTGTGATGCCGGCTGACTAGAATAGCACCACCCCATCTCCTCCCGCGGGTGTCGTAAGAGGCGAAAAAGGGAAAAATCCTACGGACGTGCAGCAGCGTCCGACGAAACCCAATCTACAGCTATTGCGGTCGCTAACCCGCCTAGGCAGTGTGGCGACTATGGCAACTATCCTAGTACAAAACTACTACAAAATTAGACATAATTTTTAGTTTAAAGGCTGTAACTAAATACATGGAGTGAATAATGTGGACACAAGAGAAGTAAACTGGTCGCAGCAGTTCAGTTTCTGCTCCAGCTACTCCTCACACGGTGCATTACCCTCGTCCACCGCATTCGAGAGCTATTTGCTGCCGGAGATCAGATTAATGTTGCCACTTTTCTACTTGTCGTGGCCACGGAACTTTCGCCAAAACGCCTTTAGACACATTTGTTAGATCGTAAATGATAGGTTACAAACACCTACGTCCTACATATATAGTACAGTAGTAGTAGGTATATAATATATACAAATATATTAAAAAGTGTTAAACATTTTGCAATTATACATTATAATAGATATTTTACATATGTATTTTCTCCTAATGTGTTACTTAATTGTGAGATAATAATGAAATGAATTATTATTTTAAGAATAAGGTGTATTCACATGGGTAGTCAGAAATTATAATTATCTCTTCTTTAGCGCTTGAATATGCACTGAATCCTAAGCTTAATACTAAATCTAAGTTGACGTATCAATTTTAAATAAACTTTCTTTATAGCAGTACCATTATCACAAACGAGCTGTTACAGTAGGAAGGTTATACGATAATGTACATGTTATACCATTTTTATAGGGTTAGAAATTAGGCAAAGTCCTTAGAATATACGTTTTGGATTCTCCAAATACCACAAAATTATGGTTATTATTATACAATATAAATTTTTGCAATGAAACAATTATGTCCCTAGATGACAAAATATTGCAAGAGAATAATCAAATCTAAATTTCAAATTAATAATTTAAGAGCTCATTCAAGACAAATAACTGACAGTGACATAAAAAATAATATAAAGTCGAACCTTTGTTCCATAACGTCCGCTTCTGTAGAGTTTTTATCGAGAGACGATTGATGGAATCGTAAATTATTGATTAGAATATCTACTTACTTGTATATCTTCGAATTGTCTTCATAATAATAATCTGAATTGTGTACTCGAAGATATTTCTAAAATGAAAATGGAAGTTATTTGATAACTTTACCGATAAGTAAGTTTTATAAAAAACCTAGCACTGTTTTTTCTGTGGACTTTTCGTAACGATCATTCTTAGAAATGTAGTATACTTATCATAATAACGATGGTCGTAACTCGAAGCTAATACCTTATTTGTCATCTTACTGATGTCTGAATTTAAACGGTAACTTGCTTTATATATTTATCTATATAACGTACCTAATACACATACAAAGACTATGATCTTTCTAAATGTGACCGAATTTCTAGGTTTTACACACAATTATAGGCATCTAATAGTAATAAAAGTACTTACTATAATAAACGGGATACTGTTAAGATGAAGTTTGGTTATAAATATGTACAATTGTACAAATATAGACTAAAATGAGACTTATCTGAAGCAAAACAGGTATCCAACCGTGAGCTTGGGGATAAAAGCGGTTCACGTCGGTACCGAGCAGATACAGCCCCGTCCCCTTTACTTTCTGCTTCCGTTCTCGCGCTGCGGGTGAAAATATTACATGAAGGTGTAAACGAGCCCCGGTAAGGCCGTTATTGCCGTCGTTAAGTTAAAATTTTCTCTCTTGAATAGCAACGCGAATGTGGGACATAAACACCGGCATTTATGTTGTTTGCAAGCGAATATCGGGATGAATATAAAAAGGTGAATGTTGAGCAATATCGGAAGAAATGTCGGTGTCGGGGGAATGGGCCTGCATTTGTTTATTTTTGTTTTATTTACCTTTGAATTCGCCCTTTGTAGACATGTTAGCAGTAACTAGGTTTTATCAAAAAAATAAATCATTAGTAGTAATCAGATGCAAACTTATAACAAAATCAAAAGCCATCATTTGTTGATGATATTATGACTAGCTACGATGTATTATTCTTTTTAGAAAGAAGATTATGCTCCCATAAAAGAACAGTAACTACCTATAGGTGCGATGAACTGAACTAGACTGAACAACCGTCAGTTCAACAATACAAACGGGCAATACAACAAATTTCCCTCGAGAGTACTATATTACTGTTTCCTATAGCTGCGATGTGTGTAAGTGGATAGTAAATGGTAGCGATACCAAATAAGTATGGACTCTTTAAAAGCGTTAACTGTTGCAAATTTCAATTTTCGTTTTTATCGTGATTTACGTTTTTCAGTTATCTTGGATTAAATTGCTTAAGCACCGTATCGAAAGGGAATTTGGAGTAAAGGTAGAATTAAAAATGCTTTTTATACTGCCGTTAAAATTTTCGTACGTGTACGTCAAATAATTTATAAAGGTTAATTATGGTCCAATCACTCACGGCTATGTTTTTGTTAAATAAACATTTAAAGCAATGTTGATTACATATTCAAAGCAACAAGTATAATGCTATTAAGCTGCATATGTAGAATTTATACTGAAAACTCTTGTTTGTCTGATATTGGTATCTACTAGTACTTTACTAGTATATTGTTTTATTGTACTTTATAAAAAATAATATTTAGTGATATGATACGATATGACCTGAAGTTTTATTATATATCGTATATTAATTTTGTATAAACAACCATTTGTAAATATTGTATACATAAAATCGGAATCTATACGGCAAAATTATATGACAGGTAAGAATACAATTAATATAGCTAAACGAAATTATATATGCTATATTATATAAATGATAGCGTCAAAAATTTTGTGTAATAATATAATATCTTAATTACTATTTTTAAATTGGAATTTATAATCTGCGATCATTTAAAATTTAATTTGTGTAAACTATCAATGTCTCCGTAACAACTAACAATACACACATTTAACGAACAAAGCTAGAAACGATCACTGGTATTTATATGGGAAAAGCTTTATAGATATTTATGTATAATTAGGGTTATACATTTGAGAATTCCTTTCCGTGTCTCATTAAATTGTGCCCTCTAAATAATGATATCCGTAACTAGAGGAAGATTATTCCTACTTAATCATCCAGTCATTAGGATATAAATCAAGCGTACAAAATTCAGATTTAATAAAATTCAACCTAAATTTAGAGGCACGCAGACTATTTAACGTTTAATAATAATCCAACTGATTTCTCCAGTGCAATCAGTCAACGTAGGGCAGCTTGTGGCGAGCTGTTGGAGAGTAGCAACTCCACGTACCTGAGTGCCCCTGGGGTAACAGATAGGACAGGACCCCTGCCTCTGTGGCTTGCCTTAACCTGCCGTCCAGAGTAGGGTCGCGAGAGCTGCGTTCTCGAGGGTAGATGTGGAAACCTAAGTTGGCTATATGTTTAAAGTCCAGTGACACCTCTCTACCCTCAGCCTTATGCACCGGTGTTGCCCTTGAGTCATCTTTGATGTCGCTTTTTTTGGGGGCTCATATAGCATAGGGCGAGTCACCGTCTGCCGGAAATAAAATCGAATACCATTTTATTAGGTAGACGTCCGGTTTTTTATCCAATAGCTCAGTAGCTAATCCATCCTTTCCACCCAATTAGAGGTTGGAATCTACAATATTAGTATATTGTAGATTCCATTAAAACGAATAGTCCTTACACCATGGCGGGTGCTGTCTCTGTACGCGTCCCATGATACGGACAGGGGCAACATCCGGTTACATTTCATAAAATTATTGAAAAGGCCTCCGCGCGTTGGCACTATCCGGCTCCGCGTACGCCTCCCAAATGTCCGGAACACCATTGTTCCGTGTACGGAAAAGACATCCAAATTAAACAATAACTATTTTTTTTTCTAATTCCAATAACAAAAACAA
This sequence comes from Grapholita molesta, assembly GCA_022674325.2. Lineage (NCBI taxonomy): Eukaryota > Metazoa > Arthropoda > Insecta > Lepidoptera > Tortricidae > Grapholita > Grapholita molesta. Next base: position 18,056,780 of record CP053121.2, on the reverse strand, counting down.
AACCAGACATTACTTTTGGGTAGCAAAAACACAAATTCTTTCTGAGGATATGTGCTGTAGTACTGACATTCCTCTTACCATAACGTCATGATCCTCAATAATAAGGGACCGACAAAACTTATGTCAACTTCGGGAACCACGTAGGTTTTATTTATTACGGCCTACTACGTAACTATCGATAAAGTGTGCGACTAACTGAATCCTCGATACAAGTTAAGCTTATCTATTCAATTATAATTAGTAAATTGATTTAGCTAATCGACGACACGCAGATGGCACGTGATTGGCCTTTGTTGCATATATTATACAAAATGTTGAAAATTGTATTTGATTGATTATATATTGTATTAGGTACTCAATATTACAATCGTTCTTTTAAATAGTATTTAAAGTTTTAATAAGCATGGTATTGTTGATATGACGAATTATTTTTAAAGCAATTAATTTGAATTGTGTGGCATTGAAGTTTCCAAGCGTGTGTGTTTTTATAATTTCAAGTCTTGTTTATCAATGTGTGATTAGGGACGATTGATTTTCACTCTAATCATCATCATCTTCTCGCGTTCTCTATCTCGCGTTGTCCCAGCATTTTGCAACGTCACCGGTCCGTTTGGGAACTAATTCCATGATTTGGCTTAGGCCACTGCCATCTGACCTTCCAACCCAGAGGGTAAACTAGGCCATATTGGGATTAGTTTGGTGTACTCATGATGTTTTCCTTCTCCGAAAGCGACTGGTAAATATCAAATGATATTTCGTACATAAGTTCCGAGAAACTCATTGGTACAAACCGGGGTTCGAACCTGCGACCTCTGGATTGCAAGTCGCACGCTCTATTGTAATAGAATAGAGGCTATTAATAAAATCAAAATAGATTAATCAAAGTACTTCAATTTTATTACTTACTAAATATTTCGCTTAAAATATGAAAAATGTATGAATGTTTCCCATATTCTAGGTAGATATACGAGTATCCATATACTAGGTAGTATAGGTAACTCCTTTAACGCAATTTATTTACGGTGGCGGAGCGCGTGGAAGAATTTTTCGAAGAAATTGAAAGCCAAATTATAAATACCAGGACCAGTGATTCATCAAAATTGTATGTATGCCAGTGTATTCATGTAAATATGTACATGTTTATGTATGTATGTCATTTTAAATCATGGTACAGTTTATGTAAGGCGTCCGTTCATATTAAATTTAATTAATTCAAAATTTAAAAGAATATATATGTTTTAGGTACCGGGCGCACATTTTATATTATTTACTTAATTATAAGCTGTAAATATATATACAAAATGCCGTTGTGTATGTAGAAAATGTTATTCTTATTAAGGATGAATGCGTTTACACAGGCGTTAAAAAAATAATTTGTCTCTTTTCGCACAACCATAAGCTACCGCGCTACGGCCGTAGCTGATCCCAGCGTTTTCCTCGTATGTAGAAAAAGCCACGTTAATGGGTTCCTGGTTCTCAATATGTTAAGTTAGCTAACATTAAGTATCTCTTTTTAAGGAAACCAACAGACTTACGAGTACTATTTCTATATTTCTTGGGTCTGTAAGCCTATTGAGAGTGTTCAATAGGAAACAAATCTTCCCCACATATGGTAGGATCCAATCTAATAATATATTAAATGTTGCTATTACCCTACTCACTCAATAGTGAATGTACTCATAACTCTGTATAATATTTACACTCTGATTATATATTATATTGTATGCAATTAATTTAAAAATGAAGTTACAGCAGTCGGCGTCTGTTACCTGCAATATTGCCAGTGTAACTCAACACCAAGGAAACTGAATTACGTTCTACTTACCTTGTACAGTGATAATACATTAAATAAATGTTTTGTGACAACCTTACACAAACAAACATTCGTGATAAACACACAAATAAATGCCCTTGCCAGTATTTGATCCCAGGACCTGCTACTATGTAGGCTCTCCACCAGTCGGTTGCCGAGTAACCGATATGAAAGTCACTAGTGATATCTTAAAATTGTCGCTGTGACAAGCTAAGTCACGACGTATATATCAATTCCCTTGCCCGTACGTGTATCATTGTATTTTGCCCACTATGAAGCCCATACAACATGTAAATATTCCCGCAGCATCGCGGGGCTCATGTCACGGGCCCGATAGGTGATAAATTGAGGCGGCTCGCACGTGCCGCGTCACCCGCGTGCCTCGCGCGATAGGATCGCGCTGACTCGGCGATATCTCGTGGACACGGGTATGGGCGAACATTTACACTGGTCAATGCAACGTCTGATACATCAGATACCCTATCGCGTTTGGGTGTAAAATGTTATGGATATTTTTTAAAGCTCGGGCTGTAGTTTGTACTCGTATTTGGTATAAAAGTGTTCGACTTTCGTACTGTATTTACGTGTGTCACACACACGTCATATTCTACAAAGGCGCTTTGTTTACTCTAACTATTATTATGTCACTAAGCGATTAATATGGAGCCTGTCGGATGGGCGCACCCGGCCAACTACTTCATCGAGCTGGTCGTAAAATTGATCCTTAGACTCAGGTTTAGAGTTGAGCGTCGGTGCGTAAGCGGAGATCACAGTCACATAGCCGCTTTTGGTATTTAGACGCAATACCATGATGCGTTCAGATACACCTACAGGTGTTTCTATTACATCAACAAGATGGTTACGGACCACAAATCCTACTCCATGCTCTCGTGTTTGCAAAGAACTCTTGCCCTTCTAGAAAAAAGTGTAGTTAGCTTCGCGCAGAGAGCCTTCGCCCTCAATTCTGGTCTCCTGTAATGCTGCAATATCGATGTTTAGCCTGTTGAGCTCCGCATCGATACTGTATGTCTTGCGCAGATCTTGTGTGCAGTCGAGATTTTCGCAGGTGTTCGGAAAACCTGTCCTCATTGTTCGGACATTCCATGTCCATATTCTAGGTGACCTTAACGCCAGGGTCGGCCAGGACAATACTGACTGGCCCGGTTGCCTAGGTGCGCACGGTGTTGGCAAGCTAAATGACAACGGACAACGCTTGTTGGAGTTCTGCTCTAAGTATCAACTGTGCGTCACCAATACATTTTTCAAGGGAAATCTGATGCGAAAAATCTCGTGGATGCACCCTCGCTCAAAACACTGGCATCAGTTAGACCTTGCCCTTACCAGAAGGAGGGACCTGCGGGAAACTCTCCATACACGGACGTTTCACAGTGCCGATTGCGACACTGACCATAGTCTTGTCTCCACCAAAGTCCGATTAGTTCCCAAAAGGATTCACTCTTCTAAGCCTCTTGGTCGAAAGAAAATTAATATATTTAAAACCCGAGATTTGGATGCCTTGAAGTTGTTTGCGGCTATGGTCAGTGACGAAATTTCAACGTGGGACAATTCCGTCTCGGCGCATGTCGAATGGGAAAAAGTGAAGTCCCTTCTCACAACCACCGCGGGTAAGGTTTTTGGGTACCAGAACGCAAAGTCTCACGACTGGTTACTTGAAAACGAGGAGCATTTACTGCCCCTTTTCGACTTAAAACGGCAGGCCTAAATCCTTGCGGTACTACACGGGACGAACTTAAAAAGGCTAAAGCCTCGCTCCAGCGTAGCTCTCGCTTCTATGCAAACGCATACTGGACAGAACTCTGTCAGGGGATCCAAGCATCCGCAGATACTGGAAACATGGGCGGTGTTTATGAAGGTATTAAGCGAGCTCTCGGACCTGTTCAAAAAAAGACGGCTCCTCTAAAGGAAGCTGACGGCTCCGCTATTACTAGCAGTAGTCGTCAGATGGCAAGATGGGTGGAACATTACACCGGGCTTTATTCGTGTCCAGTTGACATTCAACCAGAGACCGTGGGACTACTACCGAACCTGGATACTTGGCACGAATTAGACTCCGCTCCTACCGTGGAGGAACTCTACCTGGCCGTCAAACAGCTTAAAAACGGTAAAAGTCCGGGCAAAGACGAAGTATACACCGAAATCGTCAAGCTTAAGTGCATCCTTCCTGTCCTACACAACCATCTAAATAAGTGCTGGGAGGAGGGCTGCGTGTCTCAGGATATGCGTGATGCCAACATCGTCACTCTTTACAAAGGCAAAGGCGACCGCGGTGATTGCAATAATTATCGCGGAATATCCCTCCTTAGCATCGTCGGCAAAGCTTTTGCTAGGGCCACCTTGGCTAAACTACAGAAGTTGGCCGACCGCGTATATCCTGAGGCACAATGTGGCTTTCGAGCCCAGCGATCAACTGTCGACATGATATTTTCGCTTAGACAGTTACAAGAAAAGTGTAGGGAGCAAAACAGTCCTCTCGTCGTAGCTTTTGTCGACTTAAACAAGGCTTTTGATACTGTGAGTAGAGAGGGGCTATATTCGGTTCTGGTCGGCATTGGTTGTCCTCCAAAGCTCCTGAAGATAGTGCAATCATTCCACGAGGGTATGGAAGCCACAGTCCTCCACAACGGCGAAACATCTGCCCCTTTTGACGTGCGCCGAGGCGTTCGTCAAGGTTGTGTATTGGCACCTACTCTCTTTGGAATATTCTTTTCCGTACTCTTGAAGGTGGCTTTTGGAGACGATCTACAAGGCATTCACCTATACACTAGATCCGATGGGCAGATGTACAATCTAGCGAGGCTTAAGTCCAAACGACACAGGAAGGACTTATATGTGGACAGCCTTCTTTTTGCTGACGATGCCGCTTTCGTCGCTCACAGTGAGATACAACTGCAGACCATCATGGACAAATTTTCAAGAGCATGCAACCTCTTTTCTATGTCCATAAATGCCAAAAAAACAGTCATACTAGCGCAAGGATGTTCAGATCAGCCAACGATCATGTTTAACGGCGCACCTCTTGCGGAAGTCAGCAAGTTTTGCTACCTTGGTTCGCTTGAGTCGAGCAATCTTTCGCTTGATGCGGAGATCGACTCCCGCATCGGCAAAGCGGCCACTACTTTCGGGAGGCTTCGTGGAAGGGCTTGGGACAATAAACATCTGACGGTAAAAACGAAAATGCTTATTTACCAAGCGTGCGTCCTAAGCACACTTCTCTACGGAGCAGAATCCTGGACAACATACGCAAAACAAGAACGCCGGCTGAACAATTTTCATATGCGCTGTCTTCGTTGCATACTAGGCATCACGTGGAAGGATCGTGTGACAAACGAGTCTGTTTTAGGCGAGGCACAGCTCCCTAGTATCACAGCCATGCTGAAAAAGAGACGATTGAGGTGGCTTGGGCATGTGTATCGAATGGAACATACTCGTTTACCACGTGAAATCCTGCTAGGAGAGGTTGCAGACGCAAAAAGACCAGTCGGGCGTCCAATGTTGCGCTTTAAAGATTGCGTGAAGCGTGATATGGTTGCATTTACCATCTCATGCAACCAATGGCAAGTATTGGCCAAGGATCGACCCATGTGGCGTCGAATAATCCATGATGGACAATCGAAGCACGACGATGCCTGGTTTCAATTATTAAAGGATAAACGCCTGAGGCGCCACGAGCAGGCCTCCAACCTCCGGCCACCTGGGGGCGCATACACCTGCCGCGTGTGTGGACGAGGGATCCTTTCTCGCATAGGGCTATACAGCCACGAACGGAGGTGTAATTTATAGGGTGCTGCTTAAAACATCTGTTACAGATGAATAAGGCCTGTATATAAGCGATTAATAAGGAGAATAATATCGTGCAGTTTGCTTAAGTAGTTTCATAGTTTAAAAAAATGTTTTATTAGATTTGTTGTTGCTGGAGCATAAAGAGTTCAGAGAAATTCAGAAGACATGAACACACAAGTAATGTTATTGGTCCTTTTACCATCATGCTACAGAAAAACATCTGCGAACGCTCTATAATACGCGCACCGGCTTGAATTATTTGCTCTTCTCGTACCCAGCTACGTAAGAATGTAACATAATTTCTAGGTTTTAATGTTTTTTTTTAATGCTGTTTTCACTTTTTGTATATAAATTTAATTTTCTACCATATTGGTAACTCTCCCCTGCTAATGAAAGTATAAAGTTTAAGCTCCTTAAGTTGTCTAATTAGTATATTGATTAAGATACGATATATCAAAGGTACGATGAGGATCTACGTATGTTTTTAACTTGACTTATATCACATGAAGAAACAATTCTAATTATAGAGTAAGCATGCATATAAAACTGTTTGTTAGAAACATTTGGAAAGAAACGTTATAATACATTGACGACCGGTCTGGCCTAGTGGGTAGTGACCCTGCCTATGAAGCTGATGGTCCTGGGTTCGATTCCCAGTCGGGGCATTTATTTGTGTGATGAGCACAAATATTTATTCCTGAGTCATGGGTGTTTTCTATGTATTTAAGTATTTATATGTATCTATCTATTATATATACCATCGTCTAGTACCTACAACACAAGCCTTACTAAGCTTACCGTAGGACTAGGTCGATTTGTGTAAAATTGTCCCGAAATATGTATTTATTTATTTATTTATTTATTTATTTTAATACATGAGTAATTAAAACTGGTATTTTACCTAACACCATTCGCAACTAACGTCTCCTGAATCAACCCTAGATAAACTTATATTCTACATTCTGGCTACTAGATGAAAAACAACATACAAATATAAATCAAAGGTTATCCGGTTTTTTTTTCAAAGTTAATGGCATTTCATATTATAGAGATTGTAAGAGAAAAGTAATATCAAAGATTTTATTAAACACGTATGAATATTTCCGATACATTCCGGGACATGGCGGGTGGCTTTCCCTTATTTGTGGGAATATTAAATATCTCCGTACAGCGTAATAATAATGGAAGTTTCCAGCACTGCGTGCAATGGCTTTTTGCGGTTTGCAGTCAAGTTGGAACAGTATTTTGTATTATGCGAGTTTCAATTCATAAAATTGTTTTGCCGTTTATTCAGTGCATTTTATTTAACGATATTACAACGATTTAATCTGCAGTTTTGTTTAACTCCGTATATAGCACAATATTTTAAGCCTCAGATCTGATGCGCTTTTAGTAGGGCACTCCACTAAACATTAACGTATTTTCATATGATTCCAAAAATGGGAAATTTTAATGATAAGTCTATACATCGGTAACAACGTTCTAATTATTCGGCAATATACGACAGAAAAACAAATACAAGCAAGTTAACTTAGTATTTTAACCTATTTTTTTTTTAATAAAGAAAGACATTATTATTTTATTAAGTGTTTTACGGGTTAGAATAAATTATAAAAATTTGTTCCATAGATGTTGATGTCAATCATTAAAAAATAATTAAATCGATATTCGTTGCCTATTAGCGTGTAGGTAGTATTTTTCGAATGAGTAATGAGGTTTTATGATGTATATTCAGAATATTATAAGCCTCTACAAATCCATGTACAGTTTACCAAAGTATAATTTAGTATAAAAATAATTGGAACGGAATGTATTTTTTTTGCTACCCTTACCCAGTGTCACGCAGTTCGAACGTTACCCATGTTTAAATGATAACCTTAATAAACACAACTGTTAGTACATTTCCAATAAATCTTATTGAAAATATCTACATGACTAAGCATAAAATAAATAAACATAAGATAATAAAAAAAAAACAAAAATACATAGAAGAAATATGGCGATTATCCTCGTTTATAGGCTATGTTCAGTACGGCATGTCTGTATATATGTGTGTATCTATTTGGTAACTACAAATATTGCTAAAATATATATATTTTGCTAATGTCATACCTCATACTCCGCTCTACAACCCGTTTTAATTTAAACATTACACTTTATAGTTTATACATGAAATTGTTGTGGCATATTGACATATGGATGGTTGTATAGACGGACAGACTGACATGTAGTATTTGTTATTAGTGATAACTTATTTAAGTTATCATTATCAATTAAATTAAACATGAACGTAAAAACCTTCGTAAAAATTAATTGCTGTCGTAATTATTCACACAACTGTTTACTCTAAAGTAAATTAATGTTTGATTACTTGATTAAACTTTTTTTTGATAAGAATTAATTCATTGTAACAGGTATTTTCAACAAGATTTTAAACGAACCTTTTGTTGCCACATCAGTACCTAATTTAAATAGATTGTTATAAGATAGTAAATCAATTTAAAATTATTATAGGGGCGCAGGCTTTTGCTGAAATAGCGAAGTTTCTGGTTGACGTAACTGGTGACAGTGGTGACCGAAGAGCTGGCGATTTCCTTACACAACGTATCAGCATTGCAATACAACGAGGTAATAGCGCCAGCACCCTTGGTACAATGCCTCAAGGGCCTTTTTTAGATTTTATGCTGTATCTAGTTAAGTACTTGTAGTTATCATAATATTATTGTAATTTCTGTTACTAAACATTAAACAAAACATTAAATCTTTAAAGTCTGAGGAATATGTTATGGTTTAAATGCACTGTTTAAAATGTTTTATTTAAAAATTACACAAAACTATCAAAAATAGTACCTACCCATTTTCTTTTAATTAACAATAGCTAATCAAATTACTAAAAAACCATCATGGCCTTTTATTATTTTAAGCTATCAGAATTTGTGATTAACACTAGTAAAATGATTTTGTTGCTGCGGACTCTTTAAAATGACTTGTTCATACAAGTTTATGATAAACAATTGACATTTTGCCCGCAACGTCAGTAGTACATCAAATATCTAAATTACGTGTAAGCTCCTTTGGACAAACGTCAATCAGGCATCAGGCTTTTATCCAATAACGGAAAAATATATTTAGATGGTAAACGCGGATTTTTTACTAATAATCAGACATAGGAATTGACGGGGAAACATTTTATGACAGGTAAGTAGAGTGTTCCAATATCGATAAACTCGGTTATCGATGCATGTCTTATGTACCAGCGATCAAACTAGGTGTTTTTTGAGAAAAAAAAATGTTTTTTAATAATAAAAATAATTAAACTTCTCAAAGAATAAAAAGGACCAACTATAATTGGAATGATGACGTTATTCATAAACCCTTGTCTAACCTAACATGCTAATCCTACGTGGTTAGGTAATCCTAACACCTAGCTCAATCAACTATTCTAAGTCACTCAATGGTCACCTGGGTAACTTTGATAAGCATAAGTAGTTCAATGACATCTCAAGACACTAAACATGCATTTTGTGGTAAATAGTAACAAAGTATAGATATAAGGATATATAGATGTCCTTTCCGTAATCGATCACCTACCGTCTGATACACTATCTACTGATACCATTTAAACAGAGACATGTCAAAGAGGTGAAAAAAGTAAACTCAGAAAATATTAATTACGACTGGTTACAAAAATACCTAAAACGCATAATATGTATTCACAAGGAATAAGTATGTACATATTCTTAAATAGAACCTACGAGTATTATATATTTAAATGAAATCTTACATACTGTATTTGATGGATATTATTCGAATTCTTGTCTTAGTAGGTGCTCGTGTAGAATCCGCTTAAAAGTAACCTTGCTAGAAGCTTGTCGTATATTTGTTACTAAAGTGGTATTTCTGACTGGTCTTGTTGTACTCAGGCTCGGAAAAACTTCGCTCACTTTGATAACATGACAATGTTTCAACAGCTTAGAGTATACCCAATGATCATACCTGGGATAATAAAATATATCGATGTTAATGCCAACATCTACATTTTATTAGACATATAGAAATATTATTTTAGTCATTTTGTAAAAAAAAAATCAAACGGGTATTTACATGTTTATTTAAAAATACTTAGTTTTCATAAAATACAATCAAAAATTTTTTTTGATGTTCATCGGTATTAATGATTATGCCCTGAGTTATACCAGGTATGGTTTATTACTATTTACTGATTTTAAACTCTAGTAATAGAAATTAGTGACATATCGAGTAGTATTATATATCTACATTTTTATCGATATCAAATCCTATAACTTGCCCTGAGTTATCCCAGGTCTGCTAATGATATTATAAGAAAACAATATATAAATAAGAATATTAATAATATATGTTTATTTAGTGTAGTTTCACACATTTACAGTCCAGTGTCCAATTCATATCTTCACAAGTCCGTGCCCCACACCGTGACCCTCGGTGTGGGTCTCAATAACCGAGCATGCCAGGTACGCACTAAAATCAAATCACTTCCAACTGCATTCAATGGTGTAATATAGATATACACTTATACATAATACAGATATACACTAATAATAAAGATAATTATTCTGATTTCTCTATTAGTATTTCTGTTAGATAGACATCAGAACTCATCAGAATAAATATTGTAGTAACCCGAGTGTATAACTGGGCGTTCCTTAGTGACCCATACATGGAGCACGGACGTGCGATGGAAGTAATTTGCTTGGACGTATGATTAAATCAATACATTTTGTATGGGGATTGGGAACGTGTTAATCCGTCATTTATCGGTGTAAGTGACTTTCCCCATAATCGCAACAAGGATATTAAATGCCATTCATTAATACATTTGTTATAAAACATATAACACTACAAAACAAAAATAAAATTTTGGTTGATATGATGATCATGATGACAAAATCTATAAAATACCTAACAATATTATTATTAATCTATGGAAGTTTCCACTGTGTGGAAGAGGTTCATGAATCCAAAGTTTTTCCGAGCCTCGGTCATTATATTACTCCACACATAAGTTGTGTATGAAATTTAGCAACTATAACGGCATTTGACACACCCGTTGATAACACAGACTGGCGAACAGACAGACATACATATATCCTCAATTTTTTTTTTTTATGTCACAGGCGGCAAACGAGCAGACGGATTGCCTGGTGGTAAGCAATTACCGTCGCCTATGGGCACCCGTAACACCAGAGGAGTCACAAGCGCGTTGCCGGCCTTTAAGGGGGGTTGGAGCTCTGGGAACCTTACTCACCATCAGGAACACAACACTGCATACCTGAAAGGTAGCATTGCTATTATGGCTGTGGTCTTCTGTAAGGAGGAGGTACTTCCCCAGTTGGGCTGCCCCAGATTCAAGCGTGATGGTCATCGCTGTGCCCTACCTCTCATTGTTGGACGTAGTTTAAGGACATACCCGGGTCCAAAAATTCAAGAACGTTGAAGTGAATGTAAAATAATACTGCTTAACCATGTAAAATAAATAGGGGTTCTGACTTTCAATATTACCTACAAACCAAATTTATTTAGAATGACTCTTGAAGTAATTAAGTAACCCAGCTAATTAACTTCAACATTTCAAGTTCTTCCAAATTAAAATCTAGCTTTAATTTACTCAATTACAGCTCCACTTTTCTCTATTTTTTTTAGAAACGAATGGTATTAGTTGCATAATAATCGTCATCATCATCATATCAGCCGTAAGAGGTCCACTGCTAGACATAGGCCTCCCAAAAATGACTTGAATCATCTTGAGGGTTGTTGCCATAGTCGCCGTGCTTGTCAGGCAGATTGGCTAGCGCAGTAGCTGTTGATTCGGTTTCGAGGGACGCTGCTAACCGCCCGTCCGTTTCTTTTGACGACCTGTCTAGCCTAGTGGGTAGTGATCCTGTTCAAATCTCAGTCAGGGTATTTATTTGTATGATGAGCACATATATTTGTTCCTGAGTTATGGATGGTTTTCTATGTGTTTAAGTATTTATATGAATCTGTGCAATACATTTTGTTTAAGATACATTTGTTTTATTAAGTTTATTAAGTTTCTTTTAATAAATTTAGTTCTTTATTTTTAGTATTTTGTTTCAATAATTCAAATTGTATGTTTATTTATTTGTACGTCTTTTCCGTACACGGAACAATAGTATTCCGGACATTTGGGAGGCGTATGCGAGGCCGGATCGAGCCAACGCGCAAAGGCTCTTTTGACAATTTAATATGTTAGGGGTATACTAAGCGGATGTTGCCCCTGTCCGTGTCATGGGACGCGCATTTAAGACGAGTTTCACAGCGGAGGCACATCCTCTCCTTTAAAGTGCACCTCTCGAACATCCGAGGCTTGCACTCTAATCTCGTGCCAGTCCACCACCATCTCGAGACTGAGAAGCCCCACTTGCTCTGCCTCACCGAGACGCAGATCAGATGTCCCATGGACGCGTCGTATCTGCACTACCCGGGATATGCCCTGGAGCACTCTTTTGTGCAAAAGGCTGGCGTGTGCGTGTATATTCGCGATGACATCTGTTATCGGCGTCTCCGTAACCTTGAGGACCGTAACCTTTCCTCTTTATGGCTTCTGGTGGACCTCGGCGTTGAACAAATTGTTTACGCCGTGGTTTACCGATCGCACAGCGGTGACCAGGAGACAACCAGGCTCTTTGAACAACTTAGTGATGCGGCGGGTGTGGCTCAGCAACGGTACCCGAGTGCGCAATTGGTTTTTCTGGGGGACTTTAACGCTCATCACGAGGAGTGGCTGTGCCCATACCAGTTCACTGACCATGCAGGGAGAGAGGCACGCAAGTTTGCGTTATCGCTGGATCTCTCTCAGCTGGTCGACCAACCCACCCGCATTCCGGATGTTGCGAGTCACACGCCTAATTGCCTGGACCTTCTGTTGACTACCGATCCGGATAGATACAACGTGTCAGTGTCATCCCCGTTGGGAACTTCTGACCACTGTCTGGTGAAATCTGTGTCGCACCACTCACCTCCTGTCCTTAGCCCGAAGGGCATGCGCCGTGTGTGGCGATACAAGTCAGCAGATTGGGATGAGATGCGGCATTTCTTTGCATCATATCCTTGGCTGCCAACCTGTTTCAATAGTGATGATCCGTCGAGCTGTGCAGCAGCTGTCACTGATGTGTTGCGTCGGGGTATGGAATATTACATCCCCTACTCCGACGTAGCTGCTGGTGGCGCAGCTCGCCCGTGGTTTAATGCTGAGTGTGCTCAGGCGGAAGCGCTTAAGCACGTGGCGTATTTATCATGGGTTGATGCTCGTAGTTGTAAAGCTTCGGATGTACACGTAAAGAAACAGTCCTATAACAAAGCTGCCAAGTACTGCAAGAAGGTCATGCAGAAAGCTCGATTCCTCCATGTTCGTCGTGTCGGGGCCAAACTTGCTGCATACCCATCTGGGAGCAAAGCGTTTTGGTCTCTCGCGAAATCGGCTGAGTTGAATTTCTGTCGCCCATCACTACCTCCACTGCTGAAACCGGACGGTTCACTGGCCCACACTGCGGAAGAGAAGGCGAACTTGTTTGCCTCTCTATTTGCGGAAAATTCACATTTAGACGCTGGTAGTGCCATGCCTCCTTCTTTGCCCCGCTGCGAAGTATCAATGCCAGAGGTGCGTATTCATCAAAGGGAAGTACTGAAGTCACTACGCTGTCTAAATGTGAATAAGGCTAGTGGTCCCGACGGTATCCCAGCAGTCGTTTTAAAACGTGTGCCCTGACTTGTCTGCTGTTTCGACGCGCCTGTTTCGTCTTTCCCTAAAGTCGAGAAAAGTTCCCGAAGCGTGGAAGCTTGCTAACGTGCAGCCTGTGCCTAAGAAGGGTAGCCGTGCGGACCCATCGAATTATCGTCCCATTGCAATCACTTCCATACTCTGCAAGATTATGGAACGTGTATTGAACAACAAGCTCCTTGCGTATCTTGAAGGTAACGATCTCCTTAGCGACCGGCAATACGGCTTCCGCCGAAAGCGGTCTACTGGGGACCTTCTAGTGTACGCTACCCACATTTGAGCGAGGCCATCGAGAAACGCGGCGAAGCTCTCGCCGTGTCTCTCGACATTTCCAAGGCCTTTGATAGGGTTTGGCATGACGGCCTTCTGGGCAAGCTCTCTGCGTACGGAATCTCTGCTGGTTTGTGCTCTTGGATTTCTGATTTCCTGAGGCAGCGATCTATTAGGGTCGTAGTGGATGGTTGCTCATCGGATCGCGTTGCAATTAATGCCGGAGTGCCTCAGGGTTCAGTTCTTTCAGCTACCCTCTTTTGCTGCATATAAACGATTTGCTAAAGCCCGGTATTTTTGGGTATGCGGACGACATCACGGTGTGTGCGAGGTATATTCCTGAGGCCCAAACTACTAGTGGAGAGACCGAACTTTAGGGAAGCTTTGGTTGAGCGAACGAACCTGACCTTGAAGGCCGTTGACGAGTGGGGCGAAGCCAACTTGGTCAGGTTTAACGCTTCCAAGACACAGGCGTGTTTATTCACAGCCAAAAGGAGCCCTTTTAACTTGGCTCCTGCTTTCCAGAATGTATCCTTAACAATTACAGATCACCTCGAGCTACTTGGGTTTAAATTAACCACTAAGTTGAACTTCAGTGCCACTATTGAGGCTAAAGCGAAATCTGCTGCTAAAAAACTTGGGGTCTTACACAAGGTGAAGCGGTACTTCACGCCGGAACAGCTCCTAACACTTTATCAAGCGCAGGTTCGATCGTGTATGGAGTACTGTTGCCATCTTTGGGACGGGTCTGCCAAGTATCAGCTGGCCGCTTTGGATTCAATAGAGCACCGTGCTCGCAGACTCATTGGCGATCCTGAATTAGTGAGTGTAAGGTTACAGAGCCTGACACCGTCGTAGGGTTGCTAGTTTGTCTGTGTTTCACAGGATACATTTTGAAGAGTGTGCACAGGAATTGCACGATTTAATTCCGCCATCTCCGTTCCACCACCGGACGTCCAGACGAGGGGAGCGGTTTCATCCTTACGTTGTGAATATTCCATTCATTCGCACGAAGCGATTCGCTTCTACCTTCCTAATGCGGACTGCTAAGGAATGGAATTCGCTCCCTTCGTCTGTATTCCCGGTAAGATATAATTTGGGTCTTTTCAAGGCAAGAGTGAATAGGCTGTTACTGAACCAGCGTGCTACACCCTCGACCTCGTCGTCACTTACCATCAGGTGCGACTGAGGTCAAACGCTGGTCAGTCTTTTATAAAAAAAAGAGTTTGAATAAAGTCTAAAATAGCTACTGGGCTATTGGATAAAAACCGGACCTACTTGATACTATTTATTTATTAAATTCCCTTTGTCGCCTCAGTCGGCACCACACACGGTTAAGTGACAAATGTACATCAATTGATTAATGCTTGTTTATATTGTTAGTATAACTATATATAATTTTGTATAATAAAAGAAGAAACTGACTTACTGACTGACTGACTGACATATAAACGCACAGCCCAAACCGCTGGCCCTAGAGAATCGAAATTTGGCACGTAGGTCCCTAATAAGGTCTAGGGGTGCACTAAGAAAGGATTTTCCAAAATTCACCCCGTAAAGGGGTGAAATGGGGTCCAAAATTTGTGTAATAATAGTTTACCTTTTTCATGTGAAATTTCACACGAGTATTTTTAACAATACATCATTAAACACGTGTTTGCGGATTTTGGAAAATTCAACCCCTACAAGGGTAAATGTGATGACAAAGTCCAAAAATCCACATCGGTATTATTTCTTCTATATATCGATCCGCTATTTACAAAAACAATGACAATTATAAAATACAACGTGTGGACGTGAAATAGCAACCCACTGTTGGGGTTGAATGGGGTTGAAATCTCAAAATACGGGTGTCGTTTCCATGGTTTTTTGGGAAGCTAATTACGAAAATGGCATCGATTTTGTTGTAACAGTCACACTGACTCTCATTGATCCACACGTGTTTTTTTTAATGATAAAGGTGGCAAACGACCAGTCGGATTGCCTGGTGGTAAGCAATAACCTTCATGAGGGCTAAATGCCATAATCGCCACGCTTGGCGATAGCGGTGCTTCCACCGCACTGCGGGGGACGGCCCCGGTGGTCTTGGTCGTAGTTTTAGGAGATACCCGGGTCCAGCCCAGTGTGTGTTGCCAGTGATGACTTATGGTGCTGAAACGTGGTCGCTTACTATAGGCCTCATAAGAAGATTCAAAGTCACCCAAAGGGTAATGTAGAAGGCTACGTTGGGAGTGTCCCTGCGTGATCGCATCAGGAATGATGTCATCCGCAGTAGAACCGAAGTAACCGATATAACCCTCCAGATCGCTAAACTGAAGTGGCAGTGGGCGGGGCACATTGAGCGAAGAACTGATAGCCAATGGGTGGAAAGGTTCTAGAGTGGCGACCATGAACTGGAAGACGCAGCTTAGGTAGGCCTCCCACAAGGTGGACCGACGACCTAGTGAAGGTCGCGGGATGCCGCTGGATGTGAAAGGCGCGGGACCGGTCTTTTTGAGTCAGTTTGGGGGAGGCCTATGTCCAGCAGTGGACGTCTTTTGGCTGACATGATGAAGCAATTACTGCCGGCTATGGGCATCCGCAACACCTAGCGCATTGCTGGCCTTTAAGATAGGACCTACACTTTTTTCTTGAAGGTATAAGGATCGTATCGGTTCGGAAATATCGGTGACGACAAATCATTGCACAGTTTGGATGTGTGAGGCAGCAAGTTTCTAGAGAAAAGCACACAGTAGAGGATTTTGAAGTATCCAGGTGGCGGGGGTGGAAATGTTGCTACGTAGAACGATGACGGAAGGAGCTAGGCTGCAGGGATTAATCCGAAGAAGACCTCAAATACTTTCCGTTGTAAATGCGATAGAAGATGCAAAGCGAGGCAACATCTCTACTCAGCGCTAATGGATCAAGCGGATCTGAGAGGTCCTGGCAACTGACGATTCGAACTACTCACCGTTGGATGCGGTCTCTGGTTACTACGCGAGCGAAGCCGCGGGCAAAAGCTAGTTTTGTATAAAGAAAATATAACCATGGCACTTTTTATACTCTTTTGCATAGAAAGCTGTCCAGTATTTTTTCATTTTATTTTGTTAACCCTTATTACACTCATTAACACTCTGAAACAGAGCCTCACCCGAGAATCTAAACATGGAATATTTACTAAATTATCTAAGTCCTCTTGAAATACCGAAACCGGAAACTGCACTTCATGCTCGCGTTACAAGACTCATCAAGAACATTGTTTAATCTATACCATGAGTAGCTTCCGCTTGCGCCTTTGAGTGTGTTAGTCAGAGGTCAATGTCAAAAACTGTAAGTACAGTCAAGTGCAAATATACGTACCGAAAGAATCCTTTCATAAATACGTCCTTATTGACTGTACAATAGAGTTGCTCGGTACATATTTTTGAAACTTTGGCTGTGAACGAATTTTTACACTTGACTGTACTGTAAAGGCTGCTCTCCACAACCGCCCTTCATGGCCGAGTGTAAGAGACGCCGTTTTACGACGGAATGAGATCGCAATATCGTTTGCTCTCTAACGCATAGCTACGTCTCTATAATGGCCCACGATAGCCGATTGTGTAGTGAGGCTCCACTACACAACCAGCCTCGGTAAGAGGTTAGGAGTTATGGGATTGGATTTTCAAGGTCTGGCCTAGTGACCTTGCCTATGGTCCTGGGTTCAAACCCCAGTAAGGGCATTTACTTATGTGATGAGTAGGGGTATTTTGGGTTTCTATGTATTTAAGTATTTGTACATTATACATATATATCGTTGGCTGNGTTACCCACAATATAAGCGTTCTTGAGCTTATTTATCGTGGGATTCAGCCGATTTGTGTAATGTAATGATGTCCTTTAACCCTTTATAAGGCAGAGACGATTTGGAAACCACTTAGTTAACAAGAATTTACAAAAAGAACATCCTCTTTTTATTTAACTATAATGGTATTATATAGCAAATATATCAGGCTTTCTTTTCTTATTTATACTTTTCGGTCA
Source organism: Grapholita molesta (assembly GCA_022674325.2). NCBI lineage: Eukaryota > Metazoa > Arthropoda > Insecta > Lepidoptera > Tortricidae > Grapholita > Grapholita molesta. The sequence continues at coordinate 18,039,114 of CP053121.2, read as the reverse complement.
TAATTTAATTTTAGTGTAATTAATTAATCTAAAGTTTGTGGTCAATGTATGCACTGTGCCCGTTAAGGGAAGCAAGCATTTGTCATTGTTTCCATTATACTATTAAAAATACACAAGTCGCTGTATAAATTTCAATCACGATGGCGAGTGGCGAGACTGTTATTGGTATGATAATAAGGTCTAATTTTGATAAATCCACTCTCCATCGTTAATTGCAATATTTGCAATAACTTAACTCTATTGTTTGTAGTATCAGGAAAGTGTATCATTTGCCACTTAAGATTAATAAAATTATAAAAGGTTACATGCTATATCGATAAATATTGTAATATGTAACTATTTGCATGTATTACGTACATGGCAGCTATGACAAATGAAGAAGTATTGAGTATTGCCTGTCACGTATCTGTCAATGAATAGGTGTATTGGAAACAGATCATCTGGAAACTCGAGTGCATTTAATGACCACATGTTTTTATTAATGATTTAGGTTTTTTTTTTGCCGTAGATGTGTTCCCCAGTGCATTACAAACATAGGAGTGTATTTAACTTTCACGTAGCATATCTGTATAACTGCGGCCTTATAAAGGGTTAAAGAAATGAATACTATAATATCATCAAAGGTTTAGGATTTGCATTATCAACATTATACATGTAATGGCGACTGTTATACATATATTTTTAGCTATTGCTCGGTTAAGTTATGAGTGATCACTCATACAAATATAGACAATCGCTCACATACAAATGATAATGTTGTTCTTAATGCGAGCAATCACTGGCCGTGGGCAATAACACTCTGGTATATATATTACTCTGTGATATCTGGAATGATACTCGTTAGCTCTAAGCCTACTCACCATTGGCGATTGTTTCATGCATTTCGATTTATGAAATTGTAGCGAATCGTATAGTTACATTACCCATTACCATGAACTTGCTTTATACATACATTTCGCAACTGCTATATACCTACAATATGTTTGGACGCAACTAATTTGATACATTATTCACATGATGAACAAACACCATTTCAGTTATTCACAATTCCTATTAAAAGCGAGGCGGCTCCCAATTGGTATTTTTAGAAATGAAACGAAATACTAATCTATTGCGTTCGCCACAATGCGTTCTACTTTTATGAATGAATAACCTTTTAGTCATCATCATTTACGAAACCATTATTTGACCAAACAAAAAGGAAACTTTCAAGTAATAACAAAATATAGAAAATTACTCTAGTTATTTATAAGTAACGAAAAATGTACTTAAAATAAACATTGCTGGCGGATTGCTTTTGCTGATAGTTGTTGGCGACGGTTTAGTACTAATTACGAGAACCTACTTTATTTTGATATGATATTAACATAGCTTCGTCAATTCAAAATTTCAAAAGTATTCTCGATTTGGTTGAGCAGAATTTACAGGTTCGCACATTCGCTACGGCAAGTTAAGTAACCATATTCGTTAAAGGATCGATAATCCGATGACGCAGAGAAAATAGATGAAATAGAAAAAAACTGTTCAACTAATATAAGAAATACGTGATTAAAAGCGAATTACGAGTATATGGCGTATATTAAAATCCCGACGTTTCGAACACTTCTTTTTATTTAGCTGTTTCATTTCATATATAACTGCCGCTGTGACTAACAAAACTAAAGTGATTTCCAGAAAGCGAGATATCGGCGGAACTGTTGATACAGATAGTGCAAGTAATAAATGACGGCACAATGTTTTTCAAAATCCGTTTTAAAAGTGATTTCGTATACGACTTACTTATTGATAGACTATTTCCTTCTTCTTGTACCACCAAAACATACATCATTAAAAACACCATCATTAAGTGAAGTTTAATTTTCCGTTTGATTATAATAAATCAGTTTGTAAGCAAACATCCAAACTCATTATAAATAAAATGTGTGGGAGCCAGCGACATAAATTAATATGTAATAGGATTGCCAGGAAGTGGTCACTTTTCAATAACTGGCCACCTTAAGTATACTGCAAAATAATTTTGTTTACCTACAAATAGAACACATTTTCTAATGCGTTTTCAGTTACTGGCCACCCTTCAGAGTTCATTTTTAGGATAATGTGGCCAGTTATTGTATGTTGGCCAGTTACTAGCGAATTATCCTATGAATAAGTATTGACAAACGATTCTCTAAAGAGCTATCCATAAGCCGCAGATAGAGTAACGTGAAATACCATAAAATGTTTAAGTCAATTTCATTATAACTACAGAACTCCTTTCAATGTGAAGAAATTCACGTTGTTTGCTGATGTTGAAATAAGTAATTAGGTTATTAGTTTAAACGTCATGCTCGGAACTACTCTTGAACTGTTATATTTGTAATTTATAATTTTTGTATTTAAACTTACATGACACATATTTAATAATTTACGATTAATACGGTACTACTCACGTTTATTTAGTCACTCGCGCGACATGTTTCGGAGAACCGATCGGACACTCAGCACTCTTAGTGCTTGAAAATGGAGGCCTATGTTCTCCGAAACATGTCGCGCGAGTGACTAAATAAACGTGAGTAGTACCGTATTGATCGTAATTTATAATGTTTTATAATTGTCTTTTATGTTTAATGAATGAATATGATGGCTTTAGTCACGTTTATTTAATCTCTGGCGCGACATGTTCAGAGAGCATATGTCTCTAGTTTCAAGCACTAAGTGTCCATTCGTTCGTTCGTGTTTTTGTGTTATAAAATTAATAATTATTAGCATATATCAAGAATATCAAAAATGTTAAAGCAAAGCATTCTCAACCTAAAACACATTTTTGTTAACTCATGACTTCGCAGGAATTTAGAATTTAATCACATGGATTTATTTCCACATACTTTCAATTACCCTATAAAACGTTTTTCCAGTAAAAGGAATTCCGAAAGCGTTTAATTGAATTTTTTTTGCTTCGACAGTTATTGATCGCCTGCAGACTTCCAATACCTTCCTGTTTTATTTCACAAATAGGCTCCTACTTATAGAGGCATGATAAATCACTTCGGAAGTGAAAGCGGCTTTTTAAACATTCGGTGGTCTATTAATCATACAATGGCGAGGGTCCTATGAACTGAAAAGTTTGGAGCCGAATCATTTTACCTTATTTTTAGATCCAATATTAGATATGGCAAATTAGTATGATTAGTTATTATTATAGTAGATTATAAAAATAAAATTGAATAATAGTTGATTACAACAGTTTAAATTAATATTTGATAACTGAATTTAGTTATGTAAACATAAAACATTCATGTTATGGTATTAATACCTACAACATTGTAACCTAATTTTAATCAATAAAACGTTACGGGCTCACGAATAATAATTGATTACAACCGTTTAAATTAATATTTGATAACTGAATTTAGTTATGTAAACATAAAACATTCATGTTATGGTATTAATACCTACAACATTGTAACCTAATTTTTTATCAATAAAACGTTACGGGCTCACATTTGTTACTAACACTATTCTGTTCTAAATACATAATTATTATAGTTATTTAGTAATATTTACGTGACATTTATTTATTCGGTAAAAAGCTTTTAGGCGTTTACTTACAATTCATCTGTGTAATCGTGTTCTAATTCGTGGACTTTTTATTAATATTATAATTATGAAATGTTCATTATCTTTTTAAATATTGATATTTATCAAAATACGAAATATAAAGTTATTTATTATAAAATGTATGGTTCATCAAATACAAATGTCACCAGGGGCTTATTTCTCTCACCTTGTAAATAACTTGTAATGAAAGCGGAAATCACTTTTTGACACCTGCTGCTAGAAAGAGACTTCCGCTTGTATTACAATTAGTTACAAGTGTTCGAGAAATAGGCCCCAGTGGTAACACTCAAAATAATTAAAACTGGTGAAAAGCTGGTCTTGCACCAGAACTCGGCTACGTGATGTTTTGATGGATGAGTGCATTTGTATTATTACGAAACTCTGGGATAATGCGCACTTACTTTGATTATTGTGGCTCGACGCTTCTTTTGCGCCATTTCCCGCCTTCTAAATAACGCAAGTTATTCCATTTATTATTTTCGGTAAAAGGGATGGTTATAATACTGTTTTAATAGATTGGTTGATTGAGATGTTTATTAATTGTTGTTGTGTGCAATCCCAAATTTTACAAAATAATAAAAAAACGAATAGTTAAGTTATGCTACAAAATCATAAATAATTCTATAAAGGTAAACTTACCACACATAATCGATTTTCACAGAATCATTAATTTCAAAAGTTAATAAAAACACTCCTTATGATTCTGAGCATCAAAATCCATAAACAAAGTTCGGACAACTAGAATTCTGCCAAATCAAATATGATACATTTGACTATGCCACAATAGTTTATGAACAAAGCCCGTTTTGAATATATATATTATGCTATATTCATAAACTTATTATGCCTCAACAGGTTGAATCGTTTAGTATATTTATATGTCACTAACATTTAATTTTAAGAGTTAACCAGAGCACTGTAACCAAGTGACATAAAATAGTTGATAGAGCCAAATACTAAAATATCTGCAAAATTGTTGTATTTGGTGGCAACATAACCAGTATAATACAATTGTACATAAGTATTGTACATGTTTTGGTTCACGAATATTTGGATTAATTATACGTATTTAAATGCTAACCTCAAAAACGCTGATACGTTTCATGCTTTACGAATGTCAAAATGTCATAGAAAGGAAACATTAAATGACGGATCATGATAACTTGAACTGAGCTCGAAACCATAATTCCCTATCCCCTAGCAGTCACAGATTAAAGCATGCTAAATCAAATACAATTTTGTTGAGCCACAATGGAAAAACGACCGTTTTAAAAACCTCTGGGTGGTTAGAGGCTATACAGTATGTATTGATACGAGAGGCAAAGCCCGTAACCCGTATAAGTGTAGGTAAGAAATAAGGTTTTGGTTGAAATACAAGTTTATATTATTTTTTTGCTTTAGATAATGATAAATCTAATTTAAATTATGAATCATTCATTCATTATTAATTATTTACTTATCTTAAGATCTGACAAGTCAAGATTAAGATCAAAACGAAACATCAATTGAAGAAAGTTTGTCAAATTAAAATGGTAAGCCAACTTTGTTTGTAAATATTATTAAAAAATAAATTGATATTGACGTGACATCTAAGATATTGACAACATAACAATGGGCACTGTTTAACGATAATTTCAATATAATTCGGCAAGTACTTCTGCTAAATTATCTAGTTTTAGAAATGATAAATTGCACATAATGAAATGCCTTAATAGTGGTGTTTTTTGTTATGACAATAACATAACATTTCACAGGATGATATGGGAAGTGTTAACTGACTTAAAAAGGGTACAACTTGTCAATTATAAATAAAATGATGAATCATAAGATAATCGGTAAACACTACCAGAAAGTGCGAAATAGTATAACATGCGTCATGGCCATTAACGGGTTAAATGCTTTGCCTCTTGTATTGATACATACTGTATAAAATATACAAAATTCATAACAAGATACTAAAATTAGCATATAACATGCGCTACGCAATGCGTACGCAATTAAAATAAGTCGTAAAAAGGTCGTAAAAATATTTTCGCATAAAATTATTTAAAGTATCTTAATTACTTAATTACTATTTGCCAGTAATCTTCTCGCAGGTTAAGGTTAGGACTGGAAGTAGTTTTTTAACCACCATGAGGCCTCTACCCATTAGACCTTATAATACCTCGTATGTTCATAAGTTTTGAGACGAAGAAAAACTTTTTTTTCTCGGAAAGTATTTAATGTATTTTAACAAAATTTACACAACTGAGCAAACATTAAATCTAATACAAAAAAAAATATAAACTATTCAAAATGGCCGCTATTGCTCTGAACATAGGCCTTTAATCGTGTAGGCCAATCATCAATAGCGGCACGAATCTTTTCTAGCGGAATACGCTTCGCTTCTCTACACAGAGCTCGCTTTAGGGACTCAAGATTTGGATGAGACTTGCGGCAGGCCCTCAGCTCCAGTTCAGTCCAAAGAGAGTAATCCAGCGGGTTCAAGTCTGGACTTGATGATGGCCACTCTTCTGTGCTGATGAACCCTAGTAAATTGTCCTTTAGCCACTTCTGAGTTGACTACGCCTTGTGTGTCGGAGCTGAATCTTGTTGAAAAATCCAGTCCTTATTTTTAAAAAGAGTATTTGATAGTGGTTTCACTACGCCTTCTAAGATCTCAGTCTGGTAATTTTGTGCCTTTACTTTAACACCTTGTTGGCAAAAATGCAGCTCCGTAGCACCTTCGTACGAAACACCCCACCACACCATAACACTAGCGGGGTGATGCGTTCGCTGGACATTTCGCACAGAAGGCGGGACATCTTTTGAGCATTTGGCATAAACTTTGTCGTTTTGTCGATTGAACTTTTCTTCGACGGTGAAGATTTTTTCGTCGGTAAACAAAATCTTTTTATGATCGTGTCTCTTTAGCAACTGCCGACATCGAGCGAGCCTTAATTTTCTTAAACGATCATTTAAGTAGTGAACTTTTCTTCGACTGTAGGCCCTTACTTTAAGATCGTATTTCAATATTCGGTTCACTGATATTCTGGAAATATTGGTCTGTAGAGCCATCTTCTTTCGTGTCCGACACGGATTTCGGCGAAGCCGTTGCCTGATCAGTCCTAGCCGAGCGAGGACGGCCACTTCTCGGGCGGTCATCAAGAGAACTTGTCGCCCTGTACCGCTTTAATGTGTAGTAAACAAAATTACGACTAGCCTTAAAACATTTCAGCTGCCTAAAAATCTCTATAGGTTTTTTTCCAGCTTTATGCAGAAAAATCACTGTTGCACGCAAACCTTTCGTTCCCGCCATTTCAACGAAGAATGAGAAAAAAACATTCAAATTTATATTTTTTTATTGACAACATTCTAATTATAAAATTGAAGAAGGTTTTTAGTAGCTGCCAGTTGCAATTTTTTTTTATTACTCTAACAAAACTCGTCTCAAGACTTATGAACATACGAGGTACCATGGCCATGACCGTACTATGAACGTATCAGGCATGGAATGCAACACAACACGAACTACTACGCCTACTAGAACGTGTCCTCATATTCACATTGACAATTGTCGAGGGTCCGCGCACGACACGCGACGGTGTCGGTCAGTGACGAAACGTCCTAGGGGGCCATAGTTTCATAGTTTTCTATACAAAAATATTTTCCTTACACTTTCCTACTACGGCCATAAATATTATTGATACGGTGTAGTGGGTACAAATCTTGGAAGTGCCTAAAACAGAACTAATATTTTCATTTTCATCCACCCCTGAATGAGCTACCGTTGGCATGACGTATGTAGCACGTGCTTGAATGTATTCAGTTAAAATTTTGTAACGATCCATCGTTCTTCGTGCCGTACTCTTCTTGCTTTTCTCTTATGCTGTAGTAAAACTTTAGCATAAGACAATTACCTAACTTTCCACGTAACTATCCACGTCGGGAGTATAAGTCGTTAGAACGTAAAGGGCTACGGGCTTTAGTTGAACTCTTAACCAGGCAGGTGTTGCCAACGGCAAACTTTACGAGTTCAGTCCGCTTATAACCAACTGTGTGGAGTGTCGCCGGCATACATCACGTTCGGAGCCCGCCAATTTGTCTGTCATTTGCCAAATCCGAACGCGGCTCGAATAACGCCCTCCGTGCGTCCGTAAATTCAGTATGTTTAGTGTCACGTGGATGTACGCCTATTCGCCGTGTCGCGTAGTTATACGCACTGGGTAATCCGGAACGTTATAAAAAGAACAAACTTTTTTCGCAATTTCGATGGCATTTTTACGCACAGCATAAAACGTGTTGTGTTTAAAATAAACTGTGTTTGAAACTGTTATATTGAATTCATGTTAAATCTGTTTTGAATTCGAAAATAACTACTTTTACCATATATTTATTTTAGTAATACGTAAACTATTCGTAACGTTGTCCTGTAAAACAAAGATATTTCTAAGATTGATTTAATAAGAGACTGATGAGATGATGAGTAGTAGCTGGTAGCCATTATGGGATATACATAAATGCTGCTTTTTAGTGCATCAAGTTACTAAATCCAGATGCATATTTAGTCTCTCGCTAACAAACGTATTATGTTCATCATAAGCACAACACTAAATTTTTAGAAAAAATACATTTTTAAAGAATTGAGTGGATATTAAAAAAATCGTTACAGCGAGTTTTTGAAGTACGCATACCAAATGGGTAACAAATTTATAAACTTCACTAATTAGGCGGGTGTTGGCCCGAGTTTCATGTTTTCCTCTGAAACATCGAAAAGTTCTTCGAACTTCCTAATTTGAAACGACCGTGAACGTTTTGTATGGACGTCAACGAACAGCGTTTTGCTAACAGCTGTTTACATCGATAGAATTCATTAAATCAAACGCCGTCATGTCTAGGGCCGTCAATACCTCTGGCTGATATTTGATTACAATTACACTATGAATAAAAGCGCAATCCTACTTTTAAAACTTGTATAATCTTTTAATCCGACAATCATATATAACATAGGTACACAAACTTTGTAGAAAACGTTGTGTATCTGTCCTTTTTACTCATGAAAACGTCTACACACAATTGCTATACGTACACAAGTGATATACATAATAATTATACTCCTAAAAAAATTCTTGTAAAGTAATCACAAAAACTTGTAAATAAATTGCTAACACATTTAGGTACTTAACGTACCTTTAATAAACCTCCTGTAAGTACTTCCGATACCTAAAGGTTGACTGGAAGAGATCCCTTTTTAACTATAAGAGCGCCTGTTGTTTACCTCTAGTTAATTTTGCTGTTTCTTATTCTATTTTCTTTTTAAAGGTGTTCAATAAAGAGCATTTGTGTTGTATTATATTGTATGTAACTTGTACGGGGATAAAGTTTCGTAGTTTCTAGAGTGATTTGAAACTGGTCACTACGGGTCGGTTTGGGAGAGGCCTGTAATGTCCAGCACTGGTCGTCCTTTGGCTGATATGATGATGAATAAGAACAGAGGGGTTTTTCATTGATGTTTATAGAACCAACTGATTTAATTTTATAAGTTTTACATACAAGTCGATTGACATTCAATTAATAAGCAGCTTCCTGGATATTTTGCTACACTACTCTGGGAATCTGTCAGTTTTAAGAAACAACTTATAATTACTGGATAGAAAGTAATGGACCTCCGGTGTTATTTGTTAAAGCTATGTTTTGTGGAGAAATCTGTATAGCTTTACTGTTTACTTTGCCTGATTAATCATATTTGTTTTATGACAAATGCGACAAACAAGCAGACGAATAGCCTGATGGTAAGCAATTATCAGGGGAGTCACAAGAGCGTTGCCGACCTTGGGATTGGAGTTCTCGGAACCTTACTCACCATCAGGAACACAACACCACATACCTGAAAGGTAGCAGTGCTATTATGGCTGTGGTCTTCTGCAAGGAGGAGATACTTACCCAGTTGGGCTTCTTCAGACTCAAGCGTGATGGTACTTCCCTGTGCCCTACCTCTCAATGTTAGCCGTATTTTAAGGACATACCCGGGTCCAAATATATGAAAGTAAACAAAATGCCTGGCCAGACACCATCCGCCCACTTTTGACTTTGTTTAATGTTATAATAAGAACTTCTGAAAAACAATATCAAATCCAATTGATCATTAAGCTATACTAGATTGAGTTAGCACTAGATCTGTTTTATTGTCTGAATCTGAAGCCATGTTAAAGTCCCCTCGGGCTTGGGATCTAAGCCATTTTGAACGCTAACTTAATTAAAGCTGTTTGATGGAAAGCCGAGAGCAGGATCATTAAATTACCAAGTTTGTATACTTCGATCATTTTCAATTTATCGAGTAAGCTTAATCGGAATATTAGCTCTAAGAATTGACATTCAAGTAAGATAAAATCATAACAGCCAATAGAAAACTCTACATAAACAAGATAAAAAGCTAAAAAATAAAAATAAAAAATTTACTACTGGAGCGATTATTTCCAAAAATATTTAAATTATCAAAAAAATATTTTTATAAATATTATTCATTATTAAATACGTATCCAACAATATATCACACGTTAGGGTTGAAATGAAAAAATTACTTCACTGCCCCACTTTACGTATAGGGAGGTGCTCTAATAATACATTTTTCAATTTTTATTTTACTACTTTGTCGACGTGATTGATATAGATAAATATACATATTAGTACCAAATTTCAGTTTTCTAGTGCTAACGGTCACTGAGATTTTTCGCGGACGGACGGACGGACAGACATGGCGAAAATTTATTATGAAAAGACTCCTAATACAAATAATTCTAGGGTACATAAATATGGAATGCATTTAGTATCTCATTAATGAATATTACTGAAACCGAATATAATATTCCTGGGTATATATTAAAGTGAAAAGGTTAAAAATAGATGATAAATTACACTTGAAAAATACACTGCTACTCGTAGTATTGTTGTTGCTGTTAAAGTTGATTTTAATGGTGTTTAGTTGTGAGATGTATAACTTCGATATGTTAAGCCTTTAATCCCGAGTTGGCTTGCCAGCGATCGCTACACGAACCCGGACACCGACATAAGCCCGTAATTGATTTTACACTATGCTATCTAAGATGGAATAGTTGCATGCATTGAAATGGTATACCAAATGTGTTGACGAAACTTGTGGAATATTCAAAAGTCGCATTCTAAATAATTTTAATAAGAGGCGCCTAAATAATTATTTAATATTCGTGTATTCCTGCTTAAACATGATTCGACAGGTCTGACCTAGTGGGTAGTAACCCTACCTATAATGCCGACGGTCCTGGGTTTAAATCCCAATCAGGGCATTTAATTGTGTGACAGGTATTTGTTCCAGACTCATGGGTGTCCTATGCATTTGTATTTTATATATATATAATGGTGTCGTTGGGTGAGTACCCACAACACAAACCAACTTGAGTTTACTGCGGCGATCGGTCAATTTATGTAGGGATGTCGTGTAATATGTATTTATTATATATGTAAACCATATTATATTACAAGCTTCAGAGTCCCTTAATCATTTAAGTATTTGGTTTGTTTGTTTATGTCGAACCACGTGTTATGTAATTGAAGTTTAATAATTTGTACCTTGATCTGGTGAATTCATCAACATATGTTTTTGAAATTTAAATAAATAATATTTAATTCAACTTATAAAGTTATTAACGGAAACTATAATTTGCAGTGATAATTTATTTTTAAATACTAAGTAATACGTACATAAATCTAGTATACCTATATTATTTAAGTAGATATTTTGTTTAAGAACATATGCAATAATATGTTAATAAACATATTTTACATATGTAAAATAAAAAATATACCTATATATATTTGAATATGTGAGTACTAAAATGCTAATGGAAACACTGTGTATACTTTTATTATTTTTAGAAGTGTTTATTTGCGAGTGTTGAATTAGGTACGTTCGTTGTCACGTCCAACTTGCCCGGGCGGGGTTAAGTAAACATCACAGAAACTAATTAGTGTAGAAAATTCACGTGGGACCAAACAGTGTAATATGAGCGAAGTACAGTTTGATGTTGCGCTCACAAAATTAGGGAAGTTTAGGGCCAAAGTCGAGCTCGCCCCTAACAAGTTAATTTAAACTGCCCGAGTAATTTGCACAGAACTGTGACTCTAATTCAATTAGTTACAAGGTAGGCAAACAACGCGTGGCCGAGGCTCTCGCAATTTTATTCATGGTCTAATGACCTGCCTCGTTCTTCTTGCGCAATATGCATAATTATAAATTAGATTAATATTCTTTTTTCCACTTTTGTAATTAACAACGTAGAATATCATACTAGTACTACTGTACTCGTAAAGAAAACACCAATCGCTTGCTAGCATAAATCTTACATACTACCAAACTTGTATTTTTTTTAAACAAGACTTACCAGCGTTTGACCTCAATCGCACCTGATGGTAAGTTTCGACGAGGTCGAGGATGTAGCACGCTGGTTCAGTAACCGCCTATTCAATCTTGCCTTGAAGAGACCTAAACTATATCTTTCCGGGAATACAAACGAAGGGAGCGAATTACAATCCTTATCAGTCCGCATTAGGAAGGTAGAAGCGAACTCCTGCTATAAAGTAAATAGGTACTTGTAAATACAGAATGGGCCAAACATTGTTTACACTGTAAGTTTTAGAAACTTATTTATTTTTGTAATATGCGTTATTTTCTTACATCATCCACATGGCCTCGTGTCGTCTGTGGTACTCCTGCAATCGACTTTACATATTGTAGAAAACTCGCCAACACATTTGGAGAACCATAATTATTGAGTATGGTTTTTATTGGAGTATTGGAATGGGCTTATTAAGGTACACTCGACTCTTTAGATCCTTACAGACAAAATCGTAAGGCGTTACATCAGTTCATAACATGCGTCGTACCTACAGTACCATAGAAAACGTCGTTTAAAAAAACATGTTTAACAAAAGCTCGTTGCTGTCTCTTGAAACGCTCCATTTGAAATAAAATTGTGGAGAGTGATATTTATTTTCTCTTTAATTGCCCGACTCTCACTCAGACAGCTTAAGTTGGATAAATTCAGTTTTGTTATTTTCAAAAATGTTTGGCCCGCCTTGTAGCAGAAAAATACGAAGTCATTTACAGAAAAGGACATTTGTGACAGAAAAAAATTGGGCTAAAGTTAAGTTAACCTACTAAATCCAAATGCCATGAATTTGGAAAGCAGACCTTCATCCAGAAAAGAGTGAATCACGCTGCGAACCTCAGGTTAACGTACCAATGCGAAAACTTTCAATGGCAGTGCTACAGCGAAACTTCGTAACTCCGTCCTTTTCACAATACTCTATCATTATGGTGACATAACAACTTCGGGTTGATTATTTAACATATTGTGATTTTGTACCTGATGTGGCTGACCATGACGTGTTCAATAATACCACTTATATGAGCATTCAAATTAGTTATAAACTTACAAATCATAATATACCATATAATTAATGTAAATTAGAATACTATTGCATGGCGATTACTAATCTTAAATGTGGACATATAACGATGAGGTCTTCAAATAGTTACATATACCACATAGTATAACTTAGCTAAAGTATCACAGGCGTTTGTAAAGAAAAAAATCAAGTTTTTCTTTCCTTTCTAGCTTAAGCTGAAAATAGCAGCTTTTATCTCATATTATGCCGTAACCTGGAAACCTAATTTTGAGATCACATTTTCTCGTGCTTTGAATCAATTTCCTATAGTATAATTCAATTTATTTCACCCCGTGTCTTGAAAGCAGGTACCGTATACAATAAATAAAGACTACTTTACCTAAATAATGTGAGAAACATTCTGTCTGTATGGTAAAATAGACAGAATAGTTACTTCCTATACAATTTCACAATAGTAACTGTATGATTTGATTGAAATACGCGCAAAACGATTGGTGAAAATTTAGAATGCAAGAAAAATGCATTTCACCGAGAGTTACAGAAACCTCGAAAAATGTCGACAATAGAAAATAATTGAAGGAGAGTTGGTCGACATTTCCAATGCTTTTGATGCGTTAGTTTAATTCAATTGTAAAACTACTAGCTTTTCCTCGCGACTTCTTCGGCTAGCTATGCCCGTCTTTAAAATGTAGTTCTGGGATAAAAAATATTCTATGTCCTTTCTCGTAGTGAAAACGCCCTCGATACCAAATTTCGGTTCAGCGGTTTAAGCGTGAAGAGGTAACAGATAGACAGACAGAGAGAGTTACTTTAGCATTTATAATATTAGTATGGATAAATTATATTATAATTATGAATTGTTACGCTTAGGCCTCGGTACTAATTTTTACTTTATGATTATATTGTTTGAGGATCCGCGTGTAGTTTTATGATTTGTTTGTTATCTGATAAAAAGTTTAAATTTAACACTTTCTTAAAAAAAAATAGATACGGTATTACCGATACATTTTAAATGTTGAACCAAGAATTTTCGAGCTAATAAAGAAAAAATGTATTATAGGTATGTTTTCTACTTGCTAAAGTTGTAAAAATAGGTAGCTACAGTAAACAAGGTGATTTTTGTATACTACATTGATTTGATACCATATTGATTCAGGTAAATAGTATAAATTTGTAAATAAAAATTGGATAAAAAAAGGATATCGTTTGGAGCAAATAACGTTTTTAGTCGTAACTAGTACACTCAAAATCGCTTACATTATTTATATCTGTTATTAACACGGCTCCTGACACGCTTATTTAGTAATTTGAAGGACATGGTTTGGCGAGCATAGGTCTCCATTTTCAAGCACTAAGAGTGCCGAGCCCCGTTCGGGTCGCGAACACTTTACGAACCCATAAAGTAATTGTATATTTCAGTAAAAAAATTGAAATGCATACTATTAAAAACAGAAACGTTTAGTCTTACTAGTAATACTCCATATTCGTGTAGAAATATAATATAGTTGTATTGGTTGTGTTTGCTTCCCTAATAAAATATTAAGCTTACAGAAAGGCCGTTTATCCCCACAGTCATCAAATATAAATAAATGAGAAAATATGGTAATCCTATAATACTCAGCGAGGGCAAAGACGCGAGATCATTCAATAAGAGCCAGTGGCGCGGCAGGACGTGCGACGCGATTACCCAATCCTAAACAAACATTTGAAGAATCGCTCCACTTCACGGGAAAAATCGAGAATTGCTATCTGTGTGTGCATATAACCTTAACACAACTACTATTGTATCTACTCTATGCAGTTGCCTCAGATTTTGTTGTAATATCTTATACTCGGATTCATTAATTCCAAAAAATAGTCATCTATACGGTCGTCCCTACAAAAATTGTTACCTATATTAATGTTACGCATGTGTACAATTCACATTCCAGACGTTGACAAAATGTTAAGAGAAAATTTCAGGTACAAGTTTTCCGTGGTCCTCATCAAGAAAAGTTGGCCGACCACAGTGAAGAATGACGACATACATCACACGGTGCGGTGCCGTGACGCAATAATTTTCTTTCAAGTACTTACAGGCCAAAATTTCTCACGAACCTAGTTGCAATAAGGTAGATATTGTCATGATTTATGTGCACACTTAGTCACGTTGGTTTTATTTGACAAAATATAAAACGATATATTTTTGTATCTTTGCTGGGTTTGTGGAAGTTTGTACCGTCGCGGCTGACTCGTCTCCCGGGCACAGAGCTACTCCGAGCATTCTCAATAACAAACTTTTTTAATTTAATTGTTTCAAAAGAATTATATGATTGTACCTGAAATCCACTTACGGAAAATAATGTATTTTGTATAATTAAAATCACTGACGTTTGGAGTGTCTCAGGGCAATAACCATGAGGGAGTTTTGGAAGTTTCAGAATCAATATCAGGATCACATATATATGTATTTTGAAGATGTAAATATGGTTCTTAATTAAATAAAGTAAATATCGCTATTCCCGGGTTTTGTAGTAATAGTTTTTCACTTACTCACCTTTACTTTTAGAAGAACAGTCTTTTTTATACATCATTGATAGGTACACTTCATAGGTAAAATTATGCGCTAAAATGTAGTAACACCATTACGCACTGCAATACAAATTGTCTATATTAGTTAAAGAATAGGTTTGTCATAATATCGGAGGATCAAAGGATATCGAAAACAGCAATCAGTACTTTCATCTCGTTGTCAACGGGTAATAATTCCAATTAAAGTTATAAAAGATTCGACATAGAATTAAAAACAATATTTTCTAAGACCATCAAGACTGTTTTCAAGATTTTGAGCTGTCCTATCTTGACTGTATTCAATAGTACCATTGTAAAGTTATTTTCGTTGTTTAATATCAACAATTACCTAACAAATATATTCTTCTTTTCATAACAATCTTTTGTAAAACATTGTACCTTTATCGGGCATTGTTAGAAGTTACAAAATTTCTTTTCTTGAGTTGCGAGAAAGCAAAAAATAAATACTTGGGCTTCCATTCACTTCATTGCGTGAGAAGTCACTGTAAACATACAAAGCAGACGAAGTATTACATTTAATTATACAGGTGGAATGACTTATGTAAGTTTATCGTAGCTGTAGGTACCTCCTAATAGCTACTCTTCCGGCTAATGGAAAAACATATCGGCACTGGTAAAAACGTTCTTTATTATTTTAATGGATCTAAAATAGCTATACATTTATTTGTAAGTATTAAGTTAATTGTAGTATGTTTTTTTTTTTTTGACCCAAGAAAATTGTAACTGAAGCGTACTATTATATACTGTCCGACTTACAAAATCCACATGACTTATACATATCGTCCCTTACAAACAAAAGCGAAACATTTCAAAATAAGATCTTGTTGCAATGACAATTCCAACACTTCATTATCAAATTTTAATTGCAATGAGGTATTATTTTGAATTGTGTCGCTTTATGTGAAATTGTAAACTGTTGAATAATTGCACAAGCTGGTCATTATTGTTATACAATTTAACGGTTTCTTCTAAATTACATTATACACTTTCAAAAAGAAACCGTCTTAATTGTGAACTGGCGCGTCAGATAGCCACTCGAGTGTTGATTGGCTGTTCTGAAGGTAGCTTGTACTGTGTCCTTAGTGTGAATTAGGAATCAAACACAAGTGGCTACTAAAATACTTAATTGGTACACTAAAAGTGTTTACTATGAACAGGTACTTAATAAATAAATGCGACGAAATAGTAAGAAACATATGCAATAAAATATAAAAATTAACAGCCACATACGGCGGTGACGGCCCGAGGCGTTTGGCGTTCAACCAATTACTAGCGTCCGAAGTTCATTTCGCTGCATGCCATTTCAGAATTTGACGGACTGTAGTCGCTAGATTACTTATTAGTACAATCTAACGAGAAGTAACTAAGCATTAAATTGTAAGCAGTACGGTCCGGTTCTCAATTGTTCTATTATTCGTAATTTCGCGAATAAAATAATGGTATATTAAGTATTTGCAAAAGTGACAGGGGTTGTGGACTATATGAGTTATCTATAGATTTTGTGCCAAAATTACAAAGATTAATTAATGAAATATATACCTACCATTTAAATACAGTATAGATATAGTATCTCGTGAAAGAAACATGCAAATTAACCCCTTAATGTTACCTTTGAAGTTAACCGATATCCGCTACAAACATTATGTTTTAGCGAGTTTTTAAATTGAATTAGCAACAAGCTAAATACATACATGATTGTTTAATACGTATGGATTCAGTTTATTCAGGTATAATAGAATATATATGAGTTTACTTACTTTAGAATTATAATAGAAAAGTACATGTGATTACATACATTTTCTTAATTGTCATTAGTGTTATTGGTACATGAAAATAACATGAATTCTCTCTTGACCTCAGGAATACTAATATTTGTATCATACGTTCCATTTCGGAAAATAGCTTTAATACATGTATGTTTTATTATCTCTTTCTCTCTTTTATCTTTTTAATCTCTCTTTTATTATAATATACTTTACATCGGTACACCTTAACAATACCTACTTACCTAGTATTAAGTACCTTGCCGGACTGCTACAACATTTGCGTTTTGACGCGAGTGCTAATCTATTTATCTATCAATCATGGATGTCCACATAGGAATCCCCTATAGACCACCACAGGGAGTGATTCTAGCACACTGCGGCCACTGGGCGAGGCGCGTGATAATTCTGTAATCAAAATACGTCAAAAATAACAATTGCTTTAAAATCACAACTATTGACAGATCTGGCCTAACTAGTGCGTAGTGACCCTGTCTGTGAATTTGGTAGTCCTGGGTTTAAATCCCAGAAAGGGTGTTTATTTGTGTGATGAGCACAGGTATTTGTTTCTGGGTCATGTAGTATACATATTATAATATGTATTGTTAGCTGAGTACCCGCAATACAAGTCTTCTTGAGCTTACCATGATTGGGCACAGTCAATCAGTGTGAGAATGTCCTATAATATTTATTTATCATGAGAAACAAATTTTAGATTAATAGATTTTATTATGGTAAAAAAATAATGACTTACGTTCAAAAAATCATTTTTTTTTTCCTTATTATCACTCAAGGAACGGCAAAGAAAACCAGACGTATAAAATTAAACTTGAATCTTGATAGCGCCAGTTTCAGCGCAACAATATGATTAATATAAACAGCTAGAGAAAGAAATTGCCTTAATATCATAACCTCAACACATTAGCATATCTTATGCTGTGTGTTATCACATCAGCTAAAGGAACGTCTAATGCGGGACATACGCCTCCCCCAAAGCGACCCACAATGACCGGTGTTGTGCACCCAGATCCAGTGTATCCCCACGATCTTTACCAGGTTTTTGGTCAACTTTGAGATGGGGCTACCCACGCTGCACGTTCTACGTGGTCGCCACTCGTGAACCTTTACCCCCGACGCAATAATGTTCTATAAATAACATTTAGATATTACGGGACATCCTTACACAAATTGATTGAGCCCCATGGTAAGCTCAAGAAGGCTTATGTTGCCAATGCTATATAGACTCGTATATTAATTTCTTAGCTGAGCTTTCTTTAAGTTAACACAGTTTTTAGTTCAATTGTAAGAGTACTAATTACAGATATATCTTTAAGAATGCTATTATATTTTCAAATATGATACGAAATGTCAACACTTAAAGCTTTACTTATAGATAAAATATTTTCTTATTTTTATGGCCCGGTTACATGACTTTTAAGCCAGTTTAAAGACAGTGTTGCTATTTTTTTTAAATAAATATTTACCCCTTCTTATATGCAGTCGACTGCGTTACTATTGGATACGTCCATCTTGTTTGATGTTCACCATTTATTGTTAATATACAATTAATACAATAATGCCATGTGTGTGTATGACTATCTGTTTAATATCTGTCTATGCCGACAGATAATCATACAATAGTATACGATATCTCCCCAACATGTAAAATGGGGGGATTTTTTTTCGTTTCAAACCTAAAGTGTGTGGTGTCCCTAGGTAGGTATTTGAAAAAACAATACGCGCTTGCCTTAAAGGTAAGTCCAAAAAAAAATTAAAGTACAGCTCGATAAAGATTTTAGAGCAAAAATATTTTAACTTGTTAGATTAAACTCTTGTAAATTAAGGATCCTAAACTACGGAACTCTACAACAGCATGGCCCTTCATGCTCTTGGCTAGTTTTTATTTTTTCTTCCATTACTCATGCACGACTGTAGAAAAAATCGACAGTGTCATTTTGTTTATCTCATAAATATAGATTTTATTGAATAATTTGCAACTTGAAACAAACTTAAATAAAAGTGACAGCACTTAACATGAATTTATGTAACTTGTCGTGAAATGGCAATTATATTTAATTGCCCTAGAGAAACTCTTCAACTCTTAATTTGGGGCCAGGGTCGCGGCTGCTGCCGAATCAAGTAAGTACCGCTTTACATCCAGTTCTTAATAAAGTTTTCAGGATCCCTTTAAATTTTAAAGTAAGTTTAACCACTTTACAAATTGTTTACCGGAAGACCTACCTACAGAAATAAGTTAGTATTTGAAAAGATAAATAATTAAACGGTATTAATTTTGCATCTCTTCACCGCGTTAAGTGCGTATTCCCAATCTCGGTCCATTGTGCATTGAGATGTAAGTCTTTGTGTGTGTGAAGCTGAGTCAAAGGAGAGAGGCGAGGAGCGAGGCCGCCGTCTTGCAAAGCGACGTGAGAGATGACTTTCAATATGAAATTGAATTCCGCGGTTCATTGATTTTCAATTTGTTAGGGAGTACTCACACCATTTACCAGGCACCGAGGATATCGAAGACTATTGTAAATCTTTTAAGAGTTTTCCAGCTCGAGCTCAATATCGAAGAATAGTGCAATAGTTATAGGTAGACCGTAAATATCAAGTGTGTTGAGAACTACTCATAAAAAAACTACTTAATTGAAACTAAGAACAAATCAAATTATTTTTATGAAATATTTTTGATTTCCTTTGATTTTAAGTAGTAATACTACTATATAAATTAAAAGTTGAAATAGTTAACATAAACTTAAGAAAAATGACGAGGACCTCCGGTGTTCGAGACGGGATTCGAACCCGCATCTCCAGCTATCGCGGCTGACGCCTTAACCAATTTGGCCACCCGTACACAGCGGACCACGTCGAAATTAATCAAGTATATGTGATCTTGTTTTATTTTTAAACGGTTTTAGACACCGTTTTACCAGCTCTAAGGTGAAACACTACGTGTCTGCACCTCCTATATGAATACCTTTCGGGATTCTGATATAGCTAGAGAGGTGGTGCTGCCATCTATAAAACTAGGAACGAATCAAATTATTTTTTATGAAATAATCTAATTTGCTTTGATTTTAAGTAGTAATACTACTATATAAATTAAAAGTTGAAATAGATAACATATACTTAAGAAAAACGACGAGGACCTCCGGTGTTCGAGACGGGATTCGAACCCGCATCTCCAGCTATCGCGGCTGACGCCTTAACCAATTTGGCCACCCGTACACAGCGGACCACGTCGAAATTAATCAAGTATATGTCATCTTGTTTTATTTTTAAACGATTTACCAGCGTCGTTTTACCAGCTCTAAGGTGAAACACTACGTGTTTGCACCTCCTATATGGAGATGCGGGTTCGAATCCCGTCTTGAACACCGGAGGTCCTCGTCGTTATTTCTTAAGTATATGTTATCTATTTCAACTTTTACTTAATTGAACTTAATAAATAATTATTTCGACTAATAGCGGGTCAGCATAATATTGAATTTGAAGAAATTGTTTTTACTTTCGTTAAAAATGCCAGGTCACTAGCTTATTCCAAAAAACTTTTTTTATCTATTTAAAACATTCAGATACTTATTATCAGGTTGTGTATATTGACCCTAATATGGACGACTGCTGTTATAACTAATAAATAAAAAACTTTGGTCGTGTGGCTGGATTTTATATTTGTGGTCAATATTTATAAATGTGGGTTTTGAGTGGTGTTGTTTCATTGTTACTATAAATATTTGAGCAAAGAACTACGAGTATAAGCCTGAGACTTTTTTGATAGTTTAAAGTTATCTGTTTACATTTAACTTTAAAAAAAAATTAACAGGTACCTAGCCTAAGAAAAAAAAAGATAATGTTGTGATAGATGCATAGTTCCTTAGTTAATGCTGTCTTTCAGGCTTCATCTAATTGTGAACCGAGCTCTACTCTCTTTTATTCTTCCATTATTCATTTAGCTTTGAAGAGTTTAAATTACGAGTACTTAGACACATATGTTTGTAATAATCACATATATAAATACCTATTCTGGGACGCAAAACTGGGAGTACCAGCTTTGTAAACAGTAACCCAGACAAGAATATAATATGTATAAAAATGTATTTTAATAAGTGGGTAAGTAAATACAAACATCGAAACGATAACGTAAAATAGATCCTGCCTTAAGAAATTCTGTGGAAAGGAAATGTGTGTTTCCCATGATTTATGTCCCAAAAGAGGCGAGAGGTAGCTCATATATGAACCCGCCTGCCCGCTGGCGATAAGCCGCGTCTGTACCTACGGCTAAAGAAGAAAATAAACAGACTGACCTTTCAACCAATAACGTGGAGCGCACGTACTTGGGGAAAAAACTTCGGGTGTTTTCGAAGCTAAATGGAGATCATTTTTGCTTCAATTGCGGGAATAAATAAAAACAAACAAATTATTGCACTTTCGCATCTTGATTCATTGATATTTTTATTGTATCCTACCGATGAGACTGTGAGTGATGTTTTTAAAATTGTTAGATACAGATCAAAAGGCATCATAAAAGAGAAGCGGATTTTACTCGACATAAATTCGTATTGGTTGTCGAAATGATATATTTTTTTGTAATCACATATACTTATATTTATATGATCTTAATTTACCCTATTACTATTATTACAGGTACCAGGACCAAAAAGTTGGTAAGTAACTACAGCTTATAAATGTATATTTAGTATGTAGCTACGTGGCATTTCATCCAAGAGTTGTTTTTATCCTCGGCGGGTATAAGTTTTATTAACAATCTAAGGAAACTAGCAAGCTGGTGTTGGCAAGAAATTGCGAGCTCTCAACTTATCTACCTGAATTAACGGAGACACAAGGCCTTCAAGAGCGGCAAGATCAGTTTACTAAATTAACTATCGAATAACTATTGGATAGTTTTTAAAACTTTTATTATATTTTCATTTAATATGATCGCTTCGGAAAAAAGTTAAACTCGCAATTGACCATACTTGCAAGTATGTGGTCGAATTAAGCCGGTCACGTAAAGGCCTGCTCATTCCGGGTGAAAAAAATCAGAAGCATTGGGAATGGGGCGATGTACAAGCATAATTATATTTTTCCCGAATTTTGGTATTTAATTTATTTTATACGCATGGAAAAAAGAAACAGCATGTTGATAAATGATAAGTATGAAATGAGGTATATTTTAGTATCCACAAACAAGTTTATAAAGCCAAAGTGAAATGGTATTTGTTTATTATAAGCAAAAATGAGCTAAGTTTGCAGTTAAATTCTATTAAGATATAAATCAAAAGCAGAGTCGTATATTATACTGGGTGTTACGCGAGTTAGTGCGTGACGGACCGGCGACGCGAGCAACGAAACGAACTGACTCGGCACTCTTAGTGCTTGAAAATGGAGGCCTATGATCTCCAAAACATGTCACGCGATTGACAAAATAAACGTGAGTAGAACCATGTTTATTATTTATACAATGTAGATTCTAGTATGTTCAAAATATTTTCCCCAAAGTTAAGAATTTGTGATAAAAGAAAAAGTATAAGATTAATACAGATGCCTATACTTATATTATTATTAATAATATAATATCGTAACGTAAGATACCTATTCGGTATCTACGTGACGCGCGTGCACGACTGGTAGCGCTAGTCCTATTATAGTGACGGGCGACTACGGAACCCTCATTGCACATGGCCCGACATGCTCTAGGCCGGTTTTAATTTAATTTGACTGCTTTTTAACTTCTTGTTTATTAATTATTTTTCAGCCTTTCTTTCCGTGTGTGCCGAATATTATCTGTCTGAATTTAAGATGGCGACATATACCGTAGAAGGTTGTTTGTTATGCAAATGAAGTTACCCGGCAGCCGTGCTTATAATAAATTCATTATAATAAGTATATACACACTTTAACTATAGCTGAATATGCTAACTTTGCAAATATCAACATGTTCAAAGACTCATTCATCATCGTTGTTTGAAAACCCCACATTTGAATTCTGATTGTGTGAAACTTGATGGGGAAGTTGCCAGCGCTCGTTATTATTCTGATGGTTCGTTGACTGCATACCATTTTATATTTAGTCAGTCTTATCTAATATTCGTTCAATTTAAATATATTAAATAAATATTTCGGGAAAATATTACACAAATTGACCTTAATAGACCTACGGTAAGCTCAGTAAGCCTTATGTTGTTGGTACTAGATGACGATATATATAATAAATAGATATAAATACGTAAATGCAAAAAAACACCCATGACTCAAGAACAAATCTATGCTCATCACACAAATAAAAGCCCTGACTGGGATTTGAACCCAGGACCATCGGCTTCATAGGCAGGGTCACTACCCACTTGGCCAGACCGGTTGTCGAATATGTAAACAGTTCAATTCATATAAATAATGCTTAAAGTGATTTATTGAAAGAAACATAATAAAACTAAGAACAAATCAAATTATTTTTAAGAAATATTTTGATTTGCGTCGATTTTAAGTAGTAATACTACTATATAAATTAAAAGTTGAAATAGATAACGTATACTTAAGAAACACCGACGAGCACCTCCGGTGTTCGAGACGGGATTCGAACCCGCATCTCCAGCTATCGCGGCTGACGCTTTAACCAATTCGGCCGCCCGTACACAGCGGAACCCGTCGAAATTAATCAAGTATATGTCACCGTTTTACCAGCTCTAAGGTGCTCCTATATGAATACCTTTCGGGATTCTGATGTAGATAGAGAGAGAGAAAACGGTGCCTAAAACCGTTAAAACAACACAAACAAATTGGGAGATTGCAAGTAAAAACTTGATAAATGGGTACCGCATGAATTGAGCGACACAAACAAAAAAACACACGTCGAGTGTTGCGTTTCACTTCTCAATCGGCACAATAATTAAGGCATTTTGAATCGTATCGTTACTTGTGATGAAAAATGGATCCTATACGACAACCGAAAACGTTCTTCACAATGGCAGAACCCTGGTGAACCAGCCAAATTCTGCCCGAAACGAAAGTTGACACAGAAAAAGGTACTGGTAAGTGTCTGGTGGACTAGTACCGATGTCATCCAGTACAGCTTCTTAAGATCTGGGCAAACAATCACGGCTGATGTGTATTGTCAACAATTGCAAACTATGATGGAAAAGCTAGCCATTAAACAACCCAGACTGGTCAATCGATCTAGCCCACTGCTGCTTTAGGACAACGCTCGACCACATACGGCACGTTTGACGTCCGCAAAACAAAAGGAGCTGCAACTGGAATGTCTTCGACACCCACCATACTCCCCGGACCTTGCTCCAACTGATTACCATTTTTTTCGGAATTTGGACAACTTCATGCAAGGAAAAAAATTCAATTCTCACGAGGCTGTCCAAACGGCCTTCAGAGATTTTATTGGTTGTCGCTCACACATTTTCTTTAGTAAAGGAATCAATGAACTACCTTCGAGATGGCATAAGTGCATAGATAGCCATGGTACATACTTTGACTAAATAAAAAAATAGTTTCATCAAAAAAATCGTTTTCATTTCTGCCATATGAAACGCCAATTTCATATGTAAGGACCTAATACGTCCTACAACCTTATTTACTGTACAATAAGAGTTTCTCGGTACATATTTTTGAAACTTTGGCAGTGAACGAAATGTTACACTTGACTGGGTACACACAGATTATAGACTAAGTTAAAAATAAGATATATTGCACAGATTCTCATTTTAATAATTTAGTGGATATTATTTTGTAACACGATATGCAATTAATTACTTCATATCAAAAAAAGTCGGTAGCTCACTAAAGTATTTGCCACGTTTTAAAATTAAAACCTTAGGGTATTGTTCAGCCAGAAAAATATTAAGTAAGAAAAGTTTTAAATTTCAAGTCTGCTTGGACCGTTATTAAGCTGCATCTACATTTTAAAATAAATAATAAAATATCGTGACGTAACAAATTACGAATTAGTTTCGCGTAACATGGACGATACAATATTGTATTTTATAAAGCCACGCTACGTACAGTCAGCAGCAGAAATAACTAAGCATTTGAGGTGTTCAAAATGAGATTAACACGTCTTTATTGTCAAGAGAATAAGAGCGCGTGTAGGTCATTTTGAACACTTTAAACGCTTAGCCAATTTGCTGCTGACTGTACTGTTACGCGAAAACGGCTTAGTCAAACTATGCGGATAACGCCAAAGAAGATTCAAATCTTCATATTCCTCTCGTTGTCCCGGCATTTTACATGGGAGCCAGGGGTCCGTTTGGCAAATAATCTCAGTACGCATGTTCCGAAGAACTGGTACAAGCAGGGGTTTGAACCTGCGACCTTTGTATTGCAAGTCTCACGTTCTTACCACTAGGGCACCACCGCTCTTAAAGTCTCTAAAAAAATCAAATAATCTACCTATTCAAATGTTGACGTGACTTTTAGTGCTCGTTTGTCAATGCGATACATTTTTACTTTCCGATTGTTGTTGTCGATAAATACTTGTCATGTTGGTTTTGATCCCTAAGTGCTTAGGAACATGATTAATTATTATATTTTATCTTTAATCATTTATAATATTATGTTTGAAAGAGAAAACGCGGCCAGCAAAATGGACAAGAAGCCACAAGCGGAGCTGCTAGACGTGGTATTCTTTTTATAAAATATTGTGCAACATTACTTATAAATTTAAGCATTATTATTTAATTCTTAATATATAATTAATTAAAACATTACCTTTTAATGAACCTTACAATTAAAATGTATGTTAATTTTAACCAATATACTTTTCAAATAAAAGGTCGACCCTACTTTGTAGTAATTAGTGTTGTATGAAAATGTAACATAACATGTAAATACAAATTATTATTTTAACGTAAAATGTATTTTTGTCCGAATAATGTAGGACGTCTAATTAAAATACGTGGAAAAAACGAAGACTCAGGGCCACCTAGTTCTCTTAACCACAATACGTTACGCTGCAAAACCTACCACACACAACTACTTATGTAATTTGTGTTCTCTTACTTATTAGTACATTAGTGTTGCTGTTAAACTAATTAAGATAAACCTTTATATACATGGGTGTATAAACTTCTTAAATGTATGAGGTACTTTTAAGTTAAGTACACACTTGGCAACGTAAGTGTCTCTTGTTCTAAATGTAAGCCACAGAAAAGGCTTACCGAGCATATCTGTTTATTACAGTTAGTTATTAAATTAATATGTTTTTTGAGAATATTAAAGACATAAAACTGCTGTGAGCCATGTTACTACTACTTATTTGAAGATGGGTACCAGAGCTTACCCGAAACATGTCGCCTAGTGCGATACAATTACACGCGAGTTTATCCGTTTGTAACTAAGTAATATCAACGACATAAAACAACATCTTGCATTCTATAATGGACAATAACATACAAAATCATAATCATATTTTCTTTGCAAGTACGATCATTATTATAAAATATAGTTTTAAAATATATAGAAAACATAGCTTTAGTGCTCTGATCGGGTTTCAAATTCAAACTCAGAGCGTCAATTTCCAGGGCCATGAGCTACGCTCTGGATAAACTTGACGGGCTGAAATTGCGCAACCTGCTTTTTACGTATTTTATTGTCAAACGATAGAAATCCTAAACATCCTTAAATCATTTTTAACATATCACTCATTAGCGCTAAAGCACATTGTGACTATGGGACGTAATTTATGATTTGGTTTGATATACAGGATTATATGTGTATTGTGACAGATTATATGTGTATGGGTAATTGCCTATATACTTATTGCTTAAAGCCTTATGCACAATCGTTCATATACTAACGAAAATAATATTGTTAGTGTAAAGCTTGATTTTAATAACACTAAGATTCTCAAATCGTGTTACCAAAGTCCGGCTTCACCTTGTAATAATTTACAGCACGAAGTGATTTACGAACCAAACGGCAGTGCGCGCCAGGCCTTAAGTCACATTGTTCAGGTGCCGGCCAAAGTTTTAGACGAATACCCTCCAAGTTTGCTCGTGAAGAGTTTACACAGTTACTAGTCTGTCTCACCCACCCGCAACCCATTTTGTGAGGCAAAAAACTGCAGTTCTAGGAAATTGTCTGTTTTACCGGTAATATGTGTAATAGCTGTTTTAATTTGGAACTAGAGTTTGGCTAGCAAAATACTGTTAAGCTCTGGGAAAACATTAATAAAATGAAAACATTGCAACGTAGTGAGTTACTAACGGAAAATCAATATTTAGAATAAATCAGCGGGGTGACTGGTCAGCTTGACACCGAAAACCTGATTATCGTACTTGCAACTATACTCCTCGCTCGCGGCGAATCTTGATCCCTATGACTATGACAGTTCATGTTAGTTAGTGATGGGTCGTGTCGACGTAACTATACTTTTTTATAGGAAAAGGCGTGACTTGCATTCAGCCACGTTGGTAAACATGATTTTAAAAATATAATCTGCATTTCTTATGTTTGTTATGTTGTTGTTATAGTAATAATTTCAGTTTTTGGCCGAGAAATGTAACTTTTAACACTTAGCATCTAGTATTTTACGTCACGCTTGACGAACGTAAAAATAAAAATTCA
Source organism: Grapholita molesta (assembly GCA_022674325.2). Lineage (NCBI taxonomy): Eukaryota > Metazoa > Arthropoda > Insecta > Lepidoptera > Tortricidae > Grapholita > Grapholita molesta. The sequence continues at coordinate 18,011,185 of CP053121.2, read as the reverse complement.
TCAAAAAAATAGTGCTATCTACAAAAATACTTTGTAGCATAATATCGAAATAACCTTACTAGACGTATAAAAGAAACAATGAATGACATTTGTTTATCGATACTTTTTGCATTAGTCGATATCTTCCAAATGAAGTAAGTTTTGCAGGGCGTTAACGTAATGTCTGATCGAGATAATTTCTTGTAAATGTTAAGAATTGTTTCAATTCCAACGGAGAATCATTTTAATGGCATATGTCTACCTAAAATTAATAAACGCCATTTTTAGACGCCTCTAATTCGATTCTAATATTGTAACGGCGACGCCACTACAAGTAAGTGTCGTGGGAATAACTGTCGGCATCATAGGGATCAAGTTTGGCCGCGACGAGTATAAAATGTTATTAACTTATTATGTAAGTGGTATGGAATGATCCATTATAAATAAAAAAATGTTTTACGTCATTCACATTCTCCAAAAACATATTAATTAAATAACTGACTATAAACAGAATATGCTCTGTAAGCGATTTCAATATGCGAGTGCCAGAAAATTTAAAAATAATTATCTAGTAGGTATCAAAACTACTATTCCTGCTACACCAAGTGTGACCGGCTCAAGATTTAATGAATTTTCCGACAAAAATGTAGGTAATAATTCATTAACCTCTAGGAAGTAGGTAGAACCAAGCTGCCTAACCCTCATAGTACGAGGTTTATTAGCAAATCAGATTTCTACGGCTAATAGTGGGAAATATTATCATAATCCATAAAATTAATCTTTCTATAAAATATGTCTACACTGAAGGGCAGCAATTTGTATACAGTTTAATTTACTTATTAAAATAGGTCAATGTTTCAATCTTAACACACATTGACTGTACCATTTCTTTGCTTTTCATATTCATATTTCATACAAAATAAGCAAATTGAAAGAACGAATGATATTTTATTGCAATAATTAATAAGTTCGTGTTTGATAAGATAATTAATAAACTGAATTAAAATAACTTTAATGAATATTTATTCCATGTATATTTATTAATTTACTTTAACGATGAATGAATAACTCATAAATATACTTATGTACATGTTTATCTTTGCAACTCCCGCCGATATTATTAGAAGCAGGAATCCAATTCCATGGTTAAAACCAATTAGGCATCCACAGCCGACCCGAGGTACTGATATAGGATCGTAATATTGCTGAATGCTGACACAACTGCGTATCCTATTTGGCGTATAAGTGGGTAAACTGGTCGACCGGCGAATAGCCCGGTTTCATTACGGCTGATAATATCCTTAGTGTTTTTTGTTAATAGTGTAAACTGTAAATTCGAACCAAAATAAAGGGTTGTCTGTATATATGTTATTTGTAGAAAGTTATACAAATTCAGTTGTGACAAGCATAGTGACCTATGCTGAACTGCAGGCGCAAACTTGCTGTAAATAAAAAGTTAGGGGCCAATTCACCGTAACCAATTTATTCCTTCCGTTGGTGAGTGAAGTGTTGCATATGAGTACTCGTACTTAAAGCCTTTTATTTACGGCTATACAGTGTGATTTCTAGGCCGCGACCCAGAACTATTTTTTCTAACTCAGTAACTGGTCAATATTATCTTAAGGTAGTATTTGATCATAACAGAGTTAATTATCTTTATTATTTTTTCATTATTTTTAAATAATTTTAAACCAACCAAATAATGGTCACCTTGCCTTTTGACGTACGCAATATAGGAGGAATAATGACTGGAGAACGCATCCGCGTGCGCCAGTAAGGGACAAAGATATTCTGGCTTTTGTAGCCCAAAATTTTACAATTCACTATAGTTTTGCTTTACAGGACATTCTTTATAACAAAAATATTAGCTTATTCTGTATTCATTACCGCAACTTTGGTTGCAAACCTAAGAAAACTCCATTTGTATTTGTTTGTTCCCCTCCAACTTTGACAGTTCTGAAGGGTCCAGTTTGGAGGGGAACAAAAATGTGTTAAACTATGACAAGGACGGACGAAAATAGTGCCGTCTCTGCCATACGTATGGAAAGTTACATAAGATCATTTCTTTTGATCGTGGTATTATTATTAGCACGCTTCGTCTAGTTAAATCGTATATCTACGGCAATATAAAAAGCGACAAAACGTCACATTGAGTAGGGTGGTCATAAAGGAAAAAAAAATCTACTTACAATCATCTCTTACTCCACCACCCCGAAATCATCCTATAGATGTATAGGTACAGGAAGTTAGGCGCAATCGTCAATACCTGTATGTTTTGTGTGCGTGTGAAATTAATTACTTTATGCTTCCTCCATTAACTATTAACCAACCGACAAAACTTTTGACAGAAACTATATCGAGTGCTTGAATGTCGTTTCGGTAGTATCATTTTTTTTTCACTGTGGTGGGTAGAAATTTGTGCACGTGATTGTTTTTTATTTCTATTTTTTGTTATAATTATCCGTTTGTACTGCTCAGCTCTCAATATGACAAAAAGTTTAAGTAAAATTGGTAATTTCCGCTATAAGAAACATAGTTACGTATAAGTACGAAAATATGTAATAAACGCCTTCACCATCAAATTTACTATCTTATCTAATTAAAAATTTACTGTTCATTAAAGTTCCAAGTAAAACCATCTGGTAAATTAAACGTTTATTTTAACTTCACATTTATTCATGCCACTTCAGCAAAAAAACAAAAAAGGGTGAAAATGTCGAATCCAGCTGAGAGATATAATAACATCGGATAACTTAATTTATCTGTCGGTGGATATCAAATTTATTGCAGGGACAGTCACCCAGAGGGCCGAGTAAATTAACCTGCAAAAGTGCGCGCGCAGCTCAGCGGCGGCGCACAATTAGTGTCGCAATCAAGATCGTCTACGATAATCCTATATTAAACGTATTCCCCAAGCTCGACGCCGACGCCACGCCACGCTACCGCCCAACACTTCCCTAACACATATTTTCCACCGAGTATATACGATCTTATAATTCCGGTTTCTTTATTGTAGTTGTTTTGGTTAACAACAGTTACACATATTTGGGCACGCAAGCTTAGCTACACGGTGGTCAGCACCGCAGGTGTTGCATTTTGTGTAGTTTATCCGTTCCTTATTTCATTAAATACAATGATATGAAAAAAATATGAAAATTCAATTATAGTATCATGCTATACCAATTATATGACTGTCTTATCCATGTGGTTGTAATATACAAAATTGAACTACACAAACGACGGTTCCAAAATCTCATAAGTGAAATATGTTGGTACCTAAACTCAAGAACAATCGAACAGTACATGGCTTTTGGGGTTTGGTAGCCTGTACTTACGGAAGTAATCAAAACGTTGATTACATTCCGCAGACCGTGGCTAGCGCAGATGTGTACGCGGCCTTACACAGGTTGATTACAACCACGTTCTTAATAAAAGCGGGGAGCATGGATCCGGTACGATATTTGTATTTACCGGGAATCTAGTATTAACGACAAACTAAAACGATATCCTGACCCGATGTTCTTTGTGAAGGTAACATTATTTCTCCCTTGTGTTATCGATATCGGATTAATGGGATCTTGTTATAGGATCTTAATTGAGTTTGTCGTCTGGAAGGCACAATAATTTAGTCTTCAGCAAGAGAAAGCTATATAATCAAGAGTATTTTTATTCTAACAATCAGGGCAGCTTTTATTCACTTGGTTTTGTTTTTGTTTTTAGGGTTCCTTAGGTTTCTTTATATTTTCAACAAATCTAACACATTGAATATCTCTTTTAATTAAAAATAAATTGTATCGATAAGTTGTATAATTATATGTATAAGGGCAACCAGACGATTCCTATAATATCACTTTCGACGTCACAAATGATCTTAAGTTGGTACCTACTTACACCTACGAAAATTTTAGTTATTCTAGTAATTATTCGAGCCACTTAGTCAAAAGTAATCATAAGCACGTATAAATTTCCTATTGTAATAATTATTTTCCTGTAATTGCCAAGTCGAACCTGTAATTGGGTTAATACTCCATTGTGATTTGTAATCACAAAATGTAAACATTTGTTTTTTTATGGTATTATACCTATTGGAAAATCTTAACTATTAACATCTAAATAATACCTGTTTAAATTAATAAGGCTATTTAGGACTTAACTTTAAAAATGAAATCCTCCTTGTTGTAATAATGTATAAAAAGTATGAAACTATTAAAGTGTGTAAAAAAAAACCTTTTTTTTTACATTAGTATGTTAATTTTGTGATATAGTTAACTGTTTATAGACCTATCCAACTCCGCTTTTGCCACTATCAATTAAACATGCCCGATATGTTGTTAGTTTGGCGGGTTTTTTATTGGACATTAGATTAACCTAAAACGAGATAGACAAAATGTAACAAAAAATTGAGCTTTCAAATTAAGTTTACCAAAACACTCGCAGGCACTATAATAAATTTATAGGAGTAAGTTAGCCAATTACTTATAAAACGGAGTACTTACCTCATGTATATATTTGTATTTGTAGTTGGAACTGCACCAAAATATTAGTGATCACATTAGCTTAACATCATTCGTATATTCATTAAAAACGATTTATCTACAGCTTGTTATATTCATTTGTCACTATCTATAACAGTCACTCAGACGTCCACTGCAGGTTATAGGGCTCCACTGTAGACCGCCACTGTTGAACCTTATTACTATAACTGTCTAGTTATATAAAACATATGTCAAATAAAAAAAAGTATAAATAGAGACATTGTCAAAGTCACAAAAATAAATGGATGATTAAAAATAACCTACAATTTCTTATTTATTAATGTTATCTAATAATTAACCATAATTTATTCATGGTCCTTCGAACTAAAACTGAATCTACGCATAAATGTGGTGAAGCAGTGCATGCACAATATTTGAACATTATATGAACAAGTGAAATTCAAATTACAACTACACGTTTCAAAAAGTCATTAAGAGCCTGCAGCGTGCTACTAGCAGCTTACCGTGAAGCAGCAGCCAATTCAACAAAAAGGTTCAATGTGGCAGACGTAAGGCCCCGGAAAGTGGTATCATCAAAGAAGAACTTGCCTTATCCTAATTTATAATTTTAAACAAGGACAAACCGTGAGTTACTTCATTTCATTATTACCGTTTTAAATATCACTACATGGATTGTGATATAAGTATCAATCATCAAGTAAGTCAGTAATTACCAACATGAAAAGAAAAGAATTTGGAGCAAGTGACTATACAGAAGCAAAGTGAGGGTGAAATAATATAGACTAGAAACAATACAATAAGATATAGTCCAGTGTATGCAAAATATTGAAATATTTTATCAGATTTTACCCTGAGAACTTGTAAATTTTTCGGATTTTATTCTACGGACTTGTAAAATTTTAAGATTTTATTCTATGAACTTGTAAAATTTTAAAATTTTATTCTATCGACTTGTAAAATTTTCAGATTTTATTCTATGGACTTGTAAAATTTTAAGATTTTATTCTATGAACTTGTAAAATTTTCAGATTTTAATGTATGAACTTGTAAAATTTTATTCTATCGACTTGTCAAATTTTCAGATTTTATTCTATGTACTTGTAATATTTTCAGATTTTATTATGTAAACTTTTAAAATTAACAGATTTTATCCTAGGACCTTTCAGTAATTTGCGGGTTTCATACACAAAAAAAAAAAAAAAAAAATCAAACGCTACTTAACTTAATACGATAACCCCCTAAAGATGTCAGTTGATGTTGAACAAACTATCACAATGGAGGCTTTAATTAACATTCAAATCGCAGGTTTTAACCAAATAGGCAACGCATTAAAAAACTACAAAAAGTCACCAAAAGAGCGCATTACTCAAAGGCATGAAGCACTTGTGGCCGAAGCACTAGCAATGTAGGCATTATTCATGAAATGGACGAAGTAACTGTGGGAGACTCACAACCCAAAATTATTACATCATGCTTTTCTGCGGGTAAAGGTGAACAAGTCTTATTAGCTACTGCCTTGGTCAATGCAAAATCAAAAAACGGAAATTACTACACCTTACGCGCTCTAATTGATCAAGGTTCACAAAGCTCATTTATGACTGAATCCACTGCTCAATTTCTCGGCCTTAAAAGAGAATCAATTTCCGGAAACATATCGGGCCTGGGTGGAGAAAACATCATGACACCCAAATCAAGTGTGACACTAAATTTACAATCGTTAATAAATCCTGAATTGGAATTTACGGTTAAAACATTTATATTACGGTCTGTTACAAATCTTCTACCCTCAAAGAAGATAGTAAATTTGAAATCATTAAATGTACAAGGACTGCAATTAGCCGATCCAAATTATCATACTCCTAACAAAATTGACATTTTGTTAGGGTCTGAGGTCTATAGTCAAATAATTGAAGAGGGCCTACGAAAGAATGAACAACGAACATTAGTAGCTCAAGCTACAGCCTTGGGATGGATTTTGTCCGGAACAGTAAACGAGGCTAATGAATCCTCTAATTTAGTTGTATTTCATACTCAGTTCTCAGGAGATGATCTTCTTAAGAAATTTTGGGAAATGGAAGCAGATCCTTCTACGACAAATAAAATCAGTAAGTGGACTAACGAAGAAAAAAGATGCGAACAACTTTTTGCCGATACTACTACACGGGACAATGATGGCAGATATATTGTGAAACTCCCGTTTCATAATGATGATCCAGATTGCAAATATGGCAGATCGCGAGACGTAGCTGAGAAAAGATTTTATTCGTTAGAAAACAAACTGAATAAAACCCAGATCTTAAATCTAAATACACAGAAGTTATAAAAGAATATTTGCATCTAGGACATATGGAAGTGATACCTGACAGTGAAATAAATAAAGATGACAGCGTATATTTGCCACATCATGCTGTAGTAAAACAAGAAAGAGAAACTACGAAGGTAAGAGTTGTGTTTGATGCTTCTTGTAAAGGAATAAATGGGATTTCATTAAATGACGATCTCATGGTCGGACCCAAGTTACAACCAGATTTAAGACATCTTGTACTACAGTGGAGAACACATCCAATCTGCTTAGTATCTGATATAGTAAAAATGTATAGACAAGTTAAGGTACAAGATAGTGACACAGACTATCAAAGAATTCTATGGAGAAATGATTCAACTTCGACCTTGCAACACCTTAGAATTCAGAGAGTCACTTTTGGCACAGCTAGTGCACCTTATCAGGCTGTAAAGGCTCTACAACAAGTCGCTCTTGATGAAGGTCAAAACTACCCGTTAGCCGCTAAAAGAGTTCTGACAGATTTTTATGTAGACGATCTCATGACTGGATGCCAAGATGACAAAGAAGGCATTCAAGTTTACCATGAAATGAACAAACTACTAGGTAAAGCAGGATTTTGCCTTCAAAAATGGGCAACTAACAGTGACACATTGTTGGAAAAAATAAAAAATTGCGATATAAAAACTGAAATTCGTGACGGATTAAAAATAAAGGACGATGAAATAATTAAAATTTTGGGATTGACTTGGAACAGGAAACGTGATGACTTTCAATACACTGTATCCCTCCCTACTATAAAAAAAACAATAACGAAAAGGAACATAATATCAGATATATCAAGTTTGTTTGATCCTTTAGGATGGATAGCACCTAGTGTAATATTAGCAAAAAATATTATTCAAAAATTATGGTTAGCAGGCTTAAATTGGGACGAAGAAGTTCCGAGTGATTTAGCACAAGAATGGCATACGTATCGGGAAGAATTAACATTACTGACACAAATTCACATACCGAGATGGATAGGGTCACAGAACTCGCAAATGTCCAACCAACGCATAGAACTTCATGGATTTTCTGATGCATCCAAAATTGCATTTGCAGCTGTAGTTTATGCTCGAGTAATAGATAATACAAACAACATTAAGGTAACTTTGTTATCAGCTAAAACTAGGGTTTCACCTATTAAACAAGTTTCTATACCTAGATTGGAACTTTGTGGAGCTGTACTTTTGACAAGATTATTAGTCGAAACAGCGGAGCATATGAACATAAAAAAACAAGATATTCACGCGTGGACAGACTCAACTGTCGTCCTCGCCTGGCTCAACAGCCACCCCAATAAATGGAAAACCTTTGTTGCCAATAGAGTTTCAGAAATATTGACGACTTTAGACTCAAACCAATGGTCTCATGTACCATCTAAACTTAATCCTGCTGATCACGCTTCAAGGGGTTTATACCCCTCGGAACTCATAAACAATAGGTTGTGGTTTAACGGTCCTAATTTTTTAAAGGAAAAACAAATCGAATATGATAGATTAAAGGATGTATCAACGGATATAGAAATAGCAAGAACCTGTAGCTATCATACCATACAAACCTTTGATAGTATTTGGGATAGATTTTCATCGTTAACGAGATTAATTAGAGTGCTTGCTTATTGTAGACGTTTTTTGACAATGAAAAAACAGCCAAGAATAATCAATAATCATAACCATCTCACAAGTGAAGAGTTACAGGAGACTCTTAACATATGCATTAGACAATGCCAAAAGGAATATTTCGAACATGAATACAAAGCTTTAAACTCAAAGAATACTGTGATCTCACGAGATTCCAATTTAAAATCATTAAATCCTTTTCTAGATGAACATAAAATCATTAGAGTCGGAGGACGCTTAGAAAACACACCATTATTTGACGAGAATAAAAAACACCCAATAATTTTACCTAAAAAATCCAAATTAACACAACTTATTATAGCTGAAGCTCACGCAAAAACATGTCACGGCCCTCCACAGTTAATGCAAAACTACATTAACTCGAAATATTGGATATTGGGGTTAAAAAACTTGGTCACTGATTTTTTTAGGAAATGTGTAATATGTTTACGATATTCAGTTAAGAAAAAATCACAATTAATGGGGCAGTTACCAACTGCTAGAGTAACTCCAACACGCGCATTTTATTCTTGTGGAGTGGATTACGCTGGCCCAATTAGTATTAAAACATCTGGAGGTCGTGGACAGAGATCGTTTAAGGGTTATATTTGTCTTTTTGTGTGCATGTGTACTCGGGCCGTACATATAGAAGTAGTCAGCAATCTAACAACAGACGGGTTTCTGCAAGCCTTCCGAAGAATGGTAGCGCGTCGCGGTCAATGTGTAGAGATTTGGAGTGACAACGGCTCAAACTTTTTGGGAGCTTCAAAGGAGCTTAAAGCATTATTTAAAACAGAAAATTCAAGGTTTGCTCCTGATGTGGCCGAAGCACTAGCAACAAATGGAACCACCTGGCATTTTATACCCCCACATGCGCCCAATTTTGGTGGATTATGGGAGGCTGGCATAAAATCGACTAAATATCATTTGAAACGTGTCATAGGTAATTCAACCTTAACATACGAAGAATTATCGACTGTATTAACACAAATTGAAGCTTGTTTGAATTCTCGACCGTTGTCTCGTCTTAGCAATAATCCAGATGATCTGGATGTGTTAACTCCTGGACATTTTTTAGTAGGCGAATCATTGCTTACAGTACCTGATCGTAACTATCTCAACTCGAACGTAAGTAATTTGAGAAGATGGCAATTTACACAACGTATAATACAAGACTTTTGGCGACGTTGGTCACATGACTATTTGAATCGCTTTTTTCATCGATATAAATGGGCGCAGAGAATGCCCGAACCCAATATTGGGGACGTAGTCTTAATTATGGAAGATAATCTGCCACCTTGTCGTTGGTTGCTGGCTCGAGTAGTGCAAAAACACCCAGGTTCGGATAATATCACACGTGTTGTGACATTGCGCACCAAGGGTTCTTTAATAAAACGCCCTACATCAAAACTTTGCATTCTTCCTGTATGTGACTAAATTTCCATTAAAATAGACATATCGCAATGCAACACTCAAATAACACTCATGGAATATAATTATTATTTATGTAGAAGATGATTTTGGTATCTGTTTAATCTGCCTATTTCGGTGTCGGTAGTTTTATTTGCATTCTTCCTGTATGTGACTAAATTTCCATTAAAATAGACATGTCGCAATGCAACACTCAAATAACACTCATGGAATATAATTATTATTTATGTAGAAGATGATTTTGGTATCTGTTTAATCTGCCTATTTCGGTGTCGGTAGTTTTATTTAACTTTATTATGAGTTTGTGTTTGTCTGCGAGTGTATATTATGAGTTCATTAATATTACAAGATTTAAGTAAAAACCTTTTAATTTTATGTTGAATTATATTTTTTAATTATTACACTTAATATTTTATTTCTAGTGAAGTGATTATGTTAAGATTTACACAGTTGTGTAGTCGTCAATTCGTGTTACATGTTTTTTGTTTATATTTAGTGTTAATTCCTTATTGATTCATTTCAATGCTCATGGTGGGCGGTCTGTTAGTAAAGTGCGGTATATTGCGCACTTGGTGGGCGGTATGTTGAACCTTATTACTATAACTGTCTAGTTATATAAAACATATGTCAAATAAAAAAGTATAAATAGAGACATTGTCAAAGTCACAAAAATAAATGGATGATAAAAAATAACCTACAATTTCTTATTTATTAATGTTATCTAATAATTAACCATAATTTATTCACCACAGAGAGCGATCTCTAGTACACTGTTATATCTTGTTAAATAAATAAAAAGTACAAATAAGTAAACTCTTTTATCCACTTATGTATTTATATCTTACCTTCAGGATCCAGTTACAGAATATTTATCCTTTAGTAAGTATATTAATATTAAAGGATAAATAGCCTGTAACTGGCGAGGTTGCATTTCGATTCGATTCCAATTCGCATACTTGCATTCTGTGACAGTCATTGTATATTTTCAGATCAAAGCAAGTATTCGGAGCCCAGCAGAAAGAGGCACTCGGATGCACAGTCCCGAATTTTGAGTGAGTGGTTTTGGCTTGTTGCTCGTATAACATAATATTATTTGAAGCCATATTTATTTTTAAGAACTGGGGTTGGTATGCGGAAAGCGCATCAGTATACTTGTAGCGCCACTAGCAAGATTAAATAGCTAGTAAGAGATTTTTTCTAAAGTAAGTAATGGACATTTATTAAATGAGAAGCTGTCGTGCTTTTTTTATAATATATATTTATTCATTATGTATCTTAGGCTAAGCATAGAAGGCGAGAACCACAAATGCTCACACAAGTGTGGATCACTTGAAAACAGACCAAAACCGTAACTCGGTCAGTTTCCCGGCGGCCTTTAAACATTATAACTAATTCAAATAAATGAACACCCGAGTTTAGAAGCGGCATAAAACCGAAATCAAGGTTCGGTGGGGATTTTCTAGGTAACTGCCCGACCGGGGCGTTACATTAAACTTTCAAGCAGCAAGCCTGCCTCTCCCCAGAGAAGTGTTGCTAGTTTGCGGTGCTAAAGAAAAATAGTGGCAAACAAAAATAAAATAAAAAGTTTTTAATAAATATATTTATATCTAAAAATAAGCTATGTCTACAAATAATGTCTAGGAAACATTTTACATGTCCGTTATTTATGATACTTATATATTGATTTATTGTACTCACGACATTACATGAATGACAGTTAAACTTAAAAGTAAGTATAGTTTTTTTAGGTTTACGAACTAAAAACATACCTGACTATAATATTTTAGTCTTTATTAAAAATATAAAAAATCATCGTTTAAAAAGACACGATTAACTTCAATGGAATTTAGGGTAAATAAAACTAATAATTAAATTAATTACTAGAAACCGGAAAACATGCTGAATAAAATTATACGAGAAAAATATTAAAAACGTACACCACAGTCATAATCATAATTTGTGTAACATTAATTGAAAAGAACCTCAAATAGTTAGAAAAAATGTACATACAGTTAATCTATGAACTACGTTAACGTTTCAATTGTTCATAAAGAAGAAGCTATATTTGCAAATAAGTTGAAGGCACCATTATCGTCTCTAAAAATATATGATATTAAAAATATTTTATATCGTTTGTAATATTATCACGATTACACCATACCAGGCAAAAGAACGTAAAAATGATTAAATTTTCAAAATATTTACAACACGTATGCCGGGCACGTGTGGAATTCAAATAAACTGTATATTGCGAAAAAAGCGTTCACTTGGCAACACCGCCTCCCCGTTTGTACAGCGCGTTTAACCTCGTGTAATTTCACACTACAGATTTTCATGTAACAATGTAATAACGTTGCCGTGGCCTGCTCCTGGTTAGGAGCATAAATTACTTGGCATTGTCGAATGTAGATAGGTACAAACTATATGACCTCTCATGTGGGCATATTGCGTTGTGTTGATATTAGGTACATACATTTTGACCCATAATACTTGCTGGCTGAAATTGGACTTTGCGTTGTATGTTATGAGTAAGAACCTAATTAATAAGTTTAACGCTTTAATTATTATATTATACAGTTTAATTTAAAACATTTTTCCCAATAATGTACTTTTAGAAAGTGAGGTTTTCAAAATGCAGTATAAAATTACGTTTATGCCTTAGACAATTCGTCGACTGCTATACTCGAGAGCAATAGTTAGCGTCGGATTACTTTATATGACAATTTCTATACAATATGACATTATTGCTCTTTAGTGTATGCCACCTTTATTCAAATTGAAATAGGTTTACACAGAATTCTTGATAAGCTTTTAAAATCTATTTTCCAGCATTTCTGTAATCTGCGCATTCATTAAAGAATATGTTCATTAATACGCAACACACGTCGGGGGCTGCAACACAGTACCTATTCCGAGAAGGACTCCAAATAATGAGATAAAGTTGTTGGAAGCAGCTGGCGGCCGCGGACAGTAGTAATGGTAATACAATTCAACGATTATGGCCGGTCCCCGGTGTTCCTCGCTGTAGATATTTTCAATAATGAAACGCTCAACGGTCTTGCGCCCGAAATTAGTTCAATATTAGGTACTGGTGTATTAGGGCCCCGTACACTTAAGTATAAATTGTTTTGGGTTGAATAGGGACGTTTCGCTCCATTTGGGTTAATATACTATAAGTAATATTGCGGACATACATTTCTTTGCGAAAAAACAATAGTAATATAATTTGATGTTACTAAGAAAACATACAGAGGGTGTTACGATGTAATGTTAAATATGCAAGTGCGGATAATTTCGTTACTCAAAAATCATTTGTATTGCATTACAAACAGAGTTCGTTTTGAGGTTTGGATGTACCAGCAGACATTGCATGGCATAAAAGCAGTCTGTATTGAGCCTCCACTATATACAAGCGGCTCATACGAGGTCATCCGTCTATCTAGCTTGTAGACGTACTTTTCTGCCCCAATTACTTTTCCACGATAGGATATCGAAATAATAATAATAAGGGTAATAGTAGCTAATCCATCCTTTCCATCCAATAGCTTAGTACATTCTAGATTCCATTAAAACTAATAGTCCTTACAGCATGACGGGTGCTGTCTCCGTGCGCATCCCATGATACGGACAGGGGCAACATCCGCTTAGTGTACCCCTTATATTTCATTACATTGTCGAAAGCGCCTCTGCGCGTTGGCTCGATCCGGCTCCGCATACGCCTCCCAAATGTTCGGAACACCATTGTTCCGTGTACGGGAAAGACATACAAATAAGGGTAAAATGTTCTTATTAAATTCATAAACTTCAATAATTCCCACATACAACAATCATCATCATAATCATCACCAGATCAGCCAAAGGACTTCAGCCATCCGTCCACCTTGTTGGGGGTCTACCCACGCAGCGCCTTCCTTTACTTTGGTTTTGCAGCGAATGACATCATTTTTGATGTGATCATGCAGAGACACTCCCAGAACAGCCCTCTGCATTGCCCTTTGGCTGACTTTGAACCTTCTTATGAAGCCCTCAGTAAGTGACCTCGTTTCGGTACCATATGTAGTCAAAGACACTGCGGAATATTCGAAGAAAATCGATGTCGTAGCTTCCCGAACGCTGTAAAGGCGAGTTGGATTCTAAGATTTTTCGAAGTTGACAACAATACAAAAAAAATCGGCCAAGAGCGTGTCGGGCCACGCTCAGTGTAGGGTTCCGTCGTTTTTCGTCCGTTACAGTAAGTGTTCCCACTTAAGAGTTAAAAATGGGCTATTTGATACATTATTGTTGACATATTAATATTAAGTACAGAACCCTAAAAACGGGCCCACAAAGGACGGTGACAACTAAAGAAAGAGTTATATAGGTCCCAACTATACATGGGAAATTTGAAAAAATGTTGTCAATTTCAGTCTCACCACGAGTAGTAAGAAGGGGTTGTAACATGGAGTGATTACCAGCCAGCGTCATTTGAAGTCAGTCAGTCAGTTTCAACCTAATGTATAGGCATGTAGACTGCATGCTCCGACCCCATTAAATCAGAAAGAATCTTAAAACCGCCATGTAGGGTATGAGCGTTCCACCTACAGCGACATCTATCGGCAAATTAAGTAAACTATGCGCGCGAGCTTAAAGTACAGAGGCTCTAGTGTAAGTTTCTTTTGACGTAAAAAATGTCTCGAATGCGGAAGTGATACTGATATAATATGGGTAACTCTAACGCGATGGTGACATTTCGTTACGTTAAAAACATACACTCGGGGCTCAGATGTAGTGAATAATCCTTTCCTACCGTATTTTCTCGGAAATGTTTGTATTTGTCTTACTACTTCACTCACACTCAGATGCGTACTGAGTGAGTGAAATGAAGTAGTAAGACAACGCAGGGAACGGTCGCATTGGGCGATGAATATTAGCGCAGATTCTTATTTACGATTAAAACTAAACGCGGAATTATACATAAAACGGCGCTACGCGGTAGCGTTACCGCGAACATCGAAGTGCGTATGTTTCGAACATCTTTCTCTTTTACTCCAAATAAGGTGTCGCAAGGAATTTTTAATATATCTATGAGGTGTCGTAAACCATATTCGTAAATTTCGGACGATTGTCTCTGTCACTCTCTTAACGCCTTAATTGGAGTAAAAGAGAAATACTCGACATATGCGAACTTCAATGTTCGCGGTACCAGCCCTGAAGTGATGAAGTGTGTCTTGTCATTCAATAGAGATTTTGACAGCCATATCTTAGGGAATAAGGGCTAATTTATTAACAATTTGTAAGAAACTATCGCCTTAAGGACTTTAGTGCTGGAATAATATAAAGTACCTATTATGCTCGCATAAAAGCCTAAGATATATGCAATTCTACGGCGTTTCCGCCTTTCTCGAGTGAAAGCAGAGACTATTTTACCAAAAACTCGTAAGATGTATGAAATCCTGCGGCGCTTACAGTTTTTTCGAGTTGATAAAGTTTGTATGGGGAACAATATTTTCGTTTTTTAGTATATTACTCGATCTTTTTTCATACTTTCTCCGTTTCCGTGTCCGTTTAAACCTTCCCTGAGCTATTAAAATATTTCAAGACCAAAATTAGCCAAATCGGTAAAGCCGTTCTCAAGTTATAGTGTGACCAAAAGAAGTAGGGGTTCATTTATATATATATATATATATAGATTTTTTTCAAAAACCATTGAACCTATCAAGTTCAAAATAATTTTCGTAGAAAGTTTATGTAAATTTCTAGTTTTGAGATTTTTTTCATATTTTTTAAACTTGTGGTTCAAACGTTAGTGGGGTGGGGGGGGGCGCACTTTTTTTTACTTCTGGAGCGATTATTTCCGAAAATATTTACATTATCCAAAAATGATGTTAGTAAACCCCTATTCATTTTTAAATACCTATCCAACAATATATCACACATTAGGATTAAAATGAAGAAAAAAATCACTCCCCACTTTACGTATAGGGGGGGTACCCTAAGCAAACATTTTTTATCCACTTTTTATTTTTGCACTTGATTGATATACATATTACTACCAAATTTCAGCTCTCTAGCGCTAACGGTCACTGAGATTATCCGCGGACGGACGGACGGACGGACAGACATGGCGAAACTATAAGGGTTCCTAGTTGACTACGGAACCCTAAAAAAGGGATTTGCGTCTCTTGTATATAATAGGTATTATAACAATATTATAGAACATCAAAATCGGTATTAACTCGTTAACAAAATATACGACGATCTACGTGATATGTAAAATGTGTTTAAATTTTTATTTAAAATCTACCTGTCTCTAATTCATTCTCACTAATAGTGACTAAAGGTATAGGAAGTGACTAAAGGTAAAGATCAAATGTGGACAATAACAGGCTCACTGTATTAAGCGTTCTATTACTTTGAGTGTTTCTGTAGATATCAATATATTGTGTTTTTTGACCTCGACCCTACTAAAACATTGTATAAGTAAATTTCTATAGCCTGGAAACAAACAAACTTGAATAAAGGTCTTTTTATTAAACCCCGGAGCAACGCACAGAACTGTTACAAGTTTGAAGCCTTTTGTTTATTTGATTTTAATTACGTATTGTTACCATTTTCAAAACTAATTTTCTTTTGCCATGCCTATTTATTCATCATCTTTTTATAGTGTTTGCCCCGGCGCTTTTTGCAAGGACTCATTGAATCTTAGGGCATGCTAGGCAACGTGACATGTTTCCAAGATTCTGGTTTAACGCTTTATTTGACTTAGTCACGACTACCATCTAAGCTTCGATCTAAAGATTTTCTCACGATATATTTCTGCACCAAAAAGCTGCCAGTAAATATAATTTGATATTTATTATATAAAATTTTATTTAAACGCACGGCTTCAGTCAGTTTAAATACTCATTTGACAATAGCCACCATTATTACTGTTAAAGACCAGAGGGTTTGATGAGTTATTTTAAAAGAAGTAGAAAATTAAGTTACATACACACACAATATTATGAAGGCGGAAGTTTGTAAGTGTGTGAGTGTGTAAGATTGTTACTTGTTTACGTCTAAACGGCTACTGATGTTAATAAAATTTGGTATGGTGTTAGCTGACACCCTGGATTAACACTTAAGCTACATTTTTCCCTAATAAGCCGCGGGTAACACCGCGGGGCACAGCTAGTGCAATATAAGTACAAAATGGCCAAGGTATACTTTTCACACCATCCTGTAGAAATAGTAAAGTCAGGGCTTAGAGGCATGGCTCTTTACACCGGAAGCGTTCAAAGCGTGTAAGTATAATTTTATATAATAATCAATGTTTTTGGTGGCATATTCATTTGCAACCATGGACGAAATGTGACTATTTTTCAGGGAAAACCATAAAATAACTATCAATTTTTACAAACTTTCCGTCTCGGCATACAAAAAATAAACTAAACGTATACTTACGTTATAAAGTCAGTTTAAGACAGAACTTTATTATGTAATGCATCTTAGTTACAGTTATTGATTTTCTACAATGTCGAAGTATTTGTTAAGTATGTTATAATATAAGATTTGTTTTCGTTTTTGGACGATATTAGCGAAGAACGACCTTTGCAAAAGCTTTGAGAGTCTACTTACAACACCTGCTTTCCCTTAGCACTTGGGCTCCAGTTTTCCGGTGTCGTGTTTAGCGAGTGAGCCAGGGTATTGTGTAACGTAGCACCTCCGCCGGTAGAGTATTGGGGTAAACGACGAACGCTCCCTCCAACAAATTGAAAAGCAATGGACCGCGGAATTCAATTTCATATTGAAAGCCATTCATCTTTGCCGCTTCTTCGAGAACGTCTGAAAGCGTTACATCTCGACTTTGCCACTCTGCTATGTCCTTTAGAAAAGTTTACCTCTTTATATTTATTTATATTTAGTTTTTGGTTTGAAACGTGTAGCAATTTTTGCTTGATCATGTGATTTTAGATAATAACAAAATATCAAAGCCTGGTGTGCAATGCAGAGATCTTATAAATTAAAATAATATATTATGTTCCTATTACAATCAAAATGAAGGGATTACGATAAAATTTGGTACATCGTTCACTTATAACAAAAAATAACCCCTTCTTGTCTCAGAACCCATCCCTTTAGAAGTAGTAATAGAGTTGCGATCAAGCATGGCACTACTGCGCGAAGTCGTGAACAGGGCTAATCATTAATTATAATAAGGCTCTAAACTGACAGATTAGTTTTGTATAATCAGATTTACGTCATTAAATTAACAAAGAATCTATATTACTTTAATCTGTTTTACCGTAGAGGAAATGAACCTTCATTAGAAACTTAATGAATCTGTTGTTTTCATGCAAAGTTTGGATGTAAACATTAGTGCTAATTGCTTCCGTAAGTGGAAGTCATCAACTGGAATTATTGCTCTTATGTCTACGTGCTTGAGTATATTATACAATATACCCTTTCACTATGTTCTTTGTACCTATTACTTACAACAAAGTTATGTTTTCTTCTATCAATCATTGAAATTCATTGTTGGACAAAGGCCTCCTCCATAAGGAGGACGGCTGTCTAAGGCATCTATGCCTATAGCATCTAGTAAAATTACGCCACAATGTTAAGTTTTTGCTCACTCAAAAAACTGTTTTTTGTGTAGTCCTAGTTCCATTTACGATGATAAAATTCTGAACAAGCTTTGAGCGTGGCGCAAAAAGTAAGTAAATGGCAACTTATATACTCTAATGGTTAGACAAAGGCTTAGGGTTACACTGGCTAACGTTTCCAGCCATTATGAGCCGAGACCAACCATTCAGGGCGCGAATGAGTCTTAATGAAAGGTGCGATACCATTATGAAGGCAATTGTGAGCTCATAAAGGAAATTAAATACAGACAAAAAGTTCGCTAGCCGGTGTAGAAAGCAGGGACAAAGAACATTGTGCGTCTTTGTGACGTACGTGTACGTGGCTTTAGAGTTGTAGACTGTTAACAATGATGTTACATGCGGTCCTAATTATGAGCGTGCTCTTTGAATACTATAACAACTAATTGGGTTTTAAACGTTGTATTCCTTTATCTTACCTGTGGGTAATGAATGATTAACAGCTTGTCTGTATTATTTTTTGAACACATGAAGATTGAACAGGAAATAGTTCCGAGAAAACCATTCAAAAAAATTTTGCTGGAATCCTGTAATGTTGGTCTTGTCCACAGGAAAAACGGTACTATTATGTCACGTTAAACGATATTTAGTAACCCGTAGTTTAAACTTTTATACTTATGTAAATAATACAAAATATACAAGTGGGTTGACTAATGTCTTCAAAATGTATTGATATAAAATATCCTTCGTCATAAATCTTAATTTTGAATAATGTGTTTTTTTCGGAGACTGTAGACTTTTAAGGGTTATTATAAAACAAACCTAAAATAACTTATATTTTATAAGTATGATTCTTTAAAAAGTCCTGATGCTAAATGATGAATACCGACTATAAATTTTCTGCCAGATGAGGGTAACCCGAAAACCCGTCGACACTAACTGTGAAACAATATTTTGGCGCGCTCATTAAACTAAAGCGAGTAACGAAAAAATATTCAGGTAATCGCTGCATTACAACTGACACATACATTTGCTTTGGGGAAATCTAACCTATTTAAACTTCGCCCGTTTGCTACCTTTCATTGTGCGCTGAAAAAGGGTTTTAACCAAAAAGCTTTGAAACTTTTTAAATGAATTTTAATTTAGGCACGGCGGTTTTTGTTTGTTATAATATGCTTTCCTTAAGTTAATCGTAATCGTCTAGCACTTCGATTGGAAAATGAGCCAGGATAATAATAATTTAATGCGGTATTTTAATTGCCATTGTGCACTAAATTGTACGTAATTGAATAATGGCGTAGCCCTGCTACAAACTGCTAGCTTCGCCGTAGTCTGTATTCAGTCCCTTCATAATTGTTTTGTCTATGGTATATTTGCGCGAATGAACTGAGCGAGTAAAGCGAGATAAACTGAGGATTAAATTAAATTGATAGTCAAAATACGCTGAAATCATTTAAATCATGTACATAATTAATTAATTGATAATTAATTATTTTTCTGAATAACTCTTGGAAAATATTTTTTGCAGCGGAACCAATGTATCCGATATGGCTCTCCGGATTGCTAAACTTAAGGGGCAGTAAGCGGGCCACATTGCATGTGAACCGATGGTCATTGGGGTGTAAAAGTTGTCGAGTGGCGATCACGTACCGGAAGACGCGGTGTGGGCAGACCACAAGTTGGACCAACGACCTAGTAGATTTCGGAAATCCATAGTTTGCGGGTACTGCAAAACCGGTCAGTGTGGGTCACTTTGCCCTTACCCCAGGCCTCCTTGGACGTCCTTCAACTGATATAATGAAGAGGTTTAATTTCGACGATTGACAAAATAAATACTACGAGTACACCACGCAAACAATCGTATCATTACCCGAAATATTTTTTGTTATAGAAACGTAAACAAACTTAAACCTTTTATTGCGTACACTACATAATTAATACACCTATGAAACAACATAAACATCCAGTGCCTTTTTAAAGTTAGTGATTTATATCAAATGTAAGACCTATGAATTGACTATGCCTTATTATGTCGAAATTATGAATAAAATATTTATAATAACAAATCATCAAGGGAAAGTTTTTTATTTTTTAAATAATATTTTAAGTGGAAAAAGGTTGATAAAATGGCCTTCATAGCCTTATTTCATTTTGATTGGAATAGTAAATTGTAAAATGGGTAGTTCCACGAGGGCTGAGGTGAATGGATTACGCACACAACTATATGAAGTACTACTGATTGCAAAAAGAGTGAATACATGTAAATGAATGGGTGAATGTAAATAAAAACACTTAAAATGTAGTGTCAGTTACTTCAGTCATGTTTGAAAAGGATTCATAAAAAAAAACTTTATTTGTCTGTATTCACTCAAAACGCTGTTGAACTTGGTATCAGTATGAAAAAAGAATTTTAATTTCTTATTTCAAAATCTCCCTATAATATGAGATATTGTTGTGTGAGTGACTTCAACCCTCGTGAAACTAACGATATATGACATTAACGTTAAATTGAGGTAGGTAAAATCAAAGACAATAATTAATAAACAAATTTCTGTCAGGCCAACATTAGTAATGACATTGTTGATTACAAGGGTTTCAGACAAAGCCAGGGCCAGTACAATGGAATGAGTAATGATCACGACACCAGGTAAAAAGTAATAAGGGGATTCGATGCAAATGGAACAGTAGCGTCCGCGTCGACTTGTCGACGTAGCTGACAAATGATGAAATTGAATAATTATCGTGCAATAGGCTATCACGAAAATAGTAAATCAGAGACTACAAATAATAAATACTAATAATAAAATGCGAAAGTAACTTTGTCTTACTGTCTGAAAGCCCTAAATCGATTTAGATGAAATTTAATATACAGGGAGTTTGAGCTTCGGGAAACGACACAGGATAGTTATTAGCCCGGTTACCTTATATATCCACGTTAAGTCGCAAAAAAGTGTATTAATGTATTGTAAGTATTTATAAAAAGGCTGACTTGGACAACGCTCGTGTAGTTTTTGACCTCTAAACACTGAAGCAATAGTAAATTTGTAAAACAACGGTTGAAACAAATAATGCAAAATAAAAAAAAGTAAAAAAATGTGTGACTAACAATAAGTAATGTCTGAGTGAAATACAGTCTCCAGAACTTACGCTTTGCTAAATTGTACGTATATATATTATAAGTACAATAATTCATTTTTGTTTAAAGCCGAAAATTGCAAATATTTATCAAAATTTGCAATTTTCAAGCAATTAATACCGCGCGAGATTCACTGCGAATTTTCTCGTTAAGTTCATATTCAGTGTATTTTTCATATTTAATTTAATGGAAGTTTTAAGAATTTTTTAAGAAAAGTAATTTTTTTGCCTCTTTGCAATTATTACTTTTTTTCTGTAAACTTCTTTATATGACCCAGGCTCCCACTCCGTTGGTAGACTGGTATAATACCATCATGTATTGTGGCAGTACAGATTAAGTAAATAAGTAAAGTATTTATTATGATTTGCTTTAGAATTATAAAAATATGTTGACAGTATTCTTTACAGTTCTATCATATTTTCGTTATTTTGCCCTAACTCAAGATTGCAGTCTTGCTGTCTCCTGCACACTTCGTATATATAAAATAGAAAATTTTGTCAAGCCAAGATAAACTTACAGCGTCGGTGCAAGAATGTGTAAGTTATTGTTTCATCAAGAGCTTGGGCAGAATGTCCATGAGATAACATGCACGAGGTATTCACTAGAGTAGATCCCTCGTTACTATACAGAATTATTTGAATATTATGAACAGTGGTACGTAAGTTTTTCAAACTTCATAAGCAACTTGCAATTGAATGCCCTGACTCTAAATAGATAAAAATCAGACAGTTTTTTTTACAATGTTTTGGTACTATCTCTAATAAGTAAAAACTTATTAAATGTGATATTATGATAATAAAATAGCTTTATGAGACGTAAGAAATGTATAATGAAATGAGGGAAATCAAGAATTTTATTGCACTGACAGTTTTTATTCAAAGAAGCAATTTAGTATACTAATTGAAATGGCATAAGAAGCCGTTATAAAATCCTAAACTTATCGTTAAAAGTAAAATAAATGACAAAAATATACTATTTAATATTATATTTACTGTTAGGTTAAGTTATAACACCTAAACTACTTTCTGTCAGTGATATTTGAAGAGCCATAGCCAATATAGATCGATGTACAACAAAGACAACAAAACATGGTGCCAGGAACTTAATTACTAGGTTTTTAGTAATATTATATTGAGTCAATCATTAACTAACAATTACTTAACAATATTACACATAAAACAAATAAATGACCTATATACTATAATTATGACACATTATACGATATTAAAAACTATTTTAAAACTCGCCCTGCATAGCTCCCGGCGCAAAGGTGCCCATTACACTCGCCGCGTTGCCACGTTGAACCGCAATGGATAACCTCTGCACCAGGGAATTACTTTATTAAATCTATTTATTAGTAAGGAGACCCCTGACAAACACTGTAATTTGTTAGTTTTGAAATTATAACTTTGTGGGTTAGCACTTCTATAGTATATCGGAACATAAAATTGTACAAAACTATTTTATACACATTTCTACTAGCTCAAATACTTACCTTACTTCACTCAATTATAGTTTTATTTATGCGCTGTACAACAGAATATTTAGGCTATGATTACGCATGTTGTGGACAATAACTAAATAACAAGAACACATTCTCATGTTCATCTGATAAATAAATGTTGGCCCTCACCGGGATTTTAAGCCAGCAACATCGGCTCGGACAGGCTTTGGTAAAAGTAAACAGATGACAGAGAATTCTATATTTTTGTATTTAAAAAGGACGTTTTCCTTTTTCGCCGTTCTATACTCGTACCTATAGGCTATAACATACTATGAAAATAAAAATATATCTACATACTATTTATGAATAAGCATTTAAAGCATTGTATGAAACAACTCTTCTTTAAACTTACATAACTAACGGATGATATGGCGTATAAAATAGAAATTACTTGTTTTCTCTCAGAAAGATTCAAAGCACCCTTGAAAAAATTTGTTTACGAAAAACATTATTTAATTTTGATCTAACAAACAATTTGTATCCAGGACAAATTGAATTAGTTAAAGACTTTTAAATCAATACAGTTGCAGATGCTTATTGTAGATATCATGTAAAAATATGCTGTTCCGTGAATAAATGGTGTATTTAAAAAAATAGTCTTACTACTAATATTGTAATTAATAATTATATATCTATCATAATATTTTTATCCATACTCAATGAACGATTTGAAATAGCTAGTTAGTCACAGTGTAACACCTAAGTAACATTATTTTATAATTTGAATGCCAGTATTGCCAGTGTATATGTATATATACTTAACATATATTATGTAAACGTAAAAGACAAAGGGTTTAATTAGAACTCCGGAGCGTACAGTAAACGTGGCACACATTAAAAGTTAACGACACCACAAAGCAGTGTCTGTGTCCAAATTGCTTATTTTGACCGGCAAATATTAATTATGCAGGCGGGAAGCGCTAACGCGCTCAGCCCCTGGCCTCTAATGTTTCTGTTTAAAAATATGAATAAAAAAGCTACTCGCGGCTTTAGATGAATTTTTAAAACGATCATAGTACTGCAGTAGTGAAAAAATGTTGGAGAATATAACTACAAATTGAAGAGTGTAAATAAAAATAACAAATTTTTATAAAGTGCAACTCAAACATACAAAAAATAAACATATTATTTCAATTATATGTCACTTTATTAAGTAATTGGGATATATTTAAATAAAACTATTTTATACTAGTTCTCAATTTGTTAAGCATGCCACACACGGGCGGAATAACATATTCAAGTCAGAATGTATATTTTTTACTTTATGATATATTATTTATATATTAGGTTACAAACATGTATGGAATATGTCATAGTTTATAATCATTCTTTCGTCTCATTTTAGATAAAAGAAAAAATTGCGAAAAAATGTGTTTATTTATTACTACCTTGATATTGAAACGTATTTTATTAATAACTTTAGGAATAAATACAGGTATACATTAGCTTATTTTTATGGCAAAAATGGAATGATGTATACAAGTAGAAACAATGTTGTTGTGTGGTGCAACCATAAAATTCTACCGCTCCTTTATAATCTGGTATAATACGTATAGTAAATAATATAGTCATACCTACTGTTTTAAGAGGCAAACTGTCTTAAATTTTAGGTGGTATATATTTGGTCGTCAAGAATTTCTTTGATTGATATGGAGATTTAGCATACATAGACCATCATATGAAATTAAATATTACCGAGGTTCTGTTTTCGACATTTATTATGCATAAATATTAAAATAAGTACTTATTTTTCTGTGTCATGAGTGTGTAAATTTCAGAAACTAATTTAGACAGTAATAGGTATAACGGAACAGTTTTATGTGTGAAGATTAGTGAGTAGGATTACTAATATAGGGTAGGACCTAGTTAATTCATTCGCTTCATCTTAATAAGTAAGTGCGGCAATTTTTACTCTGTCCCGGCTTGTACGGTCCCTCTCAGGAATTTACCAAACAAGAAACTGCAATTTCCCGTGACTAATTCATGGCGGTTATTAATCTTGTTCTTTGTGTCTTATTTTTTGTTCAGTGAAAACTTGGCACTTGTTTTGGTCGACAAGGTATAAGTGCTCTGTGCACTACATTACTTGATTGCGTTTTGATGAATATAGTTTTATTGTTTTATATCTTGCATTTTATGCCAGACAAACTTCAATAAAAGCTAAAATAAAAAAGTTAATTAGTCATATGTATTAGAAAGTAAGTAATATTATTTTTTTATTCACCCGGCTTTACAGAACATATTAGAAACCTGATAAAATCGATAATATATAAGGCCCCTTACACACTGCGACTTTTAGCAGCGATGCAGTCGCGCGTTTCTGAATCGCGCGACTGCATCGCGACACCAGCAATTTTGCATCGATGCTGTCGCGCGTTAGTATCGATACAGTTGCGCGTTAGCATCGATACACATGCGCGACAGTATCGCGACATCTTCAATGAAATTTTTTTTGCATCGATGCTGTCGCGCGTTAGTATCGATACAGTAGCGCGTTAGCATCGATACACACGCGCGACAGCATCGATACAGATGCGCGTTAGCATCGATGCAGAATTGCAGACGCGGGGTAGTGGGCAGTTTGCTAAATCGACTTATAAAGCAGTTCTAAAAGCAGCTATCTGATTTAAGAGCTAGCTACTAACATATGATACATAATGACCACTTCTTAATCTTTCACTTTTTTTTATGACAAAGGTGGCAAACGAGCAGACGGATTGCCTGTTGGTAAGCAATTACCGTCGCCCATAGGCACTCGTAACACCAGGGGAGTCACAAGCTACGTTTCTTTTTTAAAAGTAATAATACAGAGAGCGTGATTAAAACAGTTTCAATCGAACTCATCGCGCTGTTGCAGTCAATGAATGACTGATCAAAATACGTTTCGCGTCGAGGCTCACGTTGGCATCGATACAGTCGCGATGCTAACGCGATACAGTAGCGATGCTGCATCGCGATTGCATCGATGCTGCATCGCGATTGCATCGATACTGCATCGCTACAGTTCAATGGCCAGCTTCTGCATCGCGACAGCATCGCTACTGTATCGCGACAGTATCGCGACTGTATCGATGCTTAAAGTAGCGCAAGTGTGTAAAGGTGGACCATTTGCGACTGCATCGATGCTGCATCGCGACAGCATCGCGACTGCATCGCTGCTAAAAGTCGCAGTGTGTAAGGGGCCCTAATATTTCGTTGAGGTAACAGCGTAACGTAATTTACGTATAGTTTAAATTCGAAATCCCGTTTGCTCGCCTTATCGAGTTTCTCCACGCAACCGTCGAATTATATTATTGAGGCAAAGGGATGTGACAACTCCATCGCCCACTGGTTCCATCAGTGCAAGCATTCAACGCAGGGCAGCTTGTGGCGAGCTGTTGGTGAGTAGTGACTCCACGTACCTAAGTGCCCCTAGGGTGGGGCAAGTCCCCTGCTTGAAGCTTGCTTCAACAGGCCGTCCAGATAAGATCCCACATCTTAACGCTACGACTTGCGTCCTCAGGGGTAGATGTGGGAACATAAGCGGAGAGTTGGCTATATGTTTAAAGTCCAGTGACTCCTTTCTACCCTTAACTCTTTACTCTGGTTTTGCCCTTGAGCCATCTTTAATGTCGCTTATTGAGGGATCTCGTGGAGAGCGACTCATCGTCTGTTAGAAATAAAATTGTGTACCATTGTATGCCCAATAAAACTTAATTAACACCATTTAAAGTCTCTTACACCATGGTGGGCGCTGCCTCTGTGCACGTCCCATGATATGGACAGGGACAAAATCCGCTCAGTGTACCCCTTATTTTTCATTAAATTTTCGAACGGGCCTCTGCGCGTCGGTTCGATCCGGCTCCGTATTCTTACGTCGCCCAAATGTCCAGAACACCATTATCTCGTGTAGGTACCGGAAATATATATATATAAACGCACGGTCACTGATAACTTAATAAGTAAATAAATATAATTACATATTTTTAGATTCCTGGGATCCTTAGATTGTTATTTACAAAAACAATTATACCATAGTAAACCATTAATGTGTTACAAACTAATATTTTTTAGGTCTAATGACATGAAGGTCGGCGTAACGACGATTAAGTATAATTTAATATATAATATAGAAATACTTACGTGTTTTATTACATGAAATACGTCCTCTTTAAAGTTTTGTTACAAAGTTAACGAATGGCATTCTTTTAATGTTTAAAAAATGGCGACCTATAGCGTATCATACTTTTTTTTAGTATATGAAGAATACATCGCTATTCAATAAAAAATTATAAATCCAGAACAAAGCTATCATTATATAAATTTGCTAAAAATATTTTTTCCCTCAATTAAGGTAATGAACTGCTCAAGATGTCCATCACGATTAGAGAACAAAAAGTCGATCCTCGTCTTTCGAGAGCATGCCTAATTGATTAAACAAGCAGAATTTAGATTTAGTTTATTTTTAATGGGACACGGAGTTTAGGGCCGGAAAGAAATAATAGGTAAGTGAGGAGACGGTTGAAGGGCCTTTACTTTAAGCCAGGTATTATTAGTTACATGCCGACCTTCAAGTTTATTTATTGAATTTTAATTGTTTACATAGCTACAGGTAGGGTTTAGTTGCTGGCCTTCAGAAATATCGATTCCTATTTTAAAAATACATATGTTGGTATTGCATTAAAATAGAAGATTTGTTTGTATTTCCCGTACACGGAACAACGATTTTCCGGACATTTGGAGGCGTATGTGGAACCGGAGCCAACGTGCAGAGGCTCTTGCAACAATTAATGAAATGTATAATGAGTACATAGTTGCATATTTTATTTTACTATTCGTAAAATTTAGTTGTACATAAAGAAAGATTTTGGTAAATTTAAAGGGGCGTGGTGCCTCTGACTAGAATACCACTACCCCATCTCCTCCCACGGGTATCGTAAGAGGCTACAAACAGAAAAAAACCGACGGATGTGCCCAAATCGAAACTCATTCTACGGCTCCTGCGGTTGCCAATCCGCCTACCAACCGTAGCGACTATGGAAACTACCTCCCAAGATGATAGAAGCCATATTTGCGGGAGGCCTATGTCCACTTGTCCAGCAGTGGACGACTTACGGTTGAAATAATGATCAAAGATGCTGCAAAAAGTATGTTTGGGGTGAACTGCCGTTAAATTTCATCGTGGTAAGTGGCACTTGTTACGTTTCAATATATATTTCACTAACTTTGCTACAATCAACTGAACAAAATTAGTAGAGAGCAGTTCAGTAGTTAAATTTGATTTGATTTGTCAATGAAATATGTAAAGAAAGGGCATATGAAACTGACTTCCTATAGCATAGTTAGCCTATGGCACATAGGTCATTGGTTAGTTGGGGTATAGGTAAAATAAACATTCAATATACCGACCCACTAGAAATTCTCAAAACGGCTTTACAAACAAAAAATCGTTAGACCACATGACTTTGCTACGTCTGTAACAATGATTCTCATCACCAACGACTGTAAGATGCTACGGGTGTTTCCTGAAATCTCTCCAAAACATTTGATTGATATGCCCATGATATACTATTATACAAGCTAAAACATTGTGTTCTGAAATTAATAAGACCGAATAATCCAGAAAGGCTTAATGAGGGTGAATCTAGCGATGTAACTATCACGTCAAATAAGTTGGCCTTACCTTGGTTACCCAATTGCAATGTACCTCAGATATAGCTACCCTGGAGTATAATCTGTACTCTGCTTAGTACGCAGGCCGGACAGTCAAGCAAAATACTAACGCGGAAACTTTCAGTATTCATAAATCATAATATACACTTTCACGGTACGATATTTCTCATAGCATATTGGTTTGACTCAAAGCTGCAAATATTTATTTATAAAAACTATTGGTTCTCCAGAATAATGCAATTCAAGACATATATAATATTAAATCTGCTTACTCTTGGAATAAACACTTAAAGGAGACAGATATACCCACAATAACTTTATTGCACATACAAATTATATGTCCTATTGTACGAATATCGTTGATCGAATCATATAGTTCCGAGTAAAACCATAAAATAGTAATGTTTCTAGCTGTTTAAAAATTGAGCAGGTATGTCGTTCGCAATTTGCAACGCATTCGTCAATGTACTTGGCTATTTTTATAAAGATAACGTATATAAATTGCCCAACCTATCCGCAATTTTAATTTCGCACAAGCTGGACCAACTCTCTGCGTAGCATTGCGGAAAAGAATATCGTTTTGAAACAAGACTGATCAATTTCCCAGGGCGCACTTAACGAGATTATTTGTGTTTAGAGCAGCCAAGTGTGTAAGAAACCAGCACCGCCAGAGATTGTTGGCATAAATCATTTTTCAATTCAATTTAAACGACACAGGGAGCTGTTGTTCCGGCGGTGGGCGTCGTGGTTTACTTGCCTCCAGGGTCCCGTCGATATTATTTCAATCTTTCAGCATATGAAGTTTTCAGAAAATGTAGACTTAATTAGCGTAACTTGTAGAAAAGTTAAAATATGTCAGTCTTGTCACGATAATTAAACATGAAATCTGTATGGATATTAAATGTTTGCTTTTTTTTGCATTGTAACATTGCTTATAGTTATAAAGCATCACCAAATCGAACTATTTATAGAAATCTTATGCTTCATTATACTCGTAGGCACAAAACTTCCGTTATTTAACCTTTCTACAACTCACGCTAATTGAGTACACTTTTTTTCTGAAAAATTGCCATATACTCGAGAGTTAAACTAATTATTTAATAATAATTAAAAAATAGTATCCAGAAAAAATATAAAAAGCAGCTTCATTTAAGAACAGCCGTAAATTAAGACCTATTATTTATTGTTTTTCGTATACTTTATGTAGGTATATTTTACTCGTTTTAGACAATTTTCATAAATAAGCATTAAATTCTGATACAACATTTTTACTAAGCGCGAAGTTTATAGCAAGACATGTAAAAAACTAAGGTGTGACAATCAAGATGAGTAATAAAAAAAATCCGTAGTTTCCAACAAAATTATTAGTAGGTACTTAAACATAATTTTATTTGTCACGTGCATAAGGTATATTCTGGAAGCGCTGGAAAGATGTTCTAGTACGAGTATAATAATAATGCCCCTGTGTAATAATGCCCCTGTGTACATTTCAAGAGTTTCCGTAGTTCATTTTCAGAGATGTAAATGAAGCAACTTTTCAATTATTTTCATTTTACTTGCAAAAATAAATAACATTATGTAAACAAATATTTCCTTATTTGTTGGTTGGTATAAACTGAGTCCACCCGATAACCACGAACACTGCTAAAGGGTTCAAAACGTCGGCAGGAAGTTTAAATTAGTATACGCGATATAATCCGTTTAGTTGTTTAATTTCATGAGTAATTGTCGCGGCAACCGAAGAAAATATTATAAACTGATAATTTAACAGTAACTTTCTTTCCATCATGCCTGATGCTATGAAATAGGTACTGAATAAATTCACATATAAATTAATTATTATAATATCGACAGGTTTGGGCTTGTGGCCCTTGCCTTTAAAGTCGATGTTCCTAGGTTCACATCCCAGCTAGGACATGTATTTGTATGATGAGCACATATATTTGTTCCTAAGTCATGGGTATTTCATACATAATTATATTCAATATATCGTTTTAATATATCGTTGGCTGAATAATCACAACATAAGCCTCCATTAGCTTACCGTGGGGCTCAGTCAATTTGTGTAATAATGTCCTGTAATTTTTATTCAATTTATTTAATTGTGACAATTGCAATAATCTGCATTTATCAACTTTAAAATAAAACTTATTTACAAAAACATGTACTTAAATTAAATTCCCTATGAGACGCCTACAGAACCATGATTTCACATCGCACCAACGGTTCTTAAAACAATTTCTGTGCGCAGTTTATCAAGTCGAACATTTAAATGACCGAATTCGGCTCCTACAAACAACTCGTTTGGTTGATCGAGTATTGCCGGATTGTTCCAGTATTTTGTTCCACAAACCAATAAATCTGTCGTCTAACTTCTTCTTAAAACATATCTAGTGTTATGCAGTCTAGTTTCACAGACGCTTTCGAAAACCAATTTCTGTTAACTGCATTAAATGTTGTTGCCAAATGCTATTTTGTGTGGTTCGGTGTTCAATATCTTTTATGGAGTGCAATTTTAGTTTTATGTGCGCAATGCCAAGTTTAAAATTGAACATTGTGTCCATTTGCTTGTATTTAAAAAGTTTTCAAATAATTATATTTTTACAAGTTTCAATATCAAGCATAGGATACAAATTAGAATAATTAGGGTAAACGGAAATTAAAAATAAACGCTTTAATTGGCAACAGTATATGCACTTTCAAAACATGTATCTGCAAGGTTTTAGACTATCTAATTTAATTGACAACTAAAGTGTGCTAATAAAAATGAACCACAAACTCTGTATCAGATAAAGTTCAATGTACGGCGATCTTAGTTCACGGATAATAAAATTCAATTTTAGTGGAAGTATTTACGCGTCCCCGCTGAGCCCCGCGCGCAGATATTTATGGAGGTCTGTAGCAGCCTTCCCAAATTGAAATACATTAATATTTTACCATAAATGCGACACTTTCATGCGGCACATAACGTTATCGTAATTGGATTCTTCCCTTAGAACTGACTAGGTATATTTTGCTCGAGGCTATTAAAAATAAATAAAACAGTGAGACTTAGGAATTACTGATAGTAAGAGTTTATTAAACGATTAAATTGTATGCCTTTGAATGTAGCTTTAATAAAAATATTTCAAAATAACGTAAAACTCCTAAAAAGCATGTTGGCGCACTTAAAAAACTATTAACAGAGTATGCAGTTACGAGGGTAATTTTCATAAAGGTGTAGCATTTTCTTATATGACTCTTACATGACTGGCTATATTAGAATCATTATTATTTGTTTTACATGCTAAGTACGCCGTTTGTGCAACATTAGTACAAAATAAAAAGTATAACAATATGAACTCGGGAAACAAATAGAAATCATACTTTCAATTCCAAGTGGGGTATATTTTATTCTATTTCAGAGGATTGTCTGCGGTCAATGTAAGTGTAAAAGAGTTTCTGTCGTGATATTTCGCACAGGCCCGCGCATAAAAATTCTTTTGTGCTTTGCCGCAGACACGGTTATACTGAGAATGCAAACCGGCAGAAGAGTACCTATCGGCACTTTCTGGACGGCGAGATTACCTTAATAAAAACCAGCCCTCTTACCAAAGATTTCATTCTATTACAAATGTAGACTACATATATATTATATATTTTCCTTTGTATTTGTTATCATGTTTCATGATTCTTATCTGTAGAAGCTTTTTCTGAAAATTAAAATTATGCACCACTAAAAACAAAACATCAAATAGTAAACTCATTAAAGGTATAATTTAAACTCTTCCTTTCAAAATCCAATGTAATAAATCTGAAAGAGAGTCTCAAATACCAGCAGCAATATATTTAATGAAGTCCCAAAATCTAATGCCGTTTTCCTTGTTCTTGATTCCGAGCAATTAATGACGTGTCTGTGTTCTTAAATGGAGTTTCCACTTTGATTGTTAGAGTCTTTTTGCAGGCACTTCCATCTATGACTCTGGTTTTGTTTTTTTTAATTGAATGAACACAGTACAATTTAAATAGGATATCGAACATTTGAAGAACTAGTACATTAAATTAATATTTATTATATGGGTTACCATTTAAGTGCTAGATTTGTTTCGTCAGTCAAAACTCGCTCACGGTTCTCGCTTGTAAACTCAACGCAATTAATTATTCCAGCAACGATTAGAGATCCTATTGTATACAAAATCAGGAAAAACTCCAGCAAGCTGTCATTAAATTACAATTAGCGGGTCGGTGAGGGCAGTACTTTCGCCATTCCACCCCTGAATTATTCCGCCTGAAATTGTCACATTTTGTCGCTGCCCAAATAAAGTTTTGGACTGTTTTGTATTTTCTTTATAGTATTTTTCTATAAAGGATGTAGTCAATAACGATGACTTTATTCATTTTGGACACATTTTGGACATTTTGGAGTATTTAGTCCTCCCAATGTAATTTCTAGTAGTTACAGTTATCCACTATTATACAGTACAAGCTTTTGCCGGCGCGGCGGCTTTGCACGCGCAGAAGAATACCTGTAACCGGTAGCAATTATTATTGTTGTTTTTTTTTTTACTAAATAAGGAGTTTAAACACAACGTTTAAAGTATCTCAGTTGACATTTTATTCCATCTCCATACAAACTTTTAACCCCTTTTTTGACCCCTTAGGGGATGAATTGCAAAAAAAGGTGTAATATTTTTATTACACCTTTTACCAATATTTTTTCTTGTATTCGAATAAGGAGTGTTTACACAAAATTTTTAGTCTCTGGTTTGAAAATTTACATAATCCCCATACAAACTTTCAACTCCCCCTTTTTACCCCTTAATTGTGGAATTTTCCTCCCCTTCCCTAAAATCCCTTCTTACTATTGTGAAATAATCTCACTGCGACATGATGTCAGTAATGTGTTTTATCAATGTTCTCATGACTTATAAATGTATTCGTTTTTTTTTATCAAGTTTACTGTATTTAACGAACGTGTTACATTATGTTGATATAATGATGATTAGAGGCGTGAAATCCCGGTGCGATATTTTGGCAAACGAATAGAGGGGAACCTGATATGCATGAAATTGGTGCCATTGTGTTTACTTTTGATTTTAATCCCAACGCAATAATGATACAAATGCATACACTTCGATTATGTTTATTTAAACATGACTAAAAAATAAATTACCAAATAATTAGTTAAAAATAAACAAAACTTAAATAAATTATAATTCTCTTTATTTATCTTCTTTCTTAGATTAGGTTTCATTACAATATTTTTATAAAAGTAAAATATAAAAATACATCTAAAACATATCAAAACAATAAAAACATTATAAAAAACCTAACCTTTAGTGCCGCCGGCAACGGGGCAGGGCCCAGGCTGCCGGTGGTTAGGGCTGCAGAGAGAGGAACCGTCGGACTATGCGCGCCGTGTCCAGGATTACCGCCTTCTGAATTTATATCATAGTACCAGTTTTAGGCTGATCAAGATACAAATAATTATATAATAAGTAAGTAAATTATAACATTATTAAATTAAGGTTTAATTTGGTCTACATTAGAAAAATAAACTACATAATTAAAACTAAAAACTTAACTAAGAAAATTAAAATATGCCTACAAACTAACTAATCCTTTGCCCCTTGGTAGGGTGCCCTTTACGCAGGCAGTATTCCCGCGTTGTATTGCGATTGCAATTCTTTAAGCGAGAAAGCTGCCTGCGCGGGGATCTCCTGTTAACCATCTAAACTGGTTAAGCAAAGCGGTCTATAAATCCCAGAATAGATACCATGTGATAAATCTGCGTAGCGAAGTTTTAATAGCTTATGGAGAAAATTAATAAATAAATAGATTTTATGATACATATATCGATAGACAGATCAAGACAGTGAGTCTCCTTGGTAGAATAAATTACGTTTTTAAGTCACACTAGACCATAAGAGATTAAATAGAAATTCAGGATAAATTGATATACAATTTAAATACTAAAAACATTACTTATATCTTTAGTTAGGTACGTACGGAAGATAAACGCCGACTATTAAGCTGGCATTGGGTCCATTTTGTGATAAAACTTTAATTTTAATACTCGTTCCGTATCACTGTTGTGTATATATTTGTAGTGAATTTCACAAATAAATATCTTTAATCTTTCAGTAGTCGAGTAAAAATAATCTCTTATGAAAATTCAACCCGTATTTTCGGGTATTTAATCCAACACAGATATGTGACTATTGAGGACGAACTTTGGAAGCCCTTACATTTATAAATATTAGACATTCAAATTACTGTCCGCGTAAAGTTTTTCGAGAAACTAAGTAGCTCACAACAAGTAAAATAACTGAAACGGATTATATAGCACGTATAGCTTCATCCCGACCTTTCGAACCCTTTAGCAGCGTTCGTGGACATCGAGTGGAATGACCACAAAGAATCCGGTTTTTCTGTTGCAGTCAAGGTGAAAAGTTAAAAACATAAATAAACAACTATATGGTTTATTACTAGCACTAACTAAAATATTGTAAAGTAATAAAAGTACTTTAGTCAATTAGTTAGCTTTACGTTTTAGTACCTATATTTATGAATAATGTATATGTATAAATAAACGTGTATTAGAAAAGTTCTCGCGTTTTCCGGGCATTTTGCCACCGCTCATGCCCCCTGGGGTCTGTTTGGCACCTAATCCTAGGATGTGGCGTAGGCACTAGTTTTTACGAAAACACCTGCCTTCTTACCCAGAGGGTAAACTAGGCCTTATTAGGATTAGTCCAGTTTCCTCACGATGTTGTCCTTCACCGAAAAGCGACTGGTAAATATCAAATGAGATTTCGTACATAAGTTCCGAAAAACTCATTGGTACAAGCCGGGAGTTTGAACCTGCGATCTCCTTATTACGAGTCGTATGCCCTTACCGCTAGGTCACCAACGCTTCTGACAGCTCTCAAATATTTCTTATAGGTTTCTTTGGAATCCGCATAGTGTCGCTTTTGTCACTACACTTGCTGTTTCCTATATAATTATTGTTATTCTGATCTGTTAAATCATTGACGTTTAATAGAGTTAAAAAAATGTGCAATCCCAGTTAATTTAAAGCCACATATTATTGCCCGATTTTCAACGTCAGTTCACATTGGTATTTGCAGTACTATACTTTCGAATAAATATATAAAGCTCCCAATTCCTAACTGCAAGTATCTTATTCTTAGCACAGCGTGGTACGTCATGTTTGGCGCGAAACGCCATTAAATCACAATTAGAAGTAATGCGGGCGGGTGCGTGCACGGTCAGGCTTAGTGGGAACGGGCTGCCCAAAAGGCTTTACAGGTCTTAAAGGCTTGTCTCTTATTACTTATATTTTACGCCCAATCGCCAGGGAAAATATAAAGTATCTGGGTCTTTGGTAATAAAACTTAACTACACGGTATTGAAATTGTAATGTGAGATCATTATTGAGTATGACTAGTAAAATTTTATATGTTCTACATAGTTTACATAAAGTTATGAAACTGACTGAATAACAATCCCCATTATTGTAGCTGTTAGAAATTAAGATATTAAACTAATATTTTCGTACTAGTAACTTACGGAAAACTAATTTTATATGCGCTGAGAACTCGCCAGAACAAATAATAACAAATTATGCTGGAATACGGTAATTTAAACTTCTAAAATTATTCACATACCCTTTTGTGTACAAACCATACTTGAGATATTAATTAGGCAATCAGTATTAATTACTACCAGTACAAAGTTAAGAATGAGCTGTTCAAACAAATAAGGGTATGCGATGTGATATTGAGTTTCTACCTAAAGTTTGAACCTATTGTTATGGAACAATAGGCATGGTATTGTCTGAAATGTGTTTTGTGCAAAATGGTGAACATACCGGAACAGGAGCCGCTGAGCACACAGTGTTGATGTAAATAAATTACCGCGCCGAGAACCAAGGGCTTAGCCAGTTTACATCAAATGTCATTTACCTGCCAGCTTTAACAATCTGCCAAAACCTGCCCTAGTTTGTCACTTATTTATTTGCTTTATTCCTGTTCCTGCTGCGCCCCGCAGTGTTACCCTTGGTTTATTAGAGAAAAAACGTAGCCTACGTGTTAATCCAGGATGTGAGCTAACTCCATACTATATTTTTTTTTAATCGCTCCAGCCGTTTAGACATAAGAAGTAACAAATATACAGTCACAAACTTTCGCCTTTATTATATTAGTGTATGTAGAATTTAACTTATAAGACTTACTTATAAGATTCTTAAAGTGTTATGATAAAAAAAACAAAATACATTCTTATAACGCCTTTTTCATGTGGCATGATTTCATCATCATGTCAGCCGAAAGACGTCCACTGCAGGACATAGGCCGCTCCCGAAACGACCGGTCTTTCCACATGGCATATTTTAATTAAAAGATACTAGATGACCCGTTGAACTTCGTAACACCCATAACTTCTCTTTTTATCTTATTATGTCTATGGTTATAAATTGGAATGTCAATGATTGACAGGCAGGAACAATTTGTATGGGAATAAAGAATCACTGTTTTCTAATTATCATCACAATATTTCCGTGTTTTTACACTGCCTAAACCTTCTGCGGTCTAATACAAACATTTCAATACCAAAATTGGTTCAGCAATTGTCGAGTTAAGTAGCAAACTACATTTATATATATATAGATAACATTACCTAATTTATTCTCTTTATTCATTTTACATCTTAGGTTAGGTTTTATACAATATTTTTATAAAAGTAAAATATAAAAATACATCTAAAACATATCAAAACAATAAAAACATTATAAAAAACCTAACCTAGAGTGCCGCCGGCAACGGAGCAGGGCCCAGGCTGCCGGTGGTTAGGGCTGCAGAGAGAGGAACCGTCGGACTATGCGCGCCGTGTCCAGGATTACCGCCTTCTGAATCTGACCCTTGATCCAACCACAACCACGTAGCGAGAGTCTCTCAAGATGTTGGTCGAGACTCTTCGCTATGAGACCGTTCGCGGAAACAACTATCGGTACAATGATCGCCGAATCAACTTCCCACATGGCGGTTACCTCGTGAGCCAAGTCTAAGTACTTGCTGGACTTGTCCTTCTCGGCCTTCACGAGGTTCTCGTCACATAGGACGGTGATATCGATGAGCATTGCCCGGCGCTGCGATCGATCTATCACCACGATATCAGGCTTACCTAATTTTATTATTATGAATTGAAATAAATATCAATGTAACTCACAGGCATCGGTACATATATTTTGCCACGATCTATATGATGCCGACTATGTGATAATGTTTCTTGTTTGAATCAAGTGCCTACTGAAGTAACAGAAAAAAAAATAATATACAATCAACTGTCCAATATTTACAAAAGTATATTCCTCTACTTTTAAAATATCAGTAATATATTTTGCTGGCAGGTCAAATAAAGGTACTAAAATATTTATATTTCAATACTTTAAATTTATTAACAAAAATTAGTAAATTATATCAAAGTAAATTATACTGTCTTAAATCATTCATTATTATCCGTAGAAAGTGGTTTCTCTATTAGTTAATTAATTTAAATTAATTAATAAAATATAGTGGTTAAGTAAATTATTAGCACAACTAAGTAAATAGAAAACTACTTACTCGTTAATACATCGGTGTTACTGGTTACTTTCAAAGTTTTTATATTAAGGCGTATGTCAAAGCGTGGAAGTCTCATAACGTCTTATTACGTGGCACAACAACTCATAACCCTAACAACTTCTACTTTCTTAGATTATATTGCAAAACGAAAACAGGTCGTGTGCAATATTGCCCATCCAACGAGATACGCAGAGCCATCTTGTTAGTAATGGAGTATATGTTTTTTCTGTATGTTTTGACATAAATATTTGCCTTACATGCAAACGTGGTGATAATTACGCTTTTGAACATTATCATAGGGCTCGAACAAGTCATGTGGATGACGTCAGATAATGTTTTATTATTAGTATTTTCATAACCACTCACCACTATCATTTAATAACCTCCATAATTTAACGATCGAATGTCACTTGATAGTAGCCGAGTAGGTACATAACGTCTTTGACTGACATTGTCTTTAAGATGAACAATAAATAAAGAAAAAAAAATTGGTTTAGTTTGTTTTTTATAATTAATCATACCTAGCTAGTTTACTATAGCAAGTTTCATAACATTAATTTATTCACTTAATAATTCTGTACACATTTCATGGATTTATTCCCAACACCTTTCTTTCTCCATACGATATATACCTATCACACGGAAGTATAAATACAAACAGTATAATACCTATATACTGTGGGCAAGATAACGTCATATTTACGTGATAGGTAGAAATTGTTGGGCCCCTGATTATCACTATCATGCTTTGGGATTCAAGTATTTCAAACATATTTAAATTATGAGTTAAGAATATAATAGCTTTGTTTATTAGGAGCTATGAAATATGATTATTTTTTATTAGTATAGCGTATTTGTCACATTCTTTTCTTTGGTAAAGAGAAACAAGTTATTTGTTTTATTTATTTTTTCAATAAAAAATGAGCTGTAAAGTCTGGTTGGGTATATACAGGTGTATTTACATTTGATGAAATACATAAATCTGAAATTAGTTTATTTCAGGGTATGTTTGTATTTCACTCACAAATATTTAAACGCGCAGTCTAACAGTTTTAAAATACAGCAAAAACATTTTTGGGCATTTTATTTGCTTGAATATATTTGGATTAAATACTCCAATAGGAAGTCACATGCTTATTTTTAAGGTTTGAACGATAAATCGAGCGATGATCCTTCCTAAATATATAATTTTACAAAAAATAATCAATTGTTTTCTGCAATAATACAAATGATTAATTAATTGTATACGTTAATAGAGCAATACATTCTCGTCGATCCTGTACACATTGTTATAGTTAAAGATGTTAGTTATTGCATAATTTGGTTCTACTTGGTGCTTGCAAAAAGGGCTCTTCTTGTAACTAACTTTCAACTCCGTTTTTACCTAGGTATGAATTTTGCTCTTGATGCGGTCATCTCAGACCAACAGTAAGTGTGGGCGACATCTCTATATTTCGCGCTCGCTTTCCGACTCGCGGGCAAACTATCTTTTTAATCCAAAATTTCTGCGCATTAAATCAAATACATTTTGGAGAGTGTGCAAAGGAATTGCACGATTTAATTCCGCCATCTCCGTTCCACCACCGGACGTCCAGGGGAGGGGAGCGGTTTCATCCTTACGTTGTGAATATTCCATTCATTCGCACGAAGCTATTCGGTTCTACCTTCCTAATGCGGACAGCAAAGAATGGAATTCGCTCCCTTCGTCTGTATTCCCGGAAAGATATAATTTGGGTCTTATCAGGGCAAGAGACAATACGCTGTTACTGAACCAGCATGCAACGACCTCGACCTCGTCGACACTTACCATCAGGTATGACTGAGGTTTAACGCTGGTACTTAGTATTGTATATAAACAAAACGTAATAAATATAGGTCTCTTAAATATGCACAAGACTTTAAATTATTATTTTTATATATTCCTACAATAGTCTTTTAATATTTTTCTAACATACTGACTTATTAATACATGAATAATCAGCTCTTTTTAAGTGTAGACGTGATAAACATAAGTAATCTTGCAATTCAAATCGATAAAATTATTCCACGTTAATGCCCGTTCGTATCGTACTTGATCTACGTACACTTTCTGTAGACGTAGCTAAAATTGGATTAGAAGTTCTTATTATTTATATATTCACAACAATACACTTCTTTTTAATATTTTGTGTACATTTATTTTATTTTCCGATAAATAATTATTATACTTAATAATAATATTCGAAGGTTGTACAAGTTGTTGTATAACAAGTAGGTAATGATAATGCTTATTAATATAAAGTTAAAGCAA
The DNA here is from genome assembly GCA_022674325.2 of Grapholita molesta. Lineage (NCBI taxonomy): Eukaryota > Metazoa > Arthropoda > Insecta > Lepidoptera > Tortricidae > Grapholita > Grapholita molesta. The sequence continues at coordinate 17,970,589 of CP053121.2, read as the reverse complement.
AAATATTATCTGATTACTTGAAAATGTCTCGTATTCGACGCTGCCTAATACTCGCGGCTATAACAATGTGTAAAACGTACTAGTTACGCATAAACAGGCCATGTAATTTACTGAGCTCCGGAATCAATTCTGCAAAATGATAATTTTATTCATAGAGTTCTCGGCAGTATCGTATCGCTTACTTTGTCCCTTGATTCGATTTGGAAATATTTCATGGGCCAAGCGCAATACACATGTCTTTATTTATCACAACGTTAATTAAAATAAATCGACTTGCAATTATCGTTACTGTGTGAGTGTGTCTGATACAAAGTAATGAATTATAATTGTGTAAATCTTGTTTTGGTGGAAATGCAACACTTTGTAAATTATCATCGTATTTTGTGATCAGCATTTCAACTAGCCTTCATTTTACATTTACCTATTTTATGTTTTAATACTCAATTTGAATTTGTTAAAAAGCATATGTCTCTTTATCTCTATATCAAATTATCTTATGCAGTCGATGAAAGATTATTAAAAATCTTCCAATCTCCTTATGTCTAAACACATTATAATGTTTTTTTGAGACGGAAATACTATGTCAAAGTGTTCATTTGTGTATGTTCATTGCTGCTTTTTCTTTTTGTTTTACATCACTACATGGTTCATGGGCCAGTAAGTCTATAAATAGGTTATTTTTTATTGGACAGCGACTTATTTTTACGCACAACAAATGACAAATATCATCAAAAAGAGAGGTTGACTTCGCAGAATGTAAACTAGAATCAAGTAACACAAGTAAAGAATGTGCTCGAGGCGCGCTCTGAGTAATGACAGTCATTTCTCCCGCGCTTCGAACAAGTTATGAACTGTAGTATATCCTTGTCGAACGAAAATTCACTTCATCTGATACTTAGATGAAGTCGCTGCGATCTGAAATATTGTTATGGGTCATTGATTTTATTCTTTTTATACATTTTTTCCCTTCAAATAACCAATACACCGATACTAATTTATATACTTACTGTATTTTTATTTTTAAAATTTCCTTTTTATCTTTTGTATAACAAGATTATAAGAGAAGAAATAAAGATAAGTTTTAAAAATAATCACAGATAAAATAATAATTGTAGTGACAATTTTTATTTATTTTTATTGATCTGTATTTTTAACGAATGTTGAAAAGGATTTTGATAATTCTAGCTTTGATGTAATATGCTTGTATAAATTAACAAGAATTCAATTGCAGCGGTATTCATGGAATCAAAAACATTCATGTTTGAATTTGTTTTATTCCCATCAAAATAAAAAGCCAGTTCAATATTTTTTTGTTATTTTGATTTCTCCATACAAACAGCAATAAAACAATATTCTCAATTTCATAATATGAATTACAAATGAAACTTGACGATGTGAGCAACAGATACTTCGAACACATTTCACGTGCGATCTAACCCGAAGTTATAATTGTATTACCACAACTCTCCAACTTATAACGTCTTACAAATTAAGGGAACTCGGTTCTTGCAATTTCTCTCAGTGAAAATTAGGGCTATGTTAGTTGAGTTCCAGCTATAGGTATACGGCCCGAAAAATGTTGTGTACCTATATTATGTATTTTGCCAAGCGTAATAACTAAGTTTAATATTTGTTTCACTAGTAGATGAAGAAGTTCTGTAGTTGTAGGGAATTCGATAGCTTAGAGTATTAAATGGGCTGAAATCTAAAAGGCGACCGTAGTTAGCAAAAATATAATGACAACTGATAGAATGTGTACAAAAACAGGATTCAAAATAAAAACATAGACTAAACAGTAAGACAGTATAAAAACTATAGCCTAAACCTCCACAGTAGTCAACTAGGAAACCTTTTAGTCTACGACTAGCTGAGCCTAGTGGCGTGGTTGTAATTTCATGATATTATGTTAATAAAATACACAGGTAAAGAAGTAAAAAAATTGAAAATGTTTTGGATAGGTACCCAAAAATAAAAATGTGAAGCGAGTGGTAATTTTTATTTTTGGATTAATTATGCGTGGGATGTAGTCAGATAGGTATTTTAAAGGCTCATGATTATGTTCCTCGTTACGGGTGAAACATGTGAGTTTCCGACGTGATGTGTGTTTAAGTAATTGTAAAGAACCAGATTCTTTACAATTACTTATGTGTACAATAAGTAGTGCGTAATTATTGTAAAACGGAACCGGGTTGGGAATGCTTCAAATTATTCCAATTTTCCGAAGCATTCCAGAGTTATTTTGATGCTAACGATGTCAGAAAGCGGTTAGGAGTGGCGGTTCAAATGGGTATATTAGCAGAAATGCCGGGGCTAAATAAGACTTGTCTTTTATAAGTAGCACAAATAGTCAGGTTTATGTAAGCAAGCCGGTGGGAACGGGGTAAGTGTTGACGGCATTAGAGTGAAAGTTAGATACATTAATGATTATACCGTATTACCTGTAAGATACATTTTTGAGTATTTAAATATTATCCCAGTCACCATCATCCAATACCAGTTTGTGAGGATTTATTACTTAAAACATAGGATTATGTTCCATAATTTATTCATAGGTCAAAGCATTCAGATTTAATGGAATCACTGTGCACCGTAATAATTGTAACGCATTACTCTTTAATTAATGAGTATATCATTTTATTAATTTAATTACATACAGATTAATCGGGAATCGCTTTACGTGTTGTGAAATTCAATTACCGTGAGACAAAGTATTGCACAACATGGCTGTATTGCGAAGAGTTCCCTTTGTTACCATTATCACAATGAAAATGGAACGCCGTGTCTACCTGCCTACCTATTAATTTAATTACACTAGTACGAGAAAAGCCGAGGTGTTTAACAGATCTACTGTCTTTTGAATATTGAAACTACTTGTAACTTAAATAATTTTGTATTTATAACGGTAAAAACTAAGGTAACGTGGCAGGTTTGAGATAGATTGTGAGACATATGTCATGTTTCGGTCATCCGCAAAAACATATGTCAAGGTTGGCTTCAGAGAAAGGCGAAATTTAATAGTTTGTCCATTCATTCAGTGGAAAAGGAAGACGGTAAGCCGCAGTCTCTCCGGGGAGGGCATTTCGACCGTAATCAGGCTAATGGACAAACCCCTGCCCGCTCGCACGCCCATACTCGTCCGCTCCACTAGTCGCCTATTTAATTTCACTTAAACCTTGAATACGTGATAATGACAATCATTTTCCTAAAATGGATAATCATAAAAATAGAGCATATTTAAGCATGCCTATCTAGTTAACGTATATTATGTGACCAAATTGCTTTAATATTATTACATATTTTATTACATTTGGAAGGGGTGGAGTGATTTTTAATTTAAATTTCCTTCATTATGAATTCATGCTCCTAAATTCTGGCAAAAAAACTTAAACCTTGTTGATTAGGTTAGTTTTTTTATGACTGAGTACTTTGTATATTATCAATATCTACATTTTAGGAAAAAGTTTCACTGCTGGCATCCACTGTAGCTGATAATCATTAACCTCTTTGTCTTGTGCTATTTTATATGTTATGTTATGATATTTACAATTATATCCGTATTCAATTAATGTTAAAATTAAATCTGAAACAAAAAATGCATAAATACTACTCGAGGAGAGTTACTTTGAGTCAAATCTTACCAACCCGAATCCGAGATTACGTGGATTACGCGCTACCTGGCCAGTCCGTCAACGGTAGCGCTCTAAATCCTTCTTAATTACTCCAAATACTAAAACAGACTGACCATTTTGCTTATTAGGGTTCAGTGACAAGCATCTGACCCTATTTTAATTAAATCTGTATGTTTACAGAGATTGCTCAAGTTAAAGATGAAAGCTCAGGAAATGTTACCCTTCTTGTGTTTTTAGCTAAACTTAATCATTTACTAAGATAATTAAAAATCACTATTTCCATAGTGTTTGTGCCACAAGAACAACTAAAAAGAGCTTCATATCAGAAAGATTTGAATCAAGCTACAATTTAGGAAAATACAATGCTGTTATAAAGAGCAGGAATATCATTCTAGTTAGCAGAACAGTAAACACAATACAATGGAATTTGTAAAATATTAAATGAAATATTTATTTTCTATATTATAACCCCCGTATTTAATAAACAATGTAAGGAAATATAGAATTTCAGAAATGATTTCCTGGAATGATCCTTACATATCACCATACTTCTCTACTTGTACATACTCGTACATAATTATCCTAAATGAAAAAGGATAATTGGGAAAGATTAACATGAAAACATACACGGACATACTCTGGAAAGGGTTATTTATAACGTAATTTAAGAAAGCACTCGTTATCATTACTCTTGATTAAGAAAGAATCTTTGATGTTGACGTGTAATTTATTATTCTAACAGATGGCGAATAAATAGCTATTTTCCATATCACAAGTGGTAACTTATATAAATCGCTTATATTAAACCTGCATCAGGTTAAGAAGTTTCGATCGTCAGTTGAAATATATTTAACTACAAGTCCTACCTTTCTACTTTTATCAGACTTGGAGTTCTACTCTCAATATCTGCCTTTTTCCATCTCTTCACTGCCCTCTGTCTTCTATAACAACATTATCAAGATTAAGCTTACATCACCTTAAAATTTGTTGTGATAAAACAACGCTGTACCTACATTTGTTATCGTTACCATACAGAATTATCTCAGTTTGAGAGTCAGGTCAATTTGCGTAAGATTAATCCAAAAGCCATATCAGTTTTCACACGATCTCCCTCACTTGACGTCAAATAATATATAGGTAGAAAGTTGAGACCGCAGGAACTAATGAAAGTAATGGACGATGCAAGGTAAGTATAAGGATGTGCTATCGCCATATTTATTGAAGAATTGAGTGATCACATTAGGACTACTAAGCTAAAGGTCTCATTATCAGAAATATTTTCAAAAAGTGAAATCTTTATAGGACTTAGCGAAACTAAATTAACACCAACCTCTGTTTGTTCTGTTGCTTGTAATGGTTTTGTAACTGTAATACGAGTACTCGTATATAGTTATAATTAGTCTGCTTATGAATAAAAAACATAGCAGCAGTTAAATTACTTTTTCATCACACTTGCTCGTCAATGGCGTTGTTACTTGCGAGAGTACAGAGCAGTTATAGCCGATTTAGCTCACACGGGCTGTTAAGTTTAGTTTTAAAAATATATAGAACTCATACTTCACTTCGGACTGAGGATGTTTCCAAACAGCCAAGGTGTATTTCATATCTTCAAAAGTTTGCTACAACCAACTTTTAATATGTATAAAACATATCTTTATATTCAATTTGACTGCAATTTAATGTTTAGTATTTATTAAAAATAATTGTTTTATATTTGATTTTGATAATTGATACTATTTGGCAGGATGATCTGTCAAATTCGAAAACAAAACGCAGTTGTTAACATTATCTGTGGAAGACATTGAAAAAAGTTGACATTGTTGACAATCTTTTTTAGTGGATGAGGTCTGAATCTGATTTTAGTTTTCAAAGTGTATTTTGATTTTAAGCCTACATAAGTACTAACTAATATTTTACCAACGAATTTATTTTATTTCCTCGCAAATGTGATGAAAAACATTGTGTGTACCACGGGTGGTAAGTGTATAACAAACTTGAGTCATTAAAAGCCCTCCGACTTCGTCGTCGGGCTTCTAATAGACTCGCGTTTACTATACCTTACTTACCATCCTCGTTGCACAATGTACTATAAATATGTAGCATAAAATACAGATTGTCATATGTGATGCGTGTATCTTGTAAATATTAACTTTAATCATATTGCTTTTTAATTTTACTTATTAATTGGAATGGTCACTCTCAATCAATGCCATTGGCTTCAAGTTTCATTTAACAAGTACTTTTAGGTATAATTACTCTAAAATCGAGTGTACCTAAATAAATACCAACATAACATAAAAAACCGGACAAGAGCGTGTCGGGCCACGCTCGGTGTAGGGTTCCATAGTGTTCCGTCCGTCATAGTGAGTATCCTCACTTAAGAGTTTAAAAAATGGGCTATTTGTTACATTTATTAAGTACAGAACCCTAAAAACGGGCCCACAAGGGACGGTGATAACTAAAGAAAGAGGAATCTACAATTTTATTATTATTTAGTATAACACCGCCATGTAGGATAAAAGCGTTCTGCGTACAACGACATCTATCGGCAATTTAAGTAAACTTGCACGCGAGCTTAAAGTATACTTTATTGAGTAAACCGATTTTCACCGTTTTTACTTTATTTGAAAGCGGGTCATTTTATTGTGATTTTGTAGAAATTAAAGGTATAATATACACCTGCTTAGTTCAGAATTTATATTGTATTTTTTTTTCAAAAACTATTCAACTTATCATGGCGAAAATAATTTTTCTAGAATTTTTTATAAAGTTCTACTTTTGAGATTTATTTCATATTTTTAAAACTTAAGGTTCAAAAGTTAGAGGGAGGGGACACATTTTTTGTTGCTTCTGTAGCGATTATTTTTGAATACATTTAGATTATCAAAAAATTGTCGTAGTAAACCCAAATTTGTTTTTAAATACCTATCCAACAATATATTCCACGTTAGGGTTGAAATGAATAGAAAAAAATCACTCCCCTTTTTACGTATAGGCGAGGTACCCTAATAACTCATTTTTTTACTACTTTGTTGTTGTGATTAGTAGTACCAAATTTCAGCTTTCTAGTGCTAACGGTCACTGAGATTATCCGCGTACGGACGGACCGACTGTTGAGGTTAGGGCGCGATGCTAAAAGTGGCGAAAAGAATCACTTACTGTCCTCTATAAAAAAGGATCGGCGAGACTAGAGATCCCGGGGCGAGCCAAAATTTGGTGAATGCTATTTGGCCCATTTTGAAGCAATGGGTCGAACGAAAACATGGTGTACCATCGTACCGCAGATGCTGACGGGACACGGTTGTTTTGGCAAATACCTGTGTGAGGTGTTGAGAAGCGAGGCACATCCTCTGTGTCATAATTATGGATGGGGCCGTGGACACGGCCACACAGACGTGCAAGGAGTGCCCAGCAGCTGCAGAATCCCGCGCTGCCATGTCCACGGTGATAGGAGGAGATTTCTTGCTGCCAGCTCTAATCAACCAAATGCTCACGCGATCCCGTATCACCGTCGCTGCGCTGCCAGATGGGCGTACCTTAGATGGTTTAGTGGGTAGTGTCAGCGGTTCTGACGAGTCCTAAATAACCGCCCTAATTCCCCGGCTAGGCGGGATGCCTAAATGTATTCCTCTACGTTAAAACATATGTTACTTAGGTTGGTTAGGTAAAAATAACTAGAATTTTCTAAACCGTCCGGTAATTTTATCAAAGGATACTCATACATGCGTTGAGCGTATGTGTAAGGCTAGTGTTCAATTAACTTACCTATTACATGTGTGTACGTGGTATCGTGGGTATGCAGGTGGGCTGATCTCCGAGCGTACAAACGAGCTGGTCCACAGATAAGGGCGCGCGCGTAAGTGCCACCATTGTTGTTAGGAACAATAACCCAACGTTACAGCTATTATCTGTAACGCGCGGCTCCAGGCTAATGGATACCCTTCTGAACATCACTCGTAATTGTTTTAATTTTCATTAAGTAGCTGTCCTGGTGAAGTAGAAGCTGTTAGTCTTGCTGTTTTCGCTGTTGCTTGAAAACTACGATTTATGACACGATTGAAATAATAACTGTTGCTTTCATAAGATATTGAAATTGTTGAGGCATTATTTAATACTGAAAACAATCCAACGGGAGTTGGTAACTGTCGCTATATTAAACTTTAGTAATAATGCTTTTGGGAATAATATTGTCATATTTATTGAAATGTCACGTCTGAAATAAGTTACGCCTTTGTATTACGACCTTCATCTAAATTTGTGTTCTATTAGAAAAGTGATAGAAAGAAAACTGACCCTAAAACATTACAATACAATGCAGCATGAATCGGATTTCATTTTCACTTTATGCTCACAAAATTTGTTTATTCTACAACTTGTGAAACGTTTTAGGGTTAATTCTGCTAAAAGCATCCGATTTTACTACGACGATAGATTTGTTTACCTACCCACTTACCTTTCTTTCGGCTAATTTGGTTTAAGTACAAAAGCGTGATCCCTTTGTTAGAATTGCGAGGAATTTACGTTAGGTATTAAATACTTATTGTATTTGAATTGTTATTGTTATCATTTGAGTCACTTGTTAAAAATGTCTTAAAATAAGGTAACTTATTGTTGATTGAAAGATCGCATTATACGATTAGATTGGGGAACATAAACAAATGATTTAATTTAGACTAAAAATAATAATTACTTGAAAAGGATAATGATGACAAACGAAATATTTTTAATTAACCTTCGCGTACATCATCATCAATTTAATAAGTTTTGTACAATCAAGGGTTATTAGTGACAAGAGTAGCACATTGTTATAATGATTAAGAGCTTAAGATATTACCAAACATAATATATTCGGCTCAATCAATCCAAGTCCAAAAAAAAGTATGAATGTCATTATTATTAAATCTAAAATAGAAGCCATAGTTCCTAAGAATAGATTTCGCTATCTGAGTAACTGATTTCTCCAAATCCAATAGATTGTTCGCTTGGTATATAAAGCCTTCACATAAATATAAATTAGCAAGACATATATGTAGAATAAATATTAAGTTTCATCTAAATGAAATACCGACGTTATTGGTGCTCCATACGAACATCTTGATATTTTTAGCAAGCGAGTGGGTTGAAGAGTGCAACTTGATCTAAAGGCAATTTGTTCTAAATGCTAGGTAACGTGAGTGTGATATCGTAGATGTAATATACAATGGTTTTTCGCAAATTACATGTCGTGTAATAAGATAAGCTTTACGCCATATATTTTTGACATTCCATAACGTAACGTAACTTGATGCTTGTAGGTACGGTTAACTGTTTACTCTTTCGCATCAGCTTCAACGCAATTTTTTTTTAATGCTTAATTTGCCATGCAAAGGAGTGGTTTGATAATAAATAATTAAATTAAATACGAATGATTGAACCCTTTACCAGTATTCAAAACTACATATTACTAAAAATATGAATTTCATTCCAAGCAATTTGTTAATAACATAAATGTAACAATTCTTAAAGTGAAAAGTGCATAGAAATACCCTTGTAAAATAAAACTACTACAACCAAATCTAATGAAAAGATATTAGGATTGGACTAGATTTATGGCTTTCTAATGTAATACATACGTGAAATGAAAATACACGTGTCTTAAGTTACACTAGGATCAATTAACCTCAAAATGAAGGAAACAAGGAATTTCATCATGAAAAACTTGATTTTTGTGTTTAGATCCCTTTGATAATATACTATCATAGATTCCATGTCACAACAGTATTGAATGTTAAAGGGGACCTCTGTGGGCAAAACATTATAACTCTGCCTTTATAACCTTTTCAGCTTTACTGTGACTTCGATATAAAAGGAAAAAAAGGTTGGTATAGCCTTGAGTGTAAAAGATCCGTACTCTGCATTGATAAATTATTTACAAGCTTCATGTATAAGCCTAAGCTTTCTTTGCCACTCTAACAGGAGTTCTGACAGACGAGCTTACTGCAAGTGACGACGCTAAAAAACTACATGTAGTTTTGTTATAATTTTGGTCGAACAATCATATTTTGTAGGGATAGTTCAACAGCCGTGGACCTTTGACAGTGGTTAAAGGTTATACTTTTAGGTTAAAAGTTACGTATTTGGACTCCACTTGTTTCTCCAAAATATTTAAAATGAATCAAACAAATAAAGGCTTCTTGTGAAATCTCATATTTAAAAAATAGTCAACCTTTTCCTAAAACTAAATGTATTCATTAACTTAATCCTAATGATTACTTCAATTTTAAAATGTATTTATAATGTATTGTAGGTATTTTCTAAATACCTTTGCTATCCAACGTGGTAAGTGTTTTGCTATCAGTCAAAAGTTACTTCCCCCACTTGTGGATAAAATTCAATATATTTCAATTCATAAACAAGAGTTTTCCTAAGTTAGGTAAACGTATTTTCTCTGTTTTTGTGCGTGTTGCGTAATTTAACATTAGGTTTTTAGCCTTGTGGGCCTGGGAAGTGGCGTAGTATTTTAAATGGCTTATTAGTATTACCTACTAACCTATACCTGAAAATTAGGCGAGTTTCATATAAGCTTATTATTAGCTTTATAGTTTCGTACAAGATATTTCACATGAAAATATAATCTACATCTACATTTCTAGACTAATATTATAAACGCGAAAGTTCGTGAGTGTGCATGTTTGTTACTTCTTCACATATAAACGGCTGGAGCGATTTTAATAAAATTTGGTATGGAGTTAGCTGACACCCTACTGATTAACTCATAGGCTACGTTTTCCCTGATAATCCGCAGGTAACACCGCGGGGCACAGCTAGTATTACTTAAATGTCATGTGCTTCAAACTCGTAAGTAATCTCATCTTTGTATTAAGTCTCGATTTTTTTAAATAAGGTTAATTAATTTCTAACATCATAATATAAAACTTACATATTTTATTACTGCTGCTAGTAACTCCCGCCTTTTGTTTTGTTTAAGCAACTATGTATAAATCTATTTGAACTACAAATTATGTATTATATGTTAATGTATTAATATTTAAAAGGCCAGAAACATCCCTTGGAATGCCTGTGCTAAATGCATACTTCCAAGAGTTTTCTAGTTAAGTGTAGTTATAGATTCAGGTCACCATTATCAAGAATATTCCCAGTCTGTATTTTGAATCTTGAACGACAAGAGGCGACGGAAGTCGTGCAACGACATCGTTAGGGTCGTCGGTATTTTAACTACGGAACTTTAAAAACGCAGACGCCTTTATCGGTGAACGCCGGGAAAAAACAACTTGGAAAATGGCTAGGTGTTTTCCTTAGTGTACTAGGGTCACAGGGACTGACCCGTAGAGAAAAAAAATCAATAGTAGCTCTGCCTAGTTAAAAGTGTGCAACTACATGCAAATTTGTTTCTAACAAATTTGTATGTAAGTTATATGAATAACGAAATTAGAATTGATTATATAGATAAATATTTCAATTAGTAAGCTGCAGTATTTACCCTCTCACTAGCATAGCAAGCGGTTCAATAAGTGGGATATTGAGCGTTAGGAGGATTTCAATGTCCGAAAGGAGAACAAACTTTGCTGCCGACTAAAGTACATTTTTACACATTCACCTCAGTCTTTTCGCGAAGAAAATACTAACTGTAAAACATTAAAAATTAATAAAATATTTGTCTAAAAATCACAAAAATATTGATTATTTGTGTTTGGCCTTAAACATTTAGACGGTAAGTAATATAGGTAGTGTATATGCAGGAGGAAACGCGATATCTTCATACGCATATTTTGCATTGCCAATATTAAAGGCAGGAAACGGTAAATACAACCGAAGCTATATACTTAGTCAGGTAGATTATTTTTGTATGCATTATTATAGTAGTTTATGTTACTGCTACATAATGTATGGCATAAAAATACAAGTTACGAAGCTGAGTTTTATAATAACATCAAACGAATATTTTTATGCCTAATTATGTACACTGACATAAATAGTTTTATCTACACACAATATAAGCTCTCAATAATAATTTCTAAAATCGCGAACGAAAAGTCAAATGAATATCAGTAAGGGCGGCTAATGAAATTTTCCAAGAAACCGTAGTATTTTTTATTCAGAGACATTCTAGAGACAACAATTCTCATATAGTTTCTATAGTAAGTAACCAATTTGTTTTGTTTTTCAGAGACCTTCGAAATTTGAAAGTCATTATAACATCGATTTTTTTCTTATTATGGAGCTATAATAACATTTTCACAGATAAGAAAATTATTCTAATGAAGGAGTTTGACATTATGCTAGTAAAGAGCGTTTATAAAATTTGTGTACTTAAAAACGTCCGTACGTCGTAGTCCATCCGTCGATTTTTTTCCATTGGGGTGGTGCTATCACCACCACATCTCATCATCATCACAAGGTGGTCTTGCCGTGCGGGGACCGGCTAATTAGACTATTCTAGATTAGACTATTCAGACTAGACTAGTCTATTCTAGTTAGCCGGCCCCGCACGGCGGCAAGATGTAAGATAATTAATCTTGTAATCCAGTAAATGGTTAATCCATAAATAGTATTTAGTAATAAATTATAATTTAGACACCTCATGTAAAATATATTACATTTAACCACTTAGTTAGGCACACCAGTTTTTGACGATTATTTTCCAGTTCATATCCACTACATAGATACGAGTATTTAGGCACAACAAAACCAAATTATAGGAGTCTCGACTACAACTACAATTTCTTAAGCCCTTAGGTGAGGTAATAAGCCCTTTTAGGTGTACGCCGTATAAGCAGTTATCGTATTGGATACATACATGTGTCCCTAAGAAGACAACAACTGTGTACTTGAGTCCAACATCAAACACAAGAAAAGCAAAGTAGGAATTAGAAAAGCAAATTTGGTGGAACTCGTAGTTTTGTATGATTTACGACGGTTGCTGAAGCTGTTTAATAAGCTACTAAAATGTATGTACATATGTAAATAATGCGCAAAGTACTTGATTTACATAGTTACTCGCTATAACTGATCTCTCGCTTTTCCACCTACGGCGCGGCGAAAGCCGTATAAGCATTAATTAAGACCCCGACGTCGAATTAGCACTAGTAACTTGAAGTTGCAAATGAAAAGGATTGCAAACTTCATTAACCTTTTATTATAATACCACCGCCGAGGTATGGTGGTTCAAATGTATACAGCAAAATATTATCGCAGTGTTTATTTAAGCTTGTAATAAAAATATGATTAACTAAGTACTCATGCCGAGTATTAAAATTGGCTACACGACACTCTAAATATATTTTGCCTTATATTTCTGTGTTCTTTAGGACTAAAATATATAACATGAATCCAAAAACCAAATCACCTAATCCCTATAATCACTATAAAAGTTAAATAAGCCCCAAATCCTCGTCAAGGAGAAACAATATATTCCCAGAATGTTGAGAGAGGTTATTGAGATTAAGAAGTATCCAAAATTCAACAGAGAGGATGGTTTTTCTGTGAAACCGACTTGGGATACTGTGGTTAATTTAATAAAACAGCAGGCAAGACTGTGAGACCATAGCGTTGGACAGTGTGGACAATGGACATTGTACTTATTAGTTAATAATTTATGGATTTTTATTTCTTGTAAGCCCGCCTGGCGTACGCAATTATGCACGCAAATATTATTATATATGTGCAAGCACCGAAAGCGCATAATATAAAATTAATATTTTCCTCAGTCCACCCGATGACCACGAACACAGTTAAAGGGTTTGAAACGTTGGGATGAAGTTTAAATTAGTATACGCGATATAATCCGTTTCAGTTGTTTTATTTCATGAATAATTATAGCGGCAACAGTAGACAATATTATGAATCCAAAGTCCCTCACCTTTTATTAAACTGTATCTTAGGTATAATTCGTTCAATAAAACTGATAGTGAGAGATTGTTTACTGTTTAAGGGAAAGCTATATTATCCCTTTGAAATAAAAACATGTCGTTACCCTTTTCTTTGACAACTGATACCTTATAAAAAGCCCTTGCTTGATCATAGAAAAACATAATATGCAAAAACTATCCAAAATCGGATGTTAGCTCCATCCATCATACAGAGTGACAAGGGCGAAGGCTTGTCGACCCTAATCGAAAAGCAGCATACGAGTACATATACGATATCAAATTTGCTAAATACATATATGCCAAAGGCTTAGCGATAAATGCAAATAAAAGGGGTGATGGCTCGGAATAAATTATTCACATATTGCCAAATCGACCGAAGCTTTTTTTAAGGGATTTACTTAATTTAATAATGTATGGCCAGCGCCACCGCAGCGCTATTAAAAATAAATAGATACGTATATCTAGATTGCTTTTAGTCCAATAGGTGAATATAGTTAAAAGCAATACACTACAGCGATACACTCAAAATAAACTTTTATTATAGTTATATTAAGAACACTAAGGATGATCTATTATTTCGTCTTTAATGAGGATATTCCGTCTGTTGTGTAATAGTCAATTATACATTTAGTGAATTTCAGAACGTTTAAGTAGGTAAATTAGAAGCCCCAAAGCTTTACTTATTTAATTGTTTTGATTACTGGTTCACACGGCGAACGGTCTCCGGGCACAAGGTTGGTTATACATGCAGACTATAACACTTCTTGAGGAATAGGTTCCCCCTGAGCATTGTGTGATCTTGGCGTATGCCCTGAAGGGAGGTCATGGAGGCCGATTCACTTGGTCTCAACACGGTGGGAACCAGATTTATTAATGTCGAGGCACTCACGACAAATACACGGAATCGTGGAGCAGAAATCAAAATTAAAGCTCCACCATCAGCTAAACAAATAAGGAGCCTAACTTAATTGATTTTTGTGGTTTATGTAACGTCAGTCAGTCATGAAACCAATAGAAATTGTTTAAAATGGGAGGATAACGTTAAGTCTCTTAAAAGTGATTTTTTTTTTGTTTTATAATATACAAGTAGCTTCCAAAGTTTATTTCTTTGATAGTTTTTCGGCTTAAGAGGAGGTGCTGACTTCGTTGGCTAGGACCACGCAGCCGAAACAACCAACGCCCACAAATGATATGATAGACAGTCGCTTGTACTGCGGAAACATATTTGCAGTAAAAGCAATAATGTTGGCCAAGTGTTGGTAGGAACAGTCTATATCTAGTAACAGCCGTTAGAAGATGACATGTAAACTTTATGGAAGCTAACAACTTACTCAATGATGCAATGATGAATACTATCATCATTGCATGTCATCACGGGTGATTAATAAAAGATATGCTTAGCCCTTGGGTACAGAAATATCGCCTGCGTGAATGACTTACAAGCACATATACATTTACTTTAAATAATATATATATAAAATGCCTCCGAGAAAAAGAAGGTGGTTACAAATTACAAAAATGATATACATGACAAACGTTTCTATCGAATACATAATTAATAAAATCGTGTATAGTATAACAAAATGCAACACATAAATAACTTTATTTTCGAAAGCTTGCAATGTTCTTGTGTAAAGTGAGTGCGTGCATAAAAACAGTATCGCTAGTAGGAGGCGTTGTGTTAATCCCCTCCGATAGCGACGGTAGTAATCGGATACGCGATAACGGCTACATCGAACATTCTGTTAGACTCAGGTAATATAAGCACAAACAAGTAAGAATAAAATTATTTATACCTTACAAAGTAAAACGAAATAATTGTCCGAGCACGGCTTATTCCGCGTGAAGATTGTTAATACACACACTACACCATCCACGGAGCTAAATATTAAAAAATACTAATTAGTTGTTAACTGCATGTCTCCAGGTTAAATGATTGTTACTTATATTATATATTTGAGGGATCAAAAAGGTTAGTCATCAACAGTCAAAAATCATCAAATTCCCGGACGTAACACGAAAAAAGAGCTTCCATGATTTGCCTAGTTAACATTCGCCATATTATTCAAAACTCATTGTGTAAAGATTGGCTTCGTAACGTTTGGGTATATCATACTTAAGAAGGTTAACTTATGAAAGACTTTGAAATTTCATGATGTGCCGGATTAAGTATTAGGCATAAAATACTCCTCCAAAAACAAACATTGACTAAAAAAGTAGATTAAAGTAGGTTATATTTATAACGCGATCCTTAATAAAATACTACTACGGGAAAAAATAATTTCACGTAAAATAGGTTTAAAGACAACATTTTTAAATCAAATAAATGAAATAACCCAAAAGTTAACTAATATCAATTATTATACATACACTCAAAATAATGACTATCGTAATTATTATTTTGTAGATCTTCAAATTACGATAAAATTAAGTTACTGGCATGAAACGGCAATTCTACCTTAGCTCCTGGACATGGACTACTCGCTGACTAGAGGACACGCCCCTCTTGGCTCAGGTACAAGTCAGATAAAGAAACTTTACACGAAAACATATCGTCCAAACTACCTAGTTCGTTATTTTAGCTAGAACGGCAGGAGCACCGCAACCTTTAATTTATTTACCTCTTCCTACGTCTAATTCGTTTTAAGTATTAGTCTTTAATGGTTATTTTCACCACACTAGCACTAAATTTATTATTTACAACGGATAGCAAAACCGTATTTTATTCATAACCGTGCAAAATAATTTTATACAAATTTAGAGTATTTTTTTACTTTTGCATTTGGATTAAATTAGATGTTTTAGACTTAACTCAAACTCAAGCGTTTTTTCACTAAGTAGACCACAAGAGCACTTTTAAAAGAGAAAAATAAAAGCTATACTGAAATATATATCGAATATAAATTTAAATATTACATTCCAATTGCAATTAAAATAACTAAAAGCCCAACTCTTAAGCTAGCACAGGTAGCTATCACAAAACAAATGAAACATAAGAAATATGAAATGTTAATTATCAATTAAATTCTGTTATAACCATGGTAGCCACAATAACAACAAGAAGTACTTCTGCAGCCCTGCTCCACAATCTGTACTCTTCATGAATAATAGAGAGTTTATAATTGGGATCCTTTTATCTCTCCAATCTATGATAACAATAGCGTCTATTAACTGTAGCAGATGAGTGGAAGTAGATTACTTTATTTATGTTCTTTCGATGTATTGATTTATTTGCAGTTATATGAATTGGCCTAATTACCCTTGACAATTGATGACAGAGCTCTGATATTTTATGAAAATAGCTCGTTAAATTTCATTTCCGATTTGTTTGGTCTTCATTGACGATTTTATCAAAAACAATTTTCTTTCCGTGTAGACAAAATAGCCCGTTCAGACAGGAAACAAGCCGGGGGAAACAACGTCAGGTGCCATAACCTAAAGAACAAAACTCTATGATTGGAACTCTTTTGTTTGATATTGGATGTTGCCCCAGAACATTTATATTTATAATGAATAGGTACATATTACTCCATTAAGAATCAGGTCTTAATAGTATTTTTTCTCATTGTAGCATGTAGCCCGTCTGATTTTTAGTAAAAGACAAATGCAACCGTTAATGTGATATCTTTATAAATAATTTATGTGTAAACTTTTATAATTTATGCCAGCTGAGGGCCGAGGGACTGGAAAGCAGTGTCATGTGTCAAGCTGACTATTGACTGTCCAATTGTTAAATCGATAGCTGGTGTCCGTTAACCGAATCGGACTTCCGCTGGGACGTCACTGGTTCCGCATCGAAGATAAACCTAGGCTTTAGTTGTCAAGACTAATCTATTATTAACTTATCTAGTTATCTGGCAGATACGCAGTTGATTAAGCTACGACATAGATTAAGTTAGTATAGAGCAGTATAACAGCTGTGAAAGGTAACTTAAAACTATAAGTTTTCTTTTATTGTTACTGTATCTGTTCATTGTATTTTAGCGCGTTTTGCATGTTCACTCATAAATTCAACGTTTCTTTTTTAGTTATCACTAATAAAAATTAATAAAATATTGTTTTGTGTACCTCTACACAAAACGAGATTATAATGCATCATGCTACAAAAGTGATATTGATATAATTAATTATATTACATAAAATTACAAGTTAATGCGTGATATGAAACTTAAATAAAGTAATATACTAAAACTAAAACTATTTATGTATTATGTTAATCAAATTATAAACATTAATTATATTTAAGTTTAAAAATATGAATAGATTTAGTGAACTTTACTATACCCCGCGTCCCTGACGAACATCACCGCATCTAGTGTATTCAATGTGTTCGTGTAAGCACGTGTTTCAATGTCGTTCGTACAAATTGATACTCAGATCCAACTGTTGCATAATGGATATATTCATATCTAATGCTAGAAAACAAAAAATAAATCGTTTAAGGCATTAAGAGTCACAAGTAGATACACTCGATGAACTTAAATCAACTACGATACATATTCATAGAATATAATTTATTATTGGCTGGATTTTGAGTTTATATTGTTCAGGATGGGACCTCAGAAATAACATTTGTTCGTTTCTGAGGGCCTACCGCAAACATCTGAAATCGCTAATTTCAAACGATTGTCTCTGTCACTCTAATTACACCCTAAGAGGAGTAAAAGAGAAATAATCGAACTTGGGTTTTAGCGGTAGGCCCTTTGTTCAGCCTGTATAAAATTGGCTGTGAAAGCCATTTCAAATGCATTTCAAAATGAGACTTCTTTACGTCAAAACGATTCATGAAGCGTTTTCGTGAGATTTTATGTCAAAATCACAATTTGTTTATTTGTATGACAGAAGAAAATCATAAATATTAATATAAAATAAATCCGCAATAACACAAACTATTAAACAAAAAAATTACTGATTTTATTTAAAGTTTTTTTTCGTCTATTCCGTTACCATTTTCATAGATTTCATAAGGTGGTAACGTAATGTAAATAACAATAAATGTATGAAAATGATGTGACACTGTTTTTTCTCCTATCAGGATTAATATTGCAATGGTTCAGGATCCACTTGAATTTTAAATAAAATGGGCCAAATATGCTTTAGACAATAGCGTTGCAGAGTTCGTGGTCAAGGGTTCGAAACGTCGGGATGAAGTTTAAATCAGTATACGCTATTTAATCCGTTTTAGTTTTTTTTCATATCATGAGTAATTATCGCGGCAACAGAAGACAATATTTTGTAAAACTTCCTTGACATCATGACGTTTGCAACATTAGAATGACACATAATGATATAAGGACGTAATGAAAAACCTATTAAACTACAGTGTCACTGTAATACTAGCACGATTATATTTTTTATTGAATATCTCGAAAAAAGTAAGAGTAAAATACTAGTTTCTTATATACAAAGATTTCATCATCTTGAGCATTTCTCCATTCACTAGTGGATAATGTGGATATAAATGCCTCCCTCTAAGATTATCCATCTCTAAGCAGATGAGGGGTTTCTCTTCCACTTCTTACCAGCTATTGCCACAATTTCGTTGAACCAACGAGCTTTTACATCTGCTTTGATATCAAGGCCTCCACTCCGTTAATCGGCAGCACCATCGATCATCCGAACTTCACAACAAATGCCCCGCCCACTGCCACTGGAGACGAGAAGCTCGGCTTCCTACATCCGTGACTCCGGTCTTTTCACCAATGATTTCATTCCTTCTTCTGCCCTAAACTGAAATCCGAAGGATCGCATTCTCCATTGCTTGCTGGGAAACGTTCAAGTTCCTTATACTGGAATTAGTAATTGTCCAGGTTTCAATCGTAAATTAGCTTCGGCAATATGCATTGATTAAATGAAATGTGTGTATTCTGTAAAGATGTCCTGTAATATTTACAGATTGCATCACATGCATTGACATGTCCGATTTGAAGATATTGCTCATATTAACGATAAAAGCCCATCCAAGTTCTATGCCTCGTTTCTATAGACTGATAACTTGCTCCAAATATACTCTATCTGGTATCTATCTGGTACTCCAAAACTAGCTCTAACTATACATTACTGATCAATATCGAAACGTTGAGTGGTTTATTCGCCATCACTTTGGTCTTGGAACATTGTTACTCCCAATATAGGGTTTTAAAAACGAAATGGGGTTCGAAAAACGGGTTCTGAAATGATATCTTCCTGTAGTATTTCTCTTTCTATCAGAACAGACTTGATTCTTCTATCTACTTCCATTGTGACACGCTTATATATCGTCTTTATAAGGCCAATATAGCTGTAAGAGATATGGACCCAGCACTGTTTAGCTTGCAACATTGTAGAAGTTTCCACAGTATCGAATGCTTTTTAGAAATCTATGAAGGCCATGACTAATCATAGCTGATACTCAGAATTTTTTTAAATGAGCTTTCTGATCGTGTATGTAGCGTAGATGGTACTAAATCCACTTCGAAACCTAGCCTATTCAACGGGCTGAAATTATTATCTACATTTTCTACAGAGTTTTTCCTTCATACTAACGGAAATAAGATGAAACTCTGCGTGTTTTACTACCTCGAGCCTGACGGACACTGCAATCTAGGAAATCAAACAGGTCAGCAACTGTAAAAGAAAATGGTATTTCATCCCTATTTTAAGGTGTTAGTGCTATCTAGAATAAGAAATAGTTAGATATGGTATTAGATAGTTACTTTAAATGTCACATATGGTATTTATACTCAGTATATTTTGTAACGGTGTAATTGATTAAATATTTATCTGTCTAAGGTATTTTTATGCCAGAGATATTGGGACGCAGGTGCCATACTGTGACGAGAAGTCATGTTGTCATGCCTAATTATGTATAATTACATACACTACTTTATCTACACACATATCATAAATGTTTTAAGATGGGTTCAGTAACCGTAGCGAAATGACCTGCAGTATTACTAGTGTTACTTGAAACATTAAAAAGTCAACGAACAAAACAAATGACAGCTTGGAATGGCGGCGTTGCGTATTTCATATCTCGGTCAAATATTTTTTTAAACCATAGACAAGCGAATGAACTCCCTATTCTATTGTCACTCACTGAGTTCTTATGTCGTTCGATTAATATTAAAAAAACATAACGAATTCGCGTTTCGTATCAATGACTGTTTTAATATCTATAGATACTAGAATAGACACCCCACTTTAATTTGACAGCTTTTCCAATTTAAACTCATAACCTACGGATTTCAGTAGGTAATTTTAACATTACATCTCTATTCATTTCTGATGGTTGGTAATGCTGGTCATGCCTACGGTTTCTGGACGCATTTTAGAGCACTTATATAACTAATTTAAAATCGGTTTTTAATTATTAAATCAGATAATAGGACATTCGATATGTTTTACACCAACATGTTGTTCTAGAGTTATCTTGTCTTAAATAAATAGAAATCATGTTACATCAATAAATTACCTTACTTACTTATTATTATTATTATTTATTAGTCTACCTATAAAAGTAAACATATTTTTTTACTTTATTTATTATTAGTATTTAGACATTTCTTCCTAACCAACACCCAACCTTCTGAATCCAAGCGCCTTTATTCCAATTAAGGAAAGCAATAAAAGATTTTCTTTTAATTAGATGCCTCGGCAAAGATAACTCGCTTACGGCCAAATCGTCAGCTTGTTGCGTGACTAGACCACGATTTATGACTTAATAGCCAAGTCCGCGCGTTAAGTAGGCCTTAGATAAGGCGCTTCTAAGTGATTGTCGGTGCTCACAACAATCGTAATTACTCCAAACTACTATCTACGCTCCCGCACGCGATCCGTTTCATCGCCAAACTTGAATTGTGCTAATTATCATACAGCGTTTAATTTATGACTATTCCGAATAGCGGTTACTCGATGAGGATAATTTGCGCGCAATGTAAAAATATGAGTTTAAAAAAGTATAATGGTATTTATTTATAAACTGTGATTAAAATTAACTAGAATGAGTATTGTAAAATTACACATTTGTAAAACTTCCTTTTTTAACCTTATTAACTACAAATAGTCATAGATAACTAGAAAGGTACCTATTAATAATTAAGCTATACGCGATTGACTGACGAACTCAGGGTAATTGGTTCGACCGATATTTGTAAACGGCACCCTTACCATGTGTTTACTTCAACAGTAGTTGCTTGCCTCTGCTCAATAACACGGTCAATATGTGCCCGCTTGCGTTAAATGTGAATACCTGTTCCACTAGACGCGGGCATAATAGGTTATTAGGCACTAAATCACACTCAAAATTCTAGTCATCAGAATAATTTAAATCCCACGACCTCCCAAAATCTTTGGCGTCGACATCTCGAACGAAGCCCAGTTCCGCGGTTATTTAGAGGGTAAATCCAAGTTGGCTTCGAAGAAGACTGGTGAGCGTAACAGGTCGAGACAGTTTTTCACTTCAGCCCACCGTCTTCATCTTTATAAGGCACATGGAATACTGCTCTCATCTGTGGGCAGGTGCTCCCCGGTACCAGCTTCTTCCTCTGGACTGCGTCCAACGGAGAGTGGTTCAAATCGACAGTTGTCAGAATTTCCCAGATCGGCTTAATCCTTTAGCACTAGCTTAGAGATCTAGCCTCGCTCTGCATCTTTTCTCGTATATACAATGGAGAGTGTTCTGAAGAATTGTTCCGATTAATCGCCGCCATCATTCTACGCGGCATCATTTCCACTCCACCACCTGGATAGTTGAAAATCGTCTACTGTGTGTTTCTCTAGAAACGTCCTGCCTCGCACACTAAAACTGTGGACGACTTGGCGTCAGCGGTATTTCCGGACCGATATACGACCCTCATACATTCAAGAAAAGAGCTTACTGCTATCTTAAAGGCCGGCAATGCGCTTGTGACTCCCCTGGTGTTGCGGGTGCTCGTGGGCGACGAGAATTGCTTACCATCAGGCAATCAGTCTGCTCGTTTGCCACCTTTGTAAGAAAAATACAATATAAAATACTCACAACTTTATTTTTCCTCAGCCCTAGTGAGATATTCAATTCATGCTGCATTTCCGTTCTTATTTCTGCCTTCAGCCGGGATGAACAATTGTGTGCAAATTAGTAATGACATCCCGCGGCACGAGACCGCGCATTTCTGTGGGACACACTGGCTGTAAGTTTGTATTCGAGTATGTAGTCAACCGATTGGATCTCCAACAGTGCCAGTTGAATTTATCATTTAAACCAGTGATTCCCAAAGTGGTCCAGGTGGACCCCCAGGGGTCCACTGGACGCTCGATGGGGGTCTACGTTGGCTGACGACTTATGGGTATGTAGTAGAAATGTAGCAGCAAGGGGGTCCACCGAAACCAGTAAAATTTTGAAAGAGGTCCACGAGAAAAAAAAGTATGGGAACCTCTGATTTAAACTATTGATGTATGTATACTTATATTGTGTTATTATATTTACTCCAGTTCTTTAATCCATTTTAGTCATGGGTGTTTGTTATGTATTTCAGTATTTTTGAATAAACAAAACTAAATAGTATATGTACTCTTATATACCTCGCTGAACTGCGACAGAGAATTTAGATAAAACCTACATCGCTCAATGCGTCTCGCGGTCCAGCGGGGTAACGAATTCAGCGCAGCCATACCGCATCGACCTATTTTAGGTTTAGTATAACTAGTTTTTAGTCTTAATATTTATTATTTCTTTATTACACAGAAAGGTACAATTTATAGGGTAACTTGAGTCCCAAAACTGTTTGATATTGTATTATTTAAATTTTCGAGAACGATGCCTTGAGCAAAGTAGCTGCCAGCTATATAATAATTAATCATTATATAATATCAAATGCAACACAAATATAATTCAACACAATTAGGTAGTAGACGCACCGAAAACAGTAAAACTTGTAACACAAATAATTTCGTATTCGCATAAAGTTTTTTTTTTTTAAATTAGTACCTACAGTTTGTGCTAATGCTAACATTCTAGCCACATATATATACTAATATAGGCGGGTGTCAGTAATGCAAAATCGTGACTGTGAAATATCACATCGAATACCTCTGAATAAAACTATGATAATGGATTCAGATTCAGAACAACAAAAGAGAGAAAGTTCCTTTTGTGAGTGTACTTTATTGACTTATGGCTTAGCCTCTTGTGTAGAAACACAATGCTCCTTCTCGACCGTGTGACACCGCGACTCTCTATGTATAAAGTGGGCAAGTAACACGACATGACGCGCATCATACCAAATACGGTTCTATCATTCGTTTAAAGTGAGGTGGATCTGGCATTGTAGCTCACTGTAAGAATTCTAAAATAATTGCTTCTCTTTTAGTGTGTATATGTAGGTAATGTGCAAATGTTTATATTACCAGGACTTGTGGATGTCTTCACTGAGCGTTTAAACACATCTATGTTTACGTACACTTTGTGGCCTAAATGTACTAGTTATCTCATAAATGCTAATAGTATTTACACGTGTAATTTTTAAGTTTATAAGTGGGTGAGTTAATCCGTTAACAATGTGAGTACTTGTCCCGTTTAAAGGGATGAAAGTATACCATAGTGCGTTACGAAACTTTTCAATTTATTAAAGTATAAGGTCACGTGTTTATTCAGTACAACCCTTCCCCGGGGATACTTAAAGAAAACATTTATGTTCGAGTTATAGCCATAGCTAGTATCTAATTAAATTTCCCTCTGGGTATACCGTCTCCCTACGAACAATTTGGTCCTAAAATAACACTAAATCGTAAAGATAGAGGCTTATGGTAATAAGTTGGAATACATTTTACGAGTATTAAAAATCAATAGCCCATTCATTTTACGTGGAACGTATAAACACGACGTACGGTTGTTCAGATTTGTGAAGGGATTTCGCGTTTTATTTTGTTTGATGTGATTTAGTTTAGCGCACAGGATTTTTTTATTATTCAGACATATAAGACTAATTGATTAATTTGATTGTCTACATTTTTTAAGCTTATCTCACGTGGCACTATATATATACTTATTTTGTGTATTGTGTAAGGAGTGAATATTTAATATATTAAATGACCTCCTAACCCAGTTGGTAGTAACTCTGCTTGCGAATCGGGAAGTCTCAGGTACTACATATATACTTAACATACTTTTCCCGGGTTAATACATTGATAACGACCGACATTGATAACCCAGGTACAATATTCATGCTTAATGCATAAATAAATGCCCTCGTCAGGATTTGAACTCCTGCTTCGTAGGCCCTTGATTACGAAACTCAATTCCGCTTAAGATAAAAAAACGTTAATTAAAATTAATGGTAAATTAAATTTAATGCTTATCCTTATGTTACTCAAGACATTTGTCTTGAGTAACATAAGTTGTCTTGAGTAACATAAGGATAAGCATAGTCCACATAGAACTGATACGCATTTATCAATTAACACTAACATAAAAAAATACGTCAGGGAAAATTACAAATGCAGATCCATATTTTGATGCTTTTATGGTGGATATAGTCTGGACCAAAAATTACTCAGTTGTATTTTTTTTTCCTAAGAAGATTCAGATTTGATAATGCTGATTAAACATAAGACTGATTAAACATGTTGCCAGATAATATAAGTTTGTAAAACTTGAAAGTTCATGAAAAAATAGTGTTTGATTAAAAAAATTTAAAACTAAATCTTATGGTGAAATCTACTGCCAAGTAAAATTATGTCTATATGAAAGAGTGTCTCTAGAAAATATGTGTACCTTTTATACAAAGCCACGTGTCTTTTGTGAAATTTTGGCCTGACTCAGTAAGCTACTGTAAGTGGGGTGCCTAGATGGAGAGCTGATAATAAAGATAAATTGCATGATATTAATTTATTGGTATTATTTAATATATGACAAATCAACTACTCGCTTTGACTGTCTCCCACTGGCTCATCTAGAAACTCTCTGGTTACATGTTCGAGATAAAAATTAAATTAAGAACTGACACTAGGCCAGCCCTTAATCTCAATCATCAAGAAGTCTGCGAAGGTCACAACCTTCACACTACTATTTAACAGCATAATTTTGACACAGTATAAGTATTTTTAAACATGCGTTCTGGAAACAGATCAAAAAACCTTCCATTGTATTTTTCTATTTATTGGTAATTTTAACAATTTTCGAGGTGATCAATAAAGTATAATCATCAAACTGATACTAATTGCAAGTTAACTAAACATTATCATAAAATACCAGCTAGGTAAGTATTTATAGTAATTATTTTCATAAGATGCAGAACTTTGAATAGTTGAAGTTGTTCAGAAGTTGAAAATAAGCTTGGCGAGTCGCAATGTGTTTGATGCGAAATGAGACGTTTTGAAAGTTAAATTAAATTTTAACTTTAAGCTGGATTAGTACCTACTACGAATTCAAAAAAATGCAAATAGAAAGAAATTAAGTAACCTTTTGTTGGATAAATAATTCGTTGTTGATATAACATCCAATATTTTCGAAAAGCACGTACTTACACTTTCTTGTTTTGCAAGTATCCTTAAATTTTTTAATTAACAGTGTACCTATAAGTACTTACCTTTTGAGACATTATCTGCTAAATAAAGGTGTTGTAGGTAGGTAATTTTGTAAACCTTAAGCGACACGAGTAACCAGTTGAAATTTAAAAACAACTGATACTGTCATAAGTTTCCTATAATATAACACTTGAAATTGTAATTTTGTTCGATTGAAAACCATTTGACAAGTCTTATGAGTTACTTAATTTATAAGATTATTAAAGCAGCAGCTTTTATCGAATATTTGTCTTGGTTCTTTTACTTGAATATTTAACAAAACAAAAAGTAGGTGCAAAAATGAATCAACTTTTTTGAGTTAACTAGTGAAAGTCTGCTTAAGTGTATGTGTGTGAAGGTACAGTCCCATTACTTGTAGGTAGTACGGTAATAGAGTAAATATGGATGAATTACCCTTAATACTGAACTGAATTTGCTCCGAGACGAATAAAATATCATTAAGCATTATTATAATGTATTGAAGCTTGGAAATATGTGTAAAAATACCCACGAACTACTGTTGTAGGCGCTAGATACAGGCATACGAGAGTATCTACTGACGAGGTTCCCTTTGTCTTGCAAAACCTCCGCTGTCGGGACAGGCCGCATAACTTTGCTTTCGCTTTATCTTCAGCTATTTACACTTACTGAGACTGAAGCTGTTTCCAACATTGCTAGCGTGTTGCTGTTTAATTAAATACGTAATAACTGTAATTTCATATATTCTGTATGCAGTTAACTTATGTTTATATGGGGCTTTACTCGTAGTATATTTAATATAATGCCCCTCCCTCTATTTCCAAAACGGCCGAGCCTACAATTCTGGAAAAAAGAAAACAAATATAGTTCATGCTGCCATGCGTTGACTGATTGCACTGGAGAAAAAGTGTATTATTACTAAATAAAACTGAACTGAATATCGATATATATATCTATTAACATGTACATATCAACTTCGAAAACATATTATTAAAAGTTAAATATTTTTGAATAAGATTTGTAGACACTACAGATTTTTTTTTTTCCAATGTAAGCAGGTAAATCTAAATACATATTTACATGTTCACGTGAAATCTTGCTACTCATTTTGAAACACATAATGATTTAACCAATTGAGCTAAAATGTAGCATAAGTACTTATATAATTTGGTGACAATGCAATATTATGGTACCAACTGATTTGATCTAATGTTTGATAAATTGTGCAAAAAGTACATGCGGCAATAAAAGCTTGTACCAAGAAAGTCATTTTTGACAGAAACTTTTTATGAACAATAAATTTGTAATTTCATATGTACATTTATTTTTGATGTCTTCGAACAACTCATATATTTATGAATTCACCATACGGAACCCTCTTCGCGAGTTTAAATCGCATTTGGCCGATTTTTTAAAAATAGTGCTTCAATTCTGTATCTCATTGTTATTTTAGGAGAACAACACAATACAATACACCTCTAACAGAATACATTATTGCATTTGCCATAAATAAGTAAGAACCCGTTAGGATTATTCTCTCTGTCACAATAAATTCAAATAGAATTGAGAATCCGATATCGCTGGCGAGCTTGCTGAAATTCTTATTACAAAATATGAAACCACTTTCCTGATATAAGGGAATTCATTTCACGAATGGAAATCTTGAAACAGGGTGATGTAAAACTTAACAACTACTTTTATAATTGCTTGGGAAGTTCCACGGCGGGGTCGAGCACCGTGCTCGATGATCGATATCAAAAAACTCACAATATTCTCGTTTTAAATGAAAATCGCTTTATAGTCATTGTAACGGTAGTTTACAATTTGAGTGTTGTTTTTAATTTAATACTTTTTTACCAGCACGAATCGTTCACTTTAAACTTATGACAGTAGCGTACTTCAATAATATGGGTATAGTAACGTTACTCTGAGTTTGCTTTAAGATTAAGTACTTAGTAGGTATTTTTATTATACTTAACACATTCCCTTACCTAATTATATATCTGATTCCCCTACTTAATCTAATTGTATACCATTTTATTAGGCAAGCGGTTTTTTATCTAGCTAGTCCATCCTTTGCACCTACTTGCCTAGTATATTTTAGATTTCATTAAAACTTTATCAAAACCTTACATCATGGTGGGTGCTGATTCAGTGCGAGTCCCATGACACGGACAGGGGCAACATCCGCTTAATGTACTCCTTACATTGAATTGTCGGAAGGGCCTCTACGCGTTGACTCGATCCGACTCCGCAATTCCGTAACTAAAAACGGTTCACCGATCAAGTTCAAAATAATTTTATATTCAAGTTTTTGTTAAACTGTACTTGGTCATATTTTTGGATTTACAGTTCAAAGGTTATCTTCAGGTTTAGTTAGGGAAGGCACCGTAAAAAAATATTTTCCATTTACAGCTCCCTAAAAATAACGGTCACTGAGCCAGGGACAGACAGACAGACATGGCGTAACTATTAGAGTTCCTAGTTGATTACAGCACCCTTAAAAGTTTAGTTTACATAATATATAAATCCCTTCAAAGCCTTTGCTCCGCCTATATTTTGTTTTATCTTCGTGTAACCTAACACGTATTCGTTAAAATATATTTCTATCGATATTAAATATTTCTGCAGAAAAATACCGTGACATACTGTATTCTTATGATCTATGGCCCAGTATTGTATTTCAAATAAAACTGCCTGTAAATTCAGCGCATATTATATTTTGGTACCGTTTTCCATATAATTTATATGGCAGTAACATAAAGGTAGTGATTTTAAGTAGAAATCGCATTAATATCTATGGAAATAATACAATTTATAAAACAAGCATATTTTAAATCATTTTAACTATCTTATTATTTGCTGATAAATATGATACCATCTTATTTTTATAACTGATATTTTAACTTCGTACAATATTAACTATTAGTAAATATTTTTTATATTGCGATAGCTAATAGCGAGAATTAAATATACAAATATAGAGGTCTCAGCGCCGAATATTGCTTTGTCCCTTTTGGCGTTGAGACCTTTTTTCGTTTTTCGAAGAGACTCAGAGACGCTACAGGTGACCGGAGAGCTGGCAGTTACCTAGCTCAACGCATCTGTCTCGCAGTTCAGCGGGGTAATGCAGCCAGCGTCTTCGGCACCATGCCGAAAGGACCTTTTCTAGATTTAGTATAGTTAGTTTTTAGTCCTATTTTTGTATTATTTTATTATTTGAGTTAATGTTTATATACTGTATTTTTTATACTTTTCAAAAATAAAATATATGTTTGATTTTATTAAATATGTGTACACATTAAAACTATATGATTTATAAAATTTCACGACTATTGCTGGGCTAAATACTGAGGAACATTGTAGGAAGAAATATCGTACTTATTTAAAACAATGCTATTAACATGATCTGTAGTCAGGAGAACTGCATCACTTAACATGGTCTTGTGAATTATTTAACTCGCAAAGAAAAACACCCAATGAAGTTACCCACGGTGAGGGTTCTGTGTCACTTAACATAATCCGATCGTTTGTCTGCCCGTCACTAATGTACCTCCTATTCAGTTTCGGGTGTAAATTGTCGAAAAATAATATTAAATTATTGTATTTTTTTTAGGGCAAGTAAGTTTTAACTACTCGCGAGATTTACTCCGATTGTACAGTTTTTATTTTTACAGGTTGCAGCAATCCTTCTAGCCTAATATTCAGGTTTTTATCATTTGTCACACTATCTGTCACGCTTCAACATGTATGCGTGTGCGAAAATGAGGTAAATGAAGGTACCCGCTCGTTTTAATCAATTATCTACATATGAAATAATGAGATGTCAAATCCAGAGTTGTCTTTAATACTAATAAACGCTCCTTACAGGTTTCTAAACCAAAACACTGTTTACATTTTTACAGGGTAAATATTATTAATAGTTTATACGGCTGTTACATACCTTAAGAAAGCATGAAAAATTAATTTGCTTTCATGAAACCAAATTTTGAAATTAAGCTGAGATTCATAATAATATCAAACGAGTGTTTTTACGCCTAATGGATATACAGTTACATACATTGATTTATCTACACATGTATTATAAACTCTCTGATAACTTCCAGGAACCGCATACAAAAAGTCAAAATGAATATTAAATGGCGGCGAATGATAAAAATAATCCAAACAACCGTAGTTTTTTTTTTTCATTCAGCGACAAAATGTCAGACCCAATTCCATATGGTTTCTATATATAGAACAAATTGCTTTGTGCGAAAATTAAATGTCATAATATACTAAAATTCGTTGTAGTTATGAAGCTATTAAAATAAACATTTCACTGATTAGGAAATTGTTCTGTAGAAACAGTTTATCTTTATGCTGGTTATAATATGCCGTTTACCTATACAAAATGATTACGGACAGCGTATGCTATGATTTTGATTACGGTTATGTGTGTAAATAATAGAAGTTTATGCAACAGTGGTATAAGAAAGGTTAATAAAGGCGCGTGGCGTGTCTTACGATGTGAGCTACGCGAACATCGTAAGGGATGATACGACGTGCATTTTTGGAGTCGGTTGTACACCGTTGCATACAGGTTTTTCTATGACTACACACTTACTTTTATGCAAATAACATGCTAAGTTGAAGACTATTTAAAACAGTTGTCAGCCAAACTTTCAATATGAGACTACCAGAGCAAATATTATAAACTTTCACTAAATCACAACTGAATCCAACAACGTCAACAAAACATTTATTTGAGTCTCTTTCACTCTAAAAGATCAAAATGAATGTTTAAACAGATTTTCAATATGCAGTAACGCTTTTAAGTTTGTCTGGTGTTACATTTGATACAGCGTTTTGTTTTTAAATTAAAAATGTAATTTTGTAAGATTGGTAGTACCTATAATTATTATTTTCGTTAAGTGGTGTTTGCATTTGTTTTAATAATTAACGTACCGATGCATAATGTCAAACTCAAACTCAAAGTAATTTATGTCATGTCAGTATTACTTGTACTTCAAAATAAGTTGAACTGCGTACAATGTACATTGCTGCCCGGTCAGACTTTAGAAAATCGTTACAACTATATTATAAAACTCTTTTTCATCACACTTGCTCGTCAATGGCGTTGTAACTTGCGAGAGTACAGAGCAGTTATAGCCGATTTAGCTCACACGGGCTGTTAAGTTTAGTTTTAAAAATATATAGAACTCATACTTCACTTCGGACTGAGGATGTTTCCAAACAGCCAAGGTGTATTTCATATCTTCAAAAGTTTGCTACAACCAACTTTTAATATGTATAAAACATATCTTTATATTCTATTTGACTGCAATTTAATGTTTAGTATTTATTAAAAATAATTGTTTTATATTTGATTTTGATAATTGATACTATTTGGCAGGATGATCTGTCAAATTCGAAAACAAAACGCAGTTGTTAACATTATCTGTGGAAGACATTGAAAAAAATGGGACATTGTTGACAATCTTTTTTAGTGGATGCGGTCAGATTGTAGTTTTCAAAGTGTATTTTGATTTTAAGCCTACATAAGTACTAACTAATATTTTACCAACGAATTTATTTTATTTCCTCGCAAATGTGATGAAAAACATTGTGTGTACCACGGGTGGTAAGTGTATAACAAACTTGAGTCATTAAAAGCCCTCCGACTTCGTCGTCGGGCTTCTAATAGACTCGCGTTTACTATACCTTACTTACCCTCCTCGTTGCACAATGTACTATAACAAAATTATTAACACAATATGAGTCGTATTACTGGATACTATATGTGGACAACGTAAACGCCCGTATGAGAAATACACACTGTAGGGTAGATAGACTTTTTTCAATCCTAGTATGAATGTTATTATAAACGAATACATGAACATATAAATGACTTAAAAAGTACAAGTGTTAAAAAATAGATTAATGTTTCTTAACAGTTTTACCAATTTTTCTAAATTAAATTAAATTTTAATGTACTCGTAACAGGCGTGGGCATATAAAAATAGATCCGCATTTACTAGAAATTACCTACTATGGTTATTTATGTTAAATGTGCCAAAAATAGGCATAAATGTAGTACCGCATACAAAAAAAAACATACAAACAAAAATACAAACAAAAACGAATCATAAAATATGTATTTATAATTACTCTGATATAGTGACTTATTTATATTTACTAGCTAATCAGAGAGGATTGACTTCTGAAAAAACTTTCTGCCACTCAAGTGTCAAATTCACGTCGATACACCATGGTATATTGGCGGGCGGTAGGTAAATCAAACTAGGTTAATATTATAACCGATTGCCGGATATAAATCTATAAAAGCTAAATAATGTTTTATAACTTATAACTGACAACATTAAATCTATGAGGAGTAGGTACTAGAGATAATTTAATTTAAACATCTCAATGAAAAAGGTATGAGGAGACGTATAATGTACAGAAGGTATAGGAAGAAATATTTAATTACCTTTTTCATTTACGACGGTTACGATGTATATTTACATGTACCCATATTAAAATTTAACCTTCGAAATTCATGTCGTGGGTTGTGCTATTTGAACTCATATTTCCGCAATGCGTTGAATGGAAGCCACACAGTGATTCTACCTAGAAAGAAACCAATAATGGTTCGACGTCGCGTATTGATCTTGTAAACGCATAAAATTTATTTGCCGTTTTGTTGTAGGCGAAATGATCTGAAGGCCTAGCGGAGCGCGAGAGTATCTCACGGCGAGATAGTCTACCCGTCCTTTTTAACTATATTATTTAAATAGGGACGGGTAGTCTGGCTTGAGATACTGTCGCGTCTCTTAGCCTTCAGATCATCTTCGCTTACAACAAAACGGCAAATACATTTTATGCGTTTACAAGATCACTACGCGAGGGCACTACTGGGGAGGGCAGTTTAAGTAGCCACTGACAGGCGTACCCCTTTGCCGAAAATATATGACCGATGATAATGTATGACGTATGAGCTAACGTTTATCTGACATGACTATTTGTATGTTATGTCAGAATAGGCATACATTTAAGGTGCTCCTCCCCCGAAAAAATCAGCAGACTTTTTTTGTATAGAAAATGAAAGACAAAGCCACTTCGGTTGGTTGAATACTTAAAAGAGCACCGATGATGTATGCCATAAATGCATTTAAACCCCGTGCAAGTTTAGAAGTTGCTTGGTTTCCTTGTATGAGGATGGATAGTTTTTAAGTTAATCGCAAGAAGTCATAACGATCAGATTTTTCACGGGCCGTTCGCATTGGTTGACTGCAGATTCTTTTATTACATAAAATTTAATATGCAAGTTAATACATCCTTAACGAAGAGCAGCATAAATAAATACAAATGTATTATCACAACTATTACTTAAAACGGGATATTTACGGTGTATGTTACTTATTTAATTATTTAGTCGTATGGCAAGTCATGGTCGCTTTACAAATTTACAAATTAATGTTAAGATTCTTCACCCACTGGGCTGCGTTTTCACTTAGTGATAATAAGTCCAGGGGGCAGTCACCGGTGTATTTCCTCGTCGGGCATTCGTGGACAATGTGTTGTATTGACTGTATCGGAGCCCCACAGTCGCATTCTGGCGAAGCCCGCCAGCCACATCTAAACATAAATTCGCCAGATCGGCCGTGCCCAGTTCGCAACCTGTTTAGCTGGCACCATTCCCGTCGCTGAGCAGAGAAGCCCTGGGGTTTTTGGGTGGGATCGTGGCTGCTATTAGCCCCCTTGGGCAAGTTGGTAATCCAGTAATCTCTCCATCTGTCCTTTAAGCTGAAATTGCACTTTCTGAGTTCCTGTGCCGTGTCATATGGTGGATAGCGGGATTTTAAGCGTTTCCAGGGGGGACAGAAAAACTCTGAGAAAACTGGCAGCTCTGGGTCTGCAGCAATTTTATTGGCTTCGTTTAGCAGAGCTTGATGTCTCCTCGGTGGGGTGGTGGAATATGACTTAGGGTTGGTAGCCATTCCACAGGAGTAGGCTGGATAGTACCGGTGATACAGCGCATAGTTTTCCGTAGCTGGACGTCGACCTTCTCGACATGTGAACTATTGAGCCAGACGGGCGCGCAGTATTCTCCAGCGGAATAAACCAGGCTGATTCCTGTCGTGCGGAGTACATCAGCGCTGGCTCCCCATGAAGTTCCAGTCAGTTTATGCAAGATGTTATTGCGGGTCCCGAGCTTTTTACTAAGTTTACTGAGATGGGAGCAGAATGTAAGAGAGCGGTCCAGGGTTACGCCCAGGTATTTGGGTTGTGGGTTATACGCAAGGACTTTTCCGTCAAGGATGACAGAGGGTTTGAACGAGGCTATTCTGTTGTTCAAATGAAAAGCGGAAATTTCTGTTTTGCTTGCGTTAGGCACCAGTCTCCACTTTTTGAAGTAAGCGTTAAGGGAATGTAAGTCGGTTGTGAGTTGTGTTTCTGACACTTTGAAGGAACCATGCTGGTGGGCCAAGGCAATATCATCGGCATAGATAAACTTTCTGGACGCTGTTTCTGGAAGATCGTGTGTAAAGGTTAAAAAGCAGTGGTGCCAGGGAGGATCCTTGCGGAAACCCGTTTTGAAGTTTTCTAGGGCGACTGTGCTTATCTCCTAGGTGGACGACAAATTCTCTGTTGCATAGCATGTTGATTTTTAAGCTGGTAATTCGTCGGCACGGTACAACTTTCATAAGTTTAAGGTGGAGGCCATGACGCCATACGGTGTCGTAGGCTGCAGATAGGTCCACAAAAACGGCAACTGTTTTTAGCTGCTTTTGAAATCCAGACTCAATATGCGTTGTGAGAGAGAACTTGGTCGGAACAGTTACGACCAACCCTGAAAGCGGCTTGTTCCACAGGAATGACTTTGTTGATGAGAGGAGTGATCCTGCTTGTAAGCATCTTTTCGAGGAGTTTATATAGAGAGCTAAGTGCTATTGGTCTGTAGCTCTTAGGGTCGTCTGCTGGTTTGTTTGGTTTAAGAATGGCTATCACTATCACTTTGGAGTAGTTAAATAAGAAAGGTAACCTGTTGCGAGCTATTATATCAGAGTAGAAAGTTTATACAGCTGGGCCCCAAGTTCTTTATGACTTCGTTATAGATCCCATCCTGTCCAGCTGCTTTTCCCGGTTTAAGGAGCTTGGTAGCGCACGTGATTTCTTCTGCCGTGAAGGGCCTCGAAACAAATTCGTCTACTGGAAGCTCTTTCTTCAGGTTGTGGGCAAGTTTCCGCACAGTTTTAGTATGAGCCCTGTCTCCTTTGACACGTGACGTGTCCACGATTCGGTTAGCGATCGAGTCGGTCAGTGACTGTGACACACTTACATTTTTTGGACCTGCTTTACCCATTAATCTGTTTAAGACCCTCCATGCCTTCCTGCTTGAGGTTTTGAAATCCATCCCTTCCACAGTAGACATCCATTTGCTCCTTCGTTCTGCATCCAGCGACTCCAGCAGACGACGCCCGATTTCCTGATCATCGGTCACCTTATACCTAGCGTAAAGCTCTTCACTCTGTTCGTTCCAACCAGGAACATAGGTTTTTCTATAGCCGCGCGGGATGTGCTTTTTTGCCGTTGCAATTGTTAGCCCTACAAACCTAGAATAGTTTTCTGCTTTGGGCGGGATCCATCTTATGGCCGCATCCATGTCTTGCGCAAAGGAGACCCAGTTTGCCTTTTGAAGGTTCCACCGAGGCAGGGGCATTGAATGCGTTAGTGGGATTTGGTCACCAGTCTCTATCAGGGCGGGCCGATGTTGGCTGTTGGGGAAGTTTGAGAGAATTTCACGTGTGGTTGGAAGCGGAGCACCCGAAGATTCACATGACACAAATGTAAGATCTGGATTGTAGTCTCTTCTCCAACGAGCCGATCTGAAGGAACCCTTATCTTTTGCATCGAAAACCAGGTGGCAATTATTCTCTTCTGCCCATTGAACCAGGTGAATACCGTTTAGGTCGTTGGAGTCGTAGCGCCAAGAGGTATGGTGACTATTGAAGTCGCCTGCGTAGATGCACGGGTGTGGAAGCACTGGCAGTCCTTCTCCCCAATCCTTGGCCGGGGGTTTGTAAATATTTACGATTGAAATATCCTGGACTTTAATTGCTGTGGCATAGAAATTGGTATGATTTTCAATTGGCGGCAAAATCTTGATGTACATCTCTAAACCCTCTCTGGCGTAGGTAGCGATGCCATACTTTTTGTGGTTCAATACAACGATGATATCATACCCCGGGATCTGCCCTCTGTTCTCTAAATCTTCCATGTCTCTGGTGTGCGTCTCCTGAAGTAATAGGACATCCACACGGTGTCTTGTCAGTATTTTGTGCAGGACTTCGCACTTAGCCGCGCTGATTCCCTCTATATTCAGCTGGCATATCCGTAGGTGAGGCCCAATGGTTATATCTGAGGGGAGGCTATTTGTGGTCTTGTTAAGTGAAATCATCTTCTCGTATCGTATCAATTTGCATCCGTAAATAATTCGTAAGAGCGACTCGATATCGTGCTGTGAGGTTATGTAATAACAAGTACAGCAGCCAAAGTTTGTTACTCGTTTAGCGCCACCCAGGGGACACGTGCAGGGTGATTGGTGGCAATTCCTGCGGACGTGAGTAACTCCATCCCCAATCCATCTCTATGTTACTTAATTCTTATGAGTTTCCAATATTTCGGCACTATTGCAAGCTATGCTCACGGAATAACCGATGTATGTGTAAATAAACTGCTTTTAAAATATGATCATTTGATACATTAAAATTTAAAATATACGTTGAAATAGTTTTTTCTATCAAACTCAGTTTAAAACTAACTATAAAGCCAACAGCGGCTCGCATGCTCACACTAGGTAAAATAGGTCGCTGAAAGCCAATCTGGAATTAACTTGCCGGCAAAACTAGTTGCTATGAAATTTTTTGGTCGCTACCTAAATGAGTGAGCGTTGGAGTTTGCTTTAAATTCTACTGGTTTGTGGAGTTGAGTAGCTTGTTTTTGATTTTTAGCAGGTGTTGCAAGTTGTTCTCACAGTATATTTGTTTATCTATACTACCTATAGTTCTCACAGGCAAATTTAATCCATTAACAGAAGCCGTTGCAAGGAAATTTTCAATAAAACTAAAAGAAATCATTTAATACGATTCCACTGCCAAATCGGGTCATATCATATTCGATACCATGTGTAAAATTAAGAAAGCATTTACAAAAAATAGTATTTTAGAAATTATGCTATTTTTTGTCTCATGACGAAGGTCTTGGATCAGTGTGTGTTGCCAATAATAACATATGGATCTCAAACGTGGTCACTTATTATGAGCTTCATAAGAATGCTCAAAATCACCTACAAGGCAATGAGGAGGGCTAAGGGTCTCTGTGCGATCGAATCAGAAATGATGTCACTCGCAGTAGATCCAAAGTAATCGATATAGCCCTTTGGATCGCTAAACTTAAGTGGCAGTGGGCGGGGCACATTACACGTGAAACGATGGTGGTGGGCCCCCACAAGGTGGACCGAGGACCTGGTAAAAATTCGGATCCAATGCATGCGGGTGGCCGAAAACTTGTCATTGTGAGTCCCTTTGAGAGGCCTATGTCCAGCAGTGGACGTCCTTCGGCTGATTTGACGGTGGATAAGGGTGGCTTGTTTTTGAAAATTTTATGTTATTTCTGCTTAGAATCACGAGATCTTTTAATTGCAATTTATCAAACTTTCCTTTGAATTGCCACCTTATATTATAATAAGGATTTTACCTTATTAGGAAATAATTAAATAAATGATTATAATAAATAAAACGTACTTATTTCAGGCACTGTACCTGCCCAAATTAAAATTTGAATACTTAAAATACATATTTTTTAATTCTTTATCCCGATGTTATGTATATTATAATTATATGATATATATATTTTAAGTATAAATAAAATAAAATAAACAAATTTTACAAATTTACTCGTATTGTTTTATAGAATGTTCCATATTTAGTCGTTTAGGGTAGCTTTAGGCCAAAGTTTACTTTATTAAAACTTAATAGATATTTTGTAACACCCTTACACAAAAGTATATAAATGCATCTTGAACTCTAATGTAGTAATATTTATTGCATGGCATAAACACAAATTCGGCTGTAGAAATAAATTCAATCAGAACAACATGCAAATTATATGGGTACAAAAATAGTATACCAGACATTTCCCGGCAGCTATATTGGTGCGAAATGGTTATTACGATTCACTCACAGATTTTATTCCCGGTTGTTAACATTTAGAAACTCTATTCCACTCAAACCATTATGTTAACAAGGCCTGTTATGTCTTGTAAATTGCCAAGTTACTTATAGGTAAAGGTGACGTTTAAACAAAGTGCACTTTAAATATTCTTAGGTCTTCCATTACTAATGAGATGAGCAAACATGAGTAGTTATTAAATTAAATGCAATCCGTATTAATAGTGGTATGTACAATAATTTATGGCAATAAAAGCTTCAATTGCGCTAATTTGATTGTGGTTTAAAGTGCTATACTGGATATTAAATCGGACTACCAGCAGAACTATGTGTGTATGTATCTATAGAAATGTTATATATATTTATTTCTGGGTTGTGGAAGTTAGAAAATTACTTATACATATATCGTCGTCATCATTATATTTCGTATGACACTCAAGACGACATGGTTAAAAAAGTATCACTTACTTTTGATGCTGTATATACAACACACGGTTACTTTAGGACTATTAATTTACACGAGGTCCAGGACCAATGTGTGAGATGTATTAGTTATGGTGTTATTTTTAAACGAGCATTTTTGACGTCTTAGGCTTAGTTGATGAATCATTAAAATCACATTGATGAATGTGTCAGTGACGAACCACGCTGTTCAAGACCTCATAATCCTGCACAAAATAATAATTTTGGTTTCAAAACAAACGGCGCATCGCCATCACGTATGTTTGGCTATATCGGAACAAAGTTGCAGAGTTATACAACTGGAGTAATTAAAATTTGTAGGGGACGGCGAACTGAAATTATGCATGAAGTGAGCGCAGTGGCCGCCCGGCCTTGCCCGGCGATTAATATTAATGAAGTGTGACACGGCTCTCGCCAGCGGCGCTGTTTTATAGGTATTGTTTCAAAAACCGATGTTGACAATTCTAAGCTAACCGATATATACTACCATACTTGTTGAGAACAATCAACAAGTTTTTCAATAACTTGCAGTCTTATAGGTATAAATTAACGGTAATTTGGACATGGCATGATGACTTAAAATCAATTATGGTTTTATTGTACTGGATTTAGATAATTATATTTCATTTCAGTTATAATTTAAAAAAAATTTTTACTCAACAACGAGTACCTACTTAACTAGTTATTGCATTAAATCTAAAAACGGCCCTTGAGGCATTGTACCAAGGATGCAGGCGGCATTTCCTCATTGTATCATCAATCAGACGCTTTGCGATTTCTGCAAAAAGTTTGTGCGCACTGGGACCCCATGGATTATTTTTTATATTTTCTACCATATGTATAGATTTCTAAATTCTAATATAAATGACTGTGGTTAAATATGACCCTTGTCTCTTTTCAAACGTGGCTTATTTCTGTAGGTTCCCGCGTAGATTGCCTCGGGGTACATCGTGATAAATAAAATGAAATGAAAACAAAATTACATCTTAGGTAGCATACAGGAAAATTGCGCGTGTCGGGAAAGTACCTCCTTACCAAAGTTATTTGACTCGTCTTTTCCTTAACCAAGTACGATCGTCGCGCAAAAAATATAGCAAAGTGCGAAGTCGTTTCGTAGTTACTTAAGAACGTAATCGGTTTTCGCTTTTCACATCGCACTAAATGCTCCTTATTTACGAGTGACAGTTTTTAGTTACCCTACAAGACGATAGCGCTTTTTAATCTGAAAGGAAAATATCGAAAAATACTATCACTTATTCTTCTATTTCTAAGTTTTCAGTGAAATTTTAATGAGAATATTTTGTTATAATAATGATTACATTTTAATATAAATGTAGATTGTGTTGAATAAATTCCGATGGCTGACAGCGACGATGTACTTACCACAACGACGCGACGTATCTATTATGGACGCACTACCCCGACTGACATTCTATAATCGTTTGCCGTTAACCCTAACAATAACGTGCTAAATTAGGTCAGTTACTTTTATAACGACTTATTTTATGGCATAAACCTTTCAGGTAACAAAATTATTCTTTAATCGCGGGGTTAATAGCAATGCTAACTTTGTCTGCAACTTTGAACACGCAATGCTCCCTCTAGTAAAGTAATTAAAAAAATTAATGTATCTAAGTGTATTGAAAATACACAATTCATATACTTCACAATTAAACAGATAAATTCGGATAATAACTTTCTTCTAATGATTATCATTAGTATTTTTTCTGAATGTCTGCATCAAAACAGCCAGAAAACTTATCGGTTATCGAGAACGGTGCTCAAGGTACCATAGTCCTTAGATACATAATAGATATCATCTCCATAGACAAAACAGGCCAACTTAAAATAGCACTTTCTTTGATACTAATTTACCTGTACATACATGTAGACTAGGGACCTTTCGTACTTCAAAAACTGCTTCATCATTTCAGCCCACTACTAGACATAAGCCTCCCCCAAATATTACTTGGATTATCTTGGGGGGCAGTTGGCATAGTCGCCAGGCTTGGCAGGCGGGTCGGCGAAAACAGAAGCTGTTGATTCGGTTTGAACTAACGCTTCTAGTTAGAAGGGGAAATTCATAATAATTTGAACTTTCTGAACGATTATTTGTAGAACTTATTTATTAATTTCAATAGGTCTTTACTACGACATGCCACATAACGGAACGGAAAAACCCCTATTTTTTTGTTTACTGGAAGTGCCTTGAAATACAATTTTTAAATTGTTACTTTACCACTTTGTTAGCGTAGTTAATTAACAGAAGTGTAAACTTGAACAAAATTGTAGCATTCTAGAACTAAAATGGCGAAATTACTTACATGGACATGACATAATTTATTGGTTTTCTCAAAGTCTAATAGTTATTTGTTATACAAGCTAGCAAAATTAGTGTTTACCTTCTCGTGCTAATATTGCGACCCGAGCTAGCGAAAGATTCCAAAATTGAGCTGCGAGCAGAACGAGTGGTTCATAGAGTGGAATTTTGAGCGTTTGAGGATATCAAGGCACGATAAGGGTACAAACTTTACTGCTGAAATAGAAAAGTTTTCACCTCACTACGGCAAGGAAAGTAATACGATCTAAAACATTTCAAATTTACTCCAATTGATTAATACCCATAAATTTTCATTCAAAATCATTATTTAAAATTACATGCAACCCAGCTAACCACCAAATTTGTATGAATTTACTTTGCTCCCTTGTGAATACAATGCAGTATTGCTACCTTTTTAAAAAATAAAAACGATTTTTCTAGTGAGGAGAAGAAAATATTTTTATTCGTAGTCAAGAATGAAATCCTATTTGGTCATTTTTGGTTGAAGTTAAAACTTATTTAGCCGATGGACTTTTTTTTAGAATATTTAATATATATATTTGTGGTCCTAATGGAAAAGGGTATGAATCAAATTAGCACAAGGGCACAAGTGCCGTACGTTTTATTGGACTTATAGACTTTTTTTACCCAGCCAATTTGACTTATACCTTTTTTCAGTAGGGTGAATTCCTGATGAAGTATAATAACATTAGAATATA
The DNA here is from genome assembly GCA_022674325.2 of Grapholita molesta. NCBI lineage: Eukaryota > Metazoa > Arthropoda > Insecta > Lepidoptera > Tortricidae > Grapholita > Grapholita molesta. Next base: position 17,928,874 of record CP053121.2, on the reverse strand, counting down.
ACAAATGTTTTAAATAAGTAGGAAACAGGGATGGGATTAGAACTGTGTAGGTATTAAATATCATAACAAAGACTAAAATATTGAAGCTTTTATTTACAAAATTATCAACATATTATCACTTTGGGAATTTGCAGTTTTACTTGCATAACGCCATAAATACTAGTTAATAAAAACAATATTGATTACATTACAATTCCTCAATAACTTCTCCATCTTATTTATACCTACCATTGGGTACGATAAGTATTATGTCAAAAGATAGATACATTAATCCACGAATAAATATGTGTTCAATACAATAAATTCGACATACAGCAATAATCTAATAATGATATGAAAATATGATGCTTTAAAATTCGAAGTAAATATAGGTACATAGTAAAAAAGCAGACATACTTCGTTAGAAAAACATTGCCTTATATACATTAACCTAATTCTTCTAATAGTTGTTTTAAATCAATGTGTTATTCGTTATATTTCTCCTTATTTAATTGTTAAGATTACTGGTATAAAACAAAATTAGCAATGCAATAAAAATTTAAAACGAGAAAACATCCAATACTGTAGTGAAAAAAAAAACCTAACTTCTTATTTATCAATTCAATCAACTAAATACTATAGATCAATTCTCAACAAGGAAGTCAAGTTATGTAAGCGAATACTATTTTTAACGCTATTCGAGTATTTTTAGTATCAGATCACAAATACATGTTCATTCACAGTAGTAAATTAATTGTATATTTACTATTTGATGTTCAAGCAAAGTAATATTAATTAATTAATACAGGATGCCATCGAGGAAGTAATAAATCACTCGAGTTTTAATTCGATTCATTATTCTATAATAAAAATATGTATTTTCATTTTTGATTATATAATCTTATGATCACGTCTCCGATGCCACCCTGTACAGTGTTATGTATGCCTTTCTGCAGATTTCTACATTATTATTTTTCCCCTTTCATAGGTGTTCCAGTAAGATATTACTAGTATTATAATTAGTTGTATAATCCTACATTCGAAAAGAAAATGTTTCATTTTTCAAGTTGTCTGTTTTCCATATTGTTTTCTCATTTACATACAGTAATGTGAAATGAAAATGAAGTAGTGAACGTTATTGTAGATTTTGCAAATTTTACTATATCGTGAATAAACGACAAGGTTAATATAATAAATAAGAATGATTATGGGACACATATCATGTGCGTAATTAAAGATAAATCAAATCTAATGGTTAAATATGAATCACTCATATAACTGCAAAGTTTACTTTTGTTTCTATGACCTAAAAAATTACTTGAATCATCTGCAAGGGAATAAAATAACATTATATTTAACGGTCTTAGCGGCACGTTATCTTTTACGACTTCTCCACCATCTGCTTGATACCACTCGCCTTGAGCCGCGATGCCACTTTCCATAGTTAAACCTAAAGGCCTCGTTTTTCAGTAAGTTTAAAATTTATATACGGTTTACATAATTTTCCCCCTTAAATATTTTTTTACAGCAGTTATACGATCTTTATGTGAAATTGTAAAATCAAATTATTGATTTTTAATTTGAATTAATATTCATATAATAATTACAAAGATGTGTACTAAATTAGGTTAACTGGAAAAAATGTTTTATGGGGATTCATTTCCTAGGTTATGTAAAATGCTTTTATTTGTTGATTTTACCAGTAAAAACATCGTTAATACATACATACTGCTACGACTTCTTTTTAGTTATTTGCACCGTAAAGTCTTGGTGATAAAACAAATGTTGTGATAATGTTTATGTAAATAATATTTTGCATGTCATCTAAAATAACCTATATAGCATAATAAGTTAATAACATACATTTATTGTCACAAGTGTAAACAAATAAATAATAAAACAATTGTAATAACATGGAACACTTAATTCATCAATGCGATTTAGCAATTTATATCCGTTAAAATTATTTACAATAATTATGGTTTAATATAATACATTTCTTATTATACATCGTAACAAAAACATGGAACGCTATAGTATATACAAAACCATATGTAAGATATGTATTGACTTCATATTAAATGAGTAACAGGCGCTTTAGAAAAGGTTAATATTACGTTAATTATCGAAATCGAACAAAGTTTAATTTGCAACAAATGAATTAAAATCAAATAGGCAGTCAACAACTTATCCTCCGGACGAGTAACGCAGTGATTGTTGAGTGAGCACTCTGTATAATAATTGACGCAATAATATGCATGTTTTTAATTTTGTTTGTGTAAGAAATAAATACACTATGTACATTAATAAAGCTGAGCTTTACAGAATCTATGAGCTAAGAGTTATAAATGAGATCTTTGATTTAATTTACAATCAGTTTCTTGTATTGTCTGAAACTTCGTCTCGATCATGGACCAATTAATAAAGGTAACATGTTGCAGTTGTGTGAGGCTTTGGTCTCCTATTTTGTGCTATACGACAGCGTCAACGTTACTAAACAAAAAAAAGCCAACGTCGACGTGTGAGAGACCACAACAGTACATCTCTATAGGCAGCATTGTGACGCTGATGCTATAAGCGGCCGACGGAGACGGCGTTTATAGGATACCATAGCCTAAAGCCCCATTTAGACCAGGCAAGAAATTATATACAATTTTCATTACATTGCGGGCTATCGTCGTACGGCGAATTCGGTCGCTTTATATAACCCCGCAATGTAATGAAAATCGTATACAAGTTCTTGCATGGTCTAAATGGGGCTTAATGCAGGTTTTATTTTGCCAGCTGGTGATATTAATGGCGCCATCTAGATACAAGCAGCGTTTTGTTATTTCTACGGAGAACGCCTTCTTGTATACGCATTGTCAGTCCCCCTTATTATTGGTCCAAGGTCCGGACGAAACCTTTTAATGATTATTTACCCATGATTTTATGAGTAAATCAAATAATAATCATTAAGTAATTATCGTTTGAAAATCTTGCGGTGTCGATGTGGGAGCGCTAAGGCCGTTACGTTTCATGTAGTATAATAACTTAACTACCTTACCTTACCCACTTATATATTTTCACTTCGATTCTGTAAAAACCTTCTGAGCTCATAGACACTGACTATGTGATGAATAAATATTTAATACAGTTTATATAGGCAGATATATGATTATAAAATTAAAATCATTTTAATTTGCAGTCGGCTACTGGTTTAACTTTACAGGAATTTGTACAATTCTCGCATTAATATGCATAAATAGGTAATCCATAAATTAGAAACAATAGTTAGAAACTTTCAAAATCAGTTGGAAGACGCTAAACAGTATTGATAAATAACGAATTTATAAAAATGCAACAATAATTAAGTGTTTAAATCATGTAGGTACATAGGAAGTATCAACATTTATAGATTTTATGCACATGTATAAAAAGTTATGATATTAAAATTGTATATACATTTTGTAACTATCTACTTCTTAAACGTTGTAATGTAGACCTTTAATATAGATTCGTTTGAAATCACAATAATGGGGATGCAACGCAACTTTATGAATACGATGCTATAATGAAAATAAATAATTATAATATTAAAATTGTATTTCCATATATATTTCAATTATAAGTCAATATAAGAATGCCGAATTAATTAGTTATATTGAAGTTTAAACTGAGAGATAATTTAAGTTACCTCCTCTTCGAATAGCTCCGCTGGACAGTGAACAACATTTTAATTGAGAGCATATGAAATAGAAGTACCTTTCTTTGTAGCTGAATATACCTATTTGTTTCTTCTTGAATATCATCGGTAACTTGCAACACCGTCCACAATATTAATTTGTACTATTGAAATAATGGACGAAAATCAAATAACTGAAGCTATCTCTGAACGAACGGTTCATCTGGTGAAATTGACATTTCATATCATAGGTATTATAGGTAAAAGTATAGGTAGTTCTACGAGAGTTGAGGCGAATGGATTACGCAGACAACTTTATAAAGAACTGATTGCAAAAGAGTGAACGAATGGAATGAATGAGTAATCTCCTATCATTACATGAGATGTTGTTGTGTGAGTGAGTTCAACTCTCGTGAAACTACCTATACTTTTCATGTTCAATATTGTCCAACATTTACATAATATAAAAAAATAAATAATCAGAGGCGGTACCGCGAACATTGAAGCTCGTATATTTCGAGCATCTTTCTCTTTTACTCCAATTAAGGCGTCATGAGAGTGGCAGAGACAATCATCCGAAACTTAGGAATATCGTTTTTTGCGGTAGCATGTCGCTATTTATGAACACAACAGATACAATCAAATGGAACCTTAACTGGTAAGTAAATATTTAAATCTGTTCACCGTCCAAAATCTGCATAATCCACAATTTTTAAATTTATTTAATATAATATATGCGAGTATAATTTATTCGTCAAAAGCTCAAACCGCTAAATGGTAGGGCGAATCATCGCTTTGAGCATTGCGGTAAACTAACAACCCAACAATTTATTGATACGACCTGATGCATACCAACTATAATTAATCAAATCGCAATAATTCCATACTGACCTATCATTAATGTAACAAATACTTGTATTAATATTCGTACTCCTAACTACTTGTTACTCGAAAACTATTATTTAATTTACATACAATGGCAATATGAACCGAACACATTACCGTAAATAAAAACTATTTCTAAATCCGTAAATTAAAAAAAAAAAACATAAAATAAAAATCAGAGTCTCTATCGATGTATATTTTGGCAATTGACATACACTAATCTACATGATGTTTTGCAATATCCACACCTTGTCCTTATTTTCTACGCTGATTACTCATAAGAGCCTTGACTCGCTTGAGGTTCGTTATTGTGATCTCGTCGTTGGGCTGTAGCTGCAAGGCTCGGCGGTATGAGGTTGCGGCAGCTGCATACTTACCATTTAGATGTAATATTGCACCAAAATTTGAATGAAATTCCGCATCCTGTGAACAAAAGTTTTTTTTTATACCCCATCTGAGTTTACTTGTGCTGGTCAATGATCAGTGACAGTGAGTATCGCCTGTCACTATTTCTGTTTTTACGACGAAATAAAAATAACACATCGTGCATGCCAGGATTGCTGAAGTTCAGAGCCCTGAGCGTAAGTTTTTAACGTAAGTTTACGTCACATAAATAACATTATCACTTACGCGTTCCTAAACGTTTTTATGCGTCAACAGAAACTAACACTAGAGCCTCAGATATGAAAATATCTCATCCATAATGTAACTTATAGACCTACAACTATAAGGAGTAGTTACTCCCTAATTAACGAGACTATTTTGTATATTTACAGAGTTACCGCTTCCTAATCATTGTTTTAACTACATTCTCTTTAGTGACACATTAATGCACAGCAGGATTGTTGTAGGTAAGAACCCTTCAATCTAGAACGCGTATTTTCGTTCAAATATCACTATTTTTTGGAAAGCCGTAATTATGTGCAAAACGTGATAAAAGTTTTAACGATATGTTAGTAAGTAACGCGACATTTGTGAATCAATATGTCAGTCTTGAGCTCTGTTTCATTTTTTAACATAGAATATTTTTCCTTTTGTCTAAGACGTAGCAAACCCTATATAACTTACACATATTCTAGGTTACAAGCACACTTATTACATTTTCAATTCCAATGCTTCTGGAATGTTTTGTATAATTATTTGGAGGAGTTTAGCTTTGAGACAGTAAAGTGTAGTTTAAGCCACGTTTAGCGGTAATAGTTGTCGTGAAAGCCTTCTCGCATCGAGTCTACGTCTGGTTTTCGTGCAGAAAGTTAGAGTGCAAGCTCTAGATGTGTCTCTTAAGCAATTGCGCTTGAAATATTGTAACGATTTAATAGTAAACTGCATTAATGCTTACGTCTGTATTACGAAACGAATATATTGAATATAATTATATATTGTGTGTGGATTAGGAATTAACAAATTTAAATATGATTGGGTACTTATATAGCTAAAATGATTTATTTATTATGTCTAATTAAGTTGCTTACTTATTTTTCAAATTATTTATTTCTACTATAATTTAATTATTTGAATGTTTTTGTATTACTGAGTAGATTAATTATATTGCTTAAAATAAAATTAACGCTTAGGTAATAAGTACTCGCAACCGAAGTAAATCCATGAATACTATGCTCATTCAGATAACTTTTCATACAAGTAAGACCGATCTTTCGCTTCGTTATCAAAAAATAACAAAATATATAAAGAATGTATATTTTTCAATTTTCCATTTTCACAAATAGCCTGGTAAGTACGTATATTTTGCTTATAGGTATCGGTTAAGGTACAATTATATAAATATGAATACATAGGTACTACTATACATAGTAACATCCGAATTTATCTACTCGTGATCACCTCTCACGGCAGTAAAAGCATAGTAACACTGTAATAAACATTATCTCGATTATACATACATACGAGTATAGATCATTTGGCGAGGAGATGAACGGCCAAGCCGCTATCGGACCAATAAAGTTGTGAGACTACGATGTACGAACAATCGCATCACATATATCCTATAAACTGGCCGTAACGATTAATTTATCGCTCGGGTGCTATTCTTCCAGCGCTTGTACTAATCCTTTAACGCAATAAAGGTTGCCAGCCAGCTCAGAATTTTATTCGACGTTCTTCCCTACAAACATACAGTTGCTTTGTAAATGGTCCTGTTGCTCTAATGATGGGATGTCAGGAAAAAAGAAATACCTTCAAAACTTGTTGGAACACATTAAACATATAATATTTTTACATACTTGTTTTTCTATTATTATTGCTGAGCTGGCAACGGAAGGTATAAATCCCTTATTTATTAATCCCTTAATGTAAGTAGTTGGTTGATATATGTTATAATTACAATTATAGTTTCATATAGGCTGCTACTTATATTGAATTGAGTTATTGATTCAGGTGAGCTGATGATGGAAGGTACAGTTTATGCTAGTTATAAGCTAGGGAATAAACATTAAAGTCTGCTAAGATCGCCGAATGTAATTAGTTAATTAAGTATATTTGTAAACTAATGTATGAGTCGGTATTGATCTAGCATTCCGCTATCGCTTATAAATAATTATACGAATGCTCATTAAAAAGTAATTCTTGCTGTTAATTCATAAAGACTTGGGTACATAGGCGCGTTTTGTGAGCGCGGCGTAGCGGGGCGTGACACTGCCGATGCCGTCCGAATGTGTGTCTTATTTCGTTTCATTAGCTACACCGGTGTCACGCTACGCTGCCGTTTAACATCTAATTTTCGAGACTTCTAATGTTACCGTACCTCAGGTCTTAACTGCACGGCCTTCGCATACCACCGCTCGGCGGAGCGACAGCGACGCGCGTCCCGCAGCGCCCGCGCCGCCGCCGCCGCGCGCGCTCCGTCCGTCGGAGCCAGGCGCGCTGCTAAAACGTGCTGCTCGGCAGCTTCTCTCACTCGACGCTGTGACCTCAGGAACATCCCTATGGCAGAATGTCATTTAATAACTATCCGACTATAGTCCAAATTGTCCAAGAGTACCCAACTATGGACCAAACCTAATTTAATTATCTTCGTTTATGTGTTAGCGCTAGTTAAATTACGCAGTAAGAACTTATAAGACAAAATTTGTTAGTGTGAATGAAAAAAAAAAGAATTCTGGAACTGATATTCAATTACGACTTGAACTTGTGGAGCATAATTGGACTATTGGACTATAGTTGATTGGTTACTGTTACTGATATTTTTATACATGATAAGTATTACAGACTCATACTTATGTAAAGGGTTATTATGTACGCCCGAGTTTCCTCGTTTTTATACATAGCCTCCAATGTTACATAGATAACGTCAATCCTATCAAGATAAGCATGTGCAATATTATCCATACTTAACACAATACAAGTACAAAAAAATATACCTACCGAATTGATCTCTTATTGATGGATCGTTTGGCGCCAGAAGTAGAGCCTTGTTGAACCACATTTCCGCCTCAATACTCCGGGTCGCCTGAATTCGTATGATAATTAGTCAGAATATTTTAACAAGAAATCAATTTAGCACGGGACATATTTAATTTAACAAAGGCCCACTTGTACCATCCTGGGTCCGCTTAGTCATTGTTTATTTATTGTATACGTATGTTATGTTAAAATAATAAATTACTTACATTTCTAGCTAGTATTCTCGCCATAGCGACGTGTGTGCCCACGTGGTGCGGAGACGCGATGTGCGCAGACATCAGGCTGTGCTCAGCCTGCGTCCACTGCTGCAGCTGAATGTACACTTCGCCAACCATGGACAACAGGTTCTGGTGTAACAACAAAAAAATTACATATCGTCACTATTTAGAAAAAAAATCGTATCTGACACAGATACTCTAAGTTGAAACGCAGCAACTCTGTACACATCCCATACATAGTTACATCATTTTACTTTTGAATGCCAGAATGAGTTACGTGGTTTTTTCAAAGTAGTGACGATATGGCATTTCTCAAATAGACAAACCTATCATGGCAGCACCCGATGAAATGCCAATATAACGAAATATGTTTTAGGTAAATATACATACATTACGAGTATTATAAACATAGTTGTTTTGGTATATTACTTAGTGCTATTATTACACATACTTCAGGACTAATTTGTAATGGATAATACGACATGTTTTTATTGGATTTACATACCATGTAAAAATGCTATTCAATTATCAGAATATGTGTCTTAAATATCCATACCTCGTAAGAACGAAGAAGTAATATAGTGTTAGGGCATAATATACTCACGTGTCTCGTCCAGCCTACAACAGGGACGTTACTAGTGGGAAGTATCTGTAGAGCCTCCTTGTAAGCTGACAGCGCCTTGTGCCAATGGGCTCTCTGCGAATGGAGTGCCGCGAGCTGCACAAGCGCCGAAACGCGAGCGGCGTCGTGCTCGCGCCTGTCGCGCACGCGCATGCCGTCAGCGCGCGCGCCGGCTCTAAGCGCGCTGGCTGCTTCGGCGAGGCGCCCGTCGGCCATTAGCGATGCGCCGAGATTTACGTACGCCACTATGCAGAAAAAAACGGATTGTGAAGAAAGCGAAATAGAAAATTCGCTACCAAAATGTCTATATGTAGTAAATCTGTACAGAACTTATAACCCATTTACGTTAACGGTCAAGTTTTGCTCGTAGAAGACATAAGTTTAAGATCTGAACTAAATCGTAACTAGGGTTTATCTAATGCGTGCCTATATTTATTAAAAAGTGTTTGTTATTAATTATAGGCGGTACAATTTTAAGTGTAGTCTGAATTCATGAACAATCTTTATCAAGAAACGAACATAATGTTATAATAATATAATATATTTTTAAATATTTAATAGTTAAAATTTAAGCTTTAAATATTATAAGTAGGTAGTTACAAAGTAAGTAAGTAAAGTTGCAAGTGAACGGTAAAACTATTCGTTTTTAATCCTCTATTTTTTACTGGAAGAAGAAACTTAGTTTCAGCAAAGGCGCAACTTTCCTTCCAGCTGTATACAAGGCTAACTTTAACCTACTCGGCTTTTATTTGAAAACCTGTGACTACAAGTATGGTACTGGTACTTGTGAAAGTTATAAACTATAATATGTTAGTAGTTAGGTATAAATCATAACTCGATAGGCACTGGAAAAAAATTGCTCCTTATTATACGTAAATATTTGCACGACACGTTACGATGCTTTATAGTTTATTTTTAACATTAAAGTCAAAAATTGTGGTAATTATTTTTCTACAAATTTAAGTAACACATCGCATTTTGTATCTACTTAAATAATTACTTACAAGCCATAGAAGGTCGAAAGAAAATTGCTTTTTCAAAACTTTTTATGGCTTCCCCGTATCTTCTTTGGTTTTGAAGTATGATTCCTCTGAAACAACAAACATCTTTCTGTTACTTAAACAGTTAATGTAGCCGTAGACATTATTATAGCAGTTATTATAATGTACATTATAAATACACATAATAATATTTTATTTGACTCCATTGACGCGTCAAACTTCAGACTAAACTTTATACGTCATGGTACCTGAAGATCGACAGTTTGAATAAATTAAGAACTTCTTATAAAATTAAGACCACTACAAATCAAAAACTTAATTTGTGTTTATTTACAGACACAAACTTAGAGACATACGAAGAGACACACAAGATAAAACTAGGTAGGATTGTTGTTGAGTACTGAACAACAGCCAATTCAGAGAAAAACCTTTTAACTGTATAATTGCGCATAATTGCATTATACCTGGTTATCATTTACATAATTTCATAAGCTTAAACAGCTTTCAGATGATTTGGTAACGACCAGCATGCACGTTTAATGTCGCTAAATTTGAATTAAATTAATACGCTTGGATATATCACCGTGGTGGTTATAAAGGATTAATATAAAAATTATTGAAGCACAAACACACAAATAATCAGTTATAATACTTATAATTATTAACAATAAGTATAAACGGCTACCCTTCTATGGTGATTTCGTACGAATAGATGTAAAAACTAATGAGCCCGTCAATAATGTCATCACCAGAGATGGGAAAAATTTACGACATTCATAGCTCTTAGACACTGATTTAAAAGGTCTAAAGCCTCGTCACGACATTAAAAAAATATGTAATTTGGCTATACAAAGTAACAATGCCATATTATTTAAATTTTATAAAATCACTTTTAAACATGCAGCTACACCACTAAATTAACCTTTAGAATAGGTACGTTACCTCCTGAGTTTAGCGTACATATAAGTATTATTTTCTTGATATATATGTATTGTTTAATTCAATTTGGTTTGATTCAACGTAATTTCCAATGTAATTTTGCCGACAAGTCTGGCCTAGTGGGTAGTGACCCTGCTTATGAAGCCGATGGCCCTGGGTTCAAATCCCAGTCAGGGCATTTATAGTGTGATGAGCACAGATATTTGTCTTAGGAACAAATGGGTGTTTTGTATGTATTTAATTATTGATATGTATCTATCTTTTATATATATCGTCGTCTAGTACCTACAACACAAGCCTTACTGAGCTTACCGTAGGACTAGGTCGATTTGATGATAGGTGACTTATAAAATCCTAGAATGCAAATAGTGTAAAAATTATATTTCTTAAATGTCAAAGCACTTTTAGCAACAGTTAAGCGATTACCAGCAAGAGGCAGCAGTGACCGAGTTGCAATGAGAAGATTGCATAATTACGCAGGCTTAAGTTCCGAGCCGACAAGGACTTCTAGCGCAGTAACATGATAAAAAATTAACACGTTAGCTATACCAAACTACAATGACATTCCACTAGTGATAGCGATACGGGTGGTATAAAAACCAAAGCGGAACAACACAATTTCAGTTAATATGATTCAAACATTTTGTATAGTACAGTACCGGCCAGTAATGTACTCGTTTTGTCTTCGTTTTGGTATAGCATAATATATTATTTTTGTCTTAAGTGGTTTTCAGCGGAGGTAATTACATCGTGCAACATGTAGTAAACCCATGAGGCGAGCAATCACAATACCTCGTCACTATGTAGCTGATGTTTGGTGCTTTGTTGTGGTTTTAAAGATAATTGCATTTTCTTAACTTATTGTGTTTATTACATTTCATTATTTACTTTAATATATTTGCATATTGATATGCTTATTCCAAGTAAAATAAGTATTTTTAAAACTATCCTTTGCATTTATCCTATTAAATTTTCATTAAAATGATCTCCGGTGATGTATAATTGTAACATGAACATTTAAAATGCTCATTTATTCTGTACCCAAGGTTGACACAGAATAACATCAAAATCGTAAACAACTAATTGCATCGAAAAATATGTTGTATTTATTTATTTATCTACTCTGTATATCAACAAGAAATATCTATGGTAGGAATGATCTAGATTTAGGTACAGTGGCTACTCATTGCATATGTGCATTAATTGCGTGGCGTTGTCCTGGATTTTGCTGCGTTATGATGCTGAAGCGCCATGAAACCCCGCACATATTTTCGGCGTCGCTATCAAACTGACCACAAACGTTCTCCTGACATCAAAGTGTCGCTTTACGCATCACAAAGCGACACACGGGAAATGCTAGCAGTGCGCTAAAAGCAGTCATGCTTGCAAGCGACTGATGTGCCCCGCTAATAGTGGCACATACTTAGTAGAAGTTCACCCAATAACCGCTGGCGCTCTTCACTTAGCGGGCGCATCGCTTCGGCTGCAATATTGTCCACATGAATAATGCAGGCTCCGCAACGAGCCTGGCTCAACGTGGGCCCGGCGAACACTAATGAGAACCGTCCGACCCGACCATACTCTACTAACAATTTGTTACTAATTCCCCTCTCATTATTGTGTAAGTCTAGACAAAGAGCACATTACAGGGCTTGCTGCTGTCGATTGCTGTTTTCTACCACACATTGGTTTACACTTACCATATTGTACATTATTAGATAACTAGGCGTAGTCACTACAGGATCTTGTTTTAAAGGCTTGTTCACGAAAAAAAGTTGCCACTGCCTTATAATTTATTTTTTTCGTATGAAAAAATCGTTATTTTTTTAAGTTATCATAAAAGACCAACTCATTTTCTTTCGTTTTAGGTAGTGCTGTGGATATTTTTATCAGGTGTTCTAAATCTATGGCCCATTAAAAAAAAAACTTTGCATTTTGGGAGAGTTTTTCTAATTTGAACATTTGGAGCTAGCACTATGCTCTGTAACACAAATTATCAATACTAGAATGTCACGTGAATAATTTCTCTTAGATTTTACTATCGTAAACAAGCCAGATATATTTGTAATTTGACTCAGAAAATTAAGTATTTTTGTAACGTTCATTTTTGTTTTAGCACTACTTGGCGTTATTAACATTTTAAGACGGTTGAGGCTAGATCTAGATCTTTTCAATTCTGACATCCTAAACGTAAAATAGACAAGCAAATTCGTAATTCTATAACTCTTTCCACTACATGGACCCACCAGTTAACGGTGGAGACTCATACAACGGTGGCTACTTTTTTTTGTGAACATGCTTTACAAACGCAAAAAAACAACTGTTGCCCTTCATTGTCCCAAAAACGGTAAATTCATTAATTTAGAATGGAAACCCAACAATTTCTCGTCCTACATTTACTAGTAGTAATAATAATTTTGGTTCCACAATGGGTTTTGGTACACTGTCTATTAGTAACGACTCAAGTGTGCGAAGACCGTTAGTGCTTAATCTAATTGTACCTTTACATTTGATAAAGTCGAATGTTTCCATAATAATATCTACATTTATAAGCTGTAACACTAATAACAATGTAGTTTTATTACTTATCTGTCTATTTATATAATAAATCTACGTAAGTTTATTAAAATAAAGCAACGATACAAAATGCACAATGCTATGATTAAACTGGTAAAATTTAATTAGTTGTTGTTAATTTATTTTTATTTCAAAGTCCTTGTTCAATTTATGATTAATTACCAAGTTTCTAAGAAGAATCAATTAAATGTTCAATAACAATTACTAATTTATACTGAAACTCTTACAGTTGTTTGCGAGGTTGGTTATTGTTAGGGTATTACTTATTATCTAAAGACAGGTAGGTATTAAAATTTAATTAAAAGTTCTTTATAAAGTGAATAGCAAAATATAATTTCTTTCTAGTATTTTATAGCTTATCTGTTTTACTTGTTTGTTTAAGTATTGATTAGAGACGTTGTTTGCGGTCAGACTTATTAAACTTTATAGCGCAAAATTTATTTCAGATAGGGATCCGAAGGACGTAGTTACTCAACAATACCGAAGATATTTATTATCTTAGAAAAAATATGCGATATAAATAATTAGATTTTCTCGATGCTGCTTCCAGATGCGGATACGATGTGCGAGCGATGAATGAAGATAGCGCTGTCTCACTGGCTGGCTACGTATCTAGAAACCTCATAAGTGCTACGAGCTACGTATCTCAAAGCGGTCACGCTTGAAGTTCACCGTTTTGCTTCAAAACAAAATCTATAATTATTAAGTCGAAATAAACGCCTTTATAGTCTAGCTTATTTAATGGTCCATACTTAGAATGCTTCAAGATACTTTAAATAACATTTTGATGCGACCTTCTTATAAATGTAACACTATTTAGTGAAATCACAATGTTTTGATATATATTAGCGCATTCTAAACATGTCCGGGACTTTAAACAAAAATAAATTGGATCATTTTAGTGGATGTTATATAAAAATCTCTTTTTAATTGAACGACTTTTTGATTCCCTAACTACGAAGAGGTTTTACATCGTACACATCATTAACCTGACAAACGTCATTCATTCAGTTAGACAGCACCGTGTAATGAATTTTCATAATGCAAACAAAATAATTGGGCACCACTGGCACCAAATTATAAACGTGTAACGACGCATAAATTATGATCACACGTATTTGTTTAATTTGGCACGTTCGAGCGCCGTAAACGCAGCCCGTATAAATTGAAAGTAATTTATGCTACGAATGTTCACGAAACGGCTCGGATGTCTGCGCCGGGCTTTACGTAGTCACGCAATACCGACATTCCGCGATTTAGCCGACGTGACAAATTGTCAGTTAAATTAATGTTCACTATCGCACTTACATTAAAAACCTACACATAACGGTGACGTCAGTAATGTGAATTTGTCACGATGTCAACCCAGCACGTTTAAACATTATGTCTGGTTCTGATACCTATATATAGATACATATATAATATACAGTATGTCCTCAACCATTGGAAAAGATGAGAATTAATAGATAGGTATATATTTCGATTTTTATAAATACCTAATAATACATTATTAGTATAAATAAGAAGAGCGATCTCAACGCCAACAAACTGCTGCACATGTATGTAAAAAATCTGAAGTTCTTAATTTAACGTAATCACTACGCGGACTGTTATAATTATAATACTTTGTATAATTGGTTTAAATACTCTAATTTGACGTCAGGTTTGGCCTAGTTTGTAGTAACTCTGCATATGAAGACGATGGTCCTGAGTTCAAATCCCAGTAAGGACATTTATTTGTGTGATGAGCACAGATATTTGTTCCTGGGTTATGTGATACTGAACAGTCTTTTTCACGATCGTCCACATCATACCAACCTTTACGATTCACATCTATGCCTTAACACGTGGTGGATATTAAACATGTAACATACATTATTTAAAGCATCAAGATGGTGCAAAAGAAACGACAAGAAGTTATTGCCTAAACATAAACGAGCTTTCTATAAAACAAAGAAAACATAAGAAGAAGGACTCTTACGAGAAAATCGAATCACCGTGAGCGGCGCCTCTTGGAGGAAAAGTAGGTTACATAGTGTGCTATTGAAAATATAATAAGTGGCTTAGGCGGTAACATTACAGTGGTAGTGATGAAACGTCTGACTGGATACTTAGGAATATTCTATATTAGATAAATCGTAATCTTCCATCGTTTTTATTCTATTGTTTTACATGTAGGTATGTCGTTATTTATATAAACTTAAGTGCTTTCGTAAAATATAATGTGATCTTCACAAATAATTTTATTTGAATTTAAAATAATCATTAATCATTTAGTAGGAATTCTTAGATTACTTCGCAATTAACATAAACAAAAACATTATATGAGAAAACAGCGTAATTGTATAAAATAAAGTAACTTTAAAAAAAAAAAAAAATTAAATATGTAGCATTAAACGGGGCATGAATGGAAACTACCTTAAATATCGGACATAGGATATTTTACTGAAAGAAGACTATATGTTATTTTAAAAAGTTAGTAATACTGCATTCAAAGATCAAGTCCCAGGACTTGAACCCAGCATCGTCAGTTTCATAGGGTTTACTATCTAATAGGCCAGACCTGTCATTAAGACTAAAGTGTATTACTTTTAAATATAGTTTTCAAGTAGTTTAACTTTTTTAGTAAGTCTTTTATAAGTTAATAACAATATAGTTATAGAAATAAAACAATATAGTTTTATTGATTAGGTACTAATAATAGCGTAGTTTATTAGTAAAGTTGTAGGTGACCCGAGTGTGGTCGGCGTTTGGACACTGAATGAGGCCTAGTGTTGGGCGTCCTGTGGGAAATCAGAGACTTCAAACACGCATCCAACTTTATAAAATGCGGAGACTTAAGAGCTTATTTGGAAAAACTGTTTTTAATGTACCATCTACTATAAACTAATGTACATAAAATAATCCTAATTTTTTTAAGTTTACTGATTGATAAAGGGTGCGACGTTAGTTTCTGGCGTTATGCTTGGAGATTATTTAAGAATAACGACAACAAGAATACATCTAGCCATATTATCCTAAAATAACATCTAAAGAGGCAGAAAAATTGTTGGGTTTCGATAGTTGATTGTCGTTTTTATATTTATATCTTGTTTCTATTTTGCGATTGCGTTTTTTTCTATCGCAATTAATATTTAAGTAAAAAATATGGATCTCATTTAACAGAAGAAACAATTAATCATTAAAGATTCAAATGCCAGGTGCCTCTTGGTTTAAATTAAAAAAAGTATGAATTAATGAAGTAGATGTAACGAAGCCCTTACCGTTACCAACCTTACTCTAAATTTCACCTTAAGCGACAAAATTTGATTTCAGTAAACAGACCTTATTATTAACAGATTTTTTTATATTATACATCATCATTGTTTAATTAGATATTATCAATTTCCCATAACGGTTTGCGTATTAAAGATATATTATCACTCCATTGAAACAACGTATCATTCTCCATTAAAATTCAAAAAAATATTGCTCCTATAACAAAGACAGGATTTATTGTAATAGGTCAATTCTCAAAACTTATTGACCTTTTGCCGAACAACACATTTCGCACAACGAATCAAAACATTTGAATTGTAACAAACAAAAATCAATTCATCTCTTCACGTTTGTAACGCAAATTCAATTAAAACCTTTGTGCTTCTAAACTACAGGAAGCGTAGCGAAGCTTACAAGAGGGCATGCGTGTCCAATTTAGTAATCGTTAGATGAAGTGTGCAGCGTTCGCCCTGTTCCAATTGGACACTTTCCATACCAACATTAATAACCTACTGCTTTTTAATATTCTACCCATCTGACATTACTTCATTAAACTTGTAACGTATTTAAATATATTTATCTATTGTCAATCAAAAGTTATTAAAATAAAACTTGTTTACGAGAGTCACGGTACCAGACGTACATAGTGATATTATATGTACGCATGCATGTATTTCCTTTAAGCAATCAAGACAAGGAAAAATTATAATCTTTAATTAATGCCTCCAGGATTTTCAGTTTCAGACTTTAATTCTCATTCCAATTTGGTCAACGCGTACCGCAGCTTTGTAAATCGACTATTATAGCATCAATTTTTATTATTTATTGCTTATTATTTTTACATATTTGCTTAATATTTGCCTTTGTCAATCGACCCAATCGGAACCTCATTGAAATTTCAGATCTGTGAATTATGTTCGTGCTCATTATGTTCTTTGTTAATCAGACCAATCAAGAATAGAAACGATATTACCTCATTCAATTTAGATTTCCAATTTCAGACTACTTCTCATTCCAATTTGGTCAACTCAAGCCGTAGCTTGTTGACCGACTATTGCTTTAATTCAATAAGCTATTATCTTTGGCTATTTTCTGAATCAATAAGAGCAATCTCTGCCTTTGTCAATGACCGGGACAATCGGAACATCATTGAAATTTCTGATCTGTGAATGATATTTGCGAAATTTCGAATCCAATAAGCCGAAACCGCAATTATTGGCATCATAAATCCCGTTAACTCTGATTTCGCCGTAGGACAGAACGTATCACCAAGACCATTTATTATATTGCTTTCGCACATCGAAACGTTCGCAAACAAGTATGCAAATAGCGTTGTCGTGCTAGGCGAGAATGTTAAATATGTGTGTGTGAGCAAACACGAGTTTAATCTACCCCTTATCGGCGATGCAACGCGTTCCAGTGTCGCCGCGCCGCGCCCCGTCGCACCCGTCGAGACCATAAATGCTAGCGTAAAACAGTTAGTGCCTTACATTCGTGCTCAATAAACCCATAGATGTCGAGAAACAAACGTTCAATGATTTCCAAATTAAATATGATATACATGCAAACAATCTTTTAGTATTGAAATTATCCTTTATTTGTGAAATAAACAGTATTTTTTTTAATGAGAGTGTTTCAGAAATAATATCCGGTGGGGGATTATTTGATCTTTGTAACTAAAATTTCACATTAATATCTATGGTATTATTGGTAGGTCACTTTTACCTAAAGATTTTTTTAATGAACTTTCTTAACTTAATTTATATTTATAAAAATGTATTTACCCTTAAAGTTATTTATTATACATATAAGGCGCTGAATAAAAACTACAAATTTAATTGTACATACTTAATAAAAACTACAATAGACTGCCACTCTGGAGTTGTAGTTACTAAGATGATGATAGTGTGTAGGTAAATACTTAGATAACGTCCATAACCCAGGAACAAATACATAAAATATGTACTAGTATTACCAAGGAACAAATATATTCATCCTAACAAACCGTTTGTAATTACAAGGCAGCATGTATTCAGTACTTAAAAGTTAAACTAACTTGTATGCCTTAATCATGACGAGGTCGGCTCGATAGTTCGTGGAAACCGAATAGTTAATGTGGTCTAGTGCATTCGAACACGCGGGATTGTGGCACGTACTAGCTCTACACACGCTCTGGGACCTAATTCTCGAATGTGCATTTGACGAACCAAACTCACATAGAAACGAATTGGTTTCAATTCATTCGGTACAACTGCATATGTGGGAATACAAAATGTTTGCAATTGTGTTGAATTGGTATTATATCCTTATTAAATTTTCGTTGCTAAATACAATCCCTGGCAGGTAATATTCACCATCTCAATATGCATATGCCACTTATAAGTTTCTTAATTAAACTGTCGTTAATTTAATTGATACTCTTGCGGTAAGTTTTAAGCATTGAATAGTGAATTTCCATTTTATTAGATATAAATAAGGTATTTAAGACAATATCAAATAATTTCACTTTATTTTCATTTTACCTGTATCTGTACGGCTTGCACCCGCATCGCTGCAAAATTGTTAGGTAGATCTACCTCCACACTGCTTATTTCACACCAAAAATTGTCTAGTTCTCGCACGGAAATAAATCTTTTTAGGAGTCTTACAAAATTTGGCAATGATTCTGCTATATTCGCTTTTGGCAATTCAGTTCGTGCACTGATTTTGTAACGGTTGTACCAACATAGATCTTATTAGCCATGCATAAGGTACAGGGAAACTATTTGAGAAATTTTCTCACGGCACACAGCTGTCACAATAGATCATCCACGCCGCATGTTCTTGCAGAAGTCTCGAGCAAGCGACATGTTTCTACGTGCTCGAGTAAATCGGGCCCCTAAAACTGTTAATCTATAGACTAATAAGAAGGAAAATTACCTATTGACATTAAAATAAATAAGTTTATGTTACAAAAAAATATATATTAAAAGAGTCTTGTAGTCCTACCTGGTTAGTGTTTGCTAAAAAAACAAGCACATAATCAAGCAAAGTCCTCAGCAATTATAAGTTAACAAATAAGGCCGAGAGGAATTTTTATGGGTATAAGCAATGAGTACTCCTGCAAATAAACGAGTTCATTTGTACGTTATTCTCATCACACTTTCTATTTAGATGCAAAACGTGGGGTAAACAACCAAAATGCTGCGAGGAATGAAACATCAGTAAAGTATGATAAAATTTGTATTATTAAAATATTTGCTAGCGCCAACTCCGTAATAAGGGTTTGAACCTTTTGCCTTTTAGGTCCCTGGGGCGAAGGGAAAGACACGGCCATTATTATTTCTCCATTCGGTAAGGGTAAACTAAAAAAACCCTTTGAGTACATTAAACTTTTGTTGTTATCGGAAATGCTTGCCGCAGGGCTGGCCCTTTTACGCGTCGTCATATTTATTTTCTGAAGAATAACTAACTTTTGAAAAACGCAACTGGTGGCCCTGTTTGCCACGTTAAAAAGGTAAATTATTTTTATATTTCAACATACGTAAATATTAAATTTAAAATAAATCAGTTGCACGCACACCGTCGCTTTGGTGTCGAGATGACGATTAAAGTAAATAAAAAACAATTGCAGGTCAAAAAATTGGAGGTTTACATGAGTTCCCGAGTCATGAATATATTCTATGTATTTAAATGTTTGTATATGTGAATATCTGTTATTATATATTATCATTGATGATTTAGTCTAGTACCTATAATAAATATTTGTATTTAAACCTTCGTGAGACAGCCTCCATCTTCAAGCACGATTCCGCCTATATTCTCCGAAATATGTCACGCAAGTGACTAAATAAACGTGAGCAGGGCCGTGTTTTATCATTTATAAAATATAATAAATATTATCTTTTTCGAGGATGCCGTGGGATTATTTAATCTAAATATAAACATGTACCTACTCAAGTACTGGAAACCCCAAATGAACGGACTCCACCTTATATTTCGTTCCGCTCCAGTTAATACGAAACTATTTTGATATCGCAGTATCACGTTCCATTCATAAAGGATACATACGTATTCGGCATGTACGAGTAGAGGCAGAATGGAATTCCACTAGAACAAGCTTAGAACTAGCCCGAATATTAATATACGCTTCATCTACTTTATGAACCGATATGAAACATGTTAATGGCATTCATTACATATTAGTTTGACACGCAGATCCGCATTATTATAATATACAGTTTGTATCAATACGAGAGGCAAACCAGTTAACTCATTAATGGCTATGACGAATTTAATATTACTTATTTCGATCTTTCTGTTAGTGTTTAATGATTATTTTTTGATTCATCATTTTCTTGATAATTGTCAAGTTGTACCTTTATTAAGTCGGTTGATACTTTCGATATAATCCTGTGAAATGTTATGTTATTGTAGCTGTTAAGAAAATTAATTAATTAAACTTCTAATTTTTAAACCTTGATAATTTAGCAGAAGTACCAGCTGAATAATGTTAAAATTATCGTTAAAACAGTGCCCATTAACGTCAATGAATTTTTTTTTTGATTATAACATTGCCAAACAAGGTTGGTTTACCATTTTCATTGACAAACTTTCTTCAACTGACGTTTCGTTTTGATCTTAACTTTGACTTGTCAGAACATAAGATTGTTAATAATTAATACTGAATGCTTCACAATTAAAATATTATCATTATCTGAAGGAAAAAAATATATGAGCTTGTATTTCACCTAACCTAACCAAAACCTTATTTCTCACTTACAATTTTACGGGCTTAAAGGTTTGCCTCTTGTTTCAATACTTACTGTATATAATAGTTTTCTTTTTACGTTTAATCAAAATTGAATATGAATATATAAATAATATTGATGAATAAAAATATAACTTTTTATATAACATTTCGTAGTAAATCGTGCGTATGTAGTGCGTAACCACAAACAGCCACTTTTCTCATCTTAATTTTTTGTTTCAAAACTTGTGTACAGTTAGTATCAAAAGTAAAGTATGCAATTTGTAACGCACCAAAAGTATCTGCGAAAGTACCTGTCTACTTTTTAACAAAATGAGATATTTTCTACAGTTTGCGTTTCAAAGTTTCTATCGCATTTCTGTTGATAAACACGCAGGAATTTGTTTATTTTTTGAAGCAATTAAAAAACAGTAAATACGTGCTCTGTTTCATTCGTTACTATTGATGCTGACTTTGCGAAATATCATTACATATTTAGAAGTCGCTTTTCGGTGAAGGAAAACAACCACGAAGAACTACTAATTTTTATGTTAGGGTTCCAAACCTCTTGGGGCCAGCGTGGAGCTATATAGGTCCCCCTTGTGAGTTGATAAGAGTCCTGTGCCTAGTGGGTCGTATATAGGCAAACATGTTATAATCTTATGTCTTTCTTCTACTAATGTACTTTTATATGTCATGCAGTGTGATGCCGGCTGACTAGAATAGCACCACCCCATCTCCTCCCACGGGTGTCGTAAGAGGTGACTAAGGGAAAATCCTACGGACGGGCAGCAGCGTCCGTCAAAACCCAATCTACAGCTACTGCGGTCACCAACCCGCCTGCCAAGCGTGGCGACTATGGCAACTACCCCCCAAGATGATACAAGTCATATTTGTGGGAGGCCTATGTCCAGCAGTGGACTGCATACGGCTGAAATGTATGTATGTATGTATATGTCATTCAATAAAAACACGCAGAAAAAGTTTGAAGAGAAAACCTATCTACTCTACGCCGCATAACAGCAAGACTGTAAGTTAACCCACAGACACACTTAGCAGGGTGGTGGTGGTACTCAAAGTTCAAAATCACATTTTCTTTATAGGTCACAACTTTAATTGAAATAAATTAAACAACCACGAGTATTAGTCTAATGAATAACATTTAATAAGGTGAAATTCATTCAGTTTCATTCATCCTATAAAATCATAAAAAAATAGAGACAAATTTTAAGCTGTAAAATAAAATACAAATTAAATAAATAGAAAAAAGTAGCCATAATGTTTTTTGGTCGTTTTGATCAATTTCTAGGTAAGTCATAAATAATATCTAAAAATAAAATTCATCGATCCATCCTAACACTTAGGCCCGCTAACACTATTCGGGGTTAGCCAACTAACCTGAAGTTCATGCATATTTAACCATTAACCCTGGGTTAGTTGGCTAACTCTGGACTTCGATTTGTACTCCAAATCGTTCTACTATTATATCTTTAAATAACCTCTTCGGTATATCGATATAAGTCATCATATAACATAACATTCAACAATTCTACTATTTCATCTGATTGTTTTAGGACTTTTTTGTCACTAACATTCATGTCGAATACGCCTCTCGCCCAGAACGGTCGACACAGATTACACGCGTCGCCGCCAGCACCAGATGTCACTAAATGAGAAAGGCAGTGAAGCACCTCAATTTCGCCTCCTACTTTTTCCTGAATGTATGTACTCAAGCTAAACTAAGAAGTTTTCAGTCCCTATTTTTTTGAACGGAAGTAAAAAAGTAGGCGAACGCACTCTAAACACGATAAAAATATTAATGAAATATAAATAAATAAATATTACAGGACATCCTATTATGATTTAACTAAACCTCAGCTCAAGAAAGCTTGTGTTGTGGGAAAAAACTAAGTCAACGCTATGACAGGAACAAATAAATGCCCTTACTGGGATTTGCTTCATAGGCAGGGTCACTACCCACTAGACCAGACTTGTCCTCCATATAAAACAATGGAGTTTTCAGTACAAGTTAGTTGATACTAATTTCTAAATTACAGACCTGTTAGTTGACAGACTGAAGATATAAAACTTTTACAAGGTCTTTCGTCTTTAGTTAAGTACCTAAAATAGTTTATGTATTAGACACAGCAAAGTTATTGGAAAAATAATCGACCAATTATATTATTATACATGCTTCACATAACCTTATAAGTTTTTTTACTAAACTTTTTAAGCTACGTCAATTTGAAGGTAATCGCTAGTTAGCACTACCTTAATGAGAATAAGCAATAGGTAACTTTCATTACACACTTTAGTAAATTTTGGCGACTACAAAACTTCTAAACCTATTTAAGCTTAGTCCTTGATAAGGTATCAAGTCTCTTAAGGGAGGTAATAGTATTATACTCACAAATTGTAATGAACGTCGGCCATATTAGGTCTGTGCTTAAGCGCCCTCTCGAACGCGATTTCCGCTTCCGCCACCCGACCCTGCGCACTCAGCACGCTGCCGAGGTTGCCGTATGCTGCAAAAAAGCATTTAATTAATGTTTACTTTCTATTATCCCTACAACGCAGTGCAATGACACACTATTATTGGCTTACATTTACGCGGGCAACTATCGCTAGTCCTCGCAAGTGCCAACTATTATTTGCCCTCATCATAATTTATGTAAAACGTTAGGTATAGCCATAAAACTCTTATTTTTGTTATCGTTTTGTACCAAAATGTACTACAAAGGAGGAGTTCATTGTTCTTACTACGTCAATAGCTAAGCAATAAATTTTGATATTTTTTGACATAATGGACCACACCCAAAACAGGTAACATAATTGCAACTTACATTTTGCTTGACGTATGATTACAAAAATAATATATAAAAAGTATTTTTTTTTATGACGTAGGCGGCAAACGAGCAGACGGATTGCCTGATGGTAAGCAATTACCGTCGCCCATGGGCACCCGCAACACCAGAGGAGTCACAAGCGCGTTGCCGGCCTTTAAGGGGGGTTGGAGCTCTGGGAACCTTACTCACCATCAGGAACACAACACTACATACCTGAAAGGTAGCAGTGCTATTATGGCTGCGGTCTTCTGTAAGGAGGAGGTACTTCCCCAGTTGGGCTGCTCCAGACTCGAGCGTGATGGTCATCGCTGTGCCCTACCTCTCATTGTTGGACGTAGTATAACTATCAAATACTATATAATATTCCTTTCAACGTTGTTAGGTCTACTTATGGCATATGTATATAGGTATATGCTGGCGACTTTACACGGATGCAAGTTCAGAGGCTCCAGTGTATGTTTGTTTTGACATAAAAAAATGCCTCGAACGCGTAAATGCTAATGTTATTAATATGGGCATCTGTAACGCGATGGTGACATTTTGTTACTTTAAAAACTTACACTCAGGGCTCTGTGTAGAAGTATATAAACATTCGTCTCAGATCACTGTCTGTTGATTAAAATAGCATTAAAATCCGTATCGCGGTATACAATACCTATGCTTACAGGCGGGGGAAACGACCCGATTCTATTTAATAGATATAGCGCTAAGCATATACAGGTGAAGATTACTAACTCCTTTTGCCCCAATTATGCAGCTCAGCTCGCACGTTATCTCAGTCGGCTGCAATGCTTGAAAGTGTGGAGTTTTGCCAGTATTTTAGCTATTTCGAGAATGCAGAGACTTAGCCACATACTTCTTGTTCCTAAACGTAGAATACGAAGGAATTTTAATTAAAACAGTAGATTTAGAACAAAAACAACTAAGACGTATATTCAACAGACCTAAAGCAACATATTTTAAATCCTTTTTAGATGGAAAACTGCAGGCGTTTATTAAAAACATGTAAGGAAATGCAGTGTATAAAACTATTTTTATTTAATGTAAATTGAAATAGATCATACATTTAAGACATAGTAATCAAAGCCTCCAGCGTGTAAGAGTGGAATTGACCAAGCATCTTCATCGCTTTTTAAATAGATGTTGGAGCTTTTAAATAATTAAACATGTTTTGTTTAAATTAAAGCTAAACTACTTTCCACTGGAAGGAAAGGGAGCAATGGAAACATATATAGATACATATGCATATATATGTATTATTTAAAGTACCTAAGTAAACAAAAACAATATAGGCTCCAGATAATAAAGTGTCGAAATTCTCTACAGCGTTGTGGGGTAATGGAGTTGTATCTGCCATGTCCCCCACTTTGCTATACAGCTTTTATAGTAGCTATAAACAGGCAACGGGTCACTTACGTGAATCTCGATTGCCTTCCACTACGGATTCCCAACGGGCATCACCTTGGTTAAAAGGATTTAGATGTGTTCGATTGAACATTTTTTAAACTTACGCCAACTATAACTACGTATGTACGTTTATTTATTTAATACTGCTGATAGATGTTATACTGATTTAGATTTCACGATTCTTACACAAAACATAATTATGAATTACGTCCACGTATGTTGACTACATTTTTGACAACGTTTTGGCATTTATATAATACAACATATCTCTAATACTTGTATAGTAACTAATACTATTTAACCAATCCGTACATTATTAATTAGAGATGTAAGAGGTGTTAAGGTATGTTTTGTTCGAGCTTCATCTATGTACATATAAAGCATAGAATATGTAACCTCTTATTACACTTTCTGATTGTTTCAGTGAAAGCACTCATAAAACCCAGTATTCATAGCAACATAACGAATAGTAGAGTAGCAACGACACTCTGAGTACGAAATACTTTTCTAGCCTTCAAGCATTCGAGTAAATATAATTTACCGGGATATTTACTATGGGTCGCCTGATGGATAACGGTCACGTTCTTACAGAGTTTGCATTTCGATATTGAACATGGTACAGGACATGCTTAACTTTAAGCTTTTTAGTACCTACATGTATTAATAATAATAGCATACGTAATTTAAATCTAACTTTAACTTAAAGCAACTATCCAAAATTGTACTATTATTTACAATTATTATATTTATAATAACAAAAATATGTACGTAGTACTTTTTAAGAATTACGAAAACACCTTTCTATGTGATTTCAGCTAATCTTATATCAAACGTACGGTTAGTACTGTAAGAAGACATCATCAAAGAAAAAGGAATTGGGTTTCAGGCATTACTGCCGTGACGGTGTGGAATAAGGATGATCTCAAATAACAAAATATACGACTTTCCCGACAGTTCGTTAAAGAATAATCCCTCCGTATAGATGCGTGCCAAAGGCGGCGTTCGATTCGACGAATGGTCGTTGGAGACTCGACGTCATAAACGTTAACGCGACTATAAAGTATCCGAGCGAAATTCGACAGCCACGCACGCACTTCTCGGTGCCGATTCTGGGACAAAACTTCAACAGAATTGCTAATGTAAATCCTTAATGCAAAAGAAAAAATATATACATAATATAATATTTATTGCACATTGAATGCCATAAACATTATTTGACACCTCGTAACAAACTACTTTTGGTGTTATTGGCTTAATTTATGCTCAATGCAAGGGGTATAGTACTAGATTAAAGATGTAATTGGTGTCGTATATATTGGCAAAACTATAGTTTTTATTAATGTTTCACGGACGTATAAAACACATTTTTTTCAGAATACGATCCAGCTATTCCTTAAACGAATCAGGTGAGCTATGGGCATAGATTGCCATAAATCCGAAAAATTAATATGATATTGTAAAGATTTGAACCTATTTGAGACTGGGATTTTAACTTGCTTCTTCGTTGGCTTCGATTACATTATACGAATATTTTTGTTTATGTATTTATTTCATTTTCATGTAAATATTTCCCGCAATCTATTAGTCTTCAGCAAATTTAGCAAATAAAGCCCGAATATGTGTTTTCATGGTTTGTAAAAATCCCACTTAGAGCGGAGATTTTTTCTTCTTTCCTTTTCTTCAAATATTTGAATTGGTATTTACGTTATTCCATTGCTTGATAGTACATGTAACAGTTTAATTTCAACTAAATATCCTACAAATGGAATTCTTTCTGAAAAAAGGCTGCGGATGTCGAACCATTTTCCGGAAGCGGACTGGAGTAGCCAACAGGTACAACAAATAAACGCAATAAACCCACCTCAATAGAGTAACTTTTTTATTTAACCCCGCGTTAGGTAGAGTGCTTTCAGGCATCAACCACAGCCGCTCTAATAATATTTTATTTCTATTTACAATTTCCTTTGCATTAGCTATCGCTATATTTAGAATTTAATTCGTTATTGATTTGTGTTTAATTACAGATGTCGGTTAAAGGGAAGCATTAACTACTTTTTGTTATATTTTTATTAGATAGCCCTAAAGTGCTTGTTAGATAGATCGTTTTGCGAAAGGCTTTAAATTATTATATTGCATTTATGCACAATAAATATGCAATAAAAATCAAAATAAAGGGTCCTGATATAATTTACGTTTCGTCAAATCGTTGGGATAAACGAATTTATGTCTAA
Organism: Grapholita molesta; assembly: GCA_022674325.2. NCBI lineage: Eukaryota > Metazoa > Arthropoda > Insecta > Lepidoptera > Tortricidae > Grapholita > Grapholita molesta. Next base: position 17,901,098 of record CP053121.2, on the reverse strand, counting down.
TAGATATCAAAATACATAGATTGTTTAAAGTCACAAGTACATGTGACATTTTTTGTTAGCCAGAACCCATACCTTAAGGTAAATTTGGAACAGCTGTCAAAATTCAAATAAGTCTCATCTAGTATGATTTAAAATAACAAAAAAAACATTTGTTTCTTGTTAGGTTTTTGCTTTTACGAAACGTAAAATTGTTAAAAGCTGGTTATTTTACTTACAAAATGTATAGTGGTGATTCCGATCAGTCCGAGTTCGATATGAACAAAATGCTTGTTGCCAGAAAAATCGAATCACATCAAAAAATTTTAAAGTAATTCTTGTCATTTCCCTACGACTTCTGAACCCATATTAGAGGACCTACTTATGATATATGTGTTGATAAAGTAGTGTATGCTGCTGTGCATAATTTGGCCTTAAAACACTTGTGTGATGCTATTTTCAAACGCGCTGGCCCTTAAGGCCCTTCATTATACACCGGGTGCATAAACTACTATTAGAAGTAATTTTGATAATATAATAAACGACATAACATATCTTCACCTATAGAATTCCGTGTACGTATTAAGCTCGTAATGTACCCGCGCCCGTACGAACATAACATTGGAAAAGAATATGGAATCGTCATAAATATACCCTCCGCTATAAATTAATGCTTATGCCATTACATGCAGAGTAGCGCATAACGCCTACGTTCAATAAAAGCATTTTTATGTCGTTCGTCTAACCAGTCATTAGCATAATGGCCGATATCAAAACCCAAATGAAGTGAATAAAGGAAATAATTGAAACCATTGACGTATGGATGGAATATATTCCAGAGCTCTGCAAATACCCTCCTTCTGTTTCAGGATATTTTATCAATAATCTATTCGATTTTTAGTTTTAGAACAACGCTTAGAAGTGTCTACTTAGATTTGGTATTTTTGTAATACAAGCTTAAAAAGTCACGAGGAGACAAATAATCATGATCATAGAATGATGATTATTTGGAACATCCTAATATCGTCATATTGTTCCACGTCACGTGACGCCCATCTATATTACCTTACGCTTACTGATAATAATAAGTGATACGACAATAGTAGTTTATGTATCTGTGCATAATGAAGGGCATTGCAACAAGAGTGTGGGTTTATGAAACGAGGCGAAGGCGAGTTTCATAATTGATATCGCAGGAGTGTTGTAATGCGTAATTATGTATAGTTGCATACACTACTTTATCTACACATATCATAAGTGTTTTAAGATGGGTTCAGGAACCGTAGGGACATGACCTGCATTATTACTAGTGTTACTTCAAACATCAAAAAGTCAACGAACTAAACAAATGACAGCTTGGAATGGCGGCGTTGCGTATTTCGTATCTCAGTCAAATATTTTTTTAATACCATAGACAAGCGAATGAACTCCCTATTCTATTGTCACTCGAGTTTAAATGTCGTTCGATTTATAATAAAAAAACATAACGAATTGGCGTTTCGTATCAATGACTGTTTTAATACCTATAGATACTAGAATAGAAACCCCACTTGAATTTGACAGCTGTTCCAAATTTAAACTCATAACCTACGGATTTCAGTAGGTAATGTTAACATTACATCTCCATTCATTTCTGATGGTTGGTAATGCTGGTCATTGCCTACGGTTTCTGGACGCATTTTAGAGCACTTATGATATGTACGTAGATAAATTAGTTTATCTTTCGAATATGTACAAAGCTTTGTAGATATAATGGAGATTCATACGTTATGAAATATTGTGCAGTGAGCCCAATGACATCACTGGCGTCTCATGATGAATCACCTTTTTCAGTTTCTTCTGATAAATTGAAAAGGGATTGTGTTTAGAAATCAATGTTGGAAAGTGTTAATTTTTAAGTGATATTACTTTTTATGAATATAGGCTAGGCTGGTACCGTTTCCATTACGTCAGTCGCGTAAATTTTTGTCATATTTTATCTTTGGATATCGTCGTCCTGTCGTCTGATTATTTAAAAACGTTACTAACTTTCATACTCCGTGTTCCTTTTGTTTTAGCGAAGGGGATTAATATATTTTAGTCCTAATCTACAACCATTCAACTATCTTCTCAGATTAAAGTCCCGTTCTGGGCCAAAATAATAAAAATCGTAGCATATCAATGTATCAGTTAAATTGACGTACAATTTTCCAACATCTAGAAAGATTAAACGTTATTTTAATAGAATCTATAAATAAATGAACAAAGGTCATAAATTAAACAAATGTTATGGATTTCATAGGCCCGCTAACTGTTACCTCAAATATTATCAACAATGTAGGTATACTATCACAAACAATTTGACGTCTGTCTTCGTACCGTTATCAAAGTTTTCGAGATCAAACAGTCAGTACAGATAAGTCGACGACGGTGTCATCTAAGCAGCCGTGAAACAAGTTCACAACTAGGATAATGGCGTTAATCCTCGGGTCTCGCTAGATGAGTAGTCCAACTGATAGTATTGACATTTATACCAGTCACTGAGTACTTTATGTTGTCATATGAAGTTTCAATCTTAACTATGCCAACTTTACGGGTTATAAATAAAACATACATAAATTAAAATACTAATTCACACAATTTAAATTTAATCGCATAATTGTAAAAAATGTAAATTTTATATATCAAATGAGAGGAATATTATAGTCCCTACACGGAAGAGTAAACCGTACAAATGAAACAATTTGAAAAAAAAACAGGGTTGAATTTGTTTGCACAAACATACCCATCATCATCCATCATTAACCGAAGGGCTTCCACTGTCGGCCTCCCCAAAGCGACCCACAATAACCATTTTGCACGACTCCAATTCAATGCAATGTAGTAATAAGGTAAGAGTATTATACTTAAATGATGAACGAGTGAATTAAATGGAGAAGGATAAAAATATACCCGTTTCCTGAACTACCGCCACGGACCAGATGGACTCGATAACACCCGAGCTTAATCGATTAGATACACTACCCTCTGACCAGATAAAGAGTTCTCAACAACCTTTTACCTTGATTAGGCTCGGATGTATTTTATACGCTATGTATATTAACTACACACAATTTTTGGCATTACTGAATATATTTAAGAACCCAGTATAATAAAGATTGAAAAATTTGTGTTTACCTTGCATTGAAATATACTTTAACAGTTGTGACGGCAATAAATCAAATACATTTATTTATTAGTCATTGAAATATAAGCACAATGTGTAATAATCTTTAAAATATACGAGATTTTCTTCGTGTATCGTGGGACTCTGTTATAAAAACGTTTGATTTTTTTACTTAACCCATAAAGCGTTGATAACGTGTTTATTAAATAATTTCAACGATTTTTATAAATGGTAAAATGTTATATTGACTATAAATTAATCAGACGGTACAGTCAATACTAACAAACTCAAGTCTAAAATATAAATGCCTTAATCAGAATATAGTGTTGGGGTGGTGCCGGAAATCGTGCCCACAGCACAAACTTTACTTAGATGGACTACACATAAACTTTAGTGAACCCTTAAAGACGTGTTAAAACCGATCATCATCATCATCATCACGTCAGCCGAAAGACTTCCACTGCTGGACATAGGCCTCCCCCAGAACGACCCAAGAAGACCGATCCTGCGCCTTCCACATCCAGCGGTATCCCGCGACTCTTACTAGGTCATCGGTCAACCTTGTGGGAGGCCTACCTACGCTGCGTCTTCCAGTTCGTGGTCGCCACTCCAGAACCTTTCCGCCCCACCGGTCATCGGTTCTGCGTTATAACCTATATTAGGTACCTATCTAGTTGTGTTCATACTCAGCGCAAACAATAAGCTAGTAATCATGTCAACAGAACATGCATTAATAAGCCCCTTGGCTTATTACAGATGGTCCAAGACAGATGATAAGGTATCCCGCGACATAACATCATTACGTAATCCATCAAATCGGATAACCGATTATTAAATTAATGTCACATTCCCTGTATTGCCTCCAAATTATGAAGTTTAGCCAATTGTTTCATAATGTATAATTATCCCACAAATAATATTGCAGAAGAATATGTGTGCTTATACAGGTCACCTGTAATGAATATTGAACTATAACCTTAGGGAAAATATAGCTTGAATAGCGCCATTCTTAGTACCTACTTGCTTCTCACAAAAACCTTCTCCACCGAAACTTAATAAATTAAACTTGTAAGAGGGTAAAAAACAGGAATACAAAGAAGAACAACTTTCTCATATTCGTTTTCTAAATTTTTAACAAGCCATTTCTTGAAACCACATCGGTGACCGTACAATAGGCAAACTATAGTTGTTGACAGGTTGGGACTTCCTATATGGACAAATTAAATTACTGGTGTTTTTTTTATATAATAGTGATCAATTTATTCCTACTTCCATAAGTACATACACACACACTTTTCAGCAAACATTATATAAATAATGGATTCACAATGCCTATAAAAAATCGCGTTTCCCATTCTAGCAAACGCACTATCGCCATCTATCGCGTTTAACAGCTGTAGGTTTCAGTTCTTTACTAGTTTTATGGAGGCGTCACGCCGTCAATATAACTTAGCATGAGTCCATAGATGTCACTGTACCACATATTACCTAAAACAGTCAAATAGGACATGTCGGAAAAACGCAACTTTGTGTAGTCAATGTCAATCAATTATTTAATATAGACAAAACATGGACAAAGATATCTGCATAAATTTATAGAATGAGATTTATAATCTGGGTGTACCTAAGCATTTCAATTAAATTGACAAATAATGAGACGAAAAACCCTTACCCTTTGAAGACTATAATCAATTATATTTCGGTTAATATGAAAAGAAACATCTTGGAATTTCTAAAGAGACTCCACCCATTCTGGCCTATTTCTTTGAGCTGGATAAACACAAAGTACAATGATATATTTATATCTAGTATTATTTTTTTATCAGAAAAAAACATCTATGGTACAGGCGTAGGCTAGAATAAAACATTTTCAATTATATACGTGCCTGCAGATCGAAGTCATTAATTTCGGTCGATAGTGTTTAATATCAAAAGGTGGAAAGGACACGCACATTGCTACAATTTTATTATAAGACACGGAGAGAGTTATGGGCCCACTCATCCATATCAGACTTTTAATGTCCTTAGAGGCAGTAAAGCGCTCATGTCTCTTTTACGCCCTAACTGCGTAAAGGAACGTTTGAGTTGAGTGTAAAAATGTACACACTATACTATACTAATTTATATTGAGTAATTGTTGACAGGTAGGTAATATTCATTAGACTGTTTCATGAACCGTGGAATTCACAGCAATCGAAACAATGATGTTTTTTGAAAGTAATACGCAATAAGATAAATTTTTACTAAAATTCAAGTTGATATACCTATTCAATATTTAGACAACGAAAATAACCTACTTAGTTTTTATGCATATCTTTTGTTGTAGCTGTGCAATAGTAGTTTATGTATCTGTGCATAATGAAGGGGATTACAACAAGAGTGTGGGTTTATGAAACGAGCCGAAGGCGAGTTTCATAATAATATCACACGATTGTTGTAATGCCTAATTATGTATAGTTACATACACTACTTTATCTACACACATATCATTAAGTGTTTTAAGATGGGTTCAGAAACCGTAGGGAAATGACTTATTACTAGGGTTACTTGTAAACATTAAAAAGTCAACGAACAAAACAAATGACAGCTTGGAACGGCGGCGTTGCGTATTTCGTATCTCAGTCAATTTTTTTTTTAAACCATAGACAAGCGAATGAACTCCCTATTCTACTGTCACTCGAGTTCAAAATGTCGTTCGATTTATATTAAAAAACATAACGAATTGGCGTTTCGTATCAATGGCTGTTTTAATATCTGTAGATACTAGATTAGACACCCCACTTGAATTTGACAGCTGTTCCAAATTTAAATTCATAACCTACTGATTTCAGTAGGTAATTTTAACATTACCTACTGAAATCTTTCTGATGGTTGGTAATGCTGGTCATTGCCTACGGTTTCTGGACGCATTTTAGAGCACTTATGACATGTACGTAGATAAAAGATATTATAATATGTCATCCTTTTATGTTAGTAACATTATAATGAGATCCACAGGAATTTACAGACTCACTAACCAGGCTATGATCAATATCAAAATTGCATGGAGAGCCAGTGAAAATTAACATAAAACTTGGACATTCGGTCAACAGGAGCTTTAGCTGAACATTATAAATTAATATTATACCAATAAAAAATACATTTAATAGTACTTTTGGGTCCATAATTTACACAAATCGATCTAGTCCTACAGCATCATATCCAGTTCGAAGCGAGGGAGCCAGGTTTTGAAAACGTTACCATCTTGTTGTGACTGCCTTATATCTACAATTTCCCGATTAACGCCTTGCACGTGGCTACTTCACAATGTTTAAGTACTTACATGGCTCGCTTTCTAATAGCAATTCCAGAAAAATGTTCCCATTATGTTTGACAGTAACGTGCACTGAGAGCTAACTCGATCCAATTTGTCTCTGGCGTGTTCGAAACAAGGCAATCACAGGGTGCTCCCTATTACTGTGAATTTGCCGGCACACGGGCGGTGGCCTAATCGGTTAAGCCTGGGGCTTATTGGGTACGTACACCTTTTGCTTCAATATCGACGGCTGATCTATTGAACTTGTGGCTTGGGTTGAAATGTAGTACACTGGTTAAATGATTAATCTGACCTGAATATAATGCTGACTTGGGTATGTAACTACCAACAAAGGTTACTTGAAATCAAATCGAATCTATTCAGTTTTATCATTATTACCTTATACATCTTCATCAAGGATTATCTAATAAATGCAGCACGAAATAAGAAAAAAATATTTAAATAGCGCTAGTATTTGGCAGCAAGGGCACGTGAGTAGGTACGTAATCAACTTGTAATTATTTTAATGACGCGTTGATACTCTGTTAAACTACGAATTAACTCGTAATGCAAACTGAAGAGTCAGCTGGAATTAAAAACAAATGTTAGCTGACTGGCGGCTTAATGCAAGCATTGCATGCATTTAACTAGCCTGTTAACGCGGTGCCCACGTAACCAAAGTTGATCGATACAGGTACGTTTACAAACCCATCCCCCCATTTTAATAAAAGTAATCATAGGCAGTCCTTCATTTAGCCGGAGAACATTTTTTATGCCTATGTCTCACTACTGTTGCTTACGACACTTCCTTGACAGCCAAGAGCCTACGACAGCCATTATCTTAAAGTTTTTTCCGTTCTTTGTCTTTGCAATTTTGCATTTAAACAATAACTATAAGAATTATATATTATGACCTCTTCTTGATATCATTAGTGCCTTGCCTTTGTATAAACTCAGCAAATATGAAAAATAAATGTTTTTATTGCTTTTCTACGCTACGCTCATTCATACTATTATTGTACTTACAATTGGGAAAGCCTTATACTTCATATAAACATGATCCCACCAACTTCACCTCTTTTCTGGATAATATTTATAAGGGATCGGATACAAGTATTTTTTATGTGCATGCATCCATCCTACCTTGCTGTCTGATTTATACGTTAGTTAAAGAAAAAGAAAAGTAAAGCTAAAGGGATATATTTAATTTACCTTAAAGGAAACCTAGTGATCCAGTCTATAATAATATAGGTATCATTTATAGCAAATCAGTTTAAAATTGCGTCGGTTAATTGTAATGAGGTTTAAACTGTGCGCTTTCTGCCTAATTAAACAATATCAACCAACATAGCTTTAAAGTTTTGCAATTAGTCGGTTTACTGCATACGTGTCATTTCAAGTAATGTGAGCAGTCATAAAATAGCTTATTACAAACGTTAAGCAAGAACGATTCAGAAGTTTACATTCAACGAAAGCAAAACCAAATGAACTGATTCTTTTCTCCGTTCAGTTTGAGTTTAAAATTTCGAGATAAAATATTCATGTTATGCTAATTGGTGAAGTAACTGCTACATCTGGCTTCGGCAGAACTCCTGATTTTCACTGGGACAGCTAAGTTGGATATTAACTACTACTTTGTAGTTTCGTCCATTCCTAGTGCAAATGTATTTAATTTGAAATGTACATTTACAGAAATCACTTGAATAAATTATTGCCTTACTCTCCTCTCTCTCTCTCACACTCTGGAAGTAACTTAGTGCTGAAACCAATAATTTGAAACTAACAAGCCGCGATACTTCATATACGGGTCCGTTTTAAGCAATAATTTGTAAAAATAATCTAAGTGATCAATTCTGGTTCTTTTTCATGGAATGGCAAATTCAGAACATTTGTTAGCTTCTTAGTCATTATTGTAAATAAGCTCCTGCTTAATCGCGTATACTACGTATAACTTTAAAAATTACCTCCTCTGACGCCTCTTCGGCTGGATGTAGATATATTGTAGTGTCAACTTTATATAACCTTCTTCTATATAGTCTTCTTCCGAGACCACGATAACAATCAGCAAATGCTGATGCCTATTTAGACATTACCGGTATCAATATAGCAGAATAAAATGCAAAGATGATAAAATGCAATAACAACGGAGATACCGAAATTCAAATTGAATATCGGTTAATTTGTATGAAAATAATACGGATATTCCATTCCTTGTCAGTCTGATAATTCTCAAAACGTTGTAGGTAATTTTAAAGTTGATATAAATCCCGTTTATTTTTAAAACTGTGTGAAACCATAAAAGTTAAAATCAACTTTTTAGCCTTTTTGGAGTTTCGTAGGCAAAACGGAAAAAACGCAACCTTTATAATTTCCTCATGTTCGTCCGTTCGACAAAGTTAAAATTTTAATGTCGTATAACCACTTCACACTTTATATATAATAATATAATTTTATTGAAATACTATTAAATATTTCTTAAATATACTTATATCCATACTTATATTACAAATTAATATATTAACTATATAATATTATAAAATCGAAAGGTACTCTGTCTGTTACCTCTTTACGCTTAAAGCACCAAACCGATTAGGATGAAATTTGGTATGGAGAGAGTTTGAGGACATAAGATATTTTTTATCCCTCAACCATACTTTAAAGAAGGGCTTGGCTGGCCGACGAAGTTGCAAGGAAAAACTGGTATTATATATTTTATATATTTTTTCTGATTGCTCATTGGTTGTCCGGTAGAGAGGTATTAAATCCGCCATTAGGTTATCTTGTAATTGTGCATTTAAAATTATATAAATAAATGGATAACTTTGTACGGAATGTACCACTAAGAAGTTTCTTTTCTTAACAAACATAAATTTATTTGCAGAAAACAATACTTAGTCAGAAAAATTGATTTGTTTTTAAGAGCCATGTTTTTTGAGATAATTGCAATAAATAGGTACATAATGTATATATGCTGAGATGAGGCCATTTCTTGGCACTTTTATGTATTCTGTTTTTTTTTCTGATGTGAAATATTTGTGTTTACGAATTAAAACTATTCAATTCTAGTCTACTTAATATACAAGAAATAATACTTAAAATAGTAATAACACGAAACGTTTACTCAAAAGCATACTCGTATTTAATACAAGACTTAACAGTAGGATTTATTGTATTTAGTTTGAAGGGGAAACAATAGGTCCAAGCTTTGAGTAAGAAACACAATGCAAAGGAAATTTCAGTCAAGTAAATACCTGAATGCCCTATTATTTTCAGGCACAAATCTTACTGCTTTGCTGCCCTTGTTCTTGATTTGATGCTTGGAACTAATGGGGAACAGTGAATAGAGAAAACTATTATATATTACCCATTATGTTTAATTAATACAGCCCTGGAACTAATGTGAATATTACGTAATTTCTCCAAAAAGGCAAACTAAATGAGAACAAATTGGTTTTTGTCTTTGACGAGATTTATTTATTGTACATAGTAATACTTTAGTTAAAGTTTATAAAGGTAAATTATTAATAATTTTATAAAAGCGGTTGGAGAAACAAATTAGTAAACATCGGTAATGTTCTAAATAAGCACATACTACAAGATAAGCTGGCGGTGCAAAACTATACACTAAAATAAAAAGTTATAAACGATTCGTTGGTGCATCTATTTAATAGTCACTTATGTATTATATATTAGGTAAATGATCGTAAGTTTATTAGATTCATGTATAAATCCAATTTGAACAGTTTTACCAAGAAATTACAGTGTGCATACGGCCTTGCCAGCACTAAAATTGTAAATTTGAGAATAATGGAACAAAGAGAGACGTTGCCAAGATATATATTATAGAGGAATAGGGAACAGTCTCCGCGAACACTTGATTTGTGATTTATGTTTACAGTTGTCACATTCAACCGCTTTAATAGAATTTATTTGTTCGGCTCGATTAAGGAGGCAATATGGTACGGTAAAGAAAAGTTTATAGAATTAAACACCAATACGATCTTTTGACTAACCATATCCTTCAATGCGCCTAGGAGTTAACTAGCGACAACTACCGTTAATGTGCTAACACTTGTTACCGGCATCGAAGGCTCAACTCAAGTCATATTGAGAATTTATTATTATTTTATTTTATTTTTATAATACGAGTACACTTCACGTTTATTATAAATATGGTTGTCTAAATCATCTCCGAAAATTGTAACATTGATTATCACTTCTCAACCGAATTTTTCGCATAAGTTAATTTCGCCGAGTTTTAAGTGCCATCTTATCTTAATATTAGGTTTTATTTCCCAACCTCACTGAATTACCAACTGCACGGTTGGTCTGTCTTTTATAAAGTCACGTTTTAGAATGTCACTTTTAATAGAAGAATTTTAGTTTTAGTTTGCGTAATATTAATTTCGCTGTGTAATGTTTACCAAATCTTTTACAGAATAGTTTCATTTTATGTTAAAAAGTCGGTTCTGGCGCTGTTTGCTCGCGGTAAACCTAACTCACTGCGCATCGCTGCATCTATCTGGGCTCTGTCTAATATGACATTTCTGTGGCTACATTTATACAAATTTGTTATTAAATATAGTAGCCAGTGTTTAGCCTAGTGAAAGATTTGACAAATTATTAGTTATGTAATAGTTTCATATCAATATAATATTTTTCTTTATAGTAATTAGACCGAATGCGGGTGTGTGTGTGTGTTACCATTTCTTTTTTTGTATAACAACGTGCAACGTGTTATTTGGTAGATATATACAATATATATATGTAGAACTATAAATCAAATGAACAACATCAACACCTAAGTGAATAAACATTATGCTTATGGCGGCAGTTTAGATATTAGAAAATAAAGACAACTGTAGTTAGCATGTGTGCTTCAATAAATTCATGGATGCAGTGCGAGAGCTGAAGCAAAGTCTCGGCTACACAAATATTACCCGACTGGCAAAGCGACATACTTTGCAACTACTTTCGTGTTCCCCGCCTAGTCACCGTGGGTAATCCTCATGGGAATATAAGTTAAAGCGCCAGCTGACGCACGCGCCTCCTCAATATTTCACAAGTGATTCCGAACGTCCTCAAACTACGAGGTACATCCACAAACTTTTAAAAATGACTCACGCCTCTTATTTTTTTCTTTCAAACCCATCACAAATAAGTTAGATAGCGTTAGATCTGGGACCCCTCGATAAAGTGTCATAATTTAGGTGAAATATTGTTTTTGTGGGAAGGGAACATATTTTATTATATTTGTGGGTTCTGAATAAGTTATAGATTGTCTCCTCTCTCTCAGCGGCGTCCCGTGCTAAATTTAAGTTGGACCTGTTGATAACCCAGTTTCGCATGTAGTTTACAAACACATGTTTTTTGTTATATTTGACAATATTAGTGACGTGTCGTATCTTCAATAGTTAAACTAGTTGCAACTCGCGGAAAGTAAGGTGAACGAATGTAGGTTTATGAAAAACTGGAGGTATACAGGTTTCTGCTTTATAAGTTTATGGGGTATGTTGCGTATAACGTTACGTGCTAATAGTCTGCTAGCATTCGGTATTCGTTCGCCAACGGCGAGCAATAAATATTGCGTCAGTGGTAAGCACGGTGACAATGTTTTATAGATAAGACATATCGAAGTTGTGCAGGAATAGTATTGTTATTTAAATTAGAGGTTCTTATAGTTGCATTCCCATATGAAATGACATAAATAAAGTTAGACAATAAAATTGTTGGTTTATAAAATATTCGTTTTAGATAATATATGAGTCGTCACTAAGTAAAAACAGACTATAATTTCAAACCTACATACATAAAATGTATATCTGCTACTAAATACAAGTCGGTCAATTAATTTACCGTCTGAAATATAATATTCGACTGTAGGCGCAGAACAACTCAATATTCGATGAGGACCGTATGAATAGAAGTGAGGGCAAACGAGAACAGTCACGCCAAACTTTTCTCTTTGGGCGAAAGTTTGTGATGTGAACAGAAACCCGGGGCGCTCCCGTGGGACGTCGCACATGCATGTTTAATGGCGTCCTAGAAAGGTCAAGAGTCCGACTGTGTAGAGGTAGTGAATACATTATAAACTCGAGGGCGTGCTCGACGGACAGGCGCGAGGCGTGCCGTGACAGCCTCCTTTCCAACTCCGCGAAGCTACTAACACGCCGCGGACAGGTAGTTTGTAGCTGTCTCTCAAACAAATTAATTGTGTCTTAGTTTTGAGTGGTAACGAGGGAGTAACTGTGAACAAACTTTGGAAGGTACAGAGTATAAATGCCAGCTCCGTCGACTTAAAATATTTAGGCGTGAAATGGCAAATTTTTGATACGGCGTTGACTGAAGATTAATACGATGGGACTCCGTGAAATTGAAAACTTTAGCGCTCTGCGAAGCAATAAATCTGTTTTATGTTGGAATAGATACTGCTGTCAACGCCAACTGCAATCTTAGTTGGTAATTACATTTTGGTCTTGACTATTCAAAAACTTTTATCATTTTTCAATACACCATCAAAGGCAATAAAGGCATTGTTGGGATGTGATGTTATATCAACGTAAGTACTAGGTTATCGTCAAGTTAAGTATTAAGTATTAGCACACTACCTGTCCGCTGTACTAAAACTCGAATGGACACGAAATAATATTTGAGAAGTCTTTTTCTAAACTGTTCACAATTTTGTTTACTGGCTGACATTAAAAGTGTTACCTGTTGATATCATTATCATTATTTTATAGATGTCAAATATATTAAAGAATACATAATACCATGCGTCATAAGGGTTTTATTCTAAATTTTAACTATGTTTTCAATGCACTTAATACTCTGATTTTACGTGGTGGGGCATCAAATATGTATTTTTTTAGTTTGCTATGAAAGCATGTTTTTATTATTTAAACTATATATAATAAATAATAAAATTATATTTCTTAATTTTCCTTAATGCATTGAACAAAAATGATGAAGGGAAAACGTTAAAATAGTTTTTTGTTGTGGTTTTGTCAAGTTGATTAAGTGGTTTGTGTATTAATAAACCTGATTTATGTATATTAGTATAAACATCGAGGAGATAAACACACGATATTCAATATAAAAAATGGACAAAAACTTAATGGTAGAAATACATACCTTTTGGTGGATTGATTTTCAACGCACTCTTAAAAAGGCTCTCTTCATCACGCCAGTCAAGGTTTCTTCTTAAAGTAGATCCACACATGGCACATAACACCAACAATAGAGTAAGCATGAATATTCTGCTCTTTGTTTCGCTTTTGTGCCAAGTTCGCGTTAAGGAGCCAGCTCCCAAGCCGAGCAATAAACAGAAACCAACACTCGGAATATACAATACTCGTTCCGCAACCACAAATCCGACGTAGAATAGGACATTGCTGGCCGGAATGAACGGCAGACCCATTAATGCTATAGACATGAGCATTGCCACTTGAGGGCTGCGATAAACCTGTCTATGCACCGGCTGCACCTTCGTCTTATTGTTTTCCATCGGGCACACGCAGGCGGAGTGATGCATCATTGTGTTGTTGTTATTGATGGCCCGGCATGCACTGGTGTGCTCTTCCGTCAAGGCATGCTTGCAACCATTACAAGGGCACAATTGTCGCTTAACCGAGTTTTCTTTATGAGGTAAATGGTAATTCTTTCTGTCTATACATTCCTGTCTGTGGTATGGTTTGCAATTATAATTCCATTTGTGCTTATTTTTACAACTTTGTTTCTTATAGTACTTTACTTCTTTGTATGAATTTTCTTGACGTTTCTTAAATTCTGTGACTATCGCCCGCCACGTTACTTTAGAGATAATAGCGTAAAAAATTATTGTAGAAATATTTCGTTGGTCGAATAGTGTCGTTATTCGTGGTATAGCGTCCATTGACCAATCGAAACTGAGGTGATAGGGGTATAAAAGAAGGAAGAAATTGAATACTGGAAGGTAGGCGAATGTGTATGTTCTGGTGAGGAATGAAGAATCGCGTGACGCTGGGTTATCCGCAGCGGCAAAAGCCGTGGGAGTACCCGTGAGCCGCAGCCGCCAGTACAGCAGCGTCACTCCCCCCATCCCCAGTGCGCACACGCTCCGCCATCGTTGCTGTAACAAACAAAAACTTGATTGTAATACACGCTTTTATAATACCTAATTATACATTCGTTTAAAAAAAATACACTTTGTAATATATATATACCCTATGAATATAGGACAGGTATAACACCATGAAATTGGGTGTTTGTACCTAATTCGTATTTAAAATTTATTTTTTTATTAAAATAGCTGCCAAAATTAGTTAAGTCCAAGAACAGTTCTGAGCAATATGAATATTTCCATGTTTTTTGTTTACTACATCCAAGGTAGCTGTAGCGAGCTTAATTCATCCAAATTATATTAATGTTTTTTAAGGGATTCATGATTTCAACTCGATTTCTGGTATATTCATAGTTTAGATGAGCAATATTATTGGAAACAGTTTCCTCATCTTAAAAAATGTACTCCTACAAAATGTTTCCTAACTTGTGGCCGCGAAAATTTTGCTGGAACCAAAACTTGATTGATCACCACTCTCCACGAATTCATTAATATCTGTCAAAGAAATTGCTGCAATGTTTCGGAATTATGGTAATTTTTTACAACCTTTCAATAAACACGATATCATATGAAAACGCGTCTTTAAATTGTAGAGACACATTGCCTACACTTGATATAAAAAAGTGTAATATTACAATAACGCGTCCATGAAGTTTGTCAGCCAGTTATGTATTACAAATAATAATTATGAGTAAGGAGAAAGGACGCAACACGTATAAAAATCTTCGCGCGGTCAATGCTCACTTCAAGAATAAAATAAGAAAATCATTTCCTCAACATAATTATATTGTGTCACAATAATCATCTTCGTAACTTCGGGATATCGTAATCTGATTCGCGTGTAGACTATTTACCATTGGTGAATTACATAGATCAATAAACTGGGCATGTAGAACCGAGCGAGCGATATAATCAGTGAAATTATAATTAGAATTATAAACCGTTATATTAATGAATAGATTATACCTATTGATAAAGAATGCAGGGAAGACTGTAAGATGTAATCAATGTTATTATGCTGTATAATTCGACAACAATTTAGTTAATTATGCTACCTGCGTAGACACCCTAGCAGTACCCTAGTAAAAACACAAATTAAGTAAGTATTTTTGAAATTAATAAAACAGAATGCATCATATTATAATAATAGAAGAAGATTTGATTAATAACTTAATAACATGAGATATAACAGTTATCATCGGAGGTGTAATATCAGCTGAGAAGTGTAATAATGTTAATCCACAATGAAAGCGCACGATAAAATTGATTTACAGCCGCGTGGTGACGTCCCTTTAGATAATTAAATTACCAGAAGCACCTACTGTCAACCCCTACTCTAAATACGTATATAATAATAATGATTCATGCGAAAATACGATTAGTTATTACAATCTATTTAAAGTGGCGTTATTATGAAAGTTTGTAGGATTATTTAGTGCAGGGTTTCGATAGCGAGTCGGAAGGTGCTGGCTTGTTAGTTGGGGAAGCTCGTGGAAAAGATTTATGAAGGTACCGCGTCCCCTACCCGGTGTAGCCCAGGGGAAACCCTCAGAACTAACGACGCCGGTTCGGATTTCTAGCACAATTTACGCCACCATCGCCCTCGTAGGTGGCAAGCGCGCTCCGTGCAACTTGACGCGCAAATTAGTTCAATCGGAACACGGAAACTGAATTATAGATGATCCTTTTTTGCTTATGGGAATTGAAATGAGATATGTTCGAATGAAGATTAATTGTTCTTTATGCTGCTTATGAAATTTGTAGTACACAGCTATTTATATTTATTGATATACATGATAAAGAGGTAAACGCCGCTGGCCTAGGGGTATGTGCGTGCGACTTGTAATTCGGAGGTCGCAAGTTCAAACGCCGGCTCGCACCCGAGTTTTTCGAAATATTATTTGATATTTACCAATCGCTATTCGGAAAAGGAAGTATTCGTCAGGAAATTGGACTAATCCCAATAAGGCCTAGTTTATCCTCTGGGTTGGAACGCCAGATTACAGTCGCTTTCGTAAAACTAGTGCCTGCCCCAAGTCCTGGGATTAGTTGCCAAGCGGGCCCCAGGTGGATAACTTCTCAATCCCCCTACAACGTATTTATATACAATTAATGTACGTAGTCGTAGGTAGATATTAAGCCAAGTCGCATAATTCGTGGAAATATTTAACAAATACTCGCAACTCTTAACTGACTGTTATTAGTAGCCCTCAAATATGTGGCGCGCCTAATGATACGGCTGCTGGTAATTTTCATTTTTATGCATGTACCCTGATTACATACCTGCAAAAAATAAATACTTTTGTATAAAAAGTAATACCTGGTTGAAACATTTTTAGCGATTGTTTTTAGTTACAAAACCAGAAAAGGAGGTACCTACAGACAGAATATAATAAGTATTTATGTTTTAATTAAGTTGTACGGGCAATACGGCGCTAATAAGATACGAATATGAGCAGCTCACGTTCATTTAAGGAGCCCACACTGCGCTTAAAGACTATTGCGCTGGCAGCAACTTGAAGTCAAAGCAAATAACTTAATGAAATAAGCGAGCGAGCTTGGCCTAGACGTCAGAGGCGCGCTTATCTGGAAAATTTACTGGCTGGCTGACATTACCATCCTCGCCTCGTAAATGTCGGCTCATTTGCCAGTCCTTTTGAAAAAAAGCCGCGGCTTTAAGCAACGAACTTGCACCGAGTTCTGGTGTCAAAAATTCACGACACTCCAAAAAAACAAAAATAGGAAAAATACTCGCTGCTCTCAAAGTAAATATACACAAACTGGCTCGTGTGCGCTTGCTCCAATGTTTCAGAAAAAGTTATACCGATTACAGATAATATTTTTTTATCTAAATCCACAATTTTAAATATAATACAAACAAAGCAAATTTCCATTATTATATATTTCTCGACAATTACGTAATTATATCATTACATTATTAGAAAAGGTCATGATAACACAATTTAATACCGAACAGCTTTCAGATTTCAAGAACGCTGAAAATTACATACTTAAATCGCCTTAAGTGTACTGGTAAGCTTTGGTACCTTCCACAGTACCTTCGGATTTGAAAGAGGAAATGATTGATTCAAACAATTAACACAAAGTAACAAGTAGGTAACTGTCCTCAACGGAGAAGGCATTGCCTCGTGTGGCGGTAGTAAAACTGGCATGGGTACAGTTAAATTGTTTGTAATAAACATTTTATTTTAGGTGAGGTAATATATTTAATGACGTACAATCTGATGTATGTAGGTAGTAAAGAATCCCAGAAAATTACTTTATGCTAATCCCTACGAATGAAATCAAATACGCGACTGAGATTAAAAAGAAATCTGGTATCCATTTGGCAACCTAATCTAAACAGGTATCGATAAGAGTTGCCTTCCTCCGCTGACGTTTACGTGTTGAAATGTAGCGAGAACGTTAGCAATTTCCGTGTTCTAATGCATTGTCACGTTACACCATTTATCGGTTTAGTTACATATGTGGCTTTAATATTATAGTCCTCATCTTCAACGTAAACGGATTATAATACGTTTTTACCAGAATACTTACGGTTAAGTTAAAGAATCAAACTAGTAAACCTATAGTCATGTTTTTTTTTTATGATTGCTGTAGGCTAAACATTACGACAATCTAAAATCATAAGAGGTTTGGTTGTAAAAAAAACGAGTTTCAATTATTGTATAACAGAAAAAAATAACACATATATTTCAATACAAAATAATATCAGACTAACCAACTATTATTATATGTTGATTTAGTCGATTGTGTGCAAATAAATACTTGTATAAAAGAGGTTTCCCGGAAACGAAACCTGACTAGTAACTAGGAACTAGATATTTAGTCGCGTTTGTTAACCACTGCTATGGCATATAGAAATACTGATTGAATATAAGATACATACAATATTACATTCAGCTAACAGTTATATATTTGTTTTACTTAGCTTCCTGGGCTTGAACGTTGTGTTCAATTTGTAAAATTACAGAAATTTGTGGGGTAAACCAGTAAAAGCTTTCAAAGACGAAATAAGTCACAAATAAAAATGTAGCCGCCGAGATACCTTAGCCATAAACTCATAAAGTCACCGAGGTGGGCGACGGAGGCGAGGGGTCCATTAACTTTAATGCCCTCATAACTACATGACGAAATCTCTGAAACAGGAAAAAGCTTTTTTAATTCTAACTACCAGAGACAAAGAAATGTAGGTACATTGTTTTTGTGGCATTAGCTAAGCATCGCATTTCTGTCACAGAATTTCTTTTTAACGTCGGTAATAATTAACTACGGTCTACTGACATTACGGCCTTATGAACGAAAACAATAAAACATCAATGAATATATGTACTAATATATCAATTGATGTTGTATTGTTTACTTCATTAGTCAAGAGTGTCAAGACGCTATTAGGAGTTATGAGTTTATTTAACAATAACACCGTACCTACCTACGTTACGTTATTTCAAGTAAATGTACTAGCGCTCGATACGCAAATGCCCAATAGATGATTCTCTTTTGTCGCCTCTATTGACAAATACTTAAAATTGAAATTGACATCCATGTGACGCTGTCTAGAATCCGGACGTTTGCCTTACGTTGTTGAAATTATTATTGAAACCTAATTTGGGTAAAACCCACAAATTCTTATAGTTATAAACATATTTGTAAATGGTGCTATTCAAGGCACGTATTTTCAAAGGCAAATAATATTATGAGAGAAATCGTGTCTGCTGGGAGCGGAACTTTATCGGTCTTGCCATACGTAGGTATAGATATTTATGGATTGCTTCGCTGTCAGTCGGCTCAATCATTCTTCACGTCTCAGCTTTTGACAGCAGCACGTACGTCGAATGTCGTAATATTAAAGTATATTTTTATCTGACATGTTTACATTATTTATAATGTTTGGCGTGATGCGGGTAATGAAAATGATCGCTATATGTTTAATCATTAGGTACTCTTCAACTTTTCAGTAAAATGAACAAGATCTGGCTCACTCTATTGTTTTTTTATTAATAAAAATGACTAGTAACCTTTAACCTTGAAAACCAATGACGTCATAGCCCGTTGACGGACAACTGTGCCCCAGACTCTCGACATCATATGCCGCTGTACAGTATCAAACTTTATGAGTTATGAGAACTATACTGGACGTAAAGGCCAAGCCACACCAGATGCGTGCGCGTAACTAAGCGTATGCGTATGCAGCATTTCTGTCCCACCGGGTTACGCGCACGTCGAGCAACGTGCTGCACACCCAACGCTGGCTCACGCTGCAGCAAATGATGTCGTCTTTAGCAAATGATTGTCTAGACAACACAAATATTGAAAAGTGATTCATAAATAGTGTAACTAAGTGAGTGTAAACCTATTAACTAATTTTACATGTATATATTATTAATTGTATCGCATACTAAGTATTCCTCAGACTCCTAAAAGAGTATGCCCTAATGACATCAACGGAATAAGAGAAAATCTAAACATACTAACTCATGAATATAACTCATAGTACATACGCATCACGCTTTAATCTGGAACAGCCAACTGGGGAAGTACCTCCTCCTTACAGAAGACCACAGCCATAATAGCACTGCTACCATTCAGGTATGTAGTGTTGTTCCCGATGGTGAGTAAGGTTCCCAGAGCTCCAACCCCCCTTAAAGGCCGGCAACGCGCTTGAGACTCCCCTGGTGTTGCGGGTTGCGGGTGCCCATGGGCGACGGTAATTGCTTACCACCAGGCAATCCGTCTGATCGTTTGCCGCCTATGTCATTAAAAAAAAATACCTAGCATTCATTCTGAAGAGATTTAGTAACAGTCGGAGTATGGACTATCAAGAAGAGTTTGGTATTCTCGAAAACTGTTGGTAGCGCAAGAGGAAAACCTCGTAACCGCTATTATTGTCAGAACGAATATGTAATTTTCAACTGTGTCATTTGGAGTCACCGACCCATTTTATAAATTCAAACTGTTCCTGTATTATTTGAAACTTTAACTCACAAAGTTGTAAATAAATACAAGACAGCTGTGCGCGTTCGCACCTGTTTAGTTCACCGTTTCATAGGGACCATCGTACAATACATTGTTATCACTCCACGAATCGAAACGACGATGAAACTCTGCGCTGTGTAGTTAGTTATGCGTGCATGCAGCACACAGACAATTTGTCTCGTTGGTGCTGCAAAGCGTGCAACGCGCGTTACGCTCACGCACACTCAATGCGTGAGGTGTGACATTTTTATGAGAAACCTTTACGAGTATCGAGTTTACTATCTGTGCATCTCGCTTGTAAATTTTAGTGCGAACGAGATGCACAGATAGTAAACTCGATACTCGTTATCGAAAACGTCAAAGACACAACTCATGGTACGGGTACTTGTTGTAAAGCGCACAAGAAATGCGCACACTACGAATACGTGCTGCACACGCATCTAGTGTGACTCAGTTTTTATAATCAACTCAGGCAATTTCGACGACAGGTCTGGACCTAGTGGGTAGTAGCCCTGCCTATAAATCCGGTCCTAGTTCAAAACCCAATTGTAATAATTGGGTTATATCTAATTTTGTTTTATTTTAAAGCAGTATTTTTAGTAAGATATAATTTCAAATATGCAAATATTACTGCCTCTTGTCAAAGGCACAGCAATGACCTTCAAAACAACAAACGACAAATCAAAAATATTATTTTTTAATATTGAGATGTCTGCTCGCACTTTAAACAGTTCTACAATTCAACATAACCCCTCAATGGTCCGCTCGGCAAATAAAGGTACACCAGTATTTACAGTGACAGTAAATGTCAACAGCCTGCCCGCTTTGTACCGACTTAGAAAGTAAACAAGGGTAATCCGTCTGTCTCAAGAACAACGCGAACTTCAAACTTATTTTAATTCAAAATTATCAAATTTGTGACATCTATTTTTAACATGATCGATAAAAATAATTACCTGACTATCATTCAGTGGGTTACTTATACCTTAAATTATAATTCAAATAAGTAATTCACTACACATGGTTACTTAAACAAATAAGGAAAGTATATGACATTAACATACCCTACTTACGATCCAAAATACGTTTCAGCATAAAAAATTCAAATACACACTCGTAGAAAGCAAAATCCTATCCTCAGCTTAACTCAATAGTCTCTTATAAAATCATAAGCTTTACTGTGGTCCTCCACGTCAATTTTTTTTTTCGTTACCGTAACGTTATTGCAGGAGATTAAAATGGATGGAACTGTATACAGATCCTTTTATCTTAGTTTAACGTTGATAATTCGTTGGTATTCAACGGTAACGTCTAGATTATAATCTGTATATTTGGATTACCTGGTTACTTTGATGGTATCATTGGCATGTTAGGATAAGCACCCGAATTTGGTATACCATATATTGTTTGCGATAGGTACTATCAAACAGAATCGTTTGATCCTGTCTCCGCCAGATTTAGTTTCTGACTATTTACGACTGTACTGGTGCAGACGGCGTGGGGCTCTATTACAACCAATTTGTCATAAACTGAATAGTGTCTAGATGCAACTGTAATGTATTCTGTCTAGTTCCGCCCTCTTGACTTGATGTAACTTTGAAAACAGATGAGCATCTCTTTAAATGGATAAGATTGCATGACAGATATGTCACGCATTCTTATGCATGATAATGCACAAGGTTGCATCTTATGAGACGATAATTTTTACTTACTTACTCAATGATAGGGAAAATTAAATTATTACTTTAAAATGTGCTTGGATTATATCTTAATGAATGATAAAACACATTAATAAATTTACTCCGTATGTAAAAAGATCTAAAGACAATATTCTGTCTCAAAACTAGAATGGCCGAACTAAATATTAGCAGGTACTTTACACCCTGGAGTTATAACGCACGCGTTCGTGTGTAGTAGTCATAAAATTATAACAAATTTCCAGGAAAACTTGAAAAGTAGCTGTTTATAAATTAATCACCGTATTGCAGGCACGAGACATCATCGAAAGAAGTCCGATAAAAGTACAATTATGTTACAAATGGCTGCGGAAATGTATACAACTATAGAATGTTACGTGTAAAAGAAGAACTCTAGTACTGTACGAACATATAATCTATAATAATAATAACAATTGGGGTTATGGTTGGTTACAGTTTTTTTTTTCATATACACATCACAATGTTTTACTTGTAGAGGTATGCTCACATATACAAAGCGGCACACCCTCTTTACCCTCTTTGTGGGTGTGGATTATTACTATATCTCGTAAAAAATACAGCCCCATACCTTTTCACCTTCTTTAAACATATACATACGTCATACATCCAGTACAGATTATATCACAACACAATTATCAATGATTCGTATCATTATATTATGAGGACTTAATGGCCTAAGGCAACTCGAATATATGGGTTCCACTTCAATTTATGTATGATAATTACTAACTATAGTAGAAATACGTTCTTATATTTAAATCGGAGAAATACCGAATGCGGTATGCGAATTGAACAAAAAATATCACTCCGTCGAACATTGTTCTGTTTTCAGAAAGCAGTAACATTCAACATTGTTTGGATTTTCCACGTAAACCTAATTGTCACGTAACTGAAAGCCTTCAATTATTTCTAGATGGTTTTTCCATTGTTGCAGAGATAAACTTCGACGCCAACGTCCAATTTGTGATTATACAGCAAAAACGCATTAAAAACTTACATTTATTTTTGTTTAGACCATAACTTGTCGGAAACACTAATATAATCAGAGTAATTTAAAATGGGATTCACAATAATAACAACCACATACACATTTGATCCAAGAACCAAAGAGAAAATATTTTCTTCGGTTGCCGCGATAATTACTCATGAAATAAAACAAGTCCACCCGATGACCACGAACGATGCTAAAGGGTTCAAAACGTCGGGATGAAGTTTAAATTAGTATACGCGATTTAATCCGTTTTAGTTGTTTTATTTCACAACCGAATTTTCGGACCCGGGTATAATAAATAAATAAATAAATATTCAGGACAATCTTACACAAACCGACCTAGTCCTACGGTAAGCTCAGTAAGGCTTGTGTTGCGGGTACTAGACGACGATATATATAATAGATAGATACATATAAATAATTTAATACATAGAAAACAACCATGACCCAGGAACAAATATCTGTGCTCATCACACAAATAAATGCCCTGACTGGGAATCGAACCCAGGACCATCGGCTTCATAGGCAGGGCCACCACCCACCAGACCAGACCTGTCGTCGTGTATGTCCTTAAACTACGTCCAACAATGAGAGGTAGGGCACAGCGGTGACCGCCCTAATGACGCTTGAATCTGGGGCAGCCCAACTGAAGTACCTCCTCCTTACAGAAGACCACAGCCATAATAGCACTGCTACCTTTCAGGTATGTAGTGTTGTGTTCCTGATGGTGAGTAAGGTTCCCAGAGCACCAACCCCCCTTAAAGGCCGGCAACGCGCTTGTGACTCCCCTGGTGTTGCGGGTGCCCATGGGCGACGGTAATTGCTTACCATCAGGCAATCCGTCTGCTCGTTTGCCGCCTATGTCATAAAAAAAAAAAGAATAGAAGTAAAGCACCAGCCTAAGTAACAGCATGCAGCAGTGTCATACATAGTAGCGGCCACGATACAGTTCTAACTCTCACTTCGTTGTAGATACGCTTGTTGGTGTTTGGTTGTGTGTGTGTGTGATGATTTCATTTTATTTTCATCTAAGATGCAAGTGGTGTTTGCCTATAACACACTAAATTTAAGTGTTTAAACTAATATGCAGTTTCACTCATAGTCAAGAACCACTCATCGGGTGAAGGCCTCCTCCATGAACTTACAGCTATAGGGATCTGAACAAATACTTTTCATTTATTCTAGTAATTTTCGTGATGCCGGCTGTTTAATTTAATTGTTCGCTGCCTTTACATCACTGTCCAATAGCTTCCATCTATGTAGAAGCTGATAAAGTTCGGCTTCTTGACAACGTGCTGGAAAAGTCCAGCACGTTACAGCAAGACACCTAAAATGTAAGTTGTTTCTTAGTTAAGTTTCAGCTCTTGCGTACAATATGTATTCTTGTAATATTCTAATGTTTCTAAGGCTCACTTACAGCACTCAGGGGTAGCAAACTAATCCAAAGTTAACTGGATGGTGTAAGTGGGTCTTAAGTAGTTAACACTTGGCGTTTATATAGCATATGAAAATTAAGTTAATGTTTTAAAGTTTTAGATTCATATTATTTTTTATGACATATTTTAGGCTCTAAATTTTATTTTTAGCTGTTATCGACTTCTCTCAGCTGTCATACGACATGGACACCTCGTGCGCACGATTGAGTTCGAGTGAGATGTCAAATTCTACTTCAAACGAGACCGGTGCACGGTGACGAGCTTTAATCGTGATCGTCGATCGTAGTATAAAAATCTGATTGTAACCATAAATAATATATCATGATTTTAAAATCAAGATATATTTTTTTGTTTCTCTTAATAAAACTGTCTGGTAAGTTTCCACGACACCAAATTAACCGTGAAAAACCACAGTATTTTATGCAAATTGTCCGACTTAATGAAATGTTAATGAAAAACAAATCGACCGTCTAAATATCCGTGAGGACAAGCTACAAGATTCGCACGATTTTAAGGTTCTGTTAATGGTCCACATTAATTATTTAAAACATTTACGCATTGCGTACATGTTTTAAATATTTAAATAACGCCCGATATTCATTTTATACATTTTTTTTACCACTTTGTACTAGT
Organism: Grapholita molesta; assembly: GCA_022674325.2. Taxonomy (NCBI): domain Eukaryota; kingdom Metazoa; phylum Arthropoda; class Insecta; order Lepidoptera; family Tortricidae; genus Grapholita; species Grapholita molesta. The sequence goes on along the minus strand of CP053121.2, from coordinate 17,875,809 downwards.
ATCATTTTTACTGTTATAGTTTTTAATTTAGTATAATAATAATAATATAAAGTAGTAAATTTTAACTACTTTTTAGCCCAGTAGCTAGTCCATCCTTTCCACCCAATAGCCTAGTACATTCTAGATTCCATTATTACTCAATAGTCCTTACACCATGGTGGGTGTTGTCTCTGTGCGCATCCCATGATACGGACAGGGTGGAAAGGATGGACTAGCTACTGGGCTATTATATAAAAAACCGGACGTCTGCCTAATAAAATGGTATCCAATTTTATTTCCGGCAGACGGTGACTCGCCCTATGCGAGATGGGCCCTCATAAAAAGCGACATCAAAGATGGCTCAAGGGCAACACCGGTGCATAGGGCTAAGGGTAGAGAGGTGTCACTGGACTTTAAACATATAGCCAACTCGCCACTTAGGTTTCCACATCTACCCTCGAGAACGCAGCTCTAGCGACCCCACTCTGGACGGCCGGTTAAGGCAAGCCAGAGGCATGGGACCTGTCCCACCTGTCCGACAGGGCACCCCAGGGGCACTCAGGTACGTGGAGTCGCTACTCCCCTACAGCTCGCCACAAGCTGCCCTGCGTTGCCACAAGCTGCCCTGCGTTGATAATATAAAGTCGTAAATTTTTACTTTATACTAACTTTATACTATTATAACTTTTACTAACTTTATACTAAAATATTAAAATATATTAAATATATATATTATTTTATAATTATAATGATAAGATGTACATTATACATTTGTATGTGACTGAGAATTCGACAGTTAAATTATTCATACATGCAGCTTTGCGGGCAATATACTTAATTAGAACTTAGAATAATACTAAACTTATTGAATAAAGAGTAATAATTTTTTTCAAAATTAAATAAGTGGGTTGACTAAAAATTAAATTGTCCTAAAAAAGTAAACGTACGGATCAAACCCAAAATCCCGAATCCCGAACATCACTGTCAAGTTAATGTCAAATCAATTGACAATATACAGTTGTATTTCTTGGCATATTACGAATTTAAAGCGGGAAAATAATAATAATAGAAATTACAATAATAATTAAACATGTATCAAGGACTAACAAAACTAACATTAAAACCGCTAAAATAATTTAAAACTTTACCTAAAAATAAACGCGCATTTTCCATACGAAACTCACTAGTTCCAACCCTGGCGCGTACCACTGAGTCTCACGAAACTTAAAAAAATATGGTTAGATATTGACCATTAACTTTTCGGTGAAGATATAAAGCGTAAGGAGACCGGACAATAAGACCCAGTTTCCAGTCTTGGTTGGAAAAATAGTGTTAATGTGTGTAAAAGTCATTCCTTTGAAAAATAGTGTCTAGGTCACATCACGGTATTAGTTTGGGTTTCAAGCGGACTCTACGGTTCGACAAGCCCAGGTAAAAATGCTAGGAAGGAAATGAAGTGCTAACCGATATGTGAACAAAGTGAACGTACAAAGTTTAAAATTCTCTAGCAGATTTTTATGCACTGTGTTAATTAATAGAGCTACTTTTTTGTAACGATTTTCCTACCATGACTTCTGCAGCTTAAAAGAAGATATTATACCGCTTAGTCCCAAATACTTGTTATCAATACATTGGATCTATTGGCTAAAGTTTGTAATGGAATAATATTATTAACAGCAAGTAACACACTCTATGTTTCATAATATACGTTATATTTTCTACTAGCGGACCGCTACATTAACTGTGAATATTGATTTCGAATTAGTATAATTAAATATAAGTGACTGATAGGTCTGAATTGATTGTGAGGGGAACTTATATTTTTTTTACATCCTCTTTGTAAGAAATAATAAATAATTCATTTTATATATTTTTTCAACAATATAGTAACCCCAACCGAAGCAGCTATTTAAACTACATTATTTTTATTTTATTACACCCTCTTTGAAGATACATTTTGAAGCATGGAATTGCTTTCAATGTTATGTCAAACGCCATAAGGTTACATTAACAAGTTTAAATTGTCAAAAGCACTAAGTTTACATAAGAATAAATTTAACATAATGGTTAAGTATTCTTATTATTTTTTTTCCGCGCAATATTGTTATTTTTGTTATAAACACCTTCTCCTAACAATAACAAACACAGCAAAAAAATAACTAGCGAAATTGGCCCAGCCGTTCACGCGTGATACCGTGGTCAAGGGGAATAGGGATTCATTTATATACAAATAATATATATATATTGTTTGCAATAACTGTATACTATCTGTGTTGTTAAAAAATGGAGTATTCAAAAATCTCATCTACTTATACATGTTCTTACTTGCATATCTTATTAACTACGCTACGTCTACAGTATTAAAATTTGAACTAATAATTATATATACTACTAAACAAACTTTTAAAAAACCCTAATTTGTGACACGAACAAGGTCTCGGCAAAATTAACGTTCATCATTTTATAAGCCCTAGAGGTATTTAAAGTTTAATGCTTCCACGAACACCGAAGGAAAAAGATGTAACGGAACAGTTTTATGACTTTAGGTCCTGGCTATATATTTAACGTTGACGGTGAAATGAACTGAGGTTTATTAACTTGCTTTTCTGAACACAATACTAGTTTAATCCTTCTTTATTTTATTAATAACATTTCAAAAGGTACACTTAATACAGGACTCCTAAAATTACGATGTGTTATGAACACGTTTGATAAACTAATGTCTAAGCGCTATGTTCCAGTTACATTCTGTTGTTTCAGCTCGGCCCAAACTCGCGCGGGCAGCTGCTAAGCCAAACCAACCGCGTTGTTCCTCTACGCAACTGTTTGTGCTGTATATAAAATATTCCGAACGCTATTCCACGTTTTCGTTGTTCCATGTTTGAGCAATTCCGTCTGAAATACGAGGTCATTGTTGGTGGCACCGACGGCGTCAGAGACAGGAGTAGGGCGCGGGGGGGGCGGGAGGGGCGGCGCAGCCTCTGCTCAGGAGAGGGAGCACCAAACCCATTACTGTAGTAGGCGAGAAAGAAATAGGACGCTTGTGTCGAGTTCCTGTTTAAGTAATTGTGTTTCATCCATTCTTTCCTATTTCAAAGTGAAATAGTATTATTGATGAAATTTTTCACATTTGTAAACGAGATCTTGGCGCAGTTTATTACTTACTATCCACGACATTATTTTTTGCAAATGTATATTGGATACATTTTTTTGTATATGTGCGAAAAACTAGTAAAAAAAGTATATTATGTCCTTTCCATATACCGTGTTTTTTTAACGAAAGACCTTAATAATCTGTATTTAATTGTATCCTTAATCTGTATTATGTATTTATTAAATGGGATAGAAATAAATAACGTCGAGTTATGCAATTCAAATATATATATATATTTTTTTATATATAATATGCTGTACTATTGTTTCATAATTTCAGGCCAATTTAAAGGTAACTATCCCAGTAACATAAGTCATGTCGAAACTTAAGTCATTGTCATCATCAATAAAGGTTACAACTATGCTGTGTCTACTATTTTGCATCACAAACAGTCTCTTTTATAGTAGTAAAGCAATCATTTTTTATTTATTTTAACAAAATGTTTTATATCTGTAAACAACACAAATAAATTTAATTGCTTAAAACACTTTTCGTTGCAATCATTGGCGACAATTAATTTTCACGCGTAAGAGAATATGTCAAAAACATTTTATCGAAATGGACGCTACGTTCCATACACGATGTAAACATATTTTAGGGAGCCGCGGGGAATTTTTTTTTTTTTTGGATAACGCTTTATTTTGCGCTCACTGAAATACGGAAAAAGAAATGATTGTTTTACATCGTAAATTAACCATTCTAGTACATATATGTAATCTAACAAAAGGAAAAAATACGCTAATGTAGGTAAAAAAAGGTTCTTGTAGATAATGACTTATATTCATAAGTATATATAACAGTAACATAATGCATCATTTACATACAATCTGGATATCTGTCAACTTCTGCTTATCTACATAGTTTAAACAAAATGTTTGTATTTTGTTTTGTATGAAATTTAGTATATATTTAGTAAGTACCAACTTATTTAGAAGAAAATACAAATGTTCTATTAACACAGATTATTTTAAATAAACCGCATGTATTTTGAGCTTTGATTTTTTACTGTTTTATAGTTCATAAATAAGTGAAACTGAGTTTTCTTACCGGCAATAATATCTTTTCATAATATCTTATCATAGCAATGGAGAGGGCTATGTTGGGAGTGTCTCTGCGTGATCGCATCAGGAATGATTTTATCCGCAGTAGAACCAAAGTCACCGATATAGCCCTCCGAATCGCCAAACTTAAGTGGCAGTGGGCAGGGCACATTGCACGCAGAACCGATGGCCGGTGGGGCGGAAAGGTTCTGGAGTGGCGACCACGAACTGGAAGACGCAGCGTAGGTAGGCCTCCCACAAGATGGACCGACGACCTAGTTAGAGTCGCGGGATACCGCTGGATGTGGAAGGCGCAGGATCGGTCTTCTTGGGTGGTTCTGGGGGAGGCCTATGTCCAGCAGTGGACGTCTTTCGGCTGACATGATGATGATGATGAATAATATCTTTTCAGATCAGAGCTGTAGGGTGAGAACCGAAGATATGTAGTTTTTTTTTTTTGACGTTCTTAAGTAATTCCGTTATTATCTGCCTAATAACGGTTATTTGTTATACAAGAGAGCAAATTTAGTGTTTACCTTCTCGTGCTAATATTGAAACCCGAGCTAGCAAAAGATTTCAAAATTGAGCCAGGAGTATAGCGAGTGTTTCAAAGAGTGGAATCTTGAGCATTGGGAGGCTTTCAAAGCACAAGAGGGGAACACGCTTTGCTACCGAGTAGAGCACACAATTTTTCACCTTACTAAAGCGAAGAAAAAATTGTCTAAAACTTTTAAAATATTATCAAAATTATTGGCATCCATCATTTGTCATTCAAAAAAAATTAAATAAAAGAACATCCAACCAGCTAACAACATGTGAAATTACTTTGCACTCTTGTGAATGAAATGCAACTTTGTTATCTGTTCTTAAAGAATAAAACTGTTCTTTCCGAGCAAGTGAGGTGAAAATATCTTTTACCTTCTGTTACTTTTAAAAACAAAATCTGTGTCGGATTGTTTTCATGTTTTTGATAATGAAACTTCTTCAGCTTAAATTAGATTTTGAAGACGGAGAACATGATCAGTTTATAGATCTAAAAATTACAATCTGACTTGAAAACTGGCTTAACGGCTCTTTCGCCTTAAGTGAGGTTTATAACGAACAGTATGTTAAGTTTTATTACAGTAAGTAATGTTATATTTGAATGTGTACTGTTGTGTACATTATAATATCTTTTTATACTCGGGAACACTTACACAACACATATTAATACAACTTCAGAATTCTGGAATAAACGGTGAATTTTTTGTTTTTTGTTCGTGCATTTATTTTGAGGCTACGCCGTTTTTCGATGCACCAGGAAGGCTGCGTTGTGAACACAGATTAAATTACTGCCATCCACGCCAACCTGCGACACACAGAATAAAAGGACTCGCAACATACGAGCGTTTGCTAAAACAAAACATCGGAAAGGTGTTCACAAAGCATAAATAAAACGTAGTAAAATGTTAAAACTGTATGGAAGTATGAAAATTGGTGCGTAAAATCTCATTTTATAAGTACAATTAATTGCTTTACAGTCATTGATTTTGATAAATGTATGTTAAACATATAATCTTTAAAATGTTTTCTTAACCAATACAAATACAAAAACCAAAAACGCATAGATCATTGCTTGTCTGAGCAAATATTTATCTGATTGATATCCTAAAGATCTTGGGACGACATTAATTGCAAAATGATCTATGACTCTCTTCTAAGCTGCAGCACAAGTTCTAAGCGTGCCAGACTTTTACGGCCCGGCCACGACATTGCGCGAATTGCGGCGCGGAAAGCGTTTTATCTGTTCATTGCTTGTGATCCCAAGTAACCGCAAGTGCATTGCGCGTTTTGACCGCGCAACGAACAGGTAAAACGCTTGCCGCGCCGCAAGTCGCGCATTGTTTTGAACCAAAAAAGTTGGTGCCTGGCTGCACGTTTACAAAATGTTCAGTATAAACACTATAAACTAAGGATTGAGGCATCCTAGATAGTATAAACAAAGGGGCAAAACACGTGTCAAGGTGTGGTATCATTGGTGGTATTTTACTGTTTGATTATTTTGGTACATCAATATATACCAGCAGGGCCTATTAGTCATTCTAAGAGTGGGGTATCTAAAACTTACTTCGTATCACGAATCCATTTAAATGTAGTGAGACGCCGCCGGTACTTGAGTGACTTAAGGCGATCTGCATGTCAAGTATAATCATTATGCGGCGTCGAGTAAAGGCGTGACAACATACCATCTCAACTACAAAATAGAGATTTTAAGTCAACTTACGGTCACTAGTACTGTATGCAACTATTTGGAAAGTATGGAAGCTAGACCGCTCGTGCAAATTGCGTCCACGATTAAGTTTGAATAATAATCATATCGTAAATGTAGTTATTATTTAAATAGCGTGATAGACTAAATCGATATTTCGCAATTTTTTATTATTTTTCTGTTAAATTCAATGACCAAAATAAAATATGAGTTGAAAGTTTAAAAGATTTCCACGGCACAGAAACCACGAACTGAGGCTAGTATATTATATAGGATTCGTTAATTCGTACTTAAGGTATAAATAAAGGCAGAGCGCTCCGAATAAAATAAAACCATTTTCACGATTTTCACTCCAATTATACAAGTCCGTCACAAACGATCAATTGGATTCAAGAACTGTTAGGTCAGATAAGAAGATCAAACGAAAACATTTTGTGGTGAATCAAAACGCTTTCAAGCAATTCTCTGTAAATATTTTTTATAAGATTATTTTTTATTGTTTTTTCAACTGAGATACCTACTCGAAATATATAAAAATCGGTTGGACATAATTTTGTTGAATGATTTGTGGATTATCCGTAATACACGTGTAACTTAGTTTTAGTTACTACGAGTACCTACTAGCTGCTCACACGTTTATAAGTTTTACAAAATGTAACATTTGTTTTTTTCATACTTTAAATATAGTTTTGGGAATCTTTTATGTATAAAGAAATGATAAAGTTTTAATAGGCATTTACAAAGACGACAGGAAAACATATCGCCTTTGTAAACAAGTCGAAATTTGTTGTAATTTTATATTTATTTATGTCTAAATTATAATGGTTTTTACTTTATAATTATTTATTTTAATTGTTCATTTACGATATTGACTTAATTTTACGTCTCCTTTTAGTTAGCTTTTATAATCTGTAACATTACATTATACGTGGTAATAATAGTACATTTCAATGCTAGTACGGAGAAAATGTAATTAGCAATTACTTCACGAGTACCGAAATATCTTGCCACGAGCCAAAGGCGAATGCCAATACTCGGGACCAGTGAAGAATGACATTTCCGCGCGTGTAACCAACGATATTTCTTAATACAATTGCAAAAAAATAAACGTATAACAAAAAAATAAATGAGAAACATTTCCATATGAATTCTGTAAAAAATACAATAAAGATCACCTTCACGAACCTTGTATTATTTACTTACTTCTTATTGACATAATAATTAGTGGCACACGTAGTTTAATTAAGTTAAACATTCTCTACTTTATTTTTTGATACAGAAGATTGAAAACCAGTTAAAAATTCAAATTTTGACAGCGATATTTATGACAAGCAAAAAGCGATCCTTTAAAACGTTTTTCAGTCTTTAAACTTGATTTCATAAAATTTATAAGGCAACAAATTGTGCTATCCTGCGAACTCAATAAACGTTAAATTGTTTAAAAACAAAAAATAGTGTTTTCTTTCAAAACTTATAAAACATGTTAATAGTAGAAAAAAACGCCTCTTTGAGCGCTCAGGCGTGTCGGCACCTATTCCGGCACCAAACAATTAAATAAGAACTGTTTTAATACTGTGATTTTATTGTAAATATTGATATTATTATTTTAACAAACATTAAAACTTTTTGGTAAGTAAAAGTAAAAAGCACTAGTGCGCGAAATCGAAATAAACCACCCCGAAAAAAGCATGAATTATGTTGCTGTTGTAGTAAACATAACACCACAATGTGAATTATGCCATGGAAAAAACATAGCAATCATTATTATCTATTTATGCTGCATTCCAAACCTTAGAAAATCTTATTGTAAAGTCGTTACAACTATTTATATTTAAGGTTCAATTTGTGGTTTATACTACATACGACGTTTGAGCGGCAACTTTCTTTATCAGTGCTTGGCTATTTTCGCAGGTGTTGGAAGAAAATGTTTGACTTTTTCGATTGCGAACTTTTACTATTCGTAACTTTGTTCGACGTCGTTTCCATCGATTTTAGATTAAGGAACTTCGCACGCCTCCGACCAATACATAAATTCCTATGACCAACTCACATATAGAGTTTTTTTACTAATCGGTTTGAACGCAAAAGTTATTATTACTTTACTTATTTGCTTATACATGTTTTCAGTAGTATTCGAAGATTGCATTTCAGACAACATGAAACTATAAATTAAACATTAACACGGCTCTACTCACGTTTATTTAGTCACTCGCGTGACATGTTTCGGAGAACATAGGCCTCCATTACCCGCAGTATGTACAAGACGAGCTGCGACATGTGAGACAGGTGTTAGAAAAGAATGGGTACAATTGGAGGCAGAGCCAGCGAGCAGCGTTTGCGACTTCTACACGTAATCGACATACCGCGGAGAGGGCTCCAGCATACTTGCCGTATATAAAGGGCGTGACGGACGGAATTGGACGCCTATTACGCCGGAGATATTGCATTAGGACAATTTTCCGTCCCCATACAAAAATAAGGCAAGTCTTGCGCTCTCCGAAAGATAAGGATCCGCTGGGCAACCCAGGCGTGTACGAGATACCGTGTAGTTGCGGTAAGTCGTACATAGGCGAAACCGGACGAAACGTGTCCACGAGACTGTTGGAGCATATACGGAGTGTGAAGAAGATGGACTGCAGTAACTCCGCGGTGGCAGAGCACGCTCATGAGGCGGGCCCGTCCCATTTCCTTCGCTTCGATAAGGCGCGATTGCTGGTGCGTGAAAAATGTTTCGTACCACGCAAAATACGCGAAGCGATTGAGATCGGGCGTCGTCCAAATTTTAATCGTGATGGTGGTTGGGCTGTACCGCCAGCATGGAAGCCTGCCATCTATGGCAAACATCAAAACCTTAGGGAGTGTTGTAACAGTTTAGTGGACACAGTGAGTTCGGTGTGTTTAGAGTCATTGTTGGTGGACGAATCGAACCCGCGGTCTACCATTACAGCGGCTCCGGTGTCGGACCGCCCTCAACCGGTTTTGACATCAAGAGCGGCGCGAGCAGCGCGGCGCGCGTTAGTGCGCGACGGGCCGGCGACGCGATCGCCGAATCGAACGGACACTCAGCACTCTTAGTGCTTGATAATGGAGGCCTATGTTCTCCGAAACATGTCGCGCGAGTGACTAAATAAACGTGAGTAGAGCCGTGTTAATGTTTAATTTATAAGACATGTCTCACGTAAGTTTAAATACAAACATGAAACTACAATAACAACTTCACGATTCACTTCACTTCTTAATTATTTAAAATTTTGCAGACACTTTCAGGTATACCAAATGGGAAACAACTCCTTAAAACCAAGCAAACAACTGATTTTTTATTATTATTGTATGTTTCTGATTGTCATTCTGAAATAACATCTTTTTTTATATAATATTGTTCTACGACAATGTTAGAACATTACATTTTATCTAATAAAGTTTTTACTACGTTCTGGACCTTATCTGGTTGGGGTGATAACATTAATTGGAATAATTTTGAATGATATAGTTTTAGGTACTATCGTACGATACACTTCATTTTGTTCTAATTTATTCTACTTTATTGCCTTTAAATAATTATCAATTATAATACCGTCCTCAAAATACTGGAGGTAGTTTGGTATCTATTATATAATCTCAAGTTTTTTCAGGTCTACATTTTATTAGCAATATATACCTACTTTGTCCCTTTCTTTAATACTCGCAGTAATAAGTATATTATATTTTTTTTAATCTTAATATTAGATAACTAATATATATACATATATGTTTATATCTAGTAGCTTATATCTTGCATGCTTTAAATGTGGCTTGCATTTCAAGTTGATTCTTCAGACTGATTCTTTGAAACTGAAGCTCATCTTCCGAACGTCATCTATACGTACCCAACGAGCCAAGGGCCAAGGGCTCCATTCATTTAAGTCATCAAGTCGAGCTGACTCTAGTTAAAATACGCAAAGTCAAGTTTTATCTAGCAATTATCGTCTTGCCATTTGCCATACTATTTGAAACACAAAATAAGTGTATTATGAACCATTATACCACATTATTCATATATTTGTAAAAATATTACTTATGCGTGATCGGTTCAGTAAAGTAATTGCTTTATCTGATCATAATTATAGTCGCCCAGATTTCAATAATCAATATACAGTTGTGTTCCTCTAACCTCAATTAAGTAATGGTTGCTACTGTAAAAATCCATGGCAGAACGCGTACAAGAGATAGCGTTTGCCCCTCGTTTCCGCTCCTTTGTGACTGCTCGTTCCGGATTCTCTGCTAAGTTTCTTTTTGAATGCACGTATCTCACCATACGTGAGCAAGCAAACGCTTTGGGTATTAAGGTGTTTATGACAGTCTTATTTTGTAAACAGCTCGAAAAACCTTAATTAACGGTCTTATTTCTTTTAAGCTTTGACAAACAGGCAATTAAACCATCAATTAAACCGAAGTATTTACGTGAACTGATGTTAGTTTAATGATAATGATAACGAAATAGGTACTTGGTTAACAAATACGACATGTTGGGTGTAGCATATTATTTTTGGTTTGTTTTTGTCTTACTACTGGAGATTAAATAAATTCCTAAAATAATGAAATATAGTAGGATTTTTTAAAGTTATAAATATTCCATTCAACAATTAAACCCATTTAAACAACATACAATGACTGTAACAATGATATTATTATACATTTACTGCGGATGGACGATTTTCGCGCTCGTAGATTTCGTTCTAAAATTAGGAATTCAAAATATAAAATTATATTAAATGTCATAATCACATGCCATAAATTAAATACATACATTGATTATTTACTTAATAATTTAGTGGATTAAGGTAATAAATGTTTTTGTGTGTCCAATAGTAGGAAATGAAAATAGATGACTAGATTTATTCTTTAAATGGTTGTTACAGACTTCTAACAGTCGACAACTTAATACTTAATTAATAAATTAGTAGCATAACTTTATTTTATTTTATTAAGGGCGTACAATTTGTGTAATTAATTATGTACGTATTTTTGCCGTGTGATGCCGGCTGACTAGAATAGCACCTCCCGCGGGTGTCGTAAGAGGCGACAAAGGGAAAAATCCTACGGACGGGTAGCAGCGTCCGTCGAAACTTAATCTACAGCTATTGGGTCGCCAACCCGCCTGCCAAGCGTGGCGACTATGGCAACTACCCCCTAGATGATATAAGGCATATTTGTGGGACGCCTAGGTCCAGCAGTGGACTGCATACGGCTGAAATGTATATTTTTTCCAGAATATTTATATAAATCTAACTTTTAACAATTGTTTATTTTGTAGTTAATCGAACAGTGCAGTATTTGGATAGATTGTAACTTATAATGTTCAAGCGAAAATAATGCATAAAAATCACGGCTCTTTTTTAATTCCGTGCGGTCTGAAGTCAAAAATCTGCCTACTTTGCAAAAATTTATAACATAATAGCTATAATCGTACATATACGTAAGTATGTAAGACCTATGTATACCAAAACAATGACCTTAAATACAGTTTCTTTTCTTCTATATAGTTAATCGATCGAGATAATCAATTCAGAGAGACAGAGATTTGCATTAATTCATTGTATACCGATGGCGACGCATATGTAAGAGAAACCAACGCAGAGCGATAAAATTATGACATGAGAGTCGATAAATTTGGTCAATAGCTATTATACTACGTAGTCTGGGTGCGAAAATATGGAAGTATGGGGGACTTCACGGCTGTTTGATTTACTGGCGGGCCTTTATAAAGTAGGCGGAAGAGCCTGTGGTATTATAATATGATTTGTGTTAATGTTTCTTTATAGTTCACTATATTGCGGTAAAGGTGTCCGTATCATATATAAACTATTTATAGCAAAGAATATAAAAGCGGGGGGCTTGGGCTATGGACATGCAAAAAACTTAATTGATTTACTGTTCATATGGAGCAGTTATTAGCTCGTTCTATCATAAGGGACCTTACCTTCTTACGGTCCTACCTACCAGCCACGGACATCTACTTCTAAATATTAATCTCTCTCGTGGGCCTCCCATATAGACTGCCACAGGGAGCAATTTCTAATACATTGCATTGTAGTGTGTAATACTATTCTTAATGCAGTCACCAACTCCTAGCAAGCCGTACGAGATCATTCTTCCATCTAGTTTGTGCATGTCCGATATACTGCGCGTTTCTATCTGTGTTACCATTGAAATGATATTATCCTCATTGTATCATATAGTAACATGTTATAAGTACAATCTAGAAAGAGTTCTAGATTGTAGTAATTAATTGTACTTTTCTACACTACTATTATATTATATTATATTTCCGATCCGCACAGCCAGGGAGTGGAATTCTGATCTGAACTGATATTTTCCCTGAGCAATACAACCTGGATGTCTTCAAGTCCAGAGTGAACAAGCACTTGCTAGGTAAGCATGCTCCATCATCAGCCTAATCGTCGATTACCATCAGGTGAGATTGGGGCCAAATGCTAACCTACTACTTATAAAAAAAAAGGAAAAATTTGATTGTTTGTTTGCATTAAATAGGCTCCGAATCTATTTAAACGATTGAAAAATTATGTCACCATTAGAATCCTACATTATCGCTGATGAACAAAGGCGATACTATTTTTATTAAGCTTTGCTATAAATACATAGGTATATGTGTGCGAAGCCAGTGCATAGTTGAAATTGCTAATGCTGTCGAAATAAGCGATCATCATGTAAAACTATATCCGTGGCTCGGGCGGGACTGGCGGCGGCGACGCGCTGTGCCGCAGCTGGCAGGCGTCCGAGTGGACATAACTATACTCACCCGACCTAACGAAATAGAAAATACCATTATTCTTTCCTCGAGACAAGAAGGCGTTCGAGCGATGTTATTTACAACCAGGTTTGTTTATCTCCTTACAAGGATATTTTGAGACAAACTTTACTGCAGCCAAGTCACTGGAACCCAATTCCATTAACAAAACTGCAATGTAACTTTAAATTGGTCGTGGAAGTTTGTGTCCGTATTTTAGAGTTCAAAATAACGGCAGTAGTGTTTTATTTTCGTACATTCTGTCCATTAAATATAAGTTTGTTTATTTAGTTTGTTTCTGTGCCTATTTTCTCTTGGTTTTACCAATTAAAATGTTGTATTTTCATGCTAAAAATCTAATATTATGTAATATAATTTAATAACCTACTTTTTCTCCAGACATTACAAAGAATTTATATTTTAGTTTTACCGCGAACAAAACTAACATATTGAGTATAATGCGTCGGGAATCGAGTCTGAATAGAAACGTTGAAGCGTACGATCCGTCAGCCCGGGCAATCTATAATATGTATTCAATTTGTGCCTGTCACCGCAAACAGTAAGATCCTATCTTGTAACAGAAATAAAATGAGGCAATTGTCGGGAATCCAATTTATCGAGAGCAGAAAATGAATAAGAATAAGAATTCGTAAGTGAGATATTTCATGTCCAGATGCTCGTTTCAGTGCTCTACGGCAATCTTGGGGCATTCAAATTGATGGCAAGGGTACGTTTCACCATTAGAGGGGACTTATTAATTCCCCTTTCGACAGGCCGACCGAGGAGGCCATAAATTCACCTCAACCAAAGGGATGACCAATTTCAGAACATTTACGAGCCACAAATTACGCGACCGCTGAAATATACTGGGCCTGGGCCGACGCAGAACGGCGGAGGGCAAGCGAGAGGAGAAAAAGCCCAAATGTTAATTTAATGGCGAGAGCTACAGAAAATTGCTTTAGTCCTCAAGATGGGAGAAATATTGGGGGCCATCCGCGAAAAGGTCCAAATACTAATTTTATGCAGAGCAAATGAGTCGAGGGTACGGCGACAGTTAATCAATATTTATTTAGGCGCCTAAGCTCGTCCTCAGTATCCTACTAATTTGCCAAGATGGTTTCTACCGTTTATATGTAGAAAATCAATAAACTGCGGTATCCAATTGAAGCTTGAGTTAGTTGGAAGTGTCACGAATATAGGCCGCTACACAAAGCGGTTAATGTAAGCGCTTTTGTGAATATCTTAATTTTATTTTATCGCACATTTAATTTTACACACATTTCTTTTATAATTTAAATTTAATACTCAAAATATAATATTAGATAAGGTAGGATAGTCTTACAAAAAGGAAATAAAAGGTATTAATTTTAAATAAACTTTCCCGATATAAATTAATTGTATAAAAGCTCACGTTTTAGAAGTCGAAATTTGATCGACATGTCCCGATATAAGTTTCAACACTTATTTCTGATCCTAATATTTAATTTAAAAAGAAATATTGTATAATAATTTTATTCAATAAATTAATTTGCGACTATACTTCACATGTATTGCATATTTATACATTGAGTACCCAAAAATAGTTAATGCTGTAATACTAGTGGTTCAGGACTATTTACTTTGGTTGACAAGGAGAATATTTTCCGACAGAAAAACCGACGGATGGGCAGCAGCGTCCGTCGCAACCCAATCTACAGCTACTGCGGTCGCAAACCCACCTGCCAAGCGTGGCGACTATGGCAACAACCCTCAAGATGATACAAATCATATTTGGGGAGGCTTATGTCCAGCAGTGGACGATTTATGGCTGAAATGTATGTATGTATGTAACGGAAATCAACAACACGGTGTATGCATCAATATTGTTATATATTTCTTAAGTAGGCACCTAAATACTTCTTACATTTAGTTAAGCAAACAACTGTTTTGAACTCGTATCTTAGTAAACAGTATGTATCTCACGACACTCGTTCCCATAAAGCGATATGAAAAAGAGAAACAAAACAGTTCGCAAGTTTGTTCTCTTAATGTTTGTTTTATATGTTTTTGTCGATACGGGCACGTCTGAACCAGTTTCGTTCGTACGAGCTAACTATTTTATCACTTTATTGCAGGAGATCGCTTAAACTTGCTATGGAGATATCAATAAAATGTGAGTAAAGGGAAACATAAAAGGTTTGTTTGTGTAAGTCTTACGAGATTTACCATAAATTGTTTACAATGTAGATGGTATGTATAAGAATATTCCTAGTTAGCTGAGTTACGACGTATGCGCAAACAAACAGTAACTTTTATAGCGACTGCACGATGGTTCTTTGAGTGGAGCTTCTAATCTAAATTGGGTACAATTGTTTGAACGTTGTGCACTTGCTGGAACCATACATTACAAATTGTCCGTATACCTATTAACGCATTCACTGCCACCAACGCACATGTGCGTTCATCTTCATACATTTTTGGATGGGGTGGCAGCGAATGTGTTAAACAAAATAAGATTGACTTGATAGTTAAAAATATGATTATATTAGCCAGCCAAGCAGCATTTAATCTTTGTTGAGCTTGAGGCTAGGTCGATCTGTTAGATAGTCCGTATGAGTGAAAAACTGAACTGAAGAACTATGCCTATGTACTTATGCAGAGAATTAACAAGGAGCTTATGTCAAAATTTAGTTTAGTTATTTAGCTTTTGTCAAAAAAAATACAACGCCAATATGCGTGTACCCACAAGTTACTACTACATTATGCCAGGTGCTGTAGCTACGTTTTTCACCTTTAATAATTTAATCTACAAGAAAAAGGAAGTAAGGGTTGAAATCTAATTTTACCTAAAATACGTCGTGTCTAAAAATAGAGAGAAAAGGTAATACCGGGCGTAGCTATGGAAAGTGCCAAAATATGAATACGCAACAAATATAAGAGCCGGGGCAGAGAGTAACATTTCTGCATTTTGTACCGTAGGCAGTACAGTCGTCGTCAAAGATATGTTTACACTTTTTCACCTAAATTCTTTGTAATAAGGTGCAAAAGTGCGCACATTTTTTTTTTACAGAAATCGCGAAGCGGCTGGTTTACGTAACTGCCGACCGACGACGCAGCTTCCTCGCACAACGTAAAGTATTGCGATACAACGAGGAAATGTTGATACAATGCCCCACGGGCCTTTTAAAGATTAAATGTAGAGTGGTCAAGTAGTTATTATAATGTTAATGTAATTTAATTAAATAAATACAATTCTCAAACAAAGATAATAAAAAGGGAATCTAGATCAAAACAGTCCTCTTACATTAGATCTAATTATTACATTCGATTTAGTTAATGAGTTAGTCTTGCTGAAAAACTAGTCTTCAATAGGTATAAATTGCTTAATAACTTTTGAATGAGGTAAATTAATATTTTCCTCAGTTCACCCGATGACCACGAATGCTGCTAAAGGGTTCGTAACGTCGGGATGAAGATTAAATTAGTAAACGCGATATAAACTATTTCAGTTGTTTTATTTCATAAGTCTTATTGCTTGCGTTAATAGAGCTTTAATGCGAGCTTAAATAAATATTGTAAGGAAAGGTCACTAAGTGAAATAACATATATTTGATAAAACCGGTGGCCCCTTAAGTCATTTATATCCTATGCAAATTACGTTCAGCGGCCATGTCTTTGTTATTTAACGTACCTGCTGGTAACAAATAAATCGGGCGCGGGGTGCTTAGATATATTTCCTGTGCTGTCGTTACGCGGTTTTTTGGTCTGACGGTTTATGTTAGGATTTATTTTACTCTGTCAACATTTAAGGGATAATAATAATATAAAATCAACAACTCAAATTTTTAGGCGAATTTATTGGGTATATTATAGTGCAGATCGCCCAATAGCTGACACTAAAAAACTGAAGTTATGGAGTTTTGTTTTTATTTTTACTGCGAGAATTCAAACAAAATATGCGTGAAATAAAATAACTGAGCCAAACGAAAAAACTAAAGGCACTTGACGCCTGAATGAAAGTGATGTATGTATGTAGTCACTGAGCGAGGCGGAATACGATTATCTTTTGAGTATTTCCCACGTGAGAGGAGGCAGTAGGTGGAAAATTAAAAAGCAGCGAAGAATAAACACGGGCGCTATTAGCTTATGCTATCTGTCGAATTCCCCAGTGCAATTATCTACTACGATAGATGTAGCACATATACAAATATATAATCTTGATAACTTAAAAGCATGTTACATAAAAAGTAAACATAGTAACTTACAATCCTAGGGGTTAATGCAAATAAATGTAAGCTAATTTTTAAATACTCAAATATATAAAAGTGTGTAATGTCTAACTATTATAAAAAGCTGACATTGCTGCAGTTTAAAAATAGACTCTGAAAGAATTGCTTTATTCTTTAAAAACGAGACCACGAGCATAGGTCGGGTCTCAATATTAGCACGAGAAGGTAAACACTAACATTGATCCCTTTTAAAACAAATAACTATTTCACCTCACTAGCTCAGAAAGCTCTTTTTTTACTCTTTAAAAACAGACAGCAAAACTGCATTTTATCTATGATCCATTGTATCCAAATTATGAGTGCATTTATTGACGTTAGCTGGTTGGATGGATTTCTAAATAATGATTTTGAATGATAAAAGACCAATAATTTATAATGTTTTACAATTCGTATTTTTATAGCAGCAACAAGGTTAAGTTTTGTGTCTCGGTGTAGTGTATTTAATGATTTTATTTTGGGATCTTTCGCTAGCTCGGGTCCACACGAGAGGGTACTCATTAAGTTTGCTTTCTTGTAAAACAAATTACTATTTCATTACCATTGCATCGTCATGATGAATATTGATTGCCTTCATTCATATTAAGCGATTACTATTATGCGATTACTGCATAGCAAGCTTGAATATAGGAAAACTCGTGTAATACCCATGTATTCTGATATTTGTACAAATAACGGGAATTAATGCAATAATTGGAAAGGCTGAGTGAAAATGAAATAAATTAAAAGCTAAACCGCAAGGGTATTTTCAAATAGTATAGTCGTGTAATAATATTGCGATGTGATTTACAAAAGCATTGAAACTGTCATGACATGTCTTTCAAGTACATATTTATTATTTATAGAGCCCGCAAAAGCTGTAGTTATAGTACAAAGGACGGATTGAGGGGGCTCTAGGTTATTATGCCGAATATAATATCAATGTTCAAGCAGCCGTCTCTCTAGCTTTATAAACTTAAATCCCTCGTATATTGAAGTTTTTGGTGAATAATCTTCGAGGAACTTACTGTTGGAGGTATTTAGAGGTATGTTGTACTGTTTATTACCTTTAATAGTTGTGTGTTTAGTTAATTTTACGAAACATTAATTTGACCTCACGGATCGGCGGTAGAGAATAGCAGATATTTTTTATTTATATTTCCACACCTGATGAACAAACATTTAATAACTGATTCAAAGTAACTTTGTTGTACGAGTATGGAGACTTACTTAGTTTAAATTCATATAAATTACGTATTCTTACCTTAGCGTAGAGATCTTCTTGGCGATTGCCTTTCAAAAAGTCGTAAAATATACAAAGAGGTAGAACCATGATGGCGGGCTCTTTGCATAATGTAGCAGCCGCAGCGAACGAAAGAGTTCCTGCTAGAGTGACCCACTGCAATAGTTCACCGGAGTCCTCACTCACACTGCCACTGTACTGACACTTCAGTCTCACTGCCTCAGACTTCGCTTCCCAGGCGTTTAACACTTTCATGGGACCGGCTTTGCCAGACTTCAATAATCGACGAAAATTCATCATAACGTGCTGCACCAAACTATGGCAACTTAGTCGAAACGGCTGATCGTTACTGGAGCTTGATCTTCGTAATAAATTATTCTTTAAGATATGTCTGCATAATCGTTTGTGGCGTTGTTCACGCAATCGGATGTGTTCACTGTAGAGTAAGAAACTTATGAGGAACAAATTGCAAGCTGCTAGATCAGCTCGGCCCACGACTCCTGCCACTGCTTCTGTGTGTATCGGATGGGCTGCGAAGGTAAGCCCGGCGACTGCTGCGCCCACCCGTGTACAGTAACTTGGCAACAACCGGCGAGCCAACACAACAACGAGCGCTGACGCTATACAGTGAAAAACTACGTTCAGTAAATGAAAACTCCATGGCTTGAATCCACTGAAAGCGTAGTTGAGCCGATATGTAGCGACACACAGCGGCCTATATGAACCGTGAGAACCTGGGTCTGTGAGCGGTGTTCCCCAGAAATCGTTTTCAAATAGTGCCTTTAGCGGAGTGTGCCCGATGACGTCCGGATTGGAGAGGATCGCCCGTCTGAAAATAAAATTGCAATCTGAATTTATTCTAGCATAACAAGTGCATCGGAATAAATAATATGAATATTCATGGGTACTATTTGTGTTGACGCAGACAGGTTATTTCTGATTTAATACACATTTGACTTATTTGAGTAATTTACAAATAAATTTACCCAAATAGAGAACATTCAGACTTTAAAAACTTAAACTTGAATTTATTGATGGTGTTAAGTGTAACATTTTATTGATATTATCTAATATATGATTTTATATTACATTGTCACTGACAACTAGCTACTACAGAACGGGTATGTATTACTACATTTGGTTTGTGAATTTCCGATAATTTAGCACAGATGCATGCTTTGTCATCACGGAGGAACTGACGTTTTAGCTAATATGATCTACATTCAGTGGTCTACCCTCTTCAGGCTTCGCTAACTGCGTCCATTCTCACTATTACTAGTTACTACTACCGTCTGCATTGTCACTTGGAATTCGATCAGTTTTCTTATACCGATTATTTACAATTTCAACTGTGTCGTAACATCAGTATCTCAATCAAAAATACACACAGAAAATATGCACCGTGTCAGTTATTGAGTTTTTTTTTAAGTTCGTATGCTGCTCCTATTCATAATATATTATTATATATGTAACCATTTCAAGCACAATGTCAATATAAAGGGTTAACATAAAATATTCCCCCACTTGAAGTTTATTGTTCTTAATGCAGATTTGGTTTCATAAAATAAAGGGTTTTCCTTTATTTCCCTATGAAACCCATACCTTCATCCGCCTTTGCAAAATAACAAATCCAAACACGCGTCCCTAGCTGCTTAATTTAAATAAAATATTGCCTTCTTACCCGGCGCGCGTTCGATCGCCGAGCTCGGATCTTATACGACGTTTTCCCGAACGATTGGCCCGCTGCCCTATAGCCTCGTCCTACCCTTCGCCGGCTGAATACCGTCTAAATAATGGACACGTTTAAACGTACCAATCTATCCTTTGGGATTGATTTTGGTGAGCCGTACATTTGAACTTGCCGGCTGATGTGTGAATTTGCCGCGGGGTGGCTGAGGGATACAGTCAAAAGATCACCTTTATTATTCTAATTGACTTTGGGGTTTCCACAAATGTGTACTTTATATGGCACAAGTAAATTGTCTTTGTGTACCTTTAACTGTGATAAACGAAACACTGGAAAGAAATATCTCCTCCGGACCTATAATTTGATTTCTAATGCATTCAATCCCTTTGTGCTTCCTACTTTGAAGAGGAAAGCCAGGGATATAGACGATTGAATAATAAAATTTTATAGGGACCGAACCCGCGCTTACTATGCAGAGAGAAAAAAATCATCTCTTATATTTCACCATTGTATTGCAAATTGTGAGAAAGTCCATGATTTTTCTTTACTTATTTACATAAGTGAGGTAAAGATTTTGATTGCAAATTACTTTGTCTGTAACTTTTTTCATGGCTAAAAGTTAGGTTAATTTACATTTGAAAAATGATTTACAGATATACTTGGTAAAACACATTTACTGATGTTACCAACAATCTGTATAAAGAGTTTTATGACTTTTATATTTAGTAGCGCTTGGACTTGTCAAACTACTAACTAACTTAGCGGTACTCGTATAGCACAATTGGTTGTGCACTGGGCTAGTGATCTAGTGGTTGTGGGTTCGAGTCCAGCTACGAGTCAAATTTTTCTATTTTTTCTTAGGATTTAATATCGATGATAGTGGCTAGCAGACGTTTGCGTTTGCTTGATAAAAAACAATTTATTCTTGTTCAATTTTCCACTTATATGGGCACTTTTTGTACTTATACTTACCTGATGAAAAGTTGTTAACCACAGAATGGTGTTTGCCATTAGACCATAAAACTAAGTATATTGTTCTTTCATAAAAAATATACGTATTACGTTTATGATAACAAAATTAAAATATGAATAATAATATTACTTGGCAATGAAATAAAAAATAATTAGACCGACACCTACAGCCAAAGTATCTAATAATAAATATAAACCGCCATGTCGGAAGTTGATTCGGCGATCATTGTATCGATAGTTGTTTGCGCGAACGGTCTCATAGCGAAGAGTTTCGACGAACATCTTGTGAGACTCGGGCTACGTGGTTGTGGTTGGATCAAGGGTCAGATTCAGAAGGCGGTAATCCTGGACACGGCGCGCATAGTCCGGCGGTTCCTCTCTCTGCAGCTCTAACCACCGGCAGCCTGGGCCCTGCCCATTTGCCGGCGGCACCCTAGGTTAGGGTTGTTACAATTTTTTCATTGTTTTGATACGTTTTAGATGTATATTATAATTTACTTTTATAAAAATGTAATAATAACATAGCCTAAGATATAAAATGAATAAAGAAAATCAATATTAACCTGTTAGGAATAACTATCAAAGTTCTAACTTTAATAAATACTTAGAATTTACCACTCATAAATAAGACACAAAGTATATACAAAGGATTAACAACCCATAGGGGAAATTCGAATCGTCTAGTTTGGTTCGGCTACGATTGAGTTCACAACCTCAGTGTGAACAGATTAAGAAAGCATGACGTTGAACGTGATTGGTTTATTTTTGTTCAATAACAATACGTTCATAAATGTAAGCATTTAAACCAAACTCGTAGCAACAGTTAAAAACTTTATTCTTCAGTACCAGTATCTCCAACATGTTAAATTAGGTACTTAAACTTTACACTATGCGAGGCAACTAACACTAATTTACTACTAAAGCGTTGAGCTTTTCCACTCCAATAGAACAATGTGGAATAGTGCGGTACCGCAAAGAAATAAATAACAAAAGCCATTTTAGATTGGAAAGTTGTCGATAAAGTTGGGCAAAGCACCGAACTGTTCCGGGCTAGCAGCGGCAGCTGCGGGCTGCGTCACGTAAGCCCTCAATTACAAAACACTGGAGAGGTTGCACACGAACGTTCCGTTCCATCCTCATTATCGCTCCAAGAAACAGAGAAGACAAAGTTTCACAAGATTTTGAACCCTTTCAGAGGTTAACTGAGTTTTAATACGTTCTTCGTTTGCCGGTAAATACTATCTTAAGTATCAGGTATGTAACATTTCTATACAATATGTTGTTCACGCCACTTTTTTTATGATATAGGAGGCAAATGAGCAGGCGGATTATTCCCTGATGGTAAGCAACTACAGTCACAATGAAGTTGCCGACCTTTAAGATCTAATAATAAGCGTATGCTTTTTTCTTGAAGGTTTGGATGTCATATCGGTCCGGAAATACTAATATAGTATTAGTTATAGTATTTAGTGCAAATAGTTACATAATGAGGAGTCTTAAGACTTGAGGGTTGAAGTACCAAAACGAGTCTGAGTACTTTTTCTATGACTTCAGATAACTCAAACAAAATACCTATAGAAACACTAAATATAATGAAAGAGCTAGTTCATATAAATATTTTAGACTTAAATACCTAATGAAATGAAATAAATATGAAAAATAAATAACTTCGTTTAAGGCACTTCCATATTATAATGAACCAGTTATTTATTCTGTAAACAAAAAACAGCCTTTTTTAAACAGGCTACCGCTACCTGGAAGTCGGTTTCCCTTAATAAAAATAACGGTTGTATAATATATGTAACTGCTAGCTAGAACCTGCAGTTGTATAAAGTAGTTTCGGCGCCCTTTACAGGAATGAGCAGGGTTCGGACAAGTCATCGCAAAACAATCGCAAGACGGCTATAGAACAAGATCAATAGAATCGCATTATGTACAATATTATTTAATTATGTTTTTCAATGACCAACCCAGAATTCACCATGAAGCGTGAATTATTGAGTTGATGCCATGGAATATTAGCAGAAATTAGGAACATCAACAAATCGATGCAAAAAGTTTCATAAGAATTTTCTTTTTGTGATTTTTTGACCTAATATGTTTATCAATATTATCTTTCTTTAACTGTTTAATACTGTCTATATTAAACAGTTAAAGAAAGATAATATACTATAATGTCACATGCTATACACAATATTTCCTTGACATTTTCTTGATAACAGAGCTCAGAGTGGTCCTTAATCCACTTGTTAATTGTATTTATTTGCACCATATTTAAAAGATTTAGAAATAACTATAAAAAAAAAAAACAAATAATTGTATTAGTTTAAATTGTCACCACAAAACTGTTTCAAGCATGCCACTTTGACAAATCCATGACAGACATG
Organism: Grapholita molesta; assembly: GCA_022674325.2. NCBI lineage: Eukaryota > Metazoa > Arthropoda > Insecta > Lepidoptera > Tortricidae > Grapholita > Grapholita molesta. The sequence continues at coordinate 17,852,068 of CP053121.2, read as the reverse complement.
CGATTAAAAAGGTCAAATGTTAAATTATAAATTACGATAATAATATATCACCTTTAGATAATAACAATCTTAAGTCGCGACTCTCTTGTCCCATGTCCATATCAGTTTCTGCGATGACTTGTCCGAACCCTGGGAATGAGTTTAGTTTAGATACCTACTGCTATTGGCTTTATAATTGGCGTAATTGAAGAGCTGGAGTAGAAAAAATGTTATAAAATCATGCGGCAAGCACATGGTTATATATATATATATGATTATTTATTTTTGCTGTCACGTTCACGTGTAATCTGAATAATTTATCATTTTGTGTTAGTCTGTTATCGATTCTTTGTGCATTACGCTTTAATAGTCGCATGGATTATTTGTGATTATATGTACCTAACAACTGTTGGTGGAATTTATAAATAAAATAAGTGTGCAGTACCTACATAGAAGGTAGGTAACATTACTAATACAGGATAGTTCTGAGTCGTGGAACAACAAACCAGTCATAATCTCATAATATAAATAATTTCATAGAAAAAGACATTCTTGCCCACAGTTTGGACATCCTGCAGAGTATAATGTTCCATAAAGTGTAAGAAAAAAAAAACAGACAAAAAAAGTTGTACAAAAGGTAACCAGATTTACTTGGTTCAAGATTAGTTTTACTAACAAATAATATTATAGTTATTCGTACAGATATTAATACCTACATATAAGTTATAACACAACCAATATTTTATTCTAGATATAAAATAAAGGCACGTTTATTGGTTGTTGTATTGGTGTATTAAGAGCGCCTAAAGATGGTACTGAGGACTACCACAAAAGTAAATATGTTGTACATTACAGAGAGAAAATAAAGGTATTCATTAAAATAAATTTAAATATTAAATACGAAAAGAACTAAAAATACAGCTTCTTTGCTCTTAGAAGAACACCCGGATTTTAGAAAGGGATTTCAGTCATCGGCGGTACCTTACGCACTGGTAGGTATACGGCTTTCTTCTTCTTCTTCTTCTTTTAAAAAAATATGGCTTCCATCAATAAATCAATCGATGATTTCGCCAATGTCAAGTAGAATAACATATAAGTATAATAACATATAAGTTTGCCCTTAGAGCATGACGTTGTTCGGTAGTAGGCCTTGCGTTTTGTAAAGTGGTAGCTGGACTTTACAGAAAGCTAAGAGGCGGCCGTGACCCCCGGATTGCCGGGTGATGACCAAAATAGTGGTGAAACACGTTTTGAAATCAATTCTTCATTAACTGCACAATTCTGCGTTAGATCACTGCATAATACGCTATCAATATTACACACTAAACTGCGTTTGAACAAAAAACAAAAAATATATTTTCAAGGCGACTTTGCCATTTTGAGGTTCAACCGTCAATCTTCTGCTTTCTTATTAAGTCATAAAACTTTTTAAACTTAAGAATGTGTCACCATCATTTATCGCTTCTGGAACAAATTATATAGACCAGTCGCATACTTGAATTCATAATTTTAAAATTATAAGATTAGAAAATTGCTTTACAGCATATTTAAATCTTTTCTCTTTTTAATGCTTTAGCGTGAGCATATTCAGCATCACCAATATCACCATCAGAGTTATTTTTATAAATAATAATTATCACTTTTCTTAAAAGGTTCCGCTTGTTTCGTAAAATATTTATGTAATATAGTATATAGTTCAAATCATACAAGACGACTGCACTCGTGGGGTGTTGGGCTGCAAGTAAATTCGTCAACCAAACTATTTTCCGCTGCCATTTTCTATGCACGATTACGCCCGATTTTACTCGAAACTCAAATGTTCTTCTAAGAGCTCACGTGCTGTACCTGCAAGATATTTGTTGCTGCTTAAAATCAACGTAACTAACAAACATTATCCAAAAGTGATTAACTAACGTAACATATATTCTCATTTTTATTAATCAAGAATCGTTCTTTAAAAGTTAATCAGTTTTATTGAGTTCATTAACAAACATGTCCAATTTGGTTATGTTGATTTAGAAAACATCGTTTCAATTAAGTAAGTATTTATTCTTTAATATAGCAAATTAGTAATCGGTAATGCTGCTCTTAAATGAAAGTCGCCGATAAAAGCACATAACAATGAGCTTCTTAGTACCACTTAAGCGAGAAACATAATCTTGTTGCTTTTGATAAAGGAAAAGTGTGATGACTAATTCTTTTGAAAAGGTCAGATTGCAGTACTTTAAAAAACTTATGACTTGATACATCTGTGGAGGTGGTCTCAAATATCTGATCAATTGATCATGCACTTTATCGCCTTGACAGACAGGCGTTGTTGTTGCCTAACCTTTTACCTCCTTTAGACAAACGAGAATGCGCTCCAAGATTGTAATCAAAGGGATGGAGACAAACATTATCTATAATAACTTGTTAACAAAAGAGATCCGGGAAAAACTCATTTGTTTAATGTTAACATAATTAAGGTTGAACACGAATAAAAACTCGAAATCAGCTCATCACCGATCACGGCCGATCGATAATTTTGCTTGTTAACGTGAACGTTTGCGCGAAAGTTTTTAATTGGTATTTATACTCCTGTCGTGTGTTCAATTACACCTAGTTGTGAATTAATTTGCAAGTTACGAAATACTTCTGGACAAATGTATTTTGTATTGCAGTAGCTTTTACCGCGCAAACTAATTTTGATTGAACTATACCATGGCTTTAATTAATTAATCTATACATATAAACGTGAATATCCTGACTGACTGACTGACTGATCAACGCACAGCCCAAACCGCTTAACCTAACTAGATTGATGATTTTTTCACAATAGGTAGTTTATATACCGTAAGCACTCACTAATTGAAATAAAATGTTAAATCACTAGCAATAAAGGTATATACTTCGTATAAAATCATTTTAATACAGCGAAAATAATCCTATAAATCAGTTCGCTTGCGCAACAGGTCGCGATCGGTCACGCGCATTGTGCATCCTACCGCCGCATAAAAACGCTAACTATAATTAACAAATATTATTCATATTTATTTAAGTAAACAGTGTCTTCTCGTTTTCCGTCATGGTTAAGTGTTCAGAGTGTAGTAAAGTGGTGTCAAAGGAACCCGGATTGCAGTGCAATACGTGTAGCAAATGGTGGCATGGAAATTGTGTGTCTATAACAAATGACCAGCTGACTGTGTTACAATCAACAGAAGCTGCATGGAAATGCCGGAAATGTTCTGGTCCTGCAAAAAAGAAACGCATTTCCATAATAACACCAGATCCGAGGACGATGACAACACCAGTGTTGACATGGAATGGACGACAAACGACCAATTCATCAAGGAAATACGTCTACAAATAAAAACCGTTATGAAAGACGAATTAACACGACAAATACGAGAAACACTTGAAGCAGAACTACGTCGTAGCCTACAGTTTTACTCAGACAAAATTGATGATTATCAAGTCTCTTTAGACGACATGAAAGAAAAAACAAAGAGGGTAGAAAGCGAGAACGCGGACTTGGAAAACAAGCTCACTAATATGAAGAATAAAGTAGAACTACTTGAACAAAAAGTATGTACAATGGAACAAAATCAAATGGGAAATTACCTGGAAATCTGTGGAGTACAAAAAGTGGAAGGAGAAAACCTAAAGGAAATAGTACAAAATGTCGCTAAAAAAATAAACCAGGACCCGGATGACGTCATACAAACATACAGAAAAGCTAGTAAAGCACCCGATGGACAGAAAAGGAACATGTCCACAGTGGTGGCCGTCCTCCGTGAAGGCCGCCGGGACCAGTGGCTGGATCAAGCCAAAACCGTTACCATCACCGGGACAGATATCGGCAGGCCGGACGACTCCAGAATCTTCATGCGCGAGGCCTTATCACCCACGACCGCCTATCTGCTCTGGAGAGCTAAGGCAGAACTAAAGGAATCCAATCTGTATAAGTTTGTATGGTGCAAAAGAGGATGTATACTCATCAAGAAGGACGAGCAAGGTAAAACATACCCAATCCGATCGGTAAGTGATATCGACTATTGGGCATCAAAACGATCTAAATGTAACGACACCGAAATATGCACCATAATCGAAATAATTGAATGTCGAATTCTCTCAACCACGACGAAGGGACCTACGACAGTTGGAACGACTACATAAACGCAATTCCAACAGAATACCGTTATCTTATTACATTGCATGTAAATATTAGATCAATAGCACTGTATTTTCGAACTTAGAATATATAGTCTCAAATAGCAATCGCGTCATTGACTTGATTGTAATAACGGAAGCTAACATAACCGAATCATGTGAAAACTGTTTAATTTATATGATTACAACATGTACACTAAGCTTAGAAAAAACCGCAAGGGCGGTGGAATTATATTATACGTGCGCAAAACCATCTCATTTACCCTAATATCTAATTCTTCACTATACTTTGAATCGCTGTGCGGGTGCCTAGAGGTACATAACAAAGAAAAAATCAGCATCTGCGCGGTGTACCGGCCACCCGATAAAAGTAAACAACTCTTTATAGACGAGTTATACACTACTATAAATAACATACCACATAGTAACAAACTAATAATCATAGGAGACATGAATATCGACCTAACAAATCAAAATAATATTAGATCTACGTATTTAAACAAACTTTCTGAATTAGGACTAGACTCTGGCATAAACCAAGTTACACGGGAGGAGAGCAAAGGAAACATTATCACGAAATCCTGTATAGACCATATTTTTACGAAATCGGCAAATTCCATTCAAGTGCATACAGGGGTCATTAACATATCTATAGCTGATCATTACATAACGGGCTGCGCCTTAGAGATTAGCGCTGCCGGCCCGCAGGCGCCCGCTCCGCGATTACTAACCGTACTCGATAATGATAAGGTCGACAATGCCTTGCAGCAGGTTGAATGGGATGAAGCGCTCACATACGATTGTCCGAACAAAATATTTAAATTTATTAAGAAAAAAATACAAGATGTGTATAACAAATGTAAAAACATTAATGTGCAAAAACATAAAAACAAAGAAATGTAAATGGGTAAATAAAAATGTTAAACATGTGTAAACAAAGAGATAAATTGTATAAAATTTGGAAAAAAGCACCGCACAAAATAGAAAACCGGATATTGTACAATAAGTATCGCAATAAAACAAATAAGTATATTAACTATATTAAAAATAGATATATTATGAGGGAAATATGTAAAAACTTCAAAGATTCCAAAAAAATATGGCGAATAATTAATGAACTATGTGGTAAAACAAACAATTCAATTGATGATGTAATCTTAAAGCATTTTAAAATGAGTGAAAAAGACTTATGTAATAATTTTGCTCAGGAATTCCAGACCAATGTGCAAAAAATATCAATAAAATGTAAAACACAAATTCTAGACCACTCAAAGTTCGCCGCAGGCACAGAGGTGGCAATGAGAGTACGAAAAGCGTCAAGTAGCAATATTTTAAAAATAATAAAATCTTTAAATGACAGAAAAAGCCCCGGATACGATAAAATTAGAGCCATAGATATAAAAAAAAATTGCCTTAAAATTACACCGGTTATTACACACTTAATTAATACCTGTATTGCCACCTCTGTGTACCCCGACGAACTTAAAATAGGTGTAATACGCCCTATTTACAAAAAAGGTACACACACAGACTATAACAATTATAGACCTATAACTATCCTATCATGTATCGATAAGGTCGCTGAGAGATACTTCGGCAATGAAATCAACAACTTTTTGTCGCAAAATAAAATAATCAATAAAAAACAATACGGTTTCCAAAAAAACCGAAGTACCTCTCAACTACTATGTGAATTTAACAATGAAATTAACAAGCACATGAATGAAAAAAAGCATGTGCTTGTTATTTTCATTGATTTTAGTAAAGCATTTGAAATGTTAAATTACGAAACATTGTATCACAAATTGGAGCAGAGCGGTATACAGGGCCCCCTTCTAGCACTGCTTAAAACTACCACGCAAATAGACACACACGAGTAAAAATCAATAACATGTATAGTAACGAGATTAAAACTGAAAAAGGCACGGCCCAGGGGTCAATAATCGGCCCCACCGAGTACTTGTTGTATGTCAATGACATGTGCAATTTAATATCCGAAGGCTCTGTGTACCAGTTCGCAGACGACACGTGCATTATTACAGCAGACCGCGACATCGCCGCGGCCGAGCGCGCCATGCAGACTAACTTCAATACCATATGCAAGTGGGCCCACGATGTGGGATTAGTGATTAACGCGCAAAAAACTAAAGTAATGCACATTCGTACGGCTCACAATAAAACTAATTATAATGTTTCAGTTGTTGCACACCAACATACATGTCTACATCAGTCCAATAGTAAAACGTGTAAGTGTGAAAGGGTCGAAGCGGTCACGGAGCATATGTACCTAGGACTAATAATTGATCACAGATTTAACTGGGGGCCACACATTAATTACGTGTGCGATAAACTGAGAGCCATACTTAGTAAACTGTCAATACTAAAGTACAAACTACCATACAGAACCCTGCGTATGCTATACCTAGCCCTAGCTGACTCTGTGATCGGTTACGCGTTAAGTACGTACGGTCGAACATTTAAAACCTATTTAGAGAAAATATTCAACCTACAAATAAGATTGTTGAAGACAATTGTACCTAAAAACATCAAAAATAAGTATGAAACAGATTACACTCAACTGTTTAAATATTGCAATTTACTACCCGTACAAAACAAGGCAAAACTAGCCATCTTAACTGATGAATACCCTAATGTCAAAAAACTTGCAATTAATGTGAGATGTTCAAGACTGAGAATGTTACACAACAACAAATACATAGTACCTAAATATAATAATATACATGGCGCCAGACTGCACTCATATGTAATACCTAAAATAATAAATAGTCTGCCAGAAGAAATTAGAGAAAAATATCTAGAAGGTAAAAATGTAAAAAATGTATTCAAAAGTAACTTGTTGAAATCAAGTGATTTAAGCTTCATTCTTTAAAATACTTAGTAGATATGTTTAATTATGATTATATGTCAGAAAATGCATGTGAAACCATTCTTAGAAAAAGTATGTGAAATAATTTATGTTGAACTCCCCATCGGCACACAAACCGCACCGGTTTTGCCAACGATGGGTCTTGTACAAAACATGTGTATATAATTTTTCTTGTTATTCAATAAATAAAAAAAAAAAAAAAAAAATATATATAATTCTACCATAAAGCCGTAGGGTACAACAATTTAACATTCTATTTTGGTATTATAGGCAGATTTCACATAATTTGTATTAAGTAAGTTGCAGTTTAGTTTAGCATAAATTAAAATTTGTGCATGTGCATGTATCCCGACATGCAAAATATGTATTTACTAATAATCAAATTCTATATAAATGAGTTGAGCTTTACTTATAAGATTGGCGCAGTATAATATGGAGAACTGGTCATTAGGCCTAGATAAATCCTTCTTCTCTCACAATTCTCATCTTCTCAAAATGAATAAACTCTGGTTGTAAGTTGTGTTAGAAAAGCAGGAAGATTCAACAAAAATCTAGTCTTACCGGTCATCATAGACGAATCCGGCGTCTAATGTATTGTAGTACAGAAGAAACGCTAGCAGGGAGCTAGCCGCCGTCACCCAATGATCCATGGCAATGCAACGTCTACATCAGGAATGCTGGTAGTTAGTTCATTTCTGAAACAATATACATTTTTGAATTAGTAACAATACACGACATTGTAAGGTACGATGTATAATCTGAATAGAAGGCCATATTATCTGAATAGAAGGAAAACACACTTTGTTTTATATTGAAGGTGGTCAGGATCTGTTTGTATTATTATTCTCAGTTGGTTTTATACGAAAACTAAATGTTCGCCTTTAAGATATATAAGAATGTACGTCTTTCTTAATAACAGCGAAGGCGAACACATTTATATTTATATCTGTAACATTATATGTATATAGATATATATATTCCCACTTTATTTTCCAACCATACTTCATTTTGTGTGTTGAAAGATCACAATGTTATAATAACTACTTAACTACTTACTACATTAAATCTACTAAAGGCTCTTGGGGCATTTTACCAAGGAAGCTGGCAGCATTTCCTCGTTGTATCGAAATGCTGATACGTTGTGCGAGGAAGCCGCCAGCTCTTCACCAGTTACGTCAACGAGAGACTCGTCGCGATTTCTGCAAAAAATTTGTGCGCGCTGAAACCCCATGGACCTAGCGTTGCTACGCCAGGCTTATATTATTATTTTCAGTTCAATGCCAAAATAAATATTCAACCTTTAAGACATTTGCTTTATACGGTATTTAAGACTTTTATTATCTGGCAAAACTATAAAATCACAGAGAGAATTTAGATTAGCTATCTTACACAGTTGGTCAGAGCCAGAACCCTCGTCAAGTAGTATCGATTGAACTTTTCTCACCTATACTCGTACAGTGACTTAATAAATTATTCAACTGCGTCGAGCTGGATTGGGTTCCTAAACACAATGATCAAGCAAAGTATTGAAATGTCAAAAAAGTTTAGGTATAAACTTAGCTTACTTAGGGCTTAGTAACAATTTATTGAGGTGAAAAAAAATATTTATAAATAATCACAATGAGAGACACTTGAGAAAATAACACGTGTAAGTTTTCGCAGACAGCGTGATATCAAATATTGAGAAAATTTATTACTTAATATTCTTATTATAGGTATATTACTAACTCTAGCCTAAGCCACGAATGGTTTATTGACGGTGTCCTTTAGTAAACGCGTCATTTTGGGGATATATATTTTACTTAAATGAACCCTTATCACGACGGCCGGTCTGGCCTAGTGGGTAGTAACCCTGCCTATGAAGCCGATGGTCCTGGGTTCGATTCCCAGCCAAGGCATTTATTTGTGTGATGAGCACAGATATTTGTTCCTGGGTCATGGGTGTTTTCTGTGTATTTAAGTACTTATATGTATCTATCTATTATATATACCGTCGTCTAGTACCTACAACACAAGCCTTTCTGAGCTTACCGTAGGACTAGGTCGATTTGTGTAAGATTGTCCCGAAATATTTATTTATTTATTTATTATTTATCAAGTGTGAAGCTATGTGTGCACAATGTTATTAAGTGTGCAACTTACTTTTTAACCTATAAATAATATATTTTAACATAGTTCTGGTTTTTCATACATGTAAGTAATAATAAAGAAATAATCTTGGATTTAGAATATTATTATATAATATTAAGTTTATATTTTGTTAGGTGATGAATACTTATTAATAAGTTGACGGACATTGCTTGACGTCATGTATCATAGGCGAAAGGAAACAACCGACTAGGCTACGTCTGTTGACGTACTGGGTGATTTATAATGAGTAGCTGATAGAAAATGAAAAAAAAAACGCATATCTGAGTATTCGGTAAATCATTGTTAAAAAAAGGGTTATAAAGTTTATGTAGAGATTGAAATACTAAACACAAAAATAAGCATATTCCATTAATTCGTTTACGTTGTTAAGTAATCTGTACGCTCAATTTAATGTTTTAAGAGATCACTATGACCAATTAAACAGCTGTTGTACTTATACAGCCGCCCTCTCAGAGTAGAGGGCCCTTTTTACAGGTTACAGAGGAAACAAAAGCTTTTCCACTTCGGCTGTAGTAGGTACTTTCAAGCCGTATAAAGGCTGCGTTTTCAATTAAGATAACTTTAACTACGCTCTAAGGTCATGGGAATATGGGACCAGAATAACAATACTATCATTTTACTATGTAGTGATTATTTGAGCATTTATTACTTGTAAATTTTATATGAATTACTATTAAGATGCGAGTACAAATTACGATATGTGTTTGCCTACAATTATTACCTTAAGTTTATTTTCTAACGGAGGAGTATCATTGAAAGCTGACAACTTTATGAAATAATTTTATTGGCAGAATGAATTTACATGATTTACTTCGATATACAGTCAACAGAAAGGAATAATTTATGTACCTATTTATGTAAAGCATTCTTAAAATGTTTTACATAAATATATACTCGTATATCTATACATGTTTAAAAACTGGATTTTTTAACGATAACTGCAGAAATATTTATTTATAAAAATATACGGGACATACGGTATTTCACAAGATACTTTAGGTGGGTTGTTTCAAACGATTGATGTTGACTATACTTGATGTATTTGATTTATATTTCATGTATTTTAATAGTTGTGTGCATTTTATTGTCATCTTCTGATTGTTACGTGCAATTACGTGATTTCAGTTTCAAGTTCTACGTTGAATTTAGGCGTTAAATGTTTAGAGGATCAAATGTTGTCCATAGTTGAAGTTGTATGTGTGCTCAAATAAAAGATATACTTTTATTCGCTTTTTACACGAAACAATGGTATTCTGTACATTTGAAAGGCGTACACGAGGCCGAAGCTAACGCTTCTCCATCGATAAAGACTGAAATGTAAACAGATGTTGCCCCTTCCGGTGTCATGGGACGTACACATAGACGACAGATTAGACAGCACCCGCCGTGGGTTAATCTAATACGTTATTGGGTAAATACTGAGTACTCAGTTACTTAATAAAAACGCGAACGCCTTTCAAATAAAATAATGTTTAGTATATTTCATTATTATCTGTTAGTTTTTTAGGTTTATAAAGCTCCAGACATTACACAAGCAGAAAGAAAATTAACAAAGCGGCTTTACGTCATCCGAAAGGAGTAAATGCAAAAGTATGTAACAATGAGCAGAGTTTTCCTTGAGAACATTATTCACGTCGCGTACGTCATCACATTAAGCAGATTTATGTTCCAACTTCATTACTTTAAAGGCTTTTTCAATCTCGCGACGGTTTAAATGATAAATGTAAATGTGTATTTCAAATCAGCAAAAGAGGTGGATTATCTATATGTATAAACGTGAAAGTCCTGACTGACTGACTGATCAAGTGATCAACGCCCAGTCCAAACCACTTAACCTAGGTAGCAGATTTTTTCACAATTATTATTAATCGTATGGCATGCACAATGTGAAGGACAATCAGAATACAGCTTTGAGGTTGTTAAGCCAGGCAATCAAGTCAGGGGGGGCGGATATTAGGTCCTCAGTTGGTCCAGAATACGAGTGCAGGGGGCAGCGCTGGAAAATATGTTCAGTGGTCTGTTCTTCTTCACAATGGATAGTAAGAACCTTAAGGACCCACTAAGAAGGGATTTTTGTAAATTCCATCATTACGAGGGTAAAAAGGGGGTTCAAACTTTGTGGGGATTGTTTAAAATTTAAAGCGAGAGTTTTTTTAATACAATAAAAGTGATTTGAACATTTTTTTTTAAATTCATCCCCTAATAGGTCAGAAAGGGGGTTAAAATTTTGTGTGGAGTGGCGAGTCAAATGAATGAGAGACTTTAAAGTCTTCTTTAATGATAAGAAAACATCAATAATAATTGCTACCATTTACAGGTATTATTCTGCGCGTGCGAAACCGCGGGCAAAAGCTAGTATCTAATATAGGTATTCTAATCACCAGTCGTAAGTCTAAGTAATTACAATTATTTTGATGAATTTCTTTTCTGCATAAAATACTTATTTTCTGTAATTATACTTGGATTTTTTTAAAGAAACTGCAAAATTTGTGTTTTTTTTTTTCTATAAGGACAACATGTGAACGTAAGCTACGTTTCCACATCAGATCATCGACGATGTATGTTAAAAAAACAATAGTGTTACCAAGTATTTTCGGTGGGAACACAGCTTAATACTTTTCATTAAAAATGTATCGCCAGACAAACAATTAAATTAACTAAACTACTTATTTTGTCCCTAATATAAATCAGAAAATGATATTTTACAACTATACACCAACCACTAACATATTATAATTAAGTCTCAGAACATTATAACATATTAGTTTAGTACACATTTCTATTCGTCATTAGGATATAAATATAAGACATTTATTTTTACTAATAAATTGAAATAGACATTAATTTAGGTTCACCGCCTGTCACGTCCATTAAACCTAACACACGGAATCGTCGGCGTCGCCAAATTCGAGTTCATTTACACTTCTCTTTTAAAATGTCACGTATATTTTTTTCGACTGTGTGTTGATACAAAACGGTGTAAAGGCTACGTAGCAAGAAAATATTTTTACGTTACGTTAGAGCCCTACATGGGCGTACTGACGGGTTTCATAATCGTACTGTAGCGTAAATGTGGCGAAAATAACGAGATGATATTTTCATTTTTTTGAAATATTCACCGGCGCCTCCAATAGGATAAAACATCATTGGTAAAGTTGAGAAGTTTAATGCGGTACTCGTTTACCACCAATACTTCAGCTTTTTCCTATAAAGATGCACGTATATACAGTTAGATGCTGTCGCTGCTAATATCGAGTGTAAAAACACAGCGCTAACAGCGCACAAATTACAGCGTTTTGTAGGTGAATTTTCTACATGTACATTTTACAAGTAATGAAATCGTGCCTTGTCTTGTGTCTGTGTCGTTTACGCGATACTATTTAGCTTTTTGTCTAATTCCTACGTTCGTGGCTTTTCTATGCGTCGTAACCGAACACGACGAAAGGCTTTGCTTTGAATTATATCGTTTTGGCTTCTGATATGCTTCAATATGATATTCATCGTCGTGTGATCAATCAGCAGGATATAACATGCCTGCTAGCTATAAAGTGTGGGTTCATTACCAAGTTTAATAGCGCTGCTACTAATTTAAAGACATTTTATTTTTATGGCAAATAGAAAAAAAAAAACATTAAAATATTTTACCTTATTTTGCTTTATAAAGTCAATGCAAAACTTACATACGAAGTAGCATGTATAACCTGTACGACGTCGAAATGCCGTGCTATGAGAAAACAAAACTAACCTAAACAGCTGGACTGGATCGATTGAAATCACCGCATTCCTCAAATCCAAAAAAAAAAAAAAAAACAATTTACACATTTTTGGAAACCATCAAGAAAATTCAAGGCTAAAAATAATTTTATTTTTACAATATAGGTAAGTTTTCTAGTGTAGTTCCATATGTACTCGTATTGTGTAATCGTAATTTGTTTTGATAAGAATTTCTTTGACACATCATAACTATTAGAAAACACTATAGATAAGTGTTTTCTAGCATTAGTTTGGAAATTAATTACAGGTTTAGCCAGACTTATATCCCAACCCATACCACTTTGCGGTTGTTGTTAATGTATTCTGACAGGTACTGAAAAAAACATACGCTTAAGGAAAAGATTGTGGACTTAGCAAAATTAAAGTAAACAAACTGGCCGAAAGGAAATCGCCGACGAGATTGTTTTGTGAAGAAGCTAATCCGGACAAAAGAGCAATAACTCTGTTTCATTTGTTATGGCGGAGTGAACCAATCGGGTAGAGCAAATAAAGCGAGGTTTGTGGAGCGAAAATAGACAAAGGATCAGATACAGGTACGAGTAAATAATCCCGCATGACTTGGGCGGAGGAAGCATTTTCACTATTATCTACCCAGACTGACTTCGCCTTCCAAGGAAAATATACTTGTTTGTCCGGAATCGGATACCAGCGTTTAAGAACGTTTCTGAACGGTATATACCTCCTAGAACATTATAAGCAATAAAATATGAAATAGATACCTGTGTTTTCGATACTGTTCTCACCTAGATATATTTATATTTTCTATGTATTACTTTTCGCGATTACTTAGTGATTGTTAACTAAGTCGAAGTCGACGCACGTCGCTTTAAATTTTACTACGCGATACAGATATGCAATCATACCATATGTAGCATTGCCTATATAAACTTAAACTGCAATGATTGTAAAATTTGGTAAATAATTAATATACTGACTGAGCCAACCAGACCTGAAACATAAATATGAAAATAACAAACATGCAGTGGAATCGACTACTTCCTCCTGTTTTTGAAGTCGCTTATAAACTTCTATTGTCAAAGACTACATTCATCAGTCATCACTAACACTGTTACTAGTACTTGGTTAAACGTTAGCCAATATTCGCTTGTACCTGAAAGTTTGCAATTTCGCTTGAATATATGATGCAGGCACTCAATTCGACAGCCTTTTTTTATTCGCGTGAGCTACCTCCGTGGTAAATGTAGAGAATGATGATTTTTTTCTTGAATGATGTTGGTTCTCGTGGGCCTAATTTAATTAGAAGGTGTTGAAATGTCCTAACCTAAATAATACGTTTTACCTATTTGAAGTTTTTTTTTATGTTTTTAATGTAAAGATGAATGTCAGAATGTTTCAAAACATGGTCCGTTGATAAAGATTTTAGCTCTAGAATTATTAAATCAGGTTCTGTTCGCGTTACATTTTTAACTTGTACTGACAGTGCCAGTGGGTTTTAATGATGTTACTCGTACGGTTGCTAACCATGAGCCATTTCCGTCAGCAAATCGCTTTCATCAAAACTTCCCATCTCTGGAATTACGCCAATTGCCGTTCGAAAATTTTGTTCTACTTCGTACGAGACCAAATTCTTCATTACTTTAATGAAGTCAATTTAAATTCAGACACTTATAAATTTATACATACAGTTGCACTTCGAAAAACGGAGTGTGCTAACAATATGAAAGTTAATAATATATTAACATTGCATTGGCAATATCTCATTGCCACACACAAAGTTTGCCCTGCGGTAATGCAATATCCACACAACGACTAACTGCGTTATTAATGTTTCAGTAATTCATTGTTTAATCTGATTCCTATTATTCGTTATTGCTTCTGAAGGGATGCTTACGGGCAAAAGATGCCGCTGGCAATACGTCAGGTTTGCGCTGATGTTTCTCGATCGTTGCGTCGTTGCTGTGAGCCCCCACGTAGTAGAGGGGCAGTGCTGACAAGACGCCCTAAAAAGACCTTTGTAATCGAGCGTTTCGTGGTCAAACCCGATAAGTCGAGGGAAAGAGTCGGGATTTTGAATTAAGAACGAAATTACGTGAATTACGTAAGATTGTTACTTCAATGAAATATTAACCCTCGGTATGGCGATGCAGTGTATCATTTGTACGTAAAATTATATTAGTTCCTATGGTTTATTATTTTCAAGTATACTTCAGCCAGTAAAACTAACTTTTTAATTAAAAAACCGTATGCCAAGGTAAGTTTTTATAATTTTTTCAGTTAATAAATAAAAATATATTTAGAAATAACATTTTATGAAAATGTTCTTAACAACGTAATATCTCATCAAGATTTTTGACTTATATTAGGTATATAAGTATTAAATAGGTTTCATTCAAAGTATACAAAACCATGTGTATGTTTAAGTTAGGTTAGATTAGACACAGATAATGATAAATAACTATTAAGGAATAGAAATACCTACATTAATCTGAACTCAAAATCTGTCACTACAGTTGTACGTGTTAATTCGTTAAAATAAGTAAGTAGAACGCCCGAGAATTGACGATCGTGATCCCTACTCGCTACTTATTTCCGTAAGCGCGTCGTCCTCATCAATGTTTAAGCACCTCGAGGATCACAAATACGCATCGCTTCTCACCGCTCGCACCTTTCACGCAAGATTAACGCTCAATTCTAACGGCAAATGCCATTTCAAAAGCTATATTTCTCCCGCGGCTCGTTACACCAACGAGTAGGTACGTACAAATTTATCGGAAATTAGTACGAGAAACTCCCACTGCGCGGGAAGTCATAACGTCAGGGAAAATCTAAAGCGAATTTATTGCATCCAAGCCAGGAACGCACCTCTGGGGGCTGCACCGCACTATGCTTGCGCAGTTGACAACCAGTTGAATTTAGCAATCTACAGTTCCCGGCATGCCTAGGCATCGCAGTTTCTTTATTTTTGTCATGATATCATTAAATTTATCATCCGGATTCTAATATTTAACCCTCATTATATACCTCTGGAGAATATAAATTTGTATTCGAAATATTACTCATGATTCAAGTTTTTATTTATTACGTACGAGTAGAATTAATTTAAACAAACGTCCTTGGTTAAAATAAACCAGTGTGTTTTGTATTAATTTAATTACTACATACTCAAATAATTGACGTCTTTCAAAGTCCAGTACTTACAATAGTTATTTGTTATACAAGGGTGCAAAATTGTATTTTAACTGCGAGTGTGGAATTGAAACTCGAGCAAGCGAAGGGATTCTATAGTTTAACCACGAGCAAAGCGAGTGGTTTTAAAATATAATCCTGAGCGTAGCGAGTGTTTCAATACACGAGAATTAAATTACAATTGCACCCGTGTGTAACACAAAATTTTTCCCCTCACTACAGCGAGGAAAGTGAAACATGAAAAAAAACGTTTTGAAATCGCATTGACTTTTTCTTTGCGTTTAGATACATTCAACATTTTTACAAAAGGTGCCTTTAGCTTGGTTAGCTTGTGGTGGCCAGTACGATTTTCGAATGTTCTAATTCGATTTTCTACTCGGTGCGTGTGCGAGTTACCGCCGCCGCCGCCGCCGCCGCCGCGGGGGCGAGTGAGCTGTACTTCGCGAATTTAGACTTTAAAACCATAGCAATAAGAGCTACTCCCAACTTACTTTAATCACTAGTGGATAAAATGCGTTTTTACCCTCTCGTATTAAAGGATAAACAAGCGCTTTACGAGCTAGTGAGGGGGAAAAGTATATTTTATCTTTCCTGCGGACCGGGGTGTCAATTGTTCGTTGTTTGATTTTAGGATTGCCAAGCATATGTCAAATTTGATTTTAAGATGGCCCTGTATGGATATTGGTGATCTGAAATTAGTTATAGGTAGGTTTATACAAGTCCTAAAACTTCAATCTCTACTCGTACATAGTTCGGTCTTTTAACTATTCGGGTTAAATCAAAGAAAAACAGATTTGTGGTATTCCGGAGCTGGATAAACTTTTTCCGTTTCATAATAAAGGATTTGAACAGTATTGTTTATAAATACAATGAATATAAAACTATTCAATACATGAAATCTTACACTCCAGATCTCGGTTTTACGAGTTTGGTTACCATCTACAAGTGTCGCTAAACAAGGCTTAACTAGGTCTCAGGCGAAAACGGTTTAAACTTTTACCCTTATCTTGAATAGACAGGGGCCGCACGATAATCCCTCGTTGTTTATATCGGAAACGTTGATGGAGTACCACCTATCTACGTACTAACCGATGTATGCAAAAGATAGTTATATAAAGCTACGATTGCACGTTAGCTAACAAGAGTTCTGACAGTTCAAATTGATATTTATTTATTGAATGAAATATTATTACAATAGAGGTATCTCAAGATAGCATTTTTCAGCATAAATCGCAAGCAAAAGAAAAAAATGCTTACATTTGCAGTACAATCAGCAGTAGAAGTGGCTAAGCGGTTCAAAATGAGGTTAACACATATTGTCAAGAAAAATAAGGCACACATCATTTTGGACACTTAACCCGCTCAGCCACATTGCACGCAGAGAAGATGGCCGATGGGGTCGAAAAATTCTCGAGTGGAGACCACGGACCAGCAACCGCAGCGTAGGACGTCCGTCTTCCACCCACAAGATGGGCAGACGACCTCATTAAGGTCGTCGGAAGATGCTGGATGCAGGTCGTTTGCAACCAGTACCCGTAGAGGTCCAAGGGGAGGCCTATATTCAGCAGTGGACGTCTTATAACTGAGATGATGTTGAACCAACTGAATATAATGATACCAATCCATTATCCATTACGTCTGAAGTAAAGAATAGTATCAAAATTATAGTCCTCAATATGGGGCTAAAAACCGGTAACCTGTATTAGTCATAGATGTCAATAGAAAATGAAAATAATGTTAACAAATACGGCTGACATGCAACTGAATTTTTAAGCAAAATAAAAATAAAATAAAACACATGACAAAATATTATTATATTTTGTCATGTGTTTATACTAAATATTTAGGTAACTATCGCATTTATTTTAAATATAAAATAAACAAGAATAAATGACAATGATACAAAGGTTAGTTTTTAAAATTACGTAATTGCGTAGATATGAAGGTAAATGGTTATGTTTATATTAATTTCGTTTTCTATTGACTCCGAATATATATACACACACAAAAAAGATTTGTCAACACAAGGTAGGTACTGTTCATAACTTATAAATCTTATAGTGGTCTATAAAATAGCATTAACTAGATCGATATCGGCAGCCGTCGGCTAAGCCAAATTTGACAGTCACCGACATCGCTTCGTCGACAAAAATATACTCGTACCGGCTAAAGGAGCCTTCGCCGGAAATGTAGAGTTTTGTCTGTCTAGTGTCCCAATTTCATAACTTTTTTGTTGATATGCTTAAAGAGAATTAGGATATTAATCCTTCGTATTATATATTTTATCGAATATGTTATAACTTATAAATAATAGAAAGTCATGCTGATTAATAATCAAATTTATCTTTTAAACACGGTTATATTTTAAATGTTAATAGCAGTTTAGCAATGAGAATATGGTTTAAGAAGACGTATCACTTTTTAATTTACCACTAAAACTTACTTTTTTTAACAATAAGCATTTTATCATAAACTTACTTTTATATTCTAGTGTTTAACTAGTCAATACATTGCCTGGTAGGGTTAATCTAAGTGAGCTACCGGAAAAAAATATACAATAAATAATACCTGAAATGTATACCTACCTAAATATACCTTTTTATTAATATTGCAATGAAACAATAATTATTACTGATACAAGGGAGCAATGTTAATATTTACCTTCTCGTGCGTTCTAATATTGAGACCCGAGCTAGCAAAAGATTTCAAAATTGAACCACGAGCATAGTAAGTGCTTCAAGGAATGGAATTTGGAACGCTGGGGATGTTTCAAGGCACGAGTGGGGAATAAACTTTGCTGTCGAGTGAAACACAATTTTTTTCACCTCACTGCCGCGAGGAAAATACTAACTCTAAAACATTATTTACCCCAAAACATTATTATAAATCCTTTATTATTCAAAATCATCATTTAAATTTACATCCAACCCAGTACACGGCAGTAAAACATTAAATTTTTTTATGAAACTAGTAAGTACTTTAATTCCTTGCGAATAAAATGCAGTTCTGCGATCTAATACCTATTTCCCAGCACCCATCTCTTTAACAAGACGTCGAATATGACTTATGCTAAGGTTCTCTTTTAACCCAGAAGTTTTAAAAGACTGTGTATATTACATATTCCTTGATGAAAACTGTTAACTTTAGCACCCAGTCCGTATTTTTTTCTTGTCGTGACATGACTAATAAAGACCATATTTAATTTTATCTTAAACATAAAATTGTTCGGTTGTCACGATAATTATTCATAAAACAAAACAACTAAAAAAGTATCATATTGCGTATTATGATTTTAAATTTATATAAATTATATATAGTAATTTTTGGCCGGACGTAAATGTATATTATCCAAGAACGCCGCAAAAGGGTTCTAAACTTCAGGATAATATAAATTTAGTATAATTAGTTCGTTCGTTTTTAGTCGTCTTAAATTATAAACGTAAAACATTAACCCCTTTATTCATAAATGTATATCAAACCTACATAAGTCTACATAAATCTACATAAAAAGTGACATATTAAAACAATTAGGTACAAGAATACATAGAGATAAGATTTTTTTGTCATTCATTATTTTATGATAATTACGATACGTATTTAATAAAAATAGTAATCATTTTATTTGCATATTAGCATAATATTCGTTACATCGTTCGGTATTTGTACATACATACCTATACTTATTTTAGTTTACTTCTTCAATATATTGCGCAGTATCCGATGGCGATGGCGCTTATAATTTGCAGTTAAACTGTATTAGCCTGTATAACTGCAGTCGAGCGGAATATTTCGAAAAGCATGTCTACATTTTCCAGCATTAAGAGAGAGTCGCACAATTGACTAAATAAACGTGAGGGAAGTCATATAATTATAACTTTATAAGTTACAATACAATTCATCATCATCATCATATCATCCGAAGGACTGCTGGATGTAGGCCTCTCCCCAGCATCCCACAGTGACCGGTTTTGCTTCACCCGCATACAGTGGATTCCCGCGATCTTTATAATGTCATCAGTGCACCTTGTGAGGGTCATCTCAGCATCTTCCGCTTCAAAGTACTTGGAAAATTAGGTACAATTGACGTGATATATAAAAGATGTCCACTCTTCAATTTTAGTACACGAATCATGGAAAAAAATAAACTTTTGCACGACTACAAATACTAACATCGGGAATCGAATCGTCGGATACATTGTTTACAGTGTAAATAGTGCAGTTTCGATCTGTGTCTTTCAATTTATTTGTTTTTTTTTATTTTACATCGTTATATAGGTACACTACTTTATACTGTATATTCTGACATTGTTTTCTTGCAAATAAAAATCTTTATCTTTATATCAATTTTAATGGTACGCAGTATGACTACACCGCGTGCATAATTCGAGTTTCACAGTTTTTCCTCAGTACTTCATCGACCTCATGTCCTATGAAAAGGGTTTTTGGCAGCAATATATGTTTTAATTTACATACCTACCTTAAATATTGCCAATTTAATTGAAAAGTCCGTCATTTTTTTGTTTGATACAGAATTTATTATTAATTTTGTATAATGTCAATGAGCACGTAGTGTATAATTTTCTCAAACATGCAATTAAATATCTGTGGCATATACAGATATAAATGAAATTTCATCTGTAATGACATTTCATGCAAAGTTGCAGCCTTAGGCCGGGAAGTAGCTCTTTTATTATTTCCGTTTCGCAGATTATATACGATCATGGAATTCAGCCATAATACGAGTAGGTACACTATACCTTTTTTTTAATACATGTAATATGTCACCGGCCTCATAACTATCGGGTCTCACCATTTTCGGCCGGCAACCCCTTACTTCCCGGTTGCTATAGTAATGTACTATTATCTGCCCACATACCATAAACCCTCTATGATGCGTTCAGAAATAGCAAATAACTACCCGTATAAAAGTACACTATTTTGCTTACAACATATATCGCGTCTGCGCAAATGTTATAACTGACGTTCGAATTTCGAAAAATATTTGAATTTCTAAACATCTCTAAAAAACAAGGGCTTTGTTTACTTGCTCCAGAAACGATGTGAGAATTGGGCCTAACTCTATCTAGTTTGTCTCTGAATTTAAAAAAAAAACTACGGTTACTTGGAGAAAGTTTTCATACGCTACCATTTAACATTTGGTTTGACTTTTCCTACGCGATTCATGGAACCGTTTTTTGTACTACGTCCATGGCAAACAAGCATACGGACAGCCATGTGGTAAGCAGTCGCCGCAGCTTATGGTTTCCTGCAACTAAAGAGGTGTTACATGCCCATTGCTAACCCTTTTTAATCTGTATTACACTCCTTTTATGAAGAACCCCATACTGTAATCCCTCGGGAAAACTTATTATGGAGAGCATATATTGTGTGAAGATAAAGGCAGTGTATGTAACTGTACATAATTAGGCATAAAACACTGGTTTGATGTTATTATGAAACGAAGGGAATATTACTTTCATTATGTAACAGTATTCATTTATTTTATGATATATCACACACATAATATCGTTCTTAACGTAGTAAAGTAAACTAAACACAGATGTTCAAAATTGTTGTTCTGAAATATCTCATATGTAACACATATATTTAATGATTTACCATATGGCCAATAACAAAAAATAAACACGAAGATAATGAAACATCTTCTTCTTTTCAACAACATTTTTTTTAATTATGCTCTTCTAATGCAACCATAGCTCTTTAAACTATGTGGGTAATATTCTCCCTGAAAGTTCCAAAGACCGATAGACGTGTTATAACATTCGATTTGCACTTGGCTCCATATGGAGGTCGTTAAATAAAATGTTCGATATCATTGGAGGGAACTGGTTATGAGCGGGCGGATAGGGTGACAACTGGCCGTGAAACCTGAAGCCGATAAGCCAGGTAAGCCAAACCTACATCTAAATGTTATGTTTTCATTCGCTACGAAATTCTACGAATGCTACGAGCTACGACAATCGTGACTATTTATGACTGAATAATATATCTCCGCTACGACATTATTTTAATTTGCTGATTTTTCATCAAAACATACTTTTTATCAAACAGTCTCCTCCTTGGTTCTCCAATTTTTCGTAATTCGATGTACTTAAATTTATATTTAAAGCTGTTTAAACATAAGTTAATGGTCAATTTACTTCTTGACGCGTCTTATTATTTTCAAGTACTGGCTGTTGTATTTACTAATATTACCATTTGACAAATGAAGCATTCAGGTATTGAAACGAAATCATAATACAAACAATCATACAGAGATTAATTACGCTCGCCGACGATGATCGATGGCTGCTCGAAGGGAAACGATAAATATTTACGAGTAAATGAAATGTGTGAAAGAAATTGTTGTCAATCTCTGTCGTCAAACGTCGGGCGCCGTCCTGTCATTTGCAGGATATTTTTCATCGTATATTTATTGTTTGTTAATTGACGAAAACATAAATATTATGTACCGAAAAGATTTATAATGTACCTTTTAGTGCGCAATCCTTTCTTTGTTCACTTCACAAATTCTTTCACACTGGTGGGTCGGCCAGTTCATAGTTTGTGAGAGTATAAACAAAATAATGTAAGTTACAAAGTTTAAAAAATATATATTTAAATTAGATAGAGCATATTAGTTCAATGTACCGGTGACAGCGTGAGCGTTAGCCGTTTCACACCGTTGGACGTCAGATTCATTACAAAGGTTCCCGGCGTGGTACGCGCGGCGGAGTGGGCGGCCGGCTGCTCCGGGCGCCTGCCGCGAACCGACTGACGTTGCTCTACACGACACATCTGCATTTAAGAAGCAGCTATCGTTATGCGACTAATCGATTGGTTGGAGCGAGTGGCACTGTCGCCTGTCCCGCTTCTCTGTTTCCTTCGCTCGCGCACGCGCCTTCCCGCGTTATTCTCATTCTGTCATTCTCTTTTAAACTAAAGGAAAGTAAATAAAACTCTTACAAACAGATTGTTAGCAGAACAGAAGACGTAGAGATGCAGTTTGTGTTATTTAGACATTAGTTTCGGTGTTCATGTTTTATATGGTGTTGCGTGTAGGCTAATAAAAGATGGACTTTCTAAGGAGTATCGTCTTGGGTTTGGCTCGGCCGCTACTACCGGCACTTGTTGCGCCGACTTTGTTACGGCGATGAAAAGCTACGCACGCCATTGCACGCCACTCTTTCCCATTTGATATTTTATCAGTAATTAATTTGAAGGCATCATGCTTACTTGAGCATTAAAATCACGTTTATAATTCAAGCGTGAGTTGCATCTGACGACAGGTCTGGCATAGTGGGTGCTGACCCTGCCTATAAAGCCGACGTTTTGGGTTTAAATACCAGTAAAAACATTTATTTATGTGATGAGCACAGACATTTGGACCTGAGTAATGAGTGTTTTTTTGTATTAAATAGATACATCGTTGTTTTATATATATCATTGGGTGAGTACCTGCAACACTTGAGCTTACCGTGAGGCTCAGTCAATTTGTGTAAGAACAAAAGCGCTTCATTTCAACTATCAATAAAATAAATAAATAAAATTAATTAGTCGTAATAAGAGAAGAGCGACTAGAATAACAAACTACCAAACTTAAAACTAACACGCTTTCCTCAAACTACGCTTATTAGTAAATCAGAACACGAATGTAAAAATAGCAGTTGGAACTCAGTTAGGCTCTATAAAACATTACACCAAAGTTACAGTATAATTGACGTTCATTTGTCTTTACGCCTTTATACGCATAAATTATATATAAATTATGCTTTCCAGTAATTACATAAATACATCCGCAAACTAATGCATGCACGGAAAGATACAATTTTAGCGTATAATTTTAATTCATAACTCGATCTAATTTTGTATCTTTTACTATTCATAACATAATTTTATATTCTAGAATTCCTTTCCAGAATAACATTCATGCAAGGGTAAATAATTATATTACCTACTTGCTTGAACAGGTAATTCCTGTGAAAACCCATTATAACCTCGTCTTGAAACCATTATAACGAATATTGCGTTCTAACATTATAGCTTAAAAGGTAAATGTTACATCGGAATATCTAAAGCCCCGGCAAAAAGCATTATAAGTATTATATTTATAAAAGAAGAATAGGTTCATAGCGGTTCAATTTCCATTCATAGTGTTTTTATAAAACAGTTAGTCTGATTGCTTAAAGAGAAATATAACATAAAAATACATAGACGTAAACCTCGATTACAATGCAATATTAAAGAGCCTTGAAGCAAGTAGGTGTGATCAAGATACCCAAATATGAATTCATCGATACCAGTAAAAATAGGTGTATATCCATAAAATGTGTTACGTTTCCTAATTGTGTCAATGTATCATGATCAATTGTGTTCAAAATGTATTATTAAATTTACCTAGTCTAACACCGATGAACACTAAGTACTATACAAACAGCAACTCTAGACGATAAAAAATCGCATTTGCGTAAGTACAATCACGAGTCATCATATTCTAGTCATCGGTCAAGTGCTTATACAGTCGGCACGATGCGTCTATGCGCTGGGGGGAGGAGAGAGGAGGCGGCGAGCACGAGTGCTCTTAACATTTCGCCAGGACGGTACCAAACGACGCGGAAATTTCCACTTACTCCCTGATTGCCGCACTACAGGGGTTAATGTCATTGTTTAGATTCGGAATGCCAAATGCGTTTAGTGGGAGAATGCTTACCACTTTTTCCCTTAATGCCGAGTCTGGGAAGTGATCCGTGGCACTTTACGCGTCCTAACGACTTCCCCTAATTGATTTATATGACGTTGAACTTCGTTAGGCCGCAATTCGCGTTATACTTACGCTTCGTTTGAGAAGTGTAATTAGGAAGTACTTTTTTCGGATGTGTGATATTATGATATATAACCCTTGGATTACCCTCATAATCCTACATATAAATTAAGATATTTTTGTTAAAACTTTTCATTAATCATTATTAAGGAGATTCAGAGTAATTAATGTCAATCAAAGATGTTCAAATAACAGAGATAACGTATAGCAATAAAGTATAAACATATTTTTAAAGTAGCTTGAAATGGTGCTAGAAATTAAAATGACATCGAAGTGAAATTGTAATGAAGATATAACAAGCAAAGATTGGACACCACCTGTTCAAAATACATATCATTGTATATATTGATAAATTAAACAACTTCACTGGACTCAGGTTATTATATTATTCATTCGAAGTTACAACAGTCACACAACCATTTATATATATATCTCTTTAGACGACCCCGTAGGAATGCATTCCCGCCTAAAGCGACATTTTTTTATTACTTACATATTTGTTAACATACTGTTTAACTGAATTTACAGTTATCACAGTCTATAGACATTTTACAAATCTTAGTAAATTATTTAATTTGTTATTATGCTAACTTTATTATCATAACATTCATAACAAACATTATCATGTTAATTAGTATTTTAACAATATCGAAACTTACCAGATATATGAATATAGAGAACTGCCGTAAGATCATTGGTCAATAGACTAACTTTATAAATATTGCTAACTAATATAAACACAAGAGGTTTCAAGGCGAATAAATATGTAATAAATTCCAATTAAAATTATTTTAAACGATATCTCTAATAATATCAAATCAATAAACCCCTAATGAATATAATCTGCGAATTTATTTTTGTATGTATAATTTCGGTATAGTAGTTTCGTAATAATTAGCATAAACCCACTCCTTTAAATAATCCTCCCACACAAAGCTAAAGTGAAGATTACGATCGATTCGATTTCCTATTATGCGATGGGGCATGTACGAGTAATGCCGAAAAGCGTTTACTTACATAATCGCCGGATTTAATAACTTAAGCAAATATGGAAACACAAGCCTAAATGAATGTAATTGCTTTTCAATACGTTAATGTTTGTTCAGGGACGTCAAACTCTACATTTAATAGCAAATATATTATAATGTTAAGTATACATTAGCATAGACATGATTGTGGGTAGGGAACACGTTATTATCAACCTCTCCCTGCCTCCTGATGTTGAGGCAGCACGATGAAACGATTACTATCCACATTACTATTTGCACACGGAGTTTCATTATACCCTGTGTAAACAATAAGGCAGACAAGACAGGCTACCCGCAAATGATTGTTTACACTGCGCCGTAAACTAAACACTATTTAGGATGACACTTCCTTGTCAAGCAGATGCTTAAACTTGATTAATAGATGATTTGGAAGCGGACTGATTAATACATAAGCGACGATCCATTTCAAAGCCGTAACACCTTAATCATAATCATACAAAGCATTTCAGCGCTATATGATTGATTTGATCACCATGGCAGGTTACAATTTATTACAAATTAAATCAGAGCTACCTCAATGCAAGCTGTTCACATTACCATAGACGTTTTGACAATGAAAGAAAATGATTCGTTCATTAAAGAGAAAAATAAAACAATACTCATAATTTTTATTTTCAATTAACAAAGCGCAGTTCGTTTACGAAGCTGTTACATAACAGACTTGAAGCTTTTGCACTAAGTACAATCTCTAAATGTCAATAACACAAATTAATGAAAATATAGCCGAGCGCAATAAACTAAAGAACAGCGCTGGGGAGCAAGCGGGACTAATGAAATGAAGCGAGCCACTCCGAACAAATGTAGCGAAACAAACGCACGCCCCGACTCCAACTTACTGCCTACATATCAAAGAATTGGGGGGCTCGAGCCATTTGCCGATAAAAATACGGAACAAGCAAATTATATGTAGGTAATATAAAAGTTTAGGTTTGCTTATAGCTACTAAGAGTACAGATACAATTATGATAAATAATTAGTCATTACACTATCCGGATTAAGTACTATATGTATATTACTTCATTCAAATATACATATATACGAGTATGAACATCTGAGCTAAAAGTCGATTAAGATTTTTGGCGCAAACTGCTGTTTAATGTTCTTGTACGAGGTAGCCAAGTGTAAATTTCTATTGCGCATAAAGCTCTTTAAACGTATCTTAAGAACCTATCATAAGAAGGCTCAAAGTTACCCAAAGGGCAATGAAGAGGGTTATGCTGGGAGTGTTTCTGCGCGATCACCCCAGAAATGTTGTCATTCGCAGCAGAATCTAAGTAGAGTAAGAGATAGCCCTCCGGATCGCTAGTCTTAAGTGGCAGTGGGCGGGGCACATTGCACCAGGTGACCATTGGGGCATAAAGGTTCTCAAGTGGCGACCACATACCGGCAGGTAGGAAGGCCCTCCACAAGGTAAACCGACGACATGGTAAAGATCCACTGGATGCGGGTGGTGCAATACCAGTCACTGTGGGTCGCATTGGGAGAGGCCTATGGCTTATACAGTGAACATCCTTCGGTTGATATGATATATCTCAGTTGGGTTTGAGAAATTCGTAAACCAAGTTGGTGAAAAGCTGTAAAAAAAACCTTGTACGTGAATGAAGTAACAGGAGCTAGTAAACAATAAACCTTTACAAACATTATACTTCTCTTAAGTTAGTAGGTACCTTTTCTAGTTACAATAACGCTTATAAATATGTAAGTACAAATGCACGCTATAACTTTCTTTGACGTTACATTAAAAGTTTAACCGCTATGTTCCCTGCAGCTGCCATTTTTAGTTTTGTACGGTACGAAACTATAGCCGTGCATGAAAACTAAAATGTTAGTAAATAAAAGTTTATTTATTAACAGGTCTCATTTCTGAGAGTTATCTTAATTATTGGTATAAACTACTAACATTTACGCGCAACTTCATCGAGAAAAATAATTATATCCGAGACAAAACGATCCTATGTCTTTTCCTGGGATTAACGATCTCCATACTGGACTCCACATTATCCAGTTGCTAATCCAAGTCGTTTGAAAGAACAGAACTATTTTCACATTTATAATCCATACTAAATCTACAATAATATTATAAAGGCGAATGTTTGTGAGTGTGTATGTTTGTTACTTCTTCACGTCTAAGCGACTGGAGCGATTTTAGTAAACTTTGGTATGGAGTTAGCTAACACCCTGGTTTATCACATAGGCTACGTTTTACTACGGGAAAATAACCGCGGGTAACACCGCGGGGCACAGCTAGTAATATTATAAATGCGAAAGTAACTCTCTCTGTCTGTCTATAAGTTTGTTACGTCTTCATGCTTAAACCGCTGAACCAATTGGAATTAAATTTGGTATGGGAAGAGTTTGAGCATAAGAAAGCCCATAGGATATTTTTTATCCCGCAACCATACTTTAAAGAAGGGCTTGGCTGGCCGACGAAATCGCAAGGAAAAGCTAGTATATACGAGTATATTATTATGTATGTATATTATCTATCTATATTTCCCTGGTATTCTGAGAATTTAGTTCTGTAATGGTTTTAACTGTTTCGAATAGATTAAATCAGTAATTCTATAGACGCGGGTAAGTCGTTCGCATAAATCGTTCGCGTTGACTGACTGACGAAGGCTAATATATTGCTGAAAATTGGGGTAGTTTCTTGCCTCTCGTTTTCAGCCGTTGCCGGCGTTGAGTGGCCGGTCGCAGAGACCAACGTGAACTACTCATGATTATGCTCACTCTTACGGAGTGAAACATGTCGAGCAATATTGAACTTATAAAACGTGAGTTACCCGCTTCTATACAATTCATATGGTTGAATATCATGGTAGTTTTGTATTTAACATTAAATAGGTACTCTCTCTATATCTTCCTCTCTCTTTCCCTCTGGGGTTGATCCGCTATATCTAAGGATAGTGAAACTTGGAACTTACTTAGAACCTGATGAAACAAATGACGAATCTTTCACTATGGGCAAGGTGGTGATTATGTAGCTGTGTTTTCTGTTGTTTTTGTGTTGCTACAATTACTTCATGATTTCTGTGAGATTGTTGTATTTTGTGAACAAATGAAAGAATAGATACCAAATAGTACTTAAAAAAATCATACTCTTTCCCGTACACGGGACAATAGTGTTCCGGACATTTGGGAGGCGTATGCAGAGCCGGATCGAGCCAACTGAGCGGATGTTGCCCCAGTCCGTATCATAAGACGCGCCCAGAGACAGCTGTCGCCATGGTGTAAGAATTGAGTTTGAATGAAATCTAAAATGTAGTAGGCAATTGGGTGGAAAGGACGGACTAGCTGCTAGGCTAAAAAACCGGACGCCTGCCTAATAAAATGGTATACGATTTTATTTCCAGCAGAGGTGACTCGCCCTCCGCGAGATGGGTCCTCACAAAATGCCACATCAAAAATGGCTCAAAGGCAACACCAGTACAAAGGGCTTCACTGGACTTTAAACGTATATCCAACTCGTCACTTAGGTTTCCACATCTACCCTCGAGAGATCGAAAACAAAATCGAAAAAACTAAATCATACTTATTATTATTTAATTGCTACAGACAGTTTTGCGTCCTTCATGTTTAGACTTTACTTAGCGTGAGAGAGTAAAAGACTTTACGTGAGCAAAAAGTTCTTGCGTTTAGTTTATTTGCCTTCGCCTGAATTTTAGATATCCTAGTATTCGGCTAAAACTTATTTTCTACTTGCTATTGTTATCAAACATAATAATCTATATATACAACATTGATATAAAAGCCTCCATGTTTCGAAACTTCGCTCCTCTGATGAGGGTAGCGCCGTATTCGTCGAAAGAGGAATCGCGCACACTCGGTGCTATACTCAAAGTTTTCATTGTTTCATCCTAACTTATGCAATATAGCGTCTGCTTCTTTAATACTTTCCACAACGCTCGATTACGTTTAACGACGCAATTTGGTTGAATTTTCTTATTTACTGTAAGCTTCGAGAAATCAGACGGCGCTTGGAGATGAAGTCGTTTCTTACAGACGTATAGCAATGTATATAGCAAGCGGTTTATACAGTAATAGTGTATACAAGTAAAATTTTACATGTGTAATACTTATTTACACTATATTGTAAACTTTTAGTATTACAAAAACTTTTTTAGTATTACAATGAAAATCTCGTCAGACGCGCACTCATTTTTTTTTATCTGCGCATTTTTTAGGGTTATTTTATTTAAAGTTGGAGAGGCCCAAATTAGTTTCATTCCGTATGGAATGGAAGAAATTTTATGAATGTTTAGATTTTTAGACTTCAGACAGTTCTCAAGAGCTTGTGATTCTGATCATAAAATTACATATTAAAAAGACATATCAATGGTTAAGTATAAATAAAACGGCCTATAAATCAAACATTAAGTTGAATCAGTGATGTTTAAACGTTAAGTAGCTTTAATATCATGAAATTCAATAAATGAACTAATATTTAGTCATGTAGAGACTTTTAAGATGGCGTTCATTTATTTATATAATATATTTTATATTGCATAGCAGTTGAGGAATAAATATTTGTCATCAAAATAAAACAAAAGAAATCCTTTCTTAAATTTTACATTTCAACCGGGTGTTAAATTACTAACTTACTATGGACCTTTTTGAATAAATAAAGCTAAGAATAAGCGGCAAGACTAATTAAGAGTCGAATTAAATGTTTAAACGATTTCACGAGCTTATACTAACTTGGATTTGTTTTTCTCAACGCTGAGCTAACCGAGGCTTGCTAATTAAAGTCGGTAATAATATGAAGGAGGTTCAACACCCTAATCCCGCCGGAGCGATCTTCCAGCCCGCTAATGTAACACAACTCAGGCAAAACTTTCATTTCTGCCACGCGATGCCGCATTTTGACATGCATAATAAGACGAAAACTACGCTGATTATACTAATAAAGCCAAGTTTTGATACTTGTGTTAAATTTCGAAAATAAAACAAAATAACATAAAACATACTATGTAACCTTCTAAAAATTATCCGCTAACAAACAGTTCTCAGTTTGGCGGAGTATAATTATTAATGTATATTTATTAGTAAGTATTTTTGGGTTAATTTTATTTTTATGATTTAATTTATCTTGTCGATGTACTTAAAAACATGGATCGAATACGATTGTCGTTTTCATAAAACTTAACCGATATTTAATTTCAGTATCACAGTTGTTTTTGCATATTTTTGATTCATATTTAGCTAACCATATAATATTGTTATCCTGACCTAAATACTATTTTAGAATTTAGTGAAAACTCGAATCGAGGACAATATTTAGATTTATTGTAATGGCCCTTACGATTCCTACTTAAAAAACGCTACACCCAATGACTAATTTGCATAAGTTATCTCTGAGTGCTTTGCTGTTCTATATCATCGGCTTTTCAAATTATTGAGAGACTATGGCGACTATGAAGGAGTAATCAATTGAATATAGGCAAGTCATTACCTGTTTGTTCGCTCCTAAACAAAGCACCCCTGATGACGCATATCGCCGCTCCTACGAGCTAATATCAATAACCCATCGACAGCAGCTCATCGGTGTCCTGGTGTAATTTAATTTCTGACTAAACGGTACAGGGAGTGGTCATTTTAGACGCCTCCTACTCTATTACGTAACGTAATACGTATCATTATTAACAATTTATGACTATTAACCTAGAGCAATAATAATTGATAATGGAGGTTCATGGTGTCTTGTGATATTTGCGCTGAGTGTCATATAAATATTTATATTTGTACGTGAACTTCAAATTATATTTTAAAGGTTAATCCCCAAAAACTAAATATAATCTTAGCGTAACTTGAAATTTCATAAAGTCACCGCCAACGTTCGTGGTCTGATAAACAAAACTAAATTTTTAATATCCGTTTTAGGAACAGCTATGAAGCTTTAATAAATATGAATTAGACTCGTATTCCCTACTTCATTAGTGTCTAAATCGCTTCTTTAGAAAGATTACCTATCAGATACCTTGTGATATTCGTCCTTAATAAATAGCATTGGAGTAATAAATAAAGTCACTAAGTTTGTTCCTTGGAATTAGATACTTTAGAAAAAAATTACCGCTACGTAAGTAATCCCCTTCCATAAACACATAACCGCGGACCATTTACGACAAATGTAATTTTCAGTAAACCGCCTTTAGATCGCTTGATCCATTCAAATACATACCTATAAACATATTCAACCCTAAAAGTGAATCCCGTGTTCTTTCCATCGTAAATACAAAATCTTGGACAGAAAAAAAAATGGAATGTTTAATTAAATATTTTTTTTAAATTAAATTGAATACTAAAATAATAAACAATATTTTCATTACACGGAATAAGTTCCTGAAAACGGTAAGTAGGCCGAACCACTTTAACCATATTGTTCGTGTTATAGAAGGTAATTATTATTAATGATAGGAAAACTCGCATTCATAAAAGAGGTTGTGTTATTACGGGTAGTGGAGTATCCTCTGTATGTTTTTGTTAGAAATCACAATATTTAGACTAGTTTTTCTATTATTATTTTTTAGTTATTTTCTAATTTTTTACCATTAAAACTGGTAGCATTTAATATAAATACTGTGTAATATTTTACCTACATATACAGAAATTTTGATATAAGAAAATATATTGCAAGCTTTATTACCTCAAAATCAGCTGTGGATTGATCATCTTAGTAGAATAGTAATCAATAATCACCCCTCAACGCTGTGTAGAACCGAAAATACAAATACTGTAGTTACCTATTACAGTCGCCATCAGATATATAAGAGCTGTGGAGGTGGTCACAAATAACAGAACAACGCCTCTATTGTCAAGGCGATAAAGTGGATGTTCAGATATTTGTGACCACGTCCACACCTCCGATATATCTAATGGCGACTGTACCTACATAACATAATCTAACAAGTCAAAGATTGTTCACATATTATGCAAGACGTGATATACAATTTTAGTTTTCTCAATACTTTATTTTTCTTTCTATTTGTCTCAAAAACTAATATCATATATTAAGGCTCTTATTGACTTTGTAATATAGCTCATAACATTCCATATAACAACCGTGCGGTTGAAGCGCTACCCAGCCCGTAGCGTCGTGCAGACCCAACCCAAGTACTCGTACTAATTTAATAAGTCGCAAATTTAAATACGATGACATAACCTTAACTATTTAATATTAAAGCGTATTTTTTCTTGCTTATTAGTAGCAGGATAAAGTCGCAACTTTAATATTGTCGGAGTCTACCCAATCAAAAGTGGTTTGAATTGACATGTAAGATACCTTACATAGCAACTACTAAATAAACTACATCTATGTAGTGTTTAAAAAAAATACATAGATGTGTTTTTTTTACTGTCACTACTAATGCGCATACTAAGTAAGTACCTAAACACGTAATTCAATATAATATGTGCTATGGCAGTTATGTTATGGTAATACTAATAATACAACTACGGTTGTGTTATTTACTATTGTTAAGACTACAATTTTGAGGTTCTATGATATGTTCGGGTGGCGCAATTGGTAAAAACGTCAGTCGCGATAGTTAGATGGTCCTCTTTACCTTTTCTTAAGTATATATCATCAATTTTCAATTTCGTCTTTACCCATACACGTACATCTAATTTAAGAGTTTATAAAATAGGCATAGAATATAATTATATTGCCTTTTTTTGTTGGCACGCAAATTTTTGGTAATATGCTAGAATATTAATAGTATATTATTATAGTACTCGCAATTTTGATCGAAATTCACAACCTTTTTTGCTGTGGGATAAAGAGTTCCCTTTATCCATTCCAGTGTCCGAAATGTGTAGCCAATATGTGAACAGCTAAATTCAAATTCGATATATTATTATCATTGTTTAAAAAAATGTAGGGATAACTTTATTACCTATTTTTTAGGTTTCTTAAGTTTAGTGTTTTGTACTAAGAAGAACTTGGCGTAATGCGTTATTTCTAGTTATATTTTTACCACAAAAAAACAAGGTTTGACAACTCTCAAAACTCTGATGTTGATTTAATGACGGTTATCTCCTTATTTATTTATAACTCCCTCTTAGAAATACACAAAATGACGGATTCTCTCCTAAAATTATCTGACATACACAATTATGATACGCGATCTAAACACAAACTGCTTCTTCCAAAAATGCGACTTAGTAAACGCAAAAAACAGAGCGCCTACCTAAAAATAAAAATGTTCAATAAATTGCCACGGGATGTAACCAACTTGCCTTTCGATAGTTTTAAGAATAAAATATCTAAATATTTCAGGAAACATGCCTTCTACTCAGTCACTGAATATTTGAACATGAATATTGACATAAGTAATTTTGTTTAATAGTTATAATATGATTTCAAGAATTGTTAGAAATATTTATTAATTATATACCTAAGTATATTGATATATTGTACATAATGACATACCATGTAATAATCATGTTACTTTATGGTGAATAAATAAAATTAAAAAAAATAAATTAAAATTAATTTAAATGGGAAACACAAAATATATGGCAGCTTTCATTTAAAAAAGATTATTAAAATCGGTTAATTTTAAAAAATAGAGGTAAATTACTCTTTGTTCAAAACTAGGTCGATAAAAACCTATTTTCCCTTGCCTGCATTAAAACATCCTCTTCAAAAGTCTATATTGATACTCATTAACTCATTACCTCATTAGCATTATATGTAAATTTCAAATAGCATAATAGATTTAGTGACCTACAGAAGTACGTGGTTCAATATATCTAAGTTATTGAATTGATTAAATTTGTCGCCAGTCGTCAAAGCTGCAAAGTTGTGTAGTTCATTAACAAACTTTTAATAAACGATATCTTTGAAGCATTTGATCACGTCTCGTCCTAGATTTTCTCAGTCATGCATTTTGCGCCTTCTTCTTTTTCCATAAAATATTAAAACCAAAAATGCACTCCAATCAACTAAAACATCTGCCCAAAGAAATAGTCATCAAGTCCACTAATTCCAAAGGGCTTCGTGATACTATTATAAAATAAGTATTGACCTGCCACGCGTGGCGATAATGGCAACACCCCCGTAAGATGATACAAGTCATATTTGGGGGAGGCCTATAGACGTCCAGCAGTGGACGTCTTACGGCTGAAATTATGAAGTATTCATCATCACCATAACCATCTTGGCTCTTGGCAGGCGGGTTTGCGACCGCTGTAGCTGTAGATTGCACTTCAATGGACGCTGCTGTCCATCCGTACGTTTTTTCCCGTGTCGCCTCCAGCAGCGGAAGTAGGTGGATGAAGTATTGATTTGATAAAAAAAAATGTTCTATCTTGAAGGATTGAAGAAAATGGCAAAATATGCACGAGTATATTCTTAACAATCTACATTTACAGATTAATTAATATAGTTTCATGACATAGAACATTATTTTCTTAAATAACTATCCGCTCATTATATCTTCTTAAGATCAAATACCGACATTATATTGACCATAAATTTTATGTCGGAGCTTTACTTGTATTTAGATTTCTATTTAAACCGGTGGTTAGTTTTGAATCTATCCTCTAATGATAGCTTTCGAGCTAGCGAGGAAACTTCTCGTAAAACGCCTGCCTCATGTACGACAAAGTTTGTTTCACCTATTTATATTTACATATGAGATAGTCTACGCTTTGTAAAGTTTGATATTAGGTGCTCTATTAAAACCAGGAAAATGGTTTCCAATTTTAATTTAAAAGCGCTTTAGTAGATTCGAACGCCGGAAAGTAGAACCCACAGAAAAAAAATATTTTCAGGCATAAAAAAAGTACAAGAGGACTTTTTGCGTCAAAGATAACATAATTTTAGTTTGGATTGATTACAAAGATTGGTTTGTAATATTAAATATAAGTACCTACACCGGCTTAAGTATAGGTTAAACATAGGTAATTTATGACGGGCCAGTTTAGTGAACACGTTTTTTAAGTTTTTGCTTGATATTAAATTACGATTTAAATATAACATATCGTCATAGCTACTTTTGAACTGCATCACATTGAAGGATAAACTATTTAACAAATATTACTTTTATTATTTCAAGTCATAATTCAGTGACACGTTGACAGCACGGCGATCTTTTTAATAATTATTATTATAATACAGGACGTCACTTCGAAAACTTAGAAAATTTAAATACCCCATACAATTGCATATTTTTTGTGGCTCGGCTAATATAATTTGTCATAGTGGTAGTTCAGATTCCAGCAAATTATAAAAATTTTAACATAATATATAATTATGCTAATATTTTCACGAAGTCATGGCATTCATGACACATATGCCGTTAATATTGGATTAGGCCAAAAACCGCAGAGCTTGAGTGTAATCAACGCGCCCGTCTGCCCATTGATCACACGCGTGATTACGCACATATTCATACATGTATGCATCCATTAATGCCTGCATTATTTTTGTTCCAATCTAAACAAACCTGACTGTTTTGATCTGATTATTAAAATTATGTGACATACAAACTTGAGTTTAGTTAGGTTAGGTTACTTCATAGTCGTTCGTACTATGCGCTTTCTTGAACAGGATTCACTTTCTAAATCTGACCCTTGAACCAATCCCAAGCTCATAGCCGGTAGCCAGAGTCTCGTCTCGCAAGATGTTGATCCAGACTACTACACCCTACATCTACTTAAACCCAAAAAGCATAACACTAGCTTAATAAAAAATGTGTCTGATTTACAAAATAATGTAGAATCGAACGCAGCGGCATACTGAAACCAGGAATGAAATTATTTTATTTTATATTTTGTGCACGAATGAATTGGTATGTGTTTGGTACCAAAACTTGTTTACAAATGCCATGAGAATTTTCATTTGGAAAGGGTTGTTTTTGTTTTTCTGGCATCACCAAAAATTGTTTGCCACAACGGCAAACTCCCTTTTTTGTGTATAAATAGTGCATTGTAATGTGGCCAGAACCTTAGTTTTCATATTTTTATCTGTTTAAAGAATCAATTTATAGTACATCTGTGGCGCACGTGATTCCCATACAAATGAAATCCTGTCCACAGGTGGATGGTGCCTGAATGTGAATATAAACATAATAGCTGGTTTTATGTAGGTTTATTTTATCATTTCATTTATTTAAATTACTTCTTTATTTAAACTTTTACCGCGCATTACCATATTTTTTTACAGAATATCGAATTAATTTATATTTCAAAGCCGATTTAGAGCTTAAATATGAAAACTTTATTGGGCAAAATAGTAAAAATATTTAAATACTCTTCGTTTACAAATCCATTTTCAATCATACAGAGTTTTCACGGGGTCAGACCTGTCATTGGCCCTTTCGGTAGGATGTTTTATCCACTGCACTTATCGCCTGTCATATATTCATGTATTTAATAGATTCTTCTTTGGTAAGTAATATGTAATATCATAATAAGTACGTACGGTATATCTACATATAGTATGTGTTATGTGGACAGCACATAAATATGTAGATATACGTAGTGTAATATACAAACGAGGGCAGAGATAGAAGCAATTCCGCACTCCAGCTGCAACTTTGTTCATAACACGTGATTCATGTATAATGTTGCCTTTACGGACTAAAAAATATAGGAACGCAAATATTATGAGACGGTTGGAACATAAGAGCCATTATATTTCGCATTGAAAACAAATGTCCGACATGAGTTTTTAAATCACGTTGCGTTATTAATTTATTATTATTAGTAGGTTATTTAGAAACTACTGAATTATATTATCTACTTTTTCTAATTAGGGTTCTTTATTTCTACTACTAGGTACTTTTCCGTTTAAAGTTACATTCCCAAAAAATACATATTAGAAAATAGGTATAATCAAAGCCATTATTTAAATATATGTAATGTTAAATAGTTCTAGTACCAAATGTTTAATGTATGAACTCGCACGAAATACTAATCAGTATTTAGTGCGAATGTAAAGTTTATATAAAGTAGAGTGTAGTCATTCGCTATGTCGGTTACATTGGGTCTCCATGACCATTGGTATTAGAACTAACCTACGAATATTTAAATAATAGTTTTAATTTTTTTTACACAATCTTTTCTTATTAGTTAAAAACGGATAAACTCACGTATAATTATATCGCACTAGGCGACATGTTTCGGGTAAGCTCTGGTACCTGTCTCCCAATCTCCTGGATCAACATCTCTGGCTGATGACCTGGTGAAGATCGCCGTAGTTCGCTGGATGCGGGTGGTTCAGGAACAGTCGTTGTGGCGCTCAAAGGGGAAGGTCTATATCCAGCTGTGGACGTCTTTCGGCTAAAATGATGAATGCTCGTTCTTATAGTTTCTTACCGTTGTAGGTAGTCCGGTGTGTATCTTGTTTATACGTAGACAAGTGACGGTCTGTCAGCTGCTACTGATACGTCGTGCAATTAACTCAAAACACTGCAAGCGCGTACAGCTCGGTGGATATTTTGACCATAAAGGACAGGTAGATATTGCTCTTTCCGCTGGCAAATACCCGCGTGTCACGACATGCGTTAACTAGCCTATTTCAAACGACATACTAACAAAGGGTTAGTGGAGTCAATTAGCCATTGACAACAGCCCGGCGACATTTAGAGCCGCAGGGCGGGACTGTGTTTGTCATTAATTTGGGGAATGAGGTGACAGAAACACAGGCGCGGCCGCGAACAAATTACAATGCAATTAGACGCCAGCCAGTTGCGGAACTGAATCGTTGATATGTAGTTTGACGCATTTATTTTTTAGCCAGTAATTAAGCTGTATGTAATTAAAATAGTAATTTCACGATCGTGAAAGTTTATCTGTTACCTTTAAAACTACAACCGAGAGCATTATTTATTATGTGGCCCGTCAACTAGCGTTTCATGTAATCATACTTATAGTCAATGAAAGTTAATACCAGATACGAGGGTCGATCATTGAATGATTGGAATGGATTTCATTTAACCATATTATGGTGAGTTGTAACTACTGGCCACTTAATGTATAAAATTTATAATAAATGACAGCAGTCACAATTAAAGAGTAATTTATTCACGTATTTAATGTAATTCGTAAACAAAGATGATGCATGTTATTAAAATAGTAATTTTATATTCATGGAAGTTTATATATTCTCTTCAACAAGATGGGTTTATGACCTGTAACATTATTTGTAAAGTGTTACATGCAATGCCACAGCGTTGCTTATATACCAAATACGGGGATCGGTCCCTTAATGGTAGAAATGGAGTAACATACAGTAATCATACTAATTGTATTATTAATTTTGTAGTATTTATCGATAAGAGCGAGTGCCATTTGTGCAAGTATTTCTGATGGATAAGAACGATGTCGAAAATTAAGGTTTATTATGATAAAGTAATGCAGAAATATATATGTATTATTGTATACTATTTTGGAGACACTACTGTCCTGGCAGGATAACACAACAGGCTCTAATTGCTTTTTTTTCGGTGTACAAATATGTATTGCTCGTAATCAACCGATTTGGGCTCAAACCATATAATTAAATGAAATACTGGTGGATGTTCATTTTGGTATGTGTGTACAATAACTAAGAAGGAGTAGGTGTAACTATGGCAACTGGATAATTGATACAAGTCGTATTTGGGAAAAGCCTGTGTCCAGCAGTGAACTACTTGCGGCTAAGATAATGATGATGAAGAATAATAAAAAATATATAATACAAATAACTTTGCCTTTTTGTAGTTCCTACTTCTAAGAACTATTTATAGATCCACACTCGTACCTACTGTTGGCATTGAAACCTTTCGTAATTATCTCTTTATATTCAAATAACCTAACCATAACAATAATCAAACATTGTATGACGTTATAGTCAGTTTCAATTTGAGAAATAGCTGCATTTAAGCCTAATAATTGACTAACTACAAATCATATTGTCTCATTCGGGTCAGTTAGAATCTAGGCTAATCCGATACCGAGCCGTAAGTCAAACTATTTGCCGAAATACTGACACGGCGTTAAATTAGCAAACCTAAACCGCAATCATTTGACAATTTGTCATGTGGTATTTCAGACCGCAATGGCAATTGCATCCGGGCACGAGTAAATAAAAGCCTACGGTTTTCCCCAAAACTGCACACAGAGGAATGCGTTTTGGCACCAATTCTGCATAATAACCTTCGTGGTCTTGCCCGCTGGGCGTTAGTGTGAAGTGTTTTATAACATTGCTAGTTCTTTGCGCATTTCCCTATCGTTAAGTTTCGTAATGTGCTGCGTATTCGACTATTTATGTTCCTCTTTTAGAAAGGAATTTTAGAAACAGAGGTTTTTCGTATAGCACTGCGAGACTACTGCAAAACACACCTAAAATACACCTACTTCTGGAATCTCTTTACTAAATGATTATTGTACACTTTTTAAATTATATGGGTTACAGAACGACAAATGATTAATGTATTACTATTAAATATAGATAAATGGGATAGAACTTTAACGTGGGATTCAATTTAGTTTAAATGCCACCGAGCAGGCAGCGTGTTTAACTAAACGCTATTGAGTGAAATGAATTAGTGATTAAATGAAGGATCATCAGAGGATCATGTAAAAACACTTTGTATATATACGTCAATATTCGTTTTATATATTTTATAAATCTTAATAAAAGTTCTCATTATTTTAAGTTGATTTCATAATAAATCCTATGTTACAATAAGACTATTATTTTTATCTGACATTTAACTGGAAGATAATTTGATTGCTTTCCATCGCGAGGCGCGTCTGTTTATATTGCGTCGAGGTTTTCATAACCTTGTGTTATGTCTCATTCGTAATATTTCAAAGTAAAAACAATATTCAAAAATGTTGTATCATTTATTCAAATTGGCCATATTCTCGCCCGCATAAAGTACGTGATGATAAATTAAGTAAAATACGTAAAATTCATTTTTATTCGTTTCTACGTATAATATTATGGGCGCTGCTGCTCCTACTGGTTGTTTATGTTTCAACTATGTTTGATTCGT
The DNA here is from genome assembly GCA_022674325.2 of Grapholita molesta. Lineage (NCBI taxonomy): Eukaryota > Metazoa > Arthropoda > Insecta > Lepidoptera > Tortricidae > Grapholita > Grapholita molesta. Next base: position 17,811,124 of record CP053121.2, on the reverse strand, counting down.
GTAATTGGCGGTTCTATTTTATTTTCATTCGACTTAATTTTTTAAGCGTTTAGTTATTCTATTATTTCAGAACTTGTTTCTACGTGTTAATAATTCTGAACGTATTTTGAGAATCTTTTGCAAGCACAGGTCAAGAAGAGATCGCTTACCGTTGCCCCCGGTGCACCGTCTAGTAAGTCTTCCCTTACCTCCGAATCAACCAGATCAAGGGTTATGAGACTTATGAGAAGGGCCGTGACACTTGAGGTCTTCTATTTTAGCACCCCTTGTAGTTGTAACCTAACCTTTTCTTAACCTAAACTTTTCTATGAGCATTTTGGTTTTGTGAAGGTCGCAATTCTACCCTTTTTTGACGGCGTAAAATGCGTTTACGCATCCCCCCAGCCCCGGAGTAGAGTCTTACGTAGCCCACTTTTCTAAAAGCAATTTGGTTTTTTGAGGGTTGCATGTCTATTATAACATAACCCACCTTTCTCACAATATTTCTTGTTTAGTTATGAACAGTTTAGGACTAAACGATTTTATCTTTTCTTATAATGTCAATTAAATTATATTGCAATAAACCTTTAGATTGAAAAAAATATGAAAATATTTGTTTTATTTTGATAAATATCAATAATAGAGGTATTTTGTTATAAAAATAAATATGAATAATACACAATTATCTTCGAATATTCTAATTACAATTTTATACGTATGAACTTTGGCGCACCTCACTTGGCTCTATTAGTGTATTAATATTCTCTGTTCTATTTTAATATGGAGAGTGATTAAATAAACGTGGCCGTGATTTTCACAAAAGCCGTCATTTTAATTTCTGTTGCTGCTAAAATAGTTACGGAACCCTGAAAAGGATGAAACGGATATGTTCGTTCTGTTTGCTCAACTTGACTGTCGCTGCCATGACCCCAGATTACATTTCATACTCCTTACCACTCAGTGGGATAAATAATGGATCTTGTACAAAATAGAGTCAAACACAAACATATAGTTCACTAATATTTCCTTTCCCCACCCGTCTATTTGCTGCTTACTCTGAGCATGTTTTAGCCATAAACAACAGAATCTGTATACTTTTGAATAAAATTAGATTCTCCAGAGCCGTAATCCTAGCTAACCCAAGGCAATTTATTAAAACTTCTTATTTAATCTTACAAGTTATAATTTTTGCGGAAAAGTTCATGAAAACTTCAAGATAAAAAACAAAACAGCGGAAAGCTTTCTCTGTCTGTTATCAAAGGCCATTATCTCCTGACCTGAGAAGTAGAATTATATTTTGCTTTTCTTTCAAACCGTAAATAAGTTTGCAAGAGGAGCAACGTAATTTAAAAGTTGCTGTTAAGCGACCTCGGATATCCGGAATATCTACGGCAGTGTTACAAATTGTTGGCTCAATAATTTCTGTTTTAAGTAAGATCTTGATTTTATACGGATGTTTGATAGGCATCAGGTAGATTAGACCCCATGCACATATCTCTATGACGTTAATTAATTACCGCAGCAATGTAATATTTTAGTAAAACATGAATCCCATCAAACCATAAATGTGAAAGATTGCAACATGTTCATTGACGGGACCAAGTACTGTCAATCCTCCTTAAACAGCTCCTGGTTTGCATTACACGTTCTTTAATGGCTATGATTTTCACGGTATTTAGTAATGCAAATTATAATTTAAAAAAATGTTTGAAAAAAAATATTAAAGCTTGAAAAATATGGATCAACATATAAAGAGAATATAGATATATGTTGCAAGTAAACACGCAACAAGACCCATTTCCAACAAAGGACAAAAGTGATTACTGAAACATTTTAATTCCACCGCAGTCGTAATTAATAACGCCAGGTAACAAGGGATCCATAATAAAATTATTTACATGACAACAAAATTAAAAATGAGCCCTCATTCCTATTTCATCCATTTACTTAATGGACTCATACGGCACCAGGGATTTTGCGAACCAACTTTCATCACACTAAAAGCTACGTAGGTACCAAAAATACCGCCAGATTAATAAACCTCATATATATTTCTTCATAGCCGTTGGTTGGTAGTGGTGTTACGTGTTACTTACTTATATTTTAAACGTGCATTTTTATAATGTTTTTATTCAACCAAATCAATAGAATCTAAATCCATACTAATATTATAAATGCGAAAGTAACCTCTTCACGCTTAAACCGCTGAACAAATGTGATTAAATTTGCTATGGAGAAAGTTTTAGCTACTAGAAATAACATAGGATTATCTTTATCCCGAAACCATACTTCAAAGATGGGCATGGCTGGCCGACGAAGTCGCGAGGAAAAGCTAGTAAAGTTATATGTTGGTTGTATTGACCTATACTTTCAGTTGAAGGTGTAATAACCACAATACGTGGTCATTACTGTTGTTATAATAAGTGTACAAATTTCCTTCCTTTTGTAAGTGAAGCCGTTGTGCCTACCCTCTCCGCAGCTGACCGTTGGCAATCAGCCTAATCCACTCGCCACATGTGTTGCTTTAATCAAATTTCTCCAACTTATTCTCGTTCACGTCGACGGAACGAGTAACATGGACAAACATTTTGTTTATCCGTGCATCCTTTTGACTATTTGGCTGTATGAGTGTCATGCATAAAATTAGAGTTACCAGTATTATTTTAGCAAAATGGGCCCTGAGCTGTGCTTGTGACGTTCATGTTTCTCGGTTAATTACGTCTCTGATATGCTTTGTCGTATTTTAGACAAGTTTCTGTACCGCGGTTTGTTTTCATGAAGCCTCGGGTGCTTATTTGTACCTGTTTATATATCCATCAAAACTACAGCAACTTTTAGTTGTGGTATATAATATCATAAACTAAATAATGTAAGTCAAATAAATTAACTTACTTTTAAAGTCTTCACATAAGCCGTACACTTAGATTTTTCAAAGAGCGGTAAAAACATTGTTAAATTCCGTCCTGACCACGGCCCCTGTAAAATAATTACATTTGGTTGGAGTTCATATCAATCAAGAACGCATGTAATAAAGCCTTTTTTACAATACAAGTCTATACCAATATGTTACATAACTGATGTAGTTACTTGATGGAATCTACCCAGGTCATTATGTAGAGTAGGTAAATGATGGTAGGTACCAGTTGCTACAGCAATTGTTTACCGGTGCGTATTGTGTCTTACTAAATCAGAACATTGTTATTTAGATCCATGTATTCGCTTAAGAACTTAGAATATTCAGAGTAGCAAACCGGATATGTTGTTATTGAAACTCTTGAATCGTAAATAAGAAATGGTTGAAAGTAAAACTTCGCCATAACATCTTGTTTGTAACGAAGTGAATAACACAGAACCAGAGATATATACCAAATATAACAACAACTACGCATGATGTTATACGAAATATGAATGCTGACTAACGTGTTATTTACGCCTTTTACATTAAATTATAATGTCGTTCCCAGATCATAACACTTCAGCCACTTAGCAACCTCTTCTCCATCTGTTGTCGAACTAGAGATGCTGCGCCTACCAATATTTATAATTTAAAAACTATATACAATATTACCGTGGGACGCCGGCTGACTAGGATAGCACCACCCCCTCTCCTTCCGCAGGTGTCGTAAGAGGCGACAAAGGGAAAAATCTTACGGACGGGCAGCAGCATCCGTCGAAACCCAATCTACAGCTACTGCGGTTGCCAACCTGCCTGCCAAGCGTGGCGAATATGGCACCCCAAGATGATACAATTCGTGTTTAGGGAAGGCCTATATCTAGCAGTGGACGGCTTACGGCTGAAATGTATACAATATTAAATCAATCCTACTTTATCAATTTAAAAATGGAGTTTACAGAAAAAAGTGTACCTACCGAATTTGTATATTTTTTTACGAAAATGAAGCATTAAATCTTTGTGGAAAATCTACTTTTTGCCTATTTCAGTGTAAAATACTTTGTTTTATCACTCATGACATCGGCGCTATGACATTTTCGCTACATATGGGGAAACCCATGTAATCGGCTACGCGCCTACGAGCGGTGTGCCCGACAGGCGGGTTGGTTGCAAAAGTGTTAACGCAGACAATTCTGGAGCTACCACTCGTATGTTATGGTATCTTCACAATGTTATACTAATAATAATAAGTATAAACACGGGTAAGACTTGGCTGATTAGATGGTGGAACGGCAGATTACCATACTTGTTTCATTTCTGCACACTTTCTTTCATGTAAGTCGTAGAAAAACTTGTGGTAATCATTTATTTTGTTGAATGTTTTTAATCATTGGCATTTTTAGGGTTCCGTAGTCAACCCTTACCGTTTCGCCATATCTGTCCGCCCGTCTGTCCGTCCGCGGATAATCTCAGTGACCGTTAGCACTAGGAATACTAATATTTATTATCAATCACGCCGACAAAGTGGTAAAATAAAAAGTGGAAATAAATGTTTTATTAGGTTACCTCCCCTATACGTAAACTTGGGAGTGTTTTTTTTTCTTTTCAATTCAACCATAACGTGTGATATATTGTTGGATAGGTATTTCAAAATGAATAGGGGTTTACTAAATCATTTTTTGATAATGTAAAACATTTTCGGAAATAATCGATCCAGAAGAAAAAAAATGTGTCCCCCTCCCTCTTAACTTTTGAACCACAAGTTTAAAAAAAATGAAAAAAAAATCCTAAAGTAGAACTTTATAAAAACTGTTTGTAATTTGACCGTACAAGCACATGTTTATTATACCTGTCTGTAATTTCTACAAAATTACAATGAAATGACGTTCTTTCAAATGAAGTAAAAACGGTGAAAATCGGTTCACGCAAAAAAGAATCACCCATAAAAATCATCTTCCATACTTTAAGCTCGCGCACAATAGTTTGCTTAATTTGCCGATAGATAGCTGTACGTGTAACGTTCATATCCATATCCATATGACGGTGTTAAGATTTTTCTGATTTAATGGGGTCGTAGCAGGTGCGCCCATAGTATACATTAGGTCGAAAATATGTCGTGCTCAAATTGTTTAAGTTGTCTCTGGTCGGTCGTAGTCTAATTAACTCTTAAGTGGAGGCACTTAATATGACGGATGGAAAACTACGAAATCCTACACTGAGCGTGGCCCGACACGTTCTTGGCCGGTTTTTTATCAGGATAACATTAAATACACAAAGGAGTTTCTAGCCCTCCTTAATATAACCTCTTGCTGGTCTGTAAAAAATGTATAAAATTGTATAAATAAATCTAGTTTCATTTGGAGAGCGCCGTCGGCTTAGCTCAGTCCCTCTATTGAAGAGTTCCACTTTGGCCGATCTACAATGAAAACCTAGAGTAATCCAGCTAAAATCGTGAATACATATAAGCCTACTCCTCACATTTACATTTAATGTTTTTTTTTTTTCGAGTATATAAATGATATTTTTTTGCGTTCCGTTGTCAACTAGGAAGCCTTATAGTTTTGCCATGTCTGTCTGTCTGTCTGTCTGTCCCCGACTAAGCTCAGTCACCGTTAATCCTAGTGAGCTGTAAATTGATATGTATATGTGAATTAATCACGCGGACAAAGTTCTCAGATAAAAAATGAAAAAAAAATGTAGGGTACCTCCTCTACATGTGAAGTCGCGGTTCCTTTTTTTTTGTTCAACCCTATGTGAGGTGTCGTTGGATAGGTTTAAAAAAATAATATTTTATGTAATACTTTTGGATAAGTGAATATTTTCGGAATTAAATGATCACTTTGGAAGTAAAAAAAATCTAAAAAAATATGGTACCTAATCAACTAATCATGAAAGACAGCATCAATCAGTTTCTTGGCTGGTTTTCACTTTATTTTAATTTAATTCGAACTAAACATTTGTTAAGACTACACTAAACTACCAGACTTATATTTATAACGATTTTATTAAAAATGCTACATTAAAAAATACATTATTTTCGATTAACTTTATGTTACTACTCAGAATTACGAGTCGTTTCCATTAATACAAGCTTATAAAATTTGTCATGTTTTTACGTTAATGTGTTCCCATTTTCCATATAGGCTCTACCTTGTGTGGCGGTAACACACATTAAAGTAAAAAAAATGTCATTTTCCTATTGGGAACAAGACAAAATAAAATAAAATTCTCAGCGATTAACTCAATTCCCAAAGTATTAAACGCTCTCAGTGTAGAATTATTACAACATTTTAATTATACAACACTTTGATTTTGCAATTGATAAGGAGTATGTATCCTACATTCAGAGATAAAACCTACACATTAGAATTAGATAGGTAAATATAATAGAAAAAAAACAACCTGTGAATTGGTCCCTCTGTGAAGGCACATACATCCCGTCTCCAAAAAGGTACAGAGAAATATTCACGTTGACCGACATATTAGACTTTCCAAATTCAAAATGTGCCGCATCCAGGCCGCAACTCTGAAATATGTACTCAAGGAATCATTTTATACAGTTGTGATACCATGTGTGAATTAAGGCGCTGTCCCCTTTACATCTAAGTAAAAGTAGGTACCTTCTCCCTTACCTTAGGTAGGGCCTCTACTTATTATTTTTTTGTACCTGTATTTTAACAACGTGAAGTGTACAATAAACAGTATTATTATTTGAATGTTGTGAAGTTATGATCCAAGTTTAATTGATTACAATAATTTTCACCTAAATATCATAATAATTATTAATTTTGAATATAATAATAGACGTAGATATTGGTATCCAACAATCCAACCGGACTTTCAAAGCCCTGTGACCACATCTCGAGTAATCCTTTGAAGTATTAAAACTCCCTCTTTAATATAAGTTGAACAATGGCGACCCGTGGCTCGGCAGTAACAATGACAAAGTTTTCGTTCTAAGACTCCGTTTTATATCTGTACGGACCCTTTGTTGTGCGCGACGCAATAGCGTGTTGGGTAAAGGCAAATTCAGACTGGGCACATCAAAGTAATAAATATATATGCCATAGCATCAACATCCTGTAAGAATAATAGGGTTTTTTTTCCATTTTTTTAGCCTATGTCAAGCCGCAAATAACGAGCGTGTTTAATAAGTTCTCTTTATATATTTGCATGAGTATTAAATGTATTGTACAATAGTTAGTGCTTATATTCTTATGAATGAAGAGAATGGAACTTTGAGCGTTGGAAGGGTTTCAGGGCACGAGAGGGGAACACACTTTGCTCTCTAGTGTGAAACACTCTTGTGTTTTTCTCAGATTGTTATACATGATGCTTCTTTTCAATTTTTTTCCTTTAATACTCGTAGATGACCACTTCTTTTAATATAAATGTTTTGTACATTACGTTTATAACAATTTTTTTTTTTACATCTCCCTTTGCTTACCCGTTTTAGGCTTACCTCCCCTAATAAATGATTTGTATGAAATTACTTTGCACTTTGCTATCTAAACCAACACACTTTCATGCATGTAACTCAAATAAAAACTGCTTAGTTAATTATCATATCACGAATGAAATGATTATCTTAGACCGACATGTCTTTAACTCACCTTAACCAGGTAATGTTTTAGCAGTTCGGTTAGCAAAAATATATTACAAATGTAGTGCAAAACTATTTTAGTTACATCGGGAAAAGTCGGATCTCGATTGACATACGATGGCACCCGAACTGTCAATCAATGATTGTATTTAATGGGTGATATTTGAGTTTATACGATTGAATTTTTCATATCTACTATGGAACTTTATTGTTTAATGTCACATGTCATTTTTCACTTTGACATTTGACATCAAATAATAAAGTTCCATATTAATGGATATGAAAATGTCACTCATTTAGTATCATTGACAGTTGAGGTATCATCGTATTCCGATAAAGATCAGAGTTTTCCCGAAGGAAAGTAATTTTTCACTATATCTGTATTTCCCACGTTGTTTGAATGGGCTTTCGTATCGGCGTAGAAAGTATTTTTGTGCTTCAATTCAAATTTCGCCTGCACAATATTTTCATCTGGTCTGAATGGAGCCTACGTGTGGAACCCTTGTTATTATGATAACGTTGCTAATTTCGCCTTACCTCTCCTTGCTCAATGTTGTCGTTAAGGGATCCGTTGATAATATGTACTTTTGTTGGCTAAATAAATGTGCTTGTTGTTTGTTAAATTTCACGCATTATAAGGGGGCAGGAATTTTTGTTAGAAATGTATATAATTCTGGTAATACTTAAGATATTATATCTTTAATTTGTAGCAGTGACAGAAGCTTGAATAACATGACAATAGCCCCCATTTATATCGTACTTATGGCAATTAAAACCACCTTGTAACCTTCTACGTGGGTAATTATATAATTCATAATAATCATAATAGAAGCAAATCAACGTCAACTGTCTTTTTCAATGTATTTATCAATACAGTTCCCAAATTAGGATAATCATATCAGGTACCCTAATCTGTAACCAAAAGAAAATGATGGAAAATGGATAAGAATCTACAACAACCGGTCGTACGCTGCCCCTAACTAGTTACTAAGTAAAGCAATCTTAATTTAATCGCTGCAGTCGATATTTATGCCTTTGAATTTATGTTATATTTATAGAATTAATATGTATGCCACCAAGTTAGTTTAACCATCAAAACAGCAATGGATAACCAGCATCGTTTTATGACTGGGTTACCTAACTTCGTGATTAACCTATGATCTTAATACAATTAAAACTGTTGTGAGCCATGTTACTGCTACTTAGTTACAAACAGATAAACTCACGTGTAATTATATCGTACTAGGCGACATGATTCGGGTAAGCTCTAGTACCCATCTTCAAGCCGAGTCAGGAGTCAGGACACACCAATCGCGTTGAGGGTGTATCGCTCACAGCTGTCCACTGCCTTGCACGGCGTTCCGCACGCCGCGCCCGCTGAGAAATTCATGAACTAACTTTACTATGATCATAGTAAAATTAGTAGTAAATGAAATCTCAACGAGTTGAGCGTCACATCATATCCGGTTTAAAGACTGGCATTGAAGCTGACCAGGCTCAGGCTCTAGGGTACACTGGACTCCTGGTCCGAGGACATGAAAATCCTTGTTAGGCTTCTTTCGGCGTGGATAGTGCGCAATGAAGGCGACCCCAATCCTGGCTCTTTGCTCTCCCAGCATATCGTAGAGGTATCGCAATCAGCGTCCGTGCCGCAGAGGGATCTGTTTTATGGGGTTTTTTTTTATATATACCTATATGTTTTTAATTTAAAGGTAATTTTTATTGCTTTGTTAGTAAATAATAGTTTTACCTTAATTTATCGCCTTTTACAATTTACGGGTAACATTACGGTACGTGATAACATTTTTAGTACGCCTCTATGCATTAGCCTTATGCTTTTGTAAATAGGAAAAAAATTTAAATAAATTCGTTTATTCCTTTTTTAAAATACATATATAGAAGTAATTACACGGTACACTACACTCATACATCCCTATTCCTCTTATAGGTATAGTAAAACGTTTGTTTTGCGAAGTCTCTTCATTGCAGAATACACCACAAAGGATTAGATGGAATTAGGATCACGCAATTTAAAGTTTCGATTTGATACGGTCCCGCGAGAGAAGATGACAGAGACTTAGTGTGGTCTCCGCTACGGCGCCCGACTCCGCCAAGTTTACCTAATTAGTCGCTAATACAAACAAACGAGCACATAGTCTCACTGGAAGTGAACAAAATGTACGTAATATCAAACAGCGTATTGCTTTATCCGTTGAAGCTTCAAACTAGTTTTAGAGAAATAAAGACTGTGCACGATAAAATCTGGCCACATTCTCATGTTAATAAATCTATAATAAAAGTACGCTAAATTCTATTTTACACTTTAATAATAATATTTGACATGTGACCTAACTATTTACATTGGATATTTTACGTTTCCAACGGGCTTCGGCTGAATTTTCGAACCTTTCTCTTCACCTTCATCATCAGGTTTTGCACAGTAGTCTGAGATATCGATTTTGCTGCTGAACGCCACTGTTTTTGAAGTCATCGATGTCTTTCGCTTCTTTGCCAGTCTTTTTAGCTGACGCTTCACGAGAGCCCAATACGTCTCAATTGACCGGAGTTCGGGGCAGTTTGGTGGGTTCATCAATTTTGGCACTATCATGACATCATTGCGTTTATACCATTCTGTTGCTGATTTAGCATAATGACAAGAGGCAAGGTCTGGCCAAAATGCGACAGGCTCTGTGTGACTCCGTATAAAAGCCAAGAGTCGTTTTGAAGGCACTCTTTTACATATATATTTTGGTTCACAGTTCCGGTTGTGATGAAACTTTGACTTTTACGGCCACATGTACATAACGCTTGCCAAACTAAGAATTTTTTCGGGAATTTACACTTCTTTTTTCTTGAATTGGTCCGAAACACTTGTTTTATCCGATGTTGTATAAAACTCCTGGCCAGGCAACTGTTTGTAATCAGCTACGACGTATGTTTCATCGTCCATTACTATGCAACTGTGTTTTGTCAAAATTTGTTCATACAGTTTGCGAGCTCTAGTTTTAGCAGATTTATTTTGTTTTTCGCGACGATTTGGTGCTGTTTGTACTTTAAAAGCCTTTAAATCAGCTCTAGCTTTTACTTTTGGACGTAGGATGCGGACATCTTTACTTTTGCGACCCCACGAACCGACATGTTCGGATTTTTCTTAAATGCATCTATGACCTTCTTATCCTTACTTGTACTAACAGGACCCCTATTTTTCCCGCTGCCTGGTTTCCGTGCAGTCGTCAAACGTTCTTCAAATCGTTTTAATACCACAGAGACTGTTGATTTGGCCGCGTTTAACTTTTTTGCGAGCTTGCGACACGACAAATGCGGATTCAGTAAGTGTTCGGAAACGATTTGATTCCGGAAAGCTTCTTCTTTTGAGGACATCGTGATAATTATGAAACAATTATCAACAATGCTAATAGAAAATATTGCAACGGTTACTATAGCAACCAAAAACAAACAAACAGTCATAGTATTAAAGCAAAAACAAAAAGTTTGGGATATAAATAAATGGCCAGTTTTTATCGTGCACAGTCTTTATTTATACTATTTTAGATTTAGATAAGTTTAAGGTAAAATGTCTAAGTTGAATTCAAAATTAGCAATCATCATTATGAACTTGACGATGTTATTCTTACAATTGATAATTCCATTTCCATTCGAATAGTTCTAAAAATTAACACGTGTTCATAATCTCATGGATAAATAAATAAAAACATGTAAGTGTCAACAAAAAACTTCATAACATTTACAAATATATTGTTAATACTAAATATATTTCTTTTGTTAGTACTATAAGGTATAGAATATTAAACACCAACTCTGGTAAAACACAACTGTTTATTAGTAAATACAAACTAAAATCACATGAATACGACTTCAATTGTTTTCACTTATATTTTCCTCTGCCTTTCTTTTTCTAAAACGCGCCGAAACCAATGTCACCTGTCAAATATTAAAAAAATAACTCAAGAAACGTTCCGAAATCCTCATTACCTAACATTCGGCCAACCTGACATACTATAGTTTGTCCTCAAACTAGATTTAACGTATTTTCTCTCACTACATTAGTCCCCATCACCACAATAGTCTCTAATGCTTACCTCTCACCTCACTAGTCTCTAATGTGTACTCTTACCACACTAGTCTCTAATGTGTACTCTACCACACTAGTCTCTAATGAGGATCTCACCACACTAGTCTCTAATGCGTACCTCTCACCACACTAGTCTCTGATGTGTACCCTTACCACACTAATCTCTAATGTGTACTCTTACCACACTAGTCTCTAATGAGAATCTCACCACACTAATCTCTAATGCGTACCTCTAACCACACTAGTCTCTGATGTGTACCCTTACCACACTAGTCTCTAATGTGTACCCTTACCACACTAGTCTCTAATGTGTACCCTTACCACACTAGTATCTAATGTGTACCCTTACCACACTAGTCTCTAATGTGGGTCTCACACACTAGTCTCTAATGTGTACCCTTACCACACCAGTCTCTAATGTGGGTCTCACACACTAGTCTCTAATGTGTACCCTTACCACACTAGTCTCTATAATGTGGGTCTCACACACTAGTCTCTAATGTGTACCCTTACCACACTAGTCTCTAATGTGGGACTCACACACTAGTCTCTAATGTGTACCCTTACCACACTAATCTCTAATGTGTACCCTTACCACACTAGTCTCTAATGTGGGTCTCACACACTAGTCTCTAATGTGTACCCTTACCACACTAGTCTCTAATGTGGGTCTCACACACTAGTCTCTAATGTGTACCCTTACCACACTAGTCTCTAATGTGGGTCTCACACACTAGTCTCTAATGTGTACCCTTACCACACTAGTCTCTAATGTGGATCTCACACACTAGTCTCTAATGTGTACCCTTGCCACACTAGTCTCTAATGTGGGTCTCACACACTAGTCTCTAATGTGTACCCTTACCACACTAGTCTCTAATGTGGGTCTCACACACTAGTCTCTAATGTGTACCCTTACCACACTAGTCTCTAATGTGGGTCTCACACACTAGTCTCTAATGTGTACCCTTACCACACTAGTCTCTAATGTGGTTCTCACACACTAGTCTCTAATGTGGATGAATGAAACCTTCCCACTCCCACACTAGTCTCTAATGTGGATGAATGAAACCTTCCCACTCCCACACTAGTCTCTAATGTGGATTAATGAAACCTTCCCACTCCCACACTCAGATCTCTTTCATATGTATATATATCTTTCCTTACACTAGTCACATGCAATCGAATGATTCCTTCCAACTATTGTTAAATAAATCACTTTACTCAAAGACAATTCTTTATTGTTCAACTTAAACATACTATCTGTGACAAATTACGAAAATGAGAAAAATAAAAAATAAATTTGTTATCTAAAAGTTCTTTAACCATATCACATATAATCTCTTTTCTGAAGGACTTAACTTATATGGCCTGTACACTACTGGTATATCATCAGTAAGTTTAATGTCCAATTCTGTTAAATCGGTACATACCAACTCAAACAAGTTTTGTGCGAAACAATCACGGTATTTGTTTACTAAATCATAAACCATCTGCTTTTGTTCACTATTTAATTCCAGGTTTATATGAACCTCGTTGCAAGTTAATGGTTGCAAAGATGAGCCAGACTCTACTAATTTTACACTTTCAGTTTGAGTTGGAGCAGGAGTATCATCAAGGCATATAGTATGTGCCCGAACTACTACAGTGTCTTTAACAAAGTACTCGTATAGGAGACATTTTGTCTTACTTATGTTTAAAATAATAATGTTACATTTGCCATTAGCCACTTTATAAACCCCTTCTTGGACACATTACTCCATTCCATGAATATTACGGTGACCACCTCTTACATATATGTCTGTATTATTTAAATCATTGTTATAACACTTACAAACCTATTTCATTTATTTCAGAATATAATGCCACATACAATTCAATTTTTATTTTTTATTAATTAGTTGTTCAGGATCAAATTGAGGTAAAGTAGAACCCTCTATGCGGCACATGATATTTAGTGAAATTCTGCCCTACTAACAGTGGTTTATGTATATATTTATCACCATCACCATCCTCAACAATGTAAGCATTTATTTCTACTTCATCAGAATCAATTTGGATGGTAGAAGTTGTTGTACCAAGTAGGAAATCTCTGACCCAACACCTGTCACTAATGGTAAATTGTCAAGCCTTACGGGTAAATTTAGTATTTTTTTAACCATATTAATTTTCATAAGGGAACAGTCACTGCCCAAATCAACAAAACATTCTACATCATGTAATTTATTAACACATGCTTGTTTATGATATTAAGCATTTCTTGAAGATGCACTGTCAATGAGAAATACATGTTATTCATTGTTATTATTATTTTTCTTGACAGTACACTTGTCATCTGGATGGCCAATATGTTTACAAATGTTACATTTTATAACAGGTTTGGGACAATGCCGCACTCTGTGTCCACTGTCACCACAGTTAAAACAAGTTGGTGCATATGAATTGCTGATTGAATTTGTAGTTCCTTGTATAGTTTTAGGGCCTAGTTCATTATTATTGTTAAAATTTCCAAGTGAGGACCTAGTCCTATAAATATCTGAATTCTCAGTGCATACATCCTTTAAATATTTAAGTAAATCCTCAGGTTCAGTAAATCGAGCTGATGAGGCACCAGCTCGAATAGTACGATCATCAATTCCTAAAATTATACAATCTACTGCTTTTTTACCTGAGATGTCACAGGCATTAAGCAGCATCATTTTATCCATAAAATATTTATCTAAATTTTCACCGAGCTTTAATCGCCTCTGTAACATCTCAGTTAATAACACCCCATAGTTAGTCTCCATGGGAAATGCTTTCTTTAAAAGTACTTGCCACTCTGGCCAGGTATGCAATATGGTGGCTTGTCCCTGGTACCACTCCTTGGCACTACCAACTAGTTTTGGAAGAGCATAATGTATAATATGAGCTTCATCCCATTTATAAAGTTTGGCACATTCATCAACCTTTAAAATCCATTGGCCAATTCTGTTATTTTTTATCGCTGGATTAAATTCCGGTATTATGGTTGTACTATTAAAAGTTGACACTGAGTTTGGTTTAACAAATGTTTCAATCAAATTGGAAATGTCTTTCAGGTTTAAGACTACATTAGGTAAAGTGTTAATCTGACCTTGTGTATGCATTTCTGTTTGTGTGTGTGTCATCATAGTTGGTACACCATTAGATTCAGCTGATACTTGTTCACCTCTAAATCCAGCAAACGTTGTACTGAGCATTCGCGACGGTGGTTGCAGAGACGTCGACGACGCCCGCGGCGGCGACGATACCGAAGGTATTGGCGGCGCCTGCAGGGGCAACGGATTCTCGTTCGCCGTATGCGATGGCGTTACTTTCTGCACCAGCGAATGTTGTGGTGACGGCGATCGCGTTCGTGTTTCACGATGTTTTGACTTGTTACGTCTGTTCTGGCGTTTGGGGTGTCTCCGAGGCTTTTTGTGAGCGTGTCGTCTGTCGTCTGAAGAAGTAGACGCCGTAGATGTATCTGAACATGACCTGCAGCTTCGCTTTTGGTTCGTTTACGGCTACGGCTCATTCTTCGACTTATCTGCACTTCTGATATAAGATATAGAATATAAAACACCAACTCTGGTAAAACACAACTGTTTATTATTAAATACAAACTAAAATCACATCAATACGACTTCAATTGTTTTCTCTTAGATTTTTCTCTGCCTTACTTTTTCTAAAACGCGCCGAAACCAATGTCACCTGTCAAATATTAAAAATAACTCAAGAAACGTTCCGAAATCCTCATTACCTAACAGTACTGATTATTATTCAGTACTAACGTTATGACTAGGTACGATATTGTTACTTGAAATAAATATACTATTAACTATTATCATTGTTACTTGAAATGAATACATTTTATTTATTTATTTATTTATTATTGTTGTTTTTTAGAGTTCCGTAGACAAAATGGCAATGAACCCTTGTAGTTTCGTTATGTCCGTCTGTCCGTCCGTCCGTATGTCACAGTATCTTAATAAAATTTTAACATAAGGTGAATTTTGAATGCCACTACTAAGAGGGCAACTTCTAGGGGGGCAGTCCATACACGTAACTAATAACAAACAACTAACAAATATTGATTAAGTAAATATTTTCAGAAATAATTACCCCAAAAGTCATAACTTCTAAACCAGAATTCTAAAAAATATGAAATATGAAATCGAATATTGAGAAGATACGTCATTGTATATTCTTCCAACAAAAATTATTTTGGATGTTGTCAGTAAAGGCGTTAACTAGTTATCCTCATTAAAAATTCTTCCATGGGCAGATATGACCTTTTACAGCTACGAAACCCTTCAACATGGCCTGACAGGCACTTAGACGGTTTTTTCATTATTTAAAATTCCACATAACTTAACAAGTAACAAATATCTTCTATTAATGAAATGACGTATGTGCCTACAAGTAATCAATCATCACCGAATAGTATGTTATATTTACGTACTGAAAACCTTTCAAGTAATATATCAGCTACATTATAACAAGTTAAATAAACAATTTTCATAACGAGACAATCCCTTGAGGCCAAAGTGTGAACTAGTATAATAATTTATCAAACAATCTATGTTACAAAGTTTTTAGAAGGTTAGGTACAAACGCATTAAAGTCGGTCTTTGGTCGGTCGTCTCTATTATAATAAGCACTTTGATTAACATAATATTAAGAAATTTAATATTGATACTTAATTTTTTTGTTAATAAACAACTGGTTGACTCATATGTTTCTTTTTTGTGTAAAAGCGGGTGGATGGTGTGCGAAACATCGAGAATATTTTTCCCGGGAATTAAACACAGCTACATCGATTATTTGAGAGATACTACAATATTCAATTCAATTTCAAAACGAACACGCTTTATGAAGAATTGAAGATATTACTTGTTGAAATGCCAAAAAAAAAAACGAATATTAATAATAAATAAATTATTAATATTTATTTCTAGTTTTTATTCATTTACACATACATTCATAAGCATTAATATAAAAGCAAGCGTAAGGGCTCCCTCTCATTAAGCGGTTTTCAAACGTCGACGTCTCACTAACGCCCGCGCAGCGTCGACGCCGCGTTTTCGAAGCGCCGACGCGACGAAGTGGCGTTTTTTGAACGTCGATATCACAATAACTCCTCCACAGCGCCTCCGCGACGTCAGGGGTGACTATCGAACGTCGAGACGTCTTGTTAGCGTTAGTTTTTAATGTGTATGCGTTAGTCTACTGTGACGTCGACGTTCGAAAAACGTCACTTCGTCGCGTCGGCGGTGCGAAAACGTGGCGTCGAAGCTGTACGGGCGTTAATGAGGCGTCAACGTTCTAAAAACGCTATGTGACGCTGACTGTACAAACTCAACTTGCAATATAAATTGCTTTCAACTTTACACAATACGAAGTTCATACAGTTTTTTAGCAAAAAATACTTTAAAATAGCATAAAACTAGGTTAACCAGAGACAGACATTACTTTTTATTTTCCGCTTGATTAGGTTACATCAAACATAGAAAACTTTTTAAATAGATAATTATTTTGTATAAGTTTACAACTAAATTAATTTTAATAATAACTTCTTAGCCTAGTCGGTAGTAACTAATATCACTGCGCATTTATAATAATTTCTGTTTGTCCTGCTTGTTTACTGGTAGAGAATGCCTGGAGGCATTGAGCCCATCATTTGTAATTTAGATTTGTGTGAATATGTTTGAAATAGCATATTATTTAAATAGCCTAAGGGACAGATTTTTGAACTTCAATATTGCTGTTTTTCGTTTATACCTATAGCAAGTGTGAGAGACCAGTAACTATTTCTTTTTCTAAGCAATTCATTTGAAAGTACTTAACAATAACGTCTCAGAAAAAGCATTTTATCCAACTTATTACATATAATTTTAAAGAGATCTTAAGAAATGCGAAGTGAGGGTAGCTCGAAAAGCTTGAAATAAAAGAATATCGTAGAAGATAATTAATTATCTCAACTTTAGCCAATCGTCATGCGGTACCACAGATACAATGTCATTTTCAAAACGCCGAAGTTAAATTTTATAAATTATATACGCGGTTACTTGTAATAATGTTCTTCTAAGTAAGTCAAAAATACTTTTGGTGCCTTCTTTAACAATATTAGTCCGCGCTTTACTCATATTACTCAAATTCTTTCCTTCATAAAATACTACACCCCTTACGAGAATTATTCTTGTACATTTTAATTATAAATTATTCCTAAATCTTGTGCAAGGTATGAAGTGTTAAGTAGAGACTATTTTTACGTCATCAAATATCCGTTCGTGAGTGAGGCAAGTAAAAAAAAACACGCTGTCTCTTCTCTTCGCCGTTACATGTGCTCTGTTTTGGGATACGAACATGTCGCGTTGAGTTCACGCCCCTCCTCTGAGAGAACCAATATTGCCTTTAGAAACTTCTAAATGAATTTCTGTTATGAACTTGGATGTCTATTTCATGCAATGCGTGACGTGAACTTGATTGCAACTTAGGTTTATTGAACTTTCTACTGGATCAAGAATGCGTAAACAATAAAAATATATTTATGAAACATATCGCTATAAAAGTTACACTAGGTAATTATAAGATAACAGACGTAATAAAATTA
This sequence comes from Grapholita molesta, assembly GCA_022674325.2. Lineage (NCBI taxonomy): Eukaryota > Metazoa > Arthropoda > Insecta > Lepidoptera > Tortricidae > Grapholita > Grapholita molesta. The sequence goes on along the minus strand of CP053121.2, from coordinate 17,792,940 downwards.
ACACATTTACGGTTAAGCTGCGCTTGAAACGAAACGTGATATCCGAGTAAATAAATATTATTTCACGGAAAACTGGTGTATTCAACTTCTTATACCAACTTACCATTAATATCAAAAAAATTAAAATGTGTGGCTCCGTCCACATTTATCTAAAATGCTTTTTGGAGGAGTTAACGACTGCGTATCGTAAAGCTAATTATAATTACAATTATGTTTATTGTCATGTGTATTAATTTTGTATGACATGCGAATTTGTGAATTGTAACGAACAAATATATACTTCCTTACGTGTACATAATCGAAAATTATTCAATGTGCGTAGCATATTGTGCGAATATATTACGAAAAAATCGAAAAAGGAAATTGAAGTAATATCGAAGACATGTTCTCGCACCAGCGCCGAGATCCGGTCATATTCTTATATTTATACAGAAATTGACATCAGGAAATTATTCCCCTGCCGTAATGTGAGCGAGGAAGCTTTGTTATGACTCATTGCGAGGATAATAATGTAATTTAGTGTTTCGTATCAGATTTACAAAACGTGACATTCATTGAAAACAGAAATTCTTTATTGTCTGGAGAAAGCAGTACATTTAAAAGTGTACTGCTGCTGTAAAGGACGGAAAATGGGGAATTACTGGCAGAGTTTGCATATCATTTGACAGAACCATTCAATAGGTCAAAAAGTATCGTTTTACTGCTTGAAGTTATGTTTTTATTCCACGTTCGGGTATAGTTATGTTCCACCTTCTTCATCGCACTCTCGTCACATTTATAAATTTCACATAAAAAACATGCCAGGTTTTATTCTGAACTAATCTAAATGTCAGAGTATTTTGAGTATTATAAATAGAACCCTAATAGTTTCGCCTTGTTTGTTTGTCTGTCTGTCCCCGGCTATGCTCAACTAACATTTGTATGAATATGTAAATCAATTATGCGGACAAAGTGGTCAAATAAAAAATTATAAACAAAAAATATTTTATAGGCAAATATAGGTGAAACACTTAGCTATAGCACCTGGCCTATAAACTAGTAACGTATGTATACAGGAGTATTCAGAAAAAAACAAGTCCTCAATTAGCGTGACAAGTTTTGTAACGATAATTAACCATAATACTTAGATTTGGTGATCGTTTCACAGGCTAAAAGTAATATTACAATGCAAAAAAAGGCAAAAAAATATTTTTATACAGATATCATGCTTAATTTAAATAATTATCGTTAATATCAACAAAAACATAACTTGCTTATGTTGATATTTCATAGAATCAAGTATTTGGCTCTAAAACCCTAAACTGAAAGACAGGAAATACGCGAACCTAACCTAACCTAATTGAAGTCATTGATCTGAATGTCCCATCAATTCTCTGCACAACTGCATACTCGTAGACATGGTCCTTCAGTTAAGTTTTCACCTATACCTCTCCTACATGTGAAGTAGGGAGTCTTTTTCTCGGTTCAACCCTAATGTGTGACGTGTCGTTATATAGGTATTTGATGTAATATATGTAATGTGCAATTATCGTTATAGCTTCAAAGAACACATTATTACATTATACCTTTTCCTCATAAGGGTGAATTTCAACAGGTCCAGAATTTGTCTAATTTTGGTGGATTTTTTCATTTTTGACTTTTTTGACTAAATTATGTATCCACTGTACGTAACTAGTCAAAATTAATATTGTGTAGTAATGGCCTTACATTCTACATAGTAGTTTTAGAGATATTATGATTTTAATAAATTAGTTGCCACCAAAATTGCGTCTACCCACCAAAATTAGATTTATTGCCCACCAAAATTGTATGTCCGCACCAAAATTAGTAATTTATGCCAATTAACTGAAAATTTAACAAATTTTTGACTGAAAATGAAACGGAAATAAAAGTTTTATGATTCGTTTTAATTATACTAAAGAATACTTATTTATAGGTAACAAAAACGAAGGAATCCATATATTCCTGTTCATTAGAACTATTAAAACAATGCTACTTGTAATCAACAATCTCGATTCTCACATATCCGTTATAAGATTAAAAAAAAAAAAACGAAATAAAAAACAGTAATAAATATGTATATACAGTATGTGAAGTTACTAAATCCATATATTTAAATCCGGGCATGGCTAGGCGATGAATAAGATTGTGGTATACAAATGAATGATACAAGTGAAATTAAACTTTTATCGAATTTTCGAATTTATAATTTAAATACAAAAAAATATAATTAGTTTAATTTATAATTCCATAACATATTGTATTATTTTTTTACAATCAAGAAACGTCACATGGAAAAATAATCTTGACATCTGATAGCTAACCAAACTTTTTTGTTACTTTGATTAAGAAAAAAAATTATAACAAGAAAGTGACATCAGTGATAAACTAAAATGGCATGGATTGCTGCTGTTTACATGTAGATTGAAAATAATTTCGTTACCACTTTTATTCTTCTTCTAAGTCGGTCCCTCACTGCTGAGGATCGTGACTCCGCCGATTAATATTTTTAACGTCCGCTCTCCACTTCTCCCTGTCGGTTGCTCTGTGGAGAGCGTCACTCAATGTCGTACCCAGTTGGTCGGATATCTGGTCGCACCATCGTGTTGGGCTTCTTCCCCGTAGTCTACTACCGTTGTCTAATAACCTTCCCCACCACCATCAGTCCTTCCAAGTTGCCGGGGTCTCTGCGAGCTATGTGACCAAAGTATTGTAGCACACGTTGGAAGCAGACGGTTAACAGTCTCGACTGATTTTCCAGTTTAAGTTCAGTCAGTATCGAGACATTTGTGCGGCGTGCGGTCCATGGTATACGGAGCATTCTTCGCCATACTCACATCTCGAAAGCATCGATTTTCTTCCGGAAAGCGGCCTTAAAGGTCCAGGTTTATGCGCCATAAAGAAATATGGGTAAGAGGTCTGACAGGGTCTGGACTATTTTAATCTTCGTCCTGTTGTTCCTGTCCTTCCATATTTTTTTTTTGTAGCTGGGACATTGCTGATTTCGCCATACCGGTTCTTCGTTGAATCTCAGCCTCACCGCCGCCCTTGTCGCTTAGAACTGCGCCTAAGTATATAAATTCGTCCACTATTTCGTAGTTATTAAGGCCGTCCATTGTCTGAAAATTATTGAACCTGTCATCTTTAGCCTTAGCGGTTTTAGCCTTGTTGACAGTGAGGCCAAACTCGCTACTGATCTTCTCAAGGCGGTCTAACAGCGCTCTCATTTCGATTTCAGACGGAACAAAGAGTGTTGTATCGTCGCCATACCGAAAGTTCGAGTTTTTATGACCTCCAACTGTAGTACCTCCCTCCCAATCCTCTAAGGTTTGGCGCATGATGTGTTTTAAATGTGGGTTCAAAGATCGACAAGTTGCTAGGCCCACATAAAATTACAATAAAATCATATATATTCAATTCCTTCCATTTCGGTATCTGTGCTCTCATTGAGGTCTATGTCACTATCTCTATCAGCTGTATTTATTACTAGTCTATCTAATCTATCTATTCTGTCGTCCATAACGTGTTGAATTCCTCGATATTCATTCTCGCATTTGACCGCATGATGGCAAACCTGTTCCCACTCATCAGCCCCGATCATGTTTACTTTTTCTGTTAATAAATAATATTTTTATTGAAGTTCAATTCATATCCAGGTTTCTCGCGGCTACATAGCCTTTCAGTTGAGACCATTTATTTTCTATTGGATTAAAATCCGGATGGTATAGTGGCAATCGCAACACAGTGTGCCCGTGTTCGACTATTATCTTGTCCACGGAAAACTCTGTAAATCTTTCCTTGTGCTGACATATAATATCATATATCTGGGGTTTTGTCAATTTATGATCAAATTTCGTGTCTTTGTAACCAGTTGATAATTTCCGGTTTATTGGCGTTTGAGTTGGTGGGTATTTTAACAAATTTATTGTGATAGGGTGCGTTGTCGATAACCAGAACAGAATCACTGAGTATATTTGGAATTAATTGATTAACCAGCCATTTTTCGTAGTTATCTTTATTCATTTCGTTGTGATAATCACCTTTAGTGTCCGTGAATTTATACGTTAAAAAGACTCCTGGTACAAAGCCTTTTTCGTTACCTGCGTGAACAATTATCAAAAAATGACCTTTTGAAATCGGCTTTTTTACTCCTTTTTGCTTATCATCACTCCAAGTTTTTCCTTTAGTGTGGGTTGTATGTATGTAGGACTCGTCCATATAGATAATGTTTTTTCCTGCTTCGCGAAATTTGCGTATTTTGTCCAGATATTCAATTCGTCTGAGAGCTACATCTTACTTTTCCATCAGAACTTTGTCTGTTGTCTTTCATTTTACTGAACTCAAATCCCATCTCATGAAGAATTTTCCTCAATGTCTTTTCAGACCCATTGTAATTAATAGCCTCAGACAATTTAGCTTGTAACGCAGATGAAAATCGTACACCATTCTTCGAACAACATCATAAACAAAATCGTCAATATCTAAACGAAATTGTTTCTTTGGTCTCCCATTTTTCGAAGAGCTGAACTTTGTTGCACTGGAATCTGTATCAGTGCCGACTTCGTTTAATAAATGAGCTTCTGTGTGACTTTGTCTACATTTGTTATGCATCTCCATGATACATGTCACGGAAATATCCTATGTTATGACACTAACACTTTAAAAAAAATGGTTCAGCGGTTTAGGCGTGAACGAGCAACAAACATTCATACCAACAGTCATTCATATAATTCGCTATTATAATATTAGCAGGATAGAATAAATAATTTTGGTGGAATTTAGCAATTTTGGTGGTTTTCAAATTACCACCAAAACCACCAAAATTGATCCACCAAAATTAGAAAAAGTGCATTAAAATTAATTTAAAAATTAACTGTAACATTCACTTTCGTTTTAAGCTAACAATTTACAAGAGCAACAATAAACATGCTTATAAAACAACTCACACAAAAACAACTACTTTGCATTCCTTACTTAGATACCCCACCGAAATTGCAATAGAAAGTATTTTAACACACCAAAATTAGATACTTACGCGCTTGGTGACTGATCTAGGCAAGACACGGCACCAGTGTCACCACTCAGGGCAGGAGCGGAACTGGATGAACGAGCTACTACACGTTTGTTGTTCTTGCTGCGTTTCGTTAGACTACAGAATCATGTTCAATATTTACCACCAAAATTGACTATTTTACCCGGACAACTGTTAATGCCCAGTTTTGAGTATCAATTCATGTACTAGTGTTTAATAATGTATTTTTATAATATACGTATACTAATAACAAATATACTTACGCAAAAGTTTTTATAAAAACGGTGCGTTTTATGGTTCTAAAATACAGATTATTCAAGAACATGGGATACTGGACACTACACCAAAATTATTATTTTGACAAAAATATTTTTTTAATTAGCTATCATTAACTTATTTGACACTTTTCGATTTGGCTTGATATTAGGGTAAGTATTAGGTTTTCAGAAAAAATATAATAATTCAGAAATAATTAGTCCACACTGCCATTTTCAGCTCCGCCGCTAGTTTTTTACGTTGAGAAAATCACCCATAAGAGTGTTTCTTTAAAAAAATGCCATTTTTAACAGGTGTTTTTTTTTCACTCAGAATCACCATTCCAATAGACAAAAAGAATGTCCCCACAAATTCCATACATCTTTGATATTTCCTTTTTTTTATACCGCCATACAATATATATGGTCCATATATATATATATATATAATATGGAAGAAGGTAACAAATTAGGAAAAAAACTTTGAGACAACATTTCTTCTTATTGTATTATAAAGAGATGGTTGTAATGTTCTGGGTAGAAAAACGTGTAAGCTATATAATAGCAAAACTTAAAAAAGAAGCAATTTTTTTACAGAAATGCTCTCTTAAGTGGCTAGACCTGATATTAATCGTCACCTATTTAGCAATTACATGTGTTTCACTAGACTATAAAAATAATGGAATAGACAAAGTGAATAAAGGCTTGTATCTATGTACAAGCAATATGTAAAGGACCTATTATAATGGTTCAGGCTCGTGGTACCCGGCAGCAGTGTGTACGGCATGTTATCTTTGATAACGGAGGGAAGTCTGCTGGTTTAGGTGATACTTTATCTCACTTTGTAAAAGTTTCGCAGCCAACAAGATTAAATGCAAAGTTTAAATGAATCCTAGGATTGCGAACATTTTTGGCATTAAAATAAATCTCGAAATGAGAAACTGGTCCAGATAACTGTGGCTGTCTGATGTTTTTAATAAAACTTTGTTAATACGAAGTCGTGATGCGCGATTTATGTTTCTCTAGATTAATTTTACCTGGGGTAAAGTTGAAACTCTTACCGCGTTAAGCGTGTCAAGTTAAATTACAATTGCAGAAAGGTATCTCAAGAAACATACCAAGTGTCATTTACCAGTACAACTTACGCTTTAACTTTTTTTTTTACTTTTAAAAACAAACTGTTTGGCAAAATTTTGTGTTTCTGAAAAATTGTTGTGATTACTGTTTGGAAAATATTTAAATAATAAAAACTATTCAATGGAAATAAAATAAAACACGTGAAGTTTACCGTTACCCGTCAGAACGATGTCAACAAACAAGACTGTCGATGAATAGCTTTTTGAGCTTTGATTAGGTATGATTCTGGCATACAAACGTAAAGCAAGGCAGACTCATAACAACCAGCGAATATGTTCAAAGATTTCATGTGCATGAACGATGGTATTAAATAAACCTACCGGCTGCTACCAAAGATAGAATATACGTATGACGTACCTAAATTAAAATACAGAATGAACCCATATCATTCTACGCTTTTAACGCTGAAAGGGTCCTGAAAATGCCCAGCGCGTATAATCACTTATTCAGAATGAAGTTAAAAATATAGATGCCAAAAATTGACACGCTTTTCCCAGAGCGACCGTAAACCGCAAAAGTTCGCTGTGTTATAAAAAGTTAATACTTGGCACAGAGCAGCCAGTGCAGGGTTGGATTGCGCTTACTTGCTACATTATAAACAAGCCTGTCTGTGACAGCCCTTCCTTTATGGCCCTCTCTCGCGGCCAGCATGCATAATTAAATCTCTGCGGTCAAATTAGCGATTTGGACCTCGACAATAGGGTATAATTATAGTTTGGGGTATAAGGACTGATTTTGCCTGGAATATTTTTTTTTCAGCTTCTAATTAACTCAACGCAGTATCCACGAGCACAAAAGTTATTTCTAGCACGCGCATTTCTATTAAAAATGCTTTAAAAAAAAAAACATAACATTTCTTTAGAGTTGATGGTTGGTGTTCTTTTTAAATTTTACGGAGGTATGTAGATGAAATGGTGTGTCTACGAGCAATTTGCGTGATTACACAAAGACTTCCAGTATACTGCAAAAGTATTAATGGAAGTTTAATTTTACTTTCAAGCAAAAAACATTGATAGTCCTTAATATTGAAATACTCGGTTTGTAGTTTCCGGTAAACTTTCTAAAAGTTAGGAAAGAGTGCACGATGTATACCTTCACTACCTCGTCAATTCAATTTGTTGCTCCGCAGCAAAAGCATACACAATTTTTCATGGCATTTGTTTCCTTAGAAACAAATTTGTCTAAACACAAATTTAATATAAAATTCCAGAACAATAAATATTTACTTAACCTAGACGCGCTTCAAATATTTTACTATATGAACGAAATAAATACCTAGACTCATAAAACACAGATAAAAATACAGTAGATTTCGCATAAAACGCTGCCAAGAGGGAATCTACTCTTAATGAACGTTAGTGAGGGATACTGCAGTATAAAAGTGTAAATCACGTGTTAACAATATAGGAGTATTTTGAACAACCCAGAGCAACATCGATTTTATAAGTAAATATTATCTGCTAGGAAGATATTTAATATGTAACGTAGTTTCAGAACACCATACAGTAAATATGAGTTGAGAAGCAACTTTGAAATGTCATGATTTGAATTTCAGATTGCCTATGAAGCAACACTCGATAAATATGTGTATAGGGAAATGCAGTAGGTAACGGAGTGGCGTGTGCCTCGCTGATAAAGGTTTTAGGGTGATATCCAATTTGCCGGCGTGGCAATCGTATAAGATTTAAACACAATATGTATACATACTTACTCGTACTACAGGGAGTATTTTACTCCAATACTCAAGTACCTATATTTAAAATTTTATCAATTTTAAGGTAACAGACGACGACGTTATCGTTTGGAACTCATTTTTGGTATGGTCATTGTAATTTTATTCAAACACAACTAAATACACAAAAGCAATTAAGAATTGAAAATATCAGGAACTTAAATCAGGAATAGACGTTTTTTTGTGCCAGGCAGATAGGAAAGTGGATGTTATGTACGTATTTTGGAGGCACATCTACTTGAGTTAGTTTATTCATGTGCTTAAACTGATTAACTCTTGTTAATCATAATGAGGTATATAATTAGTTTTAGAATATGTTGTAACGAGTTAGCAGCGAAGCAACTGTTTACATACATATCAATAGTACCATCGTCTGCATGCGCGGTGTTCCACTTAAGAAAATTATCGCTTGAGCGTTAGCAGGTAGCGACCTGTCCGACTGTGCCTAGGTCATTGAAATAACACATTTACAAGCATATATAAGTATAATATGACGACGCTAAAGATTCAGGGATAAATTTATCTGATTCTGTAATAACGTATATACATTACATACATAATAGGGAGCTCATAGTCTACATTCTGTACCTCCTACTGCCCAAACCTTATTACCCGTACTTTTCCATTCTTCCAAATATTCCCAAATAAGAATATCGAATTATGTGTTTTTGGAGTTAGGTTTGAATTATTTAAATCATGGCACAGTGGTCAGAAATCCACATTAATCAGAATCACTAATCTACACTACTTAATTGTAATAGTAATTTAAAGTGAAAAGATTTGATTGTTTATTAATATGTTTGCATTGAATAGGCTCCGTAAATACTGAACTGATTTGAATAATTCTTTCACCATTGGAATATTTTTTAAATTAACACCTAGCTGTATTTAACATCTTCCTGTGCGAAACCGGGACGGACCGCTAGTCACCTATTACTAGCTATAGCCACCTTTTATCAAAAAAAAAAACCTTTATTTATTTACTTATTGGGTTTCACCTATTAAATATACGCTGAACTTCCGATTGATGTAACTGTCATGTGTTCAATACAAATACCAAATATTCTTGTAAACCATTGTGTCGCTGGCATAAACTGGCTGGTATATTTAGCTACAGATGGCCCAATAAAGCACTAATTTATTGTCTGCCAGACGGACCTGTTTACAATCTCAATTTAACCTACTTTCTATAACAGTGTAGATTTGAGTATTATACTATTGTAATGAAAATAATCATTTTGTAGACAATCTAAGCGTGCTTTTCAAATATTATTTAATTAGAATAAAAGCGTGTCGCGTCGAAACTAAATAGACTTACTTGTCTGTAAAATGTAACTCTGTCAAGGCTTCAAAGGAGCTTAACGAACCCAAACATCGAGGCTGCAACTTATACCAACACCTTCTCTTTAAGCTGATTACCTACCTTCCTTCGCAGTTTTATGCAAATAATTAACAAGCTTAGCGAGAATGAACCTATTTTACAGTGATGGCAACTGATATATGTTACCTTTTTCACTTAGAACTTGTTTGAATTATGTACGAATATAATATGTGTGCGCACTTTGTGAAGGTTCCGTACTCAAACACTAAAAGCGGTACCTTATTTCTATAAGGCTCCATAGTCAACCTGTATGTCAGTCCATCTGTCGCCACGCTATACATCATGATATTCATGATTTATACAGCCATATACCTAGACAGTTGAAATTTTCACAGAAGATTCAAAATTTTAAAATTTAATGATGATTTTAAAATAAATATTTATGGGGCTCCATGCAACAAACTTGATTTTTGTTGCTCGTTTTTGCTCGATATTGATAACGGCAACAGGTAGACGCTTGAAATATTTACAGAATATAGAGTAATATTCAGAGATCGCACAAATTTGCATCGTTGCTCGAAATAATATTTCTGTGACCCTAGTGAAAAAGGGTACAAGTGACGAACAACTAGTATGAAACTTATAGTGTTTCTCATTAGGGCCACACATGTAGACATGACCCCAAAACTAATTAGTAAGTTAATTAATCAACTCTTGAAATAAGAATTGATTTCCCAAATATTTACACTCCCATAAAAGTGGCAGTTATTGTCGTTGCGAAAATATATATTTTCATTATAATTAGGAATAATATATACGTATATTAAAGTGATATCCCAGTGGCTTTCCTTTTTCCTAAAACTTCCAGTTTTGACATAGGCATTTGCCAAATTACCTTTATGTATTTTGATAATAATAGCCTAAGTGGAGAAATATATAAATAAAGTAGGGTTATTTTCTTTAAAGCATCAACATTTTATATCTTAAAATGTTTATAATTTGTGTAATTTGATTGACTAATGATCAAATAATTATCGAGTCAAGTCCACATTATTGCGAGTAGGTAATGACTCAAATTTGTCCTATATCATATATGTACTTTAAAAATAAATAAATTAATAAAAATATAATAAATTAAAGACAATAATCGTGATTTAATAATATGGTCTAATGTTGTATAGGTAAAAGTACGGAACCCTTCGCGCACAAGTCCATTCGCACCGGGACGGGGGTTATTGTTAATACCTAATTTTCTATTTTTGAACATTTCGGGCCGCTAGCGAATGATTAAGGGTAAACCGATTAGAAATACTAATTTCAGAAAATGAATGAAAATGTTAATTCACACGAATACAGATCACCACATTCTACACTATTAGCTTGGAAAATTCTGGCGGAAGAGTTAAGAAGAGTATTTTTCTTCAAACGGGATGGGAAAAAAATATTGATATAACGTTTTCAGGTACATTGTGGCCATCATAAGGTTACTTTATGTATTGTAGAGGTTCACATGAGAAATTTGGATTGACGTACCTATACACTCATTTGAAGAACCTCATACTGTAGTCCTTAGGGAAAACCTCGGCAGGGAGTTCATTCCACAGCCGGAGCGTTCGCGTGAGGAAATTCCTCTTAAACCGCTTAGTGTGCAACCCTTTAGGCTCCAGGGTGTGAGGATGAAAGCACTGCCAACGACAACCGGTGCGGTGATAGAAAGCGGCCGTTGGCATCAAATAAACAGTTATTCAGAGAACAACCCATTATACAAGCGATAGAACACACATAGGGAGGAACAGTTTCTCCTTAGACTCAAAGGCTCGATCTATATCGCTCGTGAGTCTTGGGATCGTTGACGATTCGCACAGCACGTCTTAGTACCGAGTCAAAGGATCCATATGGGTCAGACTCCATATGGGGTCTGACTTGCGACTTGTATAGAACCAGTCTCTACCCCGGAGTAAAATATCACCTCGCTCTATTGAGCACGCTGAGCGGTTTTGATGCCAGACTGGTCTTCCCTTCAAGGTTACTACGGAATTGGATGTAACTGGAAATGAGCTGAACGCGCAAACTTGTGTCTTTGTGGGATTGAACCGGACTAAGTTGTCCTGACCCCACGCCGAGACTCCAGAAAGAGTAATCTCGACATCGGACACAAGCTTTTCACGACTCTCTACCTCAACCTAATATACCTTGGCAAACGAATTTATTATTTTCCAGAAAGTGTGTTGATAAACTTCACATAAACTCGTGTCCTTGTGATCCGTTACATACAAATATTTTGTATTAAACCGCACAAACACACAACATAGCTGTAAGTTTTCAAGTAGGCACGTAACCTTTAACCAGTTTACTAATTAACTAGCGTAGTTATAGGAGCCACCATTAAACTTTGACGAAGTGGTTAATCAGAAGGCTATAAACGCGGTCCGTAATCCCGGATTGTCTCATCAAGCTGAGCCATGCGTTTAATTAATATTAAATACTTTATGCATGCTGAATAATCCTATTAAACATTGCTTAATACATTAATTGATGCTGCTGCTTTTACGAAAATTTAATATTAAAAGCACTCGTATGTTTAATGGTGTGTTTAATGTGTGATAAAATTTTAGTAATCAACAGTTGTGTTATTGTATTGTTTTCTGTTAACATTTTATTTTTAATAATAACGTATGTCTTTCGTACACGGAATAATGGTGGTCCGGACGTTTGGGAGGCATATATGGAGTCGGAACCAACGCGCGGGGCCTTTTCGACAACTTAATGAGACTACACAAATTAGAGGTCTATTATGATGCTTTGTGTTTTCTTACCTGAACTGTGTCATTTTAATAAATTTATTTAGATTGCTAGATAGCAGTACATGCAATTGATTAATTTAATGCTAGGCGGTATGGAGATTTAATGAAATCTAAAATAAACTAGGTAATAGTTGGAAAGGATAGATACACGAATTACGTTAATCTGGCTAATGAAATATTACCAGAATTTTTGGCGGGAAATTCATAAAACCTTGGGCTGGTTACACTTGGTGTAGTAGGAATTAATACTACTTTTGTTAATACTAGTTAATTATTTTTAAATTTTACTGTGCACACGAATGTTGAGATCCAATAGAAATTGCAAATTTTTGTATTTTACAAAGTTGAAACAAAAACCTGAACGAATAAACATTAGTCCATACAATATAATTTAAAAATAATAGTAATTTCACAAAATTCCACTCAATGGTGATATTTGACATTTTGTAAGTTAAGTAGGTAACGTTAAAGCTAAGGTCAAAAAACTCAGGTCAGACTATACAGGATTAACGCAGTAAATATATTGTACAAATGGAATTAAAGGTGGACAACCCTCAAATTTTTGTGTTTAAGCAAAGCAGTCATGACACCTAAAACACTGGCAGATAAAGACATTCTATAATTAAGTAGTTTTTGCAATTTTATGGGGCAATGTGCTCATAAAGGGTTAATCCATGTAAGGTAATGAAAGTTACCATTAAAAATATACTGTGTATATGTGTGTGTTAAAAGGAAATTTAATGGTAATTTGGTGTAGATAAAAACAATTAGAAAATACTGATTTACATTCACGGTTTTTAGACCTTATTACAAATACCTTACCCGCATATATTAACTTTAAAAATTACCTCCGACGTTTCGAGGACGACGTTGTCCTCGTGGTCTTGAATTAAAACAGCAGTCTTAATAATTAATTGATAACTTTCTGGGTCACCCTGTTACCATTTATTGTATTTGTTTTTATTACAAATACGTCATTTAACTGCGTACAACAGTCTTAATAAAAACAAATACAATAAATGGTCACCCTGGTAACCTGAAAGTAATAAAATAATATGATTAATTAAAAACACAGCATAAATTGTTGAAGGCTGTTTAGATACCTATTTGAATTAAAAAAAAATACTATTTAAATAAGCAAGGAGAAAAGGAAAATTGAAAATTTAACTTCAAATGGCGTTTATTTTGCTTGTCTTTTGCGCGACGAAGTCGCTGGCAGATATTAAGTAATTAAAGTAATTTGTACACACAGATTCATTATGAATTCATTCATAATGTGTACATGCAATTCTGAATCGCACTGTGCACCCGTAACATACTGGTTAAAACAAAATAAGTTGTTCAGAATATACGTTTTCAGCCCAAAAAACTTTATGTGCAATTACAGCGTGTAGTGTTAGGTTTTATTGACATGTGAGATAATAGCAGATTGGCTGACTAGGGAGCAAAATTACATATTGACGGCGAGAACGTATATTAAATCCTAAACGAAAGGAAGGCGTTTACTACAGAATCCCGAGCGCAGAGGAATTCTAAAATAGATGCCTGAGCATAGTGAGGGGTTCAAGTGTGTCATACTGCTTTTCACACTAGGTACCATTAAAGAAAACAGTGTTTTGGAAGTAACACGTTTCAGTAGACATTTATTTAATATTTCATTTGTTTTTATTGTATTTCACTTTTATATAATATATCAGAAATGGGAGAGAAACAACAGTACCGACACTACTATTATTATTTTATAATACGTCCATTATCAACCCCGTGCAAATAAAATGTCATTTATTCCGATTTATCAACCTATTCGTCTCTTTTTAACACACAATTAATTTCACCTTTGCAAAGTGTAATTAACTATGTCAAAATTATATAAAAAAAAAAAAGGTTCAAATCGATTAGGTATGTGATTATGAACAGACAACAATCATTGTTATGACTATCTGGTAAAAAAAAAAACAAATGTAGTTATTATAGGACAACAGTAAAGTGTCATATACAAGTTGGTGTTGTGAAAAGTACCTGTATTTTTTTATCTATTAGTATTTCCTTCATACTCGTATTTGATTCGATTTTGTTAAAATAATTTGTTAAAGCAATATAACTGCTACTAACTATAATGCTGACTGTACAATGACATTGAATGATAAATATTTAAAATTATTGTTTCATTTTACGACACCTATATATATTTTATTGCTCGTGGTTGCAGGCACGGCACCGGTGAGTTTATTCGCCTTTCGTACATTAAAGCCTCCGCAACGCGCAATATTGTACCGTTTCATAATTTTGAAAACTTTCGCTTGCCTATAATATGGCGCTACCACGGAAAAACGATATTAGAAAATTTCGGACGATTATCTCTGTCACTCTCATGACGTCTTAATAAGAGTAAAAGAGAAATAAGCTCGATACAAATACAAACTTCTATGTTAACAAGGAAAACAACAATTTGCGGCATGAGGATGCACACGTAAGAAAAAATAACTAATTGAGACTTACTTACAAATCACGCTTATAGTGAAATTAATGGATCGATTTAATTCATCCCATTCCTAAATCAAGTGATACTTAAGAGGGTTATATTACCGTTTACTTCGCCATAGGTTTGGGTTTACTGAGTAGGAGAGGATATTCAATGCGCATTCCTCTCACAATAAGCTACGGTCACGGCTCTGAGTGGTATCAAAATTCCTCTTCGAGGGTAAGGTAAATAGGATTAGGTCTGGCCTTCGTTTCATATCGCATGCTTGTGATGTGAAACTTAATAATAAATTCCTTTGTGGTAAAGGAACAAAAAATTAAAATTCCTTTCGTGTCCAAGGGTTTCCTCAGCGCAGTTTTGTCATTTCGTTCAGAGGGATCTCGCGTGTCATACGCAATCCCTTGGCTGCGTATACAAAATACTTGATTAACATTACGCACGTTTGCCCATCTCACTTGTCAAAGTTGTGCTTTACCTACATAATGAATATTACCAGAGTTGGGAGTTGTCGTTATGAATGTATTTAGGTACCCTCATCAACATCTAACAAACCGTTAATAATTAATTAAAACGCAGTGAATAAGTATATTGTTATTCTTAACAACTTAATCATTTGAAAACTGCGTACCTACCATTGAATTAAGTACTGTAATAAAAATTAAAGTACTGTATTATGCAATAACATAATACAGTACTTTAATCTTACTTTTTCTTTGTATCCGGAAGCAATAGAATCAAAGATTTTCAAACGATAAGTAGATCGTCTTTAATAGTATTGTGTAATGAACAGTGATCGGTTTTTGATTCACCCTCGCGGGATACCATGTAGAAAAGTTAATATAGATACGACAGTTTCCCGCGATACCGAACAAATTAATCAAAAATAAGACTATTTAAATTGTGTGGAAGGGATTTTTACTTACTCGTCGAACTTTTGTACAAACGGTACAATATATGCCGATTTGGTGGCAGCAGATGAGCTGTCAGTGTGACCACTTGTGCTCATTTGTTCAATTTGGACAAAATAACGGCGAGTAAGTACGCATGTCTATCAGCTACCTAGATGATTTAAAGTGTAATAAAATAAACACAATGTATTTTTTTTTTTTTTTGTCTTTTCTAACAACCTAAAGCCCGGATTCCTGGGGCATTTCGATACTAACATAATGTTTGAGGTCGTTCACCCCATGTCGAATCCAAAAACCGATCACTGGTAATGAATGCACCTAGATATTTTTCTAGCACAAACGATTTATTGTATAAATAAAAACATCGGCAGCCCTGTTATTAACAAGTACCACTACAACGTTATACAGTTAATACAAAAACAAATTTAACCTCTATAATTAAGGTCTCCCATTTAATGCCATTTAGAATTTTAATTATGATTTATGACAAACCATAGCTGCATTTGGCCTGTCAAGTTTTAATCTCTGGGCGGCTAGAGGATAAGGTGCAATAAAAATAGTTAATAATAACATTAACTATAAATCTATTTATTTTTACATCCTTCAGAAAACAATTTGGAATTTTCCATGCCATATTGTAAAAAATAAATTGGATCAAAAGTGTACGGATTACGTTCAATTTGTATAAGATCGGTGTTGTCGTTGTAGTAGTATGTACTTATCGATAAGAGGATTGTCGATATTTTTATTGCGGTAAGCACTAAGCAAATGTTCCCGGTAGAAAAATATGTAGGTATAGTAATAGAACTAGATTTTAACAAGTTTGTTTAAAAGAGGTAAGCAGTGTGTTTTTTCATTCGGATGGTGTTTTCAAAGTTAAATCCTTTCCGTTACATTGTTGTACATTTTGTAGGTACCAGTGTAACGTGACGGTAATAGGTTCTTCATTCTTCACTGTTGGGGTTTGACGACGGAGCGGCTATTCCCAACACCAGCTAATTTCACCTACTTATTACTCATAGTATTGTAGTATGTATTGCCAAGATGACCCGGACCCGGGTATGTCCTTAAACTACGTCCAACAATGAGAGGTAGGGCACAGCGATGACCATCACGCTTGAATCTGGAGCAGCCCAACTGGGGAAGTACCTCCTCCTTACAGAAGACCACAGCCATAATAGCACTGCTACCTTTCAGGTAGGTAGTGTTGTGTTCCTGATGGTGAATAAGGTTCCCAGAGCTCCAACCCCTTAAAGGCCGGCAACGCGCTTGTGACTCCCCTGGTGTTGCAGGTGCCCAAGGGCGACGGTAATTACTTACCACCAGGCAATCCGTCTGCTCGTTTGCCGCCTATGTCATAAAAAAAAAAGATGTGAATTATTTTAATTTGTTTTGTTACACTTTATAATTATTACTTTTTATGAATAAATACTGTATTTTATAGATTCTTCATTGCGTCTTGATATTATTGTATGTTACATGCCATAGTCATAATATTTTTATTAAAATGGTATAAATACACTTTATAATTAATTAGATGTGAATAATTTTACACTAAGATATCCATCGTTACGTATGGGATATTGCATAATATAACCCCTTTTTTCGACTTTTTTTCACTTGGTTCTTTTTTGGATTACCTTTATTTATATTGCAATATTGGTATCGTCTTAAAGTTACTTGTTTTCTTGATTCATAGTTACGTTTACTTTTACAATACGCAAGTCGACAAATTCATTCAGATTTAAAGCAAACATTTTGTAACGAACTCGAATGGAAAATACGCTAATAATTTATTCTAAATGTAGACATTAAAAAAGTAATTTCGTTAAAAAAAGTAGATAAATTACTTACCGTTTTCACGAAATACTCCATAACAACTGTTGTAAATTGTGTTCTTAAGTTCTTTAAAAATTCTCAGTAATTTCGGGCCATGCAAACAGCCTACATGAGCCCGAGATTACATAGGCTCTTTACTTATTCTTCTTACCTCGGAGTTGTTTCTCTAAAAGTTTAATTCCGGCTCAGTGAACTGAGCTAGTTTCTTTATTTTACTCGCATTTATGAACAGTCAATGCGGAATACTAAATAACAGCACACCAGCTTAAAACTCAAACATCTGAAGTAGATTAAAATAATTATTTTTTATAACTACCACTTGTGATTTTATAGAAATACACACAGGAATAGTAATGGCATAATTATAGCTCAACCCGAAAACTTATGTACCATGAGCCTAAATACCCCTAAAGATTTAAAGTAACTATTGTATGTATAGCCTAATTACTATTTTTTTTTTTTTTGCGACAAACGATTATTTCAACAAACACATCGGTTAATATGGAAGTTTCCAGAAAAAAAGTGCACCCAATCAGCGCGACAAGCAAATAGTTAATATATATCAGTTTTGTAACGGTAATTTAGCATTAAAATTCTATAAATACTAAGATCCGGCGATCGCCCGACAAACCCCTCACATCAACTGACAAGTTTAGTAATACTAGGTACTTGTAGTTTAAATTCTACTCGGTTGGCGTGAAAGTAGTAGTTATACTACTACTTTTTACTTGTCATACTACGCCGAATATTCGGCGCTTCGGCCGACAGCGTTGCGGAATATTCGGTATTCGGCCAAATCACTATTCGTGACAACTTTACTAATTAGAACATACAAAGTCGTATAACATATAGCCCAAAACCCATAAAAGAGATACCTATTAAGTACTTAAAACCAGTAACAAGTTGGAACTTATCAAGTCTAGTATACCCTAAATCGTGACGTAGCGTAGCTACCTACTTCTTTTATACGCATAAGTACTAACTAAATGTTATTTGAGTTTCATATTGGTATCTAACTTGGTACATAAAGGGGTTACCACCGGGAATATTATCATGTGACTCGCAGTCGATACCAGTATATGCACATTATGCTTAACTAGCTGACCCCGCGAACTTTATATCATCATCATCTTTGCCATAAGACGTCCAATACTGAACGAGGCCTCCACCCTGGACCTCCATACCCATCGGTTGGGAGCGTCCGTGGTCTTCACTGGAGCACTTTATTATGTCCTTAATATCGACATTACATTTTCATCCACGAATATATGTAATTACAATGGTTTTGGTTGGACATCGATTTATGTCAGTCAGTGATACAACCAGCAACTTCACATATGTCAGCGCTTAAATATTAGTAAATGGAAAGAGTTGCAGGCCATGTAGATACAGACGGTCGAGCTTTAGTTACAGTGTGTAAATCCAATACGGTCGAATGTCTTAGCCGTGGTTAGCATAGGACATATAAGAAATATCTTTTATTAATTCTTGCTTAGAATTTTAATTAAACTTTTACCCATACTAAATAATTCAGCCTGCATTGTAAAGCAACACACTTGATTTAAATGAAGTTATCGTGTAATGTTTGCACATATTATTGCTGAAAATTTTGCAAAAAATATTTGTATTTAAACTTTCGTGACACATAGACCATAGTACAATAAATAACGATTAATACGGTTCTACTCACGTTTATTTAGTCACTCGCGCCACATGAAAAAATTAAATAACCTCTTAGTTCATGATTATGCTAGTAAATAAATCCAAGACAAGTACATCTTTCCACTACGGACGTGTTACCACTCACGACTCAATAATGAATTTGGTATCGCGGCTGTAGTGATGCAGAATGACAATGACTAGAGACTGCATCTGTATAACGGCTGTATAGATGTTGAATCACTGTAAAAATACTCCACTGAATTCAATTATGCAGAACTCTTCTGTAGTAAATAACAAAATGACGGTTGACAGTAAAAGTTATAATCCAAAATTTTACAGACATGAACCTAGAAAATAAAAAAAGACTTAGTCTAATCTTCAAAAAAGAAATACCTCACGTGTTTGGTACTGTCATCAAAGTAGTCGTTATGCGGCAGATCGAGAGAAGAAAGAGTTGACTTAAAGTAGTGCCTTGTAAAGTGAACGGCATCCTGCGGCCGCAGCGTCAGGAGAGCCTGCAGGTAGTCACGCACAGAGTTGGTGAGCTCGCTGGATTCGGACGTGTAGCGAGCGCCCTCCGATGACCGCGCACTCTGAACAGGAAAGTTGGAAACCGACTTATGCCTAATATCTTTATTATGTGTAAGTAATACGATTATAATATACCTACGCTAATTGACAACATTTCATATTTTCAATAAGTCTCAATTCTAATGGTGTTTTATTAAACATGTGTTAGCTATACAAAAAAAATTTTTTTTGGATTTTATTCGCTTGAACTTTTAGAAAAAATCGTAATTTTGTGTAAACCGGAAGTATGACGTCACTTTACCAAAATAAGTTATCTGTACCAGTACTCATTTTCTTACGGTTGACGTTTGATAATTTGTTTGTCAACAACTGTCATAGCCATAACTATTTCTTGTTCAAGCTCACTTTACATTCATACGTTGTTTGAGATAATAAATCACAAACTACTTGGCATTCATTTGTATTTAAACTTACATGAGACATGTTTAATAATTAACGATTAACATGTGCGCAACGGGCCGGTGACGCGAGCGGCGAACCGATCGGACACTCAGCACTCTTAGTGCTTGAAAATGGAGGCCTATGTTCTCCGAAACATGTCGCGCGAGTGACTAAATAAACGTGAGTAGTACCGTGTTAATCGTTAATTACTTGGCATTCACTCACTGGACTTAGATACCTCTGTAAAAATTACAGACTTGGCATTCTTTAACCGAACACCAATATACCTATCTACCTTTGAAACAATAAAATAAAGCTCTACAGAGGACACAGCGGCAAGTTTTTTTTTTTTTTTTATGACATAGGCGGCAAACGAGCAGACGGATTGCCTGGTGGTAAGCAATTACCGTCGCCCATGGGCACCCGTAACACCAGGGGAGTCACAAGCGCGTTGCCGGCCTTTAAGGGTGGTTGGAGCTCTGGGAACCTTACTCACCATCAGGAACACAACACTACATACCTGAAAGGTAGCAGTGCTATTATGGCTGTGTGTATGTCTTCTGTAAGGAGGAGGTACTTCCCCAGTTGGGCTGCCCCAGATTCAAACTTGATGGTCATCGCTGTGCCCTACCTGTCATTGTTGGACGTAGTTTAAGGACATACCCGGGTAAGTGATATGGATAACTTAGCACAGATAAGAGGGGCTAGAGGACATGTCTTCGTCGGACGTTGTCGTTTATGTCGAAGTGAAAAGAGATTCAGGAAAGTGCAATGCAGTCAGTCCAGAGCAGAAGATCCGCTCGAAGCTAAACAAAGTGACTGCATAGATAGGTGAAACCAGTGAGACTGCCTGGATGTTTCCTGTCATGACTGCAAGGCTTCTGAAGGGGGTTGCAAACACCAATTATGATTTTTGATGTGGCTAGTAAAGAAAACAGAGGAGCCTTCGACAACTTCTATGTAGGAAATATGAGCAATTTTAATTTAAATAAAGCTTTTTTTATAATATCTTTATTATTTACATTTCACTTTATGACTACGTTTTATTTCTAATGAGCTATGGATCCCGGTTGTAAAAGGAAAGTATTTTTGCATTCGGCAATAAAACAATATTTACTAAATGCATACGCATATTGCTTGTAGTTTTTGCCTTGTTACATGACTTATTGGAGCATAATATACATTCAATTAATACAATTTGGCAAGGTAACTGAATTAAGAAAATTTGATTGACCGTATGACTGTCAGGCCGTCAGTGTCAAGTCAAGTCTGCGAACTTTTTTTTCAGTTGCCCTGGAATCTTGGTGACGTCACTTTCCCAACCTTGTGACATACGCTCTTTTAGAATGAACTGTTTGTTTCAAATGAATTTTTTGCATTATAAAATCACTTTTTCAGAAAAAAATAAAAATACGGGTACATTAAAATTTCATCTTCTTTCCAATAAACTGATTAAAATTAGGAGTTAAAAATATGAAATGTTGTCAATTGCAATTGTGTTTTGTAAAATAGATGTGGTTTAAATGTCAGACCTACTTTCTCTATTTTATTATTTGAACGCTCCTATATGTTCTCTTTCTTGCCATAACTTCATTTAAACTTTAAACTTATACCTATAATTTGGAATCGAAAAATATGTGTATTTAAACTTTCGTGAGACATAATAAATAATAATTAACGATTAACACGATTCTACTCGCGTTTATTTAGTCACTCGCACAACATGTCTCAGTGCTAAAAATGGAGGCCTATGTTCTCCGAAACATGTCACGCGAGTGACTGAGTAAACGTAAGTAGATCCGTGTTAATCCTTAAGAAAAATATTCTTTGATATTTGAGATTGTTATACATTAGGATCTTTAGAGTGAAATGCAACAGAACAATGCCACAAACCATAAAACTAAATTCAGTTAGGTAATAAGTGTTTAGATTGAGGCAGCCTTTTCTTACCTTAAAGTCCAAGTAATCTGACAAAAGCTGCATGTCTTGACGCCAATATTTACGTAGAGGGCTATGCTCCTCAATTAAATCCTTTTCTGGCGTAATATTTAATAGCGGATTAATATGAACGATGTAATTGCAGTCCGCCCACTCGTGACATATCATATAACCTTAAAAACAACGAAATTAACTTCGTGACAATAAGCTACGGTAACATTTTAACCTGTTCGACTGTTCTAGCCAGAAATCTGTATGAATCAGAGGAAAAGAAACAAACAAATATTAATAATAAATTGTGCGGGGCGATTAGGTGTTGTTGATAGGTATTTGAAAAATAATTGGGGTTTACGAGTACCTAACATTATTTGGAAAAGTGAATAGTTTCGGATATAATCTCTCTGGAAGTTATAAAAAGGAGTCCCCCTTTTTTGATTAGGGATCGAAAACTACGGAGACCTACACTACATCCATAGCCTGACATAATCTTTTCAACTATTTTATTATGTTAGTCTTCGTGACTCTGAGTACCTACACATAAATCAAACGTTATTTTTTTAACAACAAATAGTAAACTTATTGCTGTAAACTGTGTGTACTTTGTATTACCTCTAAGAGAGAGCACTGTCAATGTCTGATGAATAACACCTGACGCCTCAATAATATGACGTTCGACTTTACAAACAAACATCGCCTTGCCATTAACGATAGCCTGACTCACACCATGACAAACCTGCGAACATTAAAAATAAATAAAAAATTGATGAAAAAAATAACATTACAAATATTCACACTAAAATCATCTTACGTATATGCTTTCGCAAATCAAGCCGTTCATTAATACAGTATCGGTTTTTATTTTACCCTTATATCGGGCAAGTGCAAAATATCTCATTAAGACTATGTTAGAGCCTTCAAGCAAGAACGCATGGGCATCTTCAAAGCTATGATAGAGACGCTTAACAACATGTCGTTCTCCACAAATTTTCGTTATCTTATTGTAGTATCCTGTATCACATATAGCCATATAACTTTTGCGTTCTTTAATTATATCCTTCTTTTTGATGTGTCTGTAATAAAAAGATAAATATGTTGGGGCAATATCGAAACAGTAAATATACGCATCAATATTTATTTTAATGCTAGTTGATGCCCGCGGCTTCGCCCGCATGGTTAGAGGAAAATGTAAACGGGGATCGTTACCGGTATTACGAAAAATCTAAATAATATTGCCGTCAATTTGTAATTTTACTTTGATCTTCTTAAATGATAGTTAGGTATGGTACAGTATTGGATTAGTCGAATAAAATGCAAATTGTCTAATAATACCGAAATTGAATACCGGTTAATTTGTATGAAAATAATACCGGTATTCGATCCCTGAATGTAACACATTGAGTCTTCCCGTGGGAATGAGATGTTTTCCCGCTGTAAAAAGTATCCTGTGTCAGTTTCCATCCCTTCAACTACCGTCCACTTTAAAAATCCGTTTTGCCGTGAAAGGCGGAAAAACAAACAGGTACACTTTCGCATTTATAATATTAGTATGGATATACGGATACCGTCCATACGCCAGGGAAAAATAGATATTCCTGGTAAACGCACAATTAGATGCATTGCTAGGATCCAAACCCTGTACTCCTGCTTATTAGCCAGGGTGGATAATTATACTACCGACTATGCTAGGAGGCCGTTATTAATATTATATTTATACGTAGGTTAGTTTGTATGACTTAGGATTAGGACTAGATTATTGTTATTTTAGTTGCTATACGTACCTACACTGCACTAATAAGACAAGTATACTGTCTACTGGGGCAAACATAAAGAAATAAACAGCTGGCCAATTTTACAGATTTATATTACCAACAATAAAACAAGCGCTTTATAACTCACTCTGTCCTATTTTCTTCCATCGTGTGCAAATTGCAATCCAAAATGCTGACTAGCTTAGTTCCAGCTTTAGCTCCTTCCTTTGATAGATGAGAAGTGACTTGCACGAGAAATTTATCCTTGCTTTCGCCAAGACATTCGACGTTAATGCTCATTCCTAGTTAAGAAATATAAATTAAGGAAATTAAAAATATAAGTTCATATATACCAAATAATAAAACAGACCCTTACCTCCGAGAGTACTGCAGCAATCTAAAGATTGCTTTCTAACATACTTCTTAAATTCGGGAGCATTGATTTCAATATCAGCAGCACTTTTTTCAGTTTCTTCCTTTACGACATGTAATCCCAAAATTTTAACTTTTTCGACCATTTTTTCTTTATACGATATTTTATCATGCCTTCCATATGCATAATCAAAGTAGGTATGACGGGGATCTACGTCATGGCACCACCTATAATTATGCTTTCCAGCCCTCTTCTTTTGCATCTTCAATGGTGAAAGATCTGGTATTATTGATTTCGGGTGGCAGGTGCAATCTATGGAACCTGTTTCTGCACACGTACATTCATCGAGTTTCTTAGGCTGGATGTCGCAGATACACGGTGAGGTGCACTCACATATAGAAAAGCATTTACAATTTTCAGGGTTCTCGCAGGTGCATTGCGTAAGTTTAGGTTCAGGAAAACATTTACAAATCCCAGTTGTTCCCGCATCACATGTACATATTTGTGGGACAGGGCAGCTGCAAATTGACTTCGACTCTTGACTTTCACATTTTATATGTTCGCCTTCTAGTGACTCGCAAACACAAGTTTTTCGTATATCACAAACACATACAATATCACATGTACAGGGATTACCCTTTAAACAAAGACACCTTTTTTTTGGCAATGGTTTTTGACAATCGCATGGTACGTGGTCAGTTTTCACTTTTTCATATTCTGATTCAGCTCCTTCAAAGCTACCAAAACTTTCGTCGTCCACATCGTGCCCTGGTTTATGCTTGCATGTGCAAACTGGTGTTGGGTTAAGTCTTGTGCGATCGCAAATACAAGGAATAATATCGTCGCATGGACAAACTGGTCTGACTTTGTCATCGGGATTACATATGCATGTCTTACTGGGCGTGCAGGGGCACTCGGGGCTAGGATCACCAGAACGGCAAATACACACTCCTTCTAAATTTGCACAAGTGCATTCAGGTAAGACTTCTGCTCCACAACTGCAAGGCAACTTAGTAAAACATTTACAATCCATCGTTTTTGAATCTTGTTTGCAAACGCATAACTCTATACCTTTAGGTACATCAGTATTT
The DNA here is from genome assembly GCA_022674325.2 of Grapholita molesta. Classification (NCBI taxonomy): domain Eukaryota; kingdom Metazoa; phylum Arthropoda; class Insecta; order Lepidoptera; family Tortricidae; genus Grapholita; species Grapholita molesta. The sequence goes on along the minus strand of CP053121.2, from coordinate 17,767,647 downwards.
ATTCGAGGCATTCCATCTGGAGCTATAATGACACTTGCTTTACTGTTTGAAGGTGGTAGAGGCTTCGAACAATCAGGAAAAAAGAAGGTATGAAAGTCATGCTCGTCATCTGATTGGGGTTTAGTCTCAGATTCCACTTCTACTCTGTCTATTAATTCATATTCAGATTTTGGTTTGAATTTTTTTGGTTCGTGTTCGCTATCGCTAGTTGAGTAGCACGTTTCTTCAGAATCTGAATCATTTCCAGTTTCGACGTTAAAGTGACCGCATCCTATAAGAAGTGTCTCGCCAAAACATATTTTTTCCTTGATCGAGTCATCTAGAAATTGTATTGTTTGGTTTTACAAAAGTTCGAATTAGGTAGGTAGAGCCGCCATCTTATACATCGGAACTGTGGACATGCACTTGTCGCCTTGACAATAGACGCGTTGTTCAAATATTTGAGACCACCTCTTAAGCTCCGATATTTCTAATGGCGACTTAATTGATTTATTACCTAGAACTCAGGTGGTTATAGATACCTACTAAAATCAGTATTGGCTTCTGTCAGTAGGTTCATTTATCGATAATAAGGCCGCTATATGGCTTTATAATGTATGTACTTAATTAATTTAAAATCCAGAAATAGTAGATAGAACAGATACCTATTTTGATTTACGTTGATAGGTACACGGATATATTATATAATTTTGGATTCATTCATTAAAAATAAAACTGCTTTAGTCACATTTTTTTAGTCATGTCGCGCAACATGTTTCGGAGAGCATTTAGTGACACAGTGAGCGGACTGATGTGCCGGCGCCGCAAACGGGAGCAAACGGCGTAGGTAAGTACAAGCACGCCGATAGTCTCAGTGCTTGGGAATTGGGAGATCTACTCGTATCATTGCTCTTGGAATTCTTAGTAACATGTCGCACGATAGACTAAATAAACGTGTGTGATGCAGTATTTGCAATAAATTTCTTGTAATGACTAAAGAAAGTAATGTAAGTAATGATTTTGGAACATGAATCAAAATACAAGATATAAGTACAAATACTTACAAGTAAATAGTACAAGTTGTTTATTTAAATAACCTTACCTATTTCGAATCGGAATTGTTTTGATAAGTCTATTAAAGAAATTTTAGGGCCGACGGACATTATTTTGATATTTTTAATGTTGTTGTTTTTGTATGACATTAGGACATAGATTTGATTTTCTATGCGACTTATATACCTGTTTTGCTGTGTCAAAAAAAAAAACAAAAAAGGTTTTGGCTATAAAAGCCACCAGGATATGGCAAAGACCTAGGAGTCGGGGGTAATACGCAACCTAGCAAATGACGACCCATCAATTGGCGACCACTTTTTTGTACGCAGATTAATGGGTTGCCGTGTAAAAAACGTGGCTGCGGATTGCTATTCCTTAACACGTTTGTACGGACCGAGAACGCGCAGCCCCAGAATTTACGACAATAATCGACGTCCATTCAGGTCACACGAATTATTAGTCGCGTATTCTCGGACCGTACCAACCTTGACCTCGGATAGCTCAACCCATCAATTCACGACAAAATAGTTTTATATTAAAATGTCGGTTTTGGCTGTTTGCTCGCGGTTAACCCAAGACGCTCCTCCTCGCTTTGCTCGTCGTCCTATCTGGACTCTGTCACATATGTATATTTATAGTATAATATTTCTGTGGCTTCCAATTAATGGGTTGTAAATCGCACATCCCAACAATTCAAAGTCAAGGGACTCTGTTGGACGCGGATTGTTGGGTCGAGCATTGTTGCCCTGTAGGTACAAAACGTGGCTTCGGATTGCTGTCCCGTAACGTGTCTGTACTGACCGAGAATGCCAATTGTTGGGCTATACATTCTGGGGTCAAGCATTGTTGGACTGCGTTTTGGTGGTCACCGAGACCTAGTAGGTACTTAGTACTTCTTCACTCTTTTTTTTCAATCTTTATTAGCATCGTTGATACCAAGCCAAGAAATTTTAATATAATTATACTAATACATTTATTGAAAAGCATTTGTAGGGGTGGGTAGTAATACTTTAGTGGACATGTAGGCGCTATCTAATGCTACCGCCACACATTCGCACGAGTAGGGAGGCGAATAATGAGCCGAAACGCGAGCAAGCATGTGTACGCGGACGTCTCGCTATTCCTCTCGTCCCTCGTATCGCGTTTTTGTATAGGAAAAGTCTCGTCGAACGTTTCGACGAATAGCGAGGCGAGTGACGAGCCAGCATGTCTAAACGCGGAGTAAACTAAAGGACTCCGTTTAGATATTGCTCGTATCCTACTTGCCAGTATGAATTCAAAGACTTGGTCATTTCTACATAAAATTTTATAGTAATTAAATTAAGACTTTTTCAGTTATATATTTTTGATATACACCAAAACTAATTATGTCAAATAAAAAATATTTGTCTTATTTGTATGAAGTCTACTTGTCAGGCGGTCAGTCGGTCACATTGAAGTAACAAAACGATCGAACGATTTGACAGATGATGTGGCTAAACATCTTGTAAATTTTATACGAAATAAAATAAAATAATTAAATTAAATATTCGCATAGTATGATGTCATAATGATTTTATTAAGAGTTATATTATTTATGTTATTTATTTCATTACACCATTGTAGATATCCAGATAAAGTGTATTGTGTTAACAAGGAATGTAGCGGTAAGGCCTGTAGTCTGTAGTATGAAAGTGAGTTTCTTGCATACAATTGTTACTTTCTTCTCATTGTTTTTTATATTTCAGAACCAATTTCTAAAGCCAAAACCCTCTTGGGTTACAACAGCCCCGATAATGACCTAATATCGTTTCCACCAAATTCTGAAGCTGTCATTTACATGAAGTCAGCTGGTACAAACCCGGAATTATGGTACGCTCAAATAAATGGAAAACTTGGTTTTGTTAACAATAAATTTTTAAGAGAAAATAAAATTTATGTCAAGAACCCCCAAGAAATTGTGCCTATGCAGGAAAAGCCTAATGTTCAGCCAAATAAAGTTCAACAAGCACATGAAGTTTTCGAGGGAACCACGATTTATACCACGGAATCTACAGCTGGCTCTGTACTGCCTGATGTCACCACTGAGACACCTGCAACTGGTACCCCACAGGATTCCACACCTTTGTTTGATACTGGAAATGTTCCTGACCCAAATAAAATAGGAATTGAAGGCACTCCTAACCAAAGTAGTAATGACAAATTGCCTGATCAATATGTGAAGACTGAATCTGTACAGGAGGGTGGATCTGTTGTTGATCAACCAAATAGTGTGTCAATCCAAGGACAAGCTAAGATTGAAGAAAATCAAAATCTACCACCTATTACAGAAACTAGTACAGAACTCCCAGTTGACATCGCCATTCTAAATGTCCAATATCCAGAGCTTCCAGTTGCCCCAGAAATTGTTCCGCAACCACAGCAACTAGTATCTAGTACAACTAGTGACACGGTGAATTCTAATACAGTTGTAGACATGACAGACAAGGTTGATTACCTTCAACAAGGCCTTAGTCAGCCTGCATCTATGGAAAATGTGGAGCCAAATGTATCAGCTTCAACTAGTGGCAATGTTCAAACAATTACTCCACAACCATATGAAACTACCACTACTCAACACAATATTGCAACAGAAAGTACAAGTATAATTACAGATTCAACTACACAACAACCACCACAATCATCAAGTGATGGTTTCTCTGTGTCAGACTTTAATGTCAATAATCAGCAGCCTCAATATCCACAACCTCCACAAGTACCACTGTCACCTGAATACAATAATGGTGCTTTAGGTGGCAACAACCAAAATTATGATCCTAGTAATAACCAACAATCCTATCAAGGTAATATAGGGCAACAACAGTATGTAAACCCCACCATTACTCCTCATGGATCGACTGAAGTACCATCAAATGCTGAAAATAATGTGGGGAATAATTTGAACGCCAATGAAGCTACAACAGTGGCACCAGTATACCAAGAAGCTTCCACCGGTTATGCTATTGCTGATCCAACACAGCCCCCTCAGCCTGTTGAGGCAGAACCTATTGCTAGTAACTCCTATTATCAAAGTTCTGAACAACCTCATCAACAAATAGTTCAAGATAATACAGGCAGCTCTTATCCTACTTCTACAGAGAGCACATACATTCCACCTAGTCCAGAATCAAGCATGCAGTCTTATGCCAGCTCAGAAACAAACACGCCACAACATGAATTTACAACAGAATCTTCCTCTAGCTCAGACACATCAAACACGGTAGAGACCACGGTGTCTATGTTGAGTAGTCCTGAAACAACTACAACTATTCCAGTTACATCCACAGAAAATTATTACTATTCAAGTTCTGAAAGTACTAGTCAAGAAACGATACCTACAACAGAAGCTGAGAATCTTGTGCCTACCACTGAAACCCCAGTGGTGGATTATTTAAAATCCACAGAACCTCCCATAGATTCTAATCCAGTATCGCTGCCAGATACAGAGACTAGCACAGGCTTTTTTGCAGGTTTATACACAAGTATATTAGATCTATTCCCATCAAAAGCTGAAAATTCAGGGAAAGAAAATATTTTTAGTCCTGAGGCTGCTAACGAGGCAGATGAAACCTTCTCTTATTTTAACTATTTTCTCTCAACATATAACTCAGTTATGGGACCTACATCTCAATCCAATGAACTTTTTGCATCTTCTGGTGAGTAGGATAAATTATTTACTTTCTCATATCTATTTTAATAAGACATTTTGTAGTGAGATACAGCTTAAATCACAATTTTATAATTGTCTTACCTATGTACATGCAATACAGGGATTTACTTTAATTGCCTATACAAAAACTGTGTAAGTACAATTAGTAAATAGTATATTTTCTAATAAGCATGTTTCTAAATTATATAAACAAAATCAAATATTTTATTTCACAGGTAACACATGCTTCACCGATGAATACTGTGATGGCACATCTAAGGAGCAGAACAATCGATTCCTGACTTTCCTTGTCACTACAGCTAGTTCTGTCCTGCTGTTTATATTGGGATTCTACTACATAGATGGCCGGAGACGGGATGGTAAACTTATTGGCACAATCAATACATTACAAAGGGACTTGCTTTTCTCTACCAAGGTAAAACAAATATTTTCAATAATAATCTTATTTAAGACACATGCTGTTTTTGCATGTCTGCAATAACATGCATGGAGGCAGGATACATGTATCCAACACATTTCCTTTTAATAGTTGTAGGTACTCATCTTTGCTTCGGATTCTTGCACAGTTACGTCCAAATCCGTCTGTTATTGTTCTGTGTTCTTATAGGAAAAGAATATGTGTTTTAAAGAACTTGCGATATTAACGAACAAACCAAGAAGTTACTGCCATGTGTGTTTGCAATGCGACTTAGATTACGCCCTCCAGACCTTGCATATTTTATGTCTCACTACCAGAAATCATACCTACATAATTTTTTCACATATTATAAAAGGCAAAGCAACTCTCTCAGAGCTTTATTCCTGAACGCTCCTTGCTGGTATTAGCAAAGTGGATTATTATGAATGAAATTATAGTTTGTCAATATGTCATATTCATTTTGTTTTTTAACCTGACTAATTACTCGAATTTTAATATTTTCAGGAGTGTGAAATACTCAAGGAGGAGCTTGCTGCTACCAAAACCAAGCTGGCTGGAATTGAGGACAATTCCTTTGGCATGGATGATATGGTGCAATCATTAAAAGAGGAGATAGATGAATTGAAAGCACAAAATGAAAGACTTCGGAAGTCATTGGATGACAATGAAAAATTGTTACGGGTCTCAGAGAACACGGCCATGGAACTGCAGAATACTCTAAGTGAAGTAGAGAATACTCTCAGTGAGCTCTTAGGGGAAAGAGCTAATTCTGAAGAGCATATAGCAGATTTGAATGGTAAGTTTTAACAAACGTCATTATTTAATTTTAAAAAGTGCTATATCCAGGCTGATATTAAAAAATAAAGGAGTTTATCTATCACTTTAATAGAATATATTTCATGTTACCCTATAACACATACACTTATTAGATAAAGTGATAAAACCTCTACGAAACCAAAACCCACTATCAGTAGGGCCCGAAATTGTGCGTGCGGTTTTTGAAAAGTAATTAGGAGAGAACACCAATTCGATCAAACGAGATCTATTTAAAATAACTTTCGTTTAAATATAATTAAATAACTTCGTTAAAATAACTTGATTTTTTAGTGTCTTTTAATATAATAAAAATTGATGAGCCATATTATCATAGCTATTACATTTTGTAAACAAAATTCGAATACTAGGCTAACAATACATAAATGTGTTTTCAATACAACAAAATTTTATGTACAATAGGTAAAGTCCAAGCGTTTGAAGAAGAATTAATGTCAATCAGTCGAGAAAGGGATAATTTCCAGCTGAAATATGTATCTGCCGAGGCAGCGTTAGATGAGGCCAAGAAACAAAAGAAGCAGCTAGACGAACTCAACACATTGCTGGCCGAGGCCAACAATACTGTACAGCTACAAAGTCACGAATTAACGGCCCTTAAAGTAAGTAATAATTTGTGAAATTATCTATGAAAAGGGACCTTATTGTCGATGGCGCTTATGTCGTTGTTCAAGATGAAACAATACAAACGCAACGCGAATCGACGTAAGTGCCATCCACAATAAGGTCCCTTTTTCTAGATAATGTCACATTTTATCATACCTTTTCAATGCCTCACTTCATGTGTATAAGAATTGGTGTTACTGTTTTTTATACTTTTTACTAATATTTTTAACCAGTTAAAGTTAATATTATATCAATACACACACTGTATTATAAATATATTATTTAGTAATTTCAAATAAACTGTTATAAGAACATAAAGGGTATATAAATTCCCAATAAAAAATATGTTAATATATATATTTTTTGTATTTCTATTTCAGGATGTAATCAAGGAACTAAAGGGCGGATCTAAATCCAACGTTGATGCCACATCTCTAATAGATCACACTGAAATAAAGGCGAAGCTATCAAAAGCATTAGAAGAGAAACATACTTTAGAAAGCAAATATGAAGTAAGTTTTAAGAATTCTAAATGTCTACTGAAACGACTGTATAAGTCATGGTCCCGTTTATATGTTGATAATATTATTATTGAAACTACTTATTTCTTATCTGTTATTACATTGACTAGTTTCAGTGTAAATTTTATTATCTAAGTGTGTACATACATACATCTTATTTGTATGATCAATGTACAAAAAAGAGTGACTATAATATACTATTGTATTGTGTGCTTGGTTAGTCACTAACAAACCAACTGTTCCAATATTACGACAAAAAGTCATTCAAGCAAAATTTTATCATTGTCTATAAAATATTAACTACTATGATATTATATACATATCATTCATTTAAATTATGAAAAAGTGATAAACACAAATTGAATAAAATTCCATGACTTAATTGTTAACACTTTCATCACCTACTACAATAAGTGGTGCGAGTGCCCATGGGCGACGGTAATTGCTTACCATCAGGCAATCCGTCTGCTCGTTTGCCACCTATGACATAAAAAAAAAAAAGTGACAATGTGTGCTACGTAGAATAGTCCTTGATTCTTTCGAATAGGTTCACTATTATGAAATAATCAGAGAGGTTAAAAGTTAATTTAACAAAATCATGTCAAGGTAATTTTGAATATCTCGCCGTCTTAGCTACATCTGCAAAATGTTAATTTAAATAGATACATTACTTTGTTTCAAATTAAATAGTATAGAAATGTGGCGCGCTGCCGGCTGTACATACAATCTTGTCACATGATTTATATACCATCTTGCCACAGTGACCTTTAATATGAAAGCTAGTGGAGCTCTATTAAAGTTTCAACTGTGACAATGTACGAAATATATATACGAGTAAAGTGTCACAATATATATAATGTACCTTAATTTCAAGACGATAAGGTGCATGTATACATATTTTGACGCTTTGACCGCATCGATATCTTTTACCTTGGTTATACATGTATCAAATTCCTTGACTATATACTATATCCTTAGATCTTTGAAACTACGCAACGTTTGCGGCAATAAGTGTTGTTTTGCTACAATAGACAGAGTGATAGTGAGTAGAGAATGTTCATATGTCCCCTGTGTACATGTCCCCTGTGCAAATCTGGGCAGGTCGCTACCAGTAAATAAAATAAGGCATAAGATATTCCACTTATCTATCACGGACATCAACTGCTGAACCTATAGGCTTTCCTCATAGACCGCCAGTCCGCCGCACGTGATATTCAACAGCAAGACTAATGTAAACTCGAGGCGAGATACCGCCATTTGATTTAGGCACAGTCACCGGCAATAATATTAGTATATCAAGACTGCAAAAATATCAGATCGATTTTTTTTTGCGGCCTTGACATCATAAGATATTATTGCACGTGACTGTGCTATAAAGCAAGCTTTAGGTAACTGTTTGATAACAGTTAAAGCAACCTACACATGAACAAGTGATAGGAAAAAAAATGGACAGAAATTAAATCTTTCCAAAGGCAAATGTAATTATGAATACCATAAATTCGGCCGCGGAAAATGCATGTTGCTTTTTTGTTTAGATTGAACATAAAGAAAGGACGCGTCTGTCTGAAGAATTGAAGAACACACAAGAATCATTAGCAACCACTAACCAGCAGGCTACGGAGGCTACGACAAGGCTTGAGGTGCTTGGCAAATACTTCCAGGAGAGGGAAAGTGAATTAATGAAGTAAGTTTAGGCAACACATTTAGTATTTATATTTTTGTGACTATCTTATACTAATCGACTTAGTGCTAAGCTCAATAGGGATTGCATAGTAAGAAGTTTGTCATTATGGGGTAATTGATATGGTTTAATTTTTTCAGGGAGCTTAGTGCCAAAGAATCCCTGTATCTCAGCAAACAGGGCGAGTCGGCGAGCACAGTAGAAAAGATTGAGCTCATGCAGCAGGAGGTTCAGAGATACAAGTACGTATAGTTTAAAATGTGACATGAGTATTATGATGAATTGATGACATTCGAATGGATATAGAAATAAGTTAGTCGCTAATATATAAGCAAAGCCAGATGGACCCTATTGACCTGAACTACATATTATACAACTCACTGGTTCACCTTTAGGCACTGACATAAAGAAATAGACTCCTACACGCGAACAAATTATGCACAAAAATATGGTACTAAATGACATGTCTATCACGTTCCAGTTTATACTAATAATGCTAATTTATAATCTTCTTTTAGATAATATAAACAAACAAAAAAGACTTCAGTGTTCTAATTATTAAGTATCAAACTTCACTATTGATAAAGTAATAACTTTTCAGTCATTGTTGACACTTGCACTGAAAGCGGTTCACAGAAGACTAACTACTCGTAAATGTGCCGCCCAGGTTGTTCGAGCGGCTGTTTTTAAGAGCCATTTTTTGGGGCTTATTGTGAATCTACGTTTATTATACATCGATGCCTTTAGGGTAGCAAGGTGAGCGATATCGTTTCGATCTCTTCATGCGAGTATGTACTAATCAGCTCGGTGCTTAGGGAGAAATGCGACGCGCTAACATTGGAGCTAGCGGAGCAGGAGTCGGCGCGGCGGGCGGCGGTCGGCGCGCTGGAGGCCAAGGCGCACGCGGCGTGGCTGGAGGCGCGCGCGGCGCGGCGCGAGGCCGACGCGGCGCGCGACGACGCGCAGGCGCTGCGCCGCAAGATGGCGTCGCTCACGCGCGCGGAGGGCGCCGCGTCGCCGCATGCCCGTGAGTACTTACTGTAATTGTACAATTATCAAGGATCATAGAAATAATTTATTCACATTGTCTATACAAAATCACGTTCTCCTCATCCTGGCAAACGCTAGCACCTTCTATGACGTCTAACAGCAGTATATCTCGGTTTTATACTAGTTCTCGCTATCGAAATAACTTGACATGAGTCCATAGATAGCACTGCGCCACATAGTACCGAAAATAGACAAGTAACCATAATGTTGGAATAACGCGACTTTGTATAGATATTGTCAAATTGTTCTATGTTCATTGATAATTATTTGTGACTCCTCTGGTATTGCGAGTGTCCATGGGCGGCGGTAGTTGCTTACCATCAGGCAATCCGTCTGCTCGTTTGCCTCCTATATCATAAAAAAAAATATATATATTATGTATAATTTGGCATGTTTTTTTACTGACGAGTTTCCACGAACATACTTTTCACACCTTTCTAGGTAGAATAATGCTATATTTATTAATCACAAATTAACATAAAGTTCGATACACCATAGAATTTATATGGTGTACCAAACTATTTGACTACTTTGAATGCCGCCAACTACATGACGCTGACTGTATGATGATTGATGAATGAGTTAATCGATGTTTTCAGATATGTCGTCGCCGCTGGACAGCATGCACACGGAGCCGGGCGTGGGCGCGGTGCCGCCGCCGCTGCCGCCGCTGGCCTTCCTGCCGCCGCTGCTGCCGCCGCTGCCGCGCCCGCCGCCGCTGGGCCGCCTGCCCTCCCGCACCAGCCTAGGTGACCACTACTTTAGACATACATCATCATTACATTACATACATTTCAGCCGTATGCAGTCCACTGCGGGACATAGGCCTTCCACAAATATGAATTGTATCATCTTGGGGGTAGTTGTCATAGTCGCCACGCTTGGCAGGCGGGTTGGCGAACGCAGTAACTGTAGATTGAGTTTCGACGGACGGTGCTGCCCGTCCGTAGGATTATTCCCTTTGTCGCCTCTTACGACACCCGCGGGAGAAGATGACGTGGTGCTATTCGAGTCAGCCGGCATCACACGGCATACTGAACGGCACTTTACTGAGTCACTTTAGACATGATGATTACTTATTTTCACCTCACTGGATCGGAAATAACTGTTTCATTCTTAAAAAATAGATAGCTAAGTTGCATTTTATTCACAAGACCTCTTTTGTTTAATATAAAAAAAAATCTACAGATACGACCGGCGCTACTCGCCCGAGAGCCGGTACTCGCCAGAGAGCCGGTATTCACCCGAGAGCCGGTATTCGCCCGAGAGTCGGTATTCGCCGGAGCGCATGAGGCCTTCGGATAGGAAATACTCTCCTAACGACCGGCGTAAGGCCTACTCTCCGCGGTCAAGGCGACGGTCTAGAGAGAAGTAAAGAACCCAATTCTTCGTCACCGTAAATTTTTCAGCCCCAGTTGTACTTTAATTAACCAGTACTCAAAATAATGAAATACTGTGCAGACGGAACCCGAAACGCTTACGTTATAATAGCAATCGTAAAATCTAATTGTACATAATTTTTATCCTACAGGTTGGAGGCCAAGCCTTTAATATACACGTTATTTTATTTCAACATATACTCGTATTTAACCCACCTACCGCTCTTATCAGATAACGGCATTCTTTATTAGTATTAAAAATTACAGCGGCCATTTTGTTAGAAGAGATATGCCTTCTATGGCGTTAAAATTCAGTGCTTTCAGGCCAATGCGCAAATATTGCGCACATTTTATTAATAACGGACCTTGTTTTGGGTTATATAGGTATATATATATATTTTATTAATATATTGCGGGACAATTTTACACAAATCGACCTAGTCCTACGGTATATATTTAGATCAAAGATGTCGATTTATTGTAATTACCTGGATTGCATATTACGACATTCATTCATAGTACGACAAAGCTTACGTCAGCCGTGGATCTTATACTTAAGAAATACATTATGATTTAGCTCTAGACGACAAAATAAAATGACACACCACAAAGGCAGGAGAGCCACAATGAGGTTTTTGGTGTCTGCTCGTTAAACGACCACATTATTCATTACATATGTATATTCTATTGATAAACAGGTATGAGGAAGGGCGCGGATCACGGGCACGCAACGGCCCGGGCGACACGGAGACGGAGTATAACTCGGACAGCCCGTCCCGTGAGCGCGTCCGGCGCCGGAGATATTCGCATTCAGGTACTTCTTAAACTGTACGACAGGGGTCGCCTGTGACTTTACCTCGAAGGTGCCGCGAGCACGTGCTTATATCACATCCTAATTCTAAACCTACATTCGGTGCTATTATTTTCAATAATTCATATCGTAAAATCTGGAACAACCACATAAATGTATCGAGAAAGAAGCAAAGACTTCATTGACTTATAAGCAGCCCTAGCATGTGTTATTTAGTGATGGAAAAACCTCGACTCTTCAGATTTTATTTTAACTTTATTAGTGGTGTTATCAGTTAATTCCAACAAACAACGAACATAATGCGGCGCGGTTGGAACCGAACTGATGTTCGCGGCGAGACATAAAGCCTTCAAAGTGACTTATAATCATCATATCAGCCGAAGAACGCCTACTACTGGAAATAGGCCTCCACTACTTACACCACCGCCACTCGCACTCGCCACAGTGGATTCCCGCGGTGTTTACCATCCCGTTAAGTGACTTCTCGCCAACTTATAATCGACAAAGATCATGCATTTTTTTTGTTCTATCTCGATATAGTTCTACAGTCACCCAAGGTGAAAATATTCAATATTTTCTTATTTTGACAAGATAAACAACTTGAGTTTTTTTTTCTTATAGGGCCAAGCTCCGGATCAGGGTGTTCATCGGAATCGGATAAATGAACAGGTACCGATAATATTGTAAGGTGCATACAATCTTACTTTGCTGAGTATAAAATGCCAAACTGTACTTTAATCTTACTTAAGAATTGCTCACATAATTCGAGACTGTTATGTGAACAATGTAGTTATACTTAAAAAATGGACCGGCCAGATTACACAAAGATACAGATAAGATACAGATAAAATTAAAAACATGTATGTCCCTGGTCATTTCTTTTTAGTTAATTAGGTGTTATGTGAGCAGCTTCTTTAGCCTTCTGAGCGTTAGACGACATGCCTGTGACGCCACGCTGTGGAACGTGACGAACTTCACGGAGGTTCCTTTAGCATTAACAAAGCTGACGTCTGTAGCCGTCGTTGGTGACAATGGTACGACTCCGGTGACGGCTACATCCGTCTTTGTCTGTCAAAAGGTTAAAGAATAATAAAATTAAATAAATACAGAAGAGGCTTAAGGGAAAAATAATAGGAATTGTTTAATTAATTAGGAACTCATATTTTTGTTTCACTTTAGCGCATGTTAGCAGTTGGTTTAAGTTTTCGTGGCCCTACGCCCTGAACTGATGTTAATTTTAATCATATTTGGTATGCTTTAAACTTGCTTTAATACTGCTCCATGCTCAAAAGTGAATAAATGTATGTAATGTTAACTAATATATGTAGATATGAAAACACGTTTTATGTCTTAGATGCATTTTCATTTATAAGAATTGCCATTGATTATATTCAATTATTCGAATTATAATGTTATTAGATCACATGCTATAGGTACCAATCAATGCAAACTGTCAATTTATTAACCATTCTTATAAGCCATAATTTCACGTTGCAAAAATAAGTATAAAAAAAATATAAATTCGATTTGAATCGATTATATGTTATCTAATCAAAAGTCATGAGTGTATAACATATTAAAACTGTTAACTCGCAATGTCTGAGTAACACGATATTGTTATGTCTAATAGTTGCCCAACGTTGAAAAGACAAGCTAAACTTTGATCGCCATGATATGAATAGTCTTATATTTTAAAATGTCTGGTGATTTTAAATCCGGATTCACGCCTTCCCCTCATCATATGTGGTAGTCCACATGGAAAGATACCTTATGGCACTTGGCACATACGCTATTTTTAATGGCGCTTCAATACTTATGTGACACTTTGCAACGTAAGCGCCAAGCGCCATAAGGTACCTTTCCATGTGGACTACCACATAGTTATTGTAAAAGTAAGCGTGCTCGAGTTGGACGTGGGGCGGGGCGTGCGGCGTGCATGTTAAACATATGCAAACGTAAAGATGTAGCCACCGTGCACACTACGGACGCTCTCATGACGCCTTAATTGGAGTAAAACAGCAAGTTGCTTGAAATATTCGAACTTCGATGTTCTCAGTACCAGGTAGGTTAGGCTCCACGCCCCGATCCGCTTCGAGCGACCATTCAGGCCTGACACTAAGGGAGTTTCAACACAATATATATATGTAAATAAACATTCAAAAAAGCACTAAAGTATTTTTATTTATTGATTACACTATCAATATTATCATGCATACATAAAAGATTTTAACAAAAGTATACAGATATATTCGAATAAATGCATTTAGCTGCACTGGCTGTTTTAGGTTCTTTTTTATACAGTGAACATCTTTAATAACTGTGACATATTTTTTTATTGTCTATCAAAGTAGTTTATCCTAATTCAAAAATAACTTCCTCATATAATATCAGTTTATTCTGATTTTATAATTTATTGTTTTGTTACTCATTTAATTGTACTATAATAAATAATTTTATCTATTATCACCTTGAGTATTATTTAACAACACAACCTTTAGTTATACTGCATTTTGAGAAATATATCTTAATTTAGGAATGTATAGTGAAAAGTACTACTCATGTGGTAAAAACAGTATAAGGCGCATAAACGCATAAGGCGCAGTATAAGGCGCATTTATCCTATCAATAAGTTTAAAAACTTGGTGCACGAGTACTTAATGAAGTTTCGTGTTACTATTTAACAATTCACTTGGAACATACATTAAATTGTAAATCCGTACCTGGTACACATCAGAGACCTACTTCTTGAATAGATTTAGACCCGTATTATTAGTTCACAAACTTATAAATCGTATAGGTTTCCACGGCAAATAATATATCTTATGTATGTCCTCTTCTGTTCCAGTTTTTATAGCGCTTCATTATATTTTAGGGCACTACGTTCCATGGTACGAAACTACCTTTCTTGGGCTGATCGAGCTGAAAATAAAAATAACCTGATAATGATTTCCCTGCATTACCTACGGGATAATTATCGCTAAGTTGATAATAGGTTTCAACATATCTTTAAGAAAGTTTTTGTAAATACTACCTAGCTCCAAATAAAAATGAAGTTTAACTTAGAAAGAACTATAATGCTTATTTTTTTAATAGTCTCAAGTGTTAGTAGGTAGGTACTCTCAGTAGAAACATGAAGAAAACTAACACAAAAATATGCCACATGTATTCAAAAGAAGAGACCGAGTCCTGTTATTATTTTGTCTCGTAGATCCTTCTAATATTATTTTTTTAAGAACTTACCTTCTTAGTGATATGATCCTCGCAAGCCATGCGGATACGCGCCGAAGTCGCCGGCGCATCCATATAGAAGTCCACTGGCACACCTGCGTCAGCACGCGCGGCTCGGATCGCGTCTTTAATGGCGAAGAACACCGACGATGCCAAGAACAGTGGCGGCTCACCAACGGCCTAGAAACAATGCGAAATTACACAAGAGAATAATTGAGGTAAGGACTAGGAAGAATTGTAAACTTCGAACTACGTTATTTAAAATGATTTTGAAGTTATCTGACTCACCTTTGAAGAATACACAGCACGTGGATTTGGAGCTCCTTTTAGTAACGATACGTTGAATTCTAGCGGAATATCTCCAAAACCAGGTATTTTGTATGCTCCTGGACCTCGAGAAAACAATGTTCCATTGGGTGAATATATCAGTTCTTCAATAGTGAAAAGACCCTGGCCTTGTACAAAACCCCCTTCGATCTGCCCAATGTCTATAGCCGGGTTGAGACTTTCCCCCAGGTCCATAACGATGTCTGATCTAATCACTTGATGATCGCCGCTCAGGCAGTCGATTTCTACTTCCGAGCAAGCCACTCCATACGTAAAGTAGTTGAAAGGTACACCCTCGTTCTTTTGGAAATTGTATCCAATACCGGGGGTGGCATGAAATCCAGTAGAGGACAAGCTAACACGATCCAAATATGCCGCTAAAACCCAGTCTTCCCATTTTCCTTCCGGTTTTTTCTCCTTATAGGGTTGCAGACGTTTCATTATGGTCTCACAAGCTTCTAGGACAGCCATGCCGTTGAGGTCAGAGCCAGCGCTTGCTGCTGTGGCCGATGTATTAGGAACTTTGTCGGTAGCAGTCTCGCTTACATGTATTTTCGATATATCAATGCCCAGGGCTCGTGATGCTACTTGTATCATTTTTGTGTGCAGTCCTTGACCCATCTCAGTGCCACCGTGAGACAGGAGCACTGACCCATCAACATAAACTATGAGTAAGGCACCAGCTTGGTTTAGTAGTTTTTCTGTGAACGCAATTCCGAATTTTGTGGGAATAATA
Organism: Grapholita molesta; assembly: GCA_022674325.2. Taxonomy (NCBI): domain Eukaryota; kingdom Metazoa; phylum Arthropoda; class Insecta; order Lepidoptera; family Tortricidae; genus Grapholita; species Grapholita molesta. The sequence continues at coordinate 17,751,339 of CP053121.2, read as the reverse complement.
GATATTCCTCGCTTTCTCCAGCGGTGTTGTCTGTAATGTAGAAAGTGATTATGTTAAATTATGAAATAACGTAATATGTACCAACATCAAATGAAATATGTATGTTTCCGGAATTAATCAAATTAAACATACGTGATGATTCAATAAAATCTTGTTGAACACTCGCAACGTTTTATCGAGACGCGGCCGAATTTGGACCGAACCGCAATTAGTAACATGTGACTACTTACTTATTAAATTGTTCGATATGTTTTTTCCTTTCCGTTAAATTACTTTTTTCAACACACTCGTCCCAACATCTTTGCAACGTGCAGTGCTCTAAACGTTGCCCGTAGTGCGTAATTTGGTTTTCGGTATACAGATTCAATCTACTGATTTCTTCTATACTTTTTCCAAGTCTGATCGCCAGGTCCTGGACCATGTTTTCGGCGCCAAACATTCCTTGTGGTCCACCGAAACCTCTGAATGCTGTATTGGACGGTAGATTCGTTTTACATATATGCCCCGTAACCTCCACATTTGGAATGTAATACGCATTCTCATAATGGAACATGGCCCTTTCAACAACCTAAAAATTAAATTTATTATGATTTATCACATGAAAACCAACAATACAAAATATTTTTAGAAAAATTTAAGGACTAGATTACTATTCATTGCGCATACAGGTTGGATTTTGTAGACGGATCAGGGAGGGCAGCTACCAGATCCTATTATACTCTTACTACGCGAACATCGTGCAAGGATTATAGGATGTACAGGGGGAGCAGGGCAATCATTGAGAGACCCAGCCCTTTTTATGGCACTTGACAAGCCACAAATACAATAATATTCAGTTTTAGGGTTCCGTAGTCAACTAGGAACCCTTATAGTTTCGCCAAGTCCGTCAGTCCGTCCGCGGATAATCTCAGTGACCGTTAGCACTACAAAGCTGAAATTTGGCAGTAATATGTATGTATATCAATCACGCCGACAAAGTGGTAAAATAAAAAGTGGAAAAAATGTTTTATTAGGGTACCCCTCCCTATACGTAAAGTGGGGAGTGATTTTTTTTCTATCTAATCCTAACGTGTGATATATCGTTAGATAGGTATTTAAAAATGAATAGGGGTTTAATGACAACATTTTTTGATAATGTCAATATTTTTGGAAATAATCGCTCCAGAAGTTAAAAAAAAGTGCGTCCCCCCCCCCCCCCTCTAACATTTGAACCACAAGTTTCAAAATGTGAAAAATCTCAAATGGAGGACTTTACATAAACTTTCTAGGAAAATTATTTTGAACTTGATAGGTTCAATAGTTTTTGAAAAAATCTATATATATAAAAATAAGCCCTTATTTCTCTTGGTCACGCTATAACTTGAGAACGGCTTTACCGATTTGGCTAATTTTGGTCTTGAAATATTTGTAGTAGCTCAGGGAAGTTTTAAACGGTGAGAAAGTATGAAAAATCGAGTAATATACTAAAAACGAAGATATTGTTCTCCCATACAAACTTTATCAACTCGAAAAACAGTAAGCGCCGCAGGATTTCATACCTCTTACGCGTTTTTAGTATTAAAATGTTCTCTGCTTTCGCTCGAGAAAGACGGAAGCGCCGCAGGATTTCATATATCTTAGGCTTTTTGCGAACACAATAGGTACTTTATATTATTCCAGCACTAAAGTCGTTAAGGCGATAGTTACTTACGAATTGTTAATAAATTAGCCCTTATTCCCTAAGATATGGCTGTCAAAATCTCTATTGAATGACAAGACATACTTCATCAATTCAGGCCCGGTACCGCGAACATCGAAGTGCGTATATTTCGAAAATACTTCTCTTTACTCCAATTAAGGCGTTAAGAGAGTGACAGAGACAATTGTCCGAAATTTACGAATATGGTTTTCACGGTAGCGCCGCAGTTTTCCGTAGCGGTACGGCGAACAACGATATTCGTAAATTTCAGAACAGAGCCCAGAGTGTAGTTTATTAACGTAACTTTACGTCACGAACACGTTTGCGTTTCCCATATAAATTACATTATCACTTACGCGTTCGTAAACGATTTTTACGTCAAAAGAAAGTTACATTAGAGCCTCTGAGTATGAGTGAAGTAGTAAGACAACGCAGGGGACGGTCGCAAATAGCCCATTTTTACTCTTAAGTGGGGACACTTACCGTGGCGGACGAAAACTACGGAACCCTACACTGAGCGTGGCCCGACACGCTCTTGGCCGGTTTTTATAGATTAATGGTTATGGATTTTTTTAAGTAATACACTTGAATTGTTTAAATAAAAAAAAAAACATAAACATAAACACCATTCTTGTTAGTAATCTATAATGCGATTTCGTAGTTTTTTCAATCAGATCCATGTAACCGTGTTTGTACATTACTGGATCTCATTATAATCACAATCAGAGTAACTAAGTTTGTTAACACTAGGGTTAATTAAAACTCACGGGTCCTGATAGGTCGATGGAGTATCCTCCGTTGTTGTAAATATTGACAATAGCTCCCATAATTTTTCCTTCCTTCGTTGCCGCCACTTTGTACTTGATCAAAAACGGATGCCTAGTACCCGTCATTTGCATGTCTTCATCTCGGTCCAGCATACATCGGACAGGTTTCTGAAGTTTGTGAGCTGCCAGGGCCACCGGCAGAGCTACCAGCATTCCCCGTGACTCTTTACCACCGAAACCACCACCCATCCGCTTTACACGACAGGCGATCCTGTTCATAGGCACGTGTAAAATGTGACTAACCAATTTCTGCAAATATAAAAGCATGTTAATCATTAGGATATCATATCACCTGTTTTTGAATTTTTACATCAAGTTAAAAGTACGATTTTACATACGGCAATTTCTGAAGGATGTTGGCTTGAGCAAAATATTTCTAGCTCGTCATCTTCCTTTTTAGGAATAGCAAAGGCTGCATGCGTTTCTAAGTAAAAGTGTTCTTGTCCTCCCATACGACACTGACCCTCAATGATGATATTATTTGGATCTTCAAACACCTTTTTCACGTCCCCCCTGCGAATCGTTTTAGGGTACTGCGGGTAAAACGATTTTTTCTCAATAGCATCTTCGATCGTCACTATTACTGGTTGGATTTCCTCGTATTCTATTTTCACTTTGCGGGCAGCATGTTGTGCTGTTGTTTGATCTTTTGCAACAATTACTCCAATAGTTTGACCTTGACTGACAACTTTCTCAGTAGCAAACAATTCTTCGTCATGAAATATTGGTCCAATCTCATTTTGTTCAGGAGTAACGTCTTTAGCAGAGAAAAATGCCACAACACCCGGTTGTTTCAGTGCCTCTGTTGGATCCACTGATAACAACTTTGCATGTGCTTTTGTACTGAGCACAAAAGCTAAATACAGTTCACCTTCTGCGAAAGGCATATCATCGCAATATATAGCTTCTCCAGCAGCTTGCTTATAAGCTGACATGTGAGTGATTGGCCTACCAACAGCATCACTCGGAACTTGTTTGTCACCTACAAGTTCAAAGTATTGGGAACTTTTGGGCATGATTCCGTGAAATTGCTCAGCACCGCTGCTGTGGTACGGAATTACGAGTTCTTGGTTGAAATAATCTTTCGTCATGTCCTTACTTATTGATAAGTATGCTTTAAAGAACAAACTCATAGTAAGAGCTCTTCTGAATTGGATGTTTCCTCCAGGTGCTGAGGGAGCCAATGGTAATTCTTCTATCATATGTGAGTAAGCTTTTTCGAGCATTTCTTCATTCCATAATAGTCCACTTAATGCTTTACTAGTTTTTGTAGCGATTGTAGTAACTGGAGCCATGCCCCCGAACGCCATGTTCATGTGCTTTATGATATTGGTATTTTCTTCAAATACAACATTGATCGAAGCCGTTACGATAGAAATATCGTCCTCTCGTCTTTTTGCTTGTTTGTATGCTTTTACATATTGAAACCGAGAGGAAAAAGGAATTTCAATGGACAACAGTATCTCATTAGGTTTTACAACGTTTCTTCTATAACCAGTGAAAAACGTTTCGTCCATCAATACAGAACGATGGCCTTCTAGTTTACTTAAAAGGTTAAGTTTTACCTTTAGTGACATTAATATTGGGTTAAGATCAGAAATAGGGCTTCCAGTCATAATATTGCCTCCAATAGCTGCTACGTTCCGAATTTGTTTGCCAGCAAACCAATTCAGCATGTCCACAATAGTTTTAAGCGTTCTAGTCTTGTACTTAGGTAAAACATCTATTGCTTTTCGGAAGTTGTTCTCTACTTCCATCAATGTTACAGCAGCTCCTACGGTAAATCCATTTTCAGTTTCAACAATGCTGTTCATTTCTGGAACACAGTTCGGCATAATTATGACTGGATATACGAAATGTTTAAACTTTACTTCTACGCCAACTTCTGTATTACCAACAACTATTTTAGCGTCAGGGAATTGCTCTTTTAGTTGTAACATTGATTCTAACGTAGTAGGTCTATACCATTTTGCACGTTCACCTCGGAAAATCAGATATTGACTGTCGTAAGTTGAGGATAATTTAAGTTCAGGTGGAAAAATTGGTTCTTGGCTCGGGTCGTATGGCAAGAACGATGATCTTTCAAATATAAATTCGGTTTCTCCTTTGTTATCTTCTTTGTCTTTATTTTTGCAACAATCTTTACCCATGGCACATAAACCATTGGTGCCAGTAACATTCGAAGACCCGTTCGAAGTTCCATTAGGTGTGCCATTGGCGATTCTCGCTGTCTCCCAATCTTCTATGAATGTTTTGTACCCTTCAATGATGGCTCTGTATCCTGTGCATCTGCACAAATTGCCCTGGAAGGCAACTTCCATGTCTGAGTACTTTATTTTGCTACAGCTTCTAAGTAGTGAATACATGGACATGACGATGCCTGGTGTACAGAATCCACACTGGGATCCGTGTGCTTTGGCTATTCGTTCTTGTACGGGATGCAACTTTGTTTTAGTAGAGCCTATTCCTTCAACTGTCGTCACAGCCAATCCGTGCATTGCACATAGCGGAGCCAAGCAGGCGTTAACTGCCAGATGACTGAGTCACAATTAAGAAATTTATGTTACGGAAAGGTGTATACTAGATATATTTGCTTTGAAAACGTATTGTATCTAATAATTAATAATGGTATATATCACCTTACTTAAGTCATTAAAGTCATCTTATGAAACGAACTAAACTAACTAGCTCTATAAGTGCCTAATTTTATAATTTATATAATAGTACATATTTTTTTGCAAGACGAAGTTAGTAGGTGCAAGTAGGTAGGGTACTCTTAAAAAAACAGTCATTTCAGCGTTATCGGAAATTGAAACCAAAACGGGGTTTAAAAGAGATTTTTTTAAATGAAGTTTTCAATCGTTTAGGTTCCATTACTATTATTAATAAAAATATATACCAAGCGTTATTGAATATTGCTCCCTCAGTGGAAAAGATTATGAAAGTTTGTTTTAATGAAGAGACTCACATAAGAAATAAGTAATATTTAACACCACAGGGGGTTAAAACAAGTTTGAAAGTTTGGTTGAAGGAGCGTTTAAAATTGTACGTAAGTAAACTAGCTTTTGGGAATTAAGAAATGTAATTTTAGTTTAGGTTTCTACTAAAAAAATATTCAGGGAGCGTTCTTTGAAATCCATTTTCTATTGTGGTTTGAAGGCGGTTGACAATAAAGAAAATTGCAGACAACCTAATAGGGATTAAACCTAGAACTAAAATTATATAAAATACCACGCTAACGAAGTTACGGGTAACAGCTACGAGTACTAGGTACATAACATAACTAAAGTAGTTAACCAGCTTTAAGTAACCGATGAAAAATTAACTATGTGATAGGAGTATAAATAACAGTAAGTATTTTTATAAACAACCTCTGACGTTACCCGTGCTGGTGGTATATAGTTGAGGACATGCTTATCTAGATAAACAAGTGCGTCTCGGACCACGCATACTGAAGGGATCCGTAGGTTTTTTTATTTAGAAAAACTGTTTTTTGATAATTTTACTACAAAACTAAGTAGCAGCACTTAAAACACACCTCTTAAAATTTCTGCATTCTCCTTATAGTATACAAGTCAAACGCGTGTGATATGCGGACAACAGGACAGATGGACATACTAATTAAATAATAATATTAAACTATTAGGGTTTCATTATTGCCATTTTGGCTACGAAACCCTAATAAATCTTGCTATTTCAAACATCACTATCAGCGAGCGAGGCGTGTGCTTATCGCATTGTTACATTACAACACGATAAAGTATAAGTAGGTACATATACAGTATACACATCTTCGTCTTCTGACACTACGCTGAGATGAGCGCCAACAAATTTTCAGTATAAGGTATAATATAATGCCGGCTCCACATGCTTGGTAAACCACGTTGTGTGTCACAAAAACAACGGTGCTGTTTGCCAAGCATGTGGAGCCGGCATTATACCTTATAACCGGCATAAGGTATTTAATAAGGTATTTGGTACAAAAAACTAAGCTAAGATAACCTGGTGCTTATATGTACACTATGGGTTAAAACACTTTAAACCTACACTAGTATATTGCACACACAAACAACACACCTATAGGTATAACCTCAACATAATAAACACAAATATTTGATCAACTTATATTTTGAAGACAAATTAGTAGCTTATATTTTGGAAAAGGATACATAAGTCGTTTTTCGGCGCGATTGTATTTTGAGACCATGACGGTACAGGCGCCGCATCCGCCCTCGGCGCAGCCCAGCTTCGTCCCCGTCAAGCGCAAGCGTTTGCGCAGGTACCATAGCAGCGTCCATTCCGGGTCTGGGTTATGTTCCACCACCTAGAATGTATCAAGGTTCCTTCATTAAGGCTCACTTTTACCATCCAGGGTTAGTCGCTGCCACAGAGTTAAGCGTTGTCAAATGTATGGACTTAACTGGTAAACCTCGGGTTACTCGGCTAAGAGCCGCGCAAGTGAGCCTAAAGGCTTGGGCATATAGGCGCGTATTGTGAGCGTGGCGCGACGCTGCCGTCCGACTGTGTGCCTTATTTCGTTACATTAGCCACGCCGGTCTCACGCTGCGCTACCACCACGCTCACAAAACGCGCTTATGTGCCCAAGCCTTTAGTCTTCTTGCTCATTAACCTTTATAATGTTTAGCTTGTTGCCAAATAGTTAAGTAAAACTAGCGTGTTTCACTTTTCGCATGAGAACAAAACGTTTTTCTGACTTGGCTCGCATATGAAGTTTAGCTAACCCACACACACTGGTTAATCGCAAACCAGGCTCGCGCATCGAGGATTTCGTAACTAGAAAATGCCCCCGTAGAATATTAGGAGTAACAATGTAATGTAGGAAAAGGTAACCCGACAGTACGGGACCATATTTGGTAACATTCATATGTTGATTACTTTTAGATATTTGTTGTAAACGGTTTTTTTAAATAAAATATTAGTAATCAAATGATACCATTTATTTACATTCTGTGTTTTCCTCATTTAGTTTACCTTTTAAATGTTATGGTAGTTACCTACAATCTTCCTACATGGGTGATATTCTACACTTGATAAACAAATATTGATATAAAATATTGATATACCTTTGCCAAGTGTACAATTAACTAGGTATTAAATATAAAGTTACTTGGTTGTGAAATAACCATTCTAAAGTATAAATAAGGCATTTTTAATGAAGTAACCAATTTTCCATTGCGTGTTACATAAATTTATCGGCACCTGTGAATACTATGTGTTGTTGACCTTCAGTATGAGGTAGTGAGTTGAGACAGTTCTTCATACGACAGTATATGTACCTAAGTATATAATATATAAGATATACTTAAGAGAAAGTAACCAGACCCACAGGCGATATAATTATTATTATATACTTAGGTTACCTATTGCTTTAAATGCTCGTTTATCATAGTTAACCAGTTTGAATACTTGGGCTGTCCTAAAACCTGTCCGACGGCCCTGACATCGTAGGGGAGCGCAGGGCGTTGGCAGGGAGTTGCGTTGTATAAAATTAAAATAAAGGAGGACGCTGTCACGATAACATTTACCAAGGACTTCCAAGTAATTTCTAAAAGAATGTAGGTGTTGCCTTCAAAAACATTTACAGCGTATCTGATGACAAGTAGGCATGATTGCAAGAAAAATAGTGCAGTGTACTACTGTAGTACTTGTCTGTAAACAGACAGATAGTTAAAATAAACAACATATATATATTGTATATTTAATGTTTTTAATATATAATAATTTTGTGTTTTTAATTAAAATTATATTATGGTTTAATTTCAGTTTCATTTATGTATTTTGTAATTTTACCAATGTTTTATAAAACTAAGTTGTAAATAAAAATTATCTAATGCTTTGTTACATCTAATTATGATGATGATGTATGTATTAGGTTACTTCCGTAAAAATGATTTTTGAGCAATTTAACGACAACACCACTTGTTTTAGTAATTCCCTTAATGCGCATGACACACAATATTATTCATAAAATCATCACATTTGCGAAAAAAAAAAGAAAAATTAGTTTATTTTGACTTCGATAACAGTAAATTGTTTTTCAGTTGTTGAGCCGCATAATAACAATTCCTGCCTGTAATAAGTAATACCGTCCTTTACGAGCAAGTGTAATGAAAAATACCTAGGCACAAGGCGCATGAACGGACAGATAGCGATGGCAAAACTAGGCAAAACTATTAGACAATATATAGATAATTTTCTTAAATATTATGTCAAATCAATTTATAATTTTTGAAATCATCAGAGATCTGTTTTTGCCAGTTGGACTACTGAACCCTAAAAAGCTACTTGTAACTTAAATTAATTTGGTTACCTACTTCCCTGCCTCGTGATTTGATATGCGCGTTAAAAATTAAACAGATTACGTTGCATGGTAATATGATAATTGCATTTATATGCAAGTCTCATCGCTTGTTGTTTTGAAATTTCTATTCACAATAGAATTACGTATTTCTGTATATCAAATATTTAACAATAGGTACCTACTATAATACGATATACATACCTTATAGGTATTTTTGCAATACGCGGCCTTCATACTTGTAAGAGGTATATTTTATTGATATGATTAGTTTAATTATTATACCCACATGTATATATAATAATTACTATGTTACTTTGTATTTGGGGGTAGGCTCATTTTACATATTTTACACGGAATATTAGGCGTGCTACGCTGGCAGCAGACAATGTTATGTTGCGTCTTGTGAAAATTAGTTCTTAACTAGGTTTCTCTCTAGGTAGAATCGATGTAAAAGGCAAAAGTTTAGACCCACGCCTATTATTCTTAACAATTATGTTTAATTTATCGATTAAATGTAATGGAATTCTGTACCCGGGGGTTTTCAATAAATAGTGCACCCAATTAGTGAAAGTTGTTACAAAAAGTTAAATCACTGTCAGTTTCGTGACGACAATTAAGCATTCAATTTCGATAAAAACTTGGTTTTGATGTTCATTTTATAAACTTCAATCGATATTAAAACCTAATTATAAGCATAAAGTCGAGCTTCAAAAAGATTTCACGCTTAATTGTCGTCACGAAACTGACAGTGATTTAATTTTTCTTAACAGCTTTCGCTAATTGCGTGTACCAAATTTTGAAAACTCCCACCTACGGTATTGAGGATTGCAACGTCAGTCTGTTTTTATTTTCGCAGTTTAGCACAGATACCTACTATTATTAGGCCATGTCTGTAGTTAATGTCAAGCGACAGACGGGAAAAAATCATAACAGAATGTCTGCCTAGATATAAAACAAGGAAAAAATTGAGGCCGAAGCTTAGATAGAGAGACGATTTGAAAAAGCATGACATTATTCGAACATCTTTCTATTTACTCCAATGAGGCATCATGAGAGTGACAGAGACAATCGCCCTAAATTTACAAATATCGTTATTCGCGGTAGCGGCGCAGCTCAAGACCGAATAAAATGGGAAAGATTTGGGAGGCCTTTGCGCATTAAATGCCGTGCGGTAATTATAGATAATAAGAATAAACTATTTAACTTTAAAATTATAATTGTTAATTATAATTAAATTTTCCTATTATGTCACATAATTCTTTATTCGCATGAAATAAAAGGCATTATCACTATTAATAAATTTAAAAATAAGGTTGCATGTAAATACTTATTTAAGAGCCGTCATACTTGTTTTGATTACATATGAAGCGGAGAGCAGCGGGTCAGAATTATCAGGGTCAGTCTCGAAGTAACATTCCTCTTAAAATCGATTGATGCAACATCTATACAACGTTATAACATTACAAATTAAACAACGTTTATCTAAGTTATACATATTGTGAACTACCTATATAAGAAACATTAGATACAACCAATACCTACAATACTAGAGTTCTTATACTAATATTTTATGTGCCCATACCTACACTATTGTGCCTGGTATACCCTGTGACTGTTACCGATACGAATTTAAGACTTATAGTCATTAGGTCTTGTATCTAAAAATAATAATTGGGTAACAATGAATGCCTGCCTATGAAGCCGATGGTCCTGGCTTCAAAATACAGTGAGGGCAGGTACCTACCTACTCTAGGTACCTACTCAGATACCTACCTACCTACCTAGTGTAGGTAGGTAACTACTCAGATATCAATAATTCAATATATATAATCCTAAACAAATATTATGATATGAGCACAGACATTTCTTCTTGAGTTATGGGTTTTTTATATATACATGTTCATCAGCATTACACAAGTAAATGCCCTCACTGTATTTTGAAGCCAGGACCGGCTTGAATTATTGATATCTGAGTAGGTACCTACCTAGAGTAGGTAGGTACCTACTCAGATATCAATAATTCAATATATATATTATATGGGTACCTACCCACAATGCAAGAACAGAGAACCCGACTGGCGGGATTCTGGCCCTCAGTGTGTAGTGTCAGTACTCATATTTAAGAAATTTTGTATTAATTAGGTATTTAATTTATAAGTAGTAATATTTTTTCTAAAATAATTCAGAATACCTATAGATTGAACTATTCGTGTTTTTTTATTAAACTTGGTTTTCATTTTATAAAATATGCAACTGACCTTGTATTATAAAGGATTAAGTAGTTTCATCCTTTAGAAAGGTCAGGTTTAAGTTTTAACAAAAGTAATTGTTACATTTGTAAAAAAATATTCATTAGAGTGTGAAAAGCATGGGTAGGGTATCTGATTAAATGAATTCGATTTTTTGATAAAACCTTCATTTTGTAGAAGTCGTTTATCAACAAAATATATATATTTTAAGTATTTTTGTATTATATGTTGGTTTGTTTATTTTAATTAGCTAACCGGCGGATTTCCTATCATACCTATATCTGTGTAATATTGGTTTATTTTAATCAATATAGGTACGATGGCTGTCAAAAATATTTAGTGGGAAGCCGAGGCGCACCGTCGACGCGAACGGGGCTCAGCACTTTATAGTGGTTGAAAATAGAGACGCAGTTGTGTGTTAGAAGCCGAAGCTAGTCTGCTCTTCAAATTTTTCTGACTGTCTAAAAATTAGGCAAGCCGGGTGGCTTAGTATAAACGCTCTGATAATGTTTTGAAGTTGAAGGGTTCTAAGTTTATATAGTCAGTGTCCTCAGTGTATAGTCAATAACCTATTTACCTATTCTATGTACAGTCGACGTCAAAGATATGTTAACACATTTTTACCATTTGGACCCGATTTGTTGGACCCGGGTATGTCCTTAAACTACGTCCAACAATGAGAGGTAGGGCACAGCGAAGTACCATCACGCTTGAGTCCGGAGAAGCCCAACTGGGAAGTACCTCCTCCTTACAGAAGACCACAGCCATAATAGCACTGCTACCTTTCAGGTATGTAGTGTTGTGTTCCTGATGGTGAGTAAGGTTCCCAGAGCTCCAACCCCCCTTACAGGCCGGCAACGCGCTTGTGACTCCTCTGGTGTTACGGGTGCCCATGGGCGACGGTAATTGCTTACCACCAGGCAATCCGTCTGCTCGTTTGCCGCCTATGTCATAAAACCATACCCCAATGTAATAAGGTGCAAAAGTGTACATATCTTTGACGTTGACTGTACCTATGTACGTAGGATCCCGCAGCAAGACAATGGACAAGTTCATCTTTTACACACCCCTCGTCCTGTCCTAGTGTGTAAATGTAATTTTAAGTAGGTAATTCAATAAGGAGTTTTACTACATCGGACGTATGGCGATGATGATGACTATATCCAGTTTACGTCTTTACAGCAAAAAACACTCCATAGGTTATACCTATACATTCCTTGTGTAAATTTTAAGTGATATAGGTAGTTCTCATATGGTAAGTATTGCAGAAAATTGAGGAAATTAGTAATACCTTCATACAATAAGAGTCAGCTTAACTCAATGTTACCAATATAAAAAAGAAATATAAATTCTTTAACTTACCTTCTTTCCATTCACATAAAACACTAGTACCGTGCTAACCTCATCCAATTCTTCTTCAACATTTAATAATCCCATGTTTCTATTATCATTTACGACTGTTATTCTATGAGAAACGTATAGAGATTTACCGTGCGTCTCACCCCGTTAGTAAGAAGCTACTGACTGACGAACAGTATCACCACAGTCGAGAAATAAATAATAATAAATTGCTAGCTAGTAGAAAACATGCCAAACAAAACCGACCCTTATACAACTTAGCGCTTATGGTAACATTTTGTTTATTTCACGCATACATTGAATGATAACACAAAGAATTATGACATAAATATTAGTACTATAAGGTTAATCTTCGGGTGGCAACATCAGCTGGAGATGCGCTTGAGTCGAGTCGTGCCCCTAGAACTCGACAGCAATCAACTGATGACATTACATTTGACGATAGATATCGGTACATTCAGGACAAACAAGTCTACTTATCTATCTCACGCCTCATGTGAAGTACCTACATATTGTTCTAAAGTAAATACAGCAGTGGCAACGAATGTACCTGTTATATATTTGTAATGAGTTTATAGGTAATTAATCGGTTCATGAGATTGGCCGTAAATATTTCCCTAATAAAAAAAAAACAATAGGGCTCATAAGTATTGTAAAGTCTATTTTGAAGGTTTATTTTATTCTAATTAAGTGGTATTTAAGCCAAAATGCAATGAAGGTCAAATCAACGGACCTAGAGTTCGAACAACAAAATACAAATGTCGCAAATATGTGGTTTCTCGTTAAATTCACATATTTGCGTTACTTGAGAGACACGGCTTCTACAGCCGCACTGCCAGTCTTTCTCAGCATTCTTATTTTTAGTGTTCCGTAGTCAACTAGGCACCCGTTTAGTTTGGCCATGTGTGTCTGTCTGTCCCCGGCTATGCTCGTGGATATGTAAATCAATCACGCTGCGAAAGAAGCCAAATAAAATATGGAAAATAAAATGTAGCTGTGAAGTGGGGTTTTTTTTTCGGTTTAAACCTAAAGTGTGAGATGTCGTAAGATAGGTAGCGTGAGGGCATCACTAATGGACAAGGAACAAGGAGTCAAGTGTTGTTAATTTGTTAGTACATATTCAATTTATAACATTATGGTTTTTAAATTAAGAACTAAGTGTCCATCATTGGTGCCTGTCAGCTTAAAGTGTCCATTGGTGCCATCACCCTATTTGAAAAATAATTGAGGTTTGAGTTAAACATTAAAAAAAATATTTGCGGAAATAATAGCTTGTTTTTTTTTCTATGTACTCGTATTGTTAAACGTTGTACCTATGAAACGCATATCCTTCGTTATTACTTCGTTATTATTGGTTACCTACGCGCATCATATCTCCGCGTATGAATCGTATTACGGTAATAACCAAACACGAATTCCAAAAAGTGGCGGTCAAGTGAGAAACGGCGTCGAAAAAGGTTGACTACCTACCTAACCTACGTTAAGTCAACGATATGCCTAGTTTGGTTCTCTCGTATAGCATATCATGGACAAATATCACAAGACTAATAGCAAGACGAAACATAAGGCCAGGGTATATGGGTAGGATATGCAATATGTTGACAAATACAAATGTTTTGGCCAGACATACACAAATAACACAGGCAATCGAAGGAAATTCTTGAGGGCGCTGGTCTGGACGAATGAACGGACAGCGCCTCCGGGACCTTCCACTAGCGTTAAGGCTTGGGCACATAGGCGCGTTTTGTGAGCGTGGCGGTAGCGCAGCGTGACAGCTGTGTGGCTAATGTAACGAAATAAGGCACACATTCGGCCGGCAGCGTTGCGCCCCGCTGCGCCACGCCACAAAACGCGCCCTATGTGACCAAGTCTTGAAGTGTTAGCTCGTTCAACAAGCCTCGTTGGCATGTGTATCCTGCCTATCCAAACTTATGGCGCCCAAACTAGACCAATAACGGAATCTGAAAAGTTGTGACTCAAGATTTGCCAGCGAGCAATGTAGCGCGGCATACTCAGAGTCTACAAAATTGATGAACTTAGGAATATGCACCCGGACTCATGGGGCCAAGTGGTTACCTTGTGTTCCCCACATTTTGGGCGACGCAGCTCAAAAAAGAGATGGGACGACGTGACCGGATTTTGTTGCGACTGGCGGGAACAGGCACTAAACTAAACCGTGATAAGTGGCGGTAGAGGGGACTTTGCACACTTGAGACCCAAGGTAGGTTGATTAAATTATTGTGATTTTTATCTATGGTTATAATACTTAGTAAGTAATATAAACACCTAGATATGATCCTATTAACCTGTTGAATGCCAAGTACTTCACCTAAGCCTTCCCTGTAGTATTATTCATGTGCAACAAAACAAGTGCCTGATGTCGTGCCACGAACACCAACAGCTATAAAGCAGTTGAACTGCTGACATATATGGTATATTCTTTCACTTATATGACATGAGGTAATTTGTAAGTTCGGATGTACTTTGGCATGCAGTAGATAGATTTGTGCTTGAAAAGAACCTAGAAAGTATCCCTAGGTTAGGTAAAACGTGAGTTAAAACTTTTCTGTGGTTGATGTCAAAAAAAGAACGAGATTTAAAATGAAAAACAATTGAAATATAAACATTTATTGTTTAACTTATTCTTAGGTACAATATAATAATGTTAAAGAACATTAACGATTTGGATAGACAGCTTACCGTAACATGTAAGTTATTGTTAATAAAAATTCCCAAAACACTTTAAAGCCTCCATCAGACTGGGACCTCAAAATGTGTGCAGCTTGTTGTCGCTGTTTATCATAGGTTTATTATATTATTATGTATAATTACACTGCTTATACTAAACTCATCGTCCTGAACTATAGGTAAAATATTTTTTGCAATTCACTTACCTATTTACAAACTAAATTTATATAATAATATTTTCCGTAATTTATTTAATGATAGGTGCAAAGCATATCTGCAGTATGCGAACGTTTCTTTTTTTTATTATACCTATTTGACGTTTATTTAACATATAACTAAGTAAACGTAAATTATAATTAATCTACATAACCCATGCTAAACTTATCTTTATTTTTACATTGTATTTTCTTATTCCTCATTTTGTACTAGTAAAATATTTTAATGTTAAATAAAATATGATGTACCCGATGCACCCATCACTCGGGAAAATCCTCACCACTCGATACATTTTTCAATTCTGAACCTTCAAGCTACTTGTAGGTATACATATACTAATTGCGTTATGCAATCACATTCCAGGGTTTGCCTCTTTTCGTTATTGTGGGTTTCACCTGTAAACATAATAAAAGTTGAACGTTTTTATTTTCTTTTACGTCTGTAAGAAAAGCAGCGGGAAATTACGCTTATCGCAATTATCGTGCAAAAAAATATTATTATTATAGATACAAATACAATATCCGGATCAGATTTAAATCGACTTGATGCTGGGATAAAGGGCAACAAAGTGCCTTAGTAGTTTTAATTAAACCAACTAAGAGAGGGTCGAGATTCGTAGCTATTATGATCTAATTACACATTACATATTTTTAGATTAAATTTAGTCATTAGTTAATTAGTTAAATTTAGTTTAATAAACAACTGAAAAGATTTTGTCCATTAATGGGGACAGACTTACACAAATCGACCACGTTCAATACAGGCAAGAAGGCCGTTAAATTTAAAGTTTAAACTGATTTTATAGCTAAATCATAATTACATAATGTTTGTATGTTTATTCAAATTGACAATAAAAACCCGCCCACCTTAAGCTGATTTTAAATCGAATCGCTTGGCCACTGCTTCTATTTGACTTTCCTTAACTTCGTCCTATTAGTAATATTACCTAGCGAATTGCTATATCGAATCATTAACAGACCTGTTTTGTTATGTCGTCTTCACACGCCATCCTTATTCTCTCGCAAGTGGCCGGTGTCTGCAGCACAAACTCAGGAGATACACCAGCGTCCACTCGAGCTGACCGAATGGCCTCCTTGATCGCGAAGAATACTGACGCGGCGAGGAAGAGTGGAGGTTCACCTACTGCCTGGAAATTTGAATAATTATTCTATATTGCAGTGCTGTTGAAATTCTTTTATTGCTTGTAACGGAACTCATTTAATGTCAACATTATTTCATTTTTTTTTACTAGTTATTTCTGCTAGCCAACCCTCCAACCTTAAGTAGGCGAATTTGTGAAAACATTAAGTTGCAATATCGGCAGAAGCTGTAATAGATCAGAAGCAGAACAGGTTTAGCTATTTATAATAGACACAGGTTTTGCTTTTCACAGATTGTTTATTTTTTTACTCACCTTTGATGAATATACAGCACGAGGGTTAGGTGCTCCTTTTAACAATGAAACATTGAATGTCTTTGGTATATCGCGAAACCCAGGTATTTTATAAGTACCTGGGCCACGAGATAGCAATTCACCAGTAGGCGAAAATACCATTTCCTCTATCGTGTAGTATCCATAACCTTGCATGAATGCCCCTTCTATTTGACCGATGTCTATGGCAGGATTTAAACTTTCACCTAAATCCATTACTATGTCAGTCCTGAGCACATTGTGATCGCCAGTCAAGCAATCGACTAGAACTTCTGAACATGCAACTCCATAAGTAAAGTATTCAAAAAGATTGCCAGTATTTGTTTCAGGATTGTATTCGATTTTTGGTACTACATAGAAGCCTGTAGCTGACAAATGGACCCTGTCGATATAGGCCGACATGACCCAGTCCTCCCATGTACCAGTAGGATTCTGAGTTCTGTATGGTTCTAATCTCTTTGCAAGAGTGGTACACGCATCGACAACTGCCATTCCATATATATCAGAACTCATGCTCCCCGCTGTCGGAGAACTATTTGGAACAGTGTTAGTGGCCATTTCACTAATATGAATTTTGCTGATATCGACTTCCAAGACCCTAGATGCTACTTGAATCATTTTTGTAAATAAACCTTGTCCCATTTCAATACCTCCTATAGATATAAGAACTGATCCATCGGTATATATTAAAACCAATGCTCCTCCTTGCATGAGGAGGTCTCCTTGGAATGATATTCCGTATTTCGTTGGTAATATTGAAATCCCCTTCTTCTTCCATCGGTTGATTCTGTAATAAAAAAAAGTATTTATTAGCATATCGATGCACTCGATAAAAATTCAAATAAATAAACATTTTAATGTATAATATCAAATCCTTACACCATAGACAATAAAATATGTATAATTACACTGTCTGCTTACATACCTATTGAATTCTTCAACACTTTTCTTTCGTTGCCAATAATTTGAATTTTCTATGCATTCTTTCCAACATCTAGATATAGTGCAATACGTGAGGGACTGGTTAAAATATGTTAAATGACCTTCTCTGTAAAGATTGAGATCTGCAATTTCTTCGTAGTCCTTGCCTAGAGCGGCGGCTACATCTCTTATCAAATGTTCTGCGGCTAGCATCGCCTGAGGACCGCCAAATCCTCTAAAAGCCGTATTTGAGGGCATATTGCTTTTGCACAGGTATCCTTCGATATCTATGCTTGGTATAAAATAACAATTGTCTAAGTGCATAACTATCCTCTCCATCATCTATAAGTAAATAAAAAATATAAATGACCTATTAGGTACCTAAATTTCTTTGTAAAACTATATTTGTTATTAATAGTAGTCAATGTCATTGGAATAACTTACAGAACACGATATATCCATAGAGTTTCCTGCGTTAGCATATATCTTATATTTTGCAGCTATAATTCTGCCATCATCATCAAATGTTGCTTGGTATTTGATTAAGCATGGGTGTCTATAACCTGAAGCTTGCATATCTTCATCTCTGTCCAGAACAGCTCTGACCGGCTTTTTAAGTTTATAAGCGGCCAACGCCACGGGTATTGCCAGGATAGTAGCTCTTGTTTCTTTACCTCCAAAACCACCTCCTAATCTCTTTACTTTCGAAACCACCTTGTTATTAGGTATGCCAAGAGCATGTGACGCTAGATGCTGTAAAAAATATTATGGGCAAAGATTCTGTTAACAAAATATAGTTTACTTACAGTTAACACTTGATTACAGTTGATTACTTACTCCAATTTCAGCTGGATTTTGAGTGGTAGAGATAATTTCTAACTCGTCTTCCCTTCTTATAGCAAATGCTGTCATGGTCTCTAAATAAAAGTGTTCTTGTGCGCTACTTCGTACATGTCCCTCTATATATCTGTTTAACTTTTTTTTTCTGAAAACATCATCTACATCACCTTTTTTGAGAACACGTGGACTTGTGAAGTAGGACTTGTGGGCAATGGCCTCCTCGATGGTAACAATGACTGGTTCCAGTGGATTGTATGTTACGTTAACTAAATTTTTCCCCCTCCTTGCCGCACTTTCGGATTCTGCAATCACAGCGCCAACAACACAAGATCGACTAGTCACCACTTTAGAGTAAAATATTTCTTCGTCTTTAAATATAGGGCCCAGTTTATTGCGACTGTCTTCTAAATCTGCTGCTGATAAAAATGCTACTACCCCAGGTACGGACAATGCCTTACTTGCATCTATTGACACAATTTCCGCGTGAGCTTCCTTACTAAAAACTAATGTCAAATAAAGTTCATTTTCGAAACATGGGATATCATCACAATACAAAGCTTCTCCGCAGGCTTGTTTGAATGCCGACATATGCGACACAGGTTTTCCGACACTATCCGATATCTTCCTATTATCATCATTTATTTCAAAATACTGAGAGCTGTTCCATGATAAAGTCGGTTCTTCAATGGCAGCACTCAAATGGTTCGGAGGTATAGTCGCGCCATTGTATTTTTGTATTTTACTTAATACATCGATGTAGAACCTGAAAAACAAACTTAAACAAAGCGATTTACGGTATTCTGCCATTCCACCAGGAACTGAAATGTCTAATTCAAACTCTTTCAATAAATTCTCGCAAACTACATTTAGTAAATTTTGACCCCAAATCAGGTTTTTCATTGATTTTGATGTGTTTATTGCAAATTTAGTCGTTGGCCCCATTCCTCCGTAACATAGAGTGGCTTCATTTACTACATTACTGTTTTCTTTAAATGTTATATTAAAAGCAGCTGTGACTATAGAAATATCATCTTCTTTTCTTTTGGCTTGCTTATATGCTTTAAAGAATTGTGATTCTTTAGTAAACGGAATTTCAATGGACATAACTATTTCGTCTTCTTCTATGATAGTCTTTCGATATTCCTTAAAAAAAGTTTCGTTGACTACTACTTTTCTGAGACCTTTGTCTATACTATAGAGATTCAAGGTAGCGTTAGATGCCATTAATATGGGGTTTAAATCTGATATTGGACTCGCTGTTACAATATTTCCTGCAAGTGTTGCAACGTTACGCACTTGTTTGCCGGCGAACCAATGAAGCATGTCTATAATATTTTCAAAAACTTTACATTTCCCTGGATTCTTTGCAACTACGTTCTGAAGAAAATTTGATAATTCCAATAATGTAGTAGCAGAACCAATTTCCACTCCCTTATTTGTTACAGAACAAAAACTCATTTCTGTTATTAAAGACGGAGATAGTAAAACATGGTAAATAATTTTCTTGAATTTCATTTCTACTCCCAGCTCTGTGTTCCCAGCTACAATTTTGCTATGTGGGTAATATTTCTTTACAGTTAATGCATCTTGTAGAATTTGTGGGCGAATCCATAGCACCCTCTCTCCTTTAAAACAAAGGTATTCCTTTTGATATGTCTTATTAATTTTCAGTTCTGGTGGAAATATGGGCTCCTGTGTGGCATCGTAAGGCTGAA
This sequence comes from Grapholita molesta, assembly GCA_022674325.2. NCBI lineage: Eukaryota > Metazoa > Arthropoda > Insecta > Lepidoptera > Tortricidae > Grapholita > Grapholita molesta. Next base: position 17,731,092 of record CP053121.2, on the reverse strand, counting down.
ATGATGATTTGTCGTATAACATCGGGTTTTCAGACTTTTTCTTATTTTTACAGCACTCTTCTCCCATTGCACAGCCTTTGTCAATATCTCCTTTTGAATACTGTGTTTCCCAACCTTCGACGAAATTTTTGAATCCTTCAATTATGGGCCTGTAACCAGTGCATCTGCATAGGTTACCTTGAAATGCAATCTCTATGTCTTTTTCGTGTATTTTAGTTTTACTTCTTAGTAAAGTGTACATGGACATGACTATACCAGGGGTGCAGAATCCACATTGTGATCCATGGGATTTGGCTATTCTTTCCTGTACAGCGTGAAGTTTTTCTTGACTGGAGCCAATTCCCTCAACAGTGGTTACAGCTAGGCCGTGCATTGCACACACGGGTATCAAGCACGCGTTTACAGCGATATGTCTGTTAGTTTTGTTAAGGCATAAGTAAAATAATATAATACGTCATACAATTACCATTTATAAGAAGTGATCGGTAAAATATTGCATATTGAAATTCAGTACTTCCAGGAGTCATTAAAAGAAGACTATTTGACTAATATATCTGTCAAAGAACACACCAGTCGTAGATAAAACCCACGACTGGTGTGTTCTTTTTTGGTTTGCTAACTTGCTAACTGATCCGGAGCCATGCTCGCATTACCTATACAAGCATAACATATGTAAGTGTAATAAATAGATGTTCAGTGTCTCGATCAGGATTACAAAAGGATACTTAATCTTATCTTCCTGTGAGGAGTACTGAGACACCATAACAGTGCAGGCGCCGCAGCCACCCTCCCCGCAACCGTACTTTGTTCCTGTAAGCCGTAGTTTCCGCCGCAGATACCATAGGAGCGTCCATTCTGGATCCGGGCTGGATTCCGTTACCTGAAGCAGTCAAAGTGGATGGATGAATTAACCTTATGGAATGCAGAACCGGTTTTTTACCATGAGAAAAAACGGGTTTCCTGTATGAACCGGTTATTTATGCCACTTCATTGTCCGCTCAGATCGTTGACGGAAAACTGTGCCAACGAAAAACTATATAAACGTAACTAACTGAATAACTTAAATCACCACCCAGCCCTTAAATATTAAATAGTAAGATGCCCGTAGCCATAAGCCCATTGTACGTACATAACTAGTAAGATGTAATTTACATAACTGGCAGTTTAATATAAAGTAGACAACCACTAAGGGATTTTTAGAAATTCAACATCTAATGTAGTGAATTCCGGGTTGAAATTTTACATGGTGGTATTGAGGTTCTCGGGGTCAGCTAGTAGCTCACAAGTAAGACACTATGTAAAGCGGCATATTGTTGTCCGTAAGGCCTAAGATGGTTCATTATTCATTATCATCTTGCAGAAAATTTATCTTCGGCATAATGCATCATTTTTTTTTTTTATGACATAAGGTGGCAAACGAGCAGACGGATTGCCTGATGGTAAGCAATTACCGTCGCCCATGGGCACCCGCAACACCAAAGGCACAAGCGCGTTGCCGGCCTTTAAGGAAGGTTGGAGCTCTGGGAACCTTACTCACCATCAGGAACACAACACTACATACCTGAAAGGTAGCAGTGCTATTATGGCTGTGGTCTTCTGTAAGGAGGAGGTACTTCCCCAGTTGGGCTTCTCCAGACTCGAGCGTGATGGTACTTCGCTGTGCCCTACCTCTCATTGTCGGACGTAGTTTAAGGACATACCCGGGTCCAAATTTCCGATAATTTTCGATAATGTGATTAATTCTGAAACTAGACTTTTATTTTATGGATTATTATATTTATTGTATCGCCTAGCCGCCCAGAGATCAAAACTAGTCAGGCCAAATGCAACTATGGTTTATCATAGTTAAATTTCAAAATGGCATTCAATGGGAGACCTTTTTATAGGTCAGGTAAATTCCAAAATATAACTATACTTTGTTTACTTTCCAAGTGTTTCCAATAGTTGCGCGGAATCCGAACTTTAAGTTTTTCTTGGCGTTTTTCACAATGTACTAAAGCTGGTATAACTTCTCTCGTTGTTGGGTTAAGGAGTTTAATACAACTCTTAGAAAAAAAGTGATTCATTTTACCCGACGCTCCTCTAAGTCACTCTAAGTCTAGTTTGGGCAAGGTAACAATTTTAAATTTCAAAACAATCCAGATACTTACGTAACAAGAACGACATTCAATGAAATCATTTATAATGATATTTTAATAGCAGTAATTATAAATTGTAAGCCACGAATGGTGGTCCCTATTAGAACTCACTGTTGCCTTATTAAATTACGTTAAATGATCAGAGAGAAATTACTGTCTGGAACCGATAGACATTTCCAATTTTTGTCGTTATTGCTTTAAAATTATTGGCATTTTTTAAACAGTGAGTTAACCCTTTATAAGGCCGCAGTTATACAGATATGTTACGTGAAAGTTAAATACACTCCCATGTTTGTAATGCACTGGGGAGCACATCTAAGGCAAAAAACCGAAATCATTAATAAAAACATGTGGTCATTATATGCACTCAGCCCGTTAGTGCACTCGAGTTTTCAGATGATCTGTTTCCAATACTTAATCTTATCTTTCATTGACAGATACGTGACATGCAATACTCAATACTTCTTCATGCAAATAGTTCTAATTACAATATTTATCGATATAGTATGTAACCTTTTATAATTTTATTAATATTAAGTGGCAAATGATACACTTTCCTGATACTACAAACAACGTAGTTCAGTTATTGCAAATATTGCAATTCACGATGGAGAGTGGATTTATCAAAATTAGACCTTATTATCATACCAATAACAGTCTCGCCACTCGCAATTACAAGAGCTATAATTGAAATTATTAGATACAGCGACTTGTGTATTTTTAATATTATAATGGAAACAGTGACAAATGCTTGCTTCCCTTAACGGGCACAGTGCATTCATTGACCACAAACTTTAGATTAATTAATTACACTAAAATTAAATTATGACCGAAAAGTATAAATAAGAAAAGAAAGCCTGATATATTTGCTATATAATACCATTATAGTTAAATAAAAAGAGGATGCTCTTTCTTTGTAAATGTTTATTAAGTAAGTGGTTTCCAAATCGTCTCTGCCTTATAAAGGGTTAAAAAACGGTGCATGACATTAATTTTAGTGTAGGAATGATTATTCACAGTAATTTTTCAAGTCCTGATCACCACGCAATATCAGTAGGTACATACCTACAATACCTACCTCTCTAGTCTTAACAATTAAGTGCATTATTTTAATATAGGTAACATATATTATATTTCATTTTCTGAAATCCTAGTTACGAGTATATAGTAGACACCTCCTTCGTTGTCTTACCGCAATATACTCGAATTACTTGATTCAGTGTTCTCAAATAACGCCTTTCGATTATATTGTCGTCTCGTTTTACATGAAGGTACTTTAAGAACTTTGGGAACATTTTATTGTCTACACATTAACAATAATATGTAAATCTAGTACTTACGGGTGATTTTCGTAACGATGAAATATATAACTTTAACTTTTTAAACATATACCTACCTTCTTTTATATAACTTTTGCTTAGATTCATTAGATTCTGTTCTATAAATAATTTAGCTAATCACATTGATACACCAAGTATTTATGTTTAATAGGACTGAAGGATTTTCTAAGTTTAAGGTAGTCCCCCAGGGCCCGTTGATATTTCAGAACCTGGGGAGGGTTGATCACCCACTTTGATTTTAGACTATATTTTTATAATTTTTTGCAGTATTGGAAAGTATTTGAAGTCAAACGAATTAGAATTTATCTATCCATTGATGGTTGAAATGAAAAGTAGATTGCGTCACAATTTATCGAATGATTCAACGAAACTATTTAATTCCTTGTAGTAGACTTTTGTCTCTGTGTTAGGGAGACTTTTTTACCCTTTTTTGGGAGCTTGGAACCCGGGGTTTAAGTCACCCAGGTATATGGGAGACGTGGTAAACAGATTTTCACCGTGGCTTCTCTTATCTGGTTCTCGTGGATTAAATAACTCAATTGATACTCAAACAATGCATGAAGAAATAGGAAATTACACAACAAACAGATATTTACTGTATCTTTCATTCCTACAAGCTTAATTCCCAATGGATAAATGATTTCATCCGAAGGTGTCACATTCGCCATGGTTAGGTGTTACCACAAATGCTAAATAGATTAATAGCGCGAATGTCATATTCAAAGGGTTGATTTCATCCCAATTCAACAATTTGGTCCATAAGAAAATAAAAAAATCAAAGACAACTTTATACATATATTTAAATATTATATAAAAATAATCTGTACTTTTTTTGAGTGAAATAAAATAAACTGGTGTTATTTTTTTTTTAAGGAAATTATGATTTGACATCTGAAGATAACTTCCTATTATTCCTTTTTTAAAACATTAATTGTATATCTTCAAAGTTTTCTAAAAATATGTATGTCAGTAATTAAAAGGGTTTTATGAAACGTTGAAACCTCTGGTTATTGGACGCCAAGTTAATATCATCCCTTGCGGGGTTTACATGGATCCGGGAATCATATGACCCTTAAAGAAAAGGACTATGTCTCCCCATCATATTGTAAATGATGCCGTACTTAAGTATAGTAATCACGTATTTTAAGTTAATTTACGCTAATATAGACTCCAATAGACGACAATTAAAATAAACATACTTCATCACTGTCCTATGATGGACTACATATTTTATTAAATAAAACCAACTAGAACTTGACCAAAAATAAATATGACACGACGAAAATACATATTTTACCGTCCGCCATTTGAAAACCACTGACATTTCTCAATGTGTTGGTAATATTAAAGTTAACAATTGCTCGTAATAAATCAATTAGTTCCCGACGTTAAAATTATTACCAAATATCCTCAAGCGATCGACCCTCCCCAGGTTCCCCTGGTAATAATAATTAAGTACCTACTCTCATGTAAGAAAATATTCAACATTATTGCAATGTACTAATCATGTAGGAAGTAAGTATATCTATAAGGCTATTTGTAGTGCGAAATCGAAAATGATAATGTCTGAACCTTATCATTAAAACAAATAAAGAATACTGACCTTCTTTCCATTGACAAAAAATACTAAAACAGTTTGTGCGTCCTTTGGGATAACTTTTTGTATCTCTTCCATAATGAGAACTAAACTTTGCAATCTATAAACTGGAACATATTAGTTATCTGATCAAAACAATACTAGGTGCTAAATACAAGGTGAATGCCGACCGTCTCGGACGACTTTTCTCGATTGACTGGCACGACTTGATTCGCGGCCTTTTATTTCGATTTTGATACTTTCATTACAGAAACTAGCTTATTTGTTCTTTCGATAACAAGATATAAAGTTAGCATTGATTAATCTAACAGCAGTAAGTAGGTACCTAGTCTTTTACCTACCAGGTTAAAATATTGACTTTGTAACCAGCGCTTGTTCTCAGTTTGCATAACTTACCATATCAACTCATTTAATAATTGGAACCAATAAACAATCCGGTTCTAAGAGCCATGAAGCTCCTGTCCTGATTTGAATATCTGTGTACTTATGTAGATAAAACTATTTCTGCTACCTATTAATGCAATTTCCGCAAAATTTGTGTTGCGCCTACAGTGTCAGCTTTCGGTAATGAGCTACATAAACAGTTTTTCTTTTTCTATTTTTTTATACTACGACGGCAAACACTCATCATTCACCGTAGCCTGTAACTCCTCAGCGGACACCTGTAACTACATTCTTCATGTGATGCATGCTGGGACCTATTTCTCGATCACTTGTAAATTATAATTGGTAGTGTACAGTCAGCAGCAGAAGTGGCTAAGCAGTTGAGGTTTTCAAAATGAGCTCAACAGTCAACAATCTCTATTGCCAAGAGAGAGAATAAGAGCGCGTGTAGGTCATTTTACTTCACCCGCTCAGTCACTTTTGCTGCTGACTGTGAGATGACTGTACAAGCGGAAGTCATTTTTTGACACCTGTAGAAAGAGACTTCCGCTTGTATCACAAGTGTTCGAGAAATAGGCCCCAGTTATATTTTTCTTACTCTGTCATTGTTTGTAGTCACAAATGTATCTTTTTCATCTTTATCTTTTATCATTACAGTGGATTCACACGCGGGTTGCCTAGGTAGGTAGAGGTAGGTTGCCTTTTACTCACCGGCAGGAATACAATAGGTACTATGAGGTCTAGTGTTAATTGGCTGTAGTTTTCTGTAAGGCGGACTAGGACGAGGTACTCCCCCAGTCGGGCTCCGGCCAGCGGCGCTACCGCGAAAAACGATATTCGTAAACGGACGATTGTCTCTGTCACTCTCATGATGCCTTTATTGCAGTAAAAGAGAAAGATGCTCGAAATATACTAACTTCGATTTCGCGGTACCGCTCCTGTCATGTAGTGAAGTGACATTCTTTATGTTATGATGGAAAGTGTCATACTTACTCAGTTGATAAAGCAGATACTGATAATTTATACTGAGCAAGCAAAAACAGATCTTAACACGTTCGCTGCGGTAGGGGGCCTATTGACCCCCCTCACAAAGTATGGTTAACTGCGATGTTAACTAATTGCCGCAGTGAAGGTGTTAAGCTGGTCAACCTTTTCATTCTGCGATGTAGCAACAATTGCACAAGAGTCCTTTGAAATAAGCACTAATGTTCATGATTGGTTCGGTGTCCATTACTGGCACCATCACCCTAGTTACTACTATGTTAAATGTTTTACACAAGTTACTACTACATAGACCAGGAGCTATAGCTAAGTTTTTCACATAATACCATCCAAAATTTGTTTTTAAAATATAATAAAAAGTCAGCCAACATATTCAATGCAAAATAATATGAGCCCTTTTACTTGCAGTGAAATGGTAAATTCAATAATAAAACAACTATTTGTAATATTTAGTAAATCTATTTACATGTACTCAACAAATTATCCTTACAAAAACTGTCCTTAATGACAACTAATAATGAATTAATATACATCTGATATTTTATTGACATGCTATGCTGATTTTAAGACACCTTTTTGCTCTAATTCTCTTTCTATGGCAGTTCCCTCATACTTAATTTTGTCCTTTAAAGCATCCTGCAATAGTTGTGCATCAAACCTTTGTTTGGACCAATTATATCTACAATATGACCAGTATAATAATGTTGAAATAGCAAACGTTCCCACACCCACATGCTGCGATAGCATAGGTTTTGATGTTTTTATAAATGAGGCTAGCCCCACGCCCACTCCAGAAGCTATGCCATATAAGAAGCTCTCTCTGAAGCAAGGTATTTTTGATACATCTCGACCCATTATCATAAGGCCCTGAAAAAAGAAAATGTGTTATATAGTTACCACTAACTTCACACTTAGTAAAGCTTTTCTGCACTCTATATTATTTAGTCTATCAAAATTACTAGAATTAGAATATAATTTAACAAACTGTCCAAACAGTTTTGAAGGACTTTGAATTGTGTTAAATTTTTATAGTATGTTTAATAAATAAAATAAATAATAATAATGTGTACCATATATATAATGAACCACTAGCACTGGCTACACTTTTGTCCCATCTATTTGTGGTAGGTATGGTCATATATTATTTTTTCCTATACTTCCTGTGATTATTCTTTTGTAATTTTGTATATGATAATTCTAATAACATACTTGCATAAGTTAAATTCTGATAAAACGAATGCATGAAACATGCAATGAAAATTTGTGGTCAAAGAGATAAGTAGGTACATACAGAAAATTAAAAAACAAAAGTGTAATCATTTGCGGTTAAGTTAGAAAAGCTACAATTGGCGTTAAAAAAACTGTATCAAAATGTTTAGCAATTTTTAATAGACAAAATATTTATAAATGTTAAAAATTGTATTTACGCCACTGTTTTCTATAGCAGTTCTAGGTTTTTTTATAACCTGTTAAGAAATAAATTGTATTTTAGATAGTAGGTAATAAGTGATAATTACTGGCTTTTCTTCGGAATCATCCTCAATCAAGCTTTTTACAACTGTATCCATATTCAATATTTAAGACTAATTAAAAATACAATAATATGAAGATAACAAAATACCAATACTTAGTGCTGAAACGTCAAAATCGTTCAAAAATTTCAAAATGTCACGCATTGTGACAAATACACCCGCCTCTTAGCTTTCTGTAAAGTCCAGCTACCACTTTACAAAACGCAAGGCCTACTACCGAACAACGTCATCCTCTAAGGGCAAACTTATATGTTATTAATTATTATACTTGACACTGGCGAAATCATCGATTGATTTATTGATGGAAGCCATATTTTTTAAAAGAAGAAGAAGAAGACAAATACATAGACATACTACTTAAATAGATGAGGCGTGCCAATAATAATAATACGATCGGAAACAAAATTGTAGGCAGGCGTCCCGTTTTTTATCCAATAGCCCAGCAGTTAGTCCATCTTTTCCATCCAATATCCTAGTAAATTCTAGATTCCATTAAAACTCAATAGTCCTTAAACCATTGCCGGTTCTGTCCTGTCTCTGTGCGCGTCCTGACGGACGATACGACAGGGCCAATATCCGCTTAGTGTACCCATTACATTTCATTAAATTGTCGAAAGGGCCTCTGCGCGTTGGCTCAATCCGTCTCCGCGTACTCCTCTGAAAAGTCCGGACCACTATTGTTCCGTATACGGAAGAGATATACAACTATACATATACATGATCTTATAAAACATTCTTTAGGTAGGTAGATACTGCAGAGACAGCGCTATTTTTGTTCTCCTTCAAAGTGAACCATTCGGAAATGTTAAAGTTGGAGGGATATAAACTAATACAATTGGAGTTCTCATGTGTTTTCAACCGAACTTGCGGTAATGAATACAGAATAAGCTTATATTTTTGTTATAAAGAGGGTCTGGTAAAACAAAACTATAGTGAACTGTTATTGACTACAATCTACAGTTAAGATTTAAAAACAAAAACTAGCTTTGAATCTAGGAGGAATTTATTCACTATTTATTAACATAGAAAAGGTTACACTTTCAAATAATAAAGTCCTATAAATGTGGGTTCATGGAATAATGACTATGCTTTAAATTTAAATGGTATGTCTATGCTTTGAATTAAATTTCTGAACGAAAACACAGAGAAGAGAACGAACTTCAAGCTAATGCGAAGGTTTTGGCGGGAACGTTAAAAAGAATAGGCGCGCTTTTGAAATTAAATTTTGTAAATTAGTTTTAAATTCTAGATTTGTACATTTCTTTGTATATTTCTTATGTAAAATAGTCTATATAGTGTTAGTTTTGTACATATTACGTTAGTGCGTTTCCCCATAATGGGGAAGCGCACGGGGCGTAGCGGCCGTAAACGATCGCGAGTTACGGGTGAGTCTCTTACAGAAGGAATAGATCAGGACTTACCTTCTTCATCATCATCGACGACTTCATATTCTGATGCTGAAAATAATGATCGTCCACTAGCGAAGAAAAGAGAAAAGGATAAGTACACACCTTATAAAGCAGGAAATTATAACAGATTTTATGACGAAAACTCGCAGAAGAAAGATTTTATTGTCTTCCTCAATCGCGAAGAAGATAACACTAAAATTACAGATAAGGATAGGTTGGCCATATCTAATGGCATCAGAAAACATTGTGTTTCAGGTGTAATGCATCTGAGGTCAATTAATGCATTCAAAATTGGTATAACTTTCGACCTCCCTAACAACGCTAATGTTTTTCTTAAGAACGAAAAGCTCCTAAACGAATTGAGGATGGTTGGTTCAATACCGGCTGCCGAAACAGAAGCCACTGGGGTTCTCACATCTGTACCTTGCGATTATTCCAATAAAAAAATCTTTCAGCTTATTGCTTCTAGTAAAAAAGTTATTAGTGTGAGACGTTTCATGCGACGGGTAAAAGACGCTCAAGGTGTCGTTTCCTTTCTTCCAACACAGACAGTTGCTGTTACATTTGCTTCAACGCAGCTCCCCGAGTATGTTACTTTAGACCACTGGAGACATGAGGTAGGAGTTTATGTTCCTCCTGTTAAACAGTGCCTGAAGTGCATGAAATTCAACCACATTGCTAAATTTTGTAAAAACAATGAAACTTGCTCAATTTGCTCAGGCAACCATAATTTTAAACAATGTGACAAGTCCAAAACTCAATGTGCTAACTGTGGCGGTGACCATATTGCAATTTCTACCACATGTCCACTTAAAAACAAAAACTAGAAGAAAACAAAATAAAAGCAAAAATGCAAGATATTCTGATCTTTTAGTGCAGCTCAATTTCCACAGCTAAATTCAAAATACATTGATACTCAAATATCCAATTTAATTAAATCTGACAAATTTATGAATTTATTAGTTGAAGCAATGCTTGAAATATGTTCAAAACCTGATGTGCCAAAAATTCTAAAAGCATTAGAGAAATTTTAGATAACACTTTTAAGAAAAACACCTTAACCTTTTTATGGATACATTACATATAGTGCAATGGAATGCTCAAAGTTTAATTAGTAATAGGCTAGTTTTAACAAAATTTTTATATGATAACAACATACATATTGCCATAATCTCTGAAACATGGTTGAAACCACATCAATTTTTTCTATCAAAGGGTACAATATTATTAGAAATGATTGTGGGAACAACCACAATGGTGTTGCAATTTTAATTCATAATATTATAACACATTCTCAAATTACAACTCATTTTGATAGTTCTTTACAAAATGTTTGTGTGAAAATCAAAATTAATAACAATGAATTAAGTGTCGTTAGTTTTACAGTCCATCTAATACAAATCCACCATTTAATAAAAATAATCTAGACGTTTTGCTTAAGTCCATTCCTAAACCTATGATATTTGGAGGCGATTTTAATGCTCATCACATGTCTTGGGGATGTGTCGACACCCTGCCTCGAGGTAAGGATGTTTTAGATGTTATTGATGAAAATGATCTTGTTCTTTTGAATAATGGCAGTCCCACTACAATTGGTTCTTCATCTTGGCGAGCTAATGCTCTTGATTTAACTTTAGTTTCTCCATCTTTGGCACTTTCATGTGATTGGTCTGTTTATGATTATCCTCTGGGTAGCAGTTATCACTTGCCTGTAATTATAAATTTGGTTGTTGGAAATGAAAGTAATCTACAGAATAATATACAATGCAATAATGTACATTTACCATTTCAGCATAATTACAAATTAGTTAATTGGAAAATATATAGTCAATTAATGGATTCAAATTTAAAAATATTGACTTTAATGCTATGTCTCCACCAGAATCCTACAATTTGTTTTGTAACATAATACATTCTGTTGCTGAACAGTCAATTCCACAGTCTACCTCCACTAATAAATGTAATAATATTGCTAAACCTTGTTTACCAAAACATTCTAAGTGTCCTAGTTTACCCTGGTGGAACTCAAAGTGTTCAGAAGCTGTTCAAAACTCAAAGAATGCTTATATATATTTTAAAAACAACCCTTCTGAGGAAAATTATATTGAATTTAAGAGATTGCGAGCTTTAAAAACTAATACTTAAAACAGAAAACCAACAGCTGGATGGAATTGTGCAACTCATTTAATAGATGTACCTCATTGTCATTGGTATGGAAGTACATGCGTAAATTTAATAAATCATTTACTCTTAATAATTCTCTTGATGATAGTTGGATTCCAGATTTTATATGTAAATACACTCCTGACTTTGTTTTGAATGAGCCGTTAAATTATAATAAAACTGATAATATTGGAAATAATTATTTGACTGATCCATTTTCGTATCAAGAACTCCATTCTGCGTTGTTTTCTAGAAGAGATACATCCCATGGTCTAGATGGGATTCCATATATACTTTTAAAAATTAACCCCAAATTGTCTCATAATCTTTTTAAACTTACTTAATCGTATGTGGAAGGAAAACTTTATACCTGAGGAATGGAAAACTGATTGTTTGGTTCCAGTTTTAAAACCTGGTAAAGATAAATTGTTGCCGGATTCGTATCGACCCATAGCTCTTACGTCTTGTATTGGAAAGATATTTGAACAGCTTTTAAAACAACGCCTAGAATTTTATGTAGAACAAAATGGTCTTTTACCTTACAACCAATTTGGTTTTCGCAGAGGTCGGTCTTCTCGTGAAAGCATTTGTCAGCTAGTATTAGATGCTCAACACAGTCTGTATAATAATCAATATCTTTTATGCGTTTTCTTTGATATTGCTGGTGCTTTTAACAGTGTTAATATTTCGGTTCTTTGTAACGAGTTGTCAGTGATAGGGATACCTGGGCAATTAATAAACTGGATACAAGCATTTTGACCAATAGAAAAGTATTTGTTAAATTTAATAATCATTTATATGGTCCAAGATGCTCGTCGTTAGGAGTATGTCAAGGAGGAATTCTGTCTCCATTAATATTTATCTTATATATTAGACGATTGAATCTTATTTTGGGATCGAATGTAAAAACTTACAATATGCAGATGACTTAGTAGTTTATACATCTGGAATGGATTTAAGTCAATTAGCTTCTACTGTAAATAACGCACTTTCCAGTTTATATAAATACTTTTCATACCTTAATTTAGATGTTAATCCTACTAAATCAAAAGTCTTCATTTTCGGTCGTAAATGTGTAGCTACACCTAATATTTTGTATAACAGAATTCCATTGCCTATATATAGTGAAGTAAAATTTTTGGGTGTAACTTTTACTCCAAAACTCTCATGGACAAAATACATTAATAATATAACAACAAAAGCAAACAAGGCTTATAATGTATTAAAATCTGTTTGCGGGACTACTTGGGGAGCAGATCCCAAAATATTGTTAGTGTTATACAAATCTCTCGTTCGTAGTCACTTTGAATATGGTTTTCTTTGTTTTGCTGGAGATAGTAAATTAGTGAATAGTTTGGACAAAATACAAAATAAATGTATGCGCACAATACTAGGTGCCTTTAAAACTAGTCCTATTGCTGCTTTGCAAATCGAAACAAAACTGCCACCCATTAGTGTTCGATTCCGTTATTTGAAAGAAAGATTTATCTTGAAGCTTCATAGTTTGCCTAATAATGATCTTCTTACCAATTTAATTGCTTCTCAATCTGCTCCTTATAAGCAACATATGTTTATTTTGCAAGATTTTTCTTGCTTTTTCATTCTCTTGAAGAGTTTAATATACATTTGAACGATGATGTTCTTCCTTGTTATGCAGGCACATTCCAAAGTAAATATGCCGCAATGAATATTGTAATCGATTCAAGCTTGTCTTCTAAGGAGGAAGTTTATCTGTTATTGTCAGAATGGACTAATTATAAATTTATTTATACTGATGGGTCCAAAAATAATGATGCTGTATCTTTTGCAATTTACCAGACCGAAATCAATAAGGAGTGGGATACAAAATTAATAAATATGCTAGCATCTTCACTGCTGAAGCAACAGCCATCCTTTTGCTTTAAAACATATTATGGAAAGAAATCAGTTGAACAAAAATTGGGTAATAGTCAGTGATAGTATGAGTGTCTTAAAAGTTTGTCAAGTAACAAAATGAATGCTAACATTAACTACCTGATTTTTACTATTAAAGAATTATGGTGGAAGTTATCCTTAACTGACACTGTAGTACAATTCGTTTGGGTACCTTCGCATATAGGAGTCTTAGGTAATGAAAATGCAGATTTTTAGCCAGAACCATTGTTAATATTTCTGATTCATGCTCAAGTTTAACCATCAAGGAGTTGGATGTCGCTTTGCCGTATACGGATATGATATCTAATCTTAAAAAGCGCATGATTAGTAATTGGGGAAAACATTGGTATTTTTGTAGAGAAGTTGAAAATAAAGCTCATATATATTCTTTGTTAGACGTTCCTGTTAATAGTACGCCATGGTTCTGCAAGCTTAAACATTTTGTTCATAGAAATTTCTATACTATAATCAATCGAATGCGCATTGGTCATTATTGCCTAAATTTTCATCTTCATCGAAAAATATAGTTTCTTCTCCTTATTGTGATCGTTGTCAAATGAATGAAGTTCAGTCTCTCGACCACATCATTTTCGTTTGCCCGTCCTTCGGCATTCAGCGCCTTGTGCTGATGGATGAGCTGCTTAATATTTATGAGGCATCTAATATAATCCCGCTGTCAGTACCAGATTTGCTAAGAGAGCCTACCACGTATATGTCTTTGTATAAATTTGTACATAACACCATAAATAAGTTGTAAATATTTTAATACAATTTTTTAATTTTAGGTTCTTAATGCAGATAACATATAAATGTAAATTGTATATATTTAAAATAAATCTAAATATCGCTACTAGAATATTTCAGGATTGTACTGTTTGGAAAGGACAATAATTAAACTGGATTATGAGATTGAACGTACGGTTTTGACTTAATTAATGGATGATACATACATACTGAAATTGTATAAGAAAATAAAAGTAACTGAAGACATTGAACTCGGATTTGACCTAATATGAATAGTACTTACTGAAGACGTTGACCGGATTGAACTTATGAAAAAGAAAACAAACTACTTATGACAAGGCAGTATGGCTTAGAGCTTTAGCCTGTCCAGATGGACGAAAAAAAAAAAAAATCAAGCTAATGCATTCAGTTTTTTGGCGGGAACGTTAAAAAGAATAGGCGCGCTTTTGAAATTAAATTTTGTAAATTAGTTTTAAATTCTAGATTTGTACATTTCTTTGTATATTTCTTATGTAAAATAGTCTATATAGTGTTAGTTTTGTACATATTACGTTAGTGCGTTTCCCCATAATGGGGAAGCGCACGGGCGTAGCGGCCGTAAACGATCGCGAGTTACGGGTGAGTCTCTTACAGAAGGAATAGATCAGGACTTACCTTCTTCATCATCATCGACGACTTCATATTCTGATGCTGAAAATAATGATCGTCCACTAGCGAAGAAAAGAGAAAAGGATAAGTACACACCTTATAAAGCAGGAAATTATAACAGATTTTATGACGAAAACTCGCAGAAGAAAGATTTTATTGTCTTCCTCAATCGCGAAGAAGATAACACTAAAATTACAGATAAGGATAGGTTGGCCATATCTAATGGCATCAGAAAACATTGTGTTTCAGGTGTAATGCATCTGAGGTCAATTAATGCATTCAAAATTGGTATAACTTTCGACCTCCCTAACAACGCTAATGTTTTTCTTAAGAACGAAAAGCTCCTAAACGAATTGAGGATGGTTGGTTCAATACCGGCTGCCGAAACAGAAGCCACTGGGGTTCTCACATCTGTACCTTGCGATTATTCCAATAAAAAAATCTTTCAGCTTATTGCTTCTAGTAAAAAAGTTATTAGTGTGAGACGTTTCATGCGACGGGTAAAAGACGCTCAAGGTGTCGTTTCCTTTCTTCCAACACAGACAGTTGCTGTTACATTTGCTTCAACGCAGCTCCCCGAGTATGTTACTTTAGACCACTGGAGACATGAGGTAGGAGTTTATGTTCCTCCTGTTAAACAGTGCCTGAAGTGCATGAAATTCAACCACATTGCTAAATTTTGTAAAAACAATGAAACTTGCTCAATTTGCTCAGGCAACCATAATTTTAAACAATGTGACAAGTCCAAAACTCAATGTGCTAACTGTGGCGGTGACCATATTGCAATTTCTACCACATGTCCACTTAAAAACAAAAACTAGAAGAAAACAAAATAAAAGCAAAAATGCAAGATATTCTGATCTTTTAGTGCAGCTCAATTTCCACAGCTAAATTCAAAATACATTGATACTCAAATATCCAATTTAATTAAATCTGACAAATTTATGAATTTATTAGTTGAAGCAATGCTTGAAATATGTTCAAAACCTGATGTGCCAAAAATTCTAAAAGCATTAGAGAAATTTTAGATAACACTTTTAAGAAAAAACACCTTAACCTTTTTATGGATACATTACATATAGTGCAATGCACTGCTAAAAGTTTACTTAATAAAAGGCTAGTTATAACAAAATTTTTATATGCTCTCAACCTACATAATGCCATAATCTCTGAAACATGGTTGAAACCACATCAATTTTTTCTATCAAAGGGTACAATATTATTAGAAATGATTGTGGGAACAACCACAATGGTGTTGCAATTTTAATTCATAATATTATAACACATTCTCAAATTACAACTCATTTTGATAGTTCTTTACAAAATGTTTGTGTGAAAATCAAAATTAATAACAATGAATTAAGTGTCGTTAGTTTTTACAGTCCATCTAATACAAATCCACCATTTAATAAAAATAATCTAGACGTTTTGCTTAAGTCCATTCCTAAACCTATGATATTTGGAGGCGATTTTAATGCTCATCACATGTCTTGGGGATGTGTCGACACCCTGCCTCGAGGTAAGGATGTTTTAGATGTTATTGATGAAAATGATCTTGTTCTTTTGAATAATGGCAGTCCCACTACAATTGGTTCTTCATCTTGGCGAGCTAATGCTCTTGATTTAACTTTAGTTTCTCCATCTTTGGCACTTTCATGTGATTGGTCTGTTTATGATTATCCTCTGGGTAGCAGTTATCACTTGCCTGTAATTATAAATTTGGTTGTTGGAAATGAAAGTAATCTACAGAATAATATACAATGCAATAATGTACATTTACCATTTCAGCATAATTACAAATTAGTTAATTGGAAAATATATAGTCAATTAATGGATTCAAATTTAAAAAATATTGACTTTAATGCTATGTCTCCACCAGAATCCTACAATTTGTTTTGTAACATAATACATTCTGTTGCTGAACAGTCAATTCCACAGTCTACCTCCACTAATAAATGTAATAATATTGCTAAACCTTGTTTACCAAAACATTCTAAGTGTCCTAGTTTACCCTGGTGGAACTCAAAGTGTTCAGAAGCTGTTCAAAACTCAAAGAATGCTTATATATATTTTAAAAACAACCCTTCTGAGGAAAATTATATTGAATTTAAGAGATTGCGAGCTTTAAAAACTAATACTTAAAACAGAAAAACCAACAGCTGGATGGAATTGTGCAACTCATTTAATAGATGTACCTCATTGTCATTGGTATGGAAGTACATGCGTAAATTTAATAAATCATTTACTCTTAATAATTCTCTTGATGATAGTTGGATTCCAGATTTTATATGTAAATACACTCCTGACTTTGTTTTGAATGAGCCGTTAAATTATAATAAAACTGATAATATTGGAAATAATTATTTGACTGATCCATTTTCGTATCAAGAACTCCATTCTGCGTTGTTTTCTAGAAGAGATACATCCCATGGTCTAGATGGGATTCCATATATACTTTTAAAAAATTAACCCCAAATTGTCTCATAATCTTTTAAACTTACTTAATCGTATGTGGAAGGAAAACTTTATACCTGAGGAATGGAAAACTGATTGTTTGGTTCCAGTTTTAAAACCTGGTAAAGATAAATTGTTGCCGGATTCGTATCGACCCATAGCTCTTACGTCTTGTATTGGAAAGATATTTGAACAGCTTTTAAAACAACGCCTAGAATTTTATGTAGAACAAAATGGTCTTTTACCTTACAACCAATTTGGTTTTCGCAGAGGTCGGTCTTCTCGTGAAAGCATTTGTCAGCTAGTATTAGATGCTCAACACAGTCTGTATAATAATCAATATCTTTTATGCGTTTTCTTTGATATTGCTGGTGCTTTTAACAGTGTTAATATTTCGGTTCTTTGTAACGAGTTGTCAGTGATAGGGATACCTGGGCAATTAATAAACTGGATACAAGCATTTTGACCAATAGAAAAGTATTTGTTAAATTTAATAATCATTTATATGGTCCAAGATGCTCGTCGTTAGGAGTATGTCAAGGAGGAATTCTGTCTCCATTAATATTTATCTTATATATTAGACGATTGAATCTTATTTTGGGATCGAATGTAAAAACTTACAATATGCAGATGACTTAGTAGTTTATACATCTGGAATGGATTTAAGTCAATTAGCTTCTACTGTAAATAACGCACTTTCCAGTTTATATAAATACTTTTCATACCTTAATTTAGATGTTAATCCTACTAAATCAAAAGTCTTCATTTTCGGTCGTAAATGTGTAGCTACACCTAATATTTTGTATAACAGAATTCCATTGCCTATATATAGTGAAGTAAAATTTTTGGGTGTAACTTTTACTCCAAAACTCTCATGGACAAAATACATTAATAATATAACAACAAAAGCAAACAAGGCTTATAATGTATTAAAATCTGTTTGCAGGACTACTTGGGAGCAGATCCCAAAATATTGTTAGTGTTATACAAATCTCTCGTTCGTAGTCACTTTGAATATGGTTTTCTTTGTTTTGCTGGAGATAGTAAATTAGTGAATAGTTTGGACAAAATACAAAATAAATGTATGCGCACAATACTAGGTGCCTTTAAAACTAGTCCTATTGCTGCTTTGCAAATCGAAACAAAACTGCCACCCATTAGTGTTCGATTCCGTTATTTGAAAGAAAGATTTATCTTGAAGCTTCATAGTTTGCCTAATAATGATCTTCTTACCAATTTAATTGCTTCTCAATCTGCTCCTTATAAGCAACATATGTTTATTTTGCAAGATTTTTCTTGCTTTTTCATTCTCTTGAAGAGTTTAATATACATTTGAACGATGATGTTCTTCCTTGTTATGCAGGCACATTCCAAAGTAAATATGCCGCAATGAATATTGTAATCGATTCAAGCTTGTCTTCTAAGGAGGAAGTTTATCTGTTATTGTCAGAATGGACTAATTATAAATTTATTTATACTGATGGGTCCAAAAATAATGATGCTGTATCTTTTGCAATTTACCAGACCGAAATCAATAAGGGAGTGGGATACAAAATTAATAAATATGCTAGCATCTTCACTGCTGAAGCAACAGCCATCCTTTTGCTTTAAAACATATTATGGAAAGAAATCAGTTGAACAAAAATTGGGTAATAGTCAGTGATAGTATGAGTGTCTTAAAAGTTTGTCAAGTAACAAAATGAATGCTAACATTAACTACCTGATTTTTACTATTAAAGAATTATGGTGGAAGTTATCCTTAACTGACACTGTAGTACAATTCGTTTGGGTACCTTCGCATATAGGAGTCTTAGGTAATGAAAATGCAGATTTCTTAGCCAGAACCATTGTTAATATTTCTGATTCATGCTCAAGTTTAACCATCAAGGAGTTGGATGTCGCTTTGCCGTATACGGATATGATATCTAATCTTAAAAAGCGCATGATTAGTAATTGGGGAAAACATTGGTATTTTTGTAGAGAAGTTGAAAATAAAGCTCATATATATTCTTTGTTAGACGTTCCTGTTAATAGTACGCCATGGTTCTGCAAGCTTAAACATTTTGTTCATAGAAATTTCTATACTATAATCAATCGAATGCGCATTGGTCATTATTGCCTAAATTTTCATCTTCATCGAAAAATATAGTTTCTTCTCCTTATTGTGATCGTTGTCAAATGAATGAAGTTCAGTCTCTCGACCACATCATTTTCGTTTGCCCGTCCTTCGGCATTCAGCGCCTTGTGCTGATGGATGAGCTGCTTAATATTTATGAGGCATCTAATATAATCCCGCTGTCAGTACCAGATTTGCTAAGAGAGCCTACCACGTATATGTCTTTGTATAAATTTTTACACAACACCATAAATAAGTCGTAAATATTTTTATACAATTTTTTAATCTTAGGTTTTTAATGCAGATAACATTTTAATGTAAATTGTATATATTTAAAATAAATCTAAATATCGCTACTAGAATATTTCAGGATTGTACTGTTTGGAAAGGACAATAATTAAACTGGATTATGAGATTGAACGTACGGTTTTGACTTAATTAATGGATGATACATACATACTGAAATTGTATAAGAAAATAAAAGTAACTGAAGACATTGAACTCGGATTTGACCTAATATGAATAGTACTTACTGAAGACGTTGACCGGATTGAACTTATGAAAAGAAAACAAACTACTTATGACAAGGCAGTATGGCTTAGAGCTTTAGCCTGTCCAGATGGACGAAAAAAAAAAAAAAAAAAAAAAAAAAAAAAGCTAATGCATTCAACTCGACGGGTTAAAATGAAAGATGGATGGTTGCATACTGTTTATTAAATAATCTTTTCGTACTTTTACGTACATTAACACTTACTTTGTGGTACTTTATGCTAACGACGAGTTTACTGAATTTGTAATTGGGTCGTATTGTTCATTAAAAAAGCGATATTCTTGACAGTGATCCGGTAATTTTAAGTCATGACTATTGTATCAGTGTTTACAACTGGAGTGTTAGTTATCCATACGGCCGTCAAAGTAATATGGCTTATTATAATGCCGAAAGCGAATTGACTGCGACAAGCACAACTGATATTGTAGACGAGGACGAAATCGTTGATGACCTTTCCATAGTCCCCTTAGATAAAGATAGCTTCGGTAAGTTTACTTTTTGCGAAAATATTACAAATATACTGTCGGGCCGCATTGGTAGATGGTTATCACGCTTTTATTGTCTTTAAATAAAAATTCTAGTAATTATTCATTTATATAGATAATTATCTAAATGATCATAAATATCATAATCATACCTTCTAGTCTTTTCAAACTACTTGCGTATTTGCACAATATTCTTTTTTCTACTCGCCAATTATGTTCAAATTAAGACGAACCTAATAATGATTCATTATATCATTTGACCAATAACGCGCCCCTCAGTGCTCAGTTGCCAATAGTCAAATATTGAAATAGAGAATAAACAACAGGGCAATATGTAGACATAAATATGTAGAATTGAACCCTAATTTAGAGACTATACTATTTAGATCCATATAATATAATGTTGACTTGTGCAAAGCCACAAATCTTAAACAGGTAGTAAAATGTAGTTATATTTAGTAGAATATACAGAGTTGTGAATGTAAGGCCAAGAGATTCAACCACATTAATTGTATAGAAACAGGTAAATCACATTTCATGAGCCGTTAGTATTATAGAGTGGAACATGTCAACCTGTTTCTATATTTAAATAATTAATTTATTTTGAGTCTTAAACAATCTTCAACTGACTTAAACAACATACCCTATTTTAGCAATATGTGAGTTGTGTGGTCGCATAGGCCGGCGCAGACAGTTTTATCCACGCAACAACAAGTTCTGTTCCCTGCGATGCCACGCAAGTAGAACAAGAAGGAAGCATTGTAGCTGGAGATTTAAACTCATGGAAGGTGCTGAGCACATGGCTGGGCTCATCCCCCTAGAGCCTCTGCCCCAACTACAGCAATGGCATGCTACACTCAATGACATTCAGGTACATGTTTTTCTCTTTTATCATGGTATTATATTTTTATAACTATTATAAGTCTTAGAGTAATTATGACATAAATTAGTAATTCTGTCACATTTTTTTTATATTGTTTAAAAACATGCTCTCTTACACTTCAACTACTATTCAAAATTACAAATGCTCAAAAATGCAATACATTTCATTATTATATTATTTTATAAGCCATATTTAAATCAAAAGAAAAAATAGACTTGCAGCGGGACTCAAACCCGCAACTACTGGATCACTAGCCCAGTACACTACCTATTGTGCCATATGAGTACCGCTTGAACTTGTCAAATTTTTCTACTAATCCTTCCTGGTATACGTCATTACGGGTACGATTTAAATATCGATAATATGCTAGCAAACATTTCTGCTTAATATAATAACAATTTTCTAAGCCATCTTTACTATTTTAAATTTCTGTTTCAGGCTGGTCCTATAAAGCAGCCTGCTGCTCAAGTTGCGAACAGTTATGAGTGGAAAGATGAACTCTTTGGCTGTGACTTCCTGGCAGCACCAGTCAGTCTATTCAAACATGCTCCCCTGCATGAAATGTGGGATAACACCTTTGAAGGAATGAAAGTTGAAGTCAAGAATACAGATTGTGATAATTATTCAGAGAAAATTAATGACTTCTTTTGGGTTGCTACTGTATTAAAAGTAAGTATTACTACACAAATTAAGCTAGTATTAATATCCTGTAAGAAAGTACCTAATCTCACCTGTGTCAGAGCCATTAACCATGTGTATAATAAAAAAATTTTTATGAACTAGTCACCCATATACTATTTAACTTCCAAAATGATGTAGGTGTGATTTTGAAAGAAGTTTAAAGAAATTTACATTTTGATTTATGAGACTTAACACATTCAGCCCCATTGACAAAGCGCCTGTGATCTTATTAAACCTTCTACAATGCCGGTGACACAACATCTGTGATCAACAATCATCATACTCCTATTCCAGTGACATGTATTTGTGTCTAAAAAGATCGTTCTCCTATACCGGTATCACGTAAGGCGTATCCAAATAAATTGCTGCGCCCAACGCCGGTGACGCAGCAGTTGTGTTAAAACGTTCATATACCTTCACCACTGGCGCAGGAGTAAGAACTTGAATTATAACAGCGGCATAGGAATAAAAATGCCAGTGACATGCCATGCTCTGAGTGATCGAGATAATTTCTACCGGCATATTGTAAGCATTTAGAAAACCAGTACCGGCGGCGAACGTGTTAAGAATTACATGACTTTAATTGCGCTAGTAAGCGTCAATACAAACTTATAGGTTACTTATTTATACCTTTTCTGAACATCCTTATGTTTAGAGTACTGATCAAATAACACTATTGATACACATTCTGATAAGTGAAAAGTATTTTCTAATTATGTATTAAAATAACATATCATTCAACGAAATATAGAACTGATACGACATAACATAAAACATCACATTGAACATTGTAATTTTAGGTGAAAGGATACATGGGTCTTCTGCGTTATGAGGGATTTGGTAGTGACGATTCTAAAGACTTTTGGGTGAACCTATGTTGCTCGGAAGTGCACCCTGTCGGATGGTGCGCGACCCGCGGTAAACCTCTCATACCTCCAAGAAGTATAGAGGATAAATACACAGATTGGAAAAAGTAAGTATGTTTTCACGTAACATGTTTCGGAAAGTTAAAGACTCCACCGTCTCTAATCTCAAGCACTAAGAATGTCGAGCTTCCGTTCGCGTCGCCGGTAGGTACGTCATGGACACAAGACACTGATCAGACGCGAATCAGCATGTGCGCGATTTAGTTATAGAGCGTCGGCGTCGACTACGACTATAGGGCAAGCACCCCGGTTCTCAGTCGTTTTTGGTCCAAAGGCCATCCAGCGTGGTATTGCGGCATTATGGCACAATGCAGGTATTATGGCACTTTTCCACCGGAAGTTTGAATGGGTTTCACTAGTTACTTTTTGCAATTATGTTAGTTTAAAAAGTTTGTGACATTCCGTATTTTTCTTTTAATTAAACATTTTAAAAACGTTAATATTAATTAACCATTTTTGTTTAGCGAAAAATACCACATTTTGGAAATAAATGCCATTTTTTAGATTCCTGGTAAAGCAGTTAACTGGTGCCCGTACATTACCGGCTAACTTTTACACCAAACTGAATGACAGTCTGAAGTCACGATTCAATATTGGCTCTATAATGGAGGTTGTGGACAAAAATAGGATATCACAAGTAAAGGTAAGAGACATCTTGCAACTAAGCTCTTGTCATTCAATTGCAATAGTCCAAAAATTTATCTAACGCAAACTATAGAATTATCTAGATAATATATGTTATATAGTGTAAACATAGTTTAAGCCAAATATTTTTATACTTTATTTACAGGTTGCTAGTGTAGTTGAAATTATAGGTAAAAGGTTACATGTAAAATACTATGACAGTTCTCCAGAAGACAATGGTTTTTGGTGTCATGAAGACTCTCCACTGATCCATCCTGTAGGCTGGGCCTTCCGAGTTGGACATCCATTGGACGCTCCTCAGAATTACTGTCAGAGGGTGGCTACAGGGAGATTTCTGCCTAATGATACTACTACAGAAATGTTTTACAAATATCCTACCAATGAGCCACCATTGTTTGTGGAAGGAATGAAGCTTGAAGCCATAGATCCTTTGAATCTCTCTGCAGTGTGTGCTGCTACAGTTATGCAAATTTTGAATGAAGGGTAAGGTTATCTTGATATTACAAAGAACAAAAAGAGAGTTCAGCATGGTTTTTGGTACCAGTATCCACTATATAACTATGTTTTTTTAATCTACAATTTTTCTTTTTATCCTTAGATACATGATGATCCGTATAGACTGCTATCCAGCTGATGCGTCTGGTGCCGACTGGTTTTGCTATCATCAAAGATCACCCTGTATATTTCCTGTAGGATTTGCCTTAGCAAACAATATACCTCTAGTGCCACCTGCTGGGTATGTATCACTCATTGGAACCTTTTGACTACGTCAAAATACTTGTTGGAAGTTGATTACCTAATCATGTTCAGTATAAACATTTAGAACTTTAGAATAGACGTCAAACTAAATCAGTATTCTTCACAGAGTCATTGTAGAGGCAACTAAATGTGAGTTTCAAAATATTAAAGTATATCATTGCTTAGGAATTTGAGATATATACGAAACTTTGTCATGTTTGTGATGGATGATGTACCGTAACACCATTAACGTTGTCAACAGTTACACAGCAGAAGAATTTAGTTGGGAGGAATATCTGTGCGCATGTGGTGGGCGCGCTGCGACGCGTGCGTTGTTCTCCGCACGCGGGCACCTCGTGTCGCACGGCTTCGTGTGCGGCATGCGGCTCGAGTGTGCCGACCTCATGGACCCGCGGCTCGTGTGTGTGGCCACCGTGGCGCGCGTCGTTGCTGACCTGCTTAAGGTACTAGTCCCGGCACGTGCTGTACGGCTTGGACCTCATGGCAAGGGCACATTTGCGTGTTGCTTTTGTGTTTTGTACTTATTCTACTACCTAGTAGAATAGGTGTTCGCTTTCACATTAAAATAAATTGCTTCGTTACTAACTTGTGGAATCACAGGAAGCTAATATTGGTGTACCTATATATAACCACAGCTAGCGAGCGGTCGCCCTAGACGCTACATTGCGACAGTGGGAACGCCAAATCCTAAAATAAGGGCGCCCATCTTGAAAACTGCGCCAGTGCTGCATACATATCTGCCTATAAACACATGGAGGCAAAAAACCAGCCACTCAAAAAATTTAAATTGAAAATAATAAAAAAAAACAATTGTCAGGTCCACTTCGACGGCTGGGGCTCGGAGTATGACCAGTGGCTGTGGGCGCACAGCACGGACATGTACCCGGTGGGCTGGTGCCGCGCCGTGGCGCACCGCCTGGAGGGCCCCATGCCGCCGCCGCCGCGCGCCGCGCGCAAGGCTCCGCCGAAAAACCACCGCCGCCGCCGGAGGCACCAGGGTACGTTCGCTCTTTGTTTGTTAGGAGGCTACACGAAAACATTAAATTTGCATACTTCCCAAAGAGGATCTTGATCTTGACCCTCGGATCAATATCCTTTTTAGGCCGCTAAGCCAACGGCAACTCGTGTAAAATGAATACGATTTGTGTTGCCTTCTCTCTGCTTACCTACTGCTTGTAAGGCGTATAGATATTTCTCCAGCTTGCCGCTTGAACAATGATTGGGGGTGACCAAAAGGTTCCAGTCTTTTGTGGCGTCCTAAGTGAGTAAGTAAGCCCTCTTGACCGCCCTGTCTGCTAACATCTTTTTAAGAAATCTAGGTCATCATAGTCTAGCCAACTTGGTTTCTCCGATAATGTTTGGTATGCAAACCAAATCTTCTGTCCCCTGAATGTTTTTTCATTAATTCGCCATAAGGCATCCATAACCAACAAACACCATGGTGCTGGTCGTACCTCGTACGAATGATTGTGAAATGTTTGTCCAGTGTGTGAAAACAGGTCCTAATAATAAATTGTAAGGTTATAATGTAAGCAGTCCCATTTTTGTTGCAAGAAGGAACACATGCATAAGACTACTGAAAAAGTAATTTCTATATTACAGCGCCAAAAGCTCAGCCCCAACCACCAAATACAACCGAAGACAGCTCCCAGAATTCCGATATGGGCGACACGAAGAGCTTATCTCCTCCCACCAGCGTGTCCGAGATCTCGGCCGACGTGGAGTCGAGACACGACGACACGGAATCGAGACCTGACGATATGGACTCGAGGCCTGAGGAATCGGAGCCGAAAATAGATGAGTCGGAGTCGAGACCTGATGATATGGAGTTAAGGCCAGACGATTCCGAGTCGAGAGTTGACGAAAACGAGTCGAGACCTGATGATAAGATGGATGTGGAGGAGGCAACTAATGAAACGTTGCAGGAACGGTTGAGCGATGTGACGAATCAAGAGTCTATGGTAAGAACTTTATTGTAAATGTCGGCGGCCGGTCGTAAAATCCGCCGGTTCGTAATTATGATGAGTAAGTTACGTTGCTTCAGACGCCAGAAGGGCAAACTGACTCATGTAGGAGCCCCGCTGGGCGGCGCTCCGTTGACTCTGGGAATTCAAAATATTTTCCACCTTTTACGATATGCCTAGGCATTCTATGATATGGAGGATATTACGATCTGCCGCCGATATATATAATGGTTATTTCATAACCCTCACCACGAGACTAAGATCATTCGAATTTGTTGTTTAGGAGCATTTCCAATAACCGATCAAACTGAAATTAGGCATACCTACGAAAGATGTATGAGAATGAAATATTACATTAGCCTTTTTAACATCAACGTATGAGACAAAGTGACATCGTAGATAGCTACAATATTTCTATTTAAACATTCAAACAATAGATGACCCTGTTACTGTTTCTTAAGTGTAGTCATATTTCAATTTATAATTTATTTAGTAGTGCTACTACTTTAAAATCAAAGCAAAGCAAAATGTTTAATAAAACTATAATTTGATTTGTTCTTAGTTGATTCTAACAATTTACTAAGAACTCGGCTTCACTAATATTGGTATAGTCACCGCGCGACTTGTTTCGGAGAGCATAAGTCTTCGTTTCCAAGCACTAAGAGTGTCAAACTTATTAAAAGGTTCAGTAACAGTAGGGGAATTGGTCTGATGTGTTGATGGAGTCCGTGAAATATATCTAAAATAGTACATTTCGATACTAGTGAAGAGTTTCGACGAGGGTGAACGTTGGAGCTCGGGTGAAACGAGGGTGATAATCACCCGAGGCTTAAAGAAGTTTTTACACGGGTATCGAACCTAATTTTCATAGCAAATGCCTTAGAAAGTGAAATTTACGCACTAGTTGGAAAAGATTGTTATTTATTGGGAATTTGGACTTCATATCGGCTTTTTTATAGAGCATACCTACGGACATCTCGCAAGACTCGATTTTGCATACGGGCCCGGTGTCGCCCGACACGTCCAGCCAGTCAGCCACTGATAAGCTCATCCCGCGCCTGGTGGACGCCGCTGTGCCGCGCGAGCAGCTCACGGCCGTGGAGCCCGAGAAGTGGACGCCGGCGGACGTGGCCCGCTTCCTCGCCGTCAACGACTGCCAGCCCTACACCGACAACTTCACCAACGTCACCGGCCCCATGCTCCTTCAACTCTCCAAAGACGAAATAATAGAACTCCTCGAGATGAAGGTTGGCCCCTCCCTAAAAATATTCGATCTCATTCAGCAGCTCAAATGCAAAATTAAACAGCCTCAGTGTAGATTGAATTTTAAGTAAGGTGCGACGTCGATCCTAAAAGACTCGAATGTGACGGAAAACAGTGGCCTTTAATGCACTCCCGGAATGCACTTACAAATAATGGTGTCTTTATAAGTGTGTGGTGAAATAGGGGGTCCTATTTTACGCATTATATTGACGCCGACTTTATACCCCTTGTGTATTAAAAAGTGATCCTGCTTAATTTTTTTGTCAACAACATTGCATGTGTACAGTTGTAAAATTGGATTAAGGCCAGTTAGCATTGAGCCGCCATAGGTGGGCCCTTTATTATCCCTACTCTATGGTTTGATGACAGTGAACATTCGGAATATTTTAACAAGCAGTCACAAGATTTATTGCATATAGACGGGTCGGTACTGACACATTGTAGCTATTTACATAATATCTTGTTCAATATTTTTTAAATGAGTCATTTGCTGTTCGATAATTTATCGATGCGTATTTTAACAAGTCAATATTAAAATTATTTTGAATATAATCAGTAAATTTGACAGAAGCGACATTTTTACATCGCATCTGTATTTAATTTAAATCAGCTAATTAGGTTTTATTCTACGAATATGTGGTAGATAATTAAAGGGGTTATCAATTATTTTTCTTCGTAGGTTTCGATTTCATAAAACAAATCGTTGGTACACCAAATTGTCAAATAATCTACAACTATTCTCCAACGTTTTGTGGTTACGTACGACACTACTACTACCACAAATTAGTTTCCAATATTGCAAAGGTTATGTAAAATTGCCTTCAAATATGGTTGTTACATAACTACAATTATATACTTAAAGTATGTAATATACCCGTTGCATGTTATGCGAATGAGTAGATTTACCATTAATATAGTAGTAAAAAACTCATTTAAAGGAAAATTTCACTTTACCTTTTGGTGTTTAAGAATTGTGGCAAGAAATCTAAAGAATTGTGATAAATTGATAATCTTACATCCCCGTAGATGGATATTTGCAGTCATCTTTAGTTCGTTTGCATGCCTAATTAGTTACTAAATCAGATATATACTTATGAATAGTTATATTTAAATATGTGATAAATCCCATTTTTGCTTGTAAGCAATAATAGTTACGGTGCTTAGTGATATTCATATTAGCTTTGCTATGTTGAAGTTAGATGCTTACCTCTTTCCGTAAGGGTGTTTTAGGTGGTATCTTTATTTGAAACTGTATTTAAATAATTTGTGTACCATAGTCATATTTTTGTATGTAGATTATCTGCCATATCAAGATGCTGCCAATCATCGCAAGGAATGTTGTACTTATTTGTTGTATAATTCGTGTGAGTGTGTCGAAAACAAGTTGGAAGTTGCATGTCGGATCTAAATCAGTTTTACTATGTATAATAGGTATATATTTACGCAATAGCACAGTGAATTTAGATGTATTGTATGTAAAAGAACATTTTGTATTAATCACCACAGTGCCACAGTTTTTGCCTTGTATTGAGCAATTGTTTGAATGGTAGAATATAACAAATATTTGTTATATATAACTGCTATTATGACAAAATGAACCTCATTGAGTTACAAAAAATGTATAAAGTACTATCCAAGTTACTCTCGTTTACCGTAAACTTTGCATGTTTTATAACAAGTTTAATTGAACTTAAATTATTGATGCATTCCACTTTATTAGACCTTATAGGGTACTTTTTTATTGTACTTTAATCTTTGTAATCCGCCTCTTCATCACCGTAACCTTGTTTAAGGCAATCGAAACGATATAATTGTAAAATGTATGACAATTATGTGTTGGAACGACAGGGACAGAGGGCACGTGATCTTTTCCATATATTATTTCGATTGTTTCTACAATCAATTGGCATCTTGACTACGTCCCCTGGTTATCTTTTGCCAAAGTTTTGTTAAATCAACATCATCCACAACTGAATATGTGTACATATATTGGTATTTTATAAATTGTTTACCACCACTACATTTTGTGTGACATAAAAGGGTTTGAACGATTTTGAATTATAAATAAAAGCATTTAATAAAAAGTCATTTTTATTTATCTGCGTTAAACCTGGATTGATTGCAGGAGTTCACATGATTTTTTGTAAATAATTATTAACTATCACATTATCAGGGATCCTGATCAGTGATCACCAATGAATGTCCTTATTAGTAGAAAATTCTTGAAGCATCTGATTTGTTACTAATCTGCAACAATGTTTTGGCATGATTTACAGAACTGATACTGAATGATATTTTGTTAATTGATCATATATATATTATAATTCTTATCTAATGCTCAAATGCAAAAAAAAAGTAGAAATATATCCAGAAAAGGTTACCTCATTGTGTGGCTTGGAACTGAAGAAGAGTAGAGCACACAACAAAGTAGGTTTCCAGACCTCTGGGCATGGCATTTGTGATATTCTGATACCCACATAACTTCACACATGTCATCTAAGTCTGAGAGCTCATCTGTAATATTAGAAACCTACTTTCAATTTAAGTTATAATGTACAGTCGCCATCAGATATATCGAAGTTGTCGCTTTGACAATAGAGGCGTTGTTCAGATATTTGTGACAATATTTTTACAAATATAATTAACGTGTTCAGCCCCGAAGACACAGCGTCTGTGATCTTATTCAACATTCTTCAATGCCAGTGACACAACGTCTGTGATCAACAATTATCAAATTCCTATGCCAGTGACACGTATTTGTATCTAAAAAGAACGTTATTCTATGCCGGTAGGTATCACGTAAATATGTCCAAATAAATTTACCGACTAGCGCCGGTGACACAACAGTTGTGTTAAAAACTTTCGTATTCCTTCACCACTGGCATAGGTGTAAGGATTTGACTTATGACAGCGTCATAGTATAAACATTTCGTATAATGCCAGTGACATACTCTGAGTGATAGAGATATATTGTAAGCAAAGCATTTAGTAAAACAGTACCGGGGCGAACATGTTAAGAGGAGTTTCCTATGGCGTCGCGAACAGAAATGCCGAGCTATTTCATACCAGTCATATTGGTACCTACCTCCATTTTCAGCTTGTAATTTATCGTCGCGGGCTAATTCCCTAGCTGTTGTGACATAAAAAGTTCTCAATATGTCCACTTTGTGAGCGCCGGGCATACCTCGGTTCTTCTGGTTAGTGACGTGAAGATGGCGAGAAAACACGCATCTCTGTTTGCTTGTGTTAACTAAAAGAATTCTAAAAAAGAAGGCTACATCGTTAATATATTATTATATTTATTTTATGTCGCTAGCTAAGAGAGTAGGTACGTAAAGCGAGTACCTAAACTTACCCTAAAACACAAGGCTCGAAAGTAATGGTCATAGGGAAATTCCTCGGATAGGCAACCTTTGCGTCCTTTATAACCTGTGCGTAGCCTTCCCAGCACTGCAGCACTATTTCGTCGATCTGAGAGAGGGCGGGTGTGGCGCCGCACACGACTAGTATATAGACATCTGCTAGCAGTTTACAGGTTACTGCTCTAAATGCTACCTAGAAAAATATAATAGCGATATGAGTATAAGAACAGACACAGTGACTTGCTTAGCTCTAGTAATGCTAAGTCAATGAAAATTCTACCGATTCGAGTTAAAAGCCGGCATCTACCTACTTACCTACATAGTTCTACTACAGTACCCGGTAACCTTAACCCTCTTTATGGCAAGTTCAAAATTGCAATGCAAAAATGACCACCCAACAACATTTTGTATTTTTTTCTTAACAAGAATTATTAGAACAATCGAGCCGCGAGGAGGCTTGAACGCACGACCACAGTGACTTATGGGCGTTAAAGGGTTAAGTGGAACATGTTATGTAAACAATTACTTTTTTAAATAACAGGAACATTTTTGGGGCGATTAGATACCCTAAATTCAGAAAATAAATTCCTATCAAAGGCCTTTTCATCAAGGGTGTATCACTCAATGGAATGACAGATTTAGGTCGCGTACCGCCCCGTGCGGATTTGCGGTTATCGAAATATGCGGTTATCGTTTTAGCGCATGGTAAGCGTGATTTTAGACGTTACGCTATTCAAAACTCAATCACCGCGCGCCAGGCCCTATATTATTTTTAGAAACTGTTTATACTTGCATTAGGACTAATCTGCGGCAGGTAAACGGGAGTCTCTCTCAGCGGGGCTCCATCTTGTGTGGCAGCCAACAATAGCAGCAGCCTCGCCTCCCGTGGGTCAAGCTCACCAAAGTCTGAACTAGTAGCTACCAAGTGTCCATGAATGCACAGGCAGGCCCAGCGACCAGTCACTTTCTCCGAATAGTTGTCTAATGCTTGCTGAAATAAATTAGTAAGTGAGTAGTCATTATATCTTGGATGTGATTAAAAGCATGGTTATAACCAGCATCTACTTAGATCTCGAAATTTGTAAATGTAAATTACTTATTGCATTGTTTTGCCTGCATATGCCGGGAAGCACTGCCGCATATGTGCAAGTTACATGTACAGTGTGCAAGCAAAATACTATGAAAATATTTATTATTTATTTATAT
Source organism: Grapholita molesta (assembly GCA_022674325.2). Classification (NCBI taxonomy): domain Eukaryota; kingdom Metazoa; phylum Arthropoda; class Insecta; order Lepidoptera; family Tortricidae; genus Grapholita; species Grapholita molesta. The sequence continues at coordinate 17,698,927 of CP053121.2, read as the reverse complement.
TGCATATAAATCTTTGCCATGCATATTGGTAATTATTTAACAAGCCATAAAGCTAGGAATATTAATTTAGCAGTAATAAGACTAGTAAGGAATTGTTAATTTAACTAAAATACCTAACCTAAAACCAGTGGCACAGTCTAAAGTCTAAATGATACAACCAATTTGCTTTGTAGGTATTTACCATAAAAAAATGCGATATAATATTTTTAACACTAATTTCGGCTTCTTTAGTGGCATAAATATCTTAGACACTCAAAACCAAGAGATTATATCATATAAACTGTAAGATAAAAGCACATGCAATAAAACTACCTATATTTTAAATATATTATATTCACCTATTAAGAAAATTTGTAATATGATATATTGTTAAAATTTAAGAAGGAAATGTAGAAAAGTAGATTTTAGTCCTCTCCCCATATACATTTTGGTGCCATAACATTCATATGTTTCATATTTCACCTGCAGCTGTGGAGCTTGGGGGCACAATATGCTCTGAATCAGATCCAATACTAATGTCGGGTGGGGACTCAGTACTGCTTCTGGATCTAGTGATTCAAGCAAATAGTCCAGTATCGGGTAGCACTGCCGCAAGTCTCTTTTTATCTGATCAATGTTTTTTAAGCTGTCTAGTTCTTTCTTACCAATGCTGAATATCATCAGATTATGAACAGTGGATAGTAGGAGCTCCAAGTCACACTCTAGGCCGCCTGTTGCTATTCCAATTAATGTGACACTGTAATCAATTAGTATTGTTTTATGATGAAAATTAATCATGTAAATTGTGAAGTGTTCTTTCTAATCAAATGTTCTTTTAATGGAAGAAATGAGGCAGTTTACAATTTCAACTGGTTTTTGTATACCTGAAAGCTATATAATAAAGGTGCCCTAGATAGGAGTGTGTAATGAGGTCTCGCCAAATGGTAAGAGAAGTGATTAATCAAAAGACACACCAGTGGCTCACTTGGACCCAATCCGCATGTAATTATCCAAATGCCAATTGAAATGTTGTCAACAGAAACGCTTTGGCTGCTACCATTAGTGTACATTATAATGGTACATAATGATTTAATGATATGTACAGGATGAAAAGGGAAGATTATATAAAACATGTTTATTATAAAACTTATTCTGTACTATTGTTAGTGTTCGTAAATTAAGGCTAATAAATAAATAAATAAATAAAAAATCAGGATGAATACAACAATATTTTAGATAAGTCAAACAACACAGTAAATACTTAAAGACAATCATCAGCTGAAAAGTTAGATAATGTGTAATAAATTACCTTTTGCAATATTCTTTCCACAAAATATTTCCATTGTCTACTTGAGTGTTAACCATTGACAAGTTGTGGCATTTGCTGAACATGTTGATTCCATGTAAAGATGCAATTGTTGAGAATTGTATCTACAATCATCAAAGAAAAAAAATATATCATTAACTCATTGTCTTTTTTTTGTTTTTATTAAAAAATATTTGATCAACTAATGGGACTAATGAAAATGAAAGAATTCATGAATTAACATTTAACAGAGATCTGAGTGAGTAAAAAGTAACCAATTTTATGAGTATAGAGTAGAAAGTGTTTACTATAATTTGCTGCTAAACAACATTGACACATAATCGCTTAACGAATATACATTATAAATTGATAAATATATATTGTTGTTGCATTTTTAACTTCTACTTTAATTTGCTTTTTCTGTACTGATTTCTTTTTGAGGTATAAAAGGAATAATTATCGCGGCATCCAAAAACTCAGGTAGGGAAAATGTACTCACGTTTTCGCTGTTGCCCCGTCTCCTAGAAAATATAGGGACGCCACTCTCTGTTGCTATGGCTATAACTAAGACTGACATTTTTACGTTCTTAAATAAGGAATTAAACTCCCAAAAACAATGTAATATTTGCGGTTTGTTTATACGTTTTCTAACAATTTAATTTTTTTTTTTTTTTTTTTCGTCCATCTGGACAGGCTAAAGCTCTAAGCCATACTGCCTTGTCATAAGTAGTTTGTTTTCTTTTTCATAAGTTCAATCCGGTCAACGTCTTCAGTAAGTACTATTCATATTAGGTCAAATCCGAGTTCAATGTCTTCAGTTACTTTTATTTTCTTATACAATTTCAGTATGTATGTATCATCCATTAATTAAGTCAAAACCGTACGTTCAATCTCATAATCCAGTTTAATTATTGTCCTTTCCAAACAGTACAATCCTGAAATATTCTAGTAGCGATATTTAGATTTATTTTAAATATATACAATTTACATTTATATGTTATCTGCATTAAGAACCTAAAATTAAAAATTGTATTAAAATATTTACAACTTATTTATGGTGTTATGTACAAATTTATACAAAGACATATACGTGGTAGGCTCTCTTAGCAAATCTGGTACTGACAGCGGGATTATATTAGATGCCTCATAAATATTAAGCAGCTCATCCATCAGCACAAGGCGCTGAATGCCGAAGGACGGGCAAACGAAAATGATGTGGTCGAGAGACTGAACTTCATTCATTTGACAACGATCACAATAAGGAGAAGAAACTATATTTTTCGATGAAGATGAAAATTTAGGCAATAATGACCAATGCGCATTCGATTGATTATAGTATAGAAATTTCTATGAACAAAATGTTTAAGCTTGCAGAACCATGGCGTACTATTAACAGGAACGTCTAACAAAGAATATATATGAGCTTTATTTTCAACTTCTCTACAAAAATACCAATGTTTTCCCCAATTACTAATCATGCGCTTTTTAAGATTAGATATCATATCCGTATACGGCAAAGCGACATCCAACTCCTTGATGGTTAAACTTGAGCATGAATCAGAAATATTAACAATGGTTCTGGCTAAAAATCTGCATTTTCATTACCTAAGACTCCTATATGCGAAGGTACCCAAACGAATTGTACTACAGTGTCAGTTAAGGATAACTTCCACCATAATTCTTTAATAGTAAAAATCAGGTAGTTAATGTTAGCATTCATTTTGTTACTTGACAAACTTTTAAGACACTCATACTATCACTGACTATTACCCAATTTTTGTTCAACTGATTTCTTTCCATAATATGTTTTAAAGCAAAAAGGATGGCTGTTGCTTCAGCAGTGAAGATGCTAGCATATTTATTAATTTTGTATCCCACTCCCTTATTGATTTCGGTCTGGTAAATTGCAAATGATACAGCATCATTATTTTTGGACCCATCAGTATAAATAAATTTATAATTAGTCCATTCTGACAATAACAGATAAACTTCCTCCTTAGAAGACAAGCTTGAATCAATTACAATATTCATTGCGGCATATTTACTTTGGAATGTGCCTGCATAACAAGGAAGAACATCATCGTTCAAATGTATATTAAACTCTTCAAGAGAATGAAAAAGCAAGAAAAATCTTGCAAAATAAACATATGTTGCTTATAAGGAGCAGATTGAGAAGCAATTAAATTGGTAAGAAGATCATTATTAGGCAAACTATGAAGCTTCAAGATAAATCTTTCTTTCAAATAACGGAATCGAACACTAATGGGTGGCAGTTTTGTTTCGATTTGCAAAGCAGCAATAGGACTAGTTTTAAAGGCACCTAGTATTGTGCGCATACATTTATTTTGTATTTTGTCCAAACTATTCACTAATTTACTATCTCCAGCAAAACAAAGAAAACCATATTCAAAGTGACTACGAACGAGAGATTTGTATAACACTAACAATATTTTGGGATCTGCTCCCCAAGTAGTCCCGCAAACAGATTTTAATACATTATAAGCCTTGTTTGCTTTTGTTGTTATATTATTAATGTATTTTGTCCATGAGAGTTTTGGAGTAAAAGTTACACCCAAAAATTTTACTTCACTATATATAGGCAATGGAATTCTGTTATACAAAATATTAGGTGTAGCTACACATTTACGACCGAAAATGAAGACTTTTGATTTAGTAGGATTAACATCTAAATTAAGGTATGAAAAGTATTTATATAAACTGGAAAGTGCGTTATTTACAGTAGAAGCTAATTGACTTAAATCCATTCCAGATGTATAAACTACTAAGTCATCTGCATATTGTAAGTTTTTACATTCGATCCCAAAATAAGATTCAATCGTCTAATATATAAGATAAATATTAATGGAGACAGAATTCCTCCTTGACATACTCCTAACGACGAGCATCTTGGACCATATAAATGATTATTAAATTTAACAAATACTTTTCTATTGGTCAAAAATGCTTGTATCCAGTTTATTAATTGCCCAGGTATCCCTATCACTGACAACTCGTTACAAAGAACCGAAATATTAACACTGTTAAAAGCACCAGCAATATCAAAGAAAACGCATAAAAGATATTGATTATTATACAGACTGTGTTGAGCATCTAATACTAGCTGACAAATGCTTTCACGAGAAGACTGACCTCTGCGAAAACCAAATTGGTTGTAAGGTAAAAGACCATTTTGTTCTACATAAAATTCTAGGCGTTGTTTTAAAAGCTGTTCAAATATCTTTCCAATACAAGACGTAAGAGCTATGGGTCGATACGAATCCGGCAACAATTTATCTTTACCAGGTTTTAAAACTGGAACCAAACAATCAGTTTTCCATTCCTCAGGTATAAAGTTTTCCTTCCACATACGATTAAGTAAGTTTAAAAGATTATGAGACAATTTGGGGTTAATTGTTTTAAACGTATATATGGAATCCCCTCTAGACCATGGGATGTATCTCTTCTAGAAAACAACGCAGAATGGAGTTCTTGATACGAAAATGGATCAGTCAAATAATTATTTCCAATATTATCAGTTTTATTATAATTTAACGGCTCATTCAAAACAAAGTCAGGAGTGTATTTACATATAAAATCTGGAATCCAACTATCATCAAGAGAATTATTAAGAGTAAATGATTTATTAAATTTACGCATGTACTTCCATACCAATGACAATGAGGTACATCTATTAAATGAGTTGCACAATTCCATCCAGCTGTTGGTTTTTCTGTTTTAAGTATTAGTTTTTAAAGCTCGCAATCTCTTAAATTCAATATAATTATCCTCAGAAGGGTTGTTTTTAAAATATATATAAGCATTCTTTGAGTTTTGAACAGCTTCTGAACACTTTGAGTTCCACCAGGGTAAACTAGGACACTTAGAATGTTTTGGTAAACAAGGTTTAGCAATATTATTACATTTATTAGTGGAGGTAGACTGTGGAATTGACTGTTCAGCAACAGAATGTATTATGTTACAAAACAAATTGTAGGATTCTGGTGGAGACATAGCATTAAAGTCAATATTTTTAAATTTGAATCCATTAATTGACTATATATTTTCCAATTAACTAATTTGTAATTATGCTGAAATGGTAAATGTACATTATTGCATTGTATATTATTCTGTAGATTACTTTCATTTCCAACAACCAAATTTATAATTACAGGCAAGTGATAACTGCTACCCAGAGGATAATCATAAACAGACCAATCACATGAAAGTGCCAAAGATGGAGAAACTAAAGTTAAATCAAGAGCATTAGCTCGCCAAGATGAAGAACCAATTGTAGTGGGACTGCCATTATTCAAAAGAACAAGATCATTTTCATCAATAACATCTAAAACATCCTTACCTCGAGGCAGGGTGTCGACACATCCCCAAGACATGTGATGAGCATTAAAATCGCCTCCAAATATCATAGGTTTAGGAATGGACTTAAGCAAAACGTCTAGATTATTTTTATTAAATGGTGGATTTGTATTAGATGGACTGTAAAACTAACGACACTTAATTCATTGTTATTAATTTTGATTTTCACACAAACATTTTGTAAAGAACTATCAAAATGAGTTGTAATTTGAGAATGTGTTATAATATTATGAATTAAAATTGCAACACCATTGTGGTTGTTCCCACAATCATTTCTAATAATATTGTACCCTTTGATAGAAAAATTGATGTGGTTTCAACCATGTTTCAGAGATTATGGCAATATGTATGTTGTTATCATATAAAAATTTTGTTAAAACTAGCCTATTACTAATTAAACTTTGAGCATTCCATTGCACTATATGTAATGTATCCATAAAAAGGTTAAGGTGTTTTTTCTTAAAAGTGTTATCTAAAATTTCTCTAATGCTTTTAGAATTTTTGGCACATCAGGTTTTGAACATATTTCAAGCATTGCTTCAACTAATAAATTCATAAATTTGTCAAATTTAATTAAATTGGATATTTGAGTATCAATGTATTTTGAATTTAGCTGTGGAAATTGAGCTGCACTAAAAGATCAGAATATCTTGCATTTTTGCTTTTATTTTGTTTTCTTCTAGTTTTTGTTTTTAAGTGGACATGTGGTAGAAATTGCAATATGGTCACCGCCACAGTTAGCACATTGAGTTTTGGACTTGTCACATTGTTTAAAATTATGGTTGCCTGAGCAAATTGAGCAAGTTTCATTGTTTTACAAAATTTAGCAATGTGGTTGAATTTCATGCACTTCAGGCACTGTTTAACAGGAGGAACATAAACTCCTACCTCATGTCTCCAGTGGTCTAAAGTAACATACTCGGGGAGCTGCGTTGAAGCAAATGTAACAGCAACTGTCTGTGTTGGAAGAAAGGAAACGACACCTTGAGCGTCTTTTACCCGTCGCATGAAACGTCTCACACTAATAACTTTTTTACTAGAAGCAATAAGCTGAAAGATTTTTTATTGGAATAATCGCAAGGTACAGATGTGAGAACCCCAGTGGCTTCTGTTTCGGCAGCCGGTATTGAACCAACCATCCTCAATTCGTTTAGGAGCTTTTCGTTCTTAAGAAAAACATTAGCGTTATTAGGGAGGTCGAAAGTTATACCAATTTTGAATGCATTAATTGACCTCAGATGCATTACACCTGAAACACAATGTTTTCTGATGCCATTAGATATGGCCAACCTATCCTTATCTGTAATTTTAGTGTTATCTTCTTCGCGATTGAGGAAGACAATAAAATCTTTCTTCTGCGAGTTTTCGTCATAAAATCTGTTATAATTTCCTGCTTTATAAGGTGTGTACTTATCCTTTTCTCTTTTCTTCGCTAGTGGACGATCATTATTTTCAGCATCAGAATATGAAGTCGTCGATGATGATGAAGAAGGTAAGTCCTGATCTATTCCTTCTGTAAGAGACTCACCCGTAACTCGCGATCGTTTACGGCCGTTACGCCCCGTGCGCTTCCCCATTATGGGGAAACGCACTAACGTAATATGTACAAAACTAACACTATATAGACTATTTTACATAAGAAATATACAAAGAAATGTACAAATCTAGAATTTAAAACTAATTTACAAAATTTAATTTCAAAAGCGCGCCTATTCTTTTTAACGTTCCCGCCAAAAAAAAAATCTAACAATTTAAGAACACTGAGATGCTAGTAAAAACAAAATCCGTAGTCCGAATGACGCTCATACTGCTCACACAGCTGACAGCTCAGTACAGAAAAAATGAATCGTACAGACCGGAAGCGTGCTCAAGTCACGATTCGGACCACGGCAAAATTAACACTGACAGTGACAGTTACAGTGACAAGAGCGGTACCGCGAACATAGAACTTCGTATATTTCGGGCATCTTTCTCTTTCACTCCAATTAAGGTGTCATAAGAGTGACAGAGACAATCGTCAGAAATCTACATATATCGTTGTTAGCGGTAGCGCCGCTGGCCCGGTAGCGCGAACATCGAAGTTCGTATATTTCGAGCATCTTTCCCTTTTACTCCAATTAGGGCATCATGAGAGTGGTAGTGACAATCGTCCAAAATATACGAATATCGTATTTCGCGGTAGCGCCGCAGTTTCACAACATTGGTACGTACTATACATACTATAATATAATATAAGAACATAGACACACTTAATACAATCATAGACACCAAATTAACAAAATTTATTTATCTACCTAATACAGTGACCGACCGAAATATGTTTTTTTGATTTTAGTTTCGGCCGAAACCGAACCTTTTATAAAATCTGGTTAAAATTTTAAAAGATTCGGCCGTTTTTGGCCGAAACTTATTTTTTTGTTCGGAACTGGCTGAAACCGAAACTTCGGTCGGACACTAATCTAATACAATCATCATCAGAGATCGGACAAATTTGCGACATTGCTCGCAATAATGTGGACATGACTCCAAAATTGATCAAAATGTTATTCAATTAACCTCCTAAAGACTGACGTCCTATATGTAGTACGTAAGCCCCATTTAAATGAATATTCCTTGTCAACGTAATAGGGTTCAAATTACGCTGGCAAATTATGAAACTCAGTTGTCAGGAGGTTAATAATTTTTGAAATAAAATTTTAGTTTCTTATATTTATTATGAGAATGTTATTTAGTGTGGTTAGCATTTTGGTCAGAAGAAAAATAGTTATTAGTACCATCAGTGGATTGCGAGCGGAGTTTTTCAGAATAAGTATATTTTTGATGTGTAAAGAAGTGGAATTTGGAAAAATACTGTTAAAAAATCTACACCTTAACAAACTTTTGTATTTATTGACCAGGAATCAAATTATATGTCAAGTAAGAAATTAATTAAATGATTACTTATATGATTAATTTTAAAGTCATATCCAGATTATTGCGAGCAATGACGCAAATTCGTCCGATCTCTGATCATCAATATCATCATTGACAGACCGCGGCCGTCTCGTGGCGTTTTGTAAAGTCCATCTACCACTTTACAAAACGCAAGGCCTACTACCAAACAACGTCATGCTCTGAGCAAACTTAATAGGTATGTTATTTTACTTATATATAAAATATGTTACTTTACCAGTCGCTTTCCGGTGAAGGAAAACATCGTGAGAAAACCGGACTAATCCCAATAAGGCCTAGTTTACCTTCTGGGTTGGAAGATCAGATGGCAGTCGCTTCCGTAAAACGTAGTTGCCAAGCGGACCCCAGGCGCCCATGAGCCGTGGCAAATGCCAGGACATCGCAAGGAAGACGATGATGATGAATATATGTTACTGTACTTCACATTTCGATCCTATTATTGGCCAAGTATGGAAAACGTAAATATCACCATTCAAGGGCGAGATGACATAACAAGGCACAACATAAGTTAAGGCGCACAGAGTCTTCGAATAACCGTGAACAGAAATCAAGACCAGAGTGTGGTTGCGAGGACTATTAATATACGTATAACGGTTATCATAACGGTTTCATTACCAGAGAAACCAAGAGAGGAGCAACTCCAACGTCCCGCAGCAGGAACCGGAGGATGGTTTGAGGTCGGAATTCTAGGTGCTGAGTGGTCCATGTTGACTGGACGTCCACATTACAGGCGAAATCATCAAATCACCGACTGATATATTGATGAAAACCATATTTTTTTTAAAGAAGGAGACAGTTCGGGTGCCATCATATTTCAATCGAGATAAGAGTTTTCCCGATGGAAAATAATTTTGCACTAGATCTACAGTACCAAGATCAAATGGGATGGCCGGGGATCGAATGGGAATAATTAAACTTTCAATATTATTAGGCGTTATTTTTATTTGTCCTTGTCATACTTTCATATTATGATACTTTCTTACTACTAAACACTTAAGTGTTTAGTAGTAAGAAACACTTAAGTGTTTAGTAGTAAGAAAGTATATTGAAACATTTGTCACCAATTTGTCACCCTCCAATGCGCATTGATGGGCAAGAGAGAAACCGACTAAATGAAGTAGGCTTGAAACGGCTATTATCGGCCATCTTGTTTACAAATATGTTAAAAAAAAAACAATGCCTTAATACCTACGTATTAATTTTCACTTCACTATCTCGGAAAGCCTTTTTTTATTCTTTAAAAATAGATAGTAAAAATGTATTTTATTCCCACGAGTGTGAAGTAATTAAATACAAATATTTAGTGTTTTTAACCGACTTCAAAAAAAGGAGGAGGTTATCAATTCGGTTGGCATGTTGTTTTTTTTTTTATTTTTTGACTTTACTGGTTAGATGAACTTTTAATTTAGGATTTTGAATGATAAATGGTTGATACCAATAATTTGGATTGAATGTGTAATATGATATTTTCTAATGATTTTTTTTATCTTTCTTAGAATGCCTCGTGGAATTAATTCCGCCTATTGTACGTTTGGTTTTGTTAAATGTAATAAAGATTAAGATTAAATAAATAAATATGGGCTTAGTTATTCCTAGCGGTATTTTCGCATAAACCCTCCCAACGCTCAAAATTACACTGTCGCGCTATGCTCGTAGTTCAATTTCTGAATCTTTTGCTAGCTCGATTCTCAATATTAGCACGAGAGGGTAAACATCAAGTCTGTTCCCTTGTTAAATAAATAAGTATAACTATTTTAGTCTCGCAAACGGCTAGAAACAACGATATCCAGTATCCTATGTATGTCCAGTATGTATATATAAAATGCGACATATTTTATTTACTTTTATTTATTTAAGTCTATTTAAATCCTCTTAACCTGAATACAGATCTTTCAGCACCCAATAACAGGTTATAGTTTGCTATAAACTTATGGATTTAGTACTTCCGTTTATAGATGTATTGACGATAACTCAGTTTGACGACCATTTTCTTCATTTGTAGTTCTTGGTGTTTCTGTGAGAAAATACACCGAGATTAAAAATTTAAAAACATCAATAACTTGGTAAGTAAGTGCCTAAGTGGTAAAGTCAGTGATGACATTGTATCACTTATAATAGTTATTAACGTAATTATGGGCGGAATGTCATATTTTACATTACAGCTCGAATGGCGCTCACGCTCATGTGAGACGCTCCCACCAAAAACGATATTCGTAAAATTCGGGCATCTTTCTCTTTTACCCCAATTATGACGTCATGAGAGTGACAGAGACAATCGTCCAAAATTTACGAATATCGTTTTTGGCGGTAGCACCTCTGGAGCGGTACCGCAAACATCGAAGTTCGTATATTTCGGGCATCTTTCTCTTTTACTCCAATTAAACTGTTATGAGAGTCACAGCGACAACGACGCGTTGGGCGCGTTAATTCATCCGAAAAAACGATATTCGTAAATTTCGGACGATTGTCTCTGTCATCCTCTTCGCCTTAATTAGAGTACTTAAAAAAGAAAAATGGTAGAATCGCGGTACCGGGTTAGCTGTCAGCGTGGTCATATTTAAGGGGGAAATATTATGTTCTTGAAAAAAAGTTAGCTCCTTATTTTAGCAAATGGAAGTTATCCTGGTCCTATCCAAGAAGGTACGAATTTAATTTATTGAGGGATTGTAATATAATTAGTATCTATTTAATCAAGTTAAGGCTTACCATCTTTACTCAATAACTTGGGGCCAGTTAGAGCGATGAAAATTGCACCCAGAGGTGCTGATATGACGACACTAAGGACGCTTACAGTCAAAAGTGCTTTAGCATAGGGTAGGTCATGAAGATCTTCTGGACTGTTTCTGCTGGTTACTAGGTCTAATGCTGCTGGGCCAAGCGCTGCCTAAAATAAAAATAATATGGATTTATTTCCTACTCTAGTAACATAGAAAACCTATAGGAAACATATTTCATTTAATACAAAAAAAAAAACTTATTGATAATTGATAATATACACAGATGACGAATAAAGTCTGCATAATGGCATTAATGTTTCCTCGAAGGCGGAGTCTTCAAAAGTTTTCTTCAAGTCTAGTTTGACATCGCCTAATATTGTAGGTACCTACCGCGCATTAGGTTTGACGTTTGACATTTTATTTCAGGCCAATAAATTTGATGGACAGTACGCCATCAGATATATTATTATAGGAGCTGTGGAGGTGGTCACTGGTCACAAATATCCGTACAACGCCTTGAATACCTTGGCTGTTTCGATATATTTGATGGCGACTGGACCACTCACAACTATTTGACCAGTGGGAATTTGCTGATTGGATAAATTCTAAAGTCGAGGAAGGGGGTAAGATGATAACTGTCAGTAGAATATTGGCATTGGGGTTTTTAGGCACTACTTTATATTAGAAACGAAGTCTATGTGTATCCACATCACATCCACATCGTTCTTTTTTTAGTCTCACAATTGTAGACCTACTGAAAAGGTTTAACCTATTCATGAATTCATGATAATGAGTTTATAGGTACTAATACTAGTAGTAGTATAGTATTACTAGTCTAGACATACAACTTTTGTTTTTTTTTAATACTTGCCTGTACAGTAGCTTTAGCCAACCATGCTAAACCAATAAATAGTTTTTCTTTTATGTTCAAACCACAGCCAAAACTGACGAGAAGTGTGGAAATTATTCGCAGTACCAAGCAGACAATCAGGCAAACTGCACCTTTGGCTACTACTTGTGCATCCAGAGCACTTATCTGAAAGTGAGTTTATGTATGATTATTGATTACTTAAACCAGGATTAGACAACCTTTAGCTCTAGTGCTGTTTACAAAATATTGATATTTTGCAGAAATAATATGTCTCTCTTTATAACTCCTTACATGATCTGTTTCTTACTAAGTACAATGAACTATTCTATTAACATAATAAAAGTGGCAGTGTACGTTCGAATTTGATTATCACACACGGGCCTCATATTTAGACAATTTGGACTTGGTTTTGTTTGGGTATTGCTTTGACCCTCCCGACACTACATCTATATATAGGATGATTTTGGGGTCGGGAGCACGGCGTGACATAGAATTCATAGGTGAAGCTAATTATGTTTCATCATAATTTTTTTATCATCAAAAATTTTATTATTTTTCATTCCACAGCCAGGTTAAAGATATAGTCAAAGCGAGGTGAATGATTAGGTTGACTGAAACTCAAATGCGACACGGATAAAAATTGTAATTACTCTCGCATATTTGCGCCGCTAACTTTACGGCGCTAATTAAGTAGGTGTCAGTGCTGTACCTAATTGTAATTTTACCGTAAGTGAAGCAAGTAATGTAACGTAGTGAGATAAATATTACAAGCTTGTGGTACTTTTCATTTTTATGCTGTTGGATTGCCGTTTAAGTGAGATAGCCTACGTTTTTTACAAATAATAAAATTCGAATCTCAAAAGTTAAATTGGTACTTACTGTTATTTGAGCCCCAGTGAACGCGAAGAGAATCGGCTCGAAAAAGATCCATAAAATTCTGAATATATTGCTCACTGGATTTTTGTTCACGGCCCAACCTTGCTTTTCCCAGAAATAGGCGGCGACAAAGCCTGAAGAGACGATTGCTAGCGGACCTGTAAAACGTAGTCTTATCAATGTGACTTTATAAGTAAAAACAGTTTGTATATGCTTGCAGTTAGTCATAGATCATAAATATCTGATTAACAGAGAAATACATTACCTGACCCACTCCATCCAAGGAGATTTGATATAAACAAAGAGAATAGACCGCCTAAAAACAAAGCCAAAAATCTTAAAGGTACCACGTAGTTGTCGCCTTTTTCCGGAATAACAGCAGCCATGGCACCCCACAGAGACCCGAGTAGTACGCCAACGACAATAGATAATGGGCCCTGAAAGAATACCGCCATTATTAATAGTTTAGTTTGTTAGGTGGGCTAGTACAAAGTGGAGGTCCACAGTGTAGTCACAAATTGATCAAGAAATTCATGATGGTGATCAAAATGAATAGTGCAAATAATACCTTTATAATATTCCAAGTAATTGAACTCGAAGAAAACATGGCATTGAGTATAATTGAAAACACAGCTACGCTGACCGAATCGTCAATTGCAGCAGCGGCTAGCAGCAAAGTCGGTATACCTTTAGCCACACCGTATCCTTCGTCCTTTAGTCGAAACAGACATGGCACCACTACAGCAGGCGACACTGAAGCTATCATAGATCCTAGAAGGAAACCTACAACAATTTCGAAATAAATAATACCTACACTGATTTTCATCCTTATGGAAAGCTTTAGTCTAAGGCCAATTCACTAGGATGAAGTACTGCGCTTCATAGAAACACTGCGCATTTCTTATCCAAAACTTTCCAGCGATCGTAGTTGGTGGTTGGTTCACCTTACAAGTCAATGACTATCGGTTTTGAGTAATCTCTCTCATGTAGTATGTCAGTGCCAGTGATGGTGTGCCAAGGAAGAAATTAGGTACTTACCCCAGATCCACGGTAAACCCAGCAAGTAATGTGTCATAATGGCGATACATACACACTCGACTAGCCAAGGCAAGAGGCCTAGTTGGAGGACTGCTGCGTAATGCTTTCGTAGGACTTTAGCATCCAAACCGAGCCCAGCACGCATCAATATGATAACTAAAGCTACTTTTCTGAAACAAATATGATTTTGCTATATGTATATTCGTATAATATGATTGTTACGACGCATAAAAACGGTATTAAAATTTATGAATATACTTTTATGACGATTGGTCGGTAAATAGGTTAGTGGTTGGTGGAGTGGATGATTCCCATTAATGTTATTGTTTTGACATATCATATAGGTAGTTAAATTCTTATAATGTTACTTGGAGTCAATTATTTTTTTATCTAGATAGAGAGAAATCGGACTAAGGCATCATGAAGTAACTTTAACCATTTTTTAAAACTTGGAAATCGACGCAGGTAAAAAATGGGCCCGAGGGATGGACTACTAGTTAATATATAATATATTGACTAAAGTGCCTAATATGTAAAACTTAACTAACCTCAAATCCTGGTTAAGTTTTCTATAATTATCAGTCATATGAACAAGACCGACGTTTTGGAAAATTATTCCGGTCAGCAACATTGCTATAAGTGCTGGTAGTGTGGTAATTTTCAGCCACAACCACCCGATTAAGTACGCCGCGATGACTAGCAGAGCCATGCTGAGAACTTCTCCGTTTAAACTTACCGGTTCCCCTATTTCTGCATATAAAATCCCCCATGTTAAAAGAACTGTAAGAGAATAAAATAAACTTCCATAACAATAAAATATTCAAATAGGTATCACAGGTTACTAACTTATTATGAATACCTTTAGGTACTTACAGAATAGAATAATTAAAATTTGCTGAACACTTTGCCTATAAGTGGAGAAAATAGGAAATGGGAAGAATCTTCCCCACCACACCGGTTCCCACGACGGTGTTTGATCTTCTTGATGACATCGTAGGCAGAATTTATGCCACCACCTTGGACCAAAAAATAAACCTATTATTAACCATGATTAATGTATAATTAATGCAGGGCATTTTTGTTATTTCTTCTTAACGCAACAGGGTCTAATATGGATAATATGGTATATGGAATCGAAGATATAATCTACGTAAATCTATATAGATATACTTTAATTATTCTCACTAATCCAACTCATTTTTAATTGACTACTTTAACTTACTTGTCATAAGTGACTCTGTCTCTAGGTCTAGTCTGATTGTCTGCACCTGTCAAAATGTATATATTTTTTTTAAATACTTCTTGAGTAAGAGCAGTAAGGCTAAGCCAGTGAAAAAAGTTCGAGTGTTAACAGTACCATGGCACAATTTAGTACTTACATTGCAGTTTTTATCTAAATACGTTCGCCCCCGGTACTGCCGGCATAAATTATCTCGATCACTCAGAGCATGTCACTGGCATTATAAGAAATTTTTATTCATTATGTCAAGTTGCTACTCCTATGCCATTGCCAGTGATATAGGAATACGAACGTTTTTTAACACAACTGTTGTGTCGCCGTCACTGTATCCGTACCATGAGTTGTGACAATACGGTTTTCGATAACGAGTATCGAGTTTACTATCTGTGCATCTCGCTTGTACTATTTTAGTGCGAACGTGATACACAGATAGTAAACTCGATACTCGTTATCGAAAACCGTAATGCCACAACTCATGGTACGGGTTCTGGGCCGTAAATTTATTTGAACATGCTAACGTGATACTTGTCACTGGCATAGGAGTTTGATAATTTTAAATCTCAGACGTTGTGTCACTGGCATTGGAGAAGGTTTAATAAGATTACAGACATTGTGCCGTCCGGGCTGAACGTGTTAAGGGTTTCGATGGCGGACACATATTTTACACGAGCACAAAATTATAAAAATCTTTTTACACATAAGGTATGTTAATAATTTTACGGAACAGTAAAACTAGATAAGTATTATGACTAGTTTTATCAAGATACTTCTGTCAAGTACCTTATTTCTTATTGCCATACCGGTATTAAAAGGCTAAACAGACGTATTAATAGATACATATTTACACCAATCTACATTACAGGCTGTAGTCTACAGAAGAACGAATAATAGTGAAAATAATACCTGGGATAATGTTAGTCATGATGCATTTGGTAACATCACTTTGTTAGGCTCCGATAGAAATTATGTTTTGATTTACAATTCTTCATAAGCTGCATGTGATTATGTTCGGAGTTGAATGAAGCTTTACGTGCACGGTGTTAGAGTACCTACTGGTGTTTGTTATTAAACAACTATTCCCGACGATAATCTTAACACTACTGAATACAATTCTCCATACGATAACAGTGTGTGTAACTAAAGTAAATTGTTTAGAGACTGACCACGAGACTATTTGCACTACTCGCTAGCATCTTGCCGCGAGGCCGCTAAGTCAAAAGTCAACAAGATAAATTTGTTGATATCAACAACCACGTGATGGTAATTCTTGTGATTCTTTTAGTCTAATCAGGACGGTGAAACAATGTTCTTTCCGGAGAATTACTTAATATTTAAAGTAGAGCATTTAATAATCCATTGTATTATTCGACCTATATCGCTATGCTCAGGGTCAGCCAATTCCCTAAAACAGTTTTACATTAATGTATATATAGTTAGGTAATTTTCATATCCGGGAAGTCCTACTTCATATATGTATGTACGGAAGGTAGCTACCGTATTTTTTTTTTCATTTTTTAATTGACTACTTTGCCCGCGTGATTGATTTACATAAACATACCAAATTACAGCTCTCTAGGACTAATGGTCACTGAGCATAGCCTAAAACGAAGAAAGAATTGCATTATTAAGTGAACTACTTACTAAGTAGGGGAAACTGGGGATGCTTGATCCCTGTGGGACACATGGTACAGTGACAGGTCTTCATATATTCTTTGGCGGCGCAAGAGCATTTGGGCAAGTATTTGCAGGCTTTTATTTAATACAAAAAGTATAGATTAGCAGAAAACACAGTTTCATTTTGTAAGATATTTAATTAGCCATGCGTTTTGATTGAAAAATAGCGGTTATCTAAGGTATAAATTCGCTTACGAAATAATTTCTAACCTGAGACGATAAAGAAGACTTGGTACATTTTTATGGGAGACTTGATCAAGGATCAAGGATCAAAGATCAAGTCTCCTTGATCAAGGATCAAGTCTCCTTTGGCCAAGCTTTATTTTATTTAAATTAAATTAAAGCATTTCATGTATTCAAAAATATAATTACGTAGATATTTAAGCTATATGGAAAAGTATTAAATAAAACTTTAACATAATTGCACCTTATCACTATTGCATTTCTTCCTATGGGACACATGATCCGATACTGATGTAAAATTTAAAATTATTAATCATCTTCTTACTGATTATGATCGGTAATTTATTACCTTAAGTTTAATTGTAAATTTTTGATTATTTTGAGAGAGAAATAAAACTAACACTTGATACATAGCCATTTACTTCTGTCTAATGACCCACGTGTCCCTGACTATGGAACACATGATCCTCACCTATTTATAAAACTAAACCACATGTCTCCCCTACTATGGGAGATATGGTCCGCCCCGGATCAAGTCATCCAACTAGGTGGATCATTAGTCCCTTACATACGGGACACTTGGTGCAAACCCGTTATACCAGTTTCACTTCAATAAGTTATACAAATAACGTGGTATAATCCTAATTACCTATAACCAGGTACTTGGTTAAATTATGCACCGTTTGGTCTATACACGTGTTATATTCGTTAAAAATGTACACATGAGATCATAAAATCAAAGTGGGGATCAACTATCCCCAGATTCCCTACCTACATGTTATCTCTTCATATTGTATAGGTACTAAACTAATATTTTTAGGGTTAATACATCTTTATTTTTCGATTTAGGCATAATACAATGCACATATGAACATCAAATAAAAATGTACCATCGGTTTTAACTCTACAACTCTGACCCGAGAAGATTATTACCGGCATGAAACTCGGTGGGACTTATTTTTTTAAAAACAGTGACAACACAAGAAAACAGATCAAACAGTTTAATAGAATATAATACAAGATATACCTAAAAACACCAAAAATGGTGACCGAAGAGCTGACCGTAGGGTTGTCAACTGTGAATCCAGAGATTCGCGTTACAATTACGATCACCTTGCGGGACTAGGCTTAAAACCGCGGGACACCTACACGCGGCCTTACTGTTACTGAATGCACTTTCTGTCACGGAAATATAATAACAGTATTAAAAGTGTATTAACAGACTTTTATTTAATCACATCTAACAAATTATTGTAACATGCAAATCAACGCTCGCTTTGGTGCTGATAATCTAGTCTAGTTTGAAAACGGGACAATCGGTGTCCCGCGTGGACCCCTTGCGGGACGCATGCTCTAGGGCCCCAGAAACGGGACGTCCCGCATATATCGGGACGGTTGGCAACCCTAGCTGGCAACTTCCTCGCTCAACGCATTAGTATTGCGATACAGAGAGGGAATGCTGTCAGCATCCTCGGCACCATGCCAAGGGTCCCATTTTTTTTAGTTTTATTTAGTTATAATTTTTTAGCTTTTAATTGACCTAGTTTCTAAATAAAGTACTTAACTTTTGTAATTTTCATGAATAAATGAAAAACACTAAAATATAACAATAATAATGTACTTATAAACAAATTTGACTAAGTACGTGAAATAGACATACTTTGATATGCTTTCTTAACTGAACTATGTCATTTCAACAATGAGGCCGTATTAAATAAATGCTAGGGGCTTTAGTAATAGTTTTAAGCATTTTTATTGTAGTAGGTATATTATACTTGCATTGGTCTAAACTGATCTGTTACTCTTTATTAAAATTTATTTAAATATAACATACCTATTTGTACTATTCTGTTTCTATAATTTCTATAATGTATTTATTCGTAGGTATTTAATAGTCAATGCACCTTGTTGTTATAAATTTTTAATTAAGTATGTTAAAAGGAATAAAAGCGCGTAAATAATAATATGCTTCACGTTATTTTGTCGTAATATTTTCATTAAATTGAGTTCATAAATCCTAAAATTTAAATTCTATACATGAAAATAACCAATTGTGGTTATATTTAATAAGTATAAAGTGAAATCCGTAAAAATAGACATCTGTTAAACATAACCTAAAAATGCATAAACAACAAAAATATTTACCCTATCGTAATACCTGCATCTTTTTCGGCAAGAAATGGGCTTGTGACACTCATCGTATTTGGATCCCGTAGTTAGTAAAGAGGTTACCAAAGGTTAATAAACACTAACAACACATTTTTAAGAAAGGTAAACAAGGGCCAATTATTGTTTGTTCAAGCCATGACGCAGCGCAGACACTACGCACTATTCTAGTGCAAGTGGAATAATAGTTTGTACTTTCATTTTTAATTGATATCTAACTTAATTTTTTTAGGATTGACATAGGTATATCGCGTGATAAGTAGTTTAATATTTCGCGTGTGTTCAAAGTGTTCAAGTGTTATTTCAGTTTCCTTCTTCTTTATCCATGTAAACTATTATTGTTGCATTAACACGTTTAAGCGCCTGTTAAAAAACTATTGGCAAATTTGTCTAAGAGTGAACAATGAGTTTGTAATTCACAGATTTAAATAATATAAATGGTGTTTTTACGTTTAGTCGTAAGTTTAAGTGTTGATAATAGTAGTAGAAAAACAGAATCAAAGTAAGAGTATTTTTACAGTTGAATAGTGTTATGAATTAATGTTTCTGTCTGTTTGTCTTTTTATTATAAAGTGATAGGTATAATTTATTTGTCGTTAGTAAAGTTTTTTGTTAATACGGGGTCTGGGGATTATTTTTTTTACTTTTAACAATTATTAGGTATTATTAAGTAGATTATGGATATACATATTAGTTTACTTTTTACCCGAAGAATCGACTGTAAATTGATACGGTACTAATTTCATCAGGATATGACTGTGTAGTCGTGTAGTCGTTCTTGACTTACGATATAAATGGTATCCCCGGCGATGTCTTCATTTACATAATATATTAAAATATATTAATGTAGTAGGATTTTTACCTTAATTAATAGCGGTAGCCCAGTGGGTAAAAATACCATGTGAACAGACAACATCTCCCGGTTGGTCTCATATTGACGCCCCATACGTGTACGTACGAGTATTCGAGTTTAATCCAAATACCGTGTGCACGTCATATATAGTAACATACCTATAGGCACATTAAGCGAGATATCCGTAATACTTCACCCACATACTTTAAAACCAAAATGGTCGCGTACCCAACGGTTTCAGCGGAATTTCCTCCCGCGTACGCTAAGGTTGTGGAATGAGGTTCTTCAAAAAGGGTGTAAAGAGGTTTTTACGGGGCCGGCAACGCGTGAACGATGCCTCGGTATTGTAAACATCCATAGGCTGCGGTGACCGCCTACCATCAAGCGGGCCGCATGCTTGTTTGCCACCTTTGTGGTATAAAAAAAAACTTCCAATTGCGTATCATAAATTAAATGGTTTCGTTGGAAGACAATGTAGATGGGTCATACAAATCAATTAGGCGCGCGTCTTTCCATTGGATATCGTGAAAGTTAATAGTTCCAAAGCCAAACATTTAGGAAACATCAATATAAACCTCTCCCCCTCTTACTGCAATAACATAACTAGTATTCACATAAGCCCTTAACTATTGACCACAGAAGAGAAGATTTTTGTTTTAATAATTCTGTATGACCCAGATACTCGAAAGGCTATAGGAGTTATCTGCAATGTGCCTAAAACTAGTTGCTCTAGTTACGTGGGACTCGTGTGAGTTCAATTTCGAGCGACAAAAAAAAGATTTGCCGAGACGATCATAAGACGCGACCGTTAACTGGTTCCATTGAGAAATCCAGTTAATATGGTTACCTTTTTCACCTGCTACTACAGTGACACTGTTTATGTAGGCATAGGTAGAGTATATTTTACATTAAGCTAATTAAGTAGGCATACATATCTGATCATGTAAAATGAAAGGGTTACAGATTATTTAATACCAAATATTAGTAAATATAGATCGGTTGAGGATAAGTGCTTTAAAATTCAGTTGCAAGATTTGACGTGTATTTGTTTCTATTTTAGCTTGTAAAATGACAATCATAACTCATCGAAATGTGCCAATTACTTTACCTTTCATTAGAATTTCTAAGAATACAGTTTTGAGTGTTACCAGTTTTAAATAGTTCTGCTTGCTCTTCCTCTTCCTGATAAGTTTGCGTTCATTTGTTTACAATTCCTAAAGTATTCTAAGAATATTTTATGTATGACGAGGCCCAAATGGAATGGTCCATTTGGGCCTCGTCATAAGCCAAAAGGTATGGATTTAAGCAATTAAAAGACGACGTACGTTAGCGTGATGTCCATCCACGAATTATGTAGCAGGTAATAATTGTGCGTTATTGTAGCGCGCTTCCAGTCTTATAAAGAGATACGTCGATTAAAATCCACCGGTTAGCGGAAAGTTAGAGCATGGTCACGGTTGCGTTCTTGAGCATTTCTCTCCGATGGTTGTCGTTGTCGCACGCGCCACTTCTGTCGCGCCTCACTAAACTTTTAAACTGTCGTTAATGTTATCATGTATCGTGCGCTCTGGATTCGAATACGTCCGCAAAAGGCTTGCAATATTTTAAGAATAAGAATATGTTTATAACAAACTAAACTTGTTAAAGGATTTACAGTGAATTTATGTGTGATAGAAACATGTGCGTTTTTAAGTGTGTTCTAGTGTTATTAATCTTGATGACTATACAAATACGTAAGTATTTTTTGTATTTTAGGCTATATCGAAAGTAACTTAATAAGGTAATCTGGAGTAGTTAACAGAAATAGACAGAAAAAAATCACTCTTTACCAAGTTTATTGTATACTTCATTGTATTTAAGGTAATGACACCAATGTTGGACACTTTTAGCTGACAGGCACCAATGATAGACACTTAGTTCTTATTTCAATAATCATAAAGTTATAAATTGAATATGTCCCAACAAATGCACAACACTTAACTCCTTTGAAATAATCACTAATGTTCATGATTGGTTCCTTGTCCATTACTGGTCGTCACCTTAAAGAAATTGATACCATCCAACTACTGGCATGATTCTATGTGAAATTGAAAGTAATAATTATGTATTCGGCCGAGTGAAATGCCATCATTCCGCTCCAATGATATTTCTGCCATTTTTTCTCATGCTTGACTCTTTTCTAACACGCATAGGCATCAGGTATTTATGCTGTTGCCGACTATGCTACTCGTCACAGATGGATTAGCACTTTCCCTGTCTAACTTCTGTATATATCTAGCTTCGTTAAAACCAGTGATTCTATCGATCAATCCAAATCATTAGGGTCATATCGGTCCTCGTTACAAATGCCTTTCCATATGACTAAGGTTCGGTGTAAGTTGTTTGTAACTTCCAGTACCGTGTTAGTAAACTATACGTAGTCAAATATGATACTAAGTTGACACCATAATAAATCAATGAATTGATTTAGAATTATATTATTGAGAAAGTGTGTCCGAAAACTACCTGAGTTACGAAGTTTATACGCTATCTTGTGTTTCGGCGTATATTAATGTCGCTACCCATACGAAACAGAACTCGTCCAAATATAAAACAAATCGTTTTACACGATCGCTTAGGTAAAGCAGTTCTTTAAGATTAATATCTAGATTCATCATTCGTAAATATATGTATATATTTTTTTATTTATTCATTTCATATCTTAGGCTAGGTTTTTATAACATTTTTGTATTATTGTTACATACAACACTGCGCAAAACTTAATTTTAATAAGTTCCATACAAAACAGTTTCTCCGCAGGTACGAATTTGTACGTACGTAAGAAAAAAAAACCTATTTATATTTTATCACTAGGCTCAACACTTGCTTCACAGCGCTGGTGGCCTAGCGGTAAGAGCGTGCGACTTGCAATCCAAAGGTCGCAGGTTCAAACCCCGGCTTGTACCAATGAGTTTTTCGGAACTTATGTACGAAATATTATTTGATATTTACCAGTTAGCTTAGCTTCACTGTGAAGAAAAACATCGGGAGGAAACCGAACTGATCCCAATAAGGCCTAGTTTACCCTCTGGGTTAGAAGGTCAGATGGCAGTCGCTTTACTAATGCCGACGCCAAATGCGGGGATTAGTTGCTAAGAAGCCCCCAGGCAAAGCGATGACGATGATGATCACTAGGCTCAATTGCATGTCTCCTACCAGTTTTTGCAGGAAGTACGGTTTTTTAGCGTTTATTAATTTATTACTAGATTTGTTTTCTTTTTACAATGTATTATTTTAAAAATATAATACATGTATAGACTGACCAGCGTTTGACCTCAGTCGCACCTGATGGTAAGTTTCGACGAGGTCGAAGATGTTCACTCACAGCCAACAAAGTATGCATTACAAGTAGGATCATAACAATCAAGGGCATAAATCTGTCTCAACTTATTGCAAGCAGGTGTTGCATAATAATGACATTTAGGTAACTTGGAACATTAGTTGGTAGATCCCATATGTATTAATGTTGCCTGCCTAAAATTAAAAACTGTCAGGTTAGCTAACTATACTTATTAAGTCCATATCTAAACTTTTTTGACATAAGTATAAACATAATTGGTACCTACATTAAAACTGAGATGTCAATATCTTCCTAAAATAATTCTAAGTTTAATACAGATTTGGTTTATACATATGCAGTCACCATGAAAACGTTTATAATATCAAGATTATTTCTCAGGCAAGTAACATACCGAACTTTTTCCATTTGTGGTATTGGATTTTCATTTTTATGTTTTATGAATGAAAACGGCTGCAGTGCACAATATAGGGGCGGGGCTCCGTCTTCTGTATAAACTAGTAATTTCGATTTTCACTTTTCTGCGGTAATATTGCGTCAAGGTTAGTAAAAAATATTGTATAATAGTTATTTTAATGCGAATACAACGGGTTGAAGGCAGGAAAGGCGGAGAAAGTAGTAAAGTAGCTTCGCCCCTTCACCGCTTGATCCCGAAGAACTGTAGGTATGTGAGCAGTAAGTTATTTAATAATACGACCACATTTTGTTATCAACTACATACATTCCCAAAAGTAGACTCGCACCTGTTTGGGACGAATGTCTATCAACAGCATTTCTCGGAGTCAAATACTGGCAAGACTTTAAATTGAATGTTGTAATTAGGTCCTAAAATACATTCATACCTACATATATAGTTATTACATCTTGAAATCACTACGAGAGAAGACTAGGACGGCTACTACCTTGTCGATGTAATAAAACCAGCCAAGAGCATGATATGTGGGGCCATACTCTAGCTAATCTATCTAGATTCCGATACGTAACTCAAAAACTCAATTAAACTGAACTTTCATGTTTTTTTTTTTCGTATTTTTTGGACTTGTGGTTCAAAAGTTAGGGGGAGACGACACATTTTTTACTTTCAGAGCAAATTATTTCCAAAAATATTTACTATCACAAAAAAGCATAACGCAAATCCCAGTATTTTTCAAATACCTAACTAACCACAATGCACACCCGACACTTTATGGTTAAACCGAAAAAAACCTCCCACTTCACATGTAGGAGAGGTACACTAATTTTTTCCGTTTTTCATTTACTGTCCCCTTTATCTGTGTCATTTATTTATATGTTCATACCAAATTACGGCTACCTAGTACGACTCAAGATGAGCATGAGCATGATCAATGAGCATAGGCGGGGACAGGATGTTTAAAAATGTATGAAAATCCTTTCTACTTGTGACAGTTTTTAGGTACGTGTGAAGTTATAATATATGAAATTTTTGAGTTAAAAGAATAAAAATGCAACTACTCAAATATTTTTTAATTTCATATTTTGATTTGCTTTGATTTTCAAGCATAACTGCTACATAAATTGTAAATTGAAATAGATAGACATATATTTAAAAAAATGAGTTGATAAGGCAAATCCAATCTCGGACGCCGGAGGACCTCGTCACTTTCTTGGGTACATGTGATCTATTTAAATTTAGAAAAAAAAAAACTATTTCTGGTTCTAAAGTAGTCACCGCTAAAAAAATTCTCAGAATAGACCATACTTTGGTCTACTACTTGGCACGATTTTTGCAGGACGTATATCCTAGATTTATCCAATATCAATAAAAATAAAAATAAATCAAAAATATTTATTTGACTAAAAGTAAAATATGAATACATGGTATATCTGGCGGGCCCCAAACTAGGCTGGGACCCTAAATATATCAATAAAATGTGTAACATACAAGTTCTTTTTCAGTCAGTTTTTAAATGTCTACCTTACTTTTAATGCAAGTAAATAGTAAAACATTAATTCATCAATCAGTTGCTTTTCATTTCATTTATTTATTTTGTTTTTAACGCTGGTGGCCTAGGCCTAACTTGCAATCCGAAAGTCACAGGTTCAAACCCCGGCTTGTACCAATGAGTTTTTCGGAACTTATGTAGGTACGAAATATTATTTGATATTTAACAGTCGCTTTTCTGTGAAGAAAAACATCGCGAGGAAACCGGACTAATCCCAATATAAGGCCTAGCTTAACTCGCTTTTAAGTCGCTTTAAAACTAGTGCCTACGCCAAAACCTGGGATTAGTTGCCAAGCGGACTCCAGGCTCCCATGAGCTGGGGCAAAATGCCGGGATAACGCGAGGAAGATGATGATTTATTTTGTTTTTGAACTTGGAAATATTATGAAAAAAAATATTTATATTTATGTATATTAAATTCTGGTATATTTATGTATATTTTGGTATTTTTATGCGGCATTATTAGCTATTAAAAAAGTTAAAAAAGCTATGTTCGACCAAACGATCCGTTACCTACTTGTTTTCTTATGTATTAATTATATTTTGCATATTTAATTCAGTTACTGAAATAATTTATTTCATGATTTTATTTGGCAATAACACGTTTCAAAATCAAATTTTATGTCTTAAGTTATATAATTAACTAACACCATACTTTGGTATTTTAGTGCCAAAAGGAGTTATTAAAAAAATGTCGCAATTTTTCAATAATGTAAATAAACTCATTTGGATGCTGGTGAACTGTGTAATACTTTCACTTTCCTACACGCTCTTCGAAGCCAAGCCTTAAATTCGGGTGAACTTGATTTCCCTTTTTAACCGATATTTTTATCCAATCATAACATGTAACATTAACTGGAGAATCCAGTTTACGCGAAAAAAGAACTACCCGCTACTCGAGGCACATGTTTTGGTAGCCCTGGCCCCTATTTCACCACAGCCACAATTCTCACGATTCCTGACATACGTTGTAGGTGTCCATTGGTTACATTGACAGCTTACCATCTGGTGGGACGTGTGCTTGTTTGCCAACACGTTAGTTTCAATAAAATGCTGTTATTTTTTATTATATCGTCAATAAATAGGTATTAGTTTGGTAATTGTCACGATCCTTAGTCGAAATTTCTATATTTTTCGACATGTGATTTCGCGATAATTTTCGTATTTCTCGTGACAAATTTCATGAGCCTTTCATCTTACTACTTCCTATCTTTTCATTACACCGACATTTGTCAGAAATTTTACATATGTCGGGAATCGTGACAATTATCGGTGTGGTGAAATAGGGGCCAGGCCGCGAACATAGAAGTTCGTATATTTCGTGGATCTTTCTCTTTTACTCCATTTACGGCATCATGAGAGTGACAGAGATAATCGTCCGAAATTTACGAATATCATTTTTGTGGTAGCGCCGCAGAATGGATAGCATGGTTGCCATTTTATCGTCTATCGCGCTATCCATTACTTTCGCAATCACATACTTGTTGGAGCGTGACAAATGATAAAACCCGACCTAATTATGATTACCCATGTACTTGCTGTTGTATTATCAAGTCATCACTTGTTTTAATATGTGCTTGTGCATGTTATCTATTTCAATTTATAGTGGTTTTATTACTTAAAAATCAAAGCAAATCAAAATTATTCATACAAAAAAAATGTTCTTAGTTGCATTTATTTCTTGGGGTTTTGTAGTATTTATTTTAGTTTTTGATTTGTTTTTGTTAAATCTAAGCAAAACTGCAGCGCTCTTTACGCTTAACTTGGGAACCACATAAAATTGGTACAGAAGCCGACACAGAATCCTTTGGACTTACGATGGTTTTAACCATGAAAATATCGACTACATTTTTGCCGCAGGTATATCGCACGCGGTTTGTTATAGTTGCCACTTATCTCTCACCAACATTTTTTCAACAGTGCCCCACGCCGAAGGAGACTTTATGTCGATGATCGACTTTCGCTACTGGCGCTGTGTAATGAAACGGGAGTGGAAGTGCCCAGATTCGGAAATCAATTTCTTTTTGTATACGCCGTAAGTACAACATGTGAGTTACAAAAGACCTGTATGTTATATCAAAATTTACTAGTTTGTTGCTGTACAAAATTAAAACAATAATTTATACGTTTGAATTAGCATGCAACATATTATAATACGATGGAGATGTAAATATTATTAATATTATACTCTTGTTGTGTACCTACTACATATATTATAGCTAATTCAACGTTTTTTTTAAAACATACATGATAACAAATTCAATACAATAAAATAGGATTAACGAAACGGAATGAAATTAATATGAACGTTATAATTATACGTATTTCATGTTTTACGACTATTATTAGTCATTATCTAATTATTATGTTATTTTTTCATGAACAGAGAACGGCCGTTCAAACAATGGGTCGACGTGCGCCACAAGAATCTCTTAGACGTGTACGGCTGGAAGCGAGGGAGGAAGAATGTACTCATCATACATGGGTTCAATGGGACTCATTCTAAGAATCCCATGTCATTCTTACGCGACGGTAAGTTTAAGCCCAGGTTTCACCGGTTTTGTGTGATGTTAAAAAAGAAACATATGTTTCAGAGTGACAGAAGCGATCGAAATTGTATACTTTTTTATAACCTTTAGCGATTAATAATCATTACTCACTTAGCTTCAGTCCATAGTATGATATTTTTCACAGGTAATAACGGAAACTTTCGGTTGTCCATCGAAACCCAACCTACACCAATCAATATGACGTCATATACCGATTCGGTTGGTATATAAATATACCGATTAAACAGAAATAGAAGTATATTTTTTACCTATTTGATTTGGTTTACTCGTCGCGGTGGTAGAAAGTAGCTCAGAACAAACATTATCACTTTAAGTAGCTAAAACGTTAACAGTTGAAGTTTAATGAGGAGTTTAGCCTAGATTGTAGTGACGTAAGATGTTTTATTCACAGGAACAGTAAAATTAAATAATAAATCTATATTTATAGTACATGTCTGCGAATATATGTCCCGAGTTATGGATATACCGATGTGTTTGCACAGCACTCTGAACCTCAATTCCTTTCGATTAATAGCCAATAATTTATACCAATTATATATCGCGAACACCGATTGATTTTTACTTATGAATTAATCTGAGTTAAACTACGTCACTGATTACTGCTCGGGCATACGAAAGGTTTCATCAACTGATAGTTTTGCGTCAGCAAATTAGACACTGATTATTTATTATCACATTTATCACACATCTTTCCCAGCATACCTGTCCCGAAAAGACTACAATGTGTTCATGGTGGACTGGTCCCCGCTGAGCAGATTCCCATGTTACCTCTCGGCGCTGTCTAATCTTAGGTAATTTCTCTAATTAACCACTGATTTCAGTTGTGTGTATGCGTTCATCATAATTTTTTGTTTTAATACTACTGTCTAATTGACAGACTTAAAAAATAGGTAATTAATTGTATTCTAGATAATTTGTTGAATCTTTTCTTTTTGCTTACTTAAAAGTTGGTAATTGATTGAAATTTAGATTTTGATCTAAAGCGAGAATTATAATTAGAATGACGATTATGAATTAATATAATTAGAATGATCTATATTAAATTACTAACCGAGTTAACCTTAATAGTACGTATTTACTTACCTACATATATGAACGGTATTTTATTTTTGTAAAATGCTATATTGATGGGAGTTTTCAATAAATGGTACACCCAATTAGCGAAGTTGTTAAGAAAATTGAAATCACTGTCAGTATCGTGGCGACAATTAAGTATGAAACCTACATAAAGATCTACTTTTGGCCTTTAAGTATGTTGTAATCGATTGAAGTTTATAAAATGAATATCAAAACCAAATCAAAATTTAATGCCTAATTGTTGTCACGAAACTGACAGTGATTTAACTTCTCTTAACAACTTTCACTAATTGGGTGCACAAGTTTTTAAACGTCCTGTTATACAAATATTCAGCTGCTTTTATTTAGATTTTCACTGTGTCAGAGGACCTAAGTGGCTCAGAAATCAAATTGATTAACTGTATGTATAGTGTACCCCATAATTTTTATTATATTTTACCAAATGTGGATATTGGGGTTGTTCACGGGGTTTTGTCATAGCAACTGCCGTCGACAGAGATCATCGAAATTGGTACGGGTATTCTTATAAGTGCTAATTAAAAGTCAATAGGATTACGATATTTGCTTGCACTCTTTCAGATTAACAGCCCAGTGTACAGCACAACTGTATTCTTACATAACGAAAGCCGGCGCGCTGGCTAAGATGATCACCTGTGTGGGCCACTCGTTGGGCGCCCACGTTTGCGGCATGGCGTCTGAACACCTCTCCAAGAAACAGTACAAGATCATTGGTAAGTGATAAATGTAAACCTAGTTCTAAAACACAATTTTTAGATATTTATGAATTTACCTAGCTTGGAAGCTAATTCCAATTTCATTTGTTATTGCTACTAGCTATGCTGGTATTCAGTTATAAACATGTCCCTGACATGTACTTCTCACTTATTGGACTCGTATAGGAATGTGAACTACGTGCTCGTTTAGCTTAATGCCTCAGATGAGAAGTGGTTCGTGCCCGGCATTGGAATTGATGTGATGATAAACAAAACAGGAGCTTGATTTTTTGTAGGGCGAAACCTAAATAGCCCTTGATTTGTTTTAGTAATTTTTGTAACAAAGTTGTCACTAACTCAGCTCTCTCTAAGTTTTGCAGCTACGTAACTTTTTTTTATTTAAACAAAAATATGATTAAATATTGTTCATAATAATTCATTAGTAAAATTATTTCATTATTATTCTAAGATTACATTATAAAATGTGACGCACGCTACACAAGCGCCTCTAGCACCAAAACTCGCGTTAGTTTCCATTGAAATGCGACAGTGAGAACATACTCGTATTCTAGCGACATTGCTTTTTATGATATCTTTTTTATTTGACTCGGTTATAAATAAAGTCAAGTTAATGATAAGATCCTAGCAAAATTTTGTTGGTGCTCGGAGTCCTAATAAGTCCTAAGAAGTCCCTGGTTGAATGTTATAAGAAAATTTTGGTAAATATATATTAAATGAAAGTACAATTTCGGTATAAAAATAGTTTATTAAAATTATAACATTACATGATATAGCGACGCATGTTTCAGTAGGTAATTAGCTGAGTTTACGTATGCTTCTATACATACACTGCATAGGTAAGTGATGTTATTTATTTCGTACACATTGTAGTTTTTACAGTTGCGGGATTTTAGGTAAGGCTATTGTAATAGTTTTGGTTTCTAAATACTGGTTGATTCCATCTTCTCCTCTGAAAATGAGTAAATAATCTTTTACAAAGTGTTTTATAGATTTTATTACATGTTAAACAACGTTAATAAATGGCAGATTAGTAAATGCGCATGAATTATAAAGTGTTTTTTTATATAAGTAGTAGTAGTATTAACTCTACTATTGTTCCAATCTGATATATTTTTAATAGTTTAAAATGTATCCATTTAGTTTTGTGTTAATTTCAACGATAGCTTAATAGCTTTGTTCATAGCTGCTCATTATCCTATAAGTAAAATTAGCGAAAAAACTTACAATTCTCTCCCAAGCCCAGAGTCCTTGAAACCACCAAACGGAGTTTGGCTCGTAACATGATCGTAAATGTTAATCCTAAAAACAAAACGATATATTTAAATAAATAGGCTCAAATAAGTAATTTCGAGTATGAAGTGTTTAAAGCTAGGGATATTTGGCAATTATTTGTACGGCGAAGGTTAAATTAAAAAAGTAAAGAAAATGGGTCATCAAAATGGTAATAATAATAACCTTCAAGTACACACCTGCGCCAGTTCTCGAAAATGGTCGTGCCAAGCTCTTTTGGGATCGATTGTCACGAACAGGACTATTGTAGCCAATAAGCCTGATATCGATCATCGTCAAGTGTATCGGTCAAGCTGGCTGATGGTAATTCAATGTAGATCGAATATGTATATTGTTTACGTACCAAACTGAACCTGCCCTGGCATATTTAGCGAACGTCATTGCGGTGGTTATGTCATTCGTGATGACCCCAGCTCCTAGACCATAGTTGGAGTCATTAGCTCTGTCCACCACTTCGTCGAACGTTTCAAATTTGAAGATGCTCTGTACTGGGCCGAAAATCTGTGAAATGTTTATAAAGGTAGATTTGTAAATGCTTTGTGAATGTAAGTTACACACATATCGTTACTATTCATAAGATCAGTAATCAAATGATTGTTAAGATCGGAGAGTTGTGGAGATACAATAGAATTATTTAAGTACTATACAAGCCCCTTGTAAAGTTAGTGTTAAATTTCCGTGCTAATTTTGAGACCCGAGTTAGCGAAAGGTTTCAAAGAGTGGAATCTTGAGCATTAAGAGTGTCTCAAAGCACGAGAGGGGAACATACTTTGCTACCGAGGGAAACATAATTTTTCACCTCACTGCCGCGAGGAAAAAAAATACTCTAAAACTTTAAAAAATATTCAAAATTATTGGCATCCATCATTCATCATTCAAAAACATTAAATAAAAGAACATCCGACCAGATAATATCAAAAAAACACTCGATTAGTAATAAATAATTTGTATGAAATTACTTTGCACTCTTGTGAATAAAATGCAACTTTGCTATCTGTTTTTAAAGAACAAAACAGTTCTTTCCGAGCAACTAAGGTGAAAAGTGTTATGTATATGTACAATCACTTTTAAGTTGTGTCATCATTCTGATAGCGTGTTTATAAATATTATGATAACGGTATTTTATACATACTACTTAAGTGCGTGACTATTTATAAGTACTTACTTCTTCTCTTGCGATCTTCATATCATCTTTCACATCTGCGAAGACAGTAGGTTGGATGTAGAAACCCTTGCCTCCTATCTCGTCACCACCGGCCACGCACTTCGCTCCACCTTTCTTGCCTGCCTCGATAAATCCAAGAACTTTAGTGTACATTTCTTTATCGATCTGAAAATAATAGAATTTTCTATTAAGTATGACAACACTAGTGAATTAATAACATGGGTGTATTTAAGAATTAGTATATTATAAATATTGATAGCCGAGCACCGACAACACAAGCTTTATTAAGCTTACAGTGGGGCTCAGTCAATTTGTGTAAGCAAGTCTTATAATTATATTATTTATTTGTATTTATAACAATATGCTAGTTTACGGGTTAATCAATCAATAAATAATTATTACAGGACATAGCTACACAGTTGAGTTGTGGGTACTCAGCCAACGACATACATAATATACAGATACTTAAATACATCGACATCCTTACACAAATTGACTGAGCCCATTTGGAGGATTTCAACCCTAGGCAGTCGGCTTCATAGGTACCCACTAGGTCAGACCTGTCGTCATACATACATTTTATACGCAGGTATTCACTAATGCTTGATAAATAATTGTAAAGACTGATGTGGGGTGAGAATAAATATAACCTACCTGAGGTCCTTGTTGAACATCATCAAAAGGATTGCCAACCGATCTACGCTTGGCGATCTCAGCGGCCTTCTGGACGAATTGATCATAAACGCCAGACTGGACGTAGGTCCTGGTGCCAGCGCAGCAGCACTGGCCACCGTTGGCAAAGGCAGCGGCATGGGCGATTTGTGCGGCTTTCTCCACTGTAATTATTAAAAGGCAGAAGTTGGACAGATTCTTGCAATGTGATTATTTTATGTACACTTTTTGTGAACATTTCCTGCCTTGTAAATTTACTGAAGAAATTGCAATTCAAGGCTAAGAGATTCGATTATTTGTTATGGCTAGTAAAAAGAGGCAGCTGAATAAATAAAACTGAAGCCCAATTATTCTATTGGTATATAAATACGTACCGTCGGCATCATTGAAGACAACTAGGGGGCTCTTTCCACCCAATTCGAGCGTAACTCGTTTCAAGTTTGCGACAGTTGCGGCTCCTAATATAACGCGGCCAACCTAAAATAAACCATAGAATTAAGCATTAAATCTCAAGTAACATCAATTACTTGGGTATATATGACGGATTAATATCATAGAAAAAAATATATCGAGAAACTACTCCATTTATAGACACGGTTTAGACTCTCATTAAAGAATTGCATATCTATATCTATAGGTATTGTCCCTTTGTACCTACTTTTAATAAGTTGATCTAATTTCTTATATTTAAAACAGTTAATATACTTAGAGCATGTTAACACGACTACACGAGAATAAAGAAGGCAACTATATGCACTATGTCACCTATAATCATCGACGTTTAGCAATCGAATAATAAATTTGATTCTACACTAACGACACTTTTGCTCATGAAATTGATAAGAAATGACTAGTTTGGTTAATGTGAAAAACAATTGTTCAATAACGTTTCGTAAAAACGCCCATTAGTAAACAGTGATTAAATGGGAAAGGTTGATATGTACAGTCGCCATCAGATATATCGGAGCTGTGGAGGTGGTCACAATTATCTGAACAACGTCTCTATTGTCAAGGCGATAAAGTGTGTTAAGATATTTGTGACCACCTCCACAGCTCGATGTATCTGATGGCGACTGTACGACTATAATGGCAATAAGTTTCGCACGTGCAAAGTCGAGACGGCTCGCTGGTATTTTATAAAAGTTACCTCAGTAGACCCCGTGAAAGCGACTTTATCGACGTCCGGGTGATGAGTGAGCGCGCCGCCGGCCGTCGGGCCGTACCCCGGCACTACGTTGACGACTCCTGGAGGAAATCCAACCTCCTTGATAAGAGCCGCCACGGCCAAAGCCGTCAACGGGGTCTGCTCAGCGGGCTTAACGATAACTGTGCAACCTACAAACGTTTTAAAAATGCATAAGACAATCGTTCGTTGGCAGACGAGGCTCCAAGTAACATTAGGTAAAGGTTCTTTATATCTTAGCTATCTATAGCTGTTAATTTTAATAGCAATAGCAAACAAGACAAAACAGCACTGTGTACTATCTTGTTTGTCATTACTTAAGAATCACTATAACTACATATGTTATTACAATGTATGTATAACAATGGATTATAACTGTACCTATGTTGTACCTAACCTTAGTCTTGTTCAGTTTATCTGACTAAAAAGAAATGGCCGTTGTAACTTTCATACAACCCTAAACATGAACATTTATGCATAAGTAATGTAAATTTACCTGCAGCTAATGCTGGTGCTATTTTCCATATCAACATCGGTATGGGATAGTTCCAAGGAATAATCTGCGCGCATACGCCCACAGGCTCTTTGAGCGTGAGCGATAACACTTCTCCGTCTGAAATATAAACAGTCGCATTAAATTGAATACGCATTAAAGTTAAGCAATGACTTGACCTATTTTTCTCGTTAATTATTGATCACGCATTGTAGCGTAAGAAATATCATGATAGATACGTCAATTATCTCATTGTGTGATAAGAAAAGCATTGCCACGGGCTAATGATATGCATGCGTGGATTATAACGAGATTAAAATGTAAGCGAAGACAATTAAATTTGACAATTAAAATGGGATTTATAACTCTAAAAACACTGGCAATCTGTAGCTATATTTTATTATCAGTTATCTTATTACTCCTCAAATATTGAAAACATCGCGTCACTCTTTTTGTGTTTTACGAGCTTTCTAACGGACAATACGAGTAAGTCTCATGTTAGAAAAGCTAGGCGCCAAGTTCTGCATAAAATATAAAGAAGATTTAAAAACGGATATATGTACACAATGTGTTGTCAATTTACCAGCGGGTATAGTGTTGCCCAGTATCTTATCGGCCTTTCCAGCATAATATCTTAGAACGCTCGCTGAAAAGTATACTTCTTCTTCGGATTGCTTGACGGGCTTGCCGCAGTCCAGAGTCTCCAGTTCCGCCAAGTACCTGGCCTGGGATTCGAGCAGGTCAGCTAGCTTTAGAAGCAGCAGCCCGCGCTGCGAAGCGTCTAAAGTACGCCATGCCGAGTAACGGTGGAATGCCTTCTTTGCTGCTGCGACTGCCAGATCGATGTCAGCCTAAAATAAAAATAAATATTGCCTTACTCCAGGTTTAAAAAAGGCACTTCTGAAAAATAACTTGTCATGAGTTTGAGATACTTAACTACGTTTTCACGGAGCTAAAGTTATTATTTTAATTCGAATAAAAACTCAAGCAATAATTTTTAGTAAACTGAACGAGTCAAATGACATTCAAATAATGTCGACAAAACTCTTGTGTATAAACATTTAGTTAACGTCTTTCTTCCCTTTTCTGACTGTCGTGAAAATAATGTAATATCATTCAAACTAAATAAACAATAAATTGTTACCGATAAAATTATCACAGCGATCAAATGGCTGTCGCAAAAAACAGTTACACTAGCAAAAATGTTGTCTTGGACTTTGACTTCTTTTTATCACATTATATTCTCATTTTAATTATAATTTTATTTCTGGAAAAATTCTTACCTTATCAGCTTCGGCGACTTGTGTGATAACCGATTCATCTTGAGGGTTGATGGTAGGGAAGGTTTTCTTGCTAACTGCGTCTACCCACTCGTTGTTAATGAACAACTGTAGGTACATAACAATTTGATTACAAAGGAGAATTTCAACAAAATAATTATAATATTATATAATCATGTATCAACTGTTTCAAAAAGCTAAGCTCTTTTAATAAAGTAACTAAAATGAGCTTATCCTTACAGAAGACTACAAGTGACAAACTAATATGTACATGACTGTACGGTAACAACCTTTTCAGTACTGAGTTTGTAATAGTCTAAAGATATTTCATTTTGTTTGTAGTGTTATGAACATTATTAATTTAACTAATAAAATCCCTCTTCTGCTTTTGGGTATTACAACCATTAGAATCAGATACTTCGAATTATGTTAGGTGTTTATTTCTATCGATAGTCAACGCCAAGCAATCAAAAATTGGTACCT
Source organism: Grapholita molesta (assembly GCA_022674325.2). Taxonomy (NCBI): domain Eukaryota; kingdom Metazoa; phylum Arthropoda; class Insecta; order Lepidoptera; family Tortricidae; genus Grapholita; species Grapholita molesta. The sequence goes on along the minus strand of CP053121.2, from coordinate 17,662,450 downwards.
ACTTATAGGTAAAAACTATTTCTTAAAAGCAATGAGGTACGCAATACCACATCTTCATGACAAACTAAAATAAATAGCATTAACTATGTACATAAAAGAACGTAAACCCTCCAAGTTCCCGAGGACAAGATAGACAAAGCATTTAATAAAACATCCTCTTCTAATGTAGGGGTTAAAATATAATCTGTGTTCTTGATGTCGGTAGGTGATCACTCATTCAATTAGCAATAATAGATAAACTACTTGTTTAAAAAACCATAAGTTAAAACTGAAGTTACACAAAACCTTATGCTCATGTATTATTATTAAATTCCTCTTACCTTTGTGTATTTGACGTCTACTCTCACCATATTGATATTGGTTTTAGCAAGAGACCGGCTGTTATCTGCACAGGCGTATCGTCCAGTGGCCGGAGCTACACTGCGTCCGACGTTAATTTTATCAGAAAACTCTCCCTTTTCCTTTTAAATTCAATCGTCAGACAAGTGTATTAAGACTCAAATTCGTCACGGCACTATTTATATTAAACAACATCACGTGGTCACCGGTACGAGTGAAACATTTCATACACGCTTATGTTCTTGTTGGCGATGTATTCTAATGTGTTGAAATAAGGTTTACGTCGACGGAAAAACTATGTTTGGTGGGTTGTAGACTAAATGTGTGATATATCTACAGTGCGTATTTATATGGATGTATGGATGTAATGTACGCTTGTGATACATATATCTTTAGTTTCACATGAATAGCGTTCGAATAACTAAAGTATAAGAGTGTGACACACTAGCGTTTTTGTCCCGCGTTTTCTCAGCGTTCGTATATAAAAGTGCACGCTGCGGAGACGCCACGTTCACGCAGCGTGCCGATTACTATGGAATCGCCAGGAAATGGACAAGTGGTCGCTGCTGGTGTGCACATGCCCTAATAGTAAGCAAGTGTTACAATAGTCGGTTTTTAAGAAACCACATAAGAAAGTTCAAATAAAAAAAAATGAGTTTACAACTTTAAAGAAAATAGCGTAATCAGACGTCGGTACACTTAATAATTCTAAGTATTCCATACCGATTTAATCATTTAAAACTAGCGATTTGGTCTGTTGATTGAAACTTTAATACATATATCTTTTTGAGTATTTATTGTTTTTTTTATTTTTTTTTATTAACATTTTATTAACAACGGAATAAACTAGTCAACATAGGCAATCAACAAAAATGTTAGAAGCAAATGAAGTATTAAGGACAGGAAAAAAGGGTAAATGGTATGATACCTCTGACTTGCTTTGTGGTTGGCTAGGACTGCAGTCCTTTGACGCCTCCGGATTTAAAAAAGACACCGAGAGGTAGGACAAACTAGAGTACGTGGGCAGTGAAGTGCTTTGACTCGGGTTTGCAACTATATATATAGTTCATGCTCAGGTTTGGTATTGGTATTTAATTAAGAAATAAATCAGGTTAGTGAGGCAAATTTAATCTAATCAGTCCTGAAACGTGATTCATAAAATTTTTGGAGATTCTTATCCAAAGTAATATTTTGTACTGTGGATAAGAATCTCCAAAAATTTGATGAATCACGTTTGAGGACTGATTATTTAGATTAATTTGATGACAAAAATATATCTTGATAGTAGATAATATCTTACTGAAAAATTAGAGATACTTAGTTTGCAACAGTCAACGTGCCAGCTCTACTTGAGTCGACGTTGAGGACGACGCCAAGAGACAGGGCGGCATGTCACTGGTGCTTTGGAGGTTGGGAAGAGTGCTGGTGTGGGACACCACCTGTATAGATACCCTGACCCCTTCTCACCTCGCCGCAACCATTAGAGAGGCTGGTGCGATGGCTTAAAAAGCAGCCGAAAAGTTCATCATCATCATGTCAGCCGAAAGACGTCCACTGCTGGACATAGGCCTCCCTCAGCCGAAAAGTTAAGCACCACAAATACAAGGGTCTCGGCTCCGAATACATTTTATGTCATTCTGAGTCTAAACCTAGGCCCGGGCCCATAATACCTATGTTCAAAGATCTTTTAAAAGGCTCAATAATTCCACTGGTGACCGCAGAGCTGCAGCTTCCTCGCGCAACGCATTAGTATAGCGATACAGCGGCATCATGCCAAAGGGGCCCACGACGCCTCACGACGTTTTTTTTAATTTTTATTATTATGTTTTTTTTTAGCTTTTTGACTGAAATAATGGTTTTAATTTCAATGGAAATTTAATAGGTTAAATAAACTTAGGTATTTTAACCCATTATAGTCTTCACTTCGACCCTTGTCTTTTAACATTGCAGGCTCACTATCAATCCAAATATTAAGATTCTTAAGGTCGAAAACGTCACCCTGGGTATATAGGGGTTAAAGAACTTATTTTTGAACTGTGTGGTCGTTTCTTGTGCCTACTTTATAGTAGTTTCTTCATATAAACTAAATACGATAACTACAAGTACTTAACTAGTTACAGTATAAAATCTAAAAAGGCCCTTGAGGCATTGTACCAAGGATGCTGGCGGCATTTCCTTGTTGTATCGCATGCTGATACGTTGTGCGAGGAAGCAGCCAGCTCTTCGGTCACCAGTTAGTTACTTTAAATATCAAGTTGATACTTACGTTATACAAATGCCTTTAGTAGCGAAATGCAAACTGGGTGTGTTTAAAATAAGCATATTACGTATGGCCATTTTTTTGAGAAAGGTATAATAATAAAATATTAATAATTGATTTAATTCTTGTCCTATATATAATAGGTTGTAAATATAATGTAATATAAAGACAGTGAAATGACAGGAAAGTGACAGTGACACATAAAATAGGTGATCAGTAGTTTTTACTCGTTTTTTTCCACTTTTTTAAAAAATAAGTGGTTTTTAGAACCAAACCTTACCATCTTATTCCCAGCTAACTGAAACCTACACTAGTTCTCCTTAATTACTCAAAGATTTCCTTAATTAAACACTCGACTTGGGATTACAAAGATATAGGCTACAATCCATGTTCGTTTAAAAATCGATTATAAGTTTATAACTTTCGACCACCTTTTCACGCCCTTAAGGGATGAATGTATTAAAAATCCTTGATATCCCCGGGGTGCACTACGGGCAAGTAGAACATTCTACTTTAAATGTGACGGCGCAGCTGACACCTCAGAGTTTTACCGGTGAATATGAAGTTTACAAATGGCTTCCTGCAATCGGCTTTGTAATTACACCCTAGAAGTTGAGTCGGCGAAGTAGCACCGTAAAGTGTTAGCTGATATCTATCGATGTCGATTGTCGACGCGGATCGTAATCGTCAAGCGGCCACTTATTCTCCGTTTGGATTGGTTGTCAAACGGAAACCCTTAACGCCTTAACGAATTTATAGTTCTCGTGCACGAAATAATCAAATGCAAGGCTCTTTAGTAGCTAAAAATATGTTTATCTGTAATGTTTTATACGTTTCGCTTCTATCCGTCTTTACATAAAACAGAATAGGTACATTCAAGGTCAGCGATATCGATACGCACGAAGTACCAAAATAAGTGTACATGCACCTTAATATAGTCGTAACATTACATAGAGCACATGTATACGTACTTTGAAACTTTTCCCGTATCGATATCTTTTATCTCGACTACCGTCTTATTCACTTGTTCCAGCGGCGCTACCACCGAAAGCGATATTCATATATTTCGAGGATCTTTTACTCCAATTACGGCGTCACGAGAGTGAGATAGACAATTGTCTGAAAACAAATATCGCTTTTCGTGGTAGCGTCGCTACTGTTTTATATTGCACGGTTGCATAATTTTTCAATGTTGGGTACTTAATTGCTGTTGACTGAGATTCGTACTGATTATCAGGTGAACAGTTAACTTGTGGCTAACCTTTTTATTAGTTGTGCGCTGTCCATTATCTGTATAGGTATCATGATTGTTTTCTATTTTAATTTGAAGCATTGTAGTTAGCGTCACATGTTTAGAATGCGTACGACATTCAATTATAAACTAGCATTATGTGCAAGCCAGTCGGAATGTAAATTGTTCCTGTCATGTAGTTATCACGCCAATTAACAGTGATTACATATAAGTAAGGATCGTATTAGGTAGTGATAAAGACGATGCAATAAATCAACATTGAATACTATATATGTATTTACTTGTTTTGTATACCAAATATGATTATTAATATATACTTAGATACTTTTCTAATATTAAATATGAATATTATGACATAATGTTACGAGTTCTTTGATATTTTAATATAGTAACGTATTATTATGTCTTTGCTTTAAATAGTGACAATATTTGGAAAATCTAAATCTAATCTTAACGTTTGAAAGAAATAATATACTATACTGATACTAGTTCTGTGGAGCAACAATTAGGTGCCACGGCAATTTATAAAAATAACAATGTAAACAAACAAATCCAAGAAAATTCATCATTTGGCTTACTGAACTAATATGAAAATTAAATGGACACATAGAGTTATATAATATCAATATTAGTTGGTAGCGGTAGTGATTAAAAAATAAAAATTATGTATTATTTCTTCAGTCTTAAAGAAGCGGCTTTTTTGGCAGGCTCAAAGTTACAGTCTTGCTTTCGAGGTATTGTAAAATACCGTCCTCTCCCCTGAAATATAAAAATTAAATATAATAAGCAACAACAATTACTTTTTACAACACGTTAGTTATTCCAAGTTTTATTTTAACTATTAACAGATACTATCTCCGATTCTAACTATGTATTTTAAAATGTAAATTCGTCGAGACTTAATGTGACTTACATTTCGCGTCCGATGCCGGACTCCTTGAATCCGCCAAACGGTGTTTGAGTAGTGATGTGGTTGTATGTGTTGACCCTGTAATAGAAAAAGTAACTGGTAATGTTTGTTACTACTTTAAAATAATTAATTTAATCAATAAATATACTCATTAATTTCGTCGTCTCTCTTTCTCTTTAGTATACCAATTAATTGCTATTTCTAGAAGTTGGTTGCAAGAAGATATTGGAATCAATAATTAGATTATATTTGATAGCATATGTTACCACAAAGAGCCGGCTCGCACGTGGCGCACGAAAGCCAGGGCAATGTTGACGTCGTTGGTGATTACTCCGGCTCCCAGACCGTAGTTAGAGTTATTGGCGCGGTCCACCACCTCCTCGAACGTTTCGAATTTGTGAATGCTCTGAACTGGTCCAAATATCTGAAAATAGTTTCCATAACCGTAAATTTTAATAAATTTAACATCATATAGAAGATAAGCTTGTTATCCTTTATATATCCTCGTTATCCGCTATATTAATAGTATCGACTGGATGTGATCGAAAGCTAGCTTTCTAATTTAATACAGTTGTTATTTAATCTTCACCTCTTCCTTCGAAATCTTCATGTCATCAGTAACATCTGCAAACACGGTTGGCTGGATGAAGAAGCCCTTGTTGCCGTGACGGTTTCCACCAGCAACACAACGCGCAGACTTCTTGCCCACTTCGATGTATCCCAACACTTTGTTAAAGATCTCCGGGTCAATCTGAAATGTTATTATTGAATGTCAATTAGCTTCATGTACTACGAGAGTAATGGATGCAGCCAAACAAATAGAACCGTACACAAAGACCGTAACCGAATTACAATTAGCTATAAAAGTCCAGATCTGTCCATTGTGCCTCGGATTTGATCCACAACTTTGGCACACATGGCCACGGACATTATAATTCTAGAAAGATCCTTTACACAAATCCGAACTCATTTATCGCCATTGTTTATGTCCGCCAGAGAGATCCATGTATCCCAGAGTCGCAATTTCGAATTTAGCCCTGGGCAGTTGATTTTTCCATTTTTCCTTAATTTCTGAGAAATATGGTTTCGTTTGCACTTGCAGACGTTTATGTTTAAGAAAGTATAATTTAGTTATGGGGTAGCGAATCGATATCGGTGAATTCTCAATACGATTTGAGACTCCGATGCCACTAAAAAGTGTAAACACATTTACGGTAGATGTCGCTAGGCGCCTCCTAAGCACATTGAAGGACATGGTGGAGAAATTCGCAGGCTTTGGAAAAGCCTCTGTAGCTGACTTAGTAGAGCGATTGGCATGTATCCGAGAGACGCGAGTTCGGGTCTTGCCCGGGGCAGTTGATTTTTCAAATTTTCTTTTATTTCTAAGAATTATAAGTTCCAGAATTGGTTTTGTACTTAACAGCTGTCTAATTCATTATATAGGTGGGAAAAAGGTGACAACTATACAGTGTGTAAATCCCGTATTAGACTTACACACAGTATATATTGGCCTAAAGTTAATTTTGGAAACTTTTTACCTGAGGACCTTGTTCAACATCTTCATAGGGGTTACCGACGCTGCGTTTTTTTGCTATTTCGGCGGCTTTTGCAACGAATTTATCGTAAATACCCGATTGGACGTAAGTTCGTGTACCGGCTACACAGCATTGACCGGCGTTCGCAAAAGCTGCCATGTGGGCGATTTCAGCTGCCTTCTCAACTGTGGAGTGAAGATAAGATAATAAAAAATTTTTTAGCACAAAAGTAGTTAAGTATATAGAATAAAGTTTTATATTTACAACACCACAGTAGATTGAGCTAATAGGTCCTCACTCAGCGATCCAGTGATTGTGGGTTCGAGTCCCGCTGCGAGTCAAATTTTTTCTATTTTTCTTTCGATTTAAATATCGTGGAGCTTCATACTATTACAATGGTACGTGCCTACGTATTATCTCGATTGATAGCAAGTTATCCTTGATTTGTAATTTAATTTTCATTCTAATCTTTTCACGTTCTTCCCTTTGAGTCCTATGACGGTACCTAAACAATCTAACTACTGAATGTGTATCAAAGTATTGATAGTTGATAGGTACATATTGTAGTAAGAATGTATAGTAAAGTTTTAGTTATTGCTCCATGTAAACTAAATTTAATATATATTCTTAATTCTTGTTACCCTGTTAATTTATTTAAAGACGGCAATGGCTGACATGTACATACCATCAGCATCATTGAAGACAACAAGAGGACTCTTGCCTCCGAGCTCCAAAGTGATCCGCTTAAGATTTGTGGCTGCTGCAGCTTTCATGATGATACGGCCCACCTAAGGTGTTGATGATATATGAAATGTTTATTCCAAAACTCCGTAAATTTGCCGAACTACATACCTAATATATAAACAAAGAAAAGTTCAATAACTTTATACGATTGATGTTACTTTCCTCAATTGAGCGGTATCTCTTTGCCGCCCAAGTCTATTGTTTCCTAAACTCAGATAAGGTAACCGTCCGGGTACTCCTTGTTGTCCTACCCAGTATGTGTCATCTTTAAACTTAAGTCATTACTTAGCAATAAAAGTGATAGTTAGGTGTCCACTATTGACATTTTGTTTCAAACTATTGTAGTTGAATTTTAGAACTATTTGGTGGAAAAACCTACATCAGTTGAAGTTTAAGTTTAGTAGTGATAAAATAAATTCTTTTAATAAAAAAAGTAGTTTATTTTTGGAAACTTGGATTATTATTGTATGTTATATTGTTTACGAGCTTCTGTGTGGATTTTACTCGTGAATCGCAAAAAAAGACTAAACAAATTCGTGGCTTTGACCATTCACGTTTCTTAAATAATTAAAATAACTACGTGTTCCACTCCACGGCGGTTGGAATACAAAAAAGTTGGCCTTGACATACATGATTTGATATTAGTCAGTTATATTTACCTAAAACAGGCTTGGTACCTACGGATTGATCAGACAGGTATGTCTGGAAGCTGGTTAGTCGTTAATAATTATAATACGTCACTGTAAATTACAGTTGCTTAGTTTGTTAACAGTTGCTTTGTAAATTGCCAAATGCCGTATTAATATTTGAACCATTTGAGGACCAAACTGATAAACTGTAAAAATAGCTGTAAATTGGTGTCTTACCTCTGTAGAGCCAGTGAATGCAACTTTATCGACATCGGGGTGGTTAGTGAGAGCAGCGCCAGCAGTGGGACCATAGCCTGGAATCACGTTCAGGACTCCCGGGGGGAACCCGGCTTCCTTCACTAAGGCTGCCATGGCTAGAGCCGTGAGAGGAGTCTGCTCAGCCGGCTTAACTACAATGGTGCAACCTGGTATAGAAGAACAAAATTTAATGGGTCAAATTACTACTTTCCTATTATTAAGTATAATTCTCCGTATAATAACCACATTACAATTGTAAGTGCGGATGTAGGTAAATAAAATCAAATAAATATATTCGCGTCAAGGGTACTAAACTGTGTTATAGGTTGGTTGTATGAGTAGGTATACAACACGCACGTTTTCTTGAGCTTCCTGTCCGAAGTAGTCTAGTAAAATACTTTATTGTACAAGTAATGAAAAAAATACAAAACATCGCTGAGTTTTGTAGGTCTAAGACGATTTGTGTAAAATTATCAGTAGCTCTAATATACATTTATTACAAAATAATATGGGCAAAAAAATACTTGTATATAAACGGGCATAAAGTGATGGCATAGTTATAAGTTTTCTATAGTAGTTCATAGTAACAAATTCCGTGATTGATTTAATTGCTAGGACAGTAAATTAGATACATTTAATTGTATATTTACAATCTTACTTGAATTATTTTAAATTGTACTCGTATACTTAGTATCCCCCTTCGCTCACCTGCAGCCAAAGCAGGCGCTATCTTCCAAATGAACATAGGAATCGGATAGTTCCATGGCAAAATTTGTCCGCATACGCCAACTGGCTCCTTCAAAGTGAATGTCAGGACATCACCGTCTGTAAAGGAAGCAGTATTTTCATACACCAAAGAATTACGTGGTAACCTTAAGATAGCGTAAAACTGTAATGGATTTCACTAATGGGTACTGACCTGCAGGAATAGTGTTACCCAGAATCTTGTCAGCTTTGCCTGCGTAGTACCTGACTATACCCGAAGACCAAATTATTTCACCATAAGCTTGTTTCACTGGCTTGCCGCAGTCCAAAGTCTCTAGTTCACTCAAGTATGTAGCGTCTCTATCCATTAGATCAGCCAGCTTAAGTAGAAGACGACCTCTCTGGGAGGCGTCGAGGGTGCGCCATTCTGAATAGCGATGGAACGCTTTCTTGGCGGCTTGGACAGCGACATCTATATCAGCCTAAAGGAAGATGATGAAATACTATTAGTTCGTATTAAAAAAAAAGGTTTTGGCCAGTAACAAGTCGGGCAATGCTAAGTAAGGCTTCCGTGGTTGTTAGTTTTTTACATTAGGCGAACTTAAAGCAGTGCTCAAAATAGGCTTAATCAATTTTATTGAATATAGTCGTATATATATTTTTTACATTTTACCACTTTTTCGGCGTGATTAATTTGGTCGTAACAAATTTCTTAAGTTGCGCACAAACAGATGGACAAACTCCTTATTTTATATAAAATCACTCACCAAATAATGAGCAAAATAAAAGTGTAATAATTAGTATTGAGGATGTAGAGCCCACAGACTAAAAAATTAAGACTAACATTGCCTCATGTAATACTTATGCACTTTGTAGGTTTTTCATTTAGAGTTATCTAATCAACTTTATATTTTAATTTGTTTTTTTTTTTCTATGCTTTTTACTCAGAATCACGAGCTTTCTACACAGATAGGATAAAAAACTATCAAAGTAAATAATACAAGTAAATTGTAGACTTGAATGTAAATGAAAAGATGAAATACCTTATCTCCCTCAGCTACTTGGACGATGACTGACTCATCTTGAGGGTTGATGGTGGGAAAAGTCTTCTTGCTAACAGCATCTACCCATTCGTTGTTAATGAACAACTGTAAAAAATGTTTAGCTTTAGTTTGAAAAAAAAAATACTGAACAGAATAAAAAGGTATATTATAGTTTTTTAATGCAATGTTATTGAAGTAAGTAGTGTAAATATTGATAAACATATCAATACCTACTCGAACGAGATAACCATATTTTACTTATTTACTTATCATGTAGGTATTTAAGGCGTATCGCTAGTGCTTCTGCCAATAAGTGGTATGTTTGGGTCTAAAAGTCTAAAAGGAAAGCAATAGAAATCCCTTCGCAGCTACATTGAAGCGTTTAACTGTTGGCGTTTATGGACACGAAATAAAAGCAGCTTGTTTTATTTTAATTTTAATGAAATTTTAAAGCTTTGATGTAAAATATTCAAGATAACCTATTGACGATAGTTAGTCAAGTAACGACTTTGTATCCACCCAGATAATATGGCAAACTCTGAAGTGACAAGATCAATGGTTTTATATAAAGTCAATGATCACTATATTATTGTTGTCTAGACGGAATCTTAACATAATTGCTCTATCTATCTGCATCAGATATTTCTCAGATATGAATGCAGGTTCCCTTAGTTTTTTTACATTCTGGTAAATGATATTCGTACATGAATACAAAAAAAGTTACAAAATCTTTAAATTTGAGTCAACAAAAGAAATTTTATATATAAATAACCTTGTGACGACTGACAAAACACATTTAAATCTAAAAATACATTGAGGCGTGTAATGCTAGTAGATTTGACAATAAACATATACCTATTTATTATTAAAATAAATATTTATGTAAAAAACCGCTTCGAAACTAGCATCACGCATAAATAGACCCCGAATTCTTGTCGCGATGACATCACAGTAGGGTAACTTCGGAACAGTAGTAATGAATACCAATTTTTATTAGATAAACAAAACATTTGGTGTTAACTAATAGCAAAATGTCACTTTTTTTTTGTTTATTACTGCGATACTTCCTATAAATCAATAATCACTTGTTTAAATTATCGACGTTGTCTTTTCGTTAACTTGCGGTTAGACTACGTCTTCTAGAAGTATATATCCACTCCAAATAATTTGATCAATTCACTGGCCAATTTTTATTGTGTATTATTCATATTTATTCAATTTAAATATAATATATTATATTTTAGCTTATCTTATTATTTATGTATCATTTTTTCTACTGTTTCATTTACTCCCCTAGTTACCCTATTGTGATGTCATCGGGACAAAATCCGGGGTCTACATATAAAACTGTGCAGACTACACACTACTACTTTTTTGTTACCAGTGTTTGTACACGTCATGGAAGTACTTGTAAGTACATCAGCATCAGCATGTAGGTAGCTACATCAGCACTTCGTGTTATTGCAGCGGAATCTTTGTATGGTCGTAACAAAAAATACATGTAAAAAAAGGCGCTTCGAATATCGCATGCAAATAAAAATATACCAGATTACAGATGCTAGGTGCTTTGTAATTTACCTTTTCTATACAAGAAGTAACAGCAGGTACCTAGTACATAAGTAATTAGTAATTGCTACTTAAGTACTTCGCGTTATGTCAGCTGAATCCTATAACAACTAAAGCGGCTGCGTACATTGTAAACTCTTTTAAGCAGTTTTACGTACGTCCAATCAAATGTTCAACAACATAATCGACTTGGCCTTGAGTGTAGAACGTGTAGAATCTTCTAGTTGAGAAGCAAAGATGTTTTCGTTATACGTATGTCGTATGTATATTATCAAACCGCGTTTAGAAAGGGATTCGAGAGTACAACAGTACCTATAAATGATTAAATATAATCATAATTCAACTTTGACACCTTCATAAGTCCAGACACTTATTCATAATAGGATCAAAAGATTTACATAGTATGCTATGAATATTCTCATTTGAACTCTATTCTCGGCAAATGTTGTTGTATAAAATTATTATTTATTATCATAGCTGACAATCCTGTCACTTATTCACATCCTTTTCGCGTTATCAAATTGCAAATTTTTAAAAAATACTAATATTACTAACATATTTCACTAAAGAAAATGATAACACAAAGGCTCTTCTTAAAACAAATCTGATGGCGATGGTGATATATGTAGATGAATAATTTTTATGGTTTTTCTAAAAGTAATTATTTTCAGTATTGAGGTATATTTCTTCCATGCTTTAGAACTTCATGGTACTAAAACAATAATTTAATTTATCTTCACACTCTACCACTGACAATGTCATATCATGCTTTAATTCAATAATGACGTATTCCAATCCCTTTCTAAATGCGGTTTGATAATACTAATACAAAAATATTACTTAATTATTCATTATTACTTTTTAAAATTTATTTTAGATTACTATAAATTTTATTGTTAGTTTTAATTATTAATTGTATGTAATTATTAATATTGTCTTCGGTTGCCGCGATAATTACTCGTGAAATAAAACAACTAAAACGGATTAAATCGCGTATACTAATTTAAACTTCATCGCGACGTTTCGAACCCTTTAGCAGCGTTCGTGGTCATCGGGTGAGGATTTAATCCGTTTTAGTTGTTTTATTTCATGTATGTAATTATTGTAAATAAATATTTGTTTTTGTAACTAAAAAATCGTCATTCGTTACGGAATGACTATATTTAAAAAAATCCAGATAAAGTCATGTAGGTATTATATACTATTTATCTGCGGATGGATTAGATACACATATTACACAATATTGTGAAATTAGATAAAGGCAAGAATAACAATAATTAAACTTAAAATAAAATTAAACTGTCTGTTTCTATAGACATACAAAAGTACATAACATACTACAAAAACATCCATTAACATAACCATAGCATAATAGTAACTTGTCATTTTCACCTATACAGTGATATTTATAAGTAGTACGGACTTTATTAATAATACTGAGTTGTCGTATTCATCTTTGTGATTAAAGCCCCATTTAGACCAGGCAAGAACTTGTATACGATTTTCATTACATTGCGGGCTATCGATGTACGGCGAATTCGGTTGCTTTATATAACCCCGCAATATAATGAAAATCGTATACAAGTTATTGCATAGTCTAAATGGGGCTTAAATAACTCCGTGGTGTTTGTTGTACGCCCAGGTGGCAGTTAACAATAATGTCGCGTTTATTCTGGTTACCACAATGGCGGAATCACGCTATCTGTAATTTCACCTGCCACACAATACAATAGCTGATGACATATTGTGAACCTTGTTTTGACTGCTAATGTATATGTCTTTCGAGTATGCTTCGTAAATCCATGTCTATACTTTAGATTTAAAAAAACCTGCATAAACATATATGCAGCAAACTGCTCGTTATACTACTGCAAGTTTTTGAAACCTTACCTTTGATGTACCTTTACGCTTATATTTATTATTCCTATCTTACAGCGCAATGGCACCCATCTGTGAGGAAGTTCGACGTATTTAAATAAATAAATAAATGAATAGATAATTTTTAACATATCTTGTTAAATGAATATCAGAAATTGACTTCGACTTCCTCTAAAATATAATATAAGTATTTTAATGAAATTCATAACACATTTTTTTTTGTATTGTTTTTTGTTTTTGTAAGTATATATGTATAAGTATATGTTTATGTTACTCATTTATGTATGTCTGTTTTGTAGCTATAGTTTTATAGGTACATAAAGTACATAATATATCATTAGTATCACTAATCAGCTGGTATTAATAATTACTAATGAAACAATGTGAGTAAATTTTGTATAAATATTTTGTACAAGTGCAAGGAGTAGTAGCACGATGGAAGAAGATATCATTGTATCTTCAATTCTGAGCCCTGAGTGTAAGTTTTTAACGTAATATTACTTTACCATCGCGTTAGTATTTCTCATATAAATAACATTATCACTAACACGTTCGAGACGTTTTTTTACGTCAAAAGAAACATACACTAGAGCCTCTGTTAGTATAGCGAGATCGTCTATAACTATACCTACGTTATATAGTTTATTGATTAGCGATAAGTACGTAAATTTTAATGGCGTAATTTATAATATATAATTTTAATGGGTTATAGGTTATTAGACAGTCGAGCAAGGAAGGATGACTGGGCGAACAATTATTCAAATATCTATCTTGTACTCGTTACTTAAAATGTACGTATATATGCTGCCTTATTTTAAATATGTGTTGCTTAAACGAGGTTTGTAAAACCGGTTAACGGTTTAACTATTGAGTATTCTAACGAGCCATCTCGGATTTTTACGGATAACATATTACTATAATTATTTTGAAACTAATTTCTAAGCATATAACTTTCCCTGTGAACCACAGTCTAGTGATACGAACTGCATTTGAAACAATTTCGGATTTTAAAACATCGAAGCGTAGATATCAGACAGTGGCATTTATAATATACTATATTTTAGTGGACTAAACCACGCAATGGGTTTTTGACGCAATCATTTATAAAAAGCTAACTTTCTTTACGACCGGAACAATATTACTTAAAATAATTTCTTAAGAATCTAACATAGATTTATATATAAACAATGACCAAGATTCTTAATATTGATTTAACTACGAGTATTATCAATTTAAGCTTGTTCAACAAATGCCAACTGAGTCATACAATTTCAATGTAAACTGTGACAGGAGGATAAAAAATGGAATTAAGAGTGACTATTTACAATAACAAATTTCTTACCTTAGTGTACTTGATGTCGACGTTAGACATTTTAGAGTTTCGTTCAGCACACGTGCGCCGCCGGCTTGGGTCCCCTGCAGAGTGTTCGTGTATCGTGTGTTAGCTGTTTATGAACACACACATGTTGTGTTCACACAACAGCGCTTGATAAACGTACAGGAGAAGAGTTTGTGTACTGATAAGAAACTAAAGCTGCGTGGAGTCTACGTGGACTTACACAAACACCGAAGCTATCATTGCTGTTCAATTTGCAAGAAAAAAAAAAGTGTATCAATCGTATTGGAAGTCTTGCTTTGCTTATAAAAAAGAATTTTCTTCATAACCGAAAAATACTCGGCAAATACTTGCTCGCTAGCGCCTGCGTAAAATACCTATTTCATTTCTCATGCTCGGAAAGTGGGTCATTGTTTATCTACTATGCGGGTGGAAAGTGATACGTTTCCGCGCTAGGGTCGCAATTTGGCATGTTCCTATTAGTTATCCCCTTGTGAGCACTCAGTAGAAAAAAGTGGCGAAAATAACCTTATTTACCGACGCCAGAAACAAATACATGAGAATAGTTCTTTCTCTTAAATTATAGCAATTTATTGTAGCGATTATCATGCATAAAATATGTCAATTAATTCAAATATTTATATTATTCGGTTCAAATTTTTAAGTGTCTTGGCTCTATATTACAGTAACAAAAAGGAATAAATCTACGAAGTTTTTTTTTAACTTTAATATGCTCAGCTAAGCAACGGCAGTAACTTATACAGCCAAACATGAATGTATAATTACTTATTGGAAATATTACCTTCTTATTAGTCATTATTACATTGAATAGGACCATTTTATTACAAATTCTATTACTTTATACATAAAACAAGCCTTAAATGCTGTTTATGACAATTATCTGTGGACAATTATGCTGCAAGAAAAAAGTTAGAGGCTGGATTCCGCGCAACTAATGAAAACACTTGGATAGTAAACAAAGTATAGTTATATTTTGAAATTAATAATTACGGGTTATTCAAGCGATTCTAAAATCGACTTAACACCTGACGGAATTAGAAATAAAGGTCAAGTTATCATGGAAAGCCTCCTACCGCAAGTTTCAATAGAAAATCGTATCAGTATTGTTATCGTATCAGTTAACTTGTATGAAATGGCGGTCCGAGAAAATAGTGAAATCTTTGTCAGAATGTGTGCTGATCCTTTATAAATATATTTCAATGATTAATCGATACAACTTAAACCTTCAGCTTCATGCTTCAACTTAAACAAGCTGATGCGGTAAGATTAGTTTTTTAGTCAGTCATTTTATTATCTAAGAGACATTTTTTTTTACTTTCTTCTTGCTGTTATTTTACTTTCCTCACATTCGAAATGAAAAATAGTATGCTTAACTCGGGTAAAAATCACTCATTTCCGACTCGGACTATTAGAGCTCTCACTTCGTTCGAGCGCCAAACTACCTCGTCGTCAATGAGTGCCTTTCTACCCTTGATTAACAATCTACTATTTTTATTATTCTGTCGGTTTCCATATTATTATTTCTTTATTGCTCTTTTAAAATCTTTCACGCAGACTCTAGCGATTAAATACTTGCCGACTCATGGTAGTAGTATTACCATGAGTCGGCAAGTATTTAATCGCTAGCGTCTGCGTGAAACATTTGTATGATTATACTTTTGTATAAATATATATATGTAACATTTGTATGGGTTTACTTTACTGGCCAACCAAGATAAAAAAACAACTATGTCATTGAAGCATGTTTATTCGCTGTTGACTAAAAAAACGTGACGTGAGGTAAGTTAGCGACTAAGTTAAACCGAAAAATGACCCCGGTATTCTAGTGACTGTCATCCCCTTACCCCCTACTTCGGCTTTAGAAATTATCCAATATGCAAATTCCCGCTATTTAAAAAAAAGTTGTGATTAGTCTACTATTATTGTCTTGTCACACATCAAACGTCATGCGCGCACTTGAAGGATACTTTTTTTAGATTCCACCTTTTGAGGAAACATTTTTGTGGGGTCATTATACAGACTAAATTCGTCATCTATGTAGGTATATTATCAATCGCTCAGGTAAGTAAACTACGGTTGCTTATGGTAGTGCTCTCTCATGCGAGATTCAGATATATTAAAAAGGCCATAGAGGTACGGTAGAATTATGCTCGACAAGATTCCAACTGTTTGACGGTTAAACAGAATAAAGGACACATGTCGAACATTTCAAACTAAATTCGACCTACATGGCTTGATTGACCCTTTACAAATACATTTTAATATGTTTCGAGTGTCACGGAGAGGTTTATCTATTAAAGTTGATTACAGTGTTATTAAACTTACTTGCATTGTTATCAATATGAATTGAACTGTAGGTAGGTACCTACTTCATTAACTTACTGTGGATTCGATATTGATTATGTTAATTAAATCATATTTACGAATGTTATATCTCCTAGCACAAATAATCTGCTGTACAATGCACGATATGTCGAGACGAGAGTTCAAAGGTTGGGAATAAAATTGGAACCAAATCGGATCAACAGTTTGAAGAAAACCATGAATCTATATGTAAATAAATAAAACCATTCTTAATATAGATACTTCACGGATTATTTAACACGGTGTACATACATTAAAAGAACAGGAATCAATAGTGCATAGAGCGTAAATATAAGAAAAAGATTTAATATAAATATATACAAAATATATTTTTGAACATAGTTTCATTGTATTTAAAATCGAAAGAAAAATAGAAAAATTTGACTCGCAGCGGGACTCGAAACCACAACCACTGGATCACTAGCCCAGTGCACTAGCAATTGTGCTATACGAGTACCGCTTAGACGTGTCAAATTTTTCTTTCGATTTTAAATATCTTTGATATGCTAGCAGACGTTTCTGCTCGTTATAAAAACATAGTTTCATTGTGTTTAAACTTTCGTGAGACATTGTAAAATTATAGAAATGATAAACACGGCTCACGTTTATTTAGTCACCCGCGTGTTATGTTTCGGAAAACATAGGCCTCCATTTTCAAGCACTAAGAGTGTTGAGTGTTCGTTTCCTGTTTCTGTCGCCGGCCCGACATGCACTACCTAAACACGCGTCGCGCTGTCCGTGTCGCTTTTGAGGACGCGGATTCAATTCGTCCACCGACCACCGTAGAGCCACCGACCTTGCAGTGTCCACTAAACTCTCACAACACTTCCTGAGGTTTTGACATAGATGGCAGGCTTCCGTGCTGGCGACACAGTCTAGCCACCATCAGGATAAAAATTTGAACGACGCCCGATCTCAATTGCTTCGCGTATTTTGCGTGGTACGAAACAACTTTCACGCACTCATCAGCTGCGCTTTATCGAATCGAAGGAAATGGGACGGGCCCGCTTCGTGAGCGTGCTCTGTTACCGCGCAGTTGCTGCAGTCCATCTTCACGCTCCGTACATGCTCCAACAGTCTCGTGGACACATTTCTTCCGGTTTCGCCTATGTACGACTTACCGCAGCTATACGGTATCTCGTACAAGCCTGCATTGCCCAGGGGATCTATGTCCTTCGGAGAGTGTAAAACTTGCCTCATGGGGTCTGGGGACGATAAATTGTCCTAATATTATCTGCGGCGTCCGATTCCGTCCGTCACGCCCTTTAACAGAAACCGAACGTAAACTCGGCACTCTTAGTGCTTGAAAATGGAGGCCTATGTTCTTCAAAACATATCGCGCGAGTGACTAAATTAACGTCAGTAGAGAAGTTTTTATCGTTTATATAATAGTTTCATTGTACTTTTTTGGAGGTACTAGAAGAAGATAAAGATGTTTATTGAATTCTTAAATAGATACAGATAACTTCCATAACCCAGAAATAAATATTAGTGAAAAACAGCAATTATTGCGCTTGCTACCTATAGTAACACGAGGACTGCTGGACCTCTAGTTTATATGGCCGTTATATGTTTAATCAATCAATCGAATACTTGACAATTTTTTGTAAATTATGTAAACCGTTCCTGTTTTTATGTGAGGATCAGATATTTGTATCAATTACGTAAAAGTAATATATGCAATGTTGCGTTTAAGTGTACAGTTGTAGTAGTATTTTGTATTAAAATGGAAGGAATCAAATTCTACATGATTTGTTGGAAGTTTAATTTTTTTTGTATGTAATGTAATGTTCAACGTTCAGTGTGTTTTGGTAATAACAAAGAACCTTTTTATTCTGGACTTTTATGATACTTAGTTGATTTTCTATCCATATAACTAAGTTTTGTTTATAATTAAAAATGCATCGCAATTATATGACCTTATTTTATAGGCTTGGATCCAGCGCGTCCGCTAGCATCGGCCTATGGCTCCAGTCAGTACCGACTGACACAGCACGACGCGCACGTGGTGCAAGTGCTTCACACGAACGCCGGATTCCTGGGCGAGTCCGGCCTGGTCGGCCATGCTGATTTTTGCATCAACGGCGGTACTACTCAGCCTGGCTGCCAGGGCCACTTTATGCGTGAGTAAACTAGCTATAAATCAAATTATCTATGACACCTTCAGTTGGTATTTTCTAAAGCAGATTACCACAGAAGTGGTGCATGTAGGTTACTCATAAACACCGGCTACATGATCGAGTCCAGCTCCATGAACAATGTGCTACGTCGACTTTCGGCGTCATTGATGGCATGACTCAACGAGGATAACATGCTGCCGTTACTTCAGCTAGTGGAATACGAGAGACCAAGCGGCCCACGACCTTGTCCAACTAAACCTAATCTCCCCATCAATTCGATGACAACCTATTCTGTTACCAAATTAATATAATAATCAACTATGTGCCTAGGATGCACCGGATGAATATCTGCGATTGCAGTTATAATCGTAAATTAGTAGGTGAACATAAGGATTGTCGACGAGTGTACCTTTAATAGAAGTGGGGCTACGTCTCTCTACCGTCATTGTAATAATAACAACGTTGTCTTACTAAAAAATAACGTTCTATCTTTCTGTAAGTACCTTATTATAATGATTTAACGTTGATCTTTTTATCGCACACAGGTATAGCCCGCTGCAGCCATTTTATGAGTTCTTGCTATTTCGCGGCGAGTGTTCGACAGAACCGGAGCATCCGAATGGTGGGAGTGCCGTGCGACTCCACCTGTCCGAAGGATCGCGGTCGTTGGGGCATCCGCTTCGACAGGCGAGCCGTGCGAATCGGCGAGGCGACTCCGGACACGTAAGAGTTTTATTATAATTTGTCGAAATAACATATCAACCGAGACCAGAGTTATACGTTTCAAAATACAGCTGAATTGGCCGCATGCTATACGTCCCATCTTATTTTGATGTCGTTTACAAGAGAAATGTGAATATTGCTCAATGTAAAAACATGTTGAATATGAATACTATTTAAGTACACATTGGCAGCGACTGTACACGAACCCAGGCGCATATATTAAGTAGTAACCCTATTTAATCACATTGCATTGCATACATTCATTAAGCAGGCAACAGGCAGCGGTATATGAAACTACTAAAATCATACATAATTAAATAAAAAAATAAAAACAATTAGAAGCTGGAAAATGTATGCTGTAGCTTTGACTAGTAAGAAACTTATTTATAAAAGAAACAAACTTCTCATCTATTTTTATTTACCAATGAGTTTTTTCAATACGGGAATTGCCCGTTTGACTCCTTTTATTAAATTTAATATTTTTATTCCAGGTGTCGAGGCATGTACTGTGTTAGTCTAGACCATGAAGAAGCATGTCCATTCGATTAATGTAATTAAGTAGAAAATAGGTATTTATTTTTTATGTTTAATTGTATTATTAGATCTATAAAAAACTTGTTTCGTTATTATTTGTATAAAAATATATGTGTTAAATGAATTAATTGTTTTACTTGTTCTGGAGAAGCAACAACCTATTATTTTATAAAAAAAGTTACTAGATAAGTTTAACAATAAACATACAGAAAGCAAAGAGGTAGCATTGCGCATATACTTTTAAAAACTGCATTTCAGTAGACAATGTTTGACCGGAAAATTTCCTTTTTATTAATTTAAGTGTTAAAAAATGGATAAACATTTTGGAGATGTGGGCGTTGTCTAGAGATGTCTTTATTATTGTACATTATACATACTAGTAACTAGGCTATAAGTTAGTAAGGCAAACATTTTATTAAATTTATAAAATTTTAGTGAAATTATAAATAATAATTGTTTATTTTATTAGTAATTAGTATCTAGAAGCACCACATTAAATAAGTATTTAATGTAATGGCCAAAGTGATTACGACCAGTTAAAACAGAAAGTTAAATTTAAAGAAGATATCAATATCAACATTGTCTTTTTAATGGTAAGAATACAGCATAATTTAAATATTTAAAACCGACCAAGAGCATGATGGCCAACGGTCAATCTCAGTATAGGATTCCATAGTTTTCTAGCCGTAACCCAAAAATGGTTCAACTGATCAAGTTGAATATAATTTTCAACTTCAAATTGAAAGTTTGTAAACAGTACTTCCATGATATTTTTCATATTTTTGAACTTCCGATTCAAAAGTTAGCTGGTCGTTTTTATTTGTTTAACACTAAAGTGTGAGGTGTCGTTAGAAAAGTATTTGAATGTTTGAGGGTTTGCCTTCAATACTTTTTTGATCGGTAGAAACGTTTTTGGGTTACAGTCGAAAACTACGGAGACCTACACCGAGCGTGGCCCGACGTGCTTCTGGCCGGTTTTATTTATATACATACAGAACAGTAGATTTTTTTGTTACAGGATTTTTAGTAACATAATTAAATTCAAGTCACCTGTGGCCCGCGTCTGCTCGCGCTACTAAGTAGTGTTTATATAAATAAACGTATATTTTGACCTTAACTAAATCAAATATATCAGAGACTTATTGACGATTCAAAAAACCTTTTTTAAAGGGATAGGTAGATCTTTATTATAATAAGTTTAATATTTAAAACTATAAAACAAATTCAAAACGGTTAAATACTATTCGGCGGTCAAATAAATGTAGTAGAGAAAAAAATAATACCTTTATGCTTTAGGCGTAAATGAGATTTTTAAAATAGTACATGAAAAGTTGCATTCATTATTGTAATACTGAGCTCGAAACGTGAGGTTTCCATAAAAAAAAGTGCCAGCGAAGTACTCGTTCACTATACGTCCAACATCAACTTCCATTGAGTAATCTTTCTGAAATAAATAAAACACACATTGTTACGGGCTAAATACTGAACTTTATCTTGTTTTGTTCTTGTCTTACATACTTTATAATAAATATTACAGGATACTTACAGCTTACACGACTGACCTAGAAGAAAGCTGAATAAGACTTGTGTTATGAAAACTCCGCTAAACGGTGTATCGTTTATATAATGATATAATATACAACCACTAAAACAAGTAAACAATGAGTACTTAACTAGTTATGGCATTAAATCTAAAAAAAGGTATTGTACGGCATTTCCTCGCTGTATCGCAAAGCTGATACGTTGTGCGAGGAAGCCTTCGATCACCAATTATATCATCCAGACACTTCGCGATTTTTGCAAAAAGTTTGTCTCTACGCCAAACGGTACAAAATGTTACTCTCTGCCCAGGCTCTTATATTTGTTACGGTTAAAAATTTCGTTGCCTTCCACTGCTGCACCCGCTTTTACATTAGTTCGTTGGAGATGGGACGGCCCTAGCGTATCTACGCAGGTAACATCCCACACCAGCATCCGTCCCAATCTCCACGGAACCCAAGACACTCCACCAGGCCTCTTGCCATCATCTCTGACAATGCAAGTCGGCTCAAGAAGAGCAGGCACATTGATGGTGGCAAGAGACCGACGGATTATGATATTAAGCGTTGCATGACTAGAAAAACGGCCGCACTTTTTTGAGAAGATAATCCATGGTGTCCCAGTCGGTCCACGTCAGTGTCACAAGAGTCGCACAAAGTCCAAGTCGCAAACCAGTCGCCAGTCTAGGTCGGATCCAAGAAAGTATAGCGAAGTATAGGCATGTAGCCAGTAAGCATCTTCCCGGGCCCGCCAATAGCCTCGCACGGTTTAGACCTGTAGAATTGTTTACAGGGGTAATTTCACAGTAAACACAGACGTGCTATGAGCAGACGCCAGAAAGGCTGGTGAAGCCATACTGAAAAAAATGCGAACTCCTATACTCGTCGCGGCGAATCATGATCCCTATGACACTGACAGTTATTCCAACGATACAAACTTGTAGTGGCGTCACCGTTACATTAGAATCGAATTGGAGGCGTCTAAAAATGCGGTACATTAATTTTAGGTAGATATATGCCATAGCAATGATTTTCCTTTGGAATTGTAACAATTCTTAACATTTACAAGAAATTATCTCAATCAGATATTACGTTTACGCCCTGAAAAACTTACTTCGTTTGGAAGATATCGACTAGTGCGAAAAGTATCAAAAACAAAATGTCGATAATGGAAACCAGTGTTTAAAATAAATAGTACGCTTTCAGTGTCCGATGTACCTATAATCGTTTTCAGTTATACATATAGGAAGGTTATTTTGATATTATGCTATTTTTTTCGATGGCACTATATTAAAGACGGATTTTTATTTTACATTCGTCACGCGTGACGTAAAATACTAGATGCTAAATGTTAAAAAGTTACATTTCTCGGCCAAAAAACTTAAATCATTACTACAACAAACATAAGAAATGCAGATTATATTTTTAAAATTATGTTTACCGACGTGGCTGAATACAAGTCACGCCTTTGCCTATGTGGTGGCTCTCGCTCTACCAGATTAAAACCTCTCGCTAGCATGTACGTAGATCAGTTTTTATAATGTTGATTGTCAAAATGTCACTTTTATGTTTGCAAATAATTTTCATGTAAATGAATATTTTAAAGTAAAAAATATATTGTTTCTGAAGATTAATCGTGGAGTTTCTACTTCTATATATATCCCACAAATTGGTGACCCCGAGAATACTTTGAATTTGTGCAAACGGACTTACTTTTTGCGAATAATGTCTAAAGATGGTGAATCTTTCGGTGCGGCTATGTCAGCGCCGCCCGAGCCGGCGGTAGAGTCTACGTCGGACGGTGAGATCGCGCTGTGTCGATCTAGTTTTAAAATGCCACCATTTTGGCCACATAAACCTGAATTGTGGTTTGCGCAAGTGGATGGTCAATTTACATTAAAGAAAATCACTGCGGATGCAACAAAATTCTACCACGTCATCTCCGTTCTTGACTACAAGTATGCCGTAGAGGTTGAAGATATTATTACGCATCCCCCGGACCAGGGCAAGTACGATACATTAAAACGAGAACTAATAAATCGTCTATCGGCATCCAAGCACCAGCGCAGAACCCAGTTATTAAATAATGAAGAGTTGGGAGATCGAAAACCTAGTCAGTTCCTGCGTCATCTTCGTAGTCTGGCTGGAGACGACGTCAGAGATGATTTTCTCCGTTCCATTTGGGTAAATCAACACCTGGCTACCTGCAAGCTATTATCACGACTCAAGACGGAATGAAACTGGATGACGTAGCGCAACTCGCTGATAAAATTTTGGAAATACCTTCGCATTCCGGACTATCAAACGTTGCCTCAGCTTCTTCTGCACCCCCTTCGATGGAGGCAGCTACATCAAGTTCTGCGCCTATGAAAGATTTGGATCGCAAGCTGTGAAGAATTGACGCGACGTTTGGATGTGATGGCATTAACGCAAGAATGTCGCGCCTGCAGGGCGCGCTCCATGTCACGCGGCCAGCGCCGACTCCGTTCTCGCAGCCGCGGCAGTCGCGCCACTGCTCAAGACGAACAATTCTGCTGGTACCACGATCAATATGGAGAGAAAGCTCACAAATGTATACCTCCATGCTCATATCCAAAAAACCATTAAAACAGTCGCTATCAGCGGCGAGCGACTGTACTGAGAAACCGAGCCGCTTATTTGTGACGGACAGTTCCAGTAAAGTACAGTATTTAGTAGACACTGGCTCTGATTTGTGTGTTTATCCGCTTAAATTTTTACGAAGTGAAAAACGTCACAAAACAAACTATGAGTTGTTTGCTGCGAATGGTACAATAATCGCAACTTACGGATGGATTAGTTTATGTCTCGATTTCAAATTACGCCGTAGTTTTAATTGGCGCTTCGTTATTGCCGATGTCACTAAACCTATAATCGGCATAGACTTTTTATCATTTTACGGCTTGCTTGTGGACGCCAGAAATCACCGATTAATTGACAGTACTACGCTACTTACCGCGTCTGCTTTCCGGTGTCTAGCGACATCACTATCTGCCATATTAAAGCTGTTGCAGGTTCTTCTCGTTTTCACCAGTTGCTGCAACAGTTTCCTGAGATCACTAGGCCTGCCGGCGACCCTACGGAGCGTGAGGTGAAGCACAAAATTCTTCATTACATCAACACTACCCCTGGACCACCAGTGTTTTCCAGGCCGCGCCGTCTCGACTCGGATCGGTTGAAAATAGCAACAAGAGAGTTTGAGGATATGGTTCGTACAGGTGTTGCGCGCCGTTCTGATAGCTCGTGGTCATCTCCGCTACACATGGTTCCAAAGAAGACCGGTGGTTGGAGACCATGCGGCGACTACCGTGCAATAAATGCCAGGACCATACCAGACCGTTATCCGGTAAGGCATATTTGTGATTTTACTCATATCCTTCAAAGCTGCAGCATTTTTTCGACTATAGACCTCGTTCGCGCATACAACCAGATTCCCGTGGCTCCTGAAGATATAAAACAACCCCATTCGGTTTATTCGAATTCCCTTTCATGGGGTTCGGTTTAAAGAATGCTGCGCAAACTTTTCAGAGATTCATTGATGAAATACTGCGCAATCTACCGTTCTGTTTCGCCTACATAGATGACATCCTGATTGCTTCCACAGACGAGGCGGAGCATGAACGCCACTTAAAGCTGGTTTTCGAACGTTTGAAAGAACACGGTGTTCTTGTCAATACGGCAAAATGCGACTTTGGTAAGGCAGAAGTAACGTTTTTAGGACACCGTGTATCTAGAACGGGTATTAAACCACTACCTGATAAAGTTACGGCCCTTCAAGATTTTCCCAAACCAAGCACTATTAAGGAACTTAGACGTTTTTTGGGAATGCTAAATTTTTACCGAAGGTTTATACCGCATGCAGCGTAGGTGCAGAGTTCACTTAATCATTTACTGGCTGGTCCGAAGGTTCGTAACAAGGATAATATAACCTGGAGTCCCAACTTGGAACAGGCATTTTCGAATTGCAAGAATAGCTTAGCCAACGCGACACTTCTCTGTCATCCTCGTTCTAATGCTGAAATTGCTCTGGTTACTGACGCATCGGACATAGCCATTGGAGCAGTTATTCAGCAACGTGTTGGCAATAGCTGGGAACCTCTTGGGTTTTTCTCCAGGAAACTGAATCCTGCTCAGAGGAAATACAGCCCGTACGATAGGGAATTGTTGGCTATATACGAAAGTGTTAAATATTTTCGACACTTGTTAGAACTTAGAACTTTCACCATACTAACTGACCATAAGTCCATTACTTTTGCCTTCAAAAAATCGCTTGATAAGTGTTCACCTAGGCAGTTTCGGTATTTGGATTTTATAGCTCAATTTTCAACTGATATCAGACACATTTCTGGTGACGATAATAAAGTTGCCGATACACTATCCCGTCCCGTAGAAGCGATTAATGCATTAGATTACGACGCATTGGCAGCGTCACAAAATAAGGATCGCGAATTACAGAATTATCTTTGTGAAAAATCGTCGCTTCGACTAACCAAGGTAATGCTACCTGGATCAACAACGGAATTGTTTTGCGATGTGTCCATGACCACTCCGCGACCTTACGTGACTCCTGAGTATCGTCGTCAGGTATTTGATTTGCTCCATGGCCTCAATCATCCAGGCGCTAAGGCAACGACTAGCTTAGTGACCCAAAGGTTTGTTTGGCCCGGAGTGCGGAAAAATTGTCGTAAGTGGACAAAAGCTTGCTTGAATTGTCAACGCTCAAAGGTCAGCAAGCATGTTACCGCTCCTGTACATAATTTTTCCTTGCCATCTAGTCGTTTTTCACAAGTACATATAGATCTGATTGTATTACCATTTTGCCGTGGGTACACGTATTGCCTGACCGCCGTAGATAGATATACTAGATGGCCCGAGGTAATACCGATTGCTGACATTAAAGCTGATACGGTCAGTGCAGCATTTGTAAACGGTTGGGTGTCTAGGTTCGGATGTCCAGACAGAATCACTACTGATCAAGGCCGACAATTTGTTTCTGATATATTCCGTCGCCTCTCCAACATGACAGGTGCTCACGTCGTTCATACCACTGCCTATCATCCAGCATCAAACGGATTAGTGGAAAGGTTTCACAGGCAGTTGAAGGCCGCAATTATGTGTCATGGTAGCAATGATTGGTTAGAACGCTTGCCTTTAGTTCTTTTGGGAATCAGAACGGCATGGAAGGAGGATTTAGCGGCATCTACAGCTGAATTAGTTTATGGCGAGCCTTTGCGCCTGCCCGGTGATTTCTTCCAATCTTCGCCACGAGAAGAGTCGTTGAATTACACCGATTTTGTATGCCGTCTATAGAGGCATATTCAAGACATACAACCATCTCCGGTTGTCCGCCATGGTCCATCCAAGGTTTTCGTGCATAAAGACCTCAGTACAGCAACTCATGTATTTTTGAGACAAGATGCTGTCCGTAGGTCTCTTCAACCCCCATATACAGGACCCTACAAAGTGATCACTAGAGGCGAAAAAGTTTTTAAGCTGGAGATTCGAGGGAAACATGTCAACGTGTCCATCGATCGCATTAAGCCGGCTCACATGCTGGAGGAAGATGTACAGCAGTGTGAAGCTCCGGAGCGTCGGACACGTTCAGGTCGACATGTACATTTTCCCGACTGGTATCGACCCTGAGGGTCTGGAGGGGGGCTGATGTGGTGGCTCTCGCTCTACCAGATTAAAACCTCTCGCTAGCATGTACGTAGATCAGTTTTTATAATGTTGATTGTCAAAATGTCACTTTTATGTTTGCAAATAATTTTCATGTAAATGAATATTTTAAAGTAAAAAATATATTGTTTCTGAAGATTAATCGTGGAGTTTCTACTTCTATATATATCCCACACCTATAAAAAAGTTGAGTTACAACGACACGACCCAATCACTAACATGAACTGTCATAGAGATCATGATTCGCCACGAGGAGTATAAACTTCCGAACCGAATGAGGACCAAGACCAAGAAGGCTCATTAAGCTGAATGTTTAGAATCGTCTCTAAACTAATTATCTTTAAATCTTCTAAAGGAGACAAAAAACTACATAAGTACTCGTAGTTTAATTGTTTTAATGAATGTAATTATTGTAAATAAAGATTTATATTGCACCACAAAAAAAATGGTACACAGAATACCCCATGATTCAGAAACAAATATCTAATATTTACGTATCTACAACAAAAATAAATACTGTATGCACTTACTTACTTTTAAAATTTGGCAGTTTTTTGTAGCATTGAACAAAGTGGTTAACATAGGGCGGAGAAACAGATGTTCGCAGGGTTTACCCATTTGAAATCTAGCCATCTCTTTACCGTTTGGCGCCAATGTCACAATTTTTCCCTAGAATAATAGAATACCACAATTCACACGTGTTTACAAGTTATCACCTTATCAATTAGACAGATACTTATTTGAAGTAGTGTAGTATAAGGTATTGAATATTACAAGTTCACAAGGAAATAAATATGTATATTTCAATTTTAAACTAAAAATGATTGTATAATGCCGATTTACCTGATTTTTTGAAAATGAAAATAATACAGAACAGAACTTTATTGTAATCTCTACTTTTATATAAATGGGTCATACAGATTGATTAAAACAAAAATCGTGTTTTCTGTGGTCAATAGTTAACGGCTTCCGTGATTACAAGTTATGTTTTTGTGGTTTAGTGTTACGTAAGAGGGGAGTGGTTTATGTTGATATATCAAAGAATCAAAAATTAGGCTTCAAAACCCTTAACTTTCACAATGTCCACAGGAGAGACGCAAACCTAATTGATCTGTATGACCCATATGTAAGGACAAAAATTTACTTGTTACGTTAAATTTATAATAGATAGATAGGTAAGTACATATAAAATACATAAATAATATCCAGAAAGATGGGACTTGGCGATTGGGATATTGACGCGTGCTTCTTTTTAATATATATTATTCCAGGTGGTAATATATATTATACATATACAGTTAGTAATTTACCCATTTTGTGACCTAGTTAAATTACCTTAGTAGGAGAGCACGTTTTAAGAACTTGAAAGTTTACATAAATTGTTGTATCTCCTGTTACATTAGCATCCAGTTTAGTGCAATTCTTTTGTTTCGGACCCGAGCATACGGTGAATGAAATTATTCGCATATCATATGGACCCTGAAATAAGTAATATTTTTTAGTATTATGTAAAAGTACCTATTACACAAGTAAGTATTTGATATTGTTATCATATCATTGACATCGTAATAATAAATCTAAGAGGTGGTTAGAGGACTAGGTTTCGGCGTTTTCTTCTGCTCCTGCGGCGCTACCGCGAAAAAGATATTCGTAAATTTCGGACGTTTTTCTCTATTACTCCAATTAAGGCGCCATGATAGTGACAGAGACAATCGTCCGGAATATACAAACAATCATGAGTGTATCGATAAATCGCGCTTAAAATTAGGTACTTAACCATTACTGTATTGTGTAGGCAGGGTAAGGGTAAATCATTATTTTATAAATTAATATATTCGAACACGATTGCTTTATAGAATCCACACCCACTGTGATATTTAAATATGTTTTTATTAAAAAAAAACAGACCACAATTTAAATAACAAAATCTAATTATTTTTTTGACTTAGTTGAATGCAAGTAACAAAAAATTATAATCTCTTTATAACACTGAAATGGTTAGTCATTTTTCTCACCACTTTCTTGGACACTACAATACGGCATTTAAGCCAAAAAAATTACGTGCTCTATTTAATCCCTGTCAGACAAGCGATGCACTGGTGCGTTTAAGAGAAAACAGTCAGTTAAATACATAATATCTTATGTAGGTATATATTTAATATTTGTAAACTGTACTTACAAAATTTTCATTATGTTTACATAATAATATTACAATAAAAATGTTAAGGACTATTAAAACTTGCTTCAACATTTTCTTAATTATAAATTCTGAATACGAGTATATCCACGAGCCATGTAAATAATATATTTGTTTATACAGAATGGTCATTGGAAAGGCTAGATTAGCAAGCAGATTAAAGTGTTCATCATAAATAGTATAACAAATAACATTTAAATGATCAATTCTCAGTAAACACTATCATTATGTCCATTATTTATTTAAATTTTTGAGTATTGACATCCTACAGTACCGACAAATTTCACGATAGTTTTTTGAAATTTAAACATTATACAAAAAAACATGTTAAAATTAGCTGTTTCCTGCTTTCATCTTAAAAGAAAAAGATCTTTAGTTTTCAATTAAGGCCAATAACAATGAACTTATGATTCTAGAAAAAAGATAAAACTCTACCACCGGTTGTAACCTTACACCTCTGACTGGCGATCACATGAGTAAATAGACGGACAGAGACTAAGCTTCATACAACTGCGCTGCGATAAGTACACTACTACAAGCACAATAGTCATAAAACCAAAAAAAATACTGTAGAAGAGGCACATGCAGAGCAGAGTTTATTCATTATTACACATAAACAGGACTTACCCGAGTATATTAATTTTAAAAATTACCCCCGACGTTTCGAGGATGACGTGGTCCTCGTGGTCTTGGATTGAGTCTTAATCCAGGATATGTTCGAGAAAATTCTGCAGTTTCATGCTAGTTGGATTAAAACCTTATTTCTTCAGAGTACCTAGTTGTAATGTATGTTACGCGTAGAAAAATGTTTTTGGAAGGAGAAGTATGCCAATTAAGTATTAAAATAATAATGAAATAAAATTAACACGCTGTGAAAACTGGCTTAGTGGACATTCAGGGGTATTAATCAATAAAGATCGATTCGATATTTAAATCGAAAGAAAAATAGAATTTTTTTGACTCGCAGCGGGACTCGAAGCGAAAGTTCAAAATTCAATGTCAAATTTTTTCTATTTTTCTTTCGATTTAAATATCGAAGATATTCGCTTGCAGACGTTTCTGCATAATAAAAAATAACTAAGGTAGAAATTAATATGAAATCGTTTTGTGTAAGAGTATAAGTAAAATATAATATCTCTAGTATATATATATATATATATATATATATATATATATATATATATATATATATATATATATATATATTTAATATAATATATTATAATATGTTTATTTTATATGTACTATATTATATATATATATATATATATATATAATATAGTACATATATTAGAGAGAGAGAGAGAGAGAGAGATAAAGAGACAGACATACAGACGGACAGTGAATTCTTCTCTAAGTATTCATGAAGTTCTCTTTTTCCACTTTTGTGTGTCCTTTTCGCAAAGGTCTCCTCCAATGTTCTCTATTCCTGTTTTTTGTGGTCACATGGGGTAGATGTGGTCACAATTTACTGCTTTTAGGTTAATCAAACAAACATGAAACATATTATATGTGCTTTTTATTCACAATATTTAAAACATTTTGATCAGAACCTATATTATAAGGATGATTTCGGTGTCAGCTCGACATCTATAGTCGAGCAGACGAAATTGCATTCGTCATTATACAGATAATTCTTGAAGGTAACGTTACCATAAAAAAAAATACTGCCGAAATAAGTGTTGAAGTAACGTCGCAAATCTACTTCATTTCGATACTCCCCCTGAAAGATAAAATTGCATTTCTCAGTTGTAGGATCTCCCCACAACTATCACCGTGGGTTTCGGTTGACGGTTGTAAAAACGTTTATGCCCGCGCAACTCGTTTTTGAACGTATACGTTTCTTTAAGCGTATTCGCGTCAGCAAATTTGGGGGACCATCAGTCTACCCATACATAAATTAAAAGCCACTGTTGTAAGTGTTAAAGCGGATCTCCGTTTATTACTTCAAAATCCATACTATACGCTAGATAGATATGATCCGTCTTTCTTATTAGCTGTCCAGATCGCGTGTTGACGTGATAGCGTGATTAATGTGTGGCATATAACTAAAGAATTAAAAAAAAAACCGGCCAAGAGCGTGTCGGGCCACGCTCAGTGTAGGGTTCCGTAGTTTTTCATCCTCCACCACCACTTCCATCCACCACTTCAGAGTTAAAAATGGGCTATTTGATACATTTTTGTTGACATATTAATATGAAGTACAGAACCCTAAAAACGGGCCCACAAAGGACGGTGACAACTAAAGAAAGAGTTTTAGATCCCAACTATACATAGAAAATTCGAAAAAATGTTGTCAATTTCAGTCCCACCATGAGTAGTAAGAAGAGGTTGTAACATGGAGTGATAACCAGCCAGCGTCATTTGAAGTCAGTCAGTCAGTTTCAACCTAATGTATGGGCACAAATGCTCCGACCCCATTAAATCAGAAATAATCTTAAAACCGCCATGTATGAGCCAGGGTATGAGCGTTCCACCTACAGCGACATCTATCGGCAAATTAAGTAAACTATGCGCGCGAGCTTAAAGTACAGAGGCTCTAGTGTAAGTTTCTTTTGACGTAAAAAATGTCTCGAATGCGTAAGTGATACTGATATAATATGAGAGACGGTCCCATTACATTGGGCGATGAATATTAGTGCAGATTCTTATTTACGATTAAAACTAAACGCGGAATTACAATATATATATAAAACGGCGGCGCTACCGCGAACAACGATATTCGTACATTTCAGACGATTATCTCTGTCACTCTCTTAACGCCTTAATTGGAGTAAAAGAGAAATGCTCGACATATACGAACTTCAATGTTCGTGGTACCGGGCTGGAAGTGATGAAGTGTGTCTTGTCATTCAATGATTTTGACAGCCATATCTTAGGGAATAAGGGCTAATTTATTAACAATTTGTAAGAAACTATCGCCTTAACGACTTTAGTGCTGGAATAATATAAAGTACCTATTTTGCTCGCAAAAAAGCCTAAGATATATGCAATCCTGCGGTGCTTCCGTCTTTCTCGAGGAAAGCAGAAACCATTTTACCAAAAACGCGTAAGATGTATGAAATCCTGCGGCGCTTACAGTTTTTTCGAGTTGATAAAGTTTGTATGGGGAACAACATTTTAGTTTTTTAGTATATTACTCGATTTATTTCATACTTTCTCACCGTTTAGACCTCCCCAGAGCTACTATAAATATTTCAAGACCAAAATTAGCCAAATCGGTAAAGCCGTTCTCAAGATATAGAGTGACCAAGAGAAATAGGGGTTCATTTTTATATATATAATTTTTTTCAAAAACTATTGAACCTATCAAGTTCAAAATAATTTTTCTAGAAAGTTTATGTAATGTTATACTTTTGAAATTTTTTTCATATTTTTGAAACTTGTGGTTCTAAAGTTAGAGGGGGGGACGCACTTTTTTTTACTTCTGGAGCAATTATTACCGAAAATATTGACATTATCAAAAAATGATGTTACTAAACCCCTATTCATTGTTAAATACCTATCAAACAATATATCACACGTTAGGATTAGAATGAAGAAAAAAATCACTCCCCACTTTACGTATAGGGGGGGTACCCTAAGAAAACATTTTTTTCCACTTTTTATTTTTGCACTTTGTCGGCGTGATTGATACACATATTACTATCAAATTTCAGCTCTCTAGGGCTAACGGTCACTGAGATTATCCGCGGACGGACGGACGGACGGACGGACCGACATGGCGAAACTATAAGGGTTCCTAGTTGACTACGGAACCCTAAAAATGATTAAAAAACTGGACACAAGCGATTATTTTTAAAATAGCGTAAATAATACTAATTTGTGCAGCAGATGATATTTTATTTTGATTCCTTTCATACAAATGCATGGCAAATAATAATATCAACTAGACCACACTTACCGGTATTATAAACCTTTTTTTCCACCTTAGCAAGTTTTTTCAATTCTGATTGGATATAGAAAAAAAGGCTTTCAGAATATACATTTTTCGCTACTTTAAAAATTAAGCTCAGAACAGAAAAAGTTAACTTCAGAAAAGAGTTAAAAAGTATAAGTGTCGACTTAAAAGGGGATATTGACCAGACTTGGGATCATCTACAAACTAAAATCCTCAAAGCGGCAAAGAAAGTCCTTGGTTCAAACGAAAGTAGGTAAGAAAATAACCAAAGAGACGTGGTGGTGGACAAAGCCAGTGCAATTTGCTCTTGCCGAGAAGAAAATTCTTTAAAAAAAATGGCAGGACACCAAAACAGAAGATAGAGAAGCATAAATGACATTAAAGAAAGCGCCTAAAAAAATTGTCACCAAGGAGAAATCCAAGGCTCCTAAAGGTATTTATGATAGCTTAGAGAGTACAGAAGGTCAGAAGAACATTTACAAATTTGCAAAAAGACGAATCCAACCAGGCAACTATAGATATAACGAAAATGCTGAAGGATTCGAACGAATAAATAATATATAATAACCAAAACATCTTGCAACCAACCTTAAGTCTTCCTGACGCTTTGGTTAACGAGGGATTGATAACACCTGTCTCACCATCAGAAGTTAAGAAAGCCCTGAATGAGATGTCAAACAAGATTGCTTTGGGACCAGATGGTATACCGATCGAAGCTTGGAAATGTCTAGAAGACAAATATATTGTATTGCTGGCAAATATGTTCAATGACATCAGGTTCGGGTCTCATCGTATGCCGAAACATTGGTGGCGTAGCACTATCGTACATCTGTATAAAGGTAAAGGCAGCCGTTATGAATACAACAACTATAGGTCTATTAAGTTGATGTGCCATACCATGAAGTTGTACGAGCGAGTGATTGATAGTCGGATCCGATTGGAAAATACATCTCTAGCAACCAGTACGGTTTTGTACCAGGCATGTCAACTATCGACCCAATGTTTGCTTTACTGCGCAATAGTTTACTTAACTTGCCGATAGATGTCGCTGTGTGTGGAACGCTCATATCCTACATGGCGGTGTTAAGATTATTTTTACTCTAATTTACCTGGTCCGTCACGCTCTTTGTCGGTTTTTTTAACTTTTAACGACAGGTTTGGTCTAGTGGGTAGTGACCCTACCTATGAAGTCGGTGGTCCTGGGTTCAAATCCCAGTAAGAGAATTTGTTTGTGTGATGAGCAGAGATATTTGTTCCTGAGTCATGACTGATTTCTATGTATTTAAATATTTGTATATAATAAGTATGTCGTTGGCAGAGTACCCAACAACACAGCTTGAGCTTACCGTGGGGCTCAGTCAATTCGTGTAAGAATGACCTGTAACATTTATAAATATCCGAATTAATATACAGGCGATTAGCAAAGTAATTTTAGATTTTAACGATTAAACTTACCTTTATAATCTCGCATCTTTTTGTAGCATTGTAATTGTTTTCAAATATAGGTCTTAAAAAAATGTGCTCACACGGCTTGTTCATTTGTAATCTTGAAAGCTGTTTCCCATTTACTGATACTATAACTTTCCCCTAAAAAAATAGTAGATAGATAAATACCTAACCTCTTCATTGAATCAGCTTAGGCCTTGTCCTCACTCTTCTAATCTGTTTGATTACAGACCAGACAGAAATCCAGCAAACCCTTTTCATGCGGAGTTAAGGAAAGTGATTTCTCTACAATTTTACCTATTCGTGTGTAAATGAATACGAGTACTTTACCTAACCTAACCTAGAAGGGCTG
Source organism: Grapholita molesta (assembly GCA_022674325.2). Taxonomy (NCBI): domain Eukaryota; kingdom Metazoa; phylum Arthropoda; class Insecta; order Lepidoptera; family Tortricidae; genus Grapholita; species Grapholita molesta. The sequence continues at coordinate 17,627,102 of CP053121.2, read as the reverse complement.
TGTACGAGGGAACAGTTGAAAGTTATTGCAAGATATGTCACAACTGTATTTAGAATTAGGCATTCAATATTCTTTCTAAATCTTTCTTACACTCTTTGTGATCACAAGTAATTATTTTTCTCAAAAACAGAATCGGAAAATGGATTATTATCCTAAGATGAAGAGTGTGATGGTGACGAGATTAATGTTTTATTACGTATAAATAGATATTTAGTGAACTTTACTCTTCAAATCGAAGCGTGTACTCGTTACTTCAAAAATGCTACTTGTATAGCACAATTGGCAGTGCACTGGGCTAGTAATCCAGTGGTTGTGGGTTCGAGTCCCGATGCGAGTCAACCTTTTTCTATTTTTCTTTCTATTTAAATATCGATGATATTCGCTAGGAGACATTTCTGCATAATAAAAAATAATTTAGAAAGGGGTAGCACATTGTTATCGATGAATTCTCAATGAAAATTGAGACTTCGATGCTGTTAAGTATTTAATACGCTGGCGGTAGATGTGGTTACACGTCACCTATGATGACGCATACCACGAGGGATAAATAGAAAAAATTTGACATGTCTAAGCGGTACTCGTATAGCACAATTGGTAGTGCACTGGGCTAGTAATCCAGTGGTTGTAGGTTTGAGTCCCGCTGCGAGTCAAAAAATTTCTATTTTTCTTTCGATTTAAATATCGCTAACAGGCGTTTCTGCATAATAAAAAATAATTCAAAAATGATTTTGGATGTAATTTATAGCGGATATTATGTAAAATTGGTAATAGAAAAAATACAGGTCAACGACATCGTTTTTGAAACAACCAACGGAAAGTAAAAAAAAAGAGTAAGTTTAAATATTTAGGTATGTACAAGATTAGTAACAGCCTTGTAATGTTTGGAGATTGTACTTTCTTTACGGGGTCGCGGTAACACTTGGAAGCAAAGTTTGTTCGCATCCCGTGTTTTGAAAACCTTACCACACCCCTAAGCTGAGCTCTCAGTACAAGTACCAGAAATAACGATTAATATGTAATACAGATAATACTATAAAAAGGCTTACAATTAGTTTACATACTTACCTTAGCCGGGGAGCAGGTTTTTAGGTTAGGTACGGTCAATTTCAATGAAAATCCTAAAAGTCCAGTCATATTAGCACGTACTACAGTGCAATCTTCAGTTTTTGGTGCATGGCACACAGAAAACGACTTGACCCGAAAATCAAACGGTCCCTTGAGAAAGCACGTAAAATAAAAATTATAATTACATGTTACGTCGTGGGTCGTGGGCAGACCCTCCACAACTTTCATGCGGCCGAAAAATTAAAAATTACTTAATATTTGACGACCGGTCTGGCCTAGTGGGTAGTGACCCTGCCTATGAAGCCGACGGTCCTGGTCATGGGTGTTTTGTATATATTTAAGTATTTAATTGTATCTATCTATTATGTATATTGTCGCCTAGTACCCACAACACAAGCCTTACTACGCTTACTGTAGGACTAGGTCGATTTGTGGAAGATTACCCAATATAATTTAGTTCCTTTCGGTGTCGAAATCCTCGGGCCATGGGGTTGCAGTACCCACTCTCTTTTCAAGGAGGTTTCGAAGAGGCTGGTGGACTCTTGGTGACTGGAGAGCGGGCAGCTTCCTTGCACTCATATTGCAATACAAATAGGAAATACTGGCATAGTGCAAATATTTATTTTAACTCATACTATATCTAAGTAGATGTACATAATATATATATATATATATATTTGACTTGTAAAGATTAAAGCAATGTTTAACTTACATATAATGTGTTCGGAACACATAATATAACTGATATCGAAGTAATAAAATGAATTATTATTTTCGACATGATAAATGAGATGCGAGCTTATAATGCTAGCTTTAACTGAAGCCACTCATTTAAAATACAGTAATGATACATGATTACCTTATCTGATGACGTCAAGCTTAGTTGAACATGGATTATGAAATAGGTAAGTAAAATGAAATTTCCTTTTTTTGTGCCCAATAATGATTTTAATAGCACCAGTTTATCCTTACATTATTTGTAATGCACGTGGAAAAGACCCTTATTACATACAATTATTCGGTGTTTACATTAGGTCACTTAATATAAACTTATCTATACTGATTAAATTTTGACCATACCGGATACTATGCTGTACAATATTCAAAAAATATTAACAGATTAGGCATTTGAATATAATATAATAATGATTATGTTAACGGGACTTGCATCCCGTCATAACGGGAAGAAAGCTGTATGTAAAATTCCGGCCCTGAATCTATAAATGCTAATATCAGATTTATGTTATATATGCCAGAAATTTCTAAATCATTTAAAAAACAGAATAACATAATTCATAGGTCTATCAAAATGTCAGCAATCTGCAAGCTTAAAGTTCTTGAATATTTTACTCTTGGGCTTCGTTAAAAAGTAGACGTATGCTTATTTCTACATATATCAGCGTTTTATTTTTTTGGAGTTATTGCCAAATAAAGGTTTGAGCACGAAAAGTTGCAATCAATTCCATATAACACAGTTTTAAAATTCACATTTCCGTAGAAAAACTTCCCACCGAAGTAAGTTTGCATAACTTCTTCCATGTTTATGTTCACAAAGTATTCACCCTGAAATAAGTCAATGATTTTATTTACTATAATTACTTAAAACGCTTAAGTTATTAATATTTTTCACACCATTTTTTTTACTGAATTTCTTGGAATATAGGTCAACAGTATTATCTGAATGCTGAATGAAAGTGTAACCTTAAGTTGCAATTGGTTGAATGTCAATAACTGGTGAATTTATTGTGATTCATGTTTACTCTTTCTTGATTTTAATTATTTCTTTATACATTACCAAACAGTACCATAAAAAAATATAATGTGCAATATTTCCTTAAATTATATATTTTGGTATACTACCTTCGAGACTATGCAGTTCTTTGAAATGTTAAACGTAGTCTCAAACAAATGTCTGAGGAACATATGATCACACGGTTTGTTCATTTGAAGTCTGATCAATTCTTTGCCATTTGACGATGCTACAATTTTTCCCTGAAACACACCGATTTAACATCAAAATCGAAACATTTAAACTATGCATATAATAATAATACTAAACTATATTGTAATAATTATACTGTTATAATTTTAATAGTGGAATATGAAGGTACCAAGTTTTCGGTTTTTAAGAATTACAATCGAATTTGGCTGTTTGACTTTCTTATTTTAATGACTGGATATTTTAAATAAAACAGCCCACCAGTTCAACAAGTCTATCAAGGGGTATCACAATATCTCTATTGTAGGTACCGAAAACTAAACATACTTAGGTCCATGTTTTCTATTTATCACAAATATTTAATTATGTATGTTTTTCTAAGTTTATTGTATATAGGTATTTGTATAGATACTTAGTTAGTACTCAGTGCAAGCTATGCTTTGGGTTGGGTATGGAGCATATGTATAAAATTGTCCTTAAAAATCTATTTGTCTTAATAAGGGCAGCTTGTGGCGAGCTGTTGAGGAGTAACGACCCCACGGACCCGAGTGCTCCAGAGAGTCGGTCAGGGTCTCTGTCTCCGGCGTGTCTTCGTCGGTCGGAGTGGACCCCAAGGGTACCCTCTCGGCAGGACTCTCGGCTCTGGCTTGCCTTAATTGGCCGCCGAGAGAGGAGTTGTCAGAGCTATATGCTCGCAGGGTGGAAGTGAAAGATGCATAAGACGCGAGTTGGCACAGTGACTATTTACAGCCACTGGGTAGAAAGCGGCGCACACCTCTCGACACCCTGAGCTGCTCACATCGATGGTGCTCCTGGCCGTCTCAACGGCGGCAGTTCCAGGGGCCCCTCTAGTCGGCAGCGAGTCACCGCCTGTCTCGATAACATGTTGCAACATTGTTATGGCAGGTGTCCGGACCTCTTTGCTTTCTAGTCCCGCCAAAACTCAACGCAATACCCCAGTATTCTATTAAATTTTATTTTCAATAACCCTATCGCCTGCTGGGACAGGTTCACGGGTATCTATTGCTGTGCCCGTGAATGGGTTCCAGCAGGTGTACTACATAGCAAAATTCTCCGAAGGGCCTCTACGTGTTGGATCTATATCCCCACGCAAGCCTTTCAAAAGACCCGAAGTTGGATGTATAGGCCCGAGTACCCGTAAAAGAGAAACAAAAAATTATAATAAACAAAACTGTCCCCAATGTGATTGGGAATTGAAATCAATTCTGAATAATGAATAATTATACATTAGTATAATTATTCATTATCTGAATAATGAATAATTATACATTAGTATAATTATTCATTATCTGAATAATGAATAATTATACATTAGTATAATTATTCATTATTCAGAATTAGTAATATAGCAAGTCGTGCCCAATCTGTAAATCAGACATTAGTCTAATTTACAGATTGGGCACGACTTGCTATTGATATACAGATGAAAGCGGGATACTTATGAGCAAATAATAATAAATAAATATTACAAGGACATTATTACACAAATTGACTGAGCCCCACGGTAAGGTCAAGAAGGCTTGTGGGTACTCAGCTAACGATACATTTAATATACAAATACTTAAATACATATATGAAACACCCATGATTGAGGAACAAATAAAGGATGATTCACGTTAGACCGTCGCGCTTCCTACACGTCGACCTCACGAGCACGAGCCCACCGTCGACCTATCGCTTCACTTACCTCGACGGTCCGAGTCGGAACGGCCCGAAACTCGAATATTGACATTAACACGAGCGTCGCGTCGCCGCTCCGCTCACGAGGCCCACCGGCTCGAGCGCGAGCCACCCGAGCCGCCCGTCTCTAACGTCAGCCGAGCTGTCTAAGTCATTGTCACTTGATGTCAATTAAATTCCTTGTCAATAATAATAGCAGAACTAGAAAAATAAGAAACAGAAAATTTAGTTATTATATTAGCCATCACGGCTATAATAGCCAATGAAGAACAAGAAAATCACGCAGACAATGAGGCATACACCCCTTTGGTGCACACACGTTTGCAGTACAGAGAATATGTGTTACTATATTCGTGACGAGATTTTGTATAATTTCCAAACCACGAGGAAATTAAGCACCGGTTGATGAATAAACAAAGCTCCAGAGTCAATATCCTGTAAGATCGTCTAGCAGCCTGCTTAAGGTAACCGATAATAAATAATAAAATATATGTATAGGTATAATAAGTGCAAACAATGTCGTGGTTTTTTCTGTTTGCCTATTAGGTTTAATAGTAGCCACGTATCGTTATTTCATAATTTTTCAGTTAAAAAGGAAGTAGAACTTGGTCTTTGGTAAGCATTTTTATTATTTACAATTTTAGGACGAGTATTACTTTTATTGATTACAGTGTCATCAAATGAACAATATATATGAACAGAGGATACACAGTCTGCAGTTTGATGAGGAGGCATTGAAAAATTGCTGACATTCATCCAAAAGATTGCTTTGTGCAGAAACACATTCTGTGCTGACGCGCCTGCTTAAAATGCTACGGTATAGATATATATAATTATAATATAATATCCAAACAGGCTATTCTATTGTTCAATAAGTATCCAATGATATATAACGAGATGACTTAGGTAGGTACATCAACTCCGGAGATAAATTAGAGCTCTCTTACGAAGCAGATCCCATTCCCATCCCATCCCATTTCCTTCGTTTTCTAACAAAGCAAGGATGCTGGTTCAGGGAAAAATGTTAAGTATCGCGCAAAATACGCGAAGCGATTAATATAGATAGTTGCTCTAATTTTAATCGTAATGGTGGTTGGACTGGCTGCCTATAGAAACCTGGCATGTATGGCCAAATTTAGAAGTGGAAGTTTAGTAGTATAGTTCAGACAAACCAACGACGCCGGTTGAGGATTGCCGTGAACCGGCCACACAACATTGAGGCGGCAAAGGCAGCGCGCAGCAATTCGTTGAAGCAAACGGTTGTCGACACACAATGTTTGACAATAGTGTTGGAAAATTTAGACCTTTCTATAGGTACTCCAAACCAGTTCGCGTGAGTGAGGCTATGAAATGTACAGTGACTCACGAAACTTTAAATACAATATCAAAGACCATATAAACTTATTTTTACCATAAAATTACATTATTAGATGCTGTATTATAAGCATATTACAATACCGCAAAGAATAATGTACGTTTCTGACCTATTGAATTAAAAATTAGCATTATTTTGTTCACACATACTCGTAGATAGAATATTAAACGTAGATCTTTGTGTTATAACAAAGATCTTTTAATATTTACTCCTTGGATAAAATAAAGTGCATAAAATACTGAATTCATAATATTCATCACACGATTATAAAACAACGTGAGACTAGTTAGTATCTTTGGCGTGAAGGAATTTAAAAACCTAGTTTGCCTGTACCTTCAAAACAGTATATATACCGCCTTCTTACTAGTCAAAACTTTCTGTCAATATTGACAAGCCGTCTAGTTCCTAATAATCGTATATTTAATAATAAATAAGGGCAGGTTCTGTTTTTAAAGTAAATCGTTTCTAAAGTCAAAGGGTAATATTTTTCCAGCGTAATGTAATAATTTCTAGTGCGACCTAACAGCCAAGGTGGTCTCATAACAACCAAACAAATAGGACTATATACGACTGTACGTATAGACGTTTATAAACCTAATTGTAAAACATGTGCCCGCTTCAAAATTAAACTTCCCATAGTAATGTGCCTTGCCTAAACCAACTGTAGTCTGACAATGATCGGGCCGACGGTATATATCCATCAACATAATTTACCGATAATGCTTTTGCAAAATTTTATCAACGTCTTGCTAAATCATAATAATATGTTCACTGATTTTCGTCTCATTTTCAGGTTTCCATCAAAATTTTAAGGAACGCGACTTTGATAAAATTGTTAGTCCTAGTTATATAATCTTTGGTAAGTAGAGGGTTTGGTAAGGGACTTACTCCTTACAGGAACTTAGTAAGTGAGTCAAATTTACTTGAATAGTGACATACAAAACATAATATCTTGCAAGCAAACAAGACATCTAATACAGCGAACTCTCCGTGATAAGACTATTCATTTTAGGTCCTGTTTGTTATAATAATGTAATATAATGTACGTAATTATCGGGACCGTAACTATCAGGCATTGACAAGATCTATTACTGTCCGTCCTTCTGCCCGTCTTTTCTGCCTGTTAGCAGTTAGAATGTACCCATATAGGTACCTACTTTGACTGGACATCCATGTATGGTCCTGAGATAGCTCTATTCATCATCTTATCAATCATTCTACTACCGAACTGTACCGAAGGACGTCCACTGCTGAACATGGGCCTCTCCCAAAGCAACTCACAATAACCGCCACCCGCATCAGTGGATTCATTCTGTCTTTATCAGGTCGCCAGTGCACCTTGTGGGGTCTGCCCACGCCGCACCTTCCGATATGTGGTTGGTACTATAACCACTTACCCGTGCGAAGGGCAGGAGAGGTTGCTAGTACCTACCAATAAATTATTATTTGTGTAATGACGTTTTCGGCAGTACTAGGTACTTCTGTGAATACTAACTACATAAGGTTTGTAGTTGCCTAAATTATGGGTACTTACACAGCGATTTGGGGCATACGTTTGTAATGTATTTACAACATATTATATAGGTACTTTCCCGAGCAAAGGTGGTTAGTTGCGAATAAAATCAGATTTTACTAACGATGTTCTCTCCGCAGTGTTTGGTACTTCTTATCCCACTCTCATCATCATCAGCCTTGAGCCGTCTACTGTTGGACAAAGGCCTTAACTTCGGTGTTGCCGTATTGACCACGTTTGCAGGCAAGTTGGGAATCGCAGTAAAATACACCGTAGACGCCGGTCGCTACTGCTCATACCGGTGGGCTTCGGCGCAGTTTAAGGACATACCGGTCCATGTCTCATTAGTAATATTAATAAAGGTTTACTGCAACTTACTTGCAATTTTTGTTGTATAATATTATTAATGTTATAGGTGTATTATGTAGCAGCCAAGGAACTGGGCTGAATGACTGCAACAAGCGATCGACAGCCCGCCTGAGTCCGGCCGGGAGTCCCTACACTACATGTATATATCTACATTAAGTATCAGTGATACATAATTAAGTAAGCTTGTAGGATCTGTAGATGCCTTTAACAGTTATTTAATTTACCTAGTAGTCATTAAGTACATAGGTTGTTGAGGATTTTTTAACAGAGTGTACCCCTCAATTTAGCCGGAGGTACAGCCAGATTAAAGAAGAAATGGGGACGACCTAAATGTTTTAGCGACTGGTGGGAATACGCACTAAAGAGGGGAGGCCTTTCCAGGCAGCTGGACACAAACTAGGCTAAGAAAAAAGAGTAGGAAGGGTCAGGTATCTAATCTTAGTGCGAACGAGTGATAGTAAGTAAATATAAGTTGTTGTTGTATGTTTTATAATTAATTTAATGAATGGTTGGTTAAATTGTAAAACCCGTGCTGATTACTCCACAGTGCATCCGTTCGTTTATATAACATTAATAAATATTCAGGACAATTGGACGATAGGTCTGGCCTAATGGATAGTGATCCTGCTTATGAAGCCCATGGTCCTGGGTTCAAATCCTAGTAACGTCATTTATTTTGTTCTGAGTCTTCTGAGTACCTACCCACAACACAAGCCTCATTCGTCAGTGTATTGTGCGCGTACTTGTAGTACGGCAGCTGTTGATGGTGTATAATCCTGGCTACGAAGTCAGTCTGGGCATGTTCTCGCCGTTAGCAAGATAAGAACATAGAGAACAGAGGTTTTCCAATTCAAAAGGGTTCCGGGCCCGATTACTATTACTAAGACTCTCCTGTCTGTACGTTTGTCCGTCTGTCTATCTCTCCGTCTGTTCATCTGTCCGTCTGTCCGTCTGTCCTACTGTCTATCTCTCCGTCTGTTCATCTGTCCGTCTGTCCATCCATCAGTCTGTCCGTCTGTCCGTCAGTCCGTCCGTAAGTCTATGTATAGGTCACCAGGCTGTATTACATAAAATGTTCACATAATGTATTTTACTTACTCTATGTCAACGAATACTTATACTAAGTAAAATATTAGGCTCTATAATGCTGCGAAAACCTGTCAAGTTATTACTAGCATTTGGCCCGTTTAATATATAAGTAGGCAGTTTAACTAAGGTAGGTAGGCAAGTTGATAGAAATGGTGTTATGTAGACGCCATGCATAGTTAAGTATGTATAATATATATAAAAGTTCATACGTTAATTTGAGGATTTTAGAATATTATAAGTTGATGTACAGTATGTATAAATAAGAGATGCAAATGCATGGTTAGGTATATTAAGTTCGTAGGTTAATTTGACCACATGATAATTTTATACTAATTCTACGCACAGTATACTGCAAGCAGAAGGTAGTTTATATCGCTCATATTGAGCACTATTACGAGTGACTTTGCAAAAGCGTCACTGACTAAGAATCTACTTTGTCTGGATTGAGGACGTTGTCATTAAATATCATCATATTTCCTAATTTTAATTCATCATTGCATCGGCCGTAACTCGTCCACTGCTGAACAGAGCCTCCCAAATAGGACTTGTGTCATCTTGAGAGTCGCCACTCACATTTCTGTTATTAATACAAAAATATTTTTAACCGTCTTAACTCCAAGAACCCTTAAAGTGGTAGAGTAATGTCGTGCCTGCCACGCCACCGACATCTAGAGTGGCTAGAGCGGACACTGCCAAAGCTATTTTGCTGACTTATAAGGCTTGAATTCGTCGAGACGAGACGTTGGCGTACTTGACACGTTTTGACACAAGAGGAAGGTCTTTCAAAAGGTTAACACGTTGACTGCCCGCCGTAAAGTCAGGCATCAATTAGCGCATGAAACAGCGCACCAAACGAATCTATCGTTTCTTAATTTCTTCACAAAAAGTGACGAATAAAATGCAATATAAACTTTGAAACGCGAACTGTAAAAATGTCATTTGTAAAAGTACACAGGATGGCAGATCTTAGATATTGGTGCGTTTTATTTTATATGCTAATTGATGCTGATTGTACTAAATTACAGCATTAATCCCATGCCCAAATACCCAAAAACATAAGCTTTTGATCCCACCAATGATGCTCATGGCCACACAAAGAAGACAAAGTGATCTCACCCGTGATGCCGATGGCAACACACAGGGAAGGTGACTTGATCCCCAAGAATGATGCTCATGGCCACATATTCCACCCGTGATGCTTTCGCAGTCTACGTGTTAAATAATCAGTATCATATCATAACGTAATTTGTTTTAATTTCATATGACGGTCGAGAGAAGTTCCAAGCTTCAACCAACTGGACAGTAGCGCTGAGACTACGGGAGCATTTACTGTATCACCGGAGGCATTAGTCAAAAATTTAATAAAGTTCTGGATTAGGATTTTATCACACCTCAACTCGAGCCTTCATGACTGATGTATACAATATTTAAAAAGTTATTATTGTTTAATTTAATTTGTTTACTAAAATTTTTTTGATGTTTGTAATTCTACTCAGATAGACTTGACGCTATGTTTTCTGCAGCTTTTACGTATAAGTACGAGTAGAAGCCTACTATCAGTCAAAGAAATAAATTGTGCTTTCGTGTTGTTTTATTTCTCAGAGGTGGGGAAGGAGTAATTTTAACTTTTAAGTCACTAGGGCCGATTTTTCAATCGTCAGGTAAGCAAGCCTTATCCGACGAATAACTCTATGGGTTTCTGTCAGATATGTGCTTATCTGACAAAATGAAAAATGGCCCTAAGTAACAAATATATTAATTCAAGTCCTAAGGTACCGTTCATTTTATTACAATTAATATCATATAGATGGCAAAATATGGCTCGCCAATCCTTCCTTCTAGGCATTGGTCCCACTCAGTGTTATTGAGTTATCAGCTATTTCAAGGGACAAGATAATTGCTCCCGTGTAAATAAAAGAGAGATATATATATTTATATCTCATTGCCTGGTAATGAACTACGATCGCCCGGCCATGACATATAAATATGTCACTTATTTTACACGGGATTGATTATCTTTGTCCCTTGAATAGCTGATAGCTCATAGCTTACTAGCTCATGAGTAGCGGCCTAAATACAAAATATCTGTACTGAGATATTTGGATGCTTTTGGTTGCTAAAACTATGCTTATAAGCTTATTTTCCTTTCTACCTAAAATACCCACCGTATACCCTATAATATACCATTTGGACGCCAGACACGCCTTTACTGGTTTAGTGTGTTCTTTTACCAGTTGAGACGTTGCGCGTTTGCGCGCCTAGGTTCTTTGTAGATAGTAATAGTATCTAAAAATTAATAAAAATTACATATATATTTAATTTGTTTTATTTTAGTAGTTGGTGTTAAAATTAGCCTGAAAAATAAAGGGATAGACAACGGGACATAAATGTGCTCTCATACTGCTAATACTTGGTCGCGGCAAATTTTACCGTGATCCGAAATAATGTATGAGATAATACTACCTATAGTTTGCACAGGGCGCTTTATTTCGTAATAATTAGTAATTTTTTTTCTATCCAAAGCACAAAAGCTGGTAATATTTAGAAACTATCATTATTTATCTTTCTGGCAACATTGATGAACAGTAACAGTTGCCACATTAAGCCGGCTAAATATAATGTCGGTTTGGTATCCATATTTCAGAAAACAATTTGTGACATTTTGTAACGCACATAATTTTGACGTATATATTCCGATTCAGATACATGAAAAACCTCTTTGGTGATTTCAATTCAGACTATTCAAACACAGAAAACTAAATAATAAAGACTGTTTATTGTTATTGAGGAATTCGTCGAATTATCTTCATACTGGTTTATAGTTATATGGTTATGTAGACACATGGTTAATTAAACAGGCGTTAATTAAATTAGTTAAGAAAGGGCATAAGAAGGATTCAATTATTTGTTGAATTTACATTTGGTATTTAAGAAAATTCATATACTATACCTATACCTAAACCCTACCATACCACTAGGCCTACATCGAACTTTGATTTTTAGTATTATATTTTTAAATTTAGTTTAAATATTTATTTTATGCGATAAATATTTATGTTATATGTTAAATGAGGTTTTGATAAAAAATATAAATTATGAGCCCTTTGCCTAAATATTCGGTTCTTTTTATTTATGATTAACGAATATTTATTCTTTTGATTATTTTAAAGAAATGTGTCAACTCAGCACTCTTTGTTAATTCCTCGTCTCTGCACTAGTAATATAACCCGACTAAAGAAAGAATTATTTATCCCTCATATTTAGCAAACAAATTGATGACATTTTGCAACCTCCGTAGTTCGGTAATATATACCGTTCCGTCGAGCCATTTTTGCGACCAGGGCGATCGTCGCACGCCCGTCGACATCCTGTCGACATCCGTCGCCCTCACATCGCCGGGCCGAGCCCCGCCCTGGGAACAGAGCTGTAACGGCCGTCGCACGTCCGCCCCGTGCCCGAGTCGAGTGGATCGGGCGGCTCGGTGGTCACGTGACTCTTTCCATACAACGGAACGCTCGGAGCGGAAGCGCGACGGTCTAACGTGAGTCATCCTTAACTGTGCTCATAACACAAATAAATGCCTTTACTTAGATTTGAACCCAGGACCATCGGATTCATAGGCAGAGTCACTCCCCACCAGGCCAAACCTGTCGTCAACAATAGCACTTCCAGTTTACCTTAGACGGTGTGAAAGTTTCAAAAACTTCAACTTTGCACTTCAATATTCCACCATTTAAGACGGTCCCTGTTGGATCCAAAATAGTACAGTTTTTGGTTCTTGGACCCGTACACACATCCATCTTGGTAATACGCAATTTAAATGGCCCCTAAAACAAAACAATAATTAATATAACAGCCGCTATAAACTTTTATTAATAACGATTAAATACCTACAAAAACAATTAAAAATGCAATACCTACAAAAACAAATAAAATGTAACTAAAACTGACATAAATCTAAAAATACTCGCAATCTACGACACTGGCAACATTTCCATACTGAATCGTGAGGCCAAGCGCGGAAACTGCGTTTTGTACGGTCTCCTATGGTATCTCTGAGTCTCTTCGACAGGTCTTTCAAAAGACTTAGAGCGCCAGGGCCTAAATAAACTCATAAATAAAATCGAACATTGAATATACTCCCCAAGTCACATTAATAACTAACAGCGCAAAAGAACCCTCCTGGGCAGCTAACCAGCCGGTAGCGGTTATTAGAATTTAGGTACCTATACAAAAATTTGTGTTATTGAAATTTTCGGAGTACCTAACAGGTCACAGCGCTGGTTTCCAGTTCTCATCGCATTACAAATTATGTTACAATCTTTTGCGCCTTTGTACCATATTTTAATACGATACGGTCAAATTTGATATAAAATTATGAGTTTTTGATCCTACTTTTCCCCACTTAAATGAATAACCGTAAACGAATAAAGGCCACTTTGAAGGCATTATCTGGTACTGGTCCCACGATCCTTATCCTTAAGTCTTGCGAGCCAGAAGGGTTAACTTCACCTCCTGGTTGACAGAGGTCAATGTAAAAGTACACTAGATTTTAAACCTGCATTAAAATTTTCATTACAAGTTTTTAAATATTGACTATAACACTATTAAAAAACTTACATAGTCAGGAGAAAGGCTACACTCCCTCACAAACATGCAAAATAAAAAATAAAAAATCCAGCCTTCCATAATCTAATCTCGGTCTTTTCAGACTGACGTACATAGGTATTTAAGTATAAGTACATTCAATCATATATAAATATTGGTTTATTGATATAATCTAAGTTAACCCATCTGATGGGGACATGGTTCGCTGCTTATGTTAACTAGTTGGCAGTTTTCACCTATTGCAAAAAGCTACGCTCGTACGGGCGGTCTGTGTCCGAGTTGTTTTAAGCACGGACAGCGAACAGGTGCCCCAGACACATCCGAGCCTATTTACTTACCGCCATACATGTTACATGTTGGTTTTGTCCCCGCGCAAATACGCCAGTCAGATCTGTTTCTAACGCGAATAATAAGAGCTAAAATATTGTGTTTTGTAAAAAAAAAACTTTTATGGTATTTGAATATCTAGACCTAATCGTTTACGTATTAATCACGTATAATTTAAGTATATTCGAACAATCAGCCAAGGATATCGACTGCCGGACAAAGGCCTTCCCAATAGAGGGTTACGGGGATTTCTAACTCACTGCCGCCACCGAATTTCTGTATGTTCCAGATAAACATAGCTTATTTTTGTAAAATAATTAATTGTTTGCTTCTTGTGAAAATAAAAACAGATACCAATAATAAATGTTGTCAGCTCGAGCTAATGCATTTTTATATGAAAAAAAATAAAAATACAAAGCATTATTCGACATAGGTGTATAATTGCATATATTATTTGAAGAGTGCCTTTTGTCAATAGGGCTTGTTTTTGTATGATCTTAGAAAAATAACCCCTGCTTACATAAGGAAATAAGCCTTTTTGAAAAACCCTCCTCATTTACTCCTTAGGACGCTAGGAATCCGTGGTTTAAGTTTTTCCCTTTCCACGTTTGTAGGTATATCATCATAATTTCAGCTGTAAATATGAGTTGTATCATCTTGGGGGTAGTTGTCATAGTCGCCGTTGGCAATCACAGTAGCTTTAGCTTACGTATCGACGGACTCTGATGCTGCCTTACCTTAGGTTTTTTTCTCTATGTCGTCTCTTACGAGACCCGCGGGAGATTGGCTAGTTTAGTATATTTATTAGCTTTTTTTAGGGTTCCGTAGTTAACTAGGAACCTTTATAGTTTCGCCATGTCTGTCCGTCCGTCTGTCCGTCTGCGGATAATCTTAGTGACCGTTAGCATTAGAAAAAAATATGTACATATCAATCACCCCGAAAAAGTGATAAAATAAAAAGTGGAAAAAATGTTTTATTAGGGTAGCCCCGCCCCGTAGGGTGGGGAGTGATTTTTTTCTTTCATTTCAACCCTAACGTGTGATATATTGTTGGATAGGTATTTAAAAATAAATAAAGGTTTACTAAAATCATTTTTCGATAATGTAAATATTTTCGGAAATAATTTTATTTAATTTTTTATAATGTAAAATTATTATTAAATATAAAATAAATATTAGAGGACATTCTAACACAAATTGACTGAGCCACAGGGTAAGCACAAGAAGGATTGTGTTGTGGGTACTCAGCCAACGATGTATATATAGTATGCAAATACTTAAGTACATAGAAAACACCATGACTCAGGAACAAATATATGTGCTCATCACACAAATAAATGCCCTTACTAGGATTTGAACCCAGGACCATCGACTTCTTAGGAAGACCCACTAGGCCGAACCTGTCGTCAAATTGATATAATATGAACAATTAAAAAATAATTTCTGAATTAACTTTGTAATTTAACCGTATAAGCAAGTGTTTATTGCACCTGTAATTTCTACAAAATCACAATGAAGTGACGTGCTTTCAAATAAAGTAGAAACGGTGAAAATTGGTTCACGCAATAAAGAATTATCCCATAAAAATCATCATCCATTAAGCTCACGCGCAATAGTTTACTTAATTTGCCGATAGATGTCGCAGTACGTGGAACGCTCCTACACTACATGGCGATGTTAAGATTTCTCCTGATTTAATGGGATCGGAGCAGGTGCGCCTATTCATAAGGTAGAAAACTATATTATTATTTTCCCAAACTTATACTAACCTCAACCTTAACATCTATAATACTTGTCAGAAATCGTCACATTGAAAGTGTCAGATGCAAAGAGAATATAAATATGCTAACGGATAGTTTGAGTCAGAGGAAAATCATAATATGATCATAATTATCTTCAAACTATTAACATTGTTATTAGCGATAGCTGCTGCTGCTATTTGGGTAGCAACTGGAACATCTAGCCTAAGGCCTCGGTTTAGAGATGAACAGACGCTCATCGGAGGCACAATATGGAGTCAAATTATTATCACTATGGGACTTATCATATCAGAATTAACAAATGACAAGTTTTCAGTATGGATTCATGGCTATTTTTTGATGTCCGGTATTTTTTTGTTTTTAGTGACTGGAGTTATATTGGTAAGTGACCAAAATTATGTGTTAATTTATTTCAAGGGCCATATATTTCGAAATCTTAGAAGAACGTTTCATTTACCACGCGAACTTTTTGTAATCCCACTACATGATTCTTGTCAGCGGAGTACTTTAGTAACTAAACGAACACTACTCCACTTCCACAATCGCGCTGCTAACATTGTTAAACGAGGATAAGAGATGAGGCGTAATATATTAAGTGACAGGATCTGGCTAGGCTAGGGGTTCAGATCCTCTTTAGTGCAGGATATTGTTAGGATTGACTATGAACATGCAAACTGAGGCTTCACCAGTTGCTAGATGCATGCATGAACACAAGTCTCGAGTCATTAATACATCGAATAATAGAAAAAATATACTATATGTAAATATTATTTGTTATATAATAAAGTGTAGTTTTAGCCAATAGCAGCGGGCAATAGCGCCTAGCGGTAAAATATATTTAAATACTTTAATGCTAATAATAGAACTACGGGCAGGAAAAAGGTCTTTTGATTTGAAATGTTATAATTAATTTGCAGATTATCTACGAGCTAAGAGTTTGGAAGCGTAGCCGAGCAAGAAGAAGCAGTGTGGTAGCCGTGGTAAGAGTAGCTTCGCAAAGCATTCAGATCATTCGGATGTTTAATTTAGCTTATTTTTGCATCGGAGTTGTGTGCATTTTTGGTAGTTTGATTTGTATTATCGACTTAATCCTAATTGTATAAGATTGTAAAAAGGTATATAAAACATATATGTAGGTAAATAAACAATTTTAAAATATTCTACTAAATACATGTTTTCCCTAACATTAAAATTCAGAATCACACATAACAATTACATTGAAGTGTCCTAAAATAGTATATGTATAATGTGCACACAGTCAAAACGCAAGCAGCAGATTGAAGGCACAGAGAGCACTGAAAAATGTATAACAATATATAATATACAACAAAATTTCGAATTTAATATACAACCGAATTTGTCGTTGATGACGAACAATATTTTTGAATGATTATTCTTATTCTAATAAATTATTCCACGATTGGAATAAATTACCACCATGAAGTATTTATTGGAATACTCTAATAAACTTTTTTTATATGTAACTCTTTATAGGCCAATAAAAAGTTACAATAACTAGGGTTAGGATTTTTGCATGCTCGCCGTGGTTACATGGAGGAATCCATGGAGTCGCAATAGGTTTTTTTTGAAGTCATAGTCTTAAAAATAAAACTTTATTTTCGACGTCATGTTTAGTATTGTTACATCATTAATAAATAAATCCATTAATTAACCTCACAATATAAAGAAAAGCATAATTTCTGCCATTAATGTTATTTAGGCAGGAGCTTTTAATCACAACTGTACTTTTTGCATAAACGCCGAGAGGATTTAAACGAGCCTACATATCACGGTGGTATCTTATGTATTTTACGAGTTGCTATGGCTACCTTCAGACTCCAGCATCAGATCAGACCAGTGGTACCATAATATTTCACTGTCACCGAACTTACATAAGTGCGCTAAATTTCAGTTCCATCAGTTTAAAATAGCTGCTTCAAAATTAACTTGCAATATTTCATCAAAACATACATTGCAAGTTTAAATAAAATACTGTAATAAAATAACCAATGGGTTATTGTTTACGCTAATAAACGACCTGCTAGTCTAATATGGTCGGGTTCTTATCACTTGTCACAATACCTGTCACGCTCCAACAAGTATGTCAGTGCGAAAGTGACGGATACAGCGATAGACGATAAAATGTCAACCATGGTAGATGTTCTGGGCCTTATTTGTCGAAAGTTACAAGTCAACAAGTTGATATATTTACTTTGAAACAAAATTTGAAGAAGTGTATTTCAATTCTGCTTTTCAATAGCACTAGAAGTCGGTTTTATCAACTTACAAAATAGGTTTGCTTACAATGCATAAAGGAAATGCAATGTTTATTATAATTATAAATATTATAACGGCTTTTATTTAATTGATATATTAATCGCTTTTTATGATTTATTGACAAATCACAAGTCTCAAGTATCGTTTTTGAGAAATAAAATGACTATTTTATTATAATTATAGGTATTAATACTTACTTGTATTTTTGTCAACTATACTTTAATCACCTCGCTCTTGTGACCATATACATTTACGTGAAAAATATTAATAAACAAGCGTTACCATAGATACTCACTTGTAATTTAAGGCTTGTAATTTCCGAGAAATAGGGCTGGGCTTATCTTTTAACCTTAACCCTTAATATTCAATTCATCAGAGTATTAGAACAAAAGATAGTAAAAACGAGTCATGTTAAATATTATGGTTCGTATTGTTTAAGTAATGGAATAATGAAATACCGAATAAATGAATCTTAAATTAATAACTGGTACTATTTATTTGCGGGTAATTTATCCGATTTAGGTTACCAAGAATATAAAGAATTTATTTTAAATTTATTAGAATTTATATTCTTTTAATAATGCCCATCTCAAGGACTAACTTTTCTTGTACGAGTATTGCCACCAATCGTCTGCATCAGGTTATAAGCCAAAATTTCCAAACGGGTCACGTTGCGTAATTATCCTTTTCGACGCTACGTGAAAAAATCTCTGACGGGCGGTCACACGCCACGGAGGTTATTTTATTGCAAGCAAGCGAAAATAAACCTTACCACTCAGTACGTAGGTCTAAGGCTTCGACTTGATATCAAGTCATGGCGTGTGGGGCATGTTCTGACTTCATATCAAGTCAATGGCGCCGGAAAGTTTATTTACCTGCATATCACTGCCGCAGGGTGGCATTTCTACTGTAGAACACCGCAGCCACTGAGTTCCAGCGGCCCGTAGGAGGAAATCCTTCCATCTAGTTTGTGGATATTGCACTTTCCTATTACACATACCTAATTGACCACTATTTCGGGAACATAGATCCAAAAAATTATTGGGTAAGCAGCAACATGGCTGCAAAATGCAAATTAACTATCATTTTGGTTCATACACATATATGTATAATGATAATATCGATAATTGTTTAAAATGACGCAACGTCATAAGAAGTGAGGGTAAAAAAGATACAGTGTTTTTTACGCGTTTGTAAATATATGGCTATGTTTTAAGTATAGCTACTAGCAATACCAGTTGTGTAATTTGGAAGTGATATTCAGACGAATAGTAGATCATTATGAAATTAAATATTCTAAGCACTTCATTTATTTTGTAATTGTCCTGTACACCATAGACAGATCAAACGAACATCGACGACCGGTCTGGCCTAGTGCACAGTGACTGCGTATAAAGCTGATGATCTTGGATTCACATCCCGGTAGGGTAGTTATTTTTTTGTACAATATAAGAAAACAAGACAAATCGTAACAGTAAACAAACCTGCGTAAAAACTGAAAAAAAAACGGATTCCCGCTTTCTCGCTTTAGATAAAAATGCTGAACTGGGTGATCTAGTGAGGCATATACTGACTAGCTTCCTGGTCAGTATCATCAATCATCATCATCAACAAGGTCCGTTGTAGGCTCGCATTTGGCTGCTCAGGGTGTCAACCCCAAAGGCCAAGTCAGTATATTTGCGACGCTTCAAGTTTTCGGTAAAGGATATCGCCACCATTTGGTACCCATAACAGTTAGTTGTAAAATGCAGTTGTATAAATTTCTTTATTAGAAAGAAGTTACTCATCAAATTGTTTGATAATATAACTCATACTTGTTTATTATACACGTCCAGTGTAAAGTCAACATAGTAATAGATTGTATAAAATAAGGCATTGGTCCACTACAAGTTATATTTAACGGAAACTTATCTTTTAAAATAAGTCTATATTTATTAAAGGGCTTTTAACTTGAAATCATCTTTTCCCAGAAGTATGAAATTCTGGCGAACATGCCAGTTTTACGATAAAATTAAAATTAAATCAAGTAGTTTAGCAATTATGAGTATATTGGAGATGGCCTGTAAGTAACAAGAGCAATAACTTTAGATATCGTCTCTACACTAGGTAACGTAGCAACATTTGTTCTACGACTTATTAAAGATTACGACTTACTTATTAACATAATTTACAAAATATTGATAAAACAAGATTTTCCGAGCAAACAACGTATTGCGAAAACTATGGAGTTTATAGGCTGACAGTAAATGTCAACAAGACTATTGGATGCTGTTTATTGAAAATAGTATTCAGTTTGTTCGAAAAAATCCGAAGCACTCCGAAGTAAGGAATGACCAGACATCGGATTCCTTGGTCCGAAACATCTTGACAGCTAAGGACTTCCTATATTGATAAACTCATTTATCGATACTAGTTCTAAATACTAGTGATCACACAAAGGTTTGCTTATAAAATATTTTTTATTAAAAGAGTATTGTATAATAAAATAAGAACTCAATTTTCTTCTTCTTTTTGAAAACGTTTTTAAAAGTTTACTCGTCACAATTTATTTCTTCATGACTGTCCCATCTATTATGTTAAAGTAAACCACCAGAATTTTTTCCATATTTTCGGGCGTTAAGCGTCTTCGTTGGCTGAAAAATCCATTTCAGGTGGCTAAAAGACTTTTCAATTTCTGTGGAGGTTATAGGAGCATAGCAAAATTTCATAAAGTGATCAGTGGTATTTGAATTTCATACTGGTCTTCAGAACAATAGTTACGAAAAACACACACACAATTGGGGGCGGTCACTAATATAAAGAACTAGTATCGATAAATGAGTTTATCGAGTGCCTAGCCGTCAAGAAGTTTCGCCCCACGGAATCCGATGTCTGGGAATGACACATTTTTTTTAAGTTGTAAAATAAATGTTCTACGTTCTTGGTGCAGAAGAGATCCCTAAAGTATCTTCTAATACAGGCCACCCCGGCATAAAATTTAAATGCGGCAAGAATAAGTTAAGCTAAAGTCAACATTTTAAAATTGTATTAAGTCTAAAGTCACAGTAAATTCTCTTGTCATACCAAATCCAATCATTAACAGATTTGAGATTACTTACACAGTCGAGGTTATTACCGTGTCACTAAGTATTAAAATTATAACAGGCGGTGGATTTCTTTTTTGTTTAGTCCATTCTTGCACACTACATTGCTTAAATCCTTAACACAAACCGGTATTCTTATATTTATATACATTACTTACATAAGGCTCTTATGCGTGGTTGGGCAAGATTGCTGTCACTTTGCTTTATTTTACGAATACCACTATCCAATATCAAATCTTTTAGTGGTTAGTTTTACCTTAAACTTAAGGCTGACTATAAAGTATTAACTTTCGAAGAATTTATTTTAGTTTCCAATTGGTGAAGACAGGTGTAAGAAAAGAGCAAATTGTGACAATGGCGTTGGGATTGTAAGTATCAGTGATTTTTAATTTCTGGTCAAAAAGGAAATGAAGCACCTAGTACTAATATGGTACTCCAGGAGAGCCATGTGAATATTGACGAACTTTGAACTGTACCTACTGAGCTTCAATATTTTTTTGTTGGTTCATAATTAATACTGTATCGATAATATAACAAATGCACGCTATGTATTGCATTACAAAATACTTACAATAATCAGTAAATAAACAAAAAAATATATATATACCCGAGATATAAATTATTTATTAGCTTGCCCCGCGAACTTCGTACCGCCTCACTCCATAGAAAACGTATGGTATTTACTCACTCATGAGTTTAATTTTGTAATGTTATTGTAAGCTTGTAGTGCTAGTTGCCTGTAATATTTGGAATGTTACTGTGTTGATGATGAAATGAATAACAATACATAATTATCAACAATAATTATCAGCAATGATCTTAAAAATTGGACAAAAGTTCGACTTTACAATCCGATTTTCTGAAGCGTTACGTTTGTGAGCTTAATCTTGAAGTATTGTGTTTATTATTATAAAATACATAATCTGTAAGATAAACTTTTTTCACTACTTTACGTAAATTTTACGACTGCTGAAATGGATCGCGAGATCCATGATATAAGTAGGTAAGCTGTCAGAAATTGTACGGAAGACCAACTACAAAATTATGAGACATCAGCACACATGGAAGATCTCAAGGAAACATAATAATTTGGATGATCATCAATCATTCATTACTTCATTAATTATTAATTGCTTGAATTAATTAAAAGTTGTGGATATTTAAAATATATTAATTGTATAAAAGCGGGTAACTCACGTTTTATAAGTCGAATATTGCTCGACATGTTGGCTCATGATTATGCTCCTCGTTACGGAGTGAAACATGTCGAGCAATATTCGACTTATAAAACGTGAGTTACCCGCTTTTATACAATTAATATGTTTCAATCTCACGATAGTTTTGTGTTTATTTAAAATATGATTAATATTTGTGCCGTGTGGTACTGGCTGAAAATATCGTCACTTATATCGCGCTGTTTCTTAAATATTAAAATTTCCATAATTATAGCACTGTTTTTTAGCTTTTTCCCGTAGTGTAATTTTTATACAGTTAATATAAAACGCATTGTATATATTGTACGTGTAATATGATCAATCGTTCTCGCAGACGTCCAAGATACAAGCTCAGCCTAGTTTGGAGTCTGATGGATATTGATAATATGTAAAAACCTGTTTTATCTACTAAAAGAATTTGTATTTGAAGTATAGTAAAAATACGTTGAGTAAGTTGTTGAAATGTAATATATTATTAAGCCGACTGCTATACCTGCAGTAAAGCTTGATGCCCTATGAGGGCTATGAGACCAGCTGTCTTCTTTCTTGATTGAGGTAGCCTGTTTTATGTTGTAGCCTGCTTTTGACTGGTTTGCTCGCCTTCGGCACGTACTGGACCACGAGATACCTGATGACTACCATGGAACAGAGCGAACCTACAAGTACTCATCATACGCCAATCGACCAAACTATATTACGCCTGATGAACTCGTCGTGAGTATCAAACTATTAGTACCTATCAGTTTAAGAAATGCATGTTAAATTACTTACAAATATTAAATTAAATTAAATTTGTTAGAGATAGTATTTTCCTCGTGGCAGCTCAAGATTCTATTCGCTATGCTCGTCATTTACTTTTAGAATATTTCACTTGCTCGGGTCTCAATATTAGCACGAAAAGGTAAACACTAACTTTGTTCCCTTGTAATATAAATAACTACACCGTCCTGTATGAGAACGTACATAGAAAATAATATTTTTTGATTCAAAGAATAACAATTAAGGTCAAATAGATAGTAGAAAACTAATAGTAATAATAAACTTAATGGTGTTGTTCACAAGACTCAGTGTTCACCGTTCATATTCTTCAGCCGTTAGTGAGATTATAATAGTCTAAGGTTATATATCTTGCACCAAATACTTTTAAAGGAGACGAAATCGTGGTAACTGTCTGTGTCCAATAGAATCCTGTTTTTTTTTTCCGACACCGCAACCGAATATTCAATTTAAGTAGTTTAGTTTCGCTTGTAACAATAACATTTACTGACCTTCTAAAATTGATTAAGTATGTTACATACAAACCATAATGTAATTGAACTCAAATTATAGCACTTTATTTTTGATTACTTTTATTGAATTACCCACTTTGAAGTATCATGTTTACTTTACTGAATAATAGTTTCAGTTTAAATTTTATTTAGAACGTCCGCTACGTATGTACTGTTACGTAACCGAATGTTTTATCAGACGGTTAATAAATATTCGTAAAAATAATTATTATTTTACAGGTACTTAAATCTCAAAGTCAAAATGAATGATTTATTTACCAAACGGACCGCACGGGCACTTTTAAAAGAATATCAAATATATTAAAGCAATCATCCATGAGCCATAAATTGTGTATAAATTAGTTTTTATTCCACTAAATAAATTTATTATCCGTTAAATGCTTGATTTTTCATTACTAACTAAAGTAAAAAAAAGTAAAATTTGATTTACGAGTAAATTGTACAATATAAGGCACTAATAGTGCTCCCATACTAGCTGTCATACTCGTAATTATGAATTTTATTAAACACTTTTAAACGTATAATTGTAATTAAAATAATTATGTTTCAAAAATTACACATCATGTCCTATGTTCCTAGGAATCATATTATGACCTTGTACAGTCGCCATAAGATATATTGGAGCTGTGGACGTGGTCAAAAATATCGTAGCAACGCCTCTATTGTCAAGGCGGTAAAGTGCATGTTCCGATATTTATGACCACTTCCACAGCTCCGAAATATCTGATGGCGACTGTACACACTTTAATTAAAATGTAAGCAAGGAAAATGGAATTACCAATTTTAAATGCCTGCAATATTAAATTATATTTTTTATTTAATTTACTTATTGCTTTCTAGTGTTTGACACCAACATCGACTACCATCAACCACTACAACTTGAGCGGAAATGCGAAGGAGGTATTTAGTACTGCAAGGCAATTAGTACTTTATTTAATTTAAAAAGTCATGGGATTTTGATAAGTGTGATTTGTAACCAGAAGCAGCTAAGTAGTAGTGTCAATTATACTGGTTTTTCATATTTATTCACAACGCATTATTAGTTTTATAGAAAAAAAATATTCTTATTGATATTACATACGATTGTAATATGGTTAAAAGCGTAAGGCATACATACGTAATAAATATATTACATATCTTATCAATATTAATGCAATAATTTTGATCCGAAATGTAACACTTATTTAAGGTTTATTTTTCAATAGTGGGTAAAATGCATTTTTTCGACAGTTTTAATAGATACTGCGCTCTCTTAATCGAAGATATTGAACAATATAAACACTTCCTTATTAATTTTATAAATTTTACAAAAAATATCCACATTTTAGTAACCAGAACACAAGCCTTTTTGAGGCTCAGGACTCATACTTATTTATTTATTTCTGGGCCCTGATAAGTTGATAACAGTTGGTGACTAGAATTAAAATACCCACACTTTTTGAATCGTTTACAACTACAAACAATTATTTCTCTCTCTGTTTAGTACCTACCTATTAAACATAGAGTGTTACCACATTAAAAAGAATGATACAATACAATTTTGATACAATTTTAGTTCGTTCGTAAGTTAAATAATTAGTATGAAAGATACTCTGAAGAATTATGGATCTTTAAGTGTTGGAGTATCAATAAGAATTTAGTGTGATTTTAGTTATAAATTGTACCTACCAAGCAAATAAAGAATTTAAATAAGTTGTTCTCGTTTTAATATCTTTCTGTTTTTAATAATAATAAACGTAGTAGTTGCCTGATGACTATGCAATCATCAGAATCATAGGGCATCTCAACTAATGGTGTGATATTCATATACTCGTATACATATACCTGGACATCATATACACACACATGATTACGATAAAAAACAATTACGATAACAAACACAGCATAAATATATAAGCGCCTATCGATTAGGCGCTTATATATTTATAGCCTCAGGTAACCAAAGGGCTGGCAGTTACGAGTATTTCAGCCAGAGGATAAGCCTGGCTGCCAGCTTTCAGGGCACTTGAGGAGAACTTAAGAGGCATTTTATTTAATTTGTTTATTGTTAGTATTATTGTGTAAGTATATATAAGTGTAATTGCTTTCTATATTAATTTCAAAATGTTTATTTAAATAAAAACGACCCTACAAAGACGATACAGAGGGCTATTGCATAGAGGTCCGGACGTTTGCCATAACAATGTTAAAACACGTTATAGAGACAGGCGATGAAACAGCCGCCTTAAAGACGGTCATGTTATGAGCAACACCGGTGTGAGCGGACCAGTGTACCCGTTTTCTAACTAGCTGCTACTGTTCTTAACGACTCAGTCACGCAAGTCACGCACTTAAGGCAAAGCCAAGAGTCTTACCTTGGAGTTTAGTAGGACTGCCTGCCGGTGAAGACAGGCCGGAGAAGCAGTTTCACAGACCAAGTCACTCGGGTGCGTCGGGTGCTACTCAACTGGCCGCCATAGGCATAGAATTATTAAATCCATACTAATATTATAAATGCGAAAGTAACTCTGTCTGTTTGTTACTTCACGCTTAAACGGCTGAACTAATTGGGATGAAATTTGGTGTGGATAATTTTAACTAGGAGAAAGGACATACGATAATTTTTGTCCCACGACCATACTTACATAAAAGACGGACATGGTTTTTATATGTAAGAATACACACCGCTGACCCTTACACAATACTTGTAGTGAATTCGCTGTTTTATAAGAATGAAACTACCGATACAAACGGGCGCTTTAGTTAGAACATTTAATCATGGTACATAATTAAACTTTAGGGTACTAAAATATTAGGCGATTAAAATCAAGGAGGGGATTATTTAGAGCAACCTGCCTAACACAGTCGCCACAAAAGGAGAGCACGTATACCTATACTATTTCTACTAAAAAGACAAATGGTTATTTGGAATTTGTGATTAAATCAGCAAACATTATTTTCTATTTATATTTAAATAGTAAATTAAGTATAATAAGCATCTTATGGAAACTTATTTGACACTGCCCAAAGTTTAATTTTCCAAAAAAACCTGGTTCGATTCTCGAACAGAGTATAAGTTTTTTTTTAAATCTATTTATGCAGTTTTTCTTGTTCCTAAAATCGATGACATGGTTCCTAAGAACAAATCTTTCTATGTCTTATAGTTCCAGGTTTCGTCATACTGACCGATCCGAATGACAGCCTGTATATACATATATTTATATTCATCATATATACCTACTTTCGTTCTAATAAAATAATAAATATTTGAATATTTATTATTTAATATAATTGCCTACCATCTTCCTAGAGTTTGTCCCGTCATTTTTCCACAAGTTAATGGATCCAGGGGTCAGCTCGGCAACGTGTTTCTAAAATTTGGAATAGATTTTTACGAAAGCGACTGCCATCTAACTTATGTACCAACCCAGAGAAAACACTAAGCTTCGGTCAAGTTTCGATTTCTGTATTGTTTAAAATATGTTAAGTACATAAGGATGTAGGGCGATGACTCCAATGTAGGATAATTAATTTTCTTAATTCAAAGGGTTGTAAATTGATTGATTACGAATAAATGCACAACATTAGACTCTTTTGACATAAGAACTAATAATATTCATGATTGGTTTCTTGTCCATTACTCGCGTCGTCACTACATATTTACACTGGCGCAGCAACAAAACTTAAATTATAGCCTGATGATTCTCTTGTGATCCCGTTTTCCTAATTCTCAGGTAATTTCTGAGTAAGTAGGTTTTTTTTTGTTAGATAATGATTAAAGGGGTTACACAGTGCACTCAAATGTCGATGCTAATATACTATATCTTATCTTATTTATCGCATCAACATCTTACCTTAGAAGCGCATTGTTACTTCCCTACCGATTCTTAAATAATGTTAAATGAATTCTATAGTAGTACAATTATTTTATTCTTCTTCCTGTTATTTGATTTATAACACTGCTTGACATGAAACTATTTTGCCACTAATTCAAATGTTTACTTGACATGTTCCGATTAATCAATTGATTAGTGATCTGATCACCACCCGGCGATTTCAAAATTGATGGGATGAAAACATACAGCTAACATTTTTGTTGGATACGTGTTTTTGGTCTCATTAATCAATTTGTTGGTAGGAGTATGTGTGTTCTGTGTGTAGTGGGTACGGATGTATAAAGAAAATTATCCAAAAACTACACCATCAGACCAAATATCACCAAAATACATGTACATATTATTTTTGGATATCGCAATAATAATTAAGTGAAATTTGACGATGAAGGTAAATATTAAATCAGTAAATAAATATAGAAACAAAAAAAGTTATTTAGTTAAATAAACATGAATTCATAAAAAAATATTAAGTTGTTTTAAGGAAAATTGGTTGTATTTTCACTTAAAAACAACGCAACTACTAAAAATTTTGCTAATACTGGCTAACGGTCATAGCTTTTTTCTCTCTTAAGTATTTTAATGAAACCTTAAAATAACAAACTTGTATTTAAGAATGAGAACTTGCCGGGGAAACGTTTAAAAAGATAATTAGTTTTATTGGTTTCCTGAATAAACATGTTTGTTAAAGCTACGTTTTTGAAACATCCCATCAATTATTTACGATTTAATCTCACAATACATACTGATCATGATGACTTTGATTAAATTTAACAACACAAAAATTATTTATAACTGTCCAATGTTCTCTGAGCCTGGCGTTCGATTGAGTCCAGATTTTTAAATAAACTACAACATCCTCTTTGAAAATGTAGTCTACCTATGTCATGACAACATTTATATTTGTGTTTTGATTTCCATTTCATCACTAGGAAGATAAACAAAATATTTATCGTGGTCAATGCATTAAGAAAGTCATTGTCATACACCTTCTTAAACAACTATTACGCAATTACTCTGCGTCATGCATAAATACATCTATTGTATATTAGATCTGAAAATAAATTGAAAATAGACAGTCCAACTGGAGCAGGCAATTGACCTGTACCTACATGAGTTGTGCATAATAAGAATAACCGAAGATATATATAGATCACCATTAAAATAAACCAATATAACAAACATTATGGACTTCGGCGTGTAAGTATGTTTTAGGTACCTAAAATCATAAGAGCTGGCATCATATTATTTAACTATAGTTCACCGTTGGGTACAAAGTTCGCGTGAGCTTTTATAAATCATTCTAAACTTAAAAGTTGAAATAGATAACATATACTTAAGAAAAAACGATGAGGACCTCCGGTGTTCGAGACGGGATTCGAACCCGCATCTCCAGCTATCGCGGCTGACGCCTTAACCAATTTGGCCACCCGTACACAGCGGAACCCGTCGAAATTACTCAAGTATATGTGATCCTGTTTATTTTTAACGGTTTTAGTATTTAATATTTCATAAAAAAATAATTTGATTTGTTCTTAGTTTCATTCTAAACTTATTCTGATAATTGGTTACTAGCAATGTTAGGTTACAGTTATAAAGAAACACTTCCATAAAGCTGTATTTTGATAAAACCAAGACCTTCTAAAACGAATGCTGATAATGTGGCCCTAAATACTGCCTCAGATACAGGTGTAGTTATGGTCACTCGTTCTAAAGTATGTGTTATTAAATTCAATGCACAAAGATTTTACAAATATGCCACCGTATGATGATCAGTGATCAGATTAGGTCCTGCCATTTCGCGGGTACGTAAGCTTAGTATGGATATGGCTTTTAACCCCGGGATTTCTTATGAAAAGTATTAAGTTTATATTTGGATCAGAAACGTTATAAATGTATATTTTTTCATTTTCTGGTTATCATAGAACAAGGCATTGACAAAATATGAAGTAGGTACATTCGTTTTGACAATCATTCAAACAAAAATAATGTTCTAATTCTTAACTAAGCAAGTATATTAAGATTATTTATATTCTTCGGTTCGTTAAGTTCGCACGCATTACTGAGTGGTTGGTTTAATTTACGACTTTGGCTTGTTTCCCGGACTTTGAGATCGATCGTGTTATTACGACTACTTTGGCTAACCCTAATTGGACTCCGATTTGCTTGTGATTGGAGTAAGAGAAGTGTCGATTTTAATACGAAAAGTATTAGACAACCACCAACACCCTCGGCGAACCAAGGATGAAACCGTTCTGAGTTGAATTGAATCCTATCCCGACTTAAAGATTGATTCAACAAGACATTTCATACACTGTACGAAATGTAAAATTGATATTGGATGCAGAAAGAGTACAGTGAAAGGACACATCGAAGCACTTATACCCAAAGGAATGCATCGCAAACTAAATGAAGGTTTTTACTTTCACCTGATTGAATTCCTCATACTTTGCAACATCCCATGGGTACAAATCGAAAATCCACTTCTTCCATAAGTATTTTTCATGTACTTGTGCGGGTCAACCTCTACGAACTCTACCCAATGAATCGACAATAAGGAAAATATACTTAGACAAGTTTTATGAAGGATAGCAGCTATACGCAGTGAAGTGGCAAATAAGAAAATATGCATTTTATAATGAATTTTATTTACAATCACAAAATCTTTTATTTTTCTATATCTTTTTAAGTCAATTATATTTACTAAATGTCCCAAGTCTTATCCATGTTCTTATCAATGTTTAAGGTCATTCACCCGTATTGGTAGGAACGAATCCGATCACTGACGATGATACATATGTAAATTTTAGTTTGACATAATAATGATTTGTGTTCATTAATAAATTTATAGTAAAAAATCTTTTTGCAGAATTGCTTTCATGGCAGCTGCTATGTATGGAGTGGTTGTGTATATGTGCGGTTTGCCACGTTCCGATGTGAGGAGAAGTCTTTCAGACGACTTCGCATTACCCGACGTGGTTCAATTTACTGATAATTGGGGAAACTTTGACAATCTAACAGTGGATATTGAAGATGGAAAATTGGTAAACCTGAGCATGGAATCTGTGGATCAAGAATTATCACTTGCCAACAATAGTGTACAATCCATGTCCATAGTTTATGAAGTCATAATTTCATTTTCAATAGTACTTTTCCGTTAATTTATTTTAATATACATTAAACCATACCATAATTCTGGTGTTTTTCTCCAATGCAATTTCCTGCTGCTGTTATGACTCTGACTTAAAGTCAATACGTTTATATGGATTCATAATATAAGTAGGTTATATCTTACCTACATATATTATAAAGCTACTACAAGTTGAGAATGAAATAAAACTATATTGTATGGTATGTTAAAAGATACACAGTCCTTTTATTTGATTTACAAGAAAATACTTGCATGCAGCGTCACATCGCTTCTGATAAGTTATAACATTAGATAGTCCTTAGGTACTACTTACGTAAAGCTTTATTAAGTACCGATTGAACACTGATACGTGATGTAATTTTGTACGTGATTTATTGTTATACTTAATTATCAATATCCTAAGATATCAGACTATTACTCTTTATCAATAGGTGCGAACAGACATTTAACACGATTTTCGTTGACATTCGTGAGAAGGTTAGGGCGTTTCTTCGGTGATCGGTAAGAAAATGGTGAATATTTTTGTATTAAGTATCTTTTCGACGCCATTGATTTTATGTAAAGTCAAAACATTTCGTGCCTCACACGCCACGATTGTATGTCAAGTCGAGGCCCTGGACCTACGTACTAAGGTGTGTTTTAAGTTTTTAGTCGTAAGGTTTATTTTCGCTATCTTGCGAAAACCCTTGGCGTGTGACACACGTCAGAAATTTTTTGGCGGCGAAAAGGTTACTGAGGGTTACAAAGAGACTGTCAGTCGACCTAATTTTTGTAATAAAACTTGTAAAATGAACTAGAAGCTATTTAGGCAGAGTGTTGGGTCCAACGTTTTAGAGCCCGTAGCGGAAATGTAAGCGCTACTGCTAGTAGGAGTTCCCACGGGGAAACCATGTCAGAAATCCTTCTTGTTTGGACTTTGTATTTACAATATATCTAAAAAAAGTCAGACAATTCATATCAATAATATCAATTCAGGTGTAAAATAGGAGTTCTAAATACAGGTTATTTGCTTTTTGTGTATATCTGAGTCTACTTAAATGCAATCATTTACCTGGATACCAAGGTAAGTGTTTTAGCGTAAACTGGACTAATCAAAATACCTATTATAAACTAATCTGCCCTGATTGCTTTAAAATTTTGAGGCTTGTTATATACTTAGTAGTTTATGATTAAACTTTTTTTTAATTTCAACAAAAACTACTAAGGTATCTTACTCCTACTTATTTATTTATACTAGGACTTTAAAAATAATTGTGATAACATGCATTAGGTTTTATTAATAGCTGTGTGCTTGCATACTCGCCGAAATGTAGCAGAGGCATAATAGGAATCTGCATTTTCGCAATAACGTTCAGCTATAGCGTGTCATACATTATTATAAGTTCAGAATTCTCATTTCCGTAAGGTTTTGTAAGAAACCACAATCTGGAATAACAATGCCTTTTCCCTAATAATACTTTCTGAATCTTGTCAAACTATGTATGTATATACCTAATCCCATTGATGGCGTCTAAATGAATTAAAATTCTAAATCTAACATAAGTTTCTAATGTAATGCTGATGTATGTGCGTATCAATTTAAATACATACAAAATTATCAGGTACTTTTAATTAGGTGACCTATCTTTGTTGTTTTTTACTTTTTGAATGGATGCCGTCCAGGCCTTTTCCAAAAGGCGTTTTTGAATTCGTTGTCAGGTAGTAAGAGCCCTGCGCACTGAAATCATAAACATAAAAACGGTATTACTTTACTATTAGGGATATTATGAAGGGAGTTTTGAATATCACCACAATTATGAACTGTGACATTTTACGTACATTGATGCCATTATGTTGCCAATTTGTTTGATTCCGTTTGAATTATAGCTCCTCTTTAATGCAGGGCTTATTATATACAGCTGCAGAAAGTGATTAAAGATACGGAAAGAAATCTGGTTTTAGATTAAAAAAAAAATACTTAATGAAAAATCAAGCTTACTTGGTATCGCAGTTCTCTCCCATGTAGACCATGCCTACTTCGGGCGTGGGGTTGTCACGAAACTTATGGTACGACTCCGCCGGCGATGCTGGAAACGCCTCCGGATTTCTGATGGACTCTGCATAGAAGCGCCATGATCTCCAGTGACTGCATAAATCTGAAATCATAATTGATGGCCAAGTTAATCACTAGTTTACATTTACTAATTAAAACTTAAACCGTTCTCAATTATATGCAAATATGGTATGTCTCCATAAAATAAATTTATTTGTATTCACGTAAAATTTTGTAAGTAACTATAAAGGTATATTAAATTGAATATCAGCTCATTATTTTCAGTAGGTGAAAATTTATTATATTGTCTCTAAGCCACTGGATGGCCACGAGGATGGCCAGCAACGTTCTATTGCCAGTATGCTTGCCGACCCGCATGCCAAGCGTTGCCATAATCGCCAAACCCAGAAATGAAAAGCCCAAACCATGCCCAAATCCAAAAATGGAAATCCGTGGGGGGGATATATCCTGCATTGGGCTTTCGACGTTAATGATGATGAAGACTTACTATCATCAGAAAGTGGTATGGGCGCGAACCGCGGGCAGCCCGGTTGAATGCTTTTGCCGCCGTTAGGCCAGAAGTCAGCGGTGCCGGTGCGAACGGGCGCGCCGTAGCCGCCGGCGTCCGTATGGATCACGTCCACGAACTCGGCGTCTTTGGCGTTCACATGCTCCATCATCACGCCGTCGGGATAAAAGGCAGGAAAGGCCGGATCGAGAGCGGTTAATCTAAAGCATAATTTTATGGTTTTAGTGCTAGTAGTCATATTCAAAACGAAAATTTGATTTCAGAGGTAGGAGGTGGTATTCAGTAGGTACTTATAAAGCATATCTAATTCTATAAAAGCATTAAAATACAAAAGGGAAAGAAATGATGAGTGGGGCAACTTTGGAAAACATCTTTCACCATGTAAGCACTGTTCATGTCACAAAAATAAATGGGACTATTACCTTATTGACGAAATATTGTAATTTTGAAATTAGAATAAAAGATACAGTATCTGAGAAAGCATATGAAACGTTTTGTTAACATTGTTCCGAGCAGTCAGATTTGAACTTGTAAGTTTTTTTCTTTAGGTAATGTCTATAATTGTTTGATATGTTTTATTATAGAATAACGCATTATTATGTATGTCTAAGATTTTATCTTGTAATACTGTTTTGAACAAATAAGTCCCGTCGAGTTTCTTGCCGGTCATAAAAATCAAACGCCACTCGGGTCAGTCAGAGGTGGTTAGAACGTTTCAGTTTTATATAATAGATAGTTTTTAATACAGATGTATTACAATAAATTAATAAGAATGTCGTCTTTCGGATAAATAATTTCGGATAATACTTTGTTACGGCTAACATGTTATATTAGGGCGTTTTCAAAAATTGTGCACCCAATTCGTGAAAGTTGTTAAGAAAAGTTAAATCACTGTCAGTTTCGTGACGACAATTAAGCATTAAATATCGATAATAGCTTGGATTTGATGTTCGATTCATAAACTTCAATCGATATTACAACATAATGGAATGCAAAAGTCGATCATTATAAAGATTTAATGTTTAATTGTCGTCACGAAACTGACAATGATTTAACTTTTACATCTTTTGCTAATTGGGTGTACGAAATTTTGAAAACTCCTATAACCTATTTTTTTATTATTTGTTATTATGCAGAAACGTCTGCTAGCGAATATCTTCGATATTTAAATCGAAAGAAAAATAGAAAAAAATAATCCAGTGGTTGTGGCTTCGAGTCCCGCCGCGAGTCGAATTTTTCTATTTTTCTTTCGATTTAAATATTGAAAATGTCCTAACCTTTTAACAGTCTTCTGATACTTGTTCTTCAGCTCCCTGGCCGTGTAGCCGGCCACGTGGCTCCCGAGCGAGTGTCCGATGACGTGCAGCTTGTCCAGCTGGAGCCCGGACTCTAGCAGTTTGTGGATCTGCTCGGCCGCCGCCGCTCCCACCTGGAACGGGAACAGGCAATGATTAAAACACAGGCTTTTGATTGCTAAGCAAAAGTAATTATTGTAACAAGGGTTAATAATCAATATAATTAAAATATAAACAGAATAAGGGCGTTTTCTAAAAATTGTGCACCCAATTAGTGAAAGTTGTTAAGAAAAGTTAAATCACTGTCAGTTTCGGGACGACCATTAAGCATTAAATATCGATAAAAGCTTGGTTTTGATGTTCGTTTTATAAACTTCAATCGATATTACAACATAATAGAAGGCAAAAAGTCGATCTTTATAAAGATTTAATGCTTAATTGTCGTCACGAAACTGACAGTGATTTAACTTTTTTTTACATCTTTCGCTAATTGGGTGTACCAAATTTTGAAAACTCCCATAAATATTGCTCACTTATTGTGTAAATACAAAACAATGGAGTTGTTGGCATTAGTAAGTTGCAATTGTTTTCAATCAAGCCAATTTCATCCAACGTAGCGTGGATGGAGCAACGTTATCAGAAATACAATACATATTAACATATGTGTTTCTTATTCGTACCATTGAATCTATTTTTAACTGTTTAATTTAAACAATGTAAATTTGAAGACTACAGGCACTTAACGTGACTTTCTAAAGATTTTGTTTAATTACTCTCAAAGAAAAACTTACTTTGTCGAGAACGCGGTTTAGGTAGGTACATAAAACGAGGTAGGCGTTATCATCTTATTATTCATGGCCATGAAGGTTAACCACTGCTATGCTGTACACGAGTAAGCGAATTAGGCAGATAAAGTAAAATATAAATATATATACCTAAAATACCTATGAATGTGTACATGACGAAAATTTTGTTGCAATTAGTATCATTGTGCGCACATAATGTCTTAAATACTTATCCTACTATATATTTATTACGATTGCCGAAGTCGATATAATTATAACGTATATATACTTGTGCTGTGATTTAAACTTAGGGTTTAAGCCGTTATCTTAATATTTCTTTACTAGCGGGATATGGTATTCGAAAACCTAAAAATCTGAATAAGTGTATCGTGCATCCTGTATTAAATTACTACCTATATAAAAAAATGTGTTACATTAGTCGATCTAGTCCTGTAGTAAGCTCGATAAGGCTTGTGTTGTAGGTAATAAATATTAAGCACTTAAGGTACGCTCAACTTCCTTTTTAACAACCATATTTGTATTACAAATGGATGTTCAGAACGCCACTAATCGGAGGTTCAAAACGGCAGAATCGGTAGGTACCTTTCTTGTATTCCTGGCAGCGTTTACCAAGTAGGAGCCATGTGACATATTAGACCAATCCAGGAGCACGATGTTGGTACTCGGCTTCGCCTCCAAATACGCGTTCACCATGACCTGTAAGCGAGTTCAACAGTTATTATTATTAACCACACAATAACAATATGTAGGACAACTATTGCAGCAAGTTACATAGTTACAACGCACCTGTTTTAAAACCTTCTCGATTGAAAGAACAGCACAAGTGACGGCACGGGTAAAGTGGGTTTATTATTATGGTGCCATAGGTAGTTTCTTTTTTTATATAAGGTATAGGTAGTTAGATTTTACAGTGTATTAAAATCTTTGGAGACAACAAGTTTTGCGAGATACTACAGATATTGCACTCCTGACTATTAAGTAGTTCGCGTATTTCGGTAAATCATTTAGACTCAAGTAAGTATATGAATACCAGTTAGTTCGATTTTCAGTTTTACGCCAACAGCGAGGCAGCATATGTAAAACTCGCAACAGGCTTCGTCTTACACAAACTAAATTAAATTGGTAGTAAATAGGTACCTATCATTATAACATAATGTACATAGTTACAAGCCAGTTGCCAATAAAAAAGAAAAAAAAATGCGTTAAAGATAACCTTCACTTGAAGGTTCATTTTTAATTTACGAAATAAAAAGTTTGCTTATTGTCAAATAATATTCAAATATATTTTGTAGTTTTTGTATCCACTCTTATTATTTTGTGTTTGCCTTACCTGGACACTTTCCTGTTGCGCCGTTTCGATAAAGCCATGGATATAGAGCACAGTGGAACTGTTTTTATCAAAGCCCTTTATCTCCAACAGGCGAGGCGCTTGGTTTAGAGGAAAGTCCACGTACTCCTCTTCTGTGCTCCTGAACATCACAACATAATTCAATTAAAGTATAATTGAGTCGGTATTTTCACAAGCTTAATGTTGGCAAAAACCTACATATCTAGATTATTACATTTATTACCCGGTATATTAGCAACCGGAAATATTTTTGGAACCAATTTCTATATTATCTCTACCAAAGCGGAATGAAG
Organism: Grapholita molesta; assembly: GCA_022674325.2. Taxonomy (NCBI): domain Eukaryota; kingdom Metazoa; phylum Arthropoda; class Insecta; order Lepidoptera; family Tortricidae; genus Grapholita; species Grapholita molesta. The sequence continues at coordinate 17,590,167 of CP053121.2, read as the reverse complement.
TAACCGGATCGATAACTTTTGACATTTACGATATTATTTATTATTTTATGTGTGTGTATATATTTATAATTAGGTAACCAGATATGGTACCTAATTTAGGTAATAAACTATTTTTTCTTAACACTCTTTATGAGCTTAAATCCTAAAATTTTATATGCAAATAGGCTGCTATATTTGGTTCAATATAACCCCTTATCTATTCCAAAATGTCACAAAATAAGAACTTACCCGTTATAAAATCGTAAGTAGATGTCTTCTATACGATTTGTTCGGTCCGGTAAAATCCCTATAACAAAAATAAAATAAAAATATATTATTTCCTGACAGTCCAGCATGTCGCGATTAAAAAAACCAAGTAATGTCGAATTGTCTAGCACTCAGGTACCAGAAGCGCTAGCGCCAAAAACGATATTCGTAAATTTCGGACGATTGTCTCTGTCACTCTCATGACGTCTTAGTTGGGGTAAAAGAGAAAGATGCCCGATATTTACGGATATCGTTTTTGATGTACAAAAATAATTGGTCAAAAGTCTTTTGTAATTTATCACAGATATTTTCTATATTTATTTACAGGTAGATACCGTCGTCTATTTTAAAAAACTCAAAAATATCCACATCTGCTATCACTGTCTTAAATTGTAGATAATATATAAATAAACAGCAGTTGAAAAATGACTGGAACAAATACATTGCAACTGCTTAGATACGCTTATCTATTTGAGATTATTTCCATCAGGTGAACAATCTTTTATTTCACTATTGTATAGTCGCCGACAAAATATACATGTCATCCTTTATTGTTTTACATGGAGCTACCGATTTTAGAACACTTTTTTATGAAGTTACTTTCAAACAATATAAATTATTTTCTGCAATTTTAAAGCCCCATCTATATCTAAATTAATATTTCCAATAACAAAAAAATATATTAGTAAATACGTGCATATGATGGGGTTAAGAGTTCCTTTAACCACATGTCACGCATGAAACACGTGAGCTTGTTAACAAAACAATTAATCAGAAATCAGTGATTAGGTACTCTTAAGAATATTACATAATTTATTAGACTCGTGGAGATATTTTCTGTCGTAAATGTGTAATATTATTTCGTCTTCTCAGTCTGACTGTACCTTCATGACCATTATGTGTACTTATATTATTGTTTGAATCATTTCCGTGACTGTAGCTCATTTATTTCGTAATCGATCTTGACTATCTAATGACTATACTAAGGACATATGGAATTTTTTATTGGATTGGTAATATTTTTACTATTACGGCAACTAAATTTGTCGCGTTGTACTAGCTTCTAAATATTCTCCCGGGTGCTCCCGTACAACTCCTCAGTACTTGTATGCAGACTGTACAGTTTGCAAAATTTTTGCATCACTCAGTTGTTTTTTTTTCAGTTTGATAGGCGGTATGCTCATTCATTCGCCCTCTCACATAAAATAAATAAGTTATTAATTCGGTACTTCCCGGCGCTTGTCGGAAAGACTTATTTTTTTACATTAATTTTTACGACCGTTGCATTTCACAAGTCACGACAGCTTTGCAATGTAGGAAACGATAAACGTAAAACCACCCAACTATAGTCCAAGAGTACAACTGTGGTCCACATGTTCAATTTAATATTAAATAGGTACTTATTAATCAAATCAAATAAAATTATTTTTGACTTTTTCTTTAATGATTCATTAATTTATGAATAGTGTCTCATAAATCCATAATTTGGATAATAACTACTTACACATAAACAATGATATATTACACTTATTTTGGGCCATAGTTGGGAGCTATATTGGGGGGTTTTACTGTACTTTCTAAGTTAGACACGTTTCTATGTAGTCTTAGACAAACATACGAAAATAAAATATTAGTTTTTTAAGCTCGAAATCTGCGGCAACGTTGACGACAATGGAATTTGTAACTAGAAATATGATTGTAAATTTCAAGGGCACGTGTAACTTACAAAATACAAGGAAGAAAAAAGTGAACGGTTTTTTTTATTATACTTAAGAGCTACTACTAAATCATTGGTTAAGTTGTAATTATTCCTGCCTGATGTTAATAATTAATTACATTATTGAGGTCAGTGCCGCTGGCCCTACAGAGGCCGCTGTCATGTCGAGTCTGTGAAACTTTACTTAGTGCCCTTGCTTATGTCTCGCGCGGAAAATTGACAGGCACGCAGGGACGCTATTCACAACGACTGACTCGACCCCGCATGGACTACATAATGTATGACATCGGAGTCCCTAATTATGTGTCATAGAATATCTTATATCAAATAGTTTACCAGCCGATTATTAAAGTTAATCGCGAATGCTGATTAGGAATTCGTAATTGCGATTAATATTCCGAAAGTACTTCATTATCATTTATTAAGTATCTTCATGTAAAACATTTTTACGTAAGTAAACATAAGGTATACTGATACCATTTTCGGCAAATAAAGCTGCTGATAAAAAATACTACTAATTTTTATTTCCACCTTGAACATTATCACTTATCAGTTACTCTTGCTACTATAATTTATGTAGCCATAGAATAATAAAAAGTAAAGAAAAACAGACGTTATTGTATAGCCACGAAGGTGGTGCATACAAATAAATTGAAGAAGTACTTAAGTTATTTAAATGTTCAACCCCAATGGGGGTAGATAAGGAATTGAAAGAGTTTTACTACGCGGAAGAAATAGTGAGAAGGAAGAGATAATCTCTTAATCTCACTGTAAATCTAATACTAAAATTTGCCAACTCAATTTTTTTCTATTAAGCACACGGCCTCATGTTTATTAAACTAAGTCGCGCGACATGTATCGGAGCCTATGTCTACATATATATGATGAAATTGATGAATGTTAATGATTACCGATAAATAAAGAAATGAACAAAGGACAATAAAGTTATAATTATATAATTTTATATATTTTATAATTACGAACATATTTTATTTTTTCATATTCGTTAAAACATTTACGACTGTACACAACAATGATAAACTTTTTGCTTATTTCTTATGATTACGTTTCATATTAAAGTTATACAAGTCAAACGAGAGTATAAATGTTCCGATTTATCATCGGAACCATTATCCCCATAGGAATGTAATCAATGACCCCATTGTCTGCATGCCACGTCAATGAAGACACTCACTTCTGATTAGTGCGGGGTACTTCCAACCGGGGCCTCATAAGCTTGCTTTATGGAGTACATATTACATATTACACTAATACATAGGTAAGTTCTTCTGTATGTAAGTGATTATGATTCAGCTATTAGTTGAGAAAATGGTCATCATTAGTCGAACCTATAGTTAGTGACAATCAAGATGGTCATAAGATTTTCTTTTGACATCCCGCAATTCAACCTCTACTCAAATGAAGACAAACAGACAAGAGGAAGCTAAATTGAATCCTAGTTAATATGATATTTTTAAAAGTTTGATAGAAATTTATGTTACTGTGTTGATATACTACTAGTTATTTATAGATTATATCAATAGTTACTTATCCAATATTGTACATCACTCATAAGGATTCAGTTAATGATTCTCGGGATGAAAGACGGTCATAAGTATTAAGTATTAAACACAAAACTAGCGTTAGTAGACTAAAACGTATTAAAACAGAAAACTCACGGTATTAAATTGTATTAAAACAGGAAACTCACGTTTTTATCAGACCTGTGAACGGCTCAGATTAAGCTCCTCGTTATGGAGCGAGACAGGTCAAGTAATTTTCAACTTATTAAAATTGAGTTAAGGATTGTTAATTTATTACATTCGTGAATTGGCTTTCAATGAATTCATTGATTATTTTCATTTACGTTCATCAACATCAACACATCATGCACGTTCACAAACATTGTGAAGCATCGTTTAATTTAAATGTCTACACGCTACGTTTGTGATTGATTCACGCTAATTATATACTACAGTTCCAACGAGGACGATAAACGAAGTGAATTGGTATTGAAAAGCTGATGCGGATCGATTTAGGACCACACAATTGGTATAAAGATATCGATCTAAAAAATGTTAGGTACTATTCCTTTGTCACGCTTATAAAAATATTACTTTGTCGTGCTCGTAAAATAACTTTACTGCAACTTTATTCGCAAAAAACTCCGAATAAGAAGTTAATTTTTTTTACCTTGCCCGGTACCGCGAACATCGGAGTTCGTATATTTCGGGCATCTTTCTCTTTTACTCCAATGGAGAAGCCATGAGAGTGGCAGAGACAATCGTCCTAATTTTACTAATATCGTTATTCGCAGTAGTGCGCTGAGTCGATGTTCTTCATTCTACGTACGTAAGTTTTTACTACGCTAAAAACTAATTAAGCAAACACAAGCCAAAAATCACGTATTAAAATAAAATAAACTTTTCTTTCGTAGTTGAGTGAAATGAATTAGCTGTGACTTCATCACGGGCTTCATTTGATGCATTTGCAGGCCAAGGTTTCATGTTGCGTGTTATCTGCATATAAACCGCTCGTTAACTTATGGCGTCTGTGTATAGCATCGATGGGCTATGAATGAGCAATTTCTAAGGCATTTAACAAGGCAATATTAGTTTTTCTATAAGTTACATACAGCTTAAGATTAACATGTTTTAAAGGGAGTTTTACGGAATAAACACTAAAAGTTTATTTTTGTCGAAGAGGCAAATGACCACATTGCACAGTATATTTAAACGATGACCTTGGGAGTTAGTTTAATTTAATACGAACTCAGGCATGGCCCTTCACGCAGAGTCATTTTTAGTGCTTTTCTCAAAACCGGTACAATTAAACAAAATTTGGTATTTTATATACAACTGGAGTGATTTAGTTAACATTTATTTTATGATTGATAAATATATATGTGCTTTATGCCTTTTTATTTACTTTTAAAATATGCCAACTTATTAATTTGAGACAGCTTAAAAAAACACTATAAAACAGACACTGTTTATGATAAGTAACCGCTTGAATATGGCCGTCAATTAAAAGTTTTAACTCGATCTAGAATGGTATTTCTATATTTAACTTATTAATTTATATTATTTTATAAAGTAGACAGATTGAAGCTATCTAATTTGTACCAATAAAAGTCGTCTTTCTTGACATTTCGAAAAATACTTAGGTATACATATACATGTTGCCGAGTGGAGCTGACTGACTAGAATAGCACCCTCTAATCTCCTCCCGCGGGTGTCGTAAGAGGCGACAAAGGGACCGATGGATGGGCAGCAGCGTATATGTAAGTTTTCACTGGACTGTGTTCACTGTCTTCTAGTAGGAGCATCATTAACCTCATCTACTGTCTGGTAACTAACTAACTACATAGTAAACGATATGTTTACGCGAAGCTGGATGAAGTAAACGTTAATAAAAAAACTGCATATGCTGTTTGAGAAACAGACATGTAGCTATTTAAAGAAGATTTTTTTAAATCTACATGTCTGTTTTTCAAAGAGCTTCATTGGTACCATTAGTAGCAGAGGAATGTTATTAAAATATCATTGTCTAGAAGGCTTTCGATTGAAAGGGACGCCCTTGGAAATCGTGTTTAATACGAAATCAGCAACTGCCCTTCACGCCGAGTTGCCCTTTTTGAATAAGGTGCAATCACGATGCAATGTTACAAATATCGTTACTATGAATATAAATGCTTTGCCGCCTTTTCTATATTCAATAGACGTGTATTTTTCAATCAAAAATACATGCCTACCTATTTGAGCTTCAACAACTGATATTGATTATTTGTTTTTCTTGACATGTCTCTCTATACTATCATGTAGGGCCGAATCAAGTTTAAATTAAACCGGCCAAGAGCATGTTGGACCATGCTCAGTGTAGGGTTCCGTTTCCGATCCGTAACTTTATGAAATAAAACAATTAAGACGGATTATATCGGGTATACTGCACTTAAATTACATTCCGACGTTTCGGATACTTTGCAGCGTTTGCGGTCATAGGCAGTTGAGGCTGCTGCAAAGTAAGTTCAGTCTACTACTAAGTGATAAACCGATTTTAGTTGTTTTAAATCACCTGACTTTTGTATCAGTTCTTAACCAATAAAAAAATACAATTGATTTCACTTCCAGTGAGTTATTTTTATTCCATTGTAGGAAGGGACATGATATTATATTCATAAATAGCGTGTCTTGCTAACAACGTAAAATGCCAACTTCTGATTGTAACACGGACAACAACTACTATCACTACCAAAGAGTTTACATGTTTTTAATTTACACGCGTGCGTCCGAATTGTATAAAATTATAAAAAAATACCTTATTGTTTTCTATTAAAACACCGATCTGTAAGTAAAGTAACGCACACTAGCGAAACATCTTAAAATGGTGTTTATATTCACAAAAGCGAAAAATCTTAAAAGTGGTTTTTGTATGCTACTGCAGTAAATTGCTGTGAACGGAACAATTAACTATGAATTTAAATAATATATCTTTTTATTCGCTTTTGGTCTATAAAGATATTTATTTAATACGGATTTTGCTGTATGTTTTAAACGATATAATAAAATTAGTAAGTAAATACATATCGAAATTGTTTACCCGACTATTATAAATATTGATTTGTACGGTACACAATTGTTATTACCGCGTGGTAATAGTAAGTAGAAAGTATGTGGTAAGTAAATTCGTAAAGAAATACTTTTAGAATAAATGGAATCGCTAGTAAACAGTAAACATGAAAACTCGATGAATCACCGCTCGTGGGAACTAGAGCATGATAGAAAATAAAATTATAGTTTATCAAACTGCTATTTAACTGTTATGTGGGATAGATACAGGTAAAATTTTATGACATTATACGGTAAAATGGGGTAAGAAGGGATTGCGAGGCCAGTTGGGTTATGCATGGGGAGGGTAGGGAAGAAAGCCCTCTGTCAGCGAGGAAGTTTTACTGGCTACTGCTACCTAAATTCCATATCCAATTAAAATTGGAGCTATAGTCATATTTAATCCAAAAGTGTCGATCCAAAAATTCCCCAAACCACCATTTAATTTATAAAGCTATAGTTGTTTTTGAAGTACCTGTATTATTTAAAATTATAGTCTGCCAACTATGCCATTCTCATATAAAACAACATACTATTGAAATTCTTCGTTAGTGAAAGTGTTCTAAGGTACCTTAAATCATTTATAGTTATGTAAATATATGTTATACTTCGTATTACTGCCATTAATTATTTATTCAAATACATGTAATATTGTGAAAGTTTTTTTTTATAATTAATAGGTATATTATGAATATTATGATTTATATTACGAGTATAAAAGCGGTAAACATTTGTAATCGATTACCTCATGTAATAAACTAATTACGTTATTTACAATAGTAAAAATCACAAATGTATACTTAATCAGTAAAATTAATAACTGATACTTTAATGATACGATATTTTGAGATACGATAAGAACCTAATCATGATCAGACAATAGAATTCACAAAAGTTATCAATAGACGATTACAACCTATCATTGATACGCCATATCGTATTTATTTACTAATGCCGCAAATGGCGACGGTTGACGTACGCCGGAAGGGTACTCGTATTCTTATCAGTTTCGCAAGATAACTCACCTGTCAAAGTCTTGTACAACCACGTGCTCCGGAAAACGCCGAGCGGAGACGAAACAAAACGAGCATGGACGTAAATAGTCTTGCGGCTAGCGTACTTCGCACCGGTGTTTATTTATTCCCGTTACTTTAACCAAGTTGTTCAAAAAAATGTGGAGTCGCGACGGTGAGGTGGCGACCCTACGCGAATTCTCGCCGGAACGTAATATAATTAGGAAGTTTATTGAGGAAGTCGTGATTGGTTGTTCCGTACCTGTTCCCCACCAGTAGCGTTTCCAGCCGTCCGTCACTGCGCGCAGCATGGCGTCCGCAGCCGCCTGCGAGTCGGTACCGACTGAGACTGACTCACGATCACAATACACCGATTCGAAAGTTGACTTCACGCATTAACAAAATTAATTAAAAAAAAAACAACCCCGACCACTGTGGCCTGTTAACGGCGTCTTTAGAACTATACAGAATTATGTCAATTAACAAGCGCAGTCAACTACACTGAAACATGCTTTGGTACAATTACATAAAAATTTTAACTTTGTAAATATGTAAGAAGTCTTCTTTTAATTCGTGTTTTAAACGAACGCGTTAGTACCGAATGACAATTACCGCTTAACTTAGCTAAGTATTTAATAGGTTTTAGTAGGGTCTTTTATGTAGTTTAGTAAAGGGCTCTTTGAAGCATGCTGATTCAATTAATTCCTAATTAGGACGAGAGTGCTCTTAATGCAGAGTAGACTCGGATTTGACATCGTAGCCTGTCAGGGTAAATGGAAATCTGACAGGCCGCGCCTCGGCTATCGGTCGGTACGTACCTGCCTTTATTAGGTCGCAGGTAATTAAAAAGGGACAGCTAGTTAAATTTTCATTAATAAAAGTTTATTATAGGTAATATAAAATTATTATGGAAACTGGGAGAATTTTAGTAGGTCATGATACCTGTATCTAAAAAAGTTCACTAATTGTCTGTGGTTTAAAAAAAAAGGCTAAAAGTTGTTGTCTATTTATGTCATTTCTTCAAATTGTTCACGGTTAATTAATAGTATACTTTAAATAATATAATATTGACGATACAAGTGAGGTGTGCATATTACTATATATGCTAGTAAATAATTACGACCAAGTGCGAAGTCGATGGGAAGCCGTACATAACGAAAAACTGCGATGTTTACGAGTCGTAAACAATATAGTAGGTTGGTGCTCTATAAATATTTTGATACTTTAACTAACTCTAACATTTGCCTATAACTGGAGCTCGGAATAGTACCTATTTACCTAAACTTCGCAGGAGTACTGAAGTACTGAAGAGTGGTTGCAACCACCAAAAAATATTATGTATTTTTATTGAACCCCGGATTTCCCGGGATTTACTATTGTACTTACTATCGCTTTAGTTTCAAGAACTGATTTACTAATCGTTACAAATTACTATTTCCAATTGCTAATGGGCTTTTTACTTTACAATACAAACAAGTATTTGTATGGAAGTACTTGTATGCAGTTACTATCATATATTTATTTGTTTTGTAATGATAGGGCATCAAATTTATGGGTCAATCTTACAAACTTGGTGGTTGTTGATGCTGGATGAGGACATAAATAATGGATAAAAAACGTTGTTCCCTTATTTCGCACGCAGCTAAATTAATTGTGAATGTTATTTCTTTACTTAAAAAACTTATGAAACGAGTTATACGAGTTTTTTTGCCTTCCAAAATTTTATACCTACATGTAACTGTTGACTTGGTAATAACAATGCATTTTACACAATTTACACAAACGATATGATAATATTATGACGATTGTTTTATACTATGAATCAAAAATATAGAATACTGTAGACTAGGAAACAACGTACAACCTTATTACAGTTATTACGACACAGATGTCGTCAGTACCTCGGGAACAAATATTCGTAATAAACACACAAATATATGCCTAGACCAAGATTCGAACCTGGGATTTCCAGCAGCAAACTTACTATTAGCGACTATAATATTAGGTTCAGCGAACATTACATATAACTCAAAGTTTACGCCATCTGTGCTAGAATCAAGTTACTACAGACTGAAACGTAAGCATCCATCGTGCTGCACCAGTGTATCCACGTAGTGTAGTAACTGTTTACTAGATGGCGGTGTAGGTAGACACTATACAAAAAGGTTGATTTCTGGATGGGGCCCAGAACCACTTTTTCTAGCTCAGTAACTGGTCAATATTAGCTTAGGGTAGTATTTTATCAAATCAACGTTAATTATCTTTTCTTATTTTTTCAATTAAAATGACTTACCAAATCACATCAGGGTGACCTATGCCTTTTGACATACACAGAATAGGAAGCGACAAGCAGTGACATTTTAAGAAAATGTTTAGTTCTTCTTAAATATATAATTTTGGTGGATAAAAAAACAATGTTTAATATATTAGCTTCATTTATGAATTCTATGTCGTGCCCTGGTTTCTTGCTTCCCGAGCCTGAAATCATCCTGGAGCATTCCACGTAATTGTGAACCAATTGTCGAACGGTAGAATAACGTTCAGAAAATTGGTATCTATTTATCTATGACAAAGTAAAATTAATCTTAGAAAAAAAAACTTTTTAAACACATATTATCACAAAACTATAAACAAGGCGTGCGCTTGTACGAGGTATGATATATACTGTGCAATGCTTCATTTATAAAATTAATTACTAACGAGACAAACGTATTCTACCTCTCGGGAGTTTTAAATTAAAATTGATATTTTTTTCTTACGACACCTGAGTAAATAAAACACATATATAGGTACAGGTAAAATTTGGTAGTTTATTTGTAAATATTATAATCATTCCAATTACACGTTGACTGTGTCACTCGATGTTTTTTTTTCATTCTTAATTTTATCGTTATTTCTTGTTACGGGACTTACCTTTTTGATTGTTTTTTTTCAGTATCGACTACGAATTTTGAAAAACTACACGGAGTTGCTACTGAAGTACTTACTTTTCCCCTCCAGCCACTATCGGTTCTCCGACAAATACCTGGTTACTCTCATAGCACACATAAATAAAAGTGTGATACTTGGATACCCGAAGACTGGTACGTTAATTTTTAAGCTTTTAATTGAATATCAAATAATTAAATGTCTGGTTAGAATTCCAGTTCCTTTATTCCTTATGATGCTAAATCTATGCTATGAATATGCACTTTTTCGTATATTTTTTTACATAAATAACAAAAAAAAAGTTGTCTTTATTTATCACTGTAAATAAATTAAACTGTATTAAGATAAACAACATGTAACTGTAAATTACAATATTATACGTAATATGAAACTTAAATATATTTATCACTTGTTATACCGTAAGAACCTGATCTATAAATCACATGGGTACAGTAAGCTTTTAAACTACCTACTTTTATCTGAGTTGTAGAGCGTGCTCAAAAACGTAACTTTAACATAACATTTTTTTAGTTTAGGCATACTGAACTTACGGCACTATATTAAGGGTTTTAAATCTGAAGAAAACTAGAAATTAACAGGAACACTGGCAACTAACTGCTGCAACCGTCAATAAATCAACGGATTCCGTTTATCACCCGCCTGCAGGTAAGCTAGCCCGCGTAGTGTTATAGTTTGGAAGATTTACAAACCATTATTTAGTTTAGTGGATTATGAATGAATTCAATTTAAGTAATCCAGTATTATAAACTACAGAATACGACGTGCTCAAAAAATGTCAATAAGTAAAGTTTGTAAATCCATATTTGCTAAACGTGTAATCACCTCCATGAAATTCATAAAACATTAAATAGTATTTAGAAATAGCTAATATATTAGCATAAAATTTTAGATTTTCATATTGCGGTTTTCTTTCGTTATATATGTCAGCATATTCGACAATATTTTATTGTTTAATCTAGAAATTTATTTTTATTTTTATTGCTCCTACAGTGTCCGAATGGCAAAAGAAACATTTGTTTTTTGGCTATACATATTAGTATCTGATAGAAGCCGAAAAACTATTGGATATGACTTGATTTCTGGATAGAGATTTTATTCCTTATTTTCCTTAGCTTCTTAGCTTAGGTAGGTACGTTAACCGTTACCAGAATAGTCGATACACGCTTACCTCATGCTAACACGATACCTGCTATAAGTTTCTGCTATACCTATAAAAAAAATTAAACGAATTAGAGTGTCCAATACGGGCAAAAGTCACTCATTTTACGAATTAAAGCCGAATATAAATTCTCGACAGAAAATACTATCCACTACAGAATATTGATTTCCATACTTTTATAATTTATAACCTATTACAAACATTTTTTAACGCTTCCAACTGGACCACAACCGGACAGATGTATAAATGTGTATATTCCTCTTGGTAAAAAGGTAATATACTATAATATACTTTTATATAAGTATACCTTTATGTTCCTTATAAGGAACAAAAAGATTATAGTTATATAGTATGACTTACAAATAGTTTAAAACTAAACGCGATAGATGGCGCTAGTACGCTGTCTTGAACGACATGATATATTTATATTCCCCACGTAATATACTCGTACTACATAATACCAATTTTATGTAAAGATCAACACCTCTACCTACTTATGAGCATTTAAATTTATCCGTATTATTTTTATTTTCACTTGAAACATGGTTCAGCTCCAGTAGTTTTCGTTCATCTCTTCCAGTCTTAGTGACGTTAAATCGGCGGGTTGGAAACATTAACAACGATAACAACGCATGTGTTTGTGTTCTCTGATCAAATACTAAATCGATTATCAACCACTGTAGTGTAAAGTACAAGAAGTGTTCTGCGCATACAAATATTACTAATGGAATGTAATTGTATCCTAAGAGTAGCTTAAATACCGGGTTAATATGCTCCTGAATTATTATACTGCGGCCGCATCTGAAATATAAAAATAATGCTAATGTAAATATTGCATAGTTTTAGTCCTGGTATATAGTATAATATTGTGAATAGTTTATCAGTTAGATGATAACGAAAGAGAAACACGTATGCATTTTTCTGTCGATCAAACAAATAATTAATTATGTAAAAATTAAAAATTATACAACAATTATTAATAGTGTCGGATTGAGCGAATTGAGATTTTAAAATTGTTTAGGATATTATTAAATACCCAGACTAGATATTATATGGTTCATTTGACCTTCAGCCTTACTGAAAGCCACAGCCAAATGGCACTAGCGCAGCGCACGCGCGTAGGGTGCGTGTGAATTTCCTGAAGTTACAGGCGCCCATAGGCTACGGTAACTTACCACCACTTACCATCCAGTATGCTTGTTTGACACCATTAAATTATGAAATAATGTTCGGGGATCGCGTTCTTTGACGTCTTATATACCGCCATGCATCGGAACATTATCTACACTAATATTATAAGGCGAAAGTTTGTGAGTGTGCGTTTGTTATTTCTTCACGTCTAAACGGCTGGAGCGTTTTTATTTAAATTGAGTATGGAGTTAGCTGACACCCTGGATTAACAAATAGGCTACGTTTTTTCCCTAATAAACCGCGGGTAACACCGCGGGGCACAGCTAGTAAATTTCATAAATCATTAACAGACGCATTCTCGAATATGTATAATTTTACCCACGTAAAGTATAGTTAGGTAAATGTTAAAAACGAATATGCGACATTATCTAGCCAAAGGGAGCTTATTGTCGATGGCGCTTACGTCGAACCGCTTTGCGTTTGTATTGCGGCATCTTTAACAACGTCGTAACCGCCATCGACAATAAGGTCCCTTATCATAGATAATGTCACATAATATATAAAAAGTACAAATTCTTACATGACAGAGTAACCAGTAAGAAACATAGTTAAGATGATAACTCCAAATGTGAGGTTCTTGGGTCTTTTCCTTGGTACTAAGAAAAGGTCCAGCATGATGAAGATCAGCGGAACAGTGTGTAGACAGTGTTGCAGCCACGGGGGCACCAGAGTGTCCACCGCGGTTGGCGCCACCAGGTCACGGTCCATCCACAACCACAATTTCCAGAAAAGAATATCGGAGAACTAAAAAACGTATTATAAAATAGTTAATAATATAATTTGTTACATAACAAAAGTACTTAAATTAATTATTTTGTATTAAAAATAATTATAAAATGACTAAGATAATAACTGGATAGTTAAAACTATGCAAATTTAGGTTATTTTTAGAAGTGTATTTTGAAGTTTCTTTTAGCAATTTGTATTTTATTTTGATTATTTTTCTACCTGATAGTGATAAGATATCAGTTTTGCATAAAATATTTGATATATGTTTAAACTGTTCTAAAATTATATATATTATATCTACTTATAAATAGCCCTCAACACTAATGGTGCCCAAAAGGCAAGTAAATTAATTCGTGTTACCTCGTAACTCCTTCGGTAATGTAAACGAATTTGGAAGATCCTTTCTTCGTTTTGTTTGAACGCATATTTTATTTCAAGATTGGTTCTCTTGTTACTAGGATTTAGTTCTGATTATGGGATCCATTAGCAAATGTGGAGCTCATTAAGAAATCCAGCGAAGCAAATGCGAAGTTTAGTATGCATGCTGTGACGCATTGTATTGCCTGTGTCTAACGTTGCATTATTTATGTGCCGAGATGAGTATTAGATGACGATTTCGGAATCTCAACATCTCAGTTAATTATCTGTTGTCATGTGGTCAGTTTGTCAGTTTATTAGCGTCCAAATAGGTGACTGCTATCTATGCTTTCCAAACTTATAAGACGACGAATTGTGCGACGAGTATAATATAATAGGTTATAATAAGTCCCGGGCTCGAATCCTGGTAAGGGCATTTGTTTGTGTGTTTATTGCGAATATTGAATTAGTTCCTTCCAATATAATAGGTACCCATCGGTTACGTTCCTATAGACCAATTTTAGTCTTTTTATAGTAACAAATTGGTGCACTTATGGCACGTTGCTCCTCCGACTTATTAGTCATTAGATAGCCGTTCATGAATAAGTTTCCTCTACCTCATTTTTAAATCGTTATTGATGATATTTTTGTTACTTTGAGTCGGGCTTCCCTTTTTCATCGCTTTCCTCATGCGACGCTGTCTCATATACTCAGAGCATTTTATTGGTCTATTAGGTATTCGTCTATTAAATAAACGATAAAATGACAAACCAAAAAGTAAACTTAGCAAAAAATTAAACCGACTTCAAATATGATTTCGATAAATGGTTGTTGCTCATTTACCCTTTTACGAGTAATTCTTCATGTATATAAATACTTGTAATTCACTGTTAAATAAGTAACCAGTATTCAATTCTGCTCTTATAAGCAGGACAGTAATATTTATTTTGGTTATAAAGTACCTACGTTATTACAGTTTTATCTATTAAGTCATATGTTACCTTTTTATATTTTAATGACAACCGTATGTATATGTTATTACTAATAACATATATGGTGGTATTAACTTATTACTACTGATTTGGAAACCATAGTACTTTAACATTATTTTTATTAAGTAGATCTGTCAAAGTAAGTTTCCACAATTTTCAAAAGTATTCTGGGCAGCATACCGGAGGCAGGGGATTTTGGCGAGGTTTTTACATTTAATTTAATTTTGTATGTTTAACACTAATTTATAGATAAGGATAATTTGCTTTCGATAATCGCCATATTCTATTAAAGTATTTATTATGTGTTAATTATATACAATTTTCAATAAATAAGTAAAACTGAAACAGTGTATCAACACAAAGAATTTGTCAATAGGGCACTAGTCGAAAACCCGCCAAAAGAACACTTTTGACGCGTAAAGCATCGTTTTGTTATCTGAGGCAAGGGCAACTTAACTTTTTTTGCTGCTCTGTAAGTTAATGTTAAGCGTTGATTTTGATGTGAAGGCTGAAGGTGTTGGAAAGTATTTTTGTAATAATTCAATTGATTAAACCTGTAAAGAACAACTTGTGTGTCATTGGAATCAACTGAAAGAGATGTAGATAAGTTGGGCCAGCCCATCACATAATTATTAAAATATTTTGGTTAAATAGTTCATACTAAGATTATACCACACTATCCGGTATATCTAGGTATCCACTCGAGAAACTACGCAAATGGTCTTAAACTGTGCTGCTCAGAGCGTGCAAACTAAATACTCGTAAGTTTAAGTGGCGAGCTATTTCCTCTCAACTCCACCATATTGACAACAGCGTCTCCCTTAGGCAACTAAAGTTAGTTAATCGATGCCATTAGATACTCTGACTTGTACCTAATTTTAAGATTCTCTAATTTGCATACGACGACATTACTCGTAGTTTATAAATTATAATGTTACATACTGATTTTATATTAGGTAGTACTCAAATGGTTTTTGGTCGTTGTTAGTTCTTTATTAATTTTAGTTTAGATATTTTATGTATCAAGAAGTTTTTTGAATCTTGAACGCCAGTTCATCTTCAATGGATGCGACATTCTCAAGATTTTGGCGTTACAATGATGGTATGCGCCTGATCGCCTTTGATTGATTACGAAGTTTTGCTTTCATAGTAAAGTTATTGCGTGTATTTTTTTAGTAGGCTCTCTTTTTTATTGATTTTTATCATATAATACTTACGCAAGTGGACGGGAATAATATGCAGGAGAAACATATAAATCTGATGTTGTTGAGAACAGCCACGAATGTCGTGCCGCTGTAGCCACGGAGCTCGCACCAGTCGCAATAGACGCAGATCGGCATGTACACTAACGATATTATCTAAAAACAAAATAATAGCATAATGACAGATAACTATAAAGTATTTTTTGGATGGAAAACATTACCCAATTTACAAATAATAATGAAAACTTTACTCACGTTAAACCACGAAGTACGTAAACGGCGGTTATGAAGATACAATCTCACCAACGAAGGGTCGGCTTCAAAAAAGTCTATTCCAAGCACTATTTGTCCAATAACGAGTATGAGACAGAATGTTAAACTGTACAACCATAATCGTAACTTTAATAAATATTTTGTACTCGTCAGGTTACATCCAGATATGTACTCACTAACTGTTACTAACATTTTATGAATTAAGTAACTTGTCACTACTGTAAACAACTATACAAACTGTGCTCTTTGATGAAATAAGTGAGCCTCGAGTTGTTTTTCCTGTTATCAATTTTTATTATTTTGAGCGCCTTAGTCCATACTAGTGTTTTAAAACAAGTTTGAGGAGATCCTTGTATACCTATATGATACATAATCAAATAGTTGCGTAAACCCAACCGTCATGTAATACGTGATAATAATATTTTATTTGGTAGCCGCGATAATTATTCATGAATGAAAACAGCTGGTGTTTCGATCAGCGTCTGTGGTCATCGGGTGGACTGATTAAAATATGAATTTACCTTCATCCAAAATTACAATTATGCAAACCTACCTACATATAAATTATTAAACACTTTGGATTTTATTTCGTGACAGTAAGTTATGCATACGTTTTAGTGTAGAACCTACATAATTCTTTTAGAATTCAGTACATCGAAAGGGAAAGGGAACAACTTCACTCCGAAACAAAGCCTAATTCGGGACTTAAATACGAACGTGTGAAATACATTAATATTTTAGGGATAATTTACACAATAAATTGAATTATATTAATTAATATATATGTCAAATAAAAAACGAGTTACGAGGATCTCAATTTCATTTTTTCATTTTTGTGATATGTATCTATCATCTATCCTCCTTATCTTACGATCACGATCAGATTTTAAATGCTTTCTTCTTTACACATAGATTATAGGAAAGTTTCAATGAAATATATATAATAAAAAAATATTAAATAAGAAAGTAAGAAAGTTAAATAGCTACATCAAAGTAATAATAATAGTATGTACTCGTATAAGTAAACTAATTAACGGATTTTTTACTCTCAAAATTGCATACCTACCGTATTAAGCACTACAGTATTAAGACTCTCCCTCCCAAATCAGTTCTCCTAAGCTATTAAAAAAATATATGGGATGGTTTAAGTAGGACAAAAATAATGTAATCATGTTCTTATTAAAACATTGTGCAAATGGGCGTATATTCTCTATGGCTAGTTTACAAGAGCTGTTACGGAGACGCGCTCTAAGTTTCTTTTGGGAAAAGTTAGGCCAATGCACAAAGGAGTCCTGCTGCTAAAAGATACTGCTGCCGCTAAAATCTGAGAGAGTGGAGTAAAGATATGCTACTTAATACCTATACATACTCGTACTTCTTATATGTATATATATTCTGGAAAACTATTTGAATTGGGAATTGAGATTAGTTACATTTGTAGATACTAATTAATATGCAAGAATATATTAAACAATGAGTTTACTAATGGCTTTTTTTATAAATTACCACATAGTGCAAGTATATGTAAATGTCCCTGTTATCTTAACAGAAATTTTGGTCGGTTAGTTATGACAAAAGCTGGGCCAGTTTCGCGATCAAATACGGCCCAATAAATATTTAAATAATAAATTCTTCAGTACATTTTCAAAAGTGTATCTGCGGTTTGCTTCGCCTCCGCTTACCTCCATGTCTTACGTATCCTAAACACCATCGTGTCGTTTTATTATTACAAACCATTATTTATTATAAAATTTACATTTACATACCTAGTTGGGTGAAAAATTAACATCTAAAATAAGCCGCCGACGAATATTTTTGTACCTATAAATTACGCAGCGTCGGCGTAGCAAGTACTTAAAGTATGTATCTTGACAATCATTGACAATTGTGATATAATGATATCTGCGTACATACAATCAATGTCAAACACGTGTTTGCACTCTGGCATACGACTTTGTAATAATAATAACTGTAATAAGATGCAAAAGACTAAACTATACCCAACGTCGACTGTACACTCTGCATTAGTTACAGCGAGCAGCATTAACTAAATAAGAGAGATAACGAGATCTGCTGGCGACTTCATTATTTAAGCATTTTAAACAGGAGATACACAAGATTTGTATTTTGATAAAGTATTTTAATTATTTTTATCTGTTCGTGGCAGAAGAAAATAGATTTAGTTTTCTATAAGCTATGTGATTTAATATTTTTGGCCACCATAATAAATACGAAGGACTTCATGAATTAGCTCTGTACAGTGCTGTTAAATATCATGATATTGAAGACTCGTGACGTAATTTCCTGCAATATAAGTAAAGGTAAAGGTAAGATTCCGTCGTTGCATGGTAAGAACGTGATAATAAGTAACCTTAATTTCTATTGTAGGCCAGAAGGCTTGTAGGGCTTACTTACCATAGGAGATTAAATCACAGGTTCACAGGATGTACACGACATGTAAGAGATCTATAATGTTTCCAAGATTTTTTTTTTTACATTTACTTGGAAGTACATAGAGTTAGTAAGTTCCTTTTAGGGGCTTATTTTTTTTAACAGCTGATAACAAGCTGGTTGAACAGGGTCGGGGTAACTTGCGACGCTGGCTTGTTATTTTTATTTTTGAACTTTTTGGGTTAAGTAATATTTTGCATTTAATGTGATGTTTGATATATTATTATTAAAATTTAATTTGCAATTATCGTAAAAGATTTCAATTATTTTGATAAACATTGAGAGCTTTTGCGTCGTAATCGCCAATTAGCCATGATATGTTTTTGATTGGATTATTTTTTTCTTTAGAGGAATGGACGGTACTTCCTCTGTCCATGTTTGTTTTCCTAATAATAAATTTACATAAGTAGTTGTGCAAGCAAAAAAGGAGGTTTCATGTTCACTTTAATATCATAAAAATCATACATAGAACAGGAAACTGGTACTCTTTTTACCTCTGACCCCCATACTCGTAAAACATGTGAGCAAATGCATTGTAAAATAAATGTTATTTTGTTTCCATACTTCTCTGAGTTGTGAAGATAAAGGATAAACCATTTTATGTGTGTCTTTACTACAGTTATTTCACTAGTAGACAATTTTACTCTAGGATATATATCTATGTTATTGTTATTGTATACTTAAAATGTTGACAAAAACTAAGTTATATTTTTATTTTATTTACAAAATAAATAGTTCTACACTAATTACAATGCTTGTCACTGAATATAACAAGAAACATAGTATTAAGATACTTACGTTTTTACTTTACGTTTTAAAGACCTTTTGTTCATTTTTGTTTCCATTTTACATTTTTGAGCTTCGTCCGATTCGAATTGTCGGCCAGGAAATCTTAATAAGGAAATTAAAGCTTGCGTTTGCGTTCTGCGAGCCCACACCAAATCAAGTAACAGCCACTGTATTGTGAAGTAAAAATAGTGTTCTAGACTAACATATATTACTAAAGGAATGAAGTTATATCCGGAGAAGAGCCTGAGGAGCGGGTAGATATGCTTGTTGGTTACAATACTGCGGCCGCATCTGAAAATAAATTTTCTACGTTTACTTAATTATAAAGTTGATTTGATATTTTTTGTGGTTTAATCCACTCATCACTGCTTTAAACATTTTAGTTTATAAAATGTCCTCAGTATTCTGTAAAATCCGGTTTTAATATGAAAAGCCTTAAATCGTAGATTTCCGACTTAAATCAAAAGCAAATCAAATCAAAAGTATTTATTTGTTTAACATAGGTACAATACATGGTGTTAAAAATACAGGAAGGTCTCACTATGTCGTGCCTTTTGGCATACAAATCTAGGTACTAGAACATGCTCTAGTCACAGCTATACGTCACAAACGAGCAACGATACAATTAATATTTTAACATGCAATAACCAGAAGAGAAATAAAGAATATAAATAAAAAAATCTGTCAATAACTATAAGAACTAATATTTCATAATAAGAATGTCAATGATAATTATGTCAATAAGTACTTTATAATTCACGAGTCATTTAGGAAATCTGCTATTGAATAATATGTCTTTTCTATGAGAAATGCTTTTAGCATTCTTTTAAAAACATTATCATTGTCCTTAAATGCTATTAGATATGGCGGCAGCTTTGTGTATACTTTGTGTGTCATTCCAAGGATGCTTTTGCAATAATGCTGTTTTGATGGGACTCTTTGCATCGACTTTAATTTATTATGAAGTCGAGCACTTTTAAAATTACTAAATAGGCTGTAGTTTGCCTTTACAAAGATTGCCATTTCATAAATGTATAAGCATGGTAATGTGAGGATTTTAAGTCTTGCAAACAAAGGTTCACAGGGTTCATTTTCTTGGACGCCGCAAATGGTTCGAATGCAATTTCTTTGCGCCCTAAATACGTCATTTTTATTGCTAGAGTTGCCCCAAAAAAGGATGCCATATCTTAAATTAGAAGTAACGTAAGCATGATATGCCGTTAAAAGTGACGACATGTTTGCGATCTTTTCAAATTGTACAGTGCATATGAATATTTACTTAATCTTTTACATATAATGTCAGTGTGTGTTTTCCATGTCAACTTATTATCTATACTTAGTCCTAAAAATTTGGTTATGTCTGTTTCATTTATTTTATGTCCTTTATAAACTATGTTTAAATTGTGTGATTTGGTTCTTTGTTTAAATGTCATAATATTTGTTTTGTCAAGATTAATTTTAAGATTATTATTAGTAAGCCAATTTACGATATTTCTAAGGGTATTATTAATGTCAGTTTCGTATGTTTCTACATTATGTCCAGAAAAAATTATAGTACTGTCATCTGCAAAGAGAACCATCGGGTGTACCGTGACTTTAGGCATATCATTAATGTAAATTAAAAATAATAATGGGCCTAACACACTCCCCTGAGGTACCCCATAACAAACTGTTCTAAAATTTGATGAGTGGGTTTCCTCTGTTTTTGTTTTAGGACATACTCTTTTTATTTGCGTCATTTGTTTCCTGTCTCTTAAGTATGATCGAAGTAGATTAAGAACATTACCGCGAATTCCATAAGTACATAGTTTATCTAAAAGGAGGGCATGATCAACATAATCAAAGGCTTTTGACATGTCCATGTAAAGCGCACAAACAGGTATTTTTTTATCCATGTTGTTGATTACTTTCTGGACTAAATCAAAAATAGCCAAATTTATAGATTTTTGCTTCCTAAAACCTTTTTGTTCTTCTGCAAACATTTTTTTACATTCAAAATAATTATAAAGACTGTTGTATATGACTTTCTCAATGATTTTTGCGAAAACAGATATTAATGCAATAGGTCTGTAGTTTTTCATGTCATTTTTATCCTCCTTTTTATAAATAGGTCTTACTATGGATACCTTTAGTTTACTAGGAAACTCGCCATGCTCAATACATAAGTTAACTATATGACTAAGTAGCGGAGATATAATGTCAGATGATCTTTTAATAACTTTTGTATGAATGCCATCGTATCCAGTACTGTTTGAAGATTTCAAGGAATGTATTATTAGTTTTATGTCACTAGCATTTGTGGGTTTCATAAACAGTGAGTTTGCATTGCATTGCAGTGTATTCTTATAATTGTTTTGTTAGTGCTACTAGGAGTAATAGGTCTTACTTGATCGATATAATAATTGTTAAATTCCTCCGCAATGTCTTTAGGATTTATAACAATTTTGTTTTTGGAGACAATTTGCGCAATGTCTTCAGTTGGATATCTAGCCTTAGCCGAGTTAATGATTTTCCACGTAGCTTTTGTTTTGTTTGCAGAACTTTCAATGTAGCTATCATTTTTTAACCTTTGTGTGTCATTTATAATTTTTTTGAGTTGACTGGAATAACGTTTAAATTTTGCTCTTATGTCAGGATTTCGAGTCAGTCTGTATTCCCATAACAATTCTCTTTTCTTCTTACAGGAATGTCTAATACCATTAGTAATCCATTTAGGTTTAGTCATGATGTTAATTCTGATCCGTTTTCTAGGAAAACATAGTTTGTAAAATTCGCCGAAAATATTATAAAAATTTTCAAACGCTTCGTTCGGATTATTTGACGCATATACATCATTAAAATTTATATTTTCAAGGCAATCTATGAATTTTGCAATATTTTGTTCTGATAAATCTGTTCGTTCCACGAACCAATATGGGATGGAGCACGTTAACTTTACAGGACATTTTATTATCTGCGCTGTATGATCCGATAAAGCTAGTTCTATAACCTCAGCTTTGCTACCTCTAATATTATGAATAATGTTATCTATGCATGTGCCACTAGATAATCTTGTGGGCTGTGATATGCTTAATTTTAAATTGTAACTGCTAATAACGTTCTTGAAGTCTATAGAGTGTACAGTATTTTTTAGTACATCTATATTGAAGTCTCCGCAAACGATAATTTTTTTCCCGTGGTAACAAAACTTATTTAAAATTACCTTGAGTTTGGATAGAAACAACGATATTACGGTTGAATTATTTCTTGGTACTCTATATATACAGACAATGACAGTTTTGTGTTCGGATAGCTCAATTCCAGTACACTCTACGATGTTAGGAATGGAGGTGTTTGTAATTTCTTTTATAATATTGTATTTGTGAATATTTCGCACCAAAATACACGACCCTCCATTTCTGTTGTTTCTTGAAAAACAAGTAGCTAATTTGTAATTTGGAATAGCTAAATGAACTTCATCGTCAGTTTTCATGTTGTGCTCAGTAATACATATAACATCAATTGGTTTACCAGAATCACTTAGCTCTTGAAGATGAACAGATAATAAATTGGCTTTATTTATAATCCCATTGATGTTTTGATGGAGTACAAAAATGTTATTATATGTAATAAGATTATTCTCAATATTTTGTGATAGGCTATTGACGACGCGGTTGTCATTATTTATAAAAACTGCTACTATTATAGTATTTTTCATTTACATTTCTCAGTATTTTGTTTACGTGTAGCGCTAACTTAAACTTTCCGTTATAATTTAATTGATTGCCATCAAATTGGTAATCTGTCTTGCCTAAATAAACACTATTACATTGTAAGTATACATGCGGTGTATTGTCAAATTTGTTGTGAATCGCGGAATTTAATTTGTGTATAAAATTATTATAATCTTCTGAATAATCATTAATTGCATAAGGTATGTCACAAATAATTACATTGGTATGTACGGCATTTTTCACAGTTGTTTCCATGAGTCTTATGATGTTGCTTATAGGTGTAATGTTATAATCGCTGCCACCGCACATTATAACTACGCAGTCACTTTTCTTAAAGTCCGCAATTTTTGGTGGACGTTTTGAAGAACCCTTTCCGTTGTCCCGTAGTGTATAATATCAGCAGAAAAGTCGTAGTCATTTCTTCTTAATTTTGCAAGAGGTCGTAGTAAGTCAGCACCGTGGAAATCCGATAGGAGTAGAAGCTTTGGCTTGTGTTTGTATGGCTTCTCGAAGGAATTTGTTGTTTCCTGTACTTCTTCTAGCAAATTATATTTGTCAGATGATGGGTGGTGATGATAAGTCTGATAGCTAGAGTTATTGCTGACCTTTTCGAGTTGTTTTATTGTTTGTTGTAGTACTTTAGTAGATTGCTGTATGCGAGATAGAGTTATGCTTTTATTCATGTGTGTATTCGTACTTTGCTTAATTTCTTTATTCTCTGTTAACGTCTTACTTAATTTAATTTGTAATGTCCTAATTTTTTTGTTGAGCATTTTTATTTCATTTTCAAGGTCCTTTATTTTATTGTCAGTTTCTATATTTATGGTTTTAGTTAGAGGCAATATTGGGCTTGGTATATATTTCTTTGTTGGGGTATATTTGTTTTGAGGGTTTTCTCTAAGTAGTGTGTTGTATACACTTATTTTTCTTGTAGTCTTCTAGTTGTTTGTTTAGGTCTAGATTTTCGGTGTTGAGATTAGCAATTTCATCATGAGCGCTTGACAGTTCAATAGTGAGGTCTTCAACTTGTGATTTTAAGGCAACTATTTGTGATGATTCCATGTTAGATACGCTCAGGAGACTCCGCGGACTTTCGTATGTACTTAAATCTCTAAGCGTGGAACTCAATATGTCGTCAGTGTCAGCATGCGATACATTATCAAAAGAATTAGACTTTGATGGTAAGACTCGTTTTCTTTGAGTTATATTGTCAGGTGGGTTATTTACAGTGATTAACGTGTTTGAACTGCTTGTCGGGGGGATTGCCGTTTTCTGGGAGTTTTCATGGCATTCACTGCATTTCCAAGTTGACTTGTTGGTATTGTTCATTAATCTAAATCTAACTGGAGTAACATTTTCTGTGCATTCAAGGTCAAAGATTTTTAAACAGCCAGAGCACTTTAAGTATTTTACTTAAGAAACAAACAGGAAACTAACAAAAGCAAAAAGTAATAAGTAGTGGTAAATACTGGAAATACCGGCTTATTATCAGCACTTTAATTCAATATTTATTTACATAAATAGGCCGCGCTTTAGTTATATTTTACGTAAACAATATTATTATAATTAGATACACTTACGTGATAGCATAGGCAGCTAGAAACGAAGTCAATACGACGACTCCGAATATTAGATTTTTCGGTCTTCTTTTCGGCACCAGCAAGAGGTCTAATATGATAATGACCAGAGTGATGGTGTGGAGACAGTGCTGGAGCCATAGGGGCACTAGGATGTCTACCGCAGCCGGTGCCACCAGCTCACGATTCTTCGTCCACAACCGCCAGAAAAGGATATCTGAGAACTGAAAAAAAAAACAAGAATATGATGAGGACGAAGACGGTGTACTGACCATCCATTCGAAGTGGTTTTTGCATGGGCAGGTTGTACAATATTAAGTGTAAGAATTGTTTATTGTTTATTAAAAAAATAATCTCAAAGTACTTTGATATATTTTTTAGTAAATTCGAAAATTATTTTTTCCTAACTAGTGCATAAAAGTGCACTTTGCGCACGCTTCGCGTGCAAAAACATTAACGTGTAGTTTCACTAGTATCGTAACGTACTATTTTAAATGAAAATGGAGAGGTGTACCAGGGTTAGGAAGTTTGTATAAATGCACGACATCAATTACTGAAGCTAAGTATAAAGCTATTGAAAGTTTGTATAAAGGAGGGGAGGTACAATTCATTTAGGATTTTCTTTCAATATCATAAGAAAACACTGTCTAAGAAAATTGGATATTATGTACCCAACAGGAAAATCAAAACGAATCTACATATGTAGTTTGTTGTAGTAATGAGTCAGTTCCATTTTTTTCCGACGGCTTAGTTTGGCCATTCAAAGAGGAAATGCTTGGGACTATGCGACTAGCGGTCATCCTAGACGAGGTATTCATTTTATAACTTTTTACATATAGCAATTTTAGTTAGGTATGAGTTTTAGTATTCTAAAATATGTTTTCCAGTTCAAAAATACCTCCTACCTTACCAAATGAAATGAAAGGGTAACAGCTACTATAAATACTAGTATAAGCATAGAATTAATTACAAACCAAAAGGTTATTATTAATTATAAGTAGTATCTAAACTACTTATTATTAAGGATATAAAAAGATCAATTCAAAAATCAAATTCAAATTTTTTGCCCCTGAATAACGTTTATTTAGTTTATTTGGTTGACATACTCTCAGAATTACGTCTTTGTTGTGAGAGTATGTCAACCAAATACAAACACCGGCATCGAAACCTGTTGTATACATATGTAAGTCACAATCACAGATTGGAAATAAGCAGTTAAAAACTTTTGAGAGCACAAAGAAGGGAAAGTCAACTTTAGTGCAAATTTATACCGGGTATGGCCTGTAATAGGAGCTTTCACTTTAGGCATCGTTTCTACACCAAAAACGTAGCAACATTTGTTCTACGACTTTTGAAAATAACTTATAGTTTAATAAATAGGTATGAATAAAAATTGAAAATACTATTTACTTTTTTCGAAAAAATCACAAGTAATAAATTACCCAATTATTTAAAGTGGTAGAACAAATGTTTCGTTCGTGGTGTAGAAGCGATCCCTAAAATTTTTGCTCCTATAACAGGCCACACCCGGTATAAATTGGAATTCCCACTACATATATATTATTATTTTGTTTCATTAATTGCATGGATAAATATAATAATTCATAAGTCATGACCTGTAGGCAATCGGGCCGCAGATGAAGCAAATGTACACGTAGTGCTTTATATACAGTTTATTTACAAATATTTACACACTTAACATACTATTAGATATATATTTACACATTTGTTTCATACAATACTCCACAAAACATTACAACAGCGGGAGCATAAATATGAACTTTTTTACAATTTTTCTTAAAAAACAAAAGACGCCCGCTAAGCGCGGCATGCGTTGTGGCCAGTGCGCGCACCAACGAGGTTGGTACCATTTCCACCGTTTACATGACCCAAATCCAGAGCGCAGGCTTTGTTAAAATATACTAAACGGCATCCGTCATAAACTTCGGTCACATCAATGACAATCCGCCACTTCTTCTTCGTCAAAAATATACAAGAAAAAATCTTCGACACGCTTCGTCCGGAATCCTAACACTTAACAACATCTTAATTCGCTATCTTATTCGCTATCTATTTATTATGTTAAATTTTACTCTTAACTAGGTATTTATATTATATTTATGATGGTTTCTCAGTCACGATACATTTGTTAAGCACAGTGTAGAACATAACGCTTGCAATACGTAAAGCCACTTTTAAAATGTGAACAGTATTTTATGCTGTTTTTCTTTACCCTACATTTATATTGTTGTCAAATTGCGATTTTATGTGTTGCATTATTATAGATATATATATTTATGAACTCATATAAATAGAAACCTGAATGGTCTGGCGTATCTACATGTGTAAATATTTTATTTGAATAACTAAATAGTTGTTTTGGTTACTAAATTATTCACATTAACCTTTTTGCCGCTACAAAGCCGTCTACAAACTTCTTTGCATTGCCCATTGGTTGACTGGCAGAGAATGCCTTTAGGCATTAAGTCTGTTTTGTGCAATAATGTTTAAATAATGCGTACATAGGATACTCGGTACCCGTTCTATTATTAACATGTGAGGATAATCATAAATTGATAATATTATAATGTTAAACCGAACGCTCTCTAAAATACAAATACTTGCTTGTGTTCGTTTTTTCTTGTTTGTTTCCTTAATTATTTTTCACAAAATTGAACTATTGTTCTGTAAAACTTATTGTAGATCCAAAAAATGGGTTAATCTAGCGACGAATAAGCAGTTTTAACTCCGGAGGCTCTAAGACAAAATAATGAACTATACACACTTTATTTGTTCTCACCGCTGAGTTCGTGCCTTTAAGTCCCTCACTACGCTCAAGATTATAAATATAGAATCTATCACTTGCTTGAGACTCAAATTTAGCACTCGAAACAAATAAGAACTTTGGTCTCTTGTTGCAGAAGTAACAATTTTCACACACCTCAGCCTCGACTCGCACGCAGTTAAACCGTTCACGAACTCACTGACGCTACCCAACTCGCATTTGTTTTTACCAATTTATGCTGATTGGCGTCAGCTTTAGGATTGCACGCTTGGAACGAGTGTTCCAGAGCCCTCAATTATTTGACATAGCGAAAAACTTACGCAAGTAGCTGGGAACAGGATGCTGGTGAAACAGACGAATCTGAATTTGTTAAGAACTGTCACATGTTTCGCGCCGCTGGTACCGCGGAGCTCGCGCCAGTCACAGTAGATGCAGATTGGCGTGTACACTAACGATATTAACTGCAAATATATACAAAAACAGATTAGTTAAAACGGTAAATTAATAGGCTAGTTGGTCACTTTCCGTTAGCACTTTAGCTGCACTAATAGAGATGCATTTATTACAAACCTTAAATTTTCACATTCAATATCATTATACACTTTACAAATACATACTTATATTAAATGCGTCGCAATCCCGTCATTAAAAGGGCTTCTATTGAATTAAAAGATCGTTTTTTTTTGTTATTTTTGGGACGGTATTTTTCTCCCATTTCAAAATTCGTGACTCTGGTATCGGCTTGGGGGTCCAGTAATTATCGGAAGGACTGACTCACAGTAAAATTTGAGTAAAAGTGTGCCAAAAACTACGAATGTAGCACTTTTCCTCAAAACTCCTATACATGTGAGAAATATTATACCTACGTACTAATACTTTCCTTACATTAAACCATGAAGTAATAAGCAGCCAGCGGTTATAATGATACAGCCTCACTAAAGGGTCCTCAGCAGCAGTAAAATCTATTCTTAATAATATAAATCCAATAACGAGCATGAGACAGTATGTTAAACTATAAAACCACAACCTTATTTTCAATAGATATTTTTCACTTGTCCTAAAACTGCCATTTAAATACTCGTCTAGTATTTTTGGCATTGTATCTTCTTCTTCTTCTTCTGGCCTTATCCCATTTTTATTTGGGGTCGGCTCTCCTAATCAATTTTCTCCAGTTATATCTGTTCCGGGTCGTCGTTGGGTCTATATTCTTACTCTCTAGATCTTTCTTAACTACGGAAATCCATGTAAGTCGGGGTCGTCCACCCTTCTTCGGTTCTTTCGTACACTCTAGCACCTTTCTAGTCATGTGGTCATCCGGCCTTCTCATGACATGGCCATACCATCGGAGTCGTGTTTCCGTTAGCTTTTCCTGTATAGGTCTTATTTTGAATGAGCCTCTGACGTAACGGTTCGGCACTTTGTCCATGAGTGTAACTCCTGCAGACCACCTAAGCATACGCATTTCAGCGACGTGGAGTTGGTCGGCTTGTTGCTTCTTGAGAGGCCAGCATTCTGCACCATATAACATTGCTGGCCTGACAGCAGTTTTGTATACTTTACCCTTCACGCGGATGGGCATTCTCGGGTCACAGAGTACTCCTGTAAGCTCCCTCCACTTTTGCCAGCCCGTGCTTTTACGATTTGCTATGTCGTTGTCAATGTAGCCGTCATTAGTCATTACACTGCCTAAGTACTTAAAGCTTTGTACAGTTGTAAGCGCAGTGTTTTGCAGATGTAAGCTGTGTTGGGAGTTACCGTTGGCGAAATTGCAGTGCATATGTTCAGTTTTCTCCCTGTTTATTCTCAGTCCCGCTTTTCTAGGGCTGACCTCCAACTTTCCAGCGTTCTTTGGAGTGCTCTTGGATCTTCATCGATGAGGACAACATCGTCTGCGTACAGAAGGTTCCAAGGTGTTGGTTTCTGGATGTTAGACGTGAGGTAGTCCATAACGAGGTTGAACAAAAGCGGGCTGAGAGCTGACCCTTGGTGGACTCCAACATTTACCTGAAACTCATCACCCATTCCCGCTGGACACCTTACTTTTGTGGTGACGTTCCTGTACATATCGACTATCATCCGTATGTAACATTCAGGGACCTCCTGAGACCGCAGCGCCTGCCAAATCAGGGGTCTCAGGATTCGGTCGAACGCTTTTCTAGGTCTATAAAGACCATGTGTAGGTCTTTCTTGTTGTCCCTGTAGGATTCCATTAAGATACGGATGGTGTGGATTGCATCGGTTGTTGATCTCCCGGTGACAAAACCGCACTGGTTTTCTGTCACTGATGTTAGTTCGCGAAGTCTTTGGTCCAGAACTCGTTCCCAGATCTTAAAACTGTGTGATAGCAGTTTGATGGCACGGTAGTTCCCACACAACCTTATATCGCCCTTATTTTTATAAAATGGCACTAGGAAGCTCTTCCTCCATGCTTCAGGAATGCCATCCAAAGGAAATTTGTTAAAGAGAGTTGTCAAAAAGGAGACTCCGGCGTCACCCAATTTCTTCCATAGTTCGGCTGGTATGTTGTCCGGGCCTACGGCTTTGTTGTTTGCCATTTTACTGACGGCTCCCTTAACTTCGGCGGGTGTAATGATTGGCCACGGTCCTTTGACTGTTGGTAACTGAGCGACAGGTTCGCATGGGTATGTCTCGTTCAGCAACTTTGAGTAGTAGTCTTTCCACCTCTCGTTTATCTCGTTGTCAGATGTAAGGATGGTTCCTTGGAGATCCTTTATATATTTGACTGCCTTGGTATCGCGAGCGTCTTGATATCTCTGTTTGGCTATTTTAAAGATTTGTTTATCGGTTTTGGCATTCTCAAGCATATCATAAAAGCCCTCCCTATTCTTTGCCCTGGTTTGGGCGACTGCACGCCTAGCTTCCTTTTTTGCGTTTCGATAATCGATTTCGCTGATTTCGCTTTTCAAGTTCTGCCAGGTTTTAAATAGGTCTTTCTTTATTTTAAGCTTTTCTTGCACCTCTGGGTTCCATAGTGTGGGGTCTTTATCTTCTCTAGTGATTCCGTTTGAAACGCCTAGATATGTTGTGGCTTTATGAATGCAAATCTCGTGGAAATCTTTCCACATCGTATTTGCATCTTTATCTTTTTGGGTGTCATGTATGTAGGCATTCAGATCAGCACAGAGTTTTTGACCTTCTTCTTGGTCTAACTTATACCAGCGTATCTTGGATACTCTATTCGCCTTAACTGTTACTGGTATCCGTATGATAAAATCGGCAACCAGCAACCGATGTTGGGATGTTAAAGGTTCGCCAGGTATCACTTTACAGTTTTGAAGGTTTTAAGTAAGTGTCGATCTGCGAGGATGTAGTCGACTTGTGTACATTTTCCACCGCTCTTGTATGTTATGAGATGTTCTTGGGGCTTTGAAAAGAAGGTGTTGATAATCGCCACGTTAAACGAGGCGGCGAAATTTAAGATGTCTTCCCCTTGGGGGTTTCTTCGTCCGTAGCCGTTGTTGCCGTGGATATCTCTGAATGAGTTAGTCGTTTCTCCGACATGACCATTGAAATCCGCTCCAATGTATCTCGACTCGGTGCTTGGTATGGATTGCATCAACTCATAAAGATCTTCCCAGAAAGCGGTCTTTTCGTTTTGTGATAGTCCTGTCTGTGGTGCGTATGCTGAGATAACATTCATACACTCCTGATTATCAAGTGCGAACTTTACAGCTATGATCCTGTCACTGACCCTCTTCACTTCGACTACACGAGGTTGGAAGTTCTTATCCACGACTATGCCGACGCCGTTCTTCTTGTTTTCTGTGCCGTTGTATATGAGTTTGTAGTCATTACCGATATTGCGTGCTTTGGACCCCTTCCACTTCGTCTCCTGAATGCAACAGATGTTGATGCGTCGTCTGAGCAACACTTCACTTAATTCCGAGCTGCGTCCTGTCATGGAACCCACATTCCAACTGCCAATGCGAATTTTTGGGACGTGGGCTCCAGGTTTCTTCGCGTCGCTTCGGGGGTACGCCCTAATATTTGTAGCATTTCCTTGTTTCTCGCCTGATACGTCGCTTCCGGGGTACGCCCTAGTAGTAGACCATTTCTCTGTATTGCTGTGATTCATATTGATTAGGAGAGGGTTGGTTGGCTGTAGTTTTACGGCCGGTTGCCACCTGACGCCAAGGCAGTGACCCCTCCTGCTAACTGGGGCTTAGGATGCCACCGTTGGCTCGTGCTCTTCCGCTGCCATCCTCTACACGGAATCCTGCCTGATGCCGCTGTCCCCCGCCAGCCCGGTGTCAGAGTATGTCTGAGCGGCCCGACGGGGGTGCCTGTTGGTCCGCGGGAGGTATTTAATTTCCCTCCTACCCGACATATCTGTCGAGCATTCCCCGATCCGCCACCTGGGGACGCGTTCTCTAGGGGTGAGGCTCCCCGAGAATAATTTTGGCATTGTATCTAATCGACTTTATATTTTATGGTTATATTATCAACACTTGTTCACTAACCAAAACAACAACAAGGACTGAGAAATGTGTGCCATATAGGACGCATTTATGGTGAAACGTTAAGAGTCCGTGCACGGTTTGAATTTGAGCGAAGATACGAGTTTTACAGAGTTAACAAACGACAGAGCGATAGTTATTGCTATAGCTTTACCTCACGCGGCGGAATGAACAATGTTGATACTTTAAATAGTAGCTCTTTCTTAATAATAGAAATTTTATTAGATAGTCTGAAACTGCTTGTTTTGTTAATTGTTTATTATACTATTTATGTATTTATTATGAATTGTTTTAAGTGTAAGTAGTAATTTTTGTCTCATTTATGATGATATGGAGATCATTGGTATCATTAAGTTAAGGGGTAGGAAAATTAAAACTAATTCTGCCAACACAGGTGAACCTATGATTACTTACTTATAACTTATATGCACCATTATACGGACAAGTACTGAATGATCTGAAAGTTCTCAAATGTTAAACACTGTTTCGAATAACTTTTGAATTTAAGAAAGCGAGGGTGGCTTATAAGTTATTTGTATCCGAAGCAAGTAATGTTTGGGATACAGATAGATGGCCTTAGCGATATCTCTGTATTCATTTAGTTTACCTACAAACTGATCATCCACTCCGGTATAATAACCTCGGGTATTGTACATAATCTTCATTAATTTTAAATACATCTGAGGAATCATAGGATTTCCGTCAAGTCAAATGTAGGAACCCTATAAATTGGAGACAGTTGACATTCATGGTGTTAATCAGTTTTTTCTTATGCAAAAAATCCTAAAAAGTCGTAAAAAATATAAAAAACGCATCTTATTCACTTACTTTCAATTGAAATAACGTATCATTTTCTGTGTTATAACGTAATAAATTCGCGTTATTTAAACTTATACCAAGTATAATAATTTTAAAATCATTTAGCATAAAAGTTGAGCATTTTCGACCGAAAATCGACTACGGGGTCTTAAACTCCTCCATATAATATATGTTTTTTTCCTGATAAACTTAATAATACCCGTGTTCACGCCTTCATTAATATTATTTGCTTTTTACATGCTACTTAGAGCAATAAACACCTTTTGGAAATTAATAGGTTATTCTTTTTGTCGTTTTTTAATTGTGTCTATTTAAGCTGACAGACTGTGGACAAACTACACAAACAAACTGCATTTCATTAAGGTACCTACTAGAGTAATTTGCTAATGATGTGGTACTCCATCAGTTTCGTTTGTAGACGAGGGAGGTCGATAGCATCATTTTCATCGCGCTGTCCAGGCATTTTGCCACGGCTCATGGGAAAATGGCGAAAGCGATTGCCATCTTACCTCCCAAGCCAGAGGGCAAACTAACTCTTATTGGGATTAGTCCGGTTTCCTCACTATATTTTCTTTGAACGAAAAGTCACTTGTAAATATCAAATAATATTTGGTACAGAAGTTCCGAAAAATCTGTTGATACGAGCTGATCAAGGAACCAGCGTCCTCCGGATTGAAAGTCGTACATTCTTACCGCTTCGCTTAGGTCACCAGCCCTTCTTTTTTCATTTAGGTTTGGCAGATCAGTAACATTCCGTAAAATTATAATTCATTAATAGCACGTGGACCTTTTACTAGGTCGCTAAATAAAAAAAATATTTATGTAACTTGGTATGTTATGCTCTGGGTGGTTTGACTAATTTATATTACCTACAGATATTATGTAAAAAATATTTGTTTTTATTAATTATTATTGTGAACATCGAATTTTCATTTACTGTTTCTTTTCGTCCAATTGCAAAATTATACAGTTAGGCCAGTGGCACGTCATCCACGGTCAGACCCTAATATTATACCCGGTACCGTTTGTCGTCGATTACGAATGTTGTCCCTCTCGTATTGAGCGCTTAAAAACTGGTTACTTACTCATGTACTAAAAGGATTGAAGAAAAATACACAAAATCTCAAAGGTTTATTTAATATGTGATAAAGTCCCGTTCAATTCATGGGTACAGTTCCAAACACTGGCCTCGTCCATACTTAACCAAATTTATATACCATTTTGAACTTTTCTTTAATTCTCGTCTCAACGTGGACCTTGACAACTGAGACTTGTATCAAAGAGTTATGTTATAAGCGGTGTTAATCACAAGCATAGTCTAGAATTTTCGGACAACATTTTAAAATACGTAGTGAGCCTTAATTCATAACTTTAAATGTAAATATGGACATATTTAACTTTAAATGATATTGACACTGTATAATAACTTATTTAAAATTAGATAATGTGAAAACAACAGAACTTAATTATTAAATTTATAATTCATGTAGATACCATAATATAAAGTGATAAAAGAACTTTCAGCATTAAATTGAAAGAATACTAAACTGATTTGATTAAAAATAAATACAGCACTAAATGTAAAATTAACTTAACTATTAATTTTAAATACTAAACCAAAAAAATGTGATCAGCGAACCTTAAAAAACTCACAGAAAAATAATCACACTACCTACTTATTTCTCAAAAGAAACTCTACAAAAGTTGTTCCGTGTACAATAAGGCGTCGGAATAACTTGAAATAACTTCTTAGGTGTTGACGTCGAAGTCAGACAAACAAATATCAGACTGATGTGATATCATAACATATTTTTATTATTCTGTCTATTGATTGCTGTCTCCGTTCAATCTAACAATTTTGTTATCATTTATTTAAAGCGACGGCAGTAGGTACAAGGCACATTATGTAAAACTTAATCAATCATAAAGGTATAAATAAGCATTGGAAGGTACCTTAACTGTTTTAATATTATTTTTTTATTTGTCCTTAGATTTTAGTACCTATACATTTTGATTTGAATGTTACAATATAAGGTAGGTAATGTAAGGTATAGGTAAGGTAGGTATAAAGTTCTAATAACTAGTAGTTTATGTTACTGCTACATAATGTAAGGCATAAAAATAGAAGTTGGTTTTATGAAATGAAACTAAGCTGAGTTTCATAATAATATCAAATGAGTATTTTTCTGCCTAATTATATGCAGTGACATACACTGCTTTACCTACACAAAATATAAGCTCTCAATAATAATTTATAAAACCGCAAACGAAAAGTAAACGAATATTTGTAATGGCGGCGAGTAAATTCTCATAAGGCATATCGTTTCTATAGTAAGTTTTCAGAGAAGTTGAACGAAATTTAAATGACGACTATAATATAATAATGAAGCAATAATAATATTTATACACAGATAAGAAATATTGTAGCAAATTAGTGTACTATTATGTAGGTCATTATTTGCTATTTTTGGACGCATTATAGAAGGGTTATGTTATCTGTGTAGATAATTTTATTTTACTTACGTGTAGATATAAGAAAAGCGAATGGTACTAAACACAAGCAGAAAGCTAACACAACAGTAATAGAAAGATTTAAAAAAAATACTCCTAAAGGAGTGAAAAAGGGGTTGAAGCTTTTGAAGATTTGCAGGTAATTAGATAATGTTTTCATTACCTAAGCGTTTTAAAAGTTTTCAAGTTTTCATAGAGAGCGATTTGAAAGTTTTCAAAACTTTTAATTTCATCCGTTAACGATTTTAAATAAAAAAAGTGCATTTTGAAAAAAAATCTGGAAGGAGTTCAATGTTTGTATTAAAGCAGAGCCTCAATTGCAAGCAATCAAGTTTGAGCTCTATTTTACGCGTCTGGTGATATTTCTAGAAATAGTAATAAAAATGGAACGTTTCAAATGATAATACTACTTAAAAGAGTAAGGTCGTGGGTAGTAAGGAGGTAAGTAACCTTTCGGGAAATAAAAATTGTTGAGACTGTATATAGGAAACGTTGTTTTCATTGAAGCGGAATCAAAGAAGCATAAAAATGATATTCTCACGGTACATTTCATAGTTTCCAAGAACTAAATACGAGAGTATTTTCAAAATTAATTATCGAAATAATTACGGAGGTTCACAGTTTGTAGAAATAACCTTAAAAATGGATGTCGAGTTCAAGTTACAGGTTAACATAAAAAAGTAAACCAGTTCAAACGGATTGGAAGCTAGAAGTATTCCTATAAATGAAAAATAGAACAACCTAAATAAAAAGTAACCTAAATAAGTATAACCTAGATAAAATTCTACGTATTTAATTTATGTGTAAAAGCTTAATAAATAAGTATTTTGCAAAAAACTTACACACATCGAATTGCTCTACAGTTGTCTCACTAATCGGGGATAGACCCACAGGGCCTTCAACTTCGTAGGTCTTTAACGACGGGGTTAGGTCTTTACAATTATAGTTAGATGCATATCAATAAATATTGAAAATTGCCCGTAGTGAAGTTTGTATCCGACCTTTAAATGAAAGTATAAAGGCAAGGTCTCGGCCTGGCATCCCGGGATGACAAGAATCTTATTGCCGATATCCTCAACAATCTACTGGAATTTATTTGGGCTTTACGATAAGAATGTCAAGTTAATTAAACTTTAAGCAATAATTAAATCCTTTGTTAATGAAGTACGGTTTGAAGTAAAGTGAAGACTTTGATAAATAGTTGTGACTAGACTTCGACGGAGATCTCGACTATAACTAAACTATTTCCTTTGGTCGGGGCGAGCCAGATTCATGTTTGGCCTAGTGAGGGTTTAGTCTGAATCTGAGTAAGTTTGATTCGGATCTAGTCACATTTTTAATAGGTCTAATTCTGAACCAGACAAATTTGAAATGCGACAAATGATGGGTAAGCCAGATTCGTAAAAGGTACTTTACTTGTGTACAGGTTTAAAGAATGACTCACAGAATTTAAAATAATACGTCAGCATTTCGCAAAACGCGAAAAACGTTTAATTTAAGAGTTGACGGAGCCTCACTGTAGCGCCTTTTATTGGTCAGTTTGCCCTTCGGGCATATGAAATAACCTAATGAACATAACCTACGAGTGCCTATCTATTAGTTTGATGTAACTACACACAGATACATATTTATGCGGTTTACACCAAAACATACTAACAGTATTATATATGATCAAAAGTAATTATAATTATGTAACGTAGAATTATTACAAAACAATCTATGCCAAAGCTAGGAGAAGTATGACATCTTTTTATTCTTTCTATATAGGTATAGCAATACTTAAAAATAACTTAAATAATCGACTTGATAAAATCAACCATTAGTTCAACAACTAAAAAATAAAATAAAATAAAAATCAATAATACTTAGTCTCGAATATAACTAATTTCTTTTTTGCAAATACGTAACTTTTAACGATCACAGGTATAGGTTCCCGTTATGGTTATAGTATCGCGTAGTTGCCAATTCGAGTATCACCACATTCAGTTTATTTTTTAATATCCCCTTATTTTTATGCAATATGCCAGCGTTAGTTAAGGTTTCTGCTTGATATAAAATTTATTTAGATATAATATCTCGTCACAAATATTTAATAGATAATAGGATAAATAAATAATAAATTAAAATATATTAATCCTTGAATAAAAATGATTTTTATTTTTGAATTTAAAGTTCAGATCATCAAAGAAAATTCTGCCACCGGTTCTAACCCTACACCTCTGACCCGGGAAGAGACCGACGACACGACGGGACTTATTAAAACAGTGATACATAAAATCTTAAAGTTCATAAGTATGCGTAGAGCCAAAAGAAAACATATCAAACAGTTTATTACAAGATAGAACTAAACATACAAAAAAAAGTAAAAAACAATAATCTATAAACAATTGGAGATTTGTAGAAGGCGGTACGATATGACAAAGGGTTTCGTGATGTATGCCGTATTTTTAAGGCAATTTCATTGAATTTATTAAGTATATTAGCTATAATAAAAATGTGTTTTCATATTAAAGTAGAGTAGCTATTTTGAGAACTTGTACATGGTTTGTGTACCTAATATCTAATTTTTCTTAAAACATACTTTTCATTCATGATTCTTTTACAAAGGTTATATATGGTTTTAATCGCCCATATGTTTAATTATAAGTAATAACAATACGAACCGGTTTCTATAATTTCTATGATACCTCAAAACAGGTTTTAAATTTTCCTCATCATACCTCGTCATACTTTAGACTTAAATATCATGTCATGTGATATCGCCAGCTATGGAGCTAGGATGGAGGATAATATGAAGAATACTGATTTAAACTTTCACGGTTTTTACACATTATTACAAATAAACGGGACTTAACCGCCGTATATTAACATTAAAAATTACCTCAATTAATAATGTGTCACTTCACTTGAGTTTGGTCACCTAGGACCAAACAACTTGGGAACTATTCTTTCTTTCTAAAATAGTTTAATTGTATCAATATTTTATAACACTTACTTACTTTTCGGCAAGTAATTAATAAGTATCTGCTAAGTTTGTTATTTAAAGTGAGTCACACATCAAATAAGTTATGAGTACTTGTAACAAAATTTGATATACATCATTTTGTAGGTCTGGTTAAATTATCTATTGATTTACAGTACCGGCCAATAATATATCACCTTTGTGTTTTTTTAAGTAAACATGTTTATAGTAACATATATTGTTAAGATTGCAGAGTGTAAATATTACCCTGAGCTTTACCAAACAAATATAATGCATATTTCAATAAAATAATGTGGAAGTACAGTTATACTCATTAAATACTTAAAACCTGCACAACATAACTAAGTGCAGTCGATCTTTATCTACCTATTATAAATCAAAGGAAGTGATAGGTTAACATAATATATATTTATAAAAGTGTAACAACATTAATACTTTGTAGCAAAGCCTTTTGATTCAATAACTGCTTTACAGCGTCTAGGCATAGAGTCCATGAAAGCACCAATAGTTGATTGAGGGATTGTATACCATTCCTCCTGTAGCTGAGAGAACTTTTGACGGGCATAAGTGGTTGTTTTACCTTTCAAGCGTCTTTCTAGTTCATCCCATAGCGCATCTATTATGTTTAAGTCAGGGGATTGACTTGGTCAGTCCATTACAGTAACGCGACGCCGCTTGAACCATTCTGTGACACGTTTTGCACGATAGTTTGGATCGTTGTCCTGCTGGAACACAAACCCGCGGCCCAGAAATTGTCGCGCATATGGTAACATTACATTGTCCAGAATATCTAGGTACATATTCTGGTCCATGATACCTTCAATTTTATGAAGACGGCCCATGCCTTTAGCGGAAAAGACAGCCCACACCATTACAGAATCTCCTCCGTATTTTACCGTGGGAAGTTGGTACTCGGACTTATATTGGATACCAGTAGGACGACGTACCCACTTCATACCATCGCTCTCAAACAAAAGAAACTTGTTGGAATTGAATTGAATTGCTGTCATCGCTCCAGAGTGTATCAGACCATTGTCGCGGTGTCCAGTGTTCGCGTGCTTTACACTAAGCTACTCTTATTTTTCGGTTCTTCTCAGATATAAGCGGTTTCTTTACAGGGCGCCTGCCGTTTAATCCTGCGTTCTGCAAACGACGTCGGATAGTCCGTAAAGATGGAGTACGCTGTCCTGGGGTCGATATTTCTTTAACTATATCCGTCGCCGTTAACTGAGGATTCTGACGTGAGACGCGCAAAATATTTCGGTCGGTCACATATGACCTACATATGAGGTAAAACGCGGTCTGCCACGTGTTTTATTGCCAATGGAACTTTTTGGTAGCTTTAATCGCTTCAGCAACTTAGTAATCGTGGTTCTCGACACACTAGACTGCTGCGAAAGCTGTTTGTGAGTACGCCCTTGCTTGTAGCCGGCAAATATAGCTTGTTGTTAAGAGGCATTCAATTTTTTCGCCCCACGAGTCTTTGTCATCTTCACCTCGTTAACCACCTATCGTTTATTTGCTATTTTTTAGGCAATAATTTCACATTTACATGCAACCGTAGGAAAACAGCCCTGTAGTGTTTTTGCAGAAAATAAACAAAAAACTAAATAAAAACCTAAGATGTGGTCAGGTTTTCATATCGCTCGTCCAAAGAGTCTAAATACTACCCCTTACATGATGAGGTAAGGTAAAAACATGTAAAGATATATAAAAAAAAAGATTCGCCCTAAATACCTAAAGGTGATATATTATTGGCCGGTACTGTATACACTGTATGCCGATGACATCCATATTTCATAGTTTTTGTGAAGTATATTATTTAAAAAAGAACATACAATCTAATTGATATTAACCTCGCCCTTTTTTGAAGTGTTTAACACACTATATTTAACTAATTGTCTAAATTGTTTACCTCCGTCACTTGTTATATACTTCTGATTTCACAAATACCGTAACAGGTTTCGTAAGTAAGACGAAATAAGAACTTGATTTTTTGCAATCGGGAGATTCCCGCGAGCAGGTTCATGCCGTATTATTAATGAAATAAAAAACAAATATTTTAATAATCTTTTTTGAACACAAAACTGTCGTGAGCTTGAAACATAATAATTGTATAAAAGCGGGGTAACTCATGTTTTATAAGTCGAATATTGCTCGACATGTTTCACTTCGTAACGAGGAGCATATTATAATCATGAGCCATTCGCGTTGGCTAACCGACGCAGTCTGCGTCACTTAGCCAACGCGACTATCCGATTTTATACAATTAATTATTAATATTTTTAGTAATAGGTACCTACTTAATGATTTACATTTAAGAGTAATAAAAAACGCCGGATAAATAAGTTAAAAATAAGTTTCTTTATATGTGTATTCATATTAATAACCTTCCTACGTATCTGTTAACAAAAACAGCAGCAGATTAAAATGAACAGGCTACAAGTACTGTATGAATAATGTTACAACGTGATTTATCTGCAGTTTTACCACCAACCCCCGTGCAGTTAATGTCGTTTATAAAACCTTTTACTGCCCTGTAAATTGAAAACTGCCATTTTATTTATCCGCTAGATAAATAATCATAATGCATAAAATTGCACTGGTATATTATTAGCTATAACGAATAAAGTTCCATTTTTAGTTAGCGTAGTTCAGCCAGTTTTACTAATTCAGCTTTACAGAAAAAAATAGAAAGTATAAGATAAGATAAAAGATCATATTATTCAATTTAATAACATTTAAATGGAAAAAATAAACACCGGTTTTAGTCTCTACACCTCTGACCGGAAGAGATATTACCTGCAAAAAACTTGGAGGGAAGCATTTTTTCAAAAAATCAAATCACTCACATCAAATGTTAAGGTATATAATTAGGCGTAGTCCCATAATATAACATATTAATCAGTTTAATAATATACAAGATATAACAACAGAAAATACTAAAATATGAAAATAATAATATTAATAATGTAGAAATAAAGGACCACCCAGCAAACATTTCTGAAAGTATACTTCCGAGAGAGTTGTTCCCTTATAAAAAAGTATTCAGCAGCTTCAAATCTATATCACACTAAAATTTCGTGAGATTTGACTGAAACCACTTTTTCCCTATGTTTGCTGCGGGGTCCTTTTACTACACGAAATAGTCATTTTTTTAATTTTATCATACTTCATAACTGACGTTCTGTTACCCGTAATGGTCAGGTATTTATTGTCTGTCACCATAAATGTCACATTTTAACAGTGTAAGTGCGAAAGTGAAGCAAAATGCGAGAGACGATAAAATGGCAACCGTATTACTGGTGACATTTTCAGGTAACCGAAAAAACTGCATTAAATATTAAAAGCTTTGCTTGCTAACATACTTGTTGTATGTAAATTACAGTTTTATGTTATTTTTACGGTCCTGACCCTAAACTTGTTGGTATCCATCAACATGGCGTGGTAACGGCTCTTCGGAATAGTAGTTGAAAACTATTCCAATCAGGAACACATCGGTTTGCCGCGACAAACTTCTTTAGTCGCGATCAAATTTACAAGTCTTCAAGATACTCAACTTGATTTTGTTTAGGGGAGATCTGGCCAGAAGTTGAATGAGCTTACTCTCTATGGGTATAACGTACCTGCGCCTTCGATCATTATAATCACAGCCAATGATAATACTACTAGGATATACTACTATATAGAAAATTGCTTATTCCTATTCGTTATCTATCATACAAACAAAAGGAAAATAAGCAAAGTGGTGATTACGAACAAATACGTATTTCACGAGTTATGTCATGAAATATCATTTAGGTACTTAATTTGTTTTATTGTTATGTGGGAATTACAAACATGTAGACGTCGTGGTATGTGAGCTTATAAGCGAAAAATCTAAAAAAAAAAACATTCTAATTATAGTTAACAATTGATATATTAACAGAAGCAGTTGTACTAAGATGACGGGCAACTGCACTAATGCGTTGCACTTTCATATAGGCATCGCTCCCCTACTCAAGGTTCGGTGACCAGCTAAAAGGCTTTAAGTTAGATAAGAAGCCTCTTTAAGTGATTAAACTTATCCTGAAGGATTAGCCTCGTGGTGTTGGGTTTTGTTACACAATGCGGGATAGTCACATAAAATAATACTGTCGGATAGGTGCCTGCCTGCCTCTGGCTTGCCTTAGTCGGCCGTCTAGTGTGGTGTCACTAGAGCTGGTACTGGAAGGTAGATGTAGAATTATGAGTGGCGATTTGGCTATATGTTAAAAGTCCAGTGACACCACTCTACCCTTAGCCGTTAGCACCGGACTTACTGGTCTCGCTTTTTTTGAGCCGCCCGTCTTGCGGAGAAAGAGTCATGCACCGTCTGTCGGAAATAAAATTGTATGCAGGCGTCTGGTTTTTTTATGCAATAGCTCGACCCAGTAGCTCGACCATCCTTTTCAACCAATAGCCTAATACATTTTTGATTCCGTTCAATGTCAATAGTTACACCATGGCGGGTGCTGTCTCTGTGCGCCTCCTATGGCACGCCTCCGCCTCACACATACGCCTCCCAAATATATGAAACTACATCGCCTCCAGTTCAGCATATACATTTCAAGCTAAATAAGAAGTCTCGGAC
This sequence comes from Grapholita molesta, assembly GCA_022674325.2. Taxonomy (NCBI): domain Eukaryota; kingdom Metazoa; phylum Arthropoda; class Insecta; order Lepidoptera; family Tortricidae; genus Grapholita; species Grapholita molesta. Next base: position 17,547,014 of record CP053121.2, on the reverse strand, counting down.
AAAGAATATAATACTCTAAGAAACTTTCTGTCACTGCAATATTGAATAGTGCATATGTCAGAGACGGTATGAGGACAATAGTATTATTAAGTAGATACCTGAGAGGCAACGTTATTAATTACAATTCTCCGTTATCATAACTCACGTCATAATTGGTAATATTAAACCGTGCTGTCAAAAAAGTTATTGTCTATAATGTCTCTTGACAGCTTGAATGCGCCTTTAGACAATATGAAAGCGATACGATATTTATAGCAATATAGGATATACCTAAACACATAGGATTTCAGTGTTTCTCTCTTGATTTGGTTCTCCCCAAATCTTACGGCTGTAGTTTCTCAATTTGCCAATTACTACACTTAATAAGTGGCGCTACCGCGAAAATAAATATTCGTAAATTTCGAATGATTGTCGCTATCACTTCCATGACGTCTTAATTAGAGTAAAAGAGAATAACGCTCGAAATTTACTAACTTGGATGTTCGCGGTATCAGGCCTTGAGCAGTACATTTTTCTGTAAACAATAAAGTTTTGACTTGCTGCATTTTAAAAATAAACTAAGTCAATTTATCTATGCTGGCAATCAAATTGTTAGGTATCCTGTCTACTTCTAACTAAGCTAAAGTTAATAACAACTAAAGCCAATACGGGGCAATTTTCTGCTAACCAATTTCTTATGGCGTTTAAAGGCGTACAGAATGCTTATACAATTTACACACCTTTGAACATTGGGGATGTCCAATATTCTAAAAATCAATCAATCCGACTAGGCTGATCAACCTTCGGGAAGCTCCGACTCATCTTTTCTTCCAATATTCCGCAGTGTCTCAAGACGAAAGTCTTTGACCAATGTGTTGGTTGCCAGTGATGACATATGGTACTGAAACGTGGTCGCTTACTATGGACCTCATAAGAAGGCTCAAAGTCACCCAAAGTCCAATGGAGAGGGCTATACTGGGAGTGTTTCTGTGCGATCGCATCAGAAATTATGTACTCAATTCACAGCAGAAACAAAGTAACCAATATAGGCCCGGATCGCTAAACTTACATTAGTAAGTACAAGTCAGCAGGGCAAATTGCACGTAGAATCGCTTGATATGATGATGGATGTTCTAAAAACAGATATGTATTGAAATAAAGAGTAATAGTAAATTTTTGGGTTTTACCTAAAGCTTTATACCTAATAATTAAATCATTAAATATAATAACTTCTTTTTTTACAATAATTACAATATTATAATAACTACTACTACATCAGATGTATAAAAGACACTTGAGGCATTGTACCAAGGATGCTGGCTGCATTTCCTCGTTGTATCGCAATACTCGTTGTGCGAGAAAGCCGCCAGCGCTTTGTGATTTCTACAAAAAATTAGTGCGAGCGAATATAAGTCAATATTATAAAAGTGACATTTCACACCTCACAGAAGTCACTTACGATTACACTTACTCAATGTGGCTCATGTTAAATACTAGGCAGTAGAAAAACTAACTCGCCCATGTAATAATAAGGCGCTTTGTACCATTTATAATACATAATTATGTTAAAGTTGTGATCTAATTTGTATAAAATTGTGTTGGTGCGTGCGTCAGGCTTCGCCATATCGTATCGTATGGGATCTCGCCTGTATGTTAGCATAGCAATCACAACGCCGTGTCATATCTTCAAAGCAAGAATTGGCTATGGCATTGGAATTGCTTAACTTGTTCGGATTCTCATATCAGCACTCGTGTAAACAGACACTTTGCTCATAGTTATTATGATTAATATATAAGCATATGTTTTAAAAGTAGTAGGTACACCTACTGTGTAATATACTAGCTACTATAAATATAATATACAAGTACTAGCTGTGAATAAATACGTGCTTTGCTGGGTAATTTTTAACAGTAACTAGATTACTCTAACACTTTCTCGAACATTCATAATATGCTCAATTGATCAGAACCTTGGAATACATTTTAGAGATCTAGAATCATCTAGACCATTTTAGACTACTTAATTAATCTTAAATTTTTGAGATTTTTCTACCTTCGTAACTTTTACACCCTTATTACTATGGACTTGCCACCACCACACTAGTGCACTATGGGAGTCTTGTACCTACTGCCACATACATAGTTTTGGCTGCAAAATTAAATACATACATCTCAGTTATATAGGTAATATAGGCCTATAGTATCGTCACTAGAAACATTACTTTTATATACTTATAGTCTCATGTGCTAGTTTTTTTTAACCTGGCTTAGTCTCTAATAACAGTTCGGCTTATTAGAGCGATCAGATTGTGTCGGGGGAGGGTATCCTGGGGAAAACCCAGGAACCTTCAGACTTGATACTCCTTGAGACTGGAATACTCCTACTGAGTTTACACTTCCAGCGAGATTGGTTGAGGGGGATTCAACCGAATCTGAGTGGTTATGTGCGAGCAAGTGAATAATTTACTTAAGCTTACTTAAAAATAAAGTTCACATTGATTTCAATGTTTACAAATCTTTTGGTAAGTGTTCAGAGTGCTCGCTTGTTGTTTGCATTAGCACGAGTATATTGGGTACATCCCCATGATTGAAAAGTCAGTTCAGGTCCTTTAAAGACCAGTTTAGCTGCCGTCGGAAACCCCACCGCAATCTTACTGAATTGGCCATCAATGTATGCGACAATTATTAAATTTTGTGTTAATTTACACAATACAATACAAATTATTCATTATTTCTCACCTCAAAAATGGAAAAACATACAAAAGCAGATTTAAAATAGAGACAACCAACAGGCGGTCTTATTCCGGACAACCTTTGAGTAGCGGAAAATCTAGTTATACACAAATTGACTGAGTAGGTGGTTGCCAAGTCAATCTTTTTCTTTAAAAATTAAAAAAAAAAAAAAAAAAAAACGAACTTGGTATTATATGTATCATTGATCTCACAACTTAGAAGAAGTGAGTTTCGAAACTTGTTTTCGTTTTCGGCATTTCTTTAACTTTGCCAATGTACATACATTTTGACGACCGGTCTGGCCTAGTGGGTACTGACCCTGCCTATGAAGCCGAAGGTCCTGGGTTTGATTCCCAGTCAGGGCATTTACTTGTGTGATGAGCACAGATATTTGTTCCTGAGTCATGGGTGTTTTCTATGTATTTAAATATTTATATGTACCTATCTATTATATATATCGTCGCCTAGTACCTACAACACAAACCTTACTGAGTTTACCGTAGGTCTAGGTCGATTTGTATAAGATTGTCCCGAAATATTTATTTATTAAAATAATATATATATTATTTATTATACGCGCTGGACGTTAAATTAATCGCCAGATTCGGATGAATGTTGCCTCGTTCGTACTGGCTATACTTAACTTCTGGTCTATGTCAATAGACATTGTCTATCGTTTTCTGATAATCAGCCAACATAAGATCATTCACTAATGGAATACGGTACGAGTGTAGGCCCGATGCATTTCATAATTGCCAGAGACAATATTGACTTACGTGAATGCAGAGTGCAGGTGCCTTTGTACTTGTATCATGGCGTAAGTTTACTTGTAAATTATTATGCCAATTTAATAACGACAAATGTTATGCTTAACGCTTGGCTATTGACATTAATTCATTATAATTAATGATTTTACCCATGTATAAAACGGTGACAGCCGCTTTAGCTGAGTTCCAGCTCAACACCTTCTAATGATAATAAAAAACTAATAAATTATAAAAACTAGTCGCATAAAACGTTTATAATACGTTTTTCAGTTGCCTTCTAGCCAACATAGTTTCATCATATAATTTGACTGTTGAAATGGCATAATTCAAGGACTTGTTTATATTATAAATACAGGGAACTATAGGTCTAGTAGTAAATACTAAGTGTAGCTTTTAGCTGATACACTTACATATTATATAAGACTGTTCGTAAAATATAATAAACAATATTATTTTTTTGAATGGGATGTATCGTCAAAAAATCGATTATGAAATATTTTTATTATTTAAATAGATATGCAATCAATAATATTTGTAAGGTTTAGTATAATTACAACGATAAGTCAACTTGTAACACCAGACACTGCATTATTAAAGCAGGTTTTTAGGTGAAGACTGACGCATTCAACTTGGCAACACAATTCGTAAGCTAGGCCAAGTAGGATAGATTATAGTAGCTACTTGCTGACCCAAAAATATCTGGCAAGGGGTCGCGAAAGCTCTTTAAATGGTTGCTTTAGTCAATAAGGGCGGCTAAAACTAGCGATCAACTTTAATATGGCATTTGTTAAAGTTGCTTCATGTTCAAACTTCAATATTTGAATACTCGTCATCAATACTTTTAGTACAAATATTTGGCAGATTTCTATAATGTATTACGAACTGGGTGTGCTACGACGGCTTTATTTACACGGGATCGATTATCTTTTCTCCCTTGAAATAGCTGTTAGCTCATAAACTCACGTGTAATTATATTGCACTAGGCGACATGTTTCGGGTAAGCTCTGGTACCCATCTTCAAACCAAGTGATACACCCTCATCGCGATCGGTGTGTCCTGACTCGGTTTGAAGATGGGTACCAGAGCTTACCCGAAACATGTCGCCTAGTGCGATATAATTACACGTGAGTTTATCCGTTTGTAACTAAATAGTAGTAACATGGCTCACAACAGTTTTAATTGTATGATAGCTCATAGCTTACTAGCTCGCGGTGGGACCAGTGCTAAGGCGATGTACAGTCGTCATAGTCTATCGACTACGCTTTAAATAATTACAAATTACCAGAACAGTTAGCGGTGAACATATCATTATCATAATTTAGCCGTAAGACGTCCACTGCTGGACATAGGCCTCCCCCAAATATTGGCATTGGCTTGGCAGCCATGTTGGCGACCGCGGTAGTTGTTGATTCGGTTTCGACAGACGCTGCTGCACATCCGTCGTTTTTTTTTCCTTTTTCGCCTCTCACGACACCCGCGGGAGGCGATGGGACGGTGGCACTATAAGTACGGCAACTAGGTGTAATCAAACGGTGAACATATAATTTCTGTATAGTTTAAACGAAATAAAACTTAATTACTCTTCATTGCATAACTCAAACAGCAACAACGATATATAGAGACGGATTTAACTAAAGTACAGGGTAAGAGACTAGACACAATGGTCGGTCTTTAGGCTAAAAAACCATCCCTTTCAGACAAACTTTGAGTAGAGAAGATGAGAAGTAAATTTTAAAAGTATACTAGGTGGTGCAGAATAATGAATGATGTTAAAATGAAATAATCGTAGATATAGGTATACTATAAAAATATATTACAGACAAAGTATTATAAATATATATAAGGTGGCGGAGTTCCTTTTTACAATTATTTTATTTATTCATATTAAGGAAAATTGGTGCGTTACCAATAAACATTAGCGCATGCGCGATAATTTGTGTCGAGTTGTGTGACGCTCGCCCCAGTAGTACGTCTGTAGAACCCGCCGGCACCGGCGCTAAGGCCACCACGGCTCCAATTACGAAAAAGTTTATTGAGAATTAAAAAGATAGATAAGAAGGGGTATTTTCATTAGTGTGTCGTGGAGTGCCGTGAATCAAGCAAGATGCGGTGGCTTTTGCTGGCGATTTGTTGCTACGCAGTCTGTTCAGGTAAGTTTGTTTACAAACTTTTTAGATACATACACGGCTGATATAACTTATGAATTTGGAAATATCTGAATTTATATAACTAGTTTAAAATGTATCTTATACCTACGAAATTAGCAGAAGTAATGCGTAAAGCCATTTAATAAGAAACATCCAGAGATACAAAAAAAAGGTAAGGTCTAGGTCTAGTTAGGCTCTCGTCTAAGGTAAAAGTAAAAAAAAATAAAATATAAGAGCACTTATCTATAGTGTCTTTTAATTTTAGTCCTGTTTGTGATACTAACTAAAAGCAATACTTTGTAATTATATGCAGAGAAAAGAGTTACGTACGTGTACAAGTGTTCCTAGTTCTAGATAAACATTATTCTAATTCCGTTTGAAAATAATAACATAACGAAATGAAATCCATATTTCCTTTTAACATTTCTCGATGAGAATTCTAGTCACGTCGTAGGCTGAGAATAAAAAGAGTTTGTGGCTTCGGAAACATCTTGAGAGTCACGAGTTTTCGAAAAACAAATAAAGGCCCTAATCCTTTCGCAAACGGTTAATATTATATATATAATGTTCCGAATGTGGTTCCGTCATTACTTTGAAAAAAAAAACTCGTAACACATTCCGGCATTCAAAAGAAAAAAATGACGTAACTATATGGGATGAGTACAGAGTTACTGCGTTTCAACTTAGAGTGTCTGTGCCAAATACGAGATTTTTTGAAAGTAGTGACGATATGTACCTAAGTACCCGTGATATTTAATAGGAACCGTTTTGTTATAATTTTGCTGTTCGCCTGTCTGCCATGCTCTATGTTAAGAGCCGTAACTGGAACAGGCCAAAACTTTACAAGGAATATAATATATTCAATGTCCGCTACCTAATTAAAATAAATAATTAAGGTAAGTAAAATAGTTATGCATACAATATTTGTGAGTCGGTATTTAGAAAACCATTGTTAAAAGTTGTTCTATACCATATTCAATGCTTAATCAAGATGAGGCGGCGAGAACATCAGTAACGATAACGAAAAAGGATTAGGTAATCAGAAATCACAATGTTCTAATCAAATGTTCGATTGCCTTTACGTCTTTTGGTGTAGCGTTAAATTTGCGTGTGTTTATAGATTGCTCGACTTACAAAGGTTATCTAATGCACAAAATGTTGTGTCTCTCACGATAAGTATGGACTTTATAATACTCGTAATTAAAATATTTATAATAATTATAATCAAATGAAAAAATATAGAACATTTCAAAATACAAGACTAAGATAGAGGTCTGATCAAACAATTTAACACAATAGGGCTTGAGATGAAGTTCCGATTTTAGTTATGGCAATAAGTATATAATATTAAGAACAAAAAGAAAAACATACTATTTTACCAGATTTCTATTATTTGTTTGATAGAAAGTACAAATAATAATTATGCAAAAAGCAGTGCTCAAAATGTAGAAATAAAATAAATAGTAGATAACTAAAAGTATTTTGGTTAAATTACATTTAACTATATACACAGGACGGGTACAGTTACCTCCATTTAATTTAAGGCAGCCAACGGTATTCTTAACTTTGAAACGAAGTCAGCTGCAGCACAGAGTTAAGTACAAAGTTTTTGAAAATATAAAATTGTGCAGCAGCCTAGTGGAAAACAAGAATTACTAAGTTTATTTCTGACTCGCAGACAGAATTAACGCCCTTACAAATAGCGACATGAACTTCCAGCAACTTATTACTTTTATTTAACTCACAGCTCTACAAGTAGGTATAGTAAGTTCGGTGAAAGGTTAAATATATTCTGTGTTACTTAGCGTTATAATTCTAGTATATATTAACGTAATTTAAGAAGAGACATGATATGTTGATGCTTATTATATTTAAATAATGCTTAATTTTATTTTTCACGTTAATATTCTTATGACAAAAGATTTAAATCATATACTTACATATAAGATTTATTTTTTTTGATCAGTAGACTCAGTAAAAACTACTGCATGATAAGAATGAATAGAATTTTAACGATTTGGAAGGAATAAAGTCTGGCGTTTATGTCACCGTTACTTTTGGTAAAAAGACGTTAGATGTACAGTTGATATCCTGCCTCATGTGCTATGTCCGTGCGGAGTACACGGCGTCAAATTATCAATATCATTGAGAAAAAAATAATATGGACCCAAATATATTGAATTAAACTTTTATAAAACATCATGATAAAAATGGTAGCTACAATATATAATAATTAATCCAATTTAAATAAATTCATATAGAAGTGAGCACCCTACTACTTAATATTTTAACAAATAAGAACGTAATTCCAAGAAGTGAAGTGCTTTTCCGAATGAATTTCTCTATGCGGTTATAGGTACCTACTTAATCTTCAATTAACATATAGAATGTTGTAAAAGTGACACATAAAGCGCGCACGCCTGTTTAATTGGGAGGTCAGCCGGTATGTCAATTATAGTTCATTCAACCAATAAAGATACACACCTACTACCGAGCTATCATAGTGGCAGTGAAGTCAGCAAGCTAGCATTTTTATCCCACATCATTTAAACTTTTGAAAGTAATATAACATATAGAGGTAATAGGAACAACATGTTTTATTACCAGGAATAGTCACAAGAAAAATGAAACATCCTCTACTTCGTCAGATTTTTAATAAGACTATTAGGAGGTCATGCGTTTTAAATAATGATTGGCCTTTATATCTTTGAGTGATATTTAATCAATACCGATATAACACGTCGAATCATGCCTGGCCCTAATGTTGAAAGGTTGATTGATGACGCCATCAAGCCGTTGATATACGAAATAAAGTTTTATGAGATATAAAAGCTTAATATTAGACAATTTGATCGTTTTACAGGGAAAACATAATTTTATAGCGTTTTTTGCCATTAGTGATGGTAATAGTAGGAGCGGCAATTGGCACTCCCTAGGCCAGGGTATACGCTATTTCAGTCTATGTCAGGTCAACGACTCTGACCTAAGTAATTGCAAGTTACGGTGTTGCAGTTCATTACCAGTAAACGTCTAATAGGTAATTTTGCGTAGAAAGACACATATATATTGTACTTAAATGTGCCAGACCAGTTATTTGTGTACTTAGCACAAATATTTTGTACTCTTAGGATTATAATTATATTAGGGTTCTGTGCGTTGCTTATGTAAATATTTAAGTGTTTAAACGTAATAATAGATATAAAAGTAAATAAAAAGCCCAACACAAGCCTGATTGACCTTATTTTAGGACTAGGTCGAATATTATTTATTTGCGTTACTTATTAGTATTAAATTTAGGTACATTTTGGATGTTTTTCTTGATATGTAGTACAAATTTTTCGTTATATTTAAATCTCAAGTAGTTACATTCAAATTATGAAGACATCACTTTGCATACGATTTTAGTGAATAGACCTTAGTAGACAGTGACTATTTATACTTTAAACCAGTATTCGTCCCAACAAACGACCGTGTGAATTTTCAAGATATGTCGCCTTTAGCAAATATTAAAAATGATATTGAAAATAAACAATACCATCCGTTAGTGAAATCCAAATAACGTTTTACTAAACGAGCAAATTTTACCAGAAACATTACAAAGCCGAGCCATTTTGTATTAATCCGTTTTACTCGGCCATTTTGTACCCGGCTATTACTTCGAAAATATTAGGGAACAAATAATAGACTTTAATTTAACCATAATAATTATTTATCGTTATGTTAAAGTCTATTATGTATCCTTAGAAGTAAAGGAAAAACTATATTACACAAACACGTACATGTATTTGTCTACTACTATTTAGTAGTAATCATAATATTTTATAATATTTATTTCAAGTCGGTATTTACCGACTTGAAATATATAACTAAGCTAGGCCATAATTTAAATTTTCTCTTTAATAAAATAAAATTAGTTAACTCACTTTTTTTTTGTATAAGCAGATACGTCTGCCGTCGAAAGAAAATGATGCTATGAGTTTCACTAACACATACTTATAGGAAAGTAGTAATAGAAAGATTCATTGACAATCGAGTTTTTTTATAATAATACATTTTTGCATGTCTAACACACTAATGCGTCGAATGGTATGCACCAAACGCACGGCCCTCTCGCAAATTGAATTCATTTCGACTCGTCGCCGGGTCAGTGACGTGATCGGTCGCCCGGCGACGTGCTACTCTTGTTTTTATTTCATAAAAGCCCACCCAGTACGTTATACATGTAGCTATTGAATTTTGAAATTAATTCCTCAATAAAATATGGATTCTGGTAACAATCATTTAAATTAAGACTTAAGGAAGTAAGAAATAATATTAAACAGCTTATACATATTTTTATGTCATAGTAACATTGTCCAAGTCGTAGAATTAGAGTAAATCGATAACGATTTTCGATATAAGATTTATTATAAAATAAAAATTACCACACAAAAAAAAAACAATTAACTATTTATTTAAATTTGAATTCTTACCAGATCTTCCATGTACCTACGAGGAGTTAATAAAATTCAGCGAATTCTGTCGTAAAATGAGCAACGGCGTTCGGTTGGCCTCTAATGAAGGAGTTGAAGGGCGTTCCTTTGACAATACAGCGCTCTAAGTGACCCACGGTGCTACCCTAATTTCCCTCAATTTCCGTAATGTACGGCATTTTCAATTTGACGCCGCTTTCGCGAAGAATTAATTAATTCACTTGTGTATTTAGAATTTAATAATATTTGCCGCCAGCGATACAGGATTTATTTATGATTCCTCATTGGAAATTATGGTCGACAAATAATATTTGAACTAAGTGATGCTGCAAAATTGTAACCGCAATAATGTTTGATACATGGCGTAAAACATTGTATGTTCCATATTTTCTTTGTCAGAATTTTTATTTAAATATGTAAAAGAACTCGTAATGTGGAACGTATATAGGCATTCTATTTTTTTGGGAGACCGCAAATACCATCTAAAAAATATAGTTTTTGACCGAAATTATTAATGCCTCCACTGCGATCATAACCATGCTATCGTTTTTTTTTTGTTTTTAAATGTTCCTTCAGGTAGGGATATAGATAAATATCGCCGAGTGCCAGGTTTAGCCAATTTCAGCAATTCAAAGAGTCCGCACCCAGTGTTACAGCCATTACAGACTATGGCTTTATGAGACGTAAGGAGGTGCGTTGTCCTGATGAAAGAGTACGAAGCACCGCCGTTAAAGTACTTTTATTTTCTTGAGCATAACTATTTTTCCATTTTATTTCATCTCTTAGTTCTTAATATAGTTGCAGCGTTATTTTTGATTTAAAACTTCCTTGGGCCTTCGGAAAATGTTGCAATAGTTTATTCGGCGTACACTGTCTATAAACTGTCAAATTTTCTATTGCTATCTTAGTCTGGAATACTTCCTAAAACGCTTAAAATTACTTAACGACAATTTGCCAATGTTACATTTATGAATAACAATATTTTAGTTTTTTTTATTGTAGTTTATGTTACAGCTATATAATATAATCCATAAAAATACAAGTTTGGTTTTCTCAACAAACACATCAAACGAGTATTTTCATGCCTAAGTATATGCAGTGAGCAGTGACATACACTACTTTATCCACATACCTACACACAATATAAGCTCTCACTAATAATTTTTTTTTACCGGAAACGAAATATGAAACGATCATAAATATAGTAATATTAGCGGCGAATGATTTTTATTTCCTTGCAACAATAGATTTTTTTTAATTCACAATCTAGAGTCAAACCTAATTGTCATATACTTTCTATTGTAAGCACGCAAAATTGCTTTGTTGTTGATATTGATTTTGATATAATAATAAAGCGATTATAACATTTACACAGATAAGAAATATGTTGTAACAAAGTAGTGTATTATGTGGGTCGTTATTTGCTGTTTTTTAAACGTATCATATCATGTGTGTCAATAAATAGTTTTATGTGATATGTAATTATCATGGGTAAGTATATAAATATTTATAAATGGACTAAGCTTCTCAGCTTGTTGAAAATGCTTCCGAATATCTGTCAATTGTGATTTCTCAGCCAATTTTAATAAAAAAAATTACGTACTGGATATTATATGGACCTTTATGTCGATGTCGAGTTTATGGTGCACGGGGTTTGTATTTTGTGTCTTTAATACAATTACCTATAGGGTCTGACATAAACGTAAACGGTTTAATGTACAATTTAGAGAAAGGAAAATTCTTAAAATATCGTAATGTCTATGAATAAATTCAATTTCAGAAAACGTGGACAGATTTAACGACTGCTACGTAGACGAACTTCTACTAAGAACTAGTTCATGAGTCATGAGTTGACATACCCATATCTTATCTTTATGAAAGATGTCGCTTTTGTCGAAAAGGCCGCCTCGCCTGTTGTGTTCATATGTATTTATAAATGTTGTACCTATTTAAAATATATTCTGCTGAGGAAGGCATAATATTTGATGGATTGATTAATTATTACGTTACCGTATAGTATTTATAATTTAATTAGGAAATATAATACTGTAAGATTAATTAACAGTCAGAGGAAAAACATTTTACTGTAGTACTTTGAATGTTTTATTTTCCAAACACGCAAAAAGTTCTTAGCATAAATAACGCCCGAGTTGACTTTACGACTATTCTGTTTGGAAGTTGGACTCATCATTTAATTTTTTTTCTGCGGGATAGGTTAAGGCTGAATAGTGATCCAGAACCCAATATCTTTTTATCTTTTTTATCCAATGGGGATATGGTATTGTTAGAAAGAGATGGGTAAAGTAATAGTGGACGGTTGGAGGGTATAAATTAATCGCATTCCAGCGTGCATTTGACACTTTTGCACAATAACTGTCGGAACACAGATAGCAGAAAGCCATATACGCTAATATAAATGCAAATGTACTCCTTTTGGCTTATGTGAACTTGATCTTTTAAAACTTTCGAGCACTACTGCTCTTTAACTTAAGAGACATTTTGAATGTGATTCTTTTGTTGGTGGGAGAAGGCTAATAAAATTCAGTAGGTACTCTGGGGTGTTGTATACTAGCAATTTTTCGTACTCTTTAATCACCACGCTCAGACGAATAAGTTTAGTTTTTTTTTTTGTTTTCAATTTGGACACCGGGAAACTTAAAGCTGTACCTTAATGTGCAGTAAATGAATGGCTAGTTTTATAATAGTAGCAATTTTGCATTTTTTTATGCTTAATATTTAAAAAAAAAAATCGTGATCATTAAATATAATTTAAATCATTTCCTATTAACAACTAATAGTATAAGAATGCAAATAATAATATGAGAAATATATAAAAAACATCATGTGCCCCTATAAATTTTAAAGCTGTCTTTTTATTTGAAATTGCCATTGCCTTTACCCACTTAAATACGAGTAGAAAATCGTAAAAATATTCATATAAAAATACAATTTTGTACATATTGTAATTTTTGTTTTTATCTATCATCTCCTCAAATATTGAGTGACATAAATCTCTAATAAATATAAGGTAAACGGTCAGGAGCCCGACGGCGTTCCAATGGATGCCACTTTCAATATTAAATAATTTGTACTTGACACGAAATGACAGAAATGAGGAGATCCGTAGGCGAACTAAAGCCACCGACTTAGCCCGCCGGGTTAGCAAGCTGAAGCAAGATGAAGGCATTGGGCAGGCCACATTGTATGCAGAGAAGATGGCAGATGGAGTCGAAAAGTGCTCGAGTGGAGACCACGGACTAGCAAGCGCAACGTTGGACAGACGACCTCATTAAGGTCGCCGGAAGACGCTGGATGCAGGTCGCTTCCAACCGGTACATGTGGAGGTCCAAGGGGAGGCCTATGTTCAGCAGTGGACGTCTTATGGCTGAGATGATGATGATGATGATGACATGACATGTATATGGTCATGTCTAATGTCAATAAGTTTCAGAACGGCATGACACAGTTTTTGTTTTGCAGCCTCTTCTATCTAAAGTTGGCTTTGAGTTGCGGCCCGCTGTTTGTATCATTATTGTCTACTTTCACAATGCAAACGGGCATATTCCACGTTCCTACTTTTTCTATGGTTTTATTACATATTGTAATATTTATTAGGAGTACTTTCAATCAGTGAAATTGTTCTAAATTAAAAAGGGAGCGCTTGGGGTCGGATTCTAATAAACAATAAGCTCTGGCATTTAGTTAGGAGCTATCGTCGCCGGTTTAATAACGCTAAGATCAGCCGTTTGTCCTCTTGACCCATCGTAATAAAGTTAGGCCGTTAGCCATTCGAGTGGGTACTTTATTAAGAGCACAACTACGCCCCAACTCAGTCAGAGGTGTTGAACAATGATTAATTATTAATGTTACTTTGATACTTATTGACAAACATTTCAAAGCAGTCGTACGTTACTCATAGTCAGTTACGCTAAAGTAAATCATTTTGTGTAAAATGTTCCTTTTAAAATGCCCCATCTCAATTAAGAATAAAAGGTACAAACAGGTATAGAAGGGAAAAATCTACACTTGTGCAGGTAAAGATTCTGCCTGAACAAAATGATTCAATTACTTCCCGGCAAGTTTTGGCTATTATTTCAGTATAGATTTTCATTAAAAAAAAAAAACAAAACGTTGAAAATTCAACTTGAAATATTTTATGTCTAAATGTGTGAACCATTATATAGCGAAACCATATCTTACTATTCGTTTTAGACCATTTCTTGGTATTAAATTGAGTTGAAATATGTCATGAATATAAAAGTATCGTACATATATTTATCCTTTTGTGGCTCAAGTTCTGTGTGCAAAATGTCATCCTAAACAAAATGTTTTTTGAGTTAAGGAAGAACAATTATTTACGCATCTAAATTTCCAAACACCTAAAGTGGCTTGTTTCTAATGTTAGTAGGAATAAATTGAATCTAGAACGTTCATTTGCGCGCTTTTCGATGGGGAACGGCAGGTTTTGTTCCAGAATCAATGTGTATATATGAGTTTAATTCTGCATATTTATTAATAATGTATGTACTTACGTATAAATCAACTAATTAATAATATTTGAAAGCTTTATAATTCATGTAAATATAAACACACAATGATGACGCGGTCAGTTATTAATTAACCAAATTATTCACTGCACACATTTTACCACGTAAGGAAACAAGGGAGGCAATCTGTTGTAATCATTCTCTAACGTAATTAATTACAGTAGCAGGTGAGAATTATTCAGGACACCATTTTCGGCGAGTCGGTGCCAGTAGCGGACTCTAATTAGATTGCCTCTTTTGTTTTAGTAAAAGTGCTAGATTGTGAAAATACGAGCGCTAGAAATACTGAGAGTATGTTGTATTCTGGTAAAGTTACTTAGCCACCGCTTATTAAGCGTTCTGCCTGAGTGGCTAAGAATACGTCTTCGTTTCATCTGCATCGACTTTGCAAACGACAACCTATGCCGACGCCAGACTAGAGGTAGCGTTTGGTATTCACACAGCCCTAAGCGCGTAGGTGACCCCTCGCTGTGTCTCATGGTCCTTTATTTTCTTTACTTTAAAATAGAATTTAAAATAACTAAACACTTATCTTTGATTTTTTGCCACTATTTTTTTTTTTTATGATCATCCGTATAAAGTTTTGCAGTTAGTAAGTTAAGTTATCAACAAATAAATCCCCAATATTGTAAACAAATAAAGGTTCGTGATAACGGCGCTTGTCTTTCTTATAAATTATAATTTATTATAACAATTATGATAACACAGTATAGCTAAAAGAACTTACATAATGCGCTATTTGAAGTAGATTTAAATAGACATTCTACAGTTTAACTTAGGTACAGTTTTAAGACTTTTAATTTACTTCGCATAGAAATTTGATTTTATGTCCTCAATGTCCTAGTTATATAATTATATATATAGGTACGAGTACTTTCACAAACTATGTTCCGTAGTATAATTTTTACTGAAGCTGCTTTAAAAAACATTCATAAAACGGTCAACTGACGTCCATGACTGCGGCCGTAGCGCTCGCGTCAGCTACGAAAAGCAATAGAACACGTCCGCTTATGGTTTTGTAAAGAGTTTCACGCAGCTGCGCGGTGCGTGACTCCAGATGTTACGCGCATCGATAACAATAAAAAAATCTCTATGTTAATTTAATATCGTAAATATTATTGTTCTTAACTGCAAAATAATTATTTTTTCGTGTTTTGTGAGCGTGGTATACCTGTAAGTATTTATTGTTATACTATTTAGCGTTTGCCCCAGGCTTACTTTTCTTTCTTTATACCTACAGACTTTTACCCTCCTTTCATGTCTTTGTCCTTTCGCGGGACACACTATCTTTATTCAGCTTTTTTCAAATCCTCTCTGAATCCGTTCTGCGGTTTAAGCATGAAGAGGTAACAGGAAGACACAGTTTCGCATCTATAATATTAATATGTATCAGTCCCGTCCCGGCAGAACACGATATGCTCATTCAGCCAGCATATAATTTAAATTTGCAGTGAGTTGATTTCTTCATATTCGATTATATTTAAATTTTATGTTCTTCATACATAAAATTTTACTCCAACTTTTTAATAATACAGGGCATTCTTACACAAATTCACAGAACCTCACGATTAGCTGAAGAAGCTTGGGTTGTGGCTACTCAGCCAAAGATGATTGAAATACAAAGGAATAAATATTTATTTGTGCTTATCATACAGATAAATGCCATTACTGGGATTTAAACCCACGGACCGTCGTCATCACTGGCAGGGTCACTACCCGTTGGGACCACCAGACTTGTCGTCATTGTTCACATAAACCTACTACTATGATGATATTTATCACACTGGAGTGATAATACCTGTTATTAAAACGTAACGGACAACTCTTTTCACTGGTTCAGCGATTACATTTATTTATCAAATATCAAAAATAGTGCAAAAACCAGTTTTTAAGGAATAAGTTAAGGAAAGGAATTTATTTAAATAATCTTCTCAATTTTCATAAAGGGAACAGAAATAAAGAATACCAGCTGTATGCAGATTTCCCAGAATTTATTTTCATATACCTGCTACACATTTAGTACCATGCATACTAATTGACCACATTCATACAGTGAGGCAGATTATACAGAAGCCCGAAGAATATAATCAGCCCCTTTTGGACTATGAGAAGGCCTTTGACTCTGTTGAGACCAGGGCTATTCGAAATCCTTATAGCGCTGCCAAATAGGCTATCGTTATATCAAGGTGTTGAGATGTCTTAACGAAGCCCCCACCATGAGTGCCATAGTACAGGGTCAGCAGTCTAAGCCCATCCAATTGCGCAGAGAAGTGAGACAGGGGGATGTTATATCCCCGAAACTGTTCACAAGCAAGTTGCAATAGATGCTGGACTGGAAAGGTAAAGGCTTTAACATAAATGGCGACTACGTCTCACACCTACGTTTCACAGATGACATAGTCTTAATAGATTGCAGGCAGATGCTGGATGTGGGAAGGGGAGGGCTTTGTCAGGCAGTGGACTACTATAGCCTGATGATGATGATGATACACTTTCACATTTCACAGTACCGTCCTAAAAAGTCTAAACTTTTTTCCAACGATCACATAAATATACCTACCTACTTCCAATATAGACCGTGGGCTTATTTGCCGCCACAATAGTGTCATCTATCTAAAAATTCTGATTTTAAAAAATTAGAAATGCCTACTAACAAACTACTGTAGATAAAGTAATCGTCTTACTGCAAAATGCGATATAAGTATTTCAATATTGTAATTTACGGCTCAGGTACTTTATTAGGCCACTTAATTATTTCATAGTGTTTTAACTTAAATCTATTTTTGAGCCTTTATAAAACGTCCGGTTTGATTGCTGTGTTGCGAACGTATTTTCATTTACATTTTCATGTCGTTGAAAGGATTCGATCTGAATAAGTAACGTGTGTATCAAATAAACCTCTTGATGATATTAATCTTTTGAATTTTATTTTAACACAAAGGTAGGTAATTGCTGTATAGATAGATAGATAGAAACATTTTGGACCCGGGTATGTCCTTAAACTACGTCTAACAATGAGAGGTAGGGCACAGCGAAGTACCATCAACGCTTGAATCTGGGGCAGCCCAACTGGGGAAGTGCCTCCTCCTTACAGAAGACCACAGCCATAATAGCACTGCTACCTTTCAAGTATGTAGTGTTGTGTTCCTGATGGTGAGTAAGGTTCCCAGCTCCAACCCCCCTTAAAGGCTGGCAACGCGCTTGTGACTCCCCTGGTGTTACGGGTGTCCATGGCCGACGGTAATTGCTTACCGCCAGGCAATCCGTCTGCTCGTTTGCCGCCTATGTCATAAAAAAAATATATTCATGACACACACACATAATAATAACAACAAAAAAAAATGTATATGTTTCAAAATTTAACTAAAATGGGTAAATAGATATACTAAATGAATTCTATAGTATACCTAAAAATAAATATAATTATAATGTATGTATGTATAATTTATTTAGAAGAAGAAGAAGAAGAACAATGTAACTCAGCATTACAGTTTATACCAATACGCTGAGAAACTAAGCAATAACATATACACATAATCAAATAAGCAGTAGGAAAAAAAACTTATTAATATTAAAGTGGAGGATGACCTAGCTATCATATACCGTGTGTGCCTACAACTAGAGCAATAAATTAAAACGTAGATTCTTCTCCTTGAACCATGTAAACTCACAAAACCTCAAGCATTCACGGCACACATTTGTCCATCTCCAAGCAAACAGGTCGCATTCACGTGATGATGAAGCGCATTGAGGAGTGTCTATTTAATAATCCACATATTTTTTCGAAATCTAATTACTTTCGAATGTAGTAAGGTGTATGTAAAATGGAAATTTATGAAAACTTTATTACTTAACAGTATAGAAATGATTCAGCACCTAATTTAAGTATTTCTACTTGAATTTTGGTGCACTTTTGGTCCATCTTTTCTGTAGTTTTGCTTGGTCGCACGTCAAAGGGAAAGCCGGACTGGTGTGACGGCTATCGTTCGGTGTTTCGAATTCAAATTCCCGTTTAGGAATATTTTTGTATTTAAATTCACGCTCGGAATATTTTACAAATGTATAAAAGTTCACGTTGATGTTAGCACATTGGCGAGCATATAGACGTTAAACATCTTGCGAAGTAAGTCTGAGCATATTGCAGAAATTATCTTTTCTCACTAAATAAACACATTAATTCATAAATACATATAAGTCTTGAAATTCCTACATAATAATCAGGGGTACATAAATGTTTTATTTGAAGTGGGAAATATAACTTCCATATAATGTGAGATGGTGCTCAAAGCTACATATTTATTTAGGGTACTGACTTGTGTGTGGATATTATTACTGACGATCTTCAACATTATTTATATAAAATAAAAATAAATTCACACTTCCTACCTTCAATCAAACGTTGTTTATTCTACTTTACTAAAGCTTCCGATTCACGTAAGCATTACATTCCGGAAACAACTCAACTCCACTCACATGTGTTTCTTTAATATTGGTTTCAGTTTGTTTCATACGATATTTATTGTAGTTGCGAGTCCAAACGGAAGTTCGAAGTGCCTGGAACATATGTTTGCTTATTATGTAAAATATGGATTTATACTGCGTCTGCTGACTGCTTATGAAAATTAATTATCATGAACAGACAGTTAAAATATGGTGTAAAATCTGAAATTACTACAATTATTTGATTGCACAACTCCCAGCTGAATTAATGATATAAAACTGGAATTATGATATTAGTACCTATTTCAAGCCACATACGAAAAGATGAAGATATTAAGTAACCTTTATATTC
This sequence comes from Grapholita molesta, assembly GCA_022674325.2. NCBI lineage: Eukaryota > Metazoa > Arthropoda > Insecta > Lepidoptera > Tortricidae > Grapholita > Grapholita molesta. The sequence continues at coordinate 17,527,577 of CP053121.2, read as the reverse complement.
TTACAATGCCAACAAAATAAACCCATACAACAGCATATCCGACAATGAGCGGTTGATTGCGGAACCTGCGAACACCAAATGTAAATAATTATTTTTCGGCAACAAAGGAGACAAAATTGGAGGCTACATCGGGTCCGCTCTGCTCTATAGAGTACATATAGGTATATTTTACACGTTATAGCTCTAAATACATACTTACTCTTATAAAAAAAAGATAAAAGGCCATGTAGAGTAACGAGCGATCTGCCTATGAAGCCGATGGTCCCGAGCTCAAATCCCAGTTAGGGCATTTATTTGTGCGATGAGCACATGTATTTGTTCCTGAGTTGGTCACGGAGTATGTATATCGGCGTATATTAATAGACACAGCGAACAGGTACGCAGCGTCCTCTGACTGTTCTCATATTCAACTGAATACTGACTATCAGCTATCCTCAGTTTAGTTTTCGTTGCAGGTTCTTTTGGATCCCAGGCCACCCGAACTCCTACTCGAAGTGCTTAACTTCAGTGCCCTAACCTGATCCCATTCACTCTCCTTTTCGTTAAGGACGGTCATATCCGGGCCTCTCGTCTTTTCCTCTCCTTGCACCGCTAGGGTAGTCTTTGAATTTTTTACATTCTGTGTGCAAACTTGCGTTGCTTACTTATAATCTAAGCTTCAATCGCACTGATTTTTTGAGCCAGAGTGACTTAGGGAACTACTTACATTTAGACAAGTTTCGTACATTTTAAGAAAATGCTAAATAAACTTTTGTAGTGAGATGTTTTCAAAAGATTTTGTAGTGATGTTCCAAAGTAGGCTTCAAATATCGTTTTTCACCCATTAACAGTGGAGTAAACCCAACAGTGCTTTAAGTATAGAAAACTAGTTAAATAGCTATGTAAGATAAGAGTTTCTTCTTTTTATTTATAGTAAACCGCCATCGTATTACAAAGTCAAAGTAAACTGTATTGGAAATAAAAGTTAACATTTCACTCTTCACATGCAATCTCGGTGGAGCGAAATTTAATTTAAAACATCGTGCATAAACCTTTGTAAAAGTTCGAAGGAAAATTAATAAAGTGCTTTAACATTGTGTAAAACATAAACATTATTCTTGTGGCAATCATGATTGCACAACTTCTGATTCAAACAAATGAAGAGGAAATTATTAATTTCCATGACAGCTTTGTTTCCAATATAGGAAGTTTCGGTCAATATCAACACAAATAATATTCTACAATTCATTATACCATTCATTCTACAATGTTACATACCTATATAATTTTGTTAAGTAGTTGGATTTATTCGGTTATGAGTTATGACTGTTAAAAGTAATTTAACTATCTGTTAATTCAGGGTCATATCTTAACTCTCAGTATTACTATGGTAACAAGTGCCAAGGTCCATTTATTATTAATATAATGAATGAAAATTATTTTTCTCGCATTGTCCCGGAATTATTGCTTGTTTTCCTTGACCGAAAAGCGACTGAATATCAAATAATACATAAGTTTCGAAAAACTCATTGGTACAATACGGGGTTTGCTTGAACTTGCGACCTCCAGATTGCTAGTCCAACGCTCTTACCGCTGGGCCACCAGCGGATAAATGATAATACTGGTCGTAATAAAAAAAGGTGTAAATCGTAAGAAAAAATAAACCTTTTAAATAATGTATAAAAACGCCCTTAATTGCCGTTGTCACATGGTTCCACAAGTATTATATTAGTTTTATTTATAATTCCATTACATAAACGTTCTCCAAAGATAATCACATTTTTTTTTATTCTTTATGTATCTCTTCTTCTTCCTTTAAAAAAATATGGCTTCCATCAATAAATCAATCGATGATTTCGCCAGTGTCAAGTAGAATAACAAATAAGTATAATAACATATAAGTTTGCTCTTAGAGCATGACGTTGTTCGGTAGTAGGCCTTGCGTTTTGTAAAGTGGTAGCTGGACTTTACAGAAAGCTAAGAGGTGGCCGTGACCCCGGGATTGCCGGGTGATGACCAAAAATAGTGGTGAAACACGTTTTGAAATCTATTCTTCATTAGCTGCACAATTCTGCGTAAGATCACTGCATAATACGCTATCAACATTACACACTAAACTACGTTTGAACAAAAAACAAAAAATATATTTTCAAGACGACTTCGCCATTTTGAGGTTCAACCGTCAATCCCTTTATGTATCTCAAGTTTTAAATATTATGACATTGAATCAATCCATCCAGATAAAATTTAATAGGAACCATTTTGATATACGCCAAACCTCCATTGGCCTGTCACGACCAGAAATTAGGCTTCACTATCCTTACTTTCGGGAACAATAACGTACCTAACTAAATCAAATATTGTATTGGAATACAACAGAGAAACTAGAAATTAAAACGTTCTGAACTTTTTATTCTTATTAAATATATTCTTAAATTCTAATTAAACTTTTAAAACTAGGTAGATTTTCCTAAATAACAGTTTTTATATCCAACAAGTAAAAACATTTATTATCACATTAAAAAACCTTAGGTATCGATTTTAGGATTAATGATGACTGGAGCACGCATCCGCGTACACCAGCAAGGGACGAAGATACTCTCACTTTTGCAGCGCAAAATGTAACAGTTCACTTATAGTATAGCTTTACAGGACACTCTTTATAAATAAAATATTAGTACATTTCGAAACTAGTGAAAAAAAAAAAATTACGACGAGGGTGAACGTTGGAGCCCGAGTGAAACGAGGGTGACAATCACCCGAGTCTTAAAGAAGTTTTTACATGAGTATCGAACCTAATTTTTCATAGCAAGTACCTTAAAAAGTGAAATTTACGCACGCGAAGCGTGCGAATAGTGCACTTTTTACGCACGAGTTAGGAAAAAGCTTTTCTGTATCTCACTGCAACTTCGGTTGAAAACACAAGAAAATTCTATTTGTTTAAATTCCTCCAACTTCTGACATTTCGGAAAGGTTAAGTTTGAAGGGGAACAAAAATATGTAAGACTATGAAAAAAGTACGTACAAAAATAGCTCCGTCTCTGCCATACCTATGGAAAGTTATATAAGACCATCCCTTTCGATCGTAGTATTATCATTAGCACGCTTCGTTTCTATAAATGATATGCATAGGTTAAAGCACGGAGGTAACTTTATCAATAATATAGTGTGTTAACCGAATGCTCCTGAAATTAGGACAAAACTTGTAAATCCGTCTAAGTTCGTCGGTAGCGCCGCAGAAAACGCATCTACAGCCAAAAGTTTATATTACTCCTACAGCGCCGAGCAGGGGCCCAACTTATGTAATAACAGTAGTGCAACGGCCAACTCTCACCTTATTTAAGTACTTACATATACTTTGTTTTGCTTTCGCCTTCTCTGATCCTCAAGACGAGCGCCTTTGAAGAAACTCCACCTCTGTCGTGACGAACGTGATCAAGAAAATTGTAGGTTAGTGTGTACCGCAAATAGTTTGATTTCTTATACTGGCAAAAAGTCTAGGAGGCAAATGCATCTTTTTGACAGTTGTAGAAAAAAGAAGTTGGTTGCACGCTAGTCTGTGGGCCTATGATTCGCAAAGCGAGACAAAATAATTAGAAGTAAGTTATATAGGACAAATAAAGTTTAATTGGTGACTGTTAGAAATGTAGTCTCACAAATATCTATAGAAGAGAGATGAAGAGATAGAATAGAATACAACCAAGAATAAGCTAAATGGCTGTGAATGGACAGGGTCGGGCTATTAGGGGAGTTGAGGAGTCTCGTGTCGGAGATAGATTCGAATCTCCGTCAAACAATCAGAATACAAATTAAAAATAAATGTGAATTGTAGTAGAATCTAGCATAGTACATCTCACTCATTTTTCTGTTACGAAATATATTTTGTCGTTATGTCTTGTTCGAACTCAGGTAAAATTTAACGAACAAATAGAAAAAATATTAATTCATTTTTAATAAGTACTATTTAACCTTAAGCCTTCACGACAAAGTCCTTCCGATTCATAGAATCGGACAGAAGATTTAATATGCGAGAGCTTTGTGGCCGTATGTCGACTTCTGATGTGATCATTGAAACTACCTTCCACCCCCCTAGTTCCCTATTTAACTGTTTTGGTGTTATTTCGGGGATAAAATTAACTATTCTATATCCCGTCCTACAACTAAAACTGTTTAAATTGTTGTTGGGTAATCAATAACCGCTGAGCTCATCTGAATATAGCCGAGGCCTAGATAGATACTATAAACTTTACATACAAACTTCCACCCCAATTTTATCCGGTTAAGGGAAGATTTGTGGGCCTAGGAATTAAATTATACCTCTACATCGAATTTCAGTTAATAGGTTTAACGAGTGTAAGAGTAAGACACACTTTCATGTCTTCAGTTTTCATTTACAATATTAATATAGATTGAAAACTTAAAGCGACATTCACGTATTTAATTATACTTTCGCGTTGAGTTTTTCAGTAAAGGTCGTTTAAATAAAACATCATAGAATGCTAGAGCGGTTACTAGGGCATCAAACAGAGCGATCATCTGGGCGGCATCGATTCGCCTGTGACGTCACGGGCGAGACGCCTCGGCGCGACAGTGCGTCGCCAGCGCACCCTCTATAGGGATGATAAAATCCTCTGACCTAGATGTGACGACGAAGTAATACGCTACAGCGGCATGTTCTAGCGAGTTATATTATCTTACCTATTGATTTAACTGTGGACACAGATAGCCATTGAATAAAAAGTAATTAATACCAATATGTTTCATAATAAAAAGAAAACAAAATCAGAAAACATCTGCAATATAATCTTACACGTTGAGGGCAGCAAAATATAGCAGGATTTTGCCACTTGTTATAAAACAATAATGTCCCTAATTTTAAATAGGTATTAATAACAAGTACTTGATAAGTTGTAAATCAAGTATTTTTATTCTATTATGTAATTCTTTAAATTTTCGGATTTATTCTTGAAGTAAATGTAGTTCACTTCAAAAATACAATAAGTTTAATTCATGCATTCCTCTGAATTTAACCAAAAATTTGTATATTACCTACTCTCTTAGTATAAGATGATCTATGCTGACTTCTTACCATCAATCAGGCGGACCGTATGCTTGTCTGCCACGACCTTAGTATATAAAAAAGTAATAAAAGTTTCGAAGGAAAAGGTACATTAGGTTATAAATGTCGCGACAATGTTAAACAGACCGGAACGCCGTTCTCCACTGCCCTAGGGAGTCTTGTTGAGCGTTTTCCGTTTTTCTACTTGATCGATTGCCTTGTTAATCAAATGACAGGGAATTGGGACCCATTTGACCTAAGATGAAAAAGTATATGCTACTCCATCATGAATGGGAGCCATTGAACAGGTATTTAACTGTTTGTGGTAATCTCGTGCAATACTCGTACATTTAAAATTGAAATTGGTTTACGTTTGTATGGAATATTCGTAGTTGTTTGTGCAACAACAGATCAAACTTTGTATTTGTTTCGTGTTCTATTTTTATTGAGAATCTAGACCGTAGTGAAGGTAAGGCACGAGGTGCAAATAACTTTGAGTACTAATTTTGTTTTAGGTCCTCTGGAGTAAATATGACTTCATCGATGCTTATATTCACTCATATTCCTAGACTGTGCAATAATTTATAAAACAATAAAACAGTTTAAACTTGTTAAAACATTAAAAAATAAAATGTATATTTAATATTTCAATTTCGAGCATCTTTCTCTTTTACTCTAATTAAGGCATCATGAGAGTGACAGAGACGACCGTTCGAAATTTACGAATATCGATTTTCGGGGTAGCGCTCCTGCGATGTATTACATCGATATGAAAATAACTTGAGCGTCCTTCCTAGACTATCAGACTACCTTTTAACATTTTTTTTAGTACAGGGTCGGAAATTAAACCTGTCAAATCAATATTACTGAGCCAGAAACATCAAATAATCAAGTTTACTCTGAAATTATAATCACTTTACCATATTGCAATAGGATATTTATTTATTTTTAGTAACTCCTTAATTATATTTGAGATGCAAAATCAACTTTGAATAGTTTTAGTCAGTAAAGAAACGTGAAAAGCGAGTCACAAAAATTGATTTCACCTTGCGACTCGGTGCTCACAGACAAATAGATTTCGCATGATAGATAGACCTTGAATAGCGGACTGGCGGCAACTTAGACTTTTGTGACGTCATCAAGTTTTGGTATCGACCGATTCGTGGTGCAAAATAGTCATTTAGATTATAAAAAAGCTTGAGTTAGAGCTGCTCTTTCGTCCCTATGTTCAAGTTCACAAGACTACCCTTATAATGCTAGTTAGCTAATAAGCGCTATAATTTAATTTTCCAATCATATCCGTATTTACATAAACAATTTGTTAAATATCCTTTTCTCTTCGACCATACTTGAATTAGTAACTTGTGGATAACATTGTTGACTGTACATTATATAATACGTATAAGGAACAGCTATTGTAACATGCATTGTATCGTTGTTTGTTTACGTAAAATAAGATAAAGTAACTAACTAAAATAATAGATATTGAACCTTGATACATAGTAGACACCTACTATTTGATCTGTGGCAGTATGCAAGTGGCGCATTATAACAGGATCTAAATATGCTTGTGATAGTCTAATTAGGGCACGGTTTAACAGCAGCTGTTAAAGCATGGGTTGATGCAGGCGGGATGCAAATGCGGCTAATAACCCAGCCAATGTGCATTCGCTTTAATGGCTCAGTTTCCTGTTTATCGTGAAATTATATCAGTTTTAAATCATTACACGAAAGATTAAAATTTCATTCCATTTTGAAATATGTACTCGATTATATTTCCTGACAAATATTTACGAAGATATCCTTACCGTTATATAAATAAATAAATGTTTTTGCCAATCATATATCAAATAAATTAAAAAAGAGGATTAGGTAATCTCGCAGCATTAAGGCCATCACAGATGCGTACTAAGGTGGAAATACTCGTCAAATTTTATAGTTTAAATAGCGATTAATAAGACGAGATTAACAAGAACATCATTTTTATGATACTAAATGTTAGTGACTTTAATTTTTCATCAAAATTTTAAAATAAATAACTCGTTTATAAACCGGCTGACATTTATTGGGACATAAAGTTTAATTTCCAAGTCCTAATAACATATGTCATCCTGTCACTCATGTCAGCTCTATTGAAATTACATTTATTGGGACTGCCAGCAAAACCACCTGACATTTACTCGTACAATTGAATTGACTAACGAATTCCCATATTTTCAGGTTTTCTTTTAAATAAATAATAATAAATAAATAATAAATATAATCATTTAAGTAACCAAAGTAAATGCCTCCTCTCTCAAAATATATGAAACAGTTTAAGTGATTCAAAAAACATTTTCTGTTGAAATGTCGAGTATCCGGACTTGCACCTTGAATCATGTAATTTTCATTAATCATGTGGTTCCATTATATCATTTAACTAGCATAATAGTTCATTTTGATTTATAATTATAGTTAGTCTAAGTGTACTCGTAGGTATAATTTAAAAGCCTACTTTGAAAATATTGTCTTCATGCCCTCAAAATGGCAGATAAAAGGGAAGTTCAGTGTTCATCATGAATTATTATCTAATTTAAATATTCAATTTTGTTGAGAATAAATTAGACTTATACCATGATTCAGCAGGAAGTATGTATATTAAAAGTAAACTCGAGCTATTTACAAAACGGAGGTTGAAAATCAACAACAAACTTCGTAATAGATGTCGTCTGAAGCCTTGTAGGTTAAAGCGACTCGTGTAAATAAGCCTTACAAACTGATATGATCCACCCTATATTTTAATCGTTACCTACTCAAACTTAATTATTGGATCCCTTGACAAACTTTTGGCGATAAACCTACCAACGAAAATCTCCCAATTTAGGAGTATTGGTTCTAAGTTAGTTTCCAAATAGGTTGCTGTACAACACAGTAAGGTTTGCCGTATTACTAAGATCGCTTCATTGATTAAGGCATTATTAATTGTTGAAGACCTTTAAATTGACGTTGTTGAAACAGTTCTATTAACAAATTAAAAACTACGTATATTGATTTCTAAAACGATTGGTCTAAATAGGCTCGATAGATAATAAAATAGTGGTTTTTGAACTTTTCAAAATTTTACGTCTTTGTGTTTTGGTTCGGCGACATAGGGCTAATTTTCTCCGCCTACATAATTACAGCAAAGTATAATAAAATAAAGAGAGAGTCAAATCAGGGATCATTGCGGTATTACTAAAATAATATATATTGCAGATACTTCCTAATTTTTCACTGATATTTTTAAATGGTATAAGTATAGGTAAGGAGAATATCGATTAGATTAATAAACTGCAGAAATGTGCAATTACAACCGATATACCGAAATTGAATACCAGTTTATTTGTATGAGAATTTGAATTTGTTTTAAATAACTTATACTAATATAAACATTTTGAAGCACATATAAGTGCATTTTTTAAATTATTGTGTTTACTTACTTTGCGTCCGGATCGCTCACTATTTCCTACACAGTGCTGTTCTTTGCTTCATCACACTAATAGGCTGGCATTGTAACAATATTAAGTATATTATAGAATTTAGAGTCAATATACAAGTATTCAAAGTGAGCTTACAAAGGTTTTATTTGGTTAAAAATAAACCTTATATTTTATTTTTGTAAATTGGCATTTAACTAGGAAATTGAATACTCGCAGCTGCGTTATTCCGATGACGGAGAGCGCGCTCGCCGGTTTATTGTTGAGGCTGCGATAAACAGAGATAAAAGTCATGTAATAAATGAGTTATTCGCACTGGTAGGTTTGCTTACATGTTGGCTTTGACATTTAAGCATGAAGCTAAAGTACCCACTTATAGTTGCAAAGCAAGCATGCAGTTAAATTTACACTAAAATACATAACGCGCACAAATTCCAGGAAAATTCCGATAAAAATATTTATGAGTAAATGTAATTAGTAAATTAAATTCGTATGTAGCATTATACGGGCTATAAAACTGTACTTTACATGCCCCAACAGCTTTCGGGCAATTTTATGCATTCCTACATAGAAATAGTTCTTAATTATTATTGTAGTTATTATTATTTGAATCTGTTGGCATATTTATTTATGTGTATATATGTATTTCCTGCAAGAATATCAATGTATCATTTGATGTACATAGGCATTAAAAAACTCCTACATACTCATACAGTGATATCACTGTTACCAGCTATAAAACGGATAAAATTATCACGCTAGCCTTGGATATTAGCCTATACCTATCCTTTGTAACTATAAAAGCATGTGAATATATATATCGTTCATATAAGTATGTATAATTAAATATTATCATGACACATTCTAAACTTAACGTAATGTCTACCGATACACGAATGAGAGGACACGGTCGACTCAAGTCAAAATGAAATGCCAGCGCGATTGTTAGAGTTTAGAGGCTATTATAATCAAACCGATATTTTATTTGTTATTGATAATATTTTTAATGGTTTTTATATTATGATTTATGATAACTAATTTTTTAAATGATTTGCCGTCACATCGGGCCGGTCACGTCTGTCTGTCGATGTATCAAAATAGGTATAGGCACCAAGTGGATGATGCAAGAGGGGCGTTCAGATGCCACGAGAGAGGCCCTTGATCAGCGCTGGGGATACATCTATAGGCTATAAAAAATAATAATATGGTATAAACACAAGCCCGACTTTATTCTATTCAGAAATGTCGAACGAGTTTTGATTTAATTTGTAAGAATAAAATGACAAATCAAATACTTTTACAAGTCAGTTACCGTAGATCTGCTACGATGCAAGTCTACGATGATCGCGAGCAGCTACGCCTTTGCCAGCCAGCTCGGTTAATGCCAATATCGGTCAATGTCAAACCCAGTGAATTGTTGCAAATTTATAGTGAAATATTCAGTTTCTGAGCATTGTCAAATACAACTATTTATTATTTATTTTGACAATATTGTATATATTTTATTTTTATGTCAGTGTTCCAAAATTAATTACCTATATACACAATCTTTCAATATTATCTATCAGCAAAAGACATCCACTGCTGGACATAGCCACTGGAGCGAAGTCATACGTCCATCTAGCCTGGCGGCAATAAGCCACTTCATTTGAGCAATCCGGCGAACTATGTCGATTACTTTGGCTCTTCTACGAATGTCCTCATTTCTAGTTCACAATAAATACTCAGAGCATCGTTCCACTCCACGTTCAGTTCCATTAATAAATGCTCAATCCTTAAATAGGACCACTTTAAATAAGTTTTAATAATAAAATGAATATTGAAATTTACTTAAATACAAAGTGTTTCGATTATTCGTACTTATAAATGATTACAGCCGTTAGTCATTAGTTGCTCCATAAAAGCCTCATAAAATGATCACTTATCTGCTGCTGTTAACACAATTAAGTATTCTATTGAAGGCGCCACGGCACTTAATTTAAACTAAGTGTTTCAAGTTATGTAGTTAATTACTACTAGCGCCAATGCCATTATAGCGGAAGCTCTCTACGAACACACAGACACAGCCCTTGCTGTACATACATTGATATAAAGACTAGTTATAATTATAAATAATAAAAGTTTCAATTTATTTGTATTTAAAGTTTCATTAATTATACCTACATTTTATTAAACATAACGGCTTTTCTCACGTTTAATTAGGCACTCACGAGACTTGTTTCAGTATGCGTAGGTTTCCAGTGCCGAGTTCTAAAAATATAATAATGCACTCACTACCTATAGTTTCAATCGATACGCCATAGTCTTCAATCTCACAAGTCTTTTAGTTATCTCCGTCATCATTGAGTTCGTATTTTACCACGGTATTTATTAAACTTCTTAGACGTTGGGACGAAGAGTAAATAGGCTTTTTAGGCTCTTAAAATTTAAACATACTAAATTAAATCTACATACTTTCAGTTGAAGCTAACGTAGACACAAGAAACTTTTGTAGGTACACAGTATAATCCAAAAGTCCTGGCTGAAATGGAGAATGTTGTCAGGTATTCTGGGTTAGTCCCGATAATCTCAAATTATTCCCAATTCAAAACATAACGATAGTAACATTAGCATTGTCATTTGATTTGAGTACCGGCCGATGAGAAATACAGGCGAACAAAAATTCATTCCACATTTTCAGGCAGCATCAATCACATTAGTGAAGGATTAGTGCAATCTCAAAATGATAGACTTTTGTTTTAGTGTCTAGATTCATATAAAATGCTTGCAAGATTCTCTGGCTGTATGTCCGACACCAGGTGTATCACGGGGACAGAGTAACGATACCCTAATGTTGTTTTCGACAAGATGCAAGCTATATGGGTAAGTTCCCGTTCTCGACGGACGAGGAATGCAGAAACCGAGCAGCGCTGTTACAATGTATTAAAGAAAACATAAAGCAATTTACCGAAGATGTATATGCTATAGTACGGGAGAACGCTGCTGGCCTAGTGGTAAGAGCGTGTGACTGGCAATCCGGAGATCCCCAGTTAAAATCCCAGCTCGTATCTATCAATGAGTTTTTCGGAACTTATGTATAAAATATCATTTGATATTTACTAGTCGCTTTTTTAATCCCAATAAGGCCTAGTCTACCCTCTGGGTTGGAAGGTCAGAAGGCAGTCACTTTTGTAAAACTAACGCCTACGGTAAATCCTGGTGTTAGTTGGTTAGGCAATAGTTAGTACCAATTTACGAATAGGAAGTACCTAATAGTAACTTGTATTGTGTGCCACAAGAGAGATATGTTAGTTTATGCAGCGACTGTTTTTTTATAAAGCTCTTTGTTTAATGGCGTTAATCGTATAGAGATTGAATTACTGTATCAAAGATTATCACTGTATTTTTTTATATTTACTTTAAAGTAAGGCAATTAATTTCTCCGAAATAGTACAATAATTCGGTGACCGAATTTTTTTAAAGTAATGATGCAACTAAATGTTTTTGTTTACTTAAGCTTTAATTAATTTTTATTAATTACAGAAAACTTATTTACTTTTATTCTTGAAAAATATTACTACGAGTATATAAAAGCGCCTAGATTTATGTATATAAATAGATATAGACTTATATTTACCTGCTTTTTATGTAGGTCTTATTGTCACTAATGTATTTATGTTTTTGATCCGAAATGTTCCTATTAAACACGAAAAAGGGTACCTTTGGATGGAGAAAATACCGGTGATGCGCTCTGGTAACAGGTACAATAGGTACATATATAGACGTTAGCAGTTCCGTTGACTAAGCATCTAGCTTAGGTTGCGTAGATGTAGTTTGTGCCGATAACAAATGATTATGTCATTTGTTAATGACGTGCAATATGCTTATTACGCATTTGTATACATCGTTTAACGGCCTCTTACCCTAATCGGTAGCGACTCTGCCTACGATGAGGTAACACCGGCGTTATTAAACTTACTTCTTTAAGTCAAATTGTTCCAAAAATACGCATTTAATACTACACAAGTATTCTATATTTTAGGACGATTTTCCACATGTGTTATTCTATAGTTTCCATTACTCATGAAAGATATGCAATAAATTACGAAGTGTAATTTTCAAACCTCTGTTACATGTTCGGCAGTTATTTGATTCATTGGCACGTGGGCTGCCTCGTGCCATCAGTGGGCGGAACGGGATACCAACTTTAAGTTTATGGGATCAAATGTTTCAGGGTTTTACGAAATCAACGTTTCCAATGACAAACAATAAGACAGAACTTTTCTATATGAATTAGTTATTGTTTAATATTACTGGTTTGTTTTATTCATCAAATAAGCTCTAATAGAAGGAGGACCGTATCCAATTTGCAACATTGGGCGACGATTTCCTGATTTACATTACTTAAATATAAATAGTTGAACTAGCACCGTCAATGAATTTACTAATAGAATAAGGTTATTTGTGGCAAGCTGAAAAGTTGGTAAAATTAGTAAGCTTTTAAGTTAATTCAAGTTACAACTAAATAACGGTTGCAAAATAAAATTTAACTTACCGAATCCGTATAGGTAGATTTACGTATAATAAACGATAATTGAAAAGTTACACTAAATGTAAACACTTTCTAATAAAAAAGAATGATTAAAATTACTTCTGAGGAGCTTCTTTTAAGTCGGTTATAACAAGATGACACTTCACTAGACGACATACTATAAATATGTTAAGTAGGAGTATTTACTACTAAAAAACAAACGTTGTCATGTACAGATGGGTAAATCGGTATTTATAACTAATTTATTATTAGACACCGGTCGCAACCCTTCAGTTCCTGTGAGCAACAAGGTATTTGCCGCGTCGGCTTCGCCCCGTTTGCGCACTTTGGCGTTGTTCGCCGCATAACTGTCGAACGAAACGTGCCGATGGCTGCATGGGAAGCATTGGAGAAACCAATGAGAGAAACAATTAAGTTTTAGGCTTTAGTGAATGTTTTATTGATAAATAAATAAATATTTCTTTCTGACTGGGATTGGATCCAGGGTCATCGGCTTCATAGACAGGGTCACTACCGACTAGGCCAGACCGATTAATAATAGATAGATAAGATGAAAAATAATGGGTAACGTAACAACAAGGTTATATTGTTAAATATATTCATGTCGTTCTCGCTTTATACCCCATTAACTGAATGTTTAATTTTTAACTAATTTTCTTTGCTCTTTGCGTGCGTGCAAGCTAACTCGAGCCAAAAAGTTTCTACTTGAACTTCAGTGCTGCATAGTATTAGTATAATATAATTGGTATACAATGTATAATAACCTCAATAATCACACATCAATAAATCATAAAACTTTACCATACTGGTGTTGAGTTATTTATCTTTCTGACACGAGACCAACGATTACAAACGGTTTTTCATAGTTTTTCCAAATGTTTATACATTTATAAGGAATCTCATATGTTTCATACAATCCGTTATAAATTTATTATTGCTCTAACAAAAATAAAAATAATGCAACATGTGAGAGTGAGTTAATCGTAAGCCCATTCGGATGGCAGAAAAAATGCAGATTGAATTGTGTGTTAAGCCTTAACAATGCCATTGTCGTTGTGAAATGATTTGTTTCTGTATGTACCTTTAGTTAATTGCTTTAAAAAAAATTGTTAAAAAGATAAAAGATCTTTATTTTTCAATTTTGGCACATTACATGCACTTATGAACGTCAAAACGTTAGTTAACATGGCTGATTATTCATAACAATGATCATTGGTATTACTACTTTCTTTAAAATTCCGAGTATCTTGCTTTATATTAAGATCAGAAAGAAATTATAAAACGAAAAAGTTGTATCTATCAAATATATTTAATTAAGTACCTTTAGTTAACCAAGAAAATAGCGCAAAACATCATAAGATTTTAGATTTTCTAATTATTTAATTATAATTTATAATAAGAAAAAACGACACGACAATATGTCTTTTCAGGTACGGCAAAAATGTACTCGCTTAGCATCTGCATAAAATGTTTGTATGAAATTATACAGATCTTAATCAATCGACTAAAAAAATGCAAAGTAAGTATGTCAAATGTGGCTGCTCTTTTAGTGCTACAGGCCTAGTTTTGAAATCCACATTTGATTGTGCGAGTATCAGCCGCGTGCCTCTGCTGTTATGTTCCGTCGATATTCCGCATTACCGCCGAGACGTGCTGATGCATACTTCCCTGTAACGCGTCCTGAGGCAGACGGGGCTTGCCTAGCTAGTGGATTACCGGTGATTGAGTGGTTATCGGTAGTTGAGTATAGGTATTATTGAAAATCAGAGATCGAGATGGCACGTATACAAATCAAATCTTATCATTATAGAGATTCAAATTGACGACATACTAGTGTACCTTCTTAAGAAAAAGTGACCAAGTTGTCGAGGCCGACGAAATGACTAGACTTTCTCTTTGTTTCTGAAATATATATTTATTATCTGTTTCAATCCGTATTCTATAAATGTAGTCACTACTTAAAAACAAAAAGCAAATTAAAATATTAAATATATGATTTCATTAGTCGTCACTTGCATATTTATCATTAATTAGTTAACAAAGTAATTTGTTTGATATAAACATTTAGCGCCTTACTCACGGATGGATAAATAGTTAATAGTATTGATACTTGTCCAAGAGTTACCGTAAATTAAAAGGTGTGTTTGCATTTGATTTGTAGTAAAAATATCATACTTTATCATGTTCCTAGAATCTGTCGTCCTACCGTAAATGTTACAGTAAAAAATACTAAATTATTTTATTACCGTAATTTGCTGCGTTTTCTTGAGAATCCTATTTATTCTGTAATACTCGTAGTTACGTTAGTTACTCGGGTATATTGCGAAGCGCGCCTTTATGCTATTTAAACTGATGTAATTTGTTGTGAGTTAGCTCGCTTTACCCTTAATTGCAACATTTTTTGACTCAACTACGATATTTAAATGCGTTGGGACTAGATAACTATTTATCAACTATTTTTTTGTTATTCTATCCAGGAGACAACACCGGCAGGGTTTATTAAAAAAAAACACATTAGTTACTACACATTAAAAGCATGTAACTGCTACAAGAATGTGTCATATTAAGAATTTACAAGATTCAACTAGAAGACGATAACCATATACGAAAAACTGATGATTCCACTAAATACACATTTTTCTTAAAACATGTAAAACCCACCGAAACTGAAAAAAATGTACTTCGTTAAGCGATATTATAGATTGTGCTGATCAATCCAATTTCATGTGTCAATCAATATGTTTTTAAAACTGAAGTTAATGTTACGCCGCGTTTTTATTTACTTTTTGGTCGTCTACAATGACGACAATCAAATTTATTTTTACAGTATTAATTTAATAAATATCTTTGTGAATAAGTTATTTGACTCACCTTAACGTTCTGATATAGAATAGGGTCATTAATTATAAACACCTAAAACTATTAAGGACGACGACACATGTAACAAATTCTAACAAAATTTTGTTAAATAGATATCATATGAGCCATATCTTAATGCAGGCAATATTGAATGTATCTATTGGAATATTTCAAACATGATTGACCCTAATACTTATTAACATTCAACTTAGTAAAGTCGATTAATTAAAAAAAAATGATATTCATTTGTTCCCTATATTTTTTAATAAATAAAATGTATAGTATCTATATAGATAGAGACATGACCGCAAAATAACAATTTACGATCAAAATAACAATTGCATTATTTCAATTACCTTAATACTACCGGTATCATACAGGTATTATTTAACTACTGAAAACTTTGGAACGTATTGGCCTTGCCGATGTACATAGGTTGCGTGCGGCGACAAAGGCGAGAGCGTGGGAGCGGTTTGTGCCGTGAAATGAAGACCGTTGGGATATTGAAAAAAAAAGTGGTACCCATTATCGAAAACAACGTAAGCCTATCAATATGGCGTCATATCGGTAAAGTGTTTTCTAACATTATATAACGGTTATGCAGTCCCTTAATGTCACTATTAAACAAGGTGCCAACAGATGTCCTGTAACTTTGAATTACCTATTCATTTTAGTACGTAACATTATCCACCCGATCACCACGAACGCTGCTAAAGGGAGAGAAACGTGGGAATAATGTCTAAACTTGTATACGCGATATAATCCGTTAGAGTTGTTTTATTTAATTTTAGTACGGTTTTTATATTTATTCATCCACTTTACATTTAAGTTACGTCGTCCTATCAATTTAAATATAGGTATATATATTATTTGTTAAATCGACACAAACAATTTTAATCGAGCTGAAGCATTACCTATACAAAGGGTTACTTTGTGGTTTCACTCTCCAAGCTAATTGACAGGATTATATTCAGAAATAATCTTGTGAATCCCGTTATAGTTTCAAACCGTGGCTTAATTAAGTGCTATTCAATACTTCAATGATGACAGCTTACCTTCTAATTAGCGTTTTAATGAAAAAATTGTAAGCGACTAATTACGTAAAAGGAAAATTTATATTTTTTTCTTATTTTTAATCTTGGAAGAAAGTTTTTATTTATACTTGACGATCATTAAATCAACTGGGTATGGGATGTCATTAACTCGTTATATTGATGCTTTGTATAAATAAAATTCAATCTTTTACACTTTTTTGCCTGTTAAAAAATATATATCATAATACTAAAATCAAGAAACCCATATGTGACTGGAATTTAACCTCATTAAATAAGTTTACTCTTGAACTTATGCTTGTTGTTTGTACTTGCGACTACACCTTAACGATAGAGTAACAATAGTAATGATTCTCCTGCGAAAAGCATGATTTTGAACCTGTCTTGCGTTTGCCTAGCAACCCTAGCGTTCACCGCATTTTAGCCATCCTTAGTTTGTAACGTGATCAATTTGTATGTAATATCAATAATGGCGTGCAAGAGCTTTAAGTTTATTAATTAACTTAATATTTATGATGAACTGGAGGTAGGCTGGCTGGAATTTTTCGAGTAGTTGACATGCAAAAATAATGGTAAGAAACTTCACGACGCACTTGGCACATCTTCAGTATATATACTTGTTCAATACAAAATTGCTTGAAAAACTGTCGTGAAACATCAATTATTTTATTACGTGCAGAGTAAATGAAAGATTGATGTATGTTTTTTTTTCGAAGATCTTAAATACATATGTATCTTTCAATACATCTCAAAAAACATTTCAATACATCTAGAACAATTGAAATTATGACTTGTTTGTACACCAGGCAAGCTTAACCCAAACTCCTTTGAAATTGTACGCAAAGCTATTTAAACTATTGTAAACTTTGGTGCACATCAATATTCCAGCGTGTTATTAATTTGCCAACGGTTATATAATGTCAGGCGTATTTCAAACTTTGTTATTAATACATTATCGACTTTAACATTCATCGAAACACCAAAACGCCGCAAATTTAATTCCATGTCATTAGGCGAAAAGAATATTTATATTTTTTGTTTATGATATCAATCGATTTGCTTCGTTGTGAGAATCAAATATCGCTATGGGATCAATTGCGTAAAAGGTAAATAAAAGTCAGAAATGAGAGTTAAAGTCTGCATCTCGCACTTTCCGCTCAAAATACTCCTAACCAAAATCTGTTAAATTAATGTTTTCACGAAAAGTTTCAGATAAGGACGTATCTCTAGGAGCTGAAAGTCTCGGGAAAACTATTTTTTACTTAGTAGGTACGAAAAAGATGCTGGCTTCGGCTATAGTGATGTGAGCACAACGAATCTCACCCAACAGCTGGATCGACTTTTCAACAATGTCTCCTATTGCCCTCGCCAACTTCATTGGCTCTCCGTTCATCGTCATAGATCTGTACCCTCTTTGCAATTCTGTTCGAGTCCTCTACTTCTAAATATCTAAAAAGTAAGTTTTCATTAGGCACTTCCCGTCTAGCTTGTAACCTATTATACTGCCAGAACTCTACTACAGAAGTTTTCCACTCCATTTCATTACTCGGGTTTTCATACTCACTTAATATACGATGAGCCTCAAGCAAAGTTGCCTTTAAGCGGATGCTACACAAGCACCCGCTAAAACAATAATTCGAATAATATCCGTCAAATACACTGAATATTAAATTCAATGTATAGTCGTGTATTTATCAAAATATATTCCTTCTATTTTATTTATGTAGCCTAATGTACGTAGTTTATTATGATTTTTTAGTTAATTCGATAGTGAATGTTTTTTTTTAACTTTACTCTTAGCACCTCTTTGTCATGTCTCCGTTTAGCGTCGTGGTTGGTAGATATCTTTATTGGGTATAAGTCCACCATTTGTACATTTTTTGCAGCAAAGTTTAAACAAGTAAATAAGGTACCATCACATGTACTTACATCCGCCTGTCGGTTATAAAATTCCTATTTCAATTTGAGTTCTGGGTCGCATGTCACTGAAATTAAGTCAATTTAAATCGTATACACATAATGACCAATACTCCTCGACAAGAGAATCGAGGGATCTGTCGTCTTCACAATAGACAATTCCGTCAACACGCTGACATTTCATTTCCTACACCCTATTCGTGAAACGTCCTTAATTTACTCATCAAATTTCCAATCCAGAATTAATTTTGAATTTTGAAGCGCCACAAATCATACACGTATGGAGGTAGGTAGTGTTTTCCCGCGGGGATCGCGTGCACTGGCTCATAAATTGGCCGCCTTTGTAAAGCGGAATTGGTTTTTCTCCAAGTTCGATATAGACATCGGCAAAAAAGAAAAAAATCGGTTATGAAAACAAATGGCACCGATAGAAAAGGTAGATCGTGATCGGGAATCTTTGCGGGCAAGTTAAGAATGGGTACATGCATCAAAAAACAGAATTTACTTTATATCACTGAATCAGGATTATTTCAAGAAAAGAAATATGCTATTGTTTTATTGAATAACATGTACCTATACTAAAATCATATTTCACACGCTCACATTACAAATGTCCCATTATTACCTTTTTTTATTTTTTTTATTATACGCCTTTTAAAGATGCCATGCACTTGGAAACATATATACCCAATAAAATTCATGTCGTTTTAATCGCGAACATTCCTTCAAGGATTTTAAATTGTCATCAGACGCAACACGCGCAGGATTTATGAAAAAGTATACACCAAAAAGTAAATTGTGTAAAGTGTTGCAGTTATCGGCTATTGGACTAAATGGTTAATCTAGCAAAACTATGTCGATAAATACGTAAACGTATTTTAGACCCCATTTAGATTTTTAGCGAGTTTGTTTCTGTGATGTGTTCTGTGATTCAATTCTTTCCAATTAAAAAACTGATATTTTTCTGTTCTGATCAAATAAACTCTATGTTGGTGGACATGCAACAAGTAGGCTTGTTAAAATATGAGCACTAGCCAGTTTAAGTCTAAGTCTAAGCTAAAATATTTATACCCTTATTTTTATGCAAATCATGGACTCCTCTAAAAAATAATAAATGAATACTAAAATTTACTTGAGCCTGACGGGACAGATTTAACAGCTTTTAAAATTAACTATAAATATTTCTAAGCCTTAAGCTTTTACAAAACCATATGTTACTTAATTAATACAAAAACTGTACGATTATTATTATGGACTCTGTAACCGACTAGCTAAATTTATATTATCTCTCTAACACAGTTATTGAAGAGGTATTCTTAGCTGTATAAATATTTTATTGATTTGCTAGTACAGGCAAAGAAGCTGCCTGTAAGGTCTTATTAAAGCTTGCAGGATCGAATTAGCGGCATCATCACAGAGCGCGCGGCAACTAGCGGGGCTTGCGGTTAGATTTTGGTAAACTTAACGTCTTCCACAGTTATCTTCTTACAAACTGGCTTTCAGCTGTTGCTTTTGGTAGATTAAGAAGAACTTAAAATTGCTGCTTGAGTGGATGGTATGTTTTTTTTAATTCAAAACATCAATAACATACAATATACGGCTTAACACACTTGCGCTTAATCTTCTTAACAAACTTTGTGAAATAAATTGGTTAGTATTACGTAGTATGCAGTAGATATAGGTACCTACCCAGTAACGTTAACTATTTCGTATAACGTTTTATTTATATTATAATATGAAATGTGAAAATTACAATAGAATACATTCTATATAATACTTAAACTAATTTGATTAAGTTTGTATGTATAACATAGAAAATATAGTAATTAAATACTCGTGTACAGTTAAGGAATATGGGCCAATAAATCATTAGGTACTATTAGAATACATTCTATGTAATACTTAAACTATTTTGATTAAGTATGTATGTAAAACATTGAAAATATAGTAAGTAAATACTCGTGTACAGTTAATATGGGCGAATAAATCACTAGATACTATTTGGTATTTTTATTAAAGAATCCGTTTAGCACTATTAAGCATCGAAGTCTCGCAATAAGCTATTAATGTCTAGCCGTCCGCGCTGAACGGATTCTTATTTTCCTAGACGCTATAACCCGAATGGTAACGAGGAAAGCAGGTGGCACCTACTGCTCAGAACGGCAAGTAATGTGCTTTTTTCTCGCCAAACCATTTGGGCGAAGTTAAAAATTACATAACTTACAATAACAATTATTTTGTTCTTTAATGTTATTTAAATGTTACTTTTTATAGTCTGAGATTTTCTTTTCTTTTCAAAGTTTATACGACAAAGTATTAAATTTTCCATAATTTATAACACGGTATTGTGTTATAAGTTTTATTCATAATTTGCATCTTTGAGTGCTATACAATAATGTTTTATTTCCAATTAAAAGCTAACTCGAGTATGAAATGGATAAAGCCTGCATCACCTATTGATTCTGGATTAGCCTCAGTGAGCTAGTAAGCATTTTGTGAAAATCTATTCCAATTACGTTTATGTACTTCAAATAAATTTAAATATCTACATTTGAAGAGGAAGCTACTCCTACTGTACCTATATAATATATAGTAGCCATTCGCTGGTCAAGTTTGCAACTGTACTAAAAAG
Source organism: Grapholita molesta (assembly GCA_022674325.2). Taxonomy (NCBI): domain Eukaryota; kingdom Metazoa; phylum Arthropoda; class Insecta; order Lepidoptera; family Tortricidae; genus Grapholita; species Grapholita molesta. Next base: position 17,506,093 of record CP053121.2, on the reverse strand, counting down.
TTATGCAGTTTTACAGATGACCCATACCAATCCATGAAATTCTTTAAGAGCGCAGTAAATAAAGCTGAAAATAATGATATTAAATATATGAACCGTAATTCATAAATACTTATGACAGGTAAAATAATCTTATTCAAAAAGTACTTTCGATCGACTCGTAAAAACTCTGCGTAAAAGAAAATGTACGTAAATACGTCAAAAACGTCTATATACACGTTAGAAGTGTGTTTACTCGCGTCAGAAACTGTTTTTCAGGCAAGATTCATGAAAAAATAATACTTTCCTTATCTAAGAAATTTAAATATTTTCTTCTAGTGAATTCACCAACCAGAAGCAGCTTTTTACCTGTAATTATACATTTTTAACATTTTATGCATGATTTTGAGGTCGAACTTTTATAGAATTAGTACTAGACTTTGCCTGGAGCAGTGCGATGTGACGTAAAATATTAAATTTATAAATGTCACAAGAACTGAACGCGCTCCGTTATTAAATCAGGCGAGTTGAGACAGCAGGTGTGCGCCGATATTGCGTTGTTCGACGATGTTTTAAAATATACAAGAAATATTACAATTATTTTCAAACACAAATAAATATTCATTCAGAAATTTATTTTTCAAACGAAAGCATCTTGCCAATCAATATACAACATAATATATAAATACATGAAAAGATTAATCAAAATTATATCTACACTTATTATTAAAAATAACATTTCACCAGCTAACCTCAGAAGAACACTCGAGTAATAATAAAGCATTTGTATGAAATTACTTTGCACATTTGTTTTTAAAGAGTAAAATAGTTCTTTCCGGGCTAGTGAAAACTAATGAGAGAGGATATTACGAAGGCTTTATATATCGGTACTTTCAAGTGGAATAGTAACAGGACCTAAGAATACCGTGTCTAATGATAGCTTTCGATCTATTGTTGTATCGTTTAAAACTATTTCTTTAATGATAGTGGTTTCTCCTCTCATTATGACTCTGTAAAAGTAAAGTATGCGTTTTTATTCCTGTTAGTTTATCTTAATTTTTCATTTTATTCAGTTACCTTAATTTGTTTTTTATACGCGAATGACCAGCGTTTGTCCTCAGTTACACCTGGTGTCTATATAATAAATTTAATTAGTACTCAATATTTTCATATATAAATCCGAAAAAAAGAAAATTGTAGGCTGATTTAGGCCTTCTAAAAGTATATCTAAGTCCATGAAAATAGTACCTAGAATAATTTTATTATTTAAACTATAAAATGTGAAGGGTTGAAATCCTTTTTTAAGTTATGGCCAACAATTTTTGACATATTTATATCGTTGCCTGACAACAATCTTTAGTATCAGCTGAGGAAGCCTCTTCGAGAGCCGAAACACGTGTCGAGTTGTCGTAAATTGTTATGATTTCTTATATTTATTTTTGCGGGAACATTAGGTACGCAAATAATACGTAAGTAGGTAATAACGGGCACGAATCGACTATCATGTTATTATACTGCGTAATATCAAACTTGCCTCTCATTATTGCAATAGGTATATAAACATATTTGCAGGAAAATACAAATTAAAGACAAATACGGCATTATCACTTGCCTAGTGAGAAATCCTAGGAAGCTATGTAGTGTATTTTCGGAATTATTACAAAAGTTCTTAGAGCATCACGAGGTAGTTTTGCTACCATCGAAGCTAAATGCAGCGAAAAGTATAGGTGTTATCACAAAAATTAAATTGGTTATGAATGGTGCTTCCACAGTATTCACAGTAATAAACACTTATTGGTTTCGTAGGCATTGTTGAAGCAGGCTGGCAAAATTGTAGCATTATTATTGTTGTTGTTAAGAAAAGAACGTATTATTTATCTCTACAGACAGGTACAATAAGTATGGTAGAACTCAACTGCGTTAGTTTCAGATTCAGTGTTTGTTATAGAACAGGTATTAAATTAACCATTTAATTATGTTTTCTTTTTTCTAAATCTAAATTTGGCTACCAATAAACATGGGGTTTAGCTGTCATTAGCGTGTACCTGCCTGCTCCTGAAACCAAATCCCTAAAATATTGCGCCGACCCGCCCCTCCTGCAAGTAAGTGCGCTAGTGCAGTCGTTGCGTCGAAGCCGTACAACTAATGCTGTCGGTGTATCGTAAATATGTCAGCTAACCGGTGACGTGAGTAACTACAATAAATATGATTCATGTAACATCTTGAAGGTTAACATCTTTTAAAATTAAGTAATTTTTTCCGTAGTTAGTGTTTCCTCAATTATTAAGACAAACTCCTAAAGCTGACGGGGAGAATTGTCAAATCAGAACTACTGCTTCTAGTGTCTATCAGTAAATACTCGGAACGCTATGGTCAAATTGATACAAAACCAGTAATACAATCTTGAAACCATATGAAAAAATAGTGTAAGAATTAGTACCCATATTATAATATAAAGGTACACAAAACAATAAAATTCAAAGACGTCGTGTCTTTCAACACAGCATACATCTCATAGATATCTCGCAGTGTAATCTCACATTGCTACATTAAACTCGCCAGAAAAGTTGTTATGATTTATTGTCTTAAGATTTAACTCTATTACTAACACTACCTTGCAGTTTCTTTTAGGAAACAAACTAGGTATCTAGTTCTCAACTCTAATTTCTCTCTGATATAAATATGTAATATATAAAAAAACTGCGATCATTTTGAGTTCATATTTAAAATAACAGAATACACTACTAATTAATAGTGGACTCGAAAATAAGGATTAAGTAGGTTTACTCGGTAAGTTAAGTGAGAGGGATCTGCGTCTGCCACTCAGGCTAGCTTAGTGCAGCATTCGTTTACTTAAAAACCCATCAGCTTTGCGAGCATTGGAGCATCTAAATGCTTTGTGCAAGTTACTAGGTACTGAATTTTTAAACAGAACTAATTAATCGCAATGAATAATTTAATGTGTAACACCTCTGATTTAAGTGAATTACAAGGTGTGAAAGTAACGCTTCAGTGAGCTAATGGCCTCGGGGAGAATTTGACGTCTGTTTCAGTAACAGGAAGAATTTCTGTATTCGAAAGCCATTTCATGTTAGATATTTCACATAGCATTTGTTACACTTTTAGAACGGGGGAATAGAAAAAGAATAGCAAAATGGCAAACAATAGATAGGAATTGAACGCATCTATGAAAATATTCAACAAAGAGGATTTTTGTAGTGAGGTGTGACAATATATGAACCATAATTGTATTCCTCACTTTTTAACTAGGCCACCACCACTTACTGTAGTAACGATATAAGAATTGGGCTTGACTCTGAATTAAATAAAAAAGTACCGTTGCCTGGAAAAAAAATAGCATTACGATTGTCTGCGGTCCCAGAAATTATTATTAAGAGCTTCTATGTATGTAAATAAAGCACTGTATGTCACTGTACATAAAGTATTATTATTATTGTAGCAGTAACATAAAATATTATGTGCACCAGAACCCAGTGCATCAAAACCGTGAAATCGAGTTGTGGTGTTGGAGAGACATGATAAGAATCCCATGGACTGCAATAAGAATCAGTCCATTCCATGTAATCTAAAAATCACCAAACGACTCTCAATAATATGCGAGGAAAGTGTTCTCAGATTCTTTGGAGGCATATTGCGAACGCCACACCACAGCCCCGAACGTGACATCATACTGGGGCAAGTTGAGGGCAAGCGCGTTAGAGGAAGTTGCAAGTTGGTAGCATTCCGTTAGTCAAGCATGTGATTCTATGCAGAGTGCAGGCCATATAACCCTTGATAGTGTTTAATGGACGGACATAGTTAAATAAATACTAACAAAAATAATATTATTGTATCATATACAGGGCGACCCACGGCTATGCCACATAGAGGGAAACTACCTTGAATATTGTAGATAAAATATTTTAATTAAGTAAGACATTATATTAATTTTATAAACAATTTAAGTTGCATTTATGGATTTTTAAATAATTACATGGTTGAACCGGGAATCAATCATATAAAATCATATAAAAATTTACTCTTAAATCAGAATAGGACAAAGGGTGCCCAGAATGCTGGCGGAGTTGCCACGCCGAATGGAAATGCGTTTAACAAGAAAAGCGCCAGCCCTGTGGTCACCAGTAACGTCGACGACTTGTTTTCCCAATTTTTTTTAAAGTTGGTAAGCCCCCATTGTCCAAGTGTCTCCACTCTAAACGGCAAAAACATGCAGCTAGAATCAATAGCTACGTATTTTCGCCGTTTGAGGAGTTCGGCAGCTTCAGCACCGGCTTCAGCCGTTGATGAGGTACCTCTAAGGTGGGAAGGTGCAAGGGTGTCCAAACATGTCGTATCCCAAAGCAAGGGTCGTCCGAGCTCCCAGGGAACGAGAGTATTGCCATCAGGCCGCTTTCCATCGTCCCTAGGCCTGTTGGCTCGAGGATGGTAGGGGTTCAAGCACTGGTACATGCACGGCGCAAGATATGGTTATTTAATAGTATTTGATTTTTGTAATATTTTACCTAAATATATTTTTTTAAATACGAATGAGGTTATGTGACTGCGTTACCGCAAAGCAATCCTGCTATTAAACCAGTATCTGTCTGTGGATTTATTTCTCGTGCTAAATAAAGGTGTATTTGGCATGATACTATGATGATAAGAAGCCGTTTTGACGCAACTTCTTATGTCGAGTCTTAGCACTGAAGCCACCTCAAGCACGTCACTACGAGTATCTTACAGAGCGCGTCGCCAGAGGCACGAGAGAATGTTGTGCAAAGATTAGCTTAAATTCAGACACCGACACAAATTAAGTGCAATACATTTTACCACTTATTATTAAATACTATAACCTAAAAAAATACTTTAATACTTATTACGAGTATTAGCTACTATCTCAGACATTAGAAAATTAAAGAATCTGATCTTTTTTTCAAACCCGTGTATTAAAAGTTTTTTTCTAAATACAGTATGTTTTCATAACACGTCCATTCCAAATACCTCGAACACGATCTTGTTATGCTCAGTAGTTTAGATCCTATAACCACTATCCGACTCATCAAAATGACGGATGTGGAATAGCGGAGCCCCCACAGTCACCGAAGTGGAAAAAACACTCTTACAGCTCTACCTACCCCAGGGAGGTACCGTCTTCTACTCACGTAAAGTAAATAATAAATTCAAATAAATACTAAGAAATCAACTGTCATTAAGCAACCTTCGACTGACTAAGGTCTCCGATACCTTCATGAAAATAAAAACAAAACTAAGTAAAATATTACATAAAAATAAGTCAATACCTCTACCACGAGTCGACGCTGTGGCACATTTTTTTTACTCGATGTGTTAGGCTCAGTAAATATTTTACGCAGACGCGAGCGAGTAAGTTTTCACCATCTCATGGTAGGGGTACAGGGCCGACAACACTAACAAGTCCATCTCGTCAGGGCTGGCGGGCACGGGAGCGTGATGCGTGAAGATAAGCGTCACCTGTCACCCGGCACGGGTTCACAGACGATCGAATCCTCCATTCGTCTCCAAATGTTTTAGGCGAAAAACTATTGATGAAAATTTACTGAATAAGTAAAAGTAATAATTCTTAAAATATAAATATTTTTTTTATCAAGTCATTTAGTCAAGGTCAAAGATATCGGCCAAAGCGCCAAAATATGTAACCTTTACTGAAACCGAGACAACTGCATGTATATTTTGGCAGTTTGTTGGTATAGATATTTTTGACCTTGACTGTACAATACTTTTCTCATCAGAGAATTAGCACTATCAATCAGCCTAAGCTTTATTCGTTTTGATTTCCATTGTACGAGTATTATTAATATTTTGTTTTAAGCAATTTTTGATTGGACGAAGTTTAGAGAAACCGATCCATTTCACCAAATTCGGATAATAGAATTTTAACTGTTCATAAAAACCTAGTCATTATGTTCAACGATTTTTGCGCTAGTTCTCTTACAGATAGATAACCAACTAGCTATTTCGCGTGGTTTCCAACCACCTACAAGAATGAAAGTTCGCAGCTTGACGTGTATGTCGTTTGTGGGAACATATGTTTGTCCGCCATTATCTCGCATTTAGCTGAACCGATTTAGATGCGATTTCGTAAAATTCTTTATTACATTTTACAGGTTTTGGTATACGACTTTTATTGAATTGTGGGGCTGGCAATGGCTCACCACTACTAAGAGATTATGATTAATGCAGTTTTCTACGTTTTAAAAGAATTTTTTGCCTGCGGCTTCACTGCATCAAAATCAGTGTGATTTTAAATTTAAATCGGGAGTTTTCCTGCGTTTTAAAGATATACATAATTATATATGCAGACGTTCAATAATTGAGGAACGGTAGGTAGATATATGCGTTTAATACATCTTAAGTAATTACGAATTTTTACATTTTAGGGCGTAGACTTACAAAATAAAAGCAGGCAACCACCGTCATGCATCACCTTGAATGAACACTAGGTATGCAGGAAGTTTCACAGTGACTACTTTTTCTGACCCGATGCGCCACCCGCCCACGCCTATGTGTATATAGATAAAAAATGTTTATTGCCACAAAAAACAGAAAAGTATGCATTTAACTAGTTAAAACTCTCATAGATCAGATATATTTAGTGCAACATGTAAGTAATGGGCTTAAGTAGTTATCACAATGTAGTTGCAAAAGGTTTGGGCGTTAGCATAATGTAGGTTCCGATTGATGTCGATCGACGGCACCAGGTACAAATTTTGAAATATATTTGGACATTGCGAGTCTGGTTACATACCTCAAAAGCAAATATAGAGCCCTTACAGTATCACGTATGGCTGTCTGTCCTTCTGTTACAGGTGTTACAACCGATTTACTACGAATCTACTCGGACAGATTGGATTGCAATATGTCACGAATCCTTTCAAGTATTTTCACGTTCCATAAAAACGACACCCATATTGATATTTTGACATTTCAATTCTATATATAGCACCGCAAGCGAAATGGTATTTCAACGTCCGCTACATTTGATTTCTAAATTATTAAAATCATAGGGATGACCGGGTCGCCGATTAAGCGGCGGATTAAACAATATCCATGTTGGTTTTCAGACTTTGTCGCCATATTACCCGCCATATATTTCATGCATTTTCACTTTCTACATTTTTGGTGGTGTATTATAAATAACTATGTTTTATTCTATTTCAGGTAACGATCTGCTACGATGACCGACAAGTGAAAGGTAGCAGCAATAGTAAGCCTACGTAAAAAGATGTTTATGTACACTATAACATATATATATTTTAATCGCCCCCATATTTAACTAACGATTGTTATTTATATAATATGAATACTAAACATGTAAATAAAACTAGAACTAATATAAAACTAAAAATAACTAGATAGGTATATAGAGATATATACCAATAAAAAATGGAAGCCAACTGGCGCTGATTTACTTACAATTTGAATTCGTTAAATACAAAATTAGGTGAAAATTTGAAACTGTTGAAAAGTTAGTTAACAAGTATAAATGTAAGGTAGTATTATAACTTAGACTTATAAGAACCTTGGTTTTCCCACACTCCGATTAGGAACCCGATATATACAGGTATAACTTATGAAACTGACGCTGACGCCTATTCTCATACTAAAATTTCATCAACTTGGTATAAGTTTCGTATTGAAAATCATTGTTAAGCAAAATTATAGAATCAACACACAATTTGATTGGTGAATAAACATGCCCTATTCAAGACATCTATAATATTTTAGTATTAAAAGAAAATTTAATTTAGATTGAAAATAATCTTCTCTTTTTATCATATAGTTTTATAAAAATCGCATTCTGTTTCACCGTAGCAGCACAACCGTCTTTTGTTTAAGTAAACACACTGAAAGAGCAAAGAATAGTGTTGTTTCCATATAAGGCGGGCGGTAACATGAACATGCATTATTGTTGAAGCGGCCGCGACGACGTGAGTGACGTTAATACGGAACGTGGCGCCGAGTCGGGTATAAAAAACATCATCACAATCTCCTATTTCTACAGAAACGATTTCTAAATTGCGTGCTACAATACCTCTGAGTTCTTCTGTTGCATATACAGTGTGTAAATCTTATACGGGCGAATCTCTTAACGGGGGTAGAATAGGACATAAGAAATATATTTAGATAACTTTTGAAATACAATTAAAATTTTATCCATATAAAAAAGTTCGGCCCGCAATGTAATGCAACACACTCGAGTTAAACACTCGTTGACAGTTAGTTTCAAAAGCTCATGTCGCGTACTGTTTGCAGTACTGCTCAGAAATTTTACATAAATTAATTACATGTGTAAAATAGGTATAATTAAAGAAACACCTTTTGCTTAATGATTATACTGGTAAATCCTATGTCTGGTTTAATTCTTCGCCCGTATTAGACTTCCACACAGTATTTATAATCTCAATAATTCGACAAGACTAAAAATATAAAATAATATGTTTCCTATTTTTCCCCTCTGTTCTTCATCGGACGGATATGAATAGAGAATAATATCTTTTGGCCATAAAATTACGACGCATGATATTCTATCCTCTCAAACAAACAAATGCAAAAGATGGAAATATGATATTATTGTTTACTTTCACCTCAACATAAGTAATGAATAACGGCTACGCTTCGGAAATACTCGTAACATGATTTAAACAAAGCGTGGATTATGCTGTAAGATGAATCGAGTTCACATGTATTCTATACTAGAAAAATGTGAGGCGAGTTTGAACAAAAGAAACTGCTTTAGCATTCAACACACTCCTGCTCATTACTGCCGTCTCTGTTCTATTATTTACGGGCTACGTGCACTCTTTCCACAAGCCTTGCAGTCCTTACATAAAATACCTTAACTTGATAAAATTTTAAAAGGGTATGATATTAAACTGAGTTTTCAACGGTGCACCCAAGACGCTAACTATAGAAAAACCGATAAAAGTTTCACGAAGACTATTCTGTAGTGTTTGAAACAATCCCAACTAATACTTTAGTTTGTGCAGAAGTTTGTATTGGTTATCTTGGCGAACGTCTCTCGAATGCTTGTTAGTAATCATAGACATAAAAACAAGTTTTAAAAATCAAGCATAATAAAAAATTTTAATATACGCCATTTCCTAATTTCTCACTTTGTTTCTGTAAGGAAGGACGAACATTTTAAAATGAATTTAAAATTATAATTAAGCATTAATGTTAAGGCTATCTATGATGTTTAATAGTCATTTATTACACAAAGAAGTAAAATTAACATTTATCTCTGAGGTAATTTTATCGAGACCAGAGTAAAAGTGCGACACACGAAATCACGAAAGGAGAATGAAATTAATTTGGCTCCCGAGTGTAATACAACAATTTTCACCACATACTACAAGAAGATGTAAAATATTACAAGTCTACTACTTAGTTACGAACGGATAAACTCACGTGTAATTATATCGCACTAGGCGACATGTTTAGGGTAAGCTCTAGTACCCATCTTCAAGCCGAGAGTTCAAGAGTTTATCCGTTTGTGACTAAGTAGTAGTAACATGGCTCACTACAGTTTCAATTGTATTATTACAAGTCTAAACCAAATAATGGTATTTAATACTAGAAAAAATCTATCTCATTTATCTTAAATGATTTCAGCAAGTGAATATAAGTAGTCGTTTCTTGTACAAAATGGCTCCCATAAATGACCCCAATATTCTACTGACAGTTATTTCCTTACCCCCTTTCGCGGCTATAGATATAATCCAATAAGCACCACTATCCAAAAAAAGTTGTCATTGGTGTATCAACGTTTTCATTGCCTAAAATGAAATGTCATACGTCAATCCTCATGCACGGTTGATGATGATCCCTTCACATTGTCTTGTAGGACAGTGTCTTTAACTGATTAATGTAATGGTATGCGGTTAGATTAGATGATCACTTGATCAGTTTAACTCAACAGCTTGTGATTTCCTCAGTATGTAGTTTAAAATGTTGCTTAGCCTAGGCAGCAAAGTTTGTTTGTAATTATTTGCGATGCTATTGGACAATCTTTGTTAAACATGTATTGACTTATTTCACTTGTCTACACTTGAGTTCAAGTCTTTGCATCATTTTCTTGCCTCAATGTATTAACCGTTTCCCGAGAGGTGAACGAGTGTAGTCGTTCAATCGTGTTTTAAACACGTATATAAATAAATATTATTGCACAATTACATACAGTTAGCTCAAAAAGGATCATGTTATGGTAAGTACTATAGATATGATGTAGATGTAGGGTAGGGACGCCCGGACGGACTCGGGCTGTCAATCGCATGCTGCAGTCATTCAGCCCAAAGTACTCTAGATAAAGATAAATATTTGAATATATAAAAGACGTCCATAACTCTTACCAGGATTAGTACACATCCCTCTTTCGTAAACAACTCACAATGTTAAATATTAATTACATTCTTATCTATTAAATATATATATATGTTTGTTTTGCTGTTACACTGGGGATATAATGTGTATCAGCATTCATTGTGCACACAACAGTATAAACATGATGATAATTGGCGCACTATCATATATACATATACCTACTTACATCGTAGTTTTAATATTTTTATTGGTTTCATAATTGGCAGACTGTGTACAAGGTCGTTTGCAAATTTGGCACACATCCAAGTGTCATTCTGGCGAGGCCGTTTGAATTCATATCAATTGTCATTTGTGCCTACTTTCTTATCATATTATGGCGTTCCGTTACTGCAATATTTTATTTACATAATCAATTAATGTTGTTATTATATCGTGTAGATATTTAACTAGCCTACTTTAAATACTACTACTACTTTATATAATACTACTTTAAATAGCCGATGTTTCAAGTCGTCTTTTCAGCACATGATCATAATAGGTAGAAAACATCAAATAAAATTGTCATTCCAGATTATATTATACAAAAACCACTCGCTACAAAAAGGATGGTACAGTAAGTGTCAAGCGTAACAACATACAAATATATAATTTATTTTTTATATGTATCACAAAATTTGTTGATGGAACAACATTTATAATCATAGTATCATTACTCATTAACCACAATCATATATCATACAAGTAGCGTTCAAAGAGTATTTTCATATTTTATTTCACAAAACTAGTGTAATCATTAATAACGATACATTATGGACAATCAGTATTGAGTTAAATATAATGTCTATATTTATGAAATTATTTCATTTCATAAATCTCCAAGTTTAACAAAAAACCTTTATTTATCATGTCAAATTAAGCTTACTCTCCAATTTTCCTTTGTTGTCGAATTCAAACTTTTTGTTTGAAATTTTAGATTCCCTCGATTAAAAGTTGTTGTTGTGGCGTGTAATGTTTTACGTCTCTTCGCTGCATGCATTCATAGAATCCTTTCAATCCGAGTTGCTGGTAAATTCACAACTCCATCCAATATGATTACGCTAGCGTATTAAAATACGCTATTTCAATATTAATTCTGTACATATTTACCAATAAAATGTAGAGATTATTCATAATTACTATTGCAATGTTGTCACAGTAATACAGAATGTTTGGATTGTTTTTGAATATTAACAGTAAATATACGAGTATAGAGTGAATGTAGCGTGTGGTCGTACATGCCTGTCATAGCTGATTGATTGAATGATTACACATCGTCGCAGGGACAGCTGAATTCCTTAATGAGCCAATTGCCTCTGCTCCGGGTGGAACAATCGTTAGCAGAACGGTCTTTATTTGAAATAGCACTATAAAGTGCATTTTTGATGCAGTAACAAAATGTATAATTAACATTTTTACTTAAATGTGTATTTATGATTTAGTATAAATAAATATTACACGACAGTCTTACACAAGTTGACTGAGTACCACGGTAAGCTCAAGAATTGCTTGTGATGTGGATACTCAGCCAACGGTACATATAATATACAAATACCTACTTAAACAAATAGACACCCACGAGTCAGGAACAAATATCTATGCTCATCACACAAATACAATATATTCATATATATTTTTTAATATTATATTTGTACATTTCACATGTAGTTTATTATAGCATTCTTCAGTTCGCTCTTTATCTTCGTTATTATTCTCTTACTTTTTCTCTTGGCACCACTATAAATGTATCTGTTTAGCCCAATACTTGACTGGTAGAGAATGCCGTTACGCATTAAGTTTGTCATTTCACATTTTTATACATTTTGGTCAATAAAGTTTAAATAAATACACACAAACGCACTGGGGTACCGTTATTAATCAGGAAATTTAATATTATGAAAATTAGAAAGGTATTTTTTTACTGCTACGATGCTGCTTCGGTGCTTATTAAACACATTTACAGTATTTGGGAAAATTGTTGCGATGCCATTGAAATATTTTGTGATCTTTCTAAAGCTTTTGATTGTGTAGATCATGGAACCCTAATTCTGAAACTAGAACATTATGGCCTATCAGAAAATGCCTTGAACCTCATGTCCTCATATCTTAGCAATATAAATCTACCTCTTTACTAAATAAACAGACTAGGTACCTATTGCTTATTGCACTTATACTAGTTGTAAATAAAAAAATCTGCTTATAAATGAAATCAGTTGAGTAAATATGACATCTTACCATAAATTAAATGAAATAAAGTAATTTGTGAACAAACTTATAAATAGAGTTGTTTTTGTGTCGTTTAGGAGTCACGTCCAGTATGGGCTGATTGTGCCGTTAGGGGATACAGTTGGGAGTATTATTGCCTTGGACACTCGCCTAGAAAACTCTATCAACTGACTAGACTGAGTTCATAATGACTGAACCAACACTGAAAAGGAATTTAAATGACTACTTGCACAGCCTATCCTATACCCTCTGCTATTTACATAATATGTAGACGAGTACTTATTGCCTATATATACTAAAACTTATAATTAAAATAAAAGAATGCAGAGTATTTAAGATTTATCAAATATTACATATTAAACATATGAAAAACTCTATTCCAATTTTATAAAATTCAAATTCCTTTAAAGTAATTAGTACTACAGGAAGGATCGTGTGCCTTACGAGACCAATAAACAATAAAACCCTAATAAAATTATGTTTCATATTCGTTTTACTTTGTTAATGTAAAAGACCCTATTGATTAAGAGCTAAGAACTAATGATGGTTATAGTTATACTCTTATAATTGAAACTTTATATTCAAGCATTACAATAACTACTAAACCACTACATTAAATCTGAAAAGCCATTTAGGCAATGTACCAGGAATGCTGGCGGCGTTTCCTCGTTGTATCGCAATGCTGAAACGTTGTGCGAGGAAGTCACCAGCTCTTCGTTCACTAGTTACGTCAACCAGATGCTTCACGATTTCTGCAAAAAGTTTATGCACCCCTAGGTTCCAAGGACTCGTTTTTACCAATTCAAACCTAATTTTAAAAATATTATTTAAAATGTGCACACCAGCTTAGCAAGTAAAACCTAACTATGGCGTAAGTTACTGATTTTAATGTGGTTTCACAATTTACTTATATGTAAACGTGCATATAAATAATAATAGTCTGCCTATGACCCATTTCTATACACTCATCCCCAAGAGGATTTGGGTGTATTAGTCTTCTCGCCGGCTCAAAGTGAATTGGATACTCAAAAACCTATAAAGAACTTATATAGAAGTTTTAATTATAAATATCATAATACCTCAAACCGTTCACGGCTACCAACAGTTTCATATTTTCATACAGTATGTGTTGTTACGTTACATGGCGGTGCTTCAAACTTGCAGGTTTCATTAAAGCGAGCTTAACATAAACTTTCCGCGTGATTTCGAATGCATTTATGGCGTATGAATGGAGAGAGAATTGAATTTGTGGTTCGTATTACAAATAAAATAAAAGAATCACACATTTCAATACTTTTCATTACATTCACAATAGATTTTTAAGGTAGCCATACTCGTACACACATTTCAAAACAATAGACTAACTCGTACTCAATCGAACGAAAATATCATCAATAAAAAAAAACACAATACATTGAAATAGATGTCATAATTGTACTTAAGAAAAAGTGAATAAAACCACTGGTGTCTGGGGCATGATTTGAATCTTCAGCTTTCGTAGCTGACGTACTGACCAATTCTCACCCGGCCTCAGTGGATCCCGTCGAAATATCTCAAGTTTATGCAATCTTAATAGTTGTAGTCACCTTTGGCCATCTCTAAGACGAAACATTACGTGTTTTTAGCTGCTATTCGAAGCTGATGTAGCTAAAGTGATGGTAATTTATAATTTAATCAACAGAACTATTTAAGAAAAAGCAAATCAAAATATTTAATAAGGTAATTAGATTTGTTTCTATTTTTAATTTTACGTATGAGTGAATATATCTATAACGATTCAATACTTATACCTAACTAAGCGTAATAATATCAGATTGTATGCTAGTTAATTATGAGAGTTCCAGTAGTCTACTTTCTATTCAGAATGTAAGCCAAGATTTTTCTGATACAACGCTGTCGTCAACGCAACGGGTCGTAACAAGCGCTCTTCACAGTTAGCTGTGACCCGCAGAAGGAGTCTGCGACCTCGAACAAAATAATATTAATACTGCGCGTCTTGAAAACCCAAGTTTTCTTTGCGGACATCCTTATTATTAACAACAATAAAACCAAATTTTGAAGAGTGGACAACAAAATAATATATGCTTACTTTATGTTATGTGTGTATGTGTTCATTTTATATTGGTAATTTATATTTTGCAGTTTTTGTTACGAAATCACGCTTTTGGACTTTTTCCCATTCAAAAATAGATAAGGTAATATTCTACCTGCCTATACGAGGATCTAACTGCGTATTAAATTTGCATGTTAATAAATTGAATCCTTTAAGTCATCCTATTTAGTGATGTTCTAAATACTGATGTCAAACTCAGATGAATGAAAGGGTTTACAAAAAAAGCTATATTTTATTCTAAGCAATTGGCCACTTGACAATTATTCTTATGTCAGTCGTTTTTATTTTTTGTGAGGATCAAATGTCTGTATCGGACCAATTACATAAAAGTAATACAAAATGGTCTGAAAAAAGTATCAAAGTTTGCATCGAAAGAGAAACGCCTCTAGCTAAATCATATGGATACGATGACATCACACGCAAATATTCACCAGTCCTAACGTATGGAATTCAAGAATATTGCGATTTTTATGAAAATTGAAGGAATCAAATGGAAAAAGTACCATTAATATCATTTTAGGACAAATAAAATTTGAAATTTATGACGTGGGTACTGACAATGTTAGTAATACCTATAAATATAACCTTTTTATAATCTATATGTGTGATTGTTTTATCCATATAACTAAGTTATATTATAAAATTCAACCAAATCCCTTATCCCAAACAAAATAGTCTCGTGTACATACCAAATAATCAATTTATGTTATATCAGGCGTCAGTAACTGCTTATTTCGTATAAGAATGAATATATGCATAAAACACAAATTGATTTTTGTAACTCGCACTACGGCTTTGATTGTCGTATAGTTACATGTTATACAAGTTAGCCCATGCTCTCATCGCTCTTTTTTCGTGATGGAGTGCTTACTCGCTGTGCCCACTTGACCCATTGTTGCTAGAAAGACATAAGTATTATAAATATTATCCACATGTTTCTTTATATAGGCTCGTACGAGAGGTGGAATGGGTTGTTATATAAATATATCAGTTTTTTATTGTTACCGATAGTCTAGAGTATTTACACAAAGGAAGTAAATACAACAAGGAAGACTAATTAACTATAGTGTCCGCACTAAGTGAAATTTACACAGGTACACTTTTCTTTGTCACTTTTAATTACCAGCAGAAAATTAAACATTATTTCTACAAAATAAAATAACTTAATATACTTACTTGAATATAAAAAGCTCGCCAACGTTATTTTAGAAAGGAAGCATTTCCTTTTCTACTGGAAGCCATGCCTTTAAAACTTGCTGGCAAAGGATGTAAGACTCTCTTAGATCTCCTTTTATGATGCTTTGGTGACATGTTTTAATGACAAGTCTTTGTGAATAAAAATAATAGTTTAAATAGGACTTAAACTATTATTTTTTTACAACATTTTACTTTAAATAACTTTTTATGTTCTTGTATTTGGTAAAGTTACAGGACTTATAAGTTTATTTCTAGAAAAAAAATAAGCTGGTGTCTTGAATGTCATTAATTTGTAATGGATTTTACTATCACTATACAATTTTCTATATATTGTACTAGATATCATAAAAGTAGTATAGATAGCATGATATGTATCAGTATTAAGGGTACACAATGTAACCTTTACATTTTGTTCAAAGATTTAAGAAAACGTAGGTCATGTATCGATTTATATAATCTTTAAGACTTGACTAAGTTTCGGGTTCCTTTGTAGTACCTTTTTTATTTTGTCTCTGTTACATTGCTGTAGAGGTGCTGGGTCGCGAGCTATGAGTAGCATCTTCACTTCTGACTAGAATATTGTACGATACGACGGTAAACGATACTACGATATTTGTATCATACGATATGTCAAAACGATAAATCGTAACGGCATCTGCAGTAGCCCCCATCAAAATGTAAACCGCCGCATACTTGATGCGTGTGAACGTTTGAGGCAGAAACTTGCTCCTCTACTACAAATGACGCCAGTTAGACTCTGAAATTCAAGCACAATTTCTGTATTTACGAGATGAATTTGTATCAAGCGTTTAATCACGACGATAGCCCACTTAGATTCGTATTATAAGGATGGTTGGCCCACAAGCTTTGAAAATTATATCAATTTAATCTTAAGCCATATAAATTATATTTGAATATAAAGCACTTATTGTGAGTTACAGTTTAGTTCTTACCTAACCATAATATACGAGATTTGCAGAATAATATAATTATGATAGCCATTGTATTAGAAAATGCCCGTAGCACTCGGTTAGCCAGAGAGGCAATTCTCGTCTCACATTGCGTTGTTTCAATTAATTACTAGGATAGCTTAGGTTCAGCCTGCGGTCTAAAATACAGCTTCTTAGAACAGAGCCAAAGCTACAACTGCAATCTTTTGCAGATATTTTGTAAGCTTGTAATACCTCTAGGTAATGATTAGATAGTTAATTGTAATTTCACACGTTCATAGTCATGCATACATTACATCGAATTTGTCTACAAAATGTAGGTCAGTCTTGAGAGTTGTTTTTAGTGTTGTACATTTTGTTTAATGTATTTCTAAAGTGTTATACCTATTTAACAATTATGCCAAATGTTGTAATATATGTTAAAATTAGATTAATTCGTTGTATAACGAACGATGTTACAATATAACAATAAAGACTTGCGTTGAGTACTAATTTTAATTAAAATAGACGTCTCTAAGATGGTGAATAAAATTTACACTTGAGATTTTATTCGCCTATTTTCGGACTACAATTGATCATAAATTAAATTTATTAAGCAGGTTTGACTGGTAATTTTCGCTTAGAAATCTCGTTGGATCTGAAAGTAATTTACTCCTTATATTATATCATAGAATTCGTATTAGTATAAAATTATTTAAATTTTTGGTTAATATTTAATATAGGTAGTGTAAAATTTAACAATATATATTGATATAGAATATTATCGCTCCAAAATATCACTATTCACATCATACATAATCGCAACATACATGGAAAATTCCATGTGAAAATGAATACGGGTTGCCAACTATCATCGTTTTAGATTTACCAGTGTTCTTCTAATATTTTTTGAAAGCTAACAAAAAAACGTCACATAGTGTATTTTTAATCCTTTTAAATGTTATAAAACCCTAACTTACGAGATGAAATAAATAAGCAGAAATGTCACTGGAGTGTCACTACGTCACGGTTTTATTAAATTCTCATTGTGAGTATTTATATAGCTATTTTTTTATCATTACTACAATATAACAAAACATATTTACATATAAAAAAATGTACTCTAATTCCATACTGGACGGAAGGGTGTCTAGAAGGCTGGTGGAATTGCCACGCTCAATGGCAATGGAGATGCGTTGAGCAAGAAAAGCGCCCACCCGTAACGCCGACGAAACGTTTTGCCATTTTTTTTTTAGTTTGTGAGCTCCAGGTCCCATGTCTCAAGTACCTCCACTCCAAACGGCACAAACATACAGCTAGAATCAATAGCTCTTCTAATTGATTATGTAGTATTACGTACTTTAATAAACTAACTTAATTTTGTCCTAACCGGATCGCCACCAAAATTCTATGCGCTTCCCACTGTACCTCTCATATCAGATTCTTTTTTTTACTTGCTTTAAAACGCGAAATACTCCTGTGCTTCCGTTGACCGTTACCTTATGGACAATAGGTCATAAGCTAAAATTATAATATAATGAAAACATAATTGGATGTGACCCGAGCACTTTGGGGTCGGAATCCAATAAAGCTACAGAAGAATTACGAAATAGACTGGCCGCACCAATTTAAGTTCGGAAGTTAACCAAAAAGTTTTCAATTCATTAAGAAATAAATTTCTCAAACCTTGTTGTAAGTATTGAGTAGTGGACATATGGACCTAAAACTATTGTACGAGTATATAATAATTTAAAACCTACAATGCACAATGCTTATTTCAACAAAAGTACATCGAATACGTTTCAATGAGGGTGTATCTGATTCCGTACATTATCTATTTATTTATTTAAACTTTATTGCACACAAGAAAAAACTTAAATAAAAAAGGCGGACTTAATACCAAGAGACATTTTCTACCAGGCAACGTTAAGGCAAAGTAGAGAAGTTGTAGGGCTAACCTTTACCTTTCTGTAAATTTCGAAGCCATAAGGTTCATCCATTTAGTTATTTTTGTAAAAAAAAAATATAAAATACATAATGGAGACTTGTATGAAGTAGAAGTATTAACCCTAAACGTTTTAAATATGTTTCTATACTCGTATAAAAAATGTCCTGCTATTGTAACCTTCTACTAGCACATTGGTAGCCTTAAATACAATCCCATATAAAAATCCAGCATCGTTTCCTTGTTAATAAATAAGACTAACCTAAACTAAAAAACATAATTTTAAATTTTGAGTAAATAAAACTATTTTAAAACATAATTGTTGGTTAGGTTATTTATTGTTTTTGAGAATGGACAGGAAGTGTCAAATTAGCAACGTTCAAAGAACCTCTCCAATAGGGAAGATATATCACCTCCTAAGAAGCTCGCTCAATATGAAGCCTGCGCACTCAATAGAGGCTACTTCATCAAAAAGGCTTAACAGGAAGGCTTCTTTAGCAGCTATTGAAATTTGACTGCTGAATGCCTGATCAATAATCTAGATTTCTAACGCAGTAGGAGGTATTGACGACCGAATAATAACATAGCGAGTTCAGTTTTAAAGTTCTATACCTACTTATTTAGATATGAGGATATTAAGTACACGCATAATACCTTGATTCACATAATATGAAACTAATACAATAATAACTAGTAACCGACTAATTTGTGCTCATTTTTCTCTTGATCTATAACTTTATAACAGCGATCATTCAATGGAAGAAATTAGAAGTTCAAGACCCATTTTATACCGATTGTAGTTGCAAACACACATAGACAAAGCCTAAATAATACAAAATTTCAATAACTTGGTATAAACTTAGTTCATATTCATTGTAATATTTTGTTCGTAAACAGGACCTTGCACCTTGCACCTTACACTTGTAGTCTCAATTTAAAACAAACGCATCTACATAATACGACCTTGCGGCATCCATCGTTCGATATGCAACTCGGCTTACTCGGCTGCTATTTATCACCCGGCCTCCGCAAACGCTTGTATCTCGTCGAATCCATTAAATTTATTAAACAACCATTATGTGCCTTGCTCAACGCTTGAAATTTATTAATGGACGAATCTTTATGGAAATTACGGCCACGAAAACGTCATAAGTGTTCTCAAGTTTTTTAATTATATTTTCCGCGTTTCGATACTACGGAGATTTTGTCCGCCTAATTTTGGAATATGATTCTAAAACCTGTATTTAAATGTTTAGTACAGTAAACCTCGTGGCAATTTATACCTGCATTGAGTTATGTTGTTCGTTTCATTGAATGTATCAAGTCAAAATAGTATTTTATGCAACAGTTGCATAAGAGGGGTCAAAAAATGCGAGTGGCGTGGGTAACAATGTGAGCCGAAGGCGAACATTGTTAATAAATACGCCATGAGCATTTTTTGACTACTTATACAACGTTGCATACAATGCTTTTTCTATGAGTAGGCAATTTTAAATAAAATACTAAAATTAATAAAACAAATTACCGGGAAAGTTGGTAAAACGTAAAAATAAGCGAGTGATGATACCAAAAAAGTTTTGTTTTTTTATTATGTAGCAATGAACTTGGTACAAATTGTTTTAATAAAAATATTAAAAAAAAAATTGTATTCATTAAATCGTTTGTCAAGTTGGTAGCAATGTATCGGCATGTGGCACCTACTGCTCCGCACTAGCTTACCGTGTCATAAGGTCTCTCAAACGATACAAGTGCTATTTTGGGCAATAGACTATAGACTTTTATAAGGAGTATATATAATGTATGCCCTTATATGTACGTTCGTGACTATGTAAATGACAGATAAAAGTACACGAGTAGAAAAATAATTTATTGCAATTTAGTGTCAATTTGTTATGAAAAAATTGCAATAAAAATTTATTTTTCCGTATTTTATTTAGCAAAGTAACTTTTATTTTGTCCTGTAAAACATAGGAAACTACAACTGAATTTAAAATATCATAAAATTTGTTATTCATTTTTGTTTGATTTCCAATACAATTTAAAATACTTTTTTTTTAATCTTGACGGGGTTTGCTTAATTTAAATATTTAACGGTTGCATTGTAAGTTCATGTAACCGTAAAATATTTCGTTATCTTAGTTTCATAGTTGTTCCAAGATTTACCCGTAATATTTAATAGATTCGAATCAATTTTGGATTCACGTACCTATTTCATAATCGATATTAATGACTTCTGGAAAGTTTTTCCCGGAGACTGCTTAATTTTTAAATCAATATCTAAGTTTTCCTCAATTGAAAACGCTTAGACATTAGAAAAGTTTGTAAAATTCTGTAGTAGTGATATAATAACAATATAACGAAGAGTTTTGGTTTGATGTATAGAAATAACTTCTTGAGCGTTTTCTATAACAATGTGGCTGCCTGATCAATATTGCCTGCAGTCGACTGTGATCGTTTTCCTAGATTTATGAGCATATCACATTCAAAAGATTGTTGATCCACTACGATATCAATTTTTAAATACAGGGTTTTTCTATACTCGTAAGGCTCACGAGCCTTCCTGTAGTACTAAATAACTTTAAAGAAATTAGAATTTTATTAAATTGGGACAGAGTCGAGTTTCATTTGTTTCTTTCGATTTTAACACAAAATAAATTATACTTTATTTTGTACACTATAAAAAACGAATTCAAGTAGCATTTTACTTGTATGGTGGGCCTTAGGAGGCTATAGTGAGATTATTTATCATTTGTAATTCGCTCATAATTCAAACCTAATATGGTGGATAAACTCGAAATTACAAACCTTAACTCCTAAAATTATTATAACGCGATTATAAACAAACGCGCAGCAAACACATTTCATTGGATTATGAACCTGAACACTAACGGGCACAGAGATACCGCAAAATATAGCATTTAAAGGCGCGTAAATTATTAGTTACATCGGTGGCTTGACCACCGATTGCACCGTCAAGCGGCGCTGTGACGCAGCAATGAATTTGCCACATAAATTAATGGCGCCTCCTGATATGTGGCGGCACTATGTTATGGCTTGCAGGATATTGGAATTCTAGGTTACTGGCCTAACATATACATGGTCATACCAGATGTACATGCTTATGCTCCACAGTCGTGGCTCGCACTCTATTAACTAAGTAACGGAAAAATATTGATAACGAATCGCTCCTTAGAATAGAATTAACACGTACTTATGCAATTTGCCTAACATTTTTATGATATCCAGCTATAGACTACCTGACATAGATTGCACATTATCAAAAAAGCATTTAAGATATCTCACGGGCACTGGGTACACATTGCAGCATTGGCCGTCACTATTCGGTAGAAACCCTATATTTTGCATTACAATACCGAGCAACCTTTAGTTGCGTCTAAACATCACATTAACTTAATAATATATAGTAAATATTATTAATCTGTATTTTAAAAACAAGTAAAAAACAATAACGACATAAATATAGGCCGCCAATGCAATGGCTGTTAGGCAAGCGACATGAATATCTACGACGCAACCATAAACTCAAGTTTAACTTTATAATTACAAGCTCCATTGGAATTATTTCACAATGAAATAAAACCTACCAACTTTGTGTTTTGAAATAATTTTCGCCGTTGAAAACAGTCGTCTCCAAAGTTGAGATCTACGGACAGCCTAGCCAATCTGCGCAAACAAACGAAGATTATGCAGATTGGCTCATTAATATGCACGGCACTCCTAAAATACCCACTTGATTAACAGGGCCGCAGCGAATCCCTAAGCAGATAGTTTGTTATTTATAAATGCTATGCACGAATTGTGTCAAATCAAAGCCAAAGGGGTAATTCAATCAGTCTTGTAGTATATTTGGGTTTATAATTGATCCACTTATCTACTTAACACCATAGTGCAGGATACTGCGTGAATAGAAAAAGTAATGTATTACTTTCTCTGTGTTTACCTTTAACAACCTCAGACAACCATAGTAGTAATAAGTAACAGTATGTACTTACTACATACAGTACCGTAATAGTAGTGAATAATCCTTTCCCCTCCTAAACCTTGCGAATGAATACGTCTGAACGCTGACACGCTAAATGTATATCAATAAGTTATTTTATTGCTTACTTCATATTTGACAATTTTCAATATAAATGCATATGCAAGCACTATCACATTTGATATGTTTTAACTACTTAGTTAAAACTAAAAAAATCGTCGACGAATATTTGATTCAAATTAACTACATTTACTGCCTTACTTTGAAATAAAGTTGGCCTAAATAGTATGAAAATAATCGAGTTTTCAATCAATCAATATTTTAACAATAGTAAAAACAACGTTGAGTAGTAGAAAGTGAGTTCTGCATAATCTGTTGGTATGCATATATATTCACGAAGAGTCCGTATGTATATTATTATACATCAATAATCAATAACGTTTCAAAAATAACCAAAAACAAAAAAATAACAATATTGTTTAAGTAACCACTTTTTATTTTAATTAACAAGTCGGTTTTCACAGGTTTGATATCATCTGACAATATATTAAGTTGTTATTACAGCTTTATAGAATCGTACTAGCATCCTAGCCATTTATTTGCAAAAAACACACAAAGCTCAATATACTATACAAATGAATTTACTATTTAAAACGTGCAATTTACCTTTATAAACTTATTATATTAATAGTAAGTCGTGTATTGCGTTCATTAATATCTTAATACTTTTAGGTGCAGCTACAATCCCAGTGACTATGTTAGCTTATAATCTTCAATTAATGGATTATTAATTATTCACACTTGGACAGAACCATTAAGGTCCTTATACATTTATATGGTTGATTTGATATTGAAAGCCGACGGGCGAGTACTCGCACAATCCCTATAACTGGGTTAAGATGTTCAAGAGGGTCGCAGGACAACAACTTAAACGCTACTTGACCGAGAAGCGGTAATATCAATAACGCTCATGCAATTAGAGCCAAAGTCAAAAACATCGATACGGCCAAAGTGTCAAAATATGCGACTAAAAATTTAAGTTTTGTAAAATCCTTAAGTAGATATTGTACAAATTTTGGCATTTAGGCACTTTGTTCGTGTCGACATATTTGATCATGACTGTCCATTACGGAAAGACTTTCAGTCTCAATCTTCTGCTTTCTATTTTGGACGAAAAGAAGTTAATGTACCTGTAAATTACAAAAGCTTTACTTATAGTAATAATTATTATTAGTAAATCAAATATGAAGTTCGATTTAAATTTAACTAATGTTTCCTTAAATTGGAAAGCATTTATTAAGTTACTTGCTAAAATTCAAGTAAATAAATATCTCCAATTTCTTATTTCTTTCCTTGTTATGAACAGAATGAATTACTAACTAACACGCCAGGTAATTAAATTCATGCAACATCCAATGACAGTTAAAAGAAACAAACGTAAAGTATAAAAACAGCAGTGTGCAATCCAAACGATCTATACCAAGAAACACCAATGTAAAATGTAAGAGGGCCAAGTTTGACATTCCGCTTGTAAAAAAGCACTTCATTGTAAATTAAACAGTCGAAAAGTTTATAACCCTGGCCCTTAGGAGATTTTCATGGAACTCTGTATAAACGTGAAAATCATAACAAATACTAGCTAAAGAACTCGTAAAACAGTCATAAATTTCGTTGTAAGCGACAAACGGTGTGTTATGACAAGTATTTAAATATATAGCGCATAATAATACCGTAATGTATTGTACTTACCTACCTCGCACATCATAACTGGAATGATTTGCCGTCAGCGGTATTTCTTGAGCGATACCTTCAAGAAAAGAGCGTATATAGCTTATACCTACTTCTATGTTAAAGGCAGACATCGCGCTTGTGATTATCCTGGTGTTGCGGCAATCCGTCTGCTCGTTTGCCACTTTTGTCTTTAAAAAAACCTTACACACCATCAGGCTGATGCGTCGCATAATTTAAGCAGCAAGTAAACAACTATTTAATCAATCTGAAACAACTATTTTGTCCGGTAATTGTCTGGTTTAATCATAATACTTGAAACAAACATATTAAGGCAAGTATTTACATAGAATCCGTTTTTACATGATAATGTAAAAAAGTCATTTTGTACTGAGATACAGCGATATCTGTGATTCTGAAATCCAGCCAAAATACCAGGTCAAATCGGCGACGGTGTGTCTGGCCAATATCAGCGAAGTAAGAGGCTACCCACGTAAGTCCTAGAGTTGACCTTTGAAACAATTGTCAAACACTCCAGACAAAAACAAAGGAACCACCTAAATATATTTATACAATAAAATTTCAATTAAAAGTCTAATAGTGGATATCGGAGAATAGACAAATTTATATGCCCGTCTTACGAATTTGTCCAGCACGAAAACACATTTTTAAGCTGTAGATAAAATAGTGTGGCGAAACAAATAATAGAGTATCACAATATAAAAGTATGTAAATATATAATAATGTAACATTTTAACTAGTAGAACAGTTTTATCACAAAAGCGTTAAATTAAAAGCGGATAAGAATGCGAGAAGTAAATCTTTTTACTTTGCATTAAGCTGTCTCCAACTGAACTCAAAATAACTTGAAATATTCTAAAGCCTTTAATCCGAATCGCTATAAAATCGCTAACGTTGCTTTTTGGGGATATACCCTTGAAAACTGGAAGATTAATTTAGATTTGCACGGATAGCCTTCCGCCGAACCACTGAGGAACACCGTATTTTACCTAGTAAGAAACCACTGGTCGTTACTACCTAAATGGAACCTTTAGCAAGTACCTATAGGCAGAAGTAAAGAATAGTTAATTTTGTATCGCTACCTTCAAGAAAACGTACGCTCACCTTAAAAGCCGGCTACAGGCATGTTTTATTTTTACACAAGACAGACCAGCGTTTGTCAGTCACACCTGATGGTAACTGTCGACGAGTGTGAACCATCTGGTGTTACATATGTCCATAGGCTATTTTCTTACCGTCAGGCACTTTGTCAAGACTTTGTCTACTCGTTTTCCTCATGTCATAATAAATGCATTACTAGTGATTACGTACTTCATGTCTACTTTCCATGTTCCTCTATCGTCATCGTTATCGTTTCAGCCGTAAAACATCCACTGCTGGACCTATGTCTCCTCCAAATATAGGGAGGGAGGCCATAGTCGCCACGCTTGGCAGGCGCGTAGGTCACCTCAGTAGCTGTAGATTCAGTTTTGACGGACGCTACTGCCCATGGGTCGATTTTTCCCTTTGTCGCCTCTTACGACACTCGCCGGAGGAGACAGGGTATTGCTATTCTCAGCCAGCACCGCACGCCTCCTCCATCTTAGCTCTTCGTAAAATATTGTAGTACTTACGATAGTCGTGAAAATATTGCAGCTTTATTTCTACTAACAATATTACTAGCTTCAATTCCCAACTTCCTGGCGGAAATGTCAGAGAACGTAATATCCGTCTCGTCTTTGAAACAAACAAAATTAATCTTTATATTCCGTAGACGATAAAGGCGGTAAAGGGCACGTCTTGCTGTCAACTGCTGTGTCTGCGGTCACATAATTTACACAAGTTGCAATGTAATCCTTATGTTAATGAATGGGTACACAAAATGTAACTATTGTACCTACATGTACAATTAATTACATTTTAGCAACTTAATTTATATAAGTAATTTAAATTAGCTGTAATAACAATTGGGTCTTATAAACTTATGAGAGTTAGCATACATACATGGAAGAAAACGGCCTAAAGTTGCATTATTAGTTTTCCTGTTTTTTTTACACATATTGTAACTATAAAATACTATATTCGTTTATTCTAAATTTTAACTACCTATTTCTTTTCGTAAAGCTGCCATACGAAAAGAAATAGGTAGTCCTAATTACGAGCGTGTCGTACTCATACTCCAATATCCCTAATTAACCATACCGGGCGTCGCTAAGACTACATTTCGACATTTCTGCGTAATAAAAATAACACATTTTTTATTACGCATTTAATGATTGGATTATCAATATTTTTTCATAATCCAACAATTATATAGGTATTTTTCTTAACTCATGCCTGTATTAAAAAAGCATGAAAATTTAATTAAAACGTTGTAACATAGGATTATAATATCATTGACTATTTAAAATGCCCGACCTTGTCGCATGCTTCAATAAACACAGGTACCTGATAGGTATCGTAAAACGAGTGTACTTAGTCTTAGGGATAAAACAGAAGCTCTAACCTTGTTATGTGTCACAATGATTATTTGATTTTGAGGAACCTTGAGCTCCGACATTGAATTAAAAACATCTCTAGCTCAACTGACCCCGCCATCCTTACTCTTCCGTTTCAGGGTATTTTTTTAATGTAATTTAGTCATTCATTACTCTACAAGTATAATTTTATTCATTCTATTCTCTCGATAATGAAGTGATATTTGTAAAGATGCCCGTTTTAGTGAGGATGAGCTACTCTCTGCTGATCTGAATATTGATTAAAAATACGTCGGTGACCTATATAGACATTACATATAAGTTATTAAGCATCAGTAAAATAATTTTGCCTTCCAGAGATACCGTTTATTACACTTTCGAATATTGCTTCATGTAGTTACGACTAGGTGTTTTTTGTGACTACCACATTTCAAAGTTAGGACTATTCATAATAGATTTCGGTATCTACATTACTTATGCCACACGGGCTCTTATAAAGTTTTTCTTCAAAAGCCGCATACCAAATGCACACCCGAGTTATAAATCGAAATAATAAGCAGTAGTTAAGTACTGGTGGTACTACCCTATTAATGAGAATCGGCTCTTCATATAGATAGTGTTGATAAAACTTTGCGGTCCTCATAAAATAAACATGTAAAGGGCTAGATCTTAGTTCTTTCATCATGTTCTTTTTAGGGTTCCGTAGTCAACTAGGAACCCTTATAGTTTCGCCATGTCTGTCCGTCCGTCCGTCCGTCCGCGGATAATCTCAGTGACCGTTAGCACTAGAGAGCTGAAATTTGGCAGTAATATGTATATCAATCACGCCGACAAAGTGCAAAAATAAAAAGTGGAAAAAAATGTTTTCTTAGGGTACCCCTATACGTAAAGTGGTGAGTGATTTTTTTTTTCATTCTAATCCTAACGTGTGATATATTGTTGGATAGGTATTTAAAAATAAATAGGGGTTTACTAACATCATTTTTGGATAATGTAAATATTTTCGGAAATAATCGCTTAAGAAGTAAAAAAAAGTGCGTCCCCCCCCTCTAACTTTTGAACCACAAGTTTCAAAAATATGAAAAAAACTCAAAAGTAGAACTTCACATAAACTTTCTAGGAAAATTACTTTGAACTTGATAAGTTCAATAGTTTTTGAAAAATCTATATATATAAAAAGAACCCCTATTTCTCTTGGTCACGCTATAACTTGAGAACGGCTGTACCGATTTGGATAATTTTGGTCTTGAAATATTTGTAGTAGCTCAGGGAAGGTTTAAACGGTGAGAAAGTATGAAAAAAATCGAGTAATATACTAAAAACCGAAAATATTTTTCCCCCGTACAAACTTTATCAACTCGAAAAAACTGTAAGCGCCGCAGGATTTCATACATCTTACGCGTTTTTGGTAAAATGGTCTCTGCTTTTGCTCGAGAAAGTCGGAAGCGCCCCAGAATTGCATATATCTTAGGCTTTTTTGCGAGCAAAATAGGTACTTTATATTATTCTAGCACTAAAGTCGTTCAGGCGATAGTTTCTTACAAATTGTTAATAAATTAGCCGATTAGATATGGCTGTCAAAATCTCTATTGAATGACAAGACACACTTCGTCACTTCAGGCCCGGTACCACGAACATCGAAGTTTGTATATGTCGAGCATTTTTCTTTTACTCCAATTCAGGTGTTAAGAGAGTGACAGAGACGAACGTCCGAAATTTACGAATATGGTTTACGACACCTTATTTGAAGTAAAAGAGAAAGATGTTCGAAATATACGCACTTCGATGTTCGCGATACCGACGATACGATTAAAACTAAACGCGGAATTATACATAAAACTGCGGCGCTACCGCGAACATCGAAGTTCGTATATTTCGAACATTTTTCTCTTTTACTCCTTATAAGGTGTCGTGACTCGTGACAGAGATCATCATCTGAAATTTACGAATATCGTTGTTCGCGGTAGCGCCGCCATTTTATGTATAATTCCGCGTTTAGTTTTAATCGTAAATAAGAATCTGCACTAATATTCATTGCCCAATGCGACCGTCCCCTGCGTTGTCTTACTACTCAGATGGGTACTGAGTGTGAGTGAAGTAGTAAGGCAAATACGAACATTTCCGAGAAAATACGATAGGAAAGGATCATTCTCTACATCTGAGCCCCGAGTGTATGTTTTTAACGTAACGAAACGTCACCATCGCGTTAGAGTTACCCATATTATATCAGTATCACTTACGCATTCGAGACATTTTTTACGTCAAAAGAAACTTACACTAGAGCCTCTGTACTTTAAGCTCGCGCGCATAGTTTACTTAATTTGCCGATAGATGTCGCTGTAGGTGGAACGCTCATACTCTACATGGCGGTTTTAAGATTCTTTCTGATTTAATGGGGTCGAAGCATTTGCCCATACATTAGGTTGAAACTGACTGACTGACTTCAAATGACGCTGGCTGGTTATCACTCCATGTTACAACCCCTTCTTACTATTCGTGGTGGGAATGAAATTGACAACATTTTTTCGAATTTTCCATGTATACTTAGTTGGGATATATATAACTCTTTCTTTAGTTGTCACCGTCCTTTGTGGGCCGGTTTTGGGTTACGGTACTTAATATTAATGTGTCAACAACAATGTATCAAATAGCCCATTTTAACTCTTAAGTGGGAACACTTACTGTGACGGACGAAAACTACGGAACCCTACACTGAGCGTGGCCCGACACGCTCTTGTTTCATATTTATATTACATGTAATTACGAGTAAAGTATAAAATATTAATATTCGTACTGCTTTTTGACAAGATGGCTTTAGAAACAGGCTATTCGCCTAAAGCAATATTCATTATGTCACGCGTTGCGCGGTTTTGTCGCTAGCAAGCTCATGAATTAAGGTAGGGGGCCATTATGGCAGACAGGAAATTTGCACGCCTCGCGTTTCAGATGCGTAGATACAGCTATTTTATATAATAACCCAGCCTACGTGCAGCAAGCTTGTTTATGAAGCCGAATGCAGAGTAAACATTTAGTCAGATCATATGTTCGCTCATGAAGTGTGTTAAGTAAGTTAGCATGAATAACTTAGGTCAAGTCATGTTCAGGATACTTACAAAGAAACAGCAGACAGTTAATGCATGCCGATCGATAGATAGGCGGATTAGATACCTCCTCTGACGGAATGTAGATAATTTTCATATTTTCTATTCTCATCATAGTTTTTGCATACAATTGTTATAATAGGCAAGACGACACATGTTACAAATTCTAATAATGTTAAGTTAAATATATATTTTATGAGCAAAACATCTTAATAACGAAAATATTGAATAAATTTGCTGTAATATTTCCGAGAAAATTGACCCTAAAATGATAAACTTTAAGGTCTAAAAAATATTGCGTAATTAAAAAGATATTCAGTCGGCTCCTTGACTCGTACACTTTTCTGAAAAATAAAATGTATGGTAACTGTATACATAAACATTTTTTTACGATCAAAATAAAATTTGTACTTCCTACCCACAATCGCTGCCAACAATTTCAGGCTAGTGCGGCGCTTTAGTGAGATACACTGGCATTGGATTTTGATACAACATTGCTGACCTAGCCATATATGCAAGTATAACTCCAAAGTCTTGTATGAATTAAGCGATTGCAGCGTTAGATTCATTTAGGTCGAGGCGTCTTTCCTTAATGTATTTAAATGCTCAGTATGTGTATAGCCAGCCAATAACCGATGTTATTTTATACACAAGAATAAAGTGCGGGGCACTAACTAACCAGCAAACAAAGGTATATATTACACTACTACCCACCAGACCATATCTTCCCAACGCCTACCGTGGACCTGTTATCGTTCGTTATTCAAGTAAACACACCAATATTATAGCCCACAGCGCAAAAATATACTAACATAGATTACGCTTTAAACTCACAACTGTTTTATTTAGCAACCGTGTATGTTTTATGTAGCACTTCTCGGATAAAAAGGAGCACAGAATCTGAACCTCTGAAATCACTCGCACATAATAATAAAACTTTTTCATAGCCTGTCACTCTACTTCAAACGAAGAACTACTACTGTCATTCGTCCAGCTGTAGAACAACAGATAGAACAACGGGCCAACACGTATTTTTTTCCTGAATAGGTCATCTTTACGCTGGTTTAAATGCAGACGATCTATAGGAATAACAAAACGAAATAGCCGTCGTCTGGTTCATAATAGCGTCCCTAAGGAACTAGTTCATAGAAGGAAATGTCCCTCCCCACAACAAACAGTGCATTTTCGTGTGCTTGTTATTCATAATATATATTATCATTACATGCAATATATATTGTGAAAGTGTAATCTGTATAAAAATTTCAACACTATTTGCTTTATTGTTATGTGACCCGGGCGTATTGTCTGCACTGCGACCAGAAAAAATCGGAGGACGGGTAGCAGTTTCCTTTAGAGCGCTCGAACGTACTGCGATCGCCAACCCGCCTCCCACGAGCATTATGATAACAAGACCCCCCATGCGGGCCCATGTACATCAGTGGCCGACTGTGACTGACATACAGACGTAACCAAATTATAAGGGTTTCGTTTTTTGCATTTTGGCTACTCTAAAGACGCCATGGTGATTTAAAAGGTAAAAGTAGAATAGAACAAATTTGGTTCCTGTTATTTTCAACCTTATAAATTAAAACTGATAGATACACATATCTAAACAAATGTTAGTATTATATCAATTTTGTTCTTATGGTGTAGATGTTGTCAAACATTAAAAAAACTAGAACTCCCGTAATTCTATAGTTTATTGTTTTACTAGGGAGTAAAGTTAGTATTTACCCTCTCAACAATCGACTGATTGTTTAATTTATTAACTACATGTAAGCTAAACGTCCTAGAGCTCGACATACTAATGCCCAAAAGTTGACACCCTGCTGTCCTGATGACTTAAGTTTAAAGAAGATGTGTGTGTACTGGGACAGTGACTAGCAGGCGGCCGTATAACTTATAAATCCTCACATTCGACAGTGACTTACAAAACGGAAGAAAGGAAAATGGCCTAAATGTAAATGACCCTAAACACGATACGTATTTGCTGTTACGTGGCAGAGTCAACAGTGACTAAGGCAAACGGTAACAGCGCGGCGAAGCGGTGGCATCAACTAACTAATTAATGGGATAATGGGTCACGCGAACAACGTTATGCCCAGGGTCACTTGGCGCATAGTTAATATTAGACACATTCAAACGGATTCATAGGCCTAAAAGCCGTCGGTGACACCTGAACATTTTGTCCTATTTTAAGCCCGCATGAACCATACGCAATCGAGCTAAAAGCTAGCTTACATTAAATCAGTCTGCAAAATAACAGACTCCACTATATTTAACTACCTGTACAGATATTTCCGTCACTTTTTTAAAATTGTATGTTAATTTATGATTATTTATTATATTCATTTTTCTTAAAACTACTTCCTAAGTCGATGAGATCTGTCATTTAATATAATAATCTAGTATGCGATTCAGAATACATAAAAGTAGTATGAAGTACCACAAGGCAGCATTCTAGGTCCATTACTGCTTTTGATTAAGGGTAGTTTTAAAATAAATGTGTACTCAATTAAGCATTAAAATTCTACAAATACTAAAATTTGGTGACCGTTTCTCAAACTTTAAGTAATATTACAATGCAAAAAAAGCAAAAATTTAATTTCCGTTCAGATTTCATGCTTAACTATCGTCACAAAACTGACAGAATTTAGCTTTTTACTTGTCACGCTGACACACACTTTTTATCTGAAAACTCCCTAATATCAATGATTTCTCCAATATCACAAAAACTAAAGTGCCGTGGATGACAAAAAAATATATCTCGCTCAGAAAATAAAGTAAATTCTAATCTCACAAATAAATTCTCTTTCTCTAGGCTTTCGAGCCAGATTAGTCAGTACCTAATAGTATTAGAAGAAAATATAAAGTTCCATAATAAAATAGGCTCCATGTTTCTGTCTGTACTTACTCTATTCGTAAGCTAGCAACTCCCTAGCGAAACTTTACATTGAAAATAAAATGACAACTAACTTTTTAGCAAGTGTACCTGGTAACATGAGTAAACTTTTAGGTTAATTCCAGAGGGCGTGTAGTGAAGCCGTTAACGATCCCGATATTTAATGGCGTGTGAAATTAATAGGGGAACTTTGATGAATTTTCCTTAATTATGCTAAAGTAACCAATGAAGGGCTTCAAATAAACGAGAGCGCAGGTGTTCGAGTATTAAATGACTTTAGATTACAGCGCGACCTCTGTGAGGCAATGAAAAAGTGCATATAAAATGT
Source organism: Grapholita molesta (assembly GCA_022674325.2). Classification (NCBI taxonomy): domain Eukaryota; kingdom Metazoa; phylum Arthropoda; class Insecta; order Lepidoptera; family Tortricidae; genus Grapholita; species Grapholita molesta. The sequence continues at coordinate 17,472,776 of CP053121.2, read as the reverse complement.
AAAAAGTGTTTAAAATGCGAGCATTGCTTTAAAAACCTTGAAATCCAATTTTGAGTAACTTTTAGTTACACTTAACACTTTATTCTTAACCATAAGATAAAAATAAAAGGAATGTAAAAGCGCTGTACATATATTTGCACAAACGATTACAGCAAAAAATAAAGGGCATCGCGCGATTAGCTGCTTCGGATGTGAATCAGTAGCGTTGAACTGCAAAATGGGTTGTAATAAACATGTATTATGTACATGTTTATTACAACCCATTTTGCAGTTACACACCGTTACAGAAGTGTTTTTACCGAAATAAAAAGAAAACAAACTTATTTTTTTTGTTATTTTTCTCTAAATTAAACGATATCGATAGTTAAATGTATATTCGGAATTGTCAATTTCGGACTTCTGTGTTATACTCGTGTATAAACATAACTATATTCTCTTCTTCCGCGCATCTAATATCATATTACTTAAGCTGTTATGTCAGTATACTATAATCACGAGCCTCAAGACGTCAGAAATACATTAATAGGAGCATTTTCACAAAATAAGGCGTGTAATACTGATTGTATGAAAAAGCAGACCCAGCTATACGGTCTCTAATGGGCATGCTGCTGTCACATTTCCATAAATATTCGTTTATCGGGTTCGCCGTGATTCGAGAAGAAATGCTTCGTCGGCAAGAAACACAGGCGCGGAAAACAATAAACGCCTAGTTCTTGCATCTGCCCGCGCGGAGTGAATAGGCAAAATTAAACCGAGAACCTATCGATTTTGTCGATATTTTGCAAGATAAAAATTTAATTTAGTTTATTTGTATTTTTTTTCAGCGTTGACTACGTCGTACGATTGCAAAGTATTTATCAGACATAAAATGAATAAATGAACGCCAATTGGGACAGTTTTATCTTGTTAGTTTAATAAATATTTTTTTATTTAACGTATAAAAGCTAAAGCTGAATTGTCACTTTCACTATGAATACATACCTACATTTCAGCTATATGCAATCCACTGCTGGACATATGCCACAAATGTGACTTGTGTCATCTTGGGTAGTTGCCATAGTCGCCACGCTTGGCAGGCGGGTTGGAGACCGCAGTAATCTACAGGAGATTGGGTTTTGACGAACGCTGCTGCCCGTCCGTAGAATTTTTCCTTTTGTCGCCTCTTACGACACCCGCGGGAGGAGATGGGGTGGTGCTATTCTAGTCAGTCGGCATCACACGGCAATTCACTAAGAATACTAATCGGTAATAGATCTAACCATCACAAATGACTATGATGTTTTGTTGTTCTTTTTTCGGACTTTCACTTAGACATTTTTATGCGTACAATACCTCATCATCATTCCTATCAGATTCGTGTGATACACAATACGTATTATATTGATTAGATGAATTAATCAAACAATCAATCAATTTTTATATCGTCATCATAGGTAAATAAATAAATTTAGTACAGGTGATAGGGTTTTACATGCAGCAACTATGATGTACGTTTTTGGCATATGATACATTTTTTTACATACTTAGTTAATACAAATACTTAGTTTTTTCAGTCAGGTGATAGTTTTTTGTGTAACTTTGGGCCTATTGTTATAACGCTGTTTAGCATTGAGATAGTTTGATAATGTTCTAATTGCACACCAGTGTTTCTAAGACGTAGGTTGAAACATTGAGGCGCTTCTCTTCTTAGACAGAGATTGGGATTGTATTTAACAAATACACAGCTCTTATATATGTAAAGAGACATTAGTGTTAATATGTTTAACCCTTTAAAAAGAGGCTGATGATTTTCCAAGCGTTTTAATCCGCATATTGCTCTGATGCATCTTTTTTGCTAGGAAAAATATATATCTTTATTAAATATATTTCGTTGAATTGCCCCAAAACATTATTCCACATCTTAAGGCAGATCCGACAAAACATGATAGGCTGTTAAGACAGTGCTCCGATGAATTACTATTATTAACCTTCTCTATGCCACCCTTTGCATTAATTGATGGAATCCATTGCACTATTAGATAAGTATTTAGTAACTAACTTCTAACTCGGATCTCTTGTGTTTGCTTGTGCTAGTTTAATTAATATATTTCATTTCGATGCAAAATACGACCTTATCAGAATCTGCCTGCATTATAATTTCATAGTAATTACCAATAGAAACAATAAGTACCTAACGTAGAAAAAATCTGTTATAAATACTTATTGGCAGTTATTAAACGTAGCAACTTTTGTTTTGTGACTTTTGAAAATAATTTGTAGTTTACTAAATATGAATAAGAAAAGATTTTCCAACCAAGCAATGTATTGTGAAAACTATGAATTTTGTAGGCTGACAGTAAACGTCAACTAGACTATTGAATGCTGTTGATTGAAAATATTATTTAGTTTGTTCGTAAAAATCACAAGTAATAAACAACAAAGAAAATTAAGTTGTTGATCAAATATTACTACGTTCGTGGTGTAGAAGTGATCCCTAAAGTTATTGTTCTTATTACAGGAAACGGCACAACGAACAAATAAAATCGTAAAATGCAATGAATTTAGGCTTCATGTATTATTAGCGATCCGCCAACTGACGTATATATACTTCGTAGGTGAATTATTCCATTTAAACCATGAAGTAAGACCGTTCTATATGAATACTTTCTCGTTAGATATTATGCGAAAAGTTATTAACGTGTTTCAGGAGAGAGATTTCAGGCACAACTCCTACCTGCCCCCACACCATGAGGTTGAAACAAAACATGCTCCATCATCGGCCTCATCGTCGCTTATTGTGAGATTGGGGCCAACCTATCACTTATAAAAAAAAAACAAAACAAATATACTTAACCTCTTGCCTGTCAGTCCCGAAGCTAAATCAACAAAGGACCTTGTTGATCCTCCAATATGTAATGAATGTATTTTTATCGATATATACCAATACTCTACATATACTTTACGTCAAGACGTCGAATCATCCATTATAAGGGATTGCTTGTTAGGTAACTTGATACCTGTTAGGGTAAACAACGCACGCGGCTTTGTTGTCATATCATCTTTTTGTAAGACCAGACACTCTTGATAATCTACTATCTAATCAATTTGCTTCATTGAATTTTAAGTAATGGAAGAATATTAAGACGGAGAATAGATAAGAAAATGTAATATACGAAAAATAAATGAAAATAAACCTGTGTGAACATATGAGGAAGTTATTGAAACATTCGTCCGCCATTTGTAATCTCATGTGTAGTATATAAGGTTTAAATATATAAATAAAACGGCGCAAAACATACGAGTGAAGCAAATGACTGCAATACATCCAATTCATATTTCCGTACTCTAGTTTCAGAACTAAAACAATAACAACACCAGTTTCATGTTTATGGAGTATGAATTACTTAGCAATTGAGCGTAACGGACGATATGCTTGTAGCAAAGACTGCATTTTAAAATCTAAAGAGAGTGGACTCATACCGTAATTTTATTAGATACTCATAAGCAAAGCAATAGTCTGTAACAAACCTACTTACTTAAATGTAAAACACCTGAAACTGGCATCAAACAAACTTGTCTTGCTTTCAAATCATTGATATACATCATGTCTGCGGAAAATTAGGTGCGATCAACTTTAGTCAAAAGATAACTTCCCCGAAATTGATTGAAGTTATTCGCAAGGCAACGTCAAAAGTTTTAAATCAAAATTCGACTTCAATTTCAATCCTGTCTACATTTATAAAGTAATTTAACTTCATGTATTAGAATCAGACCCACAAGCATAACTTTCAAGCTCAACTTGAAGAATACAATTGCGCACGGTAAAGTCATATAAGAAGGCTAGTGACTATAGAATGCTAAGGCGTAAAGTCCACATAATTTAAGTAAATAGATTAATAAACCGAAGGATGGTTTGTCTTTGAAAGCGTGGAAATATAGAAAAGCATAGATTATAATAGAAATGTATACTTAATTGTTTCTTACCTAATGTCTGAGGTAAGATTACAATTCTACCAAAAACACAAATGTGAAAGAATGCTATGTTCCGTATCCATAATAAAAGTTGTGAGGTCTAACTACATAATGACCATGTTCTGTAAAATTCCTTTTTATTAATCACGTAATAGTATATATCAAGACCCTAAACATAAGGTCTTGCCACTTGCACCTTTTTATTTTTTACTAAGTTGACTTTTCCACTATTTTACTTTTCGTCCTCTACATCCTTTCACTCTACATTAATACTTGAATAAAAGCTTTTTTATGTCTACACTAATGTTATAAAGCCGAAAGTTTGTGAGTGTGTGTGAGTGTGTATGTTTGTTACGTCTTCACGTCTAACGGCTGGAGCGATTTTAATAAAAACTTGTACGGAGTTAGCTGACACCCTGGATTAACCAATAGGCTACTTTTTACTGCGGGATAATAACCGCGGGGCACAATAATAAATAATACAAAACATTTTGTATTATTTTGTATTATTTATTACTGTGCCCCGCGGTTATTATCCCGAAATAAAAAGTAGCTTATGTGTTAATTAAACTGTATTATTAATTAAAAAAAATCTAATTATGATTTTTCCTTGGGTTACGCGGCAGCAGGGAGCTTATTATAAAATAAAACTTTGTAAGTTTTGATGAATGAGTAGTCATACTTATACTTGAATATCAGTGAAAATGCTCAATTACAAAAATACCTAACAAGAAAACTAACAAACAGCCAAGATAGCCTACCAACAAAAGAAATAACCAGGAATACTTTGAACTTTTTCGTGATGATAAATGAACGAAGGACGAAACAAGATCCTTTTCGCGGCCTCTACTGTTCATGGCGTAAATAATGAAAAAACAGTACGTGACCTGAATACTCTGAAAGTAACCCTTTATTTTAAATACCTAAAAGAATACTTTACTCCTAAAATCATTTTAGTACTATTTTAAAACATTTCAGAGATGGTTGTGATCTTAAAAGAGTTGATTTATACTAAGTAAATGTTATCTGAATACTTATTAAGAATCCAATAATTACATTCAGTAAAATACGAGTACTTAACTTAAATATAAAAAAGGCCCTCAAGGCATTGTACCGAGGATGCTGGCGGCATTTCCATGCATCACAATGTTGATACGTTGTGCGAGGAAGCTGCCAGCTCTCCGGTCACCAGTTATATCAACTATATAGTTATTTATTTTTATGAACATATCACAAGTTTATTTAAAACGAACTAAATAGTACAAAAATAATTAATAATTTGAATAAATTAAGAAATGTATTTTACGACAAGTCTCGCCTAGTGCCTGCCTATGAAGACGACGGTCGTGGGTTCAAGCCCCAGTAAGGGCATTTGTTTGTTTGTCTTGCTTGTCAAAGTTGTTTATTTGTCTGATGGGCACAGGTGTGTTTTTCTTTTTGTTGAGTTATGGTATTTTTCTTCTCGTATCAATGTTTCTTCAATTCATTCGCCTTTAAAATAACAGATAATACTGTTATTATACTGTTGTTATTTACATACAGATGAGTAAACGCCTTATATGAACGCCAGCTATATGTATATTTAACACTTCTATGCTTTATAAATCTTAACAATATCCACTGAAAAGAAGTCAACCTAAATTTCTATATGACATATCTGTAGTTTTAATACTGTAGTCTACGTTTTTATAATAATTTTTAAAGCAGCTGCAACTATATAACTCAGTGTAATGTGTGACCTTCAGAATCATAATTACTGTGCCTATTGAAATAATCAGAGTTTGTGTGGCTACATATTTAGATATTTTTTATCAACCAACAACTATTAAAAAAAACACGTCTTCTAATTTTCTTTAGTGCTGTAAGTATACGTTTTTTCTTCCCATTTTTTATGGAACTGAACTATTCTTTAAATAATTGAAAATATTTTTTCGGTTGAGTAATTTGTTATACAAAATCAGTGTTTGTCTCGTACTACTATTGAGACATATAAGTGAAAGAATATAATATATAAGTGAAGGCAAGAAAAATACTATTAATGCTTAGCACTAGGACAACGCTCTGGTGTTTTAAATAGAAATACTATTTAAGTACAAGTAGCGTTTGGAGCTTTAGGTTTTTAATGGAATAAATTTTTCGTTTTATGATTTTTGGTCTGTGCGTTTATTCTGCGACTTTTAGGGATGTATGTAATATAATCTGCATTTCAGCCGTATGCAGTCCACTGCTGGACGTATGCCTCCCACAAATAGTATTTGCATCATCTTGAGGGTAGTTGATGGCGACTATGGAGTCGCCACGGTTGTCAAACGGGTTGGCGACCGCAGTAGCTGTAGATTGGATTTCGACGGACGCTGCTGCCCGTCCGTAGGATTTTTCCCTTTATCGCCTCTTACGACACCCGCGGGAGGAAATGGGGTGGTGCTATTCTAGTCAGCCGGCATCACACGGCAATTCCATAACTATAAACACATTGGGTTTTCGTTTTTTTTTTAATTAGGTTTACGAGCACTTTATTAACCAGAATAGCAAAAATGTGAGTTATACGCATTATTTTACTCTTGAGATTATAGCTATATAGTTCAAGAGCCACAAATGTATTTTGCAGGTCGTCATGGTTAAAGATAATCGATACACTGCCTTAAACAAAACTCTTCTTGGTATAATTACGTACCGCTCAAGGTGAGAAGCAATACCTGTCAAGATGATTTATTAACGGAGTCTTATTGGTCGCTTCAGTTAACAGTACAGAATGACATAATTAGTAGGTATTATATAAGATTATTACGTTTTTTCTTATATTTCCAGTATTATGTGAATTTCTAACTCCTTAATCAGCGTACCTTACCGTAGATGCCCCTATGCACAAGATAAAAAATATAAGAGCTTGGATTTCATAAATATGTATATATTTATGAAATCCAAGCACTTATATTTTTATACTTATAAGTCACTGTGAGCATATCATTCATTATTTTCTATAAAATAAACGCGTTTTTAAGTTTTCGTATGCTGATGATCAGTTATACCCAAATTATACGTGTTTTTAGTTAAAAACTTCAGTCAGTGTCAATTATTACCAGACGTAGGAAAAATTGTATGAGAGGTCGGGAGTTCCCATATCGATAAACTCAATTATAGTCAACCTACCTGTCATACAATTATGCCCCGTTGATTCTTAAGTCTAAAAATATTTTTTTAGCTTGAAGTACATCGAATAGTAAAAAAAAATTCTCTGTTTACCACCTCAGTCACATAGAACTTGGAAATACGCGCCGCACGTTGACTCAAAGTTACAAAATAAAGTATTTCTCTCCGTGTAAAATTGTATTTACTCGACTTTGTGAAAGAACCACAGTCATTTGTTTGTCGGGATCCAAAACGAGTTTGAAACAAATTCACTTGGGCGGTTCGTGTTTAACATTCTCGGTGAAACCTTATTCTATAAAACAGGAAGCTGATTTTCCGTAAATTTATTTAAAAATAACTAGCAGTACCTGACTCCTAGCTATTGAAAGGTGCTTTACTGACATTCTGCGCAGGAAGTTGAATAACATTTTCTTTCATTTTTTGTCAGTGACCAGTTAGTAAGTAGTTACTTAGAGGCTTAAGATTTTATTAAAATAATTTTCACCTCTCGGTTGGAAGTCTATTTTTATTTCAAAAAAACAGACAGAAAAATTTATCTTTATTTACGAGAGCAAACTAATTTGAATATTTTGTGCCGTTAGTGTGGGTTGCGTATAATTTTAAGTGATGATTTTGAATGAAAATCAATGAAACTAATAATTTTCAAGGAAATTTTAATGTTTCACGAGTTACTATTTTCCTCGCAGTAGTGAGGTAAAAAAAATTATGTTTCACTCGGCAGCAAAAAAAATTCCCCTTTCGTGCCTTGAAACCAATTTCGAAATCTTTCGCTAGCCCGGGTATCAATATCACAAAAAAGTAAACATTCATTTTGCTCCCTTGTGACACAATCTATCTATCTTGTATGTCTCTTCTGTACACGGAACAATGGTGTTCCGGACATTTGGGAGGCGTACGCGGAGCCAGATCGAGCCAACGCGCAGAGGCCCTTTCGACAATTTAATGAAATGTAAGGGGTACACTAAGCGGATGTTGCCCCTGTCCGTATCATGGGACGCGCACAGAGACAGCACCCGCCATGGTGTAAGGACTATTGAGTTTTAATGGAAACTAGAATGTACCAGGCTATTGGGTGGAAAGGATGGACTAGCTACTGGGCTATTGGATAAAAAACCGGACGTCTTCCTAATAAAATGGTATCCAATTTTATTTCCGGAAGACGGTGACTCGCCCTGTGCGAGATGGGCCCCCACAAAAAGCGACATCAAAGATGACTCGAGGGCAACACCGGTGCATAGGGCTAAGGGTAGAGAGGTGTCACTGGACTTTAAACATATAGCCAACTCGCCACTTAGGTTTCCACATCTACCCTCGAGAACGCAGCTCTAGCGACCACACTCTGGACAGCCGGTGAAGGCAAGCCAGAGGCAGGGGACCTGTCCCACCTGTCCGACAGGGCACCCCGGGGGCGCTCAGGTACGTGGAGTCGCTACTCTCCAACAGCTCGCCACAAGCTGCCCTGCGTTGACTGATTGCACTGGAGAAAACCAGTGGCCGATGGGGTCGTCACATCCCTACGCCACACAATCTATTATTATTAAATTATTATTTGCGGGTCCGCTGTTTAATAATATTGATTCTTCAATCAACATAATTAGATACTTAAAAGGAAAAATAAAATTTAACTGTACAAAAAGATTCTTCCAGACCGGTCGACTCTTGTACGTTTGTTAGTATCATCTTTAGTTATTCGAGAAATAAATAAGCTTTTATGGAAATATTTACAATACAATGTATACTAATATTTGCAGCTACAATGCGCCTTATTTAAGGTATTTTTTGTTGTAACCTATAATATTCCCAGCTTCCCCTGAAGCGAGACACGAAACACGTGCCGTATTATGGCATTATTGGTGGTGATTTGTTATATTTAATTGCGTATTTATTTTTGCGTTGGGAGAGTGCGGACCTTAATGCATGAGGGAATACGCAAGTGAGTATAACAGGTTGCACTAATCGATTCGCGCATTTCTAAAGAGCAGAATAATAACGCAATTTCATTATTACAAAATAATAATTGACATATATCTACTTAACAATTGCATATGCAATCTCTTAACAGTTTAGGCACCATTGACCATATTCTAGGATCACACAATATAAAATTAAGGCAAATAAAAAATTTAATATAAAAAAATTCCTAGGTAGTTGTGATAATATTTTTGTTAATATTGATAATGGAAATAATACGTTTTCAAGTGCTGATTAATCTTGGGAAACGCAAAATTATGAACTATAACTAAAATATGTGCCCGCGACAGCTAATAAACCGTGTACCTAGTTGCAAGGATTTACGTATCCTATTAGCGTTATACCATAATATTATCAGTTTTGGTTCAAAAAGTAAAACTATTGTAATCAAAATATACTAAGACGTATATTTAATCATCATCATTATTATTTCACTGTTATTGACAATGTCTGTACAATATCAAGTTTTTGGAATTTAATCAAACGTACTAGCATTTTTGCGTCACTTAAAGGAGTTTAAAAAAAATGCCTCCAATTAACGCGACGTGAAAGAAGTTAAATTATGTCAAGTTTGTGACGATAATTAAGCATAAAATCTATATAGATTTTTTTTTTTGCCTCATTGTGCATTGTATTACTGCTCAAAGCTTATGAAACGATCACCAAATCTAAGTATTTATAGAAATTATCATCACCAAACTGACATAGTCAACTTATCTACAAGTCACGCTGATTGGATACTTTTTTTTCTGAATACTCTTTTAACCGCAGTGCACATTGCACTGAAAAATGGAGGAACAGTTTATAATCTAGAGAAACATGATTTTATATTAATTCGAGTCTTCTATGATTTCTGATGCTTCTATTATACTTATATTATAAAAATAAGTAAACTCAAAACTATTATAAAATACTTTTTTTACATATCATTATAATTAAACAGAAGTTAATGTAAGTCCCAATGTTTTTAGGTATACGCGGTCTTTAAGATAGTTTAAACTATAAAAATTACAATGTATTTTAACATATTGCAGTATCTTTCTACGTCCAAACATTAAAGTTTAAAATCAACTGTCAAAGGAAACCGAATAATTAAATAATTTTACCCTCAACAATATTTACACTTTATCACAAATTTCCCATAAGTTGGAAATAAGTTGGTGTTCAACTCAGACTTTGTTATATTCGTAATACGAGCTACTTAATGGAGTTTTGACGTGATCCCTTGTTTTGATGCGAATAGAATTAGTGTCTGTAAGATAATTAAAATACTCCGAACATTTTATATGTAAAGAGATCGAAAAAAAAGAGTAACAAACGCTTTAAAGTAAAATTTAACTTTTGACTTCTTGATTATAAGGAATTTGAGATCATGCATGCATATTAACTTTATATAATATTGCGTAAGTAACTTAAAAAACAAGGTAATGTTACACAGTAAATACATTTAATGGGTACACAGTAAAACCTTTAATACTATGACATTTTTGTTTTCATATGCTTTATTTTAGGAATATATCAGGAAAAATAATTTAAATAAAATCTGTAAGTAAAACAAACAAGAAAATATCCATGTCAACAAGTTAATAACTACCAAATAGCTTCTGTACTTCCTATCTGTATACTTAATAGGCAAACATGAAGTTTGAACTTTCCACTTCGACCTACAACTTTACCATAGAGTTCCCGTCTCACAATAAGATACTTATTAACTGTACAAAAAGATTCTTCCAGACCGGTCGACTCTTGTAAGTTTGTTAGTATCATCTTTAGTTATTCGAGAAATAAATAAGCTTTTATGGAAATATTTACAATGCACAATGTAATGCCAACTAATATTTGCAGCTACAGTGAGTGGCTTATTTAAGGTATTCTTTGTTATGTGTGATGAACAGAATATAATGGTGGTTTATTCTCTTCATTGTTTTTGAATTATGTATTCCTCAAATAAATTCATATAAAGTATAAATTCATTTCATGAAACAACTTTCTTTCTTTGTTCTTGTTTCATCATCTTTCTCGCGTTGTCCCGACATTTTGTCATGGAAGCCTGGGGTCCGCTTTGCAACTACTCCCAGGATTTCGCGGAGGCACTAGTTTTACGAAAGTGACTGCAATCTGACCTGCGAACCCAGAGGATAAACTAGACCTTATTGGAATTAGTCCGGTGTTTTCCTTCACCGAAAATGATGTTCAGTACATAAGTTCCGAAAAACTCATTGGTACAACAAGCCGAGGTTTGAACATGCGACCTCCGGATTGCAAGTCGCACGCTCTTACCACTAGGTCACGAGCGCTTTCTATGTTCCTGTTTATTTTTATAATAAACATTTAGCAAGGGCTCGGTGCTACTAATTTGAAATTATAGAGCAGTTTTAGAGCGGAATAATTCAAGAAAAGTTTTAATTTTATTTAATGCAGCTGTATCTAATTACTACCGAGGAACTACATTAAGGTTTACTAACTATGCAAGGAAGAACCGGGAAAACTTTGCCACTATAATTAGGTTGTTTGAGGTAAAAAATAAAAATATTCTTTAGGTACACTGCAATGCTATGCCAAGAGAATACGGCCTGTATAGTAACGACATATCAACAACTGTACACATTACATTTGTTCAATAAGTTCGTGTAATTGAATAGGTAGTACACATGTATTGTAAGCTTTTATCTTATCTACACCTTATGAAATCATCATATGAAATTAAATATCCTTTACACAGTTGCGGTACTGGTGGTTATTTAATAAACTAAAAGATAAAAGCAAAAAATTGAGTTGAAGATCTATAAACAAATTTTGATTAATTATAGTTATCAAATAAATGACAGCTTTCCATTATAGTAAGAGGCCACATTCGAGATTCTTTTATTTTATTTGACAAATTCTTTGAACACTTTAATAAGACATAAATAATTACAAATAATAAATATAAGGCTTCTGAGTAGTAATAATAGTAAGTACACAAAGGCCTTAGTAACTAACACGAGTTATAGTAAAGCGTTATTGTAAAACTGGAAAGGTTTTCAAGCTTCGTTACTCATCGGCGCAATAAGCGTCAAAATGATTTATTTCTTGCGTACCACTTACTTATTGGAAAGAGGCCGGTTTCTTTCTTTGTATTGGCTAAGTGAGTCTTTACGAAATTGTTCCTCCAAGAACTCGATCATTATTTTTTATTTGCGATATAACATGGCGTTGAATATGGAAGGAGAGAGCCCATCTTATTTCTGACCTTTCTGTTTTGAATCTAGATTAATGGGCTAAGTATATAAATATGATCTTAATGAATGGAAATAACTAATTATCTTCATTATAAATAGCATCATGAAATGCGAGTTCTTTAATTACTTTGTGTAAATGTACTTGCTAATTTTGTGTGGCAATAAATGTTTTCTTATTTATTTACCAAATCAGTTTTTATTTATTTCCTTTCTTGTTTTAAGTAGCAACTACTACGTAAATTATAATTGAAATAGATGACAAATATACTTAAGAAAAACCGACTAGGATTCGAAAAAAGGTACAAGTACGTACTGCTACGCCTCAGTGATGCACAACGGTGCTTATTAACGGTTAAGAGATTTCATATACTTGAGACGTTTCAAGGTCGTCGAGCTCTCGTTTATTATATCCTAACTCTATTCGTTTATCATTTTCAGTGTCATCGGCACCGGCAGAGGACGAGGAACCGTACCTGAGAATAAATACTTTGAAGACCACGTTCAACGTTGGCGAAAAAAAAGCAATATACTGCGAAGGAGGACGTTTAACGGGTGTACGTATATGTACTTGTATAATTAATAATTGTATACTTTCGTTAATTACTATACATACTTAACACCCAGTAAAACAAATGGTATAGTTAGTGTAAAATATGTGAATGCTATTAATTAGTAGGTGCCTATCTGTAGCATCGTGTACATGTCTAAATATTTTTGGGCACACCCAAATCACAATTTTCGTTGTTTGTTACGCGTTAAATATTTTATAATTAGTTATAGTTAATATTCGTAATAATACAAAATGTTCTCATTGCAGGATTTGGAATGGTATGATCCTTCTGGCGAGAAGATACCGTTGAGATCTACAAAGTCTAAGCGAATCTACGCGGATCGCAGCAGTGCCAATACTAATGGTGGCACGTACTTACCTTTGATGATACAAAACTTGATTCTTAGTGATTCAGGAACTTACACGTGTAAAGCTGGGGATCTTAGTGTTAACATTACTATTTTTGTGGGAGGTAAGTACGTCAAATTATATTTATAATCATAGTTTCTACTAATACATCTTTTTGTTATTTAAATACGTTTAGTCGAAGTTTGTCTCATAATTAGTATACATTTTTACACTGAAAAAACATTCAGTATACCTAATAGTAGCATGCAATACGAATATTTTAAATAACAAGAGGGATTATTTTGACCGTTTGAGATTTGGTAATACCATGGGTATTTCTACATTTATTGGGTATTGCGATCATATAAAAAACTTTTTAATTTTATTACCATTAACTATCACCGCGTCGACCTTCCTGTCACATTCAGAAAAAGTAGATTTTGTCTCATTGCACACACAGATCAACCAAGAAAAAGGTGTAAGCTCGTAGAAATATTTACGTTATTTAATGCGTGTGTTCAATACGATACCTAAATGATAAAAAGGATACGTGATAAATAGCGTTTTGTTTATTTCAACAGTTTCAACACTTTGTTTTTTAATAGGAAAACTACACAAAAATAAGGATTTCTAAAGATACATATATGTGAAGTTATCTGTTTTTTTTTCTTTCTCAGAAAAAGTGGTAATTAAAGAATCAGAAGAAGACCGAGTGGAGGAAGAAGGACATAATATCGATTTGTCCTGCCAAGCCAAGGGTACCCCTACACCAGAGGTCCAGTGGTATGATAAAGACAGCAAACCTATAGGTAAATAATTATAAAACATTATATTCTGGAAAACGATATCACTTGTAACACAATCCGTTTGTCCCGAAGCGAGCAGCCATTACAAACAATGGAAAATGTATTCAGTAATTTTATTCAATAAATTTTAATAACTTCTCGATAGCGATTACCGTTTTTCCTCATGGTAGGGAGTTTTCAAAATTTGGTACACCCAATTAGCGAAAGATGTAAAAAAAAGTTAAATCACTGTCAGTTTCGTGACGACAATTAAGCATTAAATCTTTATGAAGATCGATTTTTTGCCTTCTATTATGTTGTAATATCGATTGAAGTTTATAAAACGAACATCAAAACCAAACTTTTATCGATATTTAATGCTTAATTGTTGTCACGAAACTGACAGTGATTTAACTTTTCTTAACAACTTTCACTAATTGGGTGCACAATTTTTTGAAAACGCCCGGTAAGACATATTAATAATTGTTGTTAATAATTGTTTATTTTAAAACAGATAAATGTAGGTATGGTAGGCAATGTATCAAGTATCTTTGCAATCGGTCATAAACTGGCAGACCATAATATTACTGTATATTTCCTAGCCAATATTTAGTGTGGCACAAGTTAGCTCTTATCGACAATAGGGACTTTCACGTATAGTCTAGTTACTTACTTATTGGCTTAACATATGTATTTTTAACTTTGCAGAAAATAATGAAAAATACAGAATTACTTATAAACCTAGATCCAGCACTAGCGTTTTGAGAATAAATGACTTGAGTCATATAGACCCTGGGACTTATAAATGTAAAGCAACACAGGAAAAGATTTCACACTTCGCAGAAAAGTTTTTCCATTTAAGTGTGCGCCGTAAGTATATGTATTTATTTCTGCATACATAAGATACTAAGAACAAATGAAATTATTTTGATTGCATATTTTGATTTGCATTGATTTTGAGGAGTGACCAGGTGGTCACTCTTTCTTTAGTGTTTGTCATCTATTTCAAGATATGTATATAATATTTATAGGTACATTTTTGATGAAATTGTACGCATAGTGTAGCATAGATGAGCGAGAAGATGAAATAAGAAAGATAAATTCAAAAGTATGTTTGTCTTTTAATAATTAAGTAGAGCAAGGATATAGCTTGAGTGCTGAGGAAGGACATAGGGCCGTTGATATTTGTATGCAGGAATATAATTTCCACACAGATACGACGCACATGTGTCGTAGCACAGAAAATACGCACTATGACTGATTACAGTAATGCGGTAAACGAGGTCACTGGTATTCTGCCAGTAAGTACCTACATACTAAGGCATTATTAATATTTAAGGTAAATTAACCTATTATTTAATATTTTTAATGATATTTCATCATGTATTCACAGACAAGCCGTTAATCACAAATGAATTTACGGAGAGGGAAGTGTACGCTATTTTAGACGAATGGTATGTTAATAAAACTAATATCTAAACAAAGTGCTATCAAAGTCTCTACTTTCTATTTGATTTTTCGTTAATCGAATTCCATTGTATTTTTCAGGAAAAATATAACATGCAAGGCAATTGCATTTCCTGCCCCTACGTTCACTTGGTCAAAGCACAACGGCAACTATGACGAAGAAATGAAAAGCGACAACCCGAACTATAAAGTAAGTTTATCACTAAAATACTGAACAGCATTAGCCGAAGTCTTAGAGACAAAAGTGACCTTTTAAAAAAAACTCTAGAATTCACATTGGCACCAATTGACTAATCGATAAAACTATTAATAAAAATATTGCTTATTTTCTCCACCTAATAGCCACTGAGGTGGAGATTTTAAATATCTTCCTTAGCGGACCATATTCAGATTAAAAAATCTATGCAGACTGTGTGCTCTCTTTAAGAATCGAGATAAAACAACTGATTTATGTATTTCGGTAAACCCTACAGATCACCACATCAAAGGAAACAGATGGAAACTCAGTTCTAACACTCCACATAACGGAAGACACGCTGGACGCGCAGTACAAGTGCACGGTGGAGAACCCAAAAGGTCGCCAGAACATCGTATTCCACGTCTCGCTAGGAAACAAACCAGATCCCCCAACCGCCGTAAGTGTACTTATTTTATTTTAAATAGTAAACAGATGTTTTACATTTGTACTGTTATTATGTTATAAAGTTTTTCATTTTTAAGGTTCCGTACTCAAAGACTAAACTCGACCCTAATACTGACTCCTCTGTCTGTCGCCAGGTTGTATCTCATGAAGAGTAATTTTTCAAAGATGATGTATTTCTGTTGCATCTATAACAACAAATACTAAAAACGGCATGAAATACGTAAATGTTTAAAATGAGGCTCCGATATTACAAACGTTATCATATTCACAAAATATTCCACTGTATAATATTCCCTTTAAAAACAAATGATTCAAATAAAATAAAATAAAATATATATAAACTGCTATAAATTTGATTCTGATAAAATGGATCGCCTTACCGCTCTTATTGTACAATTTACTATTTTATTGTTGACATAGTTTTGTATGTATTTTGTGTAAATAACTTGTTATATGGGCTTTATGCCTGTAATAAAGGTTAATTATATTTAAATTCTTAACTTAACATTAACTGCCCGGTTGTGCAATGTAAGCGCAGAAATATTGTTTTAAATGTTGTTAATTTTCTGCTTTTATCTATTTTTTTCTTTGCTATATGTAGCGTCTAGTTATTATAAAAATTAAGAGTACATACATGTGCGCTGAGTAGTAGTTCCATACTAGATCTGTACTCCGCACAGCTGCAATGTAAATTATGAATTTATGATGTGGTCTCAGTGTGGAGTAATTATTAAGAGAAAAATAACTTTAATGAGGGTTAAAATTTGAAGTTGGAGACATATGTTTACTATGGAGTTTGTGGGGTTAGAAGGGAATAACTATGACTATTTAAGAAACTAATAAGGGCTAAAATCAATTGTTAGTTAGATAAACAAAGTAAAAGAACTTACATGGTTAGATATAATAAATAATACGTAAACGGAGTTGTGGGTAACAGCTAGTTTCATATAAATCATTGTAAGATAAAATATCCTAAAATTCATATAAACTAGGAAATATGAGTAACTATTTTTTATAATATTTTCAGGTTACGATGTCAACCTCTTCCGCAAACAATATAACATTCGAAGTCTCCTGTGAAAACTGTACATTTTTTAGAGAGGATGGAATTGCTCCAAAACCAGAAAATCTTCCTATTCTCGGTAAGCTTTGAATTTAATTTTTGAAGTTTATGAACTTAAGTAAAATTGGCGGAGTTCGTGGCACTAAGGTACTAGACTATGATCTTACTAGGGTTTTAATTTGTTTCGCTTAAAATCTTAAAATAGGTATATATGACCCTTTTACCCCCAAGACACTTTTATTCCGGCACACTTTATGCACGGGCAATAAGTACATATGTGTACTCAAACAGGAGGAAACAAAAGGACATATAAATTGAACAGATATCGATTTTAGTATGAGCTTTAATTGTTTTCTTTTATTTTGAGGGCTGGTGGCGTAACAGTAAAAACATACGATTTGCAATCAGGAGGTCGTGGGTTCAAACCCCGGCTCGTACTATTGAGTTTTTCGGAACTTATGTACGAAATATCATTTTATATTTACCAGTCTCTTTTCGGTGAATGAAAACATCGTGAGGAAACCGGATTCATCTCAGGTCTATGATGTAGTCTTTAATTATAAACACAAACATTTTTGGTTTTCTGACTTCTGTTTGGCATACTTTATTGAGGAAAAAACTGCCTTCACATTAATACGGGCTGTATTCCTACACACTGTATGAAACCAAAAGATAACCTTTACTAAAATAATCCAAATTCATCCTTAACTCTTTCTTTATAACTGATGATAAGGGAAGATAAGTCAGAGGCTCTAGTGTAAGTTTCTTTTGGCGTAAAAAAACGTCGCGAACGCGTAAGTGATAATGTTATTTATATGGGTAACTCTAACGCGATGGTGACGTTTTATTACGTTAAAAACTTACCCTCAGGGCTCTGAGTGATTGTAGTTCCAAGTTAGAATCCAGATAAAGGCAAACTAGTTAGTACTTACTAAATTTGTAAATGCTATATTTATTCCAGGTTACATCTTCCAAGTTGTCCCCCATATGGAAGGATACGAAGTTCCATATTGGGTTAACGCAACCACGTACACGTTCGACATTACTTCAGATAACGGTAAATATAGTGTATATGGTCAATTAATGGATAATACGTTTCATATTATATAGGTACTTACTAAAGAAACACAAACGCTATTTAAGGGATCAAAACCCGAATTGCAATACATATTTATGTGTTGTTTAACGAGGAAAGTCTATTCAATAGAGTTTGTTGTTTAGTTTTCTTAGAAAAATGCTGACATAAAGATATAAGCTTTATTGAAAAAACACTCCTAAAACATATTTAATGGTTGTGAGAGCGAGTGGTAAAGAACAGTAATCATGATACAGTCACAGAGTTTTGATATACTATTTATTGTAGTATTTATTATACGAATACTCTGATCATCTCCAATTCAATAATATTTAGTACACGATGTAAATATCATGTACAGTGTCTTAACTTTTTTTTCGGATACACTTCGACCCATGGATTTTGTGTAATTGTCCCATGTTACACCTTTCCTGAGCTTATTTAACCATATCCATATATTCAAAAATGGAACTCAGGAACCTAGCTCAAAATTCTATTAGATCCTGATAACCTGATCCAAAGTATTTCTTTCTTTATCTGGTTAGAGCGTGACATTCATCCATTATATGTTTAATTGACTCTTCCTCTTCGCTGCATAGTCTACAATTAGCTAGGCAAGACAAGCTCTAACGTTTATATCATTTGAAGGTGTCTTTGTACAGAATCTCCTTAGCTTTATGCTCCATCCCGGATCAAGTCCGTGCATTCCTTGCATGTGACAATCTGTGATCTCATGTACCTACACAGGCGATTATGCTCCTAGCGTATGGCTGTGCTTGCAAAGTTTGCTGAGGATCATTGACAATAAGTATTAAAGGAACCGATGCCGATAGCAAAATGACTAATTATCAGGCCCAGTTTTCTCTCACTGTTATCACGTATTTAAGTAGCAATTCCGTTTCAGATACGACATTTATAATCAGCGATTTAGAAAAGTCTACGGAGTACCACGTGCGAGTCGCGACTCGAAATGTCGCTGGCCAATCTGACTGGTTCGATGTTCCAGGATTCCCCAAAACTACGGATGGCGCTGCTATCTTAACCAAATCGATTTGGTTACTAGTCTTTGCTTTATTTGTTTCGCTAAGGTATTAATACTTTTGTAGAACTAAAGCAATGTCAAAGAATAATATTTCTTGTATTGAAAATGTCGCTCCACAAAGGTTAACATAACTAGTGTGAAGGTGTTGCATAAAAGAGTCTCTTTCTTATCAGCAGTTGGTTAAGAACAGGTGACTTAGCTTGTGGAATTCGACATCAGTTGTGTTAACCGTTGATTATGCCCCGAAAAAGGTCGGATTTTGCCAACGTGCCATCGTATACGCTATTCTGGCTTCTCGTTGCTGACACCTGGTTCTAGCATACGTGACAACCAAAGCGTACCTATTTAATGGCACGATGATATAATCCGAAGTAAATGATTTCATAGGGAGATTCATGTTTATTTAAAACTGTTTGTTATGTGTAAATGTGCTAAAAGCTTTGTTATTGTAGAGCTTTAAATAAATCTTACCCCTATGACAACATTTATGGACAAAATTGTAGATAGACAATATAAATACTTTTAAATAAATACGTTAATGTTTTGTACTATGCAATTGGTATAAAAATTAAAATTGAATGGCTGACATATATATGTAATATTTTGCAAATCAGGATTAAATTCATTTGCATGCTTATCCATTTTGACATATTATGCATTTTCGTAAAACTAGTGCCTACGCCAAATGCTGGGATTAGTTGCCAAGCGGAACCCAGGCTCCCATGAGCCGAGGCAAATGCCGGGACAGCGCTGTCCTTGAGGAAGCTGATATTGATGATACAAAGGTTACGAAATCAGGGTTAATACCCAACCAGTAACTCAATTAAAGTTAGTTTTAGACTTTCCACAATTTCGTTGAGTACCTTTAGCTTGGGTACGGTGGAGTGTCAGAATCAGAAAAATATATCATACGAACATAGATTACACATCTGATTAGTTGAACATGTCTTCAACCGAGCATTTTAAGATATTTTAATAAACTCAAGCATGTTATAGTCTTAACATTAGTCCCTATAAACTTAAATATACTCAAATGGTTTCGCTTTGTAAATAGTCTATAACTTGTTAACCTCGATTTATGCAGCTAGGTGTAAAGAATAAAGGATTCAATAATATGTATTCACATATTAATAAGTCGGGACAAAAGTGTTTCTCCAGACTTTATGCTATAAATGTACCTACAGAACGCGGCCTAATAAGAATGGACCGAGCTTGTAAACTCTAACTGAATACTTTAAATACTCAACATGTTAAACTTTTACTAGTTAGAGTTCGCAGGCCGTTCAATATTGAGTTCTTGTGGGCTTTCCCTACTGGAACGTTTTTAGATTAAGACAGTTTACCAGCACCACAATTAATAACTAGACTGATTTCTTTGCTTCGATAAACACAGTTCTTACCATCTATAAACACAGATTTCCTCGATTGGAAGATTGTGTCACAATGGGAGTTTAAAAAAAATAGCGCACCCAATTAGTGAAAGTTGTTAAAAAAAATCAATCACTGTCAGTTTCGTGACGACAATCAAGCGTTAAATTTCGATTAAAACTTACTTTTGATGTTCGTTTTATAAACTTCAATATTATAACATAATTAAAGACCAAAAGTCGATCTTCATAAAGATGTAATGCTTAATTGTTGTCAAGAAACTGACAGTGATTTAACTTTATTTAACAACTTTCGCTAAGGCACTGGTTCCACCACAAGCTAGTAAGCTATGAGCTATCAGTTATTTCAAGGGACAAAAGATAACCGATCCCGAGTAAATAAAAGAGACATATATGTCATAGCCGGGCTCTCTTTTATATAATTGGGAGTACCAAATTTTGAAAACTCCCTAACATTTTTCGATGTAATCTGGCGTTTTGTAACTGTAGTATACTTGAAGCTATTATATTATATTTATCCAATATCCGATATTATTCACGATTTAATATGGAAAGGAATAAAGCTCCTTTTTCTAAAAGCGTTCGTAATCAAAATATGGTGTAAAATTAAGAATAGTTTAATATGATGTTGCACTTTTTTGTTTTAAGTCGTTGTGTGATTTAAAGTAAATACTTAATTTTTAATGTGTACGGATGGTATATTTAAACAATGACAATATCTGTAAAGATTGGAAACCAAAGATTTTGTTTATTATCTAATTTAGTTAATTTATATTATTTGAAGCATTTCTTAATGATTATGTATGTTAAGTTTTGTAAATAACAGGAGTATTATAATACCGATGCAATTATTGTGGTCAACCGAAACAATAACGTCCGTCAATTTTATACGAGCCGAGCCGGTTCATAGGTTTCTCAAGACTGAGTTTCTTAACCCTTTACTGCACGACGGAAAAATATACTTGTTTCAATTTAAACTTTACATCACTTCCAATCATACCTCGGGGTTTTCGGTGCGGGAATGATTTCATGTATCTTTGTTTATTGTAAAATAATTACCAAACCATGAATTAAACTTAGGTAGTAAGGTCCAAATGTGCTTAGAAATGGTAAATTAATATTTTTTTTTACAGTTTTTACATGTTATTTGGCTAGTCTAAAACATTCCCGCACCGAAAACCCCGAGGTATGCTTCCAATAGAGTTCGTATGCAGCAAAGGGTTTTAAACCTTTAATAGCAAAGGCAGAAAATGCGAAACAAAATATTGGAAAAGTCGAAAACGAAGCCAAAGTTGTGCAGGCCGTGCAATTATTACTTATTACAGTCTTATTTGAATTTAACTAATTACTAAGTACCTACCTAACTATACTACCTTTTAATGTCTAGTTACGTCGTGTTTTTCCAATGACGATGACTATGTCCAACAGACAATATTTATGAAGTAAGACTTGAAAATAAGAATAATGTCTTTAAGCATTTTCATTCGGCAATTAGTAATCAGTGCAATTAGTATTTAAGTACTTGATACACATCTTGTACTTACATATATTCAAATCATTATATTATTTTGTTTTTAAAGTAAAGATATTTAATAAATGTCGCCGAATATAGTTTCAGTGAAAAGCTATTATAAAGTATATTACTATGCCTTTTTAGCAAATCCCTGAAGTTTTAGTTTAGTTTTTAAATTACCATAACACCATTAAAATTATGGTTGTCAATAGACATTAATAAATTGAAATTAAGTATTGTGAATTTTGAAAATCATAATCTCATAATGTTAAAATATTGTAATAATCTATTGATTGTTTATGAAATATTTATAACCGTTTAATTGGCACTAAGTGTTTTGCAATGTCCTATAAAGAAATGTTATAACTAAATTTGTTTTTTTACGACTGCAATGCTATGGGTATACACTGTCTTATACTAATGTTTCTGCCATCAATAAAGGTGATTAGTAAAGACAAAAACAGTATATTAATTTGTTTTATTGTGTGAGCATCCATATTGTCGTCACGCCATTTATAACAGCAACCCTTACTATGATTTGTGACTTTGAGGTTTTAGATTACGAATATCGAGTTTACTATATGTGCATCTCGTTCGCACTAAAATAGTACAAGCGAGATACAAAGATACTAAACTCAATACTCGTTATCGAAAACGTCAATGTCACAACTCATGGTGAGGGTACAGGTGCTGCATGCTCAGGTGAACTCCATAAATGTCAACAGTACGTATAAGTACCTAGAGCCGTAACTGAGTTGCATGTGTGCGTAAATACATTGTTTTTATTGTTGCCACTAGGACTTTATAGGCAGCACCTTAAAATGATACAATTATGGCTTATTATAACTAGTTTTGGGATTTATTTTAAGGTTTCAGAAAATTACGTTGGAACTTAATTTTCTGTGAACTAAACTAAATGAAAGTGCACATATCCACTTTCAGTAGATTACCTAGTCATATCATATATTTACCTTATATATTACCAAAACGATAACAATAATATAACTACTCATGAAACAAATCAAAACGGATTACTTATTATATTTAAATTTTTATATTTAAATTTCATCCAATTCGAACATATTGTATAGCGTTCGTGGTCCAGCCGGTGAATGGCACACACATATGTCCCACCTTCATGAGGAAATGCCGCCAGCATCCTTGTTATAATGCCTCAAGGGCCTTTTTTACAAACTCAAACGTTTTAGTTGTTTTATATCATTAAATTAATTAATAATTATGGTGCAATCGAAGAAAATATTATAACTTTTTTAGTTTTCCCTTTAATTATTATATAGGATAAGGTAAAAAAAACTTAAAATGTATGTAAACAAATACTTTAATCCAAACATCATATAAAATAAATATGAACTAGTAGTATCCGCCTACCAGTTACTTACTTCACGAGGCGAAAGGTGAAAACAAGCTAGCAATACTGTACTGATACAAATTGTAAAGATATCAAAATAAGTTTTAAGATGAATTAGGTCATTGTTTCATTTCCATCATCAAATTTTGAACATTAAAACTGAGAAGATTAAGTGCGCATGTCTATCATAATATAAAAATAAATTACAACGAAATGCAACTTTACAAATCTAAACCATTCTTACAATGAAAGTGCAGCCAACAGCAACTATTAAAACACCTACGGCAAAGAACAGGCCGTAAAACCGTCCCGAATCGTCTGATGGCGGCGTTGCTTGCTTTTCAGTTGTAACAAGTGAATCGTCTTCAGTTGTTTCCAGCTCGGACTCTGTAGCTTCGTCCACATCGCGATATTCTTTTGGTTGTTTGCCTTCTTCCGATTCTTCTTCACTTTCTTCCTCACTGTCGTCTCTTTCTTTGGTTGATGCCCTAACGGAGTGTGACCACGGTGAATCACCGACATCGTTCTTGATGCGTAATCGCACATAATAGTCAGTCGATGGTTCTAAACCCTCCACTGCGGCCATAGTACCTGTAATTACGCAAAATTGACTAATATATGGGTCTCCAACATTCTATTTCTTTGTTTTTGTGATCTGTGGTCAATGGTTGTAACGTATTTCTAGATACACGTATATAGATAGGTATCGATTAGAAATACGCACTTGTAAGTTCGAGCATTTATTCCGGACTGCCGTGTATGTCACACGTCAGCCGCTCTTACCAGATGCATATATGAATCAACAAATATGTACCTATTCACTAACCTAATAAATCAACAAAGATAGACTAGTCAGAGTAGAGTAAGTGTAGTCAGAATACCCAGGTAGAAATAGAATCAATGTGGATGGTGTGCATCACAAAGGTACAGTGTTATCGGTTATACAGTTAGATTTTAATGACACAGAGAAAGAGTACATACCTCGATAAAGTAGAGATTCCCATTTCTACCCTTATATATTAACTCATTTATGTAACACGAACTACCCACGCTACAATTTCAATTAATACTTACTGGCTTCAAGAATATCTCCAATAGGGGCTGAATATAGTTTTGATTGCCTCCAATCTCTCTCCTTCAATGCAGTGGCTCTTTTCCTTGGAAGTTGTGCCGTCGGCACATATTGTACTTCAATTTCTAGATACAAAGAAAAAGTGAGTGATCAAATAAATATATCTTCAAGCACATATCATAATTCATATTACATATAACTAAAGGTATACAAACTTACTGCTTATATCAAATCGTATTTCTTCATCCCATGAAACATTGAAAACAATGGTTGTACTCGTCGTTAGGTCCGGTAGAGCTTCTATCTGAAAATAATACTCGCCATGACTACATAACTTAGTATTGTCTTCGGTTGCCGCGATAATTA
This sequence comes from Grapholita molesta, assembly GCA_022674325.2. NCBI lineage: Eukaryota > Metazoa > Arthropoda > Insecta > Lepidoptera > Tortricidae > Grapholita > Grapholita molesta. Next base: position 17,447,802 of record CP053121.2, on the reverse strand, counting down.
CTCATGAAATAAAACGGACTATATCGCGTATACTAATTTAAATTTCATCCCGACGTGTCGAACCCTTCGTGGTCATTGGGTGGACTCCACATTACTTAAAAATTTACTTGGGTTAAATTAGTATACGCGATATAATCCGTTTTGTTTTTTTTTTTTTATTTAATTAAAAACTTAATTTCAAAATGTTTCATAAGGATAAGGTATGTTTAGTTAAAATGTAATTATCTCATATCTCAAGGCAACGAAGCGCATTTCATTCAGAAAATTAAGGTTAACAGACTGGACACAAACAACGAGCTAACAGCAGGAAACTCACTCTTCTGGAATTCATTTACTTTACTTCCAGCTCATTTCGCTCTTTTAAGGCTTGATTTCAGGATAAATAGATCTTTTGGGCGGTTAAACCGCTTTTTTTATGTTAGTTTTATGTTAGAAAACGTAGGGAAATTGTGATAGTATTTTTAAGTATAGGATTTGACTCCCATTTTAACAACCGGTCTCGCTTAGTGGGTAGTGACCCTGCCCATGAAGCCAATGGTCCTGGGTTCGAATCCCATTCAGGGCATTTATTTGTGTGATGAGCACAGATATTTGTTCTTTAGTCATGGGTGTTTTCTATGTATTTCAGCATTTATTTATGTATAATAGATAGCTATTACCTATTACATATATCGTCGTCTAGTACCTACAACACGAGCCTTACTGAGTTTTCCGTAGGACTAGGTCGATTTGTGTAAGATTGTCAGAAATATTTTTATTATAATTCATTATTTATATTCTGAATACAGTTTTCACATTTACAAATTCTACAGTTTCAAAAATACATTTACTGCCCAGTAAATGAATTTTGAAAACATAAATATTAGAGGACATCCTTACACAAGTTGTGTAAGCCCCAGGTAAGCTCAAGAAAGTTTGTTTTGTGGGTACTCAGCCAACGATATTACATATAACATACAAATACTTCAATACACATAAAACACCTATCACTCGGGAACAAATATCTGTGCTCATCAAATAAATAAATACCGTTAGTCGGATTTGAACCCAGGATCGTCGGCTTCATAGGCAGGGTCACTATCCTATAGGCCAACCTGTCGTCATTTTTATATTCACATATTTATTACTAATGAAGATTGATGCAATTATAAACAAAAACTTGGTACAGATCACGTAATTAATTAGCAACCAAGAAAAAAAATAAAACGTGAGCTTCCACGTACAACTATTATGGTTATATCTCGCGATAGTTTTGTGTTTAAAACAAATAAATATATTGTACCTCATTCGGTTTTTTAGGCACCATAGATTCCAGTATATGAAACTCCAATTCCACATCTCCTAGATGGTTCGACGCTTGACAAACGTACTGACTGTCAAAACTGTCTTCTGTCACCTTCACTGGTAAAACAGAAGCGGTGTCATTTTCCGCGACCGCGATTTCTTTGTCGGCTACTTGAATAGCTTTTGATCCACTACTCCTTACGAACCACTTATAAGTTGGAAGAGGGAACCCATCAGCCTCACATCTCAAGAATAAACTGGAACCGATAAAGGTATTAACAATATCTATCTCTTTTCCTCCGTGTACACAGCTTACTGTTGTTTTATTATTAACGCGAAAGTTTGTATGGCTGGTTGAATGCGTGTTTGTTTCTCTTTCAAGCGATGACTGCTGAACAGAGAAATGATAAAACTTGTATTGTAAATAGCATATAGGCTATAATTTGTAAATATATTGTGTTAATAAATTGGCCACATTGAGGAAATTCTTCAAAGTAGGTACTAATCTTTCGCAGAAAAGTCGCGGGCAGAAGCTAGGAATAAATAAGAAAGCTACAGATGCCCAGAGGTTAAAATTCATATGACCTCTGACTACTTGAAAAATGCATTCGCTGTCTCTTCACAAATGTAAGTACTCGTACCCGCTCCCAATCTTGTCTTATTCAAGAGAGGATGTAAAACACGGTAAAGATACATATATGTAGCTACAAAATACTTATAAGTAGCAAATCAAGTGATTGTTTTCACCTCTTTTCTTTTCTCACATTTTGTATCCTTCGATAAATAATATACTAGGGTATGAAACAATTCTAAGTATTGTGCATAAAGTTCGAACAAAATTAAATTTATTATTCAGAATATTAACGTCAATTTTTACAATCAAAAAGTAATACATAGTAACATACCTTTCACTTTCCGTTCCGTAAATATTTACTTTATTTTTTTCTCCAAATGTAGGAGCATCTGAAAATAGTTTTATGGTTATATAATTACTAATTACAAATGGTACAGGAAAGGTCACATCAAGGACATTGTTCTAAAAGTATAATTAATCCAATTGTATCCATGTCCGAAACCAAGCAAATGGTGGTTGGAAAAAAAGTTGGTAGTATATAACAGTTCTGTTATATTTATATACAGCTCAACCAATAGGTTTCTTCTCGGTCGCCTTTTATACTATTTAATGTTCTATTTCGCCTTACTTATTCGTATAAACCTAGTAAAACTTACGGTTGATATTAAGCGTAATATTAACAGTTTGGTTTTTTCCACACTTCTCCGCTAGTTCAGTTTCTTGAGTGGCAACGCAAGTATACACGCCGCTATCTTCAACGCTCAGTGACATAATAGTAAGTAAGCCTTCGATTCCTTGTCTGTTATACTTTGTCATCACTCTGTACTTAGGCATGTCTTGATAATCAAATTCTATAAAGAGATAAAAAAGTTTTTCAAATGTTTAAATTAGGAATTCAAAAAGCAGCATGGGCATCACTAAATGGGTTAAACTATTGCCAATAAATGGAATATTACCGGTTATGACTCGACCATTTCTAGTCCACGATATCGTAGCTTCCGGTTCTCCGTTAGTTTGGCAGGACAAAGTGTATGAGCGACCTTCATCCGCAGCTACCTCGGTGAATGTTCCTTCGAAATCGGTAGGATCTGCATACAGGTAAGTTTAAATTTAGAGGCGCAATCATTTATTTTTAACACTATCAGACTAGGAGGATATAACCAATGTAGAGCCGACACACGCACTAATTTCTATCGGAAATATTTTGCCGTTTTCGGCGCGGGGGTGAGGTAACACACATAAATAATGTTAACACTAATGTTTTTTTTACGTGCGTCGCTACACACGCACACGACAAAATTATCGAACACTAGCATAAACTATATTCACACAAGTTCAAGAATTAAGACCGGCGGCCGAGTAATTTTGGCAGAGGGGATCGCCTGGTAATGGCTACTCCATATTGGTTATATCCTCCTAGCTATCAGAGGTTCAACTTTGGCTTAACTTGTTATTATACCGTAAATAATATGGCAAGCAGATGTTGTCGGATCGTGGAACGATACCTAAAACTCACCGATAACACAAATGGAAACATTCCGTACGGTGTCTCCCGCCCGGCACACCCACAGCCCGCTGTCGTGCACCTCGGCTGCAGTGATGTTCAGCAGCAGCGCGGGCGCACGCGGCGCCTGCGCGAAGTACTGCGACGTGTACACGCGCCCGGATTGCAGTCGAGATATGGCAAGGCCTTTAGGGTTGTACCATTTTATCTGCCACCATTGTAAGTTTTCATAAAACAAAACGCGAATTAAATTTATTTACCTTGAGCTCCGATGATCTATTTTATTTAATTAATATGTTCAACATATTGAAAATGTTCCATGACAAAAGTTTTGTACTAAAACATGAGCTAGACGAATATCATTGAAATTAGCATGAACCCTGACCCTATAGTATAATACGGAACGTATGCGTAACGCTGGTAAGAATAGACACTTAGATAGCACTTCAGAGACATATCCACCTGTACACTGTATTGCAGCTTTAAACTATACAGGATGATTTCGGGAGCGTGATCCAAAAACAATTTTTCTATGTAAGTGGTCAAAATTCTTTTTTTTATGACATAGGAGGCAAACGAGCAGACGGGTTGCCTGATGGTAAGCAACTACCCCCGCCCATGGACACTCGCAACACCAGAGGAGTCACAAGTACGTTGCCAGCCTTTAAGGTCTCTACGCTACACGCTACGCAACGCTATACGCTATTTTCTTGAAGGTTTGGATGTCATATCGGTCCGGAAATAATGCACACGACAATTTATTCCAAACTTTTGCTGTGCGAGGGAGGAAGTTTCTAGAAAAACGCACAGTTGAGGACTGCCAACCATCCAAGTGGTGATGATGAAAGTGTTGTCGTGTAGAGCGCTGGTGGAAGGAAGCAGCATCTTTATCTTTAACAATTTTATCTTAAACTAACGAAATCATCGTCACCCCAATGCCTTTCGATATACACAGTATGGGACCGACAAGATGTCACATTAAGTAGCGCGACTAAATTGTATGCTACAAAGTTGTATTGTACTTACCATCTGAAAAAGAATTATAATGTAGTGATCAAAAAATAATGATTAACATAATTAGCTTCACCTATGAGCTATGAAATATGTTTAATGCCTTGCTTTCTTGCTCCACGACCTCGAAATCACCCTGTAGTAAGCTTAGTCAGGGTTATTGAAGGTATACATTCTAACACCATTCTAGCGCCTAATGGTACCTATAGGTAATTTTACTAATGGCGCACACCAGACATACGGTGTACTGTAGTTGGCTCTCAGTTGCTATTTACTCTAAGTAGCTCGGAATATGAACTTACCTCCTGGTTTTTACCCGACGCTTTACAACTTATTATTTTTTTCTCGCCAGCAGCTACAAATATACCGTTTCCATAATCAGAATTATCATCCAATGTAATTACATGATTATTGGCGATGGTATTGAGACCATAAACTGAAAAAATGTAAGATAATTACATTTTGTTTTTAATTATAAATAGTATTGCAGTGATAATAATAATAGTATTCTGACTATCGTCAACGGGTCATGGATGTTGAGTCAGAATACGGAACAGAAAAATATTCCTAATAATCATTTCTGAATGGCATTTATTTCTACTTTAAAATGATCTAAATAGATATTTGATCCTAAATAAACTCACCTGCTCTATAAAACATATACACAAACACAATAGCATAGAACACCCACTTCATCTTATAAGTGTGCTATTTTTCCAAACAAGGGTATTTATTCTAACATCACTCGTTATATGTGCGAGACAATTTCCCGGTGACAGCCAAATCGTGAATGACCAAACCGTGTGTTTGCACTAGCCTAATTAAAATAGTTAATTGTGACAATGTCGCTCGAATAACACGTAATATTAAAAAGGTCAGAATATTGAGCTTAAACAGGGAAATTAGATCAGGCTGGAAGCACCAATTAATTATGTGTGTTATGGGGACGGTAATAGTATCATCCATATATACCAAGAATAAACCGGGTGCCTGTGCTTATAGTGCACGAAGGCATATATCATTTGTTAATTTAAAAAGATAGGTACGAGTAATCCCGATTTTTTATATAAAACTGATTAAAATTTTAAAAATATATTGAAGAACATTTCATCTTTAAAACATATTTTTACTGAACATGAGTCTACTCGGTAACCTAACTAAATTCAGTAAAGTAGATACTTTACTGAACACTTGCTTAGTGGAAGTAGATACTTATTTCTTGCCGTGTGGTGCCGGCTGACTAGAATAGCACCATCCCATTTCCTCCCGCGGTGTCGTAAGAGGTAACAAACGGAGGGATGGTCTGTCAAAACCCAACCTACAGTTATTGAGGTCGACAACCCGCCTGCTAAGCGTGGCGACTATGGCAACTACCTCCCAAGAAGATACGAGGCCTATGTCCAACAGTGGAAAAGGTTAAATTGCGCCATGTCTTTTAGCAGGCGTAATGCATACATGATAAATAAGATGTCCTAATAAGTACTACTAAAGTCTATATCTACTGTAATGAAGTACAAAGTAGTATCAAAAGTTCAAAATGGTTTACGATTATAGTCCAAAAAATTATAATTTATTCTGAGATTTTTCGTGTTTGAGATTATTTTCCCTATTTTAGTTTAGTCACATCTGAACTTATCACAAATTCGCTAGTAACTTTAACACTTTTTGTACAGAGAAAACAAGACATTTTAAATCTTTGATTTTGTATGTTTACCTGCAAATAAGCAAATTTGTCTTGTTCAAACAATTGAACGCACTACTTCTTTAGCTATTTATTATGTAATTCAAGTCAATCTAGCTAAATAGAGAAAACTAATTCCAGAAGTTTCTCAAATAAAATACAAGAAAGTGGTTTTTATATAACTTCCCGGTTCCCTTTGCTAGGTCGCCCTGTTACATACTGGAACATTACACAACCAAATTGATCACAACAGATATGGCACTTCGTAGGACTGCGCGAGTTTAAATCATCGTTTTAACCAACGATTTACTAATTTAACCTTACCTAACCCCGGTACCCAACCCTAACCATTTTTTTTTTTAAGAGGGGAAAATGCGTTACGCATACCACCGAGGCGCGGGGACGGACCTCAAGTGGTTATGTGGGACTCCCGGGCTAATGAGACCCGGTCTACCCACTAAAAACCCCTCTGTCTGCCAGCTCTGTGCTATGGCAGTGGGCTGCAGGAACGCTCACGCTTAACTTCTACAGCACCACTAGCACCGTCTGCAGTTTTTGCAGAGCACCGTCTTCGGAGGCTCCTGTTGGCCTCTTCTCGAGTGATCCGGATCTACCCTACCCTAACCCCTGGGTTGAATTAACATGGAATAAGATTGCCGAGCAACCCAGATTTTATTAACGTGGTAAAATTTTCAAATAATCTATAGAAATATGGTTGATCCTTAGATTAAGTTCATAATACATATATATAAAATAAATCGAGCTAACAATTTGATTGTTAAGCACTCCCATGTCCCATTTTTGGAACCCATTCAAGTAATCAGCGTTTCGTTTGGCAAAATTGACGTTTTCGACAACTATGACCTCTTCATTGCTTCAAAATCTCTATCCGCTGAGCCCTGAGTTATGCGTTTCAAAAAAGGAAAATGTCACTGGGAGTCAGGTCTGGGTAATAAGGTGGACAGACAATAAATTCCAATAGCATCTCTTGAACCTTTGATGTGGTGGACGCTGACTTGTCAGTACTTACAGCGATGGTGCGTTATATCGATGTACCTACCTTAACTTGTCCAATAACTGAATAATAAGCTTCCGTAATCGTTATTCTCCATTCTAGTTAATCAACAAACTCTGTGACTTTTCCAAAGCACTATAGCCGTAACCTCTGCAACCGATCAAACTCGTATGTTTATCATGGATACGTTCCTAGACTTTCTAGGTTATATTATATAATAAATATAATTTTACGGATCATCACATACAGTCAGCAGCATTAGTAACGTATGAAAGAACGCACCAAAAGTATCTGCCATCCTGTGTATTTTTTAACAATGAGATATTTCCTACAGTTCGCGTTTCAAAGTTGCTATTGCATTTTAATTGATAAACACTTAGAAATTCGACTCATTTTGTGAAGCAATTAAAAATCGGTACCTAGATACTTTTGGTGCGCTGTTTCATACGCACTTCATATGCTACAAATGCTACTATTGATACTCGCTGTACATCGTCTTGTGGTATGGCAAACCATATCGTTGACACTTAAGAATTCGGTGATATGCATTATTATCTCACACTGAGGTTATAATAATGGATTGCAACCGACAAATGGCAGCCAACCCGATTACAAGCATCAAAAACTGCCAGCTGCCATCAATTTTATAGCTTGCATTTTCTTATAGCAAGATCTGTTTAACATAATAATGCAATATCATCGAATTTTAGCTGAAAAACTTAACTAAAGGACCATGTCTATGTAGTTGTGTAGAGAATTAATATGGAACTTACGTCAATATTTGAATATGGAATGCCGACATGCGTATCCACACACGTTACTACTACATATGCCTGTACCCTTACCATGAGTTGTGACTTTGAGGTTTTCGATAACGAGTATCGAGTTTACTATCTGTGCATCTCGCTTGTACTATTTTAGTGCGAACGAGGTTTTCGATAACGAGTATCGAGTTTACTATTTGTGCACCTCGCTTGTAGTATTTTAGTGCGAACGAGATGCACATATAGTAAACTCGATACTCGTTATCATAAACCTCAAAGTCACAACTCATGGTAAGGGTACAGGTTGCTTTAGCTAAGTTTAACACCTATACCAAGTAACACCGATAAGCCAAGGTTTGTCATAAAATATGCTCGGCAAGCCTTGAGCTATACTGTACATCTTGTTAGAGTTGTGCAAGATTGTCGGGATAATTTCGGGAAATGTTATTAGCGTAAACTGTTTCTGCTTTTATACAGCTGCCGGTGCTTTTATGCGATATAACAGAATAATAATCCCATTGACCGTTATATATAATGTTAATGTCTATTTAAACACGTTAACATGTAAAACAGTAAATAAAATCTTTAACCGTTTTATTTTTAATCATAAGTAAAATCAAATTAAAACATAAGTCTCTTCTAAAAATAAATCTAGCAATAACTGTGCGGTGTATATTTTTTAGCGTACTAATAAGTAAAATATGAGTAAGCACATGCACACGCACTATGAATTTTAACTGAAAAAAGGCCTTTAAAAAAATCATGAACAGTAATTTCACACGAAAATCACCAGATCTAAATAAATAAAATATCAGTATAACCGATCCTCTTGGAAAAAAGTTACGAAATGAATTAATATTGAAGAATAAAGATATATTTCAGTAAAAAAATAAAGTTAAGCAACATCATGACCAAAATATTACAAAAAATTGAGATAGCCGTTTTCACTTGACTAGAAGGTCACTATACCTGCACTATAAGCTCCTTTCCTGTTTGTTACGGACTTCGCATTACATAGATACTATCTATGGCACCAAGTTATTACGTAAGCTTAACAGGATATTTCAACTCCTTGGTCGAGTTTACGATATTATAACCTAAATATATGAAACAAAATCATAAATTAAAAAAAAATCTTACTCGAATAAATTCAAGGTATTCAGGGGCTTAGTATACACGCAAAGTCAGAATGTTTTCTTTGATTTGTGATTTTCCCTTTATAATTGTAATTTATATTAAAATAGGACCGGCTGGAATTTCGCATTTTTTAACTGTAGGTACATGTAATAATACAGGTGACAATAAATAATCATAAATTAAAAAGTTGGGAAGGACTTTTAAAGTCCAGAGGTAGCAGTTCGGGTGTGTGGTTTGTACCATTGTGTTTAACCCATCTTTCTAATTATGATAAACAAGCCCAAACTATTCAGCTAACCCAACATTTTACTAAATGTTCTAGGACGGACCTAGAACAAATCTAGGACGTGTAACATCCACGACGCTACATGCATAGCGTTTAATAATAACCTCGCATAAAAATAACTCAATTTAACCATTTTGAACATGCTTAGCCGCGTTTTCATTCATAGCCTACTTCTTGCCAACATAATTTTCTTGCAGTCAACGTGTTATAAATTAAATTAAAGAACGTAATACTCATATCGCTAGGTATAATAAATGATAATTGGTATAATTTCATTACATGCGAAATAAATTGTCGAAATAAAATCGCGTGTAACAATTTATTACAATTACAATCAATTGCAAACACGTGTGCTATCCATGACAGACATATATTAAAATACTGCACTCTCGCCTTAAAATAACGCGCCGAGTGAAACAACTTCTGTGGAGCCAATTATCTATTTCTATTAAGATGACCATATTATAATATTCATTATTTAGGAATCCCGGCTTCAAATAACGCCGAAACAGTAACATACCTTATCTACGCATAACAACCACATACCAAACCACCAACAAAATAACAAAAATCCTAAACGATGATTATGTATTAATGTGTGAATACATTTATTTACAGAAATTGCAATCGTATTATGATAACTACAAGTACTTAACTAGTTACAGTATAAAATCTATAAAAGGCCCTTGCGGCATTGTACCAATGATGCCGGCGGCATTTCCTCGTGGTATCGCAATGCTAATACGTTGTGCCAGGAAGCCGCCAGCTCTTCGTTGTCTCTCTTGTTAAGAGTAACATTGAGAGAAAATTACACGATTAAATTTTGACAAAATATTTCTATGAATCAAGCTACAAGTAGGTACCTGTATCATTATTCATCAATCATCATTCCACGTGTGCCTGTAGGTTGACTATAATTAGGAAATATAGACAGCAGAGTAATTAGGTACATTCAAATTTATATTAGGTAATAAAAGTTTTAAAAGTACGCAGTTTTATTATATTACAAACAAACGATGAAACCGACTATTAAAAAAATTGCTTCAAAACGATACGTCTGTGATATACAGAAGAATAAAAGAGTAACAAAATTAAGTATCATTTTAACAATCTAACTTATTGTGAGTTTAATTGTCTAGTTGTTCTTCACCTAGTAAATACGTTTTATGTCTGGGTCACACAGCACCAATATCATGAAAAATATAAACTTTTTATATTTAATTTATATAATACTTTGATTTGTAATAGAAAGTGTTTTATACAATATAATTTTAAATAAAACGGTAACAGGGCAACATTGTGTAGGTTTTGTCTACTTGATTTTAATTTCGAATATGAATATTGCAGAAGTATCGTTTTGCGTAACAAACAAATAGCTCACAAGTTTGACAAAATTTGAAATAGGCTACCTATAATATATATTTACCGAAATACCATTTCTAGAAAAGTTTCACAAACTTAATTAATTCATTCGCCAATTTCATACATTGAAACAACATCACCTAACTGTGTGTTCCATAATTCCATCTAACGGAACTTCGTCGCAATTCTGGCAGAGGTTTCACAATACAATTACCAAAGCGCAATTTTCATCTTCAAATGGCTGGCCAACAATAGTTTAACGATTTAATCGTTTAACTGAAATACGAGACACAATGGCGCCATTTTAATAGTGTTTTATCGAGGCACGGGTTTTCTTAAACCGCGACACTTTTAACATTTATACAAGTAGGAGAAAAACTTAACTGCAGGATGTCTACGTGGATGTGTAGAGAATTCATATGGAACTTACGTCAGAATTTTAATATAGAATTCTGACATGTATAGACACGTTACAACTACTAGGTTTTTACCAGAGCCCTGAGTGTAAATTTTTAACGTAACTTTACGTTACGAACGCGTTTGCGTTTCCCATATAAATAACATTTACACTAGAGCCTCTGTATCCAGGGTTGATCGCACAAGTGATGGAAAAACATTGTCAAACTTTTTGAATCACGACAGTGCATTTTTAAAATAACCACACTTATCATTCTGCTGAATGTATACTTTTAAATTATGATGTAAAAATGTTTTAAATAATAATGTTTTAGAACATAAGGAAGCCTCCGTCGCACGGAACAGGGTTACATTTATTAGTTTTAAGCAGAAACTGTCTGCTAACAAATCAATAATTCCTAAAAAAATTGATTTTTATATTTTTCCTTTATTTCTAAGAATAAAAGTAACATTTTCAAAATGACGGGCGTTTTACCGAACCTTATTAATGATTGTTTTAGCTATGATTAAACTATGAATTAAATGACACTAATATCTAAAGTAAACTATTCTGCTAAAGTTTAAGGATGTGCTTTTTGGCTCCTAACATTTTAAATCAGCCAGGAGTACTATGACACGAGTCTGCAATATACTTTACCGTCTTAAGTATAATTATATTCCTGAATCAGTTGATACTACAAATAGCGGTATAAGCACATGCGCGAGAATCTGGATATATATATATACCAGACGGGGTGAAAGAGTGACGGCTTTACAGGCTAAGGACAAAAACTAGTGGAATTGCCCAGCAGTCGAATGAGAATAGCTTAGAATAACACGTCATGGGGCCCATAGTTCCTTAAGCTTTACAGCTTTTTTTATTTCGCTTCTTACTAAGCGGCTGTGTAACAATATAAATTGTTTACTAAAAAATATCTAAGTATAATAATTTCAACTACGTAGAAACAACTTAATAGAATACGAATAAATGGAATAATTAATCTATTTATTTGAACCATAATATAGCTAAAATATAAATGCTAACATTAGACGATAATACACTCCGTTAGTTTAATAAAACAATACCTACTTCTAAAATGATAAAATGAAAGTCCTAAAATTAAATTGCAAACTATTCAAGAATACCAATCGTATTTTATTTATTACAAATCGAGTATTAAGTAAAAAGTTGTACTGCAGTCCATTTTTGCCATCTTTCGTATTAATATAGTATGTGTACAGTTTACCAAACCTTTCCTACACTAATACTTGGATCCGACCAAAGGATTTAGTATAGGATTTTTAACGTATTAGGCGTAGTTATTTATGTTCAATAGTTTAATTATTCTGGGAAAAAATAAACGAACAAATCCGTCGTAATGTGAAAGAACATAAAATATACAAATTCCCGCGAGTTCATTTTTAATGTTTTTCAACATGTGAATTTAGACTTACATACTTGTTTTCTGCCAAGGTACTCGTATAAAACTCGTATTTAAGACTTCAACTCCTGTAATATCCTCTAATCATCAACTTCTATAATATAATTTCCTTCCTTTCTTATAAATAATTCCTTTAAGTATAGAAAACACAAAAGTCAAATAATTAACATTACCTCAATTCAGCATACCTACTTATTTTAAAATATAAACTAACTCGGTAATAAAACCCATTTCATCGGTAATAAACCTTGTCGTGCCATCGACCCTCGCTGTTAAGCCTGGGTAGCTATATGCGCGTCTCGCCCAAAATGGATTGTTTTATTTCCTACTCGTACAATTATTTAGACTACTGTATTTTTTTATTCTCGAAGCATGTCTTTCTCTAGCTCTTTCTTATATACCTAAATGAAAGAAAAAAAATAAGTAATCTTAATTGAGGTAATGAGTACAAGAAACTGAATGCATCGTAGGTTGCCGGCTTGCAAGGCATGGATGCCCGTGCCCGTCACTCGCCAGTAGCACATCGTGCTGCGTTTGGAGAGGGTGTCTCTCTCGTTGCTCTGTAGCTGCGTCTATAACATCGCGATCTTCAACTTTCTTCTGACTGAGTAACGGAGGTCAAGTCAGATGTGTGTGTAGTGGATGTCGAAATTATTTATGTAAGTGCATTTATTCTCACTTATGAGTTTTATGATTCACCTGTGTATTTCGTAACTGTTAATATTACCAAAGAATTTTGGAACATAGAATGTAACAAAGGCAAGTAGTCCCGAAGAAGTCCCGACTCCATGTATCTGGGAGTTTTCATAAAAAAGGGTACCCAATTAGTGTGACTTGTAGAAAAAAGTACAAGTATGTCACTTTTGTAAAGGTAATTAAGTATGAAAACTGTATGGAAATTCAATTCTAGCCTTCTGTTACCTTGGAACATTAGTTATAGTTTATGAAACAAGCACCAAATCTAAGTATTCATAGGAATTTTATGCTTAATTATCGTCACAAAACTTGACATAATTTAAGTTTTCTACAAATCACACTAATTGAGTACACTTTTTCTGAAAACTCCCATTTTTACGGGGGTGTGGTGTCTGCTTAATACAATATCAATATATGTAGTATATGTACCTACATAGTGGGCTAGTGTTATACTCATTATTTCTTATTTTTTATTGAGCTATCAAATGAAGTACGCAAAACTTTATTGATAAGTTTCCTGCCTCAACGAATTAGAGTCTTTATAAGCCTCTTACACACCATGGGCCATATTTAGATTGTTTTTATTTTTAGTTTTATTCTGATTTATAGCTAGATCGTTTTTGTTCATGTTTAGTATTGTTTACTAAGGTAAATATTTATTACATTTAATTAAGATTAATAAAAAAAAAGATGTTTAGTAATGATAACAATCTAGTAACTCTTTATTTATTTTTCGTTGTAGCATAACAAATATTTTGATACTTACATTTTCATTTTTATAATTGAAAACGTACCTATACGTAACACTGTTTTATTTTGCCAACTTATAAATAACGTAGATCCAAATATAAAAGTAGGCAAAGATATATTTCATTTAAAAATGTTCTGTAACAAATAGATCAGGTCTTTATTTTATCACAGTAGGTAAGATATGTTAGATTTTGATAAAATTATGTCTTGACTATAACCATACACTTGTAACTGACTGTATTACTTAACACCCCACTCAAAACCCAATATAATCGAATAATACGCACAGAGACATTGACATTTTTCTCAATTGGTCACCAGGCCATGAGGAGAGAGGTCAACGAGAATACTATACAATTATTCTTTATTGATTGATTAAGAAACTCCAGAAATAAAACTGAAGATAGGGCCTGTGCACTGCACACGGTGCAACCACGTGAATAAATTTAATTAAAACCACCGATCGGATCAATGCTTAATTAATGATTTTAATTAATAAGGTCACTTTATTAAAGTAATGAGATAAGCGGGATATAAGTAAATCTTCTACTAAAGATAAATCTTCAGACTTAAAAGTTGGAACTCTAATGTTTCTCGCCTATAGGTATATCAAAACAATTATATATCGACGGTGGAAATTTCAAATGTCGTAAGGGACATACTTTTATATGCGACTTACGACATTTGAAATTTCCACTGTCGATATGTAAGTAATATTATGACGCGTTCTAACTATTTCTTATTAGCTTTTCAATTCAATTTTAACATTTAACAGAAAATATCAGTTATTGTATTTAACTCATTTGTAAATATAATATCGTTTAGCATTATAGTCGCAAGTACTTAGGTTATTTACATAATTATATAAGCAAGAATGTGGTTATCGTAATTTTTCTATCTATATCTCAATTATCATCCAAACTCGCCCAACATAGTTAAGTTTTATATAGGTTTTAAAAAAAATATAAGAATAATCTTGTAGATGCACACGCTTTAGTTTGCATAAGAAATAGCATAGCAGTAGCAAAAGTAATTGGTTCAATAACATTGTCATTCAATCTACTTGGCACGTGTTCGCAACCACGTGGACAGCCCATGTCTTGCCGAGTATCATGTATTGATGTCTATTAAAAGTTTTATTTCAGAGTATACTGTATACTTACTGTGATCAAGTTTGTACTGTATACCATAAGAATATGAAGTAATTAAGGTACTTAGATAACAGAAATAATCGTGCTTAATAAGGTAATTCGTCCCATTCGTTTTTCGTTCATTTCTTATGTCCGTCTCATTCTGTGTTCGTCACTCATTCTTTATTCGTCTCGATCGCCATATGTCCCTATCGTCTTAAGTCCAATTATGTAACTTGTCTCTTTCTTAATAAGTCTTTTTCGTTTTTCGTCACGGTCTTCCTATGACTATGCCTTTGTTTGTGTCTCTCGTTTCTTGGTATCATTCGCACTTTATCTTTAGTCACTTTCGTTATTCGTCTCACTCTTGTTTTGTCTTTAGTGATAAATCGTTCCGTTCCATTTTGGGCACGTTCGCTAATCTTCCCGTACTATGTAGGTTCTTAGTTGTTATTTTAAATGTCAAACTACTATGAAATTACATGAAATTATTACGATCACTCGGTCAATAAGATATAATTAAGATTGACGGAAAACGATTGTTACAAATAGCGACCGAGACGCAAAACGAATGTAACGAACTTAGAATTAGACTGAAAATGAATAAGACTAATCACGAATGTGACCTATAACGAATGCATGAAAAAAAATTTGACGAATAAGTGAATGAGACCAAAATCGAAATGGAATAATTAAGAATGAGTCATAGGAAGACCGTGACGAAAAACGAAAAAGACTTATTAAGAAAGAGACAGGTTACATAATTAGACGATAGGGACATATAGCGATCGAGACGAATAAAGAATGAGTGACGAACACAGAATGAGACGGACTTAAGAAATGAACGAAAAACGAATGGGACGAATTACGCTGATACCCTTAATAATATGTGATAAAATTTATGTCTTTTATGTATAAATAAAAAATGTTTCTTAATATTATCTGCTGGGTTCTATGCCGGAGGCAGGGGATTTGGGGAGGTTTTTATATT
The DNA here is from genome assembly GCA_022674325.2 of Grapholita molesta. Taxonomy (NCBI): domain Eukaryota; kingdom Metazoa; phylum Arthropoda; class Insecta; order Lepidoptera; family Tortricidae; genus Grapholita; species Grapholita molesta. The sequence continues at coordinate 17,431,779 of CP053121.2, read as the reverse complement.
TAGTGTGTAACATTAGTACCTAAGAAGTCTGTATTTAAACTTACCAATGTATATGTTTGAAATAGTGAAATGTTATGTTTTTATCGCAGTGTGATATAATACGATTATATTAATATTAAACATAATAAAAAATCGTTTTTATTCTTAAATTTAAATACTCCAAAAATTACTTATTAATGAAATACTCCTGCATTCATGCACGAGATTAACCTGTATATTTAAATGGTTTTTTCCTCTTAAATTTATATACTGATTTAAGTACGTATTCCAGTCGCCATTCCACTAGACACCAATAAAATACTCACGTATATAAGACTCGATCGTCTACTTAGAAGCACGATTTTTTTTGTACCTGACAGTTCAATTAAAGTGCAGTCATTTACGTATGTATGACGATGACGGAATAAGTAGTTTAACTTTCATTATCATATTTAAATTAGTATGAATTGATAATTAATTAGATAATTGAACTCATTGAAATAATGATACCTACCTAGATTAAAATATAATTTTCCTAACTAGTGCGTAAAAGTGCACTTTGCGCACGCTTCGCGTGCGTAAATTTCACTTTTTAAGGCACTTGTTATGAAACATTTGGTTCGATACACGTGTAAAAACTTCTTTAAGACTCGGGTGATTGTCACCCTCGTTTCACTCGGGCACCAACTTTCACCCTCGTCGAAAATTTTTTTTTTTTTTCACTAGATATATACTCGTAAAAACCACTAATGTTTTGACCATAAGACAGTCACGGTAACTGTAGTGCAAAAATAATAAAATAACATACGTTACATATCAATGTCCTTAACAATATTTAATACGTACTTACTATTTATTTAGTTTACATTGACCATCGGAAATGTAATTCCTGATATAGACGAACCTAATGACGCAACTTCAGGAAAACAACTGTTCTGTAATCAATAATCAATCGTACTTGACTGCAAGACAGTTCGCCGCGCCCGCGGTTCACGCTGTCGGGTGCTGAACGATTAAGCGTATTGTCAACTATTGTCCTTTGTTAACGTAGCCTTCATCATTATTATCTTTTCTCAGTTAATTATATATGCCTTTATCCATTTATGTTTTTAAGTCCAGCTTTTTTTTTCTTAATAGCCTTTTTATTAATAGGTACCGATAGTAATCAACCTCTAATAACTATAGCCACACTAATCGCGAAAAAAATCATGACTAAGCTACTTAGGTAGTATAATAGGTCAAAACCGAACATATTTTTTTTATGTCTAAAGCTGATTTTCGGACCACGGTCCAACTAACTTACCTTAACATCGTAGTGCCCGTAAAATTACAGTACGAGTACTTATCTCAGTTTCAAAACATAATACGGACTATTTATTTGTATTCATAATAATGTCATGTTCATGTGTGTAAAGTGCAATGACATTACACAAATTGAGGAGAAAGGCTGACTGGCCTCTCAAATGTCGAACAAATGAAACTCACGTGATTATTAGGTACTATAAAGTTCTATTCATCTCCGATCATTTCGAGAGTACCTTCATAACATAATAAACATGTCAGTTGCTTTGCCTCACGCAATGCTGACCATTAACGTCATATTTTTATTTCCAAAGTAACCTACTCCAAGCGAGAACAATTCTCGGGCTTTAGCCACTATAAGAGTGCTCACAGCAAGTTTTGATATTAAGGTAAATATGGATAAGACCGTCTATCAGGAAAGACCGTCTACCAACCAATTTCCTATATTATCTCATCGGTATTTAGTGTCATATGACGGACTTCCCTTCAAAATAAAGTATGCCTGTCTTACCATCATTGACCTTAAACTGTTAACAAAGTCAAATGGGTTAGCTATTCATATTAAAAAATATTGTGGCATGTACAGTGAATATTTAAATAAGAATCCGAGCCAAGAATTAAACCGGTCATATATGTTTTCTTAGGGTACTTCATTATTAACTAAGAAGTATTTTTATGGTTACAGTGAATTTAATTTTTGAAAAATTACAGCGCTCATTCATAATATATTTATATCTACTCTTAATATTACTGCAATTAAAACTATTGAAAATTGCCGACAGGTCTGGCCTAGTGGGTAGTGACCCTGCCTATGAAGCCAACGGTCCTGGGTTCAAATCTCAGTAAGGGCACAGGTATTTGTTCCTGAGTCATGGGTGTTTTCTATGTATTTATATGTTATTATATCGGTGGCGAATACCCACAACACAAGTCTTATTGGACTTGCCGCGGGGCTCCGTTAATTTGTGTAAGGAATTAAGGATGTCCTGTAAATATGTATTTATTTATTGAAAATACTAAATATCTGTCGACGTGTGTTTTACTCAAGCGTGTTGCATAGCTGGTCAAATAATATTGTATGAATGACTTTTATATCGCAATTTTAAGCAAAATTTATTCAAATATGTTTTTTTATGTTGTATGCTAACCACCGTAAAGATTAGCGCGAATTAGTTACATATTGCGTAAGTAAAAAAAAATATTTAACCGAGTTGTCATTCATTTATTTACATTTTATTTTTGTTTCAAATCACAATAATAATATTTATATTGATAAATAATAAATAAGTAGATAGAGAGTTAGATGGTTTCTCTGAACAGTCATTGCAATTCCTGAGTTCGAGCTGTCTGTGCTTTGTAAGCGATAGAAATACGCGACCTAGTCACGAGACCACTTTTATTGAACAATTTTGTTGAATACAGAATGAGTCAATTTTGTCGCCACCAATAGTTAAACTGACCGTTTGATAAATATTTATACCTACTAACTCATTGTAAGTAAATAAATAAGAAAACACCCGTGACTTAGGAACAAATACCTGTGCTCATGACACAATTAAATGCCCTTGCGGAGCGCAGGACCGTAGTATTGGCAGGATCACAACAGTAGGCCAGACCTGGCGTCGATATTCATATTGATATATTTAATTTAACAATCCACTCATACCGCCTACGTCAGGTCTGAAGTCTCAAATGTTTTTAAGTATCCACGTTTACTTGCAGCTTGTTAGTTCCGGCACTTATAACTCTAGAACGGCTGAACCGATTTGGACGATTTTGGGTTCGTTGTGATCGTTTTGGTCAAAAATTGGATAGTATACTTAAAAAAGAAAAGAAAAAAAAACAAATCATAAAGGCCCCATTTATTGGCTTTCAGGCGGTACCAAGTTTGCCGGGACAGCTAGTTTGTAATATAAGCGGAATCTAAATAGTTCCAGGTACAAATACAGTACAGTCATTCAGATAGGCATTCGTGCAGATACCACGCTTATCTCCCATAATCTGTCTGCGCACTCTGACCCAATATTACACGGGTAGGTAAATTTGTGCGAGATCGTGTTTTTTTGTGATTTACATGCATCGATCAATCTAGCGATGCATATAAATCACAAAAAAAACTTTAGTTATCTTAGTCGTTTAGACAACAGGGACTCTAACATGGACGTGGACAAATATATATTTTATCGATAAAAACATGTTGTATTTGTTTGAATAAATTTAGAATAATAATAACTTCAGTAAGATAGAATTTTACGAGTACAAATAAAAAAAGATTTGAAGAATGACGCAAAAAAATGTGAAAGTACATGGAGCATTCACGTAACAACTAAACAAACAATGACTCAAACAGATGAGTATGTAGTCGTATAGGGTGGTGCATTGTAAATTCCAAAGTGTTAGAATAATGACCTTACCAATTACCATAATATCATTATTTTAAGTAAATATACTGTACTCTGTATGACTGGCGAGCTGAGGACTTGGCGAAAGGAGAAATAAGTATTTTGTGGTTGAATTTCGAAATTACGTTAACCTACTATTATTTTTATATTTGGAAAAATAAACTACAGACATTTAACATTACGTTTGATTTATAGATAAAAAAAAAATGTACGTAAGTTATAGCCTCGACTTGACATTATTTCGGGCACGCGTTATCATAACATTAGTTAAATAGTTATGAATAATCTAACGTTTCATTCTCTTTATTTACAGATACATAAACAAAATGGATTACTACCGGGTCGAACTTGAGACTTCCTCGTAACCTAGAATATTCCCTCGGGTCAACAAAGACCGATACGAGCCGGTGGCGGTTTACCACGCATTACCCAGCACAGATTCCCCAGTGCACGCTGCGTGGTCGGTGGACGCGGACCTGTTGAAAAGTGTTTAAAGTGCTGGTTTAACGGTCACACGTACTTAGTGAAAGTGACGGTTCCTTTATCGCCATGAAAGCCGCGGCGGAGCCGACCTTGAGCGAGCTGGGGAACAACAATGTGGCTCCCCTGCTGCCAAGGAGTTCAGTGTTGTTAGAGTTTAAAAACATTAGATGCACCATCAACACGTTCTCGTTAAACAAATTTCGATTGGGTAAGTTTTTGTTTGTGATATTTCTAGTTTTTTCGTGACATAAGAGCGTTACGAAAATTAAACTGGTTGAATAATATGTGGGTCACCAAGATCAAGTGGCTTGAAACGGTGCATTTTTATAAAAACAATCTAAGTGTATTATCGTTTTGTTAACTGATAACAATATTTATTTTTAATTATAAAACTTGCAGCGCATTTTAAATAGGTCTTACGTATTTTTTTGCCTTATTCTCGTTAGCTTTTAACGAAGGTTCTTTAAGTCAAAGTTTTCAAGTATTTTTGAATGCTAATAAATCAATTTAATTACTGATCCATAATCTTAATTTAACGGAAAGTGATATACTTATCAGCTAGCCTGCGTTTTGGTAGTTTTGTTAACGCGACGAACAACGTGTGAACAGAAATAAAGGTAAATAACATGGTATATAAATTTACAAATGCGGTTATTTTTAATAAAATTGATTTTGTCGTCTACGTTACCATTTATTTGCTGTAGAAATCGTATCGTTCATGAACTATAGGTTCCCTTTATATGATTTAACGGAAAATATGTATAGAGTGACATGCAACTCTGGAACTACCTATTAGTAAAAATGACTTAATTAGTGATAATATTCATTTGTGTTGTCCTTATTATTCATCACGGGTTTCTTTCCGGTTTATAAGTTTACTTACTGTAAATAATAATGTTACTTGTGTATAGGTATATATATATAGGTATAATTATTATATTAACAATTGTAATTATTATAACCCGTACCTACGGAATATTTTCGTATAATGGTTGTAATAGACACAACTATGTCAATGTCGTTCTTATTTCATACATTCAATGTACATTTTGCTAGTTTTAGGCACGGACTAGCGGTTTTATGGTACAGCATTTTAACTATAATCGTTAATAAAATTATTGCTAAAATCAAAGTTATGATCATGGTTAGCCTACAAAAAAATCATTCAATCATAACTATATTAAATGCAGATATGATGTATCGTTTTGAATATAATCACTAAAAAAGTTTATTGTTGATACAAACTGACTGGTAACATTTGGGGTACATTGCATACTCGTACTCATACAGATGTTTTATAAATATTTATATTTCAGAAACCATTATATCTGTAAGCATACGAAACATTCAACACGAGAATAATAATATATTGATGTTTAGGTATTCTGCCCATATACGTACTTATAGTTATTGAACTCTTCACCTGAGTATAAAAGTCAAACAAAAAAAAAACAATTCGTTTTAATACCATGGGCGACTTTATCATGTGAAATACAGAGTACAATTTATTTTCACGTGCCAAAATAAATAAGTATCAAAGCTAGAACGTATTTTTTTTGTTTATACATATCGAAAGTTTCGCGTGATCGTTTCCTATATATTATTGTCGTTTCGATTGGAGTTTTCTCAAAACGATTGTCATTTTGGCTACGGTTCTAGTAACATAACCTTCATAAAATAGTAATTATAATTCACAAATTTCATATCATACACGTTATACGAGTATTAAAGCATTGCTCAATTGACGACGAAACATCTATGTTTAAGGTTTAGCGTTTTAACTTTTACCTCTCAATGCCACATTAGGTAAATCTATAGATATATTTATTTAAACCCGGATTGTGATGATTCAGTTGATACTTAATATTATGTAAATTCAAAAGCAAACAAAAATACATACAATAAAGGTTTAAGAGCACGACCCTTTCAGAATAATTACACTAAGGTAACCTTAAGATCTACGTGGTACAAGGTACCGGTGGAAATACCTAAGATGGCGTCTCATATGTGTTAATTTAAAACAAACACTTTTATTACATTTATTACTTCCGGATTACGCCGTAATTATCACTTACATGAATTATGTATTTAAAGAAACTCGCAAAGTATAAAATTGAACTCAATGAACATAAAGTAGTATTTCCTTTACTATATTTTTACCTCGTGACTAGAGGACAAATATGTAATACACAATTTAAACTATTCTATGGAACCTGCTCTAATTTTGAATATTACACCCATAATATTAAATAACAACATTGCATTCTAGTAATACTAAACTAAACCGGCGCCAGTGGCACATATTTGTATTCAAAATACAATATTTTTCACCTCACTCGCTCGGAAGTTTATAGCGTGAAATCTGCGTGGAAAAGCCTATTTTATCAGGTAGCGTGCAAAATCATTTGAATTTTGAAGCGTCTTATATCCTTAATTTTATATGTCAAATAGAGGGAAATACGTGTCTTTATGCAACATACAACCCAAAAAAATCATACATATTTTCAACATACTCTCTTTTTCTCTCTCTCGCACTATTTCTTGTGAGTTCAGAGGAGACCAGTGTTCAGAAGTGGGATAATATTAATTTTTATTAGCCACAGTGCCGTATCCTATTTCAAATAATACTTGTAATGTGAACGACCATGTAAGCATAAAATCCTAAATGTATCCATACCCTCAGACTTGACTGTACAACATACAAAGCTGGTAACCGTGACCCGCACCTTCGCCACCCGACGTATTTAGCGTTTTCAAATTGACGGCTTCCCTTTATTTGGCATAATTTGTTTTGTCCGAATCTTAATACGCATACCAAGTTTCTCATAATTGATTTACACCGAATGTTAATGTTGCCTAATTTTTATATAGCATAATTCTTTATTAGCCGAATACTACATAAAGTGGGTTAGGTTTGGTTAGAACTGTGACCACAGCAGAAACGCTCTCCTGGGAAGAAAAATCGTAATAACACCATTTGGTCTTTCCAAATTATGCGAATGGTTATTCGCCTTAGTTAAGTTCTGCGTATTAGAATTCGGGAAAAAGAATAATACGAGATCAGTCTCTGCTTATATAGTATTATGACAACACTGGGTATGCGATTTAAAATTATTACAAAATAAATTATGCATAAACAAGGGGAACCCATATTGACATTCCTTATTCCTCTTGCTTCGTAAACTTTTTTATTTGGGACTTGATCTTCTCAACTGATATTCTTACAATCTTGGCACATCTTAGACGTAACACAACATAATAATAAGTCTTCAGATTTATTATAACAATAATAGTCTTTTCTGTCAATGCATGTTAGACGGTTTATGTTGATATTTCATAGAATCAAATAGTTGGATCCCTAACAATTCCCACAGGAAAGACGCGTACCTAATTGATCTTTATAACCCTAATATCTATATTGATGGATAGCTATATGTTAACGCTAAATTCGTACCTAACTCGTTGGTTCAGTCCGCCAAAATAACACATTTCTCTATTTAAAACTAAATATTATTTACCTACTACTATTTGTTCTTAAGAGAAAGAGAATATATTTTGGCTTTTGCACATATAACATATCAACTAAAACTATACATAAAAACGTAAGTTTGTAATATGAATCTTGAAATAGCTAAAATACGAGTGATATTTATGTAAACATTGCTTTGTATGATAACGAGAAAAAACAAATAATACCAGGAAGTAAGCAGTTTATTTATAGGTTATCGGGGTCAAAATTATTTTAATATTAGGGACTGATGCGCAGATATAAATAAATTACTATTGTAAGTAAGTACGGAAGAGCATTAATTGCCCACATTTTTACATGACCTACATTATAATTCATATTACCATCCGTCTTTAAATATTTTTTCTCTTTTGAAAGTTTACAAATAATGTAATGACGGAATAGCCGCATCCATATAGACTCCGGTAATCGTCTCATTTGGTACAAAATCGCATGAATTCATTCATTTATAATACTCAATATCAAGATTTGTACGCCGAAGGCATGGAAACAAAACTGCTGACCCAACTTACTTTTGACCCACGTCTACAAACTGTGTTTAAGAGTCATTACGAGTCGTCTCGCACATGGGTTCGATGACTTTCAGACTCCCGAACTAGTCGGTTTCCGAAGAGGCTTTAGGATCATAGATCATATTATTCTGTCTTGTCCCCTCTGTTTGCTGTTTTTGGACTACGAGACAGCCTTTAATACCATGACACCACCTTTAATACAATAATACCATGACAATTCGTTTGATAGTTATATACCCGTGTGTGCCTTTCCATGGCGTGGTTTGGATGTATCGTATAGGTACCACAGAAGTTTTACTAAGGACCTACGAATATTAGATATAATTACTGCTTTTCGTATAGTTTTTCTTAGACTGCTGCTCAGTTTTGTACCTAATTGTTTTGTAACTTGTAACGTTTGTTATAAAATAAGAAGCAGCACATTTATGGGATACGTAATTAACATAACAATCGGTCAATAACCTTATCAAAGTATTTGTCAATACATCGTAGGTACATTTGATGTATCTTTTCAGTAACAAAATGAGAACAACCGCGGTCGTCTTTTGTACTTTTTTGAGTACAAAAGACAAGATATTATTGTAAACAAAAAAAAGGAAAAATATAGGTACTCAATTTTACTAAAATAAACATTGTAAGTAGGTAAATGCATCTGTGCACGTTCAAGACAGTTTCCCTCCTTAGTGCGTATACCTACCTAGTTTTACAAATGTACCACACACACTGTCACAACTTTAGTTATATATAATTTTAAAGAAGTAGCTATACGTTTTAGTCGTGAGTTCAAATCCATCACAACTCAAATGTATCAAATTAACACAAAACTTTGATCTAATAGAAATTAATATATTATTAGTAAAAATGAGCAAGAGGTATCATAGGTAGTAGGTGTCATAAGATGACGGTATCCAACGTGATTGAGAGCACGATAGGGTGTTTTATTGAACATGTATGGACGAGAATAGGTCAGGATATAAACGTTCTTCCGCATCGTACCTTAATAAAATAAGTTCCCCGTTATGGTTCGTTATGCGCATACAAAACGCATCTTGAGATAAAGTTCACAAATTGAAAAAGGCATAAACTGGGATGTAAATGATTATAAGAAACCTGAGAAATCTAAATAAATAAGTCATTTATTAAATTTATGCAGACAGTTCAAATTCCAAATCTCCAAGCTCCAGAAGTTGTATGGGTTATAAAATCACAATGTACCACCTACATACAGTGAGTGAACAACCTCTTGTGACTCTCGTCTAGCCAAACCTGCAAAGAGATACATCCCAACACCTATTCATACATTCTAACTTTGCAGTTATTTATGTCTAAATTACACACATGTAAATATCGTGTCTCATCACTGCACATAGCATAACTGCGACTAACTGGAAATATACATACGCTAAAAATGGTAAATTACGTTTTAAAGCATAATATATACAATACTGAAACAAATTAATAAAAAATATTTTTAAGTAAGTTCGTGACTTTGATATTGTTAAACAAGTTTGTTGAACAAACAATGTAAATTATTGTTGTCAAATTACGCATGTCATTTCATACCTATTCATGATACATTAAAAAATTTAAAACTAACAGCATCATTACCAGCCATATGACTTACGAGTACAACGCGTCTGGCGAAAGAATATTTTAATTGTAAAATATTCACTGAATTCATTTTCTCCTCACTGTTCATTGAAGCAAGCAACCTGACATTTTTAAGTAATAACTGTTAACCAATCGATAAACGAAGTTTGATGCAATGATTGGCAAGGAATGTTTCATTAAAACACCATATATCAAATACATGTTTCATGTGGGCCTCGCATGCGTTCCTATAAGCATAGCACATGTTAACTAACTACCTTAGCATGCCTATCGTATCTACCTATATATCAGCAATTCTCTTGTCCTGGTTACATAAAATACCAAATGGAAATCAAATATTTATGTATTGTATATATTTATGTGTAGTCAAATGAAGTACACGTGGGGCTGGGTACTTACAACTGAGAGTCCACATCGGGTTGTCTAAATATGTGCTATGCCAAATGATGAGTTATGACAACCAAAAATTATGCGACCCGACCCTGACACGATCCCTACAATAGGTTATTATTTATGAGAACGGTATAATAATTAGTACATTAACAGAAGAGGTCGGATATCATGTAAAAAACGCGCGGAAGTGTAAACCAAAACCCTATCATTTATTTATACTCGTTAACCCTAAAAGTTCATTGTCCACGGCGCTCTACGTGAAGCAGAGGGAAGTTAAGTATACAGTCTAAGGTTTCTAATTTAGTATTACAATTAATTACATACATAAAATTGTATTAATTTGAAAATCTCAACCACGTATCTTCGATTGTTTCAATTGATCGCTGGATTTAGACTACATCAGTTATACCGCAGTCTGCCTACTTATTAAACAAACAGTAGGTAATAATTATGAATAATATGTACATTAAGTATCAGCACACAAAACATGATAATTTAGAGCCTAATATTGCTAAACAAACAACAAAATTTCCGCTCATATTGGAAAATATTATGTCTTATTGATAAATAATAGAAACATTAACTTTCTGAAATAGTATCTTTGACTGACTTTACCATCTCTGAAAATATGTGTCATTTAATATTACAAAAATATATGTACCTACAGCGAATATATGTACCGACTGTTTTACCATAGCGTAAAGTCCTGGATACATATTTTAGCAAATTCAATGTATAGATATTTTCGTGGCCGCATCTATAGTTATTTTCCTAAAATAATCAATCATACGAGTATCATTGTATTTCATTTTAGGCCTAACGGCAGCGTTAGTTATTAGGATTAGGAACCCAGTATAAATAACAATTTTTTTTTTAAGCCTGTTCAGAAGTTACCATATGTAACTTAGCTATGAGCATATTTACTAGAATAACGATCAAAAACTAGTTCTTATCGCAGATGACCCTTTTACAACAATATTTATATAAATGTATATGAAAGTCAAGTCCGTCGTGTGGTGCCGGCTGACTAGAATTGCGCCACCCCATATCCTGCCGCAGGTGTCGTAAGAGGCGACAAAGGGAAAAAACCGACTGATGGGCAGCAGCGTCCGTCAAGTCATCTGCCAAGCGTGGCGACTTTGGCAACTCCCCCTCAAGATGATACAATTCACAACTGGGGGATGCCTGTCCAGCAGTGGACGTGTTACGGCTTAAATTATGATGATGATGATATTAACGTCAAGGATCAAAATAATCATGCATTTTCATTTCGAAAACACAGGTACAGAAATTGATGCCTGCAGTCTGGGTTGTCAATACAATAATAACAAAGACTTGTGAAATAGGTATACATACTGTACGAGTCATTGGTACGTAATTACTAATTATTCACTGTTAAATATTCAATGTTGACTGGTCGTTGTCTAATGCTTTTAGCGTTAAAAGTTTCTGGGAGTTGTTTTAAGAAAAAAAAGTAACATCATAATAAAATTACTTGGCGCGCATGTTTGAATTTCTTAATTAGTAACTAAATTAACACTTAAAATGTATTTTTTTAACCCTTATTTTTTGTCGGGTCATGCAACTTCTATCTGCCTCGTCTATCATAGTATTCATAGTGCTCGTGATAGGATAGCCCATGTTAAAAAATAAGTTCTTACATGATATTACAAACAAATATCGACAAAATTTTGTTATGACCCGTGAATATAAATATGTATGTATCGTTGGTAAATAGGGCAAGGTCGCGTGTCAATCAAATAATTATAATCAAAACGACAACTGGGATATCAAACAACGTACCTACGTGTATCGAAGTCGCATAAATTGCAATGAATGTGTGTTCGCAAATGTCGTATTCATAATAAACGTTATATGGCTTATAAATCTTATAATATAAATTTAAAAAAACTTATCATGTAAGTAAATAGCAAAACGAAAGCCTTTATTTGACACAAAATATTAGTGAAAATCCTGAATAATTTATTTAATCCCGTAAATGTTTCGTGGTTTTTATAAATAATCCGTATGAAAATATTTCTTTCTTGGATTTCTTGGCATCCTTTGTTAAAGAATTATTTGTTGAATCACTTCTTATTTTTCATAGCAATAATTTTGCTACGCTCAAGTACACGCAGTATACCTTATTGATTGTAATGGGTGATATTTAACAAGGTGTGTATATGAATTCCCTTGTCAGTACCAAGCCTTTATTTCTCATAAAGTATACAAACAATTTAAACCCAGCCATATTCATTTTGAAACGTGCTCGATATTTACATTTAATGCATTATTTGTCCCGAAATAATTGCTCCAAAATTAACCAACCAAGGATATAAGGCGGTGTTGAAAACTATACTGCCTGCGTTTACATCCGTATTGGATGTTTTAGTATTCCGTCTAAGTATTTATTTCCTTTTAAAAGCCCCTGTCTGCCAAGTGGATGAATAATTTAAAAGTACAATTACGGAAAAGTGAAACTGGAAATCGAAACTCGGATAAAGCATATTTGTTCGTTATTAGTGTTCCTTCTAGGTATATTATTTTAATTCTAATTAAAGTACTCAACCACATTGTCCACATTATAATCAATCTATATAGAAAGAATAAATCCGTTTTTTTACGATTCCTTACATATATGGCACATTCTAGTTATTAATTACCTACCTACTTGTACTTAATTTGACATAACGTAGTTAATCTGATAAATAGAGAATGAAATACCGCAGTGTCAAAACGTATTTAAAATAATAAACACGAATCATTAATTTCGGGCAACAACAAGATTGTACATTAGGTATGGTATAAAAAATAAAAGGTATAATGTTTCTCCGCTGGTCTTCTGTCGTATAAATGATATATAAATAAATAAATACATTCGGGCAAAAATATATCGAGCTAGCAGGCGCTTCTAGCGCCAAATAAAAAAAAATATTATTCCTAAATATATATACACTACAATGTTAGCATTATATTACTTATAATAATAGACTTCGAAGAATGTCGCAGCAGGTTTGTCTAGACGAAAGTCATAAGAGATCGTTGTTTTATCGCAGAGCAATGATCGCTTTTATAAATTGCTAATCCACATAAATTTGTGTCATAGCTTCATGACAATTGGCCATTCAAAAATATTGGTCACATTTCACATTTGCTAATTGGTTCGATGACATTAATTACTACGCTTATTAAAAACAATATTCAATTTATAGCAAATTATTTGGCAAGCTTACTATTAGGTTTTCTAAAAATACAACTATTATCCATTACACTTATTTTTTAATTAATGTAATGCATGTTTGAGAAAAGCACTAGAAATACCTCGTATTGAAAAGGTGTTGTGGGCCTCGTAACAATCCGTACATATCTCGGCCTCCATTGTACCATTGATATACCTATAAATTAACTAGCTTCTGCCCGCGACTTCATCCGCGTAGAATAGTTACTTTTGGTCTTCGCTTATGATATATAGCCTTTATCTATAAATGGGCTACACACACACACACTACTGAAAGGATTTTTCAAAATCCCAAAATTACTTTGAAAAGGCATATCAAGTTAAAATAACATACACACACACACAACATAACAATACATTCATCCGCTATGTGGGCTTGATCCTCCTGTACCTATAGTACCTCCTTATACACTACATTTTTGGTTGTCCCTTGAGGTGCTAGTATGACCAATCTGCTCGGGGAACTAACTCTCGAACAAGCCACATAAAACTGGCCGTGTGAGAAGCAGTCCCCTCTTAGATCAATCCCTGCCATTTTCAACGATTGACCCTGAGATTTATTAATCGTCATTGCGAAACAGACTTTAAGCGGGAACTGCAACCTTTTAAATTCAAATGGGTAATCTGATGGTATAAGTAAGAGGTATGCGTGGTATATACATGGATTCACCTCTAGCACAACCAGTAATAATAGTTGCCTCTACCACATTCCTATGTAACGCTTTTATGCGCAATCTGGTCCCGTTGCATAACTTGGGAGGGTTTAGATTTCGTAGCAACATTACTGGAGCACCTACTTTGAGGCTTAGTTTATTGCTTAGACTTAAAACGTCGGTCTGTCTGTCTGTCTGACGGCTATATCTTATGAAAAGTGTTACCATAAAAAACTGTTTTATTTACCAATGATACGGAACTCTTCGCGCGCGAGCCTGACTCGCGCTTAGCCAATTTTTTATGCCTATTAAGTATATGAAACGTCTACAAACGACTGCACATTTGTGCAGTGTAGCACATCTTTATTTAAAGGCAATACGGACTTTTGACACCTTCATTTGCGTATGACTGTACCTACATTCCAACCCCATAAGCGATTAAAAAACGCTCATCTCATTTCATATCAAATGACGCTGAAATTACTCATCTTGTTCCTTATTAAGTACTACTGTGAAGAGTGTGAAATGTAATTCTTTTTTTATACTTACCCTCTTTTTGAAAAATACTTTTTTAGTGCACATATTTTAAAACCGTTGTTGTTTTTGTCAACAGCGACCCGATTAACCATAGGAAACATACACATGTCGTTTTTCAGACTTTTTAAACCCCATTTTCTCCTATTAGGGGTTGAATTCTCAAAAATGCTGAAACACGTGTTTACTCATTTGTCGTTAGGAATACTATTGTGAAGTTTCAAATTAATTGGTGTAACTAATCATAAATCCCCATACAAACTTTGCACCCCATTTCACCCCCTTAGCGGGTAAATTTTTTAAAATCCATTCTTAGTGCACCCCTAGACCTTATAAGGAACCTGTGTGCCGAGTTTGGAAACTTTAGACCCAGAGGTTTGGGCTGTGCGTTGATTTAAGTGAGTCAGTCAGTCAGTCAGTCAGTCAGTCAGTCAGTCAGGACTCTGAGATTTATATATATATATATAGATAAATAATAAATAAATAAATATTTTCGGACAATCTTACACAAATCGACCTAGTCCTACGGTAAGCTCGGTAAGGCTTGTGTTGTAGGTACTAGACGACGATATATATAATAAATAGACACATATAAATACATACTATACATAGAAAACACCCATGACTCAGGAACAAATATTTGTGCTCATCATACATATAAATGCCCTGACTGGGATTCGAACCCAGGACCATCGGCTTCATAGGCAGGGTCACTACCCACTAAGCCAGACTGGTCGTCAAATTCACCTATGTACCATAAGTACATTTATTATTTCACTATTAAATTAATGGGCATATTTAACAACCTCTTTCAGAGAAACATGAATACAAGGAAAACTGGATAATACCTAGATCATAGATATTTCTATTACAGCTGCTCGCAGCACTAAGAAATATTGACTCAGCCTTCATCACGAACATCCGTGACGGTAGTCAATTAAAGGACTCTATTACAATTATAGATGTCTCGTGTGACAATTGCATACTTTTTGCTTTTAAAATTATGCTCCAGTCAGAAACCTGTCAACAATTAAACGGCTGGTAGGTAATTAAACGGAATTAATAGTAGACACGTCATGTTTTGCACACAATTGATTTGCATTCTATTAAGATGCGGCGCATGCGACGCGCTGCGCGGAATACTTAAGTGGAAGAAATCCGTTGTCTCACTATCAATCATCATCAGCAACGACCTCGTGCCGCATGACCCTGATATCTCACGGATTCATCCGTATTTCCGCCGATCGACAATTATCTATAGCAATTTACATTCTGGCACTCATTTCAAAAATAGGGCATAGTAGAACGTTGCTCATTAGTTACGGTTAAAATTTGGTTCATGGCCTTTGAAAAGGTCAATAATCTCGTTCATAAATAAAACAAACAACCAATTGTCAACCAGCTATCGCAGCCTAATTAAATAATAATAATCAATAAATATTACAGGATATCCTTACAAAAATTGACAGAGCCTCACGGTATACTCAAGGAGGCTTGTGTTACGGGTACTCAGTCAACGATATATATAAGTAATATACAAATACTTATATAGATAGAAAACATTGATGACTCAGGGACAAATATATGTGCTCATCTTCACAAATAAATGCTCTTACTGGGATTTCAACCCAAGATCGTCGGCTTCGTAGGCAGGGTTACCCACTAGGGCAGACCTGCAGTAGTCAAAACAACTTGCATCTTGCTGTATGTAACTTGAACTTAAGAACCTAACTATATGCCTGTGTGCAGAAACTCACAATATAATTGGTTAATAGACAACTCCCTCCAAGAAACCACGACATTTCATCCTAATCAGTGTACTCAATTTTATTCCACGACCGCGCTTTTATAACTAATTCATGACACTAAAATTTTTAATTCATATTCTGGGTTACGACAATTGACGTCAACACTGATGGATGAATTGTCTGTCAGTCACAATCGATTGATGGGTGGATTGTGATAAGAATATTGTTCGCGACATTACGTGGGATCCTATATGTTAAATACATCTGTTTGACGTCATGGGAACGAAACAGCACTGTTCTTTGAATAAATTACTTTCAACTGTTGGTAAGGTGCAAATTATTTAATATTTTTAATAATTTGCAAGAAAAATAATGTAATAAATGTGGTACGCCTTAAATACATATTACATATATTTGTATATGATATAGCTGCTCACATACAATAAAGTCACGTGGACTTTAACAGGGGCTCCATATATATTATGTAGAGCGGAATAAGTTATTATGGCGATAAAACATTAGCTGACAGAGCTGTGATGCACACATTACATGTAAATACAAGGCTTGTGACGTTTTCTATGAAGCGCAAAGATAGGGAATGCAACTTTGTTACATGCGATCTTAATTCTTATTTATTTATAAAATCATACATACTCATTAGCGCTATTACTACTTACATTGCAAATAAATATAATTGCAATAACTGACTACTTAGTATGATGAATAACAAGTTAATAAATGTTCGAAGAGATCTGATATAAGTACTCCAATTACTACCAATTAATACAAAGAGCTCACAAATATTGCATAAGTCTATATTATAACACCTTAGTTGTTTTATCGTGCCAGTCTAAAGGAATAATGAGTTCATATCCAGGAAAATTTGCATCCATCTCATGGTCGTAAACAATGGCACTAACATTACAGATAGTCTTTGGATTTTAACTTGTGATGGTATGATGGCAATGTGTACCTAAATAAATAAACAAAATAATCAATAGATACTTTGGTACAACCTTACACAAATCGAACAGTAGTCTTACAGTAAGTTCAACAAGGCTCATATTACAGGTACGAGACGACGAAATATATTATAGAGAGATACGTGTAAATACATAAATATAATAGATAACATCCGTAACCATGAAATAAAAATATTTTTTATAGGCACACATATTAATGATCTGGACCATGATTCGATCCCGGTACATCCTGATTCGTAGACGGGGCAAACTAAACCTACACATTATAGTATGTGTTAACGAAAATAGGGCGTCATCAACCATACTAATACACAATTTGAATAAAGTGTCAAGATTTAATGACTTTTTATGATGGTTAAGATCTTTCGTAATATTACAGTATACCGTAGCATTACAGGCGATTTTTAATCTTTACCCTACGATTATAATATGTGTATATTTTTAGCCGACTTCAAAAAAGGAGGAGGTTGTATCCTCCACCATACTAGTAAAATCCCACCCGAATTCTTTTTAGTGTAGAAAGTAAAGTATAATCTCTTTTGTGTCACAATCAAAGGAGACAAATGAAATTCAACTCTGTTCCAATTTCATTTAAAGTAGTACTACATGTAGGCTCGTGGGCCTTAAGAGGATATGTTCGATTGTATGTATTTTTAACAGAATGGTCTGACCTCTGTAAACGCTTGCATATCACGTTTTTAAGTTTTTAATTAAGTTTTTTTTTTTCCTATTTCAGAACCTAGGAATATTTTAGATGGCGTGGATGGTTGTTTCAAGCCCGGAGAACTTACAGCCATAATGGGGCCGTCGGGCGCAGGGAAAACGACCCTCCTCAACATACTGGCCGGTTACACGTAAGTTACTATACGACAGCACAGCTTCTATAGTATATTACCTACCACGTACCCAGGGTGGTAAAACAAAGAATGGCTCAGATCGCGGGTATTATATATTATATACTTATATATTCGCGGCCATAAACAAACGATCTGAGGCTTTCTTTATTACCGCCCGTGGTGCGTACACAGTTTTACGTCCTCGTCTGGGTGTAAAGTGATATTTTCCGTCGCGCCCTAGGGCGGGAAATCTCTCTTACCACCCAGTGTGCCGTAAAATATAATAACATGTCAAACCTTGCATGTTTAAACATTTTTATATTTTGGTAGGAGGATGATAGTCAATTAGGGGCTGAAACAGCCACATTTTTGTGGACATTATTGATACGACTTGGACGCAATTTTAAGAAAATTTTAAATTACTAATGAGGAAAACCCCTGTTTGTTCGGTAATGTTATCTACATAAAATTGTCAAACATGCGAAGTTAGTTTAGGTGACGTAAAGTGAAGTATTTGTGCACAGAATTGACTTCCTTGCCGAGCATTAGCCAACTGGGGGTCATTTTTTTTTAAATCTACCTATATCTGCATATTACATAAGTAAATTTCACAGTGGAATAAAATTTCAAGTACTAGTCGTGCCGAACTTACGTACACAAAGTTCTATTTGTATACCTACATTTTTTATTAGGTTTTCTCTGCTGAGTTAAATATATAATAAAACTATCGTGACACTCAGTCATATTAAATATATTAAAACGAGAGAGAATACAACCCCTTTACCTATATGATATTTTTGGTCACTGATCAAAGTCAAAATACTTCTCGGGTCTGAGGTGTAGGGTTAGAACCGGTGTAGTTTTTATTTTTCTCTTTAACTTTTGAATACTCGACGTGTAAAAGTGCCCTTGTGTCCTACTTACTGAATAAACGTTTGAGTTTGAGTTTGAATTTGTCCTCAGTACCCGTGGCGCCAAAGGCGAGATCTCTGTGAACGGGGTGTGTGCGTGCGCATCGCAGTCCGGCGGCCGCGGCGGCGCCAAGTACATCCGGCAGCAGGACGACCTGCGCGCCTACCTCACCGTGTACGAAGCCATGGCGCTGGCCGCGGCGCTCAAGCTCGCTGACTTCTCATCACTTGAAAGAAAAGAAAAAGTAAGACGTACTGTAATAAATATATAAATACTTATTTTGGTTCCTTCACAGTCTTGAAAAATGGAATGCTCCATATATAAATTTACTTCCTAGCAGTGGCGGCGCGTTTATACAAGGCGATTCCCGCTGGCTTGACTAACTTTACTGCAGTTAAACGCTTTTCCTTGGGCTCAAGAAGAAAAGGCCAGACATGTCGGCTCCGTCTTGCCTAAGCAAAAATAGGCGCGCCGCCACCACTTCCTAGTGAAAAGTTTGTTGGATTATTCATTCAGTTATCTTAAAAACGTGTATAAAAATCACATTTAAAACAAAAAAATCGCGATTAACGTTTATTTTTTGAAAACAAAGTTACTTATCATTATCACGTATATCTTGACACACATATCTTGCAACAGTATTGCAATTTACACCGTACACTGCGACCAGATAGAAAAGTACTTTCTCTTCTTATTCCGTATTTACCTTACATACCTAGCTAGCTTTAAGTAGGCAAATGGAAAGCTTAAACATACAACTACTAGCTACTTAGAAGATCCATTCAGAGATATTTAAGTCGAAAGAAAAATAGAAAAATTTGACTCGCAGCGGGACTCGAACCCACAACCACTGGATCACTAGCCCAGTGCACTACCAGTTGTGCTATATTTGAGCCGCTTAGACGTGTCAAATTTTTCTACCCGATCCTGCATTGTATACACGTCATTACGGGAGACGTGTAGCGACATCTACCGAAGAGTATTGACCCTTTTTACGGCATCGATGTCTCAAATTTAGATTGAGAATACATCGATAACAATGTGCTACCCCTTTCTAAAATTATTTCTAAATTATTGGGCTAGTGATCCAGTGGTTGTGGGTTCGAGTCCCGCTGCGAGTCAAATTTTTCTATTTTTCTTTCGACTTAAATATCTTTGATATGCTAGCAGACGTTTCTGCTTAATATAAAAATAATCCATTCAGAGCTTCTAGCAGAAACGAAACGCCCGACTAACGTATGTCTTATGTATCAAAATGTATGAATTAAAATGTATGGACGGACCTAAGTAGTAATGCCAACCTCGCTGGAGCAGATTAATATAGCTTATCCTGTCATGGCATTTAAGCCATTGTTATTATAACTGAATTATATTGCGATATTTAAATCGAAAGAAAAATATAATTTTTTTCACTCGCAGCGGGACTCGAACCCACAACCACTGGATCACTAGCCCAGTGCACTATCAATTGTGCTATACGAGTACAATTGTGATATCCAGTGGTTGTAGGTTCTAGTCCCGATGCGAGTCAAAAAATTTCTATGTTCCTTCCGATTTAAATATCGAAGATATTCGCTTGCAGACGTTTCTTCATAATAAAAAATGAATTATATATACTGCGACACCCTCAACCTCGTCGACACAGCAGGAGCGACTGGGGTCAAACGCTGGTCGGTCTTGTTTAAAAAAAAAATATTTTTTTTTTGCTTCAGGTCTACGAAATTCTCTCATTGCTAGGCCTTAGTGGAGCAGCTCAAACTCTCTGCAGAGACCTCTCCGGGGGGCAAAGAAGACGGCTAGGTGTAGCCCTTGAACTCCTTTCCGACCCATCCTTACTATTTCTGGATGAGCCTACCACGTAAGTCCAATTATTTCAGCCTTTTTTTATACACAATGTTTTTAAGGGTTCTGTAGTCAAGTCGTTTGTTCCTGGGTATGTTCCTTCTAACTTTTGAGCCTCATGTCCAATAATAAAAAAAATCCATTAAAGTATAGGTATACAGCTTAATAAAGACTTTCAAGGTATTTTTTCTGTTTCATTATATTCTTTATACATTAACAAATATTAACTTCCTGGCGGTAAATTACTTTTTGTTAAAATCGAAAATATATTTATTTTATGTTTTTTGTTAATAATGGATGAAGAACTTTTTCCATAGATTGAGCAACTGAATTTATTTATTGCATGCATTTATCTAAAAAACAATAATAGAAATAGTTTGAGAGAAATGAATTATTGGATTTTTTTCTTCTGCGTGAGATAAAAAAAAAATTTCAAAATGTTGAGTTCGTTCCCGGAATAAGTTTTCCTCTAATAAGTATGTTTAAACGAAACGAAAGAAATTACGATCTACATTTTTATTATGGGACCTTTATGGGATCCTCGCAAAGATCTTAGTCAAATTGCGGTGGTAACAATATTACTAAACATCTGTATCAAGTGATGTTAACATTTGTGTACATATGTACTTCACGAATTACAGGGGCTTGGACTCATTAGCATCAGCATCACTTATCTCGCTGCTGAGCAGCTTAGCCAGAGGAGGCAGAACACTAATCGCAACAATCCACCAGCCGTCAGCGTTGCTCTTCGAGAAGATAGACTCCGTGTATTGCCTGGCAGGAGGCAGGACGTTGTACAAAGGTCCACGAGTATCGCTGCTGCCGGCACTGGCAAGCGCAGGTCTTCGTTGCCCACCGTACCACAACCCTGCTGATTTCTGTAAGTATTAGAAGCGCGTGACACCATATCATGTAATACGAATAACGTCAACAGAATGAATTCAACTTAAAAATCATATAAAATACAGGCTATATATGCAGGCTATGTATGTGTTATATAAATAATAAGCAGACTTTCTTCTTTATGAAGGTGAAAAAACTAAAATTACACACGTTTACTATTTGTACCGAAACTTAAAATTACAATTTACAGTTTAAGGGTTAGTTTGAACTTCTAGGTTAGGTAATCGTACATATAAAAAGGAAATCTGATGTAATCGCATTCGCGAAGTGCACATTTTTAGTTGACTATGACTATATACATCTATGATATATTCGATTATATATCTTGTTTCAGTAATGGAGGTTGCATCAGGAGAGTACGATGTGGACCTCATCAGAACAGCCCAGACTATGATGCGATACAAACCCGAGTCGAACCCGGATGCCGCCGGCAGCTGGAACGTCCCCACAATACCTGCGCTACCTAGTCCATTAGGTGAGCTAATTTACGAGAAAAAAAAATACTGCTATTAATTTGTAGAATAATGTACACACAAGAGCAATGTAGATACATTACTACTAGATACCTTAAGAATTGTGTAGACCATTCGTAGACAATCAATCTAACAGAGCAGAGATCAATCACTATAAGGTTAATTGTTCTAAATTAAAGAACGCCTACGATAATTATACGAGCAAAAACTCGATGGAGGCAGCGTTATCAGTGTTGCTTATACGTACATAGTAACCAGAGCTCGGCAGGGGTGAGCCATTTTGACGTCGCTTTTGTCAAGTGTAGATATTAATATTAGATACACCTCAGAAAGAAATATTACAATAAAATAAAATGAAACTTTATTAATTATAAAAAGAATAAAATAACACAACAGAATGGCGACGCAAATATCGAAGCGGAAAGGGAGCCTAAATAAAATATTTTTTACTTATCAAATTACACCACATATCGAATGACAAGGCGTGTCCATGTTGTGCAAACTCTGAAAACAGCTCACCCCCGCCGTGCTCTGATAGTAACAACCTGCTTCGAGAAATTTAGTTCATCTACTCGTATTTTATTAAGGAATGACTTTCCAATAAACACCTAATTTGATATGCAATTACAGATATAAGCTCGGAGCTCAAATTCAAGTCAATTCTGGGAGATACTAAGCACCAGCAGATTCATAAAAAAACGATGTACAGGCAATCAGGCCTTTTACGCCAAACATGGATCTTACTATACAGGAACTATTTAATTACTACTCGAAATTATGTAAGTACATGTCTATCTTAATTGTAAAACCTATTTTACCTAGTTTATGAAAACCCAAGTCGTCTGGACGCTATGGCAAAATACTAGTACTGAGCTGCTTTGAATACTGCCTAACCAGAATGGAATAGAGATATCCTTTCCCATAGTATAGAAAAAAGTGTATCGGCGTAGAATTAGTGAAAGATGATTTCCGGGAAAGTAACTATCCTCGATCCCAGAGACTCAAATTGTCTCCATACCAAATTTCATCTTAATTTGTACAGCGTCCATTTTACGCTACTTTAACCTCCCTTAACTGTAACATTTGTAATATTTATTGATTTATTCACAAAAAGATTAAACAGAAACATACATAAGATAAAGTAGCGAGAGCGTTAAATTGCATTTGTAGTGGTTGTACGGGAAAAAGGAGATTTCAAATATAAGCCCTATTTAGCAAGAACGTGTATACGATTTTCATTACATTACGGGGTTATATAAAGCGACCCAATTCGCCGTACGCCGAAAACCCGCAATTTAATGAAAATCGTATACAAGTTCTTGGCTGGTCTAAATGGGGCTACAGAATGCCTATCAACACACAATACCACTACTGATGTAATTCGACGGTTTCGCTAATTTTTCTATACGAAATATACAATCAAATATAGGTACAGTTATTACACATAAACGGGACTTAACCGCGTATATAATAAGTCGCGTTATTGTGTAAAAAAGTTTAAATCAGGATAACTCCAGTTATTTCATATTACGAATTTCGCTCAATCTCACGTTTAACATATTATATGTAACTAGTTTTTTTTATAATATTAATATATGTCTATTGCACTAACAGTCTCACTTCATGCTGCGAGTGGCGTGCCATGTGATAATCGCGCTCATCTTCGGCTACCTGTACCACGGCGTGGGCAGCGAGGCGAGCTCCGTGCTCGGCAACTACGTGTACCTGTACGGCTCCATGCTTCTCGTGGTCTACACCGGGAAAATGTCCGTGGCGTTATCATGTAAGGCATACACCATACAGGCATTGATATGCCGTTTTACAATACAATTATTACAAGTAATAAAGCAAATGGTATTTTTTTTATTACATAAAGTCATTGGCTGTGTGTTTGTATATTCTGTGAAGCGACGTATTAAAGCTGATATTCTGTGTTTGTACATTCGTTTTTTGTTAATTCTTTGAGGATAATGTAAACAATAAAATAAATAATACAGTCAGCGATGAACATAAAAAAAGAATGAATGACAATACAGGCATAAAAGACATATAAACTATTAGTATCAATGTAAACTAATTAAAAATGAATAGGTAGACAAATACTTGAATCGCTACAATCATCATCATGCTCATCTCAGCCATAAGACGCCCACTGCTGAACATAGGCCTCCCCCTTAATCGCTACAATGCGGCCAACAAACATGTTGCACAATAAAAGATTCTCTAGGAAGTGATCTAGCAGGCTTATATAAAGTATTATTTAGTAAAATGTTTTGAGGCATTTATTGAGAAAACAAAGATGCCAATGCATCTGATCTCTGGTCGTAAACCATCATTTTATTTCTAACGTCGCTAATCTAATGCCTATACCTATTAAAATATAATCATCAGTTTATCTGTCATTTTAAAGATAGAGATAATAATTATCATACATAATTATAGTCGGTAACCAAGGGCATATCGCAGGTGCTCCGCAACAATGTATATAATGTTAATCTGAGCCTTATTTATCGTACTTGCTTCATAATCCGTTCCAAAACTAAGTATCCATATTACTAGACGTCCCTTTGTGTCAGTTGACGTACCTAGTCAGAGAACGGACAGATGGACGTCAACATTGTATGAAGTGGCCGTAATTCCAAACCGTCTGATTTATGTACTTTTAAGTATTTGTATACTATACATTATCGTTAGTTGAGTACCCACAACACCAGCTTTAACGTGAGCTCACCGTGGGGCTCAGTCAATTTATGTTAGTATGTCATGTAATATGTATTTTATTTATATTTATTTATCATGAAGACAACAACCCCGTAAATGATATTCTTCCACGTGGAATCGCTTTATAAGCTACTTATGACTGCCCTAATCCTAAAATGCATAAATAAACATGACAACATTTCCGATGTGATTTTTTCTACTACTTAGTTACAAACGGATAAACTCGCGAGTAATTATATCGCACTAAGCGACATGTTTCGGGTAAGCTCTGGTACCCATCTTCAAGCTGAGTCAGGACACACCGATCGCGTTGAGGGTATGTCACTCATATATATCGTTGAGGGTTTATCCGTTTGTAACTAAGTAGTAGTAACATGGCTCACAACAGTTTTAATTGTGATTTTTTTCTGCCGAGTATATTTGGACTTAAACATATTTTCCATATATCTGAATAATTTTGTATTACAGATACCTAAACGTACCCTTCATAAAAACTCAAGATAAAAAATAAGTTAAAGAAACGCGGACGACATAAATACTAATAAAACTATTTTGTTTCAGTTAACCTAGAGATGAACATATTAAAAGGAGAACATTACAACAGGTGGTACAACTTAGGACCATATGTTGTATCTATACTGGCAGTGGAGTTACCATTTCAGGTGAGCCATAGTCTTGTATGAATCGAGATTCCATTTCAGCAACAAACTTTGTTGTTTATTGGTAGAGCTGGTTGCGTTGCGAGAACATTTACGAATCATCAGTTTACTGTTTCAACTACTACTGTCAAATAGTACTTAAAGAATAATGATTCATAACTTAGAGCGAGTTGTCCCATGCACGCTAGGACTTATTCATCTCTTAATGTTACAAATGTTTTTAATCAGTAGGAACGTCCTACCCGTGATAATCTATGCGGAGACGTTGGCACTCACAGTGGTTACTCACTGTAATACAGGACCATGGCTGTAGAAAAGCTGAGAAATGTTAAGGTTTACGTGTTCCTGAATAGAGTCTGCGACAAGTCCAGGTTCCCATAGCTCGAACCCCCTTAAAGGCCGGCAACGCGCTTGTGACTCATCTGGTGTTGCGGGTGCCGATGGGCGACGGTAATTGTTTACCACCAGGCAATCTGTCTGCTCGTTTGCCGCCTATGTAATAATAAAAAGTCGAAAATAGTTTAAGAAGATTATTTACATTTACAGCGATCATAGACGTGCATGAGGCGGGTATTTACTTGGTTCAACAGCGGAGTAATACAGGACGATGGTGCATCGCGCACTTTAATATATCTAAAATATTTTTAGATTCTATAAATATACCTATTTAATCTTACATTCAGCTCACACAAAATCGCAATTACTGGACCACCGACAATGACGCATCATAAGCTTAGAAAATACTTACTTACTTAGTCTGTTGGCTCAGCGACCCAAAATGAGTCTTGGCCTCCGACACAAGAGTGCGCCACTTTTCTCGGTCCTGCGCTAACTCTTGCCAATTGGTAACTCGGAGCTCACGCAGGTCGGCGTCGACCATATCACTCCAGCGATATCTAGGACACCCGACAGGGCGTTGATCTCCCGGGTGAACGAGGTATGCCTGCTTGACCTTCCAATCTTCTCCCAAAAAAAACACTAATTTCCTTAAATATAAAAATCATATAAATATTACTTTTATGCAGATGATCTCCTGTGTGTCGTACGTGGTGTTGTCGTACTGGTTGACGGACAACCCTCTTGAGCCGACGCGCGCCACGCTGTTCTTGGCCACCATAGTCACCACCTCCCTATGCGCACAGTCATGGGGTTACTTCATCGGCTCGACAACCCCTACAAAGGTATACCACAACTTTTCTATTGGAGTGCCACTTCCAAAAAAAAAATATTGCATATTACGTACTTAAGTAAAAATATTGTGTGTAGTACGATCACTAAATTCTATTTATCTAGAAAAATATAATAGCGTTGTTCATAAACTCCAGTCAAATCTACAATGCCGTTGATAGTTATTTGTCGTTTGCTAGAAACACAAAATTATCAAAATTATCAAAAGTTTTATGGAAACATTTTTAGTGGACATGATTATTTCCAGTAAAAAAGTTTTAAAGTAAAGATGTTAAGAAAATAATATTTTAGATTTTTCCTGAAGTTAGTGCTTGTGGAAAATATCAGGTTCTATCTACTCACAAATCTACATTCTGTCAAATTGCTGAAGGGAATGATTTTTTCCTCTGTTTTACTAAGATAATGTCTTATAATTATTAGCTGTTTTTATTAGTCACTCATATAGTTAAATATTGACGTGTCACACTTATATATATATATATTTCCATGTTTCCAGATCGCCGTATTCATAGGCCCCATATTGGCATGCCTGTTCTCTGTGTTCGGTTTCTGCCTGTCCCTGGCGGACACGCCTCTAGGCTTCCGCTGGCTGCACTACATATCATACTTCAGGGCTGGCTTCCACGTCGCTGTGCATTCTGTATACGGTTTCAATAGAACCAACATCTATTGCTCAAAAGGTGAGGAGATGTCGGGGCAAGATAACCTTTATATTTTTACAGGGGGCATAGAAAAGGATTTTTAAGATAGAAAAAAAAGTACAACACTGGATTGAACAACTATAAAATTTTAAGTTAACGTAAACTACGTATGTAATTATTTTTCTCACAAGAATCCTGTTTAAGTTGAGGTCTTCAGTAACTTTATTCTTTTTAAATATTTTAAATGGCCATGAAACCTTCTTTAAAGAAAAATACGATACCTACTTGTGACCAGTATGGTATTACCCTGCTAATATTATTTTTAAACATCTATATTTTCATATTCACCACTTTTGTTTGCAAGTCGGTACTTAACATAACGTCAATCGTTGTCGTACTTGAATGGATCGAATCATGTCGGTAAAACTTTATCTTGGATCAAATAAATCAAACCTATTATTACTCGTATCAATGATTCTATTTAGTTCATTGCCATTGATTATCATTGCTTTGTTAATATGTATTACCAGTTATGTTAATTATCCATTTCTTTGTTTTAGAATACTGTCACTACCGGACTCCGAGCAAGTTTCTGAGCGAAATGGACATGAGTTACATCGACGTCGGCGGCAACATGACCTTCATTGTCGGCATGACCCTAGTTATGCACACATTAACTTGCATCGCTTTGTGGTACAGACTCAATAAGAGGTGAAAATAAAAAAAAGACAGTACCTAGAATACCATTATGAAACTAATTTCTTTTTTTTTTATATTACTGTTTAACTTCACTTATGCTTTATTCTCCATGTCTAATGTCCAGTGTAGCTGTATATATTTATAACTATGTGCGTGAAATTTTAGGTTCACAGTTTTACAGCTGAGTCCCTTCATTTAAAGGAAGGAAGAAGTGGTATTTTTAATTTTACTATGGAGTTCCTAAATTTGTAAAGTAAAGATTTGTATATCTACACATTATTTGCTCACTTAATTTTAGTTTTGTCCTGTTTGGATCATAATTAATTTCGACTTTTTATTTCATTATTTCCTGTAATTAAGGTGTTTGTATTCTTAAGCTATAAGTTATTTAATGTTTGTTATCGGTAATTAGATTAATGACAAATATTAATTCAATTATTTGCAAACATCATCAATGGTGATTTGATTATAATTATTTTGTTTGTAAGTGCCTTCTAGCGATCTTATAACGCTCGTATTCCGCACATATTTGATTGAAATTTTAAAAATATGTACTTATATTATTTTATTCACTGTATATTGTCAATCGTCTAAGCATAACTATACAAAAGTAGAATTATGTACTTACCCGATTAGTTTCAAAATAGGACATTGCAAAATATATTCTATCACAATAACTAATTAGCACATACTCATGTAAATATAACTCAAGTATTTTCAACTTAGGTACCTATTGTAATACCCTAGACCATTAAAAACTATTTATGAGTCTCAAGTTAATCTTTGCGGTTGTTTTCCTCATTCTTATAATTATGGACATTATGGTAGTCTAAATATTGTTTGTTAAATTATTGTATGTTTCTTTTTAGAGCCTTAAGAGTACTAAACGTAAGTAAAATAAGTACTTAAGTAAAATAAAAAACGAAGTTTTAAATAAGGTTTCTTTTATTTTTTCTTCTTATACTTAGTTGCCTCTCAGGCATAATAAACAATTTATATTAATTCGGTCGCCCTACTTAATGTGACGGTTTTCATACAACATAAAGTTAAATATAATAAGATGAGGGATTTAACTATTTCTTTATTTATTTATACACTATAATGAAGTTAAGTGACAGCTAGATTTGCTTAAGACTTAACGTTGGTACCCCTAACAGTACCGCCACCTACCACCGTAATTCCCCATAACCTTCCCATAACTTGCTTTACTTTAGGAAGAAACAATCCAAGCCTGCTAAATACAATGTAATAAATAGTAGTAAATATATCTGACAACATACATTTGCTGCACATTGGATTTCTTACATAATTACGAATAAGGAAAATTCTCATGTCAGGATAACAGATTGGCACCCATTTCCGAAACGAAATCCTCATAAAAAGAATTTCATCATCATCGTATGGTTCATAACCGCAAGTCGGTGTAAACAGCGAATAATTTTGTCCATGTGGACATGTCTTGTATAAAACAGGTTCCTTTTCGAAAACTCTTTACAGCTTTTTAGTTAATTGTGTGTTATATTTATATATAGCCTGGTTAGGGGTACCACTGCTGAGCAAAGTTATCTCCCCGTGCTTTCCACGACTCCCGATGTTGTCCTTCCGCCGTCCAGTTGATTGTTTGTTACAAAAGTAATTTACTTAATGTTTGTACCTATGCTCCTATGTTTCATTTTCTTGTATAGGTACCGCCATAACACATTCGCTGCCACCCCCTCCGAAAATGTATGGAAATGAACGCACATGTGCGATGGTGGCAGTGTATGCGATAAACTACCACTACACCTCTCTCTTTACCTCCTTCATTTCTCTGAAACTGGTCTTGGTAAGTACTTTGGTAGTAGCAACCGGATCGACAATCTGTCTCTAACAATCGTCTAGCTATCAGCTGTCGACCACATGCATGTCAGTAGTGGGGGAACGACCGATATCGCTGGCTTGCGTTGCGCGCGCGCGCCTAGCCCACCAGTGTAGCGACTATCGTAGTACCGCCTGGGCGTCATGTGCGCAGCTGGCGCACCCTCGCGTCCTTTGTTTATATCGATCACGATTCTTTGTTTTTGAACGATGGAAACGCATGTGTAGTTCTGTGTCTGTTTAGTGAGCGATACCATTCATCATGGCTTGTGATGACCAATCCATATCCTTGGAAACAACTTCCACCTCTCTTACGGAAGACTCTTTACTTAACATTTCTTTTGAAGATCTCAATTATACAGTCCGACAAGGCCTATTTAACAGAGGTAAGTCCCAATACTTACAAAGTTGTAAACGATGTTAATTAGTACTGTTAGTTAGTTTGTACATAAATATGCACGGCTTATAGGTATACAAAGAGCTACTTTACTGGTTTATCTACAGTTGAACTCGTATCGTGATCATGTGCTCATGATAAAGGCGAAATTATTAGACTTTACGTAGAACAATTAATTTTATCATAATTTAGTTACACAACAGCTATAATTTATAATGTGGTCTGTATAGCTGTTATGTGTGACGTTTAAGTAAATGAGGACTATGTAACGCTTATCGAAGACTGTTGACCTATATTGTAGATATTTATTTACTGGATCATACTGTCATTAGCTTTAGAAGAAAGTGCGATGACATCTAAAGTAAGTACAGTCAGCAGCAAAAGTTGCTAAGCGTTTGAAGTGTTCAAAATGACCTACACGCGCTCTTATTCTCTTGACAATAGAGACGTGTTGACCTCATTTTGAACACCTCAAATGCTTAGCTACTTCTGCTGCTGACTGTACATGCTTAGACATTTACACATTTTTAGACGTCATACTACCACCGGTCAGCCCGAAGTGCCCAAAAGAATTTAGGGAGTACAGGGTCGATGTAGTAATAAGTAAAATGGAGTTCAATAAATATTTACTAATTTAAATCGCATAAATTGAGGTTAATGCCTGATTACGAAAACATCAATAATCTGATGAACTTACTTTTTTTGCTCATCCCGCTCCGCATATAACTTCTTGTAGATTAT
The DNA here is from genome assembly GCA_022674325.2 of Grapholita molesta. Lineage (NCBI taxonomy): Eukaryota > Metazoa > Arthropoda > Insecta > Lepidoptera > Tortricidae > Grapholita > Grapholita molesta. The sequence continues at coordinate 17,400,543 of CP053121.2, read as the reverse complement.
AGGTTTGAAGCTAACGCCGACCTACCAAAATTCCCTTGTCAGCCCGATCCTCCCCATTGTTGACCGAAGAAGTGACTTTGTTGATATTTAAAGTATTTAATAAATCTTCCCATACCGCTGCAGCAGGTACCAAAATCTTACAAAAAAAAAATGTTTTCTTTGCTTCCTAGGTAGTAGCTAGGTAGCTCTGACTTTCTTCTTTAGATATTAGTACCCAGTCATATGAAGGGTTTACACATCCATTAACTAGGTATTTGTAAGGAAGAACCTACCATAAATAATAGAAGCTAATACTCTATTAAGGGTAGGTACATCGCTGAGAGTTTTAGATTTGAAATAACTACATATAATGGTTTAATTCAAGAATCCGAAACTTGTCAACTCCACGGAAGACACTACTCCTGTTCCTATAGCTAGTTCACTCGCATAACAACCACATTTAAAACAACCCCTTACATATCCACCGCTTGAACTAAAACAATTTAATTAATTACAAGAGTATTTTTTTAATGCGTTGACCGTACTACGGTCACGTCTGAAAATGTGACAAAAACATGTATTCAAGACTTTACGCGATGGTAAAAGAGTCGTGGCTACATATTTTTGTCACATTAAATGTATCTAACTTCAAAAGTGCCCGTCCTTTGCACTTGCGGACTGTCTTAGTAATGAACCACTTATTTGGTAACTATACGGTTCTTAAGAGTACTTATTAATTTACAAAAGATACCACGTTTCAAAGCAAATACCAGAAAGTTTATTAAGTAGATACGTACTCGTAGGTGGAATTTCGCTTGTCCTGCAACGTCAGTTAACTTTTAACCGACCATAAAAAGGGCTGTATGTGATGCTTACCCAGACTTTGGGTTGTGGATTGCTTCTCGTGCCATTGTCAACTACAACAGACATCGCGCCTGTATGTTTACAAGTTAACTGGAAAATCAGCTCTCGTAAGGCAGTTCTTCCGATTTCCGGACTTAACAAGTTTTTGTTTCATTATGCAAACAAATTATATCTACATAAGAATATATACATCCGTATAGTACCTATACGGGCTACAGTTGGGCAAGGTAAGCACGAACCAGGAAACATCTGTTATTTGATTGCATTCTATTTATGGTGTAAAGCACGTCAAATGGCAATATAATCTTATATAGATTAATCAGATCTGAGAGAAGACCTAATCCTAGATAAACTTGGATCTTGCTAACACACTCGTAACTTACCTTTTCAATCTGAGTAACCTACTACCTTATGGGACCTTTACACAGGTCGCCTCAAATATATAAGTAAGTATTCTATAGATTATGTTACAAAACAGACGAAAGTTTTAGGAGGGTCAAGTAGCGGTTAACTCCGCCTCATGCTATAATTTACATTCTTGCATATTTGTTTACGAAAAAAGGGGTTGAAAGTTTGTATGGACGAGGTAGCTTTTATTTTTGCCATAGATACTTAAAAATTTGTAAACTAGTTACTTATTTCCAAATAGATCATTTTACGCATTTTTGAAGAAGAGGGTAAAAAGGGGGATAAAAAATTGTATGGGTAGGGTTTAAAATTGTAAGTGAGAATCTTAAATGTTCCTACATTTGCTAATATTTAAAAAACAATAAAAGTGATTTCAGCGTTTGCTATGAAGGCTTAATTTCATATGAACAAGTTCCTTACTATAATAAAAGAAATGTGTTTTGCGCGTTTTTTAGGGTTCCGTAGTCAACTAGGAACCCTTATAGTTTCGCCATGTCTGTCCGTCCGTCCGTCCGTCCGTCCGTCCGTCCGCGGATAATCTCAGTGACCGTTAGCACTACAAAGCTGAAATTTGGTAGTAATATGTATATCAATCACGCCGACAAAGTGCAAAAATAAAAAGTGGAAAAAAATGTTTTCTTTTCTTCATTATAATCCTAACGTGTGATATATTGTTGGATAGGTATTTGAAAATGAATTGGGGTTTACTAACATCATTTTTTGATAATGTCAATATTTTCGGAAATAATCGCTCCAGAAGTAAAAAAAAGTGCGTTCCCCTCTAACTTTTGATCCACAAGTTTCAAAAATATGAAAAAATCTCAAAAGTAGAACTTTACATAAACTTTCTAGGAAAATTATTTTGAACTTGATAGGTTACTTTGTCACGCTATAACTTGCAAACGGCTTTACCGATTTGGCTAATTTTGGTCTTGAAATATTTGTAGTAGCTCAGGGAAGGTTTAAACCGTGAGAAATTATGAAAAAGATCAAGTAATATACTAAAAAGAAAATATTGGTCCCCATACAAACTTATCAACTCGAAAAACTGTAAGCGCCGCAGGATTTCATACATCTTACGCGTTTTTGGTAAAATGGTCTCTGCTTTCACTCGAGAAAGACGGAAGCGCCGCAGGATTTTTTTTTTTTATGACATAGGCGGCAAACGAGCAGACGGATTGCCTGCTGTTAAACAATTACCGTCGCCCATGGGCATACGCAACACCAGGGGAGTCACAAGCGCGTTGCCGGCCTTTAAGGGGGGTTGGATCTCTGGGAACCTTACTCACCATCAGGAACACAACACTACATACCTGAAAGGTGGCAGTGCTATTATGGCTGTGGTCTTCTGTAAGGAGGAGGTACTTCCCCAGTTGGGCTGCCCCAGATTCGAGCGTGATGGTCAACGCTGTGCCCTACCTCTCATTGTTGGACGTAGTTTAAGGACATACCCGGGTCCAAAATTGGATTGCATATGTCTTAGGCTTTTTTGCGAGCAAAATAGGTACTTTATATTATTCCAGCACTAAAGTCGTTAAGGCGATAGTTTCTTACAAATTGTTAATAAATTAGCCCTTATTCCCTAAGATATGGCTGTCAAAATCTCTATTGAATGACAAGATACACTTCCTCACTTTAGGCCCGGTACCGCGAAGATCGAAGTTCGTATATGTCGAGCATTTCTCTTTTACTCCAATTAAGGCGCTAAGAGTGACAGAGACAATCGTCCGAAATTTACGAATTTCTGAATAATGGGGTCGGAGCATACATGCCCATACATTAGGTTGAAAATGACTGACTGACTTCAAATGACGCTGGCTGGTTTTCACTCCATGTTACAACCCCTTCTTACTACTCATGGTGGGACTGAAATTAACAAAAATTTTCGAATTTTCCATGTATAGTTGGGATCTATAACTCTTTCTTTAGTTGTCAGCGTCCTTTGTGGGCCCGTTTTTAGGGTTCTGTACTTAATATTAATATGTCAAAAACAATGTATCAAATAGCCCATTTTTAACTCTTAAGTGGGAACACTTACTGTGACGGGCGAAAAACTACGGAACCCTACACTGAGCGTGGCCCGACACGCTCTTGGCCGGTTTTTTTATTCTACCCTTAGAAGTAGAAAGGTAAAATTAGAGTAAAATAAAATTTGTATGGGTAGACGTTCTAATTATTAATAATAAACGTGAAACTTCGTACTTTAACGAACAATTCAATCACAAAATAAATAATTTCTACATTTTATGAAATTCTTTCCCGAAAGGGATAAAATGAGTTGAAAGTTCTGAATGGAGGACCAAAACTACTGCATCTCGAACCTATCTCAAAAATCTAAAGGCGGTTAAAGAATTGTCAGAGGAACATTATAAAATAACTCAGATAGAACGAGGTTGCGGGCGGGCAGCAGCTAGTAAATTAATAAGAATAATATCCTATGTATATAAAAACTGTACCTCTTCACAATCTCGATGTCGGTACATTTACTTAATTAGAAAAGCATCTTTTCTCTTCTTAGCATTTCATTCTTACATGGCAACAATACTCTATTACCCCTTTTTGTCAGGGTGGCCAAATGACAATGAGAATGGCAATACTGGTGATGATGGTAAAATAAATGTTACCATTACATTATTTGGATTACTAAAAGTGATACGAATGCCGAATTATTAATTAAATTAAAAAATACATTGTACCTTTCGGAAATTACACTAGGGATCGTTTGACCAATTTCTAAACATTTACTAAATATAATTTAAGAGATTTCATAATTATTTGCTGAAGCACTTGAAAGTCCATTTTTGGTACTTAAAAATGATAATAACAATTGCAAAATATGAATCTAGGCTTCTTGTATCTAAACTGAACTGATCGTTGATATATAATTTTGAGAGCACTTACTTTACTTATTACTATATCTGGGCGTTTGTACCTAAAGGTCAGCTGTAAAGACAAACTAGGTAGTGGCTACTTTCATTAGTTAACAAACATTACATACCCACTCACAAACAATTGATATAAAGAACCATAACTCACAAACTAAATAATTTTGATGTAGTCATTCTCAGAACAATGCATTACCTACAAAAAAAACGAGTGGTATTGGCAACAGTACTATTTAGAATTCTCGCCATTTATTACTGACATAAACCTACTCTTTGCTTGCGTCTGTGGCACCATAGCTCATCGCTCAATTTAAATTTCTCGCCCATCTTCAGTTCATGGAGTCTTAGAAACCATATTTAGCCTATGTAGGTGTATATACAGTACATGGTCTATTAATATTGGATTATTAATAAATGTTTATAAGCATACAATCAGAAAGACACGTTGACCATTTATACAAGGTTTTAAATCTATATGTATAAAAAGCACAGTTCACTTAGAATTAGTACAAAGTGAAAATGTGTTTATTTTCCAAGTAAACAATAGAATATAATGACATTATATATAAAGAAAATATATTAGTCTTGCAGGTTTTGTAATAAAAGTGTTACATTATTCCTTGTATTAGAAAAATTCTGATTTTTTTATCTTAACGCCCGCCATCATGTTCTGAACAACACTTTTGGTAACTTTTTTGGTCTGAAGATTTCAAGTGGATTGTAATGGCCGGACCGTATATTTAACCTTCATTTTAAGAATTGCCATGTAGTTCTCGATATAAAGAGATTTAAGACAATTAGAAGAATCGGATTGTATTTGTTATTATTCGTGTTATTGTAAAAGTAACTAAATGGGAACAACATTTTTCGGAAGTTCTCAACGGAATAGAATTAAAAAATAAATAATTATATTATAACTGACAAACAAAAAATTTGTATTTATGCAGAGCCACGGTTACAAAAGCTAAGATGAAGACAGCAACAAAAACAACATTGAATTATTTAACCGCTCAGAGGGTTAAATGAAAACTAAAATGTTGTACGAGTAAGGCTTTAAAATATTAAGTTACAGTCTTGAAACTAACTGTATATTTTAGTTTTTGCTTGAAAGACTACAAGGTTTTTTCTTCTTTTCTACGAAAAACAGTTACACAAAAGTTAATCCGGGTGGAGTGTCAGTAAGACTATTTCAGAGTCATAGGAACAAAGTGAAAGAACTAACATTGAATTCCGCAGTGTTCAAAAATATATTTTACGCATACCAAGTTGCGGGCAACAGCTGTATACCTTATATCTCCGTTTCTAACATTAAATACTCTTTGACAGGTACATACTATGGTTGCTAGCTAGGACAGGAACATAACTATCTAAGGGAAATAATAAATCGTTAAAGATATGCCTTAGAAAATTAAGATTCCATTAAAACTCAATAGTCCTTACACCATGGCGGGTGCTATCTCTGTGCGCGTCCCATGATACGGATAAGGGCAATATCCGCTTAGTGTATCCCTTACATGTCATTAAATTGTCTAAAGGGCTGGCTCGATCCGGCTCTGCTTACGCCTCCCAAATGTCCGGAACACCATTATTCCGTGTACGGAAAAGACATACATACTACTAATATCCAGGACTAGCGAACCATCCTACAATATACAAATGTATATTACTAAATAGACACATAGTGTATTGTATATTTGTATCATATTGCCTAATGACCTATCTTCACAGTTTCTAACAAATATTTGAGCACCCACTGTACCATTGCCCTCGATGATAGGCTGCTAGAGAGGTTCGAATATCAGCATTGATGAATCATAATATAAACAATGCAAGTAACTTAGATATATCATATTATATTATGTCCGTAGGTGATAGCTGTCGAATGTACACATGTTCCAGTAAACAATATAATTACACTATGCAACTCAACATCAATATGTAATTCAATAAAGTATAGACGTTCGTTCTATGATTTATGATTATGACTTTATTTTGATATCTCGGTACTATTATGTTAACAATGAAGGAGACATGAAATAAAACAACTAAAACGGATTAAATCGCGTATACTAATTTAAACTTCATCCCGACGTCCACCAGATGACCACGAACGTTGCTAAAGGGTTCGATTAGGGTTAGGGTTCGATTTAATCCGTTTTAGTTGTTTTATTTCATGAGTAATTAATTATCGCGGTAACCGAAGACAATATAATGAAGGAGACAGTAGCATTAGGGATCATTACGAAAATTGTTTTATAAATCGTACTAATATTATAAATGCGAAAGTAACTCCAATCTGTCTGTCTATTACCTTCTTCACGCTTAAACCGCTGAACTAAAATGAAATGCTGGGATGAAATTTGGTATGGAGAGAGTTTGAGCTACGAGAAAGGACATAGTTACTCGTATTAACTATATTTTTATAAACTATATTTTATTCGCGTTGCTGTTAGGAATCCGGAATCCATGTTCTAAAATCAAGGTTTGAAGTAAAGCCCAATAGTACACTTGAACCACCAATCCATCAATGTTTTTTGTATAATTCATTGGTTGACAACTTTTAAGAAGCAACTTGGTTTGAGGCAAATCACGAAAAAAATGCTTCTTAAAAGCAAAGAAAGTAAAAATAGGCGGGGCGGAAAACTACTTAGACTATTAGGACAATTATATGCGTTATAGGTGGACTCGTATCTGCGAGGGCATCCCCTACCCTTAAAATGTGCGCGGAGACCCTACATCACTTACAAAACTCTACAATAATGTAAAAATCGGTAAATAAAAATTTATTGCACTAATAAGAAACAAAAATCGGTAAATTATGTTTGTTTAATAACTGTACTACAGATATAGTGAGAATTTATTCAACTTCGGGAAAACTCGGATCTTTATCAGAATACGATGACACCCGAGCTGTCATAGAATGATCGTATTAAATGAGTGACATTTTCATATCTATTAATATGGAACTTAACTGTTTAACGTCAAATGTCATTTTTCGTTTTGACACTTAACAATAAAGTTCCATATTAATGAGTATGAAAAAGTCACTCATTTAATACAATCATTGATTAACCGAACTGTTAATCAATGATGCATATTTGTATTAAGTAAGGTGCCGTCGTATTTGGATAGAGTCCCGAATTTTCCCGATGGAGAATAGTTTTGCACTACATCTGTACTGACTGATGAATGTTACCCGCTTGTCTTTATATACACCTACATGATACCTGAATAACCTATATGAGTCACTACCTATGCCCTAGAAAGTAGTGCTGTCTAACAGTTTAAAGTGTAAATTTTAAAACAAACATTAGCAGACGGTGGCAATGACCGGATAGCTAACAATCTTGCCTTTATATCCTCTTATCAATACAAGATGATTATTCTGATAATTGAAGATCCTTAATATTAATAATGTAAATTAGGTATATTTAATTGAATTCCTGTTTGTTTCTTAGAACGCAAGGCGATTCTAAATGATCTGAGCGGTACCATCAACTCCGGCGAGCTGACTGTCATCATGGGCCAATCAGGCGCTGGAAAGAGTACGCTCATGGACATCCTAGCTGGATACAGGTAGGTACCTACTGTTAGACGGACAATAAGACTTTCGACATTGACCTAGTCTTTGAAGCTGACGGAGAGGTTCAAGTTCAGTAAGCCATCCATATAGCCATTATGTTAAAATAAGTAAGCATTCTCATTTAATTTTAGGCTATCATCCTGTTTCGGAAAACAAAAGCGCCCTTCACACTTCTCGGTAGATGTGGTGATAAATGAGAAGTGTAATACGACCCGTATTTTAATATTTAATTATGATAACATTAGTTTAACACAATCGGTCGTATATAATGCAGGACGCTAATGATTATTTTTGTAGTATTTTATATTTTAAACTACTTGTAACCATTTAAAGAACAAAACTCTCATTACTTAGCGCGGTACCTCTCATTAACCGTGATATTAGTTATCAATATCATATTTGTAAACAGATTAATGGTATCACACAGCAATTTTTAATGAGTTTTGGTGTAATGAAGTTGTTTATTGCCGTGTAAGCAATTAAGCTACAATTACCTTGGCGACCAGTCCAAAAAAAATGTCTGGCTAAAAGTGCGTAAAAAATGTATGTGCCGTGTAATTGGGCCGTAACATAATAAGTAAATAAAACATGTTAAAATGGATTCATTTTTATCATTATACTGTATATCTTATACTTTATATGGTACAGTCGAGGTATATGTATGGTACAGAAGATAATAAATACGGGCATAGCGCCAATGTATGTATTTATTATTGTTTGATATTAAGAAATGTAACATAATGTAATATAAATATTTCGCCTTAGCTGTAGCAACCAAATCAAAATACATTTATAAAATAATTCGATTACTTTATTGCCTTCAAGCCAAAATATATGATTATGTAGGTGCATGGACCCTGATAGGGTATAGCAACATAGGAATAGCAGGCCAAAGGCATAAATATATCTACACTTTGCCCTACGCTATTACTATTTTGCTATGTGACTGTGCTTTAATCAAATAAAAAATCTATGATAAGTATTACGCGAATATCATAATTCAAGTATCGTCTATCTTCGTATACAAATATTAAAAGAGTTAAGCGGGATGCAGAAGATACAAACAGATTACCGATGTTTGTGGTTGCCCCCGTAACGAGCGGACAGCGTAAAAAGTACTAAATGTAACTAATGAGAAGTTTGTGGTTTGTAAGGTTGTAAACATTTTTTTGTTACTTATATTGTTTGTACGCCGTGTCCTTCGATTTTCACACACGTGTGACGTTATAGGGAATAGCGTTTAGTCCTTCCGTCAAGCTACTGTAGTTTACAAATGTCAGCTAAAATAACAGGAGGAAGAACGACAATTTTAGTTATCTGGAAAAAATCCCATTCATAGTACTAGAGTAATATGTTATCTATATGTGCGTAGCACGCAGTAGTTAACGTATAAGTACGTCACGCCTGAGTCGTGCAGTACCTACCTATAGTCGTAGAGTATAAAAGTCGGACTGATAGGCACGTACATACAACATTGTATATTTATATAGGAGTTTTCAGAAAAAAGTGTGCTCAATATACGGTTATAATAAGAAGAATAATAAAATATATGTTAGTTTTATTAACACGTTCGCTGCGGCATGCGGCCTATTTACCCCTCACAAACTATGGTTAACTGCGGTGTTAACTAATTGCTGCAGCGAAGGTGTTAAAAAAGTTACTGAAAAAGAGGACTTGAGTACTCGTAGTTATATAAGTCACCCCTTAATACCCATAATAACCCATAAAAGCAGCTTGATTAGTGATGCTTGATGACTTGTTTTGACTTAAAGCTTAAAAGCTAACTGGTATACGAGTACGAGTAGCTGATTGCTTTACTTAAATCATTTTTATTTAACTGTTTTCTGTATTTTTTCTAGGCCACGGACCAAAAATAAATAAAAACTACTTATTGCTTTACTTTCTTGTCTGTTATTGTACAATTTGAGAACTAGGTACGCATATAGGACATTTTACATATAATTTCTAACGATTTTAATTGTGACTAGCAAACACTAATATTTCATTAATACTTTATTCTGACATTGCGTATTAGCAGATAACACCGACTACATTAAATATAGTCTTGTTGCCACGCGCAGATAACGATGGTATTTCTTCGGGCCTCGATTATACCATATTATTTCTCAGAGAGGATCGTCTGTGCCATTGACCAACCCCAATTCTTACTTTAGGGACGGCTCTATTTTCAGTGCAGATTAGCATCATCTTTCGAGACTACCTTCTACTTATTACCTACTAAACATATGAAAACTACGCGACTGCTCTTCGCGTCAGCACTAGACTCGTGTGGGTTAAAACTAACGGCCGTCGATAGGGATACGAGCGACCGTTGGGTCTTGACGCTAGTATTGTGGCCCCTGCCTGGGATACGGGGACATGTGATTGATCCTATTATCGGGAGAAAAGTTAGAAAGTGTCAATACACTTTTTAGTGCAATGTAAAAACTGAACCGCCAAAATTCCCTCTGCCCAATTTCACTTTCTCGGAGAACAGCAATTGTCTTGTAATTGTAAGACAAAATATGTCCTACATTAAATTTTCTCTAGAAACCTGCAAGACGTTGTCATGAAAGACATAGTACATCATCTGTCATCACAAACTTTCATATATATTATATTATTAACTTGGTGAATCGTTAGTCATTAACACGTGTAGGTGAAATTCTGCGAACAATACCTACATTCCAAAATAGTTTAGTGACGTAACCTTACACTATACAAATATAAGGGCACAGGCAACTCAAAATATGAAAAAGATAGCGTTAACATTTAAAAATATGTTTATGGATTTCCGTAAACGAGATACCTACTAATATTAATTATACTAAAACGTTAGTAAGTCGAATATTGCTCGACATGTTTCACCCGAACGAAATATGTTTGAATCTTTCGCTAGTTTTGTGAAATACTAATACAAAAAGAGGGACTTTACGAATGTAATAATTGGCTTAGCTCTCAATGATAAGTTATTATTACTTAATGAAGCCTACCCATTAAGTCGCTCATTGAGTGGTGGAATTACTGGAGACAGATTCTAACTTTAAAATATGACACGATTTTGTTAAGGGTCCTTTTAAAACGCTTATTTCCATTTTAGGGCGAGTCAGATGTGAAAAGGCACCACTCATGGGACTTCATGCGCGTTCTCATTGCGATCGTATCAAAAATAGATCAGAACCATAAATACTTCTGTTCGTAATAAGATGATTTTTAATAAAATATACAGTATGTATCAATACGAGAGGCAAAGCATTTAACCCGTTAGTGGCCATGACGAATGTAATACTATTTTGCACTTTCTGTTGGTATTTACCGAGTATTCATCATTTTATTTGACACTTTATTGACAAGTTGCACCTTCTCTAAGTCGGTTAACACTTCCCATATCATTCTGTGAAATGTTATTCTATTGTCATAACAAAAAAACACATCTCCATATAACTGTAAACACAACTGACATTTCATTAAGTGCAACATAGCATTTTTAAAACAAGATTAGAAACAGAATTAGTAGAAGTACCAGCCAAATTTTCTTGAAATTAGCGTGAAAACAGTGCCCATTGATAAGTTAGCAATATCCTAGATGTTACTTTATTTTTCTTAATAACATTGTCAAAAAGGGTAGACTTACCATTTTATTTGACAAACTTACTTCAACTGACGTTTCGTTTTTATCTTAACCTAGATTTGTCTTAAGATTGAAAATAATTAATACAGAATACTTCACATTATCTGAAGCAAAAAATAATAATATGAGCTTGTAGTTTAATAATATATCTACCAAAACCTTATTTCTTACTTCCACTTTTACGTGTTTAAAGCTTTGCTTTTCGTATTAATACATTTGCCAACATGAGAGCGTTCCGAAGTTATGTGTAAAAAAAGTAAAAATCTGAGTAAGAGTATGCGGCATTTCGTTTTTGTTTTATTTACTTCTTACTATTAGTTAATGCAGATATTACATGACGCAAATGTGGAATTTTCAATAAATAACCACATTCGTTATCTTCAAGTTGCTTATGCTTCATCATTGACGCCTTACTGACGTTTATCATGTGTAGTAAATATTTACAGAAACATGTTTGTTTGTTTAGCTTAGTTCAGAATTGTTCTTCTGAACTAATAGCTTAAATTTACTTAACAAAAAATGTATGTATGATGAGGATGTCTCATCGTAATATAAATAATAATAAAACTACTCTACTAGCTGATTATAATACAGCAACGACAACGGTCCGGATTGTAAATCAGGTTACATATCTATATTTATTTGTCGACCGGTCTGGCCTAGTGGGTAGTGACCCTGCCTATGAAGCCGATGGTCCTGGGTTCGATTCCCAGTCATTTATTTGTGTGATGAACACAGATATTTGTTCTTGAGTCATGGGTGTTTTCTATGTATTTAAGTATTTATATGTATCTAACTATTATATATATCGTCGTCTAGTACCTACAACACAAGCCTTACTGAGCTTACCGTAGGACTAGGTTGATTTGTGTAAGATTGTCCCGAAATATTTATTTATTGAAGATGATCTACAAATTTCAACTTTTGTAGTTTTGGCTCTGCTTTGATGAGGAAATCAATCAATCAAGGCACGTGTATTTATATGAAATATATGAATACTATACAGGTGTCGATCAGCCTATTCACTATGTGATATACCATACGATACCTTCAGTAGTTTTCCGGAAAGCGTCTATTTAATTCAACTATGAATGCGGTAATTGTGCGGTTTTTGTGATCTTCAGCTACAAGCCCCAGATATCTAGAGCATGAGGAAGCCGACATTCAATAGCCTTACTCACTTCCTTCTCAGGCAATGTTATGCAGGCGCCTCTGGCATGAACGATAAAAATTTATAAAGTGTTAATCGTTGATATTTGCTCGTCGATGCTTAATATCCTTACTGAAATATATGCGTGTTTGTACAGTTACTCACAATAATATCTGATATAACGAATAATGCCACAAAAATAAGTGGCGCGCCTTTATGACTGTAGGCCTAAAATAATTATTTTGCTTATAGTGCTTAGATGTGTAAGATAATATGGCACGTACTTGTACAGTTATATATATCAATATTTTAATAAAAGGAGAGGCTATAAACGTTATACGTATTTATATTTATTAAAGTAGATTTAGTATTGCTGCTGATAATAATTTCAATAAATAAAAAACTTAGTGGATAAGCAATATTAAAAAAATATTTGCATATCTCTTAATTTGGATATAATTAGTCATTGTATGTAAATTTAACAGAAATTAATTCCGTCGGTAAGTCTGCCATCTATACAAATGTTAACAAACCGGCTCCAACTAGGTTCATAATTTACTGTGTAGTTTTATTTGTTTTATGTGAATAGTGATTATAATAACTTAATAATATCGACACCAGTAAAATGGAACAGGAACTCCAACTAAGATGTGGAATAATTGTGTCTGTTACTCTAATTAGACTATCATTGGAATATTTGGAGTAACAAGTAAAAGAGACAAATGCTCGAAATTTTCGAATTTCAAATTACAATTCACACGCATATCCAAAACTGCATTTTTTTTTTCAATTTACCAGGATAATAGTTTTCTAGCAGGTATGATAAAAATAGCACTATATATACCTTAATAATATCGACACCAGTAAAATGGAACAGGAACGCCAACTAAGATATGGAATAATTGTGTCTGTTACTCTAAGTAGACCACAATTGGAATATTAACTTAGCCTTTAAGGTAAGAGAAGAGGTTCTACTTTTGCTAAGGAAAGGTTAAAAACCTTTTGCACACGTCGCACTCACTCTGCTGCGATTCTGTTTTGCCATTCCCAGGGTTACCTATTTCCACCGTACTGTACCAGTCTGGCTATTCCTTGAGCATATTGACTCCTTCGATCGTGCACTGAAGGAGGTAACGGAGTGCCTACTAAATGTATCCCTCAACTCAGACCAATGGGACTTGGCTTCTCTACCCATCCGGAACGGTGGTCTGGGTCTACGACGTGCTCGGGACATTAGTCTCCCAGCCTTCTTGTCGTCTTCGGCGGGGGTGATAGAACTTGTCTCTAAAATATTATCCTTCGATGGAGACAAGGCTTCTATCCCCTTCGCCGCAGACGCCCAGTCGGCCTGGGTGACACTCAATCCGACTTCGCCGCTCCCCGAAAAACCAAATAATCAGCGGTCTTGGGACGACGCAGGTGTGAAGCGAGTTTTTAACCACTTGCTGGCAAACGCTGTTGGGGTAGACAGAGCCAGGCTAAATGCGGCTGCGAGCCCTGACAGTGGTGCTTGGCTTCACGCCCTTCCATGTCCCAACATTAGCACACTACTCGACTACGACTCACTGCGTGTGGCCGTTGTTCTCCGTCTGGGCTGCGATGTCGGTCAACCTCATTTATGCATCTGCGGCTCTAAGGTGGAAAGCAGTGGTCACCGCGCGCTGAGTAGTTGCCGATGTGTTAGGAGATTCCCACGACACAATGCCCTCAATGACATCATCCGCAGGGGGCTAGTCTCGGCTAAAATCCTCTCCACGGTGGAACCACCAGGCCTCAGCCGATCTGATGGTAAAACGACGGCTTGACACTGGTGCCGTGGGAAAGTGGAAAGTTCCTGCTGTGGGATGCCACGTGCGTAAGCACGTTTGCCGCTTCGCACCTGAGTCACACAACACGAGCCGCGGGCGCAGCCGCAGAGCTAGCGGCCCTACACAAGAGGGCCAAATATTCGGCACTCAGCGGGTATTTGTTCGTTCCGCTGGCAGTGGAAACTTCTGGTGTGTGGTGTGGGGAAGCCAAGGTTTTCCTTAAGAGATGGGACGCCGCCTACGAGATTAGGGCCTCGACCCCGCTCCGGGTCTTTCCTTTTACAAAGGTTTTCCATTGCAGTTCAACGTGGCAACGCAACGAGTGTAATGGACACCTTTGTACCTGGAACGACGCGGGGTGGGCTATTTGAATAGTTTAGTTAGTTTATTATTATTTTTATTTTATTTTTTCTTGAATAATTCGTTTAATTTTAGTGAAGTTGTTTTTAAATAAATACGTGTTCGTTATTTAACAATCAGAATCTATATATACTGATAATGAAAATTAATAAAAAATCTATTAGACAAATACTAACAAAACACAAACAACACTAAATATGACATGAACATTAACTGGTTTAGAGATGGTTTTAGTAAGTTTACATACTATAAATTGGATATATATGGAATTGGACATAATATATATACATGCATACACGCATAGGTACACTTTTTTTTGTATTTTGACATTTGATACTAAGGTATCAAATTAAAAGACATATATCAAGCACGTTTCAAACGATTACACTTTTAAAATTTTGGTGTGTTACATTATTACAAAAGCATTATTTGTTTGTAGAAACCAATCACAAGGCAAGATCTACGTAAACGGTAGAATCCGCAACAACAAGTGGTTTCGGAGGCGATCTTGTTACATCCTGCAAGATGACAAAGTGCAAGACATGCTGACCATCGAAGAATCCCTTACCATTGCAGCCGAGCTTAAACTAGGAAATCATATTAGTAAAGAACAAAAGACAAAACGGGTATGTAACTATCGTTTCTGTATTGATAGAATCGGCTTAACTATATGTACCTATTAAGCAAAGTTTCTAGGACGAGACGAACCTAAAACGTTCTAAACGTAATTTTTAGACAAATGAGACAAGACTAATGAGGTACATTTCAGTTCTTATCTACAGACAAACATGATTGTGTCTAAACTTGGATAAGGATAACAGAACATATCCTTTAACCATGTCGGTGTATTAAAGGTATACAAATTTGAAAGCAACGAAACTTTTTTAGAAGAGAGAAGAGTTGTAAAAAAGGTGCATGTGCTCCTTTAAAAAATAACACTGTAAACTATCTCCTATCCACCAATAAAAGCTGCCACAAACCCAAGTGTAGCAAAAAAGAGAGTATAGAAAAATAATATAAGGGGTTTCATTGGATTCAAAACTGTATACGTTTTTCCGGAGCTAACTCTTCTATAGGTACTGTGTTATCGCAATAGAACGCAGTTAAAATTATCATTTTAAATATACAATCGTTTAAGGACAGTGATAACAAGTTCAATTTATTTATAGTATTACGATTAGTAACAACGTCAACAATTTTAGCAATGTATAATAATTTCAACAATTAAATAATGTCCGTTGTCAGGTAACAGAAATCATAACTTCCCTTGGGCTATGGAAAGTCCGGGGCACGAGAGCAGCGCAGCTGTCAGGAGGTCAGAAGAAACGCCTGGCCATAGGGCTAGAGTTGATCAGCGATCCGCCCGTCATGTTCCTCGACGAACCTACCAGGTACTAAAATGGGCATCTGCTATTTGAACTACCCCTTTCCGGTTTCAACATAGCGCTTTCCCGGTTGTATTTAAAAAGGGCCCCTTCTTTGCCAAATCCCATATTACGAATAGGATTTATCTACTCTACCCTGTAAGAAATGCAAGTAGTGTTTACCTCCATAATCTGTGTTTAGGTACAATAACCTTCTATAATACGAGTACATACTAAATACATATACGAACGGTGCTATCCTGATAATGACGTTATTTAAATCATTGTTTATTAAGAACCCACAAAGCCGGCTTCAATCTGGCAACGACCAGCAAAACCGGACGAACGCCTTCTTGACGTATTATCATAAAGTTCACACATCCGCTTTACTACCACGTGAACGTTTATCTCAATTAAATCGTCACCACTATACTCTTAACAATAACTTTGCATGTGCCTTAATATTAATACATGTAATTCAAAATGTAAGCATACGCATTTTTTTCTTTATAATCTATTTTCTATAAAGGCAACTCATTTGAAACATCGATTACGGACGAAACAAATTACTAAGTTGCATATCTACCTTGCATTTGCACTATACGCAATCCACTAGATGAATCATTGTATGGGTATCGTGCTGCGCTTATACTCTAATTGAAGTACTGCCACTTGAGTGATTTGATAAATGTTATCAGAGGTTCCCTGATATGTTCCGATATTGTAACAAAATTTATCGCATATGTGTAACAGATAACTTGTCCCCAGGTAGCATTTTATCGACCTATATTTGAATAATAGAGAAGCCCAAAGGGGATAACGCAAGCGTGTTCCATTATGAAGTGACGAAAAGGTTCCGCCCTATCAAGTACCTCCACTAAGTTATGGCTCCACTTAATACAGTCATTTCCTTGATATACCCTGATTGATTAGGTGTGAATTGCACGAATTTTGTAAGACTAAAAACAGTGTCCGAATATTTTACTGTACTAGTAACTAGAGGACTAGATTTTTTAACTTAGGCATATAGGTAATCTACACTAATATTATAAAGGCGATAGTTTGTGAGTGTGTGAGTGTGTAGGTGTGTTTACTACTTCTTCACGTCTAAACGGCTAGAGCGATTTTAATAAAATTTGGTATGGAGTTTGCTGACACCCTGGATTAACACACAGGCTACGTTTTATTTCTCGCAAAATGTTGTTTTCCCTAATAAACAGCGGGTAACAATGCGGGGCGCAGCTAGTACGTCTATATTTATCAATATCTGTTTCCAGTGGGCTCGACAGTTCAATATCGAAGCAGATGGTGTTCCTGCTGCGAATGCTGGCGCGCCAGGGCCGCACGGTGGTGGTGACCATGCACCAGCCATCAGCCGCCCTGCTGCAGATGGTGGACCGGCTCTACGCGGTGGTTGCAGGCCAGTGCGCGTACATGGGCTCAGTCGCTAACCTAATACCGTTCTTCGAAAACCTTCATTTGAGCTGTCCAAAATTTCATAATCCTGTAGACTTCCGTGAGTATTTTAATAATTAACTATCCTTATCGCATTAAACTAATTATTTTATCATATTGACTTAGTAGGACATTATGGACTCTCTCTCTCTCTCTCTCGCTCTTACAGACACCAACTCATCATTTAAACATGCAATCGGCTGCGAAGTATTCCATCGCAAGTTTAGCTAGACAAGAGTCACGTGAGGTGGTTAAGGTTAACATTTCACATACACTCAGCATCATGGTGATTGACCACAAAAAATATATAAGTCAAATTTGCTAGCTGATTCGATGACATTCTGCCACAATCCCTATTATATTACAATTTTTTTTTTTTTGTTAGTAGTCTGCAATTTTATTTTTGGCAAATTTCCTTTTATGTTGTTTTTAATTATTGGTTGAGAAAAGCATTATATATAACTCAGCGTGAACAGGAGTTGTCGAACTCGTAACAATTCGTTGACATATAAACAGTACTACTGTGTGCGGCCTGGTAAAAATAAATAGTAGATTGTTTGACAAGGGGCTAAAGTAGGCCATAGTACCACGAGATGGTTATTTTATTTATTTTTATTTATTCGAGGGTAATATGGCGTTTAGACCCGAGTTATGCATACTAGTTTTCACTTCGATTGCGAGAAAATAAGATAAAATAACATTTCAACAATTAACAAATACAATTTTATACACCCGCAATGAATTCTGAGTCAAAAATGTTTAATTTGGCAGTCTTTGTATTTTTTACTGCTTTGATACAGATAGGATATATCTACGCCGTGAATAAATGCCATAGACAACGTATATGAAGCCCCAACTTCAAAGAGTTTGCCAACGATTTAAACTTTTTAATGCTTGTGAAGTAGGAACTAAGAAGCACCTAATGCTTTGACAATTTGATTGCGTTTCCTCATTGGTCGATTTTAATATTGTGTATTGTCTGATTGGTTGATACTTTATACAAAGTTTTTTAATGATATCACATTTTTAAACAGTATTCGCACCAAAAAGAATCTAGATTTGCGATTAACTTCGATATATGCCGCGATTGGTGGATTTAATAAGATGAAGTGTTCTGGTTGGTCAATTTAAAACGTTTTGTATATCATAAATATGTATACATATTTTCCCAAGAGGTTAAATGTATTACTTTAGTCCGCCTTGGCAAGTATAATATGACACACTTTTAGAGCATGAGAAGTGAAAAACATTTTATAGCGTCGTAATGTATTTTGTACGGGTTATCAATAATATTGTAATATATACAAAACAAAATGAAAAAATATAAGTCCATTTACAGAATATATTTTACAGAAGACAAACAAATAACTGAGAAAACAAAATAAAACATAATTACAATTGATCAATAACGAAAAACACTAGCAGTTTAACGTAATGTTACGTTATGGTTTATTTTCCAGTTATAGAAATATGTGGAGAGCAGCCAGATAAACTAGTACAATACACACAAAATGGACGAGACATGCAGTGGCTTCATAATATATCTAATGAGACTGATGATAAGTTAATAGGTAAATACAAACATGTCAATTACTGTAACACCCTCTATACTGTATAAAATTAGGTTACTTAAAAGGTCATTTGTGGTAATATAAACACCATTATTTAACTTCTTTTGAACTTATAGCACGAAATTGTGGGGTGTCCTTGATGTAATTAATTGTTGATTTTTCAGAAATGTATAATGCAGATTTATATGAGGAAGTGTGTCTAACGACACTCCCTCCCCCAAAGGAGGATCCAACGAGTAAAATCCTACTAGCACTGAAGAGCACGTACAGTACGTCGACCTGGAAGCAGTTTACCACGTTGACACGGAGATCGTTACTAGTACGTCTACGTAGATAATAGACAATTAATTTAATTTACTAATTATAATTCATTGTTTGCTTCTCGTATTTATTATTAAAATCTTATCTTATTAAAATCTGTTCAATATTGACAAATAAAAAAAAAAAGAATTAGTAGATGTCAATTAAAATTGCTTCCAGATTTGTTTTGACAAATTAATGAATAACAAGAATTTCATACAGGGTGTTACAAAGATACTGGTGATCCGTTTAAGGTCATATTCAGTATCGTGTTCTGATTGAGAATAAATTCCCAATCAGAACCCGTTACCGAATATACCCTTAAACTGATCAGTGATCACCAGCATTTTGAAACATCCTGTATATTCGTTTTACTACTTTACTACTTAACTACTTCATCACTTCATATGTCTCAGTGGAAATTGCCCCAGCATATATTTATATCGAACCTATTATGTTTACAATCTAGTATACTTTGTTTTTTTATGCAATTTTTTTTTCAATATAGAAAATAAAATAATTTGCAGACTCGATGGCGAGATCCCCACTTCACGCTGATGATGACAGGCATCCATTGCGCTATGGCCCTGTTCGTCGGCGTGCTGTTCTTCAACATCGGCGAGGACGCCAGCCACGCCTTCGACAACTACAACTTCCTCTACTTCAGCCTGATGTTCCTCATGTTTACCGCCTTCAGCGCCGTCTCCATCACATGTAACTATCACCACTAAAATAGAAATATACGATTTTAAGCTAAACATGGTCAGTCACATTACAACTACTACTTAAAACGGGATAGTTACCATGTATATAATTTTGAATGAGTTTCCGATATTTCGGCACTGTTGCAAGCGCCATCCTCACGGAATAACTCATTCAAAATTATATACATGGTAACTATCCCGTTTTAAGTAATAGTTGTAATAGAAATATAGATCAACAAAACTGACAACTCGATGATCTTTGGTAGTTCGGTGATACTGAATTATTAATATGTAGTAGTTCAAAAAGACATGTACGTTATGGCGCTTACGTTGCAAAGTGTCCCATTAGTATTGAAGCGTCACCCGTTCGGGCCAGCAACCTCAATTAAGTCGTAGTTAAGAACTATAAGACGACGTTGCTCACCCGAAAGAGTTAACAGTAGCGTAAGCGCCATAAGGTACCTGTCCATGTGGACTACCACATATTATCTGACACAGATCTCACTATAAGGAAATGTTCTTCCAGTTTTTGATGTTTATTGTTATCGGGTTAGCAGTGAGTTATTATTTTCAATTCACTGTTGCGAGGTCAGCATAAGATACGTAACGTAAGATAAAATTACTAACTATCACCCATAAGCCAAGGTTTGCCCCATATCAAGTTTTTAGCGTTTTTAGTGATATTGACCAATATACTGCGTTGTATATATTATTTATACTGTATCCTTAATGATTATATTTATAGTCTTACACATTACGAGTAAGATAGATGTCTTCAGAATCAATGGCATCCGTGATGTTAAAGTGTAGATAGTTTGTTTTCATAGTGACATGATATCTTAGAGCACATTGAAATGGAGAAGTCATCACGTTATTTCCCCTCTGCCAAAAAAAAACATGCACATTGGGCAAATTATTTATAAAAAACTATTTCCAATATTAATCGGCACTGTTCTGGCGTGAGATCAGCGCTGTTAAACCGCCTGGGTGCTTTGTATTTGCTTTTGAGAGTTAAACATGTTTTAATAAATGTACATTAAGGTGAATATTAATTCACGCTTTTGTTTATTTATTTTTTTGTTTTAATCACCATTATTGTTACACTAAACTTTTAAGTACAAAATAGACACTAAAAATCTAATAAAAATCTAATTAAAGATATTCGCATTCGCACTTGATGAAATACCTAACAGATTTTGACGTCACCATATTTAAGGTACCTACATATATATGATAATGTGTGTTTAGTTTCTTTTAGATGTGTTCTTCTAATCTCGGCCCACTCAAAGAACGACAGAAATTTTCGTTCGGAAAGATTCGAGTGCAGTATAATAGTGGCTTCAAATAGGTTATTTAGACGTTAGTAGGTGATGAAATTTTTAGGATGTAGGTAATTACTGATCAGAGGGCTGTTAGTTTAAGTTGACGTTAAAATAAAATTACATTAACGTATTTATGTTTGATTTATATCTACCTAACCGTCACTCTTGATAACGAGTAAGTTAGAGGAAAACCGCCGTTAGAAACAATATTAGCAATATTAGCCTATTCATAAAAAACACGTTTGTATGAAATAAGTTTTAATATGCCAATTAACTTTTACAAAAAAAAAATGTAAAAAAACAGCATATTTTGTCATTGTTTTTGCCAATGCAAGGGTGTGTCTTTTAGTCAAATATGACATAAACAACATGTCAATTACATAGGCAGATAAAAATGAATTAAGTAGTTAGGTGTGTAATTGTTAGTTTTTCATATATGTTCTTGATGAAAAAACATTAGAAGTATTTTTTAAAACAAAGCACATCAAAATCATCTTTCAGGATATGTAAGCGTGCGTAGTTAATTTGTTTAATTATACATACAAGTATCAGGAGAATAGGCATCTTTTATATACATACGTATTTGTAATTCTGTAACGTATGCCTAAACAAAGGCCGATCAAAACTATAATACTATATACATAAAAATTAAGTGACTATGAATAAGATTGATAACGATGGCACGATTAAGCTGCAAGGAATATCAGTACCATATGTATTGTCTGAAATTATTGCTATCATTCGGCTTAAAATCATTTAATAGCCCAATCAGTATGGGCTAAAAACAGTGTTTTTTTTACCGTTTTCAGTCCCAGAACAATTCCCATTGGTGAGGCGAGAGCACTTCAACCGCTGGTACACACCGGGCGCCTACTACGCGTCCACACTGGTGGCTGCCCTGCCCACGCAGACGGTGTGCACGCTGTGCTACTCTTGCATAGCCTACTGGCTCACAGCCCAGCCGCCGGAGATCGTTCGCTTCGCGAGCTTCTGTGTCATTCTGCTGATGGTATCCTATGCGGCCCTGTGTATAGGGCTGCTTAATGGGTCGCTGTTTGATGTTAAGGTAAAAACAATTCTTGTACTTAGTCAAGTACCACCAATCAATCTGATGTCCTATTATTAAATATAATATTCAATCAGCGTACAGATATAAAATATTAAACAGTTTATCGGCCTAATCTGAAGGTGACAATTTTTAGTGAAAGAAATTGAAGAAGCTAACATTAGGACCACACAGAAGAAGGCGAAGAAGCATAGATACTGATGGTAACAAAAGAATATATATATATAATGTTAATGCATATGATAACGCAATACTGTATTCGAGTGAAAATAATGCAAATATATTTATTTTTGAAATTCGTTTTGATAATATTCCATAAATAAGGAACTATTTCAAATTATATACGAATTATGACTGCATTTTCTAGGGTTCCGAAGCTCAAATATGCTTCCATCATATTCGTCTGTTTATCCGTCCATCCTTATGTCACAGCCATTTTACTCAGAAACTTAAACATTTCTATATTGGTGCATTAAAACTTGAAAATACCTTAATTGAAAACTGTATGGAACATTATCAATTAAGGTATTTTCAAGTTATCTCCAGAAAACTACTTCCATGGGCAAATACGACCTTTTAAAAATACATCTACGGAACCCTTCAATATGCATGTTCCAACATGCACTTGCCCGTTTTATTAATCTTAACACTTTGGCGAACAGTACGCCTATAGGCGTCGCGTGTGTTTTTGTTTCCTATGGTCTATGACAGATGACGTCATTTACTGTCCATCAACGTGTTAAAATACTAGTTTGACAACGTACTTGTCAGGGTTCTACTATGAGTGCAGTCACCGTTATATCGTCAGTAGCAGTGTAAAGTGGCCAAATATAACGTATCACATACTCCTTACCGCTAAGATACAAATACCTATTTATTGTATAAATACATATATAAATATAAATGTCGTTTCCTACCTACTGTGATCCCACCGGAATATAACCTAGAATTATTTATGAAATTAGAACTAAATGTTTAAGAAATAAATATATTTAGTATATTTGGCTACTTTGGTTGCTACTAACTACTTGACGTGGCCTGAAGTAGAGTTTGTACAGAATTTTAATTTAGCATTTTTAACATTTATACCTTCGCTATCCGGTTCTTTAATATCATATTAATATTTATTTGCAAAATTATGCTAATCTGTGCAATCGTTCCAATTTTACCGGTAGGATTAGACACAAACAAACAATTATTTTTTCTATTATTGAGTGCACATTATAAAGTTTTCTATGCAAACGAATAATTGAATTTATTGCCATCGTGAATGTCTCTAATAATTACCTCTAAATAATTACCTCTCCTCCTACCTTACCTTACCTCTAAATAATTACCTAAATAATTACCTCTTGGTAAATAAAGCTTTTCGGTATCATCATCATCCCAGCCACAAGACGTCCACTGCTGAACATAGGCCTCTCCCTTGAGCCTCCACATGTACCGGTTGGAAGCGACCTGTATCCAGCGTCTAGCTCATTCGGTATAATTACGATTAACTATTTAAAATGTAATCAAACTCATATAATTTGTGATCCGTATTACACAGGGAATTCCCCTGTATATTTGATTAAACACCTAAAACGCGTAGGTGCTCAATATAATCACAAACCCGAGAGTTCATCAAACCTGTTACCAGTTACAACATCGCGTTACATAAATAGCAAGCGTGGCTACTGACTACGTAATATTATTAACTACTACAATACTCCTCCATTCATAGCAGTATCTCCTACATTGTATGCATATAGACTATCATATGTAATTCATAATCCAACAAACTCTAGGGCTTATAGTGTTTGAAAGTCGTCAATGTTATATTGTTATTCACAAACAGACCATTTTCTTAATATCCGTTTTTTGTATTATGGATCCTCGTACATTTACCTACCTACTTTTGGAAATATAGTCAACTAGCTATGCCCCGTGGTGTTTCCCGCTGTTTATTACGGTAAAAACGTAGCCTATGTGTTAATCAAGGATGTCAGCTAACTCCATACCAAATTTTATTAAAATCGCTTCAGCCGTCTAGACCTGAAGAAGTAACAAACATACACACTCACAAACTTTCGCCTTTATAATATTAGTGTAGAATTAATTTTATAAACGCAGCTCTTTTCATCATTTATAAAATATTACAATGTCTGACGAAAATTAAAATACATAGGTATACTTGTCGACACAGGAACAGCATAGGTATATTGTTGTATCCACGCGTACGTGAGATAAAAAGTAATTCTCGATCATATTGGCAGAGCGTAACTAGTTAATTTAAGTGGTTGTATAATTATCGTCAGTAGCGCATTCAAATAAAGTGCTGTTTAGAAATAAGATTACTGAACATGTTTATTTAACTAAGTGATGTCAATTGCAGAATGCCATGGTCTTCGGGCCGTTCTTCATAATGCCGTTCACCATATTCTCCGGTTTCTTCCTGCACCTGACAGACTCGCCAGCTATCTTCCGCTGGATGTTCCACATCTCCTTCCTGAAGCACGGACTAGCGGGTCTCTGCATCACCATCTTCGGCATGGGCCGTCAGCGCCTGCCCTGCTCGGAGCTGTACTGCCACTACGCGTACCCCAGCTTTCTACTCAAAGAGGTCGGCATGGCAAATGAACAATATCCAGTTGTCTTCTTAGCTTTAATCGCTATAGTGTTCGTAGTGATTTTGTGTACATACATTTTGCTAAAAATTAGGCTCAAGTGTAAGTGGTAAAGTATTTATTAGGTTGCAATGAGATTTTGGGTTTCTGAGATATGCCATGTATTTTTTTTTTATAATTTACATCAAAAGAAATATGGGAGGTAGGTAGGTTAAGATATTTAAGAATTTGTGTTTGTTATTTTTTCTGGATACAAAGCTCGTCAGGCCAGAAAGTAAGAGTTTCAAAACATTTAGCAAAGTCCTTTGGAATTTTCTTACATATTAAGTGCAGTGAAGTGTCTACACGATGGCCGATCATGTAGAGGAGCCATAAAATGTAAATGCTTAATTTAATGTGTAGAGGTAGAGGCTCAGTGTGTGGACTATTCCAACTTCAAAGAAACTGATTAATACACTAAACTGACTTTGTAGTTGCTATGAAAGTAAAAAATGTAGAATGATTATGTAATATTGTGAAAGATTAAGATATCGATCACTACTCTCTCTGTTACTTTAAGTAGGAATAAAATGAACACAACGAGGGTAGGTCATTCGATACAAAATACTTGTTCATTCGGTAAAAATAATGACGTGGATTTGTTTGTTTACAAATAATAAATATAGTCAATTTAATATGAAAAAGTACCTGTCAGGTATTAATTACGTTTTGCCTTAAATATATGTATAGGAGTGGTATTTACAAGATAAATTTAAAATAGTATTGTCTATTTTTTGGGCCCCCAATTTACCTGACCATAATAATATTATGTTATTTACTGTGTATAAATGAGTGCGCCGAAAAAGTTATTACATTGACTAATTGATGAATAATATGTTGATTGTGGTAAGCATAGGTGCTCATGAAGCGTACATGTACAAGTGTGTACTAACGCATATATCTGTGATTTAGTGCAATTGTAGGTAAAATGCAAAATAATTATTTACGGTTAAGCCATTGTTGCCGTGCCATCGATTTGGCACTTATATTATTTTTACAAGCTTTAAATAGATAAAATATTAATCACTGTGTTAGATTTCCAATGCCCATAATTGTTATGGATGTAGCAACTGTAATTTTGGAGTAAATTCAAAGATTCAGTCGCGTCTGAAAATATACATTTTAATGTGACAAAATAATTAACCCACGACTCTTACCATGGTGTAAAACCTTCAATTTTGTTTCATTAAAATAATGTATTCATATTTTCAGAAATGACAGTACTTGAATTTGTTACCATATAAAATCGTTTTATGTTAAGATGAGATTAAGAGAATGCCTTTGTAAAAACAAAAAAAATATAGTACCGTATTAGCACATTGGAAAAATTGTAATTATAAAAAAGGGCGGTTTAAATTTGTTAACTAAGACTAAGTTCACACCTACAGATGTGCCGTTCCCGTTAAATTTCCAATATTACTATGAGGAATTTTCCCAAATGGTAAATTTCCCCATAGTAACATTGGGAATTTACAGGAATGGCACATCTCTATTCACACCATACAGCATTGAACAAGCATTTTCGGGTTGCACGGCAGTCACAACACTGTTGGCAGAATATGTTTTTGATAAATCTGAGCTTTATTTAGTATGCGATAATGCATAAAAAAGGTTGTATAATGTATATAAAAATTTAGAAACAAAGATAGTGGGTTTGAAAGATAATATACGCTTTTAATATACCTAGATTAAAGAAATACCTTACATATAAGTAAAGTAAAAAATAAAGAACATTTTTATTTTTCATTCTTTGCATATTATTTCTACTTCGATCACACTTACTTTGCATTTATTATTTATGTCATCCATCTCAATAAAAATATTGAATATCACTGTGATAGTGAGAGTACAACAAAACATTTATTTTGGTTTAATACCTACTTAGTAGATATTTGTTTGTGTTATTTTATGCGCAATTAAGATTAAACAAACTTTTAATACACTGACAAACTTTATTAAATAAGAAGACTATTAAAAATAAAATAAGTAGGTATATGTCAAAAATATCACTTTTGGTACAAGATTTTCTTGCCGACTGTACTGTTTTCTCACAATCATAAACTACTCATCGAGAGGATTCTAACGAGCCTAAAGACCACGGGTTTATCTTATGTATTTTAGGAGTTGCTATGGCTGCCTTCTGACTCCAGCATCAGATCAGATCAGTGGTAACATAAGATTGCATTGTCATTTATCACCGAACTTACATAAGTGTGCTAAATTTCAGCTCAATCGGTTAAAGATAATGCTTCAAAATTGACTTTCAAGATTTTCTTCGTCATTTGGGTCCTAGGAAAAATTTGTATTACTTCACCTAGGACCTATTCTATTATATACATATATCATCGTCTAGTACCTACAACACACGCCTTACTGAGCTTACCGTAGGACTAGGTCGATTTGTGTCAGATTGTCCCGAAATATTTATTTATTTATATGCGAAAATAGTGTCAATATTATATTATTACATGTATCCTTTGTTAGAAAACCTGCTTTCATTTCATTTTTAACCTTGATTAAGTAGGTAGTAGGCTATCTACTAGGTACCTAATTAGGTACTCAGATATTTATAAGCCCTGACATATACCGTTATAACGTTTATAAGGCGTAAGTAAGTATTTTAATTTGCATTTCTTGACCTACTTAATATTGATCTGATAAACTTTATCTCTCAGAGTGCCGGGATTGTAATGTCACATAATCATAATATTTTATGTTTGTACATATAATTATTTCAAAATTAATACCTATATTTCATAATGAGGTAATATTAAGTATAAATCATAATAAAGAAAATAAAAACGCTAACAACTTAACCTACTTAACAAAATTAAAAAAAAAAATTGGCCCAAATAAGTAGCTATCAACGGGCAAGATGCCCAGAAAGCTGGCTGGATAACGATTGCTATCCGCTGTGCAAAATAGTAACTAGCCCTTTGGTCACCCGAGGCCTCTATCATCTTTATATAGTGCGGTGGATCCAACTGCCCAAGTTTGGCGGCAAGTTTCGACGCTAAACGCCACAAGTACCTATGTAGCTACTTCCCAGAGCGACATAAGTACTTGCGACATTTGGAGTCTTCTGCCGAGGTTGCCGCAGCACCTACATTAATTTTAGTGCTTGGAACATGGGACGGTGCCTGAGTATCAACGCAGGTAGCGTCCCAAACTAGCGGCCGGCCCATACGCCAAGGCACCAGCGTCCTCCCATCGGTCCTCTTGCCGTCGTCTCTGGCTAAACCGCTGGGCTCCAAAACTGCCAGCAGTTTGGCGCTGACAAGAGCCCTTCGGATGACATCATTAATGCTGGTGTAAGATTATTTCTTTTTTATTATTATCGTGAACCCAGTGTTTTTTCTTTTTCGAACTCTATTTCTCAACATAAGTAGATACAACAATTCTTCATCTGTGTCCATATCCCCCGACATCTTGGTACCCGCACCCGCTCTCTGTGTGAATCAAGCTTTAACGCGTACTGGTGCGGACGCTAGTTTATCGTCAAATGAAAATAAGTATTTAAACTAAATTTAAAAAAAGAAAACGCTCAAGTTTTCGATATGATTTTTAATTTAAGTTGCACTATTTTATCAAGTTTTAATGTAAAAAATGAATGGTAATTTAAATTCAAAGTGAGTGAATGAAAATCCTTTTTGTATTTTTATTGTATATTGAATAATTCGACTTTTTCCAACAACCGTGTTTAATACCCCTTAAATTGAACCAGTTTTGTTTTTGTTGTTTTACGCCCTCTCGTATACTCGTAATGTACTATAGGGAACTAAATAACATGAGGAAAGGCGTCTAGCGTGGACCCATCGACTAGTGTAAAACACAAATCATAATGTTATTACTCATTAGTGTCATAACCCTATACTGCCACCATTTTGGCAATTTTGAAATCACAGTACTCACAGTAGTGTCAAAACAGCAGTGTCATCTAGCAGTATGTCGATATCAATGTAACGGCCTACCTGATAATAATGATGATGATACCGCTGGAATATGCGAGTGCGATAGTAGCATTGGTCGCTTTTATCTATAGTTCGCTATGGACGTTTACGATCTCGTCAGGCTTCGGTGGTCAGACTGCACACATAGGTACATAAAGATATAGATAAATTAATAGTTATTTGTTAAACAAGGGAGCAAAGTTAGTGTTTACCTTCTCGTGCTAATATTGAGACCCGAGCTAGCGAAAGATTCCTAAGTGGAATGTTGAGCAGGAGAACACACTTTGCTACCGAGTGGAACACACAATTTTTCACCTCACTACAGCGAGGAAAAAATTAAGTCTAAAACATTAATTAATTAACTCTAAAAAATTATTAAATATTATTGGCATAAATCATTTATCATTGAAAAACATTAAATAAAAAAACATCGAGCCAGCTAACATCAAAAAAACTCGATTTGTATCAAATTACTTTGCACTCTTGTGAATAAAATGCTACTTTGCTATCTGTTTTTACCGATCTGCTTTAAACAGTTTTTTCCGAGCTGTGAGGTGAGAAATAACATTTTTACGTTTCATTATCAGGGGCAAAGCGCATTAGAGTACCTTGTGCGCCCTGTACAAGCAACCTAATGGTAAAATATTTTATTACTCATCTAAAGTCTGACTCGGACTTGGCTGTACATACCTACTATTAACGCCATTGACCGACATTATCTGCGGCGCTACCGCGAAATATATGTATATATATATACTGTGTGTAAGTCTAATACGGGCGAAGAATTAAACCGGACATAGGATTTACAAAAGGTTTTTCTTTAATTATACCTATTATACATATGTAATTGTTTTTGTAAATTTTCTGAGCAGTAATGTACTGCGCGGTACATTACGCGATATGATATGAGCTTTTGAAATTAACTGTCAACGAGTGTTTAACTCGAGTGTGTTGCATTACATTGCGGGCCGATTTTTTTTTATATGGATACAATTTTAATTGTACTTCTAAGCAAAAGTTATCTAAATATATTTCTTATGTCCTATTCTACACTCCGTTAAGAGATTCGCCCGTATAAGATTTACACACTGTATATCTACATATGCTATATATACAAGGGTATCTTTAAGCAGATAACGTCGGTCAAGGCGTTAATAGTAGGTATCTACAGCCAAGTCCGAGTCAGACTTGAATTATATGTATACATATATGCTAAAATAATTTAGACGACTCTACAACATATAATATAATAATATGCTAAAGCATTCATTGATTAATGTTGATACTTCATTACTTATCGCCTTATATTCGTTAGTGACAGATAAAGTGACAGGCTACTTATATCTATTTTACCCCAGTCTTTAATACATTGAAAGATTCGTTCGAATTTGGAATGTACTGCGTTAAAATACGATAAATAATTGAACGAGTGATGAACGGCTCTTATGCGAAGCGGGGAGTATTGAGATAGTGCAATCACGTACCTAAAAGTGAAAGTCTCACACTTCTCGTACTGCACAAACGGGAGTGAGCGTGCGCGCCGGCGAGCGTATAGTGTTGTGCTGCGCATACGCCGCAGCCACTCGCTGCTTCTCTCAGGCGATTATTCAATTCCACAAGTGCACAGTAAACAGTTCGTCCGGTCAGGAGCTACTTAAACGTGAACGTTATGCGAAAATGGACGTCGAAACCGGCAAAGATAATATAAGTTTCGATGACTCGAATCTCATTGTGTTCGTTGATACTAAATACACCAGGCTACTGACAACTGCAGGTGTGTATTTTTAACTTGATTTTATTGCAACTCTGTCTTTTCCTATTTTTAGGGTTCCGCAGAACCCTTATAGTTTTGCCATGTCTGTCTGTCTGTTCCCGGCTACGCTCATGGCCGTTAGTTCTAGAGAGCTTTAATTTGGTATAAATATGTAAAAACGCGGACAAATAAAAAATGGTAAAATATTTTTTTAGAGTACATTTGATGTGGGAATTTCCCCCCAACGTCACATTTTTTCGGTTCATCCCTAAAGTGGGAGGCGTCGTTAGATAGGTGTTTGTAAATAAAAAGGGGGTTACCATAAATATATTTTGATAAAGTACATGTTTTCGGAACTAATCGCTCAGAAAGTTAAAACAATGTGTATTGTTAAAATAATCATGAAAGTACAGCTTAATAAAAACTTTCAAGGAAAATTATTTTGTACCTGATCGGTTCATATTTTGAGTTGCGGACCGTAAAGCACGGAGTCTTACACTGAGCATGGCCTGACATGCTCTCGGCCGGCTTTATTTTTATATTTTATTACAAGTAAGTTACTTATTTGCGACTTCTTTTTTGTGGTAAACAGTAATTTTCCATTTGACATAGTTAGTTTCCTAATTATTTAATTAATTACAGTCCGGTCCGGCCACTCAGTCGTTAAAATAATAAGTAAATTTCCAACAGAAGTTACTTTTTACATATAATATTTAGTTTTAGAATTTAGTTATTTTTAACTGGATAAAGTATTTATTAACATAACTTATTTATACCTAATAACAAAAATAAAAATAAATTATACTAATAAAAAAATAAATAAAAAAAAATTACTGCTAAACTAACTATAAAAAGAATACCCCTTCTAGCAAGTCCCCCTGCGGCATGGACCCCATAACGCTGGCTGCGTTACCTCTCTGTACCGCTAGGGCGATACGCTGGGAGAGGTAAGAGCCAGCTTTTGGGTCCCCTGTAGTGTTGACCAGCCGCGCCGACAGAGCCCTCACGAATTGTTTCGTGTCCTCTGACCAGGGGCCCAGGGTCTCAACTGCGAATGCCGCGAACTCGTAATCCTTAAGTAAGGACGAGTATTTGCGGCGTTTGAGAACCTGGGCCTGGTCAGCCGCAGCACCGGCCTTTAAGCGCGTCGCCTGGATATGGGACTGTGCGAAAGTATCGACGCACGTTGCGTCCCACACCAGAGCTCTGCCCAACCTCCACGGTACCAATGTGGCACCGTCGGGGCGCTTGCCATCGTCTCTTGCCAAGCCCACGGGTTCAAGAACTGCGGGCATAGAGACGGTATGTGGAATATAATAAAATATTTTTACATATCTAAACATACCTATAAAAATAGGTATGTTACCTGCCACATTTACCTAACCTAAAGTCAAAAGATAAAACATAATAAATTAATAATATGTTTGTTTTTTAACGTATAGTTTTGTGTTTAAGTATAAGGTCAAAAGTAGCGTAGTATTGCAA
The DNA here is from genome assembly GCA_022674325.2 of Grapholita molesta. Lineage (NCBI taxonomy): Eukaryota > Metazoa > Arthropoda > Insecta > Lepidoptera > Tortricidae > Grapholita > Grapholita molesta. The sequence goes on along the minus strand of CP053121.2, from coordinate 17,368,260 downwards.
CCTTAAAAAACCTATAAAACTAAAATGTTTGGTGTAGCGGCAAACAAATTTCAACAGCATTAACACATTAATATAATAAATATAGTGTTTGATGCTAAAGCCCTTCATTTATAATTGCATTACGACGCATGTTTACAGCAAATATGCGGTCATAATATTACTAGTAATATTTATTAACTATCAAGGTTAACGACCATGACTTGTAGATACCTATTAGGTATGTACGTTTTTTTTTACTTTGGGTATGTGAAGGTGTCTGCTATGCAGTTTTACTTAATACATATCGAAAGCCGACAATCATTATTTTTCGTCGTTAATTTTTAGATAAGAGGAACAAAGAAATAATATATGCCTATCTTTGTTTTTTTCACTTACCAATGTCCGACAAAAAGATAGACGTAAGTCGAGTAATGATGTTTCCAACCCGAAGTACCCGGAGTTATCGTGATTTGGTAGTTTCTATCCCCAGTTCAAATTTGATATGTTCTAAGTAAAGAACTCTAAAGAAAAGCATTGAGAAAAAGGTTATCCAAACAGGAATGTTCCAAGGCATTCATTATTTTAAAGGTAAGTTAGACAGCAGTAGCCGAAAGGAAAACTAGTGCCTGCACGAATTATTGGTGCCTTTTGTATTTATTGCTGCACATTAACTTTACTATAGATGTATTTTATTACTGGTGCGCCATCTTATTTAAAAATGAATGTAATGAATTACTGATTTTTGATTACGGAGACATTCCAGCGGCAGGGATTGGAAAAAAAAAAAACATTTTATTTGTATTCACTACATGAGAAAACTGACCTTGAATAAACCCACCTTACAATAATCTTTGTCTCCTTTTGTTTAGTATCTTTTTTATCTTGGCAGAGGCAATTATCACTGTATTTATGAATGTTTCTTTACTTAATGTCAAAACTTCTTCGTGGCAAAATGGAAACTTGTCATCACCATCATCATGTCAGCCGAAAGACGTCCACTGCTGGACATGGGCCTCCCCCAAAACGACCCAAAAAGACCGGTCCTGCGCCTTCCATATCCAGCGACATCCCGCGACCCTCACTAGGTCGTCGGTCCTTGTGGGTAGCCTACCTACGCTGCGTCTTCCAGATCGTGGTCGCCACTCCAGAACCTTTACGCCCCACCGGCCATCGGTCGGCAGAGACACTCACAACATAGCCCTCTCCATTGCCCTTTGGGTTTGAGCCTTCTTATGAGGCCCATAGTAAGCGACCACGTTTCAGCACCATAAGCCTGGCAACACACACTGGTCGAAGACCTTCGTCTTGAGACACTGGAAGAAAAGCTTGTAGCTTCCCTAACGCTGCCCATCCGAGTCGGATTCGACGATTGACCTCTTTCTCGATGTTGGACCTACCTAACTGGATAGTTTATCCTAGGTATATATGGTCATCTACAACTTCGAGTGTAACGTCTCTGATTACAATGGGTGTTGCTACTACATGAGCATTCGACATGGTTTTTGTCTTGTCCATGTTCATCCTTAGACCAACTCGGTAAGAGGCATTACTGAGGTCATCTAGCATTGTACTCAGATCCTCCATGGTCTCAGCCAAGACTACGATAAACTTGTATTTGCATCAAAATTTGGGCAGCAAGCAGGCAGGCACGCACAAACAGCCAAGGTAAATTGGGCAGCTGTTTCTAATTGTGACTCAAGCTTCTTCCTTATTCAAATTCAAATTACGAGTAAAAGTTATTTGTTAAATAACACATGTGACATAAATTTAGATATAACAAAAAAATATAAATAAATAAATTTACCGTGAAATGGATGCGCCTCTGCATAATTTTCCGGCGAGACCAAGACCATATGCTTACGTTTCCTTTTCCTTATTTACACAAAAACGTATATTTCCTACTTATTGATACTTATGACATCAACAGGCGTAAACTTTCATTTTACATAAATAGATAAGGTAATTACAAACAAAATCAACTGTGTCTAGTTTTTAAGTTTTACATGTCACCAACACAATATTTTCTGGTATAATCTAAAGTTAGTTGGTAGAGAATGCCTTATGGTATGGCATTACGTCCGCACTAAGATTCTTATACATGACATGGATCAACCAAATAATTAAATTTAACTGGTTAAGTTTATTCATGTTTGTCACAACTAATAGTTGGCATATATGACATATTGATAACAAAGCCATGAACAACTACGAAAGTAATCATAAGATTTCTTGAGTATTGCAGCTGGCAGTGGCATGTGGTTGAAAGGCTTAAAAAGAATAATAAATACTATCCGCAAAATTATCTGACCGGTAGGGCAATAAGCGTCCGCTACCGTAAGGGGTGTAACATGTCGATAACTTATCATTTAAACGTCGATATAATTATTAAGTATATTTTCAAATGAAATCTTATGTCATTATTGATATTGTTTTTAAAGTTATCTAATTTATAATACTATATGTTTAAGATATTTCTCAAATAATATATAGGACAGTTGTAACATATAAGTACAACCATGTACATCCCATATTTAGATATGACAAAAAATATATCCTCGTTTTCTACTGTGACAATAGTGATAACGAGACCATTAGAGCACTTACCGGATACATAAATATAGAAACTGGCTCCAGAATTCAAGATAAAATAGATAATTATTACAATGTTGATATACTCATTATTTATACCTAGATATTTTTCTAGCAAGAACGACATTTGCTTAGTGCTTGCCACAAAAAAATATCGACAATCCTTAGATATATTATATATTTCAACAGTATGTTTGTTCTGACCCCGAAACAGTTATTCATATCGAGCAACAATCACACGCCTCTGTCTTAGTAGTATAAAGTGATCTAGAGATCCATAACAAAAATGCATAGTTAGAGATCACACCTCGTGTAGCCGGAATAATACCAGCAAAGCTTGGTAGTCTCCGGGGTCGCTCTACATAAGTAATCAGTCCCACGCGAGTGGTCGATGCGCGCGCGCCGGTGCCGCGTCGAACTTTGAGTCGTAGCGTACGTAGCCTAGTTATGGAAGTCGTTCAAATAAATGATCTGTGTACAAAGAACAATGGCGATGCAACGCTTTTTTTGGATGTCACAGTGACCAGAACTACCAACTTCGCTAATTTCTCAAGTCAGTGGGTTTCTTTACGCTATTGTTTTCTACTTTGGCATGCATCAATAATAAAAAAAACACCAAGTTATCGTAAAAATTAAACCTTTTACAAAATTGTATTGACTAAATATTATGTATTATTATAGCTGCAGTTCATATAGATATCATCAATGTATTCTGGCCGTAACCAAAACTTGTTTGTGAACTCTTGCTACCTGTTCAAAGTATAAACGTTTTTCTAAAAAAAAGGTATTTGTTAATACTGATTATCAAATTAAGTATAAGTGTTTCAAATTTAATATTTCAAGTACTTAAGAGGGCGCCGAGCTTCTCTCGTTACTCGATTCTAGGCTACTGCGCCCAGTGAATGTGCAGTGTAATGAACTGTAATGTCATGGGCATACCGCGAGCGAATTTAGGAATTACCTTCGTATTAAAAAACATGATATGACATCCAAACCTTCCAGAAAAGAGCGTATAGAGATCTTAAAGGTCGGAAACGTACCTACTTGTGACTCCTCTGGTGTTGCGAGTGTCCATGGGCGGCGGTAGTTGCTTACCGTCAGGCAATCCGTCTGCTCGTTTGCCTCCTATATCATAAAAAAAAAACGTATCCGTTGTAGAAATTAAGTAATTTTGTTATTATTAAAAAACGTATGATGTTCTGCTGAGTATTGGCGATATAGCTGCGATGAATTAAGGGATTCCATTGTTTTTTAGAGATCACTTTGGATATAATTTCCATTAAGCAAAACTCAAGTAATCGTGTTTCTGAAACGTAAAATTTATTGATTAATCCTTAAATATCTAACTTAGGACACACATAGACTAATATTAAGGATTAACTATACAAAAAAGGGATCTAGCAAAGGGATTTATGCTGTAATTCCTTCGGTGCAGCCTTAAAATTAATTGATTGATTTCGTTTCATATTAGACCGAACTCCCAAGCAACACATAAGCGGTATAAAATAGGATATTTTAACCTTATTATTGCCTTTAGACGAAAGAGGTATGTTAAACGGTTATATCTGCGCGTGTAAGCTGTAAAACGGAAACTAGCGCATTCCGGAAACACCTTAGGCTCGTTTACGGTATTCAGTTCAGGCTATGTCTGTAAAAGGGTTTCAACTAATTACATAATGCAGTCATTATACAGCTTAAAGTTTTTTCGCTGTATTAAGGTGGCAATAATAGGTTAAAGCTTTTTAACGGTTAAGGAAATATCCTTTATATATCTTTACGATGTATAATGGTGTTTTGGGAGCTTGGAAGCAGTATAAAGGTGTAAATATATTCTATTTTAGCACTAGCTCTATAAGAACATATTCGGCAGGTGTTATACAGGTTACTGCTGTAAAATAACAAATAATTACGATCTCATACATCTTATGGTCGAAAAAGGGATATCTAAGTTACCTTAAGTAGATACTGTTCATTTAGTCTCTGTGATGGCATGTGGTATTTATCATGGGGCGGAAAGTGTGGAAAAAATATAAAAAAACAGGCGGAATTAAGAGAAAACTATTGAAGCCGTACCAGTCTATTGTAAGCAGTTCAACTAGGCTGAGTTAAGGTTGTATCACTTATACCTTTCAGAGCTAACAGCTGTTAGAAAACGTTGTTAGGAACGTTTTAATTGCCTAAATTTGAATGCAATACCCTTATACAGCGATATGGTTGCTAACGGCTCTAAAATAGAGTATTTACACACTTTTATACAGCGAAAAGTTCTGTTAAGTGGTACTCGGCATCTTAAAGCTGTATTACAAATACGCCATTACATAACCTACAAAAATATGTGATCTCATATATTTTATGTTCAAACCTTACACTAAAGACGAAGCCTTTCTAGTTTCAGTTGTCTTATAATTGTATAAAAACTACTTACGCGAAAGTGTATGGCCTAAATATATAAAATATAAATATCACATACATTATTCCATATATCAGGTTGAATTAAAAATCCCTAAAATCTTATTATTTCGAGGGCGCGTCGATCAATTAACACTAAAACTATCCACATTATACAATAAATTTACCGCCGCAAGTAAATTTCACTCCATAATATGTAAACACAGACATACTAGATGTCGTTACTAGTTTAATCATTTTCATGCGCTATTAATAATTTGACACATTACTGTTTTTATACACAACACTTTATATGTTTTGATGCACATTATGAGAATCATTTTTTGGCTATTTTTGGATTATAGCCCTTTCACAGCTTATTATTATATTAAAGCTGTATGATAGGTCTAAAAGCTCGAACAGAGTGCACTTTAGCTGATAATTTAACCTTTAGCCAGCAATTAACCAGCTACCATAGTTTATACAGCTATCATACAGAACTTATACAGCTTTAATACCACCAAAAGCTCTATAATTTTGGGCCCAATTCGGCTGTATGAAAGCTGAGTACACGTGCTCCCAGCCTTTTTACAGCCTAATTTTACAGCTGTAAGTGTAAAACTTTCCATTACTCAGACCTGTTTCAGCCATCTTGTGTTGCTTGGGCTTCAATTTAAATAGCAGCATTAGAACGAATGAATATGTTGTACCTGGTAATAAAAAAAAATATCTCTTAATTAATCTGACCGTATCATTTTCTACATGTCATAACTAAAAAAATATGTAAGAATAATTAACAAAATGCAAGTAAATTGAATATCCTGCATATTTTCAAGATTTTTGCTGTTTAGAGCCATGATTGATCATTGGTTCGATAGATAATAATTCCCAAGCGAGAACTTAATACTCACAAAATCCAAATATAAATTCAAACTGAATTTTGTATCGTTATCCTCATAAGTTTGTGGAGGGTGTAAACGAATAAAAAAAATATAATTCGTAACCAAGAAAAATAAGGTAACAACTAACGAGGTAAACGATAAAAATATGAATGTATTAATCATGTCAAACTTTTATAATCACAATGCCCCGATTAAAAAAAGAACGACTAAAAGTTTTAGGTTAATAATCTATTCCCCTTATTCATAAACGTCTTGCAGGCTTAAATTACTTCATTTAAGTTTTGTCTGTTTCCAACAAACACAATGTCAAAGTGACATATAAGGGACACACGAATATTGGTTATTTTACATATCAGAGTTGTTTATGAATAGGGGGTAAATAATAATATAAATCTGACATCATCGCAGAGCCGAAACTACTGAAGCTGGGAAGTTGTGCAGTGTAGGACTGTATGTAGCATTTCTGATTTGTAGATCAAATAATAAAGAAATTTAAAAAAAAAATCCCGAAATGAGTTAAGAGTGATGGAATTTTTGTATGTAAAAGGTTAAAAATTAAAGTAATAAGACTTCAAAATTCGTACTTCTTATTATTAAAAAACAATAAGAATTGTATTTGCGTTTTCGGAAGTTCAACTCCCAACAAGGGGTTGATATAATATTGTCTTCGGTTGCCGCGATAATTACTCATGAAATAAAACAACTAAAACGGGTTAAATCGCGTATACTAATTTAAACTTCATCCCGACTAAAGGGACTAAGGGGCTAAAGGGTACGAAACGTCGGGATGAAGTTTAAATTAGTATACGCGATTTAATCTGTTTTAGTTGTTTTATTTCAAGGGGTTGATAATTTGTATATTTATTTACCGAAACTACTGAACCTAGAACATTTTTAAAAGCAGCTTAAGTTTTGATCCGATATGTATTAAAGTTTAGTATTATTATTTTTTGACATCTAAATTCATCATTCACACTGTATTGATCTTCTATCATTTTGTCATTTTTGACATTTGTGTATACTTTCATATCCTATGACGTTGTAGAATGATTTTGAATTTAATTATTAGTATAAAAATTGATACAATTGTATACCGGGTGTGGCCTGTAAAAGGAGCTTTAACTTTAGGCATCGTTTCTACACCAAAAACGTAGCAACATTTGTTCTACGTCTTTTGAAAATAACTTATAGTTTAATAAATATTAATAAAAAAAGATTTTCCAAGCAAGCAATGTATTGCAAAAACTATGAAGTTTGTAGGCTGACAGTAAACGTCAACTACACTATTGGATGCTGTTCATTGAAAATACTATTTACTTTATTCGAAAAAATCACAAGTAATATATTACCCAATTATTTAAAGTTGTAGAACAAATGTTGTTACGTTCGAGGTGTAGAAGCGATCCCTAAAATTTTTGCTCCTCTTACAGGCCGCACCCGGTATATGCCAGAAAAAGTAGATTTTAAAGAGACTACTAGAATAGCAATTATAACTGCAGAGATTGGGTTACAATCTCTTTATAAATCATATATTGCATTACATAGTTAGATACATTACCTTTTGAAAACCCGAAAGGGCTAAAAATTATGCGAAGTGTATTTATTAAACAAAACACCTGCAATATTTCTTTCTTTTCTGCGATAAACAAAAATAAATGCATTAGAGGTTATCAGGGGGGTGGAGGTTGTGGGTTGGAAGGGGATGATTAAGACTTTTACAAAAACCTAAAGGGGCTTAAAGTTAAAACGGATCGTCAGTTAGACCAACAAACTAAAATAACCTAGATTAAATTCTACACCAATGAAATGTATTGTATTTTTTTTACTGGGTATATCTCTTAATTAAGTCATATTAAATCTATGTCCCAGTTATTTATTATTGTATATATTCAGAACGGTATTATCAGTTTTCCAATACAATTCTTATATGAAGGTCAATAACACGTAATCAATCGAAAACACGAACTCATTCGTGTAAAACTAAAGTAGATAATTATCTTCTCTATAATATACTTAGGAACATGACTTAAACTTTCAAAGACTGGAACTTTTCCTGAAATTACTAAGTGTACCAATCGTGAGAAACGGGACTAATCCCAATAATACCTAGTTTACCCTCTGGGCTGCAAGGTCAGTGGTAGTGCTTACGCCAAAACCTGAGATTAGTTGCCAAGCGGACCGTATGCTCGTATGAGCCGTGGCGAGACTCCAGGAAATTCAAAAAGATTACCGATTATTATACCGTGCGGTTTTTTTTAAGTTACAAGTACTTTTATGATAAACTCTTTTGTAAACCGATGACTTTCAAAATGCTTCCAAAACATATAACATTAAATGCAAAAAATATATCAAAAAGTTAGCAAAATAAGTTTCTGGCTATGTTTTAGGTTTGGTTTTTGTTACCATATGATTACTACGGTAGCCCATAAATCTGAGTATAACACGCGCCAAGCGAAGTGCAAGGGCAGCTAACTTTTCTCGAAGCGCTTCGTCGATTTTTTTAACCCTCGTAACTTTGTTTTGGATTACCTTATTAACGAAATTAAACATTTACCAGATTAAACATGAAGTTTTAATTAAATAGCACTTATAATTTAGATTTTATTGATCCCTATCTAAGAAACCCTGATTTCGTCATTGGCTTACTGATGGTCATCATAGTTCTTAGGGACATCATAAGCCACATATTTTGAGTAAGGTGTAGAGTTTGTGACGTTAGCCTTGTCGAGTTAAGGCGTGTAAACTCGGAAGCTTGGTTTTACATGAGATCTGATGATTTTTTTGACCTTGCCATATATGATATGGTCTCGTCTTGCTTGACATCATTTTACATAAAATGTTTTTGGTAGGATTGTTATTTCTGTAAACTTTTGTAAAAAGAAAACTAGACACAAACGATCAATCTTAGACGATATTTTAGATATACTAAAATGACGACATTCTGCAAATTATTTAAATTGTGGGCATTTCAGTCTAATTTTAACATAAGATTTCTTAACAAAATTTGGTCCTTATAGTTTTAGGATCAATTACACAAACAATTACTGTACGCGATTACCTAAAGAATATTGACAGGTTCAAAAATTAAAAAAGTTTGAATGCCATTATTATTAAATCTAAAATCGACGACTTCTAAGAAAAGATTTCACTATCTCTCATAGTTTCTATTTTCCCCCTACTGACCCATTTGGATTGATCAACCTGTATAGCTTTTTGTGAGATAGAAATCAGATTAAAAACAGATAGGTCATATATGTAATAGTGGCTTATGAATAGTTTTTTAAAAAAGATACATAATAATTTCGGGTTTGTAATTTAACCGTATAAGCAGGTGTTTATTGTACCCGTAAATTCTACAAAATCACAATGAAATAACATGCTTTCAAATAAAGTAAAAACGGTCAAAATCGGTTCACGCAATAAAGAATTATCCCATAAAAATCGTCTTCCATACTTTAAGCTCGCGCGGAATAGTTTACTTAATTTCCCGAAAGATGTCGCTGTACGTGGAAAGCTCATATACACGGATTTTTTCTGATTTAGTGGGGTCGTAGCAGGTGCGCCTAGCATATATTAGGTGGAAACTTGAAATGACGCTGGTTATCACTCCATGTTACAACCCCTTCCCACTACTCGTGGTGGGACAAAAAAAATCGAATTTTCCATGTAGAGTTAGAATCTATAACTTTTTTAGGGTTCTGTACTTAATACTGCAACTCAATGTAACAAATAGTCCATTTTTTTAACTCGTACGACGCTCGTACTGTGACGGACGGAAAACTACGGAACCCTACCTACACTGAGCGTGGCCCGACACGATCTTGGCCGGTTTTTTTTTATTGTTTCGTAACTGACGGACTGTAAGTAAATAGTAAGTACCTATCTGACCATGAAATTATGTAAATGGACTTGTTGTTTCAAGTTCATTAGATAATAAAATAATCCATAGTTCTGTTATAATATAATTAACAATAATTACATTAATTAAAATACGATTACTTATCTAGTAATTGCGTTAAATCTAAAAAAGACCCTTGAGGCATTGTACCAAGGATGCTGGCGGAATTTCCTCGTCATTTCACTTATGTAGCTAGCAATATATAGTATTATAAAGGTTCTTAGAACGTTTCTAGAAACATCAACTAGTGTTTCATACTTATAACTTATAACATTTATGTAATTAACCTAACAGTACGGTCAATAAGGCGAGAATTGCGGGTACTAGATGATGATAGATATAATAGATAGATACTTATTACATATAAATAACATACATAACCCGGGAACAAAATATCCGTGATATAGGTACACCAACATGATGGCTGTTCTGAATATTTCTAGCTGTGAGAATCCTTTTAGCACAATGATACTTTTTTACGACCAATTAAAACCTTTTTTAATTGAGTATAAAATACTGGCCGAAAATAATATAGACAGGTACTGATTTTAACAAAAAAAAAATTTCGTGTGATGAATTATTACTTATTAGGTTTGACATTGAAACAATCTCACGAAAACTTACACATAGCTTTTGGGAAAAGCCTTTGTTAATGAGTGAACGTCCTTCAGCTCATATATTGATGATGATGATACGCCATTGGACCCTATCTAAAAATCTAAAAAATTGAGGTCTGGCTATCGACTGTTTCCTCCTCTAAAACTTAACCAATATGAATAAATTTTATGGAACAGAATGATAAAGTGTCGGACTGTTTTGCTTTTTGAGTTTTATGCTATAATTTTGAAAGATAAGCGACTAAGCTCTACAACTTAAAACTAACTAAAATATCCAAAAAACGAAACGGTCCGACACAGATAACGATAGACATCAACCTGTGCTGCAAAATCACTGCTCTAAGGGTTAAAATTCAGGGAGGAATCAGCAAAAAAAATTGCATAGGTACTCCTATTTCCCTAGAATATATTATAATGAAATCATTGTAAGTGTTTTAAGTATTACTTTTCTTTAACTACTTCAACCTGCACTGGACCCGGACTGGAAATAGGGGAATAAATTTCGGTATGCACACCTCAAACTTTAGACTTTGGTGCAATGATTTAAGAACATCTATAGAATACTTTAATAAATGTGTTACTTCAAAACATTTCAAAATGCAATCGAATTTTTGATACTATTTTTGTTTGTAATAACAATAGTAAATATTATTTATTACACAATAACAAAAACGAAACTATAACATTACATAAAACTAAGTAATAAATAAAAATAATCTACTTTATAAAACTTAAAATTACCTTAATCTTAAGTCTATTTACATATTATAACAGCCCCCCCTGGATCGTACCCGGCTCAAATGTCCCCATTACTCCTGCTGCGTTGCCTCTCTGGACAGCAATAGAGACCTACTGAACCAGATACGACCCAGAGCGAGAATCGCAACCCCTCTCCCGCAAACGGCGCCCCAGCTCCTTAAAGAAGGAAATGGCCTCCAACCCCCAGGGCCCCGCCGTCTCAACCGCCACCGGCACAAAGTCGTAGGCAAACTTTAAAGCAGCGGACTTGCCATGTTTAGGTAGCCTTCGCTGCCATTTCTGCTGTGGGGCCCACATAAACCGTGCTCTGTCTCAAATGGGAATAGTATTGTAAATTGTATTTAAACTGATATTTCCAGATCGAATATGCAGAAGAATGAAACAAGACCCAAGCGGAGAACAGGCCATCCTGCGAGGAGCCTGCGGCGCGCTTCGGCCCGGGCGCTTAACCTTCGTCCTGGGCCCCTCAGGGGCAGGGAAAACCACCTTATTACAGATATTAGCGAAGCGAAAGTAAGTATAATTCTGACCTCTTTACTTATGAAGAACTTGAAGAATACTATGTAGGGATCAACAAACTCATTTGAAGGTTACAAGCGAAATGAAGAATACTATGTAAGGATCAACAAACTAATTTTGAAGGTTACAAGCGAAAAATTATCGAATATTAACAATATTCGTTGTTCGATTTCTTATTTGATTCAATATTTTGCTTGTTTTTAATACACCCAGTACGTCTGTTTGTTTATTTGGAAAAAGTTAATGAGTTAACTTGCATTGTGTCATTTTAAACATGTTTTACTTGAAACAGTGTCTCTATAAAATTACCTTTTTTGAATGTATCGTAAACTTGTCTTTAATGTTATTTTTTTAATAACATCAAGCTTAGGTACCTATATGGAGCTTTAAGGTCAAGGCAGGTTACACATGGCATTCTGTAGGTACAAAACTTCTTATATGTATGTACATAAAACAGCTGCGTTGCATACAAACTAACAGATAACGACCAGCACGAACTCTAGAACCACCTCGGCACATAATAATGTGTCGCATTTCTAAATATTTTTTATTTAAAACTTTATTCGACACATTAAATAAGTATTTTCATACTAAGTTTTCTTTTATTAACTTTTGACTTTTAATTAACTCTTTAATAAATTGTTTAAGTATCAGAAATAGATTTTTTAGGCCTTATACTCGTACGTATAATTTACAAACATTAATTTTATTTGATTCTTGTGGATTTATACGAGTGAATACGTTTTCAATTCCAAGCGTCTACCTTTAATCGCTTGCTTATTAGTCCTTATACAGAGGTTATAACCTTATGATGGCCGTATGCAACGAGTATCATTACGAACGGTTAGCACGGTTGCTAGTTTATCGTCTATCGCGCTATCCGTCACTTTCGCACTCACGTGAGTATCGTGACAAGTTATAAAATCCCGACCATATAGGCTAGGTATTTTTCGTTTTTACGTATATTACGTCACGCACATAGTCTACTTCTTTTAACCAGTACTTATCGAAAAAAAATGGCAGAATGTCATCTTGGAAAAAAGAAAATTGAACACTAGGAGATTTTACCTTACGGTCAAAGTAACCAGTGAGAAAAGAAGCAAAAATTCAAAATTGCATTGAATATGAAAGATTGACATATGATTAACTAAATATTACGAAATTAAATATTTTTTGCCTCTGTACTGTATGGTCTCTGATTATAACCGTAGATTAAGTGAAATACAGACAGCATCAATACACGAAAAAATGCATGCATGCAATCATCACATTTTTTATATCGATATATACATATCTCATTTTGCGGACACTTTTGGTGCTTTTAAATCAATTTGCAGATACTTTGATGCCTTAATTGTTTCACACCTACCACTGAAGCTAACTGTAAACATAATATTGGTTATTAAAGCAGCTTCAGAAATAAAATAGATTTGATTACTAGAACCACCTCAAAGCGATAGTGGGTAACATCAGTAATAAACGCGGTACGCGGTAGCCATGCACAGAATTTATATAAATAAACATGAATGCATATAGTAAATTATGTATATTCACATTTTAATAAGTTGCATATTTAAACCGTTCTTATAGACAAATTAAATCATGTACTCGCACGCCAGAAGGCCTACCGTGAAAATCGATATTCGCAAATTTCGAACGATTGTCTCAGTCACTCTCGCCATTACTCCTAAACTGGAGTAAAAGATGCCGTCACGATATACAAAAACGGGACCTCGTCTTGTTACATTAAATATCTTAATTAAGTAATAATATACATGATTAGGATAATCACGTTGTTTAATGATAAGCGAAAGGAAGGCCGACTGAGTACCTGAGTAGTAAATTTCCTTTCCTTGTAGATAATCAGTTAATAAATCTTTATTTACAGTAATTACATTCATTAAAATACGAGTAATTAACTAGTTATTAAATCTAAAAAAGGCTGTTGAGGCGTTGTACCAAGGATGCTGACGGCATTTCCTCGTTGTATCGCAATGCTGATACTGATACGTTGTGCTAGGAAGCCGTCAGCTCTTCGGGCACCATAGTTACATCAACCAGGCGATTTCTGCAATAAGTTTGTGTGCGCTAGGCCCTATGGACCTAGCGTCTCTACGCCAAACGGTACAAAATAGCACTCTATCCAGGCTCTTATATTTGTTACCCGCTTTTCAATTACTTCATATTTATATACTATTAACAATCTCCCACAACTACTAGAAATAGGGATTTCACTACAGCAGCTCTAAAAAGGGTTAATTGTCATCTAAAAGCAGTGAGCAAAATTTGATTTTGCGGCGAGCGTAAGACAAAATTAACTTGAAATAACCTTGAAATTAGAACGTCACTTCTAACGACGGGGTCTAATACAAAATAGAAATACTTAAGTCTATAACTACGCGATGTCTATTTCACGTCATTAGTACTTATACATATATTTTAAACGTCATTTGATGATTAACTGATCTTTTTACTAGAAGACCCCTGTGCTGCAACTGATTCATACGAGGTACGACGTCGAGTAGGTAGCAGTCTAAGGAAAGTATGTACGTTTGTTTCAAAATAAAACAAAAAATAATTGGAAAGATTATAATGTTATCATTATCACGCAATAAAAATATTTTTGTTTCATTGAAAAGGCTTCGTTCTTGTATATTATCCTTAAACACCTTTACTTTTTTGAAAAATAAAAAATAACGGTTAGAATGAAAACAAAACGTTCAGAATCGCGTATGGGTATAAACTTTTAGTAGCATTAGCTTCAATAATAATCAAAATATTAGTGAATAACCGGACGCTCTTTTAAAATCGTCTGTATTTAGCGATCCCCTTAGATAAGTGACGCTATCAGCGCGGGTCACTAAATTCAGTCTCGAGAGTCACGTATTAGTTAATAGTCCCATATTTATAATTATAACAAAAATATTTATGACATGGGTATAGCCATACGTCGGACTATAGGGGGCAGTTTGAGGGCAAGGTTAAAGTTTACAAAAAAATCTTAACTTGCGAGTATTATAATGTACCTAAGCTAGTATTTGTATTGTAACATAGTTAATTAAATTAGTTACCCGTTATCATTTATTCATCTTTAATGTGTAAATACTCTTTTCACCTCAGCAGCTCGAACATGTCTACTTTCCTCACTCCAGGGAGTGAGGAAAGTGCGACTTTCCTCACTTTCAGAGAGTGAGGAAAGTTGCTACTTTCGTCAAACCAGGGAGTGAGACAAAGTAGTTTTTTAATTGACGACCGGTCTGGCCTAGTAGGTAATTACCCTGCCTAAGAAGCCGGTGGTCCCAGGTTCGAATCCCAGTCAGGCCATTTATTTGTGCGATGAGCACAGATATTTGTTCCTAAGTCACGGATGTTTTCTATGTATTTAAGTATTTATATATATCTATTTATTATAATAGGACATAATGGACTCCCTTAACACCACTACTACGTTCGGACCCTCACAAATTAATCAAATATTATAATTTTGAAATGTACATATATTTTAAAATGAAAAAATATTTAAACAAAATATTAAGTAATGAAGCCAGTGCAGGTGCAGATAAAACACTTAAATGAATGTGGTTAACTTGATGTAAATTTTTTTACAAGATATTATTTAACTTTATGTATGTATTTGTATATTTATCCGGATGGCATCTTGCAACTCAATTTTGAAGCAGACATCTTTAACCGATTGAGCACACAAATTTATGTAATTTCGGTTACAATACAATATTATGGTACCACTGATCTGATCTGATGCTGGAGTCAGAAGGTAGCAAAAGCAACTCCTAAAATACACAAGATAAACCCGTGGTGTTTTAGGCTCATTAGAATCCTTTCGAAGAGTAGATGACGATTGTGAAAAAGTAGGCAACTTATTTAACCTTTAATATGTTCTCACTACTGAGGTGAAAAGTTGTATGTGTCACACTAGAGTAAAGTTATTTTATATCTCGTGTTTTGAGTGCCTCGCTACGCTCAAGATTCTAACACTAGAATCACTCGCTACGCTCGTGATTCAATTATAGAATCTTTCGCTTACTCAGGACTTTCCTCTCTTGTTGCACAAATAACTATTGAAGTTGTGTTTTATTCCTTTCTCACAGCTGCAATTGCCTGAGTGACGGATAAAGCCAAACGAACTTTTTCGCCATTTTGACTATGTGTAGTACACGTGTAGTCCAAGTACGTTTATAATTGTGTCGCTTAACTTCAAACTCGGGTAAATCCATTCTGCTTTAAGGTTGATTATCTAAAAAAATATATAATAATCTGAATGCTTATCAACCTTAGAGCAAAATGGATTTATCTGAGTTTAAAGTTAAGCGACACAATTAACGTAGTTACTCGTAGTTGCTGTGATATTTGGAATTTCACATTATAAATACTAGGTACCAAATAATCGAAAGTGAATTGATTGATTTGCGAACCTTACCTATCATTCTGACATGCCACGAAAATGCCCGCTGGAGTCCGACGTATGGGTATAACCTATTTATTTGTCTAATAGAAAATATAAATCTTCTTTTTAACTGAGTGTGAAGAATACAATAAGCTTGTGTCCTTTTTACTAATTTGTCCAAACCGGGTTGCTATCGTAAAACGCAGACCATGAAATCGTTTTCTGTTCGTTGCGTTCCAATATGCAAAATGTGGTCAGAATTCTAAGGTGAAGCTACCTTTTCAGGACACAATGCGGTCTTTGGTTTTTTACATTGACGCGGAACCCTAAAATGTAAAAAAAATATATATTTTAAAAGAAACTAACAATACTTTATTTCATAGAAAAAGAAAATTACAGTTATCGAATTAGTCCAGGTTTCGACACTTTGACTGGTAATTTTACCTACGTAAGTACCTAGTTGATGATGATATAACAATGAAACGAGTGTTACTTTTTATTTCGATTTAAATATCGAAGACATTCGCTAGTAGACGTTTTTGCATAATAAAAAATAAGTGTTAGTAGTTGATTAATAAAATGCAAACTGACTGTAATTCAGTCACGATATCCAAGAATCTTGTTAATTGACCAGTTCTTCCGCTATATTTTTATGGTCGCTAAGTGACCATTAAAATAGAGCATTAACATTATCTACTGAAACATTTTATTAAAATCCCTAACGATTTATCTGATTACTCTTTTAGTAAATAGTAGGTTACTCATTTATTTATATGCCTTATTTCATTCATTTGTGTATTTGTATATGATTAGCAAATTAGCACTCTAAACCTCACCACGAGTTCCATAAGACTAGTTGAGGCAAAAGTCAACTTACTTACAAAAATGCCAATTTTGTTTACCATACCTACAAGCATATTATAATAATATAACTGAATTGTAACTTGCAATATTTTACTAGTTTGCTTGACTGACGATAGCGTTGATCAATGTCGACGACTCATGACCACTGTCATGACCACTGTCATGAGTCGTCCGTAAAGTGCGCAGAAGCGCGGTGCAAAGACGCTCCCTGTTAAATTTCGAATCAATTGGATAATTGTATTATTTGAAACAATATTTGATACATAAAATAACAAAAACGGATTAAATCGTGTATACTAATTTAAACTTCATCCCGACGTTTCGAATTCATCGGGTGGACCCGATGACCACGAACTAAATTAGTATACGCGATTTAATCCGTTTTAGTTGTTTTATTTCATGAGTAATTATCGCGGCAACCGAAGACAATATTAATATTTGAGAGCATCAGCACTTATTAACCCTTTGAACGCCAAGCACCACTAAAGTGGTCGAGTGATATCGTGCCTGCCACCGACCAGTAAACTGGCTATGGCGGACGCTGTAAAATCAATTGTCCCGCTGACATATAAATTTTATATTGCTTTGACGCGAGAGGAAAAGCGTTCAAAAGGTTAATTAAAACTTAAGTAGATAAATCTACGGTAAGGTTAGGTAAATTATCTTAGGTTGTTTTAGACTTTAAGCAGATTTTTGATTTGCATTATATTGTTCCA
This sequence comes from Grapholita molesta, assembly GCA_022674325.2. Classification (NCBI taxonomy): domain Eukaryota; kingdom Metazoa; phylum Arthropoda; class Insecta; order Lepidoptera; family Tortricidae; genus Grapholita; species Grapholita molesta. Next base: position 17,350,624 of record CP053121.2, on the reverse strand, counting down.
GAAAATCTGGAGTTGAAGGGTCGCTGTACGGTACAGATCGGAACACAGTGTTGGTGGCTCAACACGCATCTCTTATAGATACTCTCACCGGAAAGGAAACACTTATATTTGCAGCAAGTCTGAAGCTTCCAAAGGCCACATCAAGAGAAAGAGACCACGCGGTAACTGGATCAACGAACGATGTTATTATATTTTAAGAAGAAAAACGCATTTTCGCACTTGGGCAACATACAAAATTCAGAAACCTCAAATAATAGCATTCTTCAATACAATTATGAAAACCATGTTATTTGTAATCGCATTAGCCTAAGAATCTTCTTTTGACATATACCACTACCCATATAATATTAAATTTGTGCAGTTAATCAAAAGTATAACATGAAAATAAAAAAATAAATTATTTTAATATAAAGCGAAGTAGTGACGCCGGATAGTTATGCGGGTGATAACCTCTTTTCACGCCGATGTACTTATATTATAATTCATTTCGATAAATAAAAAATGTTACTATTAAAAAATATTAGTGAACTAGACAGACAATATAACACGTTTAATACTTACTATTTACTTCGTTCTATTTCTAACTAGGATTAAATACCTCACTACCGCAAGAAAAAATGAAACTCTAAAACTTTAAAAATGCATTCAAAATTATTGGCATCCATCATTTATCACTCAATAACATTAAATAAAAGAACATCCAAAAAAAACACTTGATGAGTAATAAACAATTTGTATTAAATTGCTTTGCACTCTTGTGTATAAAATGCAACTTTGCTATCTGTTTTTAAAGAATAAAACAGTTCTTTCCCAGCTAAATACGTCTTAATGTAGAGCCGCAACTTTTGGATATGGTAGCGACTACGAAAATTACGGAAAATTATTATATAACAGAACGAATTATATTATTTATATATATATATATATATCCTCTAGCCACCGAGAGATCAAAACTTGCCAGGCCAAATGCAACTATGTTTTGTCACAATTAAAATTCAAAATGACATTCAATGTTAGACCTTTTTATAGGTGTCCGGGCGGCTAGAGGATAACCTAGCTGTGGCCCTAGTAAAAAACGGTATAAGTTTCATACTAGTTGTTCGTCACTTGTACCCTTTTTCACTAGGGTCACAGATATCGTTTCCGAAAGGTCTGCACAGAAATGGCCTTCGTAAAACATGTAATATTTGCCTCCAGATTGAGTCGGTTTCATCGCAGCTTGGTATGCAGGATGTACTTACTACAAAGGCCGGCCAAATGTCAGGAGGCGAGAGGAAGCGTTTGACGATAGCATGCGAATTGCTGACTAATCCCTTAATTATGCTACTAGATGAGCCTACAAGGTACGTACTAACTTTTTGGGTCAATAACATTGATTTTACAATATTACTAATACAAATCTTCCGTCACTCTCTGATAATCACGGATAACTAACTCATAACCCTAATATTTTTTTAATTTGAACTTTAACTCACTTCGAATCCAATAGAGTTGAAAATTATAAGTGCCATAAATGGTTTCGTATGCAGTAAAGGCTTAACATTACCTATTAAGTTGAAGATTTATCGAAATATACAGACTATCTATGGTTCAAACCATATCAAGAATTTTCGGCTATATAATCCAGTTACGTAGTTCCTATGTATTAAATTTGAATTGATTTTATAGATAGCACCTAGGAAATTTATATGTATGTACCATAAGTAATTATGTAATGTACATAGTAGGGTTATTTACCCAATTCGTAACTCAAGAACGGTTGGATCGATTTAGATGATCTAAGAGTTGATGGACTCCTCTTATCCCAGAATAGCAGGATTAAAATAATATCTTAAAAATATATTAATTGTATAGAAGCAGGTAACTCACGTTAAAAAAGTTAACAAAAACTGTCTGCGTCGGTTAGCCAAAGCGAACGGCTCATGATTATGCTCCTCGTTACAAAGTGAAATATGTCGACTGAAACGTGCCTTACCCGCTTCTATACAATTAATATGTTTGAATCTCACGATAGTTTTGTGCTTATAATCTTAATTAGCTAGTATAGATGACACTTGACACTGAGTTAGACTTAGCTTTTATAAGTTCTTACTCTTTCCGCAGTGGTTTAGATTCAGTGTCTTCCATGTCCGTGGCGCGCGCGCTCCGCAACGTCGCCTGCAACGGCCGAACCGTGGCGTGTGTTATCCACCAACCATCCTCGAACCTGTTCTGCTCCGCTGATGACGTCATACTAATGGCCGAAGGGCGGACGCTGTACGCTGGCGCCATCGAAGACGTTCCCAACGTGCTGGCTAGAGCAGGGTACAGATGTCCCCAATACTACAATATGGCTGATTATTGTAAGAATCAATAACTAATACTAATATCATAGTATATAAACGTAGTGTACATTAGTGTATTTATTTATTATTTGGTCCAACGGCCACTATGATCCTGTTTAACGCATACACTGCCACCAACGCACATTTCCATACATTTTTGGAGGGGGTGGCAGCGAATGTATTAAGGCACTCTCTGGTACCAATACTCCACAGTATTTATAGTAATTCAAGGCACGAAAGAATTGAACACACATGTTAACAATTCCATCATGCCGTAAATTTCAGAGCACAGGAACCATAAATGAACACTTAAATCTTTGAACTCTTATATTTCACGAAAGTTATTATTTTTGGAACTTTAGGAACCTAAACTAGTACTTGCCGTCTGACCTTGCTAATAGCTTGGTTTTTTTGTGTGTGCATCACATTGTAGTGTAAATTTTGTGCTTTGTGTTATTCGGTAATTTATTTTGCAGTATTAGAAGTCGCCAGTGGAGAACACATAGGAAATTTGGCATATATAGAACAGGAAGCTAAGAGTTACACAATCGAAATGAAGAAAATTGCAAAGAATGAAGTCTACAATGGGAATGGAAAAGGTACGTATTCCATTTATTGACTCATATATTTAGATGTAATCAGATAAATGAACTGTCGTAGGATATTATAAAAATACACAACACCTGAATGTGTAACGTCAAACAGTACCTATTTGTAATGTAAATATAAAATGCATCAGGTACTCTAGTTAGTTTGAAGTTTGACCGCGTAAATTTAAGCTACGTCAAATTTAATTATTCATAATATCTATATTCAAACTTAATTTTTAATAATACTTATTAAAATGAGTTTAAACTTATTATAGAGGTATGTATTAGACAAGGCAACAGTTCGGCTTACCTATGAGAATACAAACAATTCAACGTCGATAATAGATAAAAAGCAGCACTGAAGTTTGACTGAACTACTGGAGTTAGTTCTAAATATCTGTGATTAGTTAGTTAGTTGTATGTTTCGTGAAATTCTTTAGTTCTAATAAAGTGTGACTAATATCCGTTAAGTTGCTATACTAATGCGCTGCAGTGTACGCAACTGAAGACGAGGCACTGCTAAGCGCGGCGCCGGCGGCGTCGCTGGCGCGGTTCCCTGCCGGGCTGTGGGCGCAACTGTGTGCACTGTTGTGGCGGTGTGGCATTGGCGCGCTGCGAGACGTGCACTTGACGCAGGTAAAGTAATTATGGTCAATATGTCGGTAATTACGTATACCTTAAACTTATTTCAAGGTACTAGGTTCCCTTCACATTTTGTTATCTACTACCTCATGCATAAATTTAACATTAGTCACCTTCAATAGACGGGAAAATTTACTTAATCATCTTTAATATTTCTGTTCTTAAATTTTATTATAGCCTATAAAAAAAATCAAACTTGAAAGTTTTAATCATTACAGTTTACTAAAAATTTACTAAACAATAACAAGACTAAAGAAAAAAAAAATATAAATTTAAATAACGTCGTTAAAATTGGGCCATAATATCTTTACTTCCATATATTTGAACATTGAAGAAATTAGCGAAAATCATATTTGCTAAAAATCAATAAGAGTTTTATCTATACTAATATTATAAAGGCGAAAATTTGTGACTGTGTAAGTGTGTATGTTTGTTAGTTCTTCACGTCTAAACGACTGGAGCGATTTGAATAAAATTTGGTATGGAGTTAGCTGATACCCTGGATTAACACATCGGGTACGTTTTTTCCCTAATAAACCGCGGGTAATACCGCGGGGCACAGCTAGTTATTATATTATTTAGCTAAACGCCTCAAAATCATTAGGTACCTTCATATGTCTTCCTCGATCGTCATCTGCCCGTATTACAACGAATTACTATCTTAATACTTTACCTTGCTTAGTATCCAAAGACTAGCGTGTATAGGCCAAAAATTTTGTTTAAGCACCCTAAGCTAAGTATTAGTAACCCTATGTAGGCCTATGTAGTAGTAACGTGTCTGTACACGCATGTCGTTCTATATTGAAATGTTAACGTAAGTTCCATATTAATTCTCTGCATAACTACATAGACATGGTCCTTTAATTAAGTTTTTCACATATATAAATTGATTGACATATATATATCGCCTAAGAAATATTTGGACGGGTTTCCAGATCAGACTGGTGTGTCACCTGCTGGTGGCGCTGCTACTAGGCGCGCTGTACAGCGGCGCGGGAGCAGTCGCCGACCGCATCGTCACCAACACCGCCTGCCTATTTTTCTTTCTGCTCTTCCTTTTCTTCTCCAACGCAATGCCAACTGTCAACACATGTAATTATATATACCTATTTTATTATTATATTCTCAAAGTTTGTTCTAAGCTCCATTGCATCTGTCGGCCTCCCCATACAGCGTGAAACATTTCCACGGGGACTAACGTAAGGAATCTATTTAAAAGCAATAATAAATATATCTGATTACTAATGAGTAATTTAACGTATATTTATATATGTATTGTACGTGTTAGGCTGGCAAAATACTTGATGTACGTATCTATTGTGTAACTTCGTTAACCGACCACGATTATTAATATAACCTCCCTAAATAATTATGTAGTACTTACTACTTAACCGTGACTAAAATATTTAGGTAGATACTTACGTTAAGGCTAGGTACAAAAGCACTCCCTACATCATTTAACGTTTTAGTTCCAGCGGAAGCAACGGTGGTCCTTCAAGAGCATTTAAACAAGTGGTACACCTTGACAGCATACTGCATGGCCAAAATCATAATAGATCTACCAGTGCAGGTAAGCAAATCCACGAAATATCCATGCCCATTGATATTTGTGCCACAATATATTTAAATATTTATCACCAGTTATGTAAAAATCGTATTGTACTAGCACTTCAGTTGGCACCTAAGAACCATAATCATTGTTATTCAGTGCGGAAATAAGCACTAACTTTACAGCACGTTCATAATTATTAAGTACGTGACTAATGAATAAAACATCTAGTACCCAATTTTCATGTAGTAAAAAAATTATACCTATTTGTATGTTATTTTTTAGCTGCTTTGCGCTACTGTATTCCTGTTTCCGGCATGGTATTTGACTACACAACCGATGGAATACCATCGCCTCGGTCTAGCCTGGGTGGTTTGCGTCCTGCTCACGATTCTGGCGCAAACCTTTGGACTAGTGGTCGGAACAGCATGTGATGTAAAGGTAACAATTCGCTTGTTTCCGGTATACTTATAATAGCCAGTTATATTCTATTGAACAAACATGGTAACTGACATTACAACTACTATTAAAAATAAGATTTTACCTACTTATACCATGTATATGTGCGATATTGGAGTTCCCATTATTGGAGCACAGGAGCCATCATCACGGTGTACCTAGGTAACTAACGTGGTGATTTTTTGTTGCAGTTGGGAATGTTCGTAGTACCAGCCGCCAATATTCCGATGCTGATGTTCTCGGAGTTTTTCATTCCGTACAACGAGATGCCGTCCTACTTGAGGCCCTTCGCGACCATATCATACTTCCGGTACGCTTTCGACGCCTTCGTTCAAGCGGCCTACGGGTTCGAGCGAGAATTATTGGAGTGCAAGAAAGCATTCTGCATGTTCCGAACGCCAAAGTCGTATCTGAAATATCTAGGGTTGACTAGGCCTTTTGTATATGATATTTACGCTTTATTGATATGGATAGTTATACTACAGATTTTGTTTGTATGTGTGTTAAAATACAGGGTTTATAAGGCATGTAGATAACGATTTACAACTACAAGCGTTACTAAGAAAAACATATAACTAGGTTTACGTAATCCAATACATTCCAATTATTTATAATTGACATTTAGTTTATCATAAGTACCTATATGTATAAAAGCTAGTCATAACAGGTTGTGGGTCATTGCTAACCCTACCTAACCCAAAATAACATTCCATGACTTATATTAGTTAGTTATAGTGTTTAGGCACATTATTAAGTAAGATAAGTAGACATTAATAAAGTGTTGTAACGCCTATAATTTCGATTGAAATATCCGTTTGGCGACTAACGTCGCACTGAGTCACTTCATTTCACTTTTTTCATTAATTGACAACACCCAAAAGACGTCCACTGCCGGACAAAGGCCTCCCCCAACGATTTCCTCAACGTTCGGTTCTGTGCCACCCGGGTCCTACTATTCCGGCGATCCTGATTATTAGTTCCACACCTTAATGTTTTTCAAAGATAATGCATACACTTATTAATCACAAAATAATACTTCCGCTAAGTAAGATAAAAATGCATTTTATTCACTTGCTCGCAAAGGTTGTTACAACACGAAATAACTAATAATCTAACGTTTAATCTGTCTGAAACTAATCACAGGTGAGGTTTTAGTATTTTATGCAATAGTTGTATAAGAGGATTCAAGAAAGATGAGTGGTGTGTCTGTGTGTAACAATTTGAGGCGAAACCGAAAATTGTTAAACATAGACGCCATGAGCCTTTTTTCACTTGTTTATACAACATACTTTTTCTACGACTAGGCATTAAATAAAACACAAGTTTAAACGCAGTTTGTTTTAACAAAATGTAATTTAATTCATTTATGAAAATGAACATGTAAATTGTGAATTATGTTGTTAGAAATATTTAAGTATAGGTATTGGGAGTGGTGGATGTGGTTGCGACATGATTATTTATTTGATGTGGATGTCAGAATTCTGTTCTATTATTTGGGATATAGTTAGTGGTGTGGTTGTAGGGACGGGGATACTAGTGTTGGTGGTATTGACACAGGTAATCTGGTTCCGGACCTCCGGAGCAAAACTTGGTTGCCGGCGTCAACCATTATAATTTTCCACTTCAGACTAATAAGAATGCTAAATATGCCACAACTATTCCAAGAATGCTAACCAAACATAGCAATACAGCATAAAAAAGAGCGCGATGTTGGTTAGTGACAAATGAGATGACAGTCGACAGAACGTATAGTCGGTAATTTAAATAATTTTTTCAACTGCCTTTACTTACTTGCGTTTTTCCTTATGTTGGCAGCAATTATTTTAGTTCTGTTATTATTTCAAACCATATAAATTCAGTTGTTTGTTAGGTTGGCAGCTTTGATTTACGTTGTAAAATTTTATTTGTTGGATTCACAGGGCACCTCTGTTAGCAGTTTCATTATATCACATAATAACTCTAGGGTCTTTATGAAGTATAGACTAGATGACTTTTGAGAAATTACATAAGACATACTTTTATATTCGTTCGCGGGACCGTATAATTTACAGATAAAAGTACCGGAGTAGAAAAACATACTTAAAGACTGAATAAGGTAGACCTATACCTACGTACGTGTCTACTTCTTTTTCAAAATAGGTTTTAAAACCAATGGCAATAATAAATAGGCTTTAATGTTGTATTAAATAAAATACCCACGGCCCTGACCTGGTAGTACTGCAAATTCGTGTAGGTCAGCATCAATAGAAGTATATTAAACTACGCACCAAACAAAAGTATCTACCATCGTGTAGTTTGTACTAAATGAGATATATCTCTAAATTTGCTGGTACAAAGTTATTCCCGCATTCAAAAGTACGTAGCTACATATCCTTTTGTAAATCAATTTGAGAATGAGGTCTGAACTCTGAAGCTGTCATTCTGCCTGCTAATGCTATATAAATGTATTTAGTTGTCTGTGGTACTGAAAAACCACACAGACAATGACGCGGGCATGAATATGAGAGTTTTCAGAAAAAGATGTTTCCAATTAGCGTGAATTGTAGAAAAGTTAACTATGTCAGTTTTTTGACAATAATTAAGTATTAAATTTCTGTAAATACTTAGATTTGGTGCTCGTTTCATAAACTTTAATCAGTAGGTAATACAATGCAAAAAACCCAAAAAATAATAATTTTAACGACATAATTTAACGTTTCTGATGTCACTTTAATAGAGGATGCTTTTCTGAAAACTCCCATATATATAATTTTAATTTTTGCGACAATTATTTTTGTATCTAATTATATTTTTATAATTATAACCATTATTGTTTTATTTTTTAATATTCCTAAACCTTCTGATAGAAAATGCATTGCTCGACGGAGAGAACCGAATATCTAAACCTGTCACATACCTAATGGCAGTGGTGGCATTTTAAACAGAGCGGGAAATGATGTCGCCGAGGTACATTTTATGATACTTATAACTAACCCTAGAGCTCAGCTCAAATCTTTAAAATACTGTTAATGGTTTTCAATGTCATTGAATCATCGTTTCTTATAATTATTATTTCTTACTATAGGCATAAGTAATATCTATCTATGTATCTATCATGTGGCTCTTCAGTAGGTATAAGCCACATCCCGAATCTAAGTTAAATTAAACCTTAGTTGAATTTTACCTGTCCTTTCTTTTTAATATGTAATTTATTTTGTTGGGGCCTTAACATATTTATATATTAGGCCTTAACATTTCTCGTTGATCATCTTATGAAAAACATTTTCATCCAAAATGATACGATAGGCTACTCGCACCATTAAATAGTTATCAGAGCTTGGCTCTACAGCCATGCTTCTAAATCTACAAGGCCTAACTTCACAAACTGTAAACATTAAGCCCCATTTAGACCAGGCAAGAACTTGTATACGATTTTCATTACTTCGCGGGCTATCCGCGTACGGCGAATTCGGTCGCTTTATAGGTATAACCCCGCAATGTAATGAAAATCGTATACAACTTCTTGCATGGTCTAAATGGGGCTTTTAGTTACATTGTATTTAAATATGTTGACTAATGGGTATCCTTTTCATGGAGAAGCACACAAAGGATGATATAGGTGCAGATTTTGTATTTCCTTAATTAGGCTTCATTAATTTTATCAGTCATATATTTAAATGGATATTTTTTTTTATATGATACAATAAAAGCTTAATTATGGTGTTAGTTTGGGTACATTAATTCCGTAAAGGACTAGGATAGATATTGGACAAATAAATAAATACATTTTGATACATTCTTTTTTCAAGCGTGTATTTTAATTAAACACAGGTAGTAAACGCCACCTAATTGATACATTAATTTAATCCCACCTAAAACATTTATGTTCATCAATGCATTTCAATTAAGAATAATAGGATTATGATTCATTATCAACATTTAATGTTCAGTTTCGCGTGACTATGTTAGTGATCATCTAACTGACAACCATACATTTATTGTTGGGCATAATTAAAATACATAATTACTGATATGAATAGCTACCCTACTACTTGGGCGAATTAGAAGTCACCGCCTCTTTATTCATAAATCTGGGGGCCGATTTTTGAGTCATGTAACCGAATTCAAGAATCTTTGAGAGCCAAAATAATCTCACGCAAATGTTTCTCATCATTATATTTGCACGAAATGTTCAATTTCGATACCTAATACCTAATACATTTTTATCAATCATACTACACGCTCAAAAAACGGCCCCCTGACTATGAGCATTAGATTCTAGATACCTAATAAACAGAAGCACATTTATATAATAAGTATTAAGCAACATTCATAAGTTTCATAGCTCAGTTGGACTAGTGTCGTAAAAAGTTACCTAGTTTAGACTTTTGTCTAGGTATATTAAAATATTATATATAGGATATACTATTCTCTACAAACAATTTATTTGCGATAAAAAACGAGTATCTTAGCCACTAAATTCAATTATTAGTGCATGTATTATTTACTTTTTTATTATTTACTGTGTCGACAAGCGTCATAAGCGTGGGTATAAAGCAAATATATAATCATTTTGCTCTTCTCCAAACAATAAGCTCAGAGGCTTATAATTAAAACAAAGCTTGTACGTAATTTGTGTCACTTTTAATGCTTATACTTGCTATTGCAAGTTACAAGCTTTGATAATGATGAATAGAACATGAACAGACCGCCTATAGAAAACCTTAATTTTTGATAAGGAATTAGAATTTTACACGAATAAGATTTTTTTACTATCTCGTTAAATTATATTCTCAGCTCAAATCTAAAATACAGGATATCTTACAAATAAATGTTTTTTTTTTTAATCTTGATTGATTGGGGTGTTTAATAGGGTCTGATTATCACGAGTTACTTAATCAAACACATTTATCGGATTGATTTGAAAAGTTTTTTGTAAATTTGTTACTTAAAAAATCGTAAACCATGGTGATGGTAACACAAAAATTTTAGTACCAAGTAGGTACAGTCAGCGTTATATAGTTAGTTGCAGTAATTATTGCCAAATACATATATCGTAACACATCCTTACTGCTATACAAATAAAGGTCTGCATCACTATATTTGGTCACTTTCGTTGCCACTAGCTATATGACGCTGACTGTACTAAAAATGCATGTAAATACAAATGCGTCACAGCCTAAAACTATAATCAATAAATTATAAGACTTAAAATAAACAATTTCATTCAAAGAAATTCAATGATAAAATATTACAATTACAAATACCTATTAGATATCAAAGAAATATTGTTAAAATAAATAAACCACAATTGATACTATAGTAATTATATAATATATTATTTATTTTTAGTGTTAGAAAAAACTAAGTCATATATACAATCTGAATCGTTAAACACATGTTTCACATGCCATGATCCATAGCTAAGATAAAAGTACCTGCTGTAATAGCTATTTTTCACCCACGGGAAGGAGAAATCAAGTAACTACTTGGTAGTTTTTTTATACTTTAAAATAAATTTATAAGTTAGTTTTAACACATCAGATGGATTTTAGGATAGTTTATTTAAAATATAACCCACTTATTCATAATCTTCTCTCTTTATGTACTTTACTTCAATTATGTTTAGTCTGTATCTTACAATAGTAGATTGTGTCACAAGAGAGCAAAATTACATATTTACGGCGAGGGTGTACATTGATACCTAAACGAAAGGAAGGCGTCTACGATAGAATTCTAAAATAGAGGCCTGAGCGTATTGAGGGATTCAAGTGTTAAACCAATTATGCTACCATGGGACACATTTTGCTTTTCACACCACCATTAAAGAAAATAAAATATATCGGACACCATGTTTTGGAACTAATACTTACTTCAATTGACACTTCTATCATATTTAATTTGTTTGAATTGTACTTCACACTATCTTAAGAAAATAATAAAAATTATAAATTTCGGCAACAGTGCCGATATTTATAATTTTTATTATTTTGTAAACATTCCAATTATTAACCTTGTTCAAATAAAATACTATATATTGCGATTGATCAACCCATTCCTCTTTTTAACACACCACTAATTTTACCGTTACACAGACCTCTTTAGTTACTACGTACGTATCTACGTGGTACCTACGTAGTAACTATGTCAAAATAAAAAGTCATTAAGTATACACTTAATAGATGTAAAAAGGTCGAATTGATAATGTTCGTACATTTATAATGAAATGATACACAGGCTGAAAAAAGTGTCATTTTGTTCCCTCCTAGCCCGGAAGAAAAATGCCCCATGCGAGTTGGTGGTGTAAAAAAAAATTTAACGAATAAGGACAAAACATAATTTAACTGAAGCAGATATGAATGAAACTCTAACGAGTTTAAAAGTTCAAATGAATTTACGATTGTGGCATTAATAGGCGAATCCATCATAGAAATATAATATTGCTAAGTCCTGTGCATAATAAGCATACCTACTACGAAATTCTTTGGCAACAACAATAGACTAAATTCGCTATGAATATAACTAAACTATAAATCATGTAAATGTTGCATATTCACACGATGAGATAATAATGTCAACTTTTCAATAACTCATTTTCTCACCGGCTCGTCATATTATTATGCGTTTCGTGTATGACAAACAGAGCAATGGAATGGAGAAGTAGAGTTTGGTTATAAACAGTGGTATCTTATATTGTTGTGTGTATCTTTTGCTTTTACTTTTAACCCCATAAAATCAACCTATAGGTTACTGACAATTGGTTACTTCTTCTGCTATTCTCAACTTTTATTTACCTGATTAGCTTTAATACCGGTACAAAAGTAGATGATCCTCTGAAAAAAAGTGATAATACACATCAAGGATCAGTTTTATTACCTATTAGTAGCAAATTTGATCCATTTAAGTTTCTTCTATGATATTTCTTGGAGTTGGAATAAAATTAAAATGGGACGCAAAGCCGATTTGAGTGTCGAAACTCGTGCTGTTATTGTAGTTCCTCTAATGAGACACAGCGCGAAAAATCGCAAAAAATGCAGGTTTCTCAAACTGCTATTTGGAGTGCTTTGAATCGAAAACAAAAAAACCGGTGTCAATTACAGTCGGCCTCGTTCAGGTAGGCTTAAAGTGACGTCTAAAAACGAAGACCAGATTATTACAGACAGTGTTGCACTGCCTCTGCGAGACTATGGTTTAAAAGGACATGTATTTATTCCAAAAAACCTTTATTGCGTAGTCAGAATAAATGGGAACAGGTTGAAATGGGCTCAGACACAAAGATTGGACGCCTGAACAGTGGTCAAAGTATCTGACGAATCGAAGTTAGAAATTCGAGACGTCGTAAATTTTTTCGTCGACACGAACGGATAATAAAACAATGTGTGATGCCAACAGGTAAGCACGCGCACGTCGGAGGCAGTTATGGGTGTTTTGCGGGCGATAAAGTTGGTGATCTAGTGAGAGTCAATGCCATAATTGATAATAAAATGTATCGTAAGTATCATAACATTTTGCAACGTGCAATGCGGGTAACGGTTTTCCATCTGGAAAACGGATTGTGGGCAGAGGTCTCGTTTTTCAACAAAACAACGATTCAACTATCCCAACCTAACCAAAAGACACTTCGAAATTGTGCAAAAACTATAATTTACCGAAAGAAAAACAGGAAAACCAGTATTTATCGAAGTTTAATGCTTAATTGTCGTCACGAAACTGACAGTGATTTAACTTTTCTTAACAAATTTCACAAATTCGGTGCACTATTTTTGAAAACTCCCATTATATGGATTGGCCCCCAGTATCCCGACCTCAAAGCGAGTGTGAGATAAATGCGGCCAACTAATGAGGAACAGCCACTGCTACTGGAACATCTGCACATTTGTTGGAATACAATTTCGGCACCAATACTGAAAAAAATAATTACACGAATGCCGAAAGTGTTCGTGAGTGTTGAAAGCAAAAGGCGTTTATTTCGAAGAGCCTAAAGTTGACGAAACCTGTTATTTTATATCTATCTGTGGCTCTAAATTAAAGGAATAGCTTTGTTTTTGCACATGATAGTAGATAACTTCATTTAACCGAAATCACAGAGTGAACTTCAAACTTTGTACCGGTACTGTATGTTAATATTTTAGACGCACCGCGACTGTTGCATAATCGAATTAAACCATAAAAATATCAACAAGATAATACTGTATTAAGTGTGCGAATATTGGTACATATAATAGTATTTAGATGTTATACAATGATAGTCGCACGCATTCATATGATTTGTTATTCTATAAGTTATCTCGATTGAATACCTAATACATGTTGTGAAGTAGATCAATCAGTTAATTCACCATTAAATGGTAAATGGGTAGGTAGTTAACTAAAAAGTTAGTCGTCCAAAGGGACCCTTTGGTCGTTTCAATTAGGTAAGTGCCTACATAATTTATATAAAAATGCAGTAGGATAATATATGTAAAATACTCTATGAAAGCATGATGTCTTATTTGGAATGTGTTAAATGATTTAATTTATTTATTTAGTGATAAGCGATAATAATTATTTTTTAGCTAGGGGTGAATTAGAATTTTCGTGCATTGGTCTTTAATTTGTTTTCATAATACCAACGTTGGAATCCAATCTATAATTACTATACCAGAAAAACACAATCCAGCCGCCCGTTTCCTTAATTCGCGAGGCCTGGATTATAATTTGGAATGAAAATTAAAATATCATAATACTAATATGTATTTTCATTATAACACGCATTTCATAACTCACTTGATTTGAGGGGAGGAAGTGGAGCTAAATCTCACTATCTGAACAGAGGGGAAGAGAGGCTCGAAACATAATCCAATATCTGAGATGTACGACGACGACCACCGTTGATTATCATTACATATTGCTTCATTTAGAAGTTGAAACTGACTAATTCTGAAAATTTTGTGCAACAGATATTAGAAGGCAGTACCTACCTAAACAAAGGCTTATAAGAAAAAAGAACGTAGTGTTCGTCGTTTGTTCGTCCAGTTTGCACCAACTTTACGTAATACTTGATGTGTCGATACTTAGACGTTTTGGTAGTTTACAGTGAAATAAGTGTAATTTTTCTAGTTACAGAAACTTCTTTACATTACCTACTGTAAATAGTTCACACAGGAATAGGTACTGTTATCATCACTGCAATATATTAATACTCCTAATGTTCTCAGCAGGTCCTCTCTTACAAATCCATTAAAGCGCCAACATGTATCCCCTCGTAAATACTATGACGGCGTATGTTCAATCAACTGCATAAGTTTTCTGAAATAAGCATAGATAGATGTAGGTTAAAAACAGAAGTATCACCAAATCCAAAATAATTATTTGCTTAAGGATATATTCTTACCTACAGTAATCGGGTGGCAGTGTTAAGACCTTGTACCACAATGTTATACTTAATAAAATACTCCACGTTCTAAGAGGTCCAAATATAAATGCCAGGTTTCCATACTCCAGCCAAAAGAAGTATGCCAATAATAACTGGACTGAGAGTAAGAGTATGAATGGCAGGTTCTGAATTAATCTCTTAAAGCCTCTAGAAGATGAACTATAAAGTCGATTCTGTAATGTGTGGGACAACACAAATATCAGTGGTATTTGAATAAACAGTAGTTGAACACCCCCATACATATATGTGAAAGGTTCAGGTAAAAATGATCCTTTTATCAATATACCCCAGGCGAAGACTACGCCCACGTGCCCATCGATGAGCTCGCCGATAGCCCAGGGTCCGAGAGGCACATATAGCGCGTACAGAACAATAGGATAGTATATTTTGTCAATTTTACTTAAGAGCCATAAGCTTCTAAGAATGTACCGCGTCAATTTTCTTCTACATCTTGGTGGTTGCTTTTGCCATCGTGAATACACTATTGGTAAAACATTTACCAAAAGCAGTGTTCCGAATATTGCCTGAAACTACAACAAAATATTATATAGATTAGAGTTTACAAATATAATATTATGCCAAATAAGCAAGTTTAGCACTTACCACTACTGGTGCATCAAGCATAAGGAATATTCGAGGTGTAATGTCAAAGTTTAAGGTAGAACCATCCAAAGAAAATGGATGTTCCACAAATGCCTGTTTTCCTAATTCATCATTGACTGTTACATATAGATAATGAACATCTTTTGAAAACAAGTGTGGCAACCATTGACAGACATAAAGAGGTCCTCCTGAGTTTACACAATTCATCCAGCTAATTTTATCAAAAGAGATTTGAACAGTGGTAACATCAACATCACTAAATGCAAGAATTCTTATATGAGATGAATGTGGTATCATTTGTAGAGGCTCTCGTCCTGGCAAAGTATATTTTGCATGTTTCGGGTTTGTAACCAACACTAGAGGCCATGTGTTATGTTTCTGATCTACAAATGAAAATATTCCATGGTCAATGGCTGCAAGGCGGTACATTCTGTTGTCTTTCCAATCACCCAATTCGATCTCCATATAACCTTGCCTGTGCCTTGTGTACATCTTAGGAACTCCTCCACCCATAGTATGCAGATGGCCGCACACATACACTTGTGAGCCTTTGCTGTCACCTATCAGGGCCCTTAAATTCACCTTCTCAGTGCCTGTGTCTAGTGGTAGAATGCATGATGTAGGGTAGTGGCCAAACCAAACAATATGATCAGCCTTTGCATTTGCCTCTGCTTGTAGTTTTTTTATTTGTTTTTGTTCCTGCCCATCAAGAAGACCAACAAAGTTAAATGGTCTCCTTAAACCAGGCTCTGGGCATGCATCTATGCCAATAAATGCAACACGGACACCATTTTTATTTTCAAAATGTGCATATGACTTAGGATGAATTTTGCCCTGAACAGAAAAGTTCCTGAAGAAATTCTCTTGTGAATTTAATGTTCTAATGTTAAAGTTGTCTGTAAAAATAAAACATTTCCGATTGAATTCTGAGCAAATAGATCAAATTTACATTTCTATACAAAATGAAAAATCTGTCATACCATGATTTCCTCTTATGTCTAACCATACTGTTTCTTCTGTGACTCTCGATTCCTTGATAATATTGTGGTAGTACACCCATTCTGTTTTTACTTGAGAGCTGCCTAAGTTGTCCTTGGCTTTAGCGTCAGTCAAGTCACCTGTTGCCAGAACTATTGAAGGTTTAATTTTTTTTACCGTGCTATCACAAAATTGCTGAAACTGTGATATTCTACCCGGGTCC
Organism: Grapholita molesta; assembly: GCA_022674325.2. NCBI lineage: Eukaryota > Metazoa > Arthropoda > Insecta > Lepidoptera > Tortricidae > Grapholita > Grapholita molesta. The sequence continues at coordinate 17,333,862 of CP053121.2, read as the reverse complement.
CGAAATATGCTTAAATGGATATCTGAAATCTGGAACCAAATTCATGAGAAACCATTTGCAAAGCTGAATGAAATTTAAATATAATAATGTATGGGTAAACTTTAAAAAAAATACCATTAAAGACAATAAATAATGGGAAGTAACAGGCTCAGTGGTGGTGCGTCTTAAATATCAGTGAATTCTTATGGACACTTAACCATTGGTGGGCCTCTAGAAACTCAAATGGACTAGTTGTTGGCCAGAGGTTTGAGTAAATTGTATTTAATCTTCTGATAATAACAACATATCATTATGTATATTGATATTTTGAAATTCTGTATTTTTTTACACTGGAAAATTCAACCGTGGTATCAGATAGTCTTAATAGTAGACCAATGCCGAAGTCCATGTGATGATACATGAACTTCATTTTCTTACACCGAGTCTAGTTAGCGGCGTAGGTGACACCCATGACTTACCTGCATAAACCAAATTATGTTTTCCTTTTTGTTTGAGATGTGTCCGTATTTACTAGCCAGGTATTTAGTGAAATTTTCACCTTCTCTCACGTTTTCCGAATAGTTGTAATCAGTGGCAATAATACTTAGAAAATTCGCCACAAATATGGAAAGTAATAACAACACGCAAAATAGAGATACTGCTGTTTTAGAGAATGGCATTTTTTACTTTGTTCTAATCAATCCCCCATTGGAAAAGCTTTAGAAAATATCACAAATAAATATAAATTTGCGTCATAGAGATATTCGACGAGATTTACTAACTGAACACCGCAAATTTGTTTGTTTGACAAGTCACAAATGACATTGACATAATTTTTTTTTTTTTTTTTTTTTCGTCCATCTGGACAGGCTAAAGCTCTAAGCCATACTGCCTTGTCATAAGTAGTTTGTTTTCTTTTCATAAGTTCAATCCGGTCAACGTCTTCAGTAAGTACTATTCATATTAGGTCAAATCCGAGTTCAATGTCTTCAGTTACTTTTATTTTCTTATACAATTTCAGTATGTATGTATCATCCATTAATTAAGTCAAAACCGTACGTTCAATCTCATAATCCAGTTTAATTATTGTCCTTTCCAAACAGTACAATCCTGAAATATTCTAGTAGCGATATTTAGATTTATTTTAAATATATACAATTTACATTTATATGTTATCTGCATTAAGAACCTAAAATTAAAAATTGTATTAAAATATTTACAACTTATTTATGGTGTTATGTACAAATTTATACAAAGACATATACGTGGTAGGCTCTCTTAGCAAATCTGGTACTGACAGCGGGATTATATTAGATGCCTCATAAATATTAAGCAGCTCATCCATCAGCACAAGGCGCTGAATGCCGAAGGACGGGCAAACGAAAATGATGTGGTCGAGAGACTGAACTTCATTCATTTGACAACGATCACAATAAGGAGAAGAAACTATATTTTTCGATGAAGATGAAAATTTAGGCAATAATGACCAATGCGCATTCGATTGATTATAGTATAGAAATTTCTATGAACAAAATGTTTAAGCTTGCAGAACCATGGCGTACTATTAACAGGAACGTCTAACAAAGAATATATATGAGCTTTATTTTCAACTTCTCTACAAAAATACCAATGTTTTCCCCAATTACTAATCATGCGCTTTTTAAGATTAGATATCATATCCGTATACGGCAAAGCGACATCCAACTCCTTGATGGTTAAACTTGAGCATGGACCAGAAATATTAACAATGGTTGTGGCTAAAAATCTGGATTTTCATTACCTAAGACTCCTATATGCGAAGGTACCCAAACGAATTGTACTACAGTGTCAGTTAAGGATAACTTCCACCATAATTCTTTAATAGTAAAAATCAGGTAGTTAATGTTAGCATTCATTTGGTTACTTGACAAACTTTGTAAGACACTCATACTATCACTGACTATTACCCAATTTTTGTTCAACTGATTTCTTTACATAATATGTTTTAAAGCACACAGGATGGCTGTTGCTTCAGCAGTGACGATGCTAGCATATTTATTAATTTTGTATCCCACTCCCTTATTGATTTCGGTCTGGTAAATTGCAAAAGATACAGCATCATTATTTTTGGACCCATCAGTATAAATAAATTTATAATTAGTCCATTCTGACAATAACAGATAAACTTCCTCCTTAGAAGACAAGCTTGAATCAATTACAATATTCATTGCGGCATATTTACTTTGGAATGTGCCTGCATAACAAGGAAGAACATCATCGTTCAAATGTATATTAAACTCTTCAAGAGAATGAAAAAGCAAGAAAAATCTTGCAAAATAAACATATGTTGCTTATAAGGAGCAGATTGAGAAGCAATTAAATTGGTAAGAAGATCATTATTAGGCAAACTATGAAGCTTCAAGATAAATCTTTCTTTCAAATAACGGAATCGAACACTAATGGGTGGCAGTTTTGTTTCGATTTGCAAAGCAGCAATAGGACTAGTTTTAAAGGCACCTAGTATTGTGCGCATACATTTATTTTGTATTTTGTCCAAACTATTCACTAATTTACTATCTCCAGCAAAACAAAGAAAACCATATTCAAAGTGACTACGAACGAGAGATTTGTATAACACTAACAATATTTTGGGATCTGCTCCCCAAGTAGTCCCGCAAACAGATTTTAATACATTATAAGCCTTGTTTGCTTTTGTTGTTATATTATTAATGTATTTTGTCCATGAGAGTTTTGGAGTAAAAGTTACACCCAAAAATTTTACTTCACTATATATAGGCAATGGAATTCTGTTATACAAAATATTAGGTGTAGCTACACATTTACGACCGAAAATGAAGACTTTTGATTTAGTAGGATTAACATCTAAATTAAGGTATGAAAAGTATTTATATAAACTGGAAAGTGCGTTATTTACAGTAGAAGCTAATTGACTTAAATCCATTCCAGATGTATAAACTACTAAGTCATCTGCATATTGTAAGTTTTTACATTCGATCCCAAAATAAGATTCAATCGTCTAATATATAAGATAAATATTAATGGAGACAGAATTCCTCCTTGACATACTCCTAACGACGAGCATCTTGGACCATATAAATGATTATTAAATTTAACAAATACTTTTCTATTGGTCAAAAATGCTTGTATCCAGTTTATTAATTGCCCAGGTATCCCTATCACTGACAACTCGTTACAAAGAACCGAAATATTAACACTGTTAAAAGCACCAGCAATATCAAAGAAAACGCATAAAAGATATTGATTATTATACAGACTGTGTTGAGCATCTAATACTAGCTGACAAATGCTTTCACGAGAAGACCGACCTCTGCGAAAACCAAATTGGTTGTAAGGTAAAAGACCATTTTGTTCTACATAAAATTCTAGGCGTTGTTTTAAAAGCTGTTCAAATATCTTTCCAATACAAGACGTAAGAGCTATGGGTCGATACGAATCCGGCAACAATTTATCTTTACCAGGTTTTAAAACTGGAACCAAACAATCAGTTTTCCATTCCTCAGGTATAAAGTTTTCCTTCCACATACGATTAAGTAAGTTTAAAAGATTATGAGACAATTTGGGGTTAATTTTTAAAAGTATATATGGAATCCCATCTAGACCATGGGATGTATCTCTTCTAGAAAACAACGCAGAATGTAGTTCTTGATACGAAAATGGATCAGTCAAATAATTATTTCCAATATTATCAGTTTTATTATAATTTAACGGCTCATTCAAAACAAAGTCAGGAGTGTATTTACATATAAAATCTGGAATCCAACTATCATCAAGAGAATTATTAAGAGTAAATGATTTATTAAATTTACGCATGTACTTCCATACCAATGACAATGAGGTACATCTATTAAATGAGTTGCACAATTCCATCCAGCTGTTGGTTTTCTGTTTTAAGTATTAGTTTTTAAAGCTCGCAATCTCTTAAATTCAATATAATTATCCTCAGAAGGGTTGTTTTTAAAATATATATAAGCATTCTTTGAGTTTTGAACAGCTTCTGAACACTTTGAGTTCCACCAGGGTAAACTAGGACACTTAGAATGTTTTGGTAAACAAGGTTTAGCAATATTATTACATTTATTAGTGGAGGTAGACTGTGGAATTGACTGTTCAGCAACAGAATGTATTATGTTACAAAACAAATTGTAGGATTCTGGTGGAGACATAGCATTAAAGTCAATATTTTTAAATTTGAATCCATTAATTGACTATATATTTTCCAATTAACTAATTTGTAATTATGCTGAAATGGTAAATGTACATTATTGCATTGTATATTATTCTGTAGATTACTTTCATTTCCAACAACCAAATTTATAATTACAGGCAAGTGATAACTGCTACCCAGAGGATAATCATAAACAGACCAATCACATGAAAGTGCCAAAGATGGAGAAACTAAAGTTAAATCAAGAGCATTAGCTCGCCAAGATGAAGAACCAATTGTAGTGGGACTGCCATTATTCAAAAGAACAAGATCATTTTCATCAATAACATCTAAAACATCCTTACCTCGAGGCAGGGTGTCGACACATCCCCAAGACATGTGATGAGCATTAAAATCGCCTCCAAATATCATAGGTTTAGGAATGGACTTAAGCAAAACGTCTAGATTATTTTTATTAAATGGTGGATTTGTATTAGATGGACTGTAAAACTAACGACACTTAATTCATTGTTATTAATTTTGATTTTCACACAAACATTTTGTAAAGAACTATCAAAATGAGTTGTAATTTGAGAATGTGTTATAATATTATGAATTAAAATTGCAACACCATTGTGGTTGTTCCCACAATCATTTCTAATAATATTGTACCCTTTGATAGAAAAATTGATGTGGTTTCAACCATGTTTCAGAGATTATGGCAATATGTATGTTGTTATCATATAAAAATTTTGTTAAAACTAGCCTATTACTAATTAAACTTTGAGCATTCCATTGCACTATATGTAATGTATCCATAAAAAGGTTAAGGTGTTTTTTCTTAAAAGTGTTATCTAAAATTTCTCTAATGCTTTTAGAATTTTTGGCACATCAGGTTTTGAACATATTTCAAGCATTGCTTCAACTAATAAATTCATAAATTTGTCAGATTTAATTAAATTGGATATTTGAGTATCAATGTATTTTGAATTTAGCTGTGGAAATTGAGCTGCACTAAAAGATCAGAATATCTTGCATTTTTGCTTTTATTTTGTTTTCTTCTAGTTTTTGTTTTTAAGTGGACATGTGGTAGAAATTGCAATATGGTCACCGCCACAGTTAGCACATTGAGTTTTGGACTTGTCACATTGTTTAAAATTATGGTTGCCTGAGCAAATTGAGCAAGTTTCATTGTTTTTACAAAATTTAGCAATGTGGTTGAATTTCATGCACTTCAGGCACTGTTTAACAGGAGGAACATAAACTCCTACCTCATGTCTCCAGTGGTCTAAAGTAACATACTCAGGGAGCTGCGTTGAAGCAAATGTAACAGCAACTGTCTGTGTTGGAAGAAAGGAAACGACACCTTGAGCGTCTTTTACCCGTCGCATGAAACGTCTCACACTAATAACTTTTTACTAGAAGCAATAAGCTGAAAGATTTTTTATTGGAATAATCGCAAGGTACAGATGTGAGAACCCCAGTGGCTTCTGTTTCGGCAGCCGGTATTGAACCAACCATCCTCAATTCGTTTAGGAGCTTTTCGTTCTTAAGAAAAACATTAGCGTTGTTAGGGAGGTCGAAAGTTATACCAATTTTGAATGCATTAATTGACCTCAGATGCATTACACCTGAAACACAATGTTTTCTGATGCCATTAGATATGGCCAACCTATCCTTATCTGTAATTTTAGTGTTATCTTCTTCGCGATTGAGGAAGACAATAAAATCTTTCTTCTGCGAGTTTTCGTCATAAAATCTGTTATAATTTCCTGCTTTATAAGGTGTGTACTTATCCTTTTCTCTTTTCTTCGCTAGTGGACGATCATTATTTTCAGCATCAGAATATGAAGTCGTCGATGATGATGAAGAAGGTAAGTCCTGATCTATTCCTTCTGTAAGAGACTCACCCGTAACTCGCGATCGTTTACGGCCGCTACGCCCCGTGCGCTTCCCCATTATGGGGAAACGCACTAACGTAATATGTACAAAACTAACACTATATAGACTATTTTACATAAGAAATATACAAAGAAATGTACAAATCTAGAATTTAAAACTAATTTACAAAATTTAATTTCAAAAGCGCGCCTATTCTTTTTAACGTTCCCGCCAAAAAACACATTGACATAAATTGTTAGTGTCATCTGTTATCATTCGTTCATGAAGAAAGCTAGAGGGACAAAGCCCGGCACGATTACACCATTTCCACAAAATCTTAGAAGATGGTTAGAAAATTGTTGTATAAATATATTAAAAAATAATTCAAATGGTAATTCAAATTAATGTACACCAAATTTATACACAACTCATTTTTTTTTAATTCTTGCATTTAAAACAGTTTTAGTTAAGTTTCATGGATTTAGATGGTTATGGAAGTACGGATCGGCATTGGTATAAGAAGGAAAAAAGAAGGCTAATGCATCTGAGTCCTGAGAGGCAAGGTTAGGCGTTTACTAACCATTTTTAAAAGTTTCAATATTATATTAAACACCTGCCAGGTTTCAGGGTTCTGAACTTCCGATAGACAACTATTATATTTCTCAGTAGTGTTGTTTCTAATCTAAAATGCATATTCACCATTCCTCGTACCGTACGTCGTACATCTCTGCTCATAATTCATAATAATGTCCTTTTACGCTGGTGAGTACATACATCTTATATCCTTTTGTGTTTCATCATCATCATCATCATCATCATCATCACGATCATCAGCCGTAACACTTCCACTGCTGGACAAAGGCTTCCCCAAAGACTTTCCTGTCCTGTGCAGCCCGGTCCCAACAATTTCCCGCGACCGTGACTAGATCATTGGTCCACCTAGTTGGGGTCCTTCCTACGCTACGTCTTCCGCTACGTGGTTACGAATCAAGAACCTTTTTACCTCATCAATCGTCGGTTCTTCGAGCAATGTGCCCTGCCCAACGGCCTACAGTCCAAAATATAATAGTTTAGGGCCCACTTGCAGAGATACTCGTAAACGCATGTTTTTCAAGTCTGACATTAAAGTTGAATTAAGTAAATCATTGACGGCACACAAGGTCTCTAAATTCATATGTGACTTTAGTGATGTATCATATATGTGAAGTTGATATTGTCATCAGCTCATCAGCCTTAGTTCACTTAATTTGCACAAATTCGATTTAACAATTTACTTGTGTCATAGAAAAATTGTGGTCACCTAGAAGTTTTACAATTCAATTCAATTCATTCATTTCGAATATCATGTGATCCATAGTAGGTATGTTAGTAACAAACTTATATCTTATACGTAACTTATACATAAGTTTAGTTTAAATAAACTTACATTACGGTAGATTATTAATTATTTTCTGTATGATGACGAATGAATATAATTGTATTTGTGGAGTACTTACTTAAATACATCACATGCGTCACATATACATCTACTTATACAAAAGTAGAAACCGGCCAAGAGCGTGTCGGGCCACGCTCAGTGTAGGGTTCCGTAGTTTTACGTCCGTCACAGTGAGTGTTCCCACTTAAAAGTTAAAAAATATTAAGTACATAACCCTAAAAACGCGCCCACAAACGGTGACAACTAAAGAAAGAGTTATAGATCCCAACTATACATGGAAAATTCGAAAAAATGTTGTCAATTTCAGTCCCACCACGAGTAGTAAAAGGGGTTGTAACATGGAGTGATAACCAGACAGCGTCATTTGAAGTCAGTCAGTCAGTTTCAACCTAATGTATGGGCATGGAGACTGCATGCTCCGACCCCATTAAATAAGAAAGAATCTTTAAACCACCATGTAGGATATGAGCGTTCCACATACAGTGACGTCTATCGGTAAATTAAGTAAACTATGCGCGCGAGCTTAAAGTACAGAGGCTCTAGTGTAAGTTTCTTTTGACGTAAAAAATGTCTCGAATGCGTAAGTGATACTGATATAATATGGGTAACTCTAACGCGATGGTGACGTTTCGTTACGTTAAAAAAATACACTCTGGGCTCAGATGTAGTGAATAATCCTTTCCTATCGTATTTTCTCGGAAATGTTTGTATATGTCTTACTACTTCACTCACCATCAGATGGGTACTGAGTGTGAGTAAAGTAGTAAGACAACGCAGGGGACGGTCGCATTGGGCGATGAATATTAGTGCAGATTCTTATTTACGATTAAAACTAAACGCGGAATTATACATAAAACGACGGTGGTACCGCAAACATCGAAGTGCGTATATTTCGAACATCTTTCTCTTTTACTCCAAATAAGGTGTCGCAAAGAATTTTTAATATATCTTTGAGGTGTCGTAAACCATATTCGTAAATTTCGGACGATTGTCTCTGTCACTCTCTTAACGCCTTAATTGGAGTAAAAGAGAAATACTCGACATATGCGAACTTCGATGTTCGCGGTACCGGGCCTGAAGTGATGAAGTGTGTCTTGTCATTCAATAGAGATTTTGACAGCCATATCTTAGGGAATAAGGGCTAATTTATTAACAATTTGTAAGAAACTATCGCCTTAACGACTTTAGTGCTGGAATAATATAAAGTACCTATTATGCTCGCAAAAAAGCTTAAGTTATATGCAATCCTACGGCGCTTCCGCCTTTCTCGAGCGAAAGCAGAGACCATTTTACCAAAAACTCGTAAGGTGTATGAAATCCTGCGGCGCTTACAGTTTTTTAGAGTTGATAAAGTTTGTGTGGGGAACAATATTTTAGTTTTTTAGTATATTACTCGCTTTTTTATACTTTCTCACAGTTTAAACCTTCCCTGAGCTAATACAAATATTTCAAGACCAAAATTAGTCAAATCGGTAAAGCCGTTCTCAAGTTATAGCGTGACCAAGAGAAATAGGGGTTCATTTTTATATATATAGATTTTTTTCAAAAACTATTGAACCTATCAACATTCAACTTCAAAATGATTTTCCTAGAAAGTTCATGTAAAGTTCTACTTTTGAGGTTTTTTTTTCACATATTTAAAACTTATGGTTCATAAGTTAGAGGGGGGAACGTAATTTTTTTTTTTACTTCTGGAGCGATTATTTCCGAAAATATTTACATCATCTAAAGTGATGTTAGTAAACCCCTATTCATTTTTAAATACCTATCCAACAATATATCACACGTTAGGATTAGAATGAAGAAAAAAATCACTCCCCACTTTACGTATAGGGGGTACCCTAAGAAAACATTTTTTCCACTTTTATTCTTGCACTTTGTCGGCGTGATTGATATACATATTACTACCAAATTTCAGCTCTCTAGTGCTAACGGTTTCTGAGATTATCCGCGGACGGACGGACGGACGGACGGACAGACATTGCGAAACTATAAGGGTTCCTAGTTGACTACGGAACCCTAAAAGTAAGACCTAGTTTGATTGTTTTACTTTACTTAATATGTAGGTACGATAGTAAACGATACAATACCATGGTTGTTCGTGCCCATGTATTAAATCCGCTTGCCCGTGAAATTCTTAGGAATTAAGCAGTTAGTTAACATCGCAGTTAGCCATACTTGTTTAGGGGTCGATCGACCTAATAACGCAGCGAACGTGTTAAAAATCATATTTTTCACGCGTGTATCTAACAAATAAAATAAACTGTAATTATTAATGGTTGACCTACCACACCTTCTCCTAGTTACAAAAGGATTGATAGGATTATTCAATAGTAATTATAAGATTTCGTGTTAGCGTTATTTTCGCTCACCTACAACAAATTATAAATCTTAGGTACTTATAGTTATAGCACAACGGTATATACAGGGTGGAATTTTTTACATGATACAAAATATGTTTTTATAACTCCATAAACTACTTGCAATTTAGCGTTTGTGGTTGTATCAAAAATACACGCTGTATAGGTACCTATACCCTAGACATATTTTTATTTATTGTTTATAATCAAAGTATCACTATAATAGACTTGAGTAAGACTTTTTCTGTTCAGTCTGCACTAAGACTTCAGTAGATCAGCATACTTGTCGTCTAGTTCTGTTATTATAAAGGTTGGTTGTGTTGTGAGCGCGCATTCCGTCGTGCCGCCACAAGCTCCGCCGGCGCGGAGTCATGTCGCGCAGCTATGGAACGTAGGCTCCAGCCTAAGCGGGCCCCGGCCGGTACCCGCGCCACTATCTTGCTTGCCGCATTCCACCAAGCCGAAGTTGCGGCGCACCCCGCGCGTGCCTTCGCCGACCCACGCGCCTGCCTCGCTCAACTAACCCAACCAACTCAGTCGTCCCAGCGCGTTCTGGCCGCTTACGCGCGTTGACGCTCGTTTTAAGTTCGTAAAAGATCGCGCGATTGTAAAGTGAAGTGAAGTGCCAATGGATGCGGTTGACTTTGGAGTATAGTGCGATAGCGTTCAGCAAATTTGGATTTATCTATTCATGGTGAGTTCAATCCTTCGGTTTACGTCGAATACGAGGATGGTAGATGCGCGCGCTTTCACGATGCGGCCACTTTCATTTCATACGCATAGCTCGAATTCCGCGCACCCGCGCCGACCGCGCCGCGGCCGCTGACCCGCGCCCGCGCGCCCTTCCTCTGGAGCAAGCGGCAAACACCACTGCAGCCACGCTTACCAAGTTGGACTCAATCATCTTCACGACACTTCAACTGCTTCTAGCATTCTGCTGTTTAGCACAGTTCAAATAGTAAACGGCGCCAACAGTAGGAAAGTAGTAGGAAGTAGCTCTTCACCGACTCCTACAGGGCAATTGTAATTATTGTCGTAATTGTAAGATTGTTACCTAACTTCGTACGTATGATACGTCTAATATTTTAGTAATCGTTTAGACGTTAAGATACTGTAGATCATTAATGAATATAGTAATTAAAAATGTAAGTCGGGTTTATGAAGATATTTTCTTGGAATTTTTATTACTTATTCAAAACTTTTAATAAATCGATTGAGAAGCTATTTAGAAGGTATCCACTTAGGTAATAATAATCATTATGTCGGTATGTTAGTTGCCGACTAAATTCTCTGTGACGGGCAGACCGAAAGGCCTTTTTTTCTTTTGAGCTAGAACCATGTCGCTTGCCTACCAAAAGTACTACACCCACGTTAATAATGACTAAGGTATTCGGATGTGACCGAATAGATTAGATGTTTGCTTAAAAGCATTACGTCAGAAGGCTAACTAAACTAAAAATGTCGGCCAAATAGACATCGGTCGCGGCATGGCAGCATATTGGTGTGAAGTCAACCAGCTAAATGGTACTAATGTTAATCTGCGAGTTCTGCGACCAACACGTACTCGTACCTATGTTAATTGTCATCATTTAAACCGAAAAAAAAACAATTAGCCCAGAAACACTTCTTGTTAGTACAATATCTTGTTTTCCAAACCATGACATATATTACAATTAAAAAGCTAATGCTATATGTAAAATTTAGCTAAGTATAATTAAACTATAACTAAAACAATTAACTACAGCATTTGTAGCGAAAATGCAATAAATCGGCATACTGGACAGTTTCCTCGATAAAATTTTTAGTCACCTGTGTGTATGTAGTGTATGATATAGATATGCTGACTATATGTTTCATACAAAATACTCTACTATTTATTGAGACTACTCTGATCTAAACTCAACAAGAATCGATTGATTTATCACTTGGTTAAGTGCCTACTACGGCCATGTACGGTCCCAAACATCACATAAACAAAATGCTGAGCTTAATCGGAAATGAGAACCTAAACCAAGCCCAAATTAACGAAATTAACTAAACAATACAGGCTATAAAATAGAGATAATGCAATACATTTTCTTAGCAGATACATTTCATAATTGTCATGGCTTAATGGCGGAGAGCTATCCATTAGTCGGTAACATAAATCCGGTGCAAAATACCATTGGATTGCAATTTGCAATTGCATCAGCTCTAAAATGTAAGGGTCTCCCCAAATGAACGGACGTGGATTCGGCTACAGCCGATCAAGAAATATCTATGTCCTAGCAGAGCCTTGAGTGTAAGTTTTTAACGTAACTTTACTTCACGAACGCGTTTGCGTTTCCCATATAAATAGCATTATCACTTACGCATTCGTAAACGTTTTCTTACTTCAAAAGTAACTTACACTAGAGCCTCAGTAAGAGCGGAAACCGTCGATCGGCATCCGCTGATTGACCACTTTTTCTGGTGATGGATATTAAGTGTTTTTTTTTTCGAAACTACCTGTTAATTCGCTTATTCATACACACGAAAATCAATTTCGTTTGTTTTTCATAAAATTCCTTTGTCCTTTTAAATTTGTTTATGTTTACTATTATTTTTATTACATTGATATGATACATAATGGACGTTATGAGGAACCTTTTACAATGGTTCAGCGGTTAAATTTGTGCATTGAATTATTACTAAATCTGGTTGACCTAGGCCTAGGGTAGTAGTAGTAGTTGTGGGAGTATTTTTCAATAGGTATTACGAATCAGAATTATAGTAAAACAAGAGAAAATATAGTAAGTACTTTAAAGAAAAACACGTAGGGTGGGTCATACAGATTGATTAAAACAAAAATCGTCTTTTCTGTGGTCAATAGTTAACGGCTTACGTGATTACAAATTATGTTTTTCTGGTATAATGTTCCGTAAGAGGGGTTGTTGTATATGTTGATATATCAAATAATTAAAAATTAGGCTTAAAAACCCTTAACTTTCACAAGAGAGACGCGAACCTAATTGATCTGTATGACCCAGGGTACCACTTGTTGAGTATTTAATATGATTAAGGAAAAACACTTCTTAATCACTATTAAAGAAATAAAATATAGCGTTTTTGTATACATACTCGTTCTAAAGTGTCATCGTACACTAGGTCTGGTCCGGTAACCCTAGGACGAAATTATGTTTGTTTAGCTCTTATTGCGTGGATATAGAGGTTTTCTTAACTGTGTACGCAAAGTCCTGTGCGGTCAGCCGCCGCCGTCTGCGGTTGCGGCTTACCGCGTAGTGCGTTAAGTGTTTACGCGGTTTTATATATTTTTAGCCGTATTTCGGTTGGCCGCATGCGGCTAACCGGACATTCCGTGCATAGCCTTAATCCGAATCCGCATAGACAGAATTAGAGAGACTATTATTACGTATTACAAAGATTTACTTTATAAATACTGAAAAATTAAAAAGCTAGTCAAATACCTGACTAATTAACTAATAAATATTCTTCGGTTCATTCATTTCATTAGTCACATAATTACATTTAAAAATTAAAAACCTATTTCAATTCAATTAGATATGTTACGACAATAATAGTTTCATAAAGCGAACCATGTGCTTTGTATTCATAACGTGTAGGTACTCGTACCTACCTGCTACAGGTATACCTATACGTACTCAGATACTGAGTAATTATTATAGGCTACGTAGTGATAAAACGTTGACCAGACCTTAAACATCGTATTTACCTACATATATACAATTACTTACATTTGTAAAGTCGGCGCAAACTTAGTAGGGGTTAGGGAATCTAGGTGGATAAAAAATACAGAAGTATTTTATACAAGGGTGCAAATTAGTCTTATTTTCTCGTGCTAATGTTGATACCTCAACTATAGAAAGACTCTAAAATTTAACCACGAGCATAGTGAGAGGTTCAAATAGTAGAATCTTGAGCGATGGGAGGGTTTCAAAACACTAGAGGGGAACTAACTTTGCTGTCGTATACCTAAAACACAAAAATGTTCACTTAACTACCGCGAGGAAAATACTCATCAAATCATTTATCATTCAAAATCAGCATTTGAAAGTACATCCAACACAGCTAACAGCAAAAAAAGCATTAACAGCAAATTTGTATGAAATTACTTTGCTTCCTAGTGAATGAAATGCAGGTTTGCTATTTGTTTTTAAAGAATAAAAACGGACTTTCCGCGCTGGCGGATTCTTTTGAATGGACTATCCGCGTGACATCATTTTAATGGGTGACAAAAACAAAACTTATATGTGCACACAAGAAAATAACTATTAACCACAAGAGCACGAGGACTACGCATATTAAAAGGCTATATTTTCAAAAGGTCGCATCCGTCCATGAAAGAAGTTTATTAGAGATAACTTAAAAACGTTTTAGCCTAGATACATGTTATAATATTCAAAACAATTTTCACTGGAAGGAACATTTATGATACAGGTCAATGTGGGTAAGACCGTCTATCTGGAAAGACCGTCTACCAACCAATTTCCTACATTATCTCATAGGTATTTAGTGTCATATGAGGGACTTCCCTTAAAAATATAGTATGCCGGTCTTACCCACATTGACCTCATCTCATTTTTTTGATGATTTTGAAGATATGAGGTTCAAAAGTTACAGGGAAGAGGGGAGAATTTTTTAGATTTCCGGGCGATAATTTCTGAAAAATTTTACTTAATCAAAAAATGGTGAAACAAACCTCACGTTGAAGTTTTTAATTTTTAAAAACCTGTCTATTGCTGTGCAACATGTTACTATAATATGCAAAAACCAAAATAAATATATTTAGATAAATGTATAGACTGCCGCCCCTAAAAATATTTTTAGTAATTTTACTACAAAACTGAGTATAAGCGACATAACTACAAATAATGTATATCTCTAAATGATAAAAAAATGTATTAGTTTGTTAGTAGATGTTTAGGTAATAGGTTCCGAGTAAAATGGCTGTGAAATACGGGTGGACATGACGAAATTATAAGTGTTCCATTTTACGGAACCTTAAAAAAGGAATACAACATTTTTGACCCAGTTATAGATATAATGTTCATTAATACCTTCAAAATTTAATACCTATGTAGCTAGACTGCTTATATCTACACATATGTATATACATACAATCACATCATCTTTCTGATTTCAACACTTGCATACAAATTTATTTGTTCAGCACATCGGTTATTGATAAAATGAATGATTCATAATATATACGCTCTTTGAAGCAACAACTACGACCGTATTCCATCGATAGCACAGTCGAACTTTACGACATATTTAGTAACATCTACGGCGATTTTGTGATATACAAAATTGACTGGTTCTGCAAACGATCATAGCAATTTAAAATAAAGTGTCTAGATCAAAGTTATGCGTGGTCGTACCTACATATAAATATGTATAAATACCTGCCTACATGTACGCATCAACTTGAAAACCTCCTCCGTTTTTTCAGTCAGTTAATAAAACGATGCTTGCGGTTTAACCTTTTTTTTGTCCATACTTCAAAAAGAAAATTGAAAGTGAAAATAGTTTAAGCAAAATAATTTTAATAATTTAAGATAACTCTTGATGCCATCGGCAATTACATAGACAGGTACCTATATGAGTTCTCTAAATTACAATACGTTTCAACTCTTGCAAGGTTTTTTATAAAAGTTCTAAATGAACCCCTGAATTTCTTCGAAAAAAATATAACAGTAATACAGAATTCCAAAATATGCTAAAACTACCTACTATTCTTATTTGGTCATAAAATATAAAGTAAATTTTAGTAAAAAAAAGTTATTTAGTCATCATGACTACACCACACCTCACGATGTTTTAAATACAAAATTTACATTCTCCCTATCAACCTCAAAATAAGGGACATGTTGTTTTTACGTACAGTCAGCAGCAAAAGTTGCTAAGCGTTTGAAGTGTTCAAAACTACCTACACGCGCTCTTATTCTCTTGACAATAGAGACGTGTTGACCTCATTTTGAACACCTCAAATTCTTATCTACTTCTGCTGCTGACTGTATCTATATGTATCATTGCCACCTTGGGTTGCATGAGTGGAGTTCAAAATAGGTGCGAGAATACACCAAGGACCTGTAGTACTGGGGTCTGCTTTTATCTCCAAGACCGACTAAAATCTACAATCCCGACAAACGCCTACTGTGACCAAAGAACTAAATACATAACATAAGTTATGTGTGTAGTGGTCTTCATTTTTAATTCCTATGCAAGAATGGCAATGGCATTTTATGTGACCTGTTCGTTTACAGTAGTTGTAGCTAAGTTATATGTATACCCATCGCAAAGTACGTGCAAACCATATACGACGAGGATGAGAATAGAACCCCTCGGAGCCGGTGTCTGAACAAGAAGTAACAATCAAAAACTCCGTGTTACCTAACTGAAAATTTTAAGATGAACTTGTAAATTGTAACACTCGGCGAAATCTACGAGTAAGTATAACGAGAAAATCCATGCCAGCCTTATGACATGGTCCTCATTCCAAAAATTTACAAAAACTCGCTTTTGATCCATAGCAACGTCGAACGTCACAACCAACAACAATATGCTTTTTGTATTCTTTAATAAAGGTGGAAAATAAGGTTTGGGGCTCTCTGTCGACTAAATGGACCATCATGTCGAATATAGTAATAGAAAGAAAATTTACCTGACCCGACAAGCGAAGACAAAACGACTAGGCACCCTCCACCAAATTAGGGGCCGACCTTATCAAAAATAAGTTTGACTCTAGAGCAAAGAAAAAAAAGCAGACAGTGAAGTCTGTGCATATTTTTCGTTTTTCTTTCAATATCAGCGGCACAGAATACCGGCAAAGATTTTACAACATTGCAAAACCGATAACTATATAGAATACTCGTCCTTAGTCTATGCGGGTAGCGTATTGCTTCCACTGCCTACACAATAATTTGTGTCAATAATATTATCAATTCTTTACTGTCAAAAATGGTAGCAAGTTGTCGAAAAGTGGAGGCAGCGATGGCCACAGGCACAGGCATGCGAGGACGCAAGATGCGGCTGGCGCTTGGGGAGGGGCGCTCGGCATCTGAAGGTCGTCCGCATTCCTCGCGTCGCCGACCGCTGCTACCGCGCTTACGTAGCGCCCCGCCCGCACCCCGCGCGCCCCGCGGACCGGTCTGCCCCCGCTGCGCCCGCGCGCCTGACCGCGCCATCACAAACTATCGCGCATTTACTAAAACAAAAAAAAAACATGTTAGGTACCCTATCAAAGGTAACGAAGATGACGTTTTATCTTTGTTGTATATAAGAAGCCAAGGTTACGAAATTAATCCAAATTAAGATTATAGGTATCATCGAAAAGCCTGCATGTCACTTATAGACTGAAGATCATCTAGTTAATAGGGTAATCTCATAAACGATTAAATAAAATACACCTACCAAGAAAAAATCTACACAATTTCTCAATGCGGATACATCATCTGCATTTGAATTGACTTATTACTAAAATAAGCTTTAAGTTAATTATACTACTTTATATTTTAATGTTCTTTAATTTACCATTTTGTGACTTGTCATATTATCATACGACACAAGTATGACTTTCTTGGTTCAGCATTAATGAAATTACTCGTCTGACCTTCATTTATACGTTACTAAAACATCCTATAGCAAAATGTACAGACGTAATATTTATACTGCGCGGCAACAATGTGGTCCTTACAGGCAGCAGGTAGCAAAAAGAAGATCGCATCAAAAAAACTAAAGGAATGCACAGATGGCGAGATCCGGACATTCCTGCCGCGCCGCGGGAAGGCACAACCTAAGCGGATGTGCATTAGGCAACACCGACAAATTCCGAAAACCATTTCTATTTTACACTTTCGGGCCTAAGATGCATTAGCTTATTAAGGTGACTAATATCATACCAAAATTTTACAAATATTTAAGTGATTATGATAATTATGACTTGATAAAATTTTATTCGTTGCTAAACTGTTCAGTTTACGTAGGTACTCAATAAATCATATAATATTTTAACTAATATACTGGGTGAAATCAAAATGGTGATACAAAGTTATATTTTTTGAATCTATTGATGATTACGAACAACTTTATTATGGAGCCATAACTGACAAATCAGTACAAGTGTAAACTATTACAAAAGCGACTTCTAAGTGACTGAATAAATGCTAATTTCAAATATAGTTTTGGTGTGTCGTGTTTGTGTTGTTGATAATATCAAAAAAATGTAAATTACAATGGAAATAACATTAATAATACATGATTAACGACAACTCCATTGAGGATCATTATCAAATGCTGAAAATCATTATCTAAAACTTTCGCCTCCTTTTTAAGTCGGGTAAACTGGATCATAAATTGTGTGGAATACTTTTGAACAGTTGTAGACATGTTTTCATTTTCATTACTGTTAAAATAGTATCTTAACTTGAAAAGTTTAACTCCCTAGGGAGGTAACAAATCACTTCCGCCCGTCACAGAATGACTTGACCGGGGATGAAGAATAAATACAACTAGTTACTTAGTGAATGAACTGAAATCGTAAAAGCATCCTTTATTGTTTCAGGGCGGGTAACAGTTGTTTCGAGATGCGACATGCGCGCTCTATGTTCGGTTCGCGGGCCGCTCGGCGGCGAGACGCGCGCGCTCGGCGCGGGCGCGCGGCTGCTGTCGCTACGCGTGCCCGGCCGGGCGCAGCCCCTGCACTTCGTCGTCGAAGCCAAGGCGAGAGTCAAGGAGCTCAAGGCTTTAGCCAGCACACATGCACAGCTACAAGGCATGACCGACACGGACTTCTTTGGACTAGCTATCTTACAAAGTAAGTGTCTGTTAAACATAGCCTGTTCATCCGTAGTTGTAAAAATGAGTAGACAAACACTTCTACCACGTGTTTCTGCTGAACTTACAACAAATGGTTTCTGTTGATATCAGATTTTAGCAGAAATCCCACACTGTAGGCGTATACGAATGTAAGAAGTGTATTAAATGTTTTACATATGTAAATGAACTTTCATTGCTCAGAGCTTGCCTTGGAAAATGGCAAACATTCTGAGAGCAACGAAACTCTAGTTAGTTTATATTATTTATTTACTTATATTATTAAGGTTTACCTATTACAATCTGACTAAAAGATTCGTATAGCCTTTTATTTTCTATAGCCTCTCAATTATTCAATCCTTTATTCCCTATTAGTCTAAAAATGCAAATAATTATCTCAGCAACTCAAACGACAACAGGAAATGTATTTTAATACACAAAAGGATACATTGTTCTAATGTCTTTTGTTAAACTCGATTATTTGTAAACAAAAACACCCTCATAGTCAATACACTTATGCTTCCCGCTTATTATTAGTTGCGTCACATACAAGGCGACATTTTCACTAGAACAATGGGCGATTTTTGAGACGTCGTTCTCGACTTATCGACTACTCACAATAGGCATTGTGTGTTTGAATTTGAAGACAGATTGGTAATAACCGCACTACAAATTGAATTAAAAACAAACACAACATTAGTAGGTAGGTAGTTACCTTGTTGAAAATTAATCGTGATATCACTTTTTTTATTGTTGTATATATTCTAACGAATCACTCAGTTGCTCGTCACACAACTAACACAACATTTTTAGATATATGTCACTTAAAAAATGTAAAAATTAAATATATATTCTTCTATTTCAGATGGAGAATACTTGTTTGTTGACCAAGACAGTAAATTATCAAAATATGCGCCAAAGAGCTGGAGATCATCACATACACATGTAAGATACTTATATCAATATTATTATGCTTAAAATAGTTACAGATATACATAGCAATACATTGTGGTATCAAGCTGTACCTGTACAATATCAAAACAATAATTTCAATTTCAGGGTTTGGACGCAAACGGGAAGCCACTGCTGGAATTGCACCTTGTCATCCAATTCCACATCGAGAGTCCGCTTCTTTTGCAAGATGAGATTGGACTACATCTGTACTTCTTACAATTGCGACATAATGTCCGAACTAGAGAAGGATTACCCACAGAAGTACTCCTGTTACTCACCGGATTAGCGTTGCAAGCGGAATACGGTGACGCAGACTCGTACGAGGACCGCGATTATTTCAAAGTCGAGGATTACGCAACACCATCGCTCACAGGTGACTGGGTCGCCGCCGCCATGCGTGCCTGCCACCGAGAACACCGCGGCCTCTCAAAAAATGACGCTGAAATTAGATTCATTCGAGAAGTTTGCTTGCTCCCCGATACCATAAACTCGCACAGATACAGAATGAAGCAAACTAAATCGGAACCTGAACCGGGAACCGTTTGGCTCTTAGTAACAGCTAAAGGCATACAAATTTTACCTGATAATGGGTCGGTTTATAATTTTATATGGAGTTCTATTGGAAAACTGAGTTTTGATAGAAAAAAGTTTGAAATAAAAACAGAAGAAGGCAAGATAACCTTGTACTCTTCTAGTGACGAAAAATGCAAGTATTTATTCGCATTGTGTAAAGAGTCACACCAATTTTCGATGAAAATTGCACCGCAATTTAACGAAATTCATAAAAAAGAAGAAGAAGAGCGTAAACACTGCTATGGCTATTCGAAATCGTTAAACTTTCATCAAAATCAACACAACAAAAATGAGCAACGGATATCGGTAATATCAACAACAAGTTCAAATACTACGTCAGGTATTGTAAGTGACAGAGTTCAATCGGAGGATGAATTAGAGATAATGATCGACTCACCTCCCGCTCCATCCACAGAGAGCTTGGCCTTTGCTCATTTATTAGATAATTCAAACTCATATTTTCCTCGGAACGATTCTGAACATAGCCATTCATTACACAAAACAGCATCATTACAGTTACGTAAATCAAAATTACGTCAATCTAGAAGTATGGATGAGAATGAATCGTCTAAATTAGACGCTACATCAGAAATCGTTTTAAATAATCTAGTTGAAACTGTTTCTTTACCCGATCAAAGCATAAGTGAATCAAAAATCGATAGCCCTGTCAACAAATCCAAATGCACGGGGTCGCAATGTTCTTCATCTTGCAGTACGGTTGTGATGGCGCGAGCTGGCCTTAGCGCATTAAGCAGGGCGTCTAATGCTAGCAGTCTAGAACTAGGATTCAGCCACACAGCGCAAAATTCAATGTTAAGTGATAATAGCACAGTTGGAATAGATGTGGAATATTCTCAAGATACCGAGTCAGCACTGTATGACGGTTTAGGTCAACCTGTGACAATAGCGGCATCGAGCGAAACGAGTGGAGTTTACACAATGGGTAGTTCAGAGTTAACTGCACGATCAAAAATTGGAATTCATTCAGAAGGTAGTAGGACCGAATATGAAAGTTCTCATTACGACAGCTACAAACCTTCAGAGGAGAACGATCTTGCTGCATTTGACAGTGTTTCGTCAATTTTAAAAAATAAAGCAGACACTGGTCACTCTTCTGGGCCACTTAGACTGCAGGCATCTCTATTGGATATTGATTGCGTTGACGGCGATACAAAGTTTCAAAAACATGATGACAAAGAAAATATTTTTCGGGAACGATCTAACTCGAATGTTAGTGCTGTATCTTTTCATGGTGACGGTAGCGATCCTACAGACCAGAAACATAATTTACTTAGTGCTAGTGAATTGAGTGATTTAATAGTTGGCCGAGGAGTATATCCTAAAAGTCAATCCGTTAGTGATACGTTAGACTCCGTATCAGATTATGTCAGGTTGCCTTTGCCTTTTTCTGGAGACAGTTACATCCAAGGCCACGAAGATACTGCTCCATCTGATGACAACTACCCAAATTGTTCATTCTTCGACCGTCCACCAACGCCTCCAACTAGGACCGATAGCAGAAAAGTTTTTAACTTATCTCTTCCAAACATATTGGACATAGATCAGGATCAAGTAATGTCAGCCATACCTGAGAAACCACCACCGCCACCTTACGACTATAATCACAAAACTGTTCCTGCGCACACATCAACAAACACGAAAGCTCCTCCCGCTTACCCTGGTTCCATAAATGGTCAAGGGTCTATTAAAAATTACGCAGAAAAAGAAGAAGTAGCTGCAAGAGTCGTAACGTCAAAGCCTATGATAACGATCCTTAAAGCAGAAGCGGGAGATGTAAACGCACCAAGCGAGAGAACCTTTGCAAGCCCTATGGTGATGGAGCACAGATTTCAGAAATCGAAGCGGCATCAAGCCTCTAGCCGCAGAGCCGGACGGTCCAAGTTAGCTCAAGGAATCAACAGTCTATCCCCATCAAGGGAATTGCCTACTCATGTCGTAGACGCTAATGTCCTGGTGGCAATGATGAAGCTACCGCCACCGCCCCCGCCGCGCCGCGCTCGCCTGCCGCCGCCTCCGCCCGTCAGCCGCCTGCCCCTCCTCCACCGCCACATAATCCTATGTTTCATCAACAGCTTTATAGCGATGTAGATTATGTTTATTATCCTTTACAAGATCCGACCATATCACAACAAAACTACCTCGATCACAAATTTTCTGAACCGCGTGTTTCAAATATGCACAAGAGCGGTCTACAATATAGAAGTACGCCGTTTTTGTCGACGAACATGTCGACGTCATCCATATATGGATCTATACAGAATCTCTCGGATTCGTACATTCAATTGCCTGGAAATCGTTCAAGTTGGTATTCATTAACATCCAGAACGTCGCTAAGTAATTACTCAGTTAATCTGGAACGTCCACAAATACCAATCCGAACGCAGGAATTCTCCAATTTTCCGCGAACGAAGTCGAATGACAACCTCCTGAACTCGCGGGAGCCGCCGCCAGTGCGTACGAGGCGTATGCCGCCTCCTCCGCCGCCGCCCTACGAACATAAAAAGAAGCTGTCGGCACCGCTAAGGGAAGTCAACGTTTCGAACAGCAGTGAAAATGTGATGTGTGAACTTAGTAAAGTAAGAGACGCTAATGGTGATCTAGACATAAAAACACTTCGGGAAAAAAGTAAAAATTTAGACCTGCCACTAATAGCCGCGTTATGTAACGACCGATCGTTATTAAAACAAACAAAAGCATTCGGGGTTCCCAAGTTGCATAAACAAACAGTTAGTGAAAGTGAACGAAAATGTACCAAGTCTGTTCAAAACACCACCGAAAACCTAGATAGTAAGATTAAACAAGAAGGTAACGCAAGAATGGCAATAACAGGGTCGCAAAAGAAAATTCAGATAAGAAAGCCAACAGACAAACTTCCCGCATTACCCAGTTCCGACACCCACACCCCTAGAGCGTTATCTAACACCTACGTAATGCATCCAAGTGTTAAAGTAAAGAAAATCCAACCCAGCTCATGACCTATGCCAACTTGACATCGTATTTTAGTCTTTACTATTTGTGAATACTTCCAGTGCTATGATATGAGCTTTCTCCACCGACAATACGCAATAAGACTGAGTAAAAAGTCCTTATAGAACTACTAGTTATTTTAAGCAGTTACAAAGATATCACAATCTATCACATTCCTTATAAAAATAGGTGCGTACCTGCGTGTGTTGTTTCTAAGTAAGTATAGTTATTATGTTGCTGATGCTAACATTCCATTTTTCGTTACTGTTACTAATAGTTCGCGCAATTTCCTAGTTAAAAATAAATATTTTGGAATTTTGTGAATAGAATGCTGAGTTTTGTAAATTTGTGCCATAGCAAAAGTTCAGGCTCAGCGATAATGAATTAATATTTTTGTTAGGTACCGGTCCCTAATAGGTACTGAAGTTTTTTAGGTGGCATAATAAAAAAATGTAACGCAATAACGTATGCGGAGTGAAATTTGGACAAAGTTTGAATATATAAAATGTAAAAACAAAAATCTAAAAAAATATGTGTGTATGTCAATATCAAGTCTATATATCTGTCAATCAATCTGGTAAGTTTGATAAGGGTTGGATGTTTGATTTTGTAATTATGGTAAATAACCAAGAACGCCGTCGTAAAACTGTATGTAATTTTTACAGTATACATCCCCTATGGCCGAAATCGAAGGTGGTGGAACATTTTGTACAAATGGGTGAGAATCGAAGCACCATTTATAATATTTTAGCGTCTTTTACCTTAAAAACAACCACTGCTAGAAAGCCTGGTTCTGGAAATTATCCCAGCTTGAGCAAGTTTTCTGAGAGAGCTCGACTAAAGAAAATTACCGCCGGCCGTGTTGCTAAATCTTACAGAGAGCTCGGAAGAAAATTTAAATGTGACGGAAAAACTGTCAAAAAATATCTTGAAGACATGGGCATCGATAAGCGGTGTAGAAAATTTAAATCCACCGTCTCCGAAAATCAAAAATCCACTCAGAAAATACGGCTGCGTAAATTGGTCAAAGAAATATTTTACGCCAAAAACAATGTGACTTGCGTCATGGATGACGAGTCATATTTCACGTTAGATGGAAACTAGTGGCAAGGCAATTACTATTTTGAGAAGACCAATGGTCCAACTGATGAGAACATAAAATATGTTGAGCATACCAAGTTTCCTAAAAAAGTTTTGCTATGGCTTGCCATCAGGAACGCGGAATGTCCAAGCCGGTGTTCTTTGAATCAGGTTTAGCTGTGAACGCCGATCGCAACATAGAGCGTTGTTTGCCATTAGTGCGAGATTTCATAAATACTAGTCATGGAGGAGACACTGCTGTGTTTTGGCCAGACGCGGCCGCAGCCTATTATTCCAAAACAACACGTAGCAAAACGGCGGAGCCAAACACCCCCTACGTACCGAAGAAATCAAATCCACCTAATGTTCCGCAACTTCGCCCTATTGAAGATTTTTGGGCAAATCTGAAGAGGCGAGTATATTGCGATAATTTTCGGTCCAAAAATGTGCAAAGCTTGATTCTTAAAATAAAATTGGAGTTGTATAAAATGCCCACATCTATGTTTTCGACAGGGATGGACAAAGTTCCTCAGAACTACCGTAAAGCATCTCGCATGGGAGTAAACTTTTTACATAATCATTATTAGGTACTTTATTATAAAAACATAACTATTTAAAAAATAATGGTGTTTTTTATTTAAAACAACATTGCACTTTGTCCAAATTTCACTCCGCATACGTTAGAACAATCAAGTCCAGGTTAACTTTCACCTAAAACAACGATATAAGACGGTCATATAGTCATATAATTTTCTGTAAACCGCAGTTAGTAGGTATATCAGAATATATTAACAGTATAAAACCTGTTTTTCGTTTTAAAAACATGTATTTGTACAATTGTTGCAATGAAACTAAAAATATCATGCAGTATAAATATTGCATTTCGTATGCAACATTGATAAATCGTTTTACTATATGGGAGAACCTGGAACCTTAATCCCTTTATTTTAAAGGTCATCTTCGCATCGCACGTACTCAACCGTCTAATTAAATTTGGATTTTCGAGTATATTAACAAGCTACATATTTGTTGTACAGGTCCAAATAGTGATCATATTATCATGTTTTACGCCTTCATAACACCTATTCCTTAATATTAAATACTCGCAGTTGTAAGAATTCACAGATGATAGATAATTATTTGGTACAAATATCTGTCTGAAGTCATTGTATAGTTAAGTCGTAGAAAATAATAATACTTACATAATAATATCTGCAGCTATTTATTTCATTTAGACAATCTTTAATTGTGTATATAATAAAGTGTAAAAGTACATACAACTCATGTGTACAAATGTAAATAAAAATAACTATGTGTAAAATAAAGTTTTATTTCTTATTCATCCTTTAAAATGAAGTAGGTAAAAAAACCTTGAGCTCAAAATAATATCGGAAGTTCCTGATATAATTAAGTACATATAATGTAATTGGTATTTGTTTACCTATGATTCTTATTTATTTTAAGAGTCACTTATATTATATGAATATACCCAATATTTTATAGCAATAAGATAAGTATTTCTATCTACATAATTATTAATATTAACAGCAAAATACTTACATAGGTAACTATTAGTAAATTTATCGCGTTACAAGTACTTTTATAAATATCAATTAATAGTTCAGATCAATGGTACATACCGGTAGGTGAAGAACTTAACCTGTAGGTGTAGATGTGTAAGAGAAATAATACGAAACTTGTGTCAAAATTCCAATATAGAATGCCAACATGCTGATACAGACATGTTTTATTACTACGTGGTCAAGTTTTTCACTTACCTTTATCCTTTTATTACATAATATATTGAAGACAAAGTGACCAAGCTCGCCATCGTCTACACGGCAGGATTCGAACCCGCACCTCCAACAATGGCGGCGGCGGTGCAAATTTCATCATAATAATTTGATTTGTTCCTAATGTCAAAAGTAAAAAAAAACTTACGGTTGTAAAACCGGGCCAATGGCAGTCAGCGTGCGAGATTAGTGTTTGGTGGAATCACTCACGAGCGCGAGGCCACATCTCCAAGCAATGTTCTTCGGAGCTCAAGAGCCCTCGAACAGACTATACCTTTTATAGGAGGCTGCAATTAACTACCTAACCATTAGACAAAATTACTATCAACTAAATATAATACATTAGATTTATTGACTAAAACTATTTTTAATACCAACATGTCTATAAAATAATAATAAACAACATTTATAAAGTATTACTTATACTACCGTTAGACTTGTTTCATACAGATCAAAAGTTAAAAGAAAAAGTTGAGGAAGTTACTTTTCCACGGTATTCTGCTGCATACCATACATGTTTTGTTATTAAGTAGGTACGTTTACTTAAATAGGTTCTTCACAAAAACAATTATAGGTGCTATAGGTACACACATCGCACATCCTAGATGCCTGGACATCCGTGACTCCATTTTCCGTGTTTTTAAAAAAATTATTTATTTTTCTAGTTTTAACACAATTGCAGAATTCGGTGGAAAAGTTACCTGGTTAAAATACATTATTTGTCCTAGCAAAGAAGAATTCGTGCCGGATATTACGGTGCCTCCATAGTACATGGTAGTCAAGTCAGTTGTAATCGAGCTGTTGCCAAAATTACCAACAAAAACGCACGTATTCCTCCGTGGATACCATCTTTCAACAATGAAGAGATTTTTTTCTGCTTCATTTGTCATATTGCGAATTTCCATGTTTTTCATCACATTGCCATCTTGGTAAAAGGATCTTAAATAAATTGTCGGAGTACTGATTCTAATATCAATTAATTGTTTTATTATATCCAAGTAATCGTATTCCGGGTGTAATCCCGACTCAGGTGTCTGCGCGTGTTTTTGCTGTATATTTTTATCTCCATGCTCAGTATTCGAGAATTGCATTTGCACCAAATTACCAGCCTCGTTATTTCGGGAAAGTCGGTCGTACTCCCCTAGGCCAATTTCATCGCCATAAAAAATGCTTACTGTGCCAGGCAAGATAAATTCTAGCACTGCAAGTACTAAGGCATTTCTATCGTTTTCAGTGGCTACTCGCGGGCTGTTAACACTGCCTATGTTCCAATGTACCCAAGGATAGTGAGGTTTAGTCCACAATAGGCCATTTATCACATTACTGATTCTTTCTTTCAAGACATTTACGCCTCCTTTTAAGTCTATGTGCACATCTATTAGATCTATTCTAGACAACAAAACATTGAAAGAGCCACCTTTAGCTTTATTCAAAGCTTCTTCACTGGCAATCAGTATCTTGTCAAAACCAATAATTTGCTTCCACAATTTAAGTGTTTCACCCAAGTCATTGTTACTGACATAGTTTTCTAGATTCTTCAAATAAAACCCATCAACATTATATTGTCTGGACCAAAAGTCTATGGCATCAGATGTGGGATCTGAGTATCTTACTTGAGTAGCATTATGACTTAAAGCAGAATGGGGTTGGGCCACAGACCACACAGGTATATCCAGGATAATTGTCATATTCCTACTATGTACAGCTGTCACTAGGTTTTTGAAATCTGTCAAGTCTCCAATGCTTGTATCAACATCTTTTAGAGATGTAATATTGTAATAATGCTCAGGATAACCATTTGCTTGATATATGTAATTTAATCGTACAGCAGATACACCCAGGCTATGTAAATAGTCAAGTTTATTAGTTACTCCTTTCAAATCACCTGTACCATCATTGTTTGAATCTTTAAAGCTAGCAGGGAAAATCTCATAAAATATCTTTCCTTGATACCATGGAAGATTAGGATTGCATGCCTTAGGGATTGTCACTACCATAGCGATGATTGTGCCCAAGCATGCCACAAGGCCTGACAACACTACCCACAGCATTACTTTTCGGATTACACACCAATTCCAGTTTACAAAATTAGGCAATTTTCTATTCCCAAAGTTGAGGTTTCCATTAGTTTTACAATCTTCAACCTGAAATGATAACTGATTTATTAATTTGTGTTGACAAAAATCAATTTAAATAACAATGCTATAATATGTAAAAGTCATACCTCCCCAGTAACTAAGTCTACATTTTTGCTTAGTGTCTGATAATCCATCATGCTGATGTTGTTAATTAGTTGTGCGCTGACTGGGTCTTGGACTACGGAGTTAGAGTCTGCTGAGGAGCAGGAGTCACCTCCTGACGCATCTGAAATATAAATCAAGTTAAGATTTAATTGCAGTAGGATCAGAAGAGATTATGAGTTCATAACATAAAAAAAAAAAGAAAAACAAATTAAAAAGCTGTGTATAGTTGTATGCAACATGAAAAATGTTTTTATTATTGAAATATTGTTTAACACCTTCGCTGCGGCAATTCATTTACATCGCAGTTAACCATACTTTGTGACAGGCCAATAGGCCCCATGCCGCAGCAAATGTGTTAATTTAATAAAAACATTCTGGCTCCCGATCATTTACTGGGTGGATTACACCTCTATAAGAAACTATACCTACTAATACATGATATTTTATGTCACCAGCCTTCAGCCTATGACACCGAAGCATGCTTTAATGAACTTTTGCTTATAAAGCAAACAAAACTCACACATCAACAATGTTTTGTAAGATTAAATTAAATATATTGCATAAAATCATAAATCAAAATAAAGATAAAGGTGCTGCACTATAGTAAAAAATATGACTACTTACCACAGTTAGCAAGATTCTGCAGATCAACAATAGGTTCATCATTGAGCGTTATAAAAGGGCCTTCGTTCATCTCCTCAGACAGGGGATGCTTAAAATCCAGTGGCGTCGGACTCGGCGTCAGCAGCAAGCACGTCGAGGACTCCACGCCGCGCAAGTAGTTCAAGGACTCCAGTTGACCACCGTCATTGCTCCCGCTTGCATTGCTTTCCGGCAGTTCATCCATAATTCACTCCCCTTTAGCAAGGGCAAATCAATCGCGTGCCAGACCAATTGAACTGTAAGAATGTAACCCGACCCTGTAAGAATGTAAATTTAATGGAACGCTTCCGCAAAAGGATTTGATATCTTCTCTAGTTTCTGCCACGCCAATGCATATATTTTACAAAGATCAGCATTATGCTTCTGGCTTCGATCCAAATAGGTGAGAAGAGGTAAATAAATTAATAAAGATAATGATTAGGTACTCAATACAAAATATATCGTTCTGTTTATACGTGCCGAAATATAATGTCCAACTACGAAATGTAAACAGGAATAAATTACCAATTTTACCCACCGCTATTATATCTAATTATATTTTTAATATAACTTGTGTGAAATTCGAGTGCCGCGCCACTATGACGTACGGCAACGGCACGACAACCAACCAACAACCGTCAGTCAGACGTCAACAAGCCGTGGTCCGATTCGATTTTTGAGCACGCTCACGGTCGGTCCAATTCATTATTTCTGAACACACAGAAATCTCGTGACATCTCTCATCTGGGGTAATTCGGGAGATGTAAACAGAGCTTTCGTCCGACAAAAGACTGCATTCGTGCTATAGCCAATATATCACTTATGGATGATTGTAAGCCTGTTTTCAAAAACTAAATATATTGCCATTGGCATGTATGTACATTAAAAAGGCATGTATATTTGTTAAGAATCATCCTGAACTTTTTAAATTTAGGACTGATGTCTATATCGGAAACAGAAGAGCACAATATAATGGTCTACTCTATCAACCTCGATGTTACTCTACGATTTATCGAAAAAACGCATACAATATGTGCATTTTTTTGTTTAACAACCTTCCAAGAGACATGAGACAAATGGAAGACAATATGTTTGCAAAAGGCCTTACAAAATGGCTTAATGAAAAATGTTTTTTTAGTGTTAAGGAATATATTGCCTTCTCAAAGTATGACTGCTAAAATTGACATCCCTATTTATAAATTTACATAACTTTGTGGACAATTTTGTTTATTTTTATTATTAATATTTATTTCACATTAACCTGTATGTATGTTTTTGCTCTTTTATTTTTTATTTAATCTTGACATTACATGAAGTTATTCTTATTATTAAGGCTACATTGTTATCATGGTTATTTTTGTAAACTGTGTATAAATTTGCATGTCGTTCTTCGACTGAATACTTCTCTTTTGTACCTTATCAGTATCACCTTGTACTTTATGTTCTAAGTATTCTGGGAAATAAATATTCTTATTTTTATTCTTATTCTATTCTTATCATTGATGACAATGATGACATCTTTGACAGCGCTTACTGCTCACGATATCAGTGACACTACCACGAAAAACGATATTCGTAAATTTCGGACGATTATCTCTGTCACTCTCATGAAGCCTTTATTGGAGTATTAGAAACAGATGGTCGAAATATACGAACTCCGATGTTCGCGGTAGCGGCCTTTGATACTGTGAGCGTGAATCGGACCACGGCTATAGTCATTGTCATTGGCACTGTCAATGTCATATGAACTGAAAAAGAGTATCTATTCTGTGGTGAAAAGTGCATGTATGGAACGTGCTGCCACCTAGCAATGGACGGTCTAACTAAGACGTCAAATGTCTACATAGCTATAAATGTCTATATAGTATAATTTCTTATAGGCATACCTGTGTACAAAGGTGTCACAAACATCACGGAGTATAAACAAAATACTGGATGATGTTAGTGACACTTTTTTAACAAACACTCACTCCAAGAGTTTCCTTTCTCGTAAATAGGTATCTTAACAGTTTGCTTAATTTGGGAAATACCAATCAAAGATATTACTGAGAAAAAGGGTCAATGTGGAGTACGGTGTTAACAAAAAAATCATGTCTTTATTATTAAGAGATACTCCCTGTTTATTAATTGAAAAAAAATCATTTTACATTATATAGAAAATTACTGCAATAACTAGATTTTTTATCAATCACAACGATCAACTATAACAATGGGATAACAATACAAAACTTAACAAACGAACTTAAATAATAACAAACTAAACAAACAGCTGAGATAACGACTGAACCGAACGATCGAACCGAAAGCTAGAAAGTTGACATATGGAGACAGTACATGACCAACAAAGCGGCTTTTTTTTTTAGTTACCCCGTCGTCTAACTGGTGTCGCTGTCATCGATGAATTTTGAAGAGATTTCTATGGAGTCTGTGTCAGCGCTCAGCGCAGCGATAAACAACAATAAAAAAATATTTATTCATTTTAACCATCGCTGATTTGGTGATACTCTTATTTCTTAAAACCTGTTTGAAAATTATTATAAAAGAAATAATTTCAGATTTCTCTAGCCCTGACAGTTGTTGCGTTTACATATTTATTCCGTGGTTTACCGATTAAAGCTTTTAGCTAGGTACTCGATAACTTTCAAATTATAACAATGAAAAATTATGCTCTTTCATTAAGCAGCAGTACTTACAAAAATCATATATTCGAAGGATTTTCTCGCATGCAACAGGTAATTTAATAATCTAGCTTTTGAATAGAAACATGAAAATATTGAACTGACAGCAGATATTCATTTTGTCCTTTCCACCCATTTATAGAATGACGAGTTTGTTGATATGACTTTAGCAGCTGATGGACATTGGGTGAAAGTCCATCGTACACTTGTTGGCCTAGCAAGTCCATACTTCAGGGAAATGCTACAGTCATTACCTTGTCAGCATCCTATCATGTATCTTTATGTAAGTAATTTGAAAGTAGAAAGGTTACAAGTAATAGCTCTACCTAGTTCATAGAAATCAATTCAGTTACAACACCTTACATGTATGTCTCTTAATTCTGAATTGCCTTTTAAGGCCTTAGTCCCCTGTACCACCAGTCTACTATGTAGTTACTTCAATGGGATATTTTTATGCAATTGAAGCACTGTTGGTTTTTATTTTTGACTTTCTGGTTGTTTTTTATGGACAACACCCAGGTCAAATACAAAAGCTTTTAGCATTTATATGATTCTTGTAATTTTAGGGTGTCAGTCATGAAGCACTTGGGTTTATTTTGGAGTATCTTTATAAAGGTGAAGTGGAAATACCTTCTGAAAAAGTTCAATCATTTTTAAAGATAGCTAAAGATATGCAGATTGCGGGCTTAAAGAATGTTGTACCACCTGATGTAAGTTTAATTGGCAAGTTCTTAATTAATACATTTATCACATGCAGCATGCATGCAAGTCAAAGATCAAATAAACTGAACATAATCATTCATGTCATGTCCAGTGATCGGCACTATGGGTGCAAAACTTTAACAAAACTCGTTAAGCGGACATAAAATAATATATAGAACCATAAAAACAATGACAATTCTTACACACAAATATTGGCACATCGAGATTCCGATTACCGTTAGTGCCGATCACTGGTCATGTCACTTAATATTTTACTTGTAATGTACGTGGTTATGTGATTAAATAATATTTTTATGAAATATGCAAACAACAAAATATATTTATTGGAATTAGTATGTAAAACAATGTTAAATTATGCTTTATGAAAAATTATGACTTCAGCCACGTTTACGTGCGTGACGGCCCGGCATCGGCATCGCGAACGGACACTCAGCACTCTTAATACTTGAAAATAGAGACATATGCTCTCCGAAACATGTCGTATGTGTGACTAAATAAAATTAAGTCAAGCCGTAATTTTTCGTAAATTATAGTAATTACATTTAATGACTCACAAAAGATTAAATCTTAAATGATGTTTGTAATTTTCAGGAATATGAGCAATTACCCAAGGAAAAGGGAAGCAAAAATGTATTTTACGGCTCTAAGTTAGTATTTTACCTTCATAATATTATTAATAAGATAACCATTGAAAATGAACAAAATATTATATCAAATTGAAATTTGATTTTGTTTGATGTTTGCAGTGTATTATTATGTTATGTTGATTTATGCAAATGTTTTAGGGAGCTATCATCTACCTCTGCAAGAGTTAATTCCGCAAGAATTAATGATAATAAAAAACATTTTCTACAGCAGATTCCTTCAATAGCATTTCCGCCTATAGGCGGAAATGAAAATCAAAAGAATGAAACTTACCCTGTTCATATCCCAATACCGTTGCATGGAACTGATGCATTTGTAAATAGCATAAATGTTGCACCAAGCGAATTGATTAATATAGGTTTGGATGAATCTGCAGCAATCAATCGAGATTTGAAAGGTAGTGATTTACAACATGATAGCAATATAAATGGAACTAACAATGACATTATGGATCAATCAGCAAAAGTTAATGATTATGATATTATTAACATTAACCAAAATGTTGAAAGTGATGATCTACACAATAACAGAAGTGTAAATGAACTTGATGAGATGATAAACATAACTTTGGATGAATCTGTAGCAATCAATAGTGATTTTAATCTAGATATGATAAGTAAGGATGCGAGGAATGTCAATAATATTAATACACCTGGAAAGACAATCAATATAACTCTGGATAAACCTACAAGCAGTGATAACGAAAAGCCAGTTGCCCAAATTGAAATACTTAGCAATACACTTATTAGTAATAAATATACTAATGCAGATGTAAACATGACCGGGACTGAGTTGCCAGAATTATATGCTCAAGCCTTAGCCAATATGAACAATCAGAACATGTCAAATAATCATGAAACCAGCACAGATAGTGCTAAGTCTACTAATAATAAAAACATATTGGACATTAGTCAATTGTTAGATTTTAGCAATGATGTTCCCATGTATGAAAACAATGGTGCTGATTTGTTGGAGACAGCAATTCAAAACAAAAATACTGAAAATATAAATGAACATTGCCATAATAGTACTGGTGAACAGATAGATGTAATGTCTCAACCAGATACAGGTAAAATAGGTATTTATTATTTTATATCATATTATATATTTTTTCAACTAATAAGGGAAGCCTCTATTAAATTGAAAGTAAAAATATCTATTTGGTGTAGATATATTAATTACATATAGGGTTTTTGTGTTTTTTAGGGTTTCCTTTTACTAAGACTCACTGTCCTTGAGTCTGTTTGTTTGTCTGTCTGTCCCACCAGACTGTATCTCATGAATCATGATAGCTAGACAGTTGATATTCTGACAGATATGAATAATTAAGGGGGTTCCAATACAGCAAATGTAATTTTTTTTGTCTTTATTTACTCGACATCAATAACGGCAACAGGTAGAAGTTTTCCCCCAATTTTAGTGAAGTTCGAACAAACTTAATAAATATTGTCTTCGGTTGCCGCGATAATTACTCATGAAAAAAAAACAACTAAAACGGATTATATCGCGTATACTAATTTAAACTTCATCCCGACATTTCGTACTCTTTAGCAGCGTTCGTGGTCATCAAGTTAATAAACTTCCCACAATTACACTGTGAAAAATAATTTGGCTAGAGAGGGGCATGACTAACTATTTTTCTACAACCTTATATTATTATATTACAGATTCGATGTTGTACACATTGTCGAATCGAGGAGCCCTACAATTAATAATGAACCGATTTATGTACTACTGCCACTACCAGCGAGATGAGGGTCGAAAGAAGAGATGGCGATGTATAGATTACAAAGACGCTAGATGCATGGCTGCGATTGACACAGTTGGTGAAGAGATTGTCGCAAGGTATCTACTTTTATTTTCGAGTAGGTAGTAAAATAACGAAGGGAAACCTTCAATTCAACTATCAAGTTGCTTCGCATTCTTCGACATTGTTAATGCTTTTGCATTTCAGCTCTGTACAAATAAAAACTATCTCCCTGCAGTTTCTTTTATACCTAACAAGACCGTCAAATTAGACGCCTTTATAATCGTTAAGAAAATACAAATAGGTAAGCGCCTGATCTACTGCTTTTGGGCCCGTATTAAAACCGATTAAAAATAAATACCAGGCGCTTGTATGTATTCCATTTCAACTTTTTGTTGGTAGAAATATAGGTAATTACACTGGAATACTTTCATTATATTCTATCATGACACCACACCGTTGCACACACT
The DNA here is from genome assembly GCA_022674325.2 of Grapholita molesta. Classification (NCBI taxonomy): domain Eukaryota; kingdom Metazoa; phylum Arthropoda; class Insecta; order Lepidoptera; family Tortricidae; genus Grapholita; species Grapholita molesta. The sequence continues at coordinate 17,298,689 of CP053121.2, read as the reverse complement.
ATCGGCGGCGCTACCGGAAAAAACGATATTCGTAAATTTCGGACGATTGTCTCTGTCACTCTCATGACGCCTTAATTGGAGTAAAAGAGAAAGATGCTCGAAATATACGTACTTCGGTGTTCGCGGTACCGGGCCTGCGGTGCTACCGCGAAACACGATATTCGTAAATTTCGGACGATTGTCTCTGTCACTCTCATGACGCCTTAATTGGAGTAAAAGAGAAAGATGCTCGAAATATACGTACTTCGGTGTTCGCGGTACCGGGCCTGTTTTCCTATTATCTCTAGGTATGTTTCAATAGAGCTATGTATAATATCTATATCGTATTTTCAGGAAGAACGCGCACTGCCATCCAAATCATGAAGAAAAAATTAGAAGAAAAGTAGCACTAAAAAATATGAAATTTTTTGCCACTATGGAAATGGCGCAAGAACTTAAGAAAAATCAGAAGCGTAACACTTCCTGACATCTTACTAAACATCAACTTTAATTTTAATGTGGGAATTTTGCTTTATTTCGGTCTCACGTTACGTAGGATGTTCTCTATGTCTAATAGTAGCTTATATTTATTGGTTCATAAAAAAATCATCACGTAGGTAAAAACACTCATATTTCAAAATATAGAGATGTATCGTAGACCCACCACGGTGAATTATAAAAAGCAAGCACTGCGACAGAGAGAAACAATAAACGCCGATAAGAAAACTTTACTTGTTATAAATGTTTTCAATATAACCTAATTAACCCTTTATAAGGCAGAGGAAATATATTTCCCACCATAATTTAAACATTGCTAAAATGAAAAGGTTACATTTAATTTCCGACATTACTATGCCCGTTAAAGGGTTGTAATAGTGTTGTGGAATGTGGAAGAAACCTGCGCCGGCCAATGCGACATACAGGCATTATAATTGACGAAAACAGATTAAAGGTATGTACAGTTGCCATCAGATATATCGGAGCTGTGGAGGTGGTCACAAATATCAGAGCAACGCGTCTATTGTCAAGGTGGTAAAGTGCATGTTCCGATAATTATGACCACCTCCACAGCTCCGACATATCTGATGGCGACTGTATGTTTGCAAGAACAAAACTAAGGAATTAGGGGAGCTCCTTTGAGTGTAGGTACATAAATATGGTAGATTTCGCAAGACGTCTCTTTAAGGCGTATGGGTTATATTCTTCGTTGGACAAAATTACAGCCTACAGTTATACGGTAAGAAATAATTTCAATGTTTACACTACTTTTATTTATACCTACATGTTTCACGTGTTCGTTTCTCCGGATAGGTACACGCGTCCTTATTACTCTAAAATATTTTTACTAATCACTTAATCAGTAATAACATTAAACATATATATCATACTAATATTATTTAAAAAATGGTGAGTATGTACATGTTTGTTAATCTTTCCCGTAAGAACTAGTAAACTGATTTTGATAACATTTTACATTGATATCGCTTATACCAATACATAAGAATAACATTTAGGCTATTTATAACGATACTGTGTAACCACATTAAATTAGGCTAGTTGGAGCAAGTATGTAGGTAGTACAAATTAGTAATTTGGCGCAGACGACGTGGCGGGCAGAAGCTAGCAAGAGTAGCAAGTAACAAAAATAGTCATTTACAGAGTCAGCGAGCCTATCGCGACCGTAAAAATTTCTCTGGCTGTCTCTGTTTGCGATTATTGTAAAAGACGTAAAGTAGTCCGAAGCTTGGCTCTATGATATCTTGACAACTTTTCTTCATTTAGCATGAACATATTTTTGGTGGGGTTCTATTAATCTTGCTTATAATATATAATAATTGCTGTATAATAGGATCACTACAACTACTACTAGTTTTTAGGGTTCCGTAGTCAACTAGGAACCCTTATAGTTTCGCCATGTCTGTCCGTCCGTCCGTCCGTCCGTCCGCGGATAATCTCAGTGACCGTTAGCACTACAAAGCTGAAATTTGGTAGTAATATGTATATCAATCACGCCGACAAAGTGCAAAAATAAAAAGTGGAAAAAAATGTTTTCTTAGGGTACCCCCCCTATACGTAAAGTGGGGAGTGATTTTTTTCTTCATTATAATCCTAACGTGTGATATATTGTTAGATAGGTATTTAAAAATAAATAGGGGTTTACTAACATCATTTTTTAATAATGTCAATATTTTCGGAAATAATCGCTCCAGAAGTAAAAAAAAGTGCGTCCCCCCCCCTCTAACTTTTGAACCACAAGTTTCAAAAATATGAAAAAAATCTCAAAAGTAGAACTTTACATAAACTTTTTAGGAAAATTATTTTGAACTTGATAGGTTCAATGGTTTTTGAAAAAATCTATATATATAAAAATGAACCCCTATTTCTCTTGGTCACGCTATAACTTGCGAACGGCTTTACCGATTTGGCTAATTTTGGTCTTGAAATATTTGTAGTAGCCCAGGGAAGGTTTAAACGGTGAGAAAATATGAAAAAAGATCGAGTAATATACTAAAAAACGAAAATATTGTTCCCCCATACAAACTTATCAACTCGAAAAAACTGTAAGCGCCATAGGATTACATACATCTTACGCGTTTTTGGTAAAATGGTCTCTGTTTTCACTCGAGAAAGACGGAAGCGCCTCAGGATTGCATATATCTTAGGCTTTTTTGCGAGCAAAATAGGTACTTTATATTATTCCAGCACTGAAGTCATTAAGGCGATTGTTTCTTACAAATTGTTAATAAATTAGCCCTTATTCCCTAAGATATGGCTGTCAAAATCTCTATTGAATGACAAGACACACTTCCTCACTTCAGGCCCGGTACCGCGAAGATCGAAGTTCGTATATGTCGAGCATTTCTCTTTTACTCCAATTAAGGCGTTAAGAGTGACAGAGACAATCGTCCAAAATTTACGAATATCGTTGTTCGCGGTAGCGCCGCCGTTTTATACATATATAATTTCGCGTTTAGTTTTAACCGTAAATAAGAATCTGCACTAATATTCATCGCCCAATGCGACCGTCCTCTCCGTTGTCTTACTACTTCAAATGGGCACTGAGTGTGAGTGAAGTAGTAAGACAAATACGAACATTTCCGAGAAAATACGATAGGAAAGGATTATTCACTACATCTGAGCCCCGAGTGTATGTTTTTAACGTAACGAAACGTCACCATCGCGTTAGTTACCCATATTATATCAGTATAACTTACGCATTCGAGATATTTTTTACGTCATAAGAAACTTACACTAGAGCCTCTGTACTTTAAGCTCGCGCGCATAGTTAACTTAATTTGCTGATAGATGTCGCTGTAGGTGGAACGCTCATACACTACATGGCGATTTTAAAATTATTTCTGAATAATGGGGTCAGAGCATACATGCCCATACATTAGGTTTAAACTGACTGACTTCAAATGAGGCTGGCTGGTTATCACTCCATGTTACAACCCCTTCTTACTACTCGTGGTGGGACTGAAATTGACAACATTTTTTCGAGTTTTCCATGTATAGTTGGGATCTATAACTCTTTCTTTAGTTGTCAGCGTCCTTTGTGGGCCCGTTTTTAGGGTTCTGTACTTAATATTAATATGTCAACAACAATGTATCAAATAGCCCATTTTTAACTCTTAAGTGGGAACACTTACTGTGACGGACGAAAAACTACGGAACCCTACACTGAGCGTGGCCCGACACGCTCTTGGCCGGTTTTTTTACATTAAACAAGGAATAAGATTTAATTTTAGAAAAACTAGGCTTTTAATAGGCGTAGTAGCAGAATGTCATAGAACCAACCAGCACATGTGACCAATATTGTTTTTCTCAAACATGCAATGAAATATCGCCCTTAGGTACGTGTGTCATACGTGGCCGGGAAATATATCATTGCAGGCCTAGGCAGGGAAACACTTTTCTCAAACATGCATGAAATATCTTCCGACGTGTGTTATACGGGGTCGGCAAAATATGTCGTTACAGGTGTAGGCCGGGAAATATATATTTTTATTTGAATATACCTAAACATGGCGTCAGGAGCGCTACCGCGAAACACGGTATTCATAAATTTCAGACGATTGTCTCTGTCACTCTTATGACGCCTTAATTGGAGTAAAAGAGAAAGATGCTCGAATTATACGAACTTCGATGTTCGCGGTACCGGGCCTGTCTCCCAAGAGAATATAATCACTACTTTATCCTGTCTCCATAAACAGGTTAAGCAACTGTTTTTAATAGGTCCGAACTTTGTCGGACCAAAAATATTCGCGTTAATGCTTATTAAGTTGAACCCATGTTATAAATGGAGTGGAAATGGAGTTAAGCATGCCTAAAATTGTTAGTATGTTTACGGCGGTAAATTTGATAATACATGACTTCGCAGCACCGTGTTTAAATTATACCATATTAAACATTTATCATTTGAAAGGTGTTTTTATTTATTTCAGTGCATTAGTTTGAGAAAAGCACTATACATGCCTAGCCGTGAAAGGGGCTTGCAGGTTTCGTATACTATCCGTGTATATATACTCAGCCTGCAACTCCCTGTTTCCCGGCGGCTGCAGTTATGTACTATTAATGGCCAATGGCCATGATGCTGTGTCACAAATATATCTGAGCTGAAATTAAAAAGAGGACCTTGCCGGTCTAATTTAGGCCGGCAATGTTAACCGCAAAGAGCTCTCGTGCCTTACCGCGAAAAACAATATTCGTGAATTTTGGACGATTATCCCTGTCACTCTCCCGGTAATGTAACATTGTAGTACATGTTTGAGAAAATAATTATTTTACTAGCAACTAAAGTTGTTTTTTCCAAAGGATAAAAGGTCAATGAATATAATAGATATAATACTCATGATAAAGGTGTACCGAAAAATGAGTAAAGTAAGATAGAAATTAAACAGAACAAGTTCGTATATTTCGGGCATATTTCTCTTTTACCCCAATTAAGACATCATGAGAGTGACAGAGACAATCGTACGAAATTTACGAATATCGTTTTTGGCGGTAGCGCCTCTGATTCGGACCAACTGGGCACCGTAAGCTCTGTGAGCAGTGTGAGCATCATTCGGACCACGGCTTAGGCTTCTTGATCTGTCATTGTCATCTGTCAAAATATTAAAAAAATAGCAACAAAAATAACATAGTGTTATTTTAATTTTTCATGTTATTTTACTCCAGGTACTTTTTACAAATTTTTAAGTAACATAATTTGCGATAAACATGGTTCATTCACAGTTTAGCTTATCGTGGGATTCACATAAATCTATTATGTGCAATGGTTTTAGCAATCTCCAACAGGTACACTTCATTCAACTTAATAATATTTGTGTGTATTCTGCAATTTAATTAAGAGCTACAACCTTCAATATAATCTTCTCGATATTATCCGCAAAAACAATGTGTGCTAAGCTAGTAATTTATATATGCATAGGTTTAACTTTAAAATAAAATTCTTTTTTAGAATGGTGAATTTGTAGACATGACCATTGCAGCTGACGGGCACTTTGTGAAGGTCCATCAAATGGTGATGGCTACGGCCAGCCCATATCTGAAGGAGCTAATCACTTCTGCTCCATGCCAGCATCCAGTCATATTCCTTAATGTAAGTAAGTCTTACCTAAAAACTTTGTCTCTATAATTAGCATTGAAATTGTCATCAGTTTCACTGATTACATCCTTTTACTATATTTATTTCTCTTTTTAGACTATGAACGCCATAAATTGATACTCTAGTCACACTCATACTAATTTCAGGGATTTTTTTTTTAACTAAGTCCTTGTATCTGTGACTAAGGGTTAGCTCGCATGAAAATTATTGTTGTGATTTGTATAGCTGTTAACAAGGGTATAGGTGAAAATTTTTGCTAAAGCACCTGGCCTGTGTATTAGTAATGTGTGTGTAAATGCATGCCGGTGTTCTATATTAAAATTTTGACATAAATTCCATATTAATTCCACATAATCATGGTCCTTCAGTTAAGTTTTCACCTATATTAGTATGAAAACATTATATCAATTATATTAATATTTCAGAATGTGAGCCACAAGACATTATGCTCACTCTTAGAATATGTCTATACAGGGGAAGCCCTTCTCCCAGCCGAGAGTCTGGCCATCTTTGTAGAAACTGCAAAATCTTTGCACATTAAAGGATTGGAAAGTCTGGTAAGTACTGTACTCTTTAAATAAAAATAATGATATCTCTATAAAAATAATTGTGTTGTATACCTAAGCTAAGCTATTGAGCTTAGCCTATTTAATGCCATTGCTTCTGGGTAGAATCCTGGATAAAGCATTTATTTAGGTGGTGAGCATTATTATTACACTGTGTGTAAGGTTCTAAAACCCTATCCCCAGAAGAGGAATAATTTAATACTTTTTTTTATCTATAATACAGTAAAACTACATCACTATACTTGATATAATAAATAGATGGTTTTGGAAAGTATACAGTATGTCGCAAAACATAGGGCCAAAAAAAATCTATTAATGTGATAATGGTACCTGATTTATTGAAATGCAGTAACTATTACTCCATCAAAAAATCTGCTGCAAAGGTAGTACCAACCATGCCATTACACTATAGGTATTCCATTTCGACTTAGGCAGCTTAAATTTTAAAGCTTCCGGATCAGATACATAATATATGTATTACTATATATATTTCAGTTCTCTCTTGTTTTCTATATAGTATTTTTAATTAAAGCCATATGTTTTCAGACCAGCAGTGAATCTTTTCCTGTACGAATGGGAATGAACATATCACAGTTGGAAACAAATGAATTCAAGAACATACTGACTTCAGCTGCTGATAAAACAGAACAGGTATAAAAATACTGATTTTTATCACACAAGTTTTGCCACTCGCCGGTATCCTAGAGATCATGCCTAATATGCCTATACAGTCACTTTTTTACCATCATCATCATCATCATCGTCAGGCTATATAGTAGTCCACTAGCTGCTGCACATAGCCCTCCCCTAAAGAGTGCCAAGGCTGTCTTCAGCTAGCTCTCTTTTTACCTATACTGCTTTGTAATAAGATGTAAAAGTGTATAACATATCTTTGGCATCAAATGTAGGTACATTGTCTCGTTGCAAAAGCCATAATGTAATCTTGAATTTAATCTACATATTTAAACAATTTTTGATGGCCACTGTGAAACTATCTGATTGACCCTAATGAAACGACGCCTCCATATTAATAACACGGCGACCATACTAACCTTTATTATGTACATTCACACTGTTGCACAATGTTACAGATGAACATACCTATGACAAGAAAAATAATCCTGAAAACTGATAGTAATACACACGCACCTGAAGCACAGTAAGTCCCTTTATACAGTAAAATGTAAAAGTAACTCAAGAGAAAACTATTCATACTAAGTGCCCATCCATCATATATTACAAGTGTGTTATATTGTTATATTATACTTTTTGCAGAAAAACGCGATCAAATGTACCCATCAATGCACCTATATTGTCGGACTATGTTATGGCAGATGACACAGCACATGAGTCTGAGGAGGACCAAAGTACACCCCCAAATTCACATGCCTCTATGTTAGATCCCACATGCCCTGAAAAATGTAAGTTCCATTTTACATTATACCAATTTTACCCTTTCATTCAACTTTGTAAATAGTAATATAATATTGGTCATTACATATTTTCAATTCTATAGACATCGTGTAATAAAGGTGCGACCACACCGCTACTAAAAAAAACGGCGGCAGTACGGAAACGCAGTGATTCATCGTTTCCGCACCGTTTTTACCGCACGCTCCCCGCACTGCTGCTCGAAATACGCAGACGGTACAGAATCGCAGTGATTACCGTAAACTTCGCCACTAGTTGCTCAAAATACGCAGGCGTACCGTACCTAAATTGAGCTGCTCCAAAAAGTTTTCCTATGGGGCTTCTCACGGCGTACACGTAGAGTGTGCTTTTTTTAGCAGCGGTGAGGAGAGCTTGAGGTAAATTAATGACGTTTACACGACCTCACTGCGATTCCGTAACGTCAGCGTAAATATTCTAAGCCCAGCATATTAAGGTACATAAGTATATCGCACACGTTTACGATAGTTACTTCTCAGCTATAACTATCGACTAGGTATTGTCGTAATATTTCGCAGTACCTATTAAGCATTTTTTGAAATAGTAAAAATTTTTGTAAAAAAAATATTGTTTTCTGTTGCGGTGATTTTATTTACTTACGTTGAGATATTCGCTGACAGTTTTGCGGTTCTTATCCCTTCCCTCGACAACAGTCAACGCATTTCATACCTTACTTTGCAAAATGTTAGTGTCATGGCACATACGCCGCAATGTGTAGATGGAGTTCCATTATTTTCTAATAGATATAATTTATTTTCTAGTCACATCGAACCTTCAATTCACGGTATCAATCCGAGGCTCGCTGCAAGTGATCCTGAACCGGTACATCTACAACCTGCACTCGGTGACGCACCGCACCGGAGTGCGTCGCTGGCGCTGCGTCGACTACCGCAACCACAAGTGCATGGCGTACGTGGTATCCGACAAGAACGTTGTGATTAGCAGGTAAGAGTAGCATTGTCAGCATTGAATTATTGTATTGGTAAAAGGACTAGAAAGTTTGTAAAAAGCAAGCAAGCTAGGACAGGTTGGCTCTACATACTACTCCATATTTTATTTATATTCACTATACCCACCTATACTACGAATGGGATACCTCATTTACGAGAAAAATAGGTTATTCAGCGTATGTGTGTTACTATTGAAATACATAAGTTTTCCCACAACCAGCTCAGATTAGGAGGGAACAAAGTGGCATTTATCTATTTTAGGTTCTATGTCATTGGTTTTTTTTTTCTATTAGTTCGTATATCATTACAAATGTATTGAAATAATCGATTACATTTTTATTGTAAGTATTATCGGTAATACACCTTTTGCCTGTAGCCATCAGATATATTGGATAGTTCGAAGTGGTGACAAATATCTGACAATAGAGACGTTGTTCAGATATTTGTGACCACTTCCACAGCTCCGATATATCTGATAACACCTGTCGGCAGTCAAAAGTTAGTTGCAGTGTAAAAATAAATAAGTAGTAAGTGCGGTGACGACTCAAGAAGATCTTATAAGAACTATTTATTTACTTATTATTCAGTATTTTGTTTTCAATACTTAATATATTAAGAAAATATGCCTACTAGGCCTATAGTTTATTTAATAGCGAAAAAAATAATTCTACGCAAAATACAATATTTTTACAGAGCGATAAAATTCAAATAGACTATAGCTATTACCTACAACAATTATTTTTCACAAATCTCAATAAATTTGAGTGGTGTAGGATAAGACACAGGCAACTGGAGAACTGTTAGGAAACTATATCTGGTTTAGTTATAAATTAAAATTACGATTACATCATATATGTGACATCTTTATTTGTATCACAAATAAATCAAAAATTTAAATAGATGACATAAAAACGCCGAGAACCGCCGACGTTCAAGACGGGATATGAACCCGCATCTCGAGCTACCGCGGCTGACGCCTTAACCTATTGAACATAATGTTCATCCCGCCACGTCCCGTCATCCCCAAATCCCCTCTCGAACGCCAGAGGTCCTCGTCGTTTTTTCTTAAGTATATGTAATCTATTTCATTTTTGAATTTATATAGTAGTAAAAATAACTTGATTTGTTCTTAGTTTCACAAATAAATCATTTGTACCTAATCTAGCGGCAGTTGATTATATGACTCTTTTATTGTTGCAGAGGGAATCTCCATAACCATCCGTTTCATGATAAAAAAATACTGTCAAAAATTGAAAAAAACGTTGTCTACTCAGCTCTAGATGATGTAGAAGGCTACAAAGATAAGGATCCTATAGAGGACACAGCGAAAGATGATAGCGCCATGGAACACGAGAGTGAATACCTGTCTCTGGACTTCAGTGAAGAAACGGAACCGTGTGCTATTATAAAGCAGTTGAAACAAGAGTGAATGGCGAATTAGTCCGCAAAGGTGGCTAAGACTGTTGTAGTATAGTAAATAAAGTTAGGTAATATATTAAATTCTTGCTTTATTTTGTATCTGTGTATCGGATACAAGCGAACCCTATTTTTAATCTCCAAAATACGTAATGCAGTTCGTTCGTACGTACATACGTTCAATTCTTAGCACATTTTAGAGTACTTATAATATGCGTGTACATTACTTCAGACCCCGGCTGAGTAGGATAGTGATACGAATTCGGCAAGCCCTCTTCATGGCCAAGCATGTACATATAGTGCTTTTCTCAGACATATAATGTAATAAAATAAAAAACACCTCAAAAACATATTTTTAATACAGGTGCTCAAAAATGGGTACTTTTCGTAGCTGTTTAACGTGCGGAAAGTTGGATTTCGCGCACTAGTGCTTTTTACTTTTCCAGTTTTTTTTTATTTAACCTTGTTCCAATTCATGGATTACTAATGGGTGTTAATGCTATAAGTCCTTTAAACATCTTAATAAACAAATAACCTACTGTTAATGTAAGAATAAGAAATAACATAAACATGTCATAAGTATTTTATCACTTACCTCTTCATCAATCATCATTATAACAAGTTTATTTTTAATATTGAAAAACCATTCTTAAAAAGTTGTTAGAATGAAACGGAACAGCTGCCGAAACGTCTGTCAAACAAGAGGCGTTTTTCCTACTGGTTACTGGTTATGTTTCCAAAAGTAGCATTCGATATTGTTTTTATAAATATACACAAATAATAGTAAAAAAGTAAAATATTGTATATTCACAAGTATGTATGTATTTTATAGAAACTTAAACAATTCCACTCTTGTCGAATTTAAGCTAAAAAGACACCTCTTTATAATGTCAAAAATTGTCACAGCGATAATCGAACTTGTTGTTGAACGAGTAGTTGTTTTTATTTTATTTCTTATTTGTTTTTCGCAACTGTATTAAAAAACGTCGTTCGATACACGCGCGGAAATGCCATTCTTCACTCGGCCCGAGTATCGCCACTCGCCTTCGGCTCGTAAATATCTCGGCCCTCGTGAAGTAATGACATACTTACCGCACTAGCATCGAAATGTACTATATTAATTCACCACAAATATAAAATCCAGCTACACGGCTACAGGTTTTTAATTTTCCCTCTGTTATGGAAGCCGTTCGTATTAGGATCTTAGACACAATTTGATAATAATAAGAGAATTTTAAATTTTGTCTATGGTCTCTGGTGACTCACGTAGATATAGACAATATTTTAAATATATTCACCAACATATTGAATAATGTAGAGATCCTACCGCAAACATCGAAATTCGCAAAGGGTCTAGCAAGCTAAGCTAACTCTACTCGCCACACTTTGTCTCCAGGCGGGATGGCGAACGCAGTAGGTAACTGATTTGATTAACTTTGAAATTTAAAGCTAATTGCGTCTATGTACACTACCTAGTAAAATTGTAACACATTCGCGAATTAAAAAAAAATATCCTTCAAAAATTTTCCAAGGTGTTATTTCAAAACAAAAGCATATTCATTAAACGTGAAAGTGATACGTATCACATTATATATGTCAGCTAACTAAAAGTGATTATTACATTTAAAATAAAATATTACCAAATATCTAAAGAAAAATTAGGATGTACAAATGGATTTTGTTGACCTACTTCATACACCGTGCAGGCCCGACGTGGCACTAATTTTGAAATTGGTCGTCTACTATGAATACAATTCTTTGAAACGCCCTCTAGTTCAGGCTTTTACCTGTAGATGGCGGGAGTTGCAGTAACTAAAATTGTTTAAAAAATAACTTAAATAGGCCTAATAACCCCAAAGCGGCAATTAACCCGGTATACGTTAACTATTTACTTAATTTAAAACCCCTAAAACTGATTTTGCTGAGACTAGGTAACTAACTAAAATCACATTATCACGTTGTTACTATTTATTTTTCAACTGACTATAGCTGTATCCGGTACTAAGTCTTACTACTGTATTTACTTAGATGTAAACTTGAACTCAATACCTGCGAAAACGTTAGATACTGTTCACAAGAGGTCACAACACAACACACGCCTACAAAAAGTAGAATAAAGTTAAATTATTCCGTCCGTGTAACGGTAAAATGTTCTTTCGTGTTTGTCCTCAAATCTTTGAATCAACAGTGGCCACTTTGCCGTAATGGGTGCCTTCTTCCGTACGTGCCCCAACATTTTTTAAACGGACTTTTTCGCGAGCGGTCGGTTTCTGTTTGCTCCAGTGTTTCTATTGCAGCTTTTAGCGACGGAAATTACGTAGCTAAATATCTATTAAACATAAAAGAGGATGAATTTGATTTAACAAGTACTCACAGTTATTACCTTACTAGCGTGGTAAAGGGAACGAAGGTTTTCGGTGCGTGTAGACATATAAAAACTTTATTTAATGTCACAAATAACACTGTTATGTTACGCAATCATCAGAAAAAGGGATCAGTATCTAAGCATGTTTTGTTGATATATACTAATAAATAATTTGATACACCATTACTATATTTTTTACATAATTTAATTAATGTTTCTCACCACCGACAGGGCTTAGGGTTAGGATAGGGAAGTTTCTACAACACGGCACAAAACCCTTTGGCCGTGCAGTTCTTCGAAGGATAATGGTATCACTTTGATTCTTTTCCACGCCAAAAGCTATCGCTCACACGCCAATTCATTGAAATGTCAAAACGTATGTTGAACTTTGTGCATGTGCATGTAGGTCTATTTTGCTCTGTGGTCCGTGACATCTATATCAGTCTTTGTCGTTGGACCTGCGGTGCTGATATAGTCTTTGGCCTGGAAAAGGTTTAGCTGTCACAGGGACTTCTCGTTTATTATCTTATTGAATTTATATTTATTTAATCTTTATTGCACATAAGAAAACCTTAACGTACAAAGGCGGATTTAATGCCACGAGGCATTCTCTACCAGACAACTGTAGAGCAAAAGAGAAAAGAATGTAGGCGGTGCATCCAATACAGTTTTTAATTTAATATTATACAGAAAACGTTAACCCTTAAAACCTAATTATTGAAGTTTGTCAATGTTTCACCTTCAAAGCTGCTCCATTCAAAATGTGGTCAGTTATAATTAAACAACAAACTAGGTATACTGCGCTACTTGTAAGCAAAGTTTTGTTTAGGTTTAGATTTAGTCAGCGTCGAATAGTATTAGATACCTACCCACCTAGCAGCTAAAGTAACTTCTTCTTCTTCAGATCTTTATTTCTATAGCAGTAACGATTGTTCTGATATATTCGGCCAATTTGACTGCTCTAACTATATGAATATAGGTACCAAGGCTTCATTAACTGGAATATTTTGCGACAGTCTCAAGCAGTACAAATAAATGTACTGTCAGATATAAAACGACAACTCATTCGATATCAAAATCTACTCGCTTACCCTTTATTCACAATCATTAGGGACGCAGCTATTAGAGAACTCGACGTATTCCACCTAGGAAAGTTGGAGAAGGCATGTTATTGGTAACGGCGGTTGTTTGTTCAGATGGCTACGACTTGACTGGTCATAATCACGTCATAATGGTAACATACGGGATATGATGTCACACATCCCACCCGTCCCAATAGTATGGGAAATCAAGAAAATTGCTTTGACCGTGATTTCACGCATAATTAAAATTAAATGGGAAAATCACGTTAAATCTAGTGCTATTGCTAATTGCTATCTACATTTTTGGTAATATGAAGTAAAAGAAAATAATACATTGAATTAAATCTTAGGATAAATATATTTCAAGGTATTTTTCTTTGGGCAAGAAAAATTAAAACACGACTTAATGTTAAGTCTCATCTGACTATCAGTATCAGTTAACGTAACGTAACGCGTATGTACCTACCATTAACGACATGTTAGTATTCACAAGTTTAAGTATGGATAAGTGAAAACGTCCTTTTAGGTTTAAATAGAATTTCCCTCACCAATATTTGATGAGTAGGAGAAAAAGATACCTAAGCCATATCCAAACCGTTCGCCACAGCCATGGCCTGCTTTTAGCGGTGTGATGATACACACCTGCAATAGTGACAGACGAGCACTAGGTGAAAAATCGAGCCCCTAGCGAACCTCGAGCCGAGCATCGCTTTTGGCTGAATTAATTCGTCTCCCGGTGTCTCTTAGTTCGTCATCCCTGGACGAAGACTTAGGAATGCGATAGAAAGGGGCGGTACAGTGAATATTTAATGGGTCATAATTATATTACAATATCAGCACATAAGTTGGGAATAAAAGTGGTCTATAGTTTTATTTTATCGTATTTCTGAACCACCAAATTTAAAATTAAAATTAGGTTGACTACGTAGCCTAACAAGCTTAATTTTCAATTCTAACTCCAAACCGCTGGTCGCTTCGTGGTATTTTACACTAGCCAGGCAGATCAAATGTGTCAGATTGGTGAGTATTTATATTATGCAGTTGATACCTATTAAATTACTTCCATTGTATTCCGATAACGTGGACGTAAAATCTCTTCCAATATCGTGACGATAGGTAATATAACCGGGCCATATAGACCTATAAATCGTAACCGATTTACATATGGAAAGAAAAATTACGAGATCTTTAATTTTATTTTGATTGTCATCCTAGCTACAGATAGTAATCGAAATTCGTCCAGTCTGTTCCTGCCTATGGCCTCGCCGCTCGTGCAGGCACTTAGCTGGTCGCCGGCGGCGCTCTGATTTATGTCCCGGCGACATCGCAGCGTACAATTTATTTCAATTAGCGTTCCCTGCCGCCGCGCCCGCAGCGTTCATGAGCCCGCGCCGATTAGCGCGTTACATTTCACGCTCGGTGCCAGCGATTCAAACTGTTCCTCCCAATATAGCCATATGCTGATTTAATGCTGATAATGATAAAGCGCATGGGAAGAAAGCGAATTCTGAATTCGGATAAAGTGAAGAAATAAGTGAATTCTATTTATTTCAATTTATCTGTTTTACTAAAACTGGACATACATACATAAGGTTAATTTTCGTAAAACAAATGTATCAATTAAAAGGTACCTATACAAATGGGGTACAGAAAATTTTCAATAGAAAGAACGATTCGATCTAGAAGGTCCTTTTGTGTTTTGTAATCTTATAATCACAGTTTACGCGGTAAGTTTACATGATATAATGATTCTTATAGAATAAGTACCTATACTATAATAAATGTAGTACATATATCCACAAATAATACCAAACGCCATTGACGAATTGGTATTGTATGTTTATATTGATTAAATGCAAAAAAATTAATGTGTGGAAAACAACAGCATTTATATATTTATATAAAAACAATATTGTAAATGTCAATTGAACAAGCCCCAATCATATTCGTCCAGTAAATACGAATTAGTGTCCAGTAAACAGGATTTAAAAAAGATTTCCGAATATTTGAAAAGGTCACGCGCACTCTATTTGTCCGCCTCCGTTCAAACACCCTCGGCCCGACACTTCAGCCGCCCCTTAATTTTTCAACCAGTGCATATGTTTTTCTTATTTTAAAATGAACAATTGTGATTGTAAAATTTACAATTTGATTTTAATATTTCAAAACAACTTGAACTTCTTTTATGTCATTATGGGAGGTCACGAATAAACATTTCCGTGAGAGCGTCCCACGATGTTAACTTAATTTATGTTTTTTACTGAAGTATATAGATTACTAATCTCCATTTTAAGTTTATAAATATTTGCAAATGTACTATCAAAATTTCAAGTTTGAATTTTTATATATGATTAAAGGAACAAGAGCATTCCCAAGAGACAATCTGTAAGACATTACGTGAAAAAACTGCCGAGAGTCAGTGTTTATTTGTGTCATTATCTAGGAAAAGGGACCTTATTGTCGATGGCACTTACGTCGAATCGCAATGTGTTTGTATTGTATCGCCTTGAATAACGACATAAGCGCCATCGACAATAAGGTCCCTTTTCATAGATAATATCACATTTAAGAACCATATCTAGAAACCTAATCAAGTAATCATATTCTTATACCATGAAATGATGAATTTTTAAATTTAAATAAATACGTTCAACATAGTTTTTTTAATGGTTTTACTTAAACTTGATACATGTCCATGGGTCAATATTCTCACGGCTGCATCAGCTTACATTATGCAACGCTACCGACTCGAGGGCTACTCGTATGAAGTGGAGTGATCCGTGCATCGCGTGCGAGATTACTGCACGGGGGCGCAAAAACAACATGGTAATCTCGGGCCGGCGGCGAGGGGCGACACAGAAAATACGACTAATTATTACTGTACCATTAGATAAAGGTATAGCCATTTATTTTATTTATTGTTCATTTAACAAATAATTGAATAATGCTTCCTTTATCGGTCAGCCTTTTTAATTTAAATTGGGACATTTGGGACCTTGAACACAAAAGCAACATTTTGATTTTAACCTAAGTTTAACCTAAGACTTTTACTCGTATACCTATGTAAATCTATAGTATTTATTACTATTTGAATATGGCTTAAATTATGTCTGTAATATAAACTAATTAGAATTCGACGAGAGTGTAAAAAGATTTTTTTATTTTATTTAACCTACATAATTATGACTGACAAACCATATTGTGGTCTAGCAGAAAGCATATGTAATTATGTTAAGTAATTTTTACTGAATAAATCTTATCTTATGGGACATCTACCTTAACTACCTAAATTAAGTAATTAAATAGTTCGGGACAATCTTACACAAATCACCTACAGTAAGCACGATAAATTCATATATAACATCCATAACGCAGGCAAAAGTATTTGTCATAAATAAATACACAAATGCCCATGCCGGGAATCGAAGTTAGGACCACCAGCTTCATAGGCAAGGTAACTATCGACTAGGCTACGGAGGCAGTTCAAAACGATCTGTAGCGATATTCAAGCATGTACTGCTACGGTTGCCCGCCTGCCCTCCGAAACAAGATAATAATTGTAAACGATTTAAATCGTATCGCAGACCTGTGTACCTCTGTCCCACACATGTGGCCCAAGAAGTTGTGTCACATGACTTCGCCTAGCTAGCGCCGCCCCGCGCCGCCATTGGTCCGCCGGCCCGCCCAGACTTGCTAACTCCCTCTTTTACACTTGACATTCTAATGTTTACGATACGTTAGTCACCGTTACGTTACACTACAATTACGGACCGTAATTAGTAATTACAAATTAAACAATGTATTATATGTCCACTTGAATCTTTATTCAGATAGTGTAATTCAAGTAGGTATATTACCTAACTGTTAATTTATCCAATAAACGTTAAACAAAAAATCTTATATTATTTTAATTTAATTCCAATTGAAGCGCTACCATATATTATACCAATGTATTTCAAACAGAAGAAAAAATAATTAGTAGTATTTTTTCAAGAGTATCATAGCTAAGATAGCTATTAGTAGGTAGATAAATTGTTTTTTTTTTTTCACGACGTAAATTTAAAATACAAGTTATAGTGCCAATATTGGCTCCGCACCCGCGATAGTCATATAGACCCTTACGTAATTCGGTCAGATTCGCAACCGACGTGACAATGTAGCCTGTGGACTGGGACACAAGATGGGATCACCCCTATCTCCCTCTCGCCCGCAGGGGCGCGTGTATACCGCGCTCGCTCTGGGGGTGGGACTCGATGTAATCAGGGGATGATGTGACTCGCGATCTCCGCAGCTTCAAAGATCACAATTATCAGACCAGTCTGTCGAAAGCCGCGACTGGGTGGTGAAGTCACCAAAAAAGTCAAAAAAACATTAATTAAATATTTTTATGTAATATTGTAATTGGAATTTGTAATTTTTAAACTGGAACGGTTATGATAAGCTTTCATTGAACATTAATAATTATATTTTAAACATTTTAAAATTATTATAAGGATGTGTTTGTCAGTGGGTGTTGTGTCAGTTCAGTAAGGGTTTGGGGCCAGTTGTCGAGCTGTCGACCTTGTGGGAGAAGCACCGGGCGCCGGCCGCGGCCGTCCGTAGGATGGGAACAGGTAGGTACCTGTGCTCTCGGCATCGCAGCACTTAAAAAACCCCCTTTATATATTTCGTATGCGTTTCACTCATAATATATCGTAACCAAGAGCCTTTTAAGGAATTTTATCATATTGTTTTTGTCTGATTCTGTTTCAAATATGGGCTCGATCGTACTTTAATAACCCCGCTACACCGATAAAATGGAGGAACTATACACAGCCAATATTTTCATGCTTGATTATTTCCAATGGTCAAGAAAATATTATACATTAGATATATATTTCTCTTTACAAAATACAAATTTATTCTTCACCTATGTTACTAGTTTTTATAAGCTTTTATTTAACTTGCAATGCAAGTATTTAAATATGTATAAGTATGTTTGGGTGAATTGCAACTCAACTTTGAGGCACATATCTTTAACTGATCGAGCTGAAAATTAGCATATTCATGTATGTCGGTGACAATGCAATATTATGGTCTGCCACTGATCTGATCTGATGCTGGAGCCAGAAGATAGCCATAGAAACTACAAAACTATACAAGATAAACTCGTCGTGTTAGGCTCGTGCACTCCTCTCGAGCACTAGTTAATTATTGTCCAAAAAAAGTACAGTCGGCAATACTTGCACCAATAATGTCGTTTTTGACAGATACTTATTATTTACGCAAACATTAAAAATAAAGAATAATCTCCTTCCTTGTTTTCTCTAAATGATACTTGTGATACTAAATAATTGATATATCCCTTTTTCACAAGAGCAACAACAGAGTTATATTAATTGGCCAAATACTTATTAGAACAATAGTGTTTAATTAAAATTGTGTTTTCGCTAGATTAGTTAGGGTAACTTATTTCTAATTTAAAAAAAAATTATGTGTCGAACGCTGCTTCATTACTTTGTATGAATTTCGCCTCGTCATCTTTACTCGGTGCTACGAATTTCGTAGCTACGCCGTAGACGCTCGTAGCGTCAAACTATCCAATAAGTCATTTCATCTTATCCTTAAACCGTGTTAAACATAGCGAAAGGAATTCTGTCCTACTTGTTTTTTTTACTGCCGAAGCAAAACAGGGAACTTAATAAGTTTGTCCGCTATATGTACGTGTGTGTCTACAACCCCGTTGCTTTTAAACGAATCAAGTTTTTTTTTTAATTTGAATGCAGGTTTTCCAGCAATTGTTCTTAGACATGTTTTATAAATAATAGCGGTTTAATAGAATTGATTTTGTTTTTATTATAATTAACTTGTAGAGGCACGAAACCATCACTTATCATTTGCCCTTCTTCCCTAATATTGACCGTCCGTCCGTCTTACATTTTCCCTCAAAGTTTAGTTCGATTGAGACCTTCCAGTGTATTGTCTCTCTACTTTTAATGTTGAACTAATAATATTGATTTGTTATGAAAGTTATACCTAAGTTTGAAAGTACTAACTACTTAGAAATAGTAAAATAAAATAAGATATTTAATAACTTATTGTATATAGTTAATGGCGATATTGAGCGTTCAATTTATCACTTGCCTTGACCAATGTGTGTGTGTCAATGTTTCTCGAGGCAATGGTAACTGGTTGCAACACCTACCTACACCTTGGCTTGGCTGTGCTTTTAAGGAAACTCGAATACTTTACAGCGCGGGCTTTGCCAGTTGCATGCTGAGTTGCGGTGCTTTTGTGACAGACTTTTTGTGTTGTATTTCGGGAAAATCTTACACAAATCGATCTAGTCCTACGGTAAGCTCAGTAAGGCTTGTGTTGTAGGTACTAGACGACGATATATATAAAAATAAAAATCGAAAATAAATGAATACAGTATAACCTAATAGTAGATTATAGCACAGGCTGGAAAAGTAAACATAGGGATTCGTGTTCAATAATAGTACTTTATGTTACTGCTACATAATGTAAGGCATTAAAATACAAGTTCCGAACAGTGTAGAGTTACATAGCTACACTTCTTTGTCTACACACACTTTCCGTGGACCGATTCGCATTTATGAGCACTTTGAGCCTGCTTTGAGCACGATCTTTGTAGGTCCGATTCAGTGTTTCATGTTCATGACTGAGCTGTCAGCACTGTCAACCCTGTGAGCAGTGTGAGCGTAATTCAGACACTGCTATTATTTTAATCTCAATAATAATTTGTTAACCGCGTACAAAAAGTCAAAAGAATTGTTTAATGGTGGCGAATGAAAACTTTTGTCCAAGCAACCGTCGTTTTTTCTTTTAATTCACAGATAAACTAGAGCCAGATCTAATTCTCATATCGTTTTACTGTCGTTGTAATTTGTAAGTAACAAAAATGCTTTGTTTTTCAGAGCTGTTTTAAATTTCGAATTATATCGATTTTGATATAATAATGAAGCGATTATAACATTTAAACAGAAAATAAATATATTGTAACAAAAACAAAATATAGTGTACTTTTGCAGGTCATAATTTGCTGTTTTCGAAAGCATCGTAGCGGGTTTATGGAATTTGAGTAGACAATAGTAGTTTATGTATCTGTGCATAATGAAGGGCATTACAACAAGAGTGTGGGTTTATGAATGGGTGTGGTTATGATTATGTATAGTTACATACACTACTTTATCTACACACATATCATATGTGTTTTAAGATGGGTTCAAGGCCCGTGGGGACATGACCTGCATTATTACTAGTGTTACTTGAAACATCAAAAAGTCAACGAACAAAACAAATGACAGCTTGGAATGGCGGCGTTGCGTATTTCGTATCTCAGTCTATTCTATTGTCACTCGAGTTCAAATGTCG
This sequence comes from Grapholita molesta, assembly GCA_022674325.2. NCBI lineage: Eukaryota > Metazoa > Arthropoda > Insecta > Lepidoptera > Tortricidae > Grapholita > Grapholita molesta. Next base: position 17,277,900 of record CP053121.2, on the reverse strand, counting down.
TTCGATTTATAATAAAAAAACACAACGAATTGGCGTTTCGTATCAATGACTGTTTTAATATCTATAGAGACTAGAATAGAAACCCCACTTGAATTTGACAGCTGTTCCAAATTTAAACTCATAACCTACGGATTTCAGTAGTGTAATGTTAACATTACATCTCCATTCATTTCTGATGGTTGGTAATGCTGGTCATTGCCTACGGTTTCTGGACACATTTTAGACCACTTATATTATGTACGTAGATAAAGTAAATTAAAGTACCAGAAAACACATAAATGAAAATATGTTAACTTTTTGAAGTCCTAACTGGTAAATCCTGTTTTTGAGTCTAGAGAGTAGTGTCTACTAATTGATTTATTGACAATAATTTATTTAAATGATTAAGATGTACGCTATTACGATGCTTGGCAGGCGGGTTGGGGTTCGCAGTATGTTTCACCGCACTACGGACGCTGCTGCCCGTCCTCCGGTGTGGTTTCTGGTCCCAGTTTAGTGACAACAGGTCTGACCTAGTGGTTAGTTACTCTGCCTATGGAGCCGACGGCTCTGGGTTCAAATTGCAGTAAGGGCATTTACTTGTGTAATGAGCACAGGTAATTGTTCCTAAGTCATGGGTATTTTGTATGTATTTAAGTATTTATATATTTATATACATATCGTTGGTTGAGTACCCACAACACAAGCCTTCTTGAGGTTACCGTAGGGCTCAGTCAATTTCTGTAAGGATGATTTAATATTTATTTTAATATTAATTTGATTAAATTAAAGTTGATATAAAACACTTGTATAAATAAATACATTTATTATTCCCACCTTAAAGACTACGATTACTCGTACATATTTGAATCAGAATAGAACTGTGACACAACTGCCTACTTAGCATTAGTAGTTAGGAGTTCATTGTTCTCAGTTAATAAACAAATAGGAGGCAAGATCGCGGGATGGGATCCTTACAACGTAACTTAGGGACGGACCCTAAACTTCTTAGTGTACCCTTACCAAAGCCTCAATCTAATACAGGGTGTAGACGTGTGAATGCTTCATTTAATTTGTTATTAACTACTGTCATTCTACACTGCTCGATTTAAATTTAAAATTCATTTTGAATAATGTTAAAACAAGTATCTACCTACAACTTTTATTTTCATTTTTCAACTTTTTGCAAGCGGGCTTCAAGGGAGGTACATGTTAATAAAACATTATAGAGCCATAATTACGTCAAATGCAAATATGAGATGATAATTACTCTTACTTTAAAGAAAAAAAAATGTATTTAAACGGGTAACTCACGTTATGTAAGTCAAATATTGTTGGGGATACATGTTTTGCCCAGTAAAAAGGAGCAATGTCATGGGCCGCATGGAGTGTGTTTCATAGTAGACGACGAGCCGTCCCCGCTGGCTGACTAACGAAATATATTTGATTTTCACAATGTTTAAAATGTAAATACAAAATATTTGGTTAATGATTTCTTGTTACAACGCTTACGCTACTAAATGCCGAATTTTGGGAGGATGAGTAATGAATAATATCTACCTCCTCCTGTATAGTTCTGAACGGAATAGTTAGACGCCATGTAACGTCAGGCGTGTTAAGCCGCACGCTGGCGCCGGCAAATCAATGATCTTCCCCAAGTGCAAGTTGTAGTTCCTAGAAGGGACGCACAACTCTGACATAAGGCAATCTACATGATTAGTGGGTAATTGAATTTCAATATATGATAAGTCATCATTACAAAGTACCTAATACTGTTCACTTCACAAACTCCGTAAATGCGTTTTTAAAACAGAGCCCAGAGCCCTGAGTGTAAGTTTTTAACATAATTTTTCGTCACATACGCATTTGCGTTTCCCATATAAATAAAACAAATAACATTATCACGCGTTCGTAAACGTTTTTTTACGTTAAAAGAAACTTACACTAGAGCCTCAGATAGCAAAAGCCATTTTTTTCACAAGGGAGCAAAGAAATTTATTACAATTTATAATGTTTTTTTTTGCCGTTAGGTGAGTTGGATGTAATTTAAAATGTCAAATGATATACACTAATAATTTGGTGTAAAATTTAATGTTTTAAAAATTTAGTGTTAGTATTTTCCTCGTGGTATACAAGTAGTGCGTTTGATTAACGCTTTAGCGAAGCAAGAGGTATATCATATAAGACGGTTTATGTCACACCAGTCAAGTATCTCAAACAGACATTAAAAATCAATATTACATTATTTTGTCGAAACTAAAATGATAGAAGTGTTTTCATTATTTATATGTACATAATACGTAGAACAATATAATTATTTTTATTTAAGTAATTATTATCAAATTATTTCTTTTTTAACTCCGTTACTATAAATTTCGTTATTCAGTTAAAAAGATGATGTTGACGTTGCAAATTGACGTGTTTAAATACTTAAATTCTAAGTAGAACAAAAAAACGATGGAGGGTAGAATAAGTTTTCCGCCACAGTTTGGCAGATAAGAAATATATAAATAGAAAAAATCGTGGCTTTACTGTCTGTAGTACATATAATAAAATTTGCGTCGAGTTTTTCGTGTTTTATTGATATAAATTTTCCGACGCGGCGCGACCACCAGATGCAGCCACCGCGTCATCGCCATAATCGTACTTAAAAGATTTGTGATAAAATAACACAATTTTATAATATATACATAGTTTTTTTAGATAATAAATTAACGTTAAAATAAATGCTTTTGTTAATTAATTACAATATAAACAATATGCGCCTGTTAAGTTCTCGTTCTGTGACTTTATAATCGTAATATTTAGATATTTTTTTATAAAATATTAATTATCTAAATATCTAATATTAGACACACGCAGAAAAGGTTGACGACGGCTCCTTTTTTTGTTTACCCTATTTCTAATCCTAAAAACGGACTAAAGTTAAGTTAAAAAATGTGTTTCACTCGGCAGCAAAATTTGTTCCCCTCTCGTGCCGTGAAGCCCTCTCAACTCTCAAAATTTCACTCTCTTCTTTCAAAATCTTTCACTAGCTCGGGTCTCAATATTTCCCTTGTATAACAAATAACTATATATGCGCTAATTAATGCTAGAAATATTTAAAATGCAACCTAACCTTAACAGATATCTCGGCTTTTCATATATATATTACAGCAATAATCTTACCATTAAGTATCTAAATATTGACTCTTTTAATTATGTACGTATATTATTTGTATAGTCATCATTATCACCAAATAGTATTTTGTACAAAAACGCCCGACAACGCCCTTTGTTACAGGTACAAGAAATTAATGCAATAATATCTTTAGTATATGGCTGAATTGCTTATTACAGTAAAGATGTTACAAGATTGCGGGGAATGTTTAGGTTAATACAACCATTTCATGTGGGGGTTAAAACCCTGTTGACCGCTTAGCTCATTATAGCTTACAACTATGACTGTAAACGACATTTATTTTGACGTGGTTGCGTTTGGAACATGGTTTTCACTTGATTTGCTGTTTCTGGCGTTCTAAAGGTTAATCATTCGCACTAAAAAGGTACTTCTAGTAATATAGAGACATGTCCTCGCTTGATGGAATGCGTCTTAAGCCTTTCGCTAAAGGGATACCTATCTAACACGAACCTGCATTTGCATAATCGGAGCGTTAACGTTACCACTATCACATTAATGGATTAATTCTTCTATAATCATAAATTGAATAATACGTAAGTATTATTACACGTAAGTATTACACGTAAGTATTATTATAATACGTAAGTATTATTCAATTTATATGAATTGTCTAATTTGTGGTGTAATAATAAGATCATAACTTAAATTGCTATTATTATAATCTATATTTCACAACATCAATTAACATATAAGTACAATTTATAAATATTTATCATGAGATAAGTAACTTCACATGTACAAAAATTATAAATAGCTTAAAAGTGAACAAAATTTTAAATTAAAACTAATAACAACGTTTAACAAAAAAAAAAAACAAATAACCGCCAAAAAAGCTTTTGGTAAGACTTTTTTCCAATTTTTATGGGACCAATTTTAAGGTATACACTATCCAATAAATAAGGATTATCAAAATCGGACAAAACTCTGTAAAAAGTTATGCGTGGTCATACATTACAGTCGTTGAGTGAAAAATCAATGATCCCATATTTTCCTACCCTTGAGGTTGGATTTTTTTCCATCGTTATATGGGATTAACTTGGGGGTATATTACCTCGTTGTATCGCAACGATTAGGTGTTGGGCGAGGAAGCTGCCAGCTCTTTTACCCTCAGTAGCGTCGACTAGCCGCTTAGGCAACTTTTTAAATAGGCGCTGAACTGCTGGGCTCCACAGTCTAAATTACTGTTTTGTTTTGACGGTGTCTTTTTAGGGTTCCGTAGTCAACTAGGAACTCTTATAGTTTTGCTATGTCGGTCTGTCTGGCCCCGGCTATACTAAGTGACCATTAGTTAGTAGAGAGATGTAATTTATTATCAATAATTACGTAAATCAATCACAAATAAAAAATATTTAAATAAATTCACTTTTTTAACACTGTGGGTACTTATTAGGTACTACTGCCAGATAGTCAAATATTAGTGCAAAGATCAGTAAGTAGTTAATAAGTAAGCACTTAATATTGTCGTTGTTTATGGTGACTGATCTTGCGAAGAGTGGGTCAACGTTTGCTAGAGATAAAAAAAAAACAATTTATTAAATGTCAACATCCCTTATGTCATGGCGGTTGGTATCACTGCGCACGTCTCGTGAGCTCATGAAACAGGTACAGGCAATATCCACTTAGTTATATGCCATACATTAAATTGTCGAAAGGGTTTCTATGTGTTATCTTCGGCTTCGCCTAGGTATGGTAAACTGTCGGTGATACGATACCTTACATGCCTTGCTACAAAGAAAAGCTATAACCTCGATAGCACCTGTCAGGCGAGTTGGCAGGATTTATAGCTGCAATTCACCATTGTGTAAGGTAGGAATTCAGTGTTACCGAACCAGCTACTAGGTTTTCAATACGCCTCCCGAATATTATATCATGAAAAAAGAAATACTCATTAAAAAAAAATGTTCGGTGATGTTATAAGTAGTAGTTTATGTATCTGTGCATAATGAAGGGCATTACAACAAGAGTGTGGGTTTACACGATTGTTGGGATATCACACGATTGTTGTAATGCCTAATTATGTATAGTTACATACACTACTTTATCTACACACATATCATAAATGTTTTAAGATGGGTTCAGGAACCGTAGGGAAATGACCTGCAGTATTACTAGTGTTACTTGAAACATTAAAAAGTCAACGAACAAAACAAATGACAGCTTGGAATGGCGGCGTTGCGTATTTCATATCTCAGTCAAATATTTTTTTTTAAACCATAGACAAGCGAATGAACTCCCTATTCTTTTGTCACTCGAATTCTAATGTCGTTCGATTTATATTAAAAAAACATAACGAATTGGCGTTTCGTATCAATGACTGTTTTAATATCTATAGATACTAGAATAGACACCCCACTTGAATTTGACAGCTGTTCCAAATTTAAACTCATAACCTACGGATTTCAGTAGGTAATGTTAACATTACATCTCCATTCATTTCTGATGGTTGGTAATGCTGGTCATTGCCTACGGTTTCTGAACGCATTTTAGGGCACTTATGATATGTACGTAGATAAAATCCCTAATTGCAAATTGACGTGTATTTTTAAATAATAACATTCTAAGTACCTATTCGGTGTACAACGAATAAATGGTGGACGGTAGATTAAGTTTTCCGCCGCAGTTTGTTAGAGAAGAAATATATGAATAGAAAAAAATCGTGGCTTTACTCTCCGTAGTATACATATAATAAAATTTACGTCAGGTTTTTCGTGGTTTATTGATATTAATTTTCCGACGCGGCGACCACAAGATGCACCCACCGCGTCATCAGTCATCACCATAATATAATTATATCGTACTTAAAAGATTTGTGATAAAATAACACAATTTCACATACATAGTTATGTACTTGTATACATATTCATAACAAAACAAGTATGAAAACTTAGTCTTATCTACACTTATCTGTTTTCTTTCCGAAGTGTTTTGAATAAACTTCGTATGAAACACGAAATAATATTATACTAATAAACAGTTTTAAACCTTAACTATTTAGAATGTATTTAAATGTATTTTAATAAGCTCTACTTTGCCTAATTCAAAAACGAATTACATTCCATCTAAAACAATTACTACAATCCTGGATTACAAATTACCTAAAGCATATCGGTTGGGTCTAAACTAAAACACGGCTAATACACGAGTAATATGAGGGCGTCGATTGCCGATAATGCTCATTGGAGAATTTCCATACAATGCACTGTTACAGTAGGTCCGTTTCATACTACTCATACTAGGTAAGCAAACTTACGTAAAACCTAATCAGAAATATGAGATCATTGTCAAGAGGGCGCTATTATTCTCATTTATGTGGCAAATGTAGTCAAAAAACATATTGTTCCGGCGATATCTTGATTTATGGCATGGCGATATCTTGATTAGTTTACCCGTCAGCAGTTATGTTAATTTGGAAATGTTTCGTAGCAAAACTGATTAATTTCCCGAGCGTTTCATATCCAGCAGTTTATTTTATTTAATTCACATTTGACTATGAATAGCTTTGGGCTTGTCCAACTTTCGATAAACATTAATCATCCATAGTCGTAAGAGAAAACATAACGAAATTAATTCTAAACCCGAGATAAAAATAATTTTCCTACGACTCTCCTACACTCGACAAAATGACAACAATCGTAATGTAATAATTATCCTACATCTCTATTAATAAAAGAATGTGGCGGCTTTTATAACTCGAGAACTGCTAAACCGATTTGGACGATTTTGGGTTCGTTGTGATCGTCTTGGCCGAAAGTTTAATAGTATGCTTAAAAAAAAACCAACAATCAAAAATACCCTATTTATAGACTTTCAGGCGGTACAAAGTTCGCCGGGACAGCTAGTAATATTATAAACGCGAAAGTTTGTAAGTATGGATGGATGTTTGTTGCTATTTCACGTAAAAATTACTGAATGGATTTTAATGAAACTTAACAATAATATAGCTTATACATTAGAATAGGTAATACATAGGTTACAATTTATAAAAATATTGTGAGAATTTTCCAAAATATGAAGATAAGTGTCAAGTACACTTACTTAATAAATCTTTAATAAAATCTGGTACTAATAAATTGATTCCTAAATTAAAATAAAACATCATTTGGACAAATATTTTAATAGTTACGACTACTTACTCGTTGGAAGGCACATTGTGAAGGCCACAATTTTAACTGGAGAAGCCAAGGGAGACAATTTTCTTATACCGCGCATCCCAATCATACCCAACAACTCGCCATTCAATGTTAAATGCCTTCAGTTCCCATTAAAAGTCACATTTTCGATGACAATCAACCAATTGCAGGGTTTGACCTTAAAGGTAGCAGGCATACATTTGGTCACGCCATGTTTTTCTCACGGTTTCTCAGCTCTATTTGGCTTGCTCACGCGTTTACACCGCGAAAAAAATGAATCGGAAAAAATCGTTAAATATAGTGTATACCTACGGACCTATGATTAAGGGCGCTGCAGTTACCGTATTTCTTATGTTGACAATATTGTTACCTTCTTATAGTGCGATTGTGACATATTCATATTGTCAAAAAATATGTATGTGATAATTTTAATGTCACAATGTTAGTTCTTTTCAATGCCAAGTTAATATAAGCTACTCGAAATACTTATCCAGTGCAGACGAAGCCGCGGGCACCAGCTAGATGTATAGTATGATTATATTAACATAATTTTATAAATTCATGAGTGGGCCCATTGGTGCCTGTTTTCTGTGTGGAATTAGTGAATGTTAGTGAGTGTTCCGTTTCGCACGGCCTCTGTAATTTGTCACGCGTGCTCCCGTAGGGATCACGTTTCGATGCACTCGGGTACACTACTCGACATTACGTGTACATAAATAGTATTTTTGATCCTATCGAACCATACCTTTGACGCGTAGTTACAGTCGACGTCAGAGATATTTTTACACTTTTATACCTTACACCTTTGTAATAAATAAAGTTTAAAAGTTTAAACATATTTTTGACGTCGACTGCATAATTAGACAAAGACAATCATATTAAGAAATACAATATTTTTATCGATCGGGCCAAAGAATTATAAACTTGTCAGAACTTAAATTTCGATTTTTTTGTTGTCTAAATAAGCTTAAAGGAGAAAAAAAATTGATTGCACCAAAAAAGGTATGATTACGACACTTCGCGGCTTTCCGTTAAGGCCTGAAAGACGACAGCAAAGTCGTCTAAGCCTATTTCAGGAAAAAGAAAAGATATTTTCTTGAAAAGGATTCACGGTATTAGGGCGGACGTCCGTTTACACCGTCAAATTGATTATTTTCGAGACTACTGCCTTCGGCGCACGGCAGGGTGATAAAATAACCCATTCTTGTTGAAGGAAAAAAATACAACGAGGTTGAGTCGAGTCGCATGTTACCTGTATGATCGAAAAATCATTTACATCAAAACAGGTTATGTTACATCAAAAGCTACATACTGCGCGTGCAAGGGCCATACGACTCGTCCATCGGTTTACATTTACACATAAATGACTAGAATATTTAAATACCAAGTCAACAACTGGTTGAAGGCACATTCTGCCTAAGAACGATTGGTCGTAACTTTGACGGTGTGACGGTAGGCTTTCGCGCGAAGAAAAGGGGCGAAGGGGAAGGTTTCAGTAAACGGAACAAAAACACCGACGTTATTAGCGAGATTGATGTAATCTGACTAATCTATTTAGGGAAGGGGCGCTCAGTGGCGCTTAGAAGTGTCAATTAATAAATAAATAAACGTTTTCATAATGTGATATTTATTTACCATAAACCATTGCAGTCACTAAAAAAAGGAGGCTACTTCATTCAAATAATCTACCTAATTGTATCATCATTCCTTTTGAACCAGACTCTTTATTTCGGGACTAATATTGGAATTTAAACTATCTTTATTGTATTTCACTCTTACCTTTATATGTAGTATTGACAATGATTTAAGAAAATAGGATACCAATCAAATTTGATGCTTTAAGCACCTGTCTCAATCACAACTTATTTACACATTACTTTTAACTATGATTTAACTGGCCACTACGTTAATAATCCGTACTATCCATCCATACTAATCGTATAAATGCAAAAGTAACTCTCTCTGTATGTCTGTTACCTCTTCACGCTTAAACCGCTGAACCAATTGGGATGAAATTTACATTATTTGGGATGACATAAATAGGATATTTTTTATCCCTCAACCATACTTTAAAAGCGGGTATGCCTGGCCGACGAAGTCGCGAGGAAAAGCTAGTTAATGATAAATCAAATAATTACCTTCAGACAAAGTACTGTTAAAACATGACTCATAACTCATAAGAATAAAGAGTAAGAGACGAACCTGCCAATTAAATTGATCACTATGATTATTTTTACACATTTTTTTGTAGTTAATCCAAACAACTAATATTTGATCTGTTTAAAGTAAGTTATTTGTATGTAAGGTAACATCTCTTTATTGATCACTAATTTGTTTCCACCTTATATGAAAATATTGATAACAAGCAGTTACCTGTTGTTACATTTCAGTGTCTGTCAATCCCAACTCTTACAACAAAATCAAAAGTCTGAAACGTACGTTACAGTATACTTACACACACCCTTACACATATTACTTTTATTCGCAAGAAATTTCCTAGTTCCGTTTCACCTATTCATATTTGAGTAGTAGGTATATTATTTACAAAATTTGCAAAAATTACAATCGTAACTATTATGATAAAGGTAAGTATTATGTATAATACAGCTATAAGCTATTCCATATAATATTATCAAATCTATCTTTCTGCATTCAGGCGATCGTCTACTGGACATCCCTTGTAACGTCTGTGGCGACAGAAGTTCTGGAAAGCACTATGGCATCTACAGCTGTGACGGTAAGTAAAAATTATACTACGACTTTAGCCACTTCTAATTTTTCCATAATTGTCTAGATTAAGCATGTTAAAGTTTAGGTAAGATTCCGCTGCCGAGAATATGCCGATACGACAGCAACCATGTAGCAGACCACTCAATGGCGAGGTTGAACGTTTCGTTTTGAAATGATAACTAAGTGGCGTGGTACAATCGAATGCGAAATAATTTTTAGATTTAATCCATTGTCGTCGTATCTTTATTTCATCAATTTATGTATGAGCAATGGAACCTATTTTGTAATGTATATTAATATGACTCAATATTTTTACACCCGACTGTATTAAAACCGGCCTAAGCCAATGACCGCCGTCAGAAATGGAATGATGCCTACCAAATAAAGATGCATGTTGTATGATTAAGACCGAGATAATATTTTTTAATCGTATGAAGTTGTAGTTTTAAGATACATACAAAGTAAAGCAATGAATTATCTGTAGAATTACACTTTGTATAACATAGTTAAAGGAGCCACTTTTGTCTTTTGTAGACGTCTTAGTATCTAGGCCACAACTTTTTAGCAAACAAGACTGGATATCCTACTGGTACAAGATTTAAAACGGGTTACTTATGTCCAGGTTGTTCCGGCTTCTTCAAGCGGTCGATCCACAGAAACAGGGTATACACATGCAAGGCGGGCGGGGAGATGAAAGGTCGGTGCCCTGTGGACAAGACGCATAGGAACCAGTGCCGCGCCTGCCGCCTCGCCAAGTGCTTCCAGGCCAACATGAACAAAGACGGTCAGTTAATGACACATTCATATTTTATGTCATGGTTTTCATTATATTTACCTGCAGTGTTCAAAAATGCAAAGAGAAAGTATAGGTATAACTATTTGTATTGCCAGTATAGCGTTAATTAAAAAGAAATAGAGGCCTACAATTAAAAACTTTCAGTTGTTAATTCTTGTACGCTGTTAAGTTGCTGTGTAACCACTCGTGTGAGAGTCCAACTTGCACTTGTCTGGTTTCGTTAATGTAGTAATATACGGCTACAACAATAGTCCCAGAGTAATGGCGCCACGCTATTGTTACAAAGTGTATCTATCGGGCTCGCAGCAGGTTGTTTTGTACACTGCTGAAATATCGAGTGGAACTCCGTCCCCAGTTCGATTTCCGCTTGTCTGGGCTGTCATTACGTACGACGAATTGATATTACTTACGGTATTGTGTGGTGGGCCATTGTCATTTTTATTCACCTGCCCAAATTGTCATTTTGTCCAAGGAATGAGAAAATTGTCGTTATATTTGTGTGACACAATATTTTGACTATTCCTACATTGTAAAAATAATATGAATTGAGTCTTTAATCTGTATCTGAAACTTGTAGCCTCTACCTACTTAATAACCGTAGGGCGGAGTTGCAGAGTATTCAGTTATTTCGCAATAGAAAATATTGAGTTAAGGTAGAAAAGTGGTCTATTCTTATTTCTTTATATTATAACATATATTTGATGTAACTTTGAAATGTTTGAATGTGGGTCGCTAACGAGGGAGGCTGTTCTATGATACGTAGTAAGGAAAGCTTGATACAAGCAGTACAGAGAGCCACAGAGTGCCCCCATGCGCGGCACTAAACCTATTAAACACATGTTAGTAACCTAGAGATCCTACGTCGCACCAAGGTATGAGACGTGGACGTAGTAATAAAGAACTTTAAGTAAAGTGAGTTAGGCAGGGCATGTTCCCAGGCAGTGTGACGGCAGGTGCACTTAAAAGTTGACGGGTTGGTGGCTACTTTCCAATGAAGGAAGCCCTTGGCGTCCGTTACCTCGTTGGGTGGATGACATGTGCTAAAACGCAAGTCACTTTGTAGATGATATTAGCTCAAGTGCTAAGCTAAGAATATACACACAGAAACATTGCTGAGCTTTGTGTAAATGATGATGATGAATGCAGGCACTTGGGTTTATTATTTACAGAAAGCAAAATTCGTCAGGCGGGGCGCTGAAATCTTAATACACTTAGTAATATCTCATCAATATTCATAGAGAACCATGTCGACCGCAAGTCGGGTTTCTAAATCTCGACGGGCTCAGTTTATTCACTTTAGGGTTGACAAAACTGAAAATAGATAATATCCATTCCATATTGTGTTTATATCGATAAAACACGGTCATTAAGTACCCAAGAGCCTTTTAGAGCTTTCTGTGGGCCTAAGTATATACTCCGTAATATTTATTTATGCTTGCTGCACTCACGGCATGATAGTAATATCTATTTATAAACACACTAAAATCTCTACGTCGTTAACCCCGATTTTCAGTTACTGATAGTTCAAACATTGAGTGAAAGGATGTTATGCTTAAAATTTAAAAATGGTTAATGAAAAAATACCAAAGCAACTTAACTTGTGTTACTCGTCTGCATCAGAAACAAACTAGGACCATCGATAAAGATTTCTATACATTTTAATGAATAACAAAATATATCTTCCTACTAAGAGTCGATGTACCAAGTACGTATAAACATCTGTTTAGGAATATCAGTGCAGAGCAGCATGAAGCGCCTCAAGCCAACAGTGAGCATCATTAATCGCTGATATTCCTCCCGTTGTCGAAACCCAAAACAAGTCTTAACTAAGTAATTACCCGTAAAAAATGTGTGAGAAAAGTGTTTCGTTTTTTGTGAAATTTGGCAGCACCCCGTAGAAAATGCGGTCTCCCCGCAGGTGCTCAGCGCTAATTTATTCACGAGCATCACTTTGTGCCGCCGCGGCCCGGATTACCTTTATATGTTTACTCGCTCGCGTAATTATACGCCCTCACGAAACTTGCCACCTAATACTATGCCCTCACCAACCTCTGTACGTTTTATGTAGGTAAGAGTATACTAGGTATTTATCTTTCACTGCTACGTAAGTATGCAAGCAAAATTATTAGTTAAGCAACAGAGCTTACTCTGAAGTCTCTTAACCATTTCTCACAGACATTGAATTATGAAGTTAAAAGTATCAATGTATTAGATTTTTAGAAAACAAGAACAATAATTAGAAAATAGGTAGCAAAACTGCATTTTAATTAGTATAGCATTGTAAGTAAATTCATTCAATTTTTGGATTTGGTATGTATACGTGAATTTCGTTTTTTGTAAAACTGGCAGATTGTTGTTCTCTATCTATGTATTTATTAGTATCATGAAACACATTATTGATTTCCGCCTCATATTGTACAGTGTCATCACTGCGTATAATTTTGATTACCTCTGTAATTCAGTCATCAGCAAAGGGCAGCACCTTATGTTTTGTGACATTTGATACATCATTGATATATTTAAATTAATAACAGTAATGGACCAAAGATGCTGCCTTGTGGTACTCCATACATTTATATTTATTCTGACTGGTAACTAACATTGTTTGTGTTATTACATAAAAAAATCTTAATTAATTTCCATAAGCATTCTGTTGGAGATGATAGATATTGTACACATCCTTTCTGCTAGATAAATAAAGATTAGTATTGATATATTTGGCCATACTGACTGCATCTAACTGTATGACGCTGACTGTACTAAACCTGGCAATTGATTATTTAAACAAGAAACTTTGTTACGTACATTTCAAACTCCACAATATGGCAGCCATTTGACCAAAGGACTTGCAAAAGCATGGAAGACAACAGTTGGGTGGTGCAATATTAATGCGACCGCACGCTCAAAGTGAAGCGGTAATGGATCCGCGGTTCGAGCCTGCTGTTCACAACCCTCGCCATAAGTGCCGCGTCTCCGCCCAACCAGTAAAAGAGCACGCTTCAACCACTCTCTCATAGATTTGGATGTCAAGTAAAACTGGGACGGGCTTGCAACCAAGAGGAAATGATGTATAAATTAGGTCTGTACAGTCTGTGCTTGATGCTCACGTTACGGATTTTCACGATGTCACTGTCTGCATTTTCATTGGTAATATGGGTATACGTTAAGATACTATGCTATCAATATAAATTTTACTATTAACTATCCAAAAATATGGTAATAATATTGGGTCTTTACCCTTACCTATGAAATTGGCGTTTTGTCAAACAGTTAGTTTGAGAAAACCTCAATATCTGTAAGCAATCTGTAAACATAATTCGGAGAGAGCTCGTGGCCTAGCCGGAGAAGTATCCGTAGGTTGCAGGTTCAAATCCCGACTCGTACGAGGTTTTCGAAACTTATGTACGAAATATCATTTGATATTTACCAATCGCTATTCGGTGGAGGAAAACATAGTCAGAAACCGGATCCAATGAGGCCTAGTGGGTTGGAAGGTCAGATGGCAGTTCCTTTCGTAATACTAGTGCCTATCCCGATTCCTTGGATTAGTTGCCAAGCCGGCCCCAGGCTTCCATGAGTCATGTCAAATGCCTTATCAATGCGAGGAAGATGATGATAAACATGGATCGGGAATAAAATATTTAAGGTTGCAAATACCCAATAAAAACGAATGCTTGTTCAATAACAAATATAGTACCTATATAAATAGGTACTATACAGTACCTGTATAAGTAGGTACCTATGTTATGTATTCTTAGTTCAACCTGGATCACGAGGTGTATTGTTTCATTATACATATAGCTGTGTCATCCGCTTTATGATCCGTTAATACAAATACCCTCAGCTCACAAAAATTGTGATTTGAAACTTTATTTAGGTTCCATAGATATAAACAGTGTTGCAATAAATGGATATGAAGCGCTGCACTGTTCTTTTTTTAGGGTTCCGTACCTCAAAAGGAAAAAACGGAACCCTTATAGGATCACTTTGTTGTCCGCCTGTCCGTCCGTCCGTCCGTCCGTCTGTCAAGACCCTTTTTCTCAGGAACGCGTGGAGGTATGAAGCTGAAATTTATATCAATTACTCAGGTCTACTGTCCCTTGAAGCTGTGAAAAAATCAAACTTTTAAGCCAACGCAATCAAAAGATACAGCCGTTTATGCCGCAAATTTTCGACACTTGCAAGGGAATCAAAACCTACAGGGTGCTTCCCGTGAACTCAGAATCTTGAAATTTGGTACGAAGCAACGTCTTATAGCATAGATAAAGGAAAAATTACGAAAACCATAAATTTTTAGTTACATCACATAATATATTTTTTTATAATTTTAAACTTACTACCCATTTCCTCATAAACGCGTAGAGGTATTATATTGAAATTCATACCAAATACTCAGGTCTATAATACCTTTAAGCTGTAGCAAAATCAAACTTCTATGTCAACGCAATCAAAAGAAACAGCAATTTAAGCTGCATATTTTGAAACTCGCAAGTACTCGCAAGGGAATCAAAACCTAAAGGGTACTTCCAGTCGACCTAGAATCTTGAAATTTGGCATGAAGCAACGTTTTATAGCACACATAAAGGAAAAATTCCGAAAACCTTAAATTTTTAGTTACATTACAAAATATATATTTTTTTAATAAATATAAACTTATTACTTTACCCTAAAAATACCATAGTTATGTCTCGATTGTCGTAATGAACGAACTTTGTAAACCTTGCAGGTTTGTACGGAACCCTCGGTGCGCGAGTCCGACTCGCACTTGGCCGGTTTTTTATAATAAGTAAAACTTTTTTTATAAGTGCTAAAATCCTTTGTTCCGTACAGAGTGCAAATGCCGTCGACATCAGTGACGTTCAGTACCGATTGGTAAGGGCTTATCGCTTGACGTCACTCCCATGTCTTCCCGATCCACTTCACCTTGCAGGATTGTTCGACTTCTTTTATTATAAATAAATAATTAATTAAATACTGCGTTACCGCTGGCTATTTATGCAAAACCAAGACAGTACGCTTAAAGTCTCGCTCTACATAGTCCCAAAACTTGTGATATCACAAAGCTGACCGCATCCATCGGCCAATCAGCTAACACGCTATGACGCTAACTCCGACATCGTCGGCAAACAGCGAAGATGGCCGCGCCAAATCAACAGACCCGGGCACGTCCGACGGTCGAACGACGGCTTCTACCTAGGAAATCATAATTATACTGGCGTAGTGCGTGCCTGTTTCCCCAATGAAGGGATTCACGTGTAGAGTTTGATTTATGAAGTCTTTAGGTGTTAGATAGTTCAAAGTTTTTTTTCAAGCGTTACGTACATAATTATATATTTTGATAAATTTCTTAATTTACTAATACACCTTAACTTTTTTCTTGCCAAGAAATCGCATAAATGCTAGCAAATTGTAAATAGTAAGAACTAATATTTACAATTTGCATCTGATTTTTATATCCTTTTTTCCAATTCGGTTAGCAATTTAGCATATTACTCGAACACTTTATCAGTATCACATTTGTACAGATTACTTTTTATGCTACCTACGAGTATACAGTACGTAAAGTATAAGTCATAATCATACAAGGAATTGAGTACAACCTGACTAACTCATCTCGTAAATACTGGCGTATCTACAACACAGAGTACCTACTAATAAAGCTCCTCTCTCGCGTGATCAAATAAAACATAATCCCCAATTTAACTTTATAAAATTAATTAAAAATCGATCAGTCCGCAACTAAGCCAGAGACTCCTCTCAATAATCGTACTTTTCAATTTTCGATGTAAAAGTTAAAGGGTTTGTTTCAAAAAGTTTTCAAAAAGGGTTATACGCGGAAACTGGCTTTGAAAGTTAATCACTTGCCTTTATTAGTGATTTTTTGTACACCTTAACACTGTAACCTGTACACCTTAACTATAATTATTAACAATTACGGAAATTGAAAACTGTTATTATATTACGAGTAGGTAGCGAATCGTCTCAATAAAAAGTAGTCACGATATTTTTAGGGTGATTTTAACAGTATGTGTTTTTTTTTTACAATTTAACTTTTAATAAATAATGGCAAGTATAGTTGTATAAGCCACGACTTTTAGTAACTGCTTTCCCAATTACGATAAAGGCTTGCTATAAAACCTAAGTTGGCGAAGGCGTCAAGCAGCCGCCGGCGGCGAGGGGCAAACTTTTCAATTACGGCCATGTCATGTTACCCCGCAGCGGGTTAAATTAATTCTCTTCACTTCACAAAAAGATTTACCTTACTCCACACCGCCCTTGTGAACCGACACCGGCTAGTCTGGCGTTTTCCGAATTTTACTCGGAATATTTTTTCCCGCCCGACCCATACCGTAACATACTGACGTTTCGCAATATTTATTTTTAATTTAACGGTTCGCGCTCAGGTTTTGATTGTACAACGCTACCTTTTTGAAGTTCTTTTGTGGAAGTAATGAATTGAAACGCAGCCTCGTTACCGTTTTGATCGTTTTTCGTAGCAATTTTCCATGCTTCTTCTTATTGGAGTTCTCGATTTGTTATTTAGAATAGCAGCCGCAGGCTTAATAATATGAGAATGGGACTCTATTAGGCTCTACCGACTTGATTGGGATTCCACTATAAATTAAAGACGTTGATCAATTACGGAACTCATGACATTAAAGCTGAATTCTTACTCATATTTAGGAGTTTTCTTTTCGTCTTTGATAGGAAGCGACAAAGTGTCCATTTTCTGGTCTAGGAAATTCGTTTTTTTCGCCAAATATATTAAAATCTTTCACAACTCTTACAGGACATATCTTAAGGCGTCCTCTGGCGTGAATCAGTAAAGTAAGGCCTGTATAGAAAAGTGCAAGAAGATTATTCCAACTTTTCTTTTAAAATCGTGATTATGTATTATATACTTCATATAACAGACTGGTTGGCTGAGTTGCTACAAAGCTTAATTTTTAAGTAATGAGCATGATAATTATAAGCTTACCTAGCGGCGCAGGTAAGTACTTTACTCGGAAACGAAGAAATATTATGCATATTTTCATCTCACTAGCTCGGAATATATCAACAATAAATCAAGATTAATTACAATTGATAATCGGCCAAAACTTGAAAATCACTAATCCTAATGTGCTTACCTATATACATTTTATTTATTATTACCTCCTTTAAAGTACAACTTTAATTATTAAGAACTTATTTACAAATTTGCCATGACCAATGAATACCTTATTAAACATAATGAACCCCTAACGACTACACTGTTCCAAATTGTTTTTATTGCTTTACAAAGCTCTCTGTTGCGTGTTACGGTGTTCAAAAGCTCATCGGATGCGTATCAAATCGAGTACATTTGATACATTTCGAGTGCCGCAATATCAGCGCTCTTATTTTCTTAACATTAAAGTCTAATATTGATAGCGGAGTTGTACATCGTTGTTTAGGATCAGAACACGTGTTGACACCTAGGTAGGCCACCCCTGATCGGTTAGGGGTGCGTGAGGGTGACGTGAAAGGGTCGTATAATAGTGATTTTAGTGACGCTTGTGCAGCAATAAATATAATAGATGTTTTTACCTGTATATTAATATTTGTTATGGTTGTTAATGAAGGTTTTAAGTGGTGTGTGAAAGTTTTAATTATATTGTGCTGCGTTTACATAAGCTCACTCTGCATGCAATAAAATATAATTATAAATTGTAATTAATTTTAGCCTAGTACCGTGACAGTAAATAACTATCTACCTATAAAGTATGAAATGTATCAGTTGCGTCACAGAGTTATGAATATTCATCAAGAAGACGCAGCTCATAAGCCATAAACCATAATAAAAGTAATTAATGAACTACCTATATAAAATAAACAAACCGGTTGGGATCGAATTCTATGAGCACTTCGCAAAATCGCCACTAATCACTCGGTCACTCGTAGTAAAACTAATTTTGGATTTAATATTCAATTTACCAACGTCTTGTAGATTGATACAATAAAGTATTATTTGAATGGTTTGCTAGGTTTTACATCTTGAGTCTCGCTTTTGAAATCATATTTGAACAATATATTCGGGATGGGTACCGATTTCATCAAAGGACGAAAGGGTGACCCTACCTTCGATCCTCTTATGTGATTTACATGCCTCTCCCGGCCGATAGCTTCTGCAATGTATCATAGAAACCTATCGTTTACTTCAGTATTTTCGTATCTTTTTGGTCTGACACACACTAAAGTTGAGAATGTTTCGGAAACTAAAAGTACCAATTTTTGTGCCAGTTTGAATTTATTTTATCACGGCAGGGGTATAATACAGGGTAATATCTTTTATCTAATTTAATTTTAATGATGCGCGTGAACAAATTATTGCACTGTCATAGCAAATAAAATAAAATGCTTAATGGGATAATATCCTGCATCTGTTTAGGGGAGTTTTTGTAAGTTTACGTGATTTTAATTAATTCTGCTTCGGTTTATTAGATTGCACGTGAGAGGTTTAGTTTAAAAATGTTATGTTGATAGCATATATTAATTAATTACCTTAACGCAACACGAAAATTTAGAATGTTTTGTGTATTGCCTTATATACTAATATTTCGAAGGTTTGCCTATTCTAAACTACCAACCTATAATAATAGCATTATCTTTACAATTTTATACCTAAGTTTCCCGCTAAACTTGCCGTCGTGAACAAAGTTATGTATAGCGCGGAATAAGCGCGTTGCACTTGCACTCAAACTTGGACGACGCAACCCGACCGCGGCGTTCAAAAACCGCTGCTGGTAACTTTCGACAACTTTTTGAGGGGATTTCGATGCTCATGCTATGCGCAGTTTAAACTTTTATAAGCAACTTTGGCTCGGAAGGTTGAAATATTAAATGCGGCATGATGAAGTTTTTGTGTACTTTAGATGCTGTTGGCACTGACCTACCTGAAATGCGAGGTTTTTAGCTTTATCTCGTGTCATTAATGTCCTGACATAACTGATTATTGAATATAATTTACTTACGACAAATCTCATCAAAGCAAAACTGTGTACCGATTCCCAGGACGACATTTGCCACTCTAATAAAGTGACTGAAATCTTTTTTTGATTTTGATTTTGAGTTTACTGAACAAATATGAAAATATAAAAGCAGTGTTTATCAATTCAAAACAGCACTCTATTAGATATGTACTATAAGTAACAACATTATTTGATAGATTATATCGTTATATAGAACCTAAGTGAAAGTCCACTGGTATTAAATAACAATTAACAAAGCTTTTGTGACCCACCTCGTCAAAAAACAAATATAAAACTTTGAATGTGAGAAACCCCGTTGTCATCTCGACATTGTTGGACATCTATTATACGAGATGTTTGTCCGGGCCCGGACGGACTCCGCAGGGTGGAAGGTGAAGAAAAACCTGGATATTTCTCATATTTATGTCGGTGCACTCGAAAATATTCCCTGAGACCACTGGTACTCCGCAGCGCGTTTCATACAGATATGTTCTTTAGAAGTGGTAACGCTAAGGAGCATTTTTGCGCGCAGGTGTGTCGGATCGTGGGAGGCTGCCCACCTGGCGCTCCCCCTCTGCCTCTTCGCTGCCCTCCGCCCTCTCTGGCTCGTTAATGATGATGTGCTCAGCCAGCAGACTATTTCACTTCTGAATACATCTTTCTCACTTTTGATGCTTCGTCCTTTTTGCTTGCGAAGGGAGCGCTCAGTCGGTCCCTTTCATTCGACGTTCGCCTGGTCGCATCCACCTAGTCAAGTCGGCAAACGCGTATCTACTTTGTGTCGGAAATGTAATGGAACAAATGCGGCTGGAATTAACGTCGAAACGAATGTCGGGATCGGGACACGGGGTCGTTCTCACCGGATATTTTCCACGCGATGATTCTGATGCGCTTCTATGGAGCGGTAATAACATTTGTGGCGACCAAAACTTCTATAATACCTTGTATACAATTAAGTATACTTACCCACTAATTTGTAATTTAACCTTTCTTCTAATAAACATATTCAGATAAGTAATTTTATATGGTGTTGTTAATTTCGGGTACTGCTTAGTACCCGTAATTGTTAGTTTAATACTTGTCACTTACACACATTTGTCACTTTTGTGTAAACATATTGTATAGGTAAGTGCTGAGTATTACTGCAACTGTACTTTGTGCTTTTACTTACTTCTATTATTATAAGTACTGGTAGTACTTATAATAATGGAAGTAAGTAAAAGCTAAGGTGAGTAATCTTGTCTCTACAGCGACAAGTACCTACGCCTACCTAAAAATATTCTTAAACGTGTCATATATCGAGTAGTTAATGTAACATTACGATGCCAACATAGTCTATTTATTTACTTTGTTTCCTCTTGGAAGGTCAGATCGCAGTCGCTTTCGTAAAAAAATTAGTGCCTACGTCAAATCCTGGGAGTTGAAAAACTGACCCCAGGCTCCTATGAGATGAGAGGTGGAGATATTGTGAATACTAATTTCAGCAATGTGAGACGGCTACTTGCCAATGTAAGTATTTATGAGGACGTTTAGCGTAAGGGATCTATGCTAAACTACTTACGACCATTATACACAGACCTAAATTCTTTACCAAATTGAATCTTTCCCTCTTTGTTAACCAGTGATCCAAAATGCGGTTCTTTAACATCTTGATCGAGGATTCGCTAGGTGAAGCGCACTCGCCTCTTGGCGGCGACATTTGCCAGTCACGCTCTCTCAATACGTAACGACGAGGTTTGAGCGCTTCATAGACTATAATTTATTACTTATTTGGGAAACTTGGTTATTTACTTTATTTTAATCTTGTATCTTGATTGACATAAACGTTTAGAAACTATTAACAAGAATGTAATTGGTACTCATATAATAGCGACATAAAAATATACGTTTACTACTCTCATGATAAGAATGTACCTAAGTAATTTAATTAAGTATTGTTGTTAGAAAGTGTTGTGTATGTCACCAAACGACTATTTTGTTCGTGATCCGTGATTATATTATTTACATGAAGTATGACCCTATTTAAAATGTTTAATGATATGATATTGGTAATACATCCAACCATCATTGAGAAATGCCTAATTGGATAAATAGCCTCTTAAGCTCATGGTACCTAGATCTAATTAACTTTACGTGACTTACGAACCAGAATACTCTAAATAGTCAAGATTTTTTTATTTATAATTACTGTTGTTCAAGTTATACGGATATATGTATAATCGATTTACTGCCTACGTAGATAAATAACAGGTTCGTCTTACCACAAAGGCGTCTTCCGCCGTCGTCAGTCAATAAACCTTTTGACCGTTCACCAATTCAGCTTCGTGGAGCCTCCGAAGGCTAGCCGGGGCGGGATTATTGGGTCATTAATCACACCCCACCCTGGCTAGTGCTGTGCCAATTTACCGGAACAGGGGGTTCGTTATAAGGTGTTCAATCTACGCAGTCTGTAAAGGTATATTCAGGCAGAAAACTGAGCTAGCTGGAGTTTGGATGGTCTTTCTTGAAAGTCTGTAGAAAGCTCTAGTTAGTGTTTAAGCTTAGTAGTTATTATCAAAGAAGTACAGTGGTACAACACAACATCAAGGGTAAACTTATCAGGTCGGATTTTTTTCAGTTAACCCTTGGGAGAGACAATTTTTGGAGGGGGTGGCAGCGAATGTGATATCTCGTGTGTATGTGTCGAATATACTCACCCATGGCTAACAATCAACTAAAGAATAATTTCAAATATAATGTACACGAGACGAGACGAAAAATCATGAACAGCTTCATATCATATCACTACCTCTACGAAGCGTAGCACTCTACGACGTAGACTTTACTGCTCGTCTTAACTGTACATACATTTCAAATTCTATGTACGTGTAATTATTTCGGTTTTTTCAAATAATTATGCCCATTTGTTTTTCAATCTCATTGCATCTCTCTCGCACCAACATAGAAACATTTAATTCACATAGAGTGCCATTCCCATGCGTCATCTTTTGATTAGAACTTCCGATTAGCGATTGTCATCATAGCCCTGGCTGAGAAAACAATAATCACTAGACGTACCTAATTAGAAAGAAAAGCTTTGATTGTCAAATGTTTAAAGTTTACGATACTTTCCATGTTTTATCGATATTGGTACGTAAGTACATCACTGTAATATCGACCGCAGAACTCCATTTACATGGACGTTAGCGGTGTACATAACCGCCACCTCCCCGGAATCGTCGGTGTGGGGGGTGGGTACCCACGGTAATTCCTAGGCGCCTACTACTAACTAATGCTCTATTTGTAACTAAAGATTAATTTAGGTACAATAACGTTTTAATATTTTATAATCACTAAGTATATGGCATCCCAACAGTCCACAGTCGGTATCAAATGAATAAAAGTAATGTAGTGATGAATATGTATCTGATTTGGCATCACGATCTTTTTGAAAAATGTCTAAAAAACATATCGTTTTAGTATTTGGATAGTTTTATTATATTTAGTATGGAGATTAGTTGTTTCAAATCTGTTTGCAGTCGGCTGCAGATATTTTCTGGATAATGTGTCGTAATTACACTTGACCAGGTTTTTTTTTTATACAATACTGATCAGCGTTTATTATACAGCCGGTACATTTCGTTTCATTATCTCTTGAAGTTTCTCTCGAACGTACTCGGAATTATGTGAGTAGAATTAGTACTCGTACTGCGCTATTAGGGATTAATAAAATACCTGTATATAATCGTAATTATTATTACAAAAATTCAATTACGTATTACAGGAAATGTCTGTAGTGAATTCGACCCTGTATTTCAATACTGTATGTACTTTCCCTGACTTTAACATTTTGAACGGCAAAGACGGCTGTGGCGTGACGGGCACGGCATATATCTCTGTCGTCTCGTATTCAAACGGTTACACTATGTTCATACCAAATTTTATATAAATCGATTCAGCGGTTCGAGCGAGAAGAGGACCATGATGGTTAGTGCATGTAAAATTAATTAATAATTACGAAAGTTTCTTAATTCCTCTAAAAACCTAAATATTACAAAAAAACCTACAACCGTATTGAGTAAAAGTTTAAATAACGCCACTTAACGCAATGGGTTTTTGTCTAAAAAATATAAATATTTTCTCTTTTAATTAACCGACTTCAAAAAAAGGAGGAGGTTATCAATTCGAACAATTTTTTTTGTATGTATGTTACTCGATATCTCTTAACTAAAAATGATTCATACGAAGTCAGTCGGA
Organism: Grapholita molesta; assembly: GCA_022674325.2. Taxonomy (NCBI): domain Eukaryota; kingdom Metazoa; phylum Arthropoda; class Insecta; order Lepidoptera; family Tortricidae; genus Grapholita; species Grapholita molesta. Next base: position 17,253,858 of record CP053121.2, on the reverse strand, counting down.
TAAGGTGAGTGTTCGTGGTCTGTTTCCAAATATTTCTGAATGGGTACTATTATACCACCTTTTATTTTGATTTAATTCACGAGGTCCAAACTCGAACTATCAATCAATTGTATCGATATTAATTTTAATATATATTTGATTAGTTAATTACCTACTATGAACATTGAACCACGGAAAAAACGAAATAACGTGGTAATGTTGTAATTTTACGTTGAAAAGCTTTAAACGCCCATTGTTTACGGAGAGTTTTGTTTATAAAATAATTGGGGCCGACCGACGCCCGGGGCCGCAAAATAACATAAATGTATAGTTTTGTCAGAGCTACGTTTTTCATAAACACTTTTTGTTTGCTTTCAATTCGCCAGGGGCGTTGCCGATAGATGTTTGAAGTTAAATCTCCCTTTTAAACGCTCGAAATGTGATTCAGTGAGCCTTTTGAAGAGGCTTATGCGACTTAAACGTGTCTACAGCTTCTTTATTGAGTTTATTTATTCATAACTGAAAAGATGTGGATTGGCTAAATATTTTATATAATCTAATACTCCACTCTCATCCACCGAAACAACAATAAATTGCGTGTAATTATTTTATAAAAATAATCCTTTAATACCTACCTATTATAATAAATTGTTTTTAATAATTTCAAAAAGTTAATTTTGGTTTAAAGATAGCAGTATTGACCCGTAACTTTGTCTGCTCAGTAGTCGATACAATTTCAATGTAGTTTCTACTCTTTGAAGTCATATGTCCAAAACTGTTTTCTTAGTAGAGCTTCACGACGTTTTAAAATTTCATAGTTTTATACCTTCAACCGTGCGCTAGTTAAGTTTCGCTAAGTAACGCGACTATTTGAATTTTAGGTTAGTTTGGTTGCTAATGGAATTAGTGCGTATCGACTAAAAATACGTACGTGAGGTAACTGTAAAAATATTTTAAAATCCATGTCAAAAATTTTCACTGAGATGTAAAGTAAACAAACAAGACATTCCAAATGTGGACTTTACAATCCAAAATAACATGACTGTTACGGATCATAAACAAACTAAGTTTCATTCGCCTTCATTTAATTAAAATCTCGCTTATACGCGTCACAGTGGAAACTAACTCCCTTACTACCCCTTAACAAATAACACTTCAAATTGAACCTTGTTGCCAAAGGATATGGTTAACATTTGGTTGGACAAGTGATGCAAGGGCAGGGGTGAAGGCCGAGAAAAAAAGCACGTGTTCGTTTCGGGATTACACGCGCCCCATAAACAGAGGTGAACAACATAGCTTCAGTTAGGCCCCTAGCTACTCGTACGCTGAATTGACTCAGTGCACGAAGTCCATCAACGCATAGTTAAGAATTTATTCGTCATAGGCTTTGTTTTTTTTAAGACACGCTTTTTGAACATAACAACTTTACAGTTATTAATATTGTCTTCGGTTACCGCGATAATTATTCAGATAGGTTAGATATATTACAGTTATTACCTGATATTGATAACAGACTGCTTCTACTCGTAGACTAACTCAAACTTGCTCGGGTGCTAACGGAACCTCGATAGTAATAAGCTTTGGGCTATGAAAAATTAATTGTTTTTTTTTTTATACCTACACCATTTTATCGCCGACTTACCTTCTATTGTAATAGTCATTTTGCAAATATATATAGTCATTTGTAAAAATGATTCAAGTAAATCCAAACAGAGGTTATGTTGCTTTGCATGGGCCTATTTGGTCCCTATTCGGTCTCAACTTATGGCACCTCAAATTGCTTTAAGCTATTAGTTAAGAAAAATCAAGATGATGTTGATGAGAACGATTCAATTTTTAAGTTATAAGTACTGTATGTCGCTCGTAGTCTTTTAAACGAGAACATTAAAAAACTTGATGCTAAATACAGTAATCTGTAGAAACCTAAAGAAATTTATAAACGTCAAAATATTGAACTAAGCCTTGTAGAGTCTGCCTGCAAGTGAAATCCACACTTTAAGCCGCGTACAGCGTTCATGCGGGCTAGCGCATAGCAACAGTAAACTTGCGACAACAGTAGAATACAGATTATTTCAATATCTACTTATACGTACCTAGGTAGTGGAAGCGAGGCTTGCGTATAAATCGATCCCTACCATTTCTTCAGGTAGCTTTCTTAAAGAAGATTTATGGAAAGTAGCCTTATGGAAATGTAAAGCCAAATTAGGTAGGTCAAAATTAGCCTCCGAATATTTTTCAGGCGTCGCTACTGATATTTTTTTTATATTATTTGTAGAACGTGCATTAAATTTTAACGGTAAAAATAATTTTATTTTTAATCCATAAATATGACATAATCATAATTTCATAATGTACTTGCCTTTAGGCGTACAAGACGGTGAAGCTTATCATAGTACATTACTTAAAAATACCCTGATATACTGATTCTTGCAAATATTCTTCACCAGAGTAGAAAGCTTTTTTTACCAAAAAGTTGTATAACATGATTTTGAAATGTAATTATGTTTTCAGCCTAATATAGGTTTGGAAGATTATTATATATTTTGGATGTCATTCCAAATGTGCTTTTTGCAAGTAAGGCAGTTTGTATGAATTTGTACTTATTTTATCACAATGTCTGATGGTGTTAATACATATAACATAAAACAGTTCTCACATAACTTCTCTGGCGAGGAGATTTATTATATGCATATTTATTTATTTGGGACAATAAAAACATGAATATTAAAAACAAAAAGTTAAATCCAAAATAAACTTAACTTACTACGAAAAGAAAAAGAAATACGCAAATATAATTAGTAATAAAAATAACTTATTCTAAAAGCCTCCCTCGGGCCGCGCCCGACGCAAAGGAGATTTATTTGTTGTATTTTTTATCCATTATATTTAAGTTTTTTAGTAATACCTATAACATTATTTTTTTAATCTTTGTATTAATACATGTAATATTCATGTTTGTACGAAACACACATATAGGGTAAATTGCCAATAAATGAATTGACTATTTTATTACGGGCCACAAGTTTTGTCGTCATTTACATATGTTTGTATGTAAATTTCATATGTGCCTGATTTTGTATTGTATGCTTCGTTTCAACATCTTCCTGGCGATTCATTAAATAGTTTGCCACGATTATTTAGAACCCGAGGTCTCCTCGGCAACTGATCAGTCACAAGATTTGCGTCAATTTTTGCGTAAGCGATTGCCATCTGACCTTACAACGTAAAGGGCCTTAATGATAATATTCACCTTCACTGAAACGGTATATATGAAATTATTATAATTCATGTAAAAGTTTCGAGAAACTCAACTCTGAAGCATTTTGTAGGTATGCTACGTTTACTGTTATCAAATGATTTATCGTGAAAGCCACGGCGGGAACGCAACGTATGCGCTAGCGACATGTGCGGGCACAATGGCGACATTCTCATGGACGGTCCGATAAGCTGCTTGCGTGACGTCATCCAGGGGTGCACACTGCCGATGCAATTACAGCAATATAAAGTTTTATAGAGCAACACAATATTGTTTTTTTTTTTTCTATTTCTCTGTAATGTTTTTATTTGAGGTGTAAAAAAAAGTTCATTCATTGTGTACCCGACTAAATATTTTGTAGTGTAGAGTTATTAGACCACTTATAAGAATAGTGAAGCATGATACATTTTACGGTTAATTTAATTTTAAATTTGTAAAATATTATTATGGAAATGCTTCTGAAATAAATGATCATGATTTGATTTTTTGATTTTGATACTTCGACGTCGAAAAAAAATCCATTAGTGTGTACCCAAGTATAAACTCGTAATTGAGTTGTGATAACACTTTTTAGATATAAGCTGTAGGTTTGGAGCACGTCACTATCAGAATAGTAGACCTATATCATATATGTATTGAGATGTTTTAGTATTTTAGTAGTAACAGTAATTCTTAGTCTTTAACTCCTTTTTGATTGCGTCTCACGGTTTAAGATTTAAATCTAGATACAATAATAATAACACTATTACTAGCGCAGAATCTAATATATGGTTGCAAATAAAAAACAAATAGCATTTTTATAGTCTTGTATATACACATCCAATTAAAAGTCACCGACGATTAATCTCAAAACAATTTCGTAACGCAACACAAATACGCCGGCTTATAGGGTATAGGTGCATTATAATAGGCGGCCCGATCCGGCTTACCGGGCCGTAAGCGGTTCACGCCGTAATCCGTGTAAAACAACAGCCAAGTTACACTGTCACGAACTTTCCATAGCCAATGGAAGTTAACCGGTATTAATGTATTCGTAATATTAATCCTGCGAATTGATTTTGTAACGTTATGAAATGGAATTTTATGTGTGTTCGTCAGCATAAGCAATCTGCTATAGGGCCTACTTAACTTAAGGAAAACTAAAGGCAGCATGGTGGTTCGGTGAGCACACTAGTATATCTACTCGCGAAACAGCAATGGTTTATGAATGGTCGTTACTTTAACGTTATTGTAATTACGGGATAATTACGTATACCTACCTAAATCGTAACTAATTACAAAATAGTCAGGTACTATTTTTAGACTTGCGTAGTTGACTAGGTTTATAATTATATGCGAGATGATGTATCATATTATAGTTACCTTTTTGTCGTAATATAATATAGAACGAAATTTGTATATCCCTGCAACAGCAGTCCAGCACGAGCGCGGGCCGCGAAAGCCTAAGTTGCACGTGGGTGCGCTGGCGCTGCCGCCGCCAATGGCGCACGCGCACAAACCGCACGCGCTCAAGCTGTCGCCTCCGTCGCCTTACGCGCCGCTGCCGCAGACGTTCAACTTTCAAGTAAGAACATAATTGATATACTAAACAATCACAATGTATGAGCATGTAGTGTAGCTGGGTAGTCTCACTGTCGCTGTTGCCTCCCGTTGAAACTGTCGCCTCTGTTGCCATTAGACATTTCCCGTCACCATTCACACAATAGTGCGCCAACATTAAAACGAGGAATCGCAGCATCGTTAGCTCCCACCCACCCTTGACGCTGACTTGGCTCGCGAACAAAATGTTCCCAGTGCAACGCTGTTGCTACCGCAGACTCAAGTACGACACTGTTATTTATATTATAGGTACTGATGTACCAGAAGTGTGATGAATTTGAAATGACGACGCACACATATCAAATGTTACCTCAATATTACTCTCCATACTCCGCAAACCTTGTGTCACTATTGATGCAAAGGACCGACAGAAAGTTGGAAAAGGTTCAATCGAACATTTAGCTCCAAACACATTAATTTTATTGTACAGTTTAGCATGAGCAGCATGAGCGAGCCGGCGCCGCTGAGCGCGGCATCGTCGGCGGGGTCGAGCGGCGCCGGCGGAGCGGGGGCAGTGAGTCCGCTGACGCTGGTGCCCGAGCCGTTCCTGCCGCCGCCTCCGCTGTTGCACATGCTCATGTCCAGCGACAAGTGCCAGGTAATTTTACATTTACCTTAATATTTAAGCAGTGCAAGTAGGCTGATATTTTGTGTTGTGTAAGTGTTACGTATATAATTGGTGCACTCGGGACCGATTCCATTGCTATGCAAATTAATTTATTCATTCCTAATAAACGATCCATGCAATAGAGCACTAAAATTGTACACTTTTCGGAATTTTCGGTTCATGTCAGGTTGCTCTTAAACTAATATAAAGACTTATCTACACTACACGCTACTTAAAGACGAACTTAACAAATGAAAAAGTTGCTCTTTATTCTTTCAACTGTTGTAGGTAGATTAAAAATTATATGAATAAATTCATTCATAATTTGTCCAAGCATTTTTTTTATCTTACTGTAGAGTTACTGTACAAGTATGTATCAATTTTAAGCAATAAAAATATTTTTTATTAATTATTGATTTTGTTAGGAGCTGATGTGGAGCGCTAAGCAACTGCAGCTTCAAGGCGACCCCTCGCTCCTTCGGCCGCCTCCGAGCGCCTTCGGAGCTCCCCTGGCGCCTACATGGGAACTATTACAAGTAAGAGTGAAGCTCTGCCTACCTATTTATCTATCCACATTCACAGTAGGTATGATTAATCACCTACATAAACCTAAGTATATTAACTTCTCGTCTATAATATAAATTATACAAATGCCTTTATTTATTTCAGTTCTTAAGTTTGGTATTTACAATATTTTTATACAAGTAAAATATTAAAATACATCTAAAACATTATAAAAAAAACATTGTGAAAAGGCCCAGGCTTCCGGTTGCAAATAGAGACTATGCGCGCCAACCACAACCACGTAGCGAGGGTCGCTCAAGAGTATAACAAATATCGGTACAATGATCGCTAAATCAACTTCCCAAATTCTTTCTTAACAAATCTCATTATTAGTATACTGGGTGTTACAAGAAACGTGATACAAGATTATGATTTTGAACAACTTACTATGGGGTTAACTTTGTATATTGTAAAAAAAAAACAACTCTCATGCATTTTTTTTCTCGTCTAATTACATATACCTACTTGACCTTTTCTATGGAACAACTCAATTTTTATTTTATTTTACAAAGTTAACCCCTTAGTAAAAGTTGTTCAAAATCATGAACAGATGCTGGTTTGATAATCTTGTGTCACGTCTTTTGTAACATCCAGTATTCATATTTTTATGCCTAACGTAGTTTTGTAGTCGAGTCCATTACATTAGTTATTTGATTAAAAACAATACAATAGACTTTAATAATAGGTACTGACGTCGAAAATTAGGTTCGTAAATTACAAAAGAGGACAGAATGAGAATAAGAGAGACTCGGAGTATAGACGGATAGGAAACCACTAGAGCTAAGCACTACAGTCAGAGTGAGAGACAGGCCATACTTGTGTAAGCTAAGTATGAATCTGATGGGTACAGCGATCTTGGAGGCGCTCAAGTTTATTTATCTGTGGTCACCAAATGATCAAGGTTATCTCTATAGTAACAGACGTCTCTATAGTCTGAAATAGTTAAAAAAGGCGTTCTTCCCGTTTTGATTGCATTGCCATTGCATGCCATTGGGTTTCTTAGCTCAATCTTAGTTGCATATGGCAGGAACAGGACATTGCAGAGAACATTCAGCGGGAGCTGACCTATAGTTGAAAGTAACTCTTACACTTATAACTTGAAGCGCAATAGGAATTTGAATGCCGTCAAACACAATAGCGAAAGTTAATTCTAGAAATTATTTTTGAGCTACCTTTAGCTATGACTTGAGTTTTAGTACTTGCTTGAGAAGAGGAGATAGCATGACGTCTTGAAGTTTCAATATTCCAAAATTCCTGGTACCAAATTATAGAAAAACGTCTTTAGTTGTCTAACAACTCCATGATACCTAAAGTTTTGAGAGGGTGTATGAGGGTGTTGACATTCGTAGGTGGCTTTTTGACTCAAGGGGCGGGCGAACACTTCCGATTGGGCGGTCGAGGGGTGACTTCTCAGCTTGCCTTGACTTTCCCCGCCCATTCGGTATTGCGATACAAAACTTTAGTATCAGAGTTGTTATTCTTCCCTAACACTATGTTTTCCAGTTGCTATAACAAACATCGGTCGATAAATACAGTCAACGTCATATATATACTTGGCAGTATTCAAAGTAGTCAAATAGTTCGGTACACCATATAAATTCTATTGTGTACCAAACTTTATGAGTACTTTGCATGCTACCAACTATATGACGCTGAGTGTACCTGCTGCTTAATTGCAGCCTCATAAATATATACTGGACATCATTTATTCAATAGCTAAAATATTTACCTACTGTATACATACATATTTAAATAAGTCGTAGGTATGTATACCTAATGAAATAATATACCTATTGCCAAAAACAACTAAATAGGTACCTACGTAGAAAATTATTATTAATAATTAATGCTAACAGCAAAATTCAACTAAAACTAACATAAACCTAAAAAAGGCCCCTGAGGCATGGTACCGAAGACGCCGGCAGCATTTCCTCGCTGAATCGTAAGGCTGATATGAGCGAGGTAGCTGCCAGCTCTTCGGTCTCCTATGGCATCTCTGAGCCTCTTTGAAAAGTCCTTAAAGAAGACTCGGAGCGCCAGGGCTCCACGGACCGAGGGTGTCGACGCCAAATGGGATAAAATTGTACCTACTTATTCTGCACCGCGACCACTATACCTAGTTCCCCTTTATTAAATTAACCAATTATTTTCCGGTTTGTTAAATTTCTTTTTGTAATAAGTTCGGTTACCCGTTCATTACTGGTTAAGTAACGATTTAAAACTTATGGTATAAAGCGTTACCTAGTTGTTAAACTACTTTGACAAACGTTTAAAGCAGTACCAAACTACTCATAAAAGGTTTTTACATAATATGCAGTTTCGTATTTATTTTAGGCACTTTGCTGTTAAAGGCTATACCTTACATAAAAAGCGCATTTATTGAATTTCAATGATATAAATAAAAACAGATCTTAAACAGTTGCCCAGGGAACACTTGTATATTTAAATATTTACACACACCGTCATCGTCAATTGCAGCGATCAATGAACGTTACCTATAACCCGCAGGAGACCAGTGCTCGGCTGCTATTCATGGCAGTGCGCTGGGTGCGGTGCTTGGCGCCGTTCCAGGCGCTGACGCCGGCAGACCAGCTGGTGCTATTGCGCGCCGCGTGGAAGGACCTGTTCCTGCTACACCTAGCCCAGTGGTCGGCGCCCTGGGACCTGGCTCCGTTGTTAGCTGCACCGGCGGCGCGCGCTCGGCTGCCGCCCGATCCACTTGCCGATCTGGAGCTTAATACACTGCAGGTAGTCTTTTCAGTTAATAGGTTCCGGGTGTGTGTATGTGTATACACATATCAATCAACTAATAATCAGGTACGGTCAGCTGCAAAAAAAAGAACCCCCCCAGCATGTACGACAGGGGAGGTACCTTTTCTCTGCAGCTGACTGTACGGTTTACGTATGATCGGAGGTTAAGTGAGCCCATCAGATTTTTACCACCTTTAAATTATTTTCATGGCTGTGTTTTTCAGTCACTCTTTTAGAAATTTTGCGGCAGTTCGAAAGAGACTTACGTTAATAAATAATACATGTTAGAAATTAGTTTAATACGTACTAATATACTCGCTGCTACTTTTTTTCAAATAGATGTTGTTTTTGCAGGAAATACTATGTCGTTTTCGGCAGATAGCGCCCGACGGTAGTGAGTGCGGCTGCATGAAAGCAATCGTGTTGTTTTCACCAGGTCAGTCAAATAGATATTCTATTTAGGTACTTTCAGAGTACGAATGTATTAACCATGAAAAACTATTTACAATATGTAACATATTACCTGTTCATGAAAAGTTTAAGTTGCTGATAGTCTCTCATACTACATTACAGACACCTGTCTATATCGACAGTGGAAATTTCAAATGTCGTAAGGGACATACTTTTATATACGACTTACGACATTTGAAATTTCCACTGTCGATATAAAACACCAGACAACAGCATAGCTACGAGGAGAAACCCAAAACTATTTCCCGATATGTTCAGCCCTGTGTACACACATTCTTATTGGCCTTCACTACATTAACATGTAACATGTAATGTAATTTCTGCATGATGGTAGTTCTGCATAGGTATTTAAAAAAAACAGCATAGCTTCATGTCTGACACAACTGTATATCAAGAGCAAATACACTGCCAACAAACTGTTACGCAGTTTGGCGGTTTAATACTATGTAATTGTTAATGTGTCTTTCCTAAATAAATGATTAATTAATTAATTATAAGGTTTTTGGTACCAAGCAGAGAAGTCTGCTGACAAAATTATGGTTTTACCTATAATAAAGATAATTTGATGGCACATTGTTCGATCCCTGGATGTTTTGGCAGAAGTTGCTACGTACTCGCCTACTACTTGGGGGCAAAAACATCGCAGGCTCAGTTGGTCATATCGATCGGTTCGGTGTTCCGAAAAGCCACAAGTTCAAATCTTAGTTGATGCGGTAGATTTTAAAATGTTTATATTATGCCTAAAATCAAAATTTAGAATGTATGTTCTACAGAAAATATTGTTAAATAATTCTAGCTTTATATAGGTAGCTGTAAAACTATTTCGTTTAACTTTATCGTAACGAATTCTAAACAATTTTCAGACACTCCTGGCTTGAGCGAGACGCAGCCAGTAGAGATGTTGCAAGACCAAGCCCAGTGCATCCTCGCCGATTACGTCCGCACAAGATACACAAGGCAACCAACGAGGTACCTATACATACAATTAATTATTTGACTTTTTGCACAATCTTATTAAATCAACGTAGTCCCACAGTAGGTAGGTACCTAGGCTCAATAAGGCATATGTTGATGGCGATATATCGGGTGTTATAAAAAACGTGATACAAGATTATCCAACCGGCATTTGATTGTGATTTTGAACATCGTTTACTATGGGGTCAAGTTTGTAAAAATAAATAAAAATTAAGGTGTTCCATAGAAATTGGTCAAGTATTTAAGTTGATGAAAATGTATGAGAGATGTTTTTTATTTACAATTTACAACATTGACCCCATAATAAAAATTGTTCCAAATCATGACCAGATGCCGGGTTGATAATCTTGTACCACGTTTTTTATAACACCCGGTATATAATAGTTAGATACTTATAATTAACATAACGTCCACATACCCCAGGAACATATAATCGTGGTACCTATACACAGAAATAAATGGCCTGGTCAGTAATCTAACCGGGACCCTACGAAGCAATATATATTTCAATCGTATTTTACCGACCTCCGGTACCTACAATTGTGAATCTTACCGATTGAAATATAATCTATTATGGCGTAGGTACAGTCAACCAATTTGATTTATGGGCCACTTCGTACCTTGTGAAAAACTCACAGTTAAAATCTATATGAAAGACGCAAAAGATCTCTATTCCTCTAACTAGTGCGTAAAAAGTGCACGCTTCGCGTGCGTAAATTTCGCTTTTTAAGGCACTTGCTATGAAAAATTTGGTTCGATACTCGTGTAAAAACTTCTTTAAGACTCGGGTGATTGTCACCCTCGTTTCACTCGGGCTCCAACTTTCACCCTCGTCGAAAAAAAATTTTTTTTTACTAGTATCGAAATGTATTATATTAACGTCACCCAGACAAGGTTCGAAGTGGCCTCAAAATCAAATTGGTTGACTATACATTAGTTGGTATGGTTGGGTCAGGTTCGGGCGCCTGCTGCTGCTGCTGCCGTCGCTGCGGGCGGTGCGCGCGCGCTCCATCGAGTTGTTGCTGTTCCGCGACACCGTGGGTGACGTGTCCGTGGCCACCTTACTGCATGACATGTACAGGTAGCTCAATAGTGGTAATTTATCTAGCCATGCATATTTATACGTCTCCATTTTAAAATAAAATATGTGCATATCGATTATAATACTAATAATATCGTAATTAATACATTTTTAATGAGACACTGCCTGAAAAAAAAAACAAATGTCTTAAAACAGAAAAGTGCCACTTTGTTTTGTCCTAGCAGGGAAGAAAATTGCCTATTCGAGCTGGTGATGTGAAAACTATTTTTTGCCACTCATTGCCATAATTACGGTCCAGGAGAGGGTTTCACTCTTACAGTTTTATAATATCTACATAAAACATACCTTTTTGTGCCCTTTCCATAATAGGAAACACGTGTTAGTAGAGCGCGGCGTATATCTATAGAATATAGATATACGCTTCTGTTGTCCACGGGCTGATGGGACAGAATACCTTTACTCACAAACCACTAAGAAGTATTTTTAACACACTTGTTTATACCTACAGAATGCAGCCGGCACCAGCGCCGGCATTTGCGCCGCCGCACCCTCCTACCGAACACTGCGCATCTCCTTAGATTGTTTCACGACGAAACACCTTTCTTTTTCAAGTTTGTTTTAATACATTCAGCATCTACATACTCTTATGCCGATTCAATGTAATACTAATACTATGGAAATCTAAATTTACCACCTTTGTGCAGCGTAACATATCGTAAACGCCTAAAGGTTGTACAAAGATTTAAGTATTTTTATTTTAATACTTGTATTAAAACATATTATATGTAGATATTTATTCTTTATTTATTTTGATTGCATTTATGTTGAAGAATTTATACCTCTGTGTAACTTAAAATTATAATTATTATGTTTGTAATTTTTGTGTCGCTTTTACCGCTACAATTTATACATTTTTCTGCAATTTTGTATGAATTTGGTATACTCGTAAATATGTTATAGATTTAGATTACGAAAAAAGCGGGGTAAGAGAGTATGCATAGGTGGGTGTTTTCGCATGTATTGTTTCACGTCAAATATTTCCACAAGGTGTAGGTACTAATATTTTCGATTTAATTGTGCTAAAGGTTCTTAGTTGAAATATCCTAAAATTTCTCGAAAAACTAACAAGACTAACACATTGATTTGGGACTGGTATGGTGAGTTTTACTGCTAATTAAAATCGGACTCAGACTAATATAAGACTTGTATCAGACTCATCAGACTCGACAACTGTGTCAGTGCCGGCAAGTCTTTTACTAGGCACAAATACCTATCTACAGAAATTTTGAAAAGCCATTTGCATCGTATAAAAAGATAGATTATGTTTCTAAATGTATTTGTTGTTTAAAAAAAGGAATTGTGTTGTAAAATTACAACTTATATTAAATCCACCGCAATTTACATAACCGTAACAAATGTTTACAAGTTCCCACTACTTGTGTATTGTTAAAAAGCCTTTAGAGGTATTTAAACTATAAAATAATGTATCAAACATATCACATAGGTAGCTACCCTTTGTCTTCAAAGTTGTATGATTACCAGTGATCGGTTATTTGGATTCTCCCTCGTAGGATATCATGTCGAAAATTTAATATAGATAAGACAGTTTCCCGCGATACCGAACAAATCGTTCAAAAGTAAAACAATTTAAATTGTCTGCAAGGGATTTTTACTTACCCACCGAACTTTTATTCAAACGGTACAAAATGTGCCGCTTTGGTGGCAGCAAATGATTTATACAAAAGAACGGCAAGTAACTACGCGTGTCATAAGCTACTTAAATAAATGTTTTAAAGTGTAATAAAATAAACACATTGTATTTTTTTGCCTTTACTAACAACATAAACCCCGTATTCCCGGGGCATATCCATACAAACATAATGGTAAAGTCGTTCACCCCCTGTCTAATCTAAATAACCGATCACTGATTGATTACCCACATGGAATAGTCAGTTGTCTAAAAAATCTAGTCAATGTATTTCTAGTCATAATAAGAGCTACTTACATATATTAATCGTGTTATGTACATATATAAGATTTATTGTAACATCTATAGGTGTAAACGTAACTTTTATGAATTAGATCGAATAGCATGAATAATCTTTAAAAAAACATTTAGTGTAAATACAAGTAAAAAATATGGAATGTACATAAATTAATAAATTATTCAAATACTACAATTGTTTTTATTTAAATTTAGGTATCATTATCATCATCTCAGCCGAAGGAGGTCCACCGCTACCGCGAAAAAAAATCCTATATTTCGAACGATTGTCTCTGTCACTCTCATGACGCTTTGATTGGAGTAAAAGAGAAAGATGCTCGAAATACTTATATGAACTTCGTTCGTCGGCCGACAGATGATGGCCGTCGAAACCACAGATGCATCTCCACTTAAAATAGATAACTGAAATTACTGAAATGAAAACCTAATGGTGCCCACGAATTTTTTTTTTTTTTTCATTTATAGTGTAGTTCTTAGCTTTGATATTACAGTTCACTCTTTATTTATTGTTAGTAAAACCACAGGTAAAACTGAACTTGTTGCCTAACACTAAGCAATTATATTTTCTTTTATGATAATTTCCTAATTCTTGAAATCGTATTGTGCCTACTGTTAACGATATTCTGTCAATTTGGATTATAAGTCTTAAAGTAGAAAATTTCATATTAATAAGATACTTGTGTAAATGTGGATATAATAAAGATCACGGTACAACGAAATCGAACGATATCTGCCAAACGTGTGCTGCATACGATGTGCCAGGCCGCTGTTTCTGTTTGATTATCTACCAGTAAACTCGTAAATCATTGTAGATGGTTGTTATAAATTAGACTGAATAACACAATGGAGTCTATTATCATTATTCTTTTGAATGTTTCTGAAGAGAAAGAAAGAAACAAGATAAAATATGATATGAGTAAGCTTATTTTTTTGTTTAACATTATATTGAGCCACGGGCTATCAAACTGTCGTATGGTATAAATCAACTTCAACTTAAGGGTTGAAAAAAAAGATATAATCCGAGAATGTCCCCACGGTTACTGAGTAGGTACCGGAGTGTTGAATTTTAGTGCCATTTCAATAAAGCAGTAATTGAGTAACGTTAACGTGAACGAACCTTTTTTTATTGCTTTTTAGCAAGTGATGCAGTTTTACTTACAATATACAGTGTTAGCCGAAAGGGCCTAATAGTAGTTTATGTATCTGTGCATAATGAAGGGCATTATAAGAGTGTGGGTTTATGAAACGAGCCGAAGGCGAGTTTCATAATAATATCACACGATTGTTGTAATGCCTAATTATGTATAGTTACATACACTACTTTATCTACACACATGTCATTAAGTATTTTAAGATGGGTTCAGAAACCGTAGGGAAATGACTTATTACTAGGGTTACTTGTAAACATTAAAAAGTCAACGAACAAAACAAATGACAGCTTGGAACGGCGGCGTTGCGTATTTCATATCTCAGTCAATTTTTTTTTAAACCATAGACAAGCGAATGAACTCCCTATTCTACTGTCACTCGAGTTCAAATGTCGTTCGATTTATATTAAAAAAACATAACGAATTGGCGTTTCGTATCAATGGCTGTTTTAATATCTATAGATACTAGAGTAGACACCCCAATTGAATTTGACAGCTGTTCCAAATTTAAATTCATAACCTACTGATTTTAGTAGGTAATGTTAACATTACCTACTGAAATCTTTCTGATGGTTGGTAATGCTGGTCATTGCCTACGGTTTCTGGACGCATTTTAGAGCACTTATGACATGTACGTAGATAAAAACTATAAGTGTAGAAGAAGTGAAGTTCTAGCAGTGGTTTTTTTTATAAGTGATAGGTTAGCATTTGGCCCCAATCTCACCTGATGGTAAGCGACGATGAGGCCGATGATGGCGCACCTGATTAAAAATAAAGAACAAGTAACAGCGCCACCTAGTAAAGACTTCGGTAAATATATAACTAACTTTGTCATATGAGTCAGGGGCAGGGAGGCAGACTATAAAGACTTCCAACTCGTGTCGTGTACCCATGTTTGCTACCTACGGCCAACGTCTATGGACACACGATTGTCTAATGCTGTAGTGCCGTAGCACAAGACTCGACATGAGGTGAACGCACCTGTCGCCATCACAGTTTTCTTTATAGGTCAACCTTATATGTAATAAAATAAACACAAATTATTATATGGTTTTATTTTATATGTAGTCCTTACAAAAAAACATTTAATACATATAATTGTAACACAATGTGTCCCCATAAGCATTTACTTTATCAGAATGATCAAAATGAATCTTACATTGTATATCATTCACGATTAAAATCTGAAAAGCAATTAATCCAGGAGGGAACCAATTTATTTTATTCAGTCACATTTACTTGTCCCATAGACCTTATGGCTTCTACAGTAGAGAGGTCAACAGAGTCATCTTCCATAGGTTTTTCTTCCTGTGGTTTGGGTTCTTGCTTCCTTGGTTCTGCTCTAGGAATGTCCAGTTTAGCCCAGGCACCCGGTTCTCCTTTCTTCAGCTTGATTTCAACTTTGGAAGGCAACATTGATGCACTGCTGTTCTCAATGCTAATGACCTAAAAATGCATGTTTTGTTTTTAGAGTACATTAACCATTAAGTGAAAAATCGTAATTAGTAGTTTATATTAAGAGGGCGCCGAGCGTCAAATGGAGCCCTCATTAGGGGGATTGTGTTTTCTAATAAACCAATTTATTTCTGCAAAATTTAACACGTAGAAGTTGTAGTTTTATCAATTCCGCAACTTTTGGTCTTTGTTGTACAGTTAAGTATTTCTTAATTTTTACTTTTTTTCCAAACGGAATAGGAGTGGCCACTATTTTCCGTATTCCGTAAATTTGTAAAAAATAAGAAAAACTAAACTATACAACAAAGACCTAAAGTTGCGGAATTGGTAGGACTACAACTTATACGTGTTAAATTTTGCAGAAATAAATTGGTTTATTAGAAAACTTACAATCCCCCTAATCAGAGCGCCAGTGGTCGGTCGGTGCCTCCTTAACCTTTTAGGCTTAAGATTGTTTCATATAATTGCAATAGTAAACCTTATTCAAAGGACTGAAGGCGCATTTTATGCTTGGGTAACGCTTTGTCACGTACATCTAGCGGAATTAGCCGGTAAAGTAACAGGTAATAGTAAAAAAACATGTATGTGCTGAAGGCAGCATATACAATTTTTTGCTAAGCCAATATTAAACTATAAAAAGCGTAGTTACATAACTACTTAATGAGTGTAACAAATATAAATATGTAAAAAAATATCTTAACGCTTGTATTGTAATATAAAACGCGCAAATCGTAACATAGGTTGCGTTGCTATAGTTTTCATTCCAGTTTCATTGAGAGTTACAGTTGTTTCAGAAAAGCCGTACGTTTTTTTAACAAAACGATTTTCATGCAAAAATAATAAGATGCTAAATATGGTACTTACACCCCGAAGTTCAAGGTCCAATTCAAAAACGGCATCGCCCTCCTCCCTAAACACCAGTTTGGTGTTCAGTCTGATCGGATTCAACTTTACGAAGCTCACTGCGGGGTCGTACTTCTTAGCGTACACACTGACGATCACGTAGTCGGGCGTTTGGTGCCAGTCCCAACGACATTTCACTGTGCCTGCAGGTGGACTCTGCAAATTTAATAAAAGTTTAATTTAATTTTCCAAATCGATCTCCATTACAACAATATTTAATTTTGACAATATTATACATATCTTACTTAGAATTATGTTTAAATGACATTTGTATTGTTTGTAACACATTGCATGTAAATATAAATGTTCTAAGAAAACTGTGAAGCAATAGTTACTACTGTAGTTTATGACTTACTTCTTTAGTCCATTTATGAGATCCGGTAGTGCACCCTGGCTGACTTAAGAAAACATTAAAGTCTGTTGTCCTCTTCTGACAACAAGACCAGAACTTCAGTCCCTCATGGAACACGGGGCAACCTGGATGATAAGTGCAAATCGTTTCGTTTGTTTGAGGACCTACATATGATGTAGAACATCCACCATTTTTACAACTTGTACCAATTGCCACATTTCTGCAAATAAGAGCCAAAATGTTAACTTTTGGAGGGGCAGGCTGTTAACTCCTGGTTGTGTAATTCAGCAAGTATGACATTTGCTACATGACAGGATAACATATACAACTAATAATTAAAATGGCAAAAAAGTTTACTCTTTAAAGAATAATTAATTCCAAAGAATTTAGGAAAGTCAAAGAATGAATCTTATGGCTTTTGGCTAGGCTAAATCAAATTGTCACTTGTTCACATGGATAGCCTCTTTGTGAGCACTTGTAAAGGAATAGTTTTGTGGGAATAGGATTCATAATAGTGTGTTTATTTTTGCTATAAAGTATTGTAATATTTTATAAAACTCACATTTATTCACAGATTTAGTGAGGTGTGTCTGGCTCTGCACTTGCAAATGGAGATCAAGGCTTTTCTAACATGTTGTAAGAGAATAACTAAATAAATGTTATGATGATTTCACTAATTTAAATTAGTGAAGCCATCATGTTAAATAAAAATTGATGTTTTTTGGGGTATTTTATGACCATAATATAAAACCTGCCTCATAGGCAGGCATCATTACAATGTCTCACTTATAACTCTTAGGAGCAGGGCCCACACTTTTCGTGCCATTGACGCAAAAATTACTTCATGCAACATAAGAGTGTGATTATAATTGGAATCAAGTGGGACACAGTTTTCAATAGTGTTCATTGACTTGATGATTGGTCAAAAGGTTTAAATTAGAGCAACATTTTTTCTAACAAAATGACAACAAAACATATATCTACTGAATGCCATAAGTCAAGAGTTAAATATCAAGTGACACAATTAAGCCGCCACCAAAATCATGATAGAATGAAATGATATGTTAGCAGTATAAGTATTACAATAAGTACATGTTCCACAAGATCCTTACACAAACTTACTGAGCCCACATCAACCTCAAGAAGGCTTATATAATGGGCACTCAGCCAACAATATGTACAATATACACATCCTTAAATACATAGAAAACACCCATGAGACAGAAACAAATATCTGAGCTCATCACACAAATAAATGACCATACTGGGATTGAAACTCAGGACCATTGGGGTTTAGCTGGGTGATTATTACCCACTAGGTCCAGTCTGACCATAACATTAGGATTAATACTAATGATTTAGGCGAAACTTTTGGAGCTGAACTGCATTTGTGACATTATCTATGAAAAGGGACCGTATTGTTGATGGTGCTTATGTCGTTGTTCAAGAAGATACTATACAAACTCAATGTGATTTGACGTAAGTGCCATTGACAATAAGGTCCCTTTTCCTAGATAATGACACATTTTTATGCACTGATAGTTAATAGCAAAGGTATCAACACTTTGGAATAAATGTGATAGTTACCCATCATCAGCAGCTGCAGTTGACTTTTGTGAATTTTGGGACAGTTGTTTGAGTGAGTCCGCAATATGGGCTTCAAGAGCCACCATAGGAGTGTCAAAAGGCGGCCGAGTTAGCTGTGGTCCTGTTATAGGGGCTCTCACCTCTATCACATCTTTTTTATCAAGGCCTTTGTCAAGAGTTTTCTTTTCAGGTTCAGGTGGTTTCTGTAATTGATAGAAAAGAGAAATATATCATAAGATTAAAAAGATATAATGTATTCAATATAGTTACATTGATCCATTTATGCACTATCTAGATACTTTAAAAGAAAGAACAAGGTCCAAATTGTTAATTATAACAAATTAGTATTGGTTTATTTACTCCTTCTTCTTTCCCACATTCACTTATGTATATTTTTAATGTTTTACATTTTTTTGAACCACCAGGTCTTACATTATGTTTGTAACATTAGGTTAATGTGGGTAAGACCAGCATACTATATTTTTAAGGGAAGTCCATCATATGACCTATGAGATAATGTAGGAAATTGGTTGGTAGACGGTCTTTCCAGATAGACAGTCTGACCACATTGACCTTACATCTATCCTTTTATGAATGACTGAACAATAAATAAAAAATATTAAAAATTAAAATGTCATAAATCAAATTAGTTGGTACAAATAGTACAAACTTAACAAAATATCTACTAACCACATTCGAGTGCTTCGATACAGTGCAACCTTTTATATTCAGGAATTCAGTGAAATCAACACTCTTTTTGTTGCAGCATGACCAGCCTTTATAAGCGTCGTGGAAAACAGGAGAGCCTGGATGATGCTGACATTCATCTAAAAGCGTTGAATGGAATGATTAGCAGATTTTATTTAAATTAATAAAGAGCTACTAAAGAGAGTACACGAGAATTTTCTAGAAATATCTTACCTTTATCATTTTGATTTGGGTCAAATTGTTTGCCGCAACCACGGTTGTAACATTGAACTAAATTTTTGTCTTCGGGCATTTTCAGTGACGTTTTTTAAAGAGAAACCGAAGTTTTTAATATTAATTTAGGCAGTTGTCGCAAGGCGAGATGAAAATACAGGCAGTCCAATCCGCATGACAAATTGACAATGAGTGTCATTAGTGTCAATGAGAGATTTGACTTGACACTGATAGACATTCGCCGTGGTCCGATTCGCGATTTTTTCAGTTTGAGCACGCTCACGGTCGGTCCGATTCATTCTTTCTGGATTACAGAAATCTCGTAACAGGCCGTCATTATCATTATACTCCAGCAATTATATGGGCAAACGCCTTAATTGGAGTAAAAGAGAAAGATGCTCGAAATATACGAACTTCGATGTTCGCGGCACCGAACATATGTTTCGAGCATATTTCTCTTTTACTCCAATTACGGTCTCATGAGAATGACAGAGAAAATCTTCCGAAATTTACTAATATCGTGTTTCGCGGAAGCGCCAAAGGCGTCATGAAAGTGACAGAAACGTGGACAGAAACAATCGTCCGAAAACGAATATCGTTTTTGCGGTAGCGCACCTGATTCGGACCAGCTGTCCTGTAGTCACAGTGTGAGCGACTAGCGAGAATCGGACCACGGCTATTGACAATTTAATTTGTTTATTTCACACTGTTTATTTGTTTTATTTTTTTTTTGGCGGGAACGTTAAAAAGAATAGGCGCGCTTTTGAAATTAAATTTTGTAAATTAGTTTTAAATTCTAGATTTGTACATTTCTTTGTATATTTCTTATGTAAAATAGTCTATATAGTGTTAGTTTTGTACATATTACGTTAGTGCGTTTCCCCATAATGGGGAAGCGCACGGGGCGTAGCGGCCGTAAACGATCGCGAGTTACGGGTGAGTCTCTTACAGAAGGAATAGATCAGGACTTACCTTCTTCATCATCATCGACGACTTCATATTCTGATGCTGAAAATAATGATCGTCCACTAGCGAAGAAAAGAGAAAAGGATAAGGCCACACCTTTATAAAGCAGGAAATTATAACAGATTTTATGACGAAAACTCGCAGAAGAAAGATTTTATTGTCTTCCTCAATCGCGAAGAAGATAACACTAAAATTACAGATAAGGATAGGTTGGCCATATC
Organism: Grapholita molesta; assembly: GCA_022674325.2. Lineage (NCBI taxonomy): Eukaryota > Metazoa > Arthropoda > Insecta > Lepidoptera > Tortricidae > Grapholita > Grapholita molesta. Next base: position 17,233,056 of record CP053121.2, on the reverse strand, counting down.
TAATGGCATCAGAAAACATTGTGTTTCAGGTGTAATGCATCTGAGGTCAATTAATGCATTCTAAAATTGGTATAACTTTCGACCTCCCTAACAACGCTTAATGTTTTTCTTAAGAACGAAAAGCTCCTAAACGAATTGAGGATGGTTGGTTCAATACTGCCGCCGAAACAGAAGCCACTGGGGTTCCTACATCTGTACTCCTTGCGATTATTCCAATAAAAATCTTTCAGCTTATTGCTTCTAGTAAAAAAGTTATTAGTGTGAGACGTTTCATGCGACGGGTAAAAAGACGCTCAAGGTGTCGTTTCCTTTCTTCCAACACAGACAGTTGCTGTTACATTTGCTTCAACGCAGCTCCCTGAGTATGTTACTTTAGACCACTGGAGACATGGAGGTAGGAGTTTATGTTCCTCCTGTTAAACAGTGCCTGAAGTGCATGAAATTCAACCACATTGCTAAATTTTGTAAAAACAATGAAACTTGCTCAATTTGCTCAGGCAACCATAATTTTAAACAATGTGACAAGTCCAAAACTTAACAATGTTAACTGTGGCGGGTGACCATATTGCAATTTCCCCTACCACATGTCCACTTAAAAACAAAAACTAGAAGAAAACAAAATAAAAGCAAAAATGCAAGATATTCTGATCTTTTTAGTGCAGCTCAATTTCCACAGCTAAATTCAAAATACATTGATACTCAAATATCCAATTTAATTAAATCTGACAAATTTATGAATTTATTAGTTGAAGCAATGCTTGAAATATGTTCAAAACCTGATGTGCCAAAAATTCTAAAAGCATTAGAGAAATTTTAGATAACACTTTTAAGAAAAAAACACCTTAACCTTTTTTATGGATACATTACATATAGTGCAATGGAATGCTCAAAGTTTAATTAGTAATAGGCTAGTTTTAACAAAATTTTTATATGATAACAACATACATATTGCCATAATCTCTGAAACATGGTTGAAACCACATCAATTTTTTTTTTATCAAAGGGTACAATATTATTAGAAATGATTGTGGGAACAACCACAATGGTGTTGCAATTTTAATTCATAATATTATAACACATTCTACAATTACAACTCATTTTGATAGTTCTTTACAAAATGTTTGTGTGAAAATCAAAATTAATAACAATGAATTAAGTCTCGTTAGTTTTTACAGTCCATCTCATACAACTCCACCATTTAATAAAAATAATCTAGACGCTTTGCTGAAGTCCATTCCTAACCCTATGATATTTGGAGGAGATTTTAATGCTCATCCCATGTCTTGGGGATGTGTCGACACCCTGCCTCGAGGTAAGGATGTTTTAGATGTTATTGATGAAAATGATCTTGTTCTTTGAATAATGGCAGTCCCACTACAATTGGTTCTTCATCTTGGCGAGCTAATGCTCTTGATTTAACTTTAGTTTCTCCATCTTTGGCACTTTCATGTGATTGGTCTGTTTATGATTATCCTCTGCAGCAGTTATCACTTGCCTGTAATTATAAATTTGGTTGTTGGAAATGAAAGTAATCTACAGAATAATATACAATGCAATAATGTACATTTACCATTTCAGCATAATTACAAATTAGTTAATTGAAAATATATAGTCAATTAATGGATTCAAATTTAAAAAATATTGACTTTAATGCTATGTTCCACCAGAATCCTACAATTTGTTTTGTAACATAATACATTCTGTTGCTGAACAGTCAATTCCACAGTCTACCTCCCACTAATAAATGTAATAATATTGCTAAACCTTGTTTACCAAAACATTCTAAGTGTCCTAGTTTACCCTGGTGGAACTCAAAGTGCTAGAAGCTGTTCAAAACTCAAAGAATGCTTATATATATTTTTAAAACAACCCTTCTGAGGAAAATTATATTGAATTTAAGAGATTGCGAGCTTTAAAAAACTAATACTTAAAACAGAAAAAACCAACAGCTGGATGGAATTGTGCAACTCATTTTAATAGATGTACCTCATTGTCATTGGTATGGAAGTACATGCGTAAATTTAATAAATCATTTACTCTTAATAATTCTCTGATGATAGTTGGATTCCAGATTTTATATGTAAATACACTCCTGACTTTGTTTTGAATGAGCCGTTAAATTATAATAAAACTGATAATATTGGAAATAATTATTTGACTGATCCATTTTCGTATCAAGAACTCCATTCTGCGTTGTTTTCTAGAAGATACATCCCATGGTCTAGATGGGATTCCATATATACTTTTAAAAAATTAACCCCAAATTGTCTCATAATCTTTTTAAACTTACTTAATCGTATGTGGAAGGAAAACTTTATACCTGAGGAATGGAAAACTGATTGTTTGGTTCCAGTTTTAAAACCTGGTAAAGATAAATTGTTGCTGATCTGTATCGACCCATAGCTCTTACATGTCTTGTATTGGAAAGATATTTGAACAGCTTTTAAAACAACGCCTAGAATTTTATGTAGAACAAAATGGTCTTTTACCTTACAACCAATTTGGTTTTCGCAGAGGTCGGTCTTCTCGTGGAAAGCATTTGTCAGCTAGTATTAGATGCTCAACACAGTCTGTATAATAATCAATATCTTTTATGCGTTTTCTTTGATATTGCTGGTGCTTTTAACAGTGTTAATATTTCGGTTCTTTGTAACGAGTTGTCAGTGATAGGGATACCTGGGCAATTACTAACTGGATACAAGCATTTTGACCAATAGAAAAGTATTTGTTAAATTTAATAATCATTTATATGGTCCAAGATGCTCGTCGTTAGAGTATGTCAAGGAGGAATTCTGTCTCCATTAATATTTATCTTATATATTAGACGATTGAATCTTTATTTTGGGATCGAAATGTAAAAACTTACAATATGCAGATGACTTAGTAGTTTATACATCTGGAATGGATTTAAGTCAATTAGCTTCTACTGTAAATAACGCACTTTCCAGTTTATATAAATACTTTTCATACCTTAATTTAGATGTTAATCCTACTAAATCAAAAGTCTTCATTTTCGGTCAAATGTGTAGCTACACCTAATATTTTGTATAACAGAATTCCATTGCCTATATATAGTGAAGTAAAATTTTGGTGTAACTTTTACTCCAAAACTCTCATGGACAAAATACATTAATAATATAACAACAAAAGCAAACAAGGCTTATAATGTATTAAAATCTGTTTGCGGGACTACTTGGGGAGCAGATCCCAAAATATTGTTAGTGTTATACAAATCTCTCGTTCGTAGTCACTTTGAATATGGTTTTCTTTGTTTTGCTGGAGATAGTAAATTAGTGAATAGTTTGGACAAAATACAAAATAAATGTATGCGCACAATACTAGGTGCCTTTAAAACTAGTCCCTATTGCTGCTTGCAAATCGAAACAAAACTGCAATACCCATTAGTGTTCGATTCCGTTATTTGAAAGAAAGATTTATCTTGAAGCTTCATAGTTTGCCTAATAATGATCTTTCTTACCAATTTAATTGCTTCTCAATCTGCTCCTTATAAGCAATATATGTTTATTTTGCAAGATTTTTCTTGTTTTTTCATTCTCTTGAAGAGTTTAATATACATTTGAACGATGATGTTCTTCCTTGTTATGCAGGCACATTCCAAAGTAAATATGCCGCAATGAATATTGTAATCGATTCAAGCTTTGTCTTCTAAGGAGGAAGTTTATCTGTTATTGTCAGAATGGACTAATTATAAATTTATTTATATACTGATGGGTCCAAAAAATAATGATGCTGTATCTTTTGCAATTTACCAGACCGAAATCAATAAGGAGGATACAAAATTAATAAATATGCTAGCATCTTCACTGCTGAAGCAACAGCCATCCTTTTTGCTTTAAAACATATTATGGCAAGAAATCAGTTGAACAAAAATTGCAATAGTCAGTGATAGTATGAGTGTCTTAAAAGTTTGTCAAGTAACAAAATGAATGCTAACATTAACTACCTGATTTTTACTATTAAAGAATTATGGTGGAAGTTATCCTTAACTGACACTGTAGTACAATTCGTTTGGGTACCTTCGCATATAGGAGTCTTAGGTAATGAAAATGCAGATTTTTAGCCAGAACCATTGTTAATATTTCTGATTCATGCTCAAGTTTAATCCATCAAGGAGTTGGATGTCGCTTTGCTGTATACGGATATGATATCTAATCTTAAAAAGCGCATGATTAGTAATTGGGGAAAACATTGGTATTTTTGTAGAGAAGTTGAAAATAAAGCTCATATATATTCTTTGTTAGACGTTCCTGTTAATAGTACGCCATGGTTCTGCAAGCTTAAACATTTTGTTCATAGAAATTTCTATACTATAATCAATCGAATGCGCATTGGTCATTATTGCCTAAATTTTCATCTTCATCGAAAAATATAGTTTCTTCCTCCTTATTGTGATCGTTGTCAAATGAATGAAGTTCAGTCTCTCGACCACATCATTTTCGTTTGCCCGTCCTTCGGCATTCAGCGCCTTGTGCTGATGGATGAGCTGCTTAATATTTATGAGGCATCTAATATAATCCCGCTGTCAGTACCAGATTTGCTAAGAGAGCCTACCACGTATGTCTTTGTATAAATTTGTACATACACCATAAATAAGTTGTAAATATTTTAATACAATTTTTAATTTTTAGGTTCTTAATGCAGATAACATATAAATGTAAATTGTATATATTTAAAATAAATCTAAATATCGCTACTAGAATATTTCAGGATTGTACTGTTTGGAAAGGACAATAATTAAACTGGATTATGAGATTGAACGTACGGTTTTGACTTAATTAATGGATGATACATACTGAAATTGTATAAGAAAATAAAAGTAACTGAAGACATTGAACTCGGATTTGACCTAATATGAATAGTACTTACTGAAGACGTTGACCGGATTGAACTTATGAAAAAGAAAACAAACTACTTATGACAAGGCAGTATGGCTTAGAGCTTTAGCCTGTCCAGATGGACGAAAAAAAAAAAAAAAAAAAAAAAAATTATTTGTTTTATAGCTTCGGCATTCTGATTTTGTTTACTCATCAAAAGATAAATACTGCAAAAACCCGGCTCTTGATCAAAATGACACGTCTATTGAAAATAAGCAAGTCTCTACTCATCTTTATCGCTCTTACTTTTGCTTCTCAGTGGGCATACCAGTGTTACTTGAAAAAACAGAAAAAGAAAATATTGCCTAAAGAAATACATGAAGTTTTGATGTTTTCTCATGGATTCGGAGAGTTGCAAAGGAGTAAATATTCAAGATGCATCGTTACACAAAGTATGGACCGATTGTTGTATTTTGTTAACTCTCCCAGAGAGACATTGGATATATGCATGTATGTTTTAACTAATCTGGATTTGGCCCAGACAGTATTGAAGCAGCATTTTAAAGGAGTTAAAGTCCGTGTTATTATTGACGCTGACATGGCATATGCATCTGGTTCTCACATAAGAAAATTAGAAAAACAAGGTATTCCTGTTAGGTGGATGAAATCAACCAATTTGATGCACCACAAATTCTCATTGATAGATGCAAGTAGTGAAAACCCTGCTGCTGTACCTGTGGTAATAATGGGGTCCCTTAACTGGACCAATCAAGCTTTGAGTGGCAACTGGGAAGATGTTGCAGTCACTTCACAAAGGGAACTTGTGGAGAAGTACCAAGTGGAATTTGAACGACTTTGGGTTCTATTTAAACCAATAGTTGAGAAACAATGTTAGCATAGCAAACATTGGTTTTGTTGCAGTAGCTATAAGGTCAAAATATTCTTTATTCATTTTATATCTTAGGCTAGGTTTTTATTTATAACATTTTTATAAAAGTAAAATATAAAAATACATCTGAACTGTATCAAAACAATAAAAACATTATAAAAAAACCTAACCTAGGGTGCCGCCGGCAAGGTCCAGGCTGCTGGTGGTTAGGGCTGCAGAGAGGAACCGTCGGACTATGCGCGCTGTGTCCAGGATTACCGCCTTCTGAATTTATTTCATAGTACCAGTTTTAGGCTGATCAAGATGCAAATATATAATAAGTAATAACAAATAATGTACATTGTAACTTTATACCCAGTTTCTCAGTTAGTCATGAAAATAAGTCCTCAGTTTCCTTCCTCTGGCATAAAGGCAAGTGATTGGCTCCCACCATCTCTGCAGTCCTAAATCTTGATTAACTTTAATTCCATGCTGAACTTGTTGTGAAAAAAATGTGTTCAAGTGGGCATTAAATGTATATTTAAGACTTATGTGATATATTAAGATAGGTAACTTAACTAATACTCTATAGAATAAGATAAATACTCTTTTATTAGCTAAAAAATCTGATAAAACAATTATTGCATTATCTAATGCTTTAAAAGCATACTATGGACGGCTTAGCCTATTAATGTTTGTTGATTTATAGAAAATCTATAATTTCTGCCCTTCTTGGTAAAACAATTCAGCATCTGCTATGGAAAGCCTAGGAACATGCTGTGTTATTTTACCAAGGGTATGAACTTTGTTGTTTTGTGATGCAATAAAACCTTATAAGTTGTTGCTTGTTAATTTTTGACCAATACTAATTGAACTCATGTGAGTTTTCCAAAACACAGTAATGATTTAAAAAACAAAATGTGTTTTTTTATTTGATTATATTTTTAGTTTTGTATGTGTTTATTATATTCCCCAGTTATGTTTTAACTATTCCCAGCTTAAATGGGTGATACTGATAAGTGCAAATATACAGGATAAGTTTCCATTACATACCTTAACCAGTTACCTGACTAATTATTTGAATGTAAACATGTCCTATGCAATGAGCCGACAGACATCAGTCTGTAATTAATAATTCTTTCACTGTTTTATATAGATAGCTAAGATATTACATGTATTCAAACATAAGGATCTGACTGCAAGAAAACCTAGCCAGATCTACTGTGAATGTTTCGAAAGTCGGTAAAAGCTTCTGCTCCTAGGAAACATCTATGTAATTAGATGATTGTGGATGTCAGGTCTAGCCTAGTGGGTCACTACCCAGGTAGTACGTATGTATGTTCTAATCCTAGTAAAGTTATTTATTATTGTGATGAGCACATTTATTTGTTCTGGAGTCATTGGTGTTTTTTTTTTGTATATGTAAATCTTTTAAGATACCTTGGCGATATCTGGGTTGTGATCCCCAGCAAGTTTATCTGACTGTATTTTGACAATATTATCTCATGATAGTAGCTATTTGATCAACCCAGAGTTAAATATTTTTCCAGTACTTTTACTAATTTTCAATTAAATAAATAAATACCATGGTCACCCTAATGGCCTAATACATTTGAAATACCGCGAACATTGAAGATCGTATATTTCGAGCAAGCATTGAGAGTGGCAGAGATTATCGTCTGGAGCGGTACCGCGAACATCGAAGTTCGTATATTTCGGGCATCTGTCTCTTTTACTCCAATCAAGGCGTCACGAGAGTGACAGAGGCAATCGTCCGAAATTTACGAATGTCGTCTTTCGCGGTAGCGCCTCTGATAACGTGAGTATCGTCAGCGTTGTCAAAAAACGTCCAATAAGAATGAATCGGACCGAATATGAGCATGCTCAAGTCTCAAGATGCTCAACGCGAAACGGACTACATTACCTATTCCTCCAAGACAAAAAACGATATGCGTATATTTCTAAAATCTGTCTCTATTACTCCAATTACGGCGTCATGAGAGTGACAGAGGCAATCGTCACTAATTTACGAAAATCGTTTTTCGCGGTAGCGCCGCTGATTACCGGTTGACATTGATTTTTAAAGATCACTAGGAGGAATATTGACTGGAGCATGCATCCGCGAGTTGGCCGCGAGCGTCAGTAAGGGACAAAGATATTCTGGCTTTTGCAGCCCAAAACCTAACATTTCACTAAAATTTTGCTTTACAGGCCACTCTTTATATATAACAAAAATATTTCTGTATTAATTACCGCAACTTCGGTTAATAACACAAGAAACTCCAATTTGTATTTTGTATGTGTCTGTATCCCTCCAACTTTGAATACTTTGATAGTTCTGAAGGGTTCAGCGGCGCTACCGCGAACAACGATATTCGTAAATTTTGGACGATTGTCTCTGTCACTCTCATGACACCCTTAATTGGAGTAAAGAGACAGATGCCCGCAATATACGAACTTCGACGTTCGCGGTACCGGGCCAGTTTGAAGGGGAACAAAAATATGTAAGTACTTGAGTAGTCTCTTTGACAAGGATGGACGAAAATAGCGCCGTCTCTGCCATACCTTTCCAAGGGTACATAATAACATCCCTTTCGATCGTGGTATTAGTATTAGCACGCTCCGTCTAGTTCAATGGTATGTCTATGATAGATCAGCTGATTTGCTAAGTACGTGCCATACCTACTGAATGTTCCTACCGTTCTTTAATATAATGCTAACTATTTATTATTCTTAAGTATTTTTTTTTCTGTTACAATTTCTGTTTGGTGCAATAAAGAATATTACTACTACTACTATACTACAATAATGCCTATACTATTACAATAATGCCTGTAACATGCGTTCGGCATAAACTATGTTTTGCCCCATTTGTTTTCATCGTAGTTTAGATATGGGCTTTCGATTATTGGATCAATATCGAGCTAAACACCCAAGCTAAACACTACTATTTTATGCAGAATGGCAGGCAGGCAGTGATTCTGTAACCTTTTCAGTAACAAAAAAAACAAACTTGCGCGACAAGGTACATCCATATAGCGACAGTTATATACATACTTTGGTGCGCTAAATAAAAGTAGGTGTCAGATAGGGATTTATATGATACGTGTATGATACATACGTACAACATGGTCATTTACTAACATAGGGTAATAAATAGGTACTTTACGTAGTAGATTAGACAGTGCAAGTCCATGCGTAGATAACTTGTTTCAGTAAAACATGCTTGATTGATGCTTGATTGCTTGATGTAAAATTATAAACTAGCAACATTTATTACATATTTTTATCCATAAAATTGTTGTATTTATATTCTTTCATCAGGCAACTTTGACCATTTGATTGATAAAAAATTGATAGATTTCTGTTTTCTGTTGTGAGTGGGCGTACGGAAGGCGCATTTATTTAGAGTCTATTAAAGATTCCCTTTTTTAATAATGAAATCGCTTCATCATGGAAAAATAGTCATCATATCGATAAATCCAGACATGTAGGCTAAAGTGTCGAGGCTTTCTCGTAAATACAAGAAATGAATTACAATCTGACCATCATTTTGAGATTATTTCTTTCTTAATTGAAAACAATGAAGTGAAAATTATAAATATGTGTAAAATTAAAAAAGGATAACTTCAAATATCTAAAAAAACAGTGTTAGAAAGATGAATTTGATGCGTAAATTACGTGGTGCTGCGGGCTCGACGTCTTCGGAGCCCGCGGAGTCTGCCAGCGCGTCTTCACATCTTCAGCTGGGCCTCATGCATCTTAAGAAGCTGTTTGCTGAGTACACTCATCCAGCGCAGCCACTAACTGAAGCTGAAAAAGATGATAAATTGTACAATATGCTACCTCTATTTTGTAAGGTAAATACACGGGTATACAGAACTATAATTTAAACTCTATCTCTGAGTATTTGAAATACATAATTTGGTTTGAATATACAGGTGTTTGGTAGCAGTCCTTCAAGTGAGATGAATGAAAAATTTTGGGACATATTATCATTTTGCCAGCAAGTGTCCAAATTGATGGTGTCTGAGATAAGAAAGAGAGCTAGCAATCAAAGTACAGAAGCAGCTAGTTGTGCTATTGCAAAGTTCCTTGAAATTGAAAATTCTGAGGAGTCTAGCAATGGCTGGATGCTACTATCCACTTTAAATCTACTAGCAGCTGGAGATCAATCATTAATACAGGTTTTCTATGCTTATTTAACTTAGTTTTATCACTATAATCACATACACGATAAATAAAATATTCATATATTATTATATACATAGTTTTTTATTGTGTTTAAAATTCAAATCATCTAAACTGTAGTAAAAGCATAAAAGTATATTGCCACTACTATTACTACTGGAATATTGGTGCCAAAATTTTGTCTATCAATACCATTAAAAGGAATTATATTTTTGAAACATTGTTAATTATATAATATGATCCTTTTAATTCTTTTTACTGAAAATGTTTATGGAGTAAAAGCAAATTATGGAAATCTATAATTCATTGTAACTATGTGCATTCATCAGTTACTTGTGATTTTTTATTAAAGGTCATGACTACAGCTGCTATTCCTTCCACATTAGTGAAATGTTTATACCTATTTTTTGATCTTCCTGAAATACCTGAATCGGAGGCAGATGTTCAAGATGGCATTAGTGATTTTACCCCAAGAGAACGGAGGATATTGTTACAAAAAATATTTGTTCAGGTAAATTAAAAAACTGATATTTGGATGTCTTATTAGGATTATTTATTTGGATGTCTATAGGTATTTTTTTTAGTAAAGAAATAACCTAAAAAGAAAATTAATGTAATTACTGTATAATCATATTTTTAATTAGATGGAGTAAACTGACACCAGTTTTCATACATTTGACAGGTTGTTTGACAACTTTAGTATGAAAACTGCTGTCTAATTAGAAATTTGATTTTTTATGACATAGGCGGCAAACGAGCAGACGGATTGCCTGGTGTTAAGCAATTACCGTCGCCCATGGGCACTCGCAACACCAAGGGAGTCACAAGCGCGTTGCCGGCCTTTAAGGGGTTGGGGGCTCTGGAAATTTTAATTACTACTATTATTTCTTATTATTCAATTGTTTGGATTGTAACTTCTTCTTTTTTCCATCCAGCTACCATCTGGTGGGTGGAGGGCTGAGACAATTTATGTAATTTAAATTCTCTACCATATATTTATGGTAGTCCAGAGAGTAATAATTTAACCTTCTGAGACCCACAGGCCTACATGTAGTACTCATTACTTTAAAGAAATTTGATTTTTATAAAATTGGAACAGCGTTGAGTTTTATTTGTGTTTTTTTCGATTTTAACACAAAAGAATTTATACTTTATTTCCTACACTATAAAGAACGAATCCGAGTAGCATTTTACTTGTATAGTTAGCCTCAGGAGGTTAACCATCAAGATATAACTTAATCAATATTAAAAAAATAATAAAATTGATTTAATCAAAGCTCTAACATACATTGTATCAAATCAATACATAATTATCCTTGGTTATTTGCAGGTTCTAGTACGTTTATGTAGTCATCCATTTCCTTGTGAAGAGTTGGCAAGGAAGGATGATCTCAGCTTACTGTTCTCGGCCATAACATCATGGTGTGCTCCTCACAATATTATGTGGAGGAAATCTGCGGCAGAAGTACTAATGACATTGTCTAGACATGGACTAACACAATCTGTTGTGCAATACATACATAGTAAGTTACTTATATTTAAGTCTTTATTTTTGTTTGCTTGAAATAACTCATAGGGTAAATCACCAGTAACTGACCATGTTATACTGAACTTATTTTTTAATGGGGTTTCAATAGCTGGTCACATAATTCTAAAGTAGGTTCTATTTATATGTAAACAGAATTAATTTTCAGTATAAGGTGGCCAGTTATTTAAAAGTTGCTAGTTACTGGCGAGTTACCCTACTTAACAATAATCCTTTTGCATACCAATGTTGGGTAAAATATTTTTTTGTGTAAGGATTGTGCACTTTCCTTTCGATCCTGTCATTCCGCCGACATATCTGTGGCCCTAGTGACAAACGGTATAAGTTTCATACTAGTTGTCACTTGTACCCTTTTTCAATAAGACCACAGATATATTCTATTGTATTGTAAATCAACAAGCAACAATGCAACAAGGGGTGGTATACATTGTTTGAACCTATTAAACACTGTATAAGGCCAGTAGGCATACCTAGTACTGTCCTTTATATAAAAATGGTAATAAAGTTTTGTTGTGTGGAGAATTAATATGGAACTTACGTCAACATTTCAATATTGAACACCAAAAACATGCGTGAGAGTACAGACACGTTACTACTACATAGACCAAGTCCTTTAGCTAAGTTATTCACCTATACAAGTTTGTGGGTCACAAGTGTGTGATCATGTGATCAACTATGTTATTCTGAGAACAGAGCTATATGCTGTTTCAAGATGAGTCACTATACCTGTATTATGTTACAAAACTATTCAGCTTAACTCTAGAGTTTATTTTAGTGTGTCATTATGTATTTGTTTATTTTACAGATAAAGGCTGTGTAGCACTATGTATAGAGAATATGCAGAAAATACCAGAGCTAACCCCTTTGGAGGTAATAAAATAAATACCTATTTGGCAGTGAGAACTAACATGAATTAGAGCTATTTCCCTGTCTTTTGATAAATATTTTTTTCATAAGTCGTGAGAAAATGATACTCTAAATTTTTTAAAAATATTCAAAATTATGGATGTCCATCATTTATCATTCAAAACCATTAAATAAAAGAACATCCGACCAGATAATATCAAAAAACACTTGATTAGTAATAAATAATTTGTATGAAATTACTTTGCACTCTTGTGAATAAAATGCAACTTTGCTATCTGTAAAGAACATAAGTTCTTTCCGAGCTAGTGAGGTGAAAGTTAATTTTTGTATATGATAATTATAGTTCTTAACTAGGATGGCCGTTTGTTTTGTAGTAATATGGTTTTATCAGATTCTTTGCTTCAGCACGCTTAATAAATAACAAAGATACTTTTTGTATTACAGGTAGTTGAAATGTTTGTGGCGGTATTTTGCTTCCTTAAAGATTCAAGTGAAGTTAGTCAATTATTATTGGACGACTTTCGTTCATGTCAAGGATATTTATTTCTCTCGGAGTTTCTTCTGAAGTAAGTGCATACATTTTTAAAATATGTTTTATGTAAATTAGTGCATGTGCACGTGTATTTAGATCTAATAGTTTGTTTTGTATCACAATGTTTTGTTTCATTTGTTTGAGTTTTTTTTTTATCACAGGCATGAGAGAGATGGGGTACCCGATTATTTGACGTCAGGGTAAGCACCATTCACCGTTTTTTAATAATATTAATGTATATTTGTTATATTTTAGACACGTTCGCTGCGTCATTAGGTCGATCGACCCCTAAACAAGTATGGTTAACTGCGATGTTATCTAACTGCCGCAGCGTAGGTGTTAATACGTAGTGACACATTATTAATTATCAATATTATCATTATCACTGCTCAATGTAGAGACATCACCATTATTTGTCTACCCAGTCTATTTGATACATCATTTGACCTGCTTTAGCCAACAAAATCAATTAGGAGCCGGAGAATATAGTTATAAGCAGTTAGGTTAGAATAAAATATTGAAATCAGATATAGATCAGTATGTAGCTTTTGTTGCAAAGTAGTTATAACATTCATATTGCATTGTTAATGTTGCGTCGCAAACCGATGCCCGCAGTAGGTACTTAATACCTACATGATAAATATGATAATGATGCGAGTAGATATTGATATCTGACGTTGTAAAATACTTGCGCTTTGTATGTTGTGAAAAACTTGTTGACCTAATTAGTAATTACTTAATCTTCCATATACATATTAAGCAGCTCTAATATTATGTATCTATTCATTTCGCTTGGTAATTAAAGATAAAGTATATACATACCACATGTCGGTACGTAGTATATATTGTATATACTAGATATAAAATTATCCTATGTCTAATATATAACTTATATACATGTAGATATAGGAGACAACATCTATTATAGACTTGATAATCGTTGACTTATGACTCGTATGCACTCATAAGTCAACGATTATGAATTATATAATAGTACGCTACGTAAATTACGAAGAAACAAAACTACATATATAAAATGGTATGCATTACTAATCTTAGATTAGAAGAGGAGCGCGTTAGTGGATCAGAGGCGCGCGCGGCGCTGCGTAACCTCGTGCTGATGATATCGTCGTTATGCGCCTGCGGCTTCTCGGAGCTGCGGCCCACGCGCGCCAACACGGAACTCTTCCAGCTGCAGGGGTTTGTCCTGCCGCAGCCCACCACGCCGGGCCAGGCTGTGAGAAATGTGCAGGCCTTCCAGGTATTTGTTTTCTATAGAACAGCTTCATACAATTCTCCATTGATTATTATCAGATAAAAAACGGAACGATAGACTTGTAACTTATAAATACAGAATTGACACAGCCGCACATACTGCTCCCACTATCTGATGGACATTAACGTGAATTAAGAAGATATACGGCGCAGATATAAGTCCAATAAATTTTAATCTAACTTTATAATGATTTATATGTGTTGCTTTTTAGGTTCTGCAATCGGTTTTCATAAAATCCAACTCCGCCGCCCTATGCTGCACAATTCTAGATGCCATATCCAGTGTATACCACGCGGACAACGCAAACTATTTCATATTAGAGAACCAAAACACTTTGAGTCAATTTTCCGAAAGAATTCACCTGAAGAATTCTGAGATCCAAGAAAAGTTCTTTGAGCTTTTGGAGTTCATTGTTTTTCAGTTAAATTTTGTTCCATGTAAGGAATTGATATCACTTTCTTTACTATTAAAGGCGAATAAATCAAGGAGCTGTAGCATATTGTGTATGAAAACGCTACTAAACATATTAAAGTAAGTACTTATTATTTATTATACATATTGACTTTTATATTTACGAACAACATCACATTTTTCACACTTACTCCTTGTTTGCAGACATAATATGATATTCAAAGATGTGTACAGGGAAGTGGGCATGTTAGAAGTATTTGTTACGTGCCTCTCTCGCTACGCAGTATTTCTGAAAGACAAACAAATCGCCGAAGAGGAGAAGCAAAAGAAAGAGACCGATCCTGTTTCTAATGAGCCAATCGCCCCAGAAAGAAGGAAACGATTGTCTATCAGACAGGATTCACTGATAAAAGACCCTAAAATTGATATAGAAGAAGAAGAATTGGGTACTTTGGTTATGGAAGGGTTGACGGCGTTGTTAAACGGGAACACGAACAATTGTAATGTTTTTAGGGATTGTGGTGGCGCGAAGTGCGTTCACGGTATGGTAGTTCATGAATCTTGTAGGACTAAGGCTTTGGGTAAGTTTATTACGGGATTCTATTTTATTTATTTATTTTTTATGACAAAAGGTGGCAAACGAGCAGACGGATTGCCTGATGGTAAGCAATTACCGTCGCCCATGGGCACCCGCAATACCAGGGGAGTCACAAGCGCGTTGCCGACCTTTAAGGGGGGTTGGAGCTCTGGGAACCTTACTCACCACCAGGAGCACAACACTACATACCTGAAAGGTAGCAGTGCTATTATGGCTGTGGTCTTCTGTAAGGAGGAGGTACTTCCCCAGTTTGGCTTCTCCGGACTCAAGCGTGATGGTACTTCGCTGTGCCCTACCTCTCATTGTTGGACGTAGTTTAAGGACATACCCGGGTCGTAAATGATATCGAGATATCGAGATGTCTTTCAATATCATTGTAAATTCTAAATAGTCCCTAGAGTAGACTACAAAATTGGAAACCGAATTGTCTCATTCTTCCATGTTTCACATCTGAGATTAATGTTTTTTCTCTGCAGGTGTCATAAGAGAACTGATAGTGAGTGGGTCAGGCGAAGAAGACATGTCGGCATTGCTTTGCGGAATGCATGCGGCCCCCAACGATGCTTTGCGACTTAAGCTCCATATCTTGAAGGCATTGCTAGCGTGTCTCAGGGATTCACATAGGACTAGGACAATATTTAGAAAGGTAAAACATAAAAAAAGTTAAACTTTGCCTACTTTAAATGAAATATATATGTAGACTAGGATATTATATAGGCGCTACAGGATGAAACATCTATGTTATGAGATTAAGTACGTATATTTTTCTCTGTCGTTGAATTTGAGTTGTAATATTTATAAATTTAAAAATTCGCTGAATTTGAGTTATAAGAACAGACAATGTTAAACCATTAGCCACCCAATTGTACGTGATATTTTGTGTTTATGTTCACCTGGGCTCAATTAAAGACTCGTAGCAATAAGCAACATATTGATTTAAAACAATATAATAATTGCGTTTGACTAGTTAGCGGACTGCTCAGGGTGTCCAGGCAATATTTGGATCTTGCTATATCTTTAAGTGGATTTTTGGCTCAAAACGGAATTATTTTTTTTAGGTCAGCGGCTTTGTCTACGTGACGAGTGTTTTAGCGTCGCTCGAAGGCAAGCTGCGAGGGGAAAACCTCATGGACCGGGATATACTACAGTTGATACATATCGTTTTCTACACAGTGAGCACCGCGATGCGGTTCGAGCCAGCAAACGCTAAGTTCTTCCATCATGAAGTGAGATATTCATATTTACTTACTACATTTATTCATGTAAAGAGGATATGTATAATAATAAACCATATTAAAAAGGGTGCCTCAAGTTTTACAGGTGTATTAAATGACACGGTTATTGTATAGGCTGCGATTCCACCGGTGTTGGGTGAGGATTCGTAACAAAAACAAAGTTTCTGTTTGTTAAGAACAATGGAATGGGTCAGACGGAAACGCATCCAATTAATAAGTCAAAAGAATGTCGCCAAAGGCACTGTCATATACATAAAAAAGGGGCCATGAGCATGTCGCATATTTTTTAAAGTTTTCAGAACTACATATAAATTTCTAAAAAAAAGTTTGTCAAGAAATGTTAAAGCAAACCCATACTCTTTTTAATCATATTAATAAATAAATAACACACTCACTTTAGGACTCTCACAATTTACATACACTTCACATGTAGGGGAGTTACTATACATATAAAAAAGTTTTTAAATGTATTATTTTAGACCTTTGTCTACGTGATTGATTTATATATTCATACCAAATTACAGCACTTTACACGGTCAATGAGCATAGCCGGGAACAGACAGACATGATGAAACTATAAGGTTTCCTAGTACTACGTAACCCTAAAAACGCGTATTTGCAATCGCAAAAGCAGAAATATTGTTTGTGTACATCTACAACTACCCATTTATAACGTAAAAATAAATATAGTTACAATAATGGTATGGTGATATGAATAAGAACTTATTTAATTTCTAATATTTCTAAATTTTTTGTAGGTTTGTATGACAACGCTCACCGATACTATCCGCCTACTGGGTTGTTTTACCGAAGACACAGAACTGATGAACGACGTCGAAGCCGGTGACACGGAACTGTACGAAGTGTTTCACGAATTATTTACCGGGAATATACTGGATATGACGTAAGTATCTCTCTTGTAAAAAAATCGTGTTCTCTCGTTTCGTAATTAAGGTTGACGTTAGGAATTGGTTAAATTCTAAACTTCTGCTACAAAAACGAATACGTAACTATAACAAAATTAGTTTTTTTTAACGGTTGTAAATTTTGATTGGCTAAAACTATTACTAGGTTCATGATAAATTATGAGACCAACACAAAAGCAAAATAAAAAAATATTCTTGTTATAAGTTATATAACCTTTGGTTATTTTTTTCCCGACGTTCGTATATTCATTGTAGTGTGCTTATAAAAACAAAGATATTTTATAATGTACCAATAACTCGGCTTCACTCATTTTTATTTAAACACTCGCGCGATGTTTCGCAGAGCATAGCTCTCCATTATCAAGCATTAAGAGTGCCGAGCCCCTTTTCGCGTTGCCAGCACGTCACGAAATGTCGCGCGAGTGACTTAATAAACTCGTGTTATTCATAAATTGTTAGAATGACCTACAAAAGTTGTAATATAAAGATATTTTATCATATTAATGTTTGATTGCAGTTTCCCTGAAAGTGTCCCCGTGGTGTTTGTCCACGCGTGCATCGTACTGCGACTGCTCTACGACGTCGCTCTGGACTCGTTCGACAAGCCCACCTTCTGTGGCTCGCTAAACGTCAAATCTCCAAGTTTAACCAGACAGAGTTCGGCTATTAATGAGGTAAGGGTAATTTGAATTATAGAGTCAGTAGTAATGTATGGTTTATTAATTGTATGATGTTAGTATGTTTGGTAGGTTACACTTTTGGCCATTAGTAAAATTACAATAAACCATTTGACTATGGTCAATCTACGAAATACGGAATCCTAATCAATTGGAAAAGACTCAAATTTCATCTGCTTGGTTAGATTTTGATACAAAAGAGATTCTATTGTAACACGTAGATATCGCCACTCTAAAACTTATTTACCAACGGCCATCGACTCTGCGGGCTTCGGTGCGGGCCGATTGCCACTTCAACAGTGCAATCCTGCGAGCTGTATCGTACTTTGGTTGTTCTACGGATATCCTCATTTCTGATTTTAACACCTATTTTGGGCATAGTTTTCACAGTCAACACCTATCAATGAACCATTATTGTGTACAGTCGAAGCCGGCCGGCCGCACGGCGCCGCTGAACCTGTCGACGAGCTCGTCGGGCGAGGCGTGGGTGGTGCACTCCGGGGTGGTGATCGTGCTGGCGCGGCTGCTGCCGGCGCTGCCGCGGCCCGCGAGCCACGAGGCCCACGCGCGGGCCCTGCGGGACTATCTCGCTCACGTGCTTAAGAGCCTAGTGCGCAGGTACATAGATAGCCCAAATTAAACCTATAAAATAATTTGATTCCTAGTCGCAGTCAGAAAATTGTTTGCAGTTAAAACCCATTGAGTTTCAGAAAGCCTACCATGAACCAATTCGTTCGTTCATCTAGTTATGTCTCTTTATCGCTTCAATTCATAAGAGAATATGAGATTAAAATGAATTTCGTTTTCCCTGTGGACATTTTGAAAATTTGATTCTATCTAACCCCCTTTTATACATGCGATAAGATAGCACTCCCATAAACCGTTAACAGGTTTGATGGTATGGCCATTTTTTATATACAACGACGGGCGATGTTGTTTTAACTATGAAATGTTGTTAATATAGGACTACGTGATAGTAAGGACACTAAGGATTGCATAGACATACCATTTAACTAGACGGAGCGTGCTAATAATAATACTACGATCGAAAGGGATGGTATTATGTAACTTTCCATAGGGCGCTGTTTTCGTTCGTCCTTGTCATAGTCTCACATATTTTTGTTCCCCTCCAAACTGGACCCTTCAGAACTGTCAAAGTTGCAGTGGAACAAACAAATACAATTGAAGTTTTATTTGGTTTTCAACCAAAGTTGCGCTAATTAATACAGAATAAGCTAATATGTTTGTTATAAAGAATGTCCTGTAAAGCAAAACTATAGTGAATTATAACATTTTGGGCTACAAAAGCCAGAATATCTTTGTCCCTTACTGGCGCTCGCGGATGCGTTCTCCAGTCATTATTTCTCCTAGAAGGATTGTAATTTTGTTGCAGCGAACGCAACCAACAAGTGATGTGCGGCGCGGGCCTGGCCGGCGCGGTGCTGCGCGTGATGGGCGCCGCGCTGCGCGCAGAGCGGCACCCGCTGCACGCGCCCGCCATGTACATGCTGGAGCGCCTCGCCGCGCACGCGCTGAGACCCGCCGAACTGAGGTGCACCTAACATTGGTTATAACTATACCTAGATAGTTTCTAGCACGAACGGTTTCTTGTACCTAAGTGATTGACAAAATAAAAACATCGACAGTCCTGTTATTGAAAAGTACCACTTCAACGTCGTACAGGTAATACAAAGACTAATATAAGATAATAGGGTTAAAAGTAAATAAAATTAACAAAACTATCTATTTATTTATATTTTACATACTTCAGAAAACAATTTCGAACTATTAATTGCAAATAATAAAATAAGTTGGATCAACTTCTGGCCCAGGAGGCCCCGGTTTCGAATGTCCTGGGTTATGAACTTTGTTTTATCTACTTCAGTTTTTATATGTGGTAGTCCACATGGAAAGGTACCTTATGGCGCTTGGCGCTTACGCTATATTTAATGACGCTAATGTGACACTTTGCAACGTAAGCGCCAAGCGCCATAGTCCACCTTTCCATGTGGACTATTACATATGTATCTATTACATATCGTCGTCTTGTATCTATAATATAACACAAGCTTTATTGAGCTTATTTTACTAAGACTAGACTAGGTCGGTCTGTTACAAGATAGTAACAAAATATTTATTTGAGTAGAGGTGAAGAAAGAACATTAATGTTGCAGAGAGTTCCTGCGCATGGGCAACCCTCTGAACTGCGTGGCACCTGAGCCTGGACAGGTCTGCAAGCCTGGCGGGCCTGTGCCGCTCACGCGCATCAAGACTCTTGTGTCTATGACTACTCCTAGGGATTACAGGTTAGCTTTCAATTTGTCTAAACTCTTTCTATCATTGTTAGTGTTTTAAATTGATGTTCACGTAGGTTTATAATTTACACTGAAACACGATTGAAACACGATTATATGGGAAGTATCTACATAGGTACTTCCCAAATATCCCATGAACTATTTGTAGGCTTTGCACGTAATAAGTTGATTTACAAATACAAAATAATTTATTCGTCAAACCTAGGTATCATATTCAACATTACATTGCTAAAAGTGAAAAGGGAGAGGTATAGTTTATAAATTTTATAATAATTGTATACATTGACGTCAGGTAGCTGTTTGGATATATGCTTAATTTAAGCAAAAGTCTAACTAAAACCATTAACTGAAATTATGAATGTTTGACGATTGATCCTTTTCGCTTAACTCCGTCCAAATAAAGCTAATTTATATGTATATTTATTTAACTACAATAGGTCACAAAGCTCGTGCACGCTGCCTCCGTTCGTGGAATTCGACATGTCGGCCGAAGGATTCGGTTGCCTGTATCTGCCGAGCATAGCACCGCAGTCAGCCAACCTCAACGCTCTAGGCACTCAAGACAACGCTACCCTCGGCGGCATTGGTTCCGGTAATACACTAACCATCATTCATAATTTCAACCGCAAAACGTCCACTGTTGGACATAGGCCTGCCCCAAGAGTCGCCAAGCGACCGATTTTGCGCTGTTCGCCTCCAGCGGGTTCCCGTTCCCGCGACCTTGCCTAATTTGTCAGAAAATCTTGTGGGACACCTGATCTACACCGCTATAGTTATTACATGGATAAGCGTAATTTATACTTGACATTTTTGTGAAATTGTGATTATAAAATGCCGTTTTTCTCAACAGGTGATCGAGTATTCCCCCCGCAAACCGGACTTACATACTCGACATGGATATGCGTGGAGAAGTACTCCGACCCGCGGTCCGACCCCCACTGTGTCCGGCTGTTGACTCTAGTCAGGAACATCAATAACAGTCGGGAGGACCATCTTGTGTGCTTGGCGGTGGTGCTTTCGGCGAGGGACAAGGCTATTATCATATCGACACAGGAGACTATGGTCCCACATAGTAAGTGTTCAGACATTGTTTTGTCTAAACAAAGTCGCGTTCCTTCAACGTTCTGGCTATTTTACGTTCCTATGTGGAGCAGCGCCATGTATGGATAAATGTTGAGTTATTTTGCCAACGAGACATCTCCATAGAACTACTATAGCACTGAGATCTACTGCTGTTAAACGTGATAGATGTCGCAAATGTGATTGCCAGAATGATGGGAACGAGATTTTGTATAAGAATACAATCCATTATTTCATTCCACTTTTATAATACAGGAAATGGCTTATTTTAAATACGATTGAAAAGTAAAACTAGTGTTTTCGTCCATGTTACTATGACTTCTATGGTAAGTTTTTCATATTCGGCATCATTGCTTGTAAGAATGTAACTAATGTAGCCTTTGTATTTCAGACGTGGGGGAGTGGGAGCCAGAAGGATCAGGCGAGTGCGGGGCACGCGTATGGTGCCCGGACCTTCAGCACGAGGGTCAGTGGCACCATTTGGTGCTGGTGCTCAACCGGGCAGTGCTGAAAAACTCCTCATTCTCACTGTACCTAGATGGTGAGGACAATCTTACAAATACAAGGTCCAATAACCTAGAAGATTTTGCCCAGAATTCGTTTTTAACGGAATATACGTGGCCTGTTTCGGAATTGGTAAATAATACACGAGATTCGAAAGATATGAATCACTTAAGACGGCTCCGCCATTTCCAAATGTTGAACTGACAACCGAAATTAAACAGAAAATTATGAAAATTACCATATAATCTGATTCAGTACTTTATTAATATTTTAAAACACCATACTAATACCAGCGATTAAATAACGCAGGAAAAATATGTGGCAGATCCGTATATCATTAATAAATTGAGAAATTGCTATTACACCGCTTTTAAATGTTTTTGTCGCATTCCTATTGTTTGAAGTAGAGAAATATTTTTTAAGCCAAATTCAATTTGTGAACGGTGGATAGACTCGTCTATCGACTCGACGTTTTATACTCTTGTCACGCCACTGCTCGGAAATATGGCCAAAGATGGATTGAAATTGGAGTAGAAAGTTGCTCTTAGTAGCCCTATTCAAAAACAGTCCAATAATGTAGATTTGCAAAGTAATGTGTAGTGTTTTACGGCCTTTTTACTTTCTACTCTGCTATTGGTCGATTATTTTGACATTAGTAACTCATTAAAAAAAGGAAAAAAACATTACATTTGAGTGTTTAATTAAAAATTAAAACGTCAAATTCGCTCAGTGAATGTGTATTTTTGCTATTATAAGCGTTTTTATGTAAGTATGTGTAAAACGCCTTTGCATGCTTAAAAAAAGTAAAAATTAAAAAGGCGGGAAGGAAAATTTCCTTACATTAGGCATGAAAAGCACATAGTAATGCCTCGGTAGAAAGTGCAATAGATGGACTCGCATCTTCGCGAAGATGTACTTATTCTATGCTCACTGTAGGGCGAGACAAATGGAGTCCGAGGCTATTAGAGTTTATTTGCCAGCAAAAGGAGCCAGAATAAAGTATCGGGAGCTTGTCCCCAGGCCAGCACATGCACTCGGGCAAGCTGCACTACGTGAGCGCCAACCCGGGCGGCGGCGCGGCCACGCTGTCGGGCGCGTCCAGCGTGTACTGCGTGCTGGGCACGCCGCCGCCCTGGCGCCGCTACTCGCGCCTCGTGTGGCGCCAGGGGCCCGCGCTGCTGCTCGAGGACGTGAGTGTCGGGAGCTTGTCCCCAGGCCAGCACATGCACTCAGCAAGCTGCACTACGTGAGCGCCAACCCGGCGGCGGCGCGGCCACGCTGTCGGGCGCATCCAGCGTGTACTGCGTGCTGGGCACGCCGCCGCCCTGGCGCCGCTACTCGCGCCTCGTGTGGCGCCAGGGGCCCGCGCTGCTGCTCGAGGACGTGAGTGTCGGGAGCTTGTCCCCAGGCCAGCACATGCACTCAGCAAGCTGCACTACGTGAGCGCCAACCCGGGCGGCGGCGCGGCCACGCTGTCGGGCGCGTCCAGCGTGTACTGCGTGCTGGGCACGCCGCCGCCCTGGCGCCGCTACTCGCGCCTCGTGTGGCGCCAGGGGCCCGCGCTGCTGCTCGAGGACGTGAGTGTCGGGAGCTTGTCCCCAGGCCAGCACATGCACTCAGCAAGCTGCACTACGTGAGCGCCAACCCGGGCGGCGGCGCGGCCACGCTGTCGGGCGCGTCCAGCGTGTACTGCGTGCTGGGCACGCCGCCGCCCTGGCGCCGCTACTCGCGCCTCGTGTGGCGCCAGGGGCCCGCGCTGCTGCTCGAGGACGTGAGTGTCGGGAGCTTGTCCCCAGGCCAGCACATGCACTCAGCAAGCTGCACTACGTGAGCGCCAACCCGGGCGGCGGCGCGGCCACGCTGTCGGGCGCATCCAGCGTGTACTGCGTGCTGGGCACGCCGCCGCCCTGGCGCCGCTACTCGCGCCTCGTGTGGCGCCAGGGGCCCGCGCTGCTGCTCGAGGACGTGAGTGTCGGGAGCTTGTCCCCAGGCCAGCACATGCACTCAGCAAGCTGCACTACGTGAGCGCCAACCCGGGCGGCGGCGCGGCCACGCTGTCGGGCGCGTCCAGCGTGTACTGCGTGCTGGGCACGCCGCCGCCCTGGCGCCGCTACTCGCGCCTCGTGTGGCGCCAGGGGCCCGCGCTGCTGCTCGAGGACGTGAGTGTCGGGAGCTTGTCCCCAGGCCAGCACATGCACTCAGCAAGCTGCACTACGTGAGCGCCAACCCGGGCGGCGGCGCGGCCACGCTGTCGGGCGCATCCAGCGTGTACTGCGTGCTGGGCACGCCGCCGCCCTGGCGCCGCTACTCGCGCCTCGTGTGGCGCCAGGGGCCCGCGCTGCTGCTCGAGGACGTGAGTGTCGGGAGCTTGTCCCCAGGCCAGCACATGCACTCAGCAAGCTGCACTACGTGAGCGCCAACCCGGGCGGCGGCGCGGCCACGCTGTCGGGCGCGTCCAGCGTGTACTGCGTGCTGGGCACGCCGCCGCCCTGGCGCCGCTACTCGCGCCTCGTGTGGCGCCAGGGGCCCGCGCTGCTGCTCGAGGACGTGAGTGTCGGGAGCTTGTCCCCAGGCCAGCACATGCACTCAGCAAGCTGCACTTCGTGAGCGCCAACCCGGGCAATACCGGGCAGGAATACCGGTTAAGCTGATGGTCATAATCATAATGTAAAATTGTCTTATATGAAAAGTGTAACATATCTCATTGTATGACTGCCGCACGCTGCCTCATTTAAGGAGAACCAGTGCGTTGAGTGTGCGAGGTGCAAGCCACCCTAATTCTGTTCCATTTTTAATATTTCTAAAGAACACTTATTTTATCATAGGACTAATTAATAGAAATGGCGGGTTTGATTTGAAGTAAATGAAACTGACGGCAATAATTTCATTCGACAGGTTTTACCTGCTCAAACGGTATCCGTTATATACCAACTGGGACCACACTACGTGGGCACGCTCCAGGCGCCCTTACCCCCAGGACACAACCAAGAGCCGTTAGCGCCCCTAGTAGCCGAAGAGAAAGTCGTTTTCGGCATCAACGCCCGGGCCATGTCTCAACTTACTCTGGCCAAAATACGTAAAGTTTACAGCAAGAATGATAACAAGGCGATAGCAAAACAGCTGGGTATGTCTTCCCACGAAAATGCGACCCCTATAAGGATATTGCACAATTCTGCTGGGCACTTAATGGGACCGGCGAGATGCTTGGGCGGAACCGTCGTGGGATATCTAGGTGTAAGAGTTTTCTGCCCGAAACCCGCCGCCATAATGGTAAGTCTTGAAAACACGTTTCCTGTATAGATTTGACTACGAAAACTATCGGCGCTAATATATACGTTTACATTATAGATCGATACTGTTGGTGGATGCTCGGTTTTACTGGGCTTAATCGCGATGGCACAAGACGTGGAGTGCCTGTACGCCGGTGTCAAAGCTCTAGTTTGCGTGGTGCGCTCCAATAAAGCGGCCCAAGCAGAAATGGACCGACGGAAAGGATACCAAACTCTAGCCATGCTGTTGAAAAGGAAAAAACAACTACTTAATTCACACATTCTGCATCTAATCTTTGGCCTCGTTGGCACTGTGGATAGCCAAAAAGAGACATCATCAATACCGAATTTGACTGCGTTTCAGGTATGTTAACTCACCTATGATTAAAGTTATTTTTATTTTTGTTAGAACAGCGGCTTCATCTTGTACGTTTTATTAGTTTTGCTTAACTTCGTTCCAGGATCTGATTTGCGAGTTGGACGTGTGGCTTGGGGCCCCAGGAGGTCTAATAAAGTCTCTACTGGAGCATTTGCTCGAACTCGCCACTGAGACTGCGCACAAAACTCACAACTTACGCACTATGAGAGAACTGCAGCTGGTCTCCAAGCTACTCTATATCATAAACGACGTGAAAATTGTCAGCACGAAAAATGTTCTCATACAATTGTTGGCTGCTTTACTAGGGGGCCAGCCGAGGCCGAGCGACCTTCTATGTTTAGGCCAGTTTATGGCTTACACGTTGCCATTGCCTTCTCAAACAGAGAAAGGTCTTAACCTAAAGGAAAGTGATAGCGAAAAAGAATGTGAAGGTGAACAGGTTATTCTGCGTAACAAATGTTTTAACGTTTTACACGGGTTGCTGTTTACGCAAAGGAATTTAGTTAACACAATCGTATGTGAAGAGATTTCAAGAGTGCTCGGTATGGACTGGCTGCTAAGTTTTATGCAGGAAAATGTTCATCCTACAACTGTGTTATGGGCTTTAAGAATACTGGTTATTCTTTGCTCAGGACAGGGACAACAGTCCGCTATAATGCAAAGGTAACTACCTAAATACCCTTATTTTTTATTAGGCTGGTACCTTATTCTAATTATACCACAAACTTCATAGTCACCGCATTATGAGAGTTTACAAGGACCCTAGATTAACCATACCTATAAATACAAGTTAGCTTGTAAAATACTTAGCTCGCTCGAATCTAGCAGCCCAATTGAAACTTTTAATGTACACGAATTCAAGGAGTAATTTTTGACGCAACTGAAATAAGCGTTCACGCTCTTATACTTATTCCTATATTAGTACGGGCGAGCACTATTTGACTTATATTTAATACCTTTTTGGTTAAATGATCTGTTAATTGTACACTCCATTGCTCATAGATTTCGCGAAGGAGCTGGTAATGGCGGCTGGCTACGCCATACTGAAGTTGTGGTAACACCGCAGCAAGCTGGTGTAGTGCTCTCTACGGCTGTACATTCACACTCCCATTTACATATGCCACTACTCCTCACCTCCGGATTCGTCATGCTGTCTTGGTAACTATCAATTGTTTTGATGTTTTTTTTTATCTATTTAAACAAGAACCTTCAATACGAAATCTTGTTTCAGGTTGGTTTTGTCCCACTTACAAATACCAGAGCTCTATTACCTTTTATTCGGTTTGACGCTGGGCCAGCCAATGCGCAACATTGGGTCGGACAAGACTGTGTCAGTAGAGCGCGTGTGGGCAGCGGCCTGGGGCGCCGCCGCGCCCTCGAGGCAGTCGTCGGCTGCTGTTGCGGCGAGGATCACGCTGTGCCCGGAGGCCGTGGTCATCCTGCTCGGAGCTGTCAGGTCGCTGATTCATGCGGACCCGTCTACCCTGCCAGATTGGCTGGCCGATCATCCTGTAGCGATTATACAAGTAAGTTGGCTCATTCGTTATTTTTAGTCTATCTGAAATTGATTAATCTAGTGTTGATTATACATAAAATTTTAGTGGTCCTGAATTAAAATAGATTTTTCCTAACTAGTGCGTAAAAAGTGCACTTTTCGAACGCTTCGCGTGCGTAAATTTCACTTTTTACACACGTGTAAAACTTCTTTAAGACTCGGGTGATTGTCACCCTCGTTTCACTCGGGCTCCAACTTTCACCCTCGTCGAAAAATTTTTTTTATTTGTATCGAAATATACTATTATGTATCTAAATTATGCAATAAGGTACAATTTTCACTGGTACTTGGGGGGATCGCGAACGAGTTTTAACGAATATGTAATATGAATAATTCTTTAATGTGTTTTAGGTGCTCTTTTCATTATACAACACTCTCCCAGACTTCGTGACAATAATGATGACTGCAGAAGTTTTAACAGCTTTGGCATCGACTCTGTTCCCGCCTTATACGGCGGATGATATACATATGCGTAAGTATTTATCACATGGTCATGAGCCATTCGACGAAACTTACCCGCTTCGACAAAATTATTGTTTGAATCACACGATAGTTTTGTGTCAAAAACTACCTTACATTTATTTCGTAGTTAAGAAGGTTCTAATATAGTTGAAGAAACTATAAGTCCATATGCTTGATGTATGTATATCGGGTAATCAAACATCCGTTCCATTAAATTATCACCATGTATGAGACAAATACAAACCCAAGTTAACATATGTCATTTTAATAATACATAAAGTCTATAGTTGGGTTTCCATATTAGTAAGTCGGATCTTACCAATTTGACTAGGATTAGCTTAAAATTTATAAATTATGATTTTGGAAATCGTGCACGTTGCATATCTTAATAGAGAACATCACCCGAAAAGGTACATTAAAGAAAAAACTTCAAATCACAAGTCCAAAACTGTCAATAGGATGTTGATACTCGGCATAAATATTTATCAACGTAACAGGTACTAACTAACAATAAAAACCCCGAGTCAAATTGTTTTAAGGGCCGACTTACTATGTAAACCCGACCATACCCTTTGAAACCCTGTACCATTTTTTAGCGATCTGCGAAAGCGGGGAAGACTCGGGAGCCTCCACGCCCGGTTCAGAAAAGGAAGTAATGATAGTACCGGGATCAGCTTTTCTGACGCAGCACCCTGCTCGGCAGGGCGTTATGGACTTCCTCAAAGTCATCGTGTTAGATTCCTTGCCTTTGAGCGTTACTGGCAAGGCTGCCCCGGTAAGTGTAGCTTTAAATTTGTTATAGAAAGGCTTTCGATGTTACTTTATTTATCGTTTGACGTTTGTGGAGTTAAAGTTTATTATGAAAACAAAGGATTTAAAATACCGACGACAAGTAAACGTGGTTGCATTAATCACCCTACAAATTCAAATTAAACAGATAAATTTTGTATCTATTGTTTGATAACTGCGGCCATTAGTCTCTTTCGATTAATTTGGAACGCATTTGTTCTTTCTGCGCACCGTGCACTGATTTATGCGGTACTTAGGGTTGGTTGCACTCTTGAACCAACCCAAACCGGTCAATTTTATATATGACGGCGCAGCTGTCATCCCATAGATAACTGTCAGACTTTTATATAAATTTAACAATGACGAACGTTAGTTAACAGCCGGTGTGGTGTAACCGGCCATTAGCAATTTAGAAACGCATTAAAACACAAAACGACGTTCAATACTCAACGCTCACTCGCTTGACTGTTGTTTGTAGAGTTCTGCATCAGCCATTGACTCAGTGCCATCGTCCATGTTTTGTACGCCCTGTAGCTG
This sequence comes from Grapholita molesta, assembly GCA_022674325.2. Lineage (NCBI taxonomy): Eukaryota > Metazoa > Arthropoda > Insecta > Lepidoptera > Tortricidae > Grapholita > Grapholita molesta. Next base: position 17,204,204 of record CP053121.2, on the reverse strand, counting down.
CTCCACGCCTACTCCCTACTTTTATAGCGTAAATATTAGACATTTTATGTTTCGAAGTACCATTCGTTTACTTTGGTCGTGAATGTAACTATCCCGTAACATCAGTAGCCCAATAATTAAAAATTTGTTACATATATTGGTTTGTCCTAAAACATATCGTACTAAATTATTTAACAGTTTATTTCAATTCGAACAAAGTAAATGATATTTAATTTACAGTCATGAACATTATTAACAATCACCTAACGCTAAGTAACACACTCCGTACACGTATGCCGCGTGGCTTTGCACTGCTATGTAGTTATTTACCGTTATTTTTGTAATGTTTGAAGAGTAGAAGTACAGAATAATTTGTATATGTTTATGTCTCGTTGCGTCCGCATGTTACCTGTATCTATATGCAGCATGTTTATTGAACTTATTGCAATTTATTGAACTGTGACATATGTACACAGTTTTAGCATCTAATATTTTTTATTTACCTACATTATTTGTAAGACCTCTGTTACCTTTCTTGATTAGTTATGCACTATATGTATATAAAATGTTTGCAAATGTGGACATATAAGTTAGTATGTCTTACTTTAACTGCATCCCTGTTGCAATTATACGAAGTATACAATACATATTTTGTACATAATCTGCTTTTCTACTACATTTACATTGCTCTATTGTAGATAACACAGATCATTTCTCATCCTTTCCTTCATCCTATTTACAACGTGAATACTTTCATTACAGGTAATCGACTTGGTACTGGATGCGTCTCCTTCTAACGCTACAAGTCTGCAGCAAATCGAGTTCCAAACGGACGTGTTAAAGACCCTAATGGAAAACCTACTTAACACAGAGTTGTTTGGTTCGGAGTCTAATATATCGAACGTTTGCTACTTGGCTGCTCGGTTGGTCGACAAGCTATGGCAGGGGCAGCTTTCCAGGGATCCACATGAGGTATATTTTATATTACTTACCTATAGATAAAGTTCCTTGCTACTTAATTACACTTTGTTTCTAACGAACACACATTTGATAATGACAGAAATGGATATTACCGACTTCATTTTATTTGACGGACATTCGTGAATAAAGTTTATCTAACTTGCCATTTTATATTACAGGTATTCGATTTTATAGTGAAGTTAGTAACGCAAGCCAAAAAGAAGTCTTCCGTCATATCGTTAGAGGGGCTGCATCATTCTTTAAACAGAACAACACTGTACTTGCTGTCGCGTCCTACCGATTCTATTACAGATCAGATGTCGGTTTTAGATACACTAAGGAACCTCACTACTAACAGGTTTGTATATACGACTCCAACCAATTTGCAACTTTGAAATGAATAAATTGTATCAGTGTAATTCATGTAGATTGTACATTTCACGTGCTATCATTCAATTTGAAAATGACTGGTATTAATAGAAATCGTAAAATTCTACTATACATTCTGCTTTATTTATGCTGTATTGTTATTTCTGTTGTTTTTAGGTTATTGATATTCGGTGCCGGAAACCACGAGCTAGAGTTCGTCGGTTGCCTGACCTACTGCCTGCTGCAGCTGAGCGCCAACATGAAGATACCCTTAGACTCGCATATGCGCACCACTTGGCACGTCAACCCCAGTGGAGATCTCGAGTCTAGAGATGATAAGCTCAACACACATCAAGGTAATTAATAAACAGAACCATTGCTTATATTATAACCAATCTGATTTGTCGGTCGCCCTTCGGTCGTCCGTTATGCTCTAGTAATTTGCTACGCATTTTTATGTCGTTTATTCTCGCCACCCACAAATAAAAAAATGCAAATATGATTCTTATAATAAATGTTCAAAATACACGGGATTTATTAATTTGGTTAATAAATTGACATTTGCTTTGTCTGTAGGGTTCAATCTCATAGCGGGAGCGGCGCGTCGAGTATGGGAGGAGCTGTATGCCTGTAAAAAGCCCGCCATTGAAGAAGTGTTCAAGGTTACCTTGGTGCCCGCTGTCGGCAACGCTCGCGCGCCCGACTTGGCCGCGGTCAGGGAGCAGCTGAACGAGAGCGCGCACAAGCTGTGGGTCAACTATATCGATACCGAACGGAAGGTAGTCTTCACAATGCTTAATATCACTCCTCATTACTCGCTTGCTAGAAATCGTAAAATATAGGCGTATTCATCTGGTAACTACCCATAAGTAAAGATACCCATCTTTACTTATGGGTAGTTAATATAGATAAGCTACGAATTTCTATCAAGCGTGTTGAACCTAGTAAGTTTGCAGCAAGATTTAGATCCTATGGGTATCAGCTACCAGCCAGGTCATCTTTACGCAATCATATTGTTCCATTTGCATGAAAGGGTTTTTATGATTTGCGTATGTTGGCAATCAGCACCTACAAATTAAAATGTCTGCATTATGTCTACAGGCAGTCTATCGAGTGCCGTGGGAGTTGCACAACCAGATTCAGTCGAAGATTCAGAAAGTGACAGGAGGGCTGACTCGGCTCGCGTCGCGAACTAAGGTCAAGAAGGAGGACTCCGGCAAACTACGACCGCACCCGCCGCGGGACCACGCGCTTGCGTACTTGCAGGATCATGTGCAGCTTGTCAGGTAAACTTTATACCAATTGAAAAACACAAATAGACCCAGGTGGCGAGTCCCACCATCACAGTGTACTGCAGTGGCGGCGCTTTAATTTTTATCTTAGGCAAGACGGAGCCTATATGGCTAAGCCTTTTCTTCATGAGTTCAAGCAAAACCGATGAACTGCAGTAAGTTAGGGAAGCCGGCGGGAACCGGCTTGTATAAACGCACCGCCACTGGTGTACTGTCACCTTATTGGTTTTCAATGTATGCGCGGTGGTAGTTGCTTACCATCTTGCAATTCATATGCTCGCTTGTTTGCTATGTCATGAAAAAGTTAAAGACATCAGCAAGTGGCATTTGCATATCAAATGCCTTAAGAACATCTACACAGTATATACACGGTGTATCAGTGTGGTCGTGTGACAATGAAGGACGAAGCGACTTGATAGACAGTTTATCCAAAACGTCTATTGTAAGTAACGAAACCCTTTGTCCTCAGACAAGCATGGTGCCTGCAGCTGCAAACGTCGGCAAACACGTGCATGCACACGACGCGCTACGTGCAGGCGGAGTGGGCGGGCGCGTGGCGCGAGCTGACGCGCGAGCGCGGGCTGTGGGGCCCGCCGCGCGCCTCGCCGCTCGACAAGTGGGCGCTGGACTCCACCGAGGGCCCGTGTCGGATGAGGAAGATGCTGCGCCGGAACCATCTGTTCTATCTGCACTACCCTTATAGGCCGGAGCTGGATAATCCCGACAATGTACGTACGACTAACATCTTGTTTTCTTTTATAGAGATATTGAAAGTTGAAATGTTTTAATTTCAAGTTGATACCAGAGATCGATTACTATATTAGAGGATTAGTATGTATATACACTTTGTAGTTATTTATAACTTAACTCAGGACCTGCAATTAGTCTTAAGATAATCATTTCATTTGTGTTATGTTAATTAAGCAGTTGATATTTAAGCTACATTGATGAAAGTGGGTTGGTGTATGCTGTAAACAAAAATGAATAGATATGGATTAAGTATGTAAAGAAAATCGCTACGCTCGTTTATCTTATAACGAGTGTTGTCGACCTTCTTAATGAGAACTTTTTACTGACCACGTTAGCCATAGAGTATTGCAGTTAATATTTGAAGTTGACAAGTGTCACTCAGAAAATTATTTCCAATCATTACATTGGAATATGATATTATTATAAATATAATTTTATATAAAGATACATATCTAAAACCTGTAGTAAGGACATTAAATGTTGTTTCTCTTGTCTTTACAGGTAAGTAATATTTTATTTGACTTTGAAAACAGAAGTAATATTTTAATTTTAGTTCGTTATTTTAAATAAAACTCTTGTCTTTACAGAGAAACGCAATTTTGTTCTTATCTATTCAATATAGATAGATATTATTATAAAACAACATTTTCTGAACATATTTTAAGAACAATGGAAAAATTGAGATTTGATTTTGCTGTTAAGCCCGCGGCAGACGGGAAATCAAATATTATGTGCATAACTTCTGTAGGCACACCTGATGGCCAGGTTTATGGAATACCACCTGAATATCAACCTGTGCATTTACATACTGTAATTACGAATACTTCCTGTTACGCCAAGGTGAGAAAATCTTTGACTAAAAGACACCAAACAAGAAAAATATGGATAACCGTAACGGATGATATATCGAAAGTATATTTAGACGAAGACCAAAAACTTGCAGTTCAATGATTTTTATCTTGAAGAAATTTCGGAAAGAACAGGTAGCTCAGAGTCTACACTAGTGGTTCTAATCAAACATTGGAGAAACTTCTAGAAAAAACTACTTGAAGAAAAAGAGAAGAAATCTGAAACACAAAATTTAGGAAAATTGCAAAGATTTCATGATTGAGAAATTCACAGGCAAGAAATGCAAATGCTTACCAGTGGATAAAGGACTTCAATAAAAGAATGCGAACGCTTCCATATTAATGAAGACAGAAAAAAAAATTGAAATATTAAAAACTTTTGGAGTTTTCAAGCGCGACTGGTATAGCTGCATGCTTATGAAATTTACAGTTGAATCAGAGTGGAACACGTGGAAAAAGTATTTTATGAGACATTTGCAAACAAGGGATGGTCACCCATTAGATATGCTTTTTGCCTTTAAATATCAAACGGGATCTTTACTTGAGTATGCTTTAAAGAAAGAGAAGTTGCTACTGGGAGTGAGAAAATCAATTGATATAGGCACACTAATCGACCTCATAGCCTTTGGTTTGCCAAATTATGTGGTTGATAAAATAGACCGAGAAAGTTTACAACAAACAGAAGATCTATACAACGAGATAGGAAGATTAGAGTATCTTGTCGGAAAAAATAAATATGAAAAAAAAACTCACGCAAGCTCTGACTTAAAAACGAAGAAATTTGAAGAAAAAAAACCCTGCCCAATATGCATCAACGAGAAAAGGGGAAAACGTTTCCATCCAGAAGAGAATTGTTGGTTTAAAGAAAAAAAACAGAGCCCGGTTGTGAAAAGCGTGAATAACTCTGAATTGGAAGTTGAACTCAATGAACAGAATCCAAAAAACTAGATGTACCACCATTAATAAAAGTAAAGTTGCTTTTAAATGACACTTTAAATGTTACTGGAATTTATGACCCTGGATCGAATGTATCCTTAATAAATGCTAAATTATTAAAGATAAAAAAAACGGGGAATACAAGTGACATCAATACGGCAAACTTGAATACTATTAATGGTGCGAAGAGAACAAAAGGTTGGGTAACACTGAAAGTAAGAATATACAAAATTGAAAATGATATGGAAATCTTCGTTATTGAAAATCTTCCGTATGACTTCCTAATAGGTCTGGATTGTGTTAAAAGTTTTAAACTAATGCAGGATGATGAATTAAATATTTTACAATGTAACAGTCCAGAAGATAAAAAAAAGTTTCTAAAGGAAGAAAATGTAAAAAATGAAGATTTAGAACTTGATTCTTCAACAATATCTATTGTCAAAATTCCTGATGTACTAGGTGACAAAGATGAAGATGCTTCATGCTCTAAAATTATATTAAGTGAAGAGACTAAATGCAAGAGCCAATACGAAATCAACTTTAACGAACACATAAATGCAGATGAATTTGAACTATCAGTGAATCATGTCAGTTTACACGAACGACTGGAGATTGACAAATTAATTGAAAAACATAAATCAGTGTTTGCGAAAGATAAATATGACATCGGTACCGTACGAGATTATGAAGCTCAAATAGATTTGATGGTGGATAAATACTGCTACAAACGTCCATACAGATGCACAACAGAGGATAGAAAAGAAATAGAGGAACAAATAGCGAAATTGTTAAAAAAGAATTTAATAGAGGAATCTTACAGCCCCTTCGCTGCTCCAGTGACTTTGGCGTATAAAAAAGAAGAAGGAAAGAAAACAAGGCTATGCATAGACTTTAGAGATTTAAACAAAATCGTTGTACCTCAATCACAACCATTCCCGTTTGATTGAGGATTTAATGGTTAAAACAGTAAACTGTAATTTCTTTTTCTACTTTTGACATAAATTCAGCATTTTGGTCGATTCCTTTAAAATTCAAGACAGATACAAGACAGCGTTTGTAACACAAGAAGGCCACTTCCAATGGACCTGCCTCCCGTTCGGTTTAAAAACGGCACCGGCTATTTTCCAAAGAATATTGAGTAACATCATTAGAAAATATAAACTCTCAGATTTTGCAGTAAATTTTATAGACGACATCCTAATTTTTCGAAAACTTTCAAGGAACACATAGAACATATATCCAGACTACTTGAAGCAATACAAATAGAAGGCTTTAGGCTGAAATTCTCGAAATGTTCTTTGCAAATAAACACGCTAAATACTTGGGTCATATAATAGAGAATAATTCCGTGAGACCTCTTAAGGATTATTTAACGGCTGTGAAAGATTTCCCTATCCCAAAAACAAGAAAATATACGCCAATTCTTAGGAAAGGTAAATTTTCATCACAAATTTGTACAATACAGTGCAATTATCCTGGATCCGTTACACAACTTATTACGAAAGGATGTGAAATTCATATGGTCGACAGAATGCCAAAATCGTTTGATAAAATAAAAGAACTACTTTGTTCCAAACCGATTTTAAAAAATATTTGATCCTGAATTAGCGATAAATATCTACACCGATGCTAGTATCAATGGAGTGGAGCTGTGTTGAAACAATTAGATAAAAATGGAGACAATAAGCCAGTTGCGTATTTTTCAAAGAAGTTGACTGAAACTCAAAAAGGAAAAAAAGGCTATATATTTAGAATGTCTTGCTATAAAAAGAAGCTGTTAAATATTGGCAACACTGGCTTATGGGTAAAGAATTTACCGTATACTCAGATCATAAAACCATTGGAGAATTTAAACATCAAAGCAAGAACTGATGAGGAACTAGGTGATTTAACATATTACTTGTCACAATATAATTTTAATATAAAATATAACCCAGGAACATCCAATCAGGAAGCAGATTGCTTAAGTCGAAATCCAGTCTTAGAGCCATATGAAAATAATGATGACTTTTTAAAAGTAGTAAATCTAATAAACCTAGAAGATATAATAAATGATCAACAGAAGAACGAAGACCTGCAAAGTGAAAAAACAAACATAATTCTAAAAAACAAAAATTACTACAAAAAGCATAAAAGTAATAATAATAATAATTATATCGGAAGCACTCAGCAAAATCTGATTAAAGATGTTCATGATACATATTGTCACATTGGCAGAACCCAGATGATAAACAAAATAACCCCTATTCTACACAGGAAGGAATATAATAACTAACATTAAGAAGATTTGTGATGAATGTGAAATATGTATAAAGAACAAGTCGAGGAGGAGGGCAAAATATGGTTTAATGTCCCAATTAGGACCAGCAACTCGCCCTTTTGAAATTGTATCAATTGATACTATTGGAGGCTTTGGAGGATCACGCTCAACAAAAAAATACTTACATCTTCTTGTAGATCATTTCACAAGATATGCATATATATTGACATCAAGAAATCAAAGCTCAAGCGACTTCATTAAACTGATAAAAAATGTGACTCAAAAACTACAATATCGACACTGTGTTAACAGATCAATACCCTGGCATTAACTCTAAAAGAATTTAAAGATTTTTAATGAACGAAAATATCCGAATTATTTTTACAGCAGTGGATGCACCTTTTTCTAATGGCCTTAATGAGAGGTTAAACCAGACTTTGGTAAATAGAATAAGGTGTAAAATAAACGAAAATAATAAAAAAACAGCATGGACAACTATTGCACAGAAATGTGGAAAAATATAATGAAACAGAACACACTGTGACAAAATTTACACCAAAATATCTACTTGAAGGTGAAAACGTGAATATTTTACCAAAAGAATTAAAATCTAAATATTCAAACGAAGATTTGAAAAGAGATAGAGCCTTAGCTTTAGAAAACACAATAAAATCACATAATTATAATAAAAAAATATTCGATCGCCATAGAGAAGAATATAAATTTGAAGAAGGAGATACAGTTTACGTAGAAAATGGAAATCGATTAAATAGAAAGAAGATGGATGAGCTGAGAATTGGACCATTCAAAATCGTAAAGAAGGTTTCAAATTCAATTTACGAAATTGATGCCGGACACAGAAAAGCGGAATCGAACCTTTACCATATTACTAAGTTGTCTCCTGTTGTGATTCCATAAATGAATAATTGCGTTATTTCGTCTGCAATTATTCTTTTCTGGTGGGGAGATGTAAAGAAAATCGCTACGCTCGTTTATCTTATAACGAGTGTTGTCGACCTTCTTAATGAGAACTTTTTACTGACCACGTTAGCCATAGAGTATTGCAGTTAATATTTGAAGTTGACAAGTGTCACTCAGAAAATTATTTCCAATCATTACATTGGAATATGATATTATTATAAATATAATTTTATATAAAGATACATATCTAAAACCTGTAGTAAGGACATTAAATGTTGTTTCTCTTGTCTTTACAGGTAAGTAATATTTTATTTGACTTTGAAAACAGAAGTAATATTTTAATTTTAGTTCGTTATTTTAAATAAAACTCTTGTCTTTACAGAGAAACGCAATTTTGTTCTTATCTATTCAATATAGATAGATATTATTATAAGTATAATAAATACAATACAATTTACAACACAAATGTAATGTTTAAGTCTAGGCTAATTGCTGATCCTTAACTATGTACGTACAATATTTTTGCAATTCACCCTTATAAAGTATTAAAACGAAATTGTGATTAAGACTCGTTTTTTATTAATTATAAGAATTTGGATAAACTCCGCGCAATCGAAGTTGTGGGCAACATTACAGTTAGAGTATACTCTATTCCAGAAACAACTAAAATACAAAGTAGCTCAGAGCTTGGACAGCAAGGAGTACTACAGGGTGTACCAGCAATGGCGGACAGCCGGCAACATGTTGGGCGAGACCGACGGCATCGAGGCAGCCGACCTACAAACATACGAAGAAGAAATTACCAAGTATGCTCTTGATTTATTATGTTTATAACATCCATAAATCATTTAAACTTAAACTCTAGTCGAAGGAAAGTTGATACTGTGACCCAGTAGCGGCGGGTTAGGATCTTTTTTAGACAAGCCGTAGCCAAAATGGTTTTCCTTTTCTGTAGGAGTAGATGGAAAACCGCTCAGGTATATTAATCTCTTGAACGCTTTTCCTCTCGAGTCAAAATGTGGCGTGTACGCCAACGTATCGACTAGTGAAGAGCAAATATAAACCTTATCTGTCAGCAGGACAGTTGCTTTGACAGCGTCCGCCATAGCCATTTTAGGGGTCGGTGGCGTGGCACTTTAATGGTACTTGGCGTTCAAAGGGTTAAAATTAGTCAAGCCGTCGGAAATCATACGACTCAAATCGGCGCAGACGATCATTTTCGCTCTTGATGCGTAAACATATTGTTCAGGGATTATTCGGGAGCCATGTCATAGCGGTCATGTCACACTTTACCATTGACGATCTGGGTGGTCAGAGTTTAATAATCTATTGTTTCGCAGTAACAGTAACCGGGATGCGTCTCTAGACGAGACGAATGAAAACGGATCTCCGTCAGACCTGGTGAGCAGCGGCGTCGTGAGTCGTGGAACCAACAACACGTCCGCCGAAGGTAACGAGGACGGACCCGATAACGAGGACGAGGATGAGCCGCAGTCTCCGCCGCCGGACAACCAGACACTGCTGAGGTTGTTGGAACATCATGAAAAGGTAAGCTCGCCTTTCACGGTGTGGGTAAAATCAGTTATCCCCAATACTATACATTTCAGCAGTGTGCAGTCCACTGCTGGACATAGGCCTCCCACAAATATCACTTGTATCATTTTGGAGATAGTTGCCATAGACGCCGAGCTTGGCAGGCGGGTTGGCGATCGCAGTAGCTGTAGATTGGGTTTCGACGGACGCTGCTGCCCGTCCGTAGGATTTTTCCCTTTGTCGCCTCTTACGACACCCGGGGAGGAGATGGGGTGGTGCTATTCTAGTCAGCTGGCATCACACGGCTAATACTATAATTCGATAACGAGACGTATACATTAATAATTTTTCTCTGGCATTCCAGATTACCCACATGTTCCGTTGCGCGAGAATTCAGGGTCTCGACACAGTGGAAGGTCTTCTGTTATTTGGCAGAGAGCATTGTTATGTCATAGACGGTTTCACTCTGCTAAAGAACAGGGAAATTCGAGACCTCGACAGCTGTCCTGATGATTATGAGCCCATACTGCCTAGTCAAGGAATACAAAGAAGCAACCAGAGGCAGTGTAACAAATTTCTCTATGAGGATATCCGGTAATTATAGTATAATTTATCTTTTTTTAATTGGACTAGTTTAGTTAAGTAATCAATTAATAATTTTCCAAATTATTTATCCAACAGGGAAGTACACAAACGGAGATATCTGCTGCAACCTATAGCATTGGAAGTTTTCTCGAGCGACGGTCGAAATTATCTCCTTGCGTTTCCAAGGAAAGTACGAAATAAGGTACGCACTTATTACTTCAGCTCATGGACCACCTTTAGCGTACAACTGTTCCTTTATTTTTGTTAGTTGATAATGTATCATGTGGCTGAAGCGTCCGCCGTGTTGCAGGTGTACAGCCGGTTCACGGCGCTGGCGACGGGCATGGCGGACAGCGCGGCGGGCTCGGTGGCGGGGCAGAAGCGCGGCGTGGCCGTGGAGCAGCCCGCCAGCCTGCTCGCCACGCTCATCGGCGACACCTCCGTCACGCAGCGGTGGCTGGTACGTGGACGAGCCGTTGTCACTTATGATGATATGCATCATCGCCTTATGTTTTATTTGCGATGATGCAACTGAAAACCAATAAGCATTAAGTTCTCCATTTGAACATTTTTCTTTTTGTGCAATAAAATTTACATTAATATATCGAATATTTATTATAAAAATAATGAATGTTTTGGGACAATCTTTACACAAATCGGCTTAGTATTACTGTGGTATTACGCTACGTTCATTTAGGCTTATTCAATAGATATCAGCGGTGCCGAGTTAAAAATTTTCAATGTGCCAAAATAAATCCTCACAAATCTACGATGATGAATACGTGAATGAAAGAAAGATTCCTCGTAAGTAGGGTAAACTCCTGTCTAGACTAGAACGCCGTAAATGGGAACTTTCGAATTAAGTAGTAATTAAACCTCCGAAATAAAATTAACCTAACCTATCTTAAACTAAACGTACTTACAGAAATACTCTATGAATGTATCTCCGACTGTTCCATGGACGACGCAGTCGGAGATATAGTATTTCTGTCGGAAGTTTAGTTTTTTTGTTGGGAACATTTATTATTTTTCATTTTGAATTGTTACAGCGAGGCGAAATATCGAACTTCCAATACCTGATGCATTTAAACACCCTCGCGGGCCGTTCGTATAACGATCTGATGCAGTACCCCGTGTTTCCCTGGATCCTCGCGGACTACGATTCGCCGGAGTTGGACCTCAACGACCCGGCGACCTTCCGGGACCTCACTAAGCCCATGGGTGCTCAGAGCTCCGACAGGCTGGAGCAGTTTAGGAAGAGATACAAGGTATGGTTATTTTGGGGGGATCTTGATAGCAAAAGTGAGAAATGGACTGAAAAACTGAAAGTGACGTCCGAGTACAGAAATATAATGTAGAATGAAATCATAAATAACAATAAAATAATTTTACAGAATAAATTGTGACAATGAAGTTTTATATAGCAATCGTTTGTAGACAGCGTTATTCCGTACATTCTTCAAGCTTCTATTGACGTTTTTAATTAACCATAGGCCTCTTGTTACAAACACGAAAAACTAATGAACCTTCATACATTTTAGTAAGGTAAAGGCACCAAAGTCGGACACTTTAAGCTGACAGGCACTAATGATGGACACTTAGTTCTTATTTCAAAAATCATAAAGTTACAAATTGAATATGTCCCAACAAATGCACAACACTGAACTCCTTTGAAATAAGCACTATATGTTCATGATTGGTTCCTTGTCCATTACTGGTGCCGTCACCTTACGGTTCACGTTCACGTTTTACACGTAAAAGCCGCGGCTGTCAAAAAGTTAAACATGTGTGCTCAGATTGTTCCGTGAAGTGTATGTACAAATGTGTGATGTGCCAGGAATGGGACGACCCGCACGGCGAGACGCCGCCGTACCACTACGGCACGCACTACTCGTCGGCCATGATCGTGTGCTCGTACCTGCTGCGCATGGAGCCCTTCACGCAGCACTTCCTGCGGCTGCAGGGTGGCCACTTCGACCTTGCCGACAGGTACAATTATAACCTCGTAACGCCCACCATACTAAAATATTTAATAGTTAAAACCAACCTTACTATGCAGTGAATTGGGTTCAATTTTCTTTTTTAAGAAAACTAATGAAATAAAAGAAATTCTACTCAATTTCCTTTTGTAAAAGATTTCAACTCCATTGAAAGGGAGTGTACATTGTAATGTACACTGGGCGTTACGAGGATAATAGTATTATTTTAGTCCTACAGTAAGCTCAATAGGGCTTAGACGATATATTTATCTATATAATCTTTGTTGCAGTACCAGTTAACCTTAGGGCTAAACAGACAATGTTGAGGATATAATAGATCAATAACCTCCTTAATCATAAATCAGTTATTTATCCAGGAACAAATATTCGAAATAATTAAACCTGAAACTGCTTCGCTGGCAGGGACACTTCGACTAGGCTAGGAGGTAGGCTAATTTTATTGTACATCAACAAATAATTCATCTCCTATTTGTTTTCAGAATGTTCCATTCAGTAAAAGAAGCATGGAATTCGGCGTCGCGTCACAACATGGCTGACGTTAAAGAGCTAATACCGGAGTTCTTCTATTTGCCAGAGTTCTTGCTAAACTCCAACAACTTTGACCTGGGTAGGTTTTTTGGTTAATTCTTTCATATAAATATAGAAATAGACATCGAAAAAGGCAGTACAGTGTTTTCCTCACGTTAGTGAGGTGTAAACTGTATTTTAAAACCCTCTCCCAACGCTCCAAATTACTCTTTCTGAACCACTATGTTCTAGGTTAATATTTTTAATTTTTCGCTGGCCCGAGTTTCAATATTAGCAAGAGAGGGTAAACACTAACTTTTAATCCCTTCTAAATGAAGTAAGTATTTTTGACACGTGTAATATTACACCTTTTAGCTTAACGGGTCGCACACTGTGTGGTTTAGGAGGAATTTCCTCTCTTGCATGGTCTGGCTTTGAAGATTTTCCCAAGGAGCTAGATTACAATTTTCTTCAGAAAAGGAGTGGATGGGTTCTTAAAGGGTAGACAACGCACGTGTGAACCCTTTGGAGTTACTGGCGTCCATTGGCTACGGTAACTGCTTACCATCAGGGAGCGGGTAGCCTGTTTGTAGTCGTATAAAATACTAGTGAGAACGTTTTTCATACAAAACGGAAGGTTCTGTTGTTTTGAAAATGGAAGATGTCCGTCCAGGTTCGAAGCAGTCGGGCGTGGCGCTGGGCGACGTGGTGCTGCCGCCGTGGGCGCGCGGCTCCCCGCGCGAGTTCATCCGCCTGCACCGCGCGGCGCTGGAGTCCGACTACGTGTCGCACCGCCTGCACCACTGGATCGACCTCGTGTTCGGCTACAAGCAGCAGGGCCAGCCCGCCGTCGACGCCAACAACGTCTTCCACCACCTCTTCTATGAGGGCAATGTCGATATATATAAGTACGCCATCACTATCATCCAATATTGAACCAAACTCTTAAGGGAATGACATATGAAGGTTTCCCGTTTTGGGATGATACCCTTGTTCTGGCACCGACTGGGTTCTGGCTTGTCGAAGGCAAATTTGTATCCCAGGAGCCCTATCACAAGAGGGGCGCGAGAGTATTTCGTGCTGTGAAAGACTACCCGTCCTTTTCTAACTATATTATTTAAAGAGGGATGGGAAGTCTATCTCGGCCTGAGGTACCGTGTCACCCCTCTTGTGCTAGGACTTTAGATGTGGTGAGATTCGAAGTATAACAATGTAATGTATGGCTATTTGGCGTCTGGATACAATCCTGATCAAAACCATGAGTTGATATAAAGTCGTGGTGTGAGGGGCACGAGAAGGTTAAAACATTCAAAATGTCTGTGACAGCCCCGACTCTCGAAGATACGTAACTCACTACCGATGACGGCACACATTCATATTTTAAACACAAGTGGATTAAGTTTATTTTTGTTTCGTTACAATTTCTTAGTCGTTCAATAAACAATGAGTAGATATTATATAAATTAGTTAATCTCATTTTATACTTTTCTCAATATTAATTTTCTTTCAGCATCGACGACCCTTTAAAGAAAAATGCGACGATAGGCTTCATAAACAACTTCGGTCAGATACCGAAACAGCTCTTCAAGAAAGCTCATCCCAGTAAAAAGATGTCGCAACGCAGCTCAACTATACTAGATCCCAATAATATTATCCCGTCGCAAGGGATCACGCCACCGGAGAAGCTATTTTTTCATAATTTGGAAAATTTGAGACCTTCGCTGCAACCTGTCAAAGGTAGGCAATATAAATAAAATCAGCTGATTTTTCTGAGATATGATAACTGTTTGCTTTTTTTTTTTAATGAATAAGAGAGAAACGATGTACTGTATGCCTTCAAGTTTGTTTCATTTATTTTTAGAGGTGAAAGGCCCAGTAGGCCAAATCCTCTACACAGATAAGGCCATTCTCGCAGTGGAGCAAAACAAAGTCCTGATGCCACCGACGTACAACAAGTACGTGGCGTGGGGGTTCGCGGATCATTCGCTGCGCGTCGGCAACTACGACAACGACCGCGCCGTGTTCGTGTGCGAGACCGTGGCGCAGGCGTGCGGCGAGATCGTCACCTGCGTCTGTCCCAGCGCCAAGACCATCGTCACTGCGGGCACCAGCACGGTTAGTCATGCACTCCTACATTACAAATTGACATCATAACCTCTGGTTCATTGGTTTCTGTTTATGTCTAAACAAATCAAACGTATTGTATTTATTTTTTCCAGGTTGTTACTGTCTGGCAATATTGGGCCAGGCGACGCCGCTTGACAGTTAAAGTGTGCCTCTACGGGCACTCAGAAGCTGTCACGTGTTTGGCCGCGAGCCCAGCCTACAACCTCGTAGTCAGCGGCAGTCGCGATGGGCAGGCTATAGTCTGGGACGTAGAGCGTGGTGCATTTATAAGGCAACTTTCGCCAACAATGCCTTCCCCGCCGCCTGTTTCTGCATTAGCCATCGACGATCTTACGGTTGGTTTTAATTTCTTACAAAATAATCAACGAATTTTATTGTCTTTGTAATTAAACTTGACCTTGATTGTACCAGGGTGACATAGCAACGTGCAGCGGCAGCTACCTCTACGCTTGGGATATCAACGGGACTCCGCTCGGCTCTGTGGACACCGGCGGCGGCCCTAAGAGCTCGCAGCAGATCCTGTGCTGCGCCTTCAGCGAGACGCGCGAGTGGGACCCGCTCAACGTCATCATTACAGGCTCCACCGACGGCGTGGTGCGGGTAAGTGACGTCAACAACCCACGGCTCGATAGTAGATTATTAAATTTTGAATTTTAGTGTGATAAACTAATTTTCCCAGTAACATTACGAAATGACGTAAACCTATCGCACAAACTCTAAAATGAAGCTGGTATACTGATTATAATACAATTTAAAAATATTGTGTATTAAAATTCTTGTTACAGATGTGGTCCATTGACTACATACCGGAAACCGTCGAAGACCAATTGCAAAGTACAGAAGCTGTTAGCCTGGAGCAACCCTCTAGTTCAAACGAAGTGAAAGAGCAAGAGCAACACAGTTTGTCCGTGCAAGAGAGTGAGGAAGCCAAGTCCGAAGGTGAGACGACCTTTGACGAAACCAAGAGCGAAGATCAGCCGAGCAAAACGGAAGCTGCCATAAAGAGGGTGGAGGAGTTAGTGAAGCAGATGAGCTTATCGCAAGATAACGATAACGGTTGGTAAAAATAGTATATTACGTACCCAGGGGGGTAAAACAAAGAATGGCTTTGATCGCGGGAACTTGTGGCCCGAACCGGAGGTGGGGCGATCTGAGGCCTTCTTTGTTACCGCCCGTGGTGCGTACATAGTTTTACGTCTTCATCTGGGTGTAAATTGAGATTTTCCGTCGCGTCCTAGGGCGGTAAATCTCTCTTACCGCTCAGTGTGACGTAAATAAATTTACAATTTACACTCTAAATAGATTACCACGCAGTTCCTTGTACACACGGTAAAATATTGTTTTTTCTAACATGATAGAGGATTTTGTTGTTAATTAAATTATTTCTAATTAAACAGGAGAACTTGTCAAATCAGGATCCGAGAGCTCATTGTCAGACGCATGCGAAACAACGAGTGCAAAGGAATCCGCTCGGCGACACGATGAGAAGGACACGTGCAGCGATCACGAAGCCCCGTACGCAGGGCGCGAGGAGCCCGTGGACTCGTGCGACGAGGCCAAGGACTACGATAACGACAAGGACAACGACAAGGACGTGGAGACGGAGAAGGACCACAGGAAGTTGCAGAAGCAGGGCAACGTCGTCATGCGCAGGAAGTCGAAAGGGAATCCGTTGTTTAGGAAGAGTAAGTGATTTTAACTCTGCTAAAAGTTTAGTTTATAAAAAGTCTTTAAACTTACCTTTTAGCACTAGATAATTTAAGTTCGTCCGAATTGATTTAAATTCATTAATAAAACCTATAGGGACCTGAAATAATTATTTTAATTATAAAAGATACTCAAAACTTTATGTGTCTTGTACTTGTGGAAGGCGTACAGTTCTTGGTAATGAAGTAATGATGATTGATATATTTAACTTTAAATTTATCAACTAGTTTACTAGTCGAATAAAATATCGATAGTATTTTTTTTAGTTATGCCGATTTTCGATTCCCGTAAGGTTGTTGTTGTCAACAATAATTCCTGTCCTTTATGTAAAACAATGTCATATATTTAACGTATGCCCCATTAGGGATCATAGATTTTCCGTCACTGTATCATGCATATTCATACAGGCGGCGGCAGCATAGGTGACTCAGCAGACTCGGGGTCCCTGGAGAGCGCGGCGCCGGCCGCGGAGGCGGAGGGTGCGCTCCGCAGCAGCAAGTCCGACACCAGCCTCACCGACTCCTTCGTGGTGGTGTCCGCGCCCGCCTCGCCCGCCGCCGCGCCCGGCCGCGCCAAGCCCCGGCTCGACCCGGGTGAGCATGCGTTACTATCATCATATAAAATCATCAATACACAATCTATACATAATTCTTTGTATTTAAACTTTCGTGGTCGCGTCGCCGGCCCGTCGCGCACTCTCGCGCGCCAGTCAGTGCGCGATGGCCCGGCGACGCAATCGGCGAACCGAACGGAAACTCTGCACTCTTAGGGCTTGAAAATGGAGGCCTATGTTCTCCGAAACAAGTCGCGCGAGTGACTAAATAAACGTGAGTAGAACCGTGTTAATCGTTAATTAATATACATAATTTATTCACACACAAGTCATTTCACATTTTAACACAAAAAACACATTAGCACCTAACCTTAATTTAACAAAAAAATATATAATAATCCAGTAACCTTACTCTCTGCCTCTTGCCTAGATCAAAAATCCCAATTACGCTCACAGTATTGCCACGCTGTGTGACGATGATAGCTTGTCGGTCCAACCAAGACCCAGAACCGAGGTTGCTGCTTCTCTCCGTCTATCGCCGTTCTAACTCCTTAAAAAGGGGTACGAAGTCGTACGCAGCCCACAACGCAGAGTATTAAGCGGGCTTGCTCTCCGCAGCCACCTCAGCCGCCGCCGCCTGCCGGCTTAACCGTATGTCTTAGTTGGGACGCAGCATATGTACACACAGATTCAAAATCTCATGGATTGCTCATTCTACTCTTACACGTGTTGCATCCCACAAAAGACACCGGCCTCTACCCCAGGGACCCAGATCAGCCCATTGGGCCTCTTTCCGTCAGTCTGAGTTACATTATTTATTTATTGTATTATTTAGAGCTCGTTCCCACTATGTCGGATGTCGTGGCGATTTTTAATCGTACGTTCCACTGGCAACACATTTTATATGAAGCTGTTCACACTCGTCCGACAACGATTTTGTGTCGGATACGACATAAAATGTCGTGCGTTTTGCCAGCCCTCCCAGCCCGGAAAAAGTCGTGTCGTGTCTCGCTCGCGTACGAGTGAATATAGCGCTGTTCACATTTTGTCGGATGTCGGAACGATTTCGCCCGCACCGCCCGCGCGGCCCCCTCACACACACCCGCGCGTCGCTACCGAGCCAGCTGCGATCGTGCACGATAGACGACTAGTGGGAACAGTACCGCCGACACCCGATTGAAATCCGGATCCGACATCCGTCATAGTGAGAACAGCGGCAACGACATACGATTAAAAATCGCCACGACATCCGACATAGTGGGAACGAGCTCTTACTCAATTAATTAATTTGCCGAGTACGTATCCTCACAGTATTTGTTGGTACAGAAAGCGAGACGGCCACGAAATGGCAGCGGCGGCTGGTGCTGCGCGGCAAGCTGACGATGCACACGGCGTACGAGTGGCGCGACAACGCCTGCCGCGCCTCCGTCACTGCCGTGGGCGCCGCGCGCTCGTGGCTCGGGCTGGCCGTGGGCGACGCCCGGGGCCGGGTGAGTCTCCGACCAGCTCCGGCGCACTCTACAAGCGTCAATATTTTATAAAATCGTAAAGGTGGCGACTGACTTGTAACACATCGGTGTAATGTAACCTTATACAACCCGAGCATTACAGCAGTCATTGTAGCGAGCCGAGCCGCTCGACACGAGCACCGCGTGCTCCACTCAACTGTCGGTTTTTATGCGAATTCCTTTGAGTGCTTTACAAGTCAGTACAGAACCGGTTTTGACATCAAGAGCGGCGCGAGCAGCGCGGCACGCGTTAGTGCGGGACGGGCCGGCGACGCGATCGCCGAATCGAACGGACACTCAGCACTCTTAGTGCTTGATAATGGAGGCCTATGTTCTCCGAAACATGTCGCGCGAGTGACTAAATAAACGTGAGTAGAGCCGTGTTAATGTTTAATTTAAGTCAGTACAGGTTCAACATTTTGAAACAAAATGGAGCCCAAACGAACAGAGTGCTCAAGGCGAGCGTTCTAAAGATACATTACAAGCAAAGGTTACTAATCAGTCGCCACCTTAATATTACAAAAATATACCATATGTATATGTCGAAAATTTCTCTACACAATGATGTGCCTACAATTTTTTTTTTATTTAAGTACATCTTTTATATATAATTTTAATATCTACTCTCTATTTCTTATCTTTAGTATGCGTAACGTCCCGATTGATCTTCATTCTAATGGTGCGTAGACTTTTGAATGACCATTCACTATGTTATAGATATTCCGCTGGTCGGCGCCAGACATGTCTAGCGCCACGAAAGGCGGGCCGGCGGACCATTGGATTCGCGACGACACCGCGCCTTACTGTACCCAATGCCAGGTAAATCAGAACAGAGTCGAATGTTAACTGCGTTTCGGCAAAGTTGTACAAAATCTACGCAGTTTGTCAAATTCAGTTAAATGATATGTGCTTCATGATTAGCCCTGTAGGCGAATTAACTAGTTAACAGTTTCGGACGTAACAGAACTCTCTTACATCCGAAAAGGGATAATTCGTAAAAGTGATTGTCCGTGTAAACAGTCAAAATAGTCTGTGCAATAACTTGCGAAGATAATCTTACTGGAGACTTCTTAAAGAGACTTGTGATATAAAAATTGCAGGTAGTGTAAACAAACGAACAAATTGCTGCAATAAAAGTATTTGCAATGTCTTGCTAGTTTAAACAGTCGCGCAAAAACTTCCAGCAAGAACTCTGTACTTAGCATGCAGATAGTACTTGTGCTATAGATGTTGCATGTAATGTAAACACGAGTGCAAGTAGTTGCTCAATAAATTGCAGCAAAAAATTACTCGTCTCAACCCTGCTTTAAGCAATGAGGGAACATGAAACTATTAAGCTTATTGACATTTCACTCTTAACGTAGTAACACCTAGCAAATAGGCATGACTCAACACCTATTTAGAAGTTCGGTTGCGGAAGTAATGCCGATTGTCCTAAACTATTGTAGTGACAAAATATTAAAACAACTTGTATACTCGCCTGCCAAATCTAAAAGTTCGTCACTCAAAACCAGTTAACTCGTCCGTCGGACTGAAAAAGTTAACATTTTGAACGCCAAACGACAGAGAAATATGCCATGCCCGTGACGCCACCCTATAGCATTGAATTGCACGACAATGAACATTACGCAATCCCGCGTAGAGGCCCCTATTGCATTATCAAAGCTGACGTCCGTAGACGTCATTGGCGCCCATGGCACGACGTTCCGATGGCGGCCACACCTTTTGGCGGCCAAAGGTTTAAATGAACGTGTTGCGGCAGGTGCGGTTCACGGCGCTGGAGAGGCGGCACCACTGCCGCGAGTGCGGAGCGGTGTTCTGCGGCCGCTGCTCGCGGTACGAGGCGCCCGTGCGCCGCCTGCGCGCGCTGCGGCCCGTGCGCGTGTGCCAGCGCTGCCACGACGCCATACAGGCCAAGCAGTAGCGCGGTGAGTACCTACACTGCATTGTTATTTTACCATAATTTAGTTTTTATTTATTATAACCCCGAACTGATTGTACTATAGTGCAACGAGGATGGTAAGTAAGGTATAGTAAACGCGAGTCTATTAGAAGCCCGACGACGAAGTCGGAGGGCTTTTAATAACTCAAGTTTGGTATACACTTACCACCCGTGGTACATACAATGTTTTTCATCACATTTGCGAGGAAATAAAATAAATTCGTTGGTAAAATATTAGTTACTAGTGTAGTGTAGTTTTACCTAACAGACCGCATCCACTATAAAAGATTGTCAACAATGTCAACTTTGTTCAATGTCTTCCACAGATAATGTTAACAACTGCGTTTTGTTTTCGAAGTTGATAGATCATCCTGCCAAATATCATCAATTATCAAAATCAAATAGAAAACAACTATTTTTAATAAATACTAAACATTAAATTGCAGTCAAATTTAATATAAAGATATGTTTTATACATATTAAAAGTTGGTTGTAGCAAACTTTTGAAGATATGAAATACACCTTGGCTGTTTAGAAACATCCTCAGTCCAAGTGAAGTATAGGTTCTGTATATTTTTAAAACTAAACTTAACAGCCCGTGTGAGCTAAATCGGCTATAACTGCTCTGTACTCTCGCAAGTAACAACGCCATTGACGAGCAAGTGTGATGAAAAAAGATAAAGTTTGTTTACCGCCGTAATAAATAGAATAAAACAACTCCAATATAGTTCGCTTTGAACGTTTGTCCATTTGTGTTACTGGTCTTCTATTGTCCATCCGTTGCAAACCTGACTAGACATAGAACGCGTGACAAAAAACGACCAATTAGATTTTAACACACTTTGCAAGCTTGTTTATAATTATAACTGCCATATCCTTTGGATGGTATACGCATGTATACACATCTTTACTTTAACTCATTTGAATAAAATGAAAATTGTACATGCATATGCCCTTCATTGTATTGATTTATGATAATTATGTATATTAATCTTGTTTTAGGTTTCACATAGACAACACACACGTGGATACCCTCAGGATTCGATAAAGAGTATTCAGTATTTTGTAAACGTTCTACCTATTGAAAGATTTACTTGAATCATACATGCACCATGTAGATAAGATAACAGTGATAGTTAAGGTTTATGAGTGTAAATGCTTTATCAAATAATTATTTAAACTTACCAAAACACGATGAATAACTTTTGTTACTAAATACTGAAAAGTTTATTTCAAGCTATTACAAAAGTACAATGCGATACTTTCAGATTGCCAGACAATTTCTAGGTTTTCTATTAAGTCAAGAACAAGCATTATACAATCAGGCAGCTTCCTTTAAATATTAACAATAAAACTAGGTGTCATTAAAGATAATCGGATTGTGAATAGCAAGGCATTAATATACTTGGTTTTCTGGTCTACATCTTAGTTTGTGGGTGAATTTAATCATAAAAATGTTAGAGGCTCAACCACTCATTTCTGTCAATGTTATTATACATTTGTCGCACAACCGTACACGTATTATGATTAAAATAAAAGCGGAATTTATTTAAGATTTCTTTTTGAGAAAAATATACTATCGTGATTAATTGAAATTAAAAATTATATGTTTTATGAGAACAATTAACATACAAGTGGCATACGTCTTACGACGTTCAAATATTTTTATTGTTGAATCAGTCTTTCTTACGTTGCGCGCAAAAATGCCTGACTTTGTAGCCCTAGTCTAGTCAAATTATAATTTATTAATTATATTATGATAAAGAAATAATTTATTTATCTTATAAATCATACTCAATCAAGATCTTATTGGAATGTAAATCTTCGTTCCTGATTTATGCTTTTAAATACTAATGCAAAAGTAGGAATTATTATGGGTAATCCCTGAACCAAGGTATCATACATAGTGATTGTTTATTTATAGTCCCAGTCTATATACTGCTTTCGGAAATATATCACTAGCTCAATAAACAGAAAAAAACTATATCGTTATTTAACACGCTAGTAACAAATAAATTTTGATGATACATTCATTGGATAAACGAATGACAATGAATATAAAAAAATACTTTTCTTAGTACTCAGAGGGATTAAAGAGCGATAACGATATATTTTTATTTAGAAACATATTTAAGCTTACAATTGATGTTATATTGTTGAGTAGCAAAGTGTACACCTGTATGTACACAATGTATTTTGTATTGTTCGTAGTTAATTACGATCCGCATCAGTTTTAGATGTTTTACATTACAATTTAATAATCGATTGAATTATGTTAATTTATTTATTATTTGGTGTTTTTCATCTATTATTGAATCATCCAAATCAGTATTAATATTGTAAGAAATTGGATATTAATATTTATTTATTATTTTACTAGATCTCATTATATTATATTATCGAATATTTTAAATGGTGTACGTGTAAATAGTCTTAAGATGAATTCTCCATTATTTGTAGTTCATTTGTTATTAAATATCCATGTAGCCACGCTCAGTCTCTGATTGTGATATTTTTTTACTTTATTATTATGCATATGAAAGAAATGACCGCATACGCAATTTTTGCTGTTTAGCAATCAGTCATCGTCATCGCTGCAGCAGCACTTAATTACTGTTGTCGATTTCTTACATTTGCCATAGAGTATAAGGATACAAATGAACTGTTAGAACCCGACTGCAATGGTATAAACTTCCGGATACTAACCTGCCTACTTACATTGAAGTAAATTATTGTTATTAATTATCATTTTAGTTTAGTCTAGTCACAGTTAAAATAAACTACAAAGAGCTGCTTGATTTACATTAAAAATTCCTAGAATATGAAACTTTATACTCCATGCATTTTTAACATTCCTTATAAGTGTTTATATTAGAAAAGTTAATTTCCTGTCACTAATTACTGTATCA
Organism: Grapholita molesta; assembly: GCA_022674325.2. Lineage (NCBI taxonomy): Eukaryota > Metazoa > Arthropoda > Insecta > Lepidoptera > Tortricidae > Grapholita > Grapholita molesta. The sequence goes on along the minus strand of CP053121.2, from coordinate 17,180,518 downwards.
TTATTATATTATGTATTTGTAAGAAGGTCATAAAATTGATAGAACTATCGCGAAATATATTCGGTGTTATAAAAGTAATTATTGTACCAACGTCTTAAAATGATACCATAAAATAGCTTACAAAATGAATGTCAATATATAATTGTAATAGACTATAATAGCACACTTATAGGTAACGTTTCAATGGTAGCTTTCTATATTTGTAAATAGTTGTGGCATCAGAGTGTATAACTGCATGAAAACCCAGCTTCAACAAATGATATTACCGGTAGCATCAGTCTCGCATTTAGGATTCACGATTAGGATTAACATTGTATGTGTAATAGAAGTAGGCGGGCTGCATTGTATAGATGAATAATTTACAGACAATATATAGTAATGTTGTTTAGGTAGTACGTAGGCACTGAAGTTTATGGCGTTGACTAATGTATTCATATATGAATGAATAATAAAGTGGTGCAGCAAACAAATCTGACTTTTTCTTTAAAACCTTTACCGCTTTAACAAGGTGTATTTACATCAGCCTAGAGACACATATAAAACAAACAAGACGTCAACTAAACATAATATTTATTTTTCATAATATTTGAACTCTCATTATGTATCTAAAATATCTACATTGTGTGCTGATATTTACATGCTTTTGACAAAGATAAAGTCATTGTAGAATATACAAAACATCCAACAAATTCCGAAACAACATTTTAAGTACATATTTTTCAAAGATTACACATTTGTATTAATTTTTAAGTACGTAAAAATACGATTCACAGAATATATGTAATTTGTTTCAAGCTATGGCTACCAGTGGCTATAACAATGCATGTACTTATGTTATGCAACAGCGTGCGGGTTACACGTTTACAAAATATGGTGCCGTTAGTCTTGACTACAAGTACCTACTACTTATGATATCTTACATAAATTACATATCACAATATTATGTACATAACAACGTTTTACTCATACTCTGGCATTTGTACGGGAGGAAAGCCTGCAGTTGGCATGTCGATGAAAACTACCGAGTATGTTCTTGCTGTTATAACACATTTAAGTACTAGTATTTAGACAATTAAGTTAAATGTAGCAGAAGGTATACATTAACACAATAAATATATGCAGTGCTAGTGATATGATATGCTTGTTTTGTATCTATCTAAAGCTATTGTTAGAAAGGCGTAGGCACGTCTCAATAAAGTTTGGAATGTATGCTCACTGTTACAGGTACAATATGACCACATAACCATTATCCTATATTAGCCAATAGCTTAATATATGTTTTGGACTTTCAACCAGATTTCAGTTGAAATGCTTTATTCGTTGACAAAGAATTTGGACGTCTATAGTTTTACTACAATACGTTTAAATATACTGTGTCCCATTGAATACACCCACATATTCATTTAGTTTATAATGTATAGATTGAACAGCAAATAATGAATGTTAATATTACTAAAATTCGTGCTATGATTTGTCTAATGATATGATTTTCTACTATAAAGATTTCAAGTAAAACTAAATGATTACGTCAGAACAATACAAAAAAATAAAAAAGTAACAGAATAACATTAAAAAATAACTCAAGACATAACACGTAAGTACAAAATCTTCATTAAGTAATTCGAAGTAATTATTGAAGCACAACTTTGCGCACAGAATCAGCAACCTACAGTCTGCTTAAACTGTGTACATCGGTTAAATTAAAAATAAATTCACAAACATAAATGTTCTACAAATTTACAATTATTTACAAAATAAGGGGAAAAATATATCCAAAACCCTATATAGAATATGTATTTAAGTTCGATTAAAGTTAAATACTGCATTGTTCGTTATTTTTGTTCGCATTGCGGGAACAATGCCCTCGGCTCGATATAATACTGTCCATGGACGAATATACGTGAACTAGTTCTACCTTACGTATAGTACATATAATAATCAAAGAACGTGCGGCGCAAAAGCACAGTGCGGTATGCTATAGATAGACAGAAATTAAGTACAACATTTACCTAAGTTACAATCCCCTCTCGGTTACCTTATCTATCTACGAGTGGTCACCGGATATACACATACAATCAGGTGATCAGAAAACCAACAAAAATTTAAGAGACCTGGTTTGGCTTCTCTTTTCCCTACTTTCCGCTAATAACGTCCCCATCGGTTGAATAATTCATATTTACTGGGATATAAAATTCTTAAAAACTCCCGGTTTCTTAGAGCAACGGCTTTTAGCTGTTCCATCTCAAGGCCTGACGGAGCATAATTTGGCTGATGTATATTTGAAAATATCATGGTCTAATTTCCTGTAAAATAAGGCTGATCTGGCTAACCCAGACGAGTCACTGTCAATAATTAATTATATATTCTACTAACTCAAAAATCCGAATATCTTAGAGTAGACAATAGACACCGATCGCTTTATATTTAGTAAGCTGACACTAGACTTGCACGGAAGTCCTAACAATTTCGATGATACTAAAACACCCAACACATCTACTTTAAAAGATTATCAAGCACCATCATACAACATTCCCTTCTTGCTAAGCATTCTTTGAATGGAGCGTTTAGTATAATAGTTGGCAAGTTAGCACTCACATTTACCCGCTCGATCATTCACTAATAATATCCTAATAGATTTGATAATACCTGGTATATAGTATGGATTGAGCATTTCACACATAGATGTTAACACATTTGTCAATGAGTTACATACATGTACTCATTCATTTATATGGTGTAAATTACTCATTTACGACATGTTGATAAGTAAGTTTGCAGCATAATCACAACATGATTATCAGCTACAATTATTCTATCCATGTTATAATAGTGTAAGTATGTCAATTTAAGCGATTTGTGACTGTATAACATGTCAATTTTCAATAAAATCATCTAAGGGGTTAAACCTCTCAAGAATGCACCAATTTTAATCGAGTTTAAATCGAGTTACTTTTGCGATAGTCCAATCTAATATGAACCATAAAGTCAAAAGCTTAGTTTAAAATTCAATTGATGCCAATATGTTTAATAAATCGTACTATGCCTGGAAAAGGTTTGAATGTTTAAAATGCTTCCAACATGAAATTTAGGAATAATTAAATCTTACAAATTCAAATTCAATCGATATTCCCCGAGACGAACAATACATAATATATCTATATATTTTTGCCACTATCATTAAATTTAAATGCGAGCTTTGTTGCTATTGTGCGTAAAACATTAATATTCCACTCGTCTGATCGATGGGTTGGGTTTTAAAACGTTAATCGTAAGTTCGAGTAGATATTAGAAATTAACCAGTAACAGGTGTTGCGCAGGAAAAAAAAATTGATGGTGCCGGTCCAACCCGTGTACAAATAAATCTACACCCGTACTTTAAAAATACGGGTCAAAAATTTACCTACAATTCCCTCGCGTTCACGAACACTGTAAACTTTACGCGGACAGGCGGCCTCCGTCGCAAACAGCTCGGAGCATCCGCGCGTTGATGAACCCCGGAGCGAGCGTCACGAACGCGGGATTCGCGCGGGATAAGTATGCCGAGGACTCGCATCAATTTAGAGCGGGGCCGGCGTGGGCGTGAGGAAGGGGTTGGTGTTGGCGTGGCCGGCGAACGACATGGCGCGCGTGGCCTGCGACAGCGGCGGCGGCCGCGCGCGCGCCACGCGGCCCAGCCACGCGTCCGGCGCCGGCGCGCCGGCCGGCAGCGGCACCGGCGCCACCGGCACCACCGGCACCGGCTCCTCCGCCAGCGCGCGCAGCCCCAGCGACAGCTGCTGGCACATCGCCAGCACCGGGTCCGGCTCCGCCTCCATCGCCGTGCCGCCCGTCTGTAGGTACATACATATAATATATAGGTACAAGCTCACAGAGTAGTGGTAAATTTTGATCAAAGTCTTGGATTTTGGGATAATAACAACCGTGTGACCATTCGTACCTGCGCGAGCGTGCTGTCCAGCGCGGGGCTGGCGGCATGCGCGGGCCCGGGCGTGATGGGTGCCGCGGGCATTATGGGCGCCACGGGCGCCGCGGGTATGGCGCGGGTTGGCGAACCGAGCCCGGCGCGAGTACGCTCGAGGTTCGAAGGCAGCTCGCTGATACGAAGCGACATCTGTCGCTTAAATGGGGAACTGTAAACAAATTAAACCTTATTAAATTCTTTATCTCGATGGTACTATACTGCCGCGTTAATAGGTTTTATCGCATTATTACATTAAACCTACAACTCAAATCGTGGACACGTTATGCAGGCACGCGCGATTATATGTTAGTTCACTTACGTCTCAGACTCAACGGATGACAACCGCCGATTTACGGTTAATACTGACCTATTATTGAGATGCGAGAAGCCCCTAAACGAGCCCTGCCGCTCGAGGAGATGCGGCGCGGCGTGCGGGCGCTCGACGGCGAACGGGTTGTGCGGCGTGGGGCGCGGTGCCGCCTGCGCGGCGGGTGCGGGCTGTGGCGGCGCGCACGCCAGCGCCGGCGGCGGCGGCGTGTCCGCCTCCGACATTCTCCGGGACGTCATCGCTGAAAGAATACATTGATTACTAGCCTATATTCCATTTACTTTACACCCTTTCCCTATACATATTTTGGACCCGGGTATGTCCTTAAACTACGTCCGACAATGAGAGGTAGGGCACAGCGTTGACCATCACGCTTGAATCTGGAGCAGCCCAAATGGGGAAGTACCTCCTCCTTACAGAAGACCACAGCCATAATAGCATTGCCACCTTTCAGGTATGTAGTGTTGTGTTCCTGATGGTGAGTAAGGTTCCCAGAGCTCCAACCCCCCTTAAAGGCCGGCAACGCGCTTGTGACTCCCCTGGTGTTGCGAGTGCCCATGGGCGACGGTAATTGCTTAACACCAGGCAATCCGTCTGCTCGTTTGCCGCCTATTTCATAAAAAAAAAAAACATTGGTTGCCGCTGGTAAATCTTTCCCGGCCTGTACAGAAGCGAGTTTTAACTACCGTCGCCATCCTGATAGCGCTCACAGTTACTCCTAACAGAGTTCATTTATAGATAAAAAATAATGTGCGCCACTAGAAAAAATATAGTATAAAATAAAATATTTATTTCCCAAATTAGATTCCCACTACTCGGCTCATTGTATCGACCGTTTTAACAATAATTTTAAAATTAATTAATGACAGTTTCTGTATATCTATGCGTATATTGCGTATGTTATAAGATCAAAGCCAAACTAAATACTTTATATACTTGTAGAAGTACTACTGAATAGTTGAATAGTAAACTAATTATAGTTTCACTTAGCAGTCCATGCAAAAGTCTACTTTTATGTACAATGTGTTTCATGTTTTACATATAAAAAAACAGATTTTATGAACCAGGTATGTAATTGTATAGTTAAATACTTTTTTCGTACCGTTCTACATGTCTGTACTTAACTGTTACGAACTTGCCAAATACTGTGTAAGTTTCACGTAATACCTAAAGTCGTCTCGACCATGGTACCAGTCAGTGAAAGCTCGGCGCAAACAAACAACGCGCGGGCGTGGGCGCTGAGGACCGCGTTGACTTAGTATTTTCATAACAAGTTTCTCTTTGTTTTGTGTACATACTGTGCTGTGTAACTAAAGCACACTATACTATTCTACCTCTATATTTAGTTCATGCAATTTTTATATTTATATTCTGCTCTGTAGGTCACTTACGACTTTCGATGGACATAGACATGGATGCTTGGGACAAAAAAATGGTTATTACTCGTAAGATTAGAATGGCGATACCATATGTTTCTTTTTTATGTAACGGTTTTAGGAAATTTAAAAGAGCTACCAACAAGTAGTAGTTACCTAAGACCGACTTAGGTAACTACTACATGAGGAACATAGGTTCGTAACTAGAGCCAACAAAACCAGTAAAGATCTCAACACATTGTTCTTTCTTTTTTGTTGATTGTTTTATGTTTTGTTCTAATTCCAATTCCAGTAAAGTAACCATACATGGATTTCAGGTTTTATCCAATGGCTAAGGACAAACTGTATATAATGTTTTTCGAACCTGACAGGTGTTACCTATCTAGATTTTGCTTTAATTACCATAAACTGGGGTCTACTTGAGTCATACACTTTGATAAAACTTTATTTAACTTTTAAATACCAATATTTGTGTTTCCGAATTTGAGAATTCGAAGTGTTTTAGATTTTGTTTCTATTATAACTGATGATTACTCTTGAGCTTTAAACCAAGTGAATTAGTGTAGTTATCTGCGGCCGGAATCAGCCTCGATGATTGTTTAACAGTTATATATAACTTTTCTTAAAAGATATTTTAAAAGTTCTAACATAAAAAAAATGTTTATTTTACGTTTCTTTTTTAAACTGACCAATGTAACCCAGCTTACAGTAGTAATGTCATACTCACTAGATTTCCTAAAGGAGCCCTGCCTCGTGAAGGCGTGGCTGGCGGCGTCGATGCTCATCGACACGGCGCACTCCTTGTCGCGCCGCTGCTTGCGCTCCAGGCACGCGGCGAACGCGCAGCCGACGGCGTGCGACAGCCGCTCGCCCGAGTCGCGCGACGCCAGGAACCCGTGGCACATCCAGCGACGCGTCGTGCCGTCGCGGCAGATGTAGCTGGGCACACCAACATTGTTCGTTAGGCAAATACCGTTTTAGTCTTTTGATCGCGCCGATGAAAAGCTGCGTCTCAGACGCCACGACTTGATATGACGCTTAAAAATGTCTCATGAAATATACGCCATAGCGTCGGCACCTCACCACAGTTCCCGGAGTTTGAATCCCGTAAGTAGTTATTAGTAATATTAGGTATTAGTAGGCATTTTGTAAACGGCCACCTAGCCTAGTCGTATAGCTACTAACGTATTTGTGTTACAATTATACAGACTAAATACTATAAATATGAATGTATGAATTGTATGTTCACTTTGTTTTACATGCCTTCTTATAATTTATTAGTAAATAGATCCCAAATAAATGATTATGTTTATACATCAATAGCTCGCTGATAGGCGTAGTATACAGTATCACATCAAAATAAAATTAAAACAAAGGTACCGATTAAACAGAGTATTAAATAAATATTTCCGAAGGATTTTCCTTCACCTACAGGCCTAATATACTATAACTACCGCGAATCAAGTGTTGACTCAGCTGTTTATGCAAACCCGGTTAACATTACGTACTTATGTGCGCTTATTTAGGAGACAATGATTGAATAAAAGATTATTACAAATTATTATTATGCTGGTCATCGTTTATATTATTGTTCTTGAGAATCACAAGTCACCCAAGCGTAGCCAAGCGTGTTCTGTAGCCACATAACATAATATATATAGAAATGTGATATTAATAGTATATGTTTGATATTACATGTTTGAACAGTTAAATTAAAATTTACTTATCATTATTGACCTATTATCATCACGTAAATAAATAAAAAAACAATGATTATTACGTCTCTTGAGGATACCCTTGTTGAAAATAAGATATATATTCAAGTGTTTTATTGCAGACGTCTGATAATGATGTAGATACAATTGCATTAATTAATGCGATATGTTTTATATGACATCGATTGAGACTGTACCTATTACTTTTTACCTACATTACATAAATAAACATTAGTAGGCAATCCCTTCAGTTGAGTTGCTCGATTATTTGTAATATTACAACGACCTTCACGGTGCTAGTACGGCTTCTGGCTTCAATCCAACGGCAAGGGACCGTAGAAAGTTAATATACATCATCATATACTTTTCACGGTACGTTTATAGATTTAGAATGCGGTAAATTACTTCATAAACATTTCGATGAAATTTAATTATTCAGTGTGATAAGTATCTTCAAATAAGTATGTATGGTAATAATTATTACACATCAAAATGATAATATTCCATGCAGTGGAACACACAAAGGAGCGTATAAATGAACTTCTAAACAAGGTCTCGTTGCAATAGCAAACTATGCAATACAATGGCACGAGCGAAACCAGATTTGTATGCAAAATCACTCGATCAAACTGTACCACAACAGATTTAATTGAATGATCTACAAGCCAACGCATTTCGAAGCACAGAATGTACCTATTTATGTGATGTAGGTACGTCTATCCGCAAAATAAATCCTTTAGGTATATCGAAATCCGTCCCCCAGTCTGAAACTTATGCGTTATCATTAAGTACCTGAAGCCCCTTTCATGGTTTCTGTCGGGCGCGCAGAAGGAGACCTTCTCGATGGTCTGGTCTACCATCAGACCCTTGGTCTCCTCGTCCACCACGCGCAGCCCGTCGCCGCTTACGTGCAACACCGCCCGCACGGGCCGCCGTCGAGAATTCTGAAAGGTAATAAATCAATTAAATAAGAGTTCAAAATAGGTACTTATACTCGCATGTGTCGTATGTTACCTAAATGAAACAGTGGACAACATATCCTATATGTATTGTTTTAATCTATGAATTCAATAAAGAGAATAGTTAGAGCAAAGCGTACGTAGGCAAATTACGTCACAATCTCAAACAAGAATTCAGAACTGCAAAATGTTACTAAATCATTGTCCATCAATCCGTGAAATAATGCTTTCTGACTTATTGTTGTGTTTCACAATTATATTTACGAAAGTGATGGTTTGAATTACACTAATATACACTTTTCCCTAAATTATATGAATACCTATATAAATAAATGAATGTTAAGGACTACATAAATCGACCTAGTGGTACAGGAAGCGTAATAAGGCTTGTATTATATGAAGGTACTAGCCGATTAAATTAATACTTTAGTACATAGATTTAGTATCCATGGCCCAGGAACAGATATTCGTGATAAACACTAAAGGCTTGGTCAAGGGCGCGTTTTGTGGCGTGGCGCAGCGGGGCGCGACGCTGCCGTCCGAATGTGTGCCTTATTTCGTTACATTAGCCGCACCGCTGTCACGCCACGCTCTCAAAACGCGCCTATCTGCCCAAGCCTTTATAAGTACCATGAAAAGGGCTCAAAATTGGGAACTCCAGTTTCTTAGGTTGGCAGGGTCACTAACTACTATTCTAGGAGGCTGTTGATGCAGAACATATTTTAAAAAATCTGTAGGTAAGGTATAGTCAACCAATTTGATTTCTAGACCACTTCGAACCTTGTCACAGTGACGTTAATAAGAAATCTTTTGCGTCTTTCATATAGATTTTGACAAGGTACGAAGTGGCCCATAAATTAAATTGGTTGACTGTACCTAAAACCCAATTCATTAAAACCGTGAAATCGTACACAACGAGGCTGACACACTTTCCGACTTCCGGTACCAAATTGTCAAAATGACAAAAGTATGCCATTCACAATATTTTTCACAAGCTGCTTCGGGGCCATTGTTCCACGCAATTTAATGTGATCCCACTTGATTCATCATCCTTTGACCCCCACAACTGACGCCAACGGTAATTGGCAAGTGGCCAAAGCGACAATTACGCGTAAGAGTTGAATTGAGCCGACCCGTTTGTGAGTCCGACAATTGGATTGCGTAACATGACTTTGACCTATTAAGTACGAAGTATTTTTCAGGGCCGTAGTCAATTAGGTACTGTACTTTGCATGAAGAGAGCCAAGGCAGGGTAAGGTAACAAAATCAACATAAGCCCCCTGAAATTAAATATTGATTTCTTGATCGCAATGCTTTTTTAAGGGGGAATAAAAAAGTTACCTACTCAAGATGAGTTGAGTTAAGGACCACCGGCGCTACCGCGAAAAACGATATTCGTAAATTTCGGACAATTGTCTCTGTTACTCTCATGATGCCTTCATTGGGGTAAAAGAGAAAGATGTACGAAATACACGAACTTCGATTCGCGGTACCGGGCCTGCAATTACTCTTAATATAATCATTTAGTTTGTGTTACGATAATTATAAAAAAAAAAACCGCTATGGCTTATCACTATGGTTTAAGCAGAAACAATACAATTAAACAACAAAATTTACATCGTTAACTTCCGTAAAAGAAATGAATTCATTAACTTAAGACTAATGATAAACTAGGTAGAATATTGCAAATCACCCTTATGCGTATGAAAAACATAATTGTTGTTATTATTAATCATTAAGAATTGGGGACCCTCACCTCATGCACGGTAATTACACCCTATTACCTTGGCATTCAAAGTATACTATAGAATGTCAGACAATAAAAATCTAAACGTAAATTACGAGTACCTAATACTGTCAAAATTGGCTTTTCCTGGGATCTCATAAGTTTTACAGCGAAAGCGTTATGACCTTCTGAATCTTGGGTGCCCATTATCTTGGATTAAGTTTATGAACTATGCCAGAGAAGAATTAAGAGTGGTCACATTAAAGCTCAATTCACACATAGCGCGGTCGCGTGTCAACGCGGGCCCGCGACGGGTCTCAAGCTCCCACACAGAGCGCGGGTCGGGCCCGCGGCGGGCCCGCGTTCACAAAACGCGCCGCGGCTAGTCTATACCATGCCGTCTGCGATCAGCAAGCGAGGACCGCGGCGGGTCCGATTTGCGCTCTCTGTATGAGCCTCGTCACCCGCGCTCTGTGACGGTGGCGAGCGGGCGCGCGGGTGCGCGTGCGCGATTGCCGGCGAGCGCAGCGCGGGCGCGGGCGTGCGCGGGTCCGCGCCACACGCACCCGCCCGCGCCCGCCGCTGTGTGAAGGCGTTCATTTAAAACTAGCTGAACAATCGCGGCGCGGGCCGCGTTGACACGCGCCCGCGCTTGATGTGAAACGGGCTTAAGGGCTTGAGCACATAAGCGCGTTTTGTGAACGTGGCGGTAGCGCAGCGTGTAACCGGTGTGGCTAATGTAACGAAATAAGGCACACATTCGGACGGCAGCGTCGCGCGACCCGCACCCGCGCTGTGTGTGAATTGACCTTAAGCTATATAGTCAGACAGAGATGAAACGTATTTAACTTACCCGTAAGACCTTAATGGCTTCCTCGCAGACCTGCATTCCCCGTGACTCGAAGACCTCAACGCACCCCAGGTACTTGACGGGGAAGGTGCAGGTGCCCGCGCGCACGGCGGCCTCGTCGGCGTGCCATTGGTGCGGGCGCGCCGACTCGGGCGGCGAGCCCTTGCGCCGCCGGAACGACTCGCGGAACGAGCGGCGCAGGCGCTCCATGCCGGCGCGGGGCGGCGAGAGGGCGCCGCCGGCGCGCGCCCGCCGCAGTGAACTGCGCACTGACGATTTCTAGAAAGTCACAATATTCAAATATTACTGCTTTGAAATTCAATATTTATTTAGTTTCCTATAGTAGATCCCTGTTTATGGATTTCTTTAAAAATGGAACATTACTGCAGAGACCAGTAAGGAAGCCAGCCTCGACCAGTATATGGGTTAGGTGCCTAGTTAGGCTATAATACGATGCCAGCATGGCAATCACGGCCGAAGCATTTCTCAAAAAAAAAAGCAATTGTATGAATAGAATAGAACCTTCCAAGTATTTAGGTACCTAAATACCTAAATTAAAGTACAACGTTAACGTTAGTCAATAATTAAGGCTTGGGCACATAGGCGCGTTTTGTGAGCGTGGCGCAGCGGGGCGCGACGCTGCGAATGTGTGCCTTATTTCGTTACATTAGCCACACCGATGTCACGCTGCGCTACCGCCAAGCTCACAAAACGCGCTTATGTGCCCAAGCCATTAGCCTTTAAATGTGGCGGAGTATAGTGTAGTGTTACAATCTGATCCATCAGACCCATATTTTTTATTTTTTATTTGTTACTAAAATCACTTGTACTTATAGGTACTCCAATTATATCAATCCCGCGAACTGTCCTGTTTACTAATTTTGACTCTAAATTGATGCAATACTTATTTCTTAACCGAACATTTGTGCTAGGAGCTAAATTAGGGTTGCCAAACCCTGACATAATTAACTAAACTAATTTAGCTAACCCAGCCAAGTATACCTGGATATTACCTAGTTTGAAGCATGATCTCTCGGCCTTGGCCCGGGGCGGCCATGCCTGTACATTGTCTTAGTGTAAATCCATAATAATATAAACTTGAAATGTTGGAACCTACATACATAGTACCTATACATACCTAGGCTATTTACGATGGCCCCAGTTAAAATACTTAATGGTCCCTGTAGATTTTTCCGTATTTATAGCAATCCTAAGCTACATAGATAAATTCACCTAAATATCAATTGGACTCCAAAGCGGAAAACCTATGACTTATTTATAGAGTTGACTTGTTTATGATGCCGCTTTGCAATTAGTGATTCATAGTCTACATCGTTGTTAATAAATACGTAGAAATATTCTATAATTATACACTATCAAAATAAACGTTTACCTATACAATTTAACATGTGCCATTTTAATGTTTTAGCAACAAGTAGCAGTTAGACGTTTTCAATACAGATAAGATTTTTTATTTTTCACACGTCCTAGTCCTTACATTAGCTGTATAAAGCTTGTGTTCAAGGTACCACCTAGACGACGATATTATCTACGTAGCTATACGTATTAAATAGTTAATAAAAAAATAATACATAATTAAAATTAACATCCATAATCTATAACCCAATGAACAAATGAAGAAATATTCGTGATAAACACACAAATAAATGCCCTGGCCAGGATTCGTACCCGGGATGTCCTGCTTCGTAGGCACGTTCATACTCTGCCGATTCCTTGCCTTGCCAAAGAAAGAAATTTATCCGCCACTGATATTAGTCACTAATACTAAGTATATATTAGGAGGACATTAAAGCCGCTCCCTGGTTAAAAAAAAACCCGTCGGTTGGAGTAGAGTAATTTGTATGTTCTATGGATAGTTGACGACCGGTCTGGCCTAGTGGTTAGTGACCCTGCCTATGAAGCCGATGGTCCTGGGTTCCAATCCCAATCAGGGAATTTATTTGTGTGATGAGTCATGGGTGTTTTCTATGTATTTAAGTATTTATATGTATCTATCTATTATATATCGTCGTCTAGTACCTACAACACAAGCCTTATTGAGCTTACCGTGGGACTAGGTCGATTTGTGTAAGAATGTCCGAAATATTTATTTATTTATTATTATTTATTTATAGTGGTCCCCACCACTAGTAGATACAACCAGAAAAATTCCAGTACCCTTACCATGAGTTGTGAGTTGGAGGTTTTCGATAACGAGTATCAAGTTTACTATATGTGCATCTCGTTCGCACTAAAATAGTACAAGCGAGATGCACAGATAGTAAACTCGATACTCGTTATCGAAAACCTCAATGTCACAACTCATGGTAAGGGTACAGAATATCCCACGAGCACTGATAGCCATAGATAACTGACACGTGCGTTTATTGCAGTGTAATTAATGTTATCAATACGTTTTCACTGTGGCCTACAATTTTCAGGCCAACCGATAAGATAGAAAATTGTTTCACGTGGCCTATTGGTTTCAGCAAACTTTAAATGTTTACTGATTACTCGAAATAACCCAATTGTTAGTATGCAATTATCAAAAACTTACTTAACAATCTGTAATTTTAACTTTCGCGAGTCATTGTAAAATTTACTACAGTTTCACTCAAGTTTATTTCAAGTTTCTACAGAAAAGTCCACATGTTGGAGTCTTTGGTCTTGGGTTAAAACTGTTATGCATGAAATTATTACTTGCCCTCGAAGACACGAATAAATAATACACCATAAAACATACGTCATAGCGCATTGTTTGGAAAGCAATAGTAGCAGAATCATATTGGAATTTTGCATGTGGGCTGTCAGCCCATTAGCGATAATTATTCAAATTATGACGTGCGTAGGTACCTTCCATTTTGGAATATTTCGCTAGCTCGGGAATTCTCAACATTAGCACGAGAAAGGAACAAACCAAGTGAAAATCAATTTTATCACCTCACTACCGCGAGGATAATACTATAACCATAAAACAAATTAATGCGAATTATTGGTAAATATGTAATAAATAATCATTTATCATTCATACTGTTAACGTCAACTAATCACTCAAATTTTGTGTTAAATTAGTTTCTATTCGAGTGGGTAAAATGTAGTTTTGCTATATGTATTTAGGTATATACAGAATAAAAAATGTTTTAGCCAGTGAGGTGAAAACGTTTTTTCCTAACTAATGCAAAAAAGTGCACTTTGAGCACGTTTCGCCTGCGTAAATTTCACTTTTTAAGGTACTTGTTATGAAAAATTGGGTTCGATACACGTGTAAAAACTTATTTAAGACTCGGGTGATTGTCACCCTCGTTTCACTCGGGCTCCAACTCCCTCGTCGAAATATTTTTTTTTTCACTAGTATCGAAATGTACTATTATGGACCTACTAGGTTTTATGACGTCCTTTGTAATTTGAAAGTTACATACGGCATTTCATACCTATTGCGTTTTATGGGATCAGATTCTGGTTGCGATTTCACAGATGGCAGCTTAAAAGAGTCTAAACTCTGTAATCAAACACAATAACAACTTATGTGACCGCGTGGCGTACCATGGGAACTAATAATTTGGTCAAGGGTGCGCATATGCGGCATATTGTTCGAATTTGGTCTTTATTACAATCGCCCGTAAGTGCATATTATTCGTTATCTATTTTCGAAGCAAATACTAGACTGTTTACCCAGTTGACACACGTGCCACATTAAATCAGAAACGTAGCGTACTTTCGGTTACTGTCATCATCAGTATTACTAGCACTCTCGCGGTTTATTACGGCTGTTTCGTTAACTTTTCAAACGCATTAAGTACCCTACCATGAGTTGTGACATTACGGTTTTCGATAACGAGTATCGAGTTTACTATCTGTGCATCTCATTCGCACTAATATAGTACAAGCGAGACGCATAGATCGTAAACTCGATACTCGTTATCGAAAACCGTAATGTCACTACTCATGGTAAGGGTTAGGTACTTAATCTCCTGGGAACAGTTTATACCTAATCAAATTTTTAATGAAATGGAGTAAACTGACAGCAGTTTTCATACATTTGACAGCTCGTTTGACAACTTTAGTGTGAAAACTGCTGTCAGCTTACTCCATTTAATTAAAAATTTTGATGACTAGTGGTATTTTACTCTCATAGGTCGTATGGTAAGCAGTATGCCTATAATAAAATTATAATTTTATTTTTTTCATAATACTCTTAAGTCCCCTCACATAACGCTTAGAATGCCATCATGAAAATTTTCCGGAAGCTCAATTCAAGGGAGCATTATCAAAGGTACCTACTCGTACCTATATTTTTGCTGCTACCTAACGCCTAATCCGCTATTATCATTATAATGAGACTACATGGAATTTCGTTAATCAACTCAGTGCCTGACCCAAAGGCAGAATCATGTTAAATAGGTAAAAAAAAAACTAAGTACTAAATATAAAAAAAAGGCGGCATTTCCTCGTTGTATCGCAATGCTGATACGTTGTGCGAGGAAGCCGCCAGCTCTTTGGTCACCAGTTATATCAACCAGACAAGGATATTATATATCAAGGGCCTTTTTTAGATTTAATAACTAGTTAAGTACTTGTATTTTAATGAATGTAAATAAAGATTGATTTAAAGTTGAAATGATTTAAGTAATAATCTTAGACTATATAATATTATTAGACTCCACGCCGCCAACAACAAATTGTGATTACAAATGGCGTCGGTCGACTCGTAATTACGGGCTTCACACACATACGCAAGGCCTTGATACGCGGGACTCCCAACAGTCGCCTCCGAACGTCAAAACACGCCGCAGTGGACCAAAAAATATTAAAATATGCCGTCATATGCTGTCAGATCAAGTAAAAATGCTACTAATCGACACAAAAGAACTCCCCCAATCACTTTTCATCAGTAAATAAACAATTAAACACGTAATTACATTAACAATTTGTAAATTCGCTAGCTATTTACTTCACGCCATCTGTGTTGCCAGACAATCGGGTCAATCAAAATCGGAGAAATTTCCCGAACGTAGGGTAATTGATGTTCCATTTTGTTAACTATTATGTATGAGCGCGGAGCGGGTTTGGTGTAGGTACAGGTTTTTAAGTTTAGTTTTATTAATTTAATTTTTGTTTTGTAATTTATTTCTATGTTCTTTTATTTATCACAACTGTAAACGAATTGATACCAATTATGTTGATTAAAATTTTATAATTTTATTAGGTACCTAACGTTCTTTACCAAAAAAAATACAGTGTTCTTTTGCAAATTATAACCCTATTTGTATCACCTGTGTAATTGCAACCAGCTTTTCATTTTAATAAGTTTTTTAAAGACTAGGTACGGTAACCCCTATACACTACCACCATAAATTGTCACGACAAATCGTCATAATTTAACTATGCGATCAGTTGTTTTGCAATCTTAGTTATGAAATTGCAAATAAAGGCTATGAATATCTTTAAGTAGTGTAGGATATTACTTCTTGGTTTAAAAATTATGGCTTGGCTGTTTCATACTAAGTAGGTAAGTCAGAACATTCAATAGACGTCTATGGCCAACTCGTTGTGTTTTAAGTAAAAGTCAAACAAAAAAAGTATATTTGTTTTTTTGTACATTATATTCCCGTACTAATCACATTTTCTCCTGTAAATGTTTGCTCTGAAGTGTTATCTGGGATAAACCTATGAGGATTTGAAATTCAGTAGTTTTTTTTGTCTTGGCGGGGCCACTGCTGTGCCTCATAATTAATAAATATGTATAGTAAAAGTGCTTGAAATTATAGTATCGGGTCGAGAAGAGTGAGAAAACACACACATTTACATCGTGTACTTTTATTAATTTAATATTAGTGATTTTTGCTGTTTTTCGTTAAATTCGCCGCTTCTGAAATATATTTTACTATATTTACTAAATCATACGCATATCGTCGTTTTATTTAACAAATATGTATATTCATAACACATTTTTATACTAAAATATTTAATCTGAAATTGGGATTTTTTTTTTAACTGGCACCACACGGAAATACGCACACATGTAAAGCGGCCGCCATTACGCGTCACAACTCGTTGTATCGGTGGAGTCCTTCTGTAGGTTTACTACTTCTATGGTAATAATAATATTTGTACCAATTCTAACATATTGGGGATAGGTGCTTAAACCCTAATCGAATAGATACAACTAGCATAATTATTCGAATGTCTACGTAACGCAATGGTCGCACGCACGACATATGCAGATTTGTCGGTACCTCCCACCCAGTACAGGTGAATCGAACAATAAAACGAAGACCAATGAGTCACGCGTATTGAATTAAAAATAGGTAATCAAATGAGTTCTAACCATTTTTAAGTCGGTGGTGTTCTGCGTTTGAGTTCGATCAAACGGCTCGTGAGCTGACGAGCCTTGGTTCCCCATCTTGAAGACAATGCAGCGAAATCCAAGGTACACTAGACACTACACATCACTAACACATATCCACTAATCCACTTAGCGACACTAACTATGCGAAGTCTGTTCACTACACACGCGCCGCACATTACCCATGTCCTCAGGAATTTAGTTAATTCAATTTAAATTTTAACGGCAAATCTGACACGTTTCATCTCCGTGCTAACCAAAAACAAGTTATCTAATAGTGAGGTAAATCACTTCTGATTCTCATATACATAGGTAAGCAAGTAATCCGTGGCACAACAAGATAACAATTTCGACGAACTCGAAACTCGACAAACACAGCAAAGCTCAAAACAAACAACTCGAACTGAGGAATGGTGCAACCTTGACGGCTTGCGTATAAAAAGTTATTGGACTTGAGTTCGTTAAGACACCTCTGCCAGTAAATAGAAATTAAATTATCACTTTAGGATAGAAGCACTCAGTTTCAGGTGTCTAGAAAGAGATCTTATAGTGATCCGGGCACACTCGAGCTGATGATCCATTCATCTTAGACGCGCATCAATAGAACAGGAATCGTGTGAATTCGTTAACAATATTTTTTTACAACGGGGGTCAACTTTTCCCACAAGCGATGATGAATAAACGCAGAGAGGCGCATTGAACCCGGCACCCGGCCCGCGGGGGGAGAGAGGTTCGGTAGGTAGCTGGGAACGACTGCCGATGCCAGCTGAACGTTATTTTTTCCCACAGCATTGTTCTTTCAACCGTAGCGTGTCGTTACTGAGGTAATACACTTTTTCGTTTATCGCACATACACTTCCAGTTAGTATCACATAAAACACTAGACTTCATGTTGACTAGATGGATATATTTTAAGTTAAAGAATGTTGTCGAATCGGAAACGGGATGAGGCGCGCGCGCCGCGCAGGCAGCGGACAACTGTAGTACTGACTTACTGAGTGGGTCGAGTCGCGTACGGTGTGAATCGCACAAACCCTGCAGAGTGGAGCGGCGCACCCGTCCCGACCTGCCCCGCATGCCGCGCCCCGCTCGACCGGTCCTATGCATTGTCAAGAACTGCCGATGACGATGATCTCATCTAAACTCTGGGTTTAATCCAACTTATCCACACCACGAAAAAGTTAAACCAGAGCTGGTAAATATAAGTATTAGAATCTATGAGAATCTTTTAAACACAGGTACCTATTTGTAGTCATGTGTAAGTATACCTTTCCTCCATATTTTATAGTTCTATCTAATCTAAGACATAGCCTAAATGGTTTTCCTCGCGGTAGTGAGGTGAAAAATATAAGTTCCCTTGTAGTCCCATTTCTATAGAATTAAGATCGACGTAATATACGAAATAGGTAGTTTATCCGCATGTTCGTGCCATGTGCGTGCCCGGTTGCAGAGTTTAACATCTGGATTGAGCGCGTGCGAGAGAACGGGACGGACGCAGGTGCAAAACTGAGTCTATTATTGGCTTCCAATTGAACATATGTTCCTACCATTCGTATCCCAAAAGTAACTGGCCTTCATTCACCTTGGCATCATCGCAGTAATCGCTGATCGATTTGAAACTTGCTAAAAACATAAACACTATAGTATTAAAAACATAAACATATGTGAGGATAATAGTTTTAGAAAAAAATATGTATGAATACGACAAGATAGAGAAGAAAATACAACGAATTGTCAGTAAGAATGCAGTTTAAAAAACCGGTAATTCTTAATTGGTAAAATGGTACCGCCTTATTCATAGATTAGCAAATCTCTTAATATTTTTTCCTCCTTCCGGCTAACTATATTTATGACAAGTGGATTGAGACAAGCTAGGTATTAAAGCCACGCCTACAAGATTACAAGTACATTCAAAATGAACTTGCAACTAGAGAACAAACAAACAGAAATTTGAAAGGTACGTTGAATCATGAGACTGAGTCATCACCACATTCCTAAAGAGCCGGCGCTCACATAGGTGACCGATATGAACGCCCGCATTCATTGGTAAATTGACCAATTTTATCAGTAACCCATCAAGCTCTTAATTACCTATCGTTTACGCTAATAGTCGTTGAGAACATGAAGATAAATTGCAAGGATTTAGTAGAGCAGGGCTGCTCAAATAATTCACCTTTGCCGATTTTGAATGTTATTGTGTTATTCGAATAATATATTACATTTTAAATAATCTGTTCATACAAATAACTGAATGATTTAATAAATATTATGTACTAATGAAATATGCACCGTAAATAATTAACACCCGCTATTAGTGCCAATCCTTAGCAATGACTAATAATGCATATGATATGCTAAATCACGAATTACAAGCTCGGCAGACAGAAGACAACACCACATTACAACAATGCCATGATGATGACGAAGGGAACAAAATATGTAAACAGAAATAAATAAAAAATACAATTAAATTCTGATATGGATACTTTGCCTACAATGCCGTGTTGGAAGCTAGCCAGTGCTAAATTAGCTCATTTATTTTGAAGCAGCATTTAAGGCATTGCTGTTGTAAACATTGCCAAAACATGGTTATGACACCCTTTAAGCGAGCTGCAAAACAATAAACCTTTTTGAATACCTAAAACCTTCCAAGCTCTGCATACCTGAACTAAACTAAGTTGAAAAAAACCGTAACAAGTATAGTTAATTTAATATTATGAAGATGGAGTCCCTCGCCAACTCGGAAGTGTTCTTATATGTTTCAAAGATTTAAAGTTGTATGCATATATACGTATCTACCCCATTAATTAACGAGTATTGCCTTAATGGTATCTTGAAATTTCGTAATCTATTCGTTAGCAGGTTAGATTAGAATCCTACGCCTGCTACCCAATCTGTACCCTTACCATGAGTTGTGACTGAGGTTTTCGATAACGAGTATCGAGTTAACTATATGTGCATTTCGTTCACACTAAAACAGTACAAGCGAGATGCACAGATAGTAAACTCGATACTCGTTATCGAAAACCTCAGTCACAACTCATGGTAAGGGTAAAACTCGTTAAAACTTCCAACTACGTTTTCTTATGACCCCTCAGAATATGAGTTTCAAAGTTTTTGTTTCTTAGCAGAGCTTCATTACATTTGAAGAATGTTTGTGATACTTTGCAAGGTTGCCTTTAAATCCCTCTTTAACGACTGTTGGATTATACTTGTATAAGAAAACCCGGGGCCGAACAAGATGTACGAAAAGCATGATAAGTACAATTTTAAAACAAACAGTGGTATATGGCTAGGCTACGACACTGCAGGACAATGCCCCGTCGCCAGCCACCGTAAAATCGACGGCTCTGTTTACTGGCCCGGTAATAAAAGGACGTAAATAAAACAAACACTTAAGCCTCGGTCAAATCAAGAGCGTGGCTCGGCGCGACGTCCGCGTCGCGTGATGCCGACGTGATGACTGTCAAACAGGGCGCGCGGGACCGCGCCGGCCTCGCGCTTTCAACACGCCCTCATCACGCGCGCGAACGCGGCGTGGACGCGGCGTGGACGCGGCGCGATGCGGGCGTCACTCGCACTACGCACCGCGCGCCACTTAACGTCCGACTGACGAGACCCAGCGCGGCGCAGCGTGCCGCCGCGTCCGCGCTGCGCAGCGCTGCGCCCGCGCCGTCTGGACGAAAGGCCGCGCGGCGCGGGTGCGACAGAAGCGGGGCGCGATGGCAGCGGGACGCAGTCTGTTTGACGTCGCTAACCTGTTAGCATGTGTTTAAGGTCGCCGCGGTCGCGCGCGCGACCGCGGCGTGGCGTCACGCTCTCTGATTTGACCGAGGCTTTAACAACACATACATCATTCTTGTTTCAAACTGATATTATAATAAAAACGGGCACTGCGACCTCTTCACTATTTTGAAATCAAAGTACCGCTATATATAATTGATTTGTTTATTGCTCCGATTCATTGAAAACGCGCATGTAACACCTCTGGAGTTGCAGGAGTTCATAGGCTGCGGTAACTGCTTACACCACGTAGTATAACACTGACGTAGTATAAAAAAAACAACAATGACATGCCTATCACTTAGTAGTATCTAGTACCTAAACATTTGGTAAAAATAACAAATGCATGAATGCACCATGAAACAAAATGATAGATGTATCTTTTTAATGCAATGCAGTGCAGTGGTCTAGTTACAGCAAGAAAACGAAAGAAGGTATCCATTAAAATTGAGAAATAGCAACACTAGGAAATGGAATAATGCCCGGAATACACGAGGCTAGTTTTCAAGCCAGTATAGTAAGCTAGTTAGTGAGCTAGTAAAACTGTCCTCGATTGAACATAGGCTAGTGCTGTATACATGATGCTAGTAATTTTAAGTCAGTTCGAGTGCCTATACCATTGTAAAGTGTCGTAAAAAATCGACAATATGCACGTAATTCGTAAAAATAACATAGCATGAATGAAACAATTACTTTAAAACTATGTAAATGTGTACTAGATGAATTACTTGAAAATATATTTAAAAAAACGTGTATGGACAAATGGCACTAGCCGGACGGATACTAGCTTCACCGGCCGCACGAAGATAGTACACAAGCCAGGCTAGCGAAATCGGTGGTGGGGGGCGCTACTAGCTCAAAAAATAGAACGGCAAGCTATTAAAACTATCCTGGCTTCAGCACTAGCTTACTAGCCTGAAAGTTAAGCTAGTTTTGTATACACGAAGATAGACGCACTAGCTTGCTAGCTTACTAGCACTAGCTTACTATACTGGCTTGAAAAACTAGCCTCGTGTATTCCGGGCATAACACTCATACTGGTAAGACAATCAATCCGTCCCTTAACGAGGAAAGTAAATAAATTATAGAGTCATCATCGTCATTATCATATCAGCCATAAGACGTCCACTGCTGAACATAGGCCTCCCCCTTGGACCTCCACATATTGGAAGCGACCTGCATCCAGCGTTTTCCGGCGACTTTGAGGTCATCTGTCCATCTTGTGGGTGAAAATTATATAGAGTACATACGTATAATACAAGAAAAATTAATTACAACCAGCTGGTCACAAGGCATTCCGCAAATACTGATAAAAGAGAAACTGAGAAACATCTGTTTGTGGAGGAGACGTTATCTTGAAAGCTAACGGAGTAATATAAACACTTAACACATACTCGACTGCATATGTTATACCATTTTGCATTTCAAAGACATTATGATAGAACATTGTGATTGCGATTTCGTTAAATCACCTCTACGAATTTATATACGTTTTGGGCATATGTATTTATTGAAATTATGCACTTAATGAGTTAAATAACTAAAAACTTTGGAATTCTCTGACTCTTCAAACTATGTTATTTGCCCTCGTTTGTGACACCGTGACACTGGCCGGCACTGTATATATATACGAGTACTTAGTCGGTCCTAAAGTTCTGTCATAAATAAAAATAATGATAAAAATGATGATCTTTTCAGTTTTTAATAAATTATATACCAATTGAAAGTACATTTAATAGAGAATTAATATAACTTAAAATTATTCAAAATATAAATATCGTTATTCGTTTTTAATACAGGCCAATAAACGCCGCGGCCAGTCGTCTATCGCAGCACGCACCATATTCATGTCTATTTCAGTGACTGCTTTTCTTATAGATGACTGTAGGCTCTCCAAATTTTCATGTGGTTTAGCACAGACCTTCTCCTCTAAGACCTGCCAAATTTTGTAGTCCAAAGGATTAAGGTCCGGACTGGAGGAAGGCCAATCTTCGTGTTTTAAAAGTCGATTTTTTGACGCTCAAACCAGGCTTGAGTGGTCTTGGCTTTGTGTGCAGGTGCAGAATCCTGCTGGGACACTAAATGATGTCCTGAAAATAGCGTGTTGGGCAGATCTTTGACAACCTGATACAAAACCGTTACTTGGCATACTTTTGCACTGATTTTGCCCTTTTTTCGCAAAATGAACCTCAGTTGGCCCGTAATAAGATACTCCCAGCCAAACCATCACTTATGATGGATGATGCCCATGTTGCACCCGCGGAACTATTTTTTTTTTTGCTTCTTCAGAGCTCGTAGCGCACACTCTATCATTTTGTTTATTATACTTTTCTTCAATATCGAAAAATTTTTCGTCTGTGAAGAGGATATCGCGGTGTAGATTTTTCGCGTACCGCTTTAATAGCTTTCGGGATCTTTTAAGCCTTATTGTTTTTGCAAGCATGTGCCCACTCTTTTTTGTATGCTCGTAGACTAAGATCTTCGTTTAAATTCTTTTGACGGTATACCTACTGACACCCATCTGCAAAGCCATCAACTTCTGTTTTCGGACAGGATTTATTGCTATACGGGCCTTGATCGCTTTGATCACTGCTGGGGTTCTTACGGAGCGTGGACGGCCAGTTCTTTTTGTCCTCGACACTAGAGACTTCATTGTACCTATCAATAGTGCGGTACACAAACCTAAGCGTTAAATTAATTTTTGAGTAACTTGAAACGGCGGTGCAACGCGAAGAAGCTATTCGGTTTTCTTTAATGTCCACTCCATCGTGAGAAATTGCAGCAAATGACTGTTTTTGTTTTAAAATAATTTTCAGACATTCAAAATGGAATACAAAAACATTTTCTTAAAATTATGCTCTAAATTTAAAAATAATGTGCCAGTGATAGGATTTTAGGAGCGACTAAGTATATATTGTATCTTATTGTATATTATTTATAAATTGTATATTATTTTTCACTGCTTGGAACACTAATTACTAACATTAATTGTTTTATGAATTTCCGCTAAATATACCTACGAGTACCTACAGTTTGTCTGGAAGAGATCGCGTTTTAGCCATAAGACCGCTCACACTAGTTGTTTACCTCTCCTTTATTTTACTGTTCTCTTTTGGACGTGTTTAATATAGAGTGTTTGTATTATATATATATTGAAGGCGCTTGAGAAGCGACTTGTTAATGAACGAAGAATACACACTCACATTCTTAAAACAGAAAGCAAAATAGACGGTAAAAATATCAAGACAAATTAAATAGGGTGTTAAATTATGTATCGCACCATGTTCTATTTACAGCATGGACGTCACTAGCTTTACTTGCATTTCTAGAACGGGTGCGCCCGTCCAAGCGACACTAATGAATATTTCCATCACATGAAATCAATAGTTCGCTTCTTACATGTCGGACAACGGTGATATTTTTATGGTGGTTATGTTCCTTCTAACGGATACCCTCTATATCTGACAAGGTTGTCAAAAGCACGAAGGCCTTACTCGCATACAAAGTGCCATCCGCGGGGTCTCCATGTCCGTGTTTGCGCAGCGGATGTTGTAAATGTGTGACCAGGGTGTCGATATGGTCTCCGACGGCAGTCAGTTCCCGAGCGCCTTTCTTAACGAACAGATATTAACCAGCAGCGCGAATTAGCGAAAAAGGAACAATTCGAAAATTAGAAAAAACTTCTCGGTTGCGTGCTTCCAAAGTTTATACCAGTTGATTTCAGTGGTTTTGATTTATTGTGACAAAACGGCGCAATACGGGGACGAGGCTATGACCGCATGGACCATGTTTAGTTGGAGAAGGCTTTACAATGGAAGAGGGATAGAGACGAAGGAGGAGTCGCGAGTGGAGCTCCCGGCGGACACGCGGCAGTTAGTGTACAACGTGTACATGTACTTCAGCCGTCGCCCGGGCCGCAGCGCCAAGGCAGCCATCGCGAAAACCGCTAGCGCAACTATGCTGCCAAGAGATATTGTTGCACAAATCATAAGAGACAAGTACCGTGAATAAAGGCCCGTTTGGTATGTGATACTAAGTTACAGTTGTTATTAATACGATGTCTACGAGGATAATAACACAAATGTAAATATTTGGTGATTCGATCGACCAAAATAAATGTCAAATTAACCACACGAATGTAATCGAAGGATTTCATACACCATACATCGTAGTCACACGACAAAGCACTGTCATCTGTTGTGTGATATGTCGTGTGACCGCGATGTGTGGCTGAGGTATAGTAGTGAATTCGTGTAATAATATAAGAAATTTTGGTCTGTAGGCTGATGGAAAATTGACAGTGCAGAGACTGCTAGAAAAATAAAATCGCTAAACTATAAAATTTTATTAAATTTGACTTAGAACCAAGTTAAGTTGTTGTCTGTATTCAGCAACTTATACCTTTACAAAGTGTAATAAATTAATCTATTGTAATAACTTTACATGTTTTATCCGGGCTGTTGGTATAATAAAGATTTATTATGAAGAAATTTGTGTACGTAGTTAAGTACTAAATAACTCGCTGTGTTTTTTAAGATCACGTTGTTATTATTGAAATACGTGCGTGACAAAAGCGCCTCCCTGGCGACTATGGTACCTACACATTATTTGACATTCAAGTCGAGTCGTATGGTTCTACAAAGTTAAAATTCTTCCACAGGCGACCTTGCACCTTCGCACCATGGGTTATAAATATGTAAAACTGATAACGTTCGCTTTAATATAGGTAAGATGTTGAAGTCAATTGAAAATTTAATAAACACCTATATGAAACATGTAAATAAACAAGTACCTAGGTTATGTACAGCAGCAGCAAAAGTTGCTAAGCGTTTGAAGTATTCAAAATGACCTACACGCGCTCTTATTCTCTTGACAATAGAGACGTGTTGACCTCATTGTGAACACCTTAAATGCTTAGCTATTTCTGCTGCTGACTGTACATAGTTATTTTATTATTGTTAAGCAGTTCGACCAGCCGACCTTTTTACCACCGCCATAATTTCGGGTAGGCTGAAAACCATCGCTGAATCCACGCCTAATGGCGAGTCTTCCAGCACAGCTGAGACTGTCCTTTTGTCATGTTTGTATTTTTATCCTTTTTATATACTTATGTGTAGGTTCTTTATTTACGTGTCAATAAATATTTACATACTTAGCACAAGTATATGCTTATCCGCTATCATTCGGACACAAATATAGTCATATATTAGTAATTATTATTTTTACGCTATGTAGTACTCAGTGTCATACATACATACTTCGACTGCTAATAACAACAAACTGTGTTCTTTTGTTATTTATAACTGTAAATAACAAAAAAACACAGCTGTAATTCCGAATTAATATATATAATTAAAACATTATGTATCCGAGTGTATGTGTGACAGAGAGGGTCCAACGATTATCGACGGCAAAAGACTTTACAAGAGTTTATGGAAAACGCCGTAATGGTTTAATAAGGTTGTAACTAGTAACTATAAATAAACTATGAAAGTATGAACTGTGTATAAATAGCAGAGCTCTTCCAATTCACGAAGGTAACTGGATTTTTCTAATTCCTACTCGTATAGGCAGTGTTTAAACTTGATTAATCCACTCACCTGCAAGAGCTATGCATAGTTTATAGTTAATCCAATAACCGCTATCTGCTGGAAATACAAAATATGATCTCATCATGTACGTGTAATAAATATAATGGTTAACAAAAGTGTTTACTAAGACTTAATAAATATATTTTCTCCGAAGTATTGTTATGATTGTGACCACTGGTTCCTTAGCTACAAATGTTCTCCTGGTTGGCTGTGAATATTTATTTCTAGAAACAATATAACTATAAGGTAAATGTTTTATATCTTCACTGTATTGAAAAGCAACGGGTTTTGTTCCGTCAATCAAAAGAAAAACTTAGGAACAGAGTATGAGATGCTTACAGTCTCTGCGTTACACCAGAGTAAAAAGCAATGACACGAGGTTTTGTCATTACGTTAGTAAACAGAAACTTACCTATATATATTTCTGAAACAATTTAAAAATGAATGAAATCCATATTTTGAGAAAGAAACACGCCAAAATAAATTTTGCATAGGCTCATAAAGTCAAAAGGGTATCGCGTCTGGCAGCCGGCGGAATTCCGATGAGCTCGAGGTAAGCTTGAAAACGTGCAATTTACATATCTACCTATCGTGTCAACTGAATTGGAAATGGGCTTCGCTGGCAGCTTCATTCCAATTTAATCAAATCGCCTCGCGTTTTATGAAATGGCAACCAACAACGTTGACAGGAAAACTAAGCAAATATATATCCAGATAAAGTGAAATGCTTAGATGCTGTAGTAGTATGAATTAAAATATATAAATATGAACTGAGCGTCCATATTCGTAATAGCTTGTAAGATAATTCACCTGATTAAGTCGGTAATTTTTTAATATTTTATAATCTGTGCTTGCACTCAATCCTTTACTGGTACCCTGATACGTGTTATTTTACGCTAAATGCGTTGTAACTGCAACAAGGATGTAAACAAATAGTTAATTAAGAACGAGGAACTTTTTTAATGTTTTTTTTTTATTACTTACGAACAATATGAGCACAATCCTGGGTCACCCAAACACGCGATCCATATCACCCCGATAAAATCTGAACAACCTACACTAAGTACTGAACTTGCACGTAAAGGACAGATTTGTACACAAAAACACTAGTCATCCGAAAGTCCGAGGAAACACTCTGCTACTCGTTGAATCAAATCAACAACAGGAAGTATTTATTAACAAGAAGCACTATAGAAATCTTGGCAGTTGCCAAGTGCGGAGACGATCCCAACATCCATACGCTACTAATTACTTCACTGCACTGACTATTTCAGGCGCTCAACACGTGAATTGCCTACACACTCTAGTTCACATCTACCAGGTTGGCTCGATGTTTTGTTCTTTCGACACCCAACGATTTATGAAGGTTACTCAGATTCACGTATCAGAAAATAGCAGAAATTGAAAAAACAACCCATGCCCTCTTTTTAGATTTGGGATTGCTTTTTATCGTGTTGAACTAGCAAGTACTTACCTAATGAAAACTTATTTTTTACCTGAACCTCGAAATGGAGGAGATACGTCCTTAATCTATTCTATTGCATGTTTTATGTGCGTTAGGACTCTTTCCGAGTGGAACAATATTGATGTTTTTTTTATTCAAGAAAGCTGAGGTTCTCGTTTAATTAAATTTAATCTTGAACTCACCAGTTTTTTTTTAAGTAATCCTTAATAATGCGTAACCAATATATGACTTCGGTTATTAGATAGAGATATATTTATTCCAGAATTAAGTCCCAATGAGTATTTTCTGAATTTAATAATACCTAATAAAAATCATGGAAATTTTGTATATACATATATCTATACTAAAATAATACAATTAAATCGGAACGAATCATCGTTGACTATATATTTACGAGTACATACTGACATCAAAGCCAGATCTTAGGATCCACATCTGACTCATACTTAAAGCAAAATTGCATTGGCAACTATTTTATTTAAGAAATAGTGTTGCGCCACGAGCCATATCCATCACGATCAAAAAGGTCGACCATGAATCATACTGTGCGTTAGGAAAGAGTATAACAATGGTTTTTAAACGCTATTAAAGGCTTGGGCAGATAGGCGCGTTTTGAGAGCGTGGCGCAGCGGGGCGTGACAGCGGTGTGGCTAATGTAACGAAATAAGGCACACATTCGGACGGTAGAGTCGCGCCGCGCTGCGCCCCGCCATAAAACGCGCCCTATGTGACCAAGCCTTAAAGAAATTTCGAAGTTGCTGTTTGAAGAATATATATTTATATATACAAGTAAGTAAGGCAACGTTCACTGCTTCACTCTATACGATGTTGAGTAAGAAATGTATCAGAAAATGTAGGGTACCACGGTAAAAAAAAATGCAGTTGTACAGTCCACGTCAAAGATATATTTACACTTTTGCACCTTATTATAAAGGATTAAGGTAAACATATATTTGACGTCGACTGAACGACTTTCGCAGTACCTGTGTGTTACGATCAATTTTAGACCAAATGCCCTTTTTTCAACTAGATTTTACGTATTTGTTACTTTTCGATATTGTATTGAAAAAATAGTGAAATAACGTGAAAAGTTGAAGACTCCTTTGAACTCAGCTTAAAAAGTTCACTATTGCTAATACTTGCCACATTGCCTACAATTTAGTAATTTAATTCATATCTATATACAGGGTGGAAAAATCGAATTCCACATGGATGGCAACTACCTTAAATATTGTATACTATACTGTATATTTATATAATGAGCTTGATTTGGCGAATAAACTATTAATATATGTTTGGAGTCTGTTGGTTGGTAATCAGTAAATACGAACTTTGACAATTGCCTACAATTTAGTAATTTAATTCATATCTATATATATTTATATAATGAGCTTGATTTGGCGAATAAAATATTAATATATGTTTGGAGTAGAAGTCTGTTGGTTGGTAATCTATATAACACTATATAAGGGTTATAAAAGGAAACGAAAGTTAATGAAGTGATGATCGGTGCGGAGGAAAACAGTGTGCACTTCCACTAACAAAGAGTTAACGTAGCACTAAAATTTATGAATATGACCAGTGTCTATCCATGAATTGCCATTGCCTGGCATCTGACAAAATGTATTATAAATTATAATTATAACGGTGCGGTGCGCATGAGTTAAATTGACTTAATGAGGATGTTGCCAAACCCTTTAGTAAATACCTAAAATACTAGTCATGTTCATGTTCGCTGTTTAATATTCCATTACCCATATTACACTGAAGGCCAACACTATTTGCTAATATTATTCAATTTACTACTTTAACGTGCAATACACAGAAATTATCTACGATGTATTGTAACTACTATGTAATTGTGCACTTTTGAATGTCCACAGACTAGGTACTAGAACTAGAATTTAGATGAATCGCTGGGAGTCGGCGGCTCAGTGTGGAGTTAAAGACCGGCGACCTCATTTCAGTGGCTGATAGGTGTATACGTAGGTATACATTAGTTGTTTAGTAATTTGACGGTATTTTATTATTTATCGTGTCTTACAAAGATTGAGAACATACTTTATGCAATATAATATTATCGGGCTTTTATCATTTGTAACTATGTATATCTGTTACGATCCAACAAGTATGTGAGTGTGAAAGTGACGGATAGCGCGATAGACGATAAAATGACAAACATGCTATCCAATCGCACCAACCATTGATAGAAAAAGTTAAAAGATGGAAAAAAATCGTCTCTCTTGAATCACAGCAATCGATTTTTCACATAACCACACTAACCGTTCCAGCATCTTTTAATTATTGTCGCTGAACGTATACATATTATTATTATTACATATAAATTATAATATAAAAATATATAAATAATAATATTTTACATCTCTGTTGCACGGAACAGGGTTGTATTTTCAAAATGACGGGCGGGGCGTTCTTCCAGTTCCGAGCTTCTATCATGACATGACGACTATAGATACCGTCTGAGAATGTGTTAAAAGACTTAGTAATGATAATATCGTAGGTAAAACAAATTCGACTATGCTAGCATACAACACCGTTGCATAATAAAGTATTTGGCAAGGATTAACAACTAATTATTAAAATTAATGAGTGTTATTCTTCTAACATCCCACGAACACATACATTTTATGCGGCGACGTTGAAAACACTACGCAGGTAGGTAGTCACATCCCACTTTCTGTATTGTTCTTTAGATTTAATGCATTTGTTTCGCACTAATGCCAGTGGGAGTTGTTTAAATTTACGAGTTTATCTCTTTCTGAATAAGAAAGTTACCCAGTATTCCAAATCGCGGACATATTTTACACGTAACTATTTATCAAGGTGTATGTATATAGAACTAGCTTCGAATTTTCACGGGTCTCTTGTAGGTATTAATTTATTAATAAGTACCAATATCTTCCCTATCATACTCGTCGGTTCAGTTCAGTGTCTGTGAATTCGTTGCCTAGTTTTAAAGATTAGCAGAAAGCTACTCCATTTTATACTATGTATATATTTTAACATTTGTTTGCGTTAGAATCGTATCTAATCGTATTAAATATGACAGAATAACATAGTGTATATCGTATCGTCAATCAAACAAGACTTTATTATAGAAATTAGAAGACTTTAATCATTTTTAATTAAGAAGGGCTATGCTAATGTAATTTAAAAATTCTTAAATCAACAGAAAGTGCATTTAATCATGCCATTTCCTTAGTAGCTTAGGCCACAAACCAAAAGTCGCAAGTTCCGTTTGGATTGAACTCTGGCTGCCAATAACACGTACATGCACAATCAGCATCATACACCTAAAGTAACCAAATATATCATTACACACCAATGCTCTGTAGTACCGTTATATTTGGCTACCTGTATAACTGTACCTACAAAACAATGCTGATACTGTAAGTATAGGAAATAGCTCGAAGAATGTATCTAGTATTTATAAAGTTCAGCTCAAGGCCTTTTTATAAGCGTGATTTGTGTGCGCATGTTTCATGTTCACTTGACTGTATATATATTATTATTATTTTATTTATAATATCATGATATTATGATTAAACTTATATGCATATAACTTAAATCATCATTTGTTTTGTATCACTATTCGTTTCTTCAACAAGGCCAAATGGATAATTACTGTTGACAGTAATTAAACTCTTCAATTGAGGGATTCGTACTGTATAACAAGTGAACCAGAATATTTGTGTCAATAGGTTGATTGCAAGAGGAAGGCAGCTTGTCGGTTAGAATTGCTAGGCGCCAATCAATTCGAGTCATGTTTTTTTATCTGTACCCTTACCATAAGTTGTGACTTTGAGGTTTTCGAGAACGAGTATCGAGTTTACTATCTGAAGATCTCGTTCGCACTAAAATAGTATAAACAAGCGAGATGCACAGTAGTAAACTCGATACTCGTTATCGTAAACCTCAAAGTCACAACTCATGGCATGGTAAGGATAGATACTGCATAGTTAGCATGGTAATTTTTAAATCATTTCACGGAACCCAATTCTCCTGATAGTTTTATCATGAGGAGTACCAAAGTGTCCAAAGTATCGTTTTTCACTTACTATAGGTATTTTCTCTAATGTTGAAAAGATCTCTTGTTTTATGGCTTTGGCTCGGCGTACGATTTAAAAAGTAACTCAAAATACCTACAGGGTATTTAGAAGAAATTTCGACACATCAGTTTACACTTACAGTAACACAACTATGGCTATTATTGTAAAAATTATCCTTGTCTATTACCTATTATCCTGCCCCGGACACCGGGTGGGATTATTATTCACTTTGGAGTGTTAGCTTTGACGGACTTAACACAGTATTTAGACTACTAAAGGTACCTAATAACTTTATTCCGATTTAAAAACAATAACCGTCCAAGTGCATGTCGGACTGCGCATAATGTAGGGTTCCGTAGCTTTATCAGTATTTTAGCCTATTAGCTACTCAGGTTATGTAGTAGATAAATAAGGTAAAAGATTTTTTGACGATAGTTAAAAAACCTGTCAGCTCATACTCATACTCTAATTATATTAATAATTTTCATAGGTATATATACAAATATATATATATATAAAGGTATATCTTCAAGAATATTTCATATTTGGCAAATTTTCCTCGGTACAATGACTCAAGAACCTGTTTAATTCAAGATCAGGCATTAAAATGCAAGCAATAAAATACTTCAAAAATAAGCAGCAGTATGCCGTGTGATGCCGGCTGACTAGAATAGCACCACCCCATCTCCTCCCGCGCGTGTCGTAAGAAGCGACAAAGGGAATAATCCTACGGACGGGCAGCAGCGTCCGTCGAAACCCAATCTACAGCTACTGCGGTCGCGAACCCGCCTGCCAAGATGATACAAATCCATATTTGTGGGAGGCCTATGTCCAGCAGTGGACTGTATACGGCTGAAACGTATGTAGCTATGTATAAGTAGCAGTACTCAGAACACATCATCTGTAAAAATTTGGGAGATAAATGCCTGTATGCCGTACTGGTAGTCGGAGATGACCAGACTATGTGGGTTCCATGTTTGCTATTTTGGCCACGAAACCCTAAAAATTTGATAAAATCTATTAATTTTCAATCGCATTGAACTGGCTCCGTGTGAAATGGAACGGAAGTGCGGAAATGGGAACCTGCAAGTGATCATTTCCTGCTAAGAGGAACCCTAGGCCGACGGTAGTTTGGTTCTTAATAGGGACGCCAAATGTTGGGATGTCTCAGGTTCTTGTAATTTTCGATTTCATACAAAAACATAATTGTTTGATAATTGAAAATTTGAAGTTACATTTACATGTAAAAGATTAGTCATTGTCATTACACATTATACATTTTGGGAGTTACGATAATTGTTAATGCACTTAGGGTTAGGTATACTTATATACGATACGAGTACGTGGTAATATAGTTTTCCCGTAGACAAATAATAAAGCTCAGAAGCTTCTGTATTTTTTTTATCTTTTCTTTGGATCTTTAAAAGATAAGATATATGGAAGAAGTACCTACTCTAAAAACTTAATAGTAGTTTCGTTGTAATATAGCAAATGGATGGGAAAGATTGGGTAATAAATTGGACATTGATCTCGTTCAGTGTTGCAATGGGTAAAATTGAAAAAATCTACGGGCCAGATCAAATGTCAAAGTAGCTTATCAAATACAATAAGCCTAAGATTGCGGTTACACATTTCTCACAAGCAAGTGGAAAAAAGGTCTATTTGTTTTTCTTTTCATTGGTCAACGGAAGCCGGTCACACAAATCTGAACAAAGCCTCCATTGCCAGGGTGATAAAGTTCATGTTCAGATAAATTGAGTACCATGGCCGCTCCAATATGTATATTTGATGGCGACTGTACAGTCAGCGTCATATAGTTGGTAGCATCCAAAGTAGTCAAATAGTTCGGTACACCATACAAATTCTATGGTGTACAGAATTTTATGAGTACTTTGGATGCTACCAACTATATGACGCTGACTGTACAACGGCTAGTTTAATTCGGGCACCAGCGGGGCACGGCGTTGTGAATGTTGTGATTAGACATACTATAGTAGCCCTCAAACGAAGAGACGACTGAGGTCATAAAAGTCCAGGCGTGGGCCATAAACCTCGAGCATAAAGCATAAAGCACGGGTCGAGCAACACAATGGATAACTGATAACGCGAGCTCAAGGGTTTAATGGGCCCGGTCGTCACTTTGGTTGAGGGCTAGTATAGTTACTTTAGCGACATTACCAACGCTTTTGTGAATAGGTTCACGCGGCGATCAATTAATTGTATCAACGCAGCCTTCGCCAAATCGCCACCGCCGCGCCGCGCCGCCGCCGCCGATACGCTTCGGTTACGTTGCTACTAATGTATTAGCAAACTTTGCGTTGGCTTCCTAGCGAACAGAATATAACTCTTAATAAATTGACTTAAGGTATTCAATTATTAACTATTGGCCTGCCAACGCGGTTTAATGTTAAGAATGAATTACAATCACCAGGCCAAGACAGATAAGCAATAAGCATAAAGGTAGAATTTTGTATAAAAAAATGGATTTAGTTTGTTTGTCGAGGTTAGTGTTGTTAGAACTACCTACATTATGATTGTTCGGTTACCGTCCATGTGTATCAAGGTCGTTTTCCGTAATTCGGCTTTTCGAGTAGGTACATATTCCCGCCACTTCGGTTGTCCGGCTTTTCCTTCTTACATTTTTATTTGATTGGGCCCGTGACTTACTTCAACTTCATTCAATACTTTGGCTCACTTTTCCATACCACAACTGTATCTTTGGAAGTTTACCTCTTGTATATTCGTCTTCGTCTTCGGGGAAAAACTAAATTAACCGATGCTCTACAACAAGCACTTAAATTGAAATGGCGATGGGCTGGCCACGTAGCCAGGTACACTGACCAGCGGTGGACCCTCATATGTATCAAATGGCCCGGACCTTATGGAAAACGGAGCGTGGGACGACCTCAGCATGGCTGGGAGGACGAAATAAAAACAATAGCACGAAACAACTGGCTTAAAGTAGCGCACAACAGAGACGAGTGGAAGAAATTGGAGGAGACCTGTACCCTGCCAAAGGGATCCCATCAAATAATCGAACCGAGAGAGAAGACATAAATCAAAAAGATATACCTAAGGAAAAGTCATACACAAAAAACA
Source organism: Grapholita molesta (assembly GCA_022674325.2). Taxonomy (NCBI): domain Eukaryota; kingdom Metazoa; phylum Arthropoda; class Insecta; order Lepidoptera; family Tortricidae; genus Grapholita; species Grapholita molesta. The sequence goes on along the minus strand of CP053121.2, from coordinate 17,145,249 downwards.
CTACTAGATTTAAATACATAATTATTTTCTTTTTAATTAGTCCTAAGGAAACAAATTATTCATTGTTAATATTTTACGGGAAACAAAAGGTTTTTATTTTATTTATTTTATATTCGTCTAAGTAATATTATACTGGCCGTCTATCATGGTGCCCATGGACATTCCGCGGTGTTTATAAATGATATAAATGTCATTATGTTAGGTATAATAAGTTGGGGCTTTTTACCTAATGCTCCAAGGAGAACAGATAATATATCTGAAACTATAGCCCTTGACACCGATTTCCTACACCGACTCCCAATCCCCAGAGCCGCCAACTCTTTGTACCTACAGTTTAATACAAGGACGCACTGCTTGACTAAGGCTCCAATGATTTTCATAACGAGCGGTCGGGTCCAACGATTTCCCATTACCTAGACCAGATAATTGGACCACCTAGTTGGGTGCCTCCCAACGCTACGTCCCTTTACAAAATGTGTATCAAAATGTGCAAAATATGCAGACAATAATATGGATGGATAATTCGTGATTATCCTAAAGTTGATTTGTGATTGATTACCGCATTGTTTATTGATAAGGGATTTTTTTATTGTATGCAATAACCGTAACATATTTCTTATTGAGAACCAACATGCTTGGGTAGGGCAGATATATTATAAGAACAGTTGTTAGTCGGTCTTAACAAAACAAGTAAATTATGTAAACATCTGTCAATGGCGCAGTGCAGGGGCTTAAACTTCTAATAATATAATACACAGTTAAATACAATATCTTAGTACAACTGTTTGAGTACAAACAGAATATATAAAAAATAGACCAAGTTCTGAAGAATAAATACTTATATCTGTCCCTGTTTAATTTTAATTAGACATATTTACCAATTCATACATAATTGTAATCTCCGCGGAAGAAATCAAATATTACTGAAACAAGTTTGTTAGTAGTTAGCAAAAAACGATATTCGTAAATTTCGGAAGGTTGTCTCTGTCCCTCTCATGACGCCTTAATTGAAGTAAAAGAGAAAGATGCTCGAAACTTCGATGTTCGCGGTGCCGGCCCAGGAATCTAATAAACAAAGTTTTACACGCCGAAAAACTTTTGCATTCCGCCATTCTCAAAACAACTGCTGTCGTGTCCTCTGATTGGTTGACTCGAAGCGTGCGTTTTTGCCAATAGTTCGGCAATGGATTTAAAAATTGAGAGCATGTATAATGTATACACACCCTACATAATGTTTGAACATGATAATAAGAATCTTAATTGTTATGATAGATAAAATAAATGCAGAGAATTTTAAATATTGTCTATGGCTTCTGGTGACTAACGTAGATATAGACAATATTTTAAATTTACACATCTACACATTGTTTAATATAAAGATGGCCTACCGCGAACATTAAAAATCACACGACAGACGTTCTGTCATTTTAATTTGGTACCTATGCCTTAATGGAGTAAAAGAGATAGCAGATGTCCAAACTTTTGAATTTCGCTCTCAGATTCGTATTCTTAACATCATTTCGTGTGCAATAGGTGTTAAGTTAACACGACTATTTTTAGTCTGATAACCACTATAAAAAATAGATGAGATCTGTTCATGAACACAAACAAAAAAAAATAACTTCCCGGCCTAGGCCTTAAATTTCATTTGAAATTCGTTTACACTTTTCTCAAGTTGCTCCGCCCGAAACTAGATACTTTGAAGCCTGTTATTACGCACGTAATGAAACATTTCATTGCATGTTTGAGAAAAATAATATTAACTATATTAAATAATATTTATCTATGAAATAGGTACCTTTTTTGTTTGGAATAGTTAGCACAACACAACACCATATTATTTCTTATTGTTTCCTGCTGTGTTTTTATTCATGATTGATAATCGTTTATTTTATGCAACGAAATATCACATTCGTGGGACGATGGGATTTTACAGAAGTTCAGAAAATGTTACTTTATCTTTCGCCCTTGAGACCTACTTACTGGTTTTTTTTTTAATAATTTTAGGGTGCTTAGTACACTTGGCTGACGCACTTCTATGTTTCTTGAAACTATTATTTCTTTAGATAAGAAAGTAAATATGAACCTGAAATAATGTTACCTCAGTGTGTTCATTCAAAGAACCTTAACCATAACATATAAGTGTAGAATATACCACTTTTTCCCAGTGATTTGAATGTTAATCCTAACTCCTAATCCTGTCACAAATGCTGCTGTTACCTACATATTTATTTGAACTTTTGTTTTCTGCAGTACTTACATTTTTGTATCGTGATATATTTAATTTAAAAGAAAGATGAAGGTGTTTAAGTTGATAATTCTTTAATTATCATTAAGTCGTGTAGCCCGTGTAGGTAATACCCGGGTTATAAATTTGGCCGAGTAATGCAATCCCTAGACTTTTTTCTTAATGCAATTTTGATCAAGAGATCGGTGGCGGCGAATCAATTTTTATCTAAGGTAAGACGGAGCCCATATGGCTTTTTTTCATAACCTCAAGGAAACCTGTCGAATTAAGGGAAAGTTAGTTAAAACGACGGGAACCGGCTTGTATGGACGCGCCACCGCTGGTACAGTCCCATTTAGACCATGCAAGAACTTGTATACGATTTTCATTACATTGCGGGGTTATATAAAGCGACCGAAATCGCCGTACGCCGATAACCCGCAATGTAATGAAAATCGTATACAAGTTCTTGCCTGGTGTAAATGGGACTTTAGAGAAACAACCCACAATAAAATATTGAAACAAAAAAAAAGAACCTTGTAATTTTGTTTTGTCTTGGGTTTTCCGCTTTTATGTTAGCCTTAACCTAAAGCCGGAATCACGCATGTAAGTTTTACTTGCGTTGTAGCATCGAAGCTATAGTATGTAGTATCACAGTAGTATAGAATTAGAAAGGTTTGTTTAATTTAGTATTAATTTTACTTTACTGGTAAATCTAAACTATACCTTAATACTTTAGACCAAATAGGTAGACTTTTGTACTAAACAGTTAACCACCTGATTATACATGCCCGCCTATCCCTCCCGCATACATTGGTACTATGAAATGTGCCCTCCAACAAAAATGCTTTTCAAGGTCACAACTGTCATTAACCGTATGATGGTGCATTTTGGACTACTGGTCAAATCAGATACTCTATACGAAACATCAAATTATATTTTATAAATAACGCGGTTCGCGGTAATTTAGTCACTGTGTCCACTCAGCCCTAGTGCTTGAAATGGTCACCTTAAGGCGTGTGCACATTAGCGTTTCTGTCCCGCGTTTTATGGGCAATATACTAGGGAATTGCTACGAAAACGCCAAAAGGCTGCAACTAGTGAGTACCTACCTACCAAAAGTCTAAATGCCCGACACATGTCACGCGAGTGACAAAATAAACGTGAGTGAATTAATATTATTTATAAGATTTTATTTATAATTATAATGACTAACGAAAATTTAAATACTAATTTAAATTAACTTGTTTTTATGGTGTTAGTAAGTCTATAGTTGTATACATAGAGAGACACCCATAACTTATTGACCTTATTGTAAATTATGAAATGAATAATAAATACTCCTTTTAATAAATTTTTGTTGATAAAAATTTAAAGGAAAGCAAAACTTTCTTTTGATTTATTTTTAAAGTTTTTTGTAAAGGCTGTTTCATGCCTTTTGTTACAACATAAAAATTTAGGAGAGGAAACAAAAAATATATATATACTTATGTATATTTTTCTTCAGTAAGCTCAGTAAGGCTTGTGTTGTGGGTACTAGATGAAGATATATATAATAGACAGATACTTATAAATACTTAAATACTTAGAAAACAGCCATGACTTAGGAACAAATATCTGTGCTCATCACACAAATAAATGCCCTGACTGGGATTTGAACCCAGAACCATCAGCTTCATAGGCAGGGTCACTACCCACCAGGCCAGACCGGTCGTCAAACAACCAAAAAACATAGTACACAAAGTTGAAAATTATAAAATTAAGCATTACCATTGTCTAGCTATAGGTAGTCTTAAGATATAGTTTAAGGCAGCACTCTACTCATTGTAAATCTTTGGAATTTTGGATACAACAAAATAACATTAAAGTGAACAACAAACAACTTAAGAGGGTTACAAATATTGTCGACAGTCTATGTAGGTATGTATATTTTATACATCACATTCTAAACCATGTTAATGTATTTGGAACAAGCGTAAGTGGAATAAATTATGGCAAGTTTCATGTAAATCCAAGGGACCTTTATAATACTCCTGGCCAGGATGATAATAAGGATGGCTCATTGTGTGAATGTTGATTGAACATAGGCACTATTAACCATATCCTAATAGAAGGGCCCAGAATACAACACCCAATATTTCTCCCACAACAGATTTACCTGTCTGGTAAATATTAATAACTTTCCAGTAATGTTAATAAACTTCCTGCTAATTCAATAGGTACTTTACCCCATTTTGTGGTATCCCTGAATGAATTCTTAATTAAAAAGTCTACAGCCTTAAATGATGTGTAACTCATTAAGAAAATAGTTTAGTGATTTATTAAGTGTTTTATACATTTTGTAAAACATCTTTTGTTTTCTGCAAGGTGAGTGGTTTGTTTAGTTTTGGGACTTTTGGGGTGGTTCTATATGCTACCAAACACCATTTATCACCAGAGAATGGAGCATCAAACCTAGATGCAGCACTAATTTGCAAAGATTGACTTTGAAATAGCTTGTGTAAGATCCATGTGGGTAAGACCATCTATCAGGAAAGACTGTCTACCAACCAATTATCTCATATACATTATCTCATTTGTATTTAGTGTCATATGTAACAGACTTCCCTTAAAAATAAAATTGCCGGTCTTACCCACATTAACCTTAATATAGCCTTTACCTAGTAATAAATAATTAGTATATGTTTAGTTTCATATCCATTGTACCATTAGGAATCAAAATTTATTGCATGTTGGAGAAAAAAAAAATGTAAGTTACTCATACACAAAGTCCAAGATCCCTCCATTTTGTAAAAATTTCAGGGAGCAAAGTACCATTAATATTAAAAATGTTTACAGTCATTGAGGCAGTTAAGATTCATAGTTAGCAGTCTTCATACTAAATAAGAATAGTTCAATGAGAGAAAAACAGGAATAATATATCTTGAAATATATTAATCAAATATGTAAAATTTCATTAAAGAATTTTGGTAAGTAATTCGTTAATACATTATTGGAAAAAAAAATATAAATTTATAAATTATAAAATGATGAATTAAAATTGTTAACAAATAACCAACAATATTCAACCTTTCCGGCATACAAACTCAAGTTATGGTGATAACCAATACATGTTTCTTTTTACTTAACTAATTAGATTCCAATAAGTAATATTTTTTTACAAAAACTAGGACATGTTACAATAATAAATAATAACCAAATAGTTGTTACTGTCAATACAAATGAAGAATCAAGGTTGTTAATTACTTACCTCCAGTTTGTGATAATAGTTTACTTAGAGATATGGTTAGATAGTGCACTTAACTTACCTATCATAAAACGTCGAAGAGCGTAGCTAGTAGCTATATATATTATATCAGGAACATTATGTAAGATTTCTTCTCGTATTCCACTTTTGAGCACTTGTAAAGTCTAAGTTTTGTAATGTCACTAAGATAGTTTGTATGTTTTAAAATCGACCTAGGCAGATTTAGAAAAGGTAAGAGCTGGGTTTCGGTAACACCCACGGTCGTCGCACAAGTTTTTTTCACCGCAAGTTGTTTTGTTTTCACCTTGACAAATCTCAGTACCGTATATTAAGAGCATAGGTTCAGGTTGTCTAATTTTTAACAGTTCACGTATGTTATATTTACACATATAAAGACTTCGATCTAAAATTAATTTTCAATCTCAGCAGTCATTGAAAGAATGAAAAAGCCTTCAAAAGAGTGAGAGGCGCAAGGCGCACCAGTGTCACCCAACTCTCACCGCTGTTGTTAATGTCAACTTGACAGTGACAGGTTGACCATCCTTAAGTTATTGGATATATAACAAAAAACGCTAATATTATATATTTTTACTGTAAAATCATGATATATTGTAGCTATAGACGAACTCAGATCAAGACGGCTTTATTAGCACACTTTCAATGGGTACGACGTGGTTACGACAGAGAAGGCGCTATTATCGTTCATTTCGTTTTTTCTTTTCAAATCGGCGCTACTGCGAAACACTATATTCGTAAATTTCAGACGATTGTCTCTGTCACTCTCATGACGTCTTAATTGGAGTAAAAGAGGAAGATGCTCTAAATATACGAACTTCGATGTTCGCGGTACTGTTACAATCGTCCGAAATTTAGAATAATCATCTTTCGCGGTAGCGCCAATAAAAGTCGCAGTCGCACGTAGTACACGTAGTATATTTTAAGTAGTCAGTGCTCTTGCTTTGTTTCCCTAGCTCCGTGTTTAGATATGCTGGCTCGTCAAGTCGTCACTCGCCTTGCTATTCGTCGAAAAGTTCGACGAAACTTTGCCTATTGCTACCGCCACACATTCGCACGAGTAGCGAGGCGAATAACGAGACAAAACACGAGCACACATGAGTACGCAGACATCTCGCTATTCCTCTCGTCCCTCGCATGCGTGCTCGCGTTTCGTCTCGCCATTCGCCTCGCTACTCGCGCGAATGTGTGGCGGTCAGTTTGCCAAGATAATATAATCACTACGTTATAGCCACGTTATAGCAGTTTGCAATGCTGCCGCCACACATTCGCGCGAGTAGCGAGGCGAAACGCGAGCACGCATGTGTACGCGGACGTTTCGCTATTCCTCTCGTTCCTCGCATCGCGTTTTTGAATCTCCGCGTTTAGACATGCTGACTTGTCACTCGCCTCGCTATTCGTCGAAACGTTCGACGAAACTTTGTCTTAACCGAGATGTCCGCGTAGACATTCGTTAACTCGCCAATGAATAGAAATCACGCACGAATATTGGCACTCGTACATGAATGGGAAGTTTTAGGTGTATTGTGAAGTCAAAACAAACTTAAATTACCTACATTCCCGCCGCTACGTGATTGATCTTGCTGTTCATATTATAAATCCGTCTTATTTAAATTATAGTTGAGCACGAGCAACATAAACGTGTTGAGGTTTAAAATGGACAACTTAGAAATAATAGTCTTAGGGACCTGTGCTCTTCATTTGTTGAGCATTTATAATTATCTGGAAGTTCTAAAAAAGAAGTTGCATAAAAGGCATAACCGAAGACGATGGTGGATAATAGCGTGCCATCGCAATAGGACTGTAATTTTACAAAATAAGCCCATACACCTTCAGGTGGTTAGAGAACTGACAATCAAGTTGCCAGATCACTACAAAACCTAAATTCAAAATAAGATCTGCTTTGCCGTGCCGTGCAGGGGGCACGGCTTGGTAAATCAGGTCGCAATACTTTTATACATCAATGAACTGGGTATAAATTGTATGTGTTCATCATAGTTACCTAAATATTATATATAATTCTTCACATTGATATCATTCTAAAAACTCCATCACTTTCCTATTGATGTCCATTTTATAATTGTGTCGCTTAACTTTAAACTCAGATAAATCCATTCGACCCTCTGTGCAAATATCTACCCTATTACCTTTTCATAAAACCAAAATCGCATGATCTGACAGATGGATTTACCTGAGTTTGAATTTAAGCGACTCAATTCACGCGCGCGCTTAACTGTCACTGCCAAAATCACGACACTCGCCCGGCGTGACAGGCGAATATATGAACACTTCGTTCGTCTCACTGCTCGTTTCCTTTGACTCGCGCCCGAAATACCGCCTCCGACGCGAGCGTGCGAGGACGAATGCGAGGGACGAGACGAATAGCGAGGCGTCCGCGTACACATGTGTGCTCGTGTTTCGCCTCATTATTCGCCTCGCTACTCGTGCGAATGTGTGGCCGCAGCAAGAAAAGTCTCGTCGAACGTTTCGACGAATAGCGAGGCGAGTGACGAGCCAGCATGTCTAAACGCGGATTAATTGGCTTTTGCGTACATAGGTATATTGTATATTCAATCTTTTTAGTAGTCTGTGGTAATTTTTATTAGTGTATCGCATTTATCGATATCGGACACGCGCACAATCGTACGTACGACGCTTATAAACTTGTAACTATTTAATCAAGGTAAGTCAAGCTGTAAGTATCGTTATTTAAAAAATATTTGGTGTAATGTTCTATTAGTGAAATAAAACAACTAAAACGGATTAAATCGCGTATACTAATTTAAACTTCATCCCGAAGTTTCGAACCCTTTAGCAGCGTTCGTGGTCAACGGGTGGGCGTTTTAGTTGTTTTATTTCATGAGTAATTATCGCGGCAACCGAAGACAATATTATGTTCTATTATCTTATACATAAAAGCCGTGTACTCAGAAACTATATATGTTTAAGGAATTGAGTATTTAAAATGATGTTAGCGTCCTTAGGGCCTTCGGTCATCGTGGCCGGAGATTTCAACAGCAAACACGTCTCGTGGGGCTGCGTCGCGACAAACCCCAAAGGCACTAGGCTCAATCGTCTCTTGCTCGAGGGCCTCCCTTCGATCTCCTCACTCCCTTGGAGCCGACTCATTATCCCTTCGATGTAACTTTACGACCAGACATACTCGACATGATGCTCCTAAAGAACGTAGGGCTCACCATGCGTTCTATAGAAGTATTACACGAACTCAACTCCGATCATAGGCCGGTCATCTTGCGGCTAGGGCCTCACCCGGATCACACGGCCCCTACCAGAACACTCGTGGACTGGGACAGGGTACACGAAGGTCTCCTAAAGACAGACTCCCCTACTTAACGCCATCCCTGACAACATTACCACAACTGAACAGACCGACCAAGCGATCGACCTATTCACCAGTCATCTCAACGCTGTAAAAAGCGAATTCTCCAGGGAGGTGTCGGCCGAGGAAATCCAACGCCGTCCCCTGCCTGCGGAATTGAGAGAGCTGGTAAATAGGAAAAATCGTGCCATCCGCACCACTTCTAACTTCCCTTCTCCCGAAAATCGTCAAATCCTGAGGGACTTGTGCAAAGAGTCCAAGCAGCGAATTGCCGAATTTCGGGCGAACTCGTTCAGTGATCTGATGGGGGAAATAAAGCCTAGTCACCAGGCGTACTGGAAACTAGCTAGATTTCTCAAATCAGATACTGTTTGGACCGTTCCCCTTGGATCGCCCGGATCAACCGACCCCCGCGTTCGAGGACGACGAGAAGGCCGAATGCCCAGCCAGTAGTTTAGAGTCCCAGTGTTCGCCTAGCCACCTGCCCACCGACGAAGCCCACGTCGAGAGGGTAAATTCCGAGGTGGAAAGGAGATCGCGCCTCCCAGTAACTTCACCATTTTACCGGTGTCGGCTAAGGAAGTCAGTGATTTAGTTAGGTATCTCCGCGTAAAAGGCCCCAGGTGCGGACGGTGTATCCAACCGTATTCTGCGACTTCTGCCAGCGCACCTGATACTCGTTTTGATCGGCATCTTCAATGCCGCCCTGGCCAACAGTCACTTTCCAGCCGCGTGGAAATGTGCGACGGTCATAGGTATAGCGAAACCCGGGAAACCGCGACAATCGCCAGCCTCCTACAGGCCCATTAGCTTACTTAGTTCACTCGCGAAGCTATTAGAGCGGGTCATCCTCACCCGAATTCGCCTTTTCACGGAGGAAAATTCGATCATCACGGACGAGCAGTTCGGTTTTAGGGCTGGGCACTCGTGTGTCCAGCAGGTGCACCGCATAACGGAGCACATCCTAGACGGCTTCTCGAAACTCAACGGGGCGAAGACTGGTGCGATCTTTCTCGATGTGGCAAAAGCCTTCGACAAGGTCTGGCATAACGGGCTGGTATATAAACTATATCAGATCGGAATGCCGGACAGACTCGTACTCATAAAACGAGATTTCCTTACGGACAGAAGCTTTTGCTACAGACTGGAGGGAACGTTATCAGCTCCGCATCCTATTAGGGCCGGAGTCCCGCAAGGCTCCGTTCTCTCTCCCACGCTCTATTCGTTGTTCACGAACGACATACCTAGGCACCCGAGTGTCCGACTAGGTGTGTTCGCGGGCGACACCGCGCTCTATACGACGCACTTTCGCTACAGTCTTATTCGGAAATACCTCCAAGAGGCAATCATTGACCTCGGTGAATGGTTTCGTCTTTGGCGTATTGAAGTGAATCCGGATAAGAGTGCAGCAATACTCTTCCATCCTACTCTCAACCCGCGCACGGCGGAGAGGAAGATGGATCCGGTACGGCTCTTTGACCAACCCATTCCGTGGGTTAGCGAGGTCAAATATCTCGGCGTTACTCTCGACCGTAAACTGACTTTCCGAAGCCACATCCGTAGGGTGCGTAACAGAGCGCTGTTCGTATTAGGAAGGCTGGGAACGATGATCAACAAGTTTAGTAAAATGTCACTTAGAAATAAGCTGACACTTTACAAAACTTGTGTTCGTCCAATCATGACATACTCAAGTGTGGTCTTTGCCCACGTGGGTATGTCACGCCTCAAGCCGCTTCAGGTAGTTCAGAATCGTTTTCTCCGTAGGGCGACTGGTGCTCCGTGGTACCAGACGACCCTCAGTTTGCACCACGACTCGGGGCTTAACTCCGTGTATGGTTTCTTTAAGCAGGCTTCCAGGCGTTACTTTGATAACGCTCCCCACCATCGTAATCCGTTAGTTAGGAAGGCTGCGAGCTACACTCCCGTCCCTCCTCTCCTCACAGGACTGACAACGCGTCACACACTGATTAGGGGCCGCTCGGTCCGGCGGCCTAGACACATTCTCTCGGACCCGGACGACGCACTCACAGCGACCCTCGAAAGATGGGCCGCTGTGCGTGCGCCGTCCCCCGCGGACACAACGCGTACACTTCGGCGTTCCCGCCGGCGGGGACGGACGTCCACCACGCGACAACACCGTCACATTCAGTCCCTTATCAACACGGTACCGCCGCGTACCGGTTAGAGTCACTCCGACAACGGTCGGGCCTGCTGGGTTTCTTGCTGGAGTCTTTACCAGCAGGCTGGGAGTAGCGAACCAGCAATAAAACTCCCATTAGCTCGATACCATTACACACCACTCAGATCAGGTTGAGACCGTCTCAACCAATCTCACTGGAAGCGAAAACTCAGTAGGAGTATTCCAGTAGTACAAGTCAAGTCTGGCGCGGAAGGGTCCTGGATTTTCCCAGGCTACCTTCCCCCCACACAGTTCGCCTGCCCAATCGCACCACACGGGTGCATAAAGCCCAAGTCAGGTTAAAAAAAAAAAAAAAAATGATGTTTTTTACTTAAATAAGTGTAGTTATTAGTATTCATTGCAATAGTGAAAAATGTGTTATATTTAGTTATATAGATTTGCATCATATTTCACCTTATTACATCGATTTCGCGTCGCTGTAATACCAAATACCAATCGCTACATATTTTGTACCATAGACATGGACGACATGGTTTAAAAAATAGGTTCTTCCCCGTATGCGCTCGACATATCAATATCACTCGCATGTGGGAGCGTCTTGCGTACTTAAGGTCAATTCACACACAGCGCGGGCGCGGGACGGGCGCGTGTCAACGCGGATGAACACCTTGACGCTCGCCCGACCCGCGCCCGCCTGTGTGTGAATCGAGCATTAAACTTAAACACGTACTTAAATGGTCTGTTTATAACATCATCATAATTCTATTATATTAAAATAACAGTCTAAAAAATAATGCGTTTCTATGGTTTTTATGACTATTTGTCAAATTTTTAAATAACTTCAAAACTATAGCAATTATTTGAGTAAGTGTTTTTTTTTGGATTTTGTTACGATTATCTATCTAGTGGTAGCAGAAAATGATTATGTCCGCTAGTCAGGGTAAATCACAGACGATGGGTTCGACGGGCGCTGCTGCCCGACTTTTCGCTACGATACGTCACAAGTCATAAACACGTTAAATGGTATGTCTCTCGGACTCGGAGTCTATGGTATGTCTATGTCACACACATAAACATAACTCCGCGTTTAGATATGCTGGCTCGTCACTCGCCTCGCTATTTGCCGAAACGTTCGACGAAACTTTTCCTATACAAAATCGCGATGCGAGGGACGAGAGGAACCGCGTACACATGCGTGCTCGCGTTTCGCCTCGCCATTCGCCTCGCTACTCGTGCGAATGTGTGGCGGCAGCATAACATAACAATAACACAGCATACAACATCCACAGATAGATAAAGATAATACAATATTGGGACCGAGCGCGACGACAGCGCCACGTGATAGGCGGCCATTATGGACAATATTGTCACCGCTGTCAAACAAGAAGTAAGTAAATATTGTGAAAATATTAATGAAATCTTGTGTTATTTTACTATATTACACAATTTTGGACAATGGTAGTCAGTAACATTATTGCCAATAATATTAAAAATGTTTATTGCAATATAGGTTTGACAGCTCAAGTCAGCAACAAAATGACAATTTTAGCCGTAGCGAGCGCTGTGATCGTTTAGGCTTCCTCCACCCGCTTTGCACTCTGCCAATACGTACCTCAAAAACAAAGTACACAACACAAGACACACCACACTTCACCACAGACTAATAAGAGAGATACACACAAAGTGCATAAGCGTATGCTGTACAGTGCAATTGTATAAAATAGAACTTGAAAATCTACACAAGAAATATATCAAGTTAATCAAGGTATGTGTGAACAAGTTAAACTACGACGTAATAACCGTACATCTACAAAACTTGAATTTATAGTGGCAGGAACAAATTTAATATTGCTAAAGTAAGTAAAACAATTCTTTCTTGGTTCAATCCTGATTTTATGTGATTGTGGTTTAGTCTTCATTATTATTAGAGTTTAGTTTTCTATACCCAAAATCAGAAAACTGTGTTTTTATTACACATTCATTTCATGTGATTGCATCACTGTCAATATCGTTTATGTAGTAGAGTTCAAAGAAATCAAAGAGAAAATTTATCACTACGTTCTATTATATACAAATCAAAATGTACGTCTTTGAATTAATGTTTAGTAGCAGATAACGGCATATTATTATAGTCATATACTGTGTAATTTAAAGGCGATAGTGAAAAATCTCATTCATTAGCTTCCCTATAATATCATGTCAATATTGAGTATGATGACAAAATGGTGTTTTCAGTTTTGCACGACCAAAGTGCAGTAGGTATACAACCAATGAATGATCATTACTTGTTAAATTTTTACTCTGTTACACCCTTTGATTAGACTGAACATTGAAAAGGCATTTTTTCAAAATTCTATTTGGTGTACACTTGAGAAAATAACCATAACAATTTGTAACCTACCTGGTAGGTTATTTTGTCAAGTGTACACTAAATAGAATTGCACTACCTATTGCACAACAATTTGTAACTAATTTGGGGTTAGACAGTTTATTATCAAAAAAATACATTTCGCTATGAGACTACCAATAACATGCCTTATATTAACTGCACCAATGAGTGCCAACACATACTAATAAACATCAAGATTCTTATTTTTGTTTACTGTTCAAACAACACTGACAATTTAAACATATTTGAGATAATATAAAAATTGTTAAAGGAACTCTCTTACTTATTATATAAGGAATTGGAAAGTGACTAATGCTAATGCTGATTTGCTGATGTAGTTTAATCTATAAAATTATTATTGAATGACACAAAGGCAATAGTAAGTACAGTCAAGTGCAAAAATACGTACTGAAAGAATCCTTTTATAAATACATTCTACAACCTTATTTACTGTACAATAGAGTTGCTTGGTACATATTTTTGAAACTTTGGCAGTGAACAATTTTTTACACTTGACTGTACCTTAAAACTAAAGATGAAATGGTTGAACACTGTTTGGAAGAATCAAACTGACAGGCACTCCAAGCCAATGTCTAATTTAAAGCAGTGACTTGTTTTTCAGTGAAGGGCCATTTTGGACAATCCTTAAAAACTATCTAAAGACAAGTGATAGGATGTTTATCAATTAGACAACTAATTTCACAAAGCTCATGTCCAATCCAAATGGCGACGCACTGTGGACGCCCTCTGCCCCATCTAGGGGACATAGGACATTAATTCAAGACAGGATGTTTCTTAATTAGAGAATAGACAGAAATAACAATATTGATTTTCGTATTCTAGTTCTATGAACATAAAAAAAGAATATAGTTTATTTATCTACTGTTAGTGAAATGTTTTTTAGTGAAACTATAACTTACAGTAATTTCTTTTTATTTTTTATTTACAGAAAGTATTGTTTGACATAAGAAATAAGGAGGCCTAAGCAATGGGTAAAGGTAAGTACACATTAACTACTTCCATCTCACCTAAAAATATATGTGCTTAACACTTTCTGGAGTTCCGATTGCCTTTAACTGTTATGTGATAAGAATAGATTAATGTGTGTGGCGTGTGGTGCTGATTGACTAGAATAGCACCACCCAATCTCCTCTCGCGGGTGTCGTAAGAAGCACCAAAGGGAGAATACAGACAGATGGGCAGCAGTGTCCGTGGAAACCCAATCTAAAACTACTGCGAACACCAACCCACCTGCCAGGCATGGTGACTATGGCAACTACCCCCTAATATGATACAAGTCATATTTGTCCAACAGTGGACGACTTACGGCTGAAATTTTGATGACGATTACATATAATATGTATATGACCTTAAATAAAAAATGCAAGATGTGCATCAGGTATTTATCAAATTTAAATGGGACAACAAAAAGTATTCAGCTTTTTAAAATATCATCAAAATCATTTCATGTAGAAGAAAGTCATGTGTCAACATATATACCTAGTTGTTGTTAAGTTTTGCAAAAAGGCTTATGACTTAAAAGTAGTAAACTTGAGAATATATATATAGTATAAGTAATAAGTTTTTTTTGTCATTCTACATATAGCCAATAATGGATATTTCAGGTTTAAGATCATTTATTCTCAAAAGAAGTTTACATCTTCACTTATATGAGAATTACATGTATGTAGCAATATTTAATGTTAATAAATTACAAAACAATCTCATTTAAAATGTGTTATTGCAAAATTTCTTGAAACATTATATAGTTTTTAAGACTGTAATGCTTTGTAACAATAAATAAATAAACAATAAAAAGGACTTTATAAAAAATCATAAATCATTAAAATATTGCATGACAAGAAAGCACTAATAGATAATTTTCGATGATTAGGACTGACAACATGGCAAGTGTACAGTCAGCATCATATAGTCAGTAGCAGTCAAAGTTGCATTTTTGAAGAATTTTCAAAATATTTGCAGTACATTTTGTCTGAGTTTTAGTCATAATATCAATAAAAAAAAAATGGTTTCAATTCATTATTACCTCTTTTTGTTGGATTCAGTTAAATAACATTAAATGCTTCAGGGTGATAGCAAATTAAATTATTTATTTTGCTAACAGCCTAATATTTCTCTTTTTAGCATTTTAAACATTAATGTAAACATAATGGCTTCCTCAGGAAAAAATAAAGGAGGGAAAGGAAAAGATAAAGAGCCGGAGGTCCCCTCTCTGAGTTCTTTGTCTATTACTGAGACACCTTCCACATCCCAGTCTGAGGTTCAGGAGGAAGAGGAATTTGCTGGTGTGACGTCAGCTGCAGCGAGAAGGAAGGCAAAGAAGGCTGCTAAAGCAGCACCTCTAGAGGGGTCAAAACCACGTTCTGTAGAGGTTGCAGTGCCCAAACCAGAACCAGAGCCTGAGACGCCTAAGCCAGCACCTGAACCTGTAATATTGGTTCAAGAGCAGGCAAAAAGTGAGGAACAAGAAGGGGGAGATGGCTTAGGGCTTGGAGGCAAGAAAAGGACTAGAAGGAAGAAGCCATCTCTAGCGTCACAGGCAGCAGCTGCACCACCAGGTCAATCCGGTGCCGTTGGATCGGAACCTCCAGCGCAAGCTGCGCCTGCACCTGCGCCGCCTTCTGCTGGTCGCCCACCTGCAGCAGTAGTCCATCCAGGTCACCCACAGGCACCAACGCCGGCACATACTACATGGGGAGCTGGGTAAGAATTTAAATTACACATTATTAGTAATAAAAAAACCATTTCTTAAGCTAATACTATTTTCCAGTAACTACGTCTAACGTCTGGCAAGGTAAATAAAAGCGCAGTGGCAGTTAAACTAGTCTAAAACAGTTTATTTGGATATGTCTAATTCAAGTGCTAAATAAAATTCTATAAACTTTGTGTATGGTGCCAAGACAAAAATCTGATGGACGCGTTTTTATTTTGTTAACCACATTTACCACTTCCGTAAAAATCAAGTTTCTTCAAAACTTGATATTTTCAATAGCTGTAAAATATTTTTTATGTATGTGCAGTCAGCAGCAAAAGATGCTGAGCGGGCGAGGTATTAATAATAAGATCAATGAGTTTGATATGACTTAATTGTTACGAGAATACGATAGTGTCAAAATCACCTGGCCCTCTTATCCACTTCTGCTGCTGACTATACATTGTTCGTTGTAGATAAAGTATCTAAATGTATCTGACAGTTATGATGGTGGACTTATCAATAATTTTTTACAACACCAATATTGTTAGGCCCAATGGACTAGTAATTTTTTAATTACTTTTTTAGGCGTGGACTAGGCCGTGGTGTGCCGCCTGGTCCACCTGGGAGCTATCCACAAACTGGACCGCCTGTGCGTCTCCAGTCACCTGAGCCTGCAGGCGGCTGGCATGGCATGCCAGGCTATGCTTACCAACCCGGTCCGCAACAAGGTCCACCGGGATATTTGCAACCTCAAATGCCACCTCAGCAGCAAATGGCACCTCAGCCGCAAATACCACCGCAGTATCAAATGCCACGCCAGCAGCCAATGCCACCCCAGCAGCAAATGCCATCTCAGCCGCAAATGCCAACTCAGCCGCAAATACCAACTCAGCCGCAAATGCCACCTCAGCCGCAAGCACCACCGTCAGCGAGGCAAGCCACACCAGGCCCGCAAGGAGATAGGCCTCCATCAGGCTCTAAAACTGTGTGCCGATACAAGATACCTTTGAAAATTGAAGGAAATTCTGTCCAATGTAGCCATATTAAAGTATTGACTAATTACTTGGAAATGAAGATCTCGCCTCTCAAAATCGTAAGTTTCCAACGCCATTATGATTATCTAAAATAAAAATTAATTGTTTTCTAACATTTATCAGGATGAGGTCAGGATTAAGTATTTGTATTGTCTCCTTAACATGAAAAATGATTTGACTGAACCTGATTTTTATTGTTGACATACAAGACATGGTATGATAACGTCTATACAAAGTAGCGTTCCTCCGACATGCTAGTTATTTCTCTCTTTTCGGTACTATGTAGCGCAACGCCATCTATCGATACATGTTGAGTTATTTTGACAGTAAGACTGCAAACACATTAGCGACATCTATCATGCTTTTAAGATGACATGATAGATGTCGCTAACGTGTTTGCCAGGATGCGGTGAACGCGGTTTTGTGTAGACATTGTAATTGTGTATGTTCCTTTATATACATTTCTTGATTGCCTTAATTTTAATCAAAAATCAATATTTTAGCATCGATACGACGTGACGTTTAAACCGGACAAGCCCAAGAAAATGATTTCTCCCGTGTTTATGATGGTCAAGAAAAAATACTTTTCGCAGGAATTAATAGCGTTTGACCAGATGAAGAACTGCTATTGCCGAAACCCCTTGCCAAAAGTATCTCTAACAGACCGTTATGTTGTTACGGTAAGTGAACCGAACCGACCAATCATTATTTTAGAAACAATTGTCATCATATGAATATGGGAATCCCGTTTTATAATAATACCGTAATAAAGTAATTACGTTGTTACAACAAAGTGTAATAATTTCAATTAAAAATTCAATAAAAAAAAACATTTTCACGTACGACTAACCCTCTTATTCATAAATGTCTGTGATATGTACAATTAATAATATTTGTTTATCCTTTCCTCTCACTTTGACAGTCGTATTTGTTAGAAATAGACAAAACATAACCCGGACCTTTTGGATCCGGGTATGTCCTTAAAGTACGTCCAACAAGGAGAGGTAGGGCACAGCAAAGTGCCAACATGCTTGTGTCTGGAGAAGCCCAACTGGGGAAGTACCTTACAGACGACCACAGCCATAATAGCACTGCTACTTTCATGTATGTAGTGTTGTGTTCCTGATGGTGAGTAAGGTTCCCAGAGCTCCAACAACTTTTAGGGTAGGCAACGCGCATGTGAATTCTGTTGAGTTGCAGGCGTCCATAGGCTACGGTAACTGCCTACCATCAGGCGGGGCGTATGCTTGTTTGCTACCGTCCTAGTATAAAAAAACAAATTAACTAATTTAAGCTTGCGTAACGTTTATGAATAAGGGGGTAAGTGGTGTAAGTTATAGCCTTATAGGTACTTTAATTCTAAACGTTTTTCAGGAGGAGTATAGTGATACAAACGGAAAAAAGATCACAGTGGAAATATCTTTTAAGTTTACTGGAATAGTAGACCTCAACACTATACTCACGTAAGTACATATACTTTACAGATAAATATTAAATGAAAAATAATAAAATCTTCTGAGAAACATTATTGTATGTAACAGTGCCAATTTAACATGGCTTGTAAAACTAAACGTGGAACAAATACTTTACACTTCCAGCCTTATTAATATTGGTTACCTTGCTGTTCATTAGAACATCCTCAATTAGTAGAGTAAGTTTGGTTTTGCAATATTGGTTTAGATCCTGACACTAGTTCCAATACCTGTTTATTTCCATCTATCATAGCTAAGATTCGACAGTCTAAAGTAAAAACGATTGGATACCTACAACAATTTCACTCAATCCATTGATTTGCATAAGTCCACAGACGGACACATAAATAAACATACAAGTACACATGCGAAACGTTTGTCGTACGTACTGTCAGATTTATACACCTGCCTTGTCTGTGATGTGAATATGAGAAGAGTTTATAATTTTTGTTCAAGGTATATGCGCACGGGAGGTACCTCGCTCAACCCGCCTACTGAAGCGATTCAGTGCGTCGACGTAATCTTACGACAGGGCACATTGGAGTCTTACATTAAAGTAATTATCAGCGTTTTGTAATATTCTTACCGACTAACACTTGACAGTTGTTTTCTCGTCTTAAATTATTGTGAGTTACAAATACATGAAAGTAAGAACAAATCAAATTTTTTTTAAGAAATATTTTGATTGGCTTTGATTTTTAAGTACCTAGTAATATTACTATATAAACGTAAAACGGTGCCCAAAACCGTTTAAAAAAATTAACAAGATTACATAGGTATACTTGATTAATTTCGATGGGTTCCGCTGTGTACGGGTGGCCGAATTGGTCAAGGCGTCAGCCGCGATAGCTGGAGATGCGGGTTCGAATCCCGTCTCGAACACCGGAGGTCCTCGTCGCTTTTTCTTAAGTATATGTCATCTATTTCTACTTTTACAAATACATGTTATTATTCTGTGTAGGCGGGCCGGCAGTTTTTCAAGCGGCCATCTCGGCCTATTGACCTGGGCGACGGGTTGGAGATGTGGACGGGCTTGTTCCAGTCCGCAATATTCACCACGCGTCCTTTCATCAACGTGGATGGTTTGTTTTTGCACGATTTTAACCATATTATTCTAATATTGAGTTCTAACGTATGCGGAGTGAAATTTGGACAAAGTTTTAATATATAAAATGTAAAAAACAAAAATCTAAAAAAAATATGTGTGTATGTCAATATCAAGTCTATATATCTGTCAATCAATCTGGTAAGTTTCATAAGGATTGGATGTTTGATTTTGTAATTATGATAAATAACCAAGAACGCCGTCGTAAAACTGTATGTAATTTCTACAGTATACATCCCCTATGGCCGAAATCGAAGGTGGTGGAACATTTTGTACAAATGGGTGAGAGTCGAAGCACCATTTATAATATTTTAGCGTCTTTTACCTTAAAAACAACCTCTGCTAGAAAACCTGGTTCTGGAAATTATCCCAGCTTGAGCAAGTTTTCTGAGAGAGCTCGACTAAAGAAAATTACCGCCGGCCGTGTTGCTAAATCTTACAGAGAGCTCGGAATTTTTTTTTAATGTGACGTAAAAACTGTCAAAAATATCTTGAAGACATGGGCATCGACAAGTGGTGTAGAAAAGTTAAATCCACCGTCTCCGAAAATCAAAAATCCACTCAGAAAATACGGCTGCGTAAATTGATGAAAGAAATATTTTACGCCAAAAACAATGTGACTTGCGTTATGGATGACGAGTCATATTTCACGTTAGATGGAAACGAGTGGCAAAGCAATTACTATTTTGAGAACACCAATAGTCCAACTGATGAGAACGTGAAATATGTTGAGCATACCAAGTTTCCTAAAAAAGTTTTGCTATGGCTTGCCATCAGTCGACGCGGAATGTCCAAGCCGGTGTTCTTTGAATCAGGTTTAGCTGTGAACGCCGATCGCTACATAGAGCGTTGTTTGCCATTAGTGCGGGATTTCATAAATACGAGTCATAGAGGAGAAAATGTTGTGTTTTGGCCAGACTTAGCCTCAAGCCATTATTCCAAAAAAACACTTAGCAAAATGGCGGCGCTAAACATCCCATACGTACCGAAGACATCAAATCTACCTAATGTTCCGCAACTTCGCCCTATTGAAGATTTTTGGGCAAATCTGAAGAGGCGAGTATATTGCAATAATTTTCGGTCCTAAAATGTGCAAAGCTTGATTCGTAAAATAAAATTGGAGTTGAATAAAATGCCAACATCTATGTTTTCGACAGCGATGGACAAAGTTCCTCAGAACTACCGTAAAGCATCTCGCATGGGAGTATACTTTTTTTACATTACTCATTATTAGGTACTTTATTATAAAAACATAACTATTTAAAAAATCATGGTGTTTTTTATTTAAAACAACATTGCACTTTGTCCAAATTTCACTCCGCATACGTTAATATACAAGTAGCCTAATATGTGATTGTGACATATCGTTACTGCTATACAAATAAAGATCTGTACCGATATATTTGTCTACTTTACTACTACTACTTGACACTGAAAGTACACGAAACTGGTTTTAGTAGTAAGTAGTAGTAGTAGTAGTTTAAATGGCTCACAAGTAATGGCCATAAGTAATAATATAAAAAAGGATAAAATATGTGATCTCTGTTGTTGTAAAAATATCATATTTTCGATATTTTAAGTAAATGAAAAACCAAGTTTATTTGTGGTAGTAATATATCTCTTTCTCTACAGTTGCTCACAAAGGTTTCCCTCGAGCGCAGCCGCTTGTCGACGCTCTGAGGAACGACTTCAAGCTGAATACGAACGAGAAAGTAGAAAACCAGCGCAACCGGAGCAGCGTGGAATCCTTCATGGCCTTTGTGAAGGGATTAAAGGTTACGCCTTGCTTACTACTTATGTTATCTAATCCCGGCCTAATAATACGAAACAACCTCAATATCTGTTTGAGTTTGTTTTACAAGCTTATTAGTAGTTGTCTCAGTAAGGCGTTTAGGTAAGTAAGTATGTTCGGGAGTAGCAGTAAGAATGACCTAGTCCTTGATGTCCTATACAACTAAAGTTTACCACCGTTACACAACTCTGGATATCTATAAAAACGCAGCTTCACGTATAAATACAATAGTTGTTTAAACAAAACATGTTGCAGACATGACGCGATTGTGAACTTCTGATCGCAACTATATTTAAGAAATTATGCAGGTGGTTGCTTATATTGGCGGAGATACGTCGGCCGGAGGGCAGAAGCGCGAGTTTATCGCAAATGGGCTCTCTGATCCACCTAGCAAGCTCACTTTCTCCATGGACGTCGGAGGTGGCAAGACCAGGACTATCACTGTCGCGGATTACTTCGCCAAGGAGAAGGGATACAGGTCAGTCTGCTGGTCTATTGTGTATGTAGATGTCGGCATCTCCTGTTCATGTCCAACGATCTCTGAGCTGCTCAACAAGTCGGCGGTGGCAACACCAGGCCTGGTACCGCGAACGTCGAAGTTTGTATATTTCGAACATGTCATAAGAGTGACAGAGACAATCGTCCGAAATTTACGAATATCGTTTTTCGCGGTAGCGCCTCAGGACTATCACTGACGCGGAGTACTTTGCCACGAAGGGTCGTACATATGTCAGCCTGCTGGGCTGTGTAGATGTCAGCATCGGCAGTTTACGTCCAACAAGCCGCTCACAAGATTACCGTAAGGTCGGGTTACTTTGGCCCAAAATATTTATATAGTTTTTATTTTCCGTAGGAACACTTTACATAACGGACCCGTGATTACGTTGATAAATAAGATGCTTAACTGAAAATATAATCTAGTTGTTTACATTATTAAAATGTAGTAAATCAAAGTTATTTTTCTTTAAATTTATTTTGAGAAGTTTGGGACAAAGTTACCCATTGAAGAGGACTACTTTGCCCCATGTCTTTAATTACTTAATAAAACGCAACGCTTATTGATTGTGAGATAAATATGTACTTTGTGTAGACAACTTACGTATAAGAAGCAACGTAGTTAGTAGTTACGGATTTTTTTATTTAACTGCAGTAATATGACAATCTCACAAAGAATCAAAAATACACGAAAACTGTAGCCGTGTTTTAAGCATTACTTTAATCCATAAAAAGTCTGTTGTATATTCCAAATAAGTGTGGAACTCGTAATATTTCGTATTTTCGTTCTTTCTACCTTACTATTCCTATAAGAAAGAATTTTTGTTTAAAGATTATTTTTGTCCTGTTTCATGATACTCTCAGTTTTTGCGACTATCTCCGTAATAATTTTCGCGTAAATCCGTTTAGCGGTTTAGGCATAAAAGAGTAAAACAAAAATACAGATAGACGGACAGTTATGCGACGAATTGATTATTTTGCTATGGATGTAGATGCCAAAGACGTGTTTGAAACTACTGATAACGATAGTTCATGTAAATTACGCAATAGCTCGGTTATAAGACAAAAACAATTTTGGGCCTAAGTTACCCCCTAGGGCGAAAGTAACCAGACGTTACGGTATACAGTATGAAAAGTAACTAAAACCATCTGTTTAAACCAGTTGATGCTCACGTCGTGTTTAGTGTTTTACCACATTTTTTGTTCGTATTTGTGCAATATTTTTAATTTTATAATTTTATCAAAATTGGATAATCCAATTATGCAATCTTTATCTAGTTCGGGTTCCAATATTAGCACGAGAAGGTAAACACTAACGTTGCTCCTTTATATAACAAAGAACTATTACCTACTTATTTTGGACGACTGCGACGACGGACATCAGTGACGACTGCGGTTTTTTTGGTTATACGAGTATATGTAAAAATGTAAAAATATGTTTGAATTTGAATTTGTAGAATCAGAAAAATTGTAAAGACATTCAAGTCACTCAACTTAAAGAAGACAGAAGACTTGTGGGGAACGTCAGTCGCGGTCATTAGTCATATTATAGAAGTTATAGCGCCTTATTTAGCTTTAATTTACAATAATTCCGTTTCAGAAGGCGTCTTTCCAGATCTTATGAAATGTAGTAAAGTCATTCCTCTTTTTAAGTCAGGTGAATCGAGTGATCTAACTAATTACCGTCCTATTTCAATACTCCCTGTACTAAGTAAAGTTTATGAAAAGTTAATGTTAAATAGTCTGCTGAGTCACTTTAACAGACAAAGATTACTTACAAGTAATCAGTTCGGTTTTACAAAGGGACGTTCCACAACCGACGCTGCTTCGGTGCTTATTCAACACATTTACAGTATTTGGGAAAATTCTTGTGATGCCATTGGAATATTTTGTGATCTTTCTAAAGCTTTTGATTGTGTAGATCATGGAACTCTCATTATGAAACTAGAACATTATGGCCTATCAGAAAATGCCTTAAACCTCATGTCCTCATATCTTAGCAATAGAAACCAAACAGTCGTTGTAAATAACACCCAGTCTAGAGGAGCGTTAGTAAAATTAGGAGTACCACAGGGGTCTATATTAGGCCCGTTCCTGTTTTTGTTGTATATAAATGATTTACCTTGTATAGTTGAAAACCGGTGTGATATAGTTTTATTTGCCGATGATACATCATTAATTTTCAAGGTTGAGCGTCAATCTACAGATTTTAATGTACTTAATAACACACTAGCTGATGTTCTGAACTCTTTTACTATTAACATTGTGTTGCTTAATACTAAGAAAACAAAATGTGTTAGATTTGCTTTGCCGAATGTTACACCAGTGGATACTAGAATACTTTTAAATAATGAATGCTTAGAGATAGTAGATAAAACATTGTTCCTTGGTTTAACATTGGACAAAAGTCTACAGTGGAGTCCTCATATAACAAAACTCGCACATAGATTAAGTTCGGCCGCTTTCGCCGTTAGGAGAATTAGGCAACTGTCGAATATTGAGACAGCTCGATTAGTTTATCATAGTTATTTCCATAGTGTAATGTCATATGGTATTCTGGTTTGGGGCAAAGCAGCTGACATACAGACTATATTTGTATTACAAAAAGAGCCATTCGTTTTATGTATAACTTAAGAGCAGGTGCATCTGTTAGAAAACTTTTAAAGAAATTAATATATTAACTGTAGCGTGTCAATATATATATGAAAATATTATGTACGTTATTAAAAACCTTCAGTTGTTTACCAAAAATTGTGACATCCATACCTATAACACTAGAAATAAGAATAAGCTTGCTATTAGAAAGTGTCGTGTGCGTAAAGTGTATAAATCATTTTATGCGCAATGTATTTATTTATATAACAAGTTACCTGATGATGCCTTAAAATTACCCTTCCCAGTACTTAAGAATTACTTAAAAAGTCTTTGATGTCTAAGGGCTATTACAGAGTAGAGGATTATTTGACAGACAAACATGCATGGCCCAAACCAGAAACTAACAAAACCGCCTAGCAATTAATTCAATAATTGTATGTACATACTGCCAGATAATGTAAATGACACAGTTCAGATAAGAAGGCATATTAAAGTATGTCTATTTTGTGAAGTCGAATTTGTTTATACATTATTATTTTTACTTTTATATTTTAATATTTTCTTATCTTATAATAAACTGTTTGATATGTTTTCTTATCGGACTACGCATAATTATGTAAGTACCTACTTTAAGATGTGATGTACTATTTTGAAAAAATAAGTCCCGCCGTAGTTTCTTGCCGGTATCTTCACGGGTCAGAGGTGTAGGGTTTGAACCGGTGTAGATTTTTGACGTTCATAAGTGCATGTAATGTGCCTAAATTGAAAAATAAAAAAAATCCAAAAAAAAAAAAACAAAAAATATGTATAATATACCACATAATAGATAATACAATATCATTTTATTTTGTGTCTATCATTGTCAAGTATAAATAAATAAATCATTTTATTATCTTTGTCCTTACAGGTTGGCCTATCCCAATTTGAATTGCGTCTGGGTTGGTCCGAGGGATAAAAAAATAAACTATCCTATGGAGCTACTAGAAGTCGCGTATGGTCAGGTAATTATTAGTATCAATAAGTTGTTCAAGTTATAAGGATTGTACCTAATACGTGACATGCGTAGTGTCCAGTTATTTTACTAAGATATTTTTTTAAAATGTAAAGTGACTTAATGTACCTACTTTTTTGTAAACTTTATGTTCTTTTATTCAGAATCGCGTAAAGTTTTTAAAAGTATTTTTGGGTACAATTTTCTTGGGTACCTACTATTGTGGCGGCGTGTCAAAAATATTAATTTACGAACCAGGGTAAAAGTTTCTTCACATTTGGGGATCGGCTTGCATGGACGTAATTCTGTGAAAACATAACTCCGTGAGTCTGCGATCAATCACACATTCTTGCTCGTCACTCGTCTCGCTATTTGTCGAAACGTTCGACGAAACTTAACCTATACCTACAAGACGTCTGTACACATTCGTTAACTCGCCAATGAATAGGAATCACATACGAATATTGGCATTCATACGTGAATAGCAAATTTTAGGCTTATATGTCACCATTGACATATAAGCCAATGCAGCCAAACAAAACGAATTATCCCTATTCGCTACCTTGCTGTTACTTATATCATATATCACTTATCAGTCCATTTTAGTTTGTAAAATAATTACAACGCACGTTTAACTATCACTGCCAATACCGGCACCAAGGCGAATATGTGAACACCGCATTCGTCTCATTGTTCGTTTCATTTGATTCGCACCCGAAACACCCGCCTCCTACTTGAGCGTGCGAATGGCGATGCGAGGGACAAGACGTATAGCGACTCGTCCGCGTACACATGCGTGCTCGTGTTTCATATTGTTTTTCGCCTCGCTGTTCGTGCGAATGTGTGGTCGTAGCACAAAATTAATAAAACAATAAAACAATTAAGGGGCATATTTTTTGGATGAACACTATCTAAGTATATCTTTCTCTAATACGTATTTTATGAAAGATATTGGGTGACTTCATCAAATTTACTAGAAACAACTACATTTGTTCAAATATTACAAATTACATTCTATTCAAACTGACTACGAATATTATAATGAAACTAGATATACGATAAGTGGAGCATACGATACAGATATGTCGCAAAGATGGAATACCATCCTTACACTCATTTCATTCTGCACACAGGCCCGGAACAGGCAGCTTAACGAGATACAGTTGTCGACCATGGTGCGGCAGGCCGCCACGCCCCCCGACGAGCGCAAGCGCAAAATCGAGGAGGTCATTAAAGATGTAAGTCACCAACGTCGCTCGATCTATATGGTCCAACATGATCACGACAAACTTTTGGTTGGCTACGAAAGCTCATTTCCTTTAGTATCGTTGGGGCCAACGTATACTCAACCAATTTTATTTCTAGAACACTTATGTCACAGTCACGTTAATAAGAGATCTTTTGCGTCTTTCATATAGATTTTCACTGTGACAAGTACGAAGTGGCCCATAAATCAAATAGGTTCACTGTACGTGCATTATAAACTGTCGACAACGGTGTAGATATGACACTTATATGTTTAATTCAGCCTTTATGAGAATTTAGCCCCTGACTTATGTGTTAGGCAAGAAAGTAAGAAGAGTCCAAAATAGATTTGCTTTGAATCTTGACTATTGTGACTTTGTGTTTTTCCAGATGGACTATTCGCGCAACAAAGATTTCAAAGCCTTTGGTTTAGAAATATCCGATAAGTTTTTCCCGGTTGGTGCTAAAGTTCTGGAACCACCCAGGCTAGATACAGGCAGTGGCCCTGTCCAGCCCAGGTACTTTGCTTATTTACTACTTATATGAAAATTATACCATAATTCGACTATGTATTTCTTAATATATTATGTACATTTATCAGTGAAAAACTTAGTTCAGTAACTTTGAGTATTTATCTAAACCCTTGTTTGCATGTTTTTAAGCTCCCATAGTCTAACTAGGAACCTTGTACTTTCGCCATGTCTGTCTGTCTCCCTGGCTATGCTTAATAACCGTTAGTCCTAGAAAGCTGTAATCTGGTATGAATATGTAAATCAGTCACGCCGACAAAAGGGTAAAATAAAGATAATGGTTATATATGTATTAATAGGGTATTTAAAAAAATATAGGGGTTAGCCTTTAATATGTTTTGATTAAGGCAATATTCACGAAAGTACAGCTTTGCAAAGACTTCCAAGGAAAATTATTTTGATCTTGTTCGTTTGCACCGTTTTTGAGTTACAGTTAGAAAACTACGGAACGTTACACCGAACATGGTCCGACATGCTCTTGGCCGATTTTATTGGTTTTAAGCTTTGACAGACACAGACGCCACTTACTGCTTAAAATCAATCTTAAACATTAGTTCGATTCGGCGTGTTGTATGAAAAAGCTGTGCGGTGTAATGGTTAAAAAGCATTTATGTATAACAAATTAATCTTAAAATTAAATAAGTAAAGCAAAATAAAATTGGCATGACTCCAGTTTCCGTGACCCACATTCTTGGCTTTATTATTAGGTGTACGTAAATTAGAAGGCCTGTCCCTCATATTGTTTTGACTCCAAGCATTGTTTGGTGATAGACCGTATGGTGTTCAGTGATAATAACCATGATGAGCATTAGAACTATAAATATTAACATGTGCAATGTGTAGAACATTTTGAAATATCAATTTGTTGTTTCTAGGAACGGCTCCTGGCAAGCCAACAGACTGCTAAAGCCCGAGGCGCTACAACGCTGGGGTTTCATAATCATCGAACCTGATATGAGGAACCAGTTGGACCCAGTCAATATCATTTCTTTGGTATGTAAATATTTTAAATATTTAAATATTTCGGGACGATCTTACACAAATCGACGTAGTCCTACGGTAAGCTCAGTAAGGCTTGTGTTGTAGGTACTAGACGACGATATATATAATAGATAGATACACATAAATACTTAAATACATAGAGAACACCCATGACTCAGGAACAAATATCTGTGCTCATCACACAAATAAATGCCCCGACTGGGAATGGAACCCAGGACCATCGGCTTCATAGGTAGGGTCACTACCCACTAGGTCAGACCGGTCGTCAAATGTGTGATGCTGTGATGCTTGGTCGTCAAATGTGTGCAAATATGTGATGTTCTTACATTGTAATTGATTTGAACATTAGGGCAATGTTAATCGTTTGCTAGAATACTGATTATAATTGTAGCAAAGGCCTTGTAGCATAATACAATAGTGCCGTTTTAGTTACGTAAATTACATGTGTTACATGTGTATCACCTTATTATACTGTAATTCCAGATGATGAGTTGCGGCCGGCAAATGGGTATGACCGTGTCAGAACCCACGGTGAAGATCTTCAACCAGAGAATGCAAGATCTGCGCAACGTACTATTCAAGTGTTTGGATGACCAAGTCAATTTCTTGTTCATCATTGTGCCCACGAGGAGAAAGGACTGCTATCATGAGGTCAGGGCTTTGCTATTTGAATTAAAATGCTAGATTGCTAGTCTATGCTATATGTTAATTTTAAAAAAAAAGCACGATTGTTTTCTATAATTATCTTTATCTATGTTTCTATTGATTCCTAGTTTGCTACGAAGATTACAATAGACATAATTATTATAACTTACATTCTTTAGGTGAAGCAAATGGCGGAACGTGACGTGGGAATCCTTACCCAATGTATTAGGGAACAAACTGCCCTCAGGCGCATGAACCCACAGACTGCACGTAACATCTTGCTAAAGGTAAAATGTCTTTTTAAGTTGAATAGGTGTTTATATTTTGGATTCTGAATCAGAATCCTAAACCTTGGCTATTTATTTATTATCTGGCTGTCAATTAACACGTTCAGCCCCGATGATAACGTCTAATCTTATTAAACCGTCTCCATTGCCAGTGACACAACATCTGTGATCAAATTTAGTAAAACTGTACCGGGGACGAAAGTGTTAGGAGTTGAAACGTGGCGAGAGAGCCTAACTGCTTCTTTCTGGTGGTCAAACTGCTTGAAGTAAGTTCAAGGTATGGAAACGGCCGCTATAAGACAGCACCGCTATCCTAGGAAACTAAGCCTTAATAGGCTGTCCACACATAATTTCTCCCGTCATCCGGACTTTAATTATTACATCATTACCAAGTTATCTCTTTATATACTATTTATTTGGTGATTTAATTTACTCGTATGTTTAGGTGAATTCCAAGTTGATGGGCATTAACCAAGCCCTAGACAATAGAAGCCTGCCCAACTGTCTGCGTGACGGCAAGGTCATGGTCGTCGGCGCTGACGTCACGCATCCATCTCCGGATCAGGTATGTATCTGTTGTAGTGGACACACTTTTTGGTTTTTATTACCGATTCAACTTTCTTTTAGTTCTCATGCTCTAAAACAGTGTTTTTCAACCTGTGGGTCGCGACCCCTTCGCGAAGCTTCCAGGGGGTCGCCAGAGGTCGAGAGAACTAGGTACTTTAGTAAAGAAAGACAATATAATAATATTTATTTATTTATTAAGTAAGAGAAACAAAAATAAAATCCGAAGACCCATGTTAATTAATGCGAAGGTTGTGCTTGTTTTTATTAATTAATGTATCCCATCGTGGATCTGTATTTGCGACACATAGAATTAAATCGTTTTCCAAAAGCGATTTCTTTGCTTACTCTTTATCTGGGCCATCGATGAAAATGTCAACTCGCATAAGTACGAGGTGGCAAATGGAATCAAACACTTCAAAGCCTCAGTTGTCAATTCCGGGGATTCTGTTTTCTCCTTAACCAAAAGGTATCCAAATTAGAAGACTTGAATTCCAAGTGTAACATCCCATCGGCAGATAATTCTAGCAGTTTCTCTTTGAGCTTATTTGGTAAATTAGCCTCATTTATAGCTGCATTTAAAAACGGATTTCAAATCCACCTCTGCCCAGTGTTCTCTGATATCTCTTGCACTGAGAAGTAATGACACAATTCTTCTTTCAAATTATCTAACAACTCTTTCATACCAGGTACAGTCAGCGTCATATAGTTGGTAGCATCCAAAGTACTCAGAAAGTTCGGTACACCATAGAATTAGTATGGTGTACCGAACTATTTGAGTACTTTGAATGCTAAGAACTATATGACGCTGACTGTACATATGTCTTGATGTTTATCTCACATCCGACTTCTTCAGTAAAAGATTGTGTCGACGAAAATTAATCGAAGTTATTTTGATTTATGGACGACGACCACAAGTCAATTTTTTTTGTAAAGCCATGTATTTTGTCTTTTGCAGTGATGACATTTTCATTTCGCCCTTGAATACTTTTATTCGAGATATTTAAATGCTCAAATAAGTCAGAAAGAAAAGCTAATTTCAAAAGAAATTCCGGGCATACGCATAAAAATACGTCGTATGGAACGAATATTTGTAACGCTGTAACATACACGTACACATATGATAAAAAAGCGAAGGGTCGGGGGGTCACGAAATGTTTTTTCATACCAAGGGGGTCGCATCATGAAAAAGGTTGAAAAACACTGCTCTAAAATGAATACACATACTAAATTTGACTGCCAAATGCCGATTTAGTTTCAAAAATGCGCTTGGTTTCTGGCATAAAGCGAAAACTAGGGCATAAAGCGACCCATTTCCTGCCAAGGTATTTCGCATCAGCACATTTCGGACCATTTTTAACAAGAATTAACTTCACGCACCGTTACAAAGAGGCGGAATAACTATGACAATATTATAAAAAATAATCGGTTCGAATCGCTTAATCGATGTCAAAAGGTTCGAATAGATAATGTTCATTGTAATGACTCACTTGATTGAAAAAAAAAGCAAATGTCCTAGAATAGAAAAGTGCCACTTTATTCCCTCTTAGCGCGGACCGCGGAACAAAAGTGCCATATAGAAGCTGGTGGTGTGAAAAGCAATTAAATGCAAGTCTTGACTTGTTTATGCAATTTCAAGCAGGGACCGGCCCGCTATCCCTTATAATGAGTTTTGTATGGGTTTTACATAAGGCTTTACTCATCATACCCTTATTCGACAATACCCTTTCATTTTACTTTTAAAGCCCTTATAAAAGCGCTAACCCTTATATTATAACTAAGCGCTATCCCAATACCCTAACAAAACCCTAATCATCCGCTCACCAAAACCTTACATATTGCTTATAAGTGTTAGCCTTATAAGAGGGCTTCCCTTTTACATACAAGCGTGCTAATTGAAATCGTCTGGCTGTGCCTTGTTCATAAAGCACACATTGCTCTGATCTGGCGTTTTCTTTGACTTCTTTGATTCGATGTACGCGCGCTTTTCGAACACTAGAAATTCTTTTTTCTTTCGTAGAAATATTATACTAAACCTGTCTCTTTCACGCAAGGATTAACTGCGACATTACTAAAGGGAAAGCTTTATAAAAAGCGCTAAGTAATAAGGGTAACCGTTTTTAAGGAATAGCAAGGCATAAAGGATAGCAGTTATGTAGTGATTGTAAAGGGCTAGTTTTATGTTTTTCTTAGTCGTACGGTAAGGGATAGTCAAATATATGGGCTAGCAGTTCAAACTGGTAAGTCTTTCAATGTGTTAGCCGTGTTTAAAGGTTGCCCTTTTAATGGCTTTTGCCGCGGAAAGGGTTGTCCGGTCCCTGATTTCAAGCCCGTTTTGTTTATTAACTAATCAAATGTTCGGAATTATTTTTTGCTCAGATGTTATATGCGCGAGAAATAAACAACGTTATTGCTTTCTTAAAATATATTATTAATATTAGGATGTAGATTAACTCGATTGTACTTCTATATACCTAAAATGGGATGGCGAAAAGTATTTATTTGGTTACTTTTACTTTTCAGACTTCCGTACCGAGCATTGCTGCGGTGACAGCATCGATTGATCCAAAATGTTTCATGTACAACATAGGGTTAAGTATTCAAACTCCCAAGGTAATTTTATTTCATAACATTCCCATAACCTGTTGGAATATCGATACAGTATATCGTAATGGATTGTACCGTCATACACGTTTTTGTTTTACAGAAAGAAATGATAGTCGAGTTTGAGGATATGATGGTTGACCACCTGAAAGTTTATAAGCAGCGCAACGGATTTCTGCCGACTAAGATATATGTGTTCCGCGACGGCGTGTCTGAGGGACAATTTGCTCAGGTAAACATAAATCAAATATAAGTTACATTACAACGATGTGAAGCGTCATACTTATGTGTGATGTTGTGAATTTTTGATCTAGCTTTTTTTGTGGTGCAGGTGATGAACAGCGAGTTACTGGCGGTGCACAAGGCGTACCAGAGGATGGCCGGCCCGACGGCCAAGCCCGAGGTGCTGTTCCTTCTGGTGCAGAAGCGGCACCACACCAGGTCAGTAGATGCTAAAGATTCGCTACTGTCTATTTATCCTTAGAATGCTGTTGAAGCAGCCGAAGCACTGCAGTGCGTCGGGAATGTTTGCCGAAGTATGGACAGATGAGTTTTTTCTGGTATCTGGCGCAAAAGATTTGCTTCGCTGCTAGGTCTAGTGCGCAGTAGCAGCAACAGCATGCTAAGGATCTTGGCCGAGCACCTCGACTGCCGCTCAAAAGATACTGGGTGGATGTAGTTATCGGGAGGGCTAAAAAGAAAAACTTGTTGTCACAGAACCGAAATGCTGTCAGAAAGGTGGGTTAGGTTAATCAATACATTTGACGAAATCATAATTGACATCTTAAATAAATGTCAGGTAATAATTTGTATAACAATAATTTATCAAAGCATCTGTTGGGAAAAGCTATCAGTGCGAAACGTTGTTGGAAAATAAAAATTGGTTCTAACTAAAATATGGGAATCGTAGTTTGGGGAGTTAAGAATTTGCTAAATATTTTTTGTCGAAACATTAGTAATAATAATGGATTTATTACTAATGTTTCGACAAAAAATACGGACTAAATATGGATTTCAGATGGTCTGAAACACACAGTTCTTATTTAATTTAATTATTTTATTTCTCATTGATTAATTGAGCGCAACGCAAACTGACTCACAGTTTGGCAAAATAATAATTTAAGGTACAATTCTGTATTTCTACACTCGTGTGGATCGATAGGATGTTCTTTTTTTGTTGGATTGGCATCGAATTGTACTTAAACCAAAGGCTAGGTTTCAACATTAGCCTCTTCGCCCCGCAAATTCATTGTTAATAATATTTAGGTGTCTAAATCCATGCTCTCTTGATGCAATATTACTTTTGCAGGTTCTTTACGGGTGATAATAATCCAAGAAATGTGGTGCCTGGAACCGTCGTGGATCAGCACATAGTTCACGCCACTGAACTAGACTTCTACTTGGTAAGTTTTTCATCACACTTTATCGTAAACTGTCCTGTAACACGTAAGTGTAGCGGGAGTTTGATACATTATAATGCCACCGGAGTTAGCTTTTATAAATTATGTCACTTGATCATAGCAATTAAGAATGTTAGAAGTTAAATATTTGTATAAAATCAAGCTAGATGTAAGAGTTTTGAGTGGCAAACCGAGCTGACGTCATCGATTAGACTCCGCGATGTCATTGTAGCTCAGTAATCGTTTGTTTCGCTTCAGGTGTCTCACCAGGCCATCAAGGGCACCGCGCGGCCGACGCGGTACCACGCCGTGTGCAACGACGGCAACCTGAAGCACGACGAGGTGGAGCAACTCACGTACTACCTCTGCCATCTGTACTCGCGCTGCATGCGCTCCGTGTCCTACCCGACGCCCACGTACTACGCGCACCTCGCGTGTCTGCGCGCCCGCTCCCTCACACAGTTAGTACAGTTTATATTATACATTAAATAGATAAGTATACCTAAGTTAGGTCAAATGATCTTATCTGAAACACCGGAGGACGGGCGGCAGCGACCCTTCAGACCGGTGGAACATATTGCGATCGGCTTATGTCCAGCAGGAAACGTCAGTGGCCGTCAAATTTATAATAAGAAGTCTTGGCATGCATACAGGCACGAGTTTTGATTTGACATGGTCTGACTGCACACTGTATTTGTCCAATGAATCCGTGCAAGTAATAGTAGTTTATGTATCTGTGCTTAATGCCTAATTATGTATAGTTGCATACACTACTTTATCTACACACATAAGTGTTTTAAGATGGTTCCAGGAACCGTAGGGAAAAGACCTGCATTATTACTAGCGCTACTTGTAAACATTAAAAAGTCAACGAACAAAACAAATGACAGTTTGGAATGGCGGCGTTTCGTATTTCGTATCTCAGTCAAATATTTTTTTAAACCATAGACAAGCGAATGAACTCCCTATTCTATTGTCACTCGAGTTCAAATGTCGTTCGATTTATATAAAAAATCATAACGAATTGGCGTTTCGTATCAATGACTCTTTTAATATCTATAGATACTAGAATAGACACCTCACTTGAATTTGACATCTGTTCCAACAGCTGTCAAATTCAAGTGGGGTGTCTAATCTAGTATCTATAGATATTAATACAGCCATTGATACGAAACGCCAATTTGTTATGTTTTTAATATAAATCGAACGACATTTGAACTCGAGTGACAGTAGAATAGGGAGTTCATTCGCTTGTCTATGGTTTAAAAACTGAT
Organism: Grapholita molesta; assembly: GCA_022674325.2. Classification (NCBI taxonomy): domain Eukaryota; kingdom Metazoa; phylum Arthropoda; class Insecta; order Lepidoptera; family Tortricidae; genus Grapholita; species Grapholita molesta. The sequence continues at coordinate 17,110,140 of CP053121.2, read as the reverse complement.
ATACGAAATACGCAACGCCGCCGTTCCAAGCTGTCATTTGTTTTGTTTGTTGACTTTTAATGTTTACAAGTAACCCTAGTAATAAGTCATTTCCTACGGTTTCTGAACCCATCTTAAATCACTTAATGATATGTGTAGATAAAGTAGTGTATGTAACTATAATTAGGCATTACAACAATCGTGTGATATTATGAAACTCGCCTTCGGCTCGTTTCATAAACCCACACTCTTGTTGTAATGCCCTTCATTATGCACAGATACATAAACTACTATTGTAAAGAAGTAACACTCATTACACTCGCACAATCGTGCATTCGTCCCATTCCGCTTCTAATAAAATCTAATGAGCTGGAGCGAGCACGGATTTAAACCTAAAAAAAGGAACTAGTTCATTTCCATCCGAGTTAAGAATTCCTTTTTTATACTTCACAGCTGCTGACCGTACAAAGCCTAATCAATGCTTTTTATATATTACAGTAACGAGAAATTCGACAACGCCCAGCTGGAGCGCCAGCCCCAACGGCTGCGCGTGCTTGACAAGATGCTCGCCTACAGTCGCATGTTCTTTGTTTAGACTGGATATTTCTTTATTTTATTTCTTCTTTACTTTAGGCATAAGCCCACTGCGGCGCACCCTGGAATATAATCAGTGTGACTAGGAGATGCAAAACCGGGAGTATTTGTATTGATAATTCCGGTATACCAACCATACCAGTTATGCATCGTGTAAGTGGTACGAACGTTGTTAGGGATTTGTGGATTAGCGTGGCATCCGCCAGTTCGCGTCATAAAGCAAACGGATTTTTAAGAACGTCCGATGCGCTGCAGTGGTTTTACGCCTTAATACACACAGTTTTGTCATATAACATCTATCAATAATCAATGTACCTTTAATATGAGAAAATGTATAAAATCTGTGACTAACAACTAGTATGAAACTTGTACTCTTTTTCACTAGGGCCACAGAAATAAAAAAAATATTATCTGGGGGACAGACCACAGACCCTATTCTACATAATAATCAAGGAATCCATATATATGTATAATTATTTTCGTCCTATCCAGATACAGTTTATATTATATAAAGTAATGTTTACTTGAATTAATTCATTCAAAAAACAATTGTGTTTAATTTATCTTCAATATATATAGAAATTATAAGTAAAAAATCGGCATATTATTATAAAAATAAGTACCTAGCAGCTTTTTATTTACTTACCTCTCCCGTCGCGGGCGGGAAGCGATTTCTATGCTTTTTTCTGTCGTGGTTATTGTGTCTTCCGGGATATATCATAACAAAGATTTTCATAATTTGGAATTGTGTGATTTAGAACGTCGTTCATGTACAGTCAGCGTCTTGGTAGCATCCAAAGTGCTCATAAAGTTCGGTACACCATAGAATTGATATGGTGTACCGAACTATTTGAGTACTTTGAATGCTGCTAACTATTATGACGCTGACTGTACTTAGTGACATTGTGAAAAGGGTGGGAAATATTTAAAGAATATTTTGTGTCGAGCTATGAAATGATTCTACTTTGAGAAGTCGCTTTCTCCCTTTCTCGCGAACCGCGAGTGGTACATGAATGCCCTAATTTTAGTTTTCGAAGCAAAATTGGGTTTTTTTATCCAAGTGGGACGATACGATGTTGATGATGATGACTAATGAATAATGATAATGAATTATGAACTGGCATCTTCTGTTGATTTGTTTCGTCTAAACTTCAACTGCCGATCAGATAAGAGGTTATAGTTCTCAAGATAATTAATTAATAGAAAGTTAACCAATTAAAAAAAATTAAAGGCACTAGGTAGTGATTGGTCTATAATTACTGTGTAGGTATTTGTTTTGGTCCATCTTTGTATATGAGATTGAGAGTGAAGGATGCTGTTCCATTGTTCAGGAAATAGACCAGACCAAGGCTGAGATTGAAGATATTGAGGGTTAGTAGCACTGTTATGAGATTTATAACATGTTTTAAAATCTTGTTTGGCCTGGACGGGCAGGTGCACTTTCAACTATAATTTAATAATTATAATTAAAAGCTGAAAGTGGCTGCTGATAATGGCTTTAATTTCACTAAAATCAGTCGAATGCATGTAAAATTATTTGTTCGTGCATAGCCTCTGCTGAAGGTTATTGGTTAAACAGGATCCTAATATTTACGTTTTATCCTTACGCTGCTTATGAAACATTTTGTATAGTTACGATCGATACTAATCCATTCACATTGAAAGTGAAATTATTATTTTCCCCTCACTAGCTCGTAAAGCGCTTGTTTATCCTTTAATACGAGAGGGTAAAAACGCATTTTATCCACTAGTGATTAAAGTAAGTTGACTTCTCATAGCTCTTATTGCTATGGTTTTAAAGTCTAAATTCGCACAAGTACAATTCACTTGCCCCCGCGGCGGCGGCGGTAACTCGCACACGCACCGAGTAGAAAATCGAATTGGAACATTCGAAAATCGTACTGGCCACCACAAGCTAACCAAGCTAAAGGCACCTTTTGTAAAAATGTTGAATGTATCTAAACGCAAAGAAGAAGTTAATGCGATTTCAAAACGTTTTTTTGCATGTTTCACTTTCCTCGCTGTAGTGAGGGGAAAAGATTTGTGTTACACACGGGTGCAATTGTAATTTAATTCTCGTGTATTGAAACACTCGCTACGCTCAGGATTCTATTTTAAAACCACTCGCTTTGCTCGTGGTTAAACTATAGAATCCATTCGCTTGCTCGAGTTTCAATCCCACACTCGCTGTTAAAATACAATTTTGCACCCTTGTATAACAAATAACTAATATTTACTTTTTTCCTTGGAGCGTTTCAGCGATTTTTAAGCGATTTCTATAGGTACAAGACTCGTCCTCGGCGAACTCACATAAATATTATTTCGAAGTTTAGCATATAAATGAAATTGTTACGTATTAGTGTGTTGCTTACTTACACGAAATGTAATAAATACAATTCATTACATTAGCTTCATTTATATTTAAGTTTATTAGGTTTTATTCCACAATTCAACTTATACTTATATTAAAAATAACGTTGCTATAAGTGTACATATAAATATTATTATATAAATTCATTTCGCGTTTTCAGGTTTCCGTACCTTAAAAGGAATAAGTGAAACCCTTATTAGGATCACTTTGACGTCCGTCTGTCTGTCAAGACCCTTTTTCTCAGGAACGCGTGTTACACGTGCAGGTATCGAGCTGAAATTCATATCAAATACTGACGACGACTGTCTTCAGTATTTCTAAGCCAATACAATAAAAAGGTACAGCCGCTTGTGCCGCTAAATCGCTCGACACACGCAAGGGAATCAATACCTGACAGGACCTACCTGTGAACTCAGAATCTTGAAATTTGGTACCTACGCCTCTTTCGTCTCTATAAGGTTATAGAGAACCCCTATAATTTTTCAAATTACCTACCCAACAACTCCTCAAACTAGAGTTGAACCGAAAAAGAATATTCCCCCTAGTTCACATGTAGGGGAGGTAACCTAATAAAATGGTTACATCACATGATTGATCTACCTATTTGACTAACGATCTTTGAGTATAGCCGAGGCCAGTCAGACAAATGGAGAAACTACGAGGGGTGATCCAAAAGTAATGATAATGACTATGATCTAACGAAGTTATTAGTATTATATATATTTTTACTGTTACATAATCTCCTTATTAGTGTATGTACATACATTATACAAGAACATGCTGTCATCTAGTTAATAAAAAAAAAGAAAAACTTTTGTGGGTCGCAATTTGCGTTAATTTTTCTTTCACCGCTAGTATAGCGAATTATTGGAAGAGTTTTTAGAATCAAAGTATAGTACGTGGTTGCCAAAGATTAAAGCCTCGGTCAAATCTAAGAGCGTGGCTCGGCGCGACGTCCGCGTCGCGTGATGCCGACGTGATGACTGTCAAACAGGGCGCGCGCGGACCGCGCCGGCCTCGCGCTTTCAACACGCCCTCATCACGCGCGCGAACGCGGCGTGGACGCGGCGCGATGCGGGCGTCACTCTCGCACTACGCACCACGCGCCACTTAACGTCCGACTGAGGAGACCCAGCGCGGCGCAGCGTGCCGCCGCGTCCGCGCCGCGCAGCGCTGCGTCCGCGCCGTCTGGACGAAAGGGCCGCGCGGCGCGGGGCGCGACAGAAGCGGGGCGCGATGGCAGCGGGACGCAGTCTGTTTGACGTCGCTAACCTGTTAGCATGTGTTTAAGGCCGCCGCGGTCGCGCGCGCGACTGCGGCGTGGCGTCACGCCCTCTGATTTGACCGAGGCTTTAGACTTGATTACACAATAGGCAACTTACAAGTTCAAGCGCTAGGTACTGAGCAGCATACTTGGTGATCTGCGAGATAACTGAGGAAAATAATCATCAAACTTCCTTTTTTTTTTATTTGCTTTTTATTTGTCAACATTTTAGGTTTGGTATAAGATTAGGTTATATCGACCTTTATTTATTTATTTTTATACATATTGATGGATTTTGTCCACAAAATTTACTTGTTTAAACAAAAACGTCTTTAAAGACCAAAAACTAGCAACCTTAAGTTAAGCAGGGCCCTTGAGCCCTAAAATTAGATTTTACGAGTATATTTTTTTGCCCTACGCCACCACAATAAACGTAAATTTCAATTCTAAGTACATGTTATTTTACTACAGTACTAAATTTTATAACAGCATCGTTCCTAACCGACACAAAAACGCGAGCGCATTTACTGAAATTTCGATATGTGTTACCCTACTGTCTTTGTTTCTTAATAACATAAAAACAACTTAATAAATTATTATATCTATTTTTATAATTTATTGATGATAAGTGACATAAGTAATCAAAACTTATCATAATATGTCTAGATCATAGTCATTATCATTACTTTTGGATCACCCCTCGTATAAGGGTACCTAGTGGACTACGGAACTTTAAAAAAACGCACGATAATATAACCTAGCGTAGTAACAATGAAGCACATTGCATTTGTATATTATAGAAAGAGGTGACCACGTTTATGCGAAGTAAACGCAATAATAAAAAATTAAAAGTTAAGATTTACCTACATAGCAACCGGAAACACTAATGTTGATAGCTACTTAAATATTGAATTACAGATGAATAAGTACCTAATACCTAGCTGCCCGTATCTCGTCAACATCATAGTGATTATGATGTAAATGACGAGGAAGAGGCTAAGAAAAACAGAAAGAAATACCTTACGTAGTCATACTGCTTCCACTAAAAACCCGCAAGTTTAACGCACGATCGAGCTAGAAAATTATAAGCTACCTAACACATTTAAGACTCCCCTTGACCGTACACTAAGGCGACTAATTAGGTACTAATTTTCTCAAACAATATCTTGGATCACGAATGGTTTTGCATGTGTCGTGCCGGTAATCAAACGTTGCTTGCATGCCAACCAAGTAATCAAATCACTCGTCTTGATTCAGTATTTACGAACAATTAGACGTTATTACCTTATATTACGTCCGTTTGACCTGGTTAGTTTGTAAGGCTTGGTGCGTCGATGGAGATCTGATTTATTAATTATTATAAATATAAACAGTAATAATAATAAGGGCCATTGTCAGTGGCTGTACTAATATTGTTGTACCTATCAGCGGCGGTGGGTCAGTTATTTTCATAGGCAAGATAAGATGGAGCCAATATAGCTTTGCCTTTTCTTCATGAGCACAAGGAAAGCTGTTGAATGAATGCGTAGTTAAGCGGGTGGGAATCGGCTTGTATAGACGCCCCGCCTACGCCTCTGGTATACTCCATTTCAAATACGAAGGCCCGATGCACTTGAAACGTAACAGGGCTCATAATGTTTGACTTTTGTTCATAGACATACCTTTAATCATTTGTGTCAACACCTTATTTGACCATCTTTTTGTATTAGTACGGCTCCATGTCCGAACAAAAGTGAGTTTTATGGTCCCATCCTGAAGAAAGCATGAAACTTGGCATGAATGTAGCTATCATAAGCCAATCGCAGATAAGCATGTCGAAAAATTATTTTTTCCCCTCATTCCCCCCCTTTTTATCTCCCTCATTCTGGTTTTTCGAATTTTCTACAAAAACAATAAGACTGAGGAGTTTACTCTTCAGAGACCAAATCATCGTCGATAAATTACCTACAAAACGATAATACATTTTATAGTGGTAAGATTAATATATTTCTGTATACAGCCACCAACGTATTATGAAATTGTAAAAACAGGCACAATTTTTTCTTTCTTGCTCCATTTATAGGAAAACGACAAGAGTGGTGATAAAATAGTCAAAGAAGTTATATACCTAATACATTAAGCTACAAAATGACACTTATTTCATAGTCGTAGAGGCATTATTTCCAGAGTTATAGCTTACCGCGTCTGACTCAAGTACTCTTTTTTTTCCTTTTTACAATACTATCTTTACAGATTTAAACCTAGGGTCTAGGGTTTCAAGCAATTTTTTAAAAAGACAGTAAATTGCAGTTTTAATCATATATATATTTATATCAATGCATATCACAAGAATCTCCCCCACACTTACAGAGACCAGTACAGGGAAGACCAGACTTCCTACAAATGCATCGTCCTTTAATGCAGCTGCGGCATGAACACTCCGTCAATTCCTTTACGGATGATGACGTTTCTTTGTTTGTACTCCAAAATGGAATCCAAATACCGTCTTCTTTCATCCAACCCCATTTCTCAAAGTTCGGATATTCAGGATTTGGTATCAGACTTTGACCCCAGATAAGCAAATAAGTTTCGCTTTGTATGCTGCTCAAGAGCACCGAGTGTTGGTGGCAGCCTGTCCATTGTCCGTCCCTTGATGAATAACGCTTTTCTAGCTTGGTTAATGTCTTCTACCTCGCTAGTTTTGTCGTAAGTCAGAATGACATATCTTGCCAAAGCATCCCTGGACAAAGGAGCCCTGGCTATGGCGACAGTAGGGGCATGTAGGGGCGCGGGGCGGTGTCGTGGGGTATAGCCTTGCCTACTCGGCCCGACGACAAGCGAATGACGCGGTGACGCGACGACCAGTCCGTCCGCTTGGTCTGAGCTTCGTGGATGTGCGTTGCTCCGTCACTCTTGCTTTAAATTTAACGATGCCACCGTAGATACATCCTCCCTTGATTGAAAACAAGAAGAAGCTGATACCAGACTCTTCCTCCATGTTTCGCACGCCGTGCAGCATGGTCACACAGAAATATTAATTAGAACGGTTGATACAGATGTGGTGGTTGTAGCTATTGCCTTATACAGCGGGCTTAAAGAAATGGATTTGAACAAATGTTAGATATCATTCGGAACAGGGAAAGCTTTACGTACTATTGCTATTCACCAACTCGTGAATAAACTCGGCCCAGAAAAATGCAGTGGCATGTTATTTTTCCACGCATTCACAGGGTGCGATACAGTATCTGGATTTTGTGGAAAGGGAAAGAAGTCCTTTTGTAAAACTTGGAATTCCTTCCCTGAAGTTACCAGAGTATTTGAAACCTTGTCACGACCTCAAAATGAAATTGAAACCTATCAATTGGATGCTTTGGCAAGATATGTCACTCTAACTTTCGACAAAACTAGCGAGGTAGAAGACATTAACCAAGCTAGAAAAGCGTTATGATTCATCAAGGGACGGGCAATGGACAGGCTGCCACCAACACTCGGTGCTCTTGAGCAGCATACAAAGCGAGCTTATTTGCTTATCTGGGGTCAAAGTCTGATACCAAATCCTGAATATCCGAACTTTGAGAAATGGGGTTGGATGAAAGAAGACGGTATTTGGATTCCATTTTGGAGTACAAACAAAGAAACGTCATCATCCGTAAAGGAATTGACGGAGTGTTCATGCCGCAGCTGCATTAAAGGACGATGCATTTGTAGGAAGTCTGGTCTTCCCTGTACTGGTCTCTGTAAATGCTTGTGATATGCATTGATATAAATATATATATGATTAAAACAGTAATTTACTGTGTTTTTAATAAATTGCTTGAAACCCTAGACCCTAGCTTTAAATCTGTAAAGATAGTATTGTAAAAAGGAAAAAAAAGAGTACTTGAGTCAGACGCGGGCGGTAAGCTGTAACTCTGGAAATAATGCCTCTACGACTATGAAATAAGTGTCATTTTGTAGCTTAATGTATAAGGTATATAACTTCTTTGACTATTTTATCACCACTCTTGTCGTTTTCCTATAAATGGAGCAAGAAAGAAAAAAATGTGCCTGTTTTTACAATTTCATAATACGTTGGTGGCTGTATACAGAAATATATTAATCTTACCACTATAAAATGCAGTATCGTTTTGTAGGTAATTTATCGACGATGATTTGGTCTCTGAAGAGTAAACTCCTCAGTCTTATTGTTTTTGTAGAAACTTCGAAAAACCAGAATGAGGGAGATAAAAAGGGGGGGAATGGGGGGAAAAAATAATTTTTCGACATGCTTCCATATCTGCATTGAAGCACATACATGACAGCTACATTCATGCCAAGTTTCATGCTTTCTTCAGGATGGGACCGTATTTTAAGTTAAGGACTCGTACTATATAATTTTTTTTTTTGCCAAATTAGGGTTTAGAAATAAGGAAAGGAATGATTTTATTGTTACATTAAAAACCTATTTTGTATTGTCCTGCTACAATTATAATGAAGCTTTAGCAGCGAAAACAACTTTCTGAGATGTCATTGAACGTGTTCGCGGTCACTAAAGCATTTTGCTCGGATACTATGATTACTTCTTTATTTTTATTTAAATTTTCCGATGAACAATTTATTATAACAAAACGTTTTTATTATATACTTTACCTACTAATTGTTAGGTATTAAGTACTATACATCTAAATATATACTACTTACCTATCGTCTCGGCTTCATCCTAAAGATATCTTGTTTTGTCGCTTCTCTTTTACAAACATCTCTTACAAAGTGTGAGGTTTCGTTAGATAGTTATTTACAAAATAATTAAGGTTTGCCTTAAAGATTTCGTGAAAAAGTGTATGTTTTCGGAAATATTATGTTACCGCACGTCCACGTAAAAGCATAGTATAAAGACTTTCAAGGACCATTTTTTTAACTTTATCGTTTGAACTGTTTTTGAGTTACGGATCGAAAACTTCGGATATCTACACTGGGCATGGCCTGGGAACTGGGCTGCTCTAGACCGGTTTCTAGGTAAAAACTGAGCTTTGAGGATAGATCGTGATTAAATTTGTTTTCTTATAACCATAGTAGGCATGTAATAGGTACCGTATTGTCTGCGTATGTAGGACTTATAACGTAGTCCTATGCAAAAATGGAAAAAAATGAAATAAATATGTACTAGGTATTAGCTCGACGGTCATGTATATATATCTAAATGAGAAATGATCGTATAAGAAGTAAATGATTACCCGGAACAGTAGTAGACAGGTATAATATCAATTACCTAACTAAAATCCTTACTCAGTTCCGCCGTCAGTCATGACACGTATCTACTCGTAGAAACATATGTACACCTTTACATATATATATGTAGCCATTTTAAATATTGCTGCGAACAATATTCAGTCTTACAACTATTGAGTTTCGATATTAAACATTTCGGAACTCTAAGTGAGAACGTTTAAATACCTACATCGATCAACACCTAATACTATTACCCGGATTGCCATACGAACTAATCAATTAATGCAATCTAAGTAGGTATATTTTTATGTCATATCTAGACATTATACAAAAAGTTAACCTTTTATTTATAGTTTACTTTAGTTAAATAAATAGATAAATAAATAAATAAATATTTCCTGACAATCTCACACAAATCGTCCTGGTCCTACGGTAAGCTCAGTAAGGCTTGGGTTGTAGGTACTAGACGACGATACATATGTATACTAGATAGATACATATAAATACTAAAATAAATAGAAAACACGCATGACTCAGGAATAAATATCTGTGCTCATCACACAAATAAATGCCCTGACTGGGATTTGAACCAAGGACCATCTGCTTCATAGGCAGTTGCACTACCCACTAGGCCAGACCGGTCGTCAAAATAAGTAAGTTAATCTTAATTAGGGTACACAAGACATGAAGACACTGTACTACAAAGGGCGGAATTAATACTATAATCAAATTATACTCTACCTTTTAATACATAAGTATTTTATATGCTATTACTATATGAGTACGTGCTTTCCCAAGATTAAGCCACGTTTAATTTCTTTAATTATCTTGTAATTATTTTAAAACCACTCCTTTGGTATAATTATAAAACTCCTTATGCTTAAATTGCCTAAATTGACAGAATTATAGATTTTCATCATATTTTTTTATTTGCATGATGTCTTTAAGCAAAATCGATACATTTAGCTCATTAACCGCAACAGGAGGTCAGCGGGTCCCACGGCCGTCTCGGAAGTGTCAGCAAGGTTCCTGCCTTCCTTCCGGTGTCACAATTATTTTAAAATGTACGTTTACTTTTACTTATCATAATCACGTTTTCGGCAATTAAGCCCGTGACATGGTAGGTACTCTATATTTGTAGACGCCGAGGTCGGAAGGTAGATAAGCTGACTTGGGGTATTACTTCACAAAAGTGCATTTGCAGTGAATGCATCTATGTAACATATAAAAAAATAGGTAGGAGCTGTTTAAAAAATAAAACAAGGGAAAGGTGGTAAAAGTTATCGGACAACATTGCTCTCTCGCAAACAGACCTGCAGCTTAATGACACGATTATGTTAAAAAACATCAGCGTACCCAAAATTATGCAGCCCTGTGATTCCTCACAGTTCACAGTCCTCTGAATGTCTACGTACTTAGTATACTCGTATGTAATATGAACGACAAAATAAAAGCACTATCTGTATTAAGTCAAGAGATAGATTTCAATAATTCAGGGCTTCGCAATAGCCCTTATCTAAATGCAAGCTTATCTAGCGCAATGCAGTCCTTTTCCCGGCGAACTATGGAGAAATAAGGACATAAAGCCTTAATTTAGTACAGTTACATTGCAAACTTCTATTTTCGGTGGTGATCATAAATGATCTTCAATTATGTCAATACCTCAATACTAATTTGTTTTGTTATTTAATTAAATACCTATATATGATGGATTCAAATCCTAAATGTAGTTATTTAGTCATATGTTCCTAGATAGCTTTATATTAATTAGGCTTGTTAAATATTATCTACTTCCGTAATTAGGACATTTTAAGTTGTTGCAAAATGAGTGTACTTTAATTGATGTTTTATTATCCAAATCCTAATCGATAGTGACCGTACCTACGAAACAGGACGTCCCAGGTTCGAATCCATTGCATGTTGACACGAATTGAGTCCATTCGTGTAAGACTGTCTTAAAATATTTATTAATATTTATCTTATTTAGGTATTTATTTTAAGGGCTATTTTTAATTTTCATTTTTTTATGAATAACATTTTTATTTACTAAAATTAGAATAATATAATAATTACGAGTACTTAACTACTTATTAACTTAAAAAAGCCCCTTGAGGCATTGTACCATATAAGTTATATTGCAATGCTGATACGTTGTGCGAGGAAGCCGGTATTTCAATCTAATTTAAAAAAATAGATTTAAATTGTACTTATAATTATTTATCTAATTCGCAAATACAAGAGATCGGCGTAATGTTTCAATGACATCATCAAAAAACAGCTTAGGTAGCTTAATGTCGTATGATAACTAAAGTAACCTGTAAATAACGCGCGCATAAAGTTATCAAATTCTTAGTGTCAGGTAAATGTCGCCTTTAAAGACAAACCCTATAGTTAATTGCTATTGTCTCTTTAAACAATTAAACCCACGAGCGAAGTTCATGCCTGATCGACAGACTCATTGAACTTGGCCCCAATACTCAAATTATGAAGTGATTTAGTAAATATCTTGAGTTTTTGTACGTCTCGGTTGAACGCCAGGCAAGGTGAAGGCTACGCAGGTTAGTTTAACGTTTGACATAACCTAACTATAGATCTAAAAACAAATCAATATTTTTTATGAATATTCTGATTGGCTTTGATTCTTATTTAATAATTAGTAACACTACTATATAAATGATAAATTCAAATAGACATATACTTAAGAAAATACATACATTTGGAACTAAGTATATTGACATATACTAGATGGCACCACCATCTCTTTAGCTATATGAATCCCGAAAGTGATTCATATAGGTGGCGCAAGCACGTAGTGTTTCGTCTTAGGGTTAGTAAACGGTGCCCAAAAACCGTTAAAAATAAACAAGATTACATAATATATACTTGGCAATTTCGATGGGTTCCGTTATGTTCGGGTGGCTAAATTGGTTAAGGCGACAGCCGCGATAGCTGGAGATGCGGATTCAAATCCTGTCTCGAATGCCAGAGGTCCTCCGCACTTTTTCTTAAGATAATTCATAGATTTTTTTTTTTAACACCTCACTCTAGTTACCTACTTATAACGTAGGATACTTGGTAGTTTCAATATAAACTGTAAAATTAATAAATAATAATTCGTTTCTAGTTCTTCAATAATTTGTATAATAGTAATTTATTTAATATTAAATGTTGATATTTTTAAATGTTATTTCGTATGTGTTCGTTACTTTATTTTATAATAATATAGCTATACTTACAAGCTAAAATAAGCATTACAATAACTGTGCAATAGGTACCTACTCTAAATGTAAAAAAGGCCCTTGAGGCATTGCACCAAGGATGTTGGCGGTAGTTCCTCGTAGTATCGCAATGCTGATACGTTGTGCGAGGTCGCAGCCAGTTCTTCGATTACTGGTGTCAACCGGACGCTTTGCGATTTCTTCTAAAAGTTTGTGCACGCTAGGACCTAACGAACCTAGAAGCCTTTCTACGCCAAACGGTACAAAATGGTGCTGTCCAGGCTCTTAAATTTGATTAAAAAAAATCTAAAATCTTTAGTTTTCAATTTAGGCACATTAAATGCACTTACGAGTATGAACGTCAAAGAAAAATCTACACCGGTTCGAACCCTATACCTCTGACCCGAGAAAATACCGACAAGAAACTACGGCGAGATTTATTTTTTCAAAACAGTGATACATCCAATCTTAAAGTACATAATTATGCGTAATCCGATAGGAAAACATATCAAACAGTTTATTACAAGATATAACTGAAAATACTAAAATATAAAAGTAAAAATAATAATGTATAAGCAAATTTGACTTCACAAATTATATATGCTTTCTTACCTGAACTGAGTCATTTACGTTACGTTTAAAATACATTACTATTATTCTAAGGTCAGAATTTTCTTAGTAGTTTCCGATGCGTCATCTCAGTAGCAACGACGGGAACTGTAAATGCAAGTGAAGATTGAAGCAGCGGTTCATTGATTGATTCAATTGAAAATTCAGGTCAATGCTGCATTATTTCAAGTTCAAGATTGTCAATAAATTCTAACATTTCTAGGGCGTTTTGTTATTTGAAAACTGTCCTCGTTGAACTTGGAACATTTCCGGAAAAATGTTTTTACCTACATTGTTTAAAAGGAAATAATTTTCGCCTGTTTCGAATCTAGAGTAATGTTCTTAGATTTGGGTAGAAACTCTATTTGACTACGTCTACCCACATAAGAACTCAGGACAAAGGCTGTCAGCTCACCGAATCTGGTCGAAGCATCCTACATGAAAAAGTAGGTTAGGTATAGGTACCTATATGCTACAGATACAGACATAATAACATTACTACTATATAGCTATATATGTTGAGTTCCCGATTTAAGTGAGTACATGGGTTAAAGTAAACTTTAGCCTGTATGGCACGAAAACTAGACGTTTTTACTTTATTTTTATATATAAATAGACTGACAAAATGGCTAGCTGATATTTAGTTTCTACAAGGGTAACACAATGGGTAAAAGGGTAACATTAACAGACATATAGGTATTACATTATAATTTTGTCCCATGTCATTAAGAACATAGTTCAGGCAAATTTTATTTAGTAGCATTTACACTATTGTCTTAACCATCCAGATCTACGTTCCTAAGATTCATTGCATTAAACTTTAGGAGAGATGTAATCGTATGTGACCATATGAATGAAAGTATAGATAAATTAGCAAGAGCTTGGAATTGCGTTTGTAGAGGTTGTACGGGAAAAAGGAAGTTTCAAATATAGGATGCCTTAAGAAGAAGAAGAAACATTTAGTCGAGGCATACGTACACAATTACATACTTAGAACTAACAGACTAAACTAGAGTGCCACGAAATGGTCCCGACTCAGCATGGTGCTAACCTGGGCCAGCGCTCGTCTTCCTTCGGGGCCACATGTGGAAGTCATAGAGTACGACACAATCAATTAATATAACTTATAACACACAATACCACTACAGACGCAATCCTACGCTCGCACTACTTTATCTATGTATAGTAGTAAGTAGTAAAACACTTTATTGTACAGTCAGCAGCAAAAGTGGCTAAGCGTTTGAAGTGTTCAAAATGACCTACACGCGCTCTTATTCTCTTGACAATAGAGACGTGTTGACCTCATTTTGAACACCTCAAACGCTTAGCCACTTCTGCTGCTGACTGTACAAGTAATGAAAAAATACAGCAGGATACAGCAGGGAAAAAAAAAATACAAACTCGTATAAAGACGGGCGAACTTTTCCCTTTAAGTGATCTCTTCCAGTTAACCTTTGAGTATTTGAGAGATTATGTATGTATACGGTGCGTTAACCTAAGAAACCGACCATGGGGATATACATGTGCCAGTTAGCGCACGTTATTAAGTACAGGTATATTTGCATAATATTTCAAAGATATATTGCTCTCTCATCTCCTTCCGTCTGTACTCAAAACAACCAAACCAATTCAAAACAGTGAGTAAGTAATGTATTCAAAGTTTCTACGCACAAAAAATATTAACATCGTAGTTGTTTGTAATTAATTTAAATAACAAATATTTGAATTGTTAATGTATCTACTTAATGCATAATGGGATGAAGAATCGGAAGTAATCTAGTTGCTAAACTGATTAATTAACGATATTTTAATAAAATGAATGATACTTAAATAATCCACATTTATAGAAGTTTTATGGCTTATTAATATGTTTGCTTGATTAGGCATATTATCAATATTTAGTGTCTCATTTGTTCAGGGTTAGTAAAATATGCGAATCTCCATAACCATGTGTGTCTGAAGCATGGCAATACGCCAAAGTAGGAATAGTGCCACCTATGACACAGTAATTTTTACATGGGCTCGGTAGAATAACTGTTGAAAGTACCGCTGGTGCTGTTGGTAACTTAGTATATTCGTTTTTACCGTTTCTACCTTCTTAGGTAGACCGTATACGTAACTTATTTAAGATACAACCGTTAATCAATAACGCAAATGGAAAAGTCCTCAATGTATTGGAGTACGATCTGTCAAGATCAAATGCGCGCGAAATATTATGTGATAATTTACTGATACTCCGTATTTAAGTTTCATATGACAAAGTTAATAAAAGATTAGCTTTTGGTTAGACTCCCTGTTCGTTATTCAGCAGTTGGGAGTTAAGACACAATAGTCTAACATCTTCTTTTTCTATGGTGAGGAACGAGAGCAACAAGGTCTTATAGTGGATTGTTATTGGGGATGTGGCAGTAGGTCCTTGCGTGTAAAGGAATCGCCTTAATAATGAATTCTGAGAAAACTGCTCGGTTCACCTTTTAAATTATATAAGATGAATAACACTTTGACTGCTAGGAGGTTTAATTAGTCAAAAATCGAAGACTGAATGTTTTTAATACAGAATGTAACTCAAATGATGACGATCCGTTTAATGGTACAAATGTAGTGCAAAACTATTTTCCATCGGGATAACTCGGGTCTCAATCCAAATACGACGAGAACCCGAACTGGCAATCAATGATTGTATTAAATGAGTGACTTTTTCATACTCATTAATATGGGACTTTATTGTTTAATGTAAAGTGTCAAAGCAAAAAATGACATTTGACGATAAACAATTCAATTCAATATTAATAGATATGAAAATGTCACTCATTTAATACGATCATTCATTGACAGTTCGGGTGTCATCGTATTCTGATAAAGATCCGAGTTACCCCGAAGGAAAATATTTTTTCACTATATATGTATAATAATTATTATAGCTATTGGGGAACAACGATCCCACAGGCCCCAGTGCTCCAGTAAGTCAGTTTAATATTTAGTTTTTGTAATATTAAGTTAGTTTTAAATATTATTGTTATTTATTATGTTTATGTGTTAATGTAATATGTATACCTATTGATTTAAATATGATATGGTAGGTGTCCGGACTTATTTCTTAAAAGCGCAGACATTTGATGCTGACAAACATCAACACCATATACCAGATCTTTTGTACGTCTTATTTACAACAAATAGCCTAATGCATGTTAGGCTAGATAGATCTATAGATGTATCTCAAAATTTATTTAGAAGCAAGCCTATCAAAAGTCGCGTCCGTGCCCGTGAATCCCAAAAGGAGTAACATATACCTACCCAATAATATTAGTCTATATTTCAGCAAAAACACTAATATTCTTATAATAAAAGTAAAAATCAAAATAAAATAAAATAAAAATGACACTCAAATATATCTCATCGGTTCCGCGTTAAGATTAAGAAAATTAAATTAATTATTACCCGAAAATGACTTCTTTTGTACCGCGGGTTAGCTTGGAAGTGGTCGTGCCCTTAAACGTGATCCGTTTCATCCACCCATTCCATCAGTAAGAAAAAAGATCAATTGTGACCACGAATTTGAATTGTATAAGTGTGTCTAACTACCTGAATAAAACGAAACGTTGTTTTAAAACTAAGCGTTGGGAATGTATGTATTTTGTCTAATATAGTTGATTATCGAAAAATATTTTGGACACGCCTATTTTACAGTCACGGCCGCGTCGATAACGCAGTTGATCTACATTTTTATGTAAATAGGTACTTTAATAGACCGTGGGGAACCAAAGGTCTACTGAATACAGTCTACTGGTAACCTAAGAGCACGTTTCGGCCACGTGTACATGACACCTGCTTTAGGATTTGTAAGGCTACAGTCACGACTTTGTGCTATCCCAGCCGGGGGCAATGACCTTCGCCACCTACGTCTGTTGCCGCGGCTGACATGTACCTAATTGCGGAAATATCAACCTGCATACAGTTTTATATCACAGAATCACTCACAAGCACAGTTGCCTACATTAATTAATTACTATTCATTATAACTCTGCTATAAACCTGTCATTCTGTGTCGCTTTAGGGGGGGGACTATGTCCAGCAGTGGAAGTCCTTCGGTTGATAAGATGATGATGATAGCTATGATAGCTTCTGATTTATAGAAACTTATTTTTGATCCCAAAGCTATCTAGAAAAATATACCTATGAAGTTTTGAGAGCAACAAAATTGGATATTTTATTATTAGTATATCCTTATTAGGGTTCATTTCAAAACTTTTGTACCTAGTTAAGGACCTCAAGTTATTAAATCGGGTATTTCGCAGCTGTACTTATGGTTGTGATATATGATGATATTGATGATCATTAAATTTTAAAATAAACTTTTACTCGCAAATGGGTATAAAAGATACAGTTACTTTTTTTTTCTGATGAATTAGTCCTGGAGGACAATTGGAACCTTAAAATTTGATGGTCATGTTATTGTTGTGACATTATACAATAAGACTGCATGCACTGAATGCACTGTGCATTTATGTGCAAGCCTGATGCTAATTACACGACTGGCGAGAACTGTCGCGAGCTCAATTGAGCGGTCGGATCTAAGTTGTCAAGTTTCAAAAATCTGAGTAGGACTTTCGCTATTACGCTCGGCCGGCATCATGGTTATATTATTGTCGATGAAATCCCTACTTGTTCTCTCATACGTATATAAATAATAACATGTTTTTGAAAATAAAAAATGTGCATATTTTCCAAGATGTGCTTAAGGTTATGAATAGCAATTGGTTACGCTAGCGTAAGAATCTAAAAATCACAATTTATACGTGTGGAAGTTTTTTACGGGCAAATCTCTTAACGGAGGGTAGAATAGGACATAAGAAATATATTTAGATAACTTTTACTTAGAAGTGCAATTAAAATTTTATCCATATAAAAAAATTCGGCCCGCAATGTGCAACACACTCGAGTTAAACACTCGTTGACAGTTAGTTTCAAAAGCTTATATCGCGTTATGTTCGCAGTACATTACTGTAAGCCTAGCATATGAAGGGCGCGACAGTCTCTCGAGCCGAGATAGTCTACCCGTCCCTCTTTGCATAATAGAGTAAGGAAAGGACGGGTGCGACAATATCTCGGCGCGAGATATTGTCGCACCCTTCATGTGCTAGGGCTACTGCTCAGAAATTTTACAAAAATTAATTACATGTGTATAATAGGTATAATTAAAGAAAAACCTTTTGGTTAATGATTATACTGGTAAATCCTATGTCTGGTTTAATTCTTTGCCCGTATTAGACTTCCACACAGTAGATTAGTTCTTATAAAAATTAAAGTAGTTGATGCCATACTCAGTCGAATTTGACACATTTTTCATATAACTTAACAAACCTGTGATCAAATCAATGGTGTCTTTTTCTAATTCAATTATTGTAGAGTTTCTAGAGATGTTTAGAAATAACATACAATGAATTAGTTTTACTCGGAATCACAGGGAGTATGTAGTTTTTAGTGAGATTTATGACGGACCATATAAAAGACATACAAAAGAAAGTAAGTTCAAACGCTTGTTTTATTATTACTAAATCTACTGATCTTTTAATTATGCATAAAACAAATAACCAAAAGTAAATATGTTTAAAAAAGAATGGAACTCCTTTGGAAGTTCCATTAGTTGACTCGATCTATCCGTAATTCTGCAGCAAATGACACGTACACACTCAATATTTATCCGTTATAATATGATATGACATAATTATAGTATTATATCATAACCTTTCGGTACCATGACACTATGGTAAACTTCCAAAGTTGTACTGTAAAGTGCAACTTACACACATGACATTAAATAAATATAGACTGTTAATGGCGCTTGGCACTCGAACATAGTCTGTGAGAATAATACTCCCATTCTTATCCTCAATATAAATTATTTTTCAATTCATTGACTATTACTTATTGGTTTGCAAAAGTTCGCAAAGCAATAGCAAACTTTTTCACTAAATCAATATAAGGTTAGGAAATATTGGCTGGCATTTACGCCTATAGATACTCGTATGATATTTAAATGTTGGTTGAGTACTAGCTTGAATCGACTAAACAAAAAACGTATATTTTTACGAAAACGCTTGATTAATCTGTGGAGGGTAATTTAAAATTAAATTGAAACACTGAAAAGTCGTATGATTTGACTCCTCCAGTAGAGTGCCCGGATTTTCACGGTGTAATTACTTTAATAGTTATACTTTGATTGCGCGTCGATCCCATAAATATGAACCAACCTATGTATTTAATCTTTGATTCGTGTAACTGGAACATGTACACTGATGCATGGATATATTACCAGGTTTATGAGAAGACGTTCCAATTTTGAATCAGCCTTGGAGCAACTGGAGTGCCTGATCTTGATGTCTATGTCAGCCAAATGGTTGCAGGATTCAAAAACACCTTGAATGTATGCAATCGCTTATAAAAAAATTAAAGTGGTTAGTGGTAAATCACACGAGGACCTAGGAGTTACGAAAAATAGGCCGATCAGAACTTAATATTTATTTATTGTTCATTAGGAATTTTTATCTGCTGCAAAGGTCATGTTTCTTGGTGCTTAAAGTTAAAATGCCATGTTCTAATTACCGGGCATTTATTCCTGATTTTCTATTACATAACACAATTTAAATCGAATGTAGGCCTAAAAGTTACATATTAAAGTTAATATTAGTTACTATATGATGCTACATACTTAACTATATGATCGGAAAGTAAGTATTTTTAGCAACCGCGTCTCAAGCGAACCGAGTTGTTGCGATGAGTCCTGGGCGGGCGGAATGCTGGCCGCTAGGGCGGGCGCGAGGTCCCAGCCGGCGCGCGGCACTTCCCGTACGACGAGGCCGCGCTTAACCTATATAACGAGTTGTCGCCGCTGAAGCGCTTACTGCCGAGCAGCGCCCTCCGCCAACCGTACGCAAAACAGTACGTACTTAAAATAAAGTTTTGTAACGTTAATTAAAATTCCGACCCAGCACTGCCAAGGTCGCGTGCGTGCACTGAAAAGTTACGACACAACGTGATTCGCTTCTGTGCGCTTAGATACGTGATCTATTAAGAAAATTGTTGTATGTTTGTGCGGCATTGGTACCTTCTACCACCACCGACCGTTGCAGGCCGCCGCGTGCGTCAGTCGCCGACGGTCCAGCTCAGTGCGCCCGCGTTGCCGCCACCACCTCCCCACGCCTGCTCACGCGCTCGTCTTGTGACAGTGTCCCCAACAACAACATGACCAATTACATCAGAATCGTAAGTTTCCATCATTACATCCATTCCACTATTCTTAAAACATCAACAAATAAACATTTCAACAAATGTGAAGTGTTACCGAAATTGACTATTAGTTAGTATATAAGTATTCTATAGTAGTTGAAAATCTTAACAACCCAAGTCTCATAAATAAAGTTTTCGAAAGGATTTGTGCAATATGTTCGTATAATAAATTCACGCGGTTGCGGTATCTATATTCCGTTTAGTTTTACGAGAGTCCAGTAAATAGAGCCAATAAAAATAATAGCCGATAATTTTGGTTAATGCGGTGTAGTTCTATCGTAATGCCCGCATACGTGTGAAATCTGTCAAATTATAAAGAGTGTGGGAATAACCGTGATGAATTTTAAATTCTCAAGTATCTGGGTTGCTGATTATTCGAAGATATAATTTTAACAAACGTATGGAAATCTTGAAAGTACTTACATCTTGCGAAATACGCGAGCTTACGTTACGCAAACTTAAGATTAATATTTTGTCTTCTACTGAGCAACAAAACTAATTGATTGTCAACGCGTCAAAATAAAGCATTAACCAGATTGCGATAAGGATAGTAAGCGATCTTTGTTGCTCACCGAGTAGCAGCAGCCAGTTAACAGGGCATGCTGCGATCTCACCTTCGGGCCTCCTGTGCATTATCGTTTAATCTCAATAGATAACATCTTCATTACTTGGACATGAAAATACTATAGAATTTCTTCAATTTAGAATGCTTTAATAGATTCCAGGATAAATAAAATATACTTACGATGCCCCTTTGTGCTGTTTTTAATAAGAAAAGTCCTTTTAAGTACCTAATTAAGTAGCGCATATCCGACGATCTTGTTACAATAGCTAGCCACAATGCATCGCTTACAAAATGAGACCTAAACTGGTTATATAGAACAAATTTCTTAATTCTTATGTCGTGTAAAACGCCGCTTTATCGCTGCATTAAATTCTCCATAAACGTACACTGTTGAAGCAATTACATGACCCAAGTCAATTGTTTAGGAAATCTTAATACGGACGTGACTAGCGAAACCAAGAAGAGTAGTTCACGGGGCATTCCTCCAAATGCTTAAAATTATACTATCTACATATTTACAACAATACATCGCAGTTTCTTATGATGCAAGTATTTACATCGGGAAATCGATAAAAAAATGATGTCTCTTACGACCTATATTAAAATAATTATAGATTTCAAGTACGTATTGAAGTTCTTGAGGACTAGGTTAGTGATAATTATAACCAAATAATCATTCGAGTAATAACCGGTAAAATTATACCTATGCCTATAATATGCCCTTGGCAATTCGCTTGAAGTTATTTGAAATAATCTAGTAAAGTATTAATGTTACAAAACGTGTATTTGCAAGTTTTTCTCTTATCGGGTAAACAGATATTAACTTTCATCTTCAACTTGGTTGTAAGCTGCAATCTGTTGAAATCGCAAACTTAATGTCTGCAATTTTATTGATTCGCTTTTGCAGATTAGGACGCGTTTACAGTCAAGGAACCTACAGATAACTCTCTTGTTTGACTTGTTACATAGAAATTGCAACAGTTTTTTGTTTGCATGAAATAAATCTGTAATGCACTAAATAAAAACCTATTCCCTATAAATAGTATAAACACTTCAGAAATACGATCACGTTTGTTTTAATAAGTATATGTAGTACACATAAAAAATGGTATTATAAGATACCATTGAATACATAAATATTTCATTATAATAAAGACCTACATAACTTTACATTTATCATATTAAAAATCCTTTTCATTCATATCTTATTGAGATCACGCTAAGTATCTATATATATAACAAATACGATTGATTTTTCGATTAATGATACATGCAATATTAAGGTCACTTCAAAGCAGTTAATTAAGATACATTTTATTTGGTAATTATAAAAGTGCACATTGTGAGGGTAACAATATGTCATTACTTTGATTAATATGAACAATTGTAGCATTGGTAAATGCGATGATGTTATGAATTGAACCCGACATCGACCTATTTGTGGATAATTTGTAACATGATTAATAGCTATAGTGAGATAATTTAATGGATCTAAATAACAGCTTGATTTCCAATAAACGATGTCTTAGAGTTAGTTACAGCGTCACTAGACGTTATATCATGAACACATGCTTCCTCGTTGAGCAAGCTGCGTTCATCTCACAATTAATTAAACTTGACTCGATTCGCAACTCGACCGTGTAACGAAACGTGTAAATTATTATTTCTTTATTTGAAGTGAGGCTGCGTTTGCATATTGATTGTCAGTGATTATGCTCAACAATTGTAAGTTTTATTTTGGTTGAATATCATGAATCATGAATAATTGGTATTTGAGAGTTTAACGCGCAAGTAACTTAAGCATCTCGGCCAACTCAGACGTAGATATTGTACAGGTCTTACAATCTGCAACCTGGTAATCTCATAAAAAGATCACAAGTCTTAATGATGATGGACAAACCGTTGTATTGTGTTGATGTACTATAAGTACCGTGTAATGTACCTACGTGTCTGTTATGAGTGAATCTTTAACAAAATCTTTGATTTATTACGGCCAAGGGCGTTACGTTATCAAACAATCACGAAGGCATTTCTCACGTTAATTGCGAACAGTTTTGTGTTGTTTCGCACATTACCAAGACGATCAGCCGGCGGGCTCGTGACCGCGATACGCAAAAAGCGACCTTCGTGACCGCACGCAGCACGGTGAATGACCCATTTTGTAATGATTATAATCTTTACCAATTTTTTCCGACTTCTTTATTTACTTCCGGGCTTTTAATGAGGTAGCGTTAAAACTTGATTGTCTTAATATTTTTTTTTTGTGATTTTCCTATGCGGATTTAATCGTTTCACGGGATAAGATCAGAAATCATTAAGTGTAATGACAGTGTTTCTTAGTTGAACGGGTGGAAATATGTTTCATCTATTAGGTTAAAAATTCAAAAAGTTTCAACTTAGCTATTTGCATAAGTGGTAAAAGATGTCTAAAAATTGCATTAATATTTTTTTGATAATATAATGAATAATAAAACTCATTGATCAAAAATTGCTTGATCAAGGTTATACTATTGATTAATAGTCATTTCATCGTTCATCCATGCGTTCATTGATTAACCCCAAGTTTTGTTCGTTGTGGTAAGACGTAGTGACTCTGTCTATGAAGCTGACGATCATTTGTTCAAATCCCAATAAGAGCAATTTGTGTTTATTGTATATTTGTTGCAGAGTCATGGGTGTTTTCCATATGTATCCAATTCTTTGTATATTATATACATCGTTAACCCACATTCACATTACACAAGCCTTCTCGAGCTACTGCAAGGGTTAGTTAATTTGTTTAATACTATTTATATTTATTTATTATTTAAAGCACCTCACTCAGAATTACTAGTATGGATGTAAAATATTGGCACCACTAATTAGTGTATATTAATGTTTAGTTCAAGTTTATTGTATAGTTACAAAAGTCTCTAATTCTTAAAGTCGCTAAACCTAACGTAACTACAATTACCTAATAGGTTAAACCTTTTTAATTGAATACTCATTTATCAAGCAAGTCATCTATTACGGTCAAAACATTTAAACTCCATAATTTTTGCCTAGTTGCGTTGATAAGCCCGTCCATTCTCATTGGTGCAACTTTCCACCCCTATTTAAATAATATAGTGTCATAAATTGAAATAGCATCTCATGCCCGCTTTTTGATTGAAAATCATTTAGGTATCTAGTTAGAGTAATCTAAGTTAAAAGTGGGAACTTTAGATATTACAAATTCAGAACGCCTAGTTAAAACAATAGGTCGTTTTCTAGTAACTAACTAGCAGCAGTTAAACACTAAATATCGACACGTGGCAGTGTCTTATTTTAACGTTTGAGAAGCAAAACGATCTATGTTGTGTCAAAAGAGACGTACTTAAAGTCTTTAGTATTTTAACTTAAATAATAGGAGTTTAATGGCGCGGCTGTGGACTGCCAGTTGCGTAAGCCGAAAGCGTTGTGCACAAATATTTCGCATTACGCGGCAAAAAGCGACCATCAATAAAGATTCTGTAAACAAATACATAAGTAATAGTGATTGCAAAATATATTTAAAACATTAAAGACATATGTTTATTTACAGGTATATTTGCTTACTCAGACACAATATTCTGATGCATTAAAATATAGATTCAATATAGAAAACGGAAGTCCTTTATAACTATAGGTCTCTGGGCTGCGAGAGGATAACATACACACATACGCAACACAAAATCAATTTTGATATACGTGTATGAAAGCTGTCAATATTACTAGGTTCGAGGGCCATTAAAAAAAGTTAAAAGTCTTAAAATGAACAAGTTTCTGTACTATTTCAATTTCATATTTGCAATACCATACGTTTTTATGATGAATATAGATTATATTTTTATAAAGACAAATTATATGTTTTAAAACTATTTTTTTTATTGTATGATGCTGTATGCTGATGGAAAACTCTACAGATAGATATAAATAGTTTAAATAATCTGTAGATAGAGTCGTTTGAACAATTTTATGCTTTAAAAAGAAGGAAGAAAGTTTTTGTCAGGTGTCAAAAGTCGATAGGTATGAGTATTCTTACTTTTAATTCGTAGCTGTAGATTAGGTTAAAAATACTTTAAAGATTAGAAATCATGATCCAAAATAACAATCGTGTCTAGAAAGTGTGGAAAAGACAATTTTTTCGTTGTAGTTCCGATGCATTTATTTTCTTTTCGATTGCGTTTTCTGTAAAACGACTGACTACCATTTCGACTACTGCCGCAGGTCCACAGAACACTTCGCCGGCATCTCGCTGACCTCACGCCAAGCCAACTTAATTGTGAATAGAAGCATTGTGACATATCCTCACTTCCTCTTTTTAACAAGCAGTATACGAGTCAAGGCGAATCTAAATGTGCACTTGTTATATCGCTTTAATGTCGATTCAGACCTTGTCATTGTGCATTTACATAATTGTTGGCCTTGTGTCTGATATTACATTTTCTATATAAAATCACGTAATATAGAGATTACGAGGAATCTCACGAAATATTCCTAAACTTTGTTATTATAACTAGTTCTCCCAAATTGATTTTATTTTTTAAAAGGCAATGTCTATACTCCATTTGTTACACGGCACTATAATCTAAAATAGGTATATTGGTTTATATATACCTAAGTGTATACGCGGTTTGTATGGGGTAAATAGCGTACTTAGCTTTTAAAGTAAAGTTTCTTAACTTAATGCATCTTACTTTGAAAACCGATCGGTCACTTACTTCGTCAATTGGATTATACAATTCAGTTATAGAAGAAGCAAGTTAAGTAATAATTTAGTCTTGTGCCGTCATTTTACTAAATATAGTATCACGATCTACTAATTTATTCATTACCGGCGATACATAGCGACTTTATAAAGATTTTATTTATATATGTATCATATATTTTATGTAAATCTATTTACATAATTTTGCTAATCAAATAAAAAAAGAAATAATTAACGTTTCAACATTAGTTTGAGGCTACAAAAAGTATGCTTCAATGGTTTGTAGCGAAGTGATTTGTGGATGGTTGCCAATTTATCACCTATCATGTCATGTGTCACTTTCTCACTTATAGGTACAGTTGTTATAACGCGATCACAATAATCTAGCAACCATGTACTATACATTTTTCGCTAAATTTTTATAAAACTTGAGTAAGTAGATAAGATTAGATAACTTTGACTTAAAAGGGCGTTGCGTCTGCGCCGCCACCGTGAATGGGCCCTGTCTAGGACGACGCATACGCATGCACATGCATAGGGTTACCAAATATAACTTGACATATTAGTATATTTATTTTGATGCTTTTGTTATAATTTTATAAAGCATTTGATGCTCTAATACAATCTAGTGTATCATGTCAAAATTGATAGTTTTTATTACTATAACATTTATGGTTTTCACTAGCAGTCTTATAACTACGTAAACATACAGCGAATCAATGCAGACGAGCACTAATAAAAGACTAATAACATTTTCAAGAAAAAATGTATTTTTTCCGGGAATCTATGTCAACTGTAATTATTTTTTAAGTAGCCCTACGTTCGTCGAGTCGAGTTTGCGCACACTCACACACTCTCACACATCACTTGCGCCGGCGACGCGTGCCGGACCGGTCAGCTTCCGCCTTCCGACTGCTGTTACGAGACAATTTATTGACTCACGAGTGCCTTACAGGCTTATCAACGGAATGTGGAGGCTGTGACGCTCTGTTCCTCATGTCGTCAGGTTATTAAAACAAACATGCGATATGTGAGGTCATGTCAGCTTATTTATCTACAGCACAGCCTTGTGCATAACATCAGAAGTTAAATCAATTCATTATATAAAAAGGACACAAAAATTAAAACTGTCAAAGAAGACAGAGATTATGTTTAGACCTGCCAAAACACTTTAATGTATGGCATCCTTCAGTGATTAAAGTGATCGAAAAAAAAAAGACGGAAATGAATGCGCTTACCATATTGTTGTGAGTGTTTCATATCGTGATCGTGAACGTTATTCAGTTATCATTGAGATAGGATTAGTAGACAGTAGCGGTAGTGCGCAAGAAAAAGTGTAAGAAATCTGAATAAGAGAATGTACTCGACTATAAATGAAAATTATTTGCTTGAAATTTTGGAAATAACTTAATACATCGAAATATGCCAATTAGTGACTTATAAGGTCAAAAATAAGGTTGTTAAAAAAAGGGTATTGTAACGATTTATTCGATCTAAACTTGTTGGGAACCTCAATGTGGAATTTTAAATCACTTCCAAAAATAATCGCTTCGCATTCCAAACATAATTTATAATTACTGTGCCTAGCATGCTACCAATACAAGAGGTATGTAATTATGCAATTATCTCAGATTAACCAGGGTCTCTGCTGCAGTCAGCGTCAAATATATTGTAGCGACCAATGTTAAAATATTCGGGTATTACGGAGAATTAGGCCGCTTCGGCTGATGATACGGACTGTAGGTACAAATAAAATAATCTATTAATAACCTTTTCTTGTTCTTAATTGTGTCGATACTCAAGTTTAATTCGGGTTTTTATTATTATTCAAATAGCTTTACAGCTCATATACGAGTATCAGAGGTTTTCTAAAAAAAATGCTCTACCTTTAATTTGCCGTTTAAAACCACAAATTATAGCCTTTATTTATGAAAACGATTACAGGGGAATTTGGTTTAAATAACAATTCACATTTTGAATCCGGGTACACCGAATCCGCTACCTACAGTGCAGCCCGGAGCTGGCAGAATGCGGAACACTTCATGACGAAATGGCTTTTCCATTTACAAAACAACCAAACCACAATATATCTTGGGCTTTGATTAATAATTTATCTTAAGTGGGCGTTCAACTGCATAGTTACCTATATCGAAATTCGTTTTACCTTGAAATTATTATTTGTTGATTTTTTTTTTGCATATCTATTTTATAGCATATGTTACAATTACGAACTTCTTTTAGAAATGATATTATCACATAACCATAATATTACAAAATTTCAACTTTCAACCCGAGTCGTAGAGTTTCCAAAAATCCTTTCTTAGATATATGGCGTTTGAAGACTGTTTAATTTTTAAGATTGTTCCATCAACAGTGGCTTGGTCATGTCATGAGGTACTATAATTTTATGAAGATGTTCTTTAGGACATCATTTATAATATGATATCATTTTATGAAGATGGCTAGGTTTTCTAGTGGAGTTTCCATTTGGTAGACGTATGCGGTAGACGGTGACTTGCTCTCTGTGAGATGGGCCCCCATAAAAAGCGACATCAAAGATGGCTCAAGGACAGCACCGGTGCATAGGGCGGTAGAGAGGTGTCACTGGACTTTAAACTATAGTCAACTCGCCACTTAGGTTTCCACATCTACCCTCGAAAACGCTGACTAGGTTTATTATTATATATTAAGATATGTACATAGGTGTAGGTTATCAAAGTTCAAATATTACTCAGATTAAGATAAATTCCATTTACAATAAACGTTATCACTTAACTTAGTCCAGCATTTTGTCATTGAGCACGGTTCTAACATGACAATGGTTACATTGGCGTATGTTCGACCTTCTACCACTTTCTATGCCTACTTTGGAGCAATTTGATAATGGTCTGTAACGAGATCGAAACTACTTCATAACCGTGTAACAGTTCAAATGATTCTAAATATGTAGGAGTGGCCTAATGCAGACGCAAGTTAAATGGCGACGAAACGGGCCGCAACCTACGAACGCCTTGCTTTGTGTCGTTACTAGAAATATACCTAAGTGTTTCGGAATGACAGTTCTTACAATATCGTTAACCTTTATTTATATGCAAATGGAACATTTAGCGCCTGATATAGTTTTGATTCAGTAAATTATAAATTATGATTATAATTCTGTACCTATTTGTTTGAATTTAAATTACAAAGATATAAGAAGACATTTAGTTATATTCCGAGTAAAGTAACAGTACTTCTGTCTGTTACTTTGTTCGGCTTATTTTAAGTGGGAATTATCTAATAACTATATAGAAACACAAAACCTTTTGTAGTTTCTAAAACTTATGAACTTACTTATTTACTATTGGTCACATTTTTTATTTGGCTTGAAAACTTATTTGACGCGTGAACTTCAGCCGGCCTCAAATAATGTTCAAAAGTGTTTTTTCGTCGATTGCTGTATGTCTATTGACTACATGAATAAGAATGCATTATCTAAAAGTCTGAAGAGCATGTCGTATAAACTTCATTGTACGCGGCAGTGGGATATTGTTCTCGCCTTAACCTTCAGTATGTAGGTGACAATTCCACTTAGTGTATTTAGTATACTTCTTACCGCATACTGCCATTTTACATAGCTGTTATGCAATAATGTCAATGGTGTTTATTATGATGCAATAAACATAGTGTATCTAAACATAATATAAAGGAGCTTTTCAAGTTTTACAAGTAACAAGAATATCATTAACAATGCTTACATGTACGTGACTGCTCGTTTTCGTCAATTTTTCAATTCAATTTTTATTTTTTTATTCAAGTAGTAGCAACAAGCACTTTCGAATAGTCAAATGCAAATATAATCTTAATCTAATAATTAATTAAATAATTAATACAGAGCAATTTATTGGTAAAATTATTACAATATTAATATTCATTTCAAAATTTATTTAATTATTATTTAACTATTATTATATTATTTATATCTTTTTTATAACTATATTTTTGAGATAGCGCCAATTGGCTTATGACGGCAAAATGATACCTTCAATGAAATATTTAAAAACCCTACTATATAATTCATCATTTTACAAATTATGTAATGTCGTCAAGGTAAGTAGGCGAAGACCAGCTCAGTAAACACATTCTGTCAATGTTGAGGTACACAATTATTTACCTAATATATGACATTAGTCTGGAAGGTCTTTAACAACTCAGCCTTGCTAGTTAAATAAGATATCTATGTAATTTAAACTTGTAAGAAGTTACGTTCTTTTAGTGCGGTAAGGATTAGGATTGTCGCGTGTTGGTCGGTCATATGACCCACTGTATCGTGTAATTTTGTCATGATCGACATTGACACAGAAGTTAATTTATTTTAAATGTAGGTACTTAAATGTTAAATCTTTAATTTTATTTATCACGAAATATACGGTTGCATTAATCGTTTGACAGAATATCCATACTAAATATTATAAATACGAAAGTAACTCTCTCTCTCTCTGTCTATCTGTTACCTCTTCACACTTAAAGCGCTGTACCAATTGGGATGAAATTTGGCATGCAGAGAGTTTGAGCTACGAAAAAAATATATAGGAAAATTTTTACCCCGCAACTATACTTTGAACAAGGGCATGGCTGGCCGACGAAGAAGCGAGCTATGAATATATTTAGAATATTTAAACAGAAATTTGGTTTAAATTATGTGACAGTTTATTAACTGTAATATACTGTATATTAACATTGTAGGTAGAGATAGCCGTCCCTGTTCCTGTGGTTCAAAAATAAATCTCCAATTAGCCAAATAAGCCAAATAGCTCTCACTGACTCAAAAACATCAGGGTATATTGCCCTCAGCGGGTCAAATCACGCGATTCTGAGTCATCATGGTAACACCCAGCTTAACAAATTGAGGAAATCAATCAAGAAACATCAAACAAGCAATTAGTTACACGAATAGGCGGAATTTTTCATTACTAATAAGTCAAGAGGGTGGCTATGTTCAGCAGTGGACGTCTTATGGCTGAGATGATGATGAATAAGTCAAACGGGTAAACTCACCTGTTTCACCCGAAACAGGCGAGTTTACGGAACCCTAAAAAGGATAAAAACAAGTGTATTTCGCACTAGGCATACCCATGCCATATGGTTCCATAATCAACTAGAAATCCGTATAGTTTTGCCTGTGGTCTGTCTGTTCGTCTGTCTGTTCCCGGTTATGCTCAGTGGCCGTATATGTAATTCAATCATGCCGACAAAGTGGACAAATAAATAATGAAAAAAAAAAATGTACCTCTTCTAAAAAGTGACAAAGAATTGTAATGTGAAGTTTGCTATTTGTTTTCGGTTTAATCCTATAGTGTAAGGTGTCGTTAGATAGGGATTTGGAAAATAAAGTCTGATTTCATTAAACATTTTTGATCAACTAAATATTAATTTTGGAGAAAATGACTTTGGAACTTCTAAAATATCTGAATGAACATATGTATTGACAATAATCAGGAATGATTACAAATCAAATAGTACTAATAAAATGATTTCAGATGACAGTCGACTTGCACATCTAGAGCTTGGAAATGTTTAAACAAACGTTCCAACAGTAAAGTCGTCTTATGAGCCCTTTTGGGTATAGGATTATAAATATAGATTGTTACTCTCGACAGGATACATAAATATAGTTAATATATTCTAACGTTTTCTGATGGCTCCGTTTCCAATAGTAATATGTTATGTCGCAATCCAGAACAAGCAGTTGGGCGCTCACATGTAAAGATCCTTTCGTTGGTAGATGTCGTAACGCCTGAGACATTTGTTAGGTTAATGTCGTAATTATTTGCCTGTCCTGATAACCTAAGATTCTGTAGAACCGTTTATGTGACGTACGATCAGCATTGTAAACTACCTTCAATTTACCACAAAACCAGAACGAGAGGTCTGCTAATGAAAGTAAATACGTAGATTACTTACTTCAAATAGGCTGACCTCATAGACATACCAGTTAACTAGACGGAGCGTGCTAATAATAATACCACGATCGAAAGGGATGGTCTTATGTAACTTTCCATAAGTATGGTTGAGACAGCGCTATTTTTGTCCGTCCTTGTCATAGTCTCACATAGCTTTGTTCCCCTCCAAACTGGACCCTTCAGAACTGTCAAAGTTGGAGGGGAACAAATAAATACAAGTGGAATTTTCTTGGGTTTTCAACCAAAGTTGCGGTAAGTAATACAGAATAAGGTAATATTTTTGTTACAAAGAATGTCCTGTAAAGCAAAACTATAGTGAATTATTACACTTTGGGCTACAAAAGCCAGAATATCCTTGTTCCTTACTGGCGCTCGCGGATGCGTTCTCCAGTCATTATTCCAACTAGGCTGGCCTACACTGGTGCTCGTGTAAGGACGTTATTATTTTTAGACGATGTAAATAAGGATCGCGGCCGATTTCCGAACAAAATATGTAAATGTGGCAATATTCATGTTGCAATGCAATTGATTTAATGCAAAATACTTGATTAGGTACATAGATTTCGAATGATTAAACGTAGCCTCCTGAAATACAAGTCAAATATAATAATACATTTTTTGAAAGAGACATCCGGATTTTTACAATATTATTAATTATTTAAAATAGTATAAAAAATTAAACACAATAAGTACTATCTCTTCTGTACCTTTTTAAAAGCCCCAGGCTGTAACCGAACTACAATAGCCGGTAGACTTGACCTTGACTTTGATTATAGTCCTCAACCTCTTAGCTAATAAAATTACATTGTTTCATTTTGCAAATTTAATGACTTCAAATTAGTCCCATGTAATGTCTAAATTAATGTCAAGGTCGTAGAATGACGTTTGTCAAATCTCTGCTCCAATTCAGTTGCGCTGAATAATTGGTCAAGCTCATTTGCGAGCTTAATTGCATATGACGAAGAACTTTATTATACAGCAACATGTTAAGACTTGTGAATGTATGAGACTTTGTTAAACTGATATGACTAAATAAATTGTTATTAGCTTATCTAGATCACTAAGTAAAAATATGATTATAACCAAATATGGTTATGAAGCAATGCTCGAAATACAGAATGAAATCAAACTGTTAACCTACAGAATATTTATAATTTATGACTTGTTAAGTACATCGTAAAGGAGTTAATGTATACTTTAAAAATGTACGTATGTGGATTAAGAATAATATTGAGTAGGTACCAAGTTTTTTGTCTCGCACAAAACAGTAGTTACCTACCTATTTTACTCTTATTAGGCATGACTAATGGGCCTCCCGTTCCTAATCGCTAAATTCCTTTTTGTTTAATATCATTAGCGCTAAGCTCAAATAGCTATGCACAAGATGTTAGTACAATGTCCAGCCAGTTGTGTCACTCTGTCGCAACGTGAGTTCACACTTGATTTGGTTTCAGTGCACGCGCGCGATTCCAAGCTTGTTGTTTCCATGTACTTTGCATTCTGAGACGCGATACTAATCTAATCTTTGTCCCTGTATCGTACCCTAGCGAAATAAATTTTAATATTGAAGATTTATATACCAAACGGCATCGGAATTAGGTTGAGTTTTAGGATCTCTTGTTGGCAATAATCGGATGGTGCTCGTAAACATATGAAGTACGAGGCGGTGCCCCTGACAAGATAACAACTTACCGACTACCGTTACATCGTTAATCCTACCATTAAACTCATTCTAAGGTTCATCATCGGTACATCGTCTAACGTGTGTCGGAAACTGCATGAATAAGACTCTTTATTAAACCCTTTACTGCATACGAAACCATATGGCAGTTATAGTTTTCAATTATATTTGAAGTGAGTTAAAGTTTAAACAAATATATTTTTAATGTAATGAAGAAATATATGTTTATGTTTTACACAAACACACCAAATAATCCCTCGATGCGTTATTCTGTATAGAAGTACGTACATTTAGGTACTTACACGTTCAGTACTTAAAGTTTGTAATATAGTGGTCAGTTGTAAGTATGTCGGTATAAGATTGTATTTCGTTCATATAGAGTTTTCGCTAATGTTACTCAGTTATTTAATCGATACAATCTGAATGTGATTACGATCGAGCCTTGATCGATGCAAGAATATAATATATATTGTTTTAAATATGTATGAGGCGCGTTGCGTTAGCGGAAAGCGGTAGCTAGGAGTAATGTCTAACAGATGTAGCGCTCTGGCCTAGAGCAAACGGAATTGCACAATTGTATATTTTACATTGCTTGCTTAATGTGTTTTGTGTTCGAAATGTAGGTATCAGACAATATAGGATACGTAATGTATATAGAATGCAAGTTTGCCTTTAACATCGACTACCTAATCGTTATGGGTTTGCAGACTAGTTTTGACGATACAGTGTCGTTATTTTCAGCAGTGCTGCAGAGACTTAACTACGTTTAAGAGCACTTATCACACAGTTACATCAAACGTAAACTATTGAAAAGTTCTATACATTTTAACTTAAGTAGTTTTTACTAATATAACTGAATCCTTTAGTTTACCTAATCCATTTAGATTGTGAAAAGTATTTGAGAATTCCTTGAATTCTATTCATAATGTTTGACGACCGGTCTGGCCTAGTGTGTAGTGACTCTGACTAAGAAGCCGATGGATGATTCTGGGCTCAAATCCCAGTTAGGGCATTTATTTGTGTGATGAGCACAGATATTTATTTGTTGCAGAGTCATGGCTGTTTTAATTGTACAATATTTATATGTCAATTGTAAACTAACGGAATATTTAATACATTTAAAAGATACAGACCCAGTATAAGAAATTAAACAAATTTATGCCATAACACATTTATAAAGTTTTTTTCCCTCCGTGAGGTGTATCAAGGAGGCTGGTGCAATACTTATTGGAGATAAAAGCAGTTAGCGCTTGGACTCCGGCAGTCTCGGCATGGTCCTCGCAGCTCTAGGTTACGACACCCTATGCCAGAATATGGTGTTGAGGGTAACCCTTGTATATAGTCGATGTTTGCTCTCTTTAGCGTCCGTTGCCGCACCAGCCCGAGACAAGCATAGTAGCAGATGGCACGGTGCGGTGCCATCTTTAAACAGGCGAAAAAAAAACAGAGGAACTTGTCAAGTCCAACTATCCTACTGGTCTGAATATTAACACTGTGCATATAGCTGTTGTTACAGTTCGATTTTATCGCCCTCGCAGTTTCATCAATACCTTGCTAAACTTCCTAGACGACGTATAGACTTGACGGCGCACTTACCTTACCAACAGTTTCTCGTGTTGCATATTTAAAGGGTTTCTTAAGGTTCGTGGCAGGTAAATTAACACGGTCCGTATTTATAGACAAATCGTAATTATACAATATCTTTACAACGTTGTCGATTCACAGGCGTAGTAAGACCTATGCTTGTTTAAATACAGTCTATTAAAGTAAATTGAATTTAAAACCCCTAATTTATTAGTTCTCATTAGGTTAAAGGAACCTGAGTGAGCAAACACACTGTATAAGGTAGTCCTTATGACTGTTACGTATAAAAACATTACGTCCCTCGTACATTTTCAAGTTTATTTTAATTTTTAAAATGTTAACTTCATTACTTTCGTTATGAATTAAATTGATAAAATATGTACTCGTATATTCATTTACTGCATAGGTCATGCTTGATTTTAAGTTAGTTGTGTTTCCATGCCATAACCTGTTTATCTATTAGTTAACCAGCAATAGCTGTTTGGATATTTTAAGTGTGAAAATGAAAATTGCAATCAGATTAGCATAACTAAATCAATTGCGTATGCGCAGACGGGCGTTCGCGTTCGGTCCTTGTACTTATGCCGAGCCTTTATGTAGGGCTTATTACGAAACTTCTAGGACAAATTGCTAGTCACGTGAACTTACCATTACCGTTTTGTACGCTTTAATTGAATGCCAGTTTATAGTATCATTTTATTTAAAAGCTTCAAATTATATTTCTCATTGAAATAAAAGTTTTTGTATTCAAAATAAAACAACTAAAGTCAACCCGATGAATACGAATATTGAAAAGTGTTGAGTTGAATATGGGGGTATCATCATCTTCCTCGAGTTGTTCCAGCATTTGCCACGGCTCATGGGAACCTGGGGTCCGCTTGGAAACTAATCCCAGGATTTGGCGTAGGCACTAGTTTTACGAAAGCGTATATATAATCGGTTTTTTAGTGGTTTTATCTCATAAATAAAGAATAATATCACGGCAACCAAAGACAATATTACATTTAGTAAATATTTATTAAATATGTATAACCCGTATTTTTTTGTAGAACATTTTATATTTTCGCATTTTGAATACCATGGAATACAATTTTATTTTTCTATGACGTGTATAAATTACGTATACGTATAGGTCATATGAATCATCAGTTATATTATTAATTTATGCATGTAGAACATACCATAAAACTAACAAAACATTATTTGAAATGAATTTGGTAAACTATACAAGACTACGCAATGAGTTCATAGGTTTGAAAGAAAAATCATATTCTAGCCCTAGATTCTTGCTAAACGAGTCGCCCGTGTGCAATGTGCACACGTGCTCCTATCAGCCGAGCTAGGGTTCACGTATGCCGCAGACCCCTGCCGAGGTCAGCTCAAGTTCAGACACTTGTTTTGGTACAAACCAGTCCGACATGTGAACAGGTTCGTTACGTAATGTTTCCGCGGTTTCACTCGTGTGTGAAACTTATTGGCGGGATGTGTGGCTACCGCGACCGCTGAAAAGTAAAAGAATGAGAATTTAACTATTTTTATTTACATTACTTCTACAATAAGAAGTTTAGTGTTTCTGAGATTAAGAACAGCAGCAAACAATGACACGTGTGTTTCTTATAACTTTTATATGCTAAAACTTTGTAAGGCTCAGCAGCCCGCTGAGAGGTTATTAATTAATTACCCACATGCTGATTATAATGAAACTGCTTTGTTTAATTTGGTTGCCTTTGGGGATTTGTATTGGTTAAGAAAAGGCATGCGACCCACATTTATTACTGGATTCCTAACCCTAATCAGCAGATTAGCAAAAACTGGATCGCACTGCATGAGTGTTTCGAGCACTGCGTAAACTGTTACTAAAGTTTAAACGTTTAAAATTATTATAATTATTTAACATACATGATACGTAAGCCACTGATCGAAAACGGAAAAGAAGAGGTACCTAAATATTCTCAACAACACTGTTACAAAACTAATCGCGTTCGCTATTGCTTGTATGAATATTAATATTCCTACTTTAAGGTTTTGTTGCCTTATCGGCCATTACCGCTGCATTTGAAAGTATGTAGGTATGTGGAGTAAGGCCGCAGAAGACCACCAGCCGTGATTACTTACCAATCAATTCAGGCATTATGATTGAAATATACGATTGTCGAATAATAGTAATACTGTTCTCGTAACGCTAAACAGTAATGACATCATTACGATGAAGTATTACAGGCGTAACTTGCTAAATAAATTACACACGTTTTATCGGTGCGGTAAGAACGCAAATGTATCTATAGATAATTTGACGGATATGTTACGCATGTAATTATTACAAGGCGTTCAGTTAACGCCTAGTTAACTCCGCGCCTCATTTGTTAACGTTCTGAAGTATTGGTACATTTTGTTACGTTCTTTTAAATTGTACCTTAACCTTCATATCCAGGTTATCTAAAATCGTCCTCGTCTTAATCAGATTTAATTATAACTTGCTGTATATAAAAATAAATCATATCCTTTATTAAAGGTAGCGAAGTTTCAGGGTATCAGTGTAGTAAATCAATTTTTTTATTTAAATCGATCGTTACAATCACCGCTGTGTAAAAATATGTATAAGACATACATATTTTTACCTACAGTTGCTAAAGTGCGTCTTTGATATAAACGATTTAAAATACACGCGTAAATTATGGTAAAATGTACATTAAAATGTTAAGTAGTATTTATATTAAAAAGTTAAATCCCGGGTAATCACAGTTTACTATGCGCAGGGGCACTTACTTAATGCCCACATGTAAGTGCCATGCCCATAAGCGACGGCTAATGGAAGTTCTTTGTTTATAATAATTTATTTAATATCAATACCATCTTGTTGCATAATTTAGACCACTAGTTGGGTCAAATCGAAATGGTTTGCACTTTTCTCGTTAATTTGGTTGACTGGTACAAAAGCTACTTCGTGCTGAAATATTTTTATTTAAAGAATATATTTTACAAAAATAAATATATAATGAATGGATAAATAATACATTTATTTACAGAAATTACAATCGAAGGTTATGAATATCAAAGGTTACCTTACCTTAAGGTACCTTTATTACGAAATATTATCTACTATTCTATAAAAATACATATGACAAAAAACGAAAAATTAAATGTCTTGGGTTTTCGTTACTTAAGACTTGTCTATAGTTTTTCCATTGTAATTACATAGACTTTTATCCAGAAGTCATATTAAGACGTAAGGAAAAACTTTTACACTGGTTCTAAAAAAATAATAATTAAAAAAGTCTTTAAATATAGTAAATGTTATAACTAATATCTAAAAGAAGTGCCCTCTAGTTGTCGAAGATAAAACAAAAAAGTTTTCATCTATTTACCTGAATTTGAATTTAGTGTACTTACTAAATGAGAGTATGTCGTCTTCCTCAGGCATTAGTCGTGTGCGCTTGCGTCGCGCTGACGGCCGCACAATACGGCCTGGATTACGGCCTGGACTACAGCGGCAGTTTCGCTCCCACCAGCTTTGGCGGGCCACTACTGAACTCGCTCTCGGCCGCTGGTGCCAGAGATCCTAGAGCTAACACCGGTAAGTCGGCAACAAATAGACTATTAACGAAAAAACAACTGACTTCAAATGAAATCATTTACATATTATCAGATTTAATATCAAATTTAGATAGAGCACAAACTACTATTGAATAAAAGAAGAATCATTAAAATCGGTTCACATAGAAAAGTATTCCGAAGAACAAAACTGTCAAACCAAATGCCGCCTCTTTTTTTAATCGCTTAATTAGTTAGTCTTTAATAAGTTTTCGACTGTAATGCATGATTATGCGTGAGTGGGAGGTAGGCCTCATTACCAAGCCAATTTACGGCACGATTGTTAAAACCCTGCAGCTAAAATTATAAAACATCACATGAATTTTCGCGCCGAGGCAGCGGCCGCGCCTAGATCTTGGTAGGCACCGATCAGTTACAAATATCTAACGAATGACAATATAAAATCATTTTAAGTGACAAGTTTACCAAGTGGCTATACTCAAAGTAGGTATATTTGACTCTGAAAATATAGCCTTGTTCCAAATTTATTAAAACATAAATTTTGATACGTATCTAATACCGGTGGTCTGTTGGTGGTGGTTGCAATGGAAACCAACTAAGTACGTTATTATATTTGCGATAATTTCAATTTGTAGTAGGTACTTAAAATTGAATAGTAAAGTATTTATACCTTTATGCGTGGGTAAGCAGTTAAACCCGCGGTTTTACTTTCTTAATGGTGTTACCTAATAGGAATAACACCGGTGACTGAGCCACTTCGATGGCGACTTGACCCTGTAATAAACCATTTTACTACTATTTTATTATGATCGCTGACATAATATATTCCGTCTACTTACATTCATAGCCTATTAATTGATAAAAGAAGTCAAAGTTTTTAATTTAAAATATAGAAAGGTCGACTACTATATCTAATATAATTTAGCTAAGCAAAATTGTAGCGAAAGCTCTCGAATTATAATTGAAATGGTGAAATAAAAGCATCATTTAAGCTTAAAGCTAGTACCGGTTAAGTTGCACAACACTAAAGGGCTTAGTAACGAGTAACTTTGGCTTAGTGGATGTGACATTTCCTTATCATCACGGTTTGTCTTAAGCGGCTCTTGATTTCAAACAATCATTCAAACAGCATTTGTGTTAGAAATGCCTCCGCGTTGGTAGTGGGTAATTGCAACAGTTTAGACTTGTTCATAATTATTCATGACATAATTAACTTAAACCCAAGATTACATAAATGAGTTCAATTCTTCTTTTGGGTTGTTAATTAGTTGGTTTTGTTCTTCCCGTCTATTTCTGGGATTAGGTTGCAGAAATGACCTAGCTCCTCATAGACCTCTGGAAAAATTACGGCACAAACGCTAGGTAGACGATGAGAACATAGATTTTCACATCTGATACAATCCATATCAATATAACGAGTATAAGTGTGAAGGTGTGTCAGACTGTCCGTTACTTTTTCATGCTTAAACGGCTGATATAGATGCCATTTGCTATAGAAATCGTAGGCAGAGTAATACCTATAGCA
The DNA here is from genome assembly GCA_022674325.2 of Grapholita molesta. Lineage (NCBI taxonomy): Eukaryota > Metazoa > Arthropoda > Insecta > Lepidoptera > Tortricidae > Grapholita > Grapholita molesta. The sequence continues at coordinate 17,070,074 of CP053121.2, read as the reverse complement.
TAGATATTTTAATAGACCATAGGCCGATTGTTTTATTTCCTTTTATTAGCGACACTTGAGTAGCGTGGAAACTAAAGCTCGTTCCCCGTAGTTTGCCGGGTTAATAGTCCATTTAATTGAAAATTATCTGCATGCTGGCAATAATTAAGTAATTTTATCACTATTATTAAGTTGTCTAATCAAACAGTTTATTTATAGATCACGGTCTAAGCGATGGAAGTTATAACTATAAGTACTAGAAATATTTTTCTGTTAGACACTATGTATGTTGTTAGCCAATATTTAATTAAATAATCGCTTAATTTTATATTATGACAGTTGCGTTGGTGTTGTAAGTGGAGTGTCTAATCAAGACATAGAGCACTGCATCGCCCCTGGCTGCTATGAAAACAATTGCATTTCGATGGTTATCATACTGGCCGGTTACAAAATATAATTTACCTAAGTCAGAGTATGATTGCATTTAACACTAGCCAAATTACTATATTTAAACCTCGATTAAGGCGACTTCATTGGAATTTATCCAAGTAACTGGATCTTAATGGAAAACTTATAATTATATTGTCAGATGCGAGACTGACAAAATAATCAATCGTTTTGAAACTCATATCAATTAAAGAACTTGAGTAATTATTTCCAACAGCTATAGTATGTGTGTAGGTAGGTACCTACACACATACTACTACCTAGTATACTACTAGCATACTACCTAGTAGTGATAACATTTTCTCATTCTTGTTTTCTGTGTTTTAACCCAAAACATCCAAATCATATTGTAGTTGACACAAAATATATTACTAGTTGTGAACAAAGTTGTTTGCGTCGTATATGTAGTTATTACCACCCCAATATGCACGTCGAGTTCATTAGTATATAGACATATGCATATCTTCATGATTTGGAATAAGGTGTAAAATTGAATACAATTATGAACTAGACTGCAATAAATGAATATTACGAAAAGTCGTTGATCATGTCTAAATTTACCTTGTCATGTATCAAACACACAATGATTATCGGCGCATGAAAGTAGCTTTTAATCGCGAGTCGGCTAATGCAAGAGAACAATGACGAGTATGATGCAACCGGGGACGAATTAACAAGGATTGATAATATCTATAAAATCAGGTTACCGCAGATTAGGTTATACATATGATATTATCAGTGGCATACACATTTTGTTTTTAGCTTTGACGCAGCTATAATCGAAATTCTAATTATTGGACACCACAGATGAAACTGAGACTTGTTGAAGGGATGATACTGTTACAATTGCCTGCATTTTCCGAATCAGATTTTGAATAGACATTGAAGTTCTTGTTTAAATTCGTTCATCGTTCTGTAACAGTTAGAGCCGTAACTATAGTAATCTGAATGACGTAGTAGTCCTACGAATGACGGAGTTATGACTTGATTAAATAAAAAGTCGTTGTAAACTACAACTCTTCTTATAAAAAACACGAAATTGTAACATGACAAAAGTATATTGTTTGATGTTTTCAACATTTCAATGAAAATGATGACTGGATGATGAATAAATTGTTTATTCGTTCGTCTGTTATAGCTAATATCTAAATATTTTTGTATTTTCAATGAAACATAGAAATACACGATAACAAATATATCGCTTCATAGTGGAAATTAGTTATTAGTATTAGTAGACACTTGTTAGTAAAATTTTAACTAAGTCAGTCAAGACATCATGCTACATTTAAATTCCAATGTCTTCTAAGTGTCTTGATAATCTAGTCTCTTAACCATCAACCTTTTTCAGTTTTTGTGTGGTCAATACAATGGTCTAATGACATACTTGTCATTAATCCTTCGAGCAGGTTTCGTAAGTATAATTTGGATGTGGATTTATGTTGGTGCGACAAAGCGGTGGGAGGAAGTCATGCGCATTATACTTGGAGTTAATGACAGCTAACTAGCAGGCTCGTGTGTACAATAACCCATAAACATTGTTGGGAAATATTTTTATTGCCAGCCCAGGGGATTGAAGGGCAGGCCCTTTTACTGAATTTTGTAGGTAGAGGTAGTTATTAGTAATCAAGGCTAGATAGTGGGTATCAGTGTCCATTAAAACATCACTGAAATATATATATATATATATGAGATTTTCATTTAATTAATTTATCTATATGTGGGTTCCTGTAATTGGCATTATACTTATATTTAAGTTACTATTTTAATTCTTAAGTTTGTTCTCCTGAAACGTCTGTGTTTCTAAAATAATGCTTTTAGATTTGTAAAGTTTTAGCATTGGGCCCCTCAAAAAAATTACAATACTTATTTGAGAAAAATGTTTGTTTCTCTTTAAAAATATAATTTATGTCCGTATACGAATTATATCTGCAGTTATATAATATGTACTCGTGTTCAGCTAAACGCGTATCTATTGTCAGTTATCTCACCAAAACCATTAGTTAGCTAAAAGCAATACTGTTATTTAACAAGACATAAAATAACTTTAACTAGATCGTTTGTTGAGTAATATTAGAAAACTTCTAACAGGATATAATTAAATTAACGATAAACGTGATCAATATTCAATGAGTAAGTATTGAATGAAGCATCGGTGCAGACAAGTTTGCCTAGGGAAGGATAGCTTGCGTAACAATGCAAATTGGTTCTGTGTATCATCGTTTACTTTGTAACGATCTGCTTTATCAATAATTAATCTTGATGTTTTAGGTGTCCTCATTTAGATGGTGAACTTAAAGTAGTTTTTTCATTTGGTTTTAGTTCTTTTCTTTTAAACGTACTGTCCGTGGCTCTGTTGAAAAACGAGAGGTTGTTGTTGAGGGGGTTATATATGAGGGTTTTAAAAGCCAAATATCAATTATCCAGAGCACATGTGTCATATTTTCTGCTCAAGTTGCTGGCTGCAACAGCATGTCACTTGCCACACTTGCCTGGTCACAAGGGTCCGATTGGCGGCCGCGCTCGGCGGAGCGAAAACGCGCAAGTGTGCAGTGCTCCCTAAGTAAATTCAATCCAAATTAATTGCGAACACATAAATACGATTATATAAAACAGCTCTGTTACTAGACAATGTAGCTGACTAATAAACAATGTTTTCTTTAAATGACACGCAGACTCTTAAGAAACGATTTTAGAAATTCAACTCTTCAGCGGAAAAAATGAGTTTGAAAGTTCTTAACGAGTTTTACGCTGACGAAGGTAGACGCAAATATATACCTATATTGTATTTTAAATCGGATTTTTCTTCTGCTTTAGTCCACCTTGTTTCCTACTGTTTAGGAAAAGGTAAAGAAAGTTACCTAAATATCAGATTTGATTACGACTAATCGAATGCTAAGAGACTGATATTTTCCTAAGACATGCTATCAGATCACTCGTATCACTGTAACGTAATTGATTTAATTGTTCTTGTTGAAGTGGTACGGCAATGCGTGCGTTACAGCCGCGCTCTGTTAACGAGCGCCATCAATGTCAGGTTTGGCAACGGCCATTCAAGGATGGTGCTTCCGTAAAATGTTTAATTGATTGTCTGTTTTATACTATGAACTAGCGGCAGCAGGCAAATTCGGATTTTAGGAATACTAACAGGTTGCGAAATGCTTAGTTTATGGTCAAACAGATAATAAATAATCGAGATTGAAGTATAAAAAAAATATTTTCAAAGATTTGAATTAATATTAGTGACTAATTATTACATACGTTTTTCAGTTAACATTTTAAACACCATAGATTAATATTAAGAATAAATATTATTTTAATAAAGACTATGCTATAATATGAGTTAAGAAGTTGAATATGCAAAGCCTATATATCGGCAATATCAATATTCGTAATCGTAAATAATTTTGATGATTCAACCCAATTATGTTTATATAATAAAGAAAGTGTTCTCTGCATTTACATCAGTTCTGTAATGTACTTAATTAAGTTTTAAAGGAGGACATTTATTTGATTATATTGCTCAATAAATTTCGCATACATATTATGCAAATGAACTGTGATCAAATTATGCATCTCGTCATCATTCGTTTTCCGACAAAATTTTGTTAATCCGGTTGCAATATGCTCACAATTCATTGTTAATCTACAAATTATAGTAACGTACAATATTTTTTTTCTAGATCCTATTAATTTGAATGCGATATCTACTGCACAGATTGAAAAATAGCTCCTTCTTTAGAAATTACAAAATACATATTTTATCTACTCGTATTAAAAAGTAGTAAACACACAAAAGAGGAATATAAACTTCTGTTATTAGCCCTTTGATCGCCTGCCTGTTGGAAACTTTTGCAGATGCCATGACATCTCATTTAAGCGCGATATTGGGTCCTTCTGTGATTTGCCGTCTTTGCCGTTGACACCGTTAAGAAAATAACTTCTATTAAAAGTGAACACTTGAAAAATGTTGTCTGCAAAGATGAAAATCTAAGTGTTTATTTTATTAAGATTGTAATTGGGTCGCAATCAATTTCAGGTCCGGTAGTGTTCCCCCCCTCCCCGCCCGGCGACCCGTCCCAGACCAGCGGCGTGGTACCCGGCGCCTCTGGCTATGGCTTCGTACCTCCGGGCTCGCAAGGTAAACCCTTCCCCTCCGGCCGGTAATTCCCTAGTCAATGTAGTTAGTACTAATAATCACGAGAACCATAAGTAATACTGATCTTTCTTAAATTAATTTAATGCAGTATCTGCAAGAATTCTCGCACACGGCACAGCGTAGCAGTTACAGGTTTAGAATGAAACAAAAACACCAAGTCTATGGTAGCCTGACTGAAAGACCTTGTTGACATCAGTTTCCTAACGGTCACTTAGTAAGCTTAGCCTCATAGACTATTATTATTTATTGTTCTCGTATGTGATACCACAACGCACTCGGACTTCCCTGAACTTACCTCAGAATCAAGCAGCTTTAAAATGGTGTCCATGGTTAGTACACATTCTTGCTCAGTTGCTGATCTTTAAGTGATATGTGAGAGAACATGATATACATAATTACTGTATAATACGCGATAGCTGACTAGTAGGTCCCCTTTGAGGTCTACGGATTTTTAACACCATTTTACAGAATGCTTGTATTTTAATGTGATAGTGTGCGGGGTTAGTTTACAAAATAGTAAATTATTTTACAATCGTAGACGTAGTTGTATGTAATGCATGGGTATTTTTGTGCATGTATACCAGTATCCTAGTTTTCAATTAAAATTAAATTTGGTTTTATTAAATATGTACATAACAAAGTGTGAAATGTATAATAATAAAATAATTTTGTATTGTGAATGTTTTGTTTATGTTATTTAGTTATGAGTGGACATGGAAAAATGTAAAAATTGTGTACTTTGTATTTATTAATTATTGACATACTTAATAAACAATAATTACTGCTCACTGTTTCATTATGCATTCCTTTAGGATTAAATTGCACTTGTATTTATATATATGCATGGTTGCACTGCACGTGGGTGGATATTACTAGAGATAAATTAATAAGTAGAAAAGTATAAAATATTAATATTAAATGCTAATATTTATAATATCTTACAAATAACAAGCTCTTCCTTTTTATTTTTTTAATAAACTAGCTATTTGAATAAAAACTGATCTAATTAAGAATAAATACCTTCTATAACATTAATTGTTAATATAAAAATGAACTAGTTTAAAATGTGGGTCCGAAAAAGTTTAAAGTTCATAACACCTACAACAAACGATGTCTTAAAATAAACTTTATATCACTTACATAAACATCCCGTTCTCGATTTACATAAACACATCCGCATTTCACGTAATCTGTTATATTTTCATTATTGCCTGTGTTTTTTATAAATGCCGATAATAACATAAACATACTGATATTAAATTTGTATTTTTTCTTAAAGTGTAGTCGCTACACATTGTTCGTGTATATTCTATCGTTTGTAAAGTAAATATAAATCCCATAAATATTATGTACATGTATTTTGTATAAGGAGATGTTGAATAAAATAAAATAGTTGTAGATAGAACCTAATCAAGCAGCAAACCATACTTGGGCAGGGTCAGCTCAGATAATGCCAAACTCGTTCCGGCTACACGCTTAACCTTCACCATGCCGGATCAAAACTTTTCCTCTTACGTTTATTTATATTTATTAGTATCGATCTTTTGTCAGCGGCTTGTTTAATCACGACTTCAGTTTGTAAGCTGGACTATTACTCAAGCGGAAGCGCGGTAAAGAATTCAATTGATAAAATCAAGCCAGCTGTCAGACGAACGGTCAAGGAGAAATAATAAAACAAAATAAATACTACACGTATTGTACACTATAGCAATGATTACACGATATATAGCTTCCATAATTTATAAACTACTTTAAATTCATTGAAAATAATTCGATAATATGTCACAATTATAACAAATCTTACGACATTAAACTATACCCAAACCAAACTTAAGTTATATTACAAGGTTGGTTAATTATTGCACATATCCATAAACACTTACGTACATCTGAAAAAGGCCTTCCTGTCTTACTTACTGCGTAGTCCGGATAACAATTAAAAACAACAACTAATAGGTAAATGGAGAAATAACTAATCCATATTTTATTTATTTTTAATTGAATTGACTTGATAAAAGCAATCGTTTTCAATACTAAGGTATAAAACAATCTATTGTTTATAAGTTGCGCGGATGCATCAGTATAATTAACAAATAAAAATAAAATACATACTTTTTTAGTAGAACAATAGATGTTTTCGTCAAGTTTGTTATGTACCTTTTGACTTTTCTGCAATTGCTACACCTATACAGAACACAATACTATATAGCTATACGTCTTAACCAGGGACAGATATACAGACGGACTGATAGACAGATATAGCGAAATTACAGGAACACTTAGTAGTCAAATAGGAACACTTATAGTGACCTTCTTAGATTCCTAGTTGACTACGGAACCCTAAAATTTAAATATGCGGAAAAAATACGCCAACTTATTTATATACTATAAACTGACATGAATGCAAACAGACGGATCGACACAGCTAGTATGTATTTTTGAATGATAAAATCTTCTTAAGTTTTAATTAATTAGCTTCCATTAATTTTAGATCAGCTTAGACTTTGATTTCAAAATCTAAGCTAAACATGCTATTAAAACTTGACGGAACGGAAATGAGTGAGAATCTTGAGTGACTTAAGCTCATTAATATGATGAAAAGTGTAATACTAAAAGTATTTATATTTTTTGTTCTTAGCAATAGCTGTCCAAGGAAATCGGTAAATGTACCTATGAATACTAAACAATTGAGTGAGCTGTTACAAAACGTTTTAATATAGAACAGTCAATTTAATACCAATTACCATTGTCGACACGTATTCAATAAGATTTAAATCAAGCTTTTTGTGAACTAACCTTGGTAAATAAAAGTTTGCTGAAAGTTGTTACTGATATGATTAAAAAACGAACAGCGACCTTTTCCTACATCGGCTATACGATTTAAACGTTAAACCAGTTTAGTATTAATAAAAAATAATAAATCTCATTTACATGATTACATACTACACTCTTCCTGCTCCCTGTCTGCAATAATAGTATTGTTTATACTATATTATCCCTCTCTTTTAATAACTTAGTATGTGTTGACAAACTTAATCTCACTAATAACAAGGTAATACAAGGTAATAAATGGTACCTTTGGGTTAGTCTTACACGGACTAGAACATCAGCTCATAGTCCTAAACTCAAAATGGCAGAAACATTACACAGAAACACTATATCTGGGTGCTTTGACCCTACGGGCCGATACAAAACGAACATAACCTAAACCTATCTATAGGACAGTAGGTTTACTTTTCCACATCTGGTGTTTTTTCGTATGTGATTTTCGGATTAATTGTGTTGTAGTCATTTTGTGTTTCGATCATTTTGAGTTATGAACTATAAGCCGATGTAGTCATTTTGTGTTCTGGTCCGTGTGAGACCGATATGTCAGTGTTAGTCAGTCACCCATCGCAAACGGCTCATGATTATGCTCCTCTTTAAGTACAGAGAGAAGCATGTCAAGCAATATTTGACTTATAAAACGTGAGTTACCAGTTTTAATACAATTAATGTACTCACTTTGTCTCATTTTTCCTCTAAATGTGAACAAATACAATAGCATTATACTTAATACACAAGTCTTATGGGTTTTGTTTAAAAAAATAAAATAAAATTAATGTACTTAAGATCTATTATTAAACAAATATCACACTGAATTGTTGATTTATATTTGTTCCAATAAACCTTTAATAGTTACAGCAAAAAAAACTTCTGCATTAATTTGAACTTGTAGCCTTCTAGGACTATAAGGCATTCCCTATCTTTGACTGCGTCAAGAGTCTTTTGCATTTCTTCTTGCGGGCCAAAACTTTTCTTACATAATTTCGCGGCATGATCTGAAAATGAAAACACTAATGGGGTAATAAGATTCTAGGGATTATACAAATACTAGGCAAGCTTAAATCTTAAAAAGGCGCTTGAGGTATTATACCTACCTAGGATGCTGGCGGCATTGATTCATTGTATCGCAATACTGATATTTATACGAGTTTGTGCGAGGAAATCGCCACCTCTTCAGTCACTAATTGCGCCAAACCAACGCTACGCCATTTCTTCAAATGCTATCTGTTTTTAAAGAATAAAAAAGAATTTTCGAATTAGGTGCAAAATTACTAATAAAGTGGTTAATAATGAGGATAACATATATGCTATATCAATTCATAGTCCATATTTTATTTTTGAATCTGGTACTCGAGAACACACGAAAACCAATAACTATTAAAGGGTTTGCCTCACTTATGCAACTTTTTCTGAAGACACCTCCGCTAAGCTAAGAAAAAGATATAGCTTTAGCATTTGTATTTAGTGGTCAATGTGCGTGATCTTCTGCGTTGGTTTTGTCGTTGCGTTTCGAATATAGTACAAAGAGTTTGAACGACAGTACACGTCAAAAAATGCTGCAAGGGATACGCATACTACCTACGTTATGAATAGTTATTAAAATTCGGTATTAATCGATCCAGCCTCGTTCCGCCATGTTTGCCGTGATTGCGTATATGTAAACAGTGCACAAAGCGCTGTCAATAGCAATGCATACACTTGGTTAATAGTAGCTCTTGGTGTGTTATTTTGCCATACAATATTACACTGTAAATGCACCCAATTTTAACTTCATGATTGTAAAAAGTGGCCGTTTGCCAGTAGGTAACTATCATTTAATGATGTTTTAGAAATACCTCAATTGCCGTAATAGAAGCGACGTTGTTTAATTTTGTTATGTATTTTTTTATCAGCAATAGATTAACTATTTTTTACAGCAGTACACTTGTAAGTAGTATACAAATCTACATGTATTTAGTTTGGTACACTACATTTAATTGATGCTAAAATGATATTTTCATTGCACATATTTACCTGTTTTGTACTTCAACAGCAGTTAGACTGAGCAGATTGATTTTACGATTGGAGTGTAGGTACTCATAAAGTTACTTAAATTAGTATTTTTTTTAAATATTTTTGGAAGTTTTAATTTTAAAATTGTGCGTGATTAAAATATATATAATGTAAGCAATTACTGCACGAACCCAAAACATGCAGGGTGAAATGTTACCCCTATTATAAAAGCCCCGGGTAAAACAAAGAATAAGTTTAGCGATGAATTTATATAACAAACATACACACGTCTCGACGCCCTTCGTTTAAAAATGAGCAAACACATAAATATGCATTAGTTAAATATCATAACAGCAGTGGTCCAGCTAGAAAAGGTCGGGATGCTTCAATTAATTTAATAAGTACGAACTCTTTTATTAAATCAAAATGGCCTCCCCAAGCTCGGCCGCCGTGATATGTCAATTTCATAATTAAAGTGCGTTTGACCGTAAGGTAGGGCCAGCGAGATTACAAAAAGCGCAAATTGAATGTGTGGGTGGACTAAAAATTACAAATGAAGTCATCGAGAGTTTTCGCCTAACCCAATTAAAAGGGTTACGAATTAAAAATATATTTTGTGTGATAAAATATTAGTTGATGTCAGTCTTGCGTTTACTTGAATTTTAAAGTTTTCATTTGAAAACAAGGACGGACGTTTAAACTTCAGGTTATCTACAATATTTCTGTATTGTTATACGTACCGTAGTACAATCAGCTTCAACGAATCTATGTCATGTCATGTGTTTCTTGAAATAAATTATAGAATTCTTCGATATTTAAATCGAAAGAAAAATAGAAAAATTTGATTCGCAGCGGGACTCGAACCCACAACCACTGGATCACTAGCACAGGGCACTACCAATTGTGCTATACGAGTACCGCTTAGACTTGTAAAATTTTTCTATCTATCCCTCGTCCCTATGTCCTCGTCGTCGAGCTTTCTTTCGATTTAAATATCGAAGATATTCGCTAGCAGACGTTTCTGCGTAATAAAAAATAATTATAGAATTGTCTTAATAATAGTAATAACCATGTTAATTGTTCTTTAAATAAACGTTGAAGTCTGGCGAAGACCTTTTTGTAATGCTATGTAATTAAATTTAATATATGAGCGAATATTTCCAGTGGTTGTCTTCATTATTACCGCTGTTATGGATTCGGGTCGTGTGTCAGACAGATCTGATGTCATAAGCCACAGTCATAAGCGTGGAGATATTATAATACCATATTTAGATTATTTAAATAAACTAAAATCGAAATAATATGTAAACTCGGCAAACTAACTGTTATATTACTTAATATTCTGATGATTTATTTATTTTATCGTATAATCCGTGATTCAAGTTGTAATCAATTTACGTTTAGCTTAATTGTAAAGTGATGATGTGTCGTCTATTTTTAGTTTTCTAGAAATTAAATGCTTTTGAAAAAAAAGTTGTAAAAAAAGGAAAAATAAAAGAAAAGGCTTAGGTATTACAGTAGGTATGTTTTTAGGATAGGTTGGTATTAATTATGATGAACGTTGTGCACAATGGGATGTATAACGTGTATCTTTCCTAAATAAAACAATCATAGTAACATTTCATTTATTTATCTTTTCCTTCATTATCATTAATATAATAGAACAATGGAAATCAATCATATAAAATACTTCGGTTAGAAAAGCACATAATATTTAAATATTTCTAGCAATATCTACCTACTGCCGCAATTGCCGCATCGCCATTACTTTTTGAGATAGTCTAGCATACTAATATTAACGGTATAGTATTTTGGACAGTCGCAGTATAGTCAAATACTCCTTGGGGACGTATCTTACTATATTTTAAATAAAGAAATATTTTATGTCGATCTTACACAAATCGAACTAGTCCCACAGTACGCCCTACTTATATAATGCTCGTGTTATGGGTACTAGACGACGATATATAGAATATATATAAAATAAATAGATACTTAAATTCGTAGATGACGTCCAGAACCCAGGAACAAATATTCGTGGTAAATACACAAATCATTGCCCTTACCAGGAGTCGAACCTTTACAGACTTCGACTCTAACGACTTATTAATACTTAGCGTATTAATTAAGATATACTTACGTTCCCCATTGTTTGGTGAAATATGTAAGTTATCAAGACTGGTGACGTCGCGGGGCGGAAGCGGCGTCGCGTCGCGTCGGCGCCGCGCCGGAACCCGCTGAAGGGTTGCCCCGTCACAAATCAAGTTATGGGCAATGCCACAAAAGGAAACTTTGTGCATTTCCGAACCGGCGGGCGTGAAATCCGTACAAGTGCCATTATCGACCGTAACCTTCATTGTTTGAGGGTAGCAATAAAAAAATATAATTTTTGAGTGGCCGCTTTAGCAAATGAAACTATAGTAATGGAATAAAAAAAATGTTGGTGGCTGGTGGTGGTGATGGTGTGATAATTTGGTGTGTGATCTAATATAAATTATAGACCTAAGATACCTTTACATAATTCCAAGGAACAATTGAAACAGTATTTTGTTTGGATTTATATTATTTGAAACAATTTTAAAGAAACATACCACTGATAATCAAAACTAGTAGAGAGAGAGAGCGACATTACATTCCTTTCTCCCTATTTAATATTGAAAACGTGTTTCGAAAAAAATGCATAAATTGATATAATAATGTAGCGTTTATAGCACGAAACTGTTGAATAGAGCCTAAGTTTTATTTACACATATTTTATCGCGACTTGCTACCAAACGTACTTACTTGCCCTGTTTTTACCACTTTTGCCCTGTTGTTCCCATTGTAACGATACTCCGTATATTTAACAATATAACCCTATGGTCCAATAAACTAAAATTACGTTATTCCGTCATATTTGGTACCTACGAGATATATATAAACTACTGATTATTTCATTTGCAGGTCATACAAATCCGAGGTTTTTCTACCCAGGATTTTTCCTAAGAAGATAGGAAAATCACCTAGCAAAATAAGACCAGATGAAGACGAATTTGTACAAATGTTATTTAATAAATGAAATTATACATTTGTAATATATTCTTTTATGACATTGTAAGCGTTAATGTGTATAATAATGCCTATTTATGTGTAAACAATCTAATTTTAAATGATTTTGTACCTATGAAACTGTGATAAGAAATAGCAACGTATTAATCATCATTTTTATTAATTTTAAAGGAGAATTATTTTATAGGTAATTAAGAATGTTTGATGTGTCTATGGGAATAATTTATGTTATGATTAATGCCGGAAAATCTCTATGCAGTGTGTAAATATATATTTATAATTTTATAAAAACAGGTTTTTTATTACCGTTGAAAATCCGGAGAAAAACGGCAAATTGAAATAAGGTAATGATGTACCTACTAGCGACCCGCCCTTTCTTTGACATAGGTACTCAAGTTTGGAATCCCTCATGTTGATTTAGTCAATCGCACGGCAAGCCGTCGATGCGATTGGATGCTCAGCACTGTTAATATAGATACCTTTTGACCCGGCACATAACAGGGAGTGACTTGAGTTTTTTTTTTGTGAGTGTAATATTATTTAATACCTTAGGCCTTATTAGTTCAACAGCAATAAGGATCACTATATACATAAACTTTTTCTTTAACGACCCGTTTTTAGTGCATTATATACGCTAAAGATGGCTCTAAAAATAACAAGTTCACATAATATATCAGAAAAAAATTGATTTGGGTTCACAGATGCGGTGGCAGCCACTTTTATCGCGTCACATGATCCATTTCACCTTTTGAACGAAATCCTTCAGGATAGGGGACTTTTTACATCATATGGATGTGTCTTTTCTTGGTTTTAGATTTCTTTTTTTAGTATTTTAATTTAAATATATGAACAATAGATATATGTTTATATTTCTTTCTTCATAAGGCCAAGAGTCCGCAATCCGCATTTAAACAAAATTAAAAAAATGGCATAGGCGTTTATTTTAAATTGATAAATAAGTACTTAGGCTACCAAGGTGTCTGATAGTCTATTATAATTTTATGAAAAAGTAAATTTAGAAGCAACTGATATTTTTTTATATTTACAGGTTAATATTGTAAGCTAACTATGACTTGATACAAACTTGATAAGTTTTAGGTATTGACAAATCATATTCTGTACCATTGGAGTTATCAATCCTCTGTCCGTTTGAATTGTACAGTATACCTATAGCAAGTTTGTATGACACTTGTATTTTACTATCATTATGAAATTAAGTTGTTATTTATATTAGTCATATATTTTAATAATAAAAAACCCTAAGTAATTACTAAATAGATGAAAGAAAAAACCAGCAACGCAGGCTTCGTCAGTAAAAACAAGTAACATAAACAAAAATAAATAACAGTCCACGTTATGTTCACCCCTGTCTCAATACATGTTCAAATTAGATTTGTTTTCGGTTGCAGCACACTACTATCCCTTTGTATCTGTCTAGTGTATCTATATAAAGCACGCCATCTGCTTTGTATTCGCAATACGGTTATCATCCTGAATTTGTCACCGGCTCTCTCCTCTCGGCTAGGATGCACAATTTTCACGGTTCCTTTTGATATTCAAATAACGGTGCGTATTTGCCCAAATTGATGTGTTACCTACCTAAAATGCTTTATGCATTTTCGCTAGTCAAAAACAAAAAAAAATGTAATATATGTTTCTGTTTTATGTATACTGTGTTTAAGTCTAATACGGGCGAAGAATAAAACCAGACATAGGATTTACCAGTATAATCATTAACGAAAAGGTATTTCTTTAATTTTACCTATTATACATATGTAATTATTTTTTGTAAAATTTCTGAGCCGTAATGTACTGCGAACATTACGCGATATGAGCGTTTGAAACGAACTGTCAACGAGTGTTTAACTCGAGGGTGCTGTATTACATTGCGGGTCGAATTTTTTTATATGGATAAATTTTTTATTGTAATTCTAAACAAAAGTTATCTAAATATATTTCTTATGTCCTATTCTACCCTCCGTTAAGAGATTCGCCCGTATAAGAATTACACACTGTATTAGTGTCTAATAGAAATGTTATACTGTTACTATTTAAATTACATAATGCCATATTAAAAATCTTGTAACTTCTTTAAAACAATCATAAATTTAAATTCGAACTATGGACGTAGTTTACCGTAGTTCGTCCTCAAATATTTAGTTATAATATATATATATAATATAATAAATGACCTATGCTTTTGATAGACAGTTCAAATTCCATTGGCAGAATATTGTAGAATCTTTTCCTTTTCCCTAAATTACGTCCATATTTAACCTTATATAAAATATCATTTACTAAAAAAAGAACATACAACCGAATTCGTAACCCTCCTGTTTTTGAAGTTTGTTAAAAATTTGATGACAATGTACACGGTGGATTTCTTCATGAAAATATTATTATTAATTTATTTATTTCTGTTCAGTATGATGTGGTGATACATCCATAAATAAAAGTAAAAGTGTACTTGTAACTCAAGTTAAAGTGTACTTTCTTTTAATGCATAAAAAAGAATAATTTAAAAATAAATACGCCTGATATGATGTTACTTACCTAAACAACAGATAGACATAAAGAAGCAAGAGACTACAACTTTGTTGCCTGCATCTTCAGCACCATGCTACAGCGATTATTAAGATTAATATTTTTAGTGTTTTTTTTATAGTTTATTTACGAGTATGTCTGTTTGTAAATAAGCTTATTGATCGTTAACACTAGAAAGCTGGTATCAGTAAATAATAACTATAATATACTCGTATCAAGGATTCATTCTTTCCCTCATTGCTGGCTATGTTACTAGTGCCATCTAGTGTTTCATAGCCGCAATAGATCTCAGTGGCATAGGATTTGCTCGCCGGCCAACGGCCGCAAAGTAACTACACACGATACTCGATAGATGGCGCTTTGTGCACTTAGTACTAAAAATATACATTTACCCAGTACTTCGATGGAACGCGGTTTTGTATAGGCATTGTCAATCCCCCCTTATATCATCCTTGCCTCATTATAATTGTTGATTACGTCGATACAGGGATAAAATAAAGTCTTATAAAAATCGAGGTAGCCAAACAGGTCAAATATTTGAACCCGCCTCAAGACGTAACAGTCCAGTCAAATATTGTTGTGGAACTTGGCTACTATACTACATGACATCTGATGGGGGACTGTACCTCCGGTAAAATGTCTTTACCCCTAGCTATTTAATAAAATAAATGTGAATATATAATTAAGGTATACAATAAAATGAAACTCTTCAAGTATATAACAGTATATTTACTTATAATCCAGGTGTAAATTGTGAAGTGCTTCTTTACGCGTTGGGACAGCCATAAATAAAATAATAAATAAATATAAATATTTTGTGAACAATCTTACACAAATCAACCTAGTCCTACGGTAAGCTCAGTAAGGCTTGTGTTGTAGGTACTAGACGACGATATATATGTATAATAGATAGATACATATAAATACTTAAATACATAGAAAACACCCATGACTCAGGAACAAATATTTGTGATCATCACAAATAAATGCCCTGACTGGGAATCGAACCCAGGACCATCGGCTTCATAGGCAGGGTCACTACCCACTAGGCCAGACCGGTCGTCAAAGCCATGGATGAAGAGATTATATATATGTATCAATTGGCCCTACTATTTGCTTCAAGTCCCAAGGTGAGATCACTTTATACTTATTAATAAAAAAAAATAAAAAACAATTTCGTGTTCTTTGGAATAAGGCGCGGTTTGCATTATAGCATAAATGGATAGATTGTGCTATAAAATATACGTCTGTATGTACAATAAATGTAAGTATAGTATACCAAAATATGTATACATGTATGCTTTAACCTCGTAAGGCCCTAGGTTCTGTTTTTATGACTTCAAAATGTAGATGTAGCAGCACAGAAGATGAACTTTTAGTAAACAAATAGACCTTTTTCCGGAAGATTTATTTATATAATTAAACTTTATTACACAAAATAATAATATATCGTAAAGGTGGATTTAATGCTTTCAAAAATTATCTACCTCTAGGCAAAGCAGAGAAATTGTGGGCGTTGCTGCTTATAACAAAATCTAAAACAAATGAATAGTGAATACATCGATACATATGGATGTACAAGAATATACATATATACTACCTATATTCTTGTATTGTGTCAAGTATATAGTATACTATATTATATATACAAATATGTATATCAAATTCAAAATAAGATGTCTTACTTTAAGGACATGGGTCATTATTCCACTTGTCTTAAAAATAGATTGGGCTATACGAGGTAAAGAAACAATAAGGTACATATATGTGTTTCTTTGGCCGTATCGATATATTTGCCCTGAAAAGTTAAAAATTGGGCCTTATATTATTGCTTTAGTGTAACAGTGCGGTTCGTGTGGCTTTTTGAATCGGCAACTTTTATCTTATGAACATTTGAGTAAGACTATTTGTATTATTTTTAGCTAATATAAGCTCCTTCATAATTTGAAGGGTGACGTGAATTTGGGCTGCTGATTACCGAGCGGGGTTGGTCTTTTTACTGACTTCAAAATGTAGATGTAGCAGCACAGAAGATGAACTTTTAGTAAACAAATAGACCTTTTTCCGGAAGATTTATTTATATAATTAAACTTTATTACACAAAATAATAATATATCGTAAAGGTGGATTTAATGCTTTCAAAAATTATCTACCTCTAGGCAAAGCAGAGAAATTGTGGGCGTTGCTGCTTATAACAAAATCTAAAACAAATGAATAGTGAATACATCGATACATATGGATGTACAAGAATATACATATATACTACCTATATTCTTGTATTGTGTCAAGTATATAGTATATTATATATACAAATATGTATATCAAATTCAAAATAAGATGTCTTACTTTAAGGACATGGGTCATTATTCCACTTGTCTTAAAAATAGATTGGGCTATACGAGGTAAAGAAACAATAAGGTACATATATGTGTTTCTTTGGCCGTATCGATATATTTGCCCTGAAAAGTTAAAAATTGGGCCTTATATTATTGCTTTAGTGTAACAGTGCGGTTCGTGTGGCTTTTTGAATCGGCAACTTTTATCTTATGAACATTTGAGTAAGACTATTTGTATTATTTTTAGCTAATATAAGCTCCTTCATAATTTGAAGGGTGACGTGAATTTGGGCTGCTGATTACCGAGCGGGGTTGGTCTTTTTACCTGTAATAAAAAAATGCATATAGTAATCTCATAACATTCTCAACCTCGAAACAGACACCAAGACGCCATCAACGTGATACAACGTAAAAAATACGTGTACTGGAGGGAAACTACATTAAATCCTCAGTTTACTCTCAAAATAAAATAATGCTTAGCTAAACTGATGTAAAGTCACTTTAAATTTAATTTAACAAGAGTTAAAACGAATCATGAGTTAGAGGAACAAGGTAAAAGAACTTAGATGAAATTCTACTCAAATGAAGTTGCGGGTAACAGCTAGTCTTGTATAGTCAAATATATATTTGCGGTCTCTGAACTATTACTTACTTTGTCGATTGTAAATTCAGTGTAGAGATAGGCTGAACTGCTTAATCCCATTACAAGAGCAAAATGTTAATGATTACTTATAACGTAAAAAAATGTAATGCTCACTACTTTTGACAAATTTCACGTTATGATGGTAAATTTAGAAATTTAAAGTCAGGGTGAAGCATAACGGTACCATAGACATCTGCAGGAATGTATAAATACGATAATAGGGAACGAAAAACTAATATTGAACTTTATAAAATCTATACTTACGGAATATGTAGATGTTCCTGAAAAAAGCATAAATAGGATTAGATTGACCGAAACAAATATTGAATATTACAAAAAAATGGTTGCCAATTTGTAGACAAGTAATTCCGTGTACGAGCTGTATATATGTACATGCTTTTGCCATAGCTTTTTCTCGTACACGGAACAACATTTGGCAGGTGTTCCGGACATTTGGGAGGCGTACTTGGGCCGAAACCAACGCGCAGAGGCGAATTTTTTTTGACAACATAGCATTGTAACTATATTACTTTAGGTACTTACGTGCACATATTTTCATTAAGTTCTGGTAAGCTATTTCGGACTTAGCGAAGAATTTTCTTAGAGCTCTCATTTTCATGTCTGCAAAAAGGCAAATTTATTGAGACAGTTCTTTAAGTGATCAAATTTTCTCTAATTCTTCGGATTTGATTTTTTTATGCTGAAATATCTATTACTTTATAGATCTAAAAATTTTACCGATCTTCATTAACATCACTGCCATGTTTTCTAGTTTTTTTTTCCTTTATCTACTTGAAAATTAAGGATCAGATGCTGTAGCCTGATTATATATTTTTGTCTCAAACCGATGCCGCCGTATTTTCCGGGTCAACCGAAATTGTATACATTTGTATCGCCAAATTTCTAACAAATAAAAGAATGTTAATTTGTTACCTTATGTAAAAGAGAATTTAATAAAAGAAAGTGAAAAGAAAATAATAATCAACTTTAAGAAGAAATTATTTCAAAAACGATGTTTACTTATTAGCTAAGCGTCTTACATACAACACTTACAGTCACCGACTACTCGCATTGAGGCCTGAGCGATGAATTGCTGCAAAAATGACAATAAAGATTGAGTCTAAGGAAACTTTAAACCCAGTCCCTATCGCAGGCGCTTCTACTGCAAATTGTGTCTAACGATAACTTAAGAAAGGAAAGTCGATTACAATTGTAGGTACTTAATTGGTAAGTTTCATGAAATACGTTCAGTTTTGAAATTAAGAGGAACGTACATCCATCGAAAGTTAAGTGACTTTAGGACAATCTTACGCTTGTGTTATAAGTAATCGATAATACATATATATATGTTGTTTTACCGGGTTCAAACTAATGCAACCTATAGTATTACATAAGCACAGACTACGCTAGGAGGCCATTAATTTTGTCATGGACATCGGTGGGTCTAGACACTTTTTCTTAACTATTCGTACTCGTATATATGTCATCTTCACTCATATATTTTTTCATATACCTAACCTTAAATACTACCGGTAACTACTTATGAGGTACCTTGTAACGTTCCAAGGGAGATTCTGAAGGGTTTTCAATTATCACATTGGTGGTGGCGGCCGCTTTGGCGACTGATTTGGCAACAGATGAGCTGGCTGAAAACATTCATTAGGAACATCATGGAAATATATATAGTGCAGAGGGTGAGTCACTGATCATACATATTGATACTGTTTTAGTAGACATGAGTTCGGTATATCATTACACAATCAAATATACAGTCCATTGTTTTCACCTAATTTTCTAGTGGGTATATTTTCGATTCCAATACTCATGGCCCTGGACTAGCAATGCAATCAGAAGAAGTTTCCAAAGTTGCGATATTTTCTACCCGGAAGGTACACAAAATTAAAATTTGACAAATAATTAAAACATGTTGAGAGCGATCTAATAAAATAGAAACACTTAGTAGGAAAATTACAATACAATCTTATATTTAATTTAATTTTGAGTAAATGTTATTGTTTTTGAGTTGGTATTCTCTTCGCGGCAGTAAATGAAAAAAATTGTTTGTCAATCCCTCTCGTGCCTTGAAAACCTCCCGACGTTCTTGATTCCATTCTTTGAACTTTAATTTTTTTAGGATGTTCTGCAACTTGTGGATTAGAATAAGTGGGACTTAAATAAAATGTAAATTATTGCTACAATTTATAAAGACTTGGTTTATTTTAAGGCACTCACCAGCTTTGCCACCAACAAGGGGGGCAGCACTGTTGGAGGCAGCGCTAGTTGCTGCTGCGCTGGAGGCGACTTGGGTGACAGTCATCTGTGGACTTTGCGCTGCTGGTATTGGTGCCACAGGACTTTGTGCGGGAGTTTGCTCCACAGGACTTGGCTTGGCCATAATGTCATTAGCTATGAATGAATATTTGAATATTCAGAGACATTTTCGTAGTGTAACATGGATAAGTATCAGCGGTGGCATATCCATATAAACCGATTACCGGCGGCTTAACTAACTTTCCCACAGTTCAACAGTTTTCCTTGAGCTCACGAAGAAAATGAAGACTTGCCAAAGAAAAAAGTTGACTCACCGCCTGTGATACGTACTTACCTATACAGGTATTGAAACATGATAATTGCAATATTATTATACTACAAAATGCTAACAACCAGCTCATTGTTGCGAGCTTCGAAAGAAACTTTAATGTCGATGAGTAATGATAGACTTACACTTATATTAGCACATGAATTATCACTTATCCGTGATAATTCACTTATCTGTATTTAGTACTTTTTTTAATACTGCTATCAAACGATTATTCACGATTTATTTTATTTGGAGACGTGACCAAATAATAAAAATAGAAATGTTATAAGTTTTAAAATAGTATGTAATCTTAAGTGTATGTTACTTTTACCTGATTGCCGAAGGAATGTTATGGTTTTCAAGAATGTGTACAGGGTGACCTCGGAGTGGAGCAAGAAAACCAGTTATGACTCCTCCTAAGGGTGTTCTGCCTTTTCGCCAGATTTTTTTTGGTCAAATTTTATTTACCAACCAACATTTCGCCGAATGTTCACTTTGACAAGTAACGATTACCAAATTTTTATAATTATGACAACTTTTTAATTAGCAGAATTATTGTTTAGCGGATTATTATAACGCCTTTAAACTTTTAGCAGACTCATAATTCGTCAAATCTTTCACTTGATCGAACAACTTTTGGTCGAATAACGTATAGTTAATGCAACAGTTCCCCTTTCATACATTACATTTACATCATACATACATTTCAGCCGTATGCAGTCCACTGCTGGACATAGGCCTCCCACAAATATGACTTGTATCATCTTGGGAGGTAGTTGCCATAGTCGCCACGCTTGGCAGGCGGGTTGGCGACCGCAGTAGCTGTAGATTGGGTTTCGACGGACGCTGCTGCCCGTCCGTAGGATTTTTCCCTTTGTCGCCTCTTACGACACCCTCGGGAGGAGATGGGGTGGTGCTATTCTAGTCAGCCGGCATCACACGGCATTCATACATTAGGCAAGATACAAATAAGAAAAAGAGACATAGATACTCACACTAATATGTTCTTAAGTTTTTTTTTGTTATTTTTTTGTTTAGTTATTTTTATAATGTATTGCGATAGTGTTAGGTTTAGGTATTTTTTATCTCATGCCGGAAACAAATAAGCAATTAGCTTAGTAACTTGCGTCAATACAGAGCTTAGTTAGGTACGACGACGAGCGAAGCGAGGAGGAGTGTTAGGTAGAACTGTGCCCCAACAGCGCACGAGCCGAGCGAGCGAAGCGAGCGTTCCGCCGTAGCGGCCCGCGAAGTACCAGAAACGATTTTTTTTTAAATACTATACCCAAAAAATGCCTCTACTAGTAAAGTTGAAAACAATAAACAACAAATTTGATATTATGCCAACTAAAACATTTTACAACATGAAAATAGGCGTTTTGAAAAATGACTATAAAACACATACCAAATGTTACGTTGGCAAATGAAACAAACATTTGATAAGTTGGGAAATGAACTTTCGGCAAAATAAAGGCTATGGTCGGCCTTTCATACATGTGCGACCTTTGATTGTAGGCACTGGATTTTTATGTGGTCAGCACCCTAATGGAGTCTATTATTTTACCCAAGTTTCAGCTTCCTATGTTTGACAGTTTCTGACTTATGTCACATAAACGGTTTTCAGAAAATTGTGATTTTCTCGTAAACTACCCACACATTTTTTGTAACTAATTAGGGGTTGGGCCATTAGGGGCTGACCACATAAAAATCCATTGCCTACAATCAAAGGTCGCTCATGTATGAAAGGCCGACCATAGCCTTACGCGAAACGTGAGTTGGGAAGTGATTGATAATCGGCCATACAATTTTTCGGCGATAAATGAGAGAACCCCTCCTAAGGCCCACCATACAAACAATATCATACTCAAATTTGTTCTTTATAGTGTAGGAAATAAAGAAGAATCTCTTTTGTATCCAAATCAAAGGAAACATGACATTTAACTCTGTTCCAATTGTATTAAATTCAAACTTCATTATGATAATTAGTACTACAGGTATTACGATTCACAGGCAAAAACTAATTATGTTCATGAAATAATTATGATCATTAAAATTGTATCCCCTAAAATTATAATATTTTTTTAGATGGTTCCTAAGCAGAAATAGTAGTTTATGTATATGTGCATAATGCCTAATTATGTATAGTTGCATACACTACTTTATCTACACATATATCATAAGTGTTTTAAGATGGGTTCAGGAACCGTAGGGAAATGACCTGCATTATTACTAGTGCTACTTGTAAAGATGAAAAAGTCAACGAACAAAACAAATGACAGCAAGTCAAATATTTTTTAAACCATAGACAAGCGAATGAACTCCCTATTATATTGTCACTCGAGTTCAAATGTCGTTCGATTTATATTAAAAAACATAATGAACTGGCCTTTCGTATCAATGACAGTTTTAATATCTATAGATACTAGAATAGACACCCCACTTGAATTTGACAGCTGTTCCAAATTTAAATCCATAACCTACGGTTTTCAGGAGGTAATGTTAACATTACATCTCAATTCATTTCTGATGGTTGGTAATGCTAGTCATTTCCTACGGTTTCTGGATGCATTTTAGAGCACTAATGATATGTACGTAGATAAAAGTCTTTTTGGCATACAATTTAGGCAGCCTACTCAATGTGGCGTCTTGTCGTTTCCCATACAGTGTATGTCAAAATTCATAGAGTGGCTGTTCATTTATTTAGTTTATGATTCATTTTGTTCGACAAAAAAAAAAATGTTGATCAAATACTATCTTGAGAAAATATTGACCAGTTACAACTCATAAAAAGTGGTAGTCGCAAGATAACGCAGAAGTCACCCTGTATACTTGTATATTTATACGACCGGTCTGGCCTAGTGACCATACCTATAAAGCCGATGGACCTGAGTTTGAATCCCAGTCAGGGCATTTATTTGTGTGATGAGTTTAATATAGCCTAAAATAGGCATTTCACATATTACTTTAACCTCTTGTCTGCGCAGTTCATCGACGGAAAACTATCCTAGGCACATTGACTTAATACAACTTAGTACAGCTGCACAGATTTCTGTCGACGTCGTTTGCCGTCTTGCATTTAAAAGGTTAACCACTTGAGATCCTGAGGCAGTGTTTCATTTTGAATTTCAGACCCTCGGTAACTCAATAAAAGATAGAGGAATGTGTTCAAACATTAATATATAGAATAGAATAGAATAAAATTTATTTCTATACTTATATAAGAAGTAAATACACAGTTAAGCAATACATGCGAGATAATAAACAATGAAGACTATATAATATTTATTTACATAAAATAAATAATAAAAAACAAATTTGATGCCGCCTAAGACCAAGTAAAATTAAAATAGGTAACAAATTATATCTATACTAAAACAAACCTATGCCCCTTAGAAAGGTGCCCATTACGCAGGCAGCATTTCCGCGCTGAATTGCAATTGCAATCCTTTGAGCGAGAAAGCTGCCTGCGCGAAATCGCCTGTTGCCTCTCGAAAAACAATGAAGATTTACAAAATCTAAGTTACACACTGTAATTACACTGAAAAAAGTGGCCACTCAGGATCTACTGGAGCGTAGTTGCGAACAGCTAACAGATACAGTTGTTACTAACTATATTTATGTGTTATTTAAAATAACACATACGTATATAGTTTTTGCTGGTGTTATGTTATACTTACCACACGTTACTGTAGGCGCAGTATCTACTGAAAGTATTGTTCAATGTATAACCACCTCGTTCTATCCACGTTTTTTTTTGTTAATTACTTAATTTTGCATACTTTTACGGAACACGGACATTGTATAAGTATACTCATTTAGAATAAAAATTTGATTTACAGGAGACAATTCATATTAATATTTAAACTAAGTAGTTTAAATATGTATTAAGTGAATTTGTAATTCTAAATGAGAAATAAATATCTTAAACAACAAAATTGTATTAAGATTCAGGGTCTTAGCAGGGTACAAAATAGGTTTGCTTTATAAGGGTCTAAAGTAGGACATATTCCCCTTTTAATATGGCTTTCAGAGACACACTTTACTTTTTATTTCGATTGTGAGAAAATTTAAAATCGATTACGATTACGATAACGAATTACGATACGATTTTATTCATACGCACTGAATTCTAAATGAGTTTAGTCTGGTGGACTTTGTATTTTTTTACTGCTTTTATACAGATACAACATATGTTGATAATATAGGATCACAAGCGATGTAAACTATATATGTAAGTATATGTATAAGAGAGGTCTCAAGTTTTATCTGTTACAAAAATCACTCACTATCACTTACCTCTTTACGGCTCGGATGTTCTTTCTCTTTGATATCTGACACCGCCTCGTTAACACGTTCTTAATTATTTTGGTCCATTAAGTTAATTAGTTAACAGTTTAATCTAAGTTAATGCCCTATTACCAAGTACCAGATCTTGCTATGTTTTGTTGAATAAAACGCTAGCACCATCAGAAGACTTTTATTTCTCTCTGATCGTGATCATCCTCCACCCACTGCGATGCTAAGCTCTGCTAACAACATATCGTTACCACCAATAAATGCTTGTGATGTAACAACTAAAAAACATTTCAACTTTTGAGGATTTTTTTAATGAATTGAAGTGAAAAACGCATCAAAATTCGTAATTGGTGGATTCAATAATATATGGTTCTGATTGGTCAATACTAATAAAACGTTATATCTAA
This sequence comes from Grapholita molesta, assembly GCA_022674325.2. Lineage (NCBI taxonomy): Eukaryota > Metazoa > Arthropoda > Insecta > Lepidoptera > Tortricidae > Grapholita > Grapholita molesta. The sequence continues at coordinate 17,044,819 of CP053121.2, read as the reverse complement.
ATGTACTACTTAAGATCGCTTTGGTAAGAATAACACACCTTTAAGTTAGATCAAGAAAACTGAAAAATAAAACAATCTTTTCTCGCATTCTCGGATTTAGCTTTACGCATCCGTTATGAAGTGAATTAAAAATATATATTAAGCACATGTTTAATCGCGTATCAATCACGATGTTATTGTAACGTGCACTCGTGCGGCCTTAGTTACAATATTTGGAGGTTTCATATACGTATAAACAATTTAATTGCAACGCCTACGTAAATATTAAAGGCATTTTTTTCCTTACGCTCCGCACCGAACGCTGCTCGGTTTAGCGATACACCAGTATACTGTGTCTAAGTCTAATACGGGAAAAGAATTAAACCAGACATAGGATTTACCAGTATAATCATTAACCACAAGGTTTTTCTTTAATTATACCTATTATACATATGTAATTATTTTTTGTATTTCTGAGCAGTAATGTACTGCGAACATTACGCGATATGAGCTTTTGAAACTAACTGTCAACGAGTGTTTAACAACTCGAGTGTGTTGCATTACATTGCGGGCCTATTTTTTTTATATGGATAAAATTTTAATTGCATTTATAAGCAAAAGTTATCTAAATATTTTTCTTATGTCCTATTCTACCCTCCGCTCCGTTAAGAGATTCGCCCGTATGAGACTTACACACTGTATATATAGATAATAGTTCACATTATCGCCTGACAACATCACCAAAGCTGATTAATAATTATATAATTGACGGTTATGTATTATAACAATAGAAACTCTGTTGAATTAAATTAATTAACCCTTTGTTCACAGATGACTGCTTAAATATGATAATTGTATCAAACATTCAAAATTAATTTGCAAATGTGTATGGTACGTAATATGTTCGTTACTTTTTTAAGTATAGTAAATATTTAGCCCGCTATAATAATTTTGTAAAATCAGAAATAAGTTACAGCTTGGCAAACAAAACTAAGGGGACAAAAACAATCGGGCAAACGCTTTTACAGTATTCTTAATTATCTACATTTTTCTTGAACAATCATTCTTGGGCAATACTTTTGTATTCCTTTTTTTTTGCCTCTCCGGTGGTAATTAAATAGTTATCAGCTTGTATACAACTTATGTTTTGTGACCCATTAAGATAAACAGGAGATGGTGTCTAAGCGGATTAGAGTCCATTCCAAAAGTTAAGGCCGGAATGTCTTAACGTTGGTTATGGCCACAAGAAATGCGCGAACAATAATTTTCCACTTTATTATTATAGTGCTGCTAATAACTAGAAATACTGAGACTGTAATGAAATTGAAATATTCAAATATTTCATATATCTGTGACCATAATACTTTTATGTACATTTGTACATTTAGTTTTAGTTTTTTTTTGATGTTCAGCATGTCAATTTAATTTCAACCTACGCAATACACATTCGCTTTAAGGTTCATATTAAATTGGACTATCCCAAAAATAGACACTATTTAAAATAAATAACCGAAACGTAACTATTTTGAATATATTTGGGATTTCTAGGAAAACCTATACAACTAGCATCAAACTATTAAACTAATAGAAAGGTAAGTTAGGTTCGCCATATTGTTTCAGATGCCCGAAGAGCAAACTGACCAGATATAGGAGCCCCGCTAGGCGGGGCTCCGTTGATTCTAAAAATATTTTCATCAAAGCAAATGCATCTCATGCAAAAATATTTTCCACGTTCTATGATATGCTTAGGCATTTCATGAAATGGCGGAAATAACGGCCGGCCGCTGATAAATACACTGTGGTAATTATTGTAGCTAGTACGGTTTTAAGCCAAAAATTGGATTTACATCATCATTATCATTATAATCACCTTTTATTAATAACAAGTATTTATTTACATACTCGTATTGCACGATACATTTAGTGAATGAAATATATTTTGTATTCTTATGACAGTTTCGATCAGTCTGAATCCAAAACACTTGTTGTGCATCTTCACAGGAATTTCGTGAACGTTTACTGAAAGCAAAATAAAAAAATCACGATTATTGAAACGCAGATAAAAAGTCAATAATTGTTATCATTAAGGCTTGTTCATGAGAAAAAGTAGCCACTGCCTTATAATTTATTTTTTTCGTATGAAACCATCGTATTTTTTTTAAGTTATCATAAAAACCAACTCATTTTCTTTCATTTTAGGTAATGTTGTGGATATTTTTAACAGGTGTTCTAAATCTAAGGTCCATTAAAAAAAATGCATTTTGGGAGAGTTTTTTCTAATTTGAACATTTGAACCATTAAGCTTGCACTATGCTCTGTATTCAAATAAATTATCAATACTAGAATGTCCTGTGAATAATTTCTCTTAGATTTTACTATCGTAAACAATTCATTTGTAATTTGACTCAGAAAATGACGTATTTTTGTAACGCTCATTTTTGTTTTAGCACTACTTGGCGTTATTAATATTTTAGACGGTTGAGGCTAGATTTTTTCGATTATCCTATCCATCCTAAGCGTAAAATAGACAAGCAAATTCGTAATTCTATGACTGTTTCCACTACATGGACCCACCAGTTAACGGTGGAGATTCATACAACGGTGGCTAGTTTTTTCGTGTACTTCCTTTATTCTACACATTCATTATTAAGCTTTAGAATTAGTTTCGTATCTTAAATGTTTTAATTTTAATAATTTTATCCGAAACATACTATATATATATACCTTACCGCTATGAACATTCATAGTCGCTTACTTCTCTACTACTTAATTTACTCATTTGGTAAGGTCTGTTTAATAGTAGAGTAGGACTAGTTTTAAATGAGGATTCTTAAATGGTAAATTTTATTTTTACCGAGTTGTAATTATTATAATAAACACAAGCATATTACAAATCACACCTTGTTAAACCTAACAATGTTTTAAGTAATATGATGACACTTATTGTATCTACGTCGTCATAAGGACTTAAGGTCCGTAGGATTAACTCCTAACTTGTTTGTGTATTTAAATTCTAAGAGTTTTTAATATTCTCCTGAGTCCATCATTTATTGGTTTGGTTATGCATTTGAAATTTGGATCCTTGTCTACAGTTATATAATGTATAATTATTTAATTTATTATACATATATTCATGCTTTTTCTGTAGCAGGTTTAGGGGTAATTTTGAATCTGAAAGAGAATGAGAACTTGGGTAAGGTCCAAGCGTAAGGATTATTACAATTTATTAACCACTGCGACGATAATGGCCAGATATTCGTACTTACCATGCGTAGCATATATGGGTTCACACATTTGCAACGCCTCAAAGCATTTATTGGTATCACGTAGCGTGGATAGACTGGCACGACTGTATGAAAAAGAAAATGATTTATATTAATCATAATTCTTAAACCTAAAAAAAAAAAAATCGGTACGAAAGTTCGTTTGGCAAGCACATAGTTTATACTTTATTCTTGTATAAAAACATAAAATGAAAACACATTGCCAAGTAATAGTTACCCTTCTTCCCCCACTCTATAGTATTAAATTGCAGTTTTAGACTTTAGAGGTACAGTTAACAAATTGTTTCATGAATATATTTTTTAGTTGTCTAAGTAGGTATGTTGAGTTTATTTAGTATGCAAATAAAATAACGCGCAAATGTACGAGTGCTACTCGTACCTCGGCCATACGGTACAGTATTTACTTTAGCACCTGCCATGTATAACAGTACACTTGCAAAACGTGAATTTACTTTTTAACATTGTAAGCACAATAAGCAAATTAGATCAAAACTAGGAACATGCATAATTATTACAACAGATATGCATATATAGCATATGCATAAATTTAATAGTACATTACTGCAGAGGCCGTGAAGTCCTTTAATCCCTGTTCAGGCCGAAGCTTGTATAGTTATTTTCTCAAACATTTCAAGAAAATAATAAAATTAAAATAACAACAAAGCAATCAAGTTAATACTTTTTTTGAATTGCCGCCTTTTTTATTTATTATACAAAAAAAAAAACAAATTCGACAAAGCTATTCGTACACCTTTTTTAACTGCTTATAAAAATATAACTATCTATGGTTCATAGATTTCGTTTTTTTTAATGAATTGACATCAAGGAAATTTTAGTATAACTGGAATAAGCCCTGTGAAAAATACCAATAAGTGAAACGTGCTTTATATGCATCTTATTAAGGTTTACTTTCGCTCGCCGAATATGAAGAAAAAAAACGAGCCGAGTAGGACAGCTAGTACACAGACCTCTGTCCCTTTCTGAATGATGCTATTCCTAGAATAATATTAGATCTATGGTAACCCAAAGTCAACTAGATGCTAGGGTAACCATGCTTGTACATGGACGAGGACAATTACACAACAGGACAACATTAATGTTGGTGTTGAGTTAAAGTACATTAAACATATTTATTAAAATTTGTAAAATGTGGTTTCATTGTTATTGTATATTATAGTAGAGTGAATATAGCAATTGGGGCAAAGTAATTCCCACAGAAGCGGGGTTATAGTGATTTAATTTCCTGCGTGTATTTTTTTGATATACCTAAATAAACATATAGAACATATAAGTGTGCAAAATGCGAATTTTCACCCGGTAAAGATTAAAATAAAATCAACATGTAAAACTCAAATCGTGTGTGTTAATTACAGGAAATTACACACAAAAATGGTTATGAGGTTAATTTTATAAAATAAAAATCGTAAATAACAAAATGGTGGTTGTAGAGCAAAAATATTTTTCAAGTAAAATGAAAATCTGAACATTGAAAACTGAACGTAACATTTTATTGTTTTACACATTAATTTATACGTTGTAATAAGATAACCATATTTAATACATTAATATTTCCGATTATATTATATGATGTAAAAGTATAGGCTGTATTTTAATCAACACGACAAAATATAGGCCTCTGCCATAGACTGCCACATGGAGCACACACATGGAGAACACTTTAACATACTGCGGCCACCGACTACCAGCGACCCGGTCATCGGTCCGACTGGTTTGTTGATGTCCGACATTACCGATTTACGTATCTAAAAAATATGAAGAAGGCTGTCGGAGAGAAAAGAAGATTGGTGTTTACTCCACCGACACTCTTAAATTTCCACCGACACTCTTAAATTTGAACACAGCAAGAGCTTATTTTTATTCTTTCACCATCTGGTTATTTATATTTAATTTTAGAAATCATCGTCATAATCTCTTTTACCATTTAATTTCTTGTAATTAGATACCACAGACGATTTTTAATAAATTTTATAAGTATTCGAAGTTAAAATGTTTGGGAAGCAAAAAAACGCATGTAGTATGTCAAATAGATTCAGAGCTGCCGGCGTGGTCTCTACACCGATCTAGTACATCAGAACACTATTGTATTTAATGGAATTTTCCTAACTTCTAAAATTAACGTGGTCACCCTATAGAAAGAGACAAAGGTCTGTGTGGTAGCTATCTCACTAGGATCGCTTTTTTCGGGCTAGTACTCGATCTAGTTATAATAGTATATCTATGATTGACATTGGAAAAAGCTATTCCAGCACCATGTTTAACCGATTATTATAATACCAATTATGCTTTCAGAATGACAGTATAACAGATTGTAACTTGGATGTATGTATTTTTTCCTCCATCAGTCTAATCTTAGTTGGCAAATTTAAAAAGTTAGAGCTGCGGACAATAATGTGCTTTTCATACTAACTCCATACATTTATTCACGGCCTAGTCCATAAATGTGCAACTTCTTGGCATCATTTCGTGCCATTAACGCATACATCTCGTAGTATGTTTGAGAAAACATAAATTTTCCATGTTTTTGTTTATTTTTTGTAAAAACATGAGACTACAGATGGGCTACGGACGTCGTATAGTAACAGGGCACTAGAAAATTGGGTTCAAAGCCATCATAGATCATATCATCTATTTCCCACTGTAGTGGCTGATAGCAATATGTACAAGACAAAGTATAAATTGAAAAATAATAATGTCGATTATAAATAGATAGAGAATATAATAGAATAGAGACCTTGGTTATTAAAACACAAGTCAATGTCGCTAAAACAAGTATTACCTCTGAATCCTCCGGCAGAAGCAGCAGCATAATTCTGAGTTTTACCTAAAATATAGACGTCTATTACATATTCTCGTAAAATAAAAATAGAAATAATACCAAAATAGATTTCATTTATATTCATCGTATAAAATTAGTCGAAAAAAAAAAACATCCTATCGGATGTACAGTCAGCAGCAAAAGTTGCTAAGCGTTTGAAGTGTTCAAAATGACCTACACGCGCTCTTATTCTCTTGACAATAGAGACGTGTTGACCTCATTTTGAACACCTCAAATGTACTATACTTATATACCCTTATCATATAAGTAGCTCCACAGATTACTTTCCTAGCTAGTGAATATATACATAACATACACAGATATTTATTCCTGAGTCATATGTGTTTTATACGAGTACATCTATTTAAGTATTTGTATATTATTGGCCGAGTACCCACAACACAAGCCTTATAATAATTTGTGAAATTAAAAATGTAGATATATTTCTTTAGAATTCAAGTTTACACATATATTTTGTTGTACATTTCTTAATTATATGCATCTTCCCTGTCACTATTCTACTGGTTATAGCGACACTAAAACAAACCGAGATTATTGCTTTAACATAGTTATGAACAATCCCGAACGATGTTATATTTGTCAAAATACTGAAAATCTTATATTTTGTTTTTCTGGACAACTTTTAAGGTTAAATTCGAAAAGCAAAAAAAAACCTACATTTTATATGAATTTCCATTATCCATTATGTCAAAAATAGAATTAAAAATAATGGATTCATAAATATCAAATACACTAAAAGTTCGACATTATTTGCAAACTTTTTATATTATTATTAATAATTATGCCAAACCTGAACTAGAGACCGCGCTAGCAGCGGCTACACTTCCATCAGAGCCTTTGCCTTTATCGCCTCCGCCTGAACTAGAGACCGCGCTAGCAGCGGCTACACTTCCATCAGAGCCTTTGCCTTTATCGCCTCCGCCTGAAATAGACGCAGCGCTGGCAGTGGCGGTACTCCCATCTGACCCTTTGCCTTTATCGCCTCCGCCTGAACTAGACGCAGCGCTGGCAGTGGCGGTACTACCACCTGACCCTTTGCCTTTATCGCCTCCGCCTGAACTAGATGCAGCGCTGGCAGTGGCTACACTTCCATCAGAGCCTTTGCCTTTATCGCCTCCGCCTGAACTAGACGCAGCGCTGGCAGTGGCGGTACTACCACCTGACCCTTTGCCTTTATCGCCTCCGCCTGAACTAGATGCAACGCTGGCAGTGGCAGTACTCCCACCTGACCCTTTGCCTTTATCGCCTCCGCCTGAACTAGAGGCCACGCTGGTAGCGGCTACACTTCCATCAGTGCCTTTGCCTTTATCGCCTCCGCCTGAACTAGATGCAGCGCTGGTAGCGGCGGTACTTCCACCTGACCCTTTGCCTTTATCGCCTCCGCCTGAACTAGACGCAGCGCTGGCAGTGGCGGTACTACCACCTGACCCTTTGCCTTTATCGCCTCCGCCTGAACTAGATGCAGCGCTGGCAGTGGCGGTACTCCCATCTGACCCTTTGCCTTTATCGCCTCCGCCTGAACTAGAGGCCGCGCTGGCAGTGGCTACACTTCCATCAGAGCCTTTGCCTTTATCGCCTCCGCCTGAACTAGACGCAGCGCTGGCAGTGGCGGTACTCCCATCTGACCCTTTGCCTTTATCGCCTCCGCCTGAACTAGACGCAGCGCTGGCAGTGGCGGTACTCCCATCTGACCCTTTGCCTTTATCGCCTCCGCCTGAACTAGAGGCCGCGCTGGCAGTGGCTACACTTCCATCAGAGCCTTTGCCTTTATCGCCTCCGCCTGAACTAGACGCAGCGCTGGCAGTGGCGGTACTCCCATCTGACCCTTTGCCTTTATCGCCTCCGCCTGAACTAGAGGCCGCGCTGGCAGCGGCTACACTTCCATCAGAGCCTTTGCCTTTATCGCCTCCGCCTGAACTAGACGCAGCGCTGGTAGCGGCGGTACTCCCATCTGACCCTTTGCCTTTATCGCCTCCGCCTGAAACAGAGGCCGCGCTGGCAGCGGCTACACTTCCATCGGAGCCTTTGCCTTTATCGCCTCCGCCTGAACTAGATGCAGTGCTGGCAGTGGCGGTACTCCCATCTGACCCTTTGCCTTTATCGCCTCCGCCTGAACTAGACGCAGCGCTGGCAGTGGCGGTACTACCATCTGACCCTTTGCCTTTATCGCCTCCGCCTGAACTAGATGCAACGCTGGCAGTGGCGGTACTTCCATCTGACCCTTTGCCTTTATCGCCTCCTCCTGAACTAGAGGCCGCGCTGACAGCAGCTACACTTCCACCGGAGCCTTTGCCTTTATCGCCTCCGCTTGAACTAGAGGCCGCGCTGGCAGTGGCTACACTTCCATCAGAGCCTTTGCCTTTATCGCCTCCGCCTGAAATAGACGCAGCGCTGGCAGTGGCGGTACTCCCATCTGACCCTTTGCCTTTATCGCCTCCGCCTGAACTAGACGCAGCGCTGGCAGTGGCGGTACTACCACCTGACCCTTTGCCTTTATCGCCTCCGCCTGAACTAGAGGCCGCGCTGGCAGTGGCTACACTTCCATCAGAGCCTTTGCCTTTATCGCCTCCGCCTGAACTAGACGCAGCGCTGGCAGTGGCGGTACTACCACCTGACCCTTTGCCTTTATCGCCTCCGCCTGAACTAGATGCAACGCTGGCAGTGGCAGTACTCCCACCTGACCCTTTGCCTTTATCGCCTCCGCCTGAACTAGAGGCCACGCTGGTAGCGGCTACACTTCCATCAGAGCCTTTGCCTTTATCGCCTCCGCCTGAACTAGATGCAGCGCTAGCAGCGGCTACACTCCCATCCGACCCTTTGCCTTTATCGCCTCCGCCTGAACTAGATACAGCGCTGGCAGTGGCGGTACTCCCATCTGACCCTTTGCCTTTATCGCCTCCGCCTGAACTAGAGGCCGCGCTGGCAGTGGCTACACTTCCATCAGAGCCTTTGCCTTTATCGCCTCCGCCTGAACTAGACGCAGCGCTGGCAGTGGCGGTACTCCCATCTGACCCTTTGCCTTTATCGCCTCCGCCTGAACTAGATGCAGCGCTGGCAGTGGCGGTACTCCCATCTGACCCTTTGCCTTTATCGCCTCCGCCTGAACTAGAGGCCGCGCTGGCAGCGGCTACACTTCCATCGGACCCTTTGCCTTTATCGCCTCCGCCTGAACTAGAGGCCACGCTGGTAGCGGCTACACTTCCATCAGTGCCTTTGCCTTTATCGCCTCCGCTTGAACTAGAGGCCGCGCTGGCAGTGGCTACACTTATATCAGAGCCTTTGCCTTTATCGCCTCCGCTTGAACTAGACGCAGCGCTGGCAGTGGCGGTACTCCCATCTGACCCTTTGCCTTTATCGCCTCCGCCTGAACTAGATGCAGTGCTGGCAGTGGCGGTACTCCCATCTGACCCTTTGCCTTTATCGCCTCCGCCTGAACTAGACGCAGCGCTGGCAGTGGCGGTACTACCATCTGACCCTTTGCCTTTATCGCCTCCGCCTGAACTAGATGCAGCGCTGGTAGCGGCGGTACTTCCACCTGACCCTTTGCCTTTATCGCCTCCGCCTGAACTAGCGGCCGCGCTGGCAGCGGCTACACTTCCATCGGAGCCTTTGCCTTTATCGCCTCCGCCTGAACTAGACGCAGCGCTGGTAGCGGCGGTACTTCCATCTGTCCCTTTGCCTTTATCGCCTCCTCCTGAACTAGAGGCCGCGCTGACAGCAGCTACACTTCCATCGGAGCCTTTGCCTTTATCGCCTCCGCCTGAACTAGATGCAGCGCTAGCAGCGGCTACACTTCCATCGGAGCCTTTGCCTTTATCGCCTCCGCCTGAACTAGATGCAGTGCTGGCAGTGGCGGTACTTCCATCTGACCCTTTGCCTTTATCGCCTCCGCCTGAACTAGATGCAACGCTGGCAGTGGCGGTACTTCCACCTGACCCTTTGCCTTTATCGCCTCCGCCTGAACTAGAGGCCACGCTGGTAGCGGCTACACTTCCATCAGTGCCTTTGCCTTTATCGCCTCCGCTTGAACTAGAGGCCGCGCTGGCAGTGGCTACACTTATATCAGAGCCTTTGCCTTTATCGCCTCCGCTTGAACTAGACGCAGCGCTGGCAGTGGCGGTACTCCCATTTGACCCTTTGCCTTTATCGCCTCCGCCTGAACTAGAGGCCGCGCTGACAGCAGCTACACTTCCATCGGAGCCTTTGCCTTTATCGCCTCCGCCTGAACTAGATGCAGCGCTAGCAGCGGCTACACTTCCATCGGAGCCTTTGCCTTTATCGCCTCCGCCTGAACTAGATGCAGTGCTGGCAGTGGCGGTACTTCCATCTGACCCTTTGCCTTTATCGCCTCCGCCTGAACTAGACGCAGCGCTGGCAGTGGCGGTACTACCATCTGACCCTTTGCCTTTATCGCCTCCGCCTGAACTAGACGCAGCGCTGGCAGTGGCGGTACTACCATCTGACCCTTTGCCTTTATCGCCACCGCCTGAACTAGATGCAACGCTGGCAGTGGCGGTACTTCCACCTGACCCTTTGCTTTTATCACCTCCGCCTGAACTAGAGGCCGCGCTGGCAGCGGCTACACTTCCATCGGACCCTTTGCCTTTATCGCCTCCGCCTGAACTAGAGGCCACGCTGGTAGCGGCTACACTTCCATCAGTGCCTTTGCCTTTATCGCCTCCGCTTGAACTAGAGGCCGCGCTGGCAGTGGCTACACTTATATCAGAGCCTTTGCCTTTATCGCCTCCGCTTGAACTAGACGCAGCGCTGGCAGTGGCGGTACTCCCATCTGACCCTTTGCCTTTATCGCCTCCGCCTGAACTAGAGGCCGCGCTGGCAGTGGCTACACTTCCATCAGAGCCTTTGCCTTTATCGCCTCCGCCTGAACTAGATGCAGCGCTGGCAGTGGCGGTACTCCCATCTGACCCTTTGCCTTTATCGCCTCCGCCTGAACTAGAGGCCGCGCTGGCAGCGGCTACACTTCCATCGGAGCCTTTGCCTTTATCGCCTCCGCCTGAACTAGATGCAGCGCTAGCAGCGGCTACACTTCCATCGGAGCCTTTGCCTTTATCGCCTCCGCCTGAACTAGATGCAGCGCTGGCAGTGGCGGCACTCCCACCTGACCCTTTGCCTTTATCGCCCCCACCTGAACTAGAGGCCGCGCTGGCAGAGGCTACACTTCCATCGGAGCCTTTGCCTTTATCGCCTTCGCCTGAACTAGACGCAGCGCTGGCAGTGGCGGTACTCCCATCTAACCCTTTGCCTTTATCGCCTCCGCCTGAACTAGATGCAACGCTGGCAGTGGCGGTACTTCCACCTGACCCTTTGCCTTTATCGCCCCCACCTGAACTAGAGGCCGCGCTGGCAGCGGCTACACTTCCATCGGACCCTTTGCCTTTATCGCCTCCGCCTGAACTAGAGGCCACGGTGGTAGCGGCTACACTTCCATCAGAGTCTTTGCCTTTATCGCCTCCGTCTGAACTAGACGCAGTGCTGGCAGTGGCGGTACTACCATCTGATCCTTTGTCTTTATCGCCTCCGCGTGAACTAGAGGCCGTGCTGGCAGTGGCTACACTTCCATCAGAGCCTTTGCCTTTATCGCCTCCGCCTGAACTAGACGCAGCGCTTGCAGTGGCGGTACTCCCATCTGACAATTTGCCTTTATCGCCTCCGCCTGAACTAGACGCAGCGTTGGCAGTGGCGGTACTCCCATCTGACCCTTTGCCTTTATCGCCTCCGCCTGAACTAGAGGCCGCGCTGGCAGCGGCTACACTTCCATCGGAGCCTTTGCCTTTATCGCCTCCGTCTGAACTAGATGCAGTGCTGGCAGTGGCGGTACTCCCACCTGACCCTTTGCCTTTACCACCTCCGCCTGAACTAGACGCAGCGTTAGCAGCGGCTACACTTACATCGGAGCCTTTGCTTTTATCACCTCCGCCTGAACTAGATACAGCGCTGGCAGTGGCGGCACTCCCATCTGACCCTTTGCCTTTATCGCCTCCGCCTGAACTAGACGCAGCGCTGGCAGTGGCTACACTTCCATCAGAGCCTTTGCCTTTATCGCCTCCGCCTGAACTAGACGCAGCGCTTGCAGTGGCGGTACTCCCATCTGACAATTTGCCTTTATCGCCTTCGCCTGAACTAGACGCAGCGCTGGCAGTGGCGGTACTCCCATCTAACCCTTTGCCTTTATCGCCTCCGCCTGAACTAGTGGCCGCGCTGGCAGCGGCTACACTTCCATCGGAGCCTTTGCCTTTACCACCTCCGCCTGAACTAGAGGCAGCGTTAGCAGCGGCTACACTTCCATCAGTGCCTTTGCCTTTATCGCCTCCGCTTGAACTAGAGGCCGCGCTGGCAGTGGCTACACTTATATCAGAGCCTTTGCCTTTATCGCCTCCGCTTGAACTAGACGCAGCGCTGGCAGTGGCGGTACTCCCATCTGACCCTTTGCCTTTATCGCCTCCGCCTGAACTAGATGCAGTGCTGGCAGTGGCGGTACTCCCATCTGACCCTTTGCCTTTATCGCCTCCGCCTGAACTAGACGCAGCGCTGGCAGTGGCGGTACTACCATCTGACCCTTTGCCTTTATCGCCTCCGCCTGAACTAGATGCAGCGCTGGTAGCGGCGGTACTTCCACCTGACCCTTTGCCTTTATCGCCTCCGCCTGAACTAGCGGCCGCGCTGGCAGCGGCTACACTTCCATCGGAGCCTTTGCCTTTATCGCCTCCGCCTGAACTAGACGCAGCGCTGGTAGCGGCGGTACTTCCATCTGTCCCTTTGCCTTTATCGCCTCCTCCTGAACTAGAGGCCGCGCTGACAGCAGCTACACTTCCACCGGAGCCTTTGCCTTTATCGCCTCCGCTTGAACTAGAGGCCGCGCTGGCAGTGGCGGTACTCCCATTTGACCCTTTGCCTTTATCGCCTCCGCCTGAACTAGACGCAGCGCTGGCAGTGGCGGTACTCCCATCTGACCCTTTGCCTTTATCGCCTCCGCCTGAACTAGACGCAGCGCTGGCAGTGGCGGTACTACCATCTGACCCTTTGCCTTTATCGCCACCGCCTGAACTAGATGCAACGCTGGCAGTGGCGGTACTTCCACCTGACCCTTTGCCTTTATCGCCTCCGCCTGAACTAGAGGCCACGCTGGTAGCGGCTACACTTCCATCAGTGCCTTTGCCTTTATCGCCTCCGCTTGAACTAGAGGCCGCGCTGGCAGTGGCTACACTTATATCAGAGCCTTTGCCTTTATCGCCTCCGCTTGAACTAGACGCAGCGCTGGCAGTGGCGGTACTCCCATCTGACCCTTTGCCTTTATCGCCTCCGCCTGAACTAGAGGCCGCGCTGACAGCAGCTACACTTCCATCGGAGCCTTTGCCTTTATCGCCTCCGCCTGAACTAGATGCAGCGCTAGCAGCGGCTACACTTCCATCGGAGCCTTTGCCTTTATCGCCTCCGCCTGAACTAGATGCAGTGCTGGCAGTGGCGGTACTTCCATCTGACCCTTTGCCTTTATCGCCTCCGCCTGAACTAGACGCCGCGCTGGCAGCGGCGGCACTTCCATCTGACCCTTTGCCTTTATCGCCTCCGCCTGAACTAGACGCAGCGCTGGCAGTGGCGGTACTACCATCTGACCCTTTGTCTTTATCGCCACCGCCTGAACTAGATGCAACGCTGGCAGTGGCGGTACTTCCACCTGACCCTTTGCTTTTATCACCTCCGCCTGAACTAGAGGCCGCGCTGGCAGCGGCTACACTTCCATCGGACCCTTTGCCTTTATCGCCTCCGCCTGAACTAGAGGCCACGCTGGTAGCGGCTACACTTCCATCAGTGCCTTTGCCTTTATCGCCTCCGCTTGAACTAGAGGCCGCGCTGGCAGCGGCTACACTTACATCGGAGCCTTTGCTTTTATCACCTCCGCCTGAACTAGATACAGCGCTGGCAGTGGCGGCACTCCCATCTGACCCTTTGCCTTTATCGCCTCCGCCTGAACTAGACGCAGCGCTGGCAGTTGTGGCACTTCCATCGGAGCCTTTGCCTTTATCACCTCTGCCTGAACTAGAGGCCGCGCTGGCAGCACTGGTAGTTCCGTCTGACCCTTTATCCTTGCCGTCTTCTTTGCTCTTATCACCTCTTTTTCCTTGATCGCCTCCTTTGTCCTTATCGGCTCCACCTGAACCAGACGACACACTTGCAACAGCTGCACTGTTAGACGAACCCGACTTAATGTCATTGCTCGAGCTAGATGTCGCAGCGGCTGCAGTACTAGATGTACCCAATTTATCATCGCTGCTTGAAGAAGCCACTGCAGTGGCACTATTAGTTGAACCAGACTTATCGGCAATATTGGAAGAGGCTGCAGATGAGCTCGACCCAGAGCTCGAGCTGGCAGCGGATGAGGAGGTTACGCCATTTGAACTGGATGAGCTGCTCGCAAACGCCGTACTCCCAGATCCACTTGGAAATGACAGTTCTAAATTTGGGAGTTGCAGTGCGACTGAAAATCCAAATAATGTTTTAATATTAAAATTACAATTTTTTAGACTACCGTAACCAAAATGGCAAGAAAGGAGGCCTTTTAATTTCGTTATGACCGTCTGTGCGTCCGTTAATCCGGCCTTATGCCGCAGAGGTTTAGTTTGTACTCAGAAACTATTAATATATCTTAATACAATTGAACAGTAAAGTTACTTAGTTTTAAAGTAAAATTGTAAAAAAAGTTTATACTCGTAAATGTCAACTTTTGCAAATATTCACATGTTGCACATCAATCGATAGGTTTTTAAAATTTTATATGTAAAAAATTACAATTTTGAATGCCATTACAATTCGATGGCTTTCGTTTCTTTCTAAATAAATAAAACCAACCTGGATATAAGTGGTTTTTTTTTTTCAAAAACGGTAAAATTACAGTTTTATATTGGTAATTTGAGTTTTTTGACGATGCGATGGTTGGATGTAAAAACACATAATTTTTTCAGATAGAATTGTATAAACTTCGGTCTTCAGGACTTCGTTGGTTGCAAAATCAGTGCAGAGTTAGTTAGTAAAATGCCTTCTCCGTACACAACGTACAAATACGCAATAAATTGATAATAAAATATTTATAATACTTACGAAATCCTGGTTTCGCGAGTAAAGGGGTTACCAGTAAGGTGAGTATAACCAAGTATTCCACATTAAGTGCCATCTTTCTTCAGTTGTTACCTTCCTCAACTAAGAAAGACGTGAATGATTTATCGGCATTCACAATATTTATAGAATAAGTTTACATAAAAAAAATAATTGAAGCATTCATTTGTTCGTGAGACATTAGACATACATATAATTTTAGTCGTGAACCACTAAGTAATTCGTTATCATTTCCAGCACGATTTGAAATATATACAATGTTATACAGTTAAATATTTGCCCTGTCGAAACAGCTGGTCAACGTTTCTGGAGACCATAGAGCTGGCGCATTATATATTATACCTTGAGCACATTTCCCTCGCTGTACAGAGAAGTAATGCCGCCAGCTCAGCGTTATGGGACCCATGCCATGCCGCGAGTTAATTTTAGATTTATGTATTTTTAATGTAGTTTAATATTTTTTTTTTATTATTATAAATGTACGTTTGTGTTGTACCTATTTATTGTATTCAGTCTCACTTTAAATATTAAATATGGCATTATTGGAGATGCCTTAAAAGGAACTAAATTGTGTCAGGATAACTAGTTTTATGGTTTCTTACCCGAAAACAATGTTTCTTATTGTTTCCCCTCGCTTTCACCATTCAGCACGACTTAATTCAGTGGTTAATTTAATAGCATATCGGTTCGGGTACATGCGGCAGATGTGTCCAGCTCGGTACCACTTGAGCTTGGCGGCATTAATACCCACATACGGGATACATGTCCCAGAGCGCTGTTCTGTATTTTTTGATTCGATCGATTGTGCGGACTCCTAGTATACTGCGTTCAGTTGCTCGCTGGGAAATTTTGAGTCCCGACTTTTGAGCGCCGTTTTTGACTAACCTCATACGTCAATATAATAAGCAGGACATGTCGACGAGATTGCGCTGAAGTGTCATAATTGTCATAAAATAAAAACGTATTTAAAGTAAATTTAAACAAAACGTGTATTACTTAACGCATCTTCTGATATCCTTAGATCATTACATTTGAAGATTACGAGTACTTATATGTAAATTTTAAAACAATGCCATATTGGATTGACGGGGGTCTCGTGTAATTGGAAGCACGTTGCACTGGCACTACTAAGGAGTCCTTCACGGTAAATTTTTTCATTGCAATGAACATATCTATTTCCAATTCGTGGTATTTACCTCTAAATTTAAAATATAAGTGATATTAATATATTGAATTATATGATGAATGAATGAATGAGTGAAAATTTATTTGGATTTAACAACAACAGTATACATGATGTATCTTAAGATAATCACTAAGCGTGCGCCGCGGCACAAAGTGAAAGTGCGATGATCTGGCTGCATGCCCTTGTATTTAGTATGGCTATACTAGGTTCAGGGAAAGCATACTACTATATGCATATACTTAAAAAAATGGGTGAAACATCCACCTGAGCCTTTGCCTTTATCGTCTCCGCCTGGAAGTCTGGTCCGGTCCACATAGATGAAACTGAGGTAGGCGTCAAATATAAGTAAAATATAAATACAGTCGAATTGAGGACTTGCTCCTTACGCAAGTGCGATCCAGGACGCTACTTTGACGTCTTAACCCTACAGCTTACCTAACGCAGAGAGAGATAAGTTCCAACGTAGGTCTATCCAAACTATTGTGGATGTTTTTTTATTAAGTCGTAAATTATATATGTACTTAAATTAACATTTATTATTATTAATAGTTTGAGAAAAGATATTTTAGGTACCCTCTGGAGCAGTACCGCGAACGTCGAGAAAAATGATTTTTTATTAAGTTATAGAAACAACCATAATTTTTTAATCACCTTATATTACATCTATATTGCCTTTTCCAGAAATATTTCAGTGCGAAGGATGTGCTTGTTGCGATTTTGTCAATTTGTTAAAGTCTGACTCAATTTTTATTAAAAACAGTCTGAGCCTCACACAATTTGGTGAATAATCTGTCATTCAAGGAATTACTTTTTGTTTTATTCATAGCTTTAAATAGGCACATATCGGAGCAACGTATGCAGAGGTTGGTAAAGTTTTTATGCAACCATTTAGTGAATGAACTAAAATTAATTGTGATACGAGTTTCAATGATAGAGAAGTACCACAAATAAACCTTAAATTTAGGAATTTCTATAATAGTAGTTTATGTATCTGTGCATAATGAAGGACATTATGTATAGTTTGCATACACTACTTTATCTACACACATATCATAAATGTTTTAAGATGGGTTCAGGAACCATAGGGAAATGACCTGCAGTATTACTAGTGTTACTTGAAACATTAAAAGTCAACGAACAAAACAAATGACAGCTTGGAAAGGCGGCGTTGCGTATTTCATATCTCAGTCAAATATTTTTTTTTTAACCATAGACAAGCAAATTCCTCTCTATTCTATTGTCACTCGAGTTCTAATGTCGTTCGAATTATATTAAAAACATAAACGATTGGCGTTTCGTATCAATGACTGTTTTAATATTTATAGATACTAGAATAGATACCCCACTAGAATTTGACAGCAGTTTTTAATTTAAACTCATAACCTACGGATTTCAGTAGGTAATGTTAACATTACATCTCCATTCATTTCTGATGGTTTGTAATGCTTGTCATTGCCTACGGTTTCTGGACGCATTTTAAAGCACTTATGATATGTAAGTAGATAAAGAAAATACAATGAATATGCATAGAAATTGATGTATTTATTTCTACCAATAATTTAAGTTTTTTTCACATGTGGTAGCGCCCCCTTGGACAGCATAAACGCCCCCCAGTGCCTTCCGAGGCCTCTATCGCCCCCTGGAACTCTTCAGCGCCCACATGGCGGCGGTATGGACCACTTTAGGAAACTATGATCTAGAGAATCAGAAACCATATTTTGTTTATATTACATTATCTACGTGGTTCAATAGTTGACGTCCGTTGTAAAAATGTTTGTGATTGGCCAGGCAGTGTGTAAATAGATGTAAAGTGGGCTAGATTCCATGACAATATTAGCTATACATGACATTACTTTATTACTTTTTTATTTATTATTATTTAATACACAGTTTATGAACAATCCAATAACAGAAAAAAAAAAGTTTCAAAATTTTAATTTAATCAGATTATAGAGGTAATGATTAACCTCATACAACTTAATTGGAGGACCTAATAGGAATTGTAAGGATAACAATTTATTAGTAGGTACGTGATATTTAATCTTCCGCGGTGAGTCGATCTTAAGTCGCCTATTACATGTACTATTATTAGATACCGGTACCACACGGAACTGAGACGTTTGCTGATAGATACTCAATATTTTTTTCCTTTTTTTACTGACGGTATTTTTTTATCCAGTTTGGTTGAAAATTTTTTTTTTTTATCCAGTTTGGTTGAAAATTTCTTTTTAAGAGCATTTATAATCTTTTTTGTTTTAGCCAATTTTAAATCTTTAATCGCTTTCTCTGCTTTTTTCTTGTCGTTAAATTTATTAAATTTATTTCCAAACTTATATTTTAATGCTTTCAATTTTCCTGAAATTAGTTTCTTTTTGTAACCTTTAATTGCTGCTACCTTCTGCAATACGCCAAGGCTTCGCTTATAACGATCAGAGTTTTTATATTTATTATCATCTTGGTATTTTTTTTCATTGACTCCCCCTGAACTGGTCACCGCGCTGGCAGCGGTTGTGCTTCCACTTGACCCTTTGCCCCTGTTGTCTCCTTGGCTGTTGTCGCCTCCTTTGCCCTTATCGTCATCTTTTCCCTTATCGCTTCCATCTGAACCTGACGCCGCGCTGGCAGTGGCGGCACTTCCACCAGATTCATTTCCTTTATCGTATCCGCCTGAATTAGATACCGCACTTGCAGTTGCGGTACTTCCATCTGACCCTTTGCCCTTGTTGTCTTCTTTGACCTTGTCGCCTCCTTTACCCTTGTAGTCTTCTTTTCCCTTGTCGTCGCCGCTTAAACTTGATGCCGAGCTGGCAGCGACTGCGTTCTCACCTAATCCTTTTCCTTTATCATATCCACCTGAATTAGATGAGGCACTTGCAACCGCAGTGTTAGATGTACCCGATTTATTGTCGCTGCTTATAGAAGATGCTGCAGTCGCAATGTTAGATGAACCTGTTTTGTCGTCACTGCTTAAAGAAGACGCTACAGCAGCATTTGTAGTAGAACCCGCCTTATCATCATTATTCGAACTAGAAAAGGCCGCAGCAGTGCTAGACCCGCCTGTTCCCGAGCTCGAGCTTGCAGCAGATGAAGTCACACCACCAGAATTTGCACTGGCAAAGCTGCTCGCAAACGACGAGCTCCCAAATCCACTTGGGAAGGTCGGCAGTAATACTCCAGGTAGATTCGGTGCAACTGGAATATAAATATAAACAAACAAAATAATTCCGAATCAATTTGACTATGTGTTATAAGCTCAATTAACTTTGTGAGTTTTATGAATATTGATGGCGGAATTGTAGTAACAGGAAGAAAAATAGAAATGTGTAAATATATTGCTTTCGTTAGGAAATCTTCTGGTGCGTGTAAAAAAGGAAATTTATAAATTATTGCGAAGAAGTAGCAAGTGTTTTGAAATTAGACGTAATATAACTTTCCAGCTGTATCTAACACACTACTTTTCACTTATTAAAGCGGGAAAATGGCAAGTGAAAGAACATGCGTTGCAACACGTAATTGAATCTGATTTTTGCAGAAGCCGAAACAGTTATTTAAGTCGAGATATTGCTATTTTTATAATTTATTACTGCTTTCTCAGGTCATGTATGAAAAATTATGCTATTTTGGTCTTTACAACAGATTTATAAATATAAATGATTAACATGTGCTTGCAAAAGGATGAACATACTCGTAGTAATTATGTGGGATATTTCAATCGTAACGCTTACGAAGAAATTTTTAATTTACAAGGTTCTACAAGAGTTACTAAAATGTATATAATACTTACAAAGCGTGCCTGGTGTAGCCAACAAAGGCATCACCATTAAGTTTAGTATAATCAAACATTTCCCGCTAAGTGCCATCTTACTTCAGAGAATATTCTTCGTCAAATATTCAGGAAGATGTGGTTGATTTCACCATCCCCATTATTTATAGGTACCCATAAAAATAATTATAACGTCTAACTACTAATAAAACATTATCATTACATTTAACTTTAGTCGTGAAGCAATAAATAAATACCAGCACGATTTGGAAAATTTATAATAACGTATTATAGAAAAGAGTTAATTTAAAGTATATTACTGCAGATGCCGGGAAAGAAAGCCTTGCCGGCTGAGTGGTATAGTGGTAGTGGATAGAAATACAAACCCAGCAAGGCCTTTTTACGGCCTCAGGACAAAAGTTTTTAATTTTCCCTCCAACCCCCCGTGTAGTATTTTTGCCTTCGATGTAATAGTTAATGACTATCTTAAATAGTTTGGCTATAAATACAACATTAAACAAATCGCCAAAAAATAATCGTACGTACCTTTGGTAACGTTGTAATGTTGTCGACACGGCGTCAGCCTTTGGCGGTACACAATAACAAATATAGATACATAAAACCTCATAGCACTAGGTCGGTGTCCGCGGGTAAATTTGATGTTCCAAGAGTTAATAACTATTTTGGAGACAGAACTCTAAAAAACGCTTGCCATATTTATACAACAACTTGCCGGAGGACATCAGACTTGAAGATAATGCGTGATTATTTAAAAGAAAGTTATAAACATATTTTCTACATTCCTTGCCATAAATATACGTTTTATAATTGTACTCATAAATAGATATTTATTGCCAAACTATATATATATATTATTACTATAAATTTATATAAAAGTCGAACTATTAAATAATTTGTAATATTAGATTTAAGTTATTATAATAAGTCTTCCAGCAGTCAAAGTGTTAAAACAGTTTTGCAGGACTTTTAGTAGTTAATGTTTTTGTTGAATTTTTAATAATTATAAATAAATAAAAAAATAAACCGGGCCCGGGTAGATTCTTCAATTATTATACACCTTTAAAACTAAAACTAAGTCACAAGCATTGAATCACACCATTTACCACTATTTAGTTTTAATAAACAGAGTTTTACACGTCGACCAACTTTTGCATTCCGCCATTATAAAAACAACTGCTGCCGTGTCTTCTGATTGGTTGACTCGAAGCGTGCGTTTGAAAACGCGCATGCGTGGTGCAGTGTTTGGTGTTGCCAATATTTTCGATTAAAAAACTACTTCCCGGCCTAGGCCTTAAATTTCGTATAAATAAATAAATAATGTATATATATATATATATATATATAAATGAAATGCGTTTGTTATTTACCCATAAACTCGACAATCGCTGAACCAATTTAGGTAATTTTGGTATTGAAATGTTTGTATTAGACCGCAGAAGGTATGGGCAGTGTAAAAACATGGAAATATTGTGATGATAATTATAAACAGTGATTCTTTATCCCCATACAAATTGTTCCTACCTGTTAATCATTGACATTCCAATTTATAACCATAGACATAATAAGATAAAAAGAGAAGTTACGGGTCCCGTCTCGAACGCCGGAGGTCGTCGTCGCTTTTGCTTAAGTATATTTCAACTTTTAAGTTACGGGTGTTACGAAGTTCAACGGGTTATCTAGTAATAAATAAATATTTGGGGACAATCTGACACAAATCGACCTAGTCCTATGGTAAGCTCAGTAAGGCTTGTGTTGTAGGTACTAGACGACGATATATATAATAGATAAATACTTATATACATAGAATACACCCATGACCCAAATTAATGCCTTGGCTGGGATTCGAACCCACAACCATCGGTTTCATAGACAGGGTCACTAGGTCACTACCCACTAAACCAGGCCGGTCGTCGAAGACATTTCATTGCATATTTGAGAAATAGTTATTTGTTGTACAAGGGTGCAAAATTGTATTTTAACTGCGAGTGTGGGATTGAAACTCGAGCAAGCGAATGTATTTTATAGTTTAACCACGAGCAAAGCGAGTGGTTTTAAAATAGAATCCTGAGCGTAGCGAGTGTTTCAGTACACGAGAATTAAATTACAATTGCACCCGTGTGTAACACAAAACTTTTCCCCTCACTACAGCGAGGAAAGTGAAACATGCAAAGGAACGTTTTGAAATCGCATTCACTTTTTCTTTGCGTTTAGATACATTCAACATTTTTACAGCTTGGTTAGCTTGTGGTGGCCAGTGCGATTTTCGAATGTTCTAATTCGTTTTTTAACTCGGTGCGTTAGCGAGGCTCGCCCGCGCTCTCCGCCACCGCGGGGGCAAGTGAGCTGTACTTCGTGAATTCAGACTTTAAAACCATAGCAATAAGAGCTATGAGAAGTCAACTTACTTTAATCACTAGTGGATAAAATGCGTTTTTACCCTCTCGTATTAAAGGATAAACAAG
Source organism: Grapholita molesta (assembly GCA_022674325.2). NCBI lineage: Eukaryota > Metazoa > Arthropoda > Insecta > Lepidoptera > Tortricidae > Grapholita > Grapholita molesta. The sequence continues at coordinate 17,022,138 of CP053121.2, read as the reverse complement.
CGCTTTACGAGCTAGTGAGGGGAAAAATAATTATTCTCCAGCCGTGCAGAGACCTATAGGTCATTCATTCTATTGTTACAAACGGATAGACTTACGTATAATTATAACGCAATAGGCGACATGTTTCGGGTAAGCTCTGGTACCCATTTTCAAACTCATATAGTAACATATTTTGTTTTTCGCCCATTCTCTGTCTGAATGTGAAAAATAAAAACATCTGTCTTCATTATATTGAGGATGATTTGTTCATTTATAATATAAGGCAAAAAAACTGCTCAAATTAGTTTGGTTTGATATAATTGTTACTTGACAAACATACTGGCGACACACAAGTTAAGACAACTTTTGGTTGAAACTTATTGTACGTTCTTTTACACGTGTGCACTTTTGATCATCTTTACGCAAAGGGCGATAAGCATAGTTTTTTAAGGATATCTAATATGTACTGTATGGTCCCTGAAGTACTTCGTCTGTCTAAATGTAACAACTTTCACAATTGAATCGTTTATTGACTTCAATTAAATTAGAAACTATCTGTATGTGATTAGTAAATATTGCAAGTCACGATAATATTGAGAGCTGGACCCAAAAAATAATAATTCTTTCCACGAAGCCCAGCCTTGTTGCTGGTTACTTCGTGTAAGGTTCTAGAAGACCCTCTTGCTTGCTTGGAGTCTTTGATCCTGTGTCTCCAGTAACCAGTAAAGTCTGCTGTCATTTAATGTCACTTATTCAAATAGTGCTCGGTATACCAAAAACTGCAATGTTTACATGTCGTAAACAATAGAGGATGGTGCTCTATACATATTATGATACTTGAAGTATTAGTTCTAAAATTTGCCAAAAACTTTCATTAAATACACGGATTTAACAAAACCTGAATCTCATAAACAGGATAGTCATGTTAAGAAAAGGATAAACCGAAGCTCTGGAAAACATCAATAAAAGCAAAATATTGGAACGTTAACGGATAACCAATATTTAGAAGAAATCAGTGGAGTGATTGGACAGTAGTAATCTGATATAAAAACATATAATTTGGCGTTACATACATATAAATATATATGTCAATGTAACGGCCAATATGTCGTTGCAATTTCTATTGGATCTCAATATATGTATAAACACACAATTTAAATTAAATGACTACTATAGAACATAAATAATTATAATATAGTATCAAAAACACAACTACTACACCAAGTACTTGAATGAATTTATGAATTTCCCGCCAAAAACGTAGGTAATATTTCAGTAGCCAAACTCTATTATTTATTTTGGTTCATTAGCTCAATCTCTTTATGAATGAATGAAAAGAAGACACAAGAGACAAAAAACACAAATGAGCAAGAATGATAAATTTTCTTTATTCAAAAACAACTAAATTCCGTGAATAACAATTCATATTTAATACTAACAATTTAAAACTACCTATTGTAAGTCAAAAAAATTTCCCTGTGGTATGGTACCGAAGACGCTGGCAGCATTTTCTCGCGCTGAATGGGATAAAATTGGATTTCCGCACCTTGTCCTTTTCGTCCGCCTCTGGTGCGGCCGCTGCTCTCAAATAAATTCGCTAAAACGGCGCTAGTATGTTTATATACTTACAAGTTGCATCCCACACGCACCCGACCCATACCTACACCAAAAAGGAATGCCACAAATAAATCCCATATTTTGTAAAAAGTGTATGATTTTTCAATCAAGTAATTTTAAAATAACATTGACTTAAACCGGCCAAGACCATGTCGGGCCACGCTCAAGTGTAGGGTTCCATATTCGATATGTAACTCAAACACGGTTTAACCGATCAAGTTCAAAATAATGTCTTGAAAGTCTTTGTATTAAGCTAAAATATTTTTTTTATTTAAAAATGTTAAAAACAAACGCCTTTTATATTTAAAATGCCTATATAACGATACCCCACACTTGGTTGAGCCGAAAAAAGAAGAGCCCCTGCGTCACATGGATGGGTATCTCACCTTAAATAATATGTTTTTATTTTCTTTTGCCGGTAGATTGATTTACATATTCATACCAAATTGCAGCTCTGTAGGATTAACGGTCACTGAGCATAGCCTGGGACAGACTATCCTGGGCTAACATATTTGACAGCACAACCAGTTATTTATTTTTCATCACACTTGCTTGTCAATGGCGTTGTTACTTGCGAGAGTACAGAGCAGTTATAGCCGATTTAGCTCACACGGGCTGTTAAGTTTAGTTTTAAAAGTAGGTATACAGAACCTATACTTCACTTGGACTGAGGATGTTTCTAAACAGCCAAGGTGTATTTCATATCTTCAAAAGTTTGCTACAACCAACTTTTAATATGTATAAAACATATCTTTATATTAAATTTGACTGCAATTTAATGTTTAGTATTTATTAAAAATAATTGTTTTCTATTTGATTTTGATAATTGATACTATTTGGCAGGATGATCTATCAACTTCGAAAACAAAACGCAGTTGTTAACATTATCTGTGGAAGACATTGAACAAAGTTGACATTGTTGACAATCTTTTATAGTGGATGCGGTCTGATAGGTAAAACTACACTACACTAGTAACTAATACTCGTATTTTACCAACGAATTTATATTATTTCCTCGCAAATGTGATGAAAAACATTGTGTGTACCACGGGTGGTAAGTGTTATAACAAACTTGAGTCATTAAAGCCCTCCGACTTCGTCGTCGGGCTTCTAATAGACTCGCGTTTACTATACCTTACTTACCATCCTCGTTGCACAATGTACTAGAAACGTATTGTTACTGGAGTTTTTATTTAAAAAAATATATTTTAGACTGTCTTCAGTAATAAAAATAATAATCTGTGATTTTGCCTATTCCATCCCTCATTTCTAACGACTGTATTAATAAGATTTGATTAGTCGTATATCGAAATGGACAAAAACCAGTTAATTTCCTGTGTACACGTGATTTTCCACCTCACTAATGGAAGTGAAACACACTATTTACCACCATGTTACTTTAGAGTAGGTATTTAGAGAATATTATAAGGTTTGAGAAATATAAATATACGAGGATAAAAATAAAAGGATTGTCACGTTGAATTGCTCTAATATATTATATTTTTAATACAAAAAATACAACTAATTTACAGAAAATTTACCTGTGGCAATTTTCACTCTGTTGACATGATTTTGATCTAATTTGGACGAAATTGACAAAGAAATATTTCATTTACCATATTAAGCAATGCTACAGTGAACAGTTACATCAATAAATTTAGGTTTATTGACTTCCTTAGTCGCTTCTTACGACATCCATAGAAGAAGAGGAGAGGTACTATTCTGTACCGGTACCACACAGTAATTAGTCGCTTCTAATAATCAGACCTTGCTTTTTCCATCACTTTTGTCTCCTTTATCGTTCTTCGATTTACCATCGCTTTTATTATTCAACGATTTACTGTCGTCTTTTTTGTTGGACTTACCGTCATCTTTTTTGTCGGACTTACTGCCTTCTTTATTGTCGAACTTACCGTCGTCTTTTTTGTCGGACTTACTGTCGTCTTTTTTTCCAGATTTACCGTCTGATTTGTCGTCGTACTTATCGTCGGACTTATCATACGACTTATCGTCTGACTTGTATTTAGACTTCTCGTATGACTTATATTTATACTTATTGTCGTACTTATCATCGTACTTTTCGTCGGACTTGTCTTCGGAGCTGTTGTCTGATTTGTCGGATTTGTCAGATTTGTCGGATTTATCAGATTTATCTGATTTGTCAGATTTATCAGATTTATCAGATTTGTCTGATTTATCAGATTTGTCTGATTTGTCAGATTTGTCTGATTTGTCATCGGATTTATTGTCAGACTTGTCTTCAGAACTGTTGTAGGATTTGTCGGACTTGTCAGATTTGTCGGACTTGTCAGATTTGTCAGATTTGTCAGATTTGTCATTGGACTTATCGTCCGATTTATTTTTGTTCTTGCCGTCAGACTTTTTATTTTCCGAAGTTCCCCGCTTCAACCGAACATTCTGCAATGAAAACAATTAGTTTATATGTAACTTCCTGCTTTTTAGTGTTAAGATTAATTAATTCATTCCAAAAATATAACATTGTATTCATCATCTTATTAGCGTTGTTCGGGTTTTCCTACCACTTAATGGAGAATTACATCTGCCTAGACCAAATGAAAAATAAACTAGCAATAAATATCAACTACTTTTTTAACTAGCTCGGAAAAATGACCTACTACTATTGCATACTCCAATCACCCCAGCGTTGCCGAGTGTATCCGATAGGCTTGCCCTGCTAAGCGTCTTAATTTGGTAGCCTTCATAAATATATCCACGATACCTTATCCTTAGATCCTTTCCCCTTATCGTCTCCACTGGAACTAGAGGAAGCGCTGGCAGCCGCTGAACTTCCATCTGATCCTTTGCCTTTATTATCATCTCCGGAACTAGAGGCAGCGCTGGCAGCCGCTGAACCTCCATCTGATCCTTTGCCTTTATCATCACCCCCGGAACTAGAGGCAGCGCTGGCAGCCGCTGAACTTCCAACTGATCCTTTGCCTTTATCATCACCACCTGAACTAGCGCTCGCGGCTGCAGTGGCAGCATTTCCATCGGATCCTTTGCCCTTGTCGTCACCACCTGAACTAGCGGTCGCAGTTGCAGCGGCGGTACTTCCATCGGATCCTTTGCCCTTGTCATCACCACCTGAACTAGCGCTCGCGGTTGCAACGGCAGCACTTCCATCTGATCCTTTGCCCTTGTCATCACTGTCTGAAGTAGCGCTCGCGCTTGCAGCGGCGGAACTTCCATCGGATCCTTTGCCCTTGTCATCACTGTCTGAAGTAGCGCTCGCGCTTGCAGCGGCGGAACTTCCATCGGATCCTTTGCCCTTATCGTCACCACCTGAACTAGCGCTCGCGGTTGCAACGGCGGCACTTCCATCTGATCCTTTGCCCTTGTCATCACTGCTTGAAGTAGCGCTCGCGGTTGCAACGGCAGCACTTCCATCTGATCCTTTACCCTTGCCATCACCGCCCGAACTAGCGCTCGCGCTTGCAGCGGCGGAACTTCCATCGGATCCTTTGCCCTTGTCGTCACCACCTGAACTAGCGCTCGCGGTTGCAACGGCGGCACTTCCATCGGATCCTTTGCCCTTGTCATCACCACCTGAACTAGTGGTCGCGGTTGCAACGGCAGCACTTCCATCTGATCCTTTGCCCTTGTCATCACTGCTTGAAGTAGCGCTCGCGGTTGCAGCGGCGGCACTTCCATCGGATCCTTTGCCCTTGTCATCACTGCTTGAAGTAGCGCTCGCGGTTGCAACGGCAGCACTTCCATCTGATCCTTTGCCCTTGTCATCACTGTCTGAAGTAGCGCTCGCGCTTGCAGCGGCGGTACTTCCATCGGATCCTTTGCCCTTATCGTCACCACCTGAACTAGCGCTCGCGGTTGCAACGGCGGCACTTCCATCTGATCCTTTGCCCTTGTCATCACTGCTTGAAGTAGCGCTCGCGGTTGCAACGGCAGCACTTCCATCTGATCCTTTGCCCTTGTCATCACTGCTTGAAGTAGCGCTCGCGGTTGCAACGGCAGCACTTCCATCTGATCCTTTACCCTTGCCATCACTGTCTGAAGTAGCGCTCGCGCTTGCAGCGGCGGAACTTCCATCGGATCCTTTGCCCTTGTCGTCACCACCTGAACTAGCGCTCGCGGTTGCAACGGCGGCACTTCCATCTGATCCTTTGCCCTTGTCATCACTGTCTGAAGTAGCGCTCGCGGTTGCAACGGCAGCACTTCCATCTGATCCTTTGCCCTTGTCATCACTGCTTGAAGTAGCGCTCGCGGTTGCAACGGCAGCACTTCCATCTGATCCTTTGCCCTTGTCATCACTGTCTGAAGTAGCGCTCGCGCTTGCAGCGGCGGAACTTCCATCGGATCCTTTGCCCTTGTCGTCACCACCTGAACTAGCGCTCGCGGTTGCAACGGCGGCACTTCCATCTGATCCTTTGCCCTTGTCATCACTGTCTGAAGTAGCGCTCGCGCTTGCAGCGGCGGTACTTCCATCGGATCCTTTGCCCTTGTCATCACCACCTGAACTAGCGCTCGCGGTTGCAACGGCAGCACTTCCATCTGATCCTTTGCCCTTGTCATCACTGCTTGAAGTAGCGCTCGCGGTTGCAACAGCAGCACTTCCATCTGATCCTTTACCCTTGCCATCACTGTCTGAAGTAGCGCTCGCGCTTCCAGCGGCGGAACTTCCATCGGATCCTTTGCCCTTGTCGTCACCACCTGAACTAGCCGACGCGGTTGCAACGGCGGCACTTCCATCTGATCCTTTGCCCTTGTCATCACCACCTGAACTAGTGGTCGCGGTTGCAACGGCAGCACTTCCATCTGATCCTTTGCCCTTGTCATCACTGCTTGAAGTAGCGCTCGCGGTTGCAACGGCAGCACTTCCATCTGATCCTTTGCCCTTGTCATCACTGTCTGAAGTAGCGCTCGCGCTTGCAGCGGCGGAACTTCCATCGGATCCTTTGCCCTTATCGTCACCACCTGAACTAGCGCTCGCGGTTGCAACGGCGGCACTTCCATCGGATCCTTTGCCCTTGTCATCACCACCTGAACTAGTGGTCGCGGTTGCAACGGCAGCACTTCCATCTGATCCTTTGCCCTTGTCATCACTGTCTGAAGTAGCGCTCGCGCTTGCAGCGGCGGAACTTCCATCGGATCCTTTGCCCTTGTCATCACCACCTGAACTAGCGCTCGCGGTTGCAACGGCAGCACTTCCATCTGATCCTTTGCCCTTGTCATCACTGCTTGAAGTAGCGCTCGCGGTTGCAACGGCAGCACTTCCATCTGATCCTTTGCCCTTGTCATCACTGTCTGAAGTAGCGCTCGCGCTTGCAGCGGCGGAACTTCCATCGGATCCTTTGCCCTTATCGTCACCACCTGAACTAGCGCTCGCGGTTGCAGCGGCGGCACTTCCATCGGATCCTTTGCCCTTGTCATCACCACCTGAACTAGTGGTCGCGGTTGCAGCGGCGGCACTTCCACCTGATCCTTTGCCCTTGTCATCACTGTCTGAAGTAGCGCTCGCGCTTGCAGCGGCGGAACTTCCATCGGATCCTTTGCCCTTGTCATCACCACCTGAACTAGTGGTCGCGGTTGCAACGGCAGCACTTCCATCTGATCCTTTGCCCTTGTCATCACTGTCTGAAGTAGCGCTCGCGCTTGCAGCGGCGGAACTTCCATCGGATCCTTTGCCCTTATCGTCACCACCTGAACTAGCGCTCGCGGTTGCAACGGCAGCACTTCCATCTGATCCTTTGCCCTTGTCATCACTGTCTGAAGTAGCGCTCGCGCTTGCAGCGGCGGAACTTCCATCGGATCCTTTGCCCTTATCGTCACCACCTGAACTAGCGCTCGCGGTTGCAGCGGCGGTATTTCCATCGGATCCTTTGCCCTTGTCGTCACCACCTGAACTGGCCGTCGCGGTTGCAACGGCGGCACTTCCATCGGATCCTTTGCCCTTGTCATCACCACCTGAACTTGCAGTCGCGGTTGCAGCGGCGGCACTTCCATCGGATCCTTTGCCCTTGTCATCGCCACCTGAACTAGCGCTCGCGGTTGCAACGGCGGCACTTCCATCTGATCCTTTGCCCTTGTCGTCACCACCTGAACTAGCCGTCGCGGTTGCAACGGCGGTACTTCCATCTGATCCTTTGCCCTTGTCATCACCACCTGAACTAGCGGTCGCGCTTGCAGCGGCGGCACTTCCATCGGATCCTTTGACCTTGTCGCCACCACCTGAACTAGTGGTCGCGGTTGCTACGGCGGCACTTCCATCGGATCCTTTGCCCTTGTCGTCACCTCCAGAATTAGCGGTCGCGCTTGCAGCGGCGGCACTTCCATCGGATCCTTTGCCCTTGTCATCACCACCTGAACTAGCGCTCGCGGTTGCAACGGCGGCACTTCCATCGGATCCTTTGCCCTTGTCATCACCACCTGAACTTGCAGTCGCGGTTGCAGCGGCGGCACTTCCATCGGATCCTTTGCCCTTGTCATCACTGCTTGAAGTAGCGCTCGCGGTTGCAACGGCAGCACTTCCATCTGATCCTTTGCCCTTGTCGTCACCTCCAGAATTAGCGGTCGCGCTTGCAGCGGCGGAGCTTCCATCGGATCCTTTTCCCGTATTGTCTCCGCTTTTATCAGATCCTGTGTCTTTTTTGCCAGGGTTTGAGTCTGGAATACATAAATAGTATCTTGTATTTCAAACTGTGACAGATACAAGGTCAAAAAATCGCACTTAGTTACTGAAAAAACACAATGGTGAAATGTTTTTTATATGGTGCTTGCAATAATAAGTTAATTAATAATAATGAGTTAGCAAACAAATCACCTACATCATCTATAACCTATAGATTATAAATGTGAAAATTATTGTATTGTATTGTTAGGAAACTTTCCAGTTAAGTATCAGAACAAAATAGACACTATTTTGTATTCAAATTTCATCCCTATGACAAAAAGTTTAGTCGAAAATTTCAGCCTTATGTCTGTGTTGATGGCTGTGTGGTATCCGGACGTGACTGTTAAGCGACGTGACTCGGTTCGAACCTTTTTGGAAGGCCGTAATGTGAATACTTTTATGCCATTATATTTATTTAGTTTATATATAAATTCCTGTCATTAAATTACTATGTAAGTTACATATAATCCGATCTATACAAATTGTAAAAAAAACCATACAACTTAGACGCTACTTGAGATGCTCATACAAGCAAACGTACTGTCTCACCCTAAGAGTATACATGTACCAGTATCGTGAGAAAGGATATGACATAGTTTTATGGATGACATTAATATCTAGCAGAAAGTAGCGATACTATATGCCTACTAAAGTTATGTCAATAATCACATCATTCGTTTACTTTAGGGTTAATCCAAAAAAAAAACCAAATGACTTCGTCTTCAAGGCGTATATCAGTATTTAAATCAGACATAGATACCATCCAAAAGTTACCAACAGTGCAATTATTTTGATAATTTTTAAGACACAAAACCCTCTAAGTAACTAATGGTTATAATATTTACAACCAAAGAATGGACACGAATATAGGTTATTATAATTAGTTTCTGTATGTGGAATTAGTATGATATCACGCCTATCAACGACTGTGTGTGAGGATGATAAATCTATTAGTTAAGTACCTACTTACTCATTTGATTATTTTATTTTATTTTATTTTATTCGGAATGCTTACTGCCTAAAATACATAGCTTGATATACTTATGAACTAGATACAAATTACAAGCATGTGGAGGCTTGTAGTTACTGTTGAGTATGAATTAATTATAAAAATCATGTAAAGGTAACAAATTAAATATAAGTAGGTAATATTTTCACTTTTTAAATCCTAGCTGACAGAAAAAAACAATGGGATGTGTACTGTGTTACTGCGCTGTGGGAGGGTTGTCAAAATCAAAAAACTAAGTGTCAGCTCGAATATATTTGCTCGAATATATCTATTATGTCTACAATAATATTTTTATCATACGTAATATATCAGTAAGGATAATAAAAATATGTGAGGCGGTACGAAGTTCGCGGAGTCAGCTAGTGTTTTATAAGTCGTAGTTTTTTATTAATGTATTAATGTATATTTTTAAGTATAAGAAAAACCGGTCAAGTGTTTGACCACGTATTCTGAAGAGTTCCAGTAGTAGTAGCTAGGTCTGGTGTATGAAAATGGGTTATCCGATAACGCTCATAATATTTTTGTTTTAAAGTAACTACCTCTTCATTTGAGGACGTATCTTCTAAAATCTTATTTTATGAAGTTAGTTTGAAATGTAGGGAGGGGAGGGATTTTTCTTTTGACAATGGTTGTTCTTAATGGTGCAAATTAACAACAACAAATATCCAACTAAGCTTACAGAAAAAGTAAAAAGTATTGGTCAATCGAATAATGATTCAGTAACGAATAATTTTAGGTCCATAACCCAGAAAAATGGTTTTAACTATATTACGGACAGCTTTAGCTACTTGTATGCAGAAGAGGTAATAAAAAATCTCTGAATTTCAATCATGTATACCTACCACAGTAAGAGTGAGTGAGAATAAATAATATCCAGTACTTACACAGTCCCGGTTTTGCCAGTAAAGGCGTCACCAGCAGGGCGAGTATAACCAGATGGTTCAATGTGAGTGCCATCTTTCTCCAGTTATTGTTCTCAGTAACGGAAGGCTAATGTATATGTTATGTCGATATCACAACTATTTATTTAAGAAAAATCCATAAAAAATTTAATAATGACAATAAAACGTTTTCGTGACAAATTGTTGAATAATGGGACATTAAAATAATACTCTTTATTTTAGTCGTGATTTAGAAGAAAGTCGTGAAATTATATTAATATATATGAACGGTAAGGTGATCTAAAAATAAGATTATTAGAAAAAATAACTTTGTGCCCTTGAAAAACTCACGATATTGATAGCACGTGTATTACGTATAAGAAATATTGTTAATAATTTACTTGCCAATATACAGAAATGAAGGGAAAAAATGGCGGAGTGTTTTTATTTTTATTGAACATACTCATTGCGCAACAAAGGTCCTAATGTAGGATTAAGTAATTTTATTTTTGTTTAAAATTTTGCAAATATCAATGAATTCAGTTTTATAGATATAAAACTGGATTAGGGCTGAACAAATTTAAATCGTAGCAATTTTAAAGTAAAACTCACATGTGTAGTAAGAATCAGTTTATTTTAGACTATAACTACAATGTTAGTAAAGGTGAAAATAAATGTAAATTTAATTGCCCTTGGGAACATACATGGTGCGCAGTAGGTTGAACAATTGATACGATGTACTGCAAATCTGTAAGAAATGTTCAGTAAGTCTTGGACTAAGGACAAAATTATGTTGGTATTTTTTATAATATACAAACTCGTGGCATAAGTGAAAAACGGTACACGTCCAACACAATTTTGAATGAAACTTGTTCCTTGTTTTATAGGGCCACACATAGCAAACTCATCATCTATTCTCTTGCAGGTAGGTCCACAGCTTCAAAAATATTAAAATATTAAAAAAAAACCTACTTGAGTATAGGTGAAACACTTAATTTAATGACCTTGTCTATGTAGTTGTGCAGAGAATTAATATAGAACCTTCGTCAAAATATGAATATAAAACTCCGACATGCTTGTACACACACGTTACTACTACATAAGTCAGGTGTTTTAGCTAATTTTTTTTAATAGGCAAGGCGGAGTCAACGAGAATTTGCCGTTTATTCATAAGTTCAAGGAAAACTGTTGAACTATGGGAGAGTTACTTAAGCTGGCGGGAATCGGGTGATACCTAATATTCATCTGCCCAGTTATCAATCAAAGGGCACTTTTGTTTTCGTCCATAGCGTCCACGATAGGCCCGCAGAAATAAATGAGTAAATATAATTATTAAAATGCCTTAAAATGGGATCAATCGATTGCTCATAGGGATCCATTAAATAATATTCTGTATTAAACCGAACCCCGTTTCAATAGTTAAACTTACAGTTGTAAAAGTACAAAGATTCATGGCGATGTAACCCTTGGCAGTAAGCTGAAACGGTTTTTGCATGCGCATGATTAGCATTAAGACCAACTGTCTCGTTTTGCGGTCGCCGTGTATCCACTTGGACACATACAGATCCTGGGCTAGTTTCTCGCTCTGGAACAAAAACATCTCTAAAAAGAAAATCTCTAAAAATACAATCAGTTTATGAATTCTATGTAGAATCTCTTGTCGCAGCGCTACCATAAAAGTGTTAAACAATGTTTTATAAAAAATAATTGACATAAACTCCTTTTAAAGTCTGGTAGACATACAATAAAAGTGAAATATTATGTAAGACATTGAAAATTTGAAATGTTACAAAGCGCCTATTGCGGTCTAACTCGAATATGCATGAGCGATAGCTAGTCAATTAGCAAAGTTCGATGTTCGAAATAAATATATTTTGGGAGAATCACTGAGGTATGTTGTACCAAGAGTAACACTTACATGATCACTAATGCATTGGCCTATAGTGCACTGGTTGAAAATTGAAATAACCAAGGAAATGAAAAAGAAAAAGCAGCGCAAAGTGCTGTAAAGTTCAGGCGTAACCTGAAATACAAATAAGCACATTTATAAAGATCGTCACTAACTAAAACAATATTCTTGGTAAGGTTGATAGGAAATATATTTTACCGTAAATGTAAAAGCAGTTAGACATATAAACACGGACCCAAAAGTATAATTAACAAGCATTATATCTCCAAAAACAACGTCTAGTTGAGCTGAAATGCTGAAATTGCAAAAAAAACCGGAAGGACATTGTATAAGGAAATATTGTAAGTAAGTATTAACACTTATTTCATAAATTATATAATAAACTTACTACGATAAGAAATTATGTTTAATGATAATTTCTCTCAATTTTTGTCTAATTTGGTAATGAATTTCCGTAACATTAAGTGACTTGTTTAATTGTTTGATATCGTGATCCTTTATTAGTCCCTTCAGTTGAGTACCAAGAAGTTTCAACTCCAAGCAAATGTAAGCTATGTACGAAACATTTATTAGGTCTGAAAATGTGTAAATACAGACAACAAGGGCCGTAATAAAGCTTTCCCATGCGTACGCAGCATAATACCACTTTACTTTGTCAAAAGGGTACCAGGCTTCGAAAGGATAGCGGTGCTCGAGTTCCTTGCCAAGGACCATGTAATCGTAATACATAATTAGGATCGGAAACGATATGACTATCGAAATGAGCGGCACCACGTAATAAACGAAAAAAAGTGTAATAAAACGTATTATCTTCTGATATCTTTTTAAGATTCTTACATTTTCCTGACAGTTTTCTGAAACGAGATCCAACATATTTGTACGAAAGTGTTCAAATATCAAATTATATAATTCTCTGTGGTTATTAACTTTTATATATTTAGTAACTGACATTACACTAACTCCTATGTTTGGTGCGATATTAACTATGTCAAGAAAACTTTTCAAATTTGAAACGCACAATGAAATGAACTGTTGAATGGACGCAAAAATAATTAAAAAACAAATGACACGATAACAAAAATGCTTGGTTTTCGATTTGCTTAAGAAGGGATATAGAAATATTCTCGAAGAGATAACACCTAAATAGTCCATTCCGGCAAGAAATTCTTCTTTCGCACTAGAAGACATGGTTGCTATCAAAGAGACGATGAAAAATACAACGAAATGGCTTATACTAATCAGTATTGCGAAATTAATTTCAAAGCATATTATAGTATACGATTAATAGGTTAACAGTAATACCAAAACAAGTGCCAGTATTTATTTGACATCGTTTGATGTAAAGAAGCTTGTGTCTCGATTAAAGTCATTTGTAAATACTACCTAGGGTTAGGAAAGTAAATGATCAAAGACTAGTCACATTAAATGCTAGGTTGCAAAATTACTATAAAATTACTAACCTGTTTCCCAGATAAGGCGGTTTTAACTATCGGAGTTTTTCAGTTATAGGAACTTAAAGAAATACATTGTTTTATTGGAGATTGAAAAGTTTACACACACCTAAGCAATCTGATAAATTAAGCAGCTTTCTTTTAGTTTTTAATTACCCTACTTTTAAATGGTAGTTATATTGCTCCCTGAAGAAGTTGTAAGGTTCATAAGATTTAAATACAATAAGATTTAAACCTCATATTCAACCCAGTTGTCACTTTTAATATTAATACTGATTTGAGAGACCACTTTTACTATATAAATATTATAAATCTGAATTAATGTTCTTAAATGTGTAAGGACCTTAAGGCTCCTATTGACTTTATCGATCAATGTCTTATAACCTACACTTACACTTGTTTAACAGTCACTTAAGTATCCATTTGTTCTATTGAACTGATTTTAATTCCGCCTTATAAGCTTTCACTCCAGACAAGCAGATTAACAGTAATTTAATATGGACAGAAATGGGTCAAGAAGCACTCAAACGTTACGATTGCTTAATAATTTGACGTATTGTTCACCGCCGAGTCGCAGGCGGTTCACAATACCGTCGCGATGGGAGTCCTTTGATGCATGACTAATATGGGATTAATCCGAGGAGAGTATGTCATCCACTTGATGCTAATGCACGTAGGCTTTTGTGGGGCTTTGCGACTCTCTTTGCTTATTTGCTGTGGGTGAACGAAATATCGGCACTTAGATTCTGCCTTACTGGCTTATTTGAAGATTACTCAAGTCAATGCATTAATTTAATTGTAAATTGTTTGATTTAATATTATAATACGTTGACGTCGAGCATGTAACATCAGTTCTTAAGAAGGTGGATTACAGATTTTTGTTGTTTGTTTTTATGTTATTTACAAAAATAGGTATCTTGAGTTTGTGCAAATCTAAATAAGTCGTTTTTGTTTATAATGCTATAAAACAGAAGTGACTTCACAATGATCAACCGAATCTAAATATCTTTATTCTTATCTCGCACGAAATATTACGGCATTAGAATAGTACAATAGCTCATTGAAATTGCGAATCGAATCACATTTATCTTCAAATTGTGTTCATTTGTGGAATGCGTTTGGAATCCATATAAAATGCGTCCTTACGTGCTCGATTGTTGGGAAATAACGACCAAGAAAGAAAGGACTACTCACCAATACCAAATCCTTAACCGGAACAAGAAACATAGAAAGATGCATTGAACTGAAAGGGGTCTACGAAAATTGGAAGTATCATACAAGACCGTGTTCGAGGCTTTTATGTGTATTCTTATTCACACGCAATAGAATACGTTTGTATATTAAAACAAAAATATATAGAGCTGTATTAACACAAAATCATATTTTTAAGATTTTCTAAACAGTTTTGAGTACCATACAAACGAAGAGGTAAGAGTCTATGAGTGTGATGCATAGATGCATAATATTAAATCATTTCACATTGATTTTACGTATAAACTAGATGTGAGTATTTCCTTCCTATGCCTTGTTTCATCCATAGACCGCCACAGGACGCAACCTCTGAGCATGGAAGGTTCCATGCTATAATCGCCACGCTTGGTAGGCGGGTTGGCGATCGCAGTATGTTTCACCGCACCCGTCCTCTGGTGGTATCAGGTTGCAGTTTAGGGACGATACCCAGATCGATGGGTATATGTGAATAGTCATAAGTAATGGTTAGGTGTATTAAATTTTACTATAGTATTTACAAGAACGAATACTAACTAATACCTTAAAAAAAGGATCATAAAATGTGTATTGTATCATCTCTATATAGATTTGAAAGTTCCCTAAGAAATGAAGACGTCAGAAAGAATAATAGGACGGGGTGAAGGTTATGAGGTAGATGTGTACCTCTCGATCTGCACAATGGGGGCTGAGGCGACCGCTTTTTTCGATAGGGATGTACTTAAAAAATGTTGATTGGTAATGTAATAATATATTAAACTTCTGTAGAAATACTCAACGAAAAGAAAATGAAATCGCATATCTACATAAACAATATAATAATGAAAAACATTTGAGCACTTAAGTGATATTTGAATAGTGGTGTAAAGACCGCAATTAATAAGGGTCAAAATGTCTACTATAGTCGATTTCTGCCGTCATAGTTACCAGCTTGTGTAGGCTATGTTTTTGTCACCCATTATGACTAAACAGGAAATGGTGTCTATGCAATAATCTCTAATGAGTCCATTCAAAAACTGATCGAAACCCTTAAATCTGTTTACGTCCACAGGAAAATTCGCAATGTCCATAAATTCCCATAAGAACAATTTTGTACTTTAGTTGTACTTTTGCGACTTTTTAATTTTATTTGATGAGTTTGTATAAATTTATATAAAGACCCAGACTTGACAGCCCTAGTAGAGAGCAAAGTCCACACGTCAATTTCTCATGAATGGCGCCCCCGCGGAATCTTTATAAATAGTTGGGCAAAGACGGTGTTTAATTTGATGGAAATCCTTGCAAATCCACGCGTGCCAGGAACTCAGCGGATTGTGATCCTATTGCTAATGTTAGATTTAATTAAGTTTATTATACTGGTTCACATGGACCATTGGTTCACAACAGATTATTATACCTTTCATGTGATTTACATTAAAGAGGGTTTTCAACACAAGTCGGTATATTAGTTTTTTTTATGCATTTAGCAATGGCTATAACAAATGTGTAGGTAATGGGTTTTCCTCTCAAATCCAGGATGCCGACGTAATATATTTATACTTACTGCTACGAGTCAATAAAAAATACGGCACAAAAACAAATAAGTAGGTAGGCATATTTACTATAGGTTACCTACTGAATTTTAATTTATTTTAATTCTAGATACTTAATGTTTAATAAAGAAACGATTTTTTTTTACTTCAACTCTTTAATTTCAATAGAAACTGGTAACTCACGTTTTAAACTCGAAAATTTCTCAAAATGTTTCTATACTATTAATATAAAGTCTCACAATATTTTTTGTTCAACTCTTTTTCAAATTATTAGCTCGTAGAACAGGATAATTCATTTATACTTATCAGAAATGTAATGGATAAGTACCAACCTTATTGAACTATAGTATATAATCATATACTTAATAACCGAACTATCATAAATATTCAATGATAAAATACCTACCTGCAGACTTCCAGACTAGATAGTTTCGGGCAGGACACGAAACAGTTCCATTAAGTATTTTAATAGCCAATAAAATAGTCCAAATTTATTGCGTCTATTACATGTGGGGAATCAACCGCGACCATCCCGGCTTCATGAATAATGGCAGGCCTTTAAACTTTAATAAGGTCCTATCTACTCCTCCTATAACCTCTAATACGGCTAGTTGACTTTATATACTATACAAACGTAGTTATAACGTTTTGGTTTTGTGCGTGGGTTTGTGCCTATACCTCACCATTTTCAATATGATTCAAAAATTAAGTATGTAATAACTAACGAGTCTGTATATTATAGTATAATTGAGAAACATACACAACTATTAACAACAATAATATTACTTTGCAATTCCTCTGTTTAATAACGTGCTAGTCAATCAGTGCTAACCCGTTACATTTACTTGCATATTTTTTTTTTTTTATTCCGTTGTCGGACGTCAGACCGACAACATCTCAAGCGTCTCCTAAGGATGCCTCGTAGAGAGGCGAAACACGTGTCGAGTTTTGGTATTATTGGTGGTGGTTTGGTATATTTATTTGCGTATTTAATTTTGCGGTGGGAGGGAAAATACGCATGTAAATATAACGGGTTGGCACTGATTGGCTAGCACGTTATTAAACAGCGGAATAGCAAAGTAATATTATTGTTGTTAATAATATGGACTTCCGCAAAGTAACGCCTGATTCAATTAATTAAACATACACAAATCAATCTATGTTGTAGGTACTTTCAAATAATATAGTTTATGCTTATAAATAATATAGTACGTCTACAACATGCAAGCAAGTAATATACTACAACATATAGATTGTGTATGAATCTCAAAATGTTTATTAATTTATTTTATTTATTTGTATAATATAGTGTACATTTTGTTTTTAACTAACATGTAAGAAAAGTGACTTATGCATGTACATGTAGTACCTTATATATTACTTGCATGTTTTATGCCTGTGTGCCGTGTGATGCCGGCTGACTAGAATAGCACCACCCTATATCCTCCCGGGTGTCGTAAGAAGCGACTAAGGGAAAAATCCTATGGACGGGCAGCAGCCTCCGTCGAAACCCAATCTACAGCTACTGTTGTCGCCAACCCGCCTGCCAAGCGTGGCGACTATGGCAACTACCCTCAAGATGATGCAAGTCATATTTGTGGGAGGCCTATGTCCAGCAATGCATACGGCTGAAATGTATGTATGTAATGTTTATGCCTATACTTATTTTAACTTAAGAAAGATGACGTTGCTTTCGTAACATTGTACAGTCAGAGTCACCATCAGATATATGTGAGTTGTGGAGGTGGTAAAATATATCTGAACAACGTATCTATTGTCAGGGTAATAAAGCGCATGTTCAGAAAATTGTAATCACCTTCACAGCTTCGATATATCTGATCGCGAGATTACCTAACAATGATTTCTGTCACCTTTCAAAATGTAATTATCGGCCGATACTTTGTCACTTATCACTTAAATAGCAATATCATGGCTACTGTTTGATTCGGGACATCGCCTTAATACAGAAAAACTTTCTAGTTTCTTAAAGGAAAAATAATTTGTATTACATAACCTAAATTTAAGAATTTTATCCTCTTCGCATACAAGTTTTTTTAGCAGGAATACTCCATCTTCGTTAATGTAATGTAGATTTTCATGTATGAGGTAAAATCAAGTTTAATTTCATTTTAGAGAAAGCGTTATTCGTGATATTCCAGTCAGCCGGCATCACACGGCACACAGGCATAAAACAAGCAAAAAATATAAATAAAGGTTTAAATAATTATTACAAAACTGAATCCATGAGATACTCTTGGTGTTCAACCAAAAACATAAAATAAAATAACCTATCTTTTATATCTATCTGATTCATGGATTTTTTATTACAAATCATATTGTATAACAAACGTCGGTGCTATTCTGCGTCATTATAGCACCGGGCGCGACATATTGCTCACATTACGGTAATGAATGACCGCAGACGCGCAGAGACGCGTGACCGGTATGATTAACTTGCCCCATGAAATAGATATCTGCTCATGTGATTGCAAATTAGGAGTACTCCAAGATGACTCAAGGGCTGATACGTTCTCATTTTACATATAGCTTTTTGTTTCCCGTACACAGAACAATGGTGTTCCGGACATTTGCATTTGGATTTGCGTATGCGGAGCCGGGTCGAGCCAATGCGCAGTGGCCCTGTTTGACAATTTAATAACTAAAGGATATGTACACTAAGCAGATGTCTGTCCCACATTATAGGAAAGTACCTTTAATGTTACTTTTAATATAAAATGTTAAAAGTAACATTAAAACCGTATAAATTCAATACTTACTCAGTGATTTGACATGTTTGCTTCGATTTAAATTGTAGTGTTAGATTAGGTATACCTATATTTAGTTGTTATTTATGATAGTAAGTAATTTGACTGACACTGACAAATACTGACTCATTCGCACTAAACTAAAGAAACTCATAACTTGTGTAGAAGTTTATAACAACACTATTTGAAATGTGGCAAGTAAGTATAGATATATGTAATGAATAATGATTTAATTAATATCTCGGCGTTAAATAAAACGGCTTAATCAACTCCGTCAAGGGTATCTCATCTCAACATCACACAAACTATTTGAATTTTCAATCATAAACTCCTGAGATAATTAAATTATACCCGAAATATTTGGGTGCATACCTGTAACAATACGCACCCTAATCAGCTCGGACAGAACAATAAACGTGTGGCCATCCTACAGACAGGACTAAATTCAATAAGCTGGACAGCTGGGGTGTCCACGTCAGCCCGTCAGATGGAAACTTTTGAATCGCCGCTGGTCGAGGGGCCTCCTTTTGTCCGCGAAATTGCCTCATTTCGCGGTCGTAATAAGGGACGGTAACTATAAGAACGATACGTAATTGAGTCTTTGTAGTTGTTTGATGTCGTCTGCATATTGACGTTTGATATAGTTCTGCTTTGTTTACTCCGAAAACGAGGTTTTGAGTTACGTGACATTTTGTTTTGTTTGGGTACGAATTGGCAATCATTTTAAAGAGGATTACAATAACCATATCACAATATCAATCCAATTTTTCGATTAGTTCTATTGCCACTATATACAAAATAATTTACGTTTTATAACAATATCTATTTCTTCGATTAAAATTAAAACACATTTTTTTTCCATAAAATGCTAAAACTATTTACTAAGTCGAAATTCCTATCTTGTCATCCAACTTCGTTATTTAAATAATAAATATATAGGAAACTAACAGATATTATAAATAGCAAATTGTCATTCTGTGCCGAAGAAGTTGTTAGCAAAAGCTAGCAATTTATAATTTATGGTTTAAAAGTAAAGAAATTGTGTTTTAATATTGTAAACAACAATGAATTGTAATTGTTCTCCTATTAAATTATGCAGTTATATAGTTGTGGGCAGTTTCATGTAAATTATGAATGATTGGAATATTTATAGGCTTCGAATACCTAATTAGACAGTCGGTATCCTTTGGGAAATCGCGTCGAGTCGATTGGCATCGTGACTCTGCATCCATTAAGTGGAGAGGGATTGTTGTCGATATTTGCTAAGATATTGTACCCAGGCGCTAGTAAATACATAGTGGTATTTCGTCTGCGTCGCACTACGGTGTCAAATTGAAAGTTAATCAGAATATTTCACATGAATTGGGCTATAGTTTTTTTGGTGATGCTGACCGCTGAGGAATGGAATTCGCTCCCTTTGTCTGTATACTCGGGATGATATAATTTGGGTCTTTTTAAGGCAAGAGTGAACAGGCTGTTACTAAACCAGCGTGCTACACACTCGACTTCGTCATCAGGTGTGACTGAGGTCAAACGCTGGTCAGTCTTGTGTAAAAAAAAAAAGTTGGCAAGAAAGCATTCTTATTGCATAGCTGAATCATATTTGCTTAATGGCGTTCACTTCATTATTTTCAAATATAAATAAATTCACGGATGAATGGTTATTCAAACCAGGGATCGTTACCGGTATTCTTAATACCGCTTAAAAATTAGGTATAACCGGTTATAGTTGCATTTCGCTATTTATATCGATAAAGCTCAGATTAGCGGTATAATCAAAACCGATATTCAAATATATTAGCGGTTTTGCCAATTGACAGCAATACCTCTATTTAGCACTTTACCCTAAAAACTATTACCGGTAATAGCCGTCAGTGTCAATATACTCGAGTCGTATGACAAACTAATTTACTTATACAGTATATAGTTGACACTTCAGCCAGCCATGCACATTGTCAGCGGGACCCATAGGGTGGCGAACCTAAGCCCAATTAAAACAAATATAGATTTATCCTATTCAAAACATAATTGAAAAAATATTTGTAGTTCTTAGTAATATTAATAAAAATACTATGTATGTATATTCCTTGGCTGAATAGGGGTGTTGACACATATTTAATTAATAACAAAATTAAGTAAAATGGACAATTAATTACAAACATAATCAAGGCAAACGCGTAAAAATAATTAAAAATATATGTTGACGTGATTCAGAGGTCACCTTGGTACAATTAGTATACAGTTTCTCACGTTTTACTGAAAAATAAAATGCAATGCAACTATATAACATAAACACAAAATCTCTCGGACTCAATAGCAAGGAAGCAGAATTAACATCTTTATTTCCCGAAGTCCTTACCTGGTAATGGGTAAAAATAAAAACCTTATTTATTGGTTGCCCAGAAACGAAATAAGGAACTAACCAAAACATTTTCAAAGAAATACGGCTGTAGCATTTATCGGTATATATACTTTCGTGGGAATCAGAGATGTTTAAAGAACCAACGTTTAATATAATTCCTATTTATTTAGCATAAAAGTAATAAATCAAGTAAGTATAGGTACAAATACTTCTCAAGTGTAGTGACAAGTTGACAACCCTGTTCCGACACTCATAGTTCTATCATAAAATTATACATGAAATGGCGGCGCTACCGCGAACAACGATATTCGTAAATTTCGGACGATTGTCTCTGTCTTAAGCCTTAATTGGAGTAAAAGAGAGATGCTCTAAATATACGAACTTCGATGTTCGGCGTACCGGGCCTAAAGTGATGAAGTATGTCTTGTCATTCAATAGAGATTTTGACAGCTATATTTTAGGCAATAAGGGATAATTGATTAACAATTTGTAAGAAACTATCGCCTTAACGACTTTAGTGCTGGAATAATATAAAGTACCTATTTTGCTCGCAAAAAAAGCGTAAGATGTATGAAATCCTGCGGCGCTTCCGTCTTTCTCGAGCGAAAGCAAAGACCATTTTACCAAAAACGCGTAAGATGTATGCAATCCTGCGGCGCTTACTGTTTTTTCGAGTTGATAAAGTTTGTATTGGAGAGATATTTTCGATTTTAGTATATTACTTCATTTTTTTCATACTTTTTACCGTTTATACCTTTCCAGAGCTACTACAAATATTTCGAGACCAAAATTAGCCAAATCGGTAAAGCCGTTCTCAAGTTATAGCGTGACCAAGAGAAATAGGGGTTCATTTTTATATATATAGATAGATAGATTACAGATATAGTGAGAAATTATTTTCCTTCAGAAAAACTCGTACCTCGATCAAAATAAGACGGCATCCGTACTATCAATTAATGATTGTATTATATGCATGACATTTTCATATCCATTAATATGAAACTTTATTGTTTATATTTTCAGTTTGACGTATAATACTAAACAATAAAGTTCCATATTAATGGATATGAAAATGTCACTTATTTAATACGATCATTCTTGGCAGTTCGGAGGTCATCGTATTCCGATAAAGATCCGAGTCTTCCCGAAAGAAAATAATCTCTATAGTAACCATTTAGTAGTAATGTTTAATTGACATCTTATCTTTCAATTGCAATGAATACCGGTATTTAATACAGGTATTTAATATCGTAAATAGTCTAGCCATAGAGGTATGCATAAAGCGAAATGACAACAATACCTCTAATTAGAATACAGGTATTCTTTTATTAGCGGTAATAGTCTGTCAAATGTATACAGGTATTTAATAAAACCGGTCTTACAATTCCTGATTCAAACCCTTTATTCTTGTTTCTACCATATTTCAAAACTGCTAGCATTAATATAACCCCAGTGCTGATTTTATAGAAACTGCAACATAATACCCATTACCTCTTCAAATAAAATGAGCATGCTCGTACAAGCGTGCTCAAAAGAGCAAGTGTATTTATTAGCGTAACTATGCGAAATTAGTTTTAATTGGGCGCTGTTACAACAGGCTAATTAGACAGCCCCTATTGACTTGACCAGTGGCCAGATTGCTCGGTACACACGGCTGTCCGGCCTGAGACTGACAATATTCCACTTGTGTAGACATCATACAGCAACTTACACTTATAGGGATTTTTTATTTTATTATAAAACGATATTACGATGTTTAAGTGACAATAGAACATCAGTACGTAAATACGTATAATAACATTAACGTCGTTTCAAGTTCTAATTAATAACTATTAAGTTCACTTTCAACTTTGTTGTTACAAACGGAAGAAATTTCGAAATCAATTTGCAAATAAAAATACGAGCAGGTATGCGCGGTTAATTGATCAAAATATTCAACATGTTGTCCATGTTTTCTAATTTAATTAAAACTCAATTTAAAATAAATAAAGGACATTAATATAAATCGTCTCCGAAAAATATTTGTATGGAGAAATTTTACAGAGACTAATAAATTGAGTAAAGTCAACTGTGTAGCACATGGTAGTTTTATAGTTCACGTATTGGTATAACTTAAAACATCAAACAGAATGTCTTAATTATAGGTCGAATTACAGAAGCTGGGTATAAATTTGTATGATTTGCCAAAACTTTTAAAGACATACGGCGTCAGCATGTGTGAATTTACCTTAGTATAAATGCTTGAAAAATTGAGGACTACAAAGTTTTTGAGAACGGTTTTGTCTAACGGGTGCTATTAGAGAATACTGTCCTCTTAGGTAGATCTTAACAAGAACCATCTTGTTAATATGTCGAAATATTTAAGTAGTGAGATCTATTAAATAAACATATTTGGGAATACTGTGTGTCGCGAGTTACCCAATTGCAAAACTGGCACTCGCACTCGCAAGGTGGGGTAAGTGGACTTTAGCCGGGCGGAGCCGATATAATCCGGTAGAATCCATTGTTAATGATCGAGGGCCAGACTTTGGACATTTCATACAATAAACTGACCGCATGAGCGATTCTAATATATCCATGGCTTTGCACAAGGGTATTTGTAGTTAAATATTTATCACATTGTACATATTTTAGTGTAATAAAAATGATACTCTGCTGGCTCCTTCTGACTATACAAAGAACAAAATAATAAAGATTAACGACTTTGTAAACACACCAGTAAATTAGTGATTAAATGGATAGGTCATTGAGTTACTATCATGGAAGAAATTCATGTCATCTTGAATTGAAAATTAGTTTGGGGTAGGCCAGAAATACGTTCGCCTAAAAAAACAACCTGCCCTACAAAATGCAAAAACTAAAGAAATTTGACGTTTTAGTTTTAATAATTCATGATCAGGTATACATTTATAGATACCCTCTGCCGATAGTATACCTCGCTAAATCATAAAATTCATAGGCCTAAATAATGAAATGGCCGTATTTCATGAACTGCCTAAGAGTTACGTTAAAAAAGAGGAATCTCTTGAATGCCTAATAAATAGGATCTACGGCTGACCATTGAGAGCTACGAATACGCCTATACCCCCCGGACGAATTGTCCGCATTTGGTGTTATACTTAATATTAGGCCAGGCATTGATGTACAACTCATAGGTACAACATAAAATTCCGTTCTTTCCGGCACGACTACAGTTTATTTTTTGCTACAAATGCATTTCTCTAACAATAAACCCCAATTAATAATTATTATACTGAATTGCATTGAACCGTGGTTAAATAAGTCATTGTTGTATGGAAATACGGAACATAGTGACTTGTTTTCATTACTCATAAGTGTATTAATTTAATCTCAATTTAATGAAAATAGTGATAATTTCAGTGCAAACTAGATCCTAACACAGATTTACTAGCGGGATATTAACGTGAATTTCTACGGGTAAAAGAAAAACTAAAAAACCAATGACTACTAACAAAAGAACTCGCATTTCCGAGTCGTTTGTTTGAATAGGACTTCAGAATAGCCCCCAGACAAATTGCGGACGAGTGAAAAATGAAAAGACCTTTATAACTTTAGAAATCTCTTATATTGAATTAGCGGCCAATAGAATTGACACCTAGCTGCACAGTAAATAAGTATCAATTTGACGTAGACGTATTGGTATGGTCCGATTTAAGCTCTTTAGTTGTGGAAGGATCGGCGCCGCGGTCTGCTAGCTAATCTTTATTCCGCCACGGTCAATCCGGCGCGAGTATCGCCTATTTATCAAATCTCGCCTCGTTTGTTACTACATTCGTAAATATTTCAAGCGTTATTGCCGCCATCAACATAATGTTATGGGGCGAAATTTTACAAAACGGAAACAAAAGATATAAAGCGACGACGTGGCGAATATCTCCGTTTCTGTATTAATGTTGCGGAGCGGAGTTATTTACAATTGGTGCACCGTTTATAAAATAAATCGCTTGTTTTCGTCCGTAATGTTGTAAATATGGTAAACTATAAGACGGGGCTGAGAATTATTTTAAGATATAATTTGTAAAAGTAACAACAGGAGTGAAGGTATGATCTAAATAAATTAAATAATAGTTATTTGTTATACAAGGGTGCAAAATTGTATTTTGTGGGATTGAAACTCGAGCAAGCGAATGTATTCTATAGTTTAACCACGAGCAAAGCGAGTGGTTTTAAAATAGATTCCTGAGCGTAGCGAGTGTTTCAATACACGAGACGTAAATTACAATTGCACCCGTGTGTAACACAAAACTTTTCCCTCACTAGCTTGGAAAGAACTGTTTTATTCTATAAAATCGAATAGCAAAGTTGCATTTTATTCACAGTGCAAAGTAATTTCATCATCATCATCATCATCTCAGCCATAAGACGTCCACTGCTGAACATAGGCCTCCCCCTTGGATCTCCACAAGTACCGGTTGGAAGCAACCTGCATCCAGCGTCTTCCGGCGACTTTAATGAGGTCGTCTGCCCATCTTGTGGGTGGACGTCCTACGCTGCGCTTGCTAGTCCGTGGTCTCCCTGCCTTACGCCTCTTCGCAATGGAATCGCCTTCGTGCTCTGCTCCTGTACTCGGACTGACATGGTGGCGTTACTATACAAACACTTCAACACTTCGATGTACCGATAGTCAATATGGCATCGCTGAAGAGACTCAAGCACCGCCCATGTTTCCACCGAATCGAAGGCTTTCTCATAGTCCACAAACGCTAGGCATAATGGTAAGTTATACTCTTCGGTCTTCTGTATAACTTGCCGCAGCGTATGGATGTGGTCTATGGTACTATAGCCTTTTCGGAAACCGGCTTGTTCGGGAGGCTGGAAGTCAAGTCTGTGTTCGAGACGATTCGTTATAACCCTTGAAAACAGCTTATAGACATGGCTCAGAAGCGTGATGGGTCTGTAGTTCTTCAATAGGCTATTGTCACCTTTTTTGAAGAACAGCACCACCTCGCCTCTGTTCCATGTTTCAGGCGTTTTGCCCTCGGACAAAACGGAGCTAAAGAGCTTCTGGAGGATTTTAAGTACCGGTATTCCACCCGCTCTCAGAAGCTCTGAAGTGATTCCGTCTTCGCCCGGCGCCTTGTTGTTTTTAAGCTGTTTTAGGGCCATCCTAATCTCATACAGACTGATGTCCGGGATAACTTCGGTATAATGTCGGGACAGCTTGGCTCTTGGATCTCCTACCAAGCTGTCAACGGGCTTTGCGACCGAAGTGTATAACTGTCCATAGAACCTCTCAATCTCGCCTAAAACCTCTGCTTTGGTCGACGCTATGCTGCCATCTTCCCGTTTCAGCTTTGTCAGCTGGCTTTGCCCAATAGACTTATCCTTTACGAACACTTTGGAGCCTTGGTTTCGCTCAATAGTCTCTTTAATACGGTTAGTATTAAAGAGACGCAGATCATGTCGCAAGGACTTAGATATACGTCTATTGAGCTACCTAAATGACTCCGCGTCATCGGGAGACTGCAGCTGTAGAGAGCGTCGTTCAGCCATGAGGTTTAAGGTTCGCTCGGTTAGTTTCTGAGGTCTATCCTTACGGCGGGGTCTAAAAAACTTAGACCCTACTGTGTGGACAGTTTCCACTAGCCCGTTGTTGATCTCGTCCACTGAAGCTAAGTTCTCTGGGCAGGCAAAGCGATTACAGAGCTCAAGTTGAAAACTCTCGGGGTTTTGAATATGGGCTCGAGTAGGTTGGAGGGTAGACTTCATCAGGCTGGACCTTTCAAGTCTAACATTGATATTCAGTGACGCTCTTACGATTCGGTGATCACTACCGGTCTTCACCTTGTTGATCACAGAGACATCACTGAATATCCGTCTCCTGTCGGTCATGATGAAGTCTATCTCATTTCTCGTGGAACCGTCCGGACTCATCCATGTCCATTTCCTGTGAGGCGGCTTCTGGAAGAAAGAGTTCATCATGAAGAGTTCCTCTCTCTCCAGAAAGTCGGCCAGCCTCTGGCCCCTAGGGTTCCGCTGCCCATACCCAAATTGCCCCACTCTCAGCTCATCACCGCTTCTCCTGCCCAGCTTAGCGTTGAAGTCCCCATAACAACAGTGAAGTAGGTTTCGAAGTATGTATGGCCCTACTTACGTCCTCATACATAGCATCTACTTCCTCATCGGAGTGTGACGAGGTCGGTGCGTATACCTGAATGACCTTCAGCGAATATCTTTTGGATATTCTGAGTATTAGGTATACCACCCTGCTCGACACACTGTCGATGGCTATTATGTTGTTTACGAGGGACTTGTGAACGAGAAACCCGACACCACCTTGGGACTGTTGGTCGCCCTCCCGGTGGTAGAGCAAGTTACCAGACTTCAGGATTATGGTGTCCTCCCCCTCTCTACGGACTTCAGATAACCCTACAATGTCCCAGTGTAACCTGCTCAGTTCCTCTTCCAGCTCGCAGATCTTTTCGTCAGTCCTCATAGAGCGTATGTTGTGTGTTACCAGGGCCAGTGGTCGTCGGGGTGGGTAGCCGGATCTCTTCCGGAGATTCTTAGCACCCCTGACCCCGCGAATGTTCTGACCGCTACAACAATAGCCAGAGCACCGGAGGTCGCCGGAACCTCGGGGCCGTGGCTTGTTTTGACTTTTCATTGGGGGGGGGGGGTTGCCATACGCGCCACGCTTGGCAGGCGGGTTGGCGCGCGCAGTTTTTTTATTTAATTGGTATTTTATTTTAGGAGATGCTGCTGCCATCTTCCGGTGTATTCCCTTAGCAGGCTCTTACTGCAACCACGGGAAGATATGGTGGGGGACAATTCTAAGGCCGGTCACCCCACGGTAAAAGTAATTTCATACAAATTGTTTATTACTTATCAAGTATTTTTTGATGTTAGCTGGTTGGATGTTCATTAATTTATTGATAAATTATGGATGCCAATATTTTTGATTACTTTTTAAAGATTTAGATTAATTTTTTTCCTCGCGGTAGTGAGGTGAAAAATTGCATGTTTCACTCGTTAGCAAAGTGTGTTCCCCTATCGTGCTTTGAAGTCCTCCCAATGCTCAAGATTCCATTCTTTGAATCTAGACGTCTTTTGCTAGCTCAGGTCTCAATATTAGAATGAGAAGGGAAACACTAATTTTGCCCCCTTGTATAATAAATAACTATTGCGACTTCAATAAGCCCTTTTTAACTCCATAAACAAGTAGGTAGAATACTCTGACTCTAACTAAAATCAGGTATGATATTTGTTAACAATGTAGGTATTTGTCAGTTATTTTCTTATACACGTATTATATTGTTAAAACAGCTTTATAAGATATTTAAGGTGTAATTATCTAATCTGTAACTGAGGTATACGACTAAATTTATTGTAATGATAGCTACGATAAAGAGGCAATTCTCAATTCTGAAATAGATTTAAAGAAGCCTGTAAACGTCCTGAAATCAATCAAAATTATAATAAATGACAAAAACATAAAACATAATACAAAATCATAATGTGTTCAACATAATGTGTTCATTTAATATTGAGCTTGCATGCCTCTGACTTCGAATATCACTTCCACAACCCATCTTCAAATATAAATAGTCATAAAACAGTATTTGATAAGCGAGTTTAGAAATATGTTACGAGAGTACTTTTCTACAATTTATTTCAAATTTACCGTAAAAATATTTCTAAACTCATAACGTTTAGCATAATGAGAATAACCATAAACTCTTACCGCAAGCCGTATTACGGGCGGAACCCTTATTACCGCGGCCGGCTTCGTGTAGTCGACTAAATAGGACCTTATATTGAGTGAGTTATTTAATATGAGTCCACGTGCATTTTTGGTTATTATTATTGGGGCTGAGTAAGCCGAGTAATCCAATCAACTCTCATTACGGGACGTTTCGGCTGTAACTTTATTTGCTCACGCAGCTTTGCCTGAGCCTCTTGCTGCCCCGAGTAGCACGCCCAATACACCGGGCGTTTCGAATATTTTGCCCAAACGTAATTATTAAAAATTGCTTTCAATTTTGCGGCAGGCACTCACTTGAATGTAGCGCGGAATGTTTATGTTATGAGGTTAAAACTCTATTATAAAAGCAATTATTTTTAGCTCCTGCTTTGCATATTTTGTTTTTAAAATGTTCATCTATTTTATGTTTTCTATGTACAAAGTGTTCAAGTTAAATAAAACGCTGAAAATACGAATTACTTTTTAAATTATTAAGTAAAAGCAGACTTCGTTTTCAAGACAAATGCGCGCTTAAATTTTAAAGGCTTAATTTGAACTTGGTAATGGACAGGGAAGAGTGGCACTCTTTTTTGTTCATTTAAGTTTTAAGCAAAAGTAAACAATAGGATAAACATTGTAGGAAACTTTTGCTATTAATATTACCAAATAGGTGGTACTGACAACCAGTAGTACTGTACCCTTGCTACGCTCTTTACTGCCATATTATTATCGCCTATTTAGGTCGTTAAAATCCTGTCCGCTATAAAACACTGTCATTTCTTTACAGCATATTTATTATTCTTCTGCCGTTCGAGACCGGAGTAAAACGAAGTAAAATTGAACTTTCACTGCGAGGGCGGCTGCCCGCCAGTACTAACCATCATGTTTATGACTTCTATAGGGAAATACTATCCGCGACAATGTACTGCTAAATGGAAAAACTTTTATTCCCACACATGCGCGTATATTAGGAGCATTTTCATATTTTTGTCCCGCGGCCCCGATGAGTTTTTTATGTTTATGCGCTCGTAAAGTTGCTCGGTTTAGTTGGCGACAATGTAGCCGATGTGTTTACGTTTCGAATATGGAATTTTCAATGTAACGAGCGGACGTTAGCTACTCAAGCATTGTGTAAAAATAGACGTGGCAAGCTTTTTCCTACCCCTTTCTCAATTTCTAAACGTGTTAGTGATCTAGTGGGAAATTGTGGGTTTCCCTCATTTGTTTGAATTGTTTCCTAAATTTATTACCTTAAATATATAACCGTTTGAAATGTAATTTGTTAGCAATATCAATTAAGAGATAAGCCCATAGACCTATTGTGCAACAAAGCAATCCCTTGAGAGGACAGTATCTATTGTTGCGACCACCGGCACTTCTAACAAACACGATTCTAATCAATACATCAAACAAAACTTCGCCACTAAGCAATAATAATTAAAAGCGAATGATTATATGGAATATTTGCGGAGGACCAAAGGGGACTCTGCCCCGGGGGCTAAGGCATAATAAGACATAGTTGGGGTAGACTAATGTGAACACAGAAGCGCAACTTCTATGCTACCTATGACTGAAGAAAAATCTATATTTAAGTATGTAAATTGATTTAAAAAAATGGATTGATACAATTCCATTATTATTAGACATTCTTGGACCCTTGGATAAAAAAAAATGATTAATATTTTTTTACTGGTTCCGAGCACTTAAATATTTATTTTCATTAAAATAATAAAAACATAATATTTATTCATATTTAATCAGTCGTATCCCTACTAATTTTCTATATTGTCCATATTTAATAAACTATTATATTCATCATTTCAGCCGTAAGTAGTCTACTGCTGGATATGAGTTGTATTATTAGATATACACCCATTATCATCACGCTTGGCAGGCGGGTTGGCCACCGCAGTAGCTGTAGATTACGTTTGACGGAGGCTGCTGCCCATCCGTCGGTTTTTTCCCTTCGTCACACGGCACAGTCAGCCGATATCAATAATCAATTATATTCACCTTTAATAAGCTCCTTAGTGAAAATTAACTACACCTGTCATAAATTAGGCAGAAAACTTCAAAACATTAGAGATTAGTCGTTGCGTTTGCTCTATTTAGTCCACTCTCTGTCAATAATCTCAGAGCGTGTGTAATCCACGGCCCTCGTGTAATCCTGGTAGGCAGATGATGATTGCGTCCCATTTCAGTTTACAAAAGGTAATCCTTAAAGGCGAAACTATTGGGGAATTTTGATAGACCCCATAGTTAGTGTTTACGATGTAAATTTGACTGTAATATCATAAACCTCTTTGATTGGATATGTTCAAAGTTTTGGGATAAGAACTTGGAACGTCAAGTTATATATTCCGTTATGTAGAATAGTTTGAAGCTTCTTAGATGGCTTATATTTAGCTTTGCTTATTCACGTTTCGCTGCTGGACACAGGTTCCTTTTATTTCGAAAGAAGGGCATATGTTGTTTACTCCCCAACAAAACTTTAATACAGCGTGGACGCTGTATTAAAGTTTTGTTGGGGAGTAAACACTGAATTTCTTCTTAGATGTTTGTCGGTTGCGGAAATTCTTCATTGAAACGTGATTGTTAAGGAAATCTAGCATACAAGTTCTGAAATCTCTGAGATATAAGAGTAGAGATTGGTGAAGTGAAAAGGATCCCTCTAAGTAATTTCTGGACAGAATAACTTTTTGCACTTACCGTGAAGTAATTAAATTTTCCCAAGCAGGTTATTTTGTAACATTAAAATATGTTAAGTCGTAACTTTTAAGTCGTAAAATCATAGTCATTGAAATCAAAATAAATACAGAACGTAGGTACCTTCCTAAAGATACCTTTACGGGCTGTACAGAACCCTCATCAGAAAAGCGTCGTGTTAACAAAACACATTGTTTAAAGATCTGTTTTCGGAGTCCTTTACATAGTACACAGTTTGAGACGGTTAATAAATTTATTCACAGCTATTAAAAATATTTTTGCTTACTTTATGAATGTTATACATACTACTACCGAGTCAGGAAACACCGATCGCGTTGAGGGGGTATCGCTCACCTCACGCTCGGCTTGAAGATGGGTACCAGAGCTTACCCGAAATATGTCGCCTAGTGCGATATAATTACACGTGAGTTTATCCGTTTGTAACTAAGTAGAAGTCACATGGCTCACAACAATTTTAATTGTGTTATACATACCTTACAATAAAGTGCACTTGAACATATTCGTAGGTACCTATTTGGCACAGTTAGAAGCAGAAGTAGCAAAGCGGCTGAGGTGTTAAATATGAGCTGGACATGTATTTATTGTTAAGAGAACAGGAGAGTGTTAAGATCATTTTGAACAACTGGCTCGCTTAAAAACATTTGCTGCTGAATGTACCTACAATTAAGATGATAATAGATTTTTTTATAGTGTTGGTCTAGTCCCACTTACATTACAAACACGGTAAAATACGGTAACGTATTTTTTTTTATCTGGTATGGTATGATGATGTCTGAAACATGTTTTACTAGGTACTTATATTTAGTTTAATTTGTAGGTAGGCACACCTCCCTCTTTGTAATGCTTAGATTTCGCGGGAGACTCTATTTTAAGCCATGCTTGAAATATGAATGGAGACGCAGGATGCATGCAATAACATAGGGAACACATGCTAGGTGATTTGTAACGCGAAAACCGAAAGGGAATTAAATAGGCAAACCTTGTTCTATCTATAATGAACTCTACCCTTAATTTACTTACTGTTTTCTCTCTATATGATATTGCGGGGTGTGGTTTCGACGTAACAAAACGGGCATCCTCTTGGAGTATAAAAGAGCATTTCGCGAACTCTTGTCGGCAAAGGGTAGCTTACAAAAGCCTTTTTAAAATATTTTCGACATGCATATGTTGTTTAATGAAAACTCCCGCTGTTCTTAATAAACATTGGGCATACTGTGTGTAGCCGGGTAATTATTATGAATAGGTATTTTGCTATGGGTTTTCTTTTTATACGAGTATTTCATTCGGAATGAAAACATACGTGTTCAGCTAAATTACGCGCGGTAAAATTATGTATTTTTAAACTTGCAGTGTATTTGGTCAAAGTCAAAAGTCAAAGCATTTGTTCAAGTTGCTTTTACATGTCAATAGAAAATGTATACCAACATATTTAAACAATACGCAAAAGAAAAAAGTTAAGTTAAAACATGAATATATTTAAAGGGACGTAGAGGTCCCTTATGTCAGAAAAAAAATTAAACTAAAAAAATATGGAAATTGTAAAGATTCTGCAAGCGCAGAATTCATTGCCCTCTTACGTCACTTGTTCACCAGTTAATGTACAAACCGCTTCACCAAATAGTGCTTGTGAGACTGCCTGTGAAATTGTATGTTATATAGTCATTCAATTTATGATATAGCTATTTACTAACATTTTTCAACTGATCGTTTTGTAAGCCCCAACTAATGTCCCAAAGGAATCTGATGCAATTTCAGTAGTATAATACAACAGACATATTATAAGGGAGGAATAGCAATATTATAAGCAGGTGATAAAAATACGTCTTCAAACTTTTTATAACCATATACATAAAAAATAAACGTGTGGTTGCCAGCCGATGTCTTATACGCTTAGTTAGATTAAAAAGTTTTTATATTCCTTTGATATAGTCGCCATAAACAAAGGGGTTTAAGCAAAATTCTGTGCTTGGTATATATGTTCTCTTGGAATAGCTATATTCTAGGGTTATATTATTAGTTACCAGAGTCCTAATAGCTAAGTACGTCTAAGAGAGTTGTACGAAGCACAATAAAATGAACGAATCGATAAGCGCGTTATATAATTACGGCATGACATAAAAGAACTAAAACGATGACCGGGCAGGTAAAAAAAACATGAAAAATAATATACACGGCATCAAAGCATATCACAAATGTTTAAACAGTTTTTTACCAAAAATCCGACTCATGGGCAGACGCATCCGTCAAAGCCCGATCTGCAGCTACTGCTGTCGCCAACCCGCCTAAAAGCGTGTAGCTTATGGCTGCTACCCCCCAAGACGATACAAATCATATTTGGGGAGGTCTATGTCCAGCAGTGGACGACTTACGGCTGAAATGATGATGACGATTTTTTTTATGACAAAGGTGGCAAACGAGCAGTCGGATTGCCTGATTGTAAGCAATGACCGTCGCCCATGGGCACTCGCAACACCAGGAGAGTCACAAGCGCGTTGCCGACCTAAAATTATGATTTGATTACTAAATACGGAGAATACGTAAAAATTGTAGGGATACTTACGGCTGTAGTGATGATGATGGCATATTTTAACGGCCTCTTGCCCTAGTCGGTGTGACCCTGCCTACGAAACCGGAGGTCCTAGGCTCTAATCCCAGCATGGGCATTTATTTATGTGTTCATTAGATTTTACTAATCTCCCATAAATCGTTCTATAAAAACATTATATTCAAGAATAAGTAAATACCTATATACCTATTATCTTAATAAACTCGTATTTATTGAGTCAGAGGATCAATTCTACTTTTGATACAACTAAAACTGTTTCAACTAATATGAATTCAACTCGTAATAAACAAGGCACAATTCTCGTGTATTCAAACCAACTTATAACCAAACTAAATTAAAGAAATATAGTTCTTATTCGAATGATGTAAGAATGCTCGCGGATTGCATATAAGTCGGTGGTCATGATATCTGAGTCCGTGTCAAGTGAGTTATCCTAATTAGACGGGTGACTTCGCGCAATGCATGTTAATGACTGACATTTGCATCTGGAGAGCGCATTTTGTCTACGACGTTAGGGGGTGGTTTCGCTGTCAAAAGATTTTCCTACTAAAATAAAAAAAAAAAATTGTTGTACAAAAATGTTTAACAAAATATTCAGCTTGAAATGTAGTATGTAACTGCATTTTCCTCCTTTTTAAATATTCAAATTCACTAACACTATTATTAGCCATAAGTATAATATTAAGTTGGTACTTATACATACAACATCGGTTATCATTACAACTATTTTAATATTATATTATTTAACTTATTTATCGGATGAAATGTATTGTTCACATGCATTGAATCACACGTTATCCTAACATTGTTGTGCTGTAAGTACCAATATAATTTTCCTTCTATCTTTGACCAAAGTATATGTATTTGTATTTATACTTTCGTGAGACATAGTATGTACAACAATTAACACGGTTCTACTCACGTTTATTTAGTCTCTCGCGCGATATGTGTCGGAGAACATAGGCCTCCATTTTCAAGCACTAAGATTGCTTAGTGTCCGTTTGGTTCGCCGATGGCGTTGCCGGGTTAATTCTTGATTAAAGTATATGTATCTTCAATATTGCGGTTGAAACGAACATTCGATATGGCTCGTCTTTGCAAACTCCAGCCTTTTCCTAGGGGTAAAACCAGGCGCAACTGTCAAAATCACCACGTGATCATTACACCGGGGAATGGCACGGAAAATGAGCGCACGGATAATTGGCTCGGGCGAATTTGGGTAACGCGATATTTTGATGAGGTGCGGATGACGTCTGCTGATTGTTACTACGTGACGTCTTGTTATGTATTTTGTTTGTATGACGCACATGTTTGTATATATTGTTTATTATTATTAAGTTAAGATATCATTTTCAGTTCATGATTGTACTTGTACAGGTATTTTGCGCTAAAATGCAATGAAATCTTCTTTCTGAGGATTCTCATAAACATAAATATTTATAAAACGATGTTAAAGTGATATTATTTTACTTCATTAATCTTCCACTGTAAGAAAGACTATTGTATTTAAATAAATAAATATACTAGTATGTTCTATTTTTTATACTCTCAGATTGACATTGTTCAAACAATAAAAAGTATGAACGGTTATAAAAGAAAACAAAACGCGATTAATATCGCGCAGCAAAAGTTTGAGTGTTTCATATTTATCACAGTTTGCAAAATGGAAAATTGCAGCCGCGAAATAGAATTGCGAGGAATTATTTAGATATAGTTTAGAATTTATTGAAGTGGCAGTGGGGGACCGAAGGCAGTTAAATTAGTTCTTCAAGCATCTGGAATCGACGGAGCAAGTTTCCCTCCCCGCGCCCGCCCCACTCGGAGCATTCACTGCGCAACGGGCATACATTAAAAGTTTGCCGACATAATATCAACATTCTTGGAAAAAAGACCAAAACACAACGAATTCTGAAGTCTATAGTAGTATTTAATTACTTTCAACGGCGCAATATCGCTTTTTAGAAAGTTTGTTATAAAATTCTTAAATTATTGTTGCTATACAGACAAGTATAAAAAGCATAATAAGATGTTCGACTTCCAATGCGGCGTTCGTGAGTTCGAACCCCCAGTTCAGGCTACTATAGCTTATATTCATTAACGGAACCTTAGACGCATTAGGACACATGACACTTGCAAAACTTAAAAACATGCCATTTATATGAAAGAAATAGGGTCTAAGAGGCCATAAGATCTAAGAAACATTTAAATAGACGATTTAGATGTTTCACAAGTATTTTAATTATCATGAAGTTACGACGAAAACCTACTATGCCTATGTTTAATAATCTGTACAAAGTCTAATTATTTAGGCGACGTTAAGTTTTAGCTTCCAAAATTAATATCCAATTTATTCTACGAAAAGGGTTAATCCAAAACTCATTGCTCCTTAACATTAACCGATTCGTTGCGTGTTCCATTTTCGAAAACTTTAGTCTGTGGCGGCGAACAATTTTTCATGGCACGACAGGCGTGCCTTACGCCATGGAATATGATGGCACGCCTATCGTGTCATCCGCCATGTGTATAAAATTCGGAATTAATTCCGTTTTTTTCATTGATTTTGACTTGATTGAGTTCAGTTGACATCTAACCAAGGAAGTGAACAAATCAAAAGATTGTTTTAAACTGTTAGTAGCTTTTAAACTACGAGTTTTACTCAAAATGGATGGTAAGTGACTTTCAAAATTCAGATATCACAAACATTTTCTACTAAGTATAATGTTTATACTTTCCTAATTATCAGAGCCCGGAAAATCTATAGCAAAACAAAAGACTGTCGTAATCAAACTAGTGATAGAAACATTTTTTATCGATATCGAGTTAGTTTCGTCTAAAAATCATACCGATATGTTTAGGTACATTACTTATTTTATAATCATTCACGCCAAACGCAAAAGAAGTGGTAAAGTTAGGGTTTGTTTTATTGTTATTTCATCTAAAACGCAACGTAATCATCAACGTTATTTATATTTCATATTAAGTAATAACCCTTCCCTTTTGGCTTGGCCGTAGTCTGGTGACAAAGAGGTAATCAATCTCATTGAAAATAATAAACTTCAGAGAATCAGTATTCCATAAGACATCAATAAACTCGATATCGTAAAAAATGTTTCTAACACTAGTTTGATTACGACAGTGTTTTGTTTTGCTATGGATATTCCGGGCTCTGCTAATTATGTATAGTGGGGTAACGGAATGGGTAATTATTTTTATAGTGCGACGTATTTAAACCTATGCATTTACTATCTTCGACATTTCTCCTTGAACTATTCATTTGAGTCTTATAGGTAACAAACTTAGAAGATTTAAGTAGTAACTGGAGACGCCTTGGCTGTCATTTTCGTACAAAATAGACTGACGGTTTTGCGGGCAAGGGAGTGTCAAATGCATTGCTAAAACGTCAGTCTATACAACAATCTGCACAATTGTGCAAGTTTTTTGGCAGAAGGGTAAACTTATAAAGGCGTCTCCAGTCATTAAATGCTCTAAGGTAACAAATCATTTATCTGGAATTACAAAAAATAATATAGGTATTCATTCTATAATATGATGACACGCCTGTAGTGTTATCCGCACTGAAACGCTA
Organism: Grapholita molesta; assembly: GCA_022674325.2. Lineage (NCBI taxonomy): Eukaryota > Metazoa > Arthropoda > Insecta > Lepidoptera > Tortricidae > Grapholita > Grapholita molesta. The sequence goes on along the minus strand of CP053121.2, from coordinate 16,984,173 downwards.
AGTAGTAAAATTAGTGCTGCATGAAAAGGTTGTTAACACCTGAATTTGACTCTAAATCTTAAAATTTTGAATATTTCAGAAACGAAGGCTACTAGCTTGTTCTACACGACAAACAATAATAGTTTTGTTCGGGGTGAACCTTTCTGAAACTTAATTTGGTGAAGTTTTAATCGATTTTAAAATGACACTCCTCTCGTGTCATACGCCATTCGTTAAAAACATTGATGACACGCCTGTCGTGTCATCCGCACTGAAACAGTTAATAAGGACACACCCAACTATTAGATCAAATTAATTGATTTTAGCATCTCCTCTCATCCGTACTATAAGAGGCAATAGCTAATCTACATTTTCAAATAGGTACAATAATAGCTATATCGTATAGTCTACTAAAATAACCTGAGCTTTGTTGACTAAAGTTTACCCTTGATACACGAGTATCTCATGTATGCAAAGAGTTCTTATTACATTGGTGGGTATAGCGTGACTTGGTTGTCGGAGTATGTAATCGAGTTTAGCAACAGAAATGAAGGGCCTTATGCTATACGGAACATGTAATTAGTTTACGCATCAATTGCTTTCTGTATTGTCGAAGTCAATCTAATAGTTTCTTAATTACAATTTGTCCTACAATACGGATTATATTCGTCACGTAGCCATTAATAGGTAAATTTAAATTATTCTGTAAGTGCTAATAAAAAACGTATTAATTAATCTCGAACGTTCTATGTTTCCAGATTTCAAATAAATAATACATATTACAGGACATCATAAGACAAATTGATCAATCCTTACGGTAAGATCTAGTATGGTAGTTCGTGTTATAGATATTCAGCCAACGATGTATATAACATACTCACTCAGGAAAAAAAAAATGTACTCATGTGTAATGTACTCATTACACAAATAATTGCTCTTACTTTGATCGGCTTCATAGGCAGGGTCACTACCCACTTGGCTAGACCGGTCGTCAAAATGTCAACCTCTGCAAATTTGATACATTCCTTACTTAATTTAACTGTAATCAATTACTTGCACGGTTGTATTAAGAAAGGGTCTGGACATTAAGCGAGTGCACAAAGTGGCCTTCAAGTCCGGCCACGTGGTCCCGTCAGTTATTATAATTAACAACAAGAGGAAGTGACCTCTAGGGGTTTGAAGGGACCGTCACATGTACCACTGACTACAAAAGGTTTACATTACTAAAGCGTAGTATCCTATATTCATCATCATCAGCCGTAAGACGTCCACTGGCCTCCCCCAAACATGACATGTATCACATTGAAGGGGAGTTGCATATTCGGGCTTGGTAGGCGGGTTGGTGACTGCAGGAACTGTTGTTTCAGTTTTGACGGATACTGCTGTTAATCCGTCGGTTTTTCTCTTTGTCGCCTTTTACGACACCCTCGGGAGAAAATGGGGTGGTTCTATTCTCAGTTGGAACCACACAGCGCCTACATTGTGTGAATAAAAATGCAAATCTCCTACGATTTATAATCTACGAGTACCTACACAGCTGAAAATAGTCTCTTTGAACAAATATTATTAATACTTACGTTGAACACCAATATCTAACACAAATTGCATTTTAGTTGCCATACGTCACATATTTCAAGTCTATTTTTTAGGCTCTGTAGACTTTCTCCATAATATTTCACAAAGACCCTAGCGAGTATTTACCTACATTTACCCAACTTGTGGTAGAGAACTGTAAAATATAAAACAACGACGAAAATACACATTGAAACTATTATATTACGAACAAAAATACTTGTTATACTGTAAAGGTTTGTGAGGCTGCCTGTACCTTAGCCATTTACGAATATTGATGGTTACAAGACAAAGGCTTTAAGACGATATTAGTAGTTCTGAAGATTATAAAGGATACCAACTTTAGTTTGGTAATGGACATAAGTAAAGGGCATTATATAAATGGTTTCCTATCAAATTAATAGAGTTTCTTAAAACCCTTTTAGGGACTTTAATATAAGCAGTGAATGTTCCCGTATAGCAAATATACGAGCTAGAGTTAGACCCGGTGTTACTAAGTGCGATGTTGAAAACCATAGATTATTTTATCTGACGAATAATACAAATATTTTAATTCAATAGTTTCCTTGTTAGTTAGTGCCATAAATTGGGTTTCATGTTTAAGGATAATAAATAATAAAAATCGATTATTGTGTCTGTATTAAGTATGTAAGTGAAAGACGAAATCGAAAAGTTTCCTTTACTTAATCTTAAACATCAATATTTTATTCGAGCCATCGTGGTCTCACATTTACTACAAGGTAATACGAGTATAATCCCTGAAAAAACATGTCAATTCTTAAAGCAATGTTATTGCAGCTTTGAAAAATTATCTTGAACGTGTTTAGACCCTGCACTGATTTTCCATTTTAAAAACAAACTATATAAAATCCCGTTGACATGATCAAGTATTCCTGCGACGCATCCTCTTCGTTAGAGACCCTTACCTGTGCTGCATATGTTACACCACTTTTCTACGAAAAAGTACATTTCGCTTGTTTTCAGGGTTCCGAAAAATACACTAAAATTAAAATTAACGACATGGATTTTACTTTATTGTTTTCCGAGTTCACAATTCAGTATATAGTCTTTGCTCCATTTATATGTTTTTTATCTTATTAACACGTTGGTGGACAGTAAATGACGTCATCTGTCATAGACCATAGGAAACAAAAATATATTCGACGCCTATAGGCGTACTGTCCGCCAAAGTGTTAACTTTATTTGAATGTATTGAGTACTTTCCCTTGGATACTATTCTATCGAATAAAACCTCTCTATTTTTAGATAAGTAAATAAAAACTAATCAAATATTACAATTGATGCTGTGTCGAATGTCATAATTTTTTTTTAAATAATACTGCGCCTAAATAGTCAGTTCATTCAAACGGAACCACTTCCCAGTAAAAGGGCTATACAAATAAAACTTTTGGTTTATTTGTTACGGGTCTTGGTGCGCTCGCCAAATCGAATTTCCTTTGATTCTACGGATTCCAGGAGAAAACAAAATAGTGAATAACTAGTTTTTAAAACTAAATATACGTTATTGTTTATCTTGTATGCCATGTCATTCACTACTAACAATATTATACTATTTTTTTTTACAAGTTCAATATTGTATCATAATGTGGGAAAAGGTTTACAATACGTCTTTAGTATATTTAGATTTTATACGAATGACAAACATATATCGTTTTTTCAATATAAAATGTCCTACTTTTGTCAGTTTATGATTACAATTGTTTGAATTCTTAACATGCTAATTTTTAACGTTGATTTAACACGTACGTCGTTTCAATTAATGAATAACTTGTGTTTACAGCCCAATTGCCTGTATATAAATACCTAATCAAGTGAATTCTAAATAAAACTTATTTGGACGATGTTGGTAGTCTTAGGTCTCTGTAAGAGCAATTGATAGTTGTGAAGAACTATTAACATACCTAGTTATTCTGAAAATATGCAATATTCGTATTTACAACAGCTAAAAAACTATTGAATTAGTTTTTTACAATCACAAAATAAATGGTGATGACATACTTTACTATTGGAGAAATTTTGGTGGACCATACAGTAATAATCATAAATCGACTACATTGGTGCCAAAAGATCCGATAAATCTTGAAGGTGTCTCCATTAATACCGATTACTCCATGATAAGCAAGACAAAGGGGTTAAGTTAATATCTTAGCCTTTCGACCCTTCATGACTATTAATGCATATCATTACGATAATTGCCGAGAGTCTTAAGACTAAGGTCATTCATACAAATGAAGTCTTCTTTTAGACCAAGATAATAATTATTATGGTTTCGATTATACCTAATGTATATTTATTATGAATTATACTCGTATGATGAAGATGAATATTTCTAGCTATTTGCATTTAATAAAAAATATGAAAATCAACAGTAATAAATGTAAAGTAAACAAATATTTGTCTTTCTAAGAATGTTGAAAATACTTTTCTGTACTGTGCATTACGAATCTTGTTAGCTAAAATTTTCGTTTTATTACAGTAAAACATTAATTTGTGATATGAATAAGATCAATTTGTCGTTGAATCGCACAAAGCCCCGATAACTAGATCGATCTGTAACCGAATACATTTACAAATTCTATGAAAAATAAATTCTTAATAACTCGTCTAGACCAAACATTCGACAGCGATTTTTGCTCTGGCAGTCTTAAGTTTTCCACTCAAGAAGCCACCATTGATCGGAAAAGGTTTTATTGGTTGTTGTCGGTGCAAGTTCAGCGAATTCATTCCTCTTGTTTAGACTCAATCACATTCAACATCATAAAACGGAAAATAAAAACTATAATGAACCAACTTCGTCTTTGCAAATATTTGCTCGTCTGGAAGGCGAATAATGACTTGAGTTCTGTAGCGTTTGCTCCGCAGAAGTTTCGCGCAAATGAGTTAGGTTTGCTGAAACGACTCATATTTTGTTCACCGATTTACTGTAGGATATTATATTACCTTTGTTTCAATTGTTACATGATTCAATATCCTGTTTTAAAGTGTTCCAGCTTGATGCTTTTAATTTTCTTTTACTTTACCTTGTCTAAAAGTTGTACATATTTTTTATATTTCTAAAACTTTTATGGTTTTATTCGTTTTTTATTATTCGTTAATTAATATATGGTGGCTTTTTAATCAGTGAAATAAGCCTGAGTAAAGTTGTTCTTTGAAAACTCATCAGGCGTATTCACAACACCCTCGACTTTTGTTCTGTTAAAAATATACGCTTCCTATCTCATCATTAAATAAAGCCAAGCTGCTAAGCGCAGAGCTGCTCTCAAACGATCCCCAGATTTGCATGTAATTATCATTTTTGATTCGCTCTTCTTTTGTGTAAATACTCTCTAAAAGGTAACGCCGTAAATGACATAATGCTGCGAAAGATATGCTGAATATTTTATACCCTTATGCGATCTCAAGAGCGCGTTTTACATCTCCGCTTTAACGTTTAAATACGCCTCAATGGATATTACTTTTAGGGATTTTTGCTTAAATAAATTATTACATTTGACTAAGAACACGTTTTAATGAATTTTGAGCGAGTGTGCGGTGAAAAGTAATACGATTTCCCATTCGTTTTGTTGCTTTAACAACTTGAAAGGGAATTCATTTTGCGGTTGTCAGTCGGTCGATGTCTGTATTAGAAAGGTGTATGTTTCTTGATGACTTATTTTTGTAATGTTCCAATGTTGATTTGTGAAGTAATTACATAAAACTTATATTATTACTTATATCAGAATATAGAATGTACATTTTTCTCTAAAATGTATTGGCTGTTCAAAATAGCCTTATCACCATATAATATGATAGTTGTTAATATGATAATTGTAATATAAGATAAAAAATATTATTTGATGCATCTATTAACTTTATACTGGACGTTTCTAAGTTTCTTATCGCATTTTGAAGACAATGCCCGGGGTATCTTTAAACTACGACAAGAGCGGTGGAATAAGGTTCCCAGAGCTCCAACCCACTTATAGGTCGCCAACGCGCTTGTGACTCCCTTGGTGTTGCGAGTGCCCATGGGCGAAGGTAATTGCTTACCATCAGGCAATCCGTCTGCTCGTTTGCCACCTTTGTCATAAAAAAAAATCTAACCCGCCTGCCAAGCGTGGCGATTATGGCATTGAAACCTCCATGCTCAGAGCTGCAGCAAACATCTGGGGCTGATAGGATAAATAGGAGGATGAGGAACGTTTTACTGTTAATATTCCAGAACGGCTAGGTTTGGGCAATCTTTAAAATCATAATGACAGCATATATTATATGGTCCTGTACACTGTGTTCATATAATTATGCTGCCAAAGTGGAAGTACATGTTATTTTCGATTGTAAATATACTTTCTGGATGGTAACCATTATCCTTGGAATCATTATGAAGACATATTTATTTTAACTCGATACTCTTAAATTCGTAGTACTTGTATTATCGCACTTAAAATATCTATGGAAACATACGCCCTTTACGCAAACCAGTATTTTCTATTTACAGCGAACAAAACAACAAATCTAGTAAATTAAGTTTTTTTAATGTGACATTTAACGTGCACGTCATCGACACGCCATTGTCGGAGGGCGACTTGCTCTTGACATGCAAATCGTTTAAGCAAAATAACATGTAACTACGCTACGTCCTCGGCAAGCCCTGAAATTGATTTTTAACAAACGAAGAAGTATGAGCGTTTTACATAAAACATTTGACATAACCGAAATAATACATTTATCACCTCACTAGCTCGGTCCGTTTTTATTCTTAAAAAAACAGATAGCAAAACAGAATTTTATTCACAAGGGAGGAAAGTAACTTCATACAACTTTTTAATGTTTTTTTTTTTTTTTGCTGTTAGCTGAGTAGGGTGTAATAAATGTTTGATACTAATAATTTGGAGTCATTTTTAATGTTTTAGAATTGTGTTACACTCGGCAGCAAAGTTTGTTCCCCTTTCGCATCTTTAATCCCTCCTAACGCTCAAGATTTCACCTTTAAACCACTTACTAGACTAGTGATACAATTTTGAAATCTTTTGTTAGCTCGGGTCTAAATAATTAACACGAAAGGATAAAAACTAACTCCTTGTATAACAAATAATTATTATTCACTTAATATATGCAATTATCAATATTAACAAATGTTACTCTTACCCCCAATACATTGATAAATATGCAAAATACACTAGCTCCTTTAAATCCTATTTTTTATGTATCCTTACAATCCAAAGTATAACAATAATATCCGCCTCTTTGCCTTTGCTATTACTCGCCATGATATAAGACAGTTGAACTAGGTATAATTTAGTAACCAGATCTATTTAGTATGGCACCACCAACTATACAAAATTGATGATTTTAAATAATGTACTTATCTATACTAATATTATATAGTATTCCAGTCAGTCTGTTCACACTTCATCGCGGAACTAATAAATGAAATACGTCTCAGGTAAGAACATATTATAGTAGATTTCCCGAAAATAATTCGTTATTAATTAGAGCACTAAGAGGCAGAATATAGTAGAATAAAATATATTAATGTAAAGCTTATTCTCGAAAAGAAAAACTAATTGCACAAAGTATTCGTTACATGATGAATTCGCTAGACAAAACATATCTCAATCAATCTGCCTGAAAACGAATCTAGCAATATAATTAAAAATATTGATTTTTATTGTAGGTATTTACTTGTTTTCATTTAGTCAGTATATTTGATTTGAATATTTATAATATATCGCCAAATTAAAATTTCACATAATCTAACTACAATATTTTTTGTTTATTAGTTACTAATTACTAACATATTCAATAGTAGTTATTGTGTACTTTAAAAAGGGGGTAGGTATAGTATACGCAAGTACTATGTATATACAACTATCGCTTTAAATATTTAGAGATAAAAAACAATGTAATACTGCTATTTTTGAAAAACTGTAAAAAGAAAAATACTTATAGTGAAATAGATGACACAAATAACTTGTATTATACGACTTCCTTCCGTCCTGCAACGCTATGCCGAACTTTCGTGTAAATCTCTGATTTATAGCACTTGAGAGTTTACAGAAATAATGTTCAGATATTATCACTTTGGATCGGACATGGTGCCGATATTGGTATTAAAGCTGACTTGCACTATTTCCCGCTATTTACCACTTAGGGTAACCAATTGATGAGAAGCCTAGTTTGGTAATATTTGTCTAAAAGAGTTACTTATCCAACACTTTATGTCCATCAAGATCAAGAAGGTCGATTTGAGAGCACCATAGTACTGGATGTACCTACATTATATTCATATTGATATTCTTGTTACTTGGACAACAAAGCAGAAGATCTGCTAGTTACTCCACGTACGTATAAAAAATAATACATTTTTATCGCAAAATAAATTTATCAATAATGTCTACATGCTTAGCTATGGGAAACACGCTTAACGAAATCGAAAACGCAAATTTTCCACACGATATGCCCACAACCCGCGATGACACAGTACGTGTTACTTTTAACAAAGGGCCAATCCATGTGAAATGACAGAGGCTGACAGCCTCCCAAACGACTCGAACATTATCGCAAAATACCCTTAACTGGATTCGTTCATATAATATTCATGACGTGGTGCGATCTTTCAAAAATTGACACCTTTTTGCAGGGGTTAGGGACCCCCGGTCGGAACGAACAAGTTTTTTGTATCAGACGGTGAATAAATTTAGGTGGACACAATAGATAACTTGCTTTACGACTGTTTTAATTTATTTGCTGTAGCTGTGAACATTGATAGATATCAGATAATACAGCTGTGGGACTGTAAATTAAATTTAAAACGTCCAACTTGATTGTGTTGTGTACTTTTGTCGGTAAAAGTACTCGTACTGTTGAGAGGTTATTTCATCCTTAGGAAGCAATTATATATATTCTGTAATTGAATCACGGTAGACAATTCATTTGAACGAGTTTTCCATTTACATATACTCTCAAACCTCCACATTCGGCAAAATACGCATTCAATTTGAATAAAACCGGGTCGACTTTCACATTAAAGATATTGGTCAACACAGCTGAGAGCCAGGAAATTTTTAGAGGGTTGACCTAAGTACACATTACTTAGTAATAAAGCTTTAAAACAAATAACAGAGTCCCAGGAGAGGTCTAGAGAAGATCAAATAGGCGGAGGCCCTCGTCACTCCGGCCGCGTAACTCAACCTGATTGTTTGTACTGGGAACATGGATTTTTCCACTTGATTGTCTGATTTGATTTACTCGGGGACCATGTCTAGGGTTTCTGTTTACGGTTTTATGCAGTCTCACAATGAAACTATTTTATGATTGGATTTTATTCAATTAACGATTAACAATTGTTAATGTGGCCATATTGTAATATATATTTACAAGTACATTATATTAAATATGATGAGATGATGTCAAGTCATAGTTACTAACCCCGAGCCCTAGAATTATACAATATTTTACCAATTATTTAAATTTTGCATATTTTTATTAGTGACGCATATTAATTTGTTTAAAAAATTAATTTATTTTTAAGATTAATAACCTAAATTCACATACATACATACATATTATTTTATTGACGTAAGTCAGAAAAATAACTAAATAAGTTAAAACGCACAAACTTTTTGCAGAAATGGGGAGTGTCTGGTTGGCGTAACTGGTGACCAAAAAGCTGGCGGTTTCCTCGCACAACGTATCAGAATTGAGAGACAACGAGGAACTTGGTACATCCCTCAAGGGCCTTTTTTAGATTTAAAGTAGTTAAGTAGTTATTATAATATTGAAATTATTGTATTTTTTTAAATAAAATTATTGTAAAAATAACTATTGTTTAAAATTATTATGAGTATTCTGCTTTAAATCATCTTTTTGAAGGTTTAAACATTTTTAATGTTTAAATGAGCCAGTGAGTTTGCTAAGATATGTTATCTATTTCAATACATATGCAATGAGACGTTAATTAATTAAATATGAGACCTAACAGAAATAGTTTAGAAGTATAACAAGGCCCACAAACAATATACATACAGGGGTGATGTCTTCTTCTTATTTTTTAAGTAAACTTTATCTTAAATTAGCTAAATGATGGTCATCATGCGTTTTGACATATGCAGTAAAGGAAGTAACATCCGTCACATTGATTAGGGTGACCAAATTGTATGCAAAATAAGATTTCTTCTACTTATCATCTGAAACTTAATTATAATTTTTGATGATAAAAAATGTATGATTAACATAATTAACGTAACCTATGAGTTTGTACCATGCCCTGCTTTCTTGTTCCACGACTCCGAAATCACCATGTATAAGTATAAGTTACATACATGTAGGAACATATAAGCTCAACTTCCTTTGCCCTCGTTGACCGACGTTACTCAGTCCGCTCAGTGTAAATTGTACATGAATGCCTAAATCGTATCTCATCTATCATTGAAGACCAGCATTTTTCAAATAATAAGCTGTCAAATGTGAAAGTTAAATCTGTTGTTGGTAAATTTCCAACAACTACCAAACTCCATTTTCTAAATTCAGTACGAGCGAGTGCATTGCTCTTTACTTATTATGATCACTACAAAGTTGGATTGAGTTTGAAGTGTTTTTGATTTTTCAGATTTTGTTCGGCGTCTTGTTTTGTGAACTATATGTTTATAACTTAAATGGATTCAATATGAGAGGTAGGGCACAGCGAAGTACCATCACGCTTGAGTCCGGAGAAGCCCAACTGGGGAAGTACCTCCTCCTTACAGAAGACCACAGCCATAATAGCACTGCTACCTTTCAGGTATGTAGTGTTGTGTTCCTGGTGGTGAGTAAGGTTCCCAGAGCTCCAACCCCTCTTAAAGGTCGGCAACGCGCTTGTGACTCCCCTGGTGTTGCGGGTGCCCATGGGCGACGGTAACTGCTTACCATCAGGTAATCCGTCTGCTCGTTTGCCACCTTTTGTCATAAAAATATATATATATATAAATCCCTGCAAATACCCTATTACTACCAGCCTCAAATTGCCAAAAGACTTTTCGTGTTCTACTTTTCTCTTAAGGATTACAAAAGTTTCCCTCACGACAATCTCACGACAACCGTTTCGAATTCTTGTCATTGTCCAGTCCGTCATTAAGTTCGGGCCCCTCGCACTCTTAGGCTTACGTCAAAGAAGACACACATTAATTTTAGTGACGTTCTCTGTTATTGTGCAGATTTATTTGTTTCCGACAGAACTAGGAAATGCTATTATAATGGCGATTGTTGACAGATTCATTGCTCATCTCTGTGACAGGCAGTGAACAAATTAATGTCGATTTCTTGAGTAAACCGTAAGCGTATAGAGTTAAAGATACTATAATATAAACGAATATAACTAAGTGCTATATAGTGTTTATTTATTTAAAATATATTGCGATGTTTAAGATATAAGGCGTGGAAGTATTATAATTGAAAGTCCGTATACCAGTTTTTTTGCAATACCTTATCTGATAACAATTGCGGACAAAACGAGTTTCTGTGATTATCGAATTTCGTTTTCTAATCGTATACGGACTCTTACAAAACTCCACTATCATCGTGGTTAACAATCTTACGGATAATTCTGAGGGCGATCGGAATTATCTTGCATTTGCGAAATCTGCTGACGCCTCATTCCAATGCTGTAAATTACCTAGAAGTGTCATTTTGATAAAGTTTTCTGTAGAAAGGTCCGTGCTTAGTAGAAGTTTTAGCCTAAATAATGTTGTGTATATCGATAGTAGTCGCTATGAATGTCATTATCTCATAACTCTCATAACATTATCTCATTTACGAAATTGCTTTTTACTAAAATGTAAATAATGGAAAATTGGTATAACTTCGGGCTATATTTATACCCACAATGCAGAACACCAAGTATTTTTATTTGCACTTACTAATTGTGTTGTTATATTTAATAGGTTTATTCAACTTAAGTCTTTTCCAATTTAAGCTGATCTCATACAAGGAGGAAATGCCGCCGGGGCCCTTGGTACAATGTCTCAGGGGCCTTTTTTAGATTTAAGCTAGTGTAGTATTCGTACAGTTAATGTTATAATTAGAAGTTATATGTATATGTTAATGTTATTAGTTTTGCCGTGTCATGCAGGCTGACTAGAATAGCGCCTCATTATTTCCACCGGCGGGTGTCGTAAGAGGCGACAAAGGGGAAAAATCGACTGATGGGCAGTAGCGTCTGTCGAAATCCAATCTATAGCTACTGCAGTCGCCAACCCGCCTGCCAAACGTGGCGAATATGGCAACTACTCCCCATGGTATAAGTCATATTTGAGGGAGGCATGTGTCAGCAGTGGACTACTACTTACGGCTGAAATGATGATGATGATTATGTATATTCTTCTAATAAATAAGCAAGTTCATTAATATTAATTGCATAGAAGCGGATAAGTCACTTTTGATAAGTTGGCTAGCCATCGCGAACGGGTCATGATTATGCTCCTCGTTACATAGAGAACATGTCGAGAAATATTCGACTTATAAACCGTGCTTTTATACAATTAATATGATTGAATCTGACGATAGTTTTGTGTTTATTAATACTTGTATAGACAGCTGATCTTATATAGTTAACAACTAAATCCCTTACGTGTGCTACGCTTTAACTGTACGCACGTAGCTCTATCGGAGATCTTTCGTAGCGATTTGCTACGATATCGCTTCGCATCTAGCCGATTGGATATAATGTGCCGTTTGGTTACGTAGCACGGTATCTACGGTACTTAATTCCTTAAACATAGATGTTCTAAACTAAGAAATCTTAGTTTTTGACTATGAGACTACCCTACTGAGCCGCATTAAAAAAGGACATGATCGAGAAATTCGCAGCTGTCAGCTGTGGACAACAGAGCGGTGCCGGTGGGCATGTCTCCCGGAGTCGCGAGATTGAGTGGATTTTTAAATTTTTAAATTAATATAAATTTGAATACACGAGTAGTCTAGTCTTGTACATTTAATTCTTGGGTGCCTTAGTACGTGCCGCTCACGGAGGTAGGTATGGGTAATGAGCGACGCCGGGTGGACCAGCTAACTCGATTGCACGATACGAGCCCCGCATTATAATCGGACAGACACTATTTTGTCCTCGTTATTAGATGATGTGGTACATTTCGGTTACCTTTTTATGATCATTAAACCGGTGCGTGGAGACAATGTTAGACAAAGTAATATTCCATATGTAAGTTTTTATTAACTTTATCAAAATGTTATGATTAATTATGAATAACATGATTTAGTAACTTGCGAAAATGTTTCGTCTTGCATTGGTCTCAATTTTCAAGCACTTAGAATGCATAGCCCCAGTTCACGTCGCCGGTTCGTATCGGATATAAAGATATAGGTAATGTTAAAATGACTCACTAAAGTTTAAATACAAAAGTAATCAAGATGATTGCTATAATATATGTGTGATATGTATCCATCGAAAGTAGTTGGTGTTACCATTTTTATTTCTACTTTAACTACTAAAAATGACTAAAAAAGACGTGATGATTGTTAGTGCCACTACACGAAAGTTGTGAATTGGAATTGAATAAATTGTAGCTAACTCATAATATATTACAAAAAAATGGTCTTATATGAAAGTAGTTATTTCAAACAATAATAAAGTAAAATAAAATAAAATAAATAAATATTTATTGTTTAAATTAAAGATAGATTTCGATTTTGTTTTCTATAATCGATTGTTGTTCTGGCTATGGCCCAAGATTAAGGACTGCGCAGTTCTGCCGCAGGGCCCGCTTGGTTTCCAGTAATATTTCTGTTAGATGCAAAGTAGCAATAAAATTGATATTAAATAGCACGCAATCTCGATTAGCGGGCAACATAGACTATTAAACTACACCGATGGCGCCTTTAATGGCGTCTACCGTTCCTCCCTTATTATCTATTTACTACCCGCATTTTATTATTGGGGTTAAGATGGAACATAAAAGCCTGGAGTAGGGTGGGCGGGGCGCCGAGATCGGCCAGTCGTTAAGGGATGGGTTTACGACCATCAAACGATACTTTGTGATGTAAGTGCGTTGTCGTTGTATGTTACATTGAATGTTAGATTTTGGGAATTTTATAAGAACGTTTAATATTTTATAAATTATTGGCCAAACCCACCGGTGTCCAACGTAGAATATGAACTCGCGTTTTCAGCATTTGGACCCGGGTATGTCCTTAAACTACGTCCAACAATGACAGCGATGATCATCACGCTTGAATCTGGGGCAGCCCAACTGGGGAAGTGCCTCCTTCTTACAGAAGGCCATAGCCATAATAGCACTGCTACCTTTCAGGTATGTAGTGTTGTCTTCCTGATGGTGAGTAAGGTTCCCAGAGCTCCAACCCCCTTGGTCGGCAACGCGCTTGTGACTCCCCTGGTGTTACGGGTGCCCATGGGCGACGGTAATTGCTTGCCATCAGGCAATCCGTCTGAACGTTTGCCACCTTTGTCATAAAAAAAAAATCATACCAGTTCACAGCGATATCTGTTCAAATATTGCAAAATTATGTATTTTGTTCTTCTTTAATTAGTGCAATTTGTATCAAGTTTCAATTAGTAACAGTAGTTATTACAATTTCAAATAATTTGCAAGTCTATCTAGGAGTCGGGGTCAGAAGTTCATTGCAATTATGGCATGTAGATCGAGTACGTAGCTACAAAAAAAGTTTATTATTACTGTCATAAATAACGCCCCATAACTGCAATGTTAGACAGTGCTTAGCAGATAAGAAAACAAATAAAAAATTAAAATTGTTTGAATGAATTATTCTAATAACATGGAAAAGTTGTGAAAGTGTCACTTGTACACTTCGCTGCACAGCTGCGCACAAATCTGTTCCGTACGTGTTCGAGCTGTGTTTACTCCTAATGAAGAGCACTTAACACTTGGAGCACCGCTTAAGTCTTTCAACTTTTCTGTTGCTAAGAAAGTAAGTGAAAATCTGCAGTGAAAAGAAAAGGCTAATTCTGCCATTTAGCAATACATTTTATATATTTAAACATAAAATTTGGGTTAAAAAAATTTGAGAGTTTGCCTGCTGTTTTTTGAAGTACGACTATAAGATGATATGTAGACATTTATCTTATTACTGAAGTTTTCGTTGTGAAAAAACTTTGTACCTAAGTTTATTAGTCTGGCTTCTTCTAAATTCCTGTCTGCGTTACAATAAAGTTAATGGTTTTTATATTAAAGTCGCTCACGTCCGTACAAATAAGTATACGAGCTTAATAACGTCGTCGCGCACGAAACATATTAAATTCGCATCATGATTATTCACAAGGCGTTTTTAATTAAACAAGTCGGTTCTATCGCAGCATAAAACTTTACAACCCTTTAATAAGACATAAAACTGCCATTAAGCTCGGTTTTAACACGAATATTAATGATTATGCGCCACAAAATATTGTTTTCTTGGCTTGAATTACTCAAAATGAGTTTCAGTCTAGCAATTCATTTGCAGGTGTACAAATATTTCGGTATTTATTTTGAGTAGGTAGGTTATCTGTTGTAAATACAAAAGATACAAAAATCTGTCAACCATTTCAATTTAACTTATTACGGAGTCATTCTTCATGTGTGTGGCATTCTTGGTACAAATAATAATTATTATGTTGTTAACAAATAAAACAACCTATAATAGAATTATGGATACTATAAATTGAGATAAATGAATCTAAATACTAATGAGCTCAATCACGCATACAATTTTAAATTATTTTATGAATAATGGCGTAGAAATAGGAGATTAGGAAAAAAGGACTAGGTAGGTAAAATAATACCACTTATGTTCTCAGAATCATTTCGCGCGACTAAATTAACGTGAGTGAATATCATTTATAAAATATTGCTATCGATGCCACCGTGAAATGGTCCTCTAAAAGTTCTGCAACCATCCATTAGCCCTGCTAAGTGAAACTTGAATTATGGGACAGTCTAGACTCTAGACACACCATTGTGAGCAAACAAATTAATTCACCATTATTGTAAGTACTTAGGTATTTTACGCCTAATTTATGTGGTCTTTGGTATTACAGTATCTAGTTTTGATAAACTTTACGTTAAAGTTTCTGTTAACTCTGCAGAGGTTCTACCATCTCTAAAAAATGTGTGCAGAGGAAGGTCAATTCTTCTTCCACAAACCACTCATTCGCTTATCTAGTTCTCCTTTTGTCGCTCGTACGAGCCAGAACGGCAGAAATGACTTTTTTTAATTTATCCACAAGAAGTAAGAATCAGAAGAAACAAAATGGAACGTACTTTTGTAAGCATTTAATTAATAAAACGCTGGCATTTAAATTAATAGATTAGTAATTAAAATAGCACTTATTGTAAGTATGTCTACTGTCTAACTAATCTATAACCGATAAGATCTGTTGCAAATCGCGTCACCATTCATTGGTAACTACATTTAAATTTAATCCGGCTGAGTGCGGTGTGATTGACGATATTTACGAGCGGCCCGGGCGCCGGTATTTATGCTCGGGTCCACGTATTTACGCCCGGGTACAGTCACAAGCGGGTCCCGGCTCAGATCTTTTTACCCAGTCCTATATTGAAGAGTTTGTAGCAATGCAATCGCCCTCTGACAAGATGCTATTTGCATATATTTTTGTAGAAAGGGTAATTGGTCCCGACTCTTTAGGGTACCGTAGGCAACTACATAGGAACCCTTAGGTATAGGTTCGCCATATCTGCCTGTCTGTCTATCCCTGGCTATGCTCAGTGACCATTAGTTTTTGAGAGCTGTAATTTAGTATAAATGTGTTAATCAATCACGTAGGTGGTTAAATAAAAATGGGAAAAATAATTTTAGGGCACCATATAACATGCGAAGGGTAATTTTTTTTCGGTTAAACCCTAAAGTGTGAGGTGTCATTAGATACGTATTTAGAATTATTATGAATTATTATTATGAATAGGGTTTGCGTTAAACGTTGATTGTTCGTAAATATCGTTATCTACACTCTATAGTAAATATTTCGAAAATAACCGCCCTGGAAGTTAAAAACTTTCTAATTTTTATACACTGAGTCTAAAAAATATGAACAAACTATTTACAGCTTATTATTTTGAACTTGGTGGCTTGAAGCGTTTTTGTGTTACTGATCGAAAACTACTGAGGATGGCCCGATATGCTATTGGCCGGGTTTTTTACTAAAACTAGTTTCGAAGTTAGGAAGATATTTTTATGCACAATATGTTACATTGTGCAATACATTTAACTAGTTAACTTACACCTTTTCTTTTTAACTATGCTCAACTTAATTATACTCAACTTACACATATTTTGGTTTATTGTCTAGTAGATAGAAGTTAACGTAAGTTTAACTAGATGTTTTATTTCTCATCTTCATGCGAACACTGCATGAACTGTATGTAGTGATACGAATTTCCGACCTAACAATTATTTCACTCTAAACCTTTTCATTTTAATAAAACACGCGCTACGAACACTTCGCTTTAACACCTCTTCAGAAACATAAAACATTTCACACTAAAATTAGGTGTCGGGCTCTTTGAACCTCTATTTTATTTATCGAATGAAACCCTTTTGTGCCATCGGATTCCACCTAATGGCTGTGTTTTGGTCTGCGACTGGACGAGTGCGATTTTAATTATTTTGCCCAATTTACGATGGGCCATTAAAGGAGTGGTCCCTGGCGACCCATTAGAGTTCCGCTTGTTCGAGCTTGCTGATAACTTTACAGCGGTGTATTTTATACGGGGTGTGAATTAGTGTTTGCGACACACGCGCCTGAAGAAAGGGTCACTTTAGGCCGGAATTTACTTCGGAAAATCATCATACCCCTCCCGCACTACTCCTTTTTAATAATTGAGCTACAAGATCAACGTCATGCAACCTTCGTAATATTGACACTGTTCATAGACAACAGCAGCTCTCGCTTGTACCATTTTAATGCGAACGAGATGCACAGATAGTAAACTCGATACTCGTTATCGAAAACCTTAATGTCACAACTCATGGTACGGGTACAGTATTTCAGCTTTCAATAGTCTTTCCGTTGTTCAGGTTATTGTGTATTCTAAATTATTACTGGTAACGATAATTATTTACTTATAAAATATATACTTAAACTTGTTTTTTTTTAAACGTTGCAAACTAATCCTGTCAAAAAATCAGTTACTAGAAAAGTGATTAGAAAAACAAGTTTCAAAGATGGATTATTCTTCATATATAAATTCGTATTATTAAGTTACTTCACATAAAGAGATGCACACTTAAAAATAATTAATTATGTACAGTGTGTGGCGGTCCGGTGCCGTGCCATTAATTTGCAGGAACTGATTTGGGGACCGTCATTTATATTCGCCTGTATACACAATTACATTTTTTAAGTGTTGCGAAATAAAGCTCATTTGCCAATACCTGAGGAAAAAACATTTATTTCGTTCTTACAATATATGCAACAATAACAATATATAATTTTGACTAAAACACCCTGAGTTGTATGCGCCTTAGTCTTTATTCTATGCGTATCACAAGGTAAGGAAATAAGTCCCTGGCCATACCATATTAGGAGGCAATTAAAAAAAAAATACATATTTTTAGTATTTAACTTAATCACTAATACCTATTTTTTTGTAGTTAGATGATATACTTTGCAGAAATCGCGAAGCGTCTGGTTGACGTAACGTAAGAGTTGGCGTCTTCCTCGCACAACGTATCAGCATTGCGATACAACGAGAAAATGCCGTCAGCATCCTTAGTACAATGCCTCACGGGGCTATTTTAAATTTAATGTAGTAAGTAGTTATTATAATATTGTAATAGGTGTATATTTATTTGTATCGTATATCTCAACATTTGTAATATGTATATCTATCTTCTATCTATCTATCTATCTTCGTAAATTGAGTACTCTGTAATTGTAAAACTACATATTAAAAAAAATGGTATTTCTTAAAAAGCAGTACATAAATAACATCACATTCTAATCGGCTCAGCTTCGATCGACCCTTCAATCTCCTGGTATCGTGGAAAGAATCGCAACCGAATGAGAGATAATCCTGAGAAGAGTCGCAGGTAAATACCTATTACGCGCTCCGCTGGCGCACTTCGCTGATAAGATTTGACAAGTGCCACAGTACACAGAGCACTCCAAGGGCTTGAGAGATCTCGTTGGTTAAGTTAGAATAACCACCCACTACCCACACAGTTAAAAATATAACTCTTTATTTAACTCGCTGTGACAATGGAGAGTAAATGGTGTCTGTTCATTAGTAATAGGTGTCAAGCCTGCTTATGTATGTGACAAATACTTTAGTTGCATGCGCTAGCCATTTTTAATGTTTATTCTCAACATACTTGGGTTTAATATATAATAATGATGTTTAATTTCAATAGTTCAGATAGTTAAAATAAGTAAAACAGTCTGCTTAGGAAACGAATAGCAAAGGCGCGCCCGACACAAGTTTAGGTCCTATATAGACCATATTTGTAGTAGTATAATAAGGTCTCTTGTAATTATTTATTTAACGTTTACAAAGAAAAACAGTGAAGGGTGGCGTAATCTGCCGATCTACCTACAAATTAACATCACTTTAACAAATACCTGGCTAGAATTACTTATTTCAGTGAAAAAAGTGTAATATACCTAACAGCCGTATTAATTGTATTTCTACGATTTTTTTTTCCTGATTTCACGAGGCAGTCGGCCGCTGATTGTTATACAGGACTTTTTTAGAACTGCCGTTCAAAAGATATGTACTGTTGTCAGTCTAACTTAAAATCAGCATGAAATGATTTTTACATAGCAATTTGTCATTAACATAGATTATTATACGACTTGGTGTTTTACTGTTTCTGTATAGCTTACTGTGAAAAGGTATCGCTACATCTGTGATTGATAGCCCCATCGAAAACTTCAAAGTATGACGGCTCTATTTCATGCAATACTAAATAAAGCCGTGCATGACAACCCGCAGATACCATGCAAGATTGCCGGCATGATCGATGGCTTTGGAACGGCACTTCGTGGCGCTAAATTGGGCGACCTTTAGTACCCATAACATGAACCATGGTGAAAAGGTATATAAATATTTATGCTACGATTATTGCTATTTGTTGTGCTGTATAAATATGAATGATGTTTTGAAAGTAATTGCCTATACTTAATTGATTCATTAATAAAATTAGTTAAATAAGTTAGTAAATTTCGAAATTAGTAACAAAAAAAATCTTTTTCGCTTATTAACTAACTACCCCATGATATTGTATACTAAAATAAATAATAGGTATGTGGACCAACCAATTTCCTTTAAACCTGCAATTTTGTTCTTGTTATTTTGTGTATTTTCTATAAACAGGTTTCATGGCTTATGTAAAAAGAATACTTTATCTCATTATATAATAACTTGGCCTATTCTACCATGAAACCATGGGATCATACAGTACTAGTTCTTATGCTAGTACAGTCAACTCAACAAAGTGACGAGTACCATATATTTTTTCTACTACTGACAATTTTCATTTCATAGACTATTGTTCAAAGGGAATGTTAATAAATAGGTGATTTCTGGGTCATGACCCAGAACCTCCTTTTGTAACTAGATACCTGATTTTGTAGATAGATAACTTGTCAATATTATCTTTTGGTAGTATTTTATCCAAATAACGTTATTTATCTTTACTTATTTTTTTAATTACAATGTAACTGGGCAAATGCGATAGACATTTTAACATACGCAGCGACAAAACGTCACATTGAGTAGGATTATCAAATTGTAAATACATTTTTAGATTCACCTAATTAATTCTATGTCTTGCCTTATTTTTTTGCACCACGACCCCGAAATCAGCCTGTATAATAAGAGATAGAGAGTAACGAAACAAACAGTAAGCACCTGCAGATTGCTCACGCACATCTAGCAAAAATAACTATAATAGAAAAATTCACCATTTTTTATTCACAAATCTAATAACAGAAATCCAATAACGAGTAACGAGACACTAATCAATTATATTAAACACGAGAAAGAGATATAATATGAATATAACCTTCGTAATAATAAAAAGGGAACTTGAAAATGCTTTAATATCTAGTCAGTATCGTCAAGATCAAAAATGAAGACTGTCGAAACCCTGGAGAACCATCTCACGTGGAACAATTTCCCTTAACGTTGACTCCTCTTCGAAAAATTAAAATCCGTTTCCTTTCCTCGATAATTTCATCCACTTTTAAAAGCGGTGACTCGAGTTCTATTCACGTCAGGGTATTATTCATTCAAACGTTACTTTAGCCGACATGCAATTAAGGCAGCCCACTGGAAACTTTATTCACAATTGGTAAATAATTATAATTATCACTAAAGGGACCCATTGGTGATTCCACAAAAAGGCAAAAGCGCACAAACTTTCCGGAACGCCCTTTCGGTTATTAAAATTTTCCCTTTTCCAAGTTGTCTAAACAATAATTTGTATACGAGTTTGAGACGTAGTACAGTATGTTTAGGGTTTTATTCAAAGTTGATATATCTCGTTGATAAGCATCAAAGGGAAGTTTGATTTTGCAGTGATAATTGTGGCGAATCCTTAATTATTTTGAGGGTAAACTTTCGCGGAAGTTAATTTGAGACTGGATGTTCGATTACTTTTAATGGGCACTCTTTTTAGGCGACTTTCAATTTATTTGGTTGACTGGAATATTCATTAAAGTCAGTGGAGCGCAATCACGATATTTTTAACGACCAAAACATCGAGCAGCTTTTATGTATTTTTTGCTTCCAACTTGAAAGCAATATGCATATTTACTGCATAATACCATTCATCTCCCTATCCCAGGATTTGATCACTGTTAAATTCGAAGTCTAATATTAACAATCCATTCGTTATTGAAAATGATCTGAAATGTTACTCTGAGTTGTAAGCAAACAAAATGTCGAAAATGGATTTATTAAAAATGCATCGCGTCGAATTGGCAGTTTGTTATACTTGTATTATGCGTTCCTACAATCTGCCTTTATATGAATATGTTAACTTATACGTGGAGGAATTAGTTAAATAACATAAGGAAATATGTATAACTAAGTCGGTGTAAGCTTACTTGTGTTGAAACGTCAAAACGCATTTAACATAATTTTATTTGTACATTATAAAATGATTCGCTGAAGCCACCTTTTTCATATGAGTTTATATTTATTTAAGAACATGCAGATGTTTAAACTTTCCTCTCGGATAACAGATTTCACGGCTTTCTTAATATGATTCAATAAACCAACTAACAAATTATAATAAAGGTATCGTTAAAAATAACCTGTGTTTACATTTTTTACTTTTGTTCAGGGCGTTATCCTAACGACGCAAGCACCGGCAAACGACGGCTAGTTAAATTATGAAACTTGCCATGAGTATAAAATAAAGACAAACAAGCGTCCCCTGCATGCGATATACTCGCCGTAACACAATTTATAGGGATGTCGAGCCCTTTTAGTATTCCCCTCGCGAATCCCCGGGCTATACCTAGGTATGCTAAATCTAGGCATAGTGGGGTGGGGAAGTAATTAATGGGGGAAAGACATCAAGTGTGTCAGAGGGAGAGTGTGTTGTAAGGACAAAAATGCTAGGGCAGAATGCACGAGGTAAGTGTGTCGCACGCGTCAGTTCACTGTGTCACTGATGATCTTTGTACACGCGTGCAGGTATAGGTACAACAATACGACCCTGGGAAGTCAATAAAAAACTAAAAGTTTCCACTTATTATTTTTTTATTATTTAAGTACGAATACAAATAGTTTTTGAACAATATCATGGTATGATTACTTACAGTTTTTTTTTTTGCAAAAGTATAATCTTTACCTAAACTCGTAACATAATTTAATATACTACAGAAATTCGATTTGCACTCATGTCTCAAAAACTTACAAACTAGAATAGCACTTTTCTATCTACGATTCTGTTTCAGAAACAGGTGATAGCAAATTAACGGATTAGTTAATTTAAAATGTAATATACCCTAATGTGCCATGTTGGGTTGGGTAGTGTATTCCGTACCGTATATTTTGTTATCACAGTTGCATGTATAGGTAATTACTTTTTTTTAAGCTGAGAATAGTATTCGGTAATTTTAATTCAACACCTTTTGTAGTTTTTGTCAGCACTTTCTCTAAAATATATCTAAAAAAAACATGCATTGACTATTTTTTGCCATTTTTACAATTATAAACCAAGAATTAGTTATTTACTAAAACATACTTGTTCTATTGTTCTGTGTCACTACTATTTGTTAAAAATTAATACATTCAAACTAAAAGTACACACATTCATAGATATTTTACTTCTCAAAGATTTCATAATAAATTATAAGTAGCAACACGATCAAATTTCGGTTTAATCCACGTATTTATGTGTGTGTCGAAAGTATTCATCAGCGCGATTGTATCGCGAGGGGCTGATGGCTTGCAAAAGCAGAAAGGTGTAAGAGCCTTGGCCTAAACAATGCACATAGACCTTTCTGGCATAGCACGACGCTGTTGCCAGGCGGGGTCCGGTGACGCACTGCCTTGCAATATAAAGAGTTGGATGTGATGTGATCGAAAGATTTTAATACCATGTACGACATCTTGTAGTAAATTCTTGGCAAATATTACATTTTTGGTACAAACTATAATCAAACTATTATGGCAGACAACAAATAGGTGCTCTTGGAAGCAATTTTTAAAACCACAAATACGAGTAGGATCCATTGTGTTATCACAAAGTTCCTATGGCCATCTCCTGTCCATTTTCAATTTCACCAGAAACCATCAGAATATTTAATAAAAAATAATTTGATTTATTCTTAGTTGCATTTCATTAGGTAGGTACAGACTGGTGAAAGTTAAAACAAAGCTTTGTAATAAATAGCCTCATTAACTCTACTGTATCTGACGCTGTCCACAGAGTAAGCAACTACTCGTACTATAGGGACAGGCTCATCGAAAACCGCTAAAAAGAACAGAAAGAAGTAAAAATAGATATAAAAGAACCTTGACAGTATAAGTTTCTATTTATTTTCTTACCTATACCTTTTTTTCACTTCATTTAAAGTTGTTTTTCATACCTATATAGTGACACAAATTACCACAGCTTACCATTGATAATGATTACCATTGATTGTGTAGACTCATGGATCCCACAATCAAAAGGTGCACACAGTTTTGTGGGACGGTTTGTTTATTTTTAAGTCATTATCATTTTTTTTTTTAATTTATGTATCCACAACATTTACAAAACAATTTTCCTTAACTAAAACGTCACCCGGAAACCCCTGTGGCATTCACTCGTGGGAACGAGTGAATGATTACTCACAGTTAAGTTAATGTAATTAATAACTCTTTTTATACGTAATAAATAATAAAAGTAATACTGCTCAGATATTTTTCTTAACATGAATTAAAATTTTAGTGATTCTAATTAAATATCGAAGCCTGATTATTATACATATCAAATTCAAAGTATATTTACGATTTTAGGGCGAGAACGTTAGTCTCCTTATTTATCTTCAAAATGAGATGTTGATTTTCGTTGTGGTTTTTATATAAAAATATAAGATGGTCAAACATAATTTTAAGTTAACGGATGGCACAGCATTTTGTTTGAACATCATTTTAAAATTTTAACTAAAACTCTACAGTATCTCATCCAAAAGATTCATAGCTTCACAAACGCGGCCCTCCAGGCATCCTATAGGTATGATATCTGCAGATCAGACCGGCTAGGGGATCTGAGTAGGTACCAAGCGTTGCTAGGTTACAGGGGACCTAACCCCAAGGTCAAATGTTTTATACTTATATGTTTGCAATCGTGGAGGGGTGCGTAATGTACTCGTGGATCGATTTATGATTCTGTTCCATTTGGGACAGATTCATTACGACCTAAATTGGGGATAGGTAAATTGCTTAAATTGTTTCTGTTTTGTTTGAATGACAATTATTTAGGAACCTAGTAACGTGATTGCTTTGAATTACCTAATATTCTTCCTTGTTTATTTCTAAAATAATGATCTATTCATGTACGTTATTTTACCTTTAATATGTTTAGTTTAGTAAGTATTAACAATAAAATAAGATTTACAACACTGGGCAGTCCCATTTTCTCAGTACATTAGGAATCAGTATTCCTAATGTTCTGAGAAAATGGTAAGACTTTTTAAAAAGGATTTACTACACGTGTGTTTTATCGCCATTCATCATAAGCCCAACAGGCCTGGTACCGGGAACATCAAAGTTCGTATATTTCGAGCATCATTCTTTTTTACTCCAATTAAGGCGTCATGAGAATGACAGAGACAATTGTCCGAAATTTAAAAATATCGTTTTTCGCGGTAGCGCCGCAGGCGTCATGACGCTGTCACAGATGTGATTATACTGATGTCACTTTTTAAAACAGTGCGATTGAAAGAAATATACACTGTAATTATCATGTTTAAATTACGGGTTAGGTATATACCGTAGCACTGTGATTTGATTGCGCAGAGAAATGAATTTGTACTCGTAATGAAACTCGGGCAAGTTAAGACTGCTCCTAATCAGTTTGTAATAATACAAATAAAACCGAATCAACGGCTACCGCAGTCGCTAACTCGCCTGCCAAGCGTAGCGTCTATGGTAAACCCACCAAGATGATATAATAGTCATATTTGGGGGCCTACCTATGTCCAGCAGTGGAAGTCTTACTTTTTCTAAATTCACCCGATGACCACGAACTCTACTAAAGGGTTCTAAACGTCGGGATGAAGTTCAAATTAGTATACGAGATATAATCCATTTTAATTGTTTTATATCATCAGAAATTATCGCGGCAACCGAAGACAATATTAACAACTTTCTAGTTTTAGTAGTTTCGGTCCTGCACTAATACAAACTTTCAACTCTAATTCTGTAAAATTATGATATTACGTTTTTTGTTAAGGCGTCAATTTTTTAGATAAAACCAGCCTAATATATCGGTACAGCTTTCTATGTACTGCAGTAAGTATTGTTACAACCACTTTGGCTGCTACCAATTCGATTTGATGCTGACTGTGCACGTGTATAAAATATATATTTTACAGAGAGATATTAATTGAAAGTCAATTGCAGAATATAATCTGTACGTATCTAACTATCTATGGCCA
The DNA here is from genome assembly GCA_022674325.2 of Grapholita molesta. Lineage (NCBI taxonomy): Eukaryota > Metazoa > Arthropoda > Insecta > Lepidoptera > Tortricidae > Grapholita > Grapholita molesta. The sequence goes on along the minus strand of CP053121.2, from coordinate 16,958,498 downwards.
CCAAGATTAAGTAATAAAATGCTATCGTAATCCTTTTCTGAAGTTTTATCCATCAGATAAAAGGCTGCGCGCACCGGTTGGTATTTACATGCGTGAGTACCTGCGTTATTAATGACGATTTCGCGCTACGCCGCACCCGATTGCACTACCGTTTGTTTTCGAAATCCAGCTCTGATTTCATTACTCTCTGAACCAATTCAAGATGAAATGGTTTTAACATAACACTCAAAAAGTTCAAAAACTGATCTTCTTCCTGTTGAAATAAGGTTAAAAGCTGAAAAGTGAGACATCGTAGTGAAGGGCCAAAATGACTGCGGTAACATCACTTAGTTGATTTATTTTTTCATTCCCTCGCAATCGAATGGCGATGGACGTCGGCCAGTTAATTAATAATTTAAGGACGGCTCGGGCAGGTGAGATAGCGAGTAATGGGAAAGAAGTGACAATTTAATTATGTTTTCCGATGCGAATTTTACCTATTACTTTGTATTGTACAACAGGAAAATTGATCACAAGTCATTACAATTTTCGTTCATAATACCCATATCTAATCGAATACAAGAACAAATATCTGTCTAATTTTTTTTTAACTTTTTCTCATAATCCTGCTTTCTAGCAAAATGCTTTTAAATGTACTAAACTTTAAATCTTTTTAGGCCATAGTCACGTAGAATCATAATAATAGCTTTAGGGATTTAATAAGGTATGCATGTCTATTGCTAAGAGTATGTAAGTATACAATAAATATACAATTGTCTAATTCACACTTGACCGATTTTTCAAATTACTCTCAACACTGACAGTCCAGTTGGCAATTGCGCGAGTTATTTACGACTCCAATAAACTGAACCTTAAAATTGTTAATGAAAAGGTATTAAAACAGGCGGCCCTCCATAAATAACCCGGTGACAGAGCAGCGCAAAGAAAAATGCGCCAGGATTTGAACAAATTACACCCGCAGCAGTCACCGAGGCATGCGGGAGTTTGAATTTAATCTGTAAGTACATAGGTATGATTTTTACATAAAATACAATTTGTATAAATATATACTGTGTGTAAGTCTAACACGGGCGAAGAATTAAACCAGACATAGGATTTACCACTATAATCATCAACCAAAAGGTTTTTCTTGAATTATACCTATTATACATATGTAATTATTTTTTGTAAAATTTCTGAGCTGCTAAGCAAAAGTTATCTAAATATATTTCTTATGTCCTAATCTACCCTCCGTTAAGAGATTCGCCCATATAAGATTTACACACAGTATATACATATACTGGGACTATAGGAGCTTTAGCTTTGGGGATCGCTTCTGCACCACGAACGTAGCAACATTTGTTCTACGACTTTTGAAAATAACTTATAGTTTACTTAATATTAAAAAAAAGAAGATTTTTCAAGCACGCAATGTACTGCGAAAACTATGAAGTTTGTAGGCTGACAGTAAATGTCCACTAGACTATTGAATGCTGTATTGAAAATACTACTTAGTTTGTTCGAAAAAATCACAAGTAATAAAATAAATATTTTTTTTAAAGTTCTAAAACACATGTTGCTACATTCGTGGTGCAGAAGCGATCCTCAAAGTTAAGGCTCCTATGATGGTGACACACTGTACCTATAGGTAGTTTTAACAAGAAGTCAAATTCTTATTTTTTTATTAACAAACTTGCAAGCTGACATATGATTGAAGTGACATTTATTCGTACATTTGTGTCGCCGTGACTAGGGCGATATGTCTAGCGGGGGATACTCGTACGTCTGAAGACCTCTGGTCTTATAATAGGTAATACAAATAACGAGCTGCAGTTAAATCAATAAATCCGTTTTTAGTATTCATAGGGTGGAGCAGCCTTTAGGGCTTGGGTCGCAGATGCTTTTCTACAATTATCGCCGCCTCGGCGATCTTTGTGGGCGTAGAATACTTAAGCAGTCTCAATATTGTTTTTAGATGTAACCTGAGCAAAAGTGATTGAATACCTAAGTCTGTGTTGACCATGACAATACAAAGTTATTCTACGGCGTCAGTACCGCATATATAGGGATAGTATATTAGGCAAATAATTTACAAACTTCGGACTCCCATATACCACGCTTTGATAGGCCTTTTCGAACTTCTCATCCAAAATGGTTTCCGTATCCTAATACAAATAGTACTAGTTATAAATATACTTATCAATAAAGACAATTGACAATTATTTATTTTTTTGAGATTTAAGTACTTGTAGTTATCATAATACGATTGTAATCACTGTAAATAAATGTATTCGATCCATTGATAAATAAATAAATAAATTGTCTTTATTGATAAAAAAAAATCCACCAATCAGATCCATATTGAGCTAATAAATAATAGCTTTCAATCCTTATCTGTTTGGGTACTTCTTGTCTCCAACATGCTACTTAAAACCTTGCAACAACAACCTTACGACGTGTTTTAAAATAAAAACGTATAAACGTCGAATTTACGTCCCGGTCGGCTCCGTAAACTAGACGTTAATCGAAATCTTATTTTACAGAGGCAACGTCCCGTGAATAGTGGAAAGCCTGGGGCCTGCACATAAATCGTTAATCGAAATATGTTTCGCTGTCCTTTTCATGTTTAAGTTATAAACAATAGAATATGAGAGATACATACAACATACTCGTACTTAGTGTTTAAAACTTAGTATGCCAGCGTTATTGCTGCTGAATTAAAGCTAATTAGCCTTACTCTTGCATGACTGCCATTTTATATGTAACAATATGAGAAATTCATGTTTATTTTACAGCGCATGGTAATATAGCCAGAAAAAAGTTTGTTTATTCTAGAAAATGTGTTATACTTATACTTCGACATTCCAACACGTTAAATTTCTGGCTTGTTAGGACTTAGTAAGTAGTCTAAATCAAAGCCTAAATTTTAGATTGCCTGTAAATAATTATTTCCATAAGACTATCAAATCCTGAAAAACAAAATTAAATAGTTGACTGACAGGGTTTCACAAGAAAACTAACGAACTTACCTAGATTAGTTAGCTTTCCGTGTCCGTGAAATGAGAAAAAAAAGAACACCGTTGCATGTTTTACATTCTAATGTTTACCATTCTTCACACCTAGGATTGATTACTTCAATGTAAAATACTTTACTCAAATCTACTGTTCAAAATCAAAAAATGAAATATAGTCACAAGTCTTTGTAATAATATTCTGAAGTGCCAAATTAAAACTTCAATTCGCATTCACGTTTTAACGACACTATAGCGTTCAATGTCCCTCTGCAGAATCACTCGTCGTATGTCCTTTAGCTGAACGCAATATACCCGACTTATCGGTTTTAAAGCATAAGTTGCGGGCGGCGGTAGTAAATCGCCACTCGAGGACATTATTAAAATACCACATCAAACACGTTTCTAATTAAATTTCCTACTAGATATTTCGGCGGATCGTAAAATAGAACCCTACCACTTTACTTAAGGCTTATTTAATCTGTTTATTCGCTGGGGATGATTTTTATGTCTTTTTTATGTCAACGTATATTTTTAAAAATAAATAGTCTTTTCTCAAACATGCACTACAATTATTTTTATATTAAGCAGAAACGTCTGCTAGCATATCAAAGATATTTAAGTCGAAAGAAAAATACGTGCACTGGGCTAGTGATCCAGTGGTTGTGGGTTCGAGTCCCGCTGCGAGTCAAATTTTTCTATTTTTCTTTCGACTTAAATATGCACTACAATGTTGACGTTATGTTTCTTATGAAGGGCCTCTTTTTCTGTATTTGCTATTCCACCCAAATATGTGACACAATATCATGGACATTAAAAAAATGTTGGTCACATTTTGCTGATTGGCTTGATGTCATTTTGAAAACAAAAACCAATTTTTGATAAATTTTATTTATTAACTTAGCTTTAATTTTTTCTATAAATAGCTACTGCTTTTATTTCTTAGAGTTTTTTTTTATTACTATATTGCATAGTCGAGAATATAATATATCCATTTGCAAATACTATAAATTGATTAATTAAAATAAAAATAAAACTCTAGAAAATGAATTCGCAACCCTCATTTATGCAATAAATTGTATGTTCTCCCGCTCTGTACACATATACGTACATCGGTACTGTTTTTAAAAGAAATGACTTCCATTTTTCATAAAAATACTGTATCAATCCAAAAACAGCACTAAGTAAACGTTTAAATGTACACAGGAGGTACGAATAATGAATGCTCCAGAGAATAATAAGCCAACAAAAGAAAACCGTTATTTGTTTTCTGTATTCTTCCCCCGTGGAGGCGGATCACGTCATTATTCCTGTGGATTTCTTTTTCTCTTGCCTTCGTGTAGTAATTAAAGATAAATATAATATAAAACGCTCCACTTGACGAAGATCGTCGCTAACATTGGCTTTTGTCTTCCTAAATGGACTTCTGTTGATAGATTGTCATCTATTGTTATCTTAATCTGGCCCGAGGATAAATGATTTATGAGGAGGCAACAATAGCATTCCGAATAAAAATGTAACGAGGTAAATATTACCTGAAGCGTAACACGATACAACCAAAAAAATACTGTTCAAGAAAATGAGCGTATGTATACAGTTTAATAAAGAAAAATGTTTTTCAATCAGTGTTTAGGTTCGTTTGAAAAATTCCTTTTATTTTAAAGTGTTTGGAAACGAAATTCATATAAACCGTTAAATTCCAAAAAAATAATAATAAGAGAAAGTATAGTACTCGTCACATTGACGTAAAATAAGCAATTTCCTTTTGTATCAACGAAGGTGTTCGGTGTTTATGACCTCTGCTTTACGATTTGTTTGTGCATGCCCCGGGTAAAGTGGTTTTATAATCGAATTCTAAAACTAGCGAGTAAACGAGTCTAGTGTACATAAACACAATCTCAATGTTAATCTTACTACATATTTAGTTATATGAATAAATTTTTTTAATGGGTGCATTATTTTCTTGGGTGTCCCCAACAGTATGGAATTCCTTATTTGCACAGTAATGAAACCTATTTCATGTTTTGAGCTACGAGTATTTATACGACTCATACGAGATCTTTTGCAGCACAGTATGTAAGCGACTACGGCGACGGCACAGAGTGAGAAAAGGAAAATGATAGAAATACACGAATAATATGGTGCCACCGTGAAACTTACACTTAAATCAAAAAAATAATTAAGTGACATATCATAAAACATCTGAGTATTCGTTTGACTCGACGGCTACTTCAAATACAGCTGTGTTGAAAGCGGAAGATTAACAACGTGCACTACAGAATAGGTAAATCAAAATAGCAGAACGCCGACGAAAACACTGTAATTTTAGTCAGAGCACATTCAGTTCCCTTTTAAAAAAAGTGCAGAGTACGTGACAAGAATGCTTGGGCTAGGGGCGCAAGACCGGACGCTCCATGGACAGGGAATATTTTAACTGGCAAAGGCAGACAACTATTTTGACTAAGTAAACGTTGGGTCGTTGTTTGAACTAAGAAAAATCTTTGGTAGTATCAGTTCGACTAGATTCAGTATCTCGTGTAGTCTATAGGAGCAAATCCACTTATAATATTATTTTATTAGATAATGTTTAGGAAATAAGCCTTGAAAGATGTAATTTAACTTACTGAACAAGTTTTTAAACCATTAAACGCGTGTAAGTTCAAGAGTAGACTCGGTACCATTGTGAAATTGCCATACTGGGCTACGGCGTAGCAATCAGTTTATGATATTATTGCAATGAACATCATGCAAGTGATAAACGAATCAGAGCTGGCCACGGCAGATGATATACAATTGCAACTAAACCCTTTTAATGAGATTGCTATACAAGTTACTTGATTCGAAAATCTGACAGCCTATCATAGGTAAAACATACAATACTGCAGTACAAAAAACACAAGTAATAAGCAATTTTGAGTGTTTCTGGCATACTTAGTGTATTTGATTTAGAAGTATAGCCAGATATAGTATACAAATCTATTTAAGAGGATTTCGTAGATCTCATTATTACACCATATACCGTGGTATTATTAGGTCCGTGTATTATTAGGTAATTGTAATAACAAAATGTGGAATTCTACCCAAACCAGGTTTGATTAAGTAAATTATTTCATCGTTGCGGTTTGGATGGTTTCGTGTAGATACTTTAGTTGGAATGATTTATATTGAGAATTCCTCAGTGGGCCGGCGAGCCTATCGCAATACCACAGATTAGACAAATCACATCAGCCTTACTCGAAACTTATTTATATAGCAAAAGTTTTGCCACTTATGTACATAAACATTTACGACTTTAATATAATCTTGTTTTAATTACTATACTTGCTTAAATGTATAAGTAATATACTAATGTATAAATTTATACGCGTATCATTTACCTTGCTACATTTTAATGTTGATTTACTTATAGATATAAATTATTTATATCTCTCTCTATTAAGTATTATAGAAAATTATACTTGGATTTTCAAGTGTAAATGACGCTTTTCAGTGGCATTTGATACAACAAAGGCTGAATAAATAAGTTATAAGTTTCAATATATACAATAAATGAAAAACAAGATTTCTTAAAAAACATTTTAGCTTCAAAGAAAGATATATTACACTTTCATAAGGAGCCCTAGCAAAGTAAATAATGCCTGATAGAATGGAAATCATATTTCAGTTCAATTCACGTTTGATGCAGTACAACAGGCGTATCGCACAATCAGAGTCGCCTGGGGAATCTGTTAAAGTAGTTTAGAAGTAATATCGTGCGTGACGCGGGGCTCACTGAACGCGGTACACGGCACAGCTCAGGGATCTTATAGAATGTGTATCTATTACTTTCATACTAGATTTAAGTATTTGTTACATTATTTTATATATGTCATTAACACATCATGGACTCTGCTTTGAAAAAAAATAATATTAAATTGAAATTAATTGAATATTTTAGTGTGAAAGATTTTAATCTTAAAAGTTTTCTTGCCACCAGACTCAATGTATAATTATATTTAGTTTGATTTATAAAAATACTCCTTAAGCTTTTGGAATAACGTGTAAGAATTTACAACAAAAAGTTATGTGAGTTTTGGTATTATTGGTGGTGGTTTGTTATGTTTATTTGCGTATTTAATTTTACGGTGGGAGGGAGGGAACATTAATGCATGAAAAAATACGCAAGTAAATATAACGGGTTGGCACTGATTGACTAGCACGTTATTAAACAGCGGAATAGCAAAGTAATATTATTGTTGTTAATAATATGGACTTCCGCAAAGTAACGCCTGATTCAATTAATTACTTAAAAAGTTACGTCTATGCCAATAATGGTCTGTACATAAGTCTCTCCGAACTGACTAAAATGCTGACTAGAATAGCACCACCTCATCTCCTTCCGCGGTTGTCGTAAGACGCGACAAAGGGAAAAATCCTACGGACTGGCAGCAGTGTCCGTCGAAATCCAATCTACAGCTACTGCGGTCGCCAACCCGCCAGCCAAACGTGGCGACTATGGCAACTACCCCCAAGAGGATACCAGTCATATTTGTGGGAGGCCTATGTTCAGCAGTGGACTGCATACGGCTGAAATATATGTATGTATACATGTAAGTCTCCCCGTTATTGGCACTACCAATGGGTACACCCTTTAACTTAGGCAAAATCTAAATGTTATGGTCCATGGGGTCCCAGCGCGCACAAACTTTTTGCAGAAATCGCGAAGCGTCTGGTTGATGTAACTGGTGAACGAAGAGCTGGCGGCTTCCTAGCACAACGTATCAGCATTGCGATACAACGAGGAAATGCCGCCAGCATCCTTGGTACAATGCCTCAAGGGCCTTTTTTTTTTTAGATTTTATACTGTAACTAGTTAAGTAGTTGTACATATCATAATACGATTGTAATTTCTGTAAATAAATGTATACCTATCAATGTTATAATGTCGCTTCAACATGGATGTAGGTACACCTATATCTATGCATTACAGACATATTGTTGTGCAAATCCCGGCAGCTATGTTTTCGCCAAAACGAACCCTATAATATCTTCGTCGATCGCGCGATCGTGTCGCGCGGAAGTGACGGCGCTCGTGCGATAAACGCTTCTATTCGGCCTTTGTGTGATCCGATATTGTGCGCGAAATTAAATTTCGGGCTCATGGCTACGTTACCTGCAACTTTTGTTTGTATTGGCCAGCCGATTATAAATAGTTATTTATTTATTTCATTTCTATTGCATAACCCAATGTAACACTTAAACCTTTCAGATATAAACGTCGGAACTCTCGGAATTTAATAATAAATCTAATAATGGCGTAGGGATGTGACGACCCCATCGCCCACTGGTTTTCTCCAGTGCAATCAGTCAACGCAGGGCAGCTTGTGGCGAGCTGTTGGAGAGTAGCGACTCCACATACACTGCCCCTGGGGTGCCCTGTCAGACAGGTGGGACAGGTCCCCTACCTCTGGCTTGCCTTAACCGGCCATCCAGAGTGGGGTCGCTAGAGCTGCGTTCTCGAGGGTAGATGTGGAAACCTAAGTGAGTTGGCTATATGTTTAAAGTCCAGTGACACCTCTCTACCCTTAGCCCTATGCACCGGTGTTGCCCTTGAGCCATTTTTGATGTCGCTTTTTGTGGGAGCCCATCTCGCACAGGGCGAGTCACCGTCTGCCGGAAATAAAATTGGATACCATTTTATTGGCCGTGGGATGACCGGCCTTAGAATTGTCCCCCACCATATCCTCCCGTGGTTGCAGTAAGAGCCTGCTAAGGGAATACACCGGGAGGTGGGCAGCAGCATCTCCTAAAATAAAAATAATAATAATAAAATAAAAAAACTGCGTGCGCCAACCCGCCTGCCAAGCGTGGCGCGTAAGGCAATAAATGGAAAGTCAGAGCAAATGGAAAGATTTTGATTTTGATGTTCAGAGCAAACCAGTGGGGCAAATGGTATATAATTTTGTAGGTTTAAGGTACTTAATATGTGTTGAATGTGGATTATTGTATAGGCATAAAAACTTAAACAATTAGTAAACTTTATACATTTTGTTATAGGCACAAAAAAAATATGTGAGTATTATTACTTTAAAAATATGAATAAATCCCATATAAATCCCAGATAATTGATAAACTTTTCTACTTTGAGGCTATTGAAAATAATGTGAAGTATATTAAAGTTTGGATGAGTTAGAAGACTGGGCTAATGCATAGAGGTTCGCCATAGCACTGCTCCACGTTATCCAGGCAGCCAGTGACTTTCCACCGACTTGATGGGCCGCTGAAACTGCCGCCGTAAAGATGGTCATGAGTTACATTGGTAAGAAAGGTTCAGGGTGTGGAGAGGTGTGAGCCGTTTTCACCCAGTGTGCCTAGTCACGTCTTACGAATCATTCACTACGAAGACTACCCAACTATCTGTAGATCTCGTTCGTTGGGATTATCTCCCAAACAGCAATGACAATTTTTTACCTTATGTGAAAAATTAACAATTGAATGAAAATTTGGTGAGCAAATATTGAACCTAATACTGACAAAAGATTCGCACCGCCCGTCACTCGTAAGCCCGTAAATCGTGGTAATCATTTCGGTAATCGGTTTTCTATTGGCAAGGCTAATAATGTTGATGCTGCTGATGATAATGATGTGTCCTTCAAAAATTGAAAACAATAACTTGAAGACTGGAATTCAGATTGTAAGGTTTGTTAATTTATGGCTATAATCTATTTCTAAAAAAAAAACTAATTTATTGCGACAAGCCCCTGTATCATGTTTTAATGCTTAAATTTACCTCTTGGTGAAAAATGACTCCAGTGGTTATCGTATTGTATTAACCGTGTGTCCACATTGGGTCACATAAGTTCACATAGACCTTGAATTTGCCCATTTTATTTGGTATTCGTGGGCAGCAAACTTTACTACGCCTTAGCGTAGCATTCAAGAACAGCTTTGGAATAATTATAGGTCTACATAGCACCACCATTCAAATAAAAAGGGTATTTACGGCGTAGACACATAAACTGTACTTCCCTTACTTAGGTTAAGAGCTGCATATTTTAAAGAACATGAAGTACATACTAAAATATAATTAGGCAACTTTGCCTTATACTAGCAGTCTAAGAGCCGTGGACGATAACGACTGGAACATTTTGTAATTAAATTCTAGATGAAATGAAGCTCGTTAAGAAGTCGAATATCTTTTGGGTTACTTACAAAGTGAACTGAAAGTTTTTAATGTAGGTACTTTACTTTCATATTTCTACCTGAACGCGTGGTCAATTCGTTATAATTCGTCAGATAAAAGAGGTACTACTTTTACCCTAACAATAATATACCTAAATGTTTCAACACCGAAAAATATCTCATAACGAAACAAAAGTTTAAAACTATCCCAGTCTGATACCTAGTTAAAGAAAAGATTCGAGAAGTCACAAATTCTAAAATTCAGCGGAATATTAAACAACAGGACAGAAAACATTTGCTTATAAGTATTTACAACAATTACAATATTATTATAACCACTGAAGTACTTTCCACATCAAATCTAAAAAAAATCTTTGAGGCATTTTACACCAGCGATGCTGGCGGCATTTCATTGTTGTATCGCAGTTCTGATACGTTGTGCGAGGAAGTCATCAGCTCTTCGGTAACCAGTTAAGTAGTTTACAAAGAAATAGTTCGTAACCTTTATTTATATATTTGTAAAATATTTTAATGCTTCGCTTATACTTTTATACGATATATTATCTTTTTCAGTAATTAAAACTAGAAGTTCCATAAACTATAAATACTCTTGGCGTGTGTTCATTAAAGAAAAGGTCCTTGCTTGTGCAGTTTCAATATTTCTAAGAACAATCGTCTAGTCACTTAAATTAATATGTAAGGAGTGGTTCTATTTCATCCCCATGGTGCGAAACATGAGAGATGGCGATTTTGTATTGTGAATTCTTCTATTGTAAATACCGAGAACACTCGAACTCTCTGAGCACTCAAGGCGATGGAGCATCATTGCTTGGAAAACCTGTACTAAAAATATACGAAATTTAACATTTCCATTTTTGTTTCATCGACATGTAATATGTACATCTATTCTAAATGTTACATGCTCGTAAACTTTAGATCCTCAATGCATATGCGCACTCTGCTTATTTTTCAAAAAGTTAATAAGACACCCTAAGTAACAATTCTTTGACTTAACCCTGCCATGAATGTGGGCAGTATTAATACGGGGTACTAATGGAGGAGGACTCCTCCAACCGCAGACTTTATGTCCTCCGAGTGGTCTAGAATTATTAATCGACCCGATGCTGATTGCATTCTTGCTTGCGGTTGGGGTATTCGGCAATGCAGATATGCCATTGCTATTCCAGTGCTGTATTGGCAACTACGTTAATCAAATTAAGACTGGCGAGTGGATCGTTGTACTGTATGGATACGTATGAGAGACATGACGTGACTTGTAAATTTTAGTTTTGAACAACAAAATAAAAATCGCTTATTCGTTGTAACTTATTGATAAAAGTTGACCTTAGACTGTTTACATTATAAGAAATTTAATGAACATGGTTTTAATTTGAAACATGTAATGAATATGACAATAATTGAGTATGTTTAATACGAGTACGTCACAGAAACATGAATAAAACAAAGCACCCTAAAGAAAATCAAACAAAGAAACTTGAACAATGCTCCCATAATTTACATTAGTATGAGATTTTCTGGCGTTGTTATACATATTGTTGCTCATTCAAAATTGCGTTAAGCACAATGAAGATTTGTTTCCAAGCCGTCGAACAATTTATCTCAATGACGACTTGCCTTAAGTTATGCCGCGTGTCTTGTTAAAATTAAGGATTTAAATTTAAATTTGGATCCCACAGCGAATAGGTGAAACGAAATAAATATGAATATGAATGGGAAATCTGACAAGAGCGTCGGGAACGGGTTGGAATTATTAACTTTTCGAGTGCATTCGCGTACCGTCGGGAGTGGAAGCCAAACGCGTCAAGTGCGTCTAACAAGCTTGTCATTTTGTTAACTACATTTTCTTTGAGTTTAATTTGGTCCGGTTGTATTATAATGTTGTGGAAGAAACGATGTGTCCCGTAATAATCTTGGGTTTCTAACTGCATCCATACTAATATTACAAATAAGTAGGTATGTCTGTTAACTCCTCACGTTTCATCCCTGCACGGTATATTAATACATATTATAAATTATGTTAAATACATTTCGAAACTGACTAACTGTAACTTTGGCGGTTTGTGAATGAAGAAATAATGCGTATTTACGGTAATATCATATTTATATATAAAAGGATTGTTTCGTTTGGGGATTTAGCTACTCTACACCGGCTCTTTTCCTTTGGTGTAGTCAAATCATATTTAGAAAATATTTTTTGGTTGACTGAACTTGTATCTGTTTTTGCTGACAGTACTACAGCCAGACATCTCGAAACCGCGCAGATAGGCCGCGCTCGCAGACGATTTAGTCGCCGAGTATAATTTGGCCGGGCCCGCTGACCGAGCGCGCGCCGCATCTCAAGTACTGTTACACAGCTGAAGGGCCCCCTTTTGGACTTTTTCTCTATGCATTCGCTAAATGAAACCCCATTGAGCACGTTATATTTGATTTCATTACTATTTTCATCATTGATAAAAATTATGAATCGCTGTGTAAAAAGAAATAGTTTGTAGTTAAATATAATATTTAGAGCTCAACTGCATAACTTGTACTCGTTCTAGAAACATTTGCTATGAAATGCGTTGAAAGTCAAACAAAGCTATACCAATTTTCATAGTTTAGCACTACCAAGGCGTCATAATGCCAAAGATATTAGTCAGTAGCAGCTGCTAAACTTTCAGTACGTGGAGCGAAGTTAATTAGAGCGGTCCGTCTGCGGCTTTAATAATTTCGCCGGACCCGGACCGCCGGCGACCCGCTCGACCTCACTGAATTGATATAAACGGTTTCACCGTGTGTATATTCAAACTCCGAATATTGATGTTGGTACGACAGTATAGCTGAACAATGCAACTTTCAAGTCATTAAATAAAAAACGTTTTGAATATTTTTAATACTTTTAATTGTAAGCACCAGGCTTTTATTTATGCCAAAATATTCGTGCACTTATTCAGAAAGTCGCTAATTCTGGTTTCCTAATCGTCATTAGTAAAAGAGAAATTATGAAGTAAACCAACAAAGAGCCACAGAAGAAATATAACACATTTTCGTTGCTGTGCTTTCTATAAATTGTTACCCGATAATGAATTTTGCGCATTTGTATGTATTTCCGAACCTAGACGGAACAATGGTGTTCCGGATATTTGGGACTGCTGAGCCGGATCGAGCTCAGAGGCGCTTTCAAAAATGTAATCGAATGTAAGGGGTACACTTAGTGGATATTGCCCCTGCCCGTGGGACGCGCAGAGACTGGACCCCACCATGGTGTAAGGATTATTGAGATTTAATGGAATCTAAAATATTATAATAGGCTATTTGTGAGAAAAAGATGGACGTCCGCCTAATAAAATGGTACACAAATCTATCTTCGGCGGACTCGCCGTCCGCAAGATGGGCCTCCATAAAAGCGAAACCAAAAATGCCTCAAGGCACTGATACAAAGGGCTGAGAGTATAGCCACCTCGCCACTTACAATAAAATAAGTACAACTTTTATTGTTATATTCACATAGTAGGTTGAAAAAACATGAGCAAGTCGGATTATAACACAACTTTATTAATTATTCATTCCAGCTACTTAAACAGTAATTTGAAATTGTTTTTGGTTTTTTATTATACATAAACTAGCGTGACAAAATATTACAGCTACTAACTCATTCCAAAGTGACAGATAAATAAAAAAGAAAACCCGTAATGATGAAACTTTGCTGCAACCAGCGGTGTCGGTACTAAACGGGGAGTCAAACTTACCTCGGTTATTAACTGGCACGTCAGTTTCTAATTACTCCATCCAGTTTATCACCTGCGACTGACGGCACTCCTGCTGCTGAAGAACCATCATACGTACAATCGCAAACACGGCTACTTAAAACTTAGCAGCAGGTCTTCAAATATTGGACGTCTCAAAGACGAGAAGTATGGCGACATGACAGCTCCATTATAGTAATGTGTCGAGATGTTGAGGGCATAATCATTGGCGCGAAATGGGAAATTGTATTGTAGATATATTTCATTTTCAAGAAAGTCACGCGGAATTGCTGTTATAAAAAATAGCAAAAAATATACTTAAACAGATTTATTTTCAAAGGATTAATTAAATAGTTCGTGAAAAATTCATACATCTCTATTGCCATGTAATTGTATTGTATTGGCGATTACAAATCACTTAATCTGTGAACTGTAATATTATTTTCATCACACTTGCTCGTCAATTGCGTTATTACTTGCGAGAGTACAGAGCAGTTATAGCCGATTTAGCTCACACGGGCTGTTAAGTTTAGTTTTAAAAATATACAGAACCTATACTTCACTTGGACTGAGGATGTTTCCAAACAGCCAAGGTGTATTTCATATCTTCAAAAGTTTGCTACAACCAACTTTTAATATGTATAAAACATATCTTTATATTATATTTGACTGCAATTTAATGTTTAGTATTTATTTAAAAATAATTGTTTTCTATTTGATTTTGATAATTGATACTAGTTGGCAGGATGATCTGTCAACTTCGAAAACAAAACGCAGTTGTTAACATTATCTGTGGAAGACATTGAAAAAGTTGACATTGTTGACAATCTTTTATAGTGGATGCGTTTGTAGTTTTCAAAGTGTTTTCAACGAATTTATTTTATTTCCTCGCAAATGTGATGAAAAACATTGTATGAACCACGGGTGGTAAGTGTATACCAAACTTGAGTCATTAAAAGCCCTCCGACTTCGTCGTCGGGCTTCTAATAGTCTCGCGTTTACTATACCTTACTTACCATCCTCGTTGCACAATGTACTATAATGCCTCTGGGACTCGGCCCATGCCTTCAGAAAAATCAATGACAAATTATTTTCTATTTTTGATTTACAACTTCATCGATGCAATGAAAACACACTTATACCAAATTTCAGTGTTCTGTTACACTTTCATCTGTATGTGTAACAGAACACAACTCAATAGCTACAAGATCAGTGCTTTTACAGTAGGTAAGGAATATCCAAAATAGTTAATTTATTTAAATTAAAAATAGTATATAAACATTAATATTTCAGTACAATGACATATAAAATTTCACTTTATTCTATTTGTAGTATGACATGTATTAGTAGTAATAAAAATAGATATTATATTAGGTTAGCTTAGATTACACCTAATCTGACATGTCACAGTATAAATTGTAATTGTATGTAACAATACCTTAATAAATATGTATTTGTACACCTGCATGCAGGTTGAATACGTGTTGTACTAACTAGCATTAAGACCTATGTAACCATATTCTACAAACAAACTATTTGATTGATTGATCGATTGATTGAATATGTCGAAATTATTACGGTTCCTAGTTGACACGTTCGATTACAACACTAAATTAGAGTTAGTAATTACTAATTACTGTGTGTAGTACTTAATCTATGCTTTATTATATAATCGGAATATAAAATGAACATAGGTCCAAGTTTCAAATGTAGCTAAGAATTGACTTAATTGGGTAATAATGCGTTAAGAGAGAGAAAAAATTATCATTCAGTAATTTAACAAAAAACAATACTTTAATGCGATTGTTTTATAACAATCTAATAATAATCTACAGCTAAGAATTTAAAAGCACGCCAATCAAATGATTCGCTTGAAGGAGCCGCGTTACAATCTTATCTAATTTCACGCTTCATAGTCGCCAAATTTGAGCCTTTTATTAATTGTTAATTTGTATTAGGAAATCTTAATGAGATTTTCTTGATTAATATTTGTTTAAGACTCGGCTTTAAAGAAAAGTAATTGTACAAAATTGTTTTAGAAACACTCAAGCAAAATGACAACAATTGTGCAAAGGATTTTAATCCTTTGTGCTATATCTTAAACAGTGAGTAAATGTGAAAATTATAGAAGTAAACATACAATTGAATCATTCATACTTGAGATTTTGAAGTTCTAATCCTATAATGCATTATTTTGATTATAAGATATGGTACTATATGGCTACATATATTTAAATGTAACATTACTTATAAAATCATAATCCTAACGTTTGGTGTCATTTTGAACATAAGTTAATGGTAGATTCAGAAGGCGGTTACTGTAAATCCACCCATCCCATAGGTACACCGGCGTTTTAAACTTTACATCGAAACATTCAAACTTTGCAGACGAATTCGATCTGTAGGTACGACCAAATCGGACCGATGCTTTGTAACCACTGTGTTTGTAACAAACAACCCTAATTCGTTGGCGTTCAATGGACACATGCACAGAATTGTCGAAGAACTGTCTAACTTTTAGCCATTGTCCGGGTAAAGCTCCGCCTGTGACTGTTGCTTACTTGCTTTTCAGGTTGGTCAGCTACTGTCCACGTTATACCTAAGCAGCTACTAGGATATCAGGAGTGTCAAGAAGAACTTATTGATTTACTCTCGCCTTCATTCGAGGTCAGATGCGCGCGGCTGCAGTAGGCCACTGGAGCAGCGTTGCACCATAGTCCATTCCGTGCTGTCTATTGCAGCTCACGTAATACATGAATCCTAATTCCTAGAATTGTATTCATGATCGTTATATAATATTTTTGAGTTTTTGGTGTTAGCTAACTATTTAACTTTCCAAAAAGTATCAAAGATTTTACCATTTCACTTTCCGTGAAATTCTCTAGACATCTACGGTGTCCATACGAAAGTCTTACAGTGTGCAACGTAAAATGTTTTAGTTACCTTGTGTTATTTTTTGGGAGTTCTATGTGAAAAGTGCAAGTGTACTCGTGTTAAACAAGATGGCGGCCATATGATCTCAGTTCGAACAGTAACAAAAGACACGAGTAAAAAAACCTAACTGAAAACAACCGAACATAGATGATCCATAATAGTAGTTAAAACCATTGATTTTTTTATTGATATAACATTATAAAGCACGTAAATACACCTCACTATATACATTATAATTGTGTTTGCCCAGGATCCACAAAGAAACTATTTCAACAGATTTCTACCTATATCCGGATAAAAAGACATTCAATATGCATTCGTACAAGTTCATCAAACGGCAAAGGGCCTTTTCGGATTTGTGAAGGGGTTTAAATCTTCGCACCGCGTTATTACGCCGCGTGTGTGCGGATCGGCCCTCGGGCTTACCGTGTAATAATGTTTGAATTTCATTTAGCTCTGAGGATGAACATCTTAGCGTGTTTTCGTTCAGAAGGTAAGTCTATGATTTTTGAATCTGTTTAATGTACAGACTACCTACACATATATTATGATTATTATGAAGTGTTAATAAAAGGAACTGTAGGTTACGTATACCTACATGTTAAGGAAGAACTATTAAATAATTGATTGGATTAGATGTTTGTGGGTACCTCTACAATATAAGATACATAAGATATGTTTTTGTTAGAGTCATTAATCAATTCAGTAAATTCACGCACCCACTTCCTACGACGTCGGCTCATCACCATAAATATCTAATTTTTCAACCCCTTGGTGACTTCATTTTTATACAAAGCTTATATAATACGATTTTGGCCTAGTTCTTCCCAAAACATTGTTTACTTGGTTATAAGTAGTAAGTTCAAACATCAGTTACTTTGTTCTGTAAAATATAATGCTCCTAATTAACTTCTCACTTAAATTAACTTTATTTCAAGCCTTGATCCCATAAAATGTGTTAGTCACACAAATATTGATCACTGCCTGTCTAAGTTTCTTTGTAAAATATTTCACGTTGTGATCTGAAAGCTGAGCAGAATCGGGAAAGGATCCTGTTGTTGTGATTAATGTAATTATCTGGTAGTAAAATCGGGACCAGTTAGACTGTAGATAACATTAGAAAACTATTTAATGAAAGGGTCATTAACCTTTCTAGTTCATTAGTAATTGATATGCTCTTAAAGCTACAGAGCACACAATGTTAAGTTACAAAGTGTGTATACCATAAACTTTGAATACACTCTGAATATAAATACGGTATTTTCAGCTTAACAGTTGGGTTCATTAAAAAATGTTGATTAAGCAATTTTACGAGCAAAAAGCTAAGACTTAATTCTCAAATGTAAAATGCACGTAGCAAAATGGTCTACAAAAATGATGCCGTGCATTTGGTCGCCTGTTAAACAAGCGCCATGCCGTTTTGAAGTTTGGTTATTGAATTGGTATTACACTAATGTAGATATTTCGTTTCTCTTTAACGCCCGTAAAATTTGCGAGATATAAATTGAAAACCTACCCTGAGTCAGCTTGTTCGTGAAAGCACTTTACCTAACGGCTACATTAGTGTTATCCTAACGTGATGTGACTGACGGTTTATACCTAGGGATCAAATGCGCTTGCATAGTTTTATGAGACAAACTTGAATTATTAAAATATGCGGGAAAAGTCCGTAATATTAGAATTCATTTATTTATTGTAGAAATTGTTGCAGTGTGTAAGTAATAAACATATCGAAATCTATTTTATTTTTCTTATTTTTTTTTGTAGTTTACTCTGATACTGATACTTACCAGATTTTAGGGGACTTACGAGGGGAGCGGTTTCATCCTTACGTTGTGAATATTCCATTCATTCGCACGAAGCGATTCGCTTCTACCCTCCTAATGCGGACTGCTAAGGAATGGAATTCGCTCCCTTCGTCTGTATTCCCGGTAAGATATAATTTGGGTCTTTTCAAGGCAAGAGTGAATAGGCTGTTACTGAACCAGCGTGCTACACCCTCGACCTCGTCGTCACTTTCCATCAGGTGCGACTGAGGTCAAACGCTGGTCAGTCTTTTATAAAAAAAAAAAAAAATTTGAATAACATTTAATATCACTTACAATGAAATTGTTTAAATTAACCATAACAAATAGATCTAAACAAAATTTCATACGAATTGTTAATATAGTAGAAAAAGAAATTGAGAATACCTGTGATATAACAGACACATAATAAATAAGGACCTATCTATGTTAATCTACCGGTTACTGCTATATTCAATTGGCCGATCATTACAAAATTATTTTGCTTACGTAAATAAAAAGCAAATAAATACCTTTTACGGTGATAAACGGGCGTAAGCGTTGGATTTATCTCCTGAAACACGTGTCACGGCGTAGTCTGCAAGCTCCAATAGCGATTTTAACTTGTAAGCCTAAATTTATGATGACCGCTCTTCTGATAAAAATTGTATTGCCTTCGGTTTATTTATCGCATTAGCGCGACCAACTTTTATTGCCGTTTATTTTTGATAAACGGAACAAATGAGACAATAAAAACAGAGGATACAATGTAGAAGTTAAATTTACTAAACCCTCTGTTGTTTGTTTTGTATAGAATTTGTAGATATCTTTATAAATAACAAATTTCATAACTAGCTTGTTATAGAGTACGATTTAAATATTTCAATAATCAATTCGTAAATATTCGTAATCCTTAATCCCACAGTTTGCATAAATCCACTTCAATATTATGAAAGTTTAAATGGTGACGAGAATTTCTCACCTTAAAATTTAATTAAACACAGTTTAAAGATATCATTCTATGAATTTACGACGGGTTTTAGTAAATAAAATTAATTAGAAAGCTAAACCTGTATCTCATTGTGCAAGTTTAGGGTATTTGCAAGGGTTTTGGGGGTTTCACTGCGCCTCCAGTCTGCGGCGAGGTGCGATTGAATTTTTTCGAGTGGAAGCGACAGGGCTTATGCCGGCCGAGATGAAGTGTTGCAAGAAGTGCGCCATCAAACCAAAATTTAATTAAAAAATGTACCAAACCATTGTATTAGGTATCCATATAGCCGGTTAGTCATAGCACTATCGTCTCAAATATTCGTATGCAGATTTGTTTGTCCGTTCGTTTGGTAAACGTCTTAATTATAAATATAGGTATCAAGGCCGTTATTTGGTTATTTACTGATCAAATGTATGTTTATATCATGCAATAATTACTATAATTGGAGAATGAATAGATTAATAAAAATTAAACATATACATGAAGTTGTTCCGTTTATAGCCTTTTTACGTAAAGGCCTTTCTAGATGTGTAACATCCCGTGTTGACCCCAGTACTTGGGGTTTTAACAAATAAATAAACTGAGACACGCCACTGCTGTCTGCGAGGCTGGCAATTGAAATTTTATCCCAGCTTTATTCCCATCGACTCCAATAAACTAAAATAAATAACAAAATATCCACTGCGAGCACATTTTTGGCTTCGGGTACGGATTTTAAATCATCTAGGGGTATTTTACGAGAGTGATCTTGAGAGAGAGGGTAATATGGGTACCAAATACCTATATGGAGTATAATCTGAACTTCTGTTTTTGTATCATAATATTTTTTTCACAATAGCTCGCAAAGAACTATTTTGTTCTTTAAAAACAGATAGCAATGTTGCGTTTTGTTTACAAAAGTGCAAAGTAATTTCAAATATATTGTTTATTACTAATCGAGTGCTTTTTTGATGTTTGCTGGTTAGATGTTATTTTATTTAATGTTTTTGAATGCCAAATGAAGGATGCCAATAATTTTGAATACATTTTTAAAGTTTTATAGTTAATATTTTCCTCGCGGTAGTAAGGTGAAAAATTTTGTGATTCACTCGGTAGCAAAGTGCGTTCTCCTCTCTTGCTTTGAAACCCTCCCAATGCTCAAGATTCCACTCTTTGAACCACTCGCTATGCTCGTAGTTCAATTTTGTAATCTTTTGCTAGCTCGGCTCTCGGTAAACACTAACTTTGCTCCCTTGTATATCAAATAAGTATTATTTATTACACATCGTGTTTTTTTTTAATAATCTGCCTGTCACACTTAACAAGAAAAAAAAAAAGGTTTTTCATATGTTCATTATTCTAGATTACAACTGGTTGACATGTCAGCTACCAGCTTTAAAAATAAAACTTCTAGTTTCCATTTTACCAATTTAGTAAGACACAAAACGCATGCTTACAAGGCAAATTTACGATGCAATGCCTCAGGGTGTGATGTTCGACGCATAATTTTAAAATATTGGTTAGCGTGCGCGTCCCGCTCGTGATACACTTCAATATCCATTATAGATGGCTCTATATCGAATGCCGAGGGCCGCGCTGAATACAAACGGCCCGTTGTCCCGTTCACCCGCCGTGTAATACTTCATTTGAAAGCTTTGCGAGCATGATGTTATCACTTCATAATGTACGCAGTGAAAAATGTTACGTTACAAGGTTTTTGTTGGGTTTCGTGTCGATATTTCGTAAAATTACGCGGACATTTCCTATTTATAGGCAGGAATTTTATGAGAGCATTTCGGCTATTATGTTTTGTAATAAAACCGCGTTAGTTTTTTTTCGCGTCGGCCGTAGATGCCATAAGAATTAGTTATTTGCACCGTTGGTGGCATTCATGGGAAAACATGTTTTATATATATATTTGGGTACACCTGAGTGCTATCATCCCAACTTTCTTTTGACTCAAGATAATGAAGAGAACAGATAATACGCAAAAAGATGTTTTTTTAAGTTTGATCATGACATGACATTGCAGCTCTTAAACGGGCGGTCCAATTTTGATGCATTTTTAATAAAATTCAGTTAGGATAGCTAAGATATACGGTACCTACGTACATAGGTTATGAAACGATTCTGAAAGAAATAAAACACAATTTTTCTCTTCCAAGTGGCCATCTTGTGAATAATCTCGCATGATGTATGCTGCATGCTGACGCGACCCGTCGGCCCGGCTTGCGCATGATGAATGATTCGCATGTTATTTGCCGCGCAAATTGTCAAAGCTTGCCGAAGCCAAAGTGACTTGCTGAAAATCCCCGTTCACAATTGCCATACGTGAGGTCAAGCTTTAATTCCAAAAACAAAGGTAAAGGGTTCAAGGCATTCAGTACACTGTTCATCTTTTTTAGAAGTGTTTCAGCGTTTATCATGGGATTCAAAAAAGAAAAAAAAATACATTTATTAATGTTACACTAATAAACGAACATGGATAAAAAATACAGTATGAAATATAAATTAATAAATAATTTACCATCTTGATATTTAGTTTAATCCAGATATTTACACAATAAATGAATAAATAATACTATAGTATCATAATTTAGTAAAACAACCTTAGTCTAATCTTTTGTAAACTAAAATCTTTTGGACCATACCCGGGGATATGTCCTTAAACTACGACCAGCAAAGGGAGATAGGGCACAACGAAGTACCATCACGCTTGAGTCTGGGTGAAGCCCAACTGGGGTAGTACTTCCTCCTTACAGAAGACCACAGCCACAATAGCACTGCTACCTTTCAGGTTATGCAGTGTTGTGTTCCTGATGGTGAGTAAGGTTCCAAGAGCTCCAACTCCCCTTAAAGACCGGCAACGCGCTTGTGACTCCCCTGGTGTTGCGGGTGCCATGGGCGACGGCAATTGCTTACCATTAAGCAATCCATCTCCCCGTTTGCCACCTTTGTCATAAAAAAATATTAAAATTATTTATAACCAAAATCTGTTCTCTATACCTATCTACTACTACTAAACATCTAAAATTAAAAACCTACTCTAACTATACTTAAAAAAATGTATCTGTCTCTGGCTCACATATCGTTAGTTCAATAAAATAAATATTTCACTCATCAATCTGATGAGATTGTACGAATAATACAAACTTATTTAACTACTGCTCAGTTGAACCTTTAAAAATAGAACTTCTTGGAATGCATGAAATATTCTTGTCAATTGAAAATTAAGCACTTAAATTACTCGTATGAATACAAATTGGATTGAAGTGCAATCATTGAAGGCGATCAATCAAGACGAGTATATTATTGAAATGAAGTATCTATTTATAAATCGATGGGACAATAGTATTACTAACTATAATTTATATTCAATTTTAAACTTAACAAAATGAAATGTATTTTACTGAATCGATAATATTTTTCATACCCGACCTTATCTTATATTTATTTTATTTAATCTTTATTGCACACAAGAAAACCTGAAATTACAAAAGGCGGAACAGGCAAGCAGTCGTCAAGATTGTAGGTGGTGCGTCCAATGAAATTTATAAAGAGTACATACATAAAAATATGTATCAACTAGCATACATAAAATACATAAACATAAAAAAATACATAATACACATATTATAAATACATGAACAACTACTACATATTTATGCATACCTTCATCTCTATATTTGATTGGTTTGTACGGTGCGCTGTAAATAAAGCTTCTATCCGTTATATCTTCTTGCTTATTTACTTTCTGTTACTATTATGTCAAAAAATCCCTGAAATCCTATAATCGATTCCAGCGTGTTATTACAGACGGGAAGTAACGAAAATCGGATGAATTTCCATATTCCCCGTACTCTATTATGCACGTATTGTGCTCATGATGTATGTTTTCCTTGCATCACGAAGGTGATTTTCGTGAAATTTGACGCGAACGCCAGCGACACAAGTCGGGGGAACTATTTCAACTCGTATTATCCGGGCGTTGAGGCTTGACGAAGATTGATGTTGCTTTTTATGCAGTTTCGCAACTAGTATTTAAATATCATGAACGGTTTTTTTTTGTTAAGCGAATTTGAAATGATTACTTCAAATCATCATTATTTTTCCCTTGAATTGTTTCGTAAATTCTAAACAATAATTTCTTATATAAATTAAAAATTAACACGGCTCTACTCACGTTTATTTAGTCACTCGCGCGAAATGTTTCGGAGAACATAGGCCTCCATTATCTTATCAAGCACTAAGAGTGCTGAGTGTCCGTTCGATTCGGCGATCGCGTCGCCGGCCCGTCGTTAGTGCTTGATAATGGAGGCCTATGTTCTCCGAAACATGCCGCGCGAGTAACTAAATAAACGTGAGTAGAGCCGTGTTAATTTTTAATTTATCTAATATGTCTCACGAAAGTTTAAATACAAATAAATTCTTATGATTTAAATTTTTTTTTTCTTGCCAACATAATCTTAGACACAAGGTCTCTAAAGGGTGTAGCTGGATAAGCCTTCAAACATTGCCCCAAAGCTTTGAGTTCAATACTACTACCAGTTAATGCCCCGTCAAATGAAAATGATCCATACCAATTCTAACCCTCTACTGCTGCCTGGAACCCCGTGACATTCATTTAACCCTAAAAGTTTTTATTTTTTCTCAAAAGTATAAAACGGAAAATTATGAAATTTTTCATAAATGTTGATGTCATCTATACAAACTATCAAAAACTAACTCTCTACTTACTTATTTTCCTAGAAAAAAACCTAAATAAAAAAATTAAACACCCTGTATATCAGTTCAAGCTCGTCGTACTATCACCATTTTTGTACTAATTATTAACCAACTACCTATCTACATAATATATAAGTTTCATGTAAATAACAAAGGTGGAACAGTGTGAAAATATAAGTATTGTTCATGCCTACATGGTACGCATGTAGGCATGTAACACGCTTACCTAACTTACGATGACGATATTAAAAAAAAAATATCGGCCCGCCTAACGGGACGCCATTCGTTATTGATTTTTTTAATTTGCAAAGGAGGATGAATGAAACTCATTAATACTTATTCGTGCAAGTATTTTTATTTATATATTTTTAGTAACGTAACATAAGTGTTACTCCATGACAACAAACTAACTATAAGATGCTAACTACTAACATAAAATACAGCCTGTATTTAGTCTTCATCGCTGTTTTCATTTATTACAGTCAGATTATCTACAAAACAATCAAATATATTTGTGAGAATTTCTGCTGGCTTTATAATTCTAGATATATATCTAGCATTCGTTAGATAGTAAATCACTGCAGCAATATGTGAGCAGCAGCCTGCAGTTCGGTTTCCATTCGGGCAAGTGCAGTAATGGTCGGTGATGCTTGCGTAATTGTTTTGATTGGGAATGTAACGAATGAAAGTATGATAAGTCTTTTTATTTATATGTCGCGATTTGATATGAATTCTTAGAATTTCATTTTCCTTTAAATACTCTATGTTAATTGACCCGTCCGGATTCTGTAGTTCCGCTAAGTAGCATATTGATTGTTTTAATTGATATGAACCTCCGAAGAATATATGCAAATCATCCTGTGTCAGCTCTGGAAAGTCCAATAGGTCATTGCTTGATATGTTTTTAAAGATAGTTTTCTTTCTTATCCATCCATTTTCCTCAACTAACTGTGCCATGTTATTAACTGTCATGTCAGATTTAGTTTTTAAATGTGTTATTATTGCATCAGTGTTATTTGTGTCACTAAGCAATCTCCTTCCGTATTTATTATTTAAAAAACAAGCAATTCTACATAATGAGCCGATATTTGGTAATATTTTATTGTCGACTTTATGATCGAGTAAACGATATTTTTGTATATATCTTTTACTAGTGTCGTCAACGTTTGGTAAGCGTGTTACATACATGGTACGTACTGAACAATACTTATATTTTCACACTGTTCCACCTTTGTTATTTACATGAAACTTATATATTATGTAGATAGGTAGTTGGTTAATAAATAGTACAAAAATGGTGATAGTACGACGAGCTTGAACTGATATACAGGGTGTTCAATTTTTATTTAGGTTTTTTCTAGGAAAATAAGTAAGTAGAGAGTTAGTTTTTTGATAGTTTGTATAGATGACATCAACATTTATGAAAAATTTCATAATTTTCCGTTTTATACTTTTTGAGAAAAAAAATAAAAACTTTTTAGGGTTAAATGAATGTCACGGGGTTCCAGGCGGCAGTAGAGGGTTAAAAATTGGTGTGGATTATTTTCATTTGACGGGGCATCAACTGGTAGTAGTTTTGAACTCAAAGCTTTGGGGCAATTTTGAAGGCTTATCCTGCTACACCCTTTCGACTTATCTATATATATAAATCTCAAAGTCCTGACTGACTGACTGACTGACTGACTGACTGACTCACTTAAATCAACGCACAGCCCAAACCGCTGGGTCTAAAGTTTCCAAACTCGGCACACAGGTTCCTTATAAGGTCTAGGGTGCAGCATTTTGAGAATTCAACCCTAATAGGAGAAAATGGGGTTTAAAAGTCTGAAAAACGACATGTGTATGTTTCCTATGGTTAATCGGGTCGCTGTTGACAAAAACAACAACGGTTTTAAAATATGTGCACTAAAAAGTATTTTTCAAAAGAGGGTAAGTATATAAAAAAGAATTACATTTCACACTCTTCACAGTAGTACTTAATAAGGAACAAGATGAGTAATTTCAGCGTCATTTGATATGAAATGAGATGAGCGTTTTTAATCGCTTATGGGGTTGGAATGTAGGTACAGTCATACGCAAATGAAGGTGTCAAAAGTCCGTATTGCCTTTAAATAAAGATGTGCTACACTGCACAAATGTGCAGTCGTTTGTAGACGTTTCATATACTTAATAGGCATAAAAATTGGCTAAGTGCGAGTCAGACTCGCGCGCGAAGAGTTCCGTATCATTGGTAAATAAAACAGTTTTTATGGTAACACTTTTCATAAGATATAGCCGTCAGACAGACAGACAGACCGACGTTTTAAGTCTAAGCAATAAGGTTCCGTTCTTACAATTTGGGTACGATAAGCGAAGACCAAAAGTAACTATTCTACGCGGACGAAGTCGCGGGCAGAAGCTAGTTAAATATATTACAGGATCAACGTAAAATTACGTTTGTTTTAATCGAATATTGCTCAGGATTCCTTCTATAACTTTGATTACAACTGACAAATAGTCTGCACAGTAAATAGGAGTTTCCGCATATTTTATATTTAAGACTAGTAAGTACTAATTTTATGTAGTAATATTACTATTTAAGAGAAGGTTACATGCGCATATTCCTAATATTTTTTTACTAAAACTTTTGGCGTAAATTGTATAACCAAACGCTGCCTCTTTGATTAATTTATAAACACATATATCGGTATCTCTCTGTAAGACATTCTAACTCTTCAGACATTGCCGGACAAAATTTCCTATAAAAGCAACTATTGTAAAGCAAAACATTTTGGATGATTTATAGGGAGAAAAGATAAAGGAAGGATGTCTCGATACGCTTTATGTCTTTTGCTTCACTGACTTGTATGAAAAATGGCGCTGACGTTTGTGACACGGCGTAAAGTTTTCTTTTTTATGCTCTAATATTTGATATTTAATAATACCATAATAATACCCTTATCCAACGGATACAGCTAGTTTTTGTTTGTTTTGGCTTATGACTCATAACGTCACATAGTATTTATGAATGTTTAATAAAAAAATATAAATTATTTTCAGCATTCATAAACATCAGCATTTATAAACTATTAATTGTATTGGAAAGTTCGCAGAAATAAGTATATGAGTTTTAAACAAATTATTATTTTAGATTTCTAGTGATTCAGCGCGGTAATGCCGCGAGCATTATGGGCACTTTTGTAGCACCAGCAGTTATTAAATTTTAGGGTTAATTTAGTTTTAATGTTTTTTTTGTAATTAATACGTCTTAAATATTGGCATCAATGTTAGATATTACTTCCCAAATAATATTTATCGGCCTTGAGCACTGATGTTAACATGTTGTAAGAATTATATTGACGATAGAAGAAAACGAATGATGTAACCGCGTGTCCATAATCGGCAATTTCCCTACAATTATGATTTACTTCTTTCCTCCTGATAGTAAAGACGTCCATTATGCGAAATTGACGCTGCATCGGCTGGGCATAACGCTCCGTTAGTGCTTATACAGCTATAAGACAGGTATAAGCCATTAGGGGACAATAAAACACCGTTATCGGACCATTATACGCTCGTAAAATAACAGTTAGTAATAATAATGTGATGGATGTTAATATCACTGTTATTCGACGAGATTTCGAAAATAGGGTTGTGGCGTAAGGCTCGCGAATAAACCAATTATTTCAAAATAATATAACCCTGTATAACAACCATTTTTCAAATGCTGCTCATGCTAGACTCTTCCGAATTGCCAACTAAGTTACCAAGGCCTACACTTAAGTTGAGAATTGTTCTATCATACTGCTTACATGCGTCTTGGAGGGTTATCGACACCTACCGTAAGTGTGTTAACACTCCTTAACTGGCCTCGCAGTCCCAAGTGATATTAAGAATTTACTGAAGTTAGTGGACTATTACATTATTACTTGAATTCACACTCTTACAACTGAGCCCTGAGTGTAAGTTTTAACGTAACAAAACGTCACCATCGCGTTAGAGTTACCCATACAAAAAACATTATCACTTACGCGTACGAGACGTTTTTATACGTCAAAAGAAACTTACACTAGAGCCTCCGGCCAAGAAATTGAATGCACAATCAATAAACAATCGTTCATATTGAAAAATTAGATGTACTTAGATATTCCTTTTATTATTTTAAGCTAACATGTCGTTCAAATTCCAACTATTACTTAAAACAGAATCGTTACCATGTAGGTTAATTCTAACGAGTTTCCGATATTTCGGCACTATTGCAAGATTTAACGGTGTTCAAACCACACTCCGTAGTAGCGATTAACTTACATGATATTGATAACTATCTCGTTTCAAGTAATAGTTGTAATTCCTTTTATTGTGTCGGAGTCAGTCCGCCGACGAAAAAAGTTTTCTATTCGTTTAAACCAAATGATTGAATAAATTAAGTTATATTGCTTATGCATAACTTTTACATCAAGTATTAACAAGTTATCTCGTCTCAGACTTCGAAGAACTTCATTAAGTATGCACTTGTTTGGTCCAACTTTAGAAAACTTTGGATCTTTTTATTGATTGATTTGCTGTAGCGAAACATAAACTAATTATTATACTTAAATTACTACAAACGAATAAAAAAACTTTAATATAAGCTTATAAGCCCCTGCAATTATATATTTTATGTATTATTTATACGCAGGTTGGCAATATTTAAATGTACAATCGTTTTTGAGAATTTTATGTTTACATTTAACATTATAACATAACATAACAATAATCTAGTAAAACAAACAATACAGGTCTACACCTTCAATTAGACGTAACACCATATCGGCGGTCGGCATTATGTATGTTTATAATTTTGTAATTATTAATTATACATTGGTTTCAGATAAATGAAAGGCTAATAAAGAAAGTTTTAATAGTAAAACACGTGCATTTAGGTGGGTAGCTTCTAAATAGGTGAAAGTACCGATTTCTGTAGAGTCCGTCGTCGGAAATATATTTCGCAATATATTTACGATTTACTAACTATATAAATATAAAACTAAGAACAAATCAAATTATTTTTTAATGAAATTTTTTTAACAAATCAAATTATTTTTTTATGAAATATTTTGATTTGCTTTGATTTTTAAGTAGTAATACTACTATATAAATTAAAAGTTGAAATAGATAACATATACTTAAGAAAACACGACGAGGACCTCTGCTGTTCGAGATGCCGTCGAAATTAATCAAGGTACTGCCATCTATGAAACTAAGAACAAATAAAATAAGTCCTCGTCGTTTTTTCTTAAGTATATGTTACCTATTTCAACTTTTATATAAATATAACTATATCGATAATTATTGTATTTCAAATAATGGGTGTGCGAATGTTGGGTTGTAGTTATCTATTTTTTTTTTAATATACCCTTACTGTATTTGAATAATAAAACCTATAAATTAAGAAATATAGTAAGTACACTTTCACTATTATTTAAAACAAAGAAATAATAATCTATAGAAAATGTATTCAAACATCTCATTAGCAGACACACAAGGTTGTTTGTTACTGTAAACTCTGGTACACAAAAGTGTATTTTATTTAAATTAACTCATGAAACTAAGAAAAGAAGCTGGTCTCGTGAGCCCGATTCCGTGGAAAGAATTGCCGCCGCGGGATGCTTGCAGCTAAGTCCACATTAACCCTGGTTGCGAACAACTCGCTTACATACCTAATAATGAGGAGTATAAAGATGAACGGGGTGATTTCGAACTTAGAAACTTGACTCTTATGAATTATTTATATTGAAATAGTAGCATTTACAGAATACAGTTTATGTATATGTGGATTTGTGCATAAACTAGGTACAAATATAGTGAGAAATTATTTTCCTTCGGGAAAACTCGGATATTATCGGAATACGATGACACCCGATTTGTCAATGAATTATCGTATTAAAGGATTAACATTTTCCTATCTATTAATATGGAACTTTATTTGGTGCCAAATGTAAAAGTAAAACACATTTAACATTAAACAATAAAGTTCCGTATTAATAGATATGAAAATGCCACGAAAATGCCACTCATTTAATTAAGTCATTGATTGACGATCGAGATACGAGTTTTTCCGATGGAAATAGTTTTGCACCACATCTGTATACATTCATACTCGTAAGCGCAGTGTATCAGGACCATACTTAAGAGGTGTATTTCCATAATTTTTAGGTTACAACATAATTACGGAGTGACCTTCACACGGAAAATGTTATTCTTATTCCTTATGAATACGAACCACAGAATCCATAATAAATGATATAAACCAAAGAGTATACAAATACGCAAATAACTTAAGTTTTCGCTCTCCCGTACTGAATGAGCATGGGAGTAGCATGTATTGTTCAAGAATTGACTTTTATTCTCCATTAATTGAAGGAATGTTTACATTACACATCGGACATTATGAATTTTTGGTCGTCTATGTAGTGGCTACGCATGAGTAAAGAACATTGTCCAAGAACTACACCATCTGTTTAAATATGACCACATATTATTTTTAGGTATCTTAATAATTGTTAAGTGACATTACGATGAAGGTATGATATCAATAAATAGACAGCAGCTGTTTAGTAAAATAAGCTAGGATTCATGAAAAAAATATTTTTTTTAAGGAAAATTGGTTGCATTTTCACATAAAACATCGCAACTAGCAAAAATTTTGCAAAGATTACCTAACTGACACAGCTTAGATATGTAACTTTATAGGGAAATATATACAGAGTTAATTAAATGTATTGGTATGTTAAATATATGTCCAATGTAGTTATGTTGGTTTTTGTATATGAGTCAATCAGTGTAGAGTAATTGTAAATTTTTGCGTAAGAATTTCGCAGCCGAACAATGATGTAACTTAGACATAACAACCAAAGCGGCTTGTTGATAAATATGCGAAGGTATTTTATATAGCTCGATTCAATAAGTTCATTTCACATACATATTTTTAGCTATTTATAGAACAGGTTAGCGTATGTATATACAGGGTGAAACATAAGTCGTAAACAGAATTGTGTATTTCTTATTGTTTAACTTTAGTTTAAACATGTGGACGTAACAACAGGCAGAAATATGTAAGCATTATTTTTTAATTCGTTAAGTTAAAATAATGTTTTAAATTTACTGAGTCTTGTGGTCACCCTAATCTGCTACACTAACTGTCATAGACCCATAGCATATTACTAAAATAATTCATTCAACCTCTTTGTAATTGGCTGGTAAGAACTTGAAAAAATATTAAATTGACAATGACAAATTCAAAAGTCATAACATTACGCTGCAAATTGAAATTGTAAAAAAATATTAAATCACGTTTAAAATGCCGGCGCCGTATCCTTACACTTTTATTGAGCGTTTCGATATGGTAAGATATTACAATCGAACGAACAGTACCGAGCAAACACGATTCTACAATAATCAAAAGTGGTACTTTAATCACAACAACTAGCAAGTCTTGTCGAATAGGGTGACCATAAAGTTGGTGTTTTTGCTTTTATTAATTATCATTAATAAAGTTTAATTGTTTGCTTCCCGAGTTAATGCAATGAATTCGCCTTAAAATACTGCGATAGAAACAAAAAACTCTGTGTACGACTTATGTTTCAGCCTGTATAAGTATACGAATACAGATATACGATATTGGTATCGGAACAGCTGGACATTGCTCCATAGGACACGTTCCGAACGTGGTTGGTTTGGTAAAAAAAACGTTCGAATTGGAATAGCTTACTTTTTTATCCCGCCAACATATTTATAGCTACCAGATAAAACAAACAGTGGCCGCGCCTCCCGGCCGGAGCATGTCGCTGTGCATAAATACAGCTAACAATCACTGTGGATACTTATAAACGCCGTACAGACAGGTACACAGCCATAATGCCCGACATTCGCGTATATGGAAGCATTCCAGATACTTAGATTTATATTTGAAGTTAACAAAAACGATTGTTACCATAATATGCTCCATAGGCGATTAATGTGGCTACACTTAAGTAGTAACACTAACATAGTTATATAAGCTTACTTAATATTGTTACTAACGAACTATTATGTTATGGACTAATGTGTCTGATTTTTTTTTTTTTATGACATAAGCGGCAAACGAGCAGACGGATTGCCTGGTGGTAAGAAATTACCGTCGCCCATGGGCACCCGCAACACCAGGGGAGTCACAAGCGCGTTGCCGGCCTTTAAGGGGGGTTGGAGCTCTGGGAACCTTACTCACCATCAGGAACACAACACTAAAGACCTGAAAGGTAGCAGTGCTATAATGGCTGCGGTCTTCTGTAAGGAGGAGGTACTTCTCCAGTTGGGCTGCTCCAGATTCAAGCGTGATGGTCATCGCTGTGCCCTACCTCTCATCAAATAAATGCATTTTATTTATATAATGTGAATTTAGCACTGCAGTTACCTTGAGTATCTTCAGCCGAAGGACGGCCACTGCTCGGCAGAAGCTTCCTCCAATGTATGGGTATTTAATTTTGGTAAAGTAAAATGTAAATTGTGATAAATGACAGAAATAAAATTGTTCCTAAAATGTATTAAAACATTTGTGTGTTTGGTAATAACGACTAGATCAGTTTCGTAAGAACAGCATCACCGCATCTCATCCCGCGTGTGTCGTAAGAGGCGACAAAGGTAAAAACCTGACAGATGGGCAGCAGCGTTCGTCGAAACCCGATCCAAAGCTACTGCGGTCACCAATCCGCCTCAAGCCAAGCGTGGCGACTATGGCAACTTAACCCCAAGATGATACAAGTCATATTTGGATAGCACTTTCGCAACCAAGAACTCGCCTGTCGGGCACACCGCTCATAGGCGCGTAGCCGATTACATGGGTTTCCCCTTATGTACCGAAAATGTCGTAGCGCCGCGTAGAGCCCGGTTTCGAAAGTGATATCCTATGTCCAGCAGTGGACGACTAAAAGCTGAAATTATGAGAAATCTTAAATTTAAATTCAACTAAGCTATATATGTAGCTACTTAATATTTTTCCTATGCACAAAATACAAGCCATATTTTTCCAATAATAGGGTAGTAAGTACTATGTAGGTGGGATGATACCGTATTAATTCACTCTTTTCCTAATTCATTTTTTCTCACCTTAGTGTGAAATTACACAATAATCGAGCTCCGGATACAAACCCGGCTGCATCCGGTAACTTTGCATATACCCTTATGCAGACACTATCGATTTTGTCTGTGTTAGGGGGACAGCTTGATAATCATATTATATCGTATTTAAATATATTGTGCTAGGGTTCTTTGCATAGCTATCGGGTTGTAGACTTTTAATTTAACCTTGAAACTGGGACCCCTCGGCTATTAATTTTTCGGACGCCATTTTGGCTTGTGTTTGTACTCTTTTATTAAAAGGGCTTTTGCGTTTTGTTTGCACATGTTTCGTGGTGTATTGTAAATTGTTAGCACATACCTTAAGCTGTTAAATACTTATTTATCCATGCTACTTACTTAACTATATATATATATCATTAAATGTAAGTACGCAGAATCCTCATCATGCTAGTGAAACCGAAGAAATTATATTTATATAGTTTCCATGGTAATAAGTACCTTAACAGAATCGTAGCTATAGTTATAACGGAGTGTGGGTGTTATTATTATTACGAATATGTAAAATTTAACCCTTAACCAAGCAAACGGTGATATGTCTCCCACATAGTATTTTGTTTACCACATAGCAATCCCTGAAAATAGGATTAAGCTACTAGCAAATATCTACAATAAGCTCAATATGTAAGCCTTGTATCATAGATTTAAGACAAGATTAAACATGTAAAGGTAAATGACACCTATAAAAAAAGATTCTTGCAAAAAACTTGCAAAAGATGCTTTTTAATCTATTGAGCTGCGGAGCGAATGTTGTAAGTACCTAGATTTTTTTTGTAATAAATAATTGGAAATTATTGTCAAATATTTAATTGAATTGATACCTTCTTGATGTGTAATTGTGCATTTTATTGAATAAATGATTGAAATTGAAATATAAATACTAAAATGTACAGAAAACGTACATAAATAGTTGTTTGACATGAAAACACAAATAAATACACGTACGGGATTCAAAACGGACCTTAAGCTTTATAGGAATTGTCACTACCAACAAAACTAAGAGGCCGTTCAGGCGTAATACACTAAGTAATATAAATCGAAGCTTCAAAAAAGCAGCTGTAACGTTATAGCATTCAGAAATCTGAGCCAGTAGAAGCAGAGTTGCGCGTAACAGTCAGCAGCAGGGCCAGGTGTTTAAAATTATCTTGACACGCTTGTATTCTCCTAAGTAAGGTAACTAAGCACCTACAATTGACAAGGACCCATTATGGACGTTCACGCTTATTATAAATAAGGTCCATACATAAATGTTACGTCAAACAACTGTAAACCATACGATCTTGGACTTAAGAATGGAGTGTCCATCACTGGTATCTGTCAACTTAAACCGTTCATCATTGGTGCCTCTACCTTATAAAGTCATTTTGAACACCTCGCCTGCTTAACAACTTCTGCTGCTGACTGTACCGACCCAATATATCACTTAAAGTAAAAGATCTAACCCAACAATGATAACTACGTCCAACAATGAGAGGTAGGGCACAGCAATGACCATCACGCTTGAATCTGGGGCAGCCCAACTGGGGAAGTACCTCCTCCTTACAGAAGACCACAGCCATAATAGCACTGCTACCTTTCCGGTATGTAGTGTTGTTTTCTGATGGTGAGTAAGGTTCCCAGAGCTCCAACCCCCCTTAAAGGTCGGCAACGCGCTTGTGACTCCCCTGGTGTTGCATGGGCACCCCATGGGCGACGGTAATTGCTTACTATCAGGCAATCCGACTGCTCGTTTGCCGCCTATGTCATAAAAAAAAATATATATATATATAAAAGGCCGTTGCATCGCGATCAGCCTATTCATTTTCTTTTTAGGAAAAATACAATCACGGCGTTTATATAATATAGCATCTTTATGTTCGGCGATATCTAGAATAAATGGCTGACGTTAAATAATAACAGAAACATAATATCCTTCACCTCATGTAAATAACCTCCAACTACTAATTAACTCATAGCTCCATGCGTCGCTATTGAATTACCCGGCCGCGGGTTTTAAGAGAAAATTAACTACAAATCAACCAGCGTGGATTCATTAAGTATTAACAAACTTTCTTAACATGTGTTCTTGACTTGCGCCATGATTTTGCGATGTTATAGCGTACATTGACGCACTTATTATTAATGTGTTTGAACGGAGGGAAATAAAGTCATATTTATATTTGCAGTGTAATTCATAATGGATTCCGTAGAAAAACTAGGAAATATGGTACCTAATGAGTTTTACTCACCGTTTTTTGTACTCGCACGTTTAGCTTTATTATTATTTCACTTGATTGTTGTAACTTAAGATGCTTACTTACTATAGAATTTACAGCAGCTTGTCTTATTTCTACATAATTACACATTTCTCACGCTCTGTAAAAAAATAGTGAATCTAAGTTAGTTTTGGTAGTAGTTACCAAGTCAATAAATGTAAGAAGAAATTGCAATTTACTCGAACAAATACTACTTTGGTTAATACGTTTGGTTTTTATTTCTTTATTTTGATTTAATAATGTAACGGTACCCGGTATATTGATGAAGATTGAAACAATAATAAAAGCCTTTTTTATTTTGTTACAAATTATTATTTAATTTATTTTTAATTTTGTCTCCCAAAGTGCGGCGAAGGATTCCTCAATCGTTCTCCATACACCTCCCTCAGTGGCCTCAGTCTTGTCCATGATGAGCCAGAAAATTCTAAAATGGCGTCACACCATTTACGTCGCGGTCGACCTCTAGGGCGTATATCTTCGCGCTACCAGTGGAGGATTCGCTCACTGGGTCCTTGCAACATGTCCCATCTCCATTTGTTCTATATGCCATTTCTACTACTCATTTGAGTTTGTACACGTTTGACCTTTTCTTTCTTTTATACGACTGTTTCGTATTCGATCCATTATTAGTTTCTAAACCAATGAATTAAATACAATCTGAATATTCCCCTAATCGATTCAGGTTATTCCCGAACAATAAAACAATTATAATATTCTCTTACCAATTTTCTGTACATATTGGAAAGACGCAAGCGAAAGCGCTGAGCGTAAACCCGGTCGATCTCAAATTGCCAACAAACCCCCTAACTCGACACACGGGGATGTGCCACCTAATTACTAATGGTGATTACATACTCTGCCTTGTTTGCGTAGACTATAATTAAAGCAAGTTAATCTGTACGCGCGTCTCATACAAAATGCATCTGCCTTCAGTCGACGCCCCGGGAAGACATTTACGTTTTAAATAGCGTGTATAAATGTTTCGTTAAGCTTCACAATACGTGGCAGATTTAATTTAAAAATATGTCACCATTATACCCCTCAGTATATAATGATGAAGTTTATATATTAGTTTGAAATAAGTTAAATACATGCAGAACTATATAAATGACAAATATTTATTGCTACATAAGATACTATATAAGATTGCTATATAAGAGACAAAAGTCATATATTGCTCCTTATGAAAAACAATACAGTTGCTAGTCTGAGCAGTTTGTTTCTAAAAACAAGGTAACTAAAATAAGAAGATATGTTTTCTTAATATTTTTTCCGTACACGGCACAATGATGTTCCGGACACTTGGGAGGCGTACGCGGAGCCGGATTGAGCCAACGCGCAGAAACTCTTTCGATAATTGAATGAAATGGTAGGAGGTACAATAAGTGGATGTTGCCCCTGTCCGTATCATGGGCATGGAGACAGCACCCGCCATGGTGTAAAGACTATTAGTTTTAATGAAATCTAGAATGTACTAGGCTATTGGATGGAAAGTGTGGATTAGCTACTGGGCTATTGGATAAAACAAACCTGTCGCCTGCCTAATAAAATGGTATTTATTAATCTTATTATTTATTGTTACATTTTAAGAAAATAACCAATTTGAAATTGTACATAAGAACATGACCCTTGTAATTGTTCGCGTAATCTAACCTCATATCACACGTGTATCCAACATGCGTATAAATAATCCCGCGCGTGTGGAGCATCTTTGAACGTAATTAAGTAACGTTTAGACTAGCACGATACGCGAAAGCGTTGCAAATTAAATTAGCGTAAATCACATCTGAGATTAAGAGACGTGGCTCAATGGATAAACACCCTACAGTGCGGTCGTGGATTCAACTGTAATGTTCGTTGTTGTAGCTGTTACTAGCGTTTTTGTTTGAAAGTAGGAACGCATGAATTTTTACTTGGAATCTGTGTCCATCTTAAATAGGTTATGAACTGACGCCTGATATCCTGAAATAAACAGGCACTATCGTCTGCTACTAGACATAGCTAGGCCTTCCCCATAGAGCATCACATGCAAGTAGCGAGCTCTGAATATGTAGGTATTAAACGCCACGCTTGGCAGGTAGGTTGGCGATCGCAGTATGTTCCATCGTTTAGCGTTAAGCCTACTCAAAATAAATTAAATTATTTATGTTTTGAGGTAGAATTTAAATAAAAAATTACGTTTACAAAATAATTTTACTTGAACACATTTTTTTTTCGCCCATCAGCGATTATTTCCGAAAATATTAACTTTATCAAAAAATGATTAAAGTAAACTCAGATATTTTTTTTATACAAAAAAATATACTCCTTACTCCATGTGGGGGAGGTACACTAAAACATTCTTTTAATTAACCATTTTGTCCGGGCAACAAAATTTACATATTTATACCAAATTACAGCTTTCTAGGACTAATGGTCACTGAGCATAGCCGGGGACGGACAAACAGACATGGAACGAAACGGTATTATAAAAGGTCAACTACGGAACCCTAAAACCGGTTTTTCATTCCATATTTGACAGCCGCAAATGCTGAGGGTTCGGATTCAAATCCTGCCTCGGACATCAGGATTTGATCAAATTTTCAAATCGCCACTACTTTGAAAAAATCTCGTATCAGACACAGATACTCAAAGTTGAAACTCAGTAACTCTGTACTCATCCCATACATAGTAACGTCATATTTAATTTTGAATGCCAGAATGAATTACGAGGTTTTTTCAAAGTAGCGACGATTTGAATATGTGAGCAAATCTTGATCTCCGAGGCAGGATTTGAAATGTGATCTATCCATAGTTCCATACTAATATTACTCACTCAACATACTCGTATTATAAATGCAAAAGTAACTCTCTCTGTCTGTTACCTCTTCACGCTTGAACCGCTGAACCAATTGGGATTGGTATGAGGGTTTAAGCTACGAGAAAGGACATATGATATTTTTTTACCCGCAACCATACTTTAAAGACGGTCATGGCTGGCCGACGAAGTTAGTTTAAAATAAAACATTAAGCACGCCATAATCACACCTACGCAAAACAAATGTATATAGAGATAAGAATGTTCGCATAGCAGTTTTGTGTCTTTGTCTGCAAACTTTACATTCAATGTATTCGTGAGACGGAAGCAGACCCGCCACTGTAGATATGTGTATAGTTTAGATTGCTTTTAGTTCCAAATAGATCAACTTGCCGTTCACCTCGGGTTCGTTATGTGTAAACTTTTTTATTTGTTAAACATGCAGTAAGGTCACACTCATTAAAAAAAAAATAGTACCTATATTGTTTCTTGCATTTGCGGTATGGGGTCGACTTGGCAAGTTAAACCAAGATTTGGCATAGACACATTTTTCATAAAATCGGCTTTTCAACTCAAAGGGTCTTCTACTTCATCCGACTGAGAAAGACAAATAGGCCTTCTTTTAGATCCGGTTATCTAATAATATTTTTCTCATAGAAAAGAAACTGATACCAAAATATGTATTCATATTTCTTTCCTATCGAGAAATTACCCAAAAGGTACGAGTATGCTAACAACCTTCTATATAATTTTATACATTTATTGAGTGTAAGTGTTGCTAGGTAATGTGGTGCGGTAGTGGTAGGTAGTTAATATATATGTACGAATACAAATATTTAACTGTTAGAAATTAGCATGTGGTAATATTGTCACATACGGTAAAAATAATATAGTTCTAAAATTTTTGAAGATAATGCATGCCATGGTACAGTGAAATGTTGAAGGTATGAATGGGACCTCATATATTTGCAATATATTATGTACCTATCAACAAAGAAATATCCGCTTTAAAACATTTTACGACATACTGGGCGGTAAGAGAGATTTACCGCCCTAGGGCGTGACGGAAAATCTCACTTTACACCCAGATGAAGAAGTAAAACTATGTACGCACCACAGGCGGTAATAAAGAAGGCCTCAGATCGCTTGTTTATGGCCCTCACCTCGGGTTCGGTCCACAAATACCCGCGATCGGAGCCATTCTGTTTTACCGCCCTGGGTACGTAATATATTATTACATAACAATAACAATAACTGTATAAGTACGAGTAAGCGCTTACTTGCTTGGGTGATACCTACACGAAAACGTTCCAAAATTTAATTACACTAAATCACATGTAAAATTTACAGCGGCAACTATGAGCGAGTGAAATCGAATTAGCGTAGCGTTAGCGGTCGCGTTACGTTTGTGGGGGCACGACATTACTCAAATGCTTAGACGCTCGTGTGAATACGCCCGTACGATTACAGACATGCTTAAAAGGTACCTTAACGAAAACTAAGGATACAAATATTTCTCGTTTAAACTATAGACCACGGACTAGCAAGCGAAGCGTAGGACGTCCACGCACAAGATGGACAGACGACCTCATTAAGGTCGCCGGAAGACGACCCAGGTTGTTTCCAACGGGTACATGTGGAGGTCAAAGGGGGAGGCCTATGTTCAGCAGTGGACATCTTATGGCTGAGATGATGATGATGAATCTTTAATTCCTCATGTAACCTCAAAGCTGGTCTTATAACTATTTTCTTTTTGCTAAACATCAATTTATGGTATGTAGTGCTGTGTTCCTGACGGTGAGTAAGGTTCCCAGAACCCCAACCCCCCTTAAAGGCAACGCGCTTGTGACTCATCTGGTGTTGCGGGTGCCCATGGGCGACGGTAATTGCTTACCGCCAGGCAATCCGTCTGCTCGTTTGCCGCCTATGTCATAAAAAAGATGCTGCCGAATCAAATGAATGAATGAATGAGTATCAAACACGGCTGTCCTTTTATCTGTATAAAAATACACAATTTTATGAATTTGCTATAAATTTTGGACGCCACGTTCTGTGAGATCCTTGCCTGCGGCGTTCTATAGAGGAGGCTTATGAAGACTAGCAGTTGACGTCCACAAATTATGTTGCAATTTTTGGTTATCAGATTTTTTTTGAGCTGACTATGCTCACAGTAAAATACTGATAAAGGCTCTTATTTGGTTCAAACAATACTGCCATGGAATAAAACGTATACCTTAATAATGATATATGTACTTATTTGTAAATTGTTTAGTCTTAAAGTTATTCAAAGTCATTTTCTTTTGGCTCTTTTATGATCGATGTAGATTGATATCACAATAACATTCATATTCAAAAGTTATGAGAATGCATTATTGTAAGGCATTTTTACATTGAACTAAAATAAAATTTCTATTCCATCTCAGAATATTGGAAAGAAAAAGACTAAACAGAAGTCTTAGTACTAATGGAAAAGTAATACCGAGCTTGCGACGTTTTTCGATGTCTATTTCCAAGTATAACATTACACACAGTATCTTGACAAACCGACACTCATACAAGTGGGTGCACAACTAGTAAAGGTACTACACTAAATGTTAATGTTCTAGAATTTGTATTTTCCTTGCGGCAGTGAGCTGATAAATTCTGTACTTCACTTGGCGCAAACTTTGTTCCCGTCTCGTGCCTCGAACCCCTCCAAACGGTCAAGACTCCACTCTTTAAACCAGTAGCTATATACCTCGGGTCTCAATATTGGCACGAGAAAGTAAACACTAACTTTGCTCACTTGTATATCAAATAATATATATTTTTAATTTATTAATCAAGTGCGACTATATTGAAACATGTTTTAAAATATAGTATAAATACACTTGCCGTGTGATGCCGGCTGACTAGAATAGTACCACTCCATCTCCTCCCGCGTGTGTCGTAAGAGGCGACAAAGTGAAAAATCCTACCAACGGGCAGCAGCATCCGTTGAAACCTAATCTTCAGCTACTGCGGTCGCGGTCGCCAACCCGCCACCCAAGTCATATTTGTGGGAGGCCTATGTCCAGCAGTGGACTGCATGCGGCTGAAATGTATGTATGTATGTATAACTACACAAAACATTGACCGTTATGCAGTACAAAGTTCACGAGTTTAAAATAAAATATAGTAAAGAAAGACATAAATGTTCTGTAATGTTTATACTGTGACTCTCCGATCCACAACAATAATAACGTCTTGTCGGTTTAATAAGTATAATCCC
This sequence comes from Grapholita molesta, assembly GCA_022674325.2. Lineage (NCBI taxonomy): Eukaryota > Metazoa > Arthropoda > Insecta > Lepidoptera > Tortricidae > Grapholita > Grapholita molesta. The sequence goes on along the minus strand of CP053121.2, from coordinate 16,916,754 downwards.
TCTCTGCAGTCGGTACCTAAATGCAAACAACCCTATACTGGAATCCTATCTGCAACCATAAAAGATGTCAATATTTTATTTAAATAACCAATGTTTTCTTGTAACAAAAATCTTTCAAATTGCATTTTTCTGATACAGATAATACTTTTGCGTGCTTTTAAGAATATGGATTTGAAACGGTCTGCTGGATTCGGAATTTCTAATAAAGGGTTGCAAACTAACGAGATTGAAATATAACCAAATTAAAATGGAATAGTACTGGTACATTTCTGTTGAGCAAGGCGCGGTAACGAGAGCTCGCAGACGTCTTAATTTCCTGGAGGCGCTGTTTCGGCTTAAGCCGCTCATCCACTGATATAAATCTTTTAACACTCATTCCGGGCTTAAGCAGATCTGGCGAGAGCCGCTAACTCCAACAACTGCAATTAGGTGTAGTCGCCGAACTCCGTAATCTCGACTGAAGCGACAAACGAGCTGCTTATAAAGCTTTAGCACTTAAGAGATGTAATTTTAATTTCGACATGCTATTTCCTGAGGTGTTTAAACACTGAATTATTACGAACCGAAACAGGCTACTTAAACGGTCCATGATGTGATTAAATCCGATTTCATTGGATCTAAACAAAAGATTTTTATTTACGTAATAAAGAAGTGTTTACGAATACATAAAAATGCAGCTGAGTAGCAGCAAAGTTATTTTATATTAAATACCGCGCGAGATAATGTTTTACATGCTGTTTGTAATAAACGCTTAAAGCCATTTAACACTAATCTGCATATTAAAATACATTTCATAATGCATTCTGAGATAATAATGAATTTTAATTATAATCCATTCCTTAGTTTTATTACTGATTCAGCAAAGATTTTGCTGCCTAGCCAAAACGGAGTTCATCAGACATTAATAATCGGCTAAATTAATTTAAATTTAAACTTTATCCAATCTCTTCAGTTCGGCGGTGAGGCTAATGTACAGGCTGTGTTGCGGCGGGATTTTGGTTTCAATGAAAAACTACAGCTAACAATAAATTACCACTTAACCTTTGTGCTAGGTTATACATCAGTTTTTTTTTGTATTTAAATATAGAGGGATATTATTGTTATTTATTCTCTGACTGTATTATATATTTTGTAATCAAATCAATCTAGTTTTTTTATATTCCAGTTACATTAGGTACATTATTATGTTTATCTAGTGTTAAGTGCTTTCACTTAAAAAAATATTGTAAATTGGACGTAGATTTATTTTAATTTTAATGCTAGTGCGTTAACTTATCTAAAATAGACATATCTATGTAATGGACTGTGTAACTATTTCGATTAAATATTTAAATATCTGCATCTAAAGAACCAGCCTGTAAAGTTCACTAAGAAGCAAAATGCACAGTCATCAACCCCTTCGCGGTGCAATAAATCCATGACTCCGTAGTCACCCATAAATTATACTTCATCTTGAGGTAACAAAGTCGTTAGGCTCTACAGGATCATATGGACAAGTGCCGTTGTTCTTCTGAACATGTTATAGTTAACCGAACCACATTTTAAACTACAGCGAATTTAATAACGACACGCATCGATTGTTTAACGACTTCCTTAATTGAATTATTTGCGTTGTCTCTTGATATATGAAAGGGTTGAACGATTTAATAACTGATTTATTTTGTATTGTAATTAAATGCATAATAAATGTTTTGCAAATTGGAAATTTGACATTATGGGATAAATTACTTAAATATAATTTTATTGTAATACTTACGATATGTTACAAACGGAAAAACATTGTTCGTTTATATATGCGTCATTCTCATAAGATATACAGAAGATATTTAAGTCGTTTAGAAACCTATGCTATGGTTCCGTTGTCGTCTTTCACATATGTTGGTAATTAAAATATTTGTAAGTAATTATAAAAGATTGGGATCATTTTAACAATGGAATAAAGTAGGAATATATAATTATTAATATATTTTATAATTAAAAGACAACATTTAAATTACATTAAAAAAATTAAACACCGAAGAAGAGAGACGAAAGGAAAGTAACTACGATAAAGAGAGACTAGAGGGAATAGTGAATTCAACCAACTAACACTTGAGAAGTAACGCAACCCTCACTTGTTTCCTTGCAGTGTACACGGAAGTCGGGGTTACTTACAGAAATGAAGTTTATTTTTTAAATCACATCACGCTCTAATTGGCGCGAAGAGCCACGAGCGCGAGTTTTGTCCCCTAAGAAAATATTGACTCGGCGCAGTCCCTTTACATCTTCTGTTGTACGAGGCAGATTAATGTTTGTGCCAGCTATTTGCACTGTTCTTCATAAAAATGGTCCAAACAGAAGCGGCAAACAGACCTTTAATAACATTTTGTGTGTTCTGTGACATTATCTCGCATAATCCGTTTTCTGCGGCGGGCTAACTGCCGCAATTCCCCAGGGTGCATTTTGTCATTTTTATATCTGCACGTTTTTTACAGTTACACTGATAAATAAGATCTTATATTCAATATAAAATATCGACTTTTGAAGTATTTAATGCTCGTCAGGCTATACTTAGATATTTTTAATATACCTACCCTATGTTTTATTAATTGAATAAGTTATTTGCTGTTTGTATTCGCTAATGACATAAATATTAAAATAAACATTTAAAAATGTTATGCATCATTTAATATAGTTTGCAACAATCTTGTTCAGTCTTACATCGTTTACATCAAAACTAAAGCCAGAAATTTCCTCCAACATAATAACAATGGCGACACCAGGGAAGCAGAAATTTGAAGTGTGTTAAGGCGGACAGAGCAAACATTCCCCTTTGTGACAGGACGTAATCTCCGTCTGAGGATTTTAATTACTTATTGGAACTTGTGGCCGCCGGGTGTGTGGCGTCTCGCGGTATATTGCGAAATTTCGACTTCATCTCAAACCCTACCACATGCTACTAGTGGAAACCGCAAGTCTCATGTTTATTTCACTTACAATAAAATTATTGAGATCCGTCAGAATAATCGCATGACGGAAGCTTGCAATCTTTATACCTATATTATGAATTGAACAGTATAAAAGTGGGACAAGATGCTCTAGAGCATCATCTAGAGTTCTAGAACTGTGCCTCATGTTTGATGCCAAAGTAATACTGTGCCGTAACAGTTTGTAAGCCCCATTTAGACCAGGCAAGAACTTGTATACGATTTTCATTACATTGCGGGCTATCGACGTACAGCGAATTCGGTCGCTTTATGTAACCACGCAATGTAATGAAAATCGTATACAAGTTCTTGCATGGTCTAAATGGGGATTAAGAAAGGAAAATGTAAACAGGCGGACCAAAACGTAATATGAATTTCACAAGCCTTAAAAGCAATTGTAATTTTTACATCCTAAATTCACTAAAGAATATTCTGTATATTTATAAAGATATACTAATTTATATTTCTATAGACTGTTATTAGAAACGAATTTAATTCGAGAACCGAGAGTAAAGTTCTAAGTCAACACAACACAGGATGTGATTTTGTCGGTTCCGACGCCATCATAGATGTGTTGTGTTGTGTATCTTTGGATTGTCGACAACATAGGTTGCGAAAGGCCAGAACCGACACAATTTAATTTATACGGAACATGAGTACCAGTCGTATGCGGAAAAGCTAGGTTAAATATATTAGGTCTTTGTTTATTCTCCGATAAAGAAATGTATCTTACTTATTTCAATTGACGATAAGTATGATTACTTACATAATCATCACCTATTCGTACTAGATCCAGCTTATTTGAGAGAGTTTAATTTGTTACTTAATATCTATTTGTCCCAAGCGCGTGTCAAATTTCTAAATTTGCAATAGGTAAAAACTAAATCAGTAACATTACAATATTATTTAAGTTGTTAATTTGCTTAATTACTTTAATATTGCTTCGTAATATTTCAAAACAATAAACTAAGCCGCTAGGCACAGGCCCGATACCGTGAACATCGAAGTTCATATATTTCGAGCATCTTTCTCTTTTACTCCAATTAAGGCACCATGAGAGCGACAGAGACAATCGTCCGATCGTTTACGAATATCGTTTTTCGCGGTAATGCCGCAAGCCCCACGAGATGGATCGGGCTATAGCCCCCACGCACCAAAAGCGGGGTGAAGTCTTAAAAAACCGCCATCGCCGTACTTCAATAATTTGTCAACTGTAACTAGCGATAGAAGACGCTCCAACCATCAGCAGCATAATTCTACCTATTTCATTACCATCTCATTGAATATTTAAACTGTAAATAAGCTTTATAGGTACTGTATAGCATAATATACAGTGCTTCGATTAGCACGTCTTGTTTGAACTTAATTAAGAACACGTTGCTTCGAAATGAGCCTCGGTTGCTTAGATCAAAGGACCCAGCGCTAATATTTGTCGACTTGTATTGAAAGAAGTCATTGGCACCGCACACAGACTCGCTTTATATCACGACACACGCTGCGTTCATTGCGAATATTTTAACTATTAAATGTTTTTGTCTTGGCATTGTTTGATGTTAAAATGAACCACAAGTTTGTTGTGGTTTAGTCTCATTAGTGTAAAATAGTGACAGACAACTGATGTGTTTATGAGAGCCACGTTCATTTAATTTCAGTCTACATCATGTTATTGACTAAAACATAATACACATATACTTTGTACTTGTATATACTTTATGTACTGGTATACTAGACAACTCTGGACTCATTGGGTAATGAAAAACAATATCGAGAATTGTTAAGGATAAGATAAATATTCTAGGGCTCGGTGTCTCATTATCTAGCTCCATTGAATTATATATTCATCTTCAAAATATACAACAGGTTAAAAAAAATATTTTAGGGTAACATTATTGCCTAAATCAAGTTTCTCGACTATGTATGTAAACCGTCTATTTTCAAACTATGTATGTTCCCAAAGAGATTCTAGAATTAATGAAATCGATTTTCTGATCAGACGGCACTGACTGAGCTCCTTTCAGATTGCTTAGGTTCTCAGGTGATCACTGGCCAGGGGTGGCCAACCGGCTGATTGACAATTAGTTTTCTCTGCCAGGTGTCGGCAACCGAATCCTGTTTAAAGTCAGTTGTACACAAGTAACATTTCTGCATAGATGTTGTTCATAAGGCAATTGTTATTCATGAATTAAGCGCGCTCTGCTGTTTTAATAAGTCCACTCTTATATTGTCAGCTTTAGATTGGTATCGGTCGCATAGTAAAACTATTATACTATCACAATTTTTTCATATGTTTTGTGTCTATATTTCAGATAAGATGTATTCTGGTAATTCTCTTATTCTTAAAATGGCGGTCTATTCACAAAACGGACTCTTAATATAATTGAATACATTTGGTGTTTGACGAATTTACGAAATTATCAGCCACTTTATGATAAATAAGATTTATTTTTATATAACGTATCCTCTTTGTTTAGCTAACTTATTTTTTTTTGTAGTGAACGTCTTAATCCATTAATCTTGTTGAATTAACTACATAAGAAGCTAATTTGTACTACAATATCGTTTATTATTTACTTACTTACTAGACTAGTTTTCTATACGTATTTAGTTTTATAAGTAGTTAGGTTTATTATTAGTATTGTTTTATATATTTTATATAGTAACACAACGCAACCTGTGTCGGGATAGTGTTTAAAAAGTCCAGTAAATTATATAGTTTCAGAAAAAAAACTCATTATGCCGAATAATGAATTATAAAATTCAATTTTATGCCAGGCGACGCGTGCTACCAGCGACATCGTAACGTTACTTTTATCATTCCAAGTGAACTTCTCATTTATAGCATATGAGATCGAATCGATGCTAAATCCTGTTGAAAACAAAAGCTTCTTTAGTTTTAAAAGTATTAGGTACTACCTATACCTGCCCTTATAAAACGCTATCTCAGCAACATTCGTAAACAAAGTTCTCTATCGAAACTCTCCGCTTTCGATTACGGGAATGTATTCTGGATAATCTATAGCGGATTAAAGGACAACAGCATCTGGACTCTGAGGAGATTAAATAGGGCTTCTTTGAAATAAACTGTACTTTCTTAGTGTTCTTTCTTTATAAGTCTGGGCAACCATTGATAAGATTTTTTTGTATTTGAACATTTTCTGCTCTGAAAAATTGTGGAGTCATTTATCTACTCCCCAGACCAGATGTATAATAAATTTTTGTAAATATATTTTTAAAGTTTTTACATAATTGTACATTATACAAGTCACGTGAAAAAAGAAATTCCAATGTGCATTGAAAATCACTGACGCACTGAAAGTTACTTGCATTAAAGATACAAAACATTACATATAATTAAGTGAAAGGAGTCGGTATTTCCCATAAGATATATGTAAGATAATAATTTCAGTTCAAGATTTTTCGAGTTTGTAAATGATCGACAAAGTGGTTAAGAATAAGAGGTATAATACCTACTGCTGTGGGTACACATGCTTCACGCTCGTCGGATTATCTTCTCGTCGTGAAGGATTTTGAGCAATTATCTTAATCGGATTGGAGCATTCACGACGTCACTAGGCAACAAACCACTAAATTAATCCCCTTCGTAATTGCCCCCTACGGCGAGTGTTTTATTATCTCATGTGTCACGGAAATATGGAGTATTGATTTGTAACTGAATGGCGAGGTGTACTAGGAATTTAGAATAATATGTTCATGTGTTCTTTAACCCTAAAGCAGTCGCCTTATCTAGATACTGAGAGACAATGCACTCAGCCGTTAAACGTAGGACATTATTATTGACAAAATGATGAAATAGTGCTAATACTCCAAAAGCGTTTTGTTGTTTAAGTTTTAATTTTGTAAAAGCGCGTTTATAAGTGGACATGGTCCGGATGTATTTTTTGTTGTACATGAGATCTGTCATTTACACATAAGCACTTCAGATACTCGTAGCAAGTTAACTACTTGTTTCTAATTTTTTTGACAACTGACCGATTTGTTTTTGTAATTTTTCTCTTTTTGTGTTGTATTATAATGATTCTATACTACAAAAGCTCCTAAACAAAATATATTAAAAAATATACTTATATACTGTGTTTGTATCTAATACAGGCGAATAATTAAACCAGACAGGATATACCAGTATAATCATTAACCAAAAGGTTTTTCTTTAATTATACCTATTATGAATATGTAATTAATTTTTGTACAATTTCTGATCAGTAATGTACTGCGAACATTATGGGTTATGAGCTTTTGAAACTAACTGTCAACGAGTGTTTAACTCGAGTGTGTTGCATTACATTGCGGGCCGATATTTTTTATATGGATAAAATTTTAATTGTACTTCTAAGCAAAAGTTATCTAAATGTATTTCTTATGTCCTTCTACCCTCCATTAACAGATTCGCCCGTATAAGATTTACACACTGTATAAAACATATTCTAAATCAACTTAGGCTGGCGAATAAATTATTTCCAAAATTTTCAATAATACCCATATTTATAAATAAACTGTATCGGATCGTGTAAATTAACTCATGTAAGATAATGAAATTATGATGACCTGATGAGGTAAATCAATTGCATTTATAGCTTCAGACCTACGTGTACTAGTCCTATTTTTGATTTAAATGAATGTTTATTTGTGAGTTTAGTACCTACACTTCACAAAGATATTATATTTTCAGAAACCATACTTTTTATTTCCCAACTATATTCCGAGCCAAAGGTTATTTGGAACATATTCCCAACTGAGCCATTATCTGCATTAATAAATTGACTATGACATCCATTGTTTACTGCGACAAAGGTCAGGCTGTTGAACTCTATGGCGAGGGCATTAAGGGGATTATTGCGAATTCATTATATGAAATCCAAGAAAATGAACCTGAAAAAACGAGAAATAACGATTACGCTGAGATGATCATCCATTATACCTAAAATATAAGTACATATATACATGGCGTATGAGTACGGTTAAAATCTAATAGAAGATTATTGGCATTATGTTTTGGAAAATACCTCTTATATTGTAGGAGAAAGTATCATTTAACTACCATGTAATGGTTGTTATATTTTTAGTCCTTAGTTATACATGTAGCTCTTTTACGTCTTCATCTTTTTCTGATTACAGGCTAAAGCCCAAACGGGTGGTATGGTTGCCATTTTATAGTCTATCACGCTATCCGTCATTTTCGCACTAACATACTTTTCGGATCGTGACAGATATTGTAAAAAATAATAAAGATGGTCAATATGGTCATATTAGGCTACAGGACATTTCGAGTCATCTATAAACGAAATCATCATAATTTCAGGCGTAAGTCGGTCACTCTTGGACATAAGCCTCACCCAAATATGACTTGTATCATCTTGGGAGGTGGTTGCATAGTCGTCACGCTTGGCAGGCAAGTTGGCGACCGCAATAGCTGTAAATTGGGATTGTAGATGTACGCTAGGGGAGATGGGGTGGTGCTATTCTATTCAGCCGGTACCATACGACATAAACGAAATGCTACTACAAAAATAAGTACTTGTGCTGTCGTCCTTCACCGAAATGAAAGTTATCAAGATGCGATTTGCTTTTAACGTCATTCATATTCAATGCTACACTAATTTTATGTCGCGTTCTTGTCACTATTTGGTTTAAAAAAGACAGTTTGTACTCTAACAACAATATATGATGCCGTTAAACGGTGACGGAAAAACGAGTAGTTTTATTCCCCGATAATTTTATTATTCCATCCTTACTTTAACGTCATTACCAAAAAAGTAGATTGTGTTACAAGGGAGCAAAATTACATATTATTATATTATTTATAAGAATTATATTAACAATTTAAATTGAGACATTTTCTCCTTTTCAAAATAGAGGTATGATGGCAGGCTAACATTTTCGTATGGACCTATTATTAATAGGAGATCCGTTACCCGATTTAATACTATTAATATCGTCGAGTCTCATGATACCTTTGTGTTAAAAATGATATAACTAATATTTATATAAGTAAAACATTTTCTTCGTCCTTTTATAGATGCCCCAGAGAAGCGGAATCGTATTATTTAGCCAACCATACCAGAAGAAGCAACAGATATCAAACGTATCGACGAAATGACAGAACCAACTGCGTAAAGACTTAACCCTCGCGAAGTGAGGCATTAGACACGCTTCATTGGCTTCTCAAGTGGTGATGGAACTGATTGGCCGGCTTTGCTTTAACAATAGTATTATGGCTCAGGGAAAACCATTGCTTGTAGCAATGCTCTTCAAGCCAAATTAAACCTTCCTACGAAGGCATAAATATTAGTTTAACTTAATATGTAATCGGTATTTAATACGGCATTTTTAGGAGAATCAATGCATCTGCTTAGTCGGATTTCATGTTTCATTGATTGGCATTGTTAAGAGTCAACGCAGGGGTTAGACGAGCCCTCTCGAATGTTTTTCAAAAATGAGACAATTATTTGATAAGAGCTCTTCTTTTTGTATCGAAATAACTTATTTTGGGTTTGATTCCGAAGATAAAAAGGAATTGAGTCATTGTTATGTAGTTGGAGTCTTTTTGACATTTAGGTAATTTGAGGTTATTCACTATAATGTAGGTACTCGTCAGTACATTGTTATACATATAATATTTATTTTCTTTGTGAAAATAATTAGATATGTACACGTTTAGCAGCACATTGATTTTATATAAATATGTATAGCATATGAACAATTACTAGATATTTTTATCGGATTGCGTTATAAAAAAGAAAGCAAGAAGGTTTTCTTTGAACATGATATCTTTCAGTTTTCTTTCATTTTACTAAAACTAACTAAACTAATTTGAAATAAATATAAATTGGTATTCGGTTTCTCATTATGACTCCAGTAAATAATTAAAACACGGATCAACTATTTTTATCGCTTATTCTCCCCCGAAGTCTACCAACTGACAAAGGCAAATACCACAATATAAATAAACCTAATACATTATGATGTAATAGCTTGCTTTAGGGTCAGAAATTGTTTTTGTACGTCGTTGGGGCCGGATTCTACATTCGCTTTCCGAGTAAGAGCGAGCATTGGACTCAAACTGGCCATTGAAAGTGTGGCTTCAAAATGTGTAACAGTTACGTGGCTCTGGAAACCATAATTTTCTGGATTGTGTCATGTGACGTGACTATCATTCGTATAAGGTCAGCATGGGGCGGGAATTACGCTGTCATTGTGGACTGCGATGTGTATGGTGTATGTTTCAACGATATTATTTACGTCACCGAGTTACAGGATGATAACTGTAATTTTTTATGTATTTAGATAAAATGACAGGACTTTGGAAATGTACATACTTTTGTGATTCAATTGTCTTTAAAACAAACTATGTGTACTCCCGGTTATTTTGTTTTGGTTGGTTGATTTGTTATTTTTTTCGCTTAAAGGGAATAAGAAGTCCACCACTACTTACCAAATCTTGTAGGGTGTTCTGTAATACACTTGTTTTTTTTTTTTTATAATGCCACGTGTTCATTTGGCATTGCAATTGGTTCGGTGTGAAAAGATTAAATGTAAACACGTTTGAGCCTATTTTAGGCATTATATGCAGTGCCTTAGCAATCATTGGAATAATGGATGCAGATATACATACAAGTATTTTTTATTTTTCCTTTTTGAGTAATTGCCTTTTTATTCTGCTTGATACCTACATTATTGTAAATAACAAGTTGAAATAGGAAATGTTAATACGTATATCGGTTTCATACTTAATACCGTATGAACTAACTAAAGATCAATATATATAGAAAGCTATATAACATTTATTCAGACATAAAACCTTGCCACACAACTTCATAAATTATTCATGGCAAAATGTTTAACTTCCTTATTTTTAAAACACAGGGACAAATAAGTACAAAAAGACCAAAAATACCAACCTGTATACACTAGGGGGTGATTTGACGAACACTGGCGGGATTATTGGACAAGTGCTGCCTTATTTAATATTGCGCACTGTTACTGTAGCGCGGGCCGGTATGACTGTACAACGACCAACCGTCTGGACCCCCGACATGACTGAACAATCCCTAGTGATAACATAAGAAGCGGATCAATGTTTACTGGTCGCTTTGTAACGTGATGGTATCAATGTGTAATATGCTTATAATTTGTTGTATATTTGGTCCTGCGTAGCTATATATGCACTGGAACTGGAATAGCAAATTGGAATTCACGGTATTCACTTATTTCACTTTTCATACAATGTATTGAGGGAGAAGGTTAATATTACAATAATTTTAAAGCTAGATAAAAATATTTTGCAATGATAATAAGGTATGTTCAATAAAACTGTACTCAACTGGGTTCTTCGACCTAAAATTGCAATTACAATTAATAAAACCGGCTAAGTGTGTGTCAGTCTCGCGGACGCGGGATTTACGACGCAGAGGTACATCATTATATCATTAAACATCATATTATTAAATCACTCCTTTTTTTATTGAATATACATCTAAATATTATGTGAATATTTCAAATGTGCGCCGACATTAATAATATGAAATACGTTTGATGGATAAGAGCCCTCATTAATTAGTTACAGCGTCAAGAGAAATACATACCTATTTGGACCCGGGTATGTCATTAACTGATTAGCATGCTAGCTATAACGGTTCATGAGATACAGCCTGGACACTGAAATTTTTACCCTTTAGGTTCGCAACCCTAAAAAAAAAAAAAATATTGACCACAAAACTCAGGACTTAGGAAGAAAAACTTAAAAACAAAAAAACATTTGTTTACTTGTAAGGACCATATGCAAAACAAAAATAACTAAGGGTTCTCGGTTGTAATCTTCAGTGTTACAGAACAGAACTTATTAGGATATTAAACAATAACTTCGTAGCAATCCTATATCCAATACCTAAGAAGTTAATTTCTAAACCAATCTAAATCTAATATATTATACGCTATGTCTATATCATAATATTTTCATAAGAATGAAAAGTTAATACGCCGAGAAATACTTAAGCTATTAATGTAATTAAATTAAGTTTAGTGATACTCAGTTATTAATAGATAAGTCTATTCAATTAGAAGCGTGTGCGGTGAACTTCGACATTATCTTTATCAATTCAGGAGTAAGTAAAATATAAATTCACCGAATATCAGAATGTAAAGAAAAAGTAATTACTCACTACTCACTTCAATTAATTTTTCTTTCGTGAAATAGAAATGTTAATAATCATCACAAACATGTGAAATATTTGTTATTAGAAAATTTTCCAACGAAAATACATTATTATTTCAAACTCTAACGCAACGAAGAAACTTGAAACGATATTAACATGTCCGACGAAATTAATTATAGGCAAACTTACCTTTGTGCCCGTAAAGACAATGCAATTACGCCAACAAGCCTGTTAGAGAACCCTAATGGAGCCTCTGCGTCGTCCTGCTGTTTACCAAATACAATTATTGGCCAGCTCCATTTATCTATGCGAGATTTTAAGCCCAAATTAGCTTGAAAGCATGGGGTCGACACTTCACGTTTTGCTTCTCCGGTTACGCGACCAAATTTATCTTGTCAGTGTATAATTTACAGTCAGCGAGCTGATTTGATTAGAGCAAGCCAGGGTCAGGCTGTCAAACTAATGGAGCTCAAATTGACAGCATTGATTTACTTACTATTGTTAAGAAGTTGCATCGGGCCGAGCCGCGCCGGTCACAAGCGGTGGCGGAGATGAAATCGAGTATGGTCAGCAAACGGCAATGGGCAATCTACAAGTGCTGAGGCAAAACGTAAAATATTTGAATAACGAACTTTCCTAACGACCTCCGTAGCGAGATCCGAGTTACGAATTTCAGAAATAAAGTATCTTTGAGATTGTTCATATTGTCGTCTTGTACGTACCCATCAGCGGTGGTACGTCCATGCAAACCGATTTCCGCCGGCTTTACTAACTGTACCGTAGTTCAATAGTTTTCCTTGGGCTCATAAAGAAAAGTCAAAGCCATATTGCCACCATCTTGCCCAAGGAAGAAAATGCACACTGCCACTGGTACCCTTCGTATATGCCTAGTTTAAAGCTAAACCAAGATATTAATTTCCAGCTAATATAAAAACAATATCTTTATTATAAATATATCTTCATACAATCCGACCCGCGTCAAAGCAAACATAATTAGCTGAAGCCAACTAATTTAATTGTATAGCAAAATTTATTAATCATTTACCTGAGTGCTTTAACCTTTAGGAATACTAAACTGTGTAATAATGTCTTATTATTTATATATTAAATTATTAAACAGAAGTACTTAGTATGAATATTTGTTAAAATAAATTACATCTATGAAGTTAAACTGTAAACAGACAATATATTTCATTTTCATTAATAGTGAAAATAACATACCTACAGTAAATTCATATCACCAGTCCATTAATAAACAAATAAGTAATCTACAGACTCGTAATACATAAACGTTATCATAACACAATAAATAATACCTGGGGTTTTTGGCAACCGCTAATAAAATTTGCCATAGCGACATCAAAATTCTTCAGCACAACACCGCACAATGGCTCAAATCAAGACCCTCCACCATCTCCAGGGCAATTTCAGATTTGCCGGTCAGTTAGAGACCAGCACAATGGTGTCCCCTGCAGATCTTGTTCGTTTTAAACAAGGGTTTTTACCCCAATTACGGACGGGATGCGTAATTATTTCCGCTAATACAAACTATACGGTGGCTACGTAGAATGAATAGTCTGTAATTAACTAGGTATTGTTTATTATTTGGGAGGTTTTAGAAAAAAGTGCGCTCAATTGAGGTGGCAAGGGAAAAGTTAAATTATGTCAGTTTTGTAACGACAATTAAGCATTAAAATACTAGAAATATTTCGACTACAAGTAGAAAGAAGTTTATCATTTATGCATTGTAATATTACAATGCATAAATGACAAACTTCTTTCTATACAGATTTCTTGCTTAATTAACGTCACAAAACTGATATAATTTTGCTACTTGTCACGCTAATTAAGTACACTTTTTTCTGAAAACTCTCATTAACCATTATGAAAAATGTTGATGTGAAAGCAGCATACAAAAAAAAAACATGTTTATATATAGCAACGGCAACGCGTTCATGCAAACCGATGCCGGCTTTACTCATTTTCCCGCAGTTCATCAGTTTTTCTTGGGTTCGTGAAGAAAAGGCAAAATCTTATCGGCTCCGTCTTGCCAAGAAAAAAAATCACCACCACTGATAAATAGCAAATAGATCCAGTGGAATCCCGCGATCTTTACCACGACGTTGGTCCACCTTTTTTGTAGGTCCCTTTGTGGGGGAGGCCTATGTCTAGATATATTGCGAGCAGTGGACGTCCTTCGGCTGATATAATGAAGAGTAAAAAAAAAAAACTTGTAACAACACATCCTTGATGTCTTTGTAACAGAGCTTTACTTACTTCAACTTGAACAAAAAGTATTTATATTATTTAGCGTGCACCGTTCTTTAAACTCAAAATTAGAAAAGCTAGTTTACAAAATAATCAACAACGTAGCTCACAGTGAACCCTCGCAGCATTAATCAGCGCAATAAGGCATTACAAAGAGCCGGGATACTCGTGCTTTCCACAAATGCTTCCAATCGCAGAGATCCACAATAGCAGGGATAAAATGCGAAATAGCTCTTAATGAAAACTATCCTAACTGCCCCGGGATTAATCTATTATCGCAAGTCTGCCGCAGACGCTATTAACACTGGATCATAAATTGATTGCGTTGGAAAATGATTTTATTAAATTACATTTTACGAAGTTTTGAATTAATGTGGTGCTTAGCTACTTACATATACTATGGGAGGGAAATCTTTGAGATAATACGTTAACATTTTAGCTAAGAACAAGAGAATTAAAGACGAATACATATACAGATAAATTATATAATTTAATGTTAGGAAGGAAGGAATGAAGGAAATTAGTTTAATGTTATCTTGTATTATTTTGTAATATATGTTTTGCAAATTAAATAAGAACTAATATAATTTATTTTTATTTGATATTTTTAAAATCTATTCTGTAAGTTTATAAATAAATATTGACTGAGCCCCGCGGTATTATGTTGGTTATAAGGCTTATGTTGAAAATATACAAATACATACAAACACCCATGACCTAGGAACAATTTATCTGCCCATCACACAAATAAATGCCCTTACTGGGATTGGAACCCCGGACCGTCGGCTTAATAGACGGGGTCACCACCTATTAGGCCAAACATTCTGTGTTTATATACAGAATAAAACTTTTGTTATGCATTTATCAATTTGACTTAATTTGTACTTAATTAATTAATTGTCATTGTTATGCGTTCCAATGCAGGACAAATTATGCAATATCTTTAATGTTGATAAGATGATATTATTGTAATTTAATATTTCATTATCTTTATATTGTGAGCAGAGTAATATTTTTTATTAAATTTCATATTTTCGAATGATTAGTACCCACGCATTGTTTGAGAGCAATTTAAACTATAAGTTTCATGATTTATTAGCAAAGCCAAGATTTATGTTTCACTCTAAAATAACAATTTTAGATGAAAATTTTATAGCTGAATTTCGAGAGGGAATATTTTAGCATAAAATAAATGAAAATGTATTTTATGCGGACGTAAAGTTTTATACTGTTTTGACGGTAACTTTCGCGACCGGTAATGGCGGACAAAGGGCAGACAAGTTCCGGTCCGAAGGGACGGGACAAGTAAGCAAAAACAATCTCTCTGCTGGCTCTATTCGACGGAAATTGATGCGTAAATCATCCTAGTGGAATAACACGCTGAGACAATTAGCTTACATTTATCTTGGAGACAAATATGTATTACTCATGCCTTATAGGGTGGCATTAACTTAACAATCATTAACTTATTTTTATGAAAAGATGGTATAAGACTTGGATGGGCAATGTCCATATAATATATCGTTCCCGCATTGCTGGATTTTATACCAGCGCCATCTAGTGTTTCACAGCCACAATCGATTTTACTTGCATAGAATTTGTTCGCTGGCAAAGTAACTACACACGAAACTCGACAGGTGGCGCTTTGTGTCCTTACTATCAAATATATACGTTTAACCAGCAGTTCAAAAAAACGCGGTTTGTATAGGCATTGTTTTATGTATAACATTCAGTTTTAAAGATCCCTAACTGCTAGACAGTAAATAAGGAGACCCTTTTCCTATATTCCTTTACATGCGTAGGTAAACAAACTGTTATCCTTGAACGTAATTTGTGTTAAAAAATAAAAGTAGAAAATCCTTTCACTCCGACAGCACGAATGACGGCATTAAGTAAATCTTTGGCTTCACAAATAATACGCGTCATACATCTCCGGCCGCAACTTAATACAGTGCGGATCAAAGGACCACACACGGAAACGCGGGCAGCTTAGAATAAACCAATTATGAGTGAAATATTAGGGATCACTCCGGCGGAAAGGTCTTTGATCACGGAGGGCTAACTGCTTATATTTCTTTCCTGCCTCGAGCGAGAAGAAGCCAGTAAAGGCCGGTGGTACCAAAACTGTTAATAAATTACAGAAATTGGTGGACTAATACCCCCGGAATGGGGAATAAGCCGGCCATAACGCCGGGTAACTGGCCGTGCCGAGTAATCATTTTCGGACAGGATATTACTGACGTCTGTTCTGACGTACATAGGCCTTATTAAAAGGATTCACGAAGGAATAGCCGTCGACCCTAACATTTAAGGAAACGAAATTTTAAAAACATTAATGTTAACCATTAAGTGAGAAAATATTTTCTATACCATATTTACATCAGTCACTATTGCAAAAGACTGGCTTAGCGTTTCGAAATAATAATCGCAATACTTGTCATCATCATCATCTTATCACCCAAAACACTTCCACTGCTGAACGCAGGCCTCACCCAAAGCGACCGACAATGACCGGTTTTTTGCCACGCGCGTCCAGCGCATCTTGGCCCGGTACCGCGAATATCGTAGTTCTTATATTTCGAGCATCTTTCTCTTTTACTTCAATTATGAGAGTGACAGACGAACGTCCGAAATTTAATATCGTTTCTCGCGGTAGCGTAACTGTGTGCTATGTGCACAACTATACTTGTACCTAAGACTTTTAAATCCTATAAGATAACCAATTACCAATTACCAACAGTTGTGATATGTACTAGGTACTTATAGTTTATTGATTAATGTATGTTTATGTAGGTACTCGTAGGTTGCAGAATGATAAACATTACTTTAAAATATTGGAGTTTGTTTTTCGTCCTAAAATACTTTCCCCTTCACATAAAACATTTATTGTTCATGTGTCAAGTGCCTCATGACAAAGTAGCTGCAATGCGATTCTAAATAAATTAAACAGGGATCGTTGTGACGTCCAAAAAGCTCCATTCTCAATTAAAATGAAAGCCGGGACGATATGGATATTTTGTGAAATGGGAAAATAATCGAATTTCAGCTGAATAATGAGAGGGCTGGTCCGGAGAGATGTCACAAAGGGTATTTAACTCGCACTTAGTACTTTTTGCCGCGCGCCCCGCTGCGAGGGGCAGCCCTGTCGATAGTCCACAAAGGGTCAGTTTTATACATTCACTCTAAACAATTATCATCAGATAGCGGTTAAGAATTTAATATTGATAAATACGCATTATTCACAATAACTCAAAAATATGGTCAGATCTTGAGTGCCTACATGTGTAGCACCAGGTTTCAAATAAATAAATAAAACATAAGGTACCTACAATGGGTTCACCTACGAAAAAGGTAACAACAGAAGTAAAAACACTGAGGCCCACTTGCGGACTTCTGGGTTCTCCAACCTAACCTGACATTAACCGGTGAGGTCCATATATTTGACAACGCTTAACTCTGGGTTAGTGGTTAAACTTGGTTGGCGCAAGTGACACTAAGTATTTCTGTTACTAAACCTTACGTTTTCAATTACGGTTTCAGATTATAGTCAGTGAACGAGAACGGTTCATGACCGCTCGAGGAGTCAAACACATATTTAAATTATTACGTTACTACAGCATTTTCTATTCTATTCTATCTACAGCTATACAGTTTAATTTTTAACTCACCCTTATCGACCTGCTGTTATCGCCCTCACCGTATGCAGAATGAAACATGTATTATCTTCATTGCCGGTATCTATTTACCCATTCCGTTCCTAATCCGTTGATTTATCGCGAACCGGTTGCAATAACGCCATTGGTCGCAATGTATTCAAATTATTCCAGCACTCAATTAACGGGATAGCTTTTACCGATATATTACGAGAGTGGTGAGATGCTTAGTGGTCCACGTATATTTGTGGTGGAAACGGCATAAGAGAGTCAAGTAGTTTGGATGACAGTAGGGTAAATATAAAACCTCCTTAAACTCGATTAATATAAAAACCAGTGTGAGCCTTTTATTAAAAAAAAATGGTAAATTCTTACATAAAACTTATAATTATATAAAAGTTACATACACTTTGTTACACAATATAAAACATCGGCATGTATGTGGTAACAGAAAGTGCCTAAAGCTACCGTTACGAATGTCCATCCAATATTGCAAATATTGCCCTCTATTTAAAATTTATTTTCTCTCTGGGTTTTTTGTTTTGCTCTATTAGTGGAATAAATTTGCATTCCATTAAAATATTCTAAAGGTTTTGATTGTAGTGACGAAATTGTATAATTAGTTTCAGTAAAAACGTTAAAATATTTGAACAATAATGGCTTTATGCACAAAGGTCTGCCAAGTCTAAAATCTTTTGATTTTTATTTCACCGTACCTACAAGATCGGAAAGACCTTTTATATAATTTAAAAACCGATAGCAAAGTTTCACTTTATCCAGAAGAGTGCAAATTAATTGCATAAATTGTGTATTAAGAGTCGAATGTTTTTTAGTTTCAGTTTTGAATAATGTTTTAGAAAAATTTCGTCGTAAATGTATTTATTTGCCTATAGACATAAATTCTTTACACAGTAAGCAAATCAGAACAGTATACCCGTCACATGACGTCATCGTCATGCTATGTGCAGTTTTCGATTATATTCACGTTGCATACTATGTGTTTTGAATGTACATGTAAATTGTAATTATTAATGGCAAATGAATACCTAAGTACATAAGGACTATCAACCATTATAGATATTTAATACAACTAAACGACGTACAGGGTATATGTTCTACGCGTAAAATATATCAAGCAAGTATCTACAAAGTCAAAACATATGTAAATAAAATTTAAGAAATAAAAGGCAATAAAAGTTGGTAAAAATAGCTCATGAAATAAAAGCAAAGTTTTCAAATACGTAAAATAAACTTACACACCGAACAACTTCATTCAAGTGGAGTTGATTTAATAAAGTAGCCTAACTAGACATCGCATTCGTTTCGCGCGATTTTGGCATTCCGCAGTAAACTGACTTTAACAATTTCTTATTGCAAATTCTGTACAATAAGTACAACCGCTAATATTTCCAGTGATTTAATAACACTTTTATAGAGATTGGTCTCGCCACGCATAAGAATAGTAATTAGTCGCGTAATCAAGAGAGGTAGGGCACAGCGTTGACCATCGCGCTTGAATCTGGGGCAGCCCAACTGGGAAGTACCTCCTCCTTACAGAAGACCACAGCCATAATAGCACTGCAACCTTTCAGGTATGTAGTGTTGTGTTCCTGATGGTGAGTAAGGTTCCCAGAGCTCCAACCCCTTAAAGGCCGGCAACGCGCTTGTGACCCCTGGTGTTGCGAGTGCCCATGGGCGACGGTAATTGCTTAACACCAGGCAATCCGTCTGCTCGTTTGTCGCCTATGTCATAAAAAAAAACAATTTCTAATTTAATTAGTTTTACAGTTCTTACGCGTATGCCGTTTTAGGAAAAAGAAGTAATGGAAAGACGTAAAGTTAGTAGATATCGCCTAAATAAGAGAACAGAACCCTTAGCTGATTTTTGTTCCGAACGCTATATAAAACTTTTCTCTTCAGAACTTTCTCGATATGTTAAAGTCTCGAAATTTATGGACACTCTTTGTTCAGTACAGCAATCTCATTAGTAAAGTCAAACACACCTTTTTAAAGTGGGACCCTCAATTTTCGCTGCCATCTGTCTATTTGTGTACGCAAATTTCCAACATTCTATTGATACAAGTAATAAGGCAACGAAAGCGATATTTTCCTCCGGTTTGTGAGAGGTGAGCAGAAAGTTTAAAACTTTTTCGCATTTCGTTAAAAAGTGAGGATTAATTTAGGTGTCGGGAATAATACTTATTTACAATAATCCGACTTGCGGGAGCTTCGTTAAATAAATTTCGGTTTCAGACGCAGGTAGAGTGGGGCTAAATATCGATAACAGAAAGTTTTTAATTTTTTATGTATATTTAAATTATTTATAAAAGTATACATTGTGTTCAGTTTTATTTTTACCTTCCATGCGATAGTTATTATATTATCTTCAAAAGTGATATGGATGACGGATTTAATAAAAAGTAACTACGAGTAAGAGAACACCAAACTGAAAGAAAATATTAAGTAGGTCCAATGCACTCGTTCTAATGCTGCAAACTCGACTGCCTATTTACGGTATAACATTTTTGGTCTGCAAAAGTCTTTTTTTTATGAAAAGGGTGACTAATTGGCTGATGGTAAGCAATTATCGTCGCCCATGCGCGCCCGCAATACCAGGGGAGTCACAAGCGCGTTGCCGGCCTTTAACACATTCGCTGCCACCCTTTAACACATTCGCTGCCACCCTCCAAAAATGTATGGAAATGAACGCACATGTGCTTCGGTGGCAGTGAATGCGTTAAGATAGGAGAAAGACAACGCTCTCTTATTGAAGGTACGAAGGTCGTATCGGTCCGGAAATACCACTGTCGGCAAATCATCCCCGTCTTGATGTGCGAGGCAAGAAAGAAAATGTCAGGAAAAGTCAACCAACTTATAAAAGTAATCATTATCTAAAAAGCCACACACATGTTTATAATTTGCCGGTTCCTTCTACGTTAAAGTTTTTTTACTGACTTGAACGTCGATATAATAGAAGAATACGGACAACACTAGCGAGTAAAAGTAACGTATGCAGCTCGTAAACCCGCGGTTTAAAAATTACGACAACGAGCCGCTCCGAGCGCAGCCCTTTTATAATCCAAGACCTCCCTAATGATACCTTCATTTATTTTATCTACCTTTAGGTACGCAACTTTTCTAATAATTGACATTTTTTATCGTCCCTTTTTATTTTCTCTAGGGAAAACACACGAATTTTTAAATAAGCTGGATTAGATGTTTGTTGAATTGTCTGTTAGGATCAGGTTATATCGACCCTAAAGTGTAAGCAGAGCTGAGTTTACGACTGATATACATGGGTACCGTTAAATTTGAGCAAGGCAATTGAAATAATACTCATTATTAATATAATACAGTATAATTTTGACGACAGGCATAGTGGGTTGTGACTCTGCGTCTGAAGCCAACGGTCCTAGGTTCAAATCCCAGAACGGGCATTTATTTGTATGTTGAGCGTAGGTATTCGATTCTGATTCATGGGTGTTTTCTATGTATTTCAAGTATTTGTATATTATTTATTGGCTAAGTATCCCAAGCCTTTTTTGTGCTTAACGAGGGGCTCAGTCAGTTTGTGTAAAGATAAAATCCTATAGTATCTTTTTTTATTATATTTATAATGCATGTTCTGCAAGCACTGTAGGTACTATATTGTTTTCGTAATCATGTATTTAGATTTTTAGAAAAAGTAAATACCTACAAAGTTATACGTAAATATCTATGCCTACAGAGTCCCAACGATCTAGTTGTTGGATTTAGTCCTGTAGGTCCTCAGCTCAGTCTCAGTAAGCACACGAACTGATATTTCTTACAGATTTTATAGTAACCATTATCTGATGTATTATTTTGTGTTTAATTAAAACATTAATATATTTTCTGAACTCTTATTGGATCTCAGGTTCCTTTTTTTTGTAGAAGAATTGCTAGCAATAAAGTATTCCGATATTTTATGACCATTTCTAGAGGAAAACTCACACTTTATTACCAGTTTCGCCGAATTGGACTCCTAGTCAACGTTTTACGATTTACTTAAAGCAACTTTAATACTTCTCGGGGAATAAAACACGCAAGTTGGGATTCAAAAGGTATACAACATCGAAATTTAAAAGCTGTACTTAAATAGTTTATGTGGAGTATGCAGTCTAGCGAACCTGACGAATCAAATTGTGAAACACTCAATTTTGCAAGACGCACGTTTCAAAAATGTTAGAAAAGTTTTTACCTATGCTTTTGTGAGTACTACATAGGTATATGATATACAATCCAGAATGTTCATTTATTGAATTGTAATGTACCTACATAATAATATATTGATACAAAAAAGAACACGTGTAAAAAAATAGAATTAAACAACAGGCGGTGTTATCAACATTATATATATGGATCGATACATTTTAGAAAAATTATGAATTTGTAATATACAGGGTGCAATTTTTACGTGATACAAACTATGTTTTTCTGACTCTATAAACAACAAGCAATTTAATGCCCCAACTCTTATTAATATAAGACATTTTTTGTGTTTTTTTGTCGTTTATTTTACCTTCACAAGTGATAAAATGGTGTTAACACGTTGGTGAACAGTAAATGACGTCACCTGTCAAATGCCATAGAAAACAAAAACAGATACGCCACGTCTATAGGCGTACTGCCCGCCAAAGTGTTAAACAGCTTTATTAGCCATTTCTGAAGAAAAATTAAGTAAACATTTCGTTTCTAACTGGGACAAATGACAAAATTGATGTCCATGACAGTTACGATTCTAATAGGTAATTAAATTCACTAATTCAAATATGTCAGTAAGCCGTTGTAAAGCCCTAAATCTACTGTTAAAAGAAAATTAAACGTCAAAAAATTACAAAAAACAAAAAAATGTCTTATATTAATAAGAGTTGAGACACTAAGTTGCTTATTAACAGGGTTCGGACAAGTCATCGCAGAAACTGATATGGACATGGGACAAGACATTATAGAGTCGCGATTTAAGATTATTATTATCTATAGCTGAATATAATTATTATTATCGTAATTTATAATTTAACATTTGACCTTTTCAGTCGCATGTCTATCATGGATTTGCCAAAGTGGCATGCTTGAAACTGTTTTGTGGTGACAATTTAAACTAATACAATTATTTGTTTTTTTTAATGGTTATTTCTAAATCTTTTAAATATGGTGAAAATAATTACAATGGTGAATTCTGGGTTGCAGTAATAAATGTGATTGAAAAATATAATTAAATAATATTGCACATAATGCGATGCTATTAATCTGGTTCTATAGCCGTCTTGCGATTGTTTTGCGATGACTTGTCCGATCCCTGCTTATTAAGTATTTATAGATTCAGAGAAACATATTTTGTATCACGTAAAAATTGCACCCTGTATGAACAGAAATGTGCAATGTAAAGTACACAATGTATTACATAGATCAGTCAGTTCAGTACTATTTATTAAAATTTCATGTTCAATTAAATTACCTACGTAATGCGATACTGACAATGTCATTTGAAGTTGATTACATATCGATATTTAACAAATTAATAACAACCACATAGTACCCCTACTTAATTGCTGTTTAATTGTTGATGGATGATTTTTTTTATTTTGTTTACATTTTTAAATAACTCGATATTTAAGCACCATAATAACAGCTTCCTAACGTAGTCGGTAGTGTCACTGTCTACGAAATAAGAGGTACCGGGTTCCAATCTTAGCAAAGACATTTATTTGTGTATTAAGCACGAATATTTGTTGTTGGGTTCTAAACGTAATCTACATATTTATTTGTCTATTAATAATATCGCCGATTTCTCAAAAGAGAGTAAGAAGTGTTTCACAAATCCTTGCTTCAATAATCAGACTGTTCTACATTCACGACTTAAACAGGAGTATTATTTAAATAGAAAGGTAAATAATCACATCGTTAATTTTGCAGATAGTCGCAATTTGGTTAATTACCGACTCGATAGAGCCTCAACTCTTTACGGCCGCCGGGTCGCGATAACGTTCTAATTGTCGAATAAAAAAGGATTACACCTAATCCTTGTTTAATAAAAATGTTAATCATGAGATTCAACGCCACTTTATGCAAATGTTATCGCGTGAGCGAGTACCTACGCGGGAAAGCGTACTAGGATTTATCATAAACTATTTTTTATCACACTTACCCGGAAAGCGTCCAGTAACACGCAAAGTAGCACGGAGTTACACATAATTATACTCCCATTGAAGTCATAACTTTTTTCATACTTATAATTTTTTTCCTTGTTTTTTAATTAATTATCGACTGGCTATTAAAACTTTCTATGATATTTATTTCCTTGTTCTCGGGAGAAAGAGATTGTTCACAGAAATTAGAACTTGTATATTTTTCAAGTGGGCCCAAATGCAGGTGCAGGTTGTTTTGTCACATTGAGAAAAAAAAAAGTAATCATAGAAGTTGATTGGTAGATTCAAACTATGGCACTATATACGTAGTTACAGATTCCAACACAAGTATCCAAAGATATAGTACGTAAAAATAATACTAAATACAAGAAATCTTGATTGAATACATACCTATTCAATAAACGCGTCTAAGCAATTTTCATTAGCAGTCATCCATTAAGGACCTCAGGGATTCCCGAACAGAAATCAGAATTGAAATTCTATTTATCGACTAGTATATAATTACAAACCTAGGAGTCGTGCACATATAAGTGTGGGGTGTGCCGTTCATATGTTTTGGTAAGGACATATTATATTCGTATAATATTCACATTCGTATAGTAATTTAGAAATTAAATTATGTTGCAATATAAAACTATACATTAAACTTATTTCTTCTCGTGTTTCAGAAACCCGAGACCCGGGTATGTCCTTAAACTACGTCCAATAATGAGAGGTAGGGCACAGCGATGACCATCACGCTTGAATCTGGAGCAGCCCAACTAGAGAAGTACCTCCTCCTTACAGAAGACCACAGCCATAATAGCACTGTTACCTTTCAGGTCTTTAGTGAGTAAGGTTCCCAGAGCTCCAACCCCCCTTAAAGACCGGCAACACGCTTGTGACTCCCCTGGTGTTACGGGTGCCCATGGGCGACGGTAATTGCTTACCACCAGGCAATCCGTCTGCTCGTTTGCCGCTTATGTCATAAAAAAAAACTTCAAAATGGACTGTTTATAAAAATATGCCGTTTGCCCGTACCATAGTCCATCCTTACCCAGAAGTATTGAGCACGCTTTTTATATGAAAACTCTGTATCTTAGTGGAGTATTTACATCTTTTCTGATGACATATTATCATGAATTTAAGCCGATTAGGTATTGATCCTTGCGGTGACAGGTTGAACAGATAGAAAATTTGCAATAAGTCACTTTGTTGTAGATCCGAATTATTGGTGCTTTTTGTTTTCTTATTGAATACTCGTACGTTATTTAAAGTATTAATAACTGATCTCCTCTTGTTATGTACATATATTGAGGTTCGGAATAGCAGAAAATTGTTTAACCGCATTTAGAAAGAGATAGTTTTTAGAGTTACGAGAAAAAAGTGTGTGGTCTATACTTTTCCCTAAAGCTGTATTTCCTAATGGTTTAACCTATACAACAATGGAGAATTCACTGCCTAAGGCGAATTTTGAGCTCTGGATGCAGGATACTAAACCGCCGCTCTATCAACTGAGCTAACGAGATTTAGTTTTTGGCTGCGAAAATCCTCACCTTTTTTTAGCTAGTGCCATCTTTTCCTTTATCATTATATAGTATCGCTAGAAGACTATCTGCTTACTATAAAATAAGTTAGTTATATCAGGTATAGTTCTCAGGAAACCTAAGGAACTTAATTACATCTGAGGAAACTCAGGAACGTGCACTGCTTTAAATTGATTAGAACATCAGCAACCGTGTATTAAAATGAAATGATAAAACTAATATTCTATATTATATTTGGTTGCCGAAAAATAAAAAGTTTTAGTTTTATTATAATAAATCTTAAAGTTTAAATATTGTTATATAAGACAATTGTATTCAGTCTACCTTTACGAATACCTGGTCGCCCTAACCCGAGTCGATAACCCTGATCGAGGAGTTGATTTATTAGATTCCGCGCCACCTGCACTTGCCATTCACCGCGCGTCTACGCTTCTTCAGTCGCGATTTAAACACCAATACCGAAACGAAACTTTATTTATGTACTTGCTTTATACCTAGAAATCGAGTGATTTATTTTCTATATTCTTTAAATCCTAATGCGAGATATCGTGTTTTTCGTTGCTTATCTTAAATATAGTAACACTCACATCACATCAGAAGTCATCTGATTATATCACACACATCACATCACAGACTCAATTTTTTATTTGTATATTCTCAACTATCCTTAATTTTAATGTAATGAGGTTTCCGAAAACTTGCATATAATATTTTATCGTCCTCCATGGTCATCATACTGCGCCTATTACTTCGACCACGAATTAAATTTCATATTATTTTCTGGAACACCAACGACGTCGATCTTGAAGAAAAGATTATGACTTTTTAACTTTGATGTACATTTCTATGGATTCGTTATTTTACTACTATTTTACAGATCATTGAACTTTTTAATAGATAAGGCATCTCGTTGCCATTTCCTTCATTCTCTTTGCAGTGAAGGTGATGGCGTCCCAAATATATTTTCACCACACTTCTCGGAACATCAATTTTTACTTTGAAAAATGCTACTGATGGAAATTCGACTTAATTTTCACGTTATACTGTGATTATAATTAAAAAAGTATAGACTTAAAAGCAATGATTTGGTACTTTTTTATGTTTTTTATATCAAATAGAATTTTAATGTTGAACAGCTCGTACCATCTTCGCTGTTGTGCAGCGAAAAATATAATATTACTATCTATATGCCGAGACTTTTTTTAGATTTAATGTAGTAAGTAGTTATTATAATAGTAATAGTTATTGTAATTATAGTATGTAGGTGCTTACGTTATATAATAGTTTAATAGATGTTAATACCATTCGCCATAAATTTTACATGTATAAAAATAAAAAGTACAATGATAATAAGCATAAGGCACGAATAATTTTATTGCACAGACAGGTACATAACCTCATAAGCACTTAAGTACATAAGCTGCAAATTAATGATTTTACCGTGTTTTTACTGACTGATATTATAAATCCCAGGAGGTAGCGACCGTTAAGGTCTTCTTAAAGCGATAAATTTGTATAATGCGGCCATTTCCAACACAAATCTCTATGAAGTTAGCAAATGAGTTATGCTTGTTTCTAAAGAGTTATCATTCTACTAATTATCAAGGCAATAAAATTAAGAACTTGCTCTTTAATGTCGGGACTTAATTATACTGTAGAGATTCATATTATCGTGCCATAAGAAAGTTTAAAAAGTTGTTTTTGTATAAAATAATAAGTCACTGTAGTCTATAAATATATAATTATATGTATTATATCATTAACCACTTTCCAGAGTGAACGCCACTGATTTGACTTTCTGTTGTCACTAGGTATCACAGTCCATTGATAAGCCTATGCATTCTAATTGAACTCACGGCTAAGTGCTAAGTAGTGTTAACCTTGTCGTCGTGAATTCAAATACAGCCAAAATTAATATGTAACGAATAAGCTATGCTAATTTGACTATACATTTTATGGAGTAAAGACGAACGAGTTAGCATTTTGTTCAATTAATTTAAATACAGTTATTATCTTTAATTCAGAAGACTTTCTCTGACTTTTGCTCTTTGTACAATGGTAAACTAGGTACTATTTTAATAGAACTTATTTCCTAACTAAATTCACAGACAATTTTTACGGTCTGAACAGAAGCGAAGATTGGAAAAGATTCAAAGCACTTTTTGTCGAAATTCGTAAAAAAATGTTTTGTATTGTGAATGGCGCACAATGGTGGATGGAGGAAATGAGAGTCTGGGTGGAGGAGTGCTCAATTTAACTCGCACGTTCGCTCCGCCGCCCGCTCCCGCCCGCGTCCCCGGCACAGGAGGTAGCGGTTAGCGAATTTACTCCTATTTCTATGCACAGAATATTTCAACGAACAGATTGCTGATTGCAATTTTTTTTCCAAAATAAATATGATAATATATAAATATTGTTGTTTCTATAATAAGATTATTAAAATTAAACCACTTTAAACTGTCTTTCTATTATGGTAGATTTCAAAGATTACTATAAATCAATTTGTTTTAAAGTTAACATGTAACAAGCTGATTTACTTAGTATTATTTATATATTTTTTACTGACTTTGTAAGTAGAACTCATTTATATCTGTTATTTCACTACAACACAGCCCACAGTTTACAAGTTTAGTTCTTGTTTACGATTAAATTATACACACAAGTTAATAAGAGTACTATTATAGGAATTGAATAAACATGTTGGTTGTAACGGTGACAAAGGTTTTTAAAATTTACAGATTCTTGAATAGAAATAAGCCATAATGTTGCTTTACTTTTGGAAACAGAGTATTTAATCGTTTTAGACAAGATATGAAAGGCCCTACATTTATAAACTCTAAACGTAAGTTTGTATTGTGGTTGCATACTTTTCGATTAAAGCCGTCGACCTTTAAAGGGACAATATTGTGTTATAATATTACAGAAATAAATGTTATGATAACTACAAGTACTTAACTAGTGACAGCATAAAATCTAAAAAAGGCCTTTGAGGGATTGTACTACGGATGCTGGCGGCATTTCCTCGTTTATCGTAATGCTGATACGTTTTTCGAGGAAGCCGCCAGCACTTCGGCTACCAGTTACATCAACCAGACGCTTTGCGATTTCTGCAAAGAGTATCTCTACGCCAAACGGTACTCTCTGCTGAGGCGCTTATATAAATAATATAAAAAACATTTGGGGCATTCAAAACTTTTTGGGGTCACACTATGTATATAGAGTTATTGGTATGTAACTAACAACATTGGCGGTGTGTCAAACATGCATAAGGAAGCCGGAGTTATTGGCTTTATTTCGTTCTTGAGTTGGACTACAATTTAATAACAATGATATATATATATATAAATATATAAATATTTATTTATTTGGTATCCAGTCCTCGCTAGTAACTTGCGCCAGCCACCTGCACCGGCGCCCTACGCCGCATGCACCTCAAATGCACTGACAATCACACTGCCGATATGACACTTCGGTTCGGTTTTCACTGTCGAAAATAATGTGCATCGTTGGTACATTCAAAATTGAAACTCCGTTAACAGTTTCAAGTTAGTTTAGGCTGGCTGTAACAAGTTGCTAGTTAACGACTTCGTCATCGTTTAAAAAAAAAAAAATGTTTGTCATTTTTTATGACATGAACGTGCAGTGCGCCTTTCAAATTAATCTTGATCAGTTCAATAATAGACCATTGCATATATAATTTATACTTAAGACTACTTGAGAAGCTGGTGCGGCGGCTAAAGCGGCCGAAAAGCTTAAGCACTACAAATACCGGGGTCTCGGCTCCGAATACATTTTTATGCCATTCGGAGTCGAAACCCTAGGTCCCAACGCCCATATCATGTTCAAAGACGTTTCTAAAAGGCTCGTCGACTCCACTGGTGACCGCAGAGCTGGCAGCTTTCTCGCGCAACGCATCAGTATCGCGATACAGCGGGGGAATGCTGCCAGCATCCTCGGCACTATGCCAAAGGGGCCCAATTTTAACGACCATTTTTAAATTTCTAGTATTA
Source organism: Grapholita molesta (assembly GCA_022674325.2). NCBI lineage: Eukaryota > Metazoa > Arthropoda > Insecta > Lepidoptera > Tortricidae > Grapholita > Grapholita molesta. The sequence continues at coordinate 16,886,994 of CP053121.2, read as the reverse complement.
TTTTTTCTTTAGTCTTTTTGTTTACGTTATATTTATCTGTAAATTGTTGGTTATTCTAAATAAATTATTTTCATTTATTAGTATAACTTAAGACTGATATTTTAATTATAATTCATAAAAGTGCCACGAATATTAGCAACATATATTATATAAATACATTCACCGCCACCTCTTATTGAATTGTTAAGTTCTATGCAATTATTGAGCCGCATCCGTAAGTAGGTAAACATAATCCAAAGATTGAAGAAATCTGATTTCTCATTAAGGATTTGTAGGATTATATAAAATGGATAACGGATTTGTTTTAATAATATTTTTTGGGTATATGTCTAACTGATAAATATAGAAATACTAATTATAATAACTCTAACTATAATAGGTATTGTAATAATGTAAGTATCTAAAATATATGACATCGGCTTTTACACGGGACGGCTTCAAAAAACATATTTATTGCGCTGCACTTCGTAGCCCTCCAAAATTTTACGCTGCCCCTTTGAGGGCTCTCCATATCCTCTGCTTGCCGTTTCACGCTCTTATCTCATTTAACAAAACTGCTGCAAATTCGACTTTATTTCTACAGTACAAAGTTCAGATTGCCTATCCTCATAAATACCTAATATGCGGTAAAAGTTAAAATAGACCTGACTAGAACCGTCTATTAGCATAAAGCCCATAATGGCACGGCCTAAGCTTTTAATTAATTACTGACCATCTACGGGGAGACTCATACGAAAACTCAACTTTTTTTTATGACATTTGCATATTACATACTGCTAAGCATATTTCAGTGCTGTACTGGAAAAAATAAAACAAGCAAACACACTATCCTGGAATAATGTTCGACTTTAATAGCTACCGAATAATATTGTGATTAGGTATGTACTTACTATCCATTCGTAAGAGTGTTATTCTTATCATGACGAGGAAAAAACAGTTAAAATTGTGTTGTAACTAAACAATAGCACGGCATACAACAGTCCTACCTAAGAATTCATAAATGTTAACCTTAAAAAAATAGAAAAAATATGAAAACAAACACAAACAATCTCCCGGGGAAACTAATTTATGCTGAGCTCTTGCGAAGCGGAAGAGAGACGCTCTCGGAAATCTCTCTTTTATGTTTTGGCAAAGATTTAATATAAAATTACTTTCCACATTATCGTGTGAGCTTCGCAGTCAGTCCTTATGGGGTGCGAGTCGCTTTAGCGTTGCTTAGATCGTAGCAAGAAACTGTGTTTTTTTACTTCGTATATTCATTTCAGCCAATGCAGTGCACTGCACTGCAGGAGATTTCGTATATAGATAATAATAAATATGTACGACTAAATATGAATCACTATTTAGTTCGATTTTATTGGAAATGGAATGAAAATATGGAAACGTCGGAGGTAACTAGTGGAGTTTATATACGCGAATAAACGGAACTTTTATTTGCAAAAAGTTGTTATGTATATAAAGTTTTCTAGATCTTGATTGTAATAAAATGTATAAGTTCTTATATGAATTATAACAGCTATTGTGATTAATGGTAAAAAACACTTTTATATATGCTAAATAAGTACAAAAGATTCAAGCTGATTAAATCTTCTTTTTTAGACTAGATTTGTTTTGTATTTTTTGACGAATCTGTTATAGATACTATGTTTGAATGGGACCAATATGATGAAACCTGCGCTATATAGTATTTGTGGATTATCAATTTATTTAAACAAATATATACTATTGTTAGTTCCAAATATGTACTATTTAATTTATAGTGGGTAATAATTACAAACTTACACAATTACTTCACTGACTACTTAAATGTAACTGGTACTTATGCCTGAACTTATAATTTAATTTATATTAGTTAAAAAACCGTTCGTAGAAAAAACAAATGAATTAAAATCGTTTCACTGCGAAACCGTTCGTAGAAAAAACAAATGAATTAAAATCGTTTCACTGCGAACCTTTTACTTTATTTTCTTAATTGACTTTGAAGTGTATTTGCAATCGCATGAATGGTTTACCCACTTTTGCTCTTCGTACCGATCGATAAAGAAAAAGCAACCCAACGGAACCCGTCAATACAATAGTGCGATCTTTGATTTCCCTCCTCAAAATTATCTCATGCATGCGTGACAGCTGTTCGGGTCTTGAGTCTGAGCTTAGGCGGCGACATACAGCCGTCGCCATCATATCGTGTTATCATTCCAATACAGTCAACAAAACTGTGATATTATTTGAGATCAACCGATTGTTACGACTAAAGAGATTTGGGGGGTGAATGTCGCACTTCATTTGAACTTTAGTGTAGTAAAACTAGCGACCCAGCCACAATAATTATTAGAAATTATTATACACACAGTCACACATATCTAGACCTTCTCTTTGAATCTGTACTAACTACATACTCGTATTGTAAACTAATCAGTCGGGTTAATAAATTGTCTTGATTTATTAGTTAAACTTACATAATCTTTTGAGAATTTTTTGCTAAAAAGGGTCGAAAATAAGTTGACCGTTCTTATTTTCAGGTATCAAGTGGGTAGAGCGACCGTGTTGGCATAACTTTGTCGTACTTAGATCAGTTTACTGATACAAGTACTAGGGTGACTTATATTTAAATTGGTAAGTTAATATTCGTAAGTACATTAGAGATACGAATAAAATATAAAAAATACAATATGATGCATTATTTTTGACATCCTTATACAAATTAGACAAGCACACACAAAATCTCTAACCACTACTCGGCAATAACATTATATTAGTGAGCACTGGATACAGGCTACATCAATTGTCATAACTGCCTGGCTGCTTATTAAATAGTAATAATAATAAAATTGACTGAGCCCCACGGTAAGCTCAAGAATGCTTATTATGGGTATTTAGCTAACGATATAATATATAGATAATGCACAAATGCTAAAATACATAGAAAACACCCATGACTCAGGAGCAAATCTGTGCTCATCACACAAAATAAATGCCCGTACTGCCCACTAGGCCAGACCTGTCGTCAAGAGGCATTAATACAATACAAAGCATGAGCATAATTTTGTAAGAAAAGTACCACTCCATGTACACCCCTGGCGTAACGATTTCTTCAATCTACTTCTTTAATCGTATCTCGCATATGTAGACATTTGACTCCCCTCATATTCCTTTGATTATTGCATTAGGGCCGAAACGAGGGCAGAAAAATCGTACACTGCGCACTTTTTTGTGTCATTTAATTTATTTATTGTCAGCATGTAATAAATGATGTTTTGCATGGTTTGTGACAGGAGATTGTAAGCAGGATATGAAGGCTTTGCGAGTGCGCAATCAAAAATGAATTAACGTTTAAATTGAATGAAAGAACTTCAGGCTTTTACTTTCTATTTGACTAACATGCGATGTCCTTGTCAGCTTGAGCTACATTTCATAAAGGACTACGAAAATGACAATTAGTATAAAATTGAGGTGTAAAAATGCACCTACGTAGGTTTAGCAGGTTAAATGTAATGTGTATGGAAAGTGGATCGTAAGTAGTTAAAAAATACAAACATTATAAATAGCTAATATAAGTATGAGGAATTTATAAAAGAAAATATATAAGTACCGTTTACCTTATTAAATATAGACAAGCATGAAAATCAAAGCATCAAAAGTTCTTTAAAGTATCGCCTGAAACAGAACAAGTAATGTCGTAATAGAACTCAATAAGAACATAATCGCAAACCTCTTTCTGAACCGCGCATAAAACTTAATAAATAAAACTCTAAGACGAGCAATTTCGCCGTAAGCTAAAAACAAATAAACGTCAATCCTTAAAAACGTATCTGTGTAAGAAAGCTCATGTGTTTATATGAAGAGGGGTAACGATACAAAGGAAAGCAATTTAACAAAATAAAAAATGCTGTATCGCAGCCGGTAGAAACAAATGATACGGGAAATGCTTAAATCACTTCCATCGATGCGAAATTGGGAATCGCATAGATTCGAATGATTGCATGGATTATGTGGGGCACAATGTTATTTGATTTTGCTGTGAAATTTATATTATGCCATTGCAGATGGCATGCACTGTTTTGTATTAAGTATTTAAGGTAAACGCCCGGGTGCCCGACAGCGTCCCAATGAATGTTTCTTTCAATTTTAAGACATTGTCAATAGAGGTGATAGAAATGTGTTGTGTGTTAGCTGCTAACCCATAGTCAAGTGTAGTCAAAAGTAAGGGTTTAACCCATCAAACTCGGGTCACTTTTCAAACGGGGGTACGCAAGTGGGCCTAAATATTAAAAAAAAGGAGGCTCCAATTCTCTACTTAATAAATGTTAAACAAAAAACGCAATTAGTTGTAAACATCTTCGAAACAACAATCATAAGCTCATTCATTAGCATTAGCGATCTGGTTTTATGATTGCTCGCCTTATAGGTACTATTACATGATTGGAGTAAGCTAGCACTTGGACTAATAAAAAACAAATGTCATACAACACGATAAGATATATTATCAGTATACAGGGAACCAATTTTTTAGACTACAAAAACTTTTGAGGGCAAAAATAATCGACTCAAAAGTTTTGAGGATTTTCACTATATATATAATTTAGACACCCACGATTATTAATTTATATCATTCATGTTTCTGAAATAAAATTTCTTTGTTTCTGGCTAAATTTAAAATACGCATAACTCGACGTTCTAAAATGTCCCTCCCTTTGTATTACATTATTAATTAATTTTTGCCCCTTTAACCTCTTCAGGATCTTAGGTTTCTAGGTTAGACCTATTGCATTTCTACCCTACAAATTATATGTATCGACACTAATATACGTGAGCTGAGCTATCTTAAACGAATAACATCTCAACAAAAACAAACAATATAATTTAAACTCAAAATTACTAGTCATATATCCGTGTCTAACATCCACGGACGGGAACGATGACAAACGAGACTGCAAATGTGAACCGAATATTCAAATTCGACAGTGGATCGAAAAATTATAGCGACCCGTAAAATTACAGCCCCGTTCAAATTTTATCTCGCTCAAACGATATAACGCACTATCGAAATTGGTTTCGATAATATTTGCTCGCCAAATTGGAAATAAATTCACGTAATTGCTTTATTTAATGTCGCAGCTGAAAGCTATTCACTAGGGGCTCTTACAAATGAAACTATTGTTTACGGAATTTATAACACACCTTCGATTATTCATTTTCTGTGTAACGGGCGCATAACGCGATCTTTTACACAAATGAAATTGCTTTTGTTTATATTCCAAAGTAAAATACCTATACTAGGCGATGACTTTTGCTAATTACCTTTAATTGACTCGTTTTATGTCAAATTTTACATACAAAATTGAATCTTATTACAAGTTGTAACCTTTATGAGAGGTAGGGCACAGCGTTGACCATCACGCTTGAATCTGGGGCTGCCCAACTGGGGAAGTACCTCCTCCTTACAGAAGACCACAGCCATAATCGCATTGCCACCTTTCAGGTATGTAGTGTTGTGTTCCTGATGGTGAGTAAGGTTCTCAGAGCTCCAACCCCCCTTAAAGACCGGCAGCGCGCTTGTGACTCCCCTGGTGTTGCAAGTGTCCATGGGCGGCGACGGTAATTGCTTAACACCAGGCAATCCGTCTGCTCGTTTGCCGCCTATGTCATAAAAAACCTTTAAGATCATTCGTTATCTTTACATTTTTATAAATCTTTGTTTGATAATCAAAACAATATGTAATATAAATATCATCACAATGTACTTGACAGTAACTTTTACTAGAATTATATTAAGCGCTCGGCATGCATCATTTAGAAATAATGACAGTAATTTAGCTTATTTTTCTCAATATAAACAGTTCATTTTTATTACACTGCCGGTGACATATGATAAAAACGCAAGCTGCTTCATCATGTTGGCAAAAAGTTCTCGCATTTCTAGACGACTGAGCGAAACTAAAGTCATAAAGTTTATGCAGTGACAACATATTTCACCAACGTGCCTTTTATTAGACGTCGTCATAGAGCTAAACAAATATTCCACTGTAAAAATTAACTATTTAAGGTTATATTTTTCGACGAATTCGATATCTTTCACGAACAATCTAAATAATTTTCTAATTGCCTGATACCTAATGCCAATTACACTTCAAAATTTAAAAGAAATTGTCTTTTTAAATCATTATTTCTTGGTACCTAATAGTGCCAGGTCACGCTAGACTGAAAGGAGACAGCTAAGATTCAATAAGTAGGTATATAATATGAGTGATCTGTAAACGTGCGCTGTGTATTAGCCAGATGATCGCCGGAGCCCCTTTCCGTGGAGTTTAAACTTGAGCCGGCTGCTATTGCGAAACTTTTTAGCTCAACGAAAATACACCGGAACGCTTTCAAAAGAGTAATGCCACCTTATAGTATATGAAGGAGATTTCGGGTTCCGCCGAAGCCGTACGACAAACCAATTTCCTAGTTTCTTTGATGTCCTGCATCTACAGAATTATACCTATGGTTCACTTTACAAAATAGACTCGTATGGTCCGGCATCGCGCTCGAAGTAAATCTTTAATACCCTATTTCTTCACGGAAATATGTTTAACTTTACTTATAATTCCCATACAATGTCATATTTGTGGGAAGCCAGCAATGGACGGTTTACAGCCAAAATGATGACGCAAGTTTGAGTATGGCCCGAGGCAGTGGATTTTCCATTTTTCATTTGTTTCTAAGCCTATTCCTATAGCTTATGAATTATGATATAATTATTGAGTGTTCATTGCTTTTACTTCATTAAGATACTACATATTTGTAATATACGAGTATACCATACGTGTTGATATCAATCGGTTTCAAATGATTCGTAATAAATACTTTTAAATATACAAAAGTTTTACTAACTGTACAGTGCAATGATTACGAATAAGATAATGAAACGGCTGCTGCCTGCTACCTAACACACTATAGCACGCTAGAGTGTGTGTAATTCCATTTTGGGCCACATTTAATTAAATCAAAAGTTTTTCTAACCATCATTTACATAATTTAAGGCTCGTTACTTAATTTTCAGTGCTAGTTATATTAACAAACTGTCTCTCAAAGTATCCAAAAGCATATGATTCTGAATCTGTCAAACTGAACCCTCAAATTTCTTTACCATCGTAAATTGTGAAAATAATCCAACAAAACCTTCTACCGGATTAAATTCACATACGAACAGCGCACTTGCCAATCAGAAACCTTTGCCAAAAGTTTTGTCCGGATGCGTGTATTTATGCCGTCCTTTATATATAGCATTTACTTATTTAATAAAACCTGTTTTAACGTTAGGCTTAATGGAAAATTACGTGCATTTCCACAAGCTAACCTACATCATAGACGGTCAAATATGCTGCAAATTAAAATAAACGAATTCCTGACTACGTTTGTTATAAAATTTTACCATCCACTCTTTCCTACGATAAATAAACTAGGTACAACATGTTTGAAAAACTGGAATTTGATACGAAGCAAGTATTCAGAAGCTGTGAATGGTTCCTACTTAATATATAGTTATATTATAACACATCCCCACAGTTAACTCAATAAGGCTTTATATTGTTAGTACTCGATAACGAGATGCTATATATATACATTTTCGGTAAATAACCGTGATAGATACACAAATAAATGACACTTACAGGGATTCAAATCACCTCCAGCTTCCCGTTCGTATTTTTATATTCATATTTAACACCGATTGAACTAATTTCTTAGAAATCATTTAGCTACAATTTTTGATGTAACTTAACTGCCTCTATTTATAATAAGCGCGCAGATTGTCTAACTAAAGTCTAGTGACATATCTCTGCACCGTCTCGCTTATAAGCTGATGATAAAATGCTCTTACTTTAATTAAACGTGAAAATATAAATTATACCTTATATGTTGGAGTTTCAATAAGCCCTCTTCAAGTATAGTAATATTTTATCTTGTTATCTTGTGTATTTACCAGTTAAAATAGAACAATAATACGATATATTTCATATTCGGTGTAATAATGATATTGTCATTCTACGTATTGTAAACACAAAACTATCGTGAGATTATTTTTATAGAAGCGGGTAACTCACGTTTTATAAGTCATATGTTGCTAGACATGTTTCACTCCGTAATGAAGGAGCATAATCATGAGCCGTTAGCGTTTACTGACCGACGCAGACTTATTCACGTATCTAGAAAATATTGTCTTATCTATGAATTGCAAATGTAAATGCAAAACACTACAATATGCTTTAAATATGTTTAGCAATATTGTTCATCTCACTTTAGGTATTTTTAAAGTCAGGTTCCAATACATAAAGCGTTTTAACAATAAAATATTTAGTGAAAATCTGCTTACAGGCATTTACGGAGTAATGCTTTGACAAAACGTGTGAACACAGAACTTGTAGTCCTAAATTTGATGTCGATTCGGCAGTTAGCACGCATACTCCAGTCAATGACCGGTTATTATTGTGATCGCTCAGCTAGAGCAGGCGACATAATCACTTATGTAAAACCTATATAAAAGTATATAACACTGTAAACCTTCACGTTTTCTACACATATAAACTAAAATAAAAACGGGTCTATCGAGAATGACAGGTGCAACCTGCGTCGGTAGTCAAGGTAATAAATTTTTCCGATAGATCCGTTCTATAGTTTCTAGTTAATAAAAGTGGTACAGGTAGTTTAAGTTCCTGCTGCCCACTTATTTGACTCGCCCACTGTTACTAAATCAATGGTAATACGCTAGCGAGGCTCGTAAACTCCAATTACCTTAACGTCGCTAACTTTTAATTCCCCGTCAAACTGAATCTGAGCAGTTTACGACCACTATTACAGGATTAGCGGCCCGGACCGAACAACTTTGTTGCCAGCAACTATTAGTTTTATAACATAAATATATTTATATTTTATGGCATGGACATTGGACACAGTTATGTTGTACCTATTAACACTGCACCTTATATTGGTACCACGTGGTACCAATACTATTTTAACCACCAATTTATTGTCAAGGTCATTAAACCTAGATAGATGCGGTCAAAGTGCCAAAAGTTGTATACGTGCACCTTACTGTCTTACTATTAAGGAGTATGTTTAAGTAGATATCTTTGACCTTGACTGTATACGCGACTTACCTAAACAAGAACATTTTTCAATTATAGGCAACCATTCTTTAATCAATAGATTCTTATTAAATATCTATTTTGTAATTTTAAAAAATATTGCAATGCTTACATAGAATATATTTTACATTACATATCGTAGACGAGCTAGTGATAACTTATTTATAAATAGGTGATAGTAGGATTTCATACTATTAGGTGGTCCACCTTATTCTAGTAGAAATTACACCAGAACAAATAGCGCTTGGCAGTTACCAAGTTAATCCCGATATTTCTTTTAACTTGAAAGGATTAGGATTTATTGCAGGGGACTACAACTGTAACAAGAAAGTCGAATACGAAATTAATATATCCGAGGTTCAGCAGTAGCCGCCGCCGGCTTATCAGATTGTCCACCTGGATGGAATCAGACAGTCGCAATCCGAACTTTTACAGCCAAAACCAGCGCCGAATACAAATTGTTTCTCTCCATCGTAAAACACAAACGGTAGCTAGCAACATATTCCGTGGAGATATATTGCTTTAGTGCCAGCACTAAGACAGAGGTATTAGAGTCGGGTATGTTCCCAAAACGTGCTAGTATCGATGCCAATTTTACAGTCCTTGGAAACAACCGTATAGGGAAATATATATGTATATAAAATATTTTTGACACTCGTACCACTCGTGCTATTTACCTTACTAAACTAGTTCGTTCCTACTTAAGCCACGCAAGCTGGACATGGGCATCCCCCACACACCACTAATAGCAGTATGAAAGTTTAATGCCATAATCGCTACGCTTGGCAAGCAAATTGGCGATCGCAGATGTTCCACTGCTTAAAAGGACGCTGCTGCCCGTGGTATATGGTCGTAGCTTAGGTATGACCCCTAACAGTAGGCGTAGCACAAAAGGGGCGCGAGAGTATCTCGAGGCGAGGTAGACTACCTGTGTACCTCGGCTCGTATATTCGTAAATTTCGGACGATTGTCTCTGTCACTTTCATGACACCGTAATTGGAGTAAAAGAGAAAGAGGCCCAAAATATAGGAACTTCAATGTTCGCGGTACCGCTCCTGTCGCGCCCCTGTTGTGCTAGGCCTACTGGTCCCGTCACTACTTAGTTTAGAAGAGAAAAAATGATTTGAAAATGTCTGTGTTTTCAGCTAGTCTTTGATTTCTCACTGCGCAATATCTTGTTATCCCATCCCTAGCTCCTCGTAGCTTCGAGTACAACGTCTTGATTGGATACGTTGATATAGAAATCCGTTTCTAATTATGCAAGTAAGCACACAAAGTGCGCGTAAGACGAGTCCCGGTCTAGACAAAGCGGGCACTAAGGCTGCTGTGGATTGCTCGCAGGAGAATCTTCCACAAGTTTCTATTTAAATATTTCCCAGCGATTAATTTAATTTAGTTAACAAAGGGGAACGGTAGGGAGTCGTCTTACTAACAATTAGTGAAACATTGCTGCAATCTTAACAACCAGCATTGGTACTTTGTCGAGCATTCCTTCGGCGTTTCAACCTTTTGTTTCGTCTGCACATTTTTCAAATTAATTACGTTCTGCGAGTTCGGATGCTGTTTGTGCTCGCTCTTTTCTGAATAATATTTCACTTGTCTTCATTAAAGAACTCGGATTTCATTTAGCTTCTTAAATTGCTCCGAGGAACGCGTTAATAATGTGTTTGGTGATAATAACAGTCCTTGCATTTCCATTACTCTCGTTAGTTTTCTAAATTATTTTACTAACAACAAGTTTTGGACGCCAACTTTGTGTAAGTAGTTAATATGACAGTTTTATAACATTCAATAGACTTAGTTTAACCCTTTAAGCGCCAAGAACCGCTAAATGGGTCTGGGTCAAGGCAATTTTCCTGCTGACGGGTAAGGTGTATATTCGTTCTCCACTACTTAACACGTTGGCGTATACGTCACATTTTGACGCGAGAGGAAAAGCGTTCATAAAGGTAATACACGATGAGTTTGATAAGATTTAATGCTTCACGAACGGTTCCGTAGCAGCAGTTAGTTAAGATTTCAGATTCAAGGCGCCAGATTATTTTACTTCTAATTTCAATGTACAATTGTATACTTTGATGACTTTACAGCTTACAGAATGTTTTGGTTTCCATAAACATACACATACAAAACATAATAATCTACAATTTAACCATAATCTGCAAAACACATAAAAAAAATTCAATACCATATTACAACCCGAGTACATTTCAAACGATTCAAACTTGCTTTTGTTCTGGTATAAAAAAATAAACCATTATTTTTGCTAAATAATTTTATTCGGTACCTACCTCTCTCGTGGCCACGGAGTCATTCGCCTGATACGAATTGTTTTACAATGCATAAATCATAAAGCCCAGAATGGAATTATTATGAAAAGACTACACGACTTCATTAAATAAAAATATTTCTAGACAATAATGGCAATGCTTGTTCAGTGAGCAAAAGTTGACCACAGTAAATCTATATGTAACAGTAATACAAGTGATTTTAGTATATAGTTTAGTAGGATATTTGTGGTACACGTATACTTTCGAAAGCTAACTAAACATTCATTTTTCTCTCTCCTGTTCTCTCTCTCTCTCTCTTATGGAAGACGCAGAAACTTGACAAATTGATCTTAGTTTGCCATTGTTTACTAATTACATAAATTCATGACCTCCTCGTCGATTTCCATGAAGCCACCTCCACAATTATGAATCAAGCTGGTCAAGCTTAATTTGGTTTCAAAGAGTCTTTTGGAGGCATTACAATAAAGTTGGCCAGACGCGTTGCGCGTATACGCTGAAGAGAGCTTCGGTCCTGTTTTACGTTGTTGGCGTTTCGCATCCAGGGTATAGAGACGGTGTTCCTCAAACGATTTGATGCTATTTTAAGATGATAGACCGCCTAGCTAACCTGTTTGTAGCAAGCACCTCCCAACTCTCAGGGTCGAATACGGATATGGGTAAGCGGCGGTCGACCATACGAAGGATATGCCCACTCTACCCGTAGAGCCCAGAACGACGCAGGACCTCACAGTTTAAGAATCTGATATTAAGTTTAGTTAAATGTTATCTTTTATTTTGTATTACATGACATGCATGTAGTGTTATCTTACTGGAAATAAATATGTCCCGTGTGTGCTTTGCGAGTGAAGCCGCCGGCGATACGCGATATCGTCGAATTTACAGTGCAGTAGGCCGTAAATACATCGAGCCCACGGCTACCATTGATCTTCCAACCATAACCCTTTGTTTTTGCAAAATTACCAAGCGGAATGAATATGGTAATTTTTGGTTGATATTGAAGATTCTAATGTATCAAGAATCGTAAAAATATTGGTTGAATAATAGAACTAATCCTAAACCTATTTGCTCTGAGTATATCAAGTGATAATATTATAGCAATTAGTATTCAAATTAGTAGGTATCGATACTAGTTGTTATGTAAGATGTTATAATGTGCTGTATGTTTTATTTTATTTTTAATTGTATATTAAAATTACGTCATACATAAAGTTAGTTTATAATGATAAGATTTATTTTATTTAAGTTTCAAATTAAAAGTATGATGATGGTGTACATACATCGTACTTGAGATAGAATAAATAGGTACCTATTAGCGTCGATACTCGTATGTTAACATTAGTTAAAGCATTATAAAGTAATGAACCGTAAATATAGTTATGGACGGATGTTAACACAAACCATAGATTTTCTTACCATTTGAAAATGCAAAGTTAGAATGAAAGTTAATATTTTTAATCCCGGTTTCCTAGCGCTCAGGAGGTGCCAGATTCGAATCCCGCCAAGGATATTTACTTGTATCTTTATCACGAACAGTTTCTAGTTTCTGGACGTTGTCTATGTGTTTCAGTTTTACAAGTGTTTGTGGGACTAGCATTTAAGTGAGATTGGTCTAAACTACGTATTATATTTATTTAGTTGGCCTTTAAACTTTCGTGAGACATATTATATAAATTAAAAATTAACACTCTTACTACTCTAATCTAATATCTTAATTAACTCTTAGTGCTTGAAAATGGAGGCCTATGTTCTCCGAAACATGTCGCGCGAGTGACTAAATAAACGTGAGTAGAGCCGTGTTAATTTTTAATTTATATTAGTTGGTCGTTTCAAATTTACCGTGAAAATTAAAATATGTTTCTTATACCTGCGGTAGTCAAAATAAAAAATAAATAAATAATAATTGTATTTTATTATGCAACATAATCAACATATAGCATTTGTTTATAAATTAAATTTTCACACCACAAATACAACTACATGAAGCCCAGTTTTCCAACCTCATTTTTATAGCCCGTCATACTCGTAAACATGATGCTTATTATTTTCCTGTCATAAAACAAAATAATTCTCTGACAATAATCTGAACCCCCTCCAATCTGGATTCTCACAATAAGACATTTTATTGCGCATTGTAATTCAGATTATTATATAACCACATGCGACATTGCTTTACTGCTGGAATTTTATACTTTGGTAATAACAGCGAACAATGAAATATGAAACGATATTTGCCTCCAAATTCAATTTGTCTTTTCTATGTATTTAATATTTAAATTAAACTGAAACGAATTTTAATATATTTTTAAGTAAAAGGTCTAATCGAAATGCAGAACTAGGATTATATACCTATAATTGTATATCGATTTGTTCATAATTTTTTTACTAAATACTTCATAACATAATACCAACTTCCTTTTAATGGAAGAAAAGGTACCTATTAAATTTAAAAAAAAAATACGGCATGATGATTACAGTGGATTCTCTTAGTCGTCATCCCTCAGCAAAGTACTCAAAGTAATGAAAGTAAACCAATTTGGTTAAACATTCAAAACCCTTGCAAAAATACGTACCTATATCGTAAAAGTTAATTTTCTGTCGCATTTACGAATAGAAACAGGGTAAAAACATATCCTGCATGAGGAGATAGCGTTCAAAGTAATTATGTTTCATGAGATAGAATTAACAACCTTATTTTTTGTGTAGTAGTAATGAAATTACTTTGAACGGGAAAGAGATTTGGGGTGCAATATTATCTTCTTCACATTCAAATAAATGAGAAAAAACCGGCGTCCTGTGGGCGAACTTTTTAATTCGTAATTACAGGACAGCGGCCAAGCTTTAGGCACCATTAACTTTTTTCCTAAATGTCCGTTTCCTATGGGGTCCTGTATTCAATGCTTGCTACATAAAACCAGTCGGATTATTGTCTACATTTAAATTTAGTTTCACGTCGACAAATGGGGGAAATGCTTTTTGTTTAATTACTTAGGTTGCAGTTTAGAATTACTACTAATTTATAACACCACTTTCAGATTATATTATACTGTGATAAACCTCATTGTATCATGAAACTACTCAGTAGTTACGATACCTATATCTACAAACCTACATTAAGTAGTAGGTATGAGCGTGCACTTTCAGCAAGTGTGTCGAAAAACTTTTTTTATATGACGATAACTAAAATGCCAACAAAATAAATTAAAAGTACATAACGTTTGCTCAACTTAAGCCAAATAAAACAATGAAGAAAAAAAGTCAGTTAAAAGCGTAATATCTTTGAACTCACGAACGTCGCACCTTTGTGTTTACTCGGATTTCCAATGGAAAGTGCGTCGTTAGCTGACGATTCAGATCTGACAACTTTATTGCTCCGGGATTATTGGAACTGCTTGAGGGTCCTTGAGTCTTCCCTTACGCTAGTTATCACGGTTTTTGATGTGCGTGCGGCTTTTTCTGACCACTTCACGCGACCTTTTTGAAGATTTTTTATCAGGTTTTGTTGACGGTTTGACACGTGTCGTGTAATTTTTCATAGACATATAATTAACGCCTACACATTTATGGAATATTTTCACATAAATGAAAAATTTAATTTATTATTTATATTTGTCGTACCTGCAAACTGTCACTTACCGCAAATTTTTAAAATATCGAGTACCTACATTTCACCCCTAACTAAGTTTATCTCACTCAAACTAGATGTTGTTTTAATTAATGTTGAAATGTTACTCTTTTTTATCTTTTGTTATAATTAGATCAAGGTTTATCAAGTTGTAACAATATTTATGTATTTAATTAATCTTTATATTGTGCATACAAGAATATACAAATGGCGGAATACCATAAGGCATTTTCTTCAAAGATTCAATAGGTGCAAGGTAATATTTTATCTAAATGTCCTTTTTTAAAGTTATTACAGAATCCGTATCACACAAAATACATGCAATTCGTACTATTCGTAGGTAATTTTAAGTTGATTTATAAAATAATTAGTAAATATTTTATATTAGGTAGAAAAGTAGACTCTCATCTAAGAAACTCAATGTTATTTTGTCGTTTACTTGAAATGGAAACTAACTGTCGTGTGACGGGCCACTGCAAATGACAACTTAGTCTGTCGCAGTGCGCCCCAAGAGCGGTGGAGAGTAGTCGAGTGTCGCTTTGATTTTCCCTTTTTCGTCAAACTTAACTCGAGAGCCGGACACGCTTTCTCAATTTGCCAAATAGTTTGGCGGTTCTTTCTAACAAATTGATAATGCTGTATATGTACCTACCTGTTTATTTGACTAATGGCACACACAATATAACAATCGTTGTGTATTCCTACGATATTAACATGAATATGTAGTAAATGGATAATATTTTTAGAGATAAATTAGACTTTATCTACTAAGTACAGTTTTTGAGATAAACATAGGTAGCTAGATTTTGAAGGCAGTATATATTATTTAGGAATTAAAGTTGCATAGTGGGAGGAGTAGAATCATCATATTCAATTCCTAAGATAATAATATACCATGACAAACCCTCGCAGAACAATAGCCAGCAAAGTAAGCAAGTCTGAAATAATTCTCTCGAGCGAATCCTCCGCAAATTAAAGTACTTCCTTTATGCGAAGAGCCGGTGGCAGACGTCACGAGCACTGTGTTCTGTAATGACTAATGTCGGGCTTGCACGAGGCTAGTTCTTGAACATAGCTTTTAACTAGCGGCTAAAGACCTCTTGCAGTTAGAAAAGTAGCTGTAGCGGAGACAGTAAGATAGTAAAGCAGATATATTTCGTCAAGTATACAATAAACTTCAATATTTTGGTGCAGTTACGAATAAAATCAGCGATTAATTGTATTCGTTTTTTTTATTTATCACGTTCACTGCGGCACTGGTTGATTCACACGGTACAAGTATGGTTAATTGCGATGTTAATTGAATCGGTTAAAATGTAGACTAAGCAAAAAAATCTCTAACTGTCATAAGGCACCATGTAGTTGTTTTGTATTATAGCCGTGAGAGTAGTAAAACCCATATTCGGGGCTAGAAAGCTACTAGACCGTCTCAATTAATCTCACTGGAAGTATAAACTCAATAGGAGTATTTTAGTATTTAGTATAAATCAATCAACTCTTAAATAATAAAAATATATGTATTATACATATCACCTATGTCACCAAAGTATTCAATTCATACTTTTTATACTGTGAGAAATTGGTTAGTTAAAGATTATCTTTGTGTGTTAATTTTAAAACATCCATCTCATTCACAACTAAATAAAAGACCGGGTTTCATAATTATCTTCTTATTTGTGAAGCTTAGGTTCGTCAATCTGAATCTTCAGTTTCATTGCAAGCGTATTCACTTACAGTAATTCCTAGTTCGTGGCAGGTCAACTTCTCGAGATCTTTCATCATCGATAATTGCACTATATACTCACCACACATCTCATGGGTTAACATATCTTTGGCGTGCTCTAAATTTATTACCATATCTTTTATATCGTAATTTTTCTGAAACAATATTGAAATTCTGATAAAATGAGATGCTCTGCTAATTTTCTCCAGAAAAAAATGGAAGTGATCGACCATTTTAATTTTGGATGATATAATTCCCCTGACTCTTGCAACTATAGAAAAACAAAACATACAAATAAATACTATCTTCAAGTTTTTCCTAGAGCATTTAGTACTATCGGGGAAGCATTCGCAATTTAATAATTTAGTATTGTCCTATATACTATGTAGCGATCGGCGACTGGTAGCAATTTTTCGACGAAAGTATTACATGCATAAGATTCTATCGAAATTTCGTGCTGATCACTGAATCATATGATAATGTTTGCAGTTTTATTTAACACCGATGTCTAACTACGCACATAAATTCTCTATTTCTCTTTATTAGGATCCTCAATGTTAAAGGCGATCGATTGAAAATCTGACATAGAAAAAGTAATCACAATTTACACAAATAAATAAAATTCTGTGAGTTTTTAACAATAATATAATTATAATAATATATAATTACACAGACTTATCCATATTAGTCATTACGTCAGACGTCGGTGAGAAAATATAAAATGCTACCAATCAACGATCAATAATAATATGGCACAGTGCAGTCATCGTTAACATAATTATGTTTGGTTAATTGAGCTGTCTTTTAGCAGCGCCTATTGACAGAAAAATATAATTAAATCTACATTACCACAATCCTGACTTAACTTGTATAACAAGCCAGATACTGTGAACGTCGAAGTTTGTATATTTCGAGCAGTTTTTACTACAATTTTGGCGTCATGAGAGTGACAGAGACAATCGTCCGAAATTTACGTATATCGTATTTTGCGGTAAAGCCGCTGTTTGAAAAAAATGTCAGTCGGTTCAGGGTTTGAAGCTTTAAAAAGTTTTGGGCTCAGCAAGCTGATTTGATTGCCTAATATTATTAAGAGCATGCATGAGAGATTCCACGCAATTGGTAGTCACACAGCAACAAATTAACTAGTTTTGAATTTAATTACTTAATAATTAGTAATTACCACAACTATGGGGCATTCCGTGATCTTCATAGCGTCCATCATTGGAAACCATGGTGTATTTTTATCTGATAAGCTGCTACATATGTCACCTTGAGCATGGTACAGGTATTCCTTTCCGATATCCATTATTTTCCATATGTCGACGTTCATCTACAAATTATACAATTCAATTATTTATGCTCAAGTGTCGATTTTTTTTTTTATCTTAGCCTTGTACTAACTATAAATTATTTCCATTTCTATTTGTATTTTTCTGTACCGTGGTTCCGTCCTCAATGTCGGTGTAAAGAGCGAGCGATCCTTGCAAGCCCAATTCTCCATCCTTCCCGTCCACTATGCCAAGCTCGAGTGGGTCACATTTCATAACATCATTTTCATAATCGGGACACGACCAAACATCTTCTGAAAATTCTGCACGGTAACATTCCTGAAAATAACACCCAAGATACCCCCCGTAGTTGTTAGCATAACGTTTCAATGATTCCATCATAATATTAAACAAAAACAAGGATAACAGAGTAAAAACAATCAATAAGGATTTAGGAAAAATTATAAATAAAATTTCTATAAACAAAAGTTTCTTTAAAGTCATAAGAGGGACAGTTTATAACACACGAATGGATTTCGTAGATTTACCTTAGTTTTTCCTCCATTTGATATTGTATCAAAGATCTGTGAATACATTTTTTTTATATTTACTGTGAAATGTATTCTAAAATTCAGTTGATTTAGAAGTAACTACTCACTACGAAGTCAGATAAAATGTTGTTTAACTATTATTAACGTAATTTACAAAAAAGTATTCTAGGAAATATGAAAAATAAAAGCAAGAAATCGAGGCCAACTGATCTTTTTTTTTTTAATATAAATATCGTATAAAAAGATTCCTTTCACTATACTCTTATCTAATATCGTATTGAAACTATTTACTGTCTTCACATTACATACCTATACATATCTAAATCATGAAACTCTAAATGGGTGCGTTTACATGCTACTTACATCTCCTTGAGCCGTTCTAAATAACGCAACGAGAAGATATAATGATTTCACAGCAATGTACTCGCACTTCATTCTATGACCAACCGATAAACGGGAGTTCTACAGAAAAATAGTTTCACTTCGCCTGTATACTAAACCTTTTATATAATGTGTGATAAACATCTATAAGCGACGTGTTCTCTGTTGTTGATCAGTGATATTGTTTTTAGATCGCAGCGAGTAATAAGTTTGCATGTCATGTACAACACGTAAGTGGTCAACAGTATTGCGTGCATTTACAATGTAGGTATAGAAAAAAAAAATATCCACTCACCGCTATAACTAGTTGTACGTACGTTTTTAAGAGAAAAGCTGCCAAAAAGAGTATGTTAGTACAACTTAGGTTCATCATAATAGAGACGCCAGATTAGCATAGATATCACTGCAAATAGTTATATTGAGAATCCTAGCGGTCTGCATTATATTCATCGATTCTTAATAAGACGCCACTGGATTGGGTTTCAGTAGTTATACTTAATGGTAAAAAAATCGCTCACGCGCAAATTTTATCTATCAATTTCATGTGAACAAACAAATGGGGCGAGCGAGGCTGTTCATCATTTCCGATATAGTAGTTTTATGTAAATGACACCTACTTTTAAACTGTCGTAATTTTTAGATTCCGATTGGAGTTTCCCCTTCGTGTATTTGTTATCTCCCGGAGAAAATGAATATACTCACGCATATGATTTATAACTTGTTTTTTTCGTGTAACTTGGGGTTTTCTGTATATTTTCGCCTTTCCACACCCAAAAACTGAACAATGAACATTAGTATAACAATTAATAAATCTGATATAAAAAAAAAACTTGTCCCAAACTTATTCGGCTTATAATCGTAGAGCGACTTAAATTAAATTAGACATATAAACAGCCACCAAATTATATGTTTCCATAACTAAAATTTTCTTAGTATTATTCCTACCTTCGTACGTAGAATTTACCCTTAATAATTCAAAACATCTCACGTACCTACTCAGCAGATATTGCGTTCAATCTTCCATAGTAATTTTTCTGTACAATCGATGTTTCCTCATAAATTATATGCTAGACTTAATTTTCCATAGCGGAGATATAAATAATTTTCACTCGGATTTCTTAAGCGCTCATGCACGCGGGAAATAAATGCTTCATCTCTGCTTCGCTAGCAATAACTCAGCGAGATCTAGACGAAAACACAGGGGAACGGTGTGTTTACAGTAAAAGCTTTGTAAGGTAAAGTTGAATCTGACTTTGACTAACCATGTCTACAAGAACAAATCAACCGCTATCTGTAAATAACAAGTGGCAATTTAAATGGAACATGAGACATGTAATGGATAGGTTACATTTATTTGAATGGTGTCATCTACTTTAGAATCTCATTTGGTGACTATGATAAACCTTTAAACTGATAAAAAGTTAATAAAATCAAGCCAAGGATTGTGTGCATTTAGCCGTCTTCTAATCGTGCCTCATCAATGGCGATTAAAATATAAGGCTACCAGGGCAACAACACAACAAAAGGGTTAATGATTAAATTATGCGCATAGCATTGTGAACGCCCCACTTAATTTGATTGCCACTGACACCTATATGCAAATGAAACGTCACATTTAATTGAATTTCTTTGTTTCGTCGAAGTGGGAATCCTTGATGACTTTTGGGATGCATGGATCTGAGCAAGCACATGTAGGGAATAAATGAGAATATGTTTATGTATATATGTATTTCTTTATTTTGAGTATTATTTATAGAGACGTTTAAAAGTACAGATGAATAGCAGTAACTATTCCGTTTACAATAAAAGTTTAGCTATTTTCCTTTGAAAACTTTTACGACAATGTATTTTAAAAGATTAAGAAAGTACTAAGTAAAGGTATGCATATGTATGTATCATATATTGTCTTTAATTAATTACCCACCAGACTATTCATTTTACATAAACAAATATGTAAAATATATCAAAAAGTCGTAAAACCTGTAAGCATTTTTTAAGTACCTTTATAAGTGACAATGTTATACAATACACAAATAATAAAGTTCGTCGTCACATTACCTACATGCGCCTATGCGTACATTTAAACAGTGTTTTAATTTGGCATACATTTAAAATTGGCGTCGGTACGACCTTATCCTTTTAAAAAGGCACGGTGAAACGGATTATAAGAACCTTTTAGCGCTAATGACTGCTGATTAGTACGTAGCGCATGAGGAAGGCATATTTTTATAAGTTGTTTATAAGTGTGCATTTACAATGAACCTACCCGTTACGAGTCTATAATAGCATAGGTACTTATAATAATTTTAATCATCGCTGACGTCACAAGTTGACTATTTTTATTACATCTACTTGTTTGACATTGGACCTCAGCTCGGGGTTTTTCGCCTCACTTGGTACTTACGTATTTTTCTCTGTCTACGCCGTATTTACATTTAATGTACAAATGCTTCGATAAATATTGCTTTACTTGAGTACAATTTACTGGTTGTAATTTTCTTACATTTGATAACATTTTTAATTGATTCTTTGAATTACAATGTTGTGGGCTAGAAAACTTAATTTTCCATTTGCAATTCTATAATCAATATAGATCGATAAATACATTTTTTGGGCCCATAAAATTCTATAAAGTCCGTATAAAGTCTTTTAGAATTCTATTAAACGTAGCTTATCTTAATAAAACAAGGCATAAAGACAAAATGATCATAAAGTGTAAAAAATCTACATACTTAGTTTAATCAAGTAATTAAAATACAGGTGAGCTATAAATTTAATGATGTTGGTCGTGACAGAAGACAAGTAAGTTAATTTTATAATTCAGCAATACTATTATTTACGTTTAGTAATTTCGAAAGTACATTGATAATTACCTACCTGGGTTTGCCGCAGTACATAATTGGCAGTGACTGGGTTCACCGAAGTTTGTTTCTATTTAGCTTCAATACTTAATATTGTTTTTTTGTCGTGTTTCAAAACAAAGGCCCATTCAATTAGGTAGGTTTTTTCTTGTCGTGATAATTTGACGAAACTGTCGTTATTGATAATATCATACAAAATCAAGTTTGCCACGTGCCATTTTCATACATACATTTTTTTTCTAAGAAACGAAAAATTTATTACAAACATTAATTTTTATTAATTATGATGTTTAATCATCGAATTACAAAACATTCTTATACTCAACGTATTACAATTATTTACTTATATTATCATCACAATTTGAGATAATGAATATTATCGTGTACGTATACCCTTCATTTTATTAATTATTGTTAATAATTACATTTTTGTATCCGTTTTAAGGGTCCTAATAGTATCTAAACATTAGTTTCTCGCAATGTTGAACGAATCCAATCTATGTAACTAGCAACAGATGTGTAGACTCCTGGCCACCCGTCCCTGCCGCAGCCATAGCCAAAGGACACGACGGCCACGGACTCATACACCCCCTTGCTCTTGGCTCTCATCAGGGGCCCCCCCGAGTCCCCTCTGCACGCGTCTTCAGAGAACACTCCTCCAGCGCAGATTTGCTTGTCACCAAGCTCCGCTCCTAATGTCCGGTACTTTTGCATGCAGTTAGATTTTTCGTAGATGGGCAGTTTCAGTTTCAGCTTGATTGGGCTGTTGCGTCCTAAAATATTATATAACATATTGTTAGTTGATGTCCAAGAATTAATTTCAGAAATAAATATAAAGAGTATGCACAGAGAAAAAAAGTTAAAGTAAAGCACGAGGATTTTAAACTACATTACTGCAGATTTTTTAGTGCTGCATAGCGATAAAAATATTAAATTTTACTTTAGTCATATTAATATGGCATAGCATTTTAATATGGCGGAGTGCAGTCGATGTTACAATACTTAATATTTTTTCGATGTTTTATTTACTTCTAATATTTGTTCTGGATGAATCGGTATCGAGTACTAAATATATGCATAGATGCTATTGGAACATTTCATACTAGTTTTGAGAAAAGTACCTATTATTACGCTACTTATTTATTTTATTACATTCTATAACATGATCATAATGGAATACAGCATTGTTACATAGTGAAATGCGCTGTGGTTAGTAATATATTTGTGGTTACTGTGTTATATCATCACCCTTGTAAACTAACTGATTATTTCTTGGAAGCGAATAGAAGTAAAATCAATAGTGAACAAACCGCTTAAGGTTTTCCCCCAGCCGGCGACGTAAACGTCATTGCCCACGGCCAACCGCGCCCGGCTGTCCGGCAGGCAGATGGGCTGCACGTAGTCTGGAAAATAAACAATATACAAGAATAATAACTTCATCGACAACAATGCCAAACCTTTTCATTCTAGCAACTTCGTCTGCGTAGACTTTAAAGATTTGAAAAGGATCCCAGTTTGTAAAGAAACACAAATATTGTAGGATTAAGATTTACAATCAGTACATATTTGAACTTTGGTCATTACCAAGTAAGGGTTTCAACTATCAGACTTTATAATGTCGAGCACTAGAACGTTTTACCCTATATGCAGATACGTCATCAAAATATACTAAAACGAGTACATGAATATGAAAGCATACTCTAATCTAGTTTTTTACTTAATAAAAAACTCTACGAAGTTCTAAATTAAATTAAGACTTAATTGGGTACTAGAATGTCGATTAGCTTTTAATACATGACGACAGATTTGACGACAGGTTTGGCTTAGGGGGTTGTGACCCTGCCTATGAAGCCGAGATGGTCCTAATGATGAGCACAGATATTTGATCTTGAGTCATGGATGTTTTAAATATACGTATTTGTATACTGTTTGTATCTTTGTCTGAGTACCCAAAATACAAGGCTTCTTGAGCTTACCGTGGGACTCAGTCAATTTGTCTAAGGATGTCTTGTAATATTTATTATTTATTTTTATTTATTTTCACATAAATGAGAGCACTGTTCCACAGATCGACCTACTCTTTTTAACTTATTGTTGTACATTAAAATTTCAGTAACTTTACACAAACATAGTTAGGTATTCAATATTTGTACTTACAAGTATATCTCGCCCTTTGTGCCAGTCGGACCAGAGCGATGTCATCCTGCCGGTTCTTATTACTGTCGTGGTAGCCAGGGTGCGGAACGCCAGTCTGCACGGGTATCTCCTGCGGCGGATCTGCGCACGCGCCGTCCACACAGTCTATGTCGCTCTGCGTGTCGTACTCCCCGAGCCGAACGGTGGCACTTCAAATTCAAATAAGCCATTTAAGTGTTTACACCAAACCGGTTAAGTAAGCGTATTATGAAAAAAAAGCAACTTTGGTTGACTGCACAGTCATTTACATAACGCTCTAATGTTTGTTGTCGGCATAAAAACGATGTCCATCCACTTAAGGCAAAATTTGTATACGAACGAAAGATTTTTTGTTGGTTGTAATACTTATAATATGAGCATTTATTCTTAACGCGCATGTGAATCCTCTGGAGTTGCAGGCATCCATAGGCTACCGCAGTCTATGGATGCCTGCAACTCAGAGGATTCACATACGCGTACCGTGCCCTACCGTAGCTTGCCAGCATCGTTGTATAATAAAAAGTCTACATGTTGTCTACTAATCTATGTACTTATGAGAAAAAAATGATAGGTATCAATGATCACCAATGATATCAATGTTCATTGGTGATTGACGTCCATGTTCTGTTTACCCTAAACCAAAAGAATAGTGTTTATCTTACACCAGAATGATAGTAAATGGATAGGTTTTAGTGAATACATTGTGAATACGCTGTGAATACTATTTTTAAGATCAAAGGAAGATATCTAGACTTGTTCTAATGATTTGATCGTTACAATCTGCCACTAAACAAAATGTTATATGTTAATTAACCTATTACTATTCAATATTTTTCTATTTTTAATCGGCTAGGCATGTAGACAAAATATATGAACAGACAAATGACCAAGACGATGATAATGATAAGTTCTATGAAAAAAACTTACAGCGTACCAACTTCGCTGTTGATGGCGCCCGTGACGCAGTGTGCCGCAGTCAATACGTATCTGTGGTTGATCAGCACTCCACCGCATTGGTATGTTATAGTTCTGTTGCCTGAAATAGAAAGACGACATTGGTTAGAAATACTACCGTAAATGACATACCGTTAATCTTCTATTCAAGCTGATTGTCTTTTTTCTAGGACCTATCTAACCATTTATTAATTTATATACTTAAAAACCTACTAATTTGAATAATCAATCTTGATTGAATATATGTAATGTATGTTAGAATCACATTCTGTTCGTCCTTATCGCAAAAAATTGAACACATTGGATAGGAATTTGGCATGTGTGTAGTTTATAAAGCGCGTAGTTAGAAAAAGACAAATATACTAGGTATGATTATTTGTATTTGTAGGTATGGTATGTATACCGAAAATAAGTAAAACGTACACCGAGGGTACAAAACTATAAGAAACAAGAGGAGAGTGAATGAAATTTCGTGAAAACAATGACGCAGGCAGAAGCTATAATATACAATAAAATAAGTAAGGGAAAGGTCAAAAGCGATAAAAATAACCTTTAAGATAATGTTGTATGGAATCATCTTGCCCTTGAACGCAACACGTCATTATCTACTTTATTGGTTGGAAAGAAACAATGAATAATCTACTTTATAAACAATGAATAATCTAATATATAAACGTAACTTTGCTCGGCAAATGCGTAGGTAATTGAATTAAAATTGCGAAACAGTCACATTTACTGTAACTTGTACTTGTATAGAGTTCATCGTAATAAAATACATGTTACAAAATTAAACTCACAGGAAATAGAGAAACAAATACATAAAAATACATTATTTTAATACTCACCTAAATAATTAATTGAATCAGTATTTATTTTTAATTTAAAAAATGCGTTCTAATATAAGTATTTTTATAACTCCCTTTATGATAATATTAATGACTATCGTAAAAGCAAAAATCATCATAATATAAGTTACTAACAGAGTTTTTACGAAACATCAAATATTTTTTTGTTGTTACGTTTACAAAGAAATGTGTCAAATTTAACGTATATCAAATAAACACGGTATAAATACTCGACATGGAATAAATGAACCATTTTTTTTAGTAACTCATAATTAATTTAACGAGAATGTTTGTTCAGGACTTGAAACCTGAAAATTTTCACTTGTAGAGAATACTTAAAACTTTTCGGTAAGTGTTGAAGCTTCTGCGCTTTACATTTCTGAACGAAGGTTTACTGACATTTAATTATTTACAAGAGCACACTATTTGTCGCTAATGTCGCTAGAGGAATAATTTAAATCCAAAAATTCGAAATATTTTTCTGTTATAATACTTAGTATTATAATTGTATCAAGTACATCATCGAAATTAACATAATAAAGTCATTTAAGCTCGGCCAATGATTTTTGGAATATAATATGATTAAGTTTTTACTAGCTGTCTTGGAGTGAAGAGAAACACAATGAGGAAACCAGACCTAAACCCTTAAAGGTCTTATTTTCCTGTCTGGATCAGATGATAATAACTTTCCCCGAAATTAGTATCTACCTCGAGTTTATGACTCTAAGAGCTAAGGGATAAGGTTGCCAAAAGGAAAACTGCTATACGCTAGTAGGAGAGATACAGGGATTTAAATCACGGAAATTACTTACGAGTTCTATACCCAAGTAAAGCCATCCAAGGAAACTCGTCCAGGTCGGTGAACTGGCCACCATATATTCGGTCTCCATTGGTATCAACGCCGCACTCGCCGCTGGGGGAAGGAGATGAATCTTCGTCCTCTACTGGAGCTTGCTGACTGTTCGAGCTGGGAGGGCGCGTCGGTCTGGGTCTTTGCTATAACAGATAGATTTACACATTGTATACTTTCTTGGAGTAGGACCGAATATATTTATTAGTAAAATCCCCGAATAGATTAGCAATTTTAAACACAAAACTGATTATGCTCTTCGTTACGTAGTGAAACACATCGAGCAATATTCGTGAGTTACCCGCTTTTATACAATTAATACTAAAATTCCCACCCACATTGTATATACATAATTCTTGCCCCCCTTACCAACCAGCTTATTCAATAGTGATATGTTCAGAAATAGAGCGCGCACTACGCCTACGCGTATACTGTACGTGACTAGTTATTATTTTTTCATAGTAAAATACAAATTTTTAATACGGACCTACTGCAAGTTTAAAAACCTTTGACTGTGACAAGTTCATAAGCTATATCGGGGTGCCAAAAGAATAATAATTTAATAAAATAAATGAGCATTACCGTGGGTTGAGCCGGTTGCTGCTGCTCAGAAGGCAAAGGCCCGCAGCATACCATGGGTACGTAACCATCGAATCCACATGATGACTGTCTCAGAAAGCTAACCACATTGCCTGGTAATGGACGTTGCTCAAAGGCAGACAACAGTGTTTGACAGTTGTACAGGGATACGCATTCACTTTCTTCTCCCAGTGGTGTGCGGCACGCCGAATCTAATAAAAAATAACATTATTTTATACATATGATAAAATGAAAGATCTTTATTTTTCAATTTAGGTGCATTGCAATGCACTTATGAACGTCAAAAAAAACACTACCACTTGAAATATTATCAACGGCAAGAAACTCAACGGGACTTTTTTTTTATAAATATACATAACAGTATACATACGTAAACATAATCAACTTACATTAAATCTTAAAATACAGGTTATGGGTATGGGTAAGCCTATGTACAGTCAGAAGCTCTTGACATGCCCTTACTCTCTTAACAATAATCATGTCATGATGGCAAGCTTATTTTGAACACCTCGCTCGCTTAACCACTTTTGCCGCTGACATACACATGTACATGTGTAACGAAATATTTATACTAGCAAAGAAATGTTTAAACATTAATCGAACGATTGGTAATTTAAACTGTGTGCACAAAATCGTTAGAGCCGAACATTCCAAATTCAAGTTTGTCTGGAACACAAGATAACAGTTACAATAAAACGCGTGTTTTACGCGATGTCATTTAGTTTTATCGATACTATTGATAAGTACATCAAAACTGCACCGGTCTTGTTCAAGTCGTGTGACTCATGTGATTACAAAGACCAGTTTCACGGCAAACGGTTGAGTCTAACGTGATAGCATTGATGGGAATCAGGTTTGCACTAAGTACAGGGTCTGCATCTTGTGATTAAATTTGCATGTATTTTTATGCGACGTTAAAGGAAGAGACTTCCTTATGGTTATTATTAGTATTAATGCAATTTTCCCCGTAGATGGAAATATAACATATAATTTAATAGCAAATATACCATAATCATAACCCATTTTCCAGAGCCAGGATCCTTTACAAGAAATACCTTTTAAATGACGTCTAAGATGTCACATGTGCGTCACCTGTGCAGAAGTATAGGGGCAGAGTGATGTCACTAGCAAATTAGCTCCGTTAGTTTCTACCCTCGAAAACCCAATTCTTGCGATTTCACAAGGCTGGCCAAGCCAGGTCTACCCTAAGTAGCACATTGAGTACAGTGGCACATTCCTAGCCTATTATTTTTGGTGTTATTGATTCCGGTATGTAAATTAATGCTAATAACCTAGTTAACATCCATATTGAACTTGGAATGTTTAAATTGACTAGATATTTAATAATCCAATTTCAGAATTGATATGCTCATTAAAAGATTGTTAATTATTAAAATAATAATTGGACTTTTAAACATATTATGTGCAAGTCTAGAAATAGCGGTAAGTTTGTCACTATTTACTAAGTTCACAATAAACTAGTTCAGATAACGAGAGTAAATAAAAATCTAATGGGAAACCTTATCTGCTCATCAATGTTACTGTAAACAAAAGATGTTATTAGTCAAATCTCATAGTAGCCGTAGTTGTAGCAGTAGGTAATTGCTTATTTTGATTCACTTGATAATGAACAACACAAGTAATTTTTCCCTGTACCACTGTTTATGTATTGTTTAGGCCTTATATATTTGTACTACAATAACAACAGTATGGTTAACGTTTATTTATTAACCTCAAAACTCGATTTCCTTAAACTCATTAAAACTTTGTTTACACGTGTAGGAGTCATCTACAGAAAAACACGAATTATCATGAGGCACGGAAATATTTAGCGTATATAATTGACATATATATGGCAGTAAGCATATGCCCCTTCCACCGCAGATTTATGTAAATGCTAACTATTTATTACCTGCATTTGTTACAAATCACAACACATTACGCTCAACAAAAAGTAAATAAAACGGTCATCGGGTACTATAAACAGCGTATTATTGTTTAGTTTTCATCGCATTCGTTACTACCTACCAGGAAACAAACATTACGAATATTCGTGTAATTAAATTGATAACCTCTAAACACTGATTTCTTATCGCTCTCAAATGCACTTTGCCTTCGTGTTATTGAGGTATTAAATGACATTTAGATCCACATTTAGTCAATATCATTAGATAATCATATTAAATATTTAATATAATTATGTTAGAATTTTAATGGGTACCTATACCTATACATTGTAATAAGTAACTACCTACTTAGGTACTGTGAATGTTTATTATAAGTAAAGCAGTTATGTCAATATTTTTTTTCTTAGACTATGATTATAATCCATTAAATAAAAAAGCTTCTACAACCTTAAAACGGCTTTCAAAGTCAGAACACCAACATAACATAAAAACATATATAGCGAGCATACAAAGTTATAACAAAACCGGTTGCATATACAAAATCTTATTATTATTTTACTTATTAACTACATTGTTGTTCAACTTACGTGCATAATTCCATAGCAAGGTAAGGCACAATATTCGTAACTTCATTTTTTAACTAAAACAATGATTTCACGTATTACTTTTGTTTTGTTAACGTGTTGAGTACTCAGCCGAGCGCGGCAAGTTACTTAGCAGCGCCTTGCCACACTGGTCTCTGACGTTGACTTGAGCACATTTAAGTATAGGATCGGATCATAATTATTATCTTGTTTTTCCTACCGACGCTCTTGTTCAAAAACGCGTTGATGCAGAAACTTTTTTATGGAAATACTCAACGGAACATTTTGGGAATTTAAGTTTCATAGTGACTGTTGTATTACAAGTCTTAGATTTTTGTTCAGTTACTATTTATATAAACACATTATATTATTTATATGTTAACATTTAATATATTCCATTTAAGCATTGCTTTATAAATCGTAAAAGGGTGCGTAATGGATGAAAATTGTGAATTAATTTCTTCGCATGACATATGTATAGAAAATAACATACTCCATAATATTTTTTCAATTTGTTTTTACTCCTACTTAGATTGCTCATCATAGTTTTTGCAGATTTTTGTTCCACGGATTACAACGTAGGGAAGCGTTTGATGTCTTTGATTAACAGAACTAAGAGTGCTAATGCTAAAGATCGACCAGGTTTGAATGATACACTAACTCCTAACACAAGATGTACGATGTAGGTAGAATATTTCCCATATCTTGTGACCTTTTAATATTCCGAGGGCGATGTCGGCGCTCAATACGTATGCGTCACCTCTAATCAAATACTATTTGGATTTACCCGTTGAGGATAACGAACATTTTCTCAACAGTGTCCGGTCGGAGACTTGATTTTGTACCAGTTCAAATGTGTACTTGTTCATTTGATCCTCCGAGAATAGAAAGTATATAAAGATAAGTATTTCATGACGACACGAATTTTAAGAGCTGAAAGTATAAGTCGTAATTAACTGAAATTAGCATATTTAGTTAAAAAAGTATAAAAAAAACATACAAATTAATTGGGCACGCAATATATCAGTAATAATTTAATAAATTAAACTTAACAAATGACATGTGATTTCAAATGTTTGCATTAGGTACATTGCTGCTCGAGATTTTTTTTAAATAAATTGCTCTTAATTAAAAAATGTTATCGTTATATTCTTATGATAGAACTGTTAACATCACTTTAAACTATCGTTACTTAAAACCAATGTCGTTATAAAAGGCACACACTTAAAACCCATAGGTTGATCTATAATTGAATGTTCAATCTAATTAAGCGAAGTAGGTACCAACATCCGTTATAACTTTCGGACAAGACTGAACAAGTGTGTCGTATTGGATATTCCTGTCTAATGCTTCCTCAAAGTTTACAAAACAAAAACATATCGTTGGCTGAGTATCCACAAAATATGCCTTATTGAGCTTTTGAGCTCGTTCAATTTGTGTAAGAATGTCCTCTAACATTTATTTATTATTTATTTATTTATGCACATATCTACTTTCTGATATTGCATTTTATTTTTTGTCACAACACGGAGAGGAAAAGAAAAAAAAATGCTGCATCCTAAACCCTAAATCGGATGACACAAAAACGTCCACCAATCGACCCAATGCCCAATCAACCAATTTGTCGTCAAGTGGGGCGCAATTTCCTCACAATTCGCTTAACGATTAACGACATTAACTTTCATGTCGCGTCGCTAATTGCATTCGGCCCCCATCTCCAGTACATTTGATTATACAGTCGTTACTTCGCGATAAATATAAATAGATCTTGGGCTTGATGATTGCAAACCGTATTCAGCGTCCCAGATTACTTGAGGTAAATTAAAGGCCGGTACATAAAAAAGATAAATTACCCGTGATTATTGAGGATTATTTAACGGCGTCCTATCTTAGTCGGTAGTGACTCTGTATGTGAACCAACAAATTGAAGTACTTATTTATTTTTACCTTAGCATTTCGGAAACAATAGATATAAAAACTGCATTTTATTCACAGGAGTGCAAAGTCATTCAATACAAAGTTTGAATTTTTTTTTATGTTCTTTGCTTGGATGAAGAAAAACAGAAGAAGATAAAACATGTATTACTAAACCACCAATATGTTATCATTATATCATTACATATTATAAGAAGAGCTAAGACACTTAACATTATACGTAAATATATAAAATAAAAAAGAAACAGGTAAAAGCAATATTGGTGCTGTTGCAGCGGCTACAAATGGACACCACTTAGCATATTCTTTGGCATAAATCTAATCACGCTCGAGTCTGGAGAAGCCCAACTGGGAAGTACCTCCTCCTTACAGAAGACCACAGCCATAATAGCACTGCTACCTTTTAGGTATGTAGTGTTGTGTTCCTGATGGTGACTAAGGTTTCCAGAGCTCCAACCCCCGACCCAAAGGTCGGCAACGCGCCTGTGACTCCTGGTGTTGCGGGTGCCCATGGGCGACGGTAATTGCTTACCATCAGGCAATCCGTCTGCTCGTTTGCCACCATATGACATAAAAAAATAAAAAAAAAATAAATAAATAAAAATATGCCCAGGCCCGAATATAGCCCGATGATAAATGGTTAATACCATACATAAATTTGATTGTGTGATGACTGTATTAATTAGAATTAGTATTTTCCTCGCTGTAGTGAGGTGTAAATGTTTGTGTTTCACTAGGCAGCAAAGTTTGTTTCCTTCCCGTGACTTAATACCATCCTAACGCTAAAACTTCCAGATTATCACACTACTTCTGGTCAACTTTGGAATCTTTCGCTTCATTTGGTGGCAATATGAACACAAGAAGGTAAAAACACCAACTTTGCTCCCGTATAAAACAAATAACTATTTCCTCTTAGGTCACAAAAAAATCAATCTTTTTACAAAATTCAGTATCTTCATTTATCTTATCTCTTTGTCGTTTAGATCTATGCAACTTGTGAACAAGCTACGACTACCTACTAAATTGAACGCTTCGGCTACACATATATTTTGTAAATTTTTAACATTTTACTTGAACAAAGTCTGTAAATTCAGCTACAAATCGTTGTGAAGGAACTGAAGCACGTATTCAATCGAACGCCTGGACAGAGACCAAAAGGTCTGGGTCTTACTTGCGCAGTGTGCGATAAATATCGCGCGTAGACTTACCTGATTTCTATACTACTAAATAATTGATCAAACCGTAAAATTAGTACCTTTCTTAAAAATAACCAAACATACAATTTAACAAATGCACTTATGTACGTGTAACATTATATAAAAAAAAATATATATTAAATATTAGTATCCGATATATGTCGTTAGAGGAACTTCTCCCTATTTATTTTATACTTGAAATACGTTTCTGGCATAACAAGAAGAATTATTGTGATTCGCAAATCCCTTCGGTTTTGAAATTAAAGGGTTGTCATGTTTGTGTTAAGTATGTGTCAAATGGAAGTATAACATTTTTCAAGATCTTTTGTCCTAAACATACAAAATAGTCCCCCAAACGGTCGGGCTCCAGAGAATCCATGATAAATTGGCGATCGGCGGCACTGGAGAGGTTGTGGCCTCTTATGCTGTCTCAAAAGCTTACGTAAATAATTCCGACGAGAATACAACTATAGTTGTGCAAACCATTTTACTCCGTAGTCATTTCGGTACGAATATAAATACGTACCAATCTTTCAATTGACATTTATAAATTTTACATTGAATCTGTATTTGTAGTAATCGCGAGTGAGGCAGCAGAACCGAAACGTTATACATTCTATTAGAATTCGTATGTGAGGATTGTGAGGTATACAACTAATTAAAATTATCTATTGCAGTTGATGTCAGATTAGAGGAAATCTATCTATCTTACATATAGTTAATTCCATGCTTGTCCTGCTCTATCGTAGACTGTAGAATGCTAAACAACTGGATTTTGTGGACCATAGTTAGAGGCTAATGTAAATATTTATGCAATGAAGATGCGCTTATGTTTTAGGTTCTGAAACGTTTTTTGTTTCCAAGTTTATTTAAATAACTAATAGGTGGATCACTTTATTTTGCAAATAATTTTAGCTAAATTCATACATAATATACCGGGTGTGGCCTGTAATAGGAGCTTTAACTTTAGGCATCGTTTCTACACCAAAAACGTGGCAACATTTGTTCAACGACTTTTAAAAATAACTTATAGTTTAAATAATATTGATAAAAAGATTTTCCAAGCAAGCAATGTATTGCAAAAACTATGAAGTTTGTAAGCTGACAATAAACGTCAACTAGACTATTGGATGCTGTTTATTGAAAATATTATTTACTTTGTTCGAAAAAATCACAAGTAATATATTACCTAATTATTTAAAGTTGTAGAACAAATGTTGTTTCGTTCGTGGTGTAGAAGCGATCCCTAAAATGTATGCTCCTATTACAAGCCGCACCCGGTATGATTTTTAGTTAACATGCATGGTCACTGGAATTACAACTATTAAAGGGGTATTTACCCAGTAAACCGCAATTGAAACTCGCTTCAACGTCATCAGCTACTGACTGATGAATACTGAGAACTCAACAACACAAAAATGTTACAGAGCTCCGGTTCGGGTTCCTTTAAATCGTAACTTCCGATTGGTTTTATAAATCCGCCTCGGTTCCGTTACTGTTACTTTCAAAACAGAAGTTGTATCGGATGTCACAGCAACTCAGTGGAGAATATGAGCGGCGTACATAAAAATGAGAGGTAGGGCACAGCGAAGTACCATCACGCTTGAGTCTGGAGAAGCCCAACTGGGGAAGTACCTCCTCCTTACAGAAGACCACAGCCATAACAGCACTGCTACCTTTCAGGTATGTAGTGTTGTGTTCCTGATGGTGAGTAAGGTTCCCAGAGCTCCAACACCCTTTAAAGGTCGGCAACGCGCTTGTAACTCCCTTGGTGTTGCGGGTGCCCATGGGCGACGGTAATTGCTTACCATCAGGCAATCCGTCTGCTCGTTTACCTTTTGTCATAAAAAAAAAAAAAAACAAAGAGGTTTGTACTGCAATTGTCACTTGCTCAAGTCTCTGCTTGCCACGTGCTGACCTATCATTCGGGCTCCGATTCTGGTTCCGCTTCCGATTCCGTTCCTGGTTCCGATAAACTAAAAGTAAATCATCTTATTTCGCTATCGGTTCCGATAAAACCATATCTGTTACATCCCCCGTTAGTATCTAAAATCTATATAGTACTCGTAATTATACTTATCAGTTCATCATGAGATCATGACTCCAGAATCAAGTTTATTTAAAATTATAAAATACACTATCCATCAAATATCAACACGTTATGATTTGAAAGGAAAATCTAAAAAAGGAAGAATATTGAAATATCTTTCAAACCCGAGGTGTCAGACTTGTTATCGATGCCGTCTTAATATTATTTACGGGCGGCCAGCGCTCAGAGACGGCGGTGTTTGCTCCCGCGCCTCAGTTTGATGCATTGCGCTACTATGCTAGTACGAGGGGTCTTTTGATATTTTTGGCGACCAATAAAACTGTTTGCATAAGAATTTTACCTTCCTTTGCTGTCTTCTCAGTGTTATTGAAACAAAAAAGTACATGTGTAAATATTTTTGCAAATGGATATATTTCGCAACAACACGCGTTCAAAATTTTCTCATTATATTTCTAATACATCTACAAAATTACGATATATTACCAGACTTTTGAATTTCAGTACTGGTTTTAATTGAATTTTATTGGTGTCTGATAAATATACCAACCTAATTTAAAACTCTTTGTTTTTTCCCTTGAACTTTTCTTTAAGTGATGTAATAAATGTGAAACCATAAATGCTTTTACATTGCTCGTGCTGCTGACTCATGACGTGCTCCTCCGTTATGTACTATGTGGCACAGCATATATCGGACGTGGCCTGTAATAAAACCATTACATTCTACACCATAAACATAGCAACATTTGTACTACGACTTTTGAAAATAACTTATAGTTTACAAAATATAAATAAAACAAGAATTTCCAAGCAGGCAATGTATTGTAAAACTATGAAGTTTGTAGGCTGACAGTAAATATCAACGAGAATATCGGATGCTGTTCATTGAAAATACTATTTCATTTTTCGAAAAAAATCCCAAGAAATAAATTACACAATTTTTAAAGTAGTATAAAAATACTGCTACATTCGTGGTGTAGAAGTGATCCCTAAAGTTATTGCTTCTTAATGAAATAAAAGAACTAAAACGGATTTTATCGCGTATACTAATTTAAACTTCATCACCAACGATGCTAAAGGGTTCGGAACGTCGGGATGAAGTTTAAATTAGTATACGCGATATAAACCGTTTTAGTTATTTATTTCATTTAGAAGCAATAACTTTAGGATCACTTCTACACCACAAACGTAGCAGTATTTGTTATACTACTTATATTTCTAATACATCTACAAAATTACAATATATTACCAGATTTTTGAATCTCAGTATTGGCTTTAATGGAATTTTATTGGTGTCTGATAAATATACCAACCTACTTTAAAACTCTTAGTTTTTCCCTTGAACTTTTCTTTAAGTGATGTAATAAATGTGAAACCATAAATGCTTTTACATTGCTCGTGCTGCTGACTCATGACGTGCTCCTCCGTTATGTACTATGTGGCACAGCATATATCGGACGTGGCCTGTAATAAAACCATTACATTCTACACCATAAACATAGCAACATTTGTACTACGACTTTTGAAAATAACTTATAGTTTACAAAATATAAATAAAACAAGAATTTCCAAGCAGGCAATGTATTGTAAAACTATGAAGTTTGTAGGCTGACAGTAAATATCAACGAGAATATCGGATGCTGTTCATTGAAAATACTATTTCATTTTTCGAAAAAAATCCCAAGAAATAAATTACACAATTTTTAAAGTAGTATAAAAATACTGCTACATTCGTGGTGTAGAAGTGATCCCTAAAGTTATTGCTTCTTAATGAAATAAAAGAACTAAAACGGATTTTATCGCGTATACTAATTTAAACTTCATCACCAACGATGCTAAAGGGTTCGGAACGTCGGGATGAAGTTTAAATTAGTATACGCGATATAAAACCGTTTTAGTTTTTTATTTCATTTAGAAGCAATAACTTTA
Organism: Grapholita molesta; assembly: GCA_022674325.2. Lineage (NCBI taxonomy): Eukaryota > Metazoa > Arthropoda > Insecta > Lepidoptera > Tortricidae > Grapholita > Grapholita molesta. The sequence goes on along the minus strand of CP053121.2, from coordinate 16,850,150 downwards.
GGGATCACTTCTACACCACAAACGTAGCAGTATTTGTTATACTACTTATATTTCTAATACATCTACAAAATTACAATATATTACCAGATTTTTGAATTTCAGTATTGGCTTTAATGGAATTTTATTGGTGTCTGATAAATATACCAACCTACTTTAAAACTCTTAGTTTTTTCCCTTGAACTTTTCTTTAAGTGATGTAATAAATGTGAAACCATAAATGCTTTTACATTGCTTGTGCTGCTGACTCATGACGTGCTCCTCCGTTATGTACTATGTGGCGCAGCATATATCGAGTGTGGCCTGTAATAAAACCATTACATTCTACACCATAAACGTAGCAACATTTGTTCTACGACTTTTGAGAATAACTTATAGGGTGAACGCTCCAGTGAATGAACACTTAAGAAATTTTTCACTTTTGAAAAATCATTTTCAAAATGTATTAATAATTGTGATAATGTAATGTAATTTATTAAATCTTCATTTAATAAACAATAATACCTATAATTTCTGTGATTTTTGTTACTTTAATAGTTTTTGAGTTATACGAGAATTTATTAAAAATATACCCAAAAACCTAGTAAATGAACAAAAAAATCTAATGAATGAACACAGTAAAACCCAGTGAATGAACATTGTTTAGAAAAAGTTTAGTCGGTATTAAAAATCATTATTGAACATAATTTCTTCAGAAATTATTACTTATATAAAAAAATGAGGTAGGTACAGTATTCTACTCACCTCAGTCACACCTCTACCACTCATCCACTCAATTCAGGCCATTTTGGCCCAGGATTATTTTTAGTAAACTTACTTACGCGTTTATTTGCATTAAAAAAACACGCTATCAATAACTTCTGGGAAAACCAAGTTTTGCTTTGTTGATTATCCATTGAACCAATTTTGCTTCTTCATATTGACCTAAAGTAGAACAAATGGAATAAACAATAGCATGAATGTTATTTCCAATAACACAAAAACTTGATGAATAAAATAAAGAAAAACAAATGATTTTGTGTGTGAGTGGAACTTACACATTGTACGAAAATACATTCGTCGTTACGTTGTTCATATATAGAATTAGTTGAAATCTAGTAAATGAACACTGCCTGATTTCCATAGTCCATCTACTAAATGTTTCATGCCTATGTATGAATACCTGTGTTCCAATACTGGCTGAAGGTATCAGAATCGTTTTCTGAGCAGTATTTCAAAAAACCAGCTTAATACTATTACGTTAACATTTAAATTTAGGCAAAAAAATAAATTGAGCTAACACCAGTAAATGAACACATTGTTCATTTACTGGTTTTAGAACATTTGATAAGTCAGTAATGGAACACGAAAAAATAATAACTTAATTGCAGAATAAACGGCTAAAGTGTTCATTTATAAAAAGTTTTACACTTATTTCAACCAAATAACAAAAGTTTTAACTGATAAGTATCAAATAATCATTTTAAATGTTGCTCCAAACATGCACTGTTCTTACCTGGGATTTAACTTCTCCATACAAAACTTCAAAATTAGATACACGTGAATTTCAAACGCCAGTCATATTAAAACCGGTCGAAAATAAATTTACCAAGTGCTGCCATTGTATAGAAAACAAAGTTGACAATAAGAAAAAATACGACGAGTGGTAGAAACAGTTGTATTTCTTATTTTAGCCAAAAACGAGATTTTGTTCATTCACTGGGGGTTCATTCACTGGAGCTTCCACCCTAGTTTACTAAACATTAATAGAACAAGATTTTCCGAGCAAGCAATGTATTGATAGCTATGAATTTTGTAGACTGACGGTAAACATCAACTAGACTATTGGATGCTGTTCATTGATAGTACTATTTAGTTAGTTCAAAAAAATCCCAAGAAATAAATTACACAATTTTTAAAGTAGTATAAAAATACTGCTACATTCGTGGTGTAGAAGTGATCCCTAAAGTTATTGCTTCTTAATGAAATAAAAGAACTAAAACGGATTTTATCGCGTATACTAATTTAAACTTCATCACCAACGATGCTAAAGGGTTCGGAACGTCGGGATGAAGTTTAAATTAGTATACGCGATATAAACCGTTTTAGTTATTTATTTCATGAGCAATAACCGAAGACAATATTATTGCTTCTACTACAGGCCACACCCGGTATACATATATGTCGAGTTATTTTGGCCGCGTGACATCTCTATAGAATTAGTATAACACTGAAACGTACTGCTGTTAAACATGATAGATTTCATTGCCAATAACGTGTTTGCCAGGATGCGGTGACGCGGTTTTGTATAGACATTCTCATTTCATGTCTTGTATTTATCTTGATTATGGGGTGCCGTGTGATGCCGGCTGACTAGAATAGCACCACCCCATCTCCTCCCGCGGGTGTCGTAAGAGGCGACAAAGGGAAAAATCCAATCCTACGGACGGGCAGCAGCGTCCGTCGAAACCCCATCTACAGCTACTGCGGTCGCCAACCCGCCTGCCAAGCGTGGCGACTATGGCAACTACCCCACAAGATGATACAAGTCATACTTGTGGGAGGTCTATGTCCAGCAGTGGACTGCATACGGCTGAAATGTAAAAATGTATGGGTGATATTGATATTATAGTTCTTCGGAAAAATCATCGCGCCGTGTATTTTGTAAGTAAATTATTTACATATAGTACAGCGGTAATTATTCTGATATACGAGTAGCTCTCCAGAGATAACTGTGTTTCGATTTCATCCTTAGTACACTTATCTTATATAGCCGTTTTTACATCACGACTAAAGTAATGATGCAATTGGCGTGATAATACAAATGAAAACATACTCTATAATTTTTAGAACAAATTACATCTAATAAAATGGAAATGGAAAAATGACAAAAAATATCGTACTAACTTTATCAAATTGTACTTACCTAATGGCTGTAGGAAGATCCAAACTCCGATTGCCGTTTCCGCACAAATCATTTGTAACCATTATTACAGCCATTATCTATTCTAATTTCAGTATACTCTCACCCATTTATTTACCTCGCAACATGGCCTCCTGATTGAGAAACCGGGCTCGCAATCATTAACATCGTTGCACAAACAAAGTCTCTCGGTCCACACGTGATTTACTGCCCGTTCGATCCACCGACGACACCCATTTGTATCAATACATGCACTCAAAAGCTTTTAACGTAAGTATTCGGAGACTACTAAATACTGCGACTGTGTTCAGCAATGGCATATGCGGTCAATGTAATACTAATGTAACTAAACTGTCAATGCGTCGCGCTCGCACACACATGTCGTTACATATTTATTTAAAGAGAGAGAGCGGTATAGACATCAAATACGTTTTAGATAACTACCGTTTTTTGTAACAAACGCAGAGTATATTATAGTATATATAAAACCCTGAAAAACATTGCGAATGACAATGCTTGTTGACATTTGGGTGTGGCGTATATTTTGTGTGGACAAAAATTGTCAATAGCCATTTTTAGGGTTCCGTAGTCAACTAGGAACCCTTATAGTTTCGCCATGTCTGTCCGTCCGTCCGTCCGTCCGCGGATAATCTCAGTGACCGTTAGCACTAGAAAGCTGAAATTTGGTAGTTATATGTATATCAATCATGCCGACAAAGTGCAGAAGTAAAAAGTGGAAAAAATGTTTTATTAGCGTACCCCCCCTATACGTAAAGTGGGGAGTGATTTTTTTATTCATTTTAATCCTCACGTGTGATATATTGTTGGATAGGTATTTACAAATGAATAAGGGTTTACTAACATCATTTTTTGATATTGTTAGTGTTTTTGGAATAAATGGCTCCAGAAGTAAAAAAATGCGTCCCCCCCCCCCCCTCTAACTTTTGAACCATAAGTTATAAAAATGTGCAAAAAATCTCAAAAGTAGAACTTTGCATGAACTTTCTAATTTTTTTAAGTTTTTGAAAAAAAAAAAAATTTCTGAACTAATTTTGTAATTTAACCGTATAAGTAGGTATTTATTGTACTATGACGGACGGAAAACTACAGAACCCTACACTGAGCGTGGCCCGATACGCTCTTGGCCGGGTTTTTATGGATGGATACGAATTCGTAAACCAAACTATGTGTGAAAACATTATTAAATATGGTCGCCCATAACCATATACGATCGGAAATATTTAGTGTTAACGGACAAAGCCACGGTTAATTACTATTTTGTAAAGTAAGATTTATATCACAAATCATAGAGAAAGACAGAGCAGAACTCGAAACTACGAAACTCACATTGAACTTTACAAACTAAGGAAAACACGTGAATACAATCATGGATTTTACGTTACGGAGGTTATTTTATACGAAAATTATATTTAAAACACAAACTAATTATGAAAATAATGACCAGATTCGTCATTTATCGGGGATCCCCTTTGTGTGTTATAAATGTTAGTAAAACCGGATTGGAACTGACTGTTAACTTAAGGATGATTCACGTTAGACCGTCGCGCTTCCTACACGTCGACCTCACGAGCACGAGCCCACCGTCGACCTATCGCTTCACTTACCTCGGCGGTCCGAGTCGGAGCGGCCCGAAACTCGAATATTGACATTAACACGAGCGTCGCGTCTCCGCTCCGCTCACGAGGCCCACCGGCTCGAGCACGAGCCACTCGAGCCGCCCGTCTCTAACGTCAGCCGAGTTGTCTAAGTCATTGTCACTTAATGTCAATTAAATTCCTTTTCAATAATAATAGCAGAACTAATAGAAAATAAGAAACAGAAAAATTGAGTTATTATATTAGCCATCACGGCTATAATAGCCGATGAAGAACAAGAAAAATCACGCAGACATACACCCCTTTTGGTGCACACGTTTGCAGTACAGAGAATATGTGTTACTATATTCGTGACGATTTTTGTATAATTTCCAAACCACGAGGAAATTAAGCCCCGGTTGATGAATAAACAAAGCTCCAGAGTCAATATCCTGTAAAGATCGTCTAGCAGCCTGCTTAAGGTAAACGATAATAAAATAATAAAATATATGTATAGGTATAATAAGTGCAAACAATGTCGTGGTCTTTTCTGTTTAAGCCTATTAGGTTTACTTAGCCACGTATCGTTATTTCATAATTTTTCAGTTAAAAAAGGAAGTATTTAGAACTTGGTCTTTGGTAAGCATTTTTATTATTTACAATTTTAGGACGAGCATTACTTTTATTGATTACAGTGTCATCAAATGAACAATATATGAACAGAGGATACACAGTCTGCAGTTTCATGAGGAGGCATTGAAAAATTGCTGACATTCATCCAAAGATTGCTTTGTGCGAAACACATTCTGTGCTGACGCGCCTGCTTAAAATTGCTACGGTATAGATATATATAATATAATATCCAAACAGGCTATTCTATTGTTCAATAAGTATCTAATGATATATAACGAGATGACTTAGGTAGGTACAGCAACTCCGGAGATAAATTAGAGCTCTCTTACGAAGCAGATCCCATTCCCATCCCATCCCATTTCCTTCGTTTTTCTAACAAAGCAAGGATGCTGGTTCGGGAAAAATGTTAAGTATCGCGCAAAATACGCGAAGCGATTAATATAGATAGTTGCTCTAATTTTAATCGTAATGGTGGTTGGACTGGCTGCCTATAGAAGCCTGGCATGTATGGCCAAATTTAGAAGTGGAAGTTTAGTAAAGTATAGTTCGGAGCAAACTAACGACGCCGGTTGAGGATTGCCGTGAACCGGCCACAACATCGAGAGCGGCAAAGGCAGCGCAGCGCGCAGCAATTCGTTGAAGCAAACGGGTGTCGACACACAATGTTTGACAATAGTGTTGGAAAATTTAGACCTTTCTATAGGTACTCCAAACCAGTTCGCGTGAGTGAGGCTGTGAAATGTACAGTGACTCACGAAACTTTAAATACAATATCAAAAAACCATAAACTTATTTTTACCATAAAATTACATTATTAGATGCTGTATTATAAGCATATTACAATACCGCAAAGACTAATGTACGTTTCTGACCTATTGAATTAAAAATGAGCATTATTTTGTTCACACATACTCGTAGATAGAATATTAAACGTAGATCTTTGTGTTATAACAAAGATCTTTTAATATTTTCTCCTTGGATAAAATAAAATGCATAAAATACTGAATTCATAACATCACACGATTAGAAACAACGTGAGACTAGTGAGTATCTTTGGCGTGAAGGAATAAAAAACCCTAGTTTGCCTGTACCTTCAAAACAGTATATATACCGCCTTCTTACTAGTCAAAACTTTCTGTCAATATTGACAAGCCGTCTAGTTCCTAATAATCGTATGTTTAATAAATAATAAACAAGGGCAGGTTCGTTTTTAAAGTAAATCGTTTCTAAAAGTCAAAAGGGTAATGTTTTTCCAGCGTAATGTAATAATTTCTAGTGCGACCTAACAGCCAAGGTGGTCTCATAACAACCAAACAAATAGGACTATATACGACTGTACGTATAGACGTTTATAAACCTAATTGTAAAACATGCGTGCCCGCTTCAAAAATTAAACTTCCCATAGTAATGTGCCTTGCCTAAACCAACTGTAGTCTGACAATGATCTGGCCGACGGTATATATATCCATCAACATAATTGTACCGATAATGCTTTTGCAAAATTTTATCAACGTCTTGCTAAATCATAATAATATGTTCACTGATTTTCGTCTCATTTTCAGGTTTCCATCAAAAATTTTAAGGAACGCGACTTTGGATAAAAATTGTTAGTCCTAGTTATATAATCTTTGGTAAGTAGAGGGTTTGGTAAGGGACTTACTCCCTTACAGGAACTTAGTAAGTTAGTCAAGTTTACTTGAATAGTGACATACAAAACATAATATCTTGCAAGCAAACAAGACATCTAATACAGCGAACTCTCCGTGATAAGACTATTCATTTTAGGTCCTGTTTGTTATAATAATGTAATATAATGTACGTAATTATCGGGACCGTAACTATCAGGCATTGACAAGATCCTATCTTCCTTCTGCATCCGTCCTTCTGCCCGTCTTTTCTGCCTGTTACCAGTTAGAATGTACCTATATAGGTACCTACTTAGACTGACATCCATGTATGGTCCTGAGATAGCTCTATTCATCATCTTATCAATCATTCTAGTACCGAACCGTACCGAAGGACGTCCACTGCTGAACATGGGCCTCTCCCAAAGCAACTCACAATAACCGCCACCCGCATCAGTGGATTCATTCTGTCTTTATCAGGTCGCCAGTGCACCTTGTGGGGTCTGCCCACGCCGCACCTTCCGATATGTGGTTGGTACTATAACCACTTACCCGTGCGAAGGCAGGAGAGGTTGCTAGTACCTACCAATAAATTATTATTTGTGTAATGACGTTTTCCGCAGTACTAGGTACTTCCTGTGAATACTAACTACATAAGGTTTGTAGTTGCCTAAATTATGGGTACTTACACAGCGATTTGGGGCATACGTTTGTAATGTATTTACAACATATTGTGGTGGTTAGTTGCGAATAAAATCAGATTTTACTAATGACGTTCTCCGCAGTGTTTGGTACTTCTTATCCCACTAGTGTTTTCTTGTAAGAAACATTGACTTCCATCAGTCATCATCATCAGCCTTGAGCCGTCTACTGTTGGACAAAGGCCTTAACTTCGGTGTTGCCGTATTGACCACGTTTGGTAGGCAAGTTGGGAATCGCAGTAAAATACACCGTAGACGCCGGTCGCTACTGCTCATACCGGTGGGCTTCGACGCAGTTTAAGGACATACCCGGGTCCATGTCTCATTAGTAATATTAATAAAGGTTTACTGCAACTTACTTGCAATTTTTGTTGTATAATATTATTAATGTTATAGGTGTATTATGTAGCAGCCAAGGGAACTGGGCTGAATGACTGCAACAAGCGATCGACAGCCCGCCTGAGTCCGGCCGGGAGTCCCTACACTACATGTATATCTACATTAAGTATCAGTGATACATAATTAAGTAAGCTTGTAGGATCTGTAGATGCCTTTAACAGTTATTTAATTTACCTAGTAGTCATTAAGTACGTAGGTTATGTTGAGGATTTTTTAATAGAGTGTACCCCCAATTTAGCCGAGGTACAGGCAGATTAAAGAAGAAATGGCGGGACGACCTAAATGTTTTTAGCGACTGGTGGGAATACGCACTAAAGAGGGGAGGCCTTTCCTGGCAGCTGGACACAAACTAGGCTAAGAAAAAAGAGTAGGAAGGGTCAGGTATCTAATCTTAGTGCGGACGAGTGATAGTAAGTAAATATAAGTTGTTGTTGTATGTTGTATAATTAATTTAATGAATGGTTGGTTAAATTGTAAACCCGTGCTGATTACTCCACAGTGCATCCGTTCGTTTATAACATTAATAAATATTCAGGACAATTGACGATAGGTCTGGCCTAATGGATAGTGATCCTGCTTATGAAGCCCATGGTCCTGGGTTCAAATCCTAGTAACGTCATTTATTTTTGTTCTGAGTCTTCTGAGTACCCACAACACAAGCCTAATTCGTCAGTGTATTGTGCGCGCGTACTTGTAGTACGACAGCTGTTGATGGTGTATAATCCTGGCTACGAAGTCAGTCTGGGCAAGTTCTCGCCGTTAGCAAGATGAGAACATAGAGAACAGAGGTTTTCTAACCCTAAAAGGGTTCCGGGCCCGATTACTATTAATAAGACTCCCCTGTCTGTACGTCTGTCTATCTCTCCATCTCTCCGTCTGTTCGTCCGGCCGTCTGTCTATCTTTCTGTCTGTCCGTCTGTCTATCTCTCCGTCTGTCCGTCTGTCTATCTCTCCGTCTGTTCATCTGTCCGTCTGTCCATCCATCAGTCTGTCCGTCTGTCCGTCAGTCCGTCCGTAAGTCTATGTATAGGTCACCAGGCTGTATTACATAAAATGTTCACAGATAATGTATTTTACTTACCTCTATGTCAACGAATACTTATACTGAGTAAAATATTAGGCTCTATAATGCTGCGAACCTTTCAAGTTATTACTAGCATTTGGCCGGTTTAATATATAAGTAGGCAGGTTAACTAAGGTAGGTAGGCAAGCCGATAGAAATGGTGTTATGTAGACGCCATGCATAGTTAAGTATGTATAATATATATAAAGTTCATACGTTAATTTGAGGATTTTAGAATATTATAAGTTGATGTACAGTATGTATAAATAAGAGAGGCAAATGCATGGTTAGGTATATTAAGTTCGTAGGTTAATTTGACCACATGATAATTTTATACTAATTCTACGCACAGTATACTGCAAGCAGAAGGTAGTTTATATCGCTCATATTGAGCACTATTACGAGTGGCTTTGCAAAAGCGTCCGTAACTCGTCCACTGCACACAGAGCCTCCCCAAATAGGACTTGTGTCATCTTGAGAGTCGCCACTCACATTTCTGTTATTGATACAAAAATATTTTAACCGTCTTAACTCCAAGAACCATTAAAGTGGTCGAATAATGTCGTGCCTGCCACGCCACCGACATCTAGAGTGGCTAGAGCGGACACTGCCAAAGCTATTTTGCTGCTGACTTATAAGGCTTGAATTCATCGAGACGAGACGTTGGCGTACTTGACACGTTTTGACACAAGAGGAAGGTCTTTCAAAGGTTAACACGTTGGCTGCCCGCCGTAAAGTCAGCATCAATTAGCGCATGAAACAGCGCACCAAACGAATCTATCGTTTCTTAATTTCTTCAGAAAAGTGACGAATAAAATGCAATATAAACTTTGAAACGCGAACTGTAAAAAATGTCATTTGTAAAAAGTACACAGGATGGCAGATCTTAGATATTGGTGCGTTTTGTTTTATATGCTAATTGATGCTGATTGTACTAAATTACAGCATTAATCCCATGCCCAAATACCCAAAAACATAAGCTTTTGATCCCATCAATGATGCTCATGGCCACACAAAGAAGTCAGTGATCCCACCCGTGATGCCGATGGCAACACAGGGAAGGTGACTTGATCCCAAGAATGATGCTCATGGCCACATATTCCACCCGTGATGCTCTTCGCAGTCTACGTGTTAAATAATCAGTATCATATCATAACGTAATTTGTTTTAATTTCATATATGACGTACGTCGAGAGAAGTTCCAAGCTTCAACCAACTGGACAGTAGCGCTGAGACTACGGAGCATTTACTGTATCAACGGAGGCATTAGTCAAAAATATAATAAAGTTCTGGATTAGGATTTTATCACACGTCAACTCGAGCCTTCATGGCTGATGTATACAATATTTAAAAAGTTATTATTGTTTAATTTAATTTGTTTACTAAAATTTTTTTGATGTTTGTAATTCTACTCAGATAGACTTGACGCTATGTTTTCTGCAGCTTTTACGTATAAGTACGAGTAGAAGCCTACTATCAGTCAAAGAAATAAATTGTGCTTTCGTGTTGTTTTATTTCTCAGAGGTGGGGAAGGAGTAATTTTAACTTTAAGTCACTAAGGGCCGATTTTTCAATCGTCAGTTAAGCCTTATTCGACGAATAACTCTATGGGTATCTGTCAGATATGTGCTTATCTGACAAATGAAAAATTGGCCCTAAGTAACAAATATATTCATTCACCGTTCATTTTATTACAATTAATATCATATAGATGGCAGCCAAATACAGCTCGCCAATCCTTCCTTCTAGGCACTGGTCCCACCGCAAGCTAGTAAGCCATGAGCTATCAGCTATTTCAAGGGACAAAGATAATTGCTCCCGTGTAAATAAAAGAGATATATATTTATATCTCATTGCCTGGTAATGAACTACGATCGCCCGGCTATGACATATAAATATGTCACTTATTTACACGGGATTGATTATCTTTTGTCCCTTGAAACAGCTGATAGCTCATAGCTTACTAGCTCGCGGTGGGACCAGTGCCTAAATACAAATATCTGTACTGAGATATTTAGATACTTTGGTTGCTAAAACTATGCTTATAAGCTTATTTTCCTTTGTACATAAAATTCCCACAGTATACCCTATAATATACCATTTGGACGCCAGACACGCCTTTACTGGTGTAGTGTGTTCCTTTACCAGTTGAGACGTTGCGCGTTTGCGCGCCTAGGTTCTTTGTAGATAGTAATAGTATCTAAAAATGAATAAAAATTACATATACATGTATTTAATTTGTTTTATTTTAGTAGTTGGTGTGAAAATTAGCCTGAAAAATAAAGGGATAGACAACGGAACATAAATGTGCTCGCATACTGCTAATACTCGTACTTGGTCGCGGCAAATTTTACCGTGATCCGAAATAATGTATGAGATAATACTACTTATAGTTTGCACAGGGCGCTTTATCTGGTAATAATTAGTAATTTTTTTTATATCCAAAGCACAAAAGCTGGTAATATTTACAAACTATCATTATTTATCTTTCTGGCAACATTGATGAACATCTACAGGTGCCACATTAAGACGGCTAAATATAATGTCGGTTGGGTTTCCATATTTCAGAAAACAATTTGTGACATTTTGTAACGCACATATTTTTGACGTATATTCCGATACATGAAAAACCTCTTTGGTGATTTCAATTCAGACTATTCAAACACAGAAAACTAAATAATAAAGACTGTTAATTGTTATTGAGGAATTCGTCGAATTATCTTCATACTGGTTTATAGTTATATGGTTATGTAGACACATGGTTATGTAAACAGGCGGATTAGTCCATTAAATTAGTTAAGAAAGGGCATAAAAAGGGATTAAATTATTTGTTGAATTTTACATTTGGTATTTAAGAAAATTCATATACTATACGAGTACCTATACCTAAGCCCTACCATACCACTAGGGCCTACATCGAACTTTAATTTTTAGTATTATATGTTTTAAATTTAGTTTATATATTTATTTTTGTGATAAATATTTATGTTAAATGAGGTTTTGAAATAAAAATATAAATTATGAGCCCTTTGCCTAAATATTCGGTTCTTTTATTTATGATTAACGAATATTTATTATTTGATTATTTTTAAAGAAATGTGTCAACTCAGCACTCTTTATTAATTCCACGTCTCTGCACTAGTAATATAACCCGACTAAAGAAAGAATTATTTATCCCTCATATTTAGCAAACAAATTGATGACATTTTGCAACCTCCGTAGTCCGGCCAATATATACCGTTCCATCCGAGCCATTTTTGCGACTAGGCGACCGTCGCACGCCCGTCGACATCCTGTCGACATCCCGTCGCCCTCACATCACCGGGCCGAGCCCGACCCTTTGAACATAGCTGTAACGGCCGTCGCACGTCCGCCCCGTGCCCGAGTCGAGTGGATCGGGCGGCTCGGTGGTCACGTGACTCTTTCCATACAACGGATCCTCGGAGCGGAAACGCGACGGTCTAACGTGAATCATCCTTAAAGGTTTTACTTATTATTACAATTAAAACGGGACTTAACCGTGTATATAAATTTATAAATGTACCTCCGACGTTTTGTGAACTACATTGTCTCCACAGTCCCGGGAAAAACTGGTTCAGGTTAACATCATCTTCTAGCGGTGTGGGTTTTTTGAACTACCCGCATTTAGTTTTGTTTCTCCAATTGGACGTAATGCAGTAAGGAATGTCATTCGTCATACATGATTTTTTGTTATTAACTATGTGATCCAACTTTTTAAAGAGTTATAATAACTCATTGAATGAGTGAGATGAGACAGTGAACATATTACCAATCGCCTCACGGACGTATTAATTATAAATACCGTAGAAAAGATTTTATAATCATGAAAATGAAGAAGTAATCCAGTTGCAATAGCTTTCGATAGGCCAATGAGTACTCTGCTGCCATCACTTGTTACGATTTTATTTATGACTTAAATGTATTATTTTAATTGCCTTCTAATAATCGTGTAAAGCACTATGTACCCACGAATATCTAAAGGCTTGGGTACATAGGCGTGTTTTGTGAGCGTGGCGGTAGCTCAGCGTGACACCAGTGTGGCTAATATAAAGAAATAAGGCACACATTCGGACGGCAACGTCGCGCCCCGCTGAGCTGCGCCACGCTCACAAAACGCGCCTATGTGCCCAAGCCTTAATGACTTAACGAAAGCTCTCTACGAGTAGGTGCACTTGTATCTTGGAAGGCTCGAACAAACTCAGTCACTCACTTATAATTATAGTCTATAATTATTAACATGAGGTAATATATATATATTACAGTTTTATTTTCACAAGAATATTGATTTACATGATTAGGCAGAGAAGCATTTAAATTACAAAATATCGTTATCTTCAGTTCTTTAACCTAATTTGTTTGGCCACGATGTTTCTAGACGTCATCAATAAAAAAGTCTGTGGTTATCGTGCGCTCTTTTTAGCTTAACTTCGATAAATAAAACTTTAGCGAACATTTCCGAGCAAATTTTCACTTAAGTTTGCGTCGACCTTTCGGAAGTGAAGGAAATAGGAATCATTATTTACCGTCAGCTTTAACAACCGGGTCTTCGCAAACCGCACAGCTTTATTATTGGGGCAAAGGCTGTAAGATATTTACTAGGTTACGCTATGTTGCGTTTATTCTTTTGTGATCTTATTTTATTTGGCTGACTTGCTATAGTATACCCCGACAATCCCGACATAAAAGAGTAAAAATAAAAAAGTGGCAACACTGTAGTGTCGTCCCTTTTTTGTTAGATCGATTTGAAAGGGATGACACTACAGTGTTGCCACTTTTTAATTTCTACTCTTTTATGTCGGGGTATAGGCATGGAAAATAAGGCAAAGGCGTCTACGATAGTTGAACCCACAACTCCTCATTTATTGAGTTGATTTAAAGCCTCGAATCATCGGGTACAGATGTCGCTGGTACTTTATTGTCATAACTGCATTGACTGAATTTGCTCCGGTGTAATTGAAAGAAAATTGGATCGGCAAACCAACGGACGTGGATTAGAATATGAATATTCTAGGAGCATATACAATTTGTATATACAATAAAATATTCGCATACACGCAGTACGGTCGGTACATACCCAACTAACTGGATTGCGCCAATGGGCCGGTAATGATGCCCACGCTGTCTAAACCTTAACAACTAAATTAGCTTTCGAGGATTTTGCGGTTAATTTGCTTTGGTTTGACTTAAAATTGAATTTCTCCAATATGATATTATTTTGTATCTATTTAGTAACAGACATGCACAAATAACTGACACAAAAAATTATATGCATCAGTACATTTTCTAACCGACGAAAAACTAACGGAGTAGGTTCTCAAGTTGTCATATATTTTTTAAATAATCAGTTCGTGAGTCAGAATCGGGCGCGGGCTCAATGTTTTCGATTATCAAATAATTTTCTCGAGAGTAAGACTTGTACCTAACGTTTATATACATGAACGTGAAGTCATACCATTGTAGATACTTAGACGGCAAATGTGAGCGTTGCGTAGACTTTATATCATATTGTGAATATAGGTTACTTTAGGACTATATTAAAGTCTTTTGGACCCGGGTATGTTCTTAAACTACGTCCAACAATGAGAGGTAGAGGGCACAGCGAAGTACCATCACGCTGGAGTCTGGAGAAGCCCAACTGGGGAAGCACCTCCTCCTTACAGAAGACCACAGCCCTAATAGCACTGCTACCTTTCAGGTATGTAGTGTTGTGTTCCTGATGGTGAGTAAGGTTCCCAGAACTCCGACTCCTTAAAGGCCGGCAACTTGGGCCGTTGTTGCGGGTGTCCATGGGCGACGGTAATTGCTTACCATCAGGCAATCCCTCTGCTCGTTTGCCACCTTTGTCATAAAAAAAATTACCTACACACCCATAACTAGACATTAAACCTTTTGTTAACCCTTTAATTTTTGTCGAGAGCCTGTGTTGGTTGGTAGACGTATAGTCGTGGTAACCACATGAACCATGGTTGAAACACTGCAGTGTGCTTAAAAAACACTTCACCAGAACAAAGACGAAGTAATTATTTTAAAATCACCATGTCCATTCAAATAAATAGGCATTCATCGATACGCCCCGCCAATCAGTAATGGTTCGCCATTCATCAAAAATCTCGTTTCGAAATAATTGGCATTCCCAGCGGTTTCTAATGATGCCGCGTCCTAACTTTATTTCTCTTTACGTTTCAGGAATACCAAATCCAATTATGAATATAAATTCACTTTCATAGATACAGAACTCGTTCGTTATTGTATCGTTAGGGCCACTGAGAATAAATAAAGAATATTGAAGACTTTTTTATCTTAAAGGGCGTGTGCACACTAGCGGCGGCGGCGGTCACTCGACGTTTTCCTGGCGATTCCATAGTAATCAGCACGTCGCGTCGTGTGCGATTTTATTTGGGAACGCCGAGAAAACGCGGGACAGGTACCTAATAGTGTGCCCGTGCTCAGAGAAATTTAAACAAGACCACTTATCTTTGTTTTGAGTAGGTACTACGAGTACCTAGACGATGTTTTCACTTACTATCATTATGTGAAATCGCAGTCCAGTAGGTGGAGAATTTAAATATTAATTTGTAATACGACTAAGACTTGTAATACGATATAATATAATAAATAAGTGCAGACCTAGGAAAAACAATTACTATTACACATAATATAAACACCCTAATAAATGAGAGATGTCACAGGAGACCGAAGAGCCGGGAACTACCTCGCTCAGCGTATCAGCCTCACAATTCAGCGAGGAAATACTGCCAGCGTCTTCGGTACAATGCCGCAGGGGTCTTTTTTAGATTTACATTAGTTTTAGTTGAATTTTATTGTTAATGATTGTTCTACGTATTTAGTTGTTTTTGTTACTTAATTATTTAATGTTAGTCTTCTGGGGGCACTTTGATAATTTAAACTTTCACAGAAACGAATAAATAATA
The DNA here is from genome assembly GCA_022674325.2 of Grapholita molesta. Lineage (NCBI taxonomy): Eukaryota > Metazoa > Arthropoda > Insecta > Lepidoptera > Tortricidae > Grapholita > Grapholita molesta. The sequence goes on along the minus strand of CP053121.2, from coordinate 16,834,282 downwards.
TTTTAGAGATAAATAGCCTCTTCAGGATTTGAATTCGGACCTAATGCTTCGTATACAGAGTCTGTACTGACTACGTTACGATGCCGTTTAAAATATTAATTAACTTAAATTCCAAAGTTACACCTACATTAATAAGTGCACTTATATTTCTTGCGTTAAACAAAACGCACCCAATTACTTGACATCAGGTGTTAGACGACAATTAAATCCAGAGATTACATTTAGGGCAGTACTTTATAGTGACATAAAGAAAGCTAACCCTGCAAGAGACGTAAATAGCTTATACAGCGACCGTATGTGCCCCCAGACATAAAAGGGAATTAATAAGGCCATTTTGCAGAGCGATTCGGCAGACAGATAGCCTGCAGTAAAGCCTTTAGATATATGCTTAGATATTGAAACTTATTGATTCTAACCTGTATCGATATAAAATCCAATTTAGTATAAGTTTTATTGGAAACGATTGTAAGGATTTGTACTGGAATCTGAACATTGAAAGTTAGCTGTAAATATTTTGTATTTTCCAGTTGCGGCGTGTAAAAGTACGGAATAGTCCAATGAACGTCTTAAATTATATACAGCCTGCCTCCTAGTATGGAGCTTTAAATTCAAGGCTCGAATCTACACACTTTACTGGCCTAATTTGTTATGTAATTAAAAGAATACTGACATTTTGACAACTTATTACAGCTTATTATCCTGAAGTCAGTGTATTAAATATTGCGATTAATATAATATTAATCTCGTGTTACGAGGGCGACATTTCCTTGTTTGACTTTTGTCGTTTCTTTAGTGGAAACAAATAGTAGCATATAATTTCGTGTTGGAATGTGTACATTGAAAAATTGAAATTGATTTAACTTGTATTCCCATGCGCGTTGCCTACCGTAAAAGTTGTTGGAGCTCTGGGTACCTTACCATCAGGACAACAACACTACATACCTGAAAGGTAGCAGTTTTATTATGGCTGTGGTCTTCTGTAAGGAGGAGGTACTTCCTAGATGGGCTTCTCCAGACTCAAGCGTGATGGTACTTCGCTGTGCCCTACCTCTCATTGTTGGGCGTAGTTTAAGGACATATCCGGGTCCGACAAAATTAAAAATAAACGTGTTTTAAAAAGTTGCAGAACAATGGGGAATAAAATCAAAACTTCAATTTAAAGCTCTTTAGTCAAAACCACCCTTTATAAATCTAATTAACATATTATGAGAAATATGTTGCCAGTTATCAATCTGACCACCTGCTGCGGATATTGTTACTTTAGGTACGCCGTAATTGGAGTAAAAGAGAAAGAATTCCGAAATTTCCTCCTTGGCCTTTGTAATCAATAACTTTCAAGTATTTTCTTAAGGAGTGATTGCAAAGAAGCAAAACCAAACAAAGCGGCTCGTTGCCACCTTACAACCGTTAGGCGTTTTACGACTTCCACATCCCAAGCGACGTACTTAGCCGCCCGTATAAACACGAATTCAGATGCCATTTTATCTGCACTAACTATAAAAGTAAAAAGAATGTAAAACCCACCCTTCCTTTGACGCGCCAGTAAATTCGAACACTTTGATTTGCCCATCAAAGTTTCGGGCACTCAAAAATCCATTTTAAAAATACACATTTTATATACTTGGGCTGCATCCATAAGAGAATTGGTTTTGGAAGGGGTGGGGTTATTTTACTTTCCTCTGAGTTGGTGTCGTTTATCGCTGCTGAAGATCTAACGTGCATTAATACTGAGTTACGACAGAGGTGCGCTTAGTTAATGGTTTTTAGGGAACGTTACCTAAACGTAAATACATAGAATTGCAGTACGTTCCGTAAAATGGTGAGTAGGGTTTGCGAGGACAGTCGGGTTATGAATGGGGAGGAGAAGGGATGAAAGATGGGTGAAAAGGTTTTTATAGGTTACTGCTACCTAAATAATCTAATCTTATTACAAATGGAGATATAGGGGTCTATATTGATTCCCATAATGTTAAACTTTCGATTTTTTAAATCCATACCGATGTTTTTCATACTCGTTGGTAGACATATTGTCATTAGTCATAACCTCAAAAGTCAGAATTTTCTTTTACCTGTTATCATTAGTCATAACTCATAACTATTGAATTTCATACCGTTATTGGTCATAACGTTCAATATATTAATTGTATCGAAAGGTAGAAAGTCAAAAGGCATACTAGTTGGATCTGTGGGGGTCACAGTTCTAACTAACCTAACCCACTTTTCTGGTAACAGTTTGGATCTGTGGGGGTCGCAGTTCTAACCTAACCTAACCCACCTTTCTGGTAACAGTTTGGATCCGTGGGGGTCGCAGTTCTAACCTAACCTAACCCACCTTTCTGGTAACAGTTTGGATCTGTGGGGGTCGCAGTTCTAACCTAACCTAACCCACCTTTCTGTTAACAGTTTAGATCTGTGGGGGTCGCAGTTCTAACCTAACCTAACCCACTTTTCTGGTAACAGTTCGTGTCAGTGGGGGTCGCAGTTCAACCCTAACCCACTTTTCTTTTTTTTTGGAAAATAATCGTTATGAATTTTGATATTATGCTGATTAGTTTTATGACTTTTGTCTTATATGACGTGTAACATTATGACATTTAATTATTATATTTATTTAGTTGTATGTCTGATAACTATTATGACTATTGATAGTTATGACTTAAATAGATATGGGTAACAATTTCTGACTTTCGAAAATCGGAATAATAAAATTATGGGAAACAAAGGGATCCCGGAGATATAGTCATATTCATAACAAATAATAAATCACCTTTGTATGAAATCCCACGTCACCCGACTACCGGGTAAGGTGGGATGTCCTATTATTCTGTGTTTATCTCTAAAGTTACGAAAATGCAAACGACTGGAACTTATTTATAGAATTCAGGCATAAAATGCAAAAATAAAATATATTCGAGGTTTGAATAAGCACTTAGTCCTTACTCACCCCGTTTTACAGTATTTGATGTTCTTAAAACTTACTCTTTTAAGAGTAATATTTAAGAAAGTAATTATTATGTATAGATAGATTTAGTGAATAATAAACATTAATAAATAAATTATATATGAGATAATCCTTAGCATAAAGCATTATTAACTACAAAATTTAATATTTATTTAAATTTATTTTAACTTTAGTATTATAACTCGTATACTTAAAATTTTATTTAGGGACATGCAGGCTCATTTCGGGGTTGTAGAACAAGAAAACAAGGTATGACAAAGAATTATTTTTCAGATGGTAAGTAGAAAAATAAATTTGCTAACAATTTGGTCACCCTACTCAATGTGACATCTTGTCGCTTCCCATACCGCATATGTCAAAAAGCATAGGGTGACCATGATTTAGTTATTTTGAGATTTTTTTATTGAAAGGAATAATGATTAACGTTGTTTTGATCAAATACTGCCATAAGAAAATATTGTCCAGTAGTACACGACCGACCTACAAATAATTCTCTACAAATAGTTAATAACATTTTCTGTACACTACTCAATGTTATCGCATTACATGTTATGACGACGTTCACATTTAGTAAAGGGTCTTATTGTGATATGTTGGTTGACATTATGCTTCATTGCCATTATATTACTCGCCATTGAATTAAATCATTGCTCCAGAAGCGTCAACTAAGGTTAGTTTTCATCATAACGTTTGGTCGAGATGTTAGTATTTATCTTTAATTGTTTGTAAGGGCGGACGTGCATGCTTTGATAGAATAGGTAAGTATTATAATTTTGGGGTCCATAATGATGGAGGCTTAGGTACGTTCCTTCAGAAAAAATATTTTCACCATAGAAATGTAACGTGGCGTGGCAAAACTGTTTCTCTAACTAGTAAATAGTATTCTATTTTGAATACCTACATCTACATATATCTTTAAAAAAGTGGTGATCAACTTTATTGGAGCTATGCATTTTTTCCTATTAGTTCCTGATTTAAAAGCAACCTATAAAATATTGTCTTCTGTTCAAGTATTCATAAATAAAACTAACATATACAAAAATAAAGTTTATGTTTATGTCAATTTAATTTAGATTATTAGATTAATTTAGATTTAACGTAATAAGATACGCCAACGACAGGATTTTTACGACAAGTTTGCCCTAGTGGGTAGTGACCCTGCCTAAGAAGCCGATAGTCCTCGGTTCAAATCCCAGTAAGGAACGAAAACAGATATTTGTTCCTGAGTCACGGGTGTTCTATATATATACATATTTAAGTATTTGTATATTATATATATCGTTAGCTGAGTACCCACAACAAAAGCGTTCTTGAGCTTGCCGTGCCTCAGACAATTTGTGTAAGAATGTTCTGTAATATTTATTTTATTCTATTTTAAGATATCATGCCTATGTTGCAATACCAGCCCCAGGGCACCAGAGTCAGATTAATCGCCGGCAATCAGGAATATCTCGAAATTGCTTTACAACTAGCAATAACAAATACACCAAATGTAACATAGACTTAAGTCGTAACAGTTGCAATAATAGTTAATTTAATTCCGCTTAACTGAAGCCAGGATCCGGACAAGATATTAATGTTTAGTTTGAACAGTTCCGAGCTTGCTGGCTGTAAACATTTATGATATTGTTATGTGATTTTAAAATCCTTGGATTATTCGCGTGGAACTAATATTTGCGCTTCGGGAGTGCCAACATTTCGTTATACTAATGAACCTTTATTTTCTTTTTAGATATAACTGTTACGTACCTAAGCAATTTTTTAAAATAGGGTTTTAAATAAATATTAAACGTGCAAAATAGCTAGCTTAGGTAGAAAATTTAGCGTGTTTGTTTAAAAAAAAACATCTTAATTATCTTTCTTATAACACTGCTAAAACAGCGTGTCACATAATTAGCCTTGTTTGTGCAAGACATTATTCCAGATGACTGTGAACGAAGCAATATTTTATTTTCTAATTATATTTTTTTTTAATATTATAAATATTCACCTCATTAATGATATTTTGATATTATTAATTTACATAAGTGCTTTATAAGTAGGCATGTCTATTTATTATTAAGTACTTTATGTATAAGTAATTTATTACGATGTATATTTTAATGGAATACCAATGCGATTTCTGTCAAATGTACCTAATCCAAGTCAATTCATATCACTAAGAAAATCAATTATATTTGAATCGCCTGCTGTCGTTACTACTACACCCGCATTTCTCAATTCCATGCAATGTAATGGGAATCTATGCAACCACATTGATTATGTGTCATATAACAGTAATAATATAACAAATTACATAATTATCTGTAATAATAGCAGTACTCTCTTTCTAATACACGAAATAAGAAAGGGATTTACGCTAATTTGGAATGTACACGTGACGGGTTAGAGTACAACGCCTGCGTTATGCGTCGTAGCAAACATTTTCCAAAGCGGAGGTGATGTCATCCTGTGTGACGTCACAGCTTCCCCTAAGAAAGATGTGTCAACGGGTCACGCCCTAAATATAAACCGATTACATTAGGATTTCCTTTGTTTTGTTTTCGATATTTGTTTGCTGTAAAAGTAAATTGCTTTCCAGCGGTGCAAATCTCCTAAATATACAGTATTTACGATTTATTGTGATTGGCATAAGGCATTCAATTATGGAACCAGGGGCTTGATAACTCCACATTTTAAATAACTGTATCAAATGGAAATCGTTTCAAAAGCGGTCAATATCACTTAGCGAAGTTGGTGTTTTGCTATACTGCTATAAGCAAACCACAGGCGTCGTTATACTTTAGAAAAGAAAAATCTAAATCAGACGCTAACAAACTAAAATTCAATTGAAAATCGTTCTCACGCCTTCGCGACAAGAGCTATAGTGGTGTTTGCCAGCTGCACATTAGTCAGTCCGACAGAGTGCAATTACGTAGATTAAAGGTTATTTCAGAGCGGCCGATAACCGGCATTCATCGAAACCGAGCAAAGCCAATATGCGTCGAGAACGTGGAATTTTCTATCATTTCAGTAGCTTAGCGTAATCACTTTTATTACAAGAAAGCAGGCCGTTATTCATTAACACTTGTCAAACCTAGCATGCCGTTAATAATGGTTTGACCCTTTCCACCTTTCTGAAACTTTTGTTTGTTAGAAAGAGAAGAAACTTATTGCTAAGTTTTATTATTAATGAGGTTTAGTAAGTACGTGATAATTGAAGGGATTTTATGACTAATATTCTGCTGCTGTTTGGCACAGACAGTCGTTAATAGTGGCTAAACCCGTGAAAGGATAACCCGTACAAGTCCGTGTAAAGTTTAAGTTTAGACCAAAATAGTCACGTTTAAAAGACTACCAAGACCATGCCAACGACCATGTAACAATGTTGTCAAATTGAGTATGTAGTTTAAGACTTAATTACTAAAAATATACGTATATATATTTTTACTTTTCATCAAAAAAATAATTACCATGTGATAAAAACATAAGTAAATATTGTTCTCTTGCCCCTGATGAATGATTAAATATATTATAGTAACAAATGTAATGAGAACACAAATAATTATTATGTATTATGGATAAGTGACGAGTAGGTACCTATATACATTTTAAATCTCGCTCGCGGCTTATTAAATGAACTTATAAACAACAAAATAGTACTTTTACATGACGAAGGTACATTCCAGCTTCTGCGCATAACTATCATCTAGCATACATCAAAACGCTATTTCCACTAAACGAGCATAATATCCTAAGCAAACAGCGCTTCGATGTAATACGCCTCTAATTTCAGTAATGCCTCCCATGTATAAACTTTCCCTAGACACCAGCGCTTAGGCGGCGGACACACTTCTCATAAAAAGTAGTGCGTAAATTAATTATTACAATCTTAACACTAAACGACAGGTAAAATAACTATCAAGTTCCAATTAATAAACTAATAATAGCCATTGGGCTAAAGAGCGTGACACGCATCAAATTCCTAATTAAACCTTTTTACATCTGGATTTCATGTGTTGTGTTGTGGGGCAAAGACGAAAAAATAATAGTATACCCTCCGGTAAAAAAAACTTACAAAATGATGGATGACAAAATGTTTTGTAACTACGGGTACGACTGCTCTACAGGAGCGATACCGCGAACATCGAAGTTCATATGTTTCGGGCATCTTTCTCTTTTACTCCAATTAAAGTGTCATGAGAGTGACAGAGACAATTGTCCTAAATCTACGAAAATCGTTCGCGGTAGCGCCGCAGCTGACTGTACTAACGTATATAATCGTACACAAATGTTCTTGTATTTTCTACAAATTAGTATTAGGTATATAGTAGCGTCACAAAACGCAACTTCTATATTGGCGAACATATGTAGGCGTTCAATCAATGATATTGATGATGGAAATACAAATGATATGAACAAGGTAACGATATATGACAGGAAACATAAATCAGTAACAAAATACTCAATAAAAGAAGCTATATTATCATGAACCAAGGTGCATTCGGACAAGATTATAAGTCATGTTGTGTTTGGTTTGTTGCAATTGCCATTGCAAATGATATTGTTCTTGGGTAAAAGTCAAGGGATTAAAATGGCCACCGAACAATCGAATTTAGTTCGAATTATTCAAAATGTCAGATTCAGGGCATGCACGGCATTTTAACAAAAGGTTAGAGTTTGCCTTTCAACTGTAGAATTAAAATACAACTTTAGTTTATTTGTTAATATCATATAACTACTTCTAATGTTCTTACGTTACTAGGACATATTTAGGCACTAAGCTAAAACATGGTTCGGTACCACAAATATTAATATTAATTAACAACGCAGGATATACTTATTACTATTAGTTATCGTGGGTAAAATTATTCAAGTATCAAATATGCCTTATGCCAACAAAATATAGATGTGACTAATACAAAAAATAATACTCAGTGCCACCAATTTGTTGACGCGACGTGGTGAATACGTATAATACCAAATTTTAGCTTTTTAGTGATAATAACCATTGTATTAAAATACCTAGTTAACAGCGGAAAATCTAGCTCTAGGCAAGCGACAAAAGAATATTTATTTATTTTTATGGAAACATTTCCAGACGGTTTAAATTTAAATTTTAGAATTTTGTGTTTCAAATCCTAGCTTTGCTAACATATTTGTGGTTTTAAGTGACATTCGCTCTATAATTTTAGTAGTTGCCTACAGAAGCCCGCCGTTACCAATTAAAAATGAATGCATTAAATGTAGTAGGTACAAGTTGTTAAACTCTTCGGAGGGCATAGTATATATGTATGACAAAGCCTAGCCGTTGAAAATCGCAGTGAATGCAGACCTTTACAGATCTAGACCATTTCCCAGCATGCCCCAGGTAACGTTGTAGTTGGCAGCCAATTTTCCCAAATGGGTGCGCGCATCTTGCTCGCCGATCGCGTGTTCGGTACGGCACATTTTATGCTTGGGAAGTAAATTTTCAAATCCCGAGTTATAGTGCTAGGCTGATGCAAGAGCCTGGTTAAAGGAGTATTTTATGGTAAAGAACCTGTAGGTAACTAGGTATATAGTTTTAGTTAAAATAAACATTATCTCAAATCAATACTATTGGATTTAGGGTTTCAAATTAAGATAATCCTTGATTAGAAGATCTATTGAGGTCTACGATTAAGTGGATTACTTCTTGAATTAATCTTTCACTTACATGCAATCGAGACTGGCCCGAGCATGAGTGTCAAAGTTTATTGCACTATAGTTAACTTTCATTAAAGCATTTTAGCGAATAGTTACAATCGCAGTATGGACCTGTAATAAGATGTAACATTTTGGCAAAATAAAATACTCGAAACCAGCAGTGTACTAACCGAAGTAACTTCTTATCAGAATTTGTAATTGATTGAATAAGGTAATGTCATAGTTAAAAAATATCAAACTAGTCGAAAGTAAAAAATAATATAATTCAATGTTTAACCTCCTTTAAATAACGGCATGATCGGTGCGGATATTATATTTTTTTCTTTCTTTCATCTCACTAGTTCGAAAAGCCCTGTTTTATTCTTTAAAAACAGATAGCAGAACTGAACGTTATTCACTAGAGAGCTAAGTAATCTAATAAAACAATTGTGTTTTTTTTGACGTTAGCCGGTTGGATGGACTTTGAAATGATAATTTTGAATGATAAGAGTTAGTATTTTCCTCGCGTCAGTAAAATGAAAAAAATGTGCTTCACTCGGCAGTAAAGTTTGTTCCCATCTCAAACCCTTCCAAGGCTTCCACTTTTTGAACCACTCGCTATACTCGAGGTTCACTTTTGGATTTTTTTACCAGCTCGGGTCTCAATATTAGCACGGGGGTAAAAACAAACTTTGCTCCCTTGTAAAACAAATAACTATTATTCAATAATAACAACACATTCCCAGTTAAAGTCAACCAAAGTAGCAGCCTTATTTTACTCAATGCCGTTAGAAACAACATTTGAGCGCTGTTCAAAACTAAACTTGAGTTAGGTAAGCTAGAATATCGCTTGTCCCAGCATATCTGAAAACATCATCTCCAAATATTCTCCAGTGGCATGCAATTTCTAACTTTAAATAGTTTGACGGGTCGTCAAAGTTTAATTTGATTATTATACCTAGATATTTTTCTAGCACGAACGATTTCTTGTAAGTGATTGACAAAATAAAAACATCGACAGTCCTTGTATCGATAAGTACCCCCTCAATTGCCAAACGGGTAATACAAAGACAAAGATGGGTTAATAGGGGTAAAAATAACTAACAATAAGAAGAGTCAATTTATTTATATTTAAATACCTACTTCAGAAAACAATTTGGAACTATTCATTGCAAATTATAAACGTAAATTGGATCAAAAGTATACGGATTACGTTTAATTTGTTCAAGATCGGTGACACGCGGCGTCTAGGTAGGTAGCCGATATAAGACTGTGTGTACATCTTGAAGTTGAAGTAGTATGTACTTATCGATAGCAGGATTGTCGATATTTTTATTGTGGCAAGCACAAAACAAATGCCGTTCCTGCTAGAAAAATATCTAGGTATATTGATTATGCTGACATTGACACACGCTCAAGCAAAGCATCAGACAACACACAAAACTTTAGATTGTGTTTGTGTAATTGCAAAGTCAAATCGCATTACACGATTTCATTAAAGTTGCAAAGTTGACCACCGTGGAAGATAAATACTCGATTTAAAACCTTCAAATGTTTTAGTCGCAATTAAGACATAATGAGATCAAGCGATTACTATTCAGGTAAAGGGCACTCGCGTATAATGTTGCTTTTCTGTATCAATAATTTGTGGAAACAAACTAGTTCTCCAAAAGATAACTATCATTTTGGTCGATTGATCAATTAATACATTTGTGTGTAGATAACTAAAATACAGAGACTTAAAATGAAACTAATACTATAAATCATTTAAAATGAGCGTACTCTTGTAAAAATAGTACTTGTTATTTATTAGGTCCATTATGAAATAACTGTCTCATAAAAAGACTTAGATACAGCAGATAAGTGCAGACTTTCACGCACACGCCGAACACGAAGCTTAGAGTTGGTAACTGGAGATTCCCAGTCCACTCGGGGTGACAAACGTTCGAGACTACGAAACTTGTTAGAAAAGTAAAAAGAACTCCTTGAAAGATGTTAAGAGAGCCCCTCTACAGATAGCACGGACAACGAGAAGGACAGAGCTTTCACTTCGGCTTTCTTATTTTATGTGACCCGACATGTTTTTCCTTACAATATGAAAACAATTGGGAAGCAACTTAAAAATAAATTATGTAATAACCGACAGATGAGAAACTGAAACAACAGCTACTGCGCTGCGTTCGCCAACCCGCCTGCCAATCAAACTCCCTCCCAAGATGATACATGTCGTAAAGTAGGTACAGTCAGCAGCATAGTGGCTAAGCGTTTGAACTGTTCATAATGAACTACACGCGCTCTTATTTTCTTGACAATAGAGATGTGTTGACCTCATTTTGAACACCTCAAACGCTTAGCCACTTCTACTGCTGACTGTACACATATATATCGAATTATAAATAGCCGAAAAATATACGTAACTACTAACTATAAATCTACATCCACACACGTATTATGTTTACGGGACGTATCTTACTGACATAAAAAAACTTGCCGAAAAACAGCTCTTTTTCCCGTTTTACATACGTAGAACCAAGGTGGTTCGTTAATGAAACATGTCGACACAATCCTCACCGGATTCCGACCGAACTTATCCTACAGGATATGAACACAAGGACAACAACATTAGCTATTGCTTACATGATAATATTTTTGACACGCGACATATGTTAGGTTATGAATCAGATCTTACTGCCCAATGTAGTTCAATGAGTGTTCTTATTCACGAGATCAAGTTGAGATGGTACCTCTGTCCTGGCTAGGCTAGTCCCGGGCGATTCCCGCCGCCCCGGCCTCCAGCCACTCGATTTAATTTACATCTTCGCTCCGATTGTTCCCAACTCCAGAGTTCGACGAACGGACGGGCGGCGTCTCTGATTTATTTTCCCTCAACAACCCTTAAACGGATTTTAGTTCCTTAATATTGGACCGTTAACTTTCTAGAGTTTAACTTGTGTTGAGATAAACTTAACTAAGATTTATTATCACTATTAGTTAATACCAGTTTTTCTTGTAAACCCTATAAAATGCCCTTATTTTGCTATTTATCTACGCGCTGTAAGTCCACGCATTAGTAATGACTAAACCACATACGAGTAGGTAACATCGGAAGATTGGATAGCGATATCATGCTCTCTCCTATGGGCGCCACTCGATGTTGCCTCCGCTATCGCCAGTGAGGTGGTTGCCGAACCACAATGGGATGTGAAGGTGGGAAATTTTAAATGGTACTTTTCCTAACTAGTGCGTAAAAAGTGCACTTTTCGCACGCTTTTTTTTTTCGCTTTTTTTTTAAGGCACTTTCTATGAAAAATTAGGTTCGATACTCGTGTAAAAACTTCTTTAAGACTCGGGTGATTGTCACCCTCGTTTCACTCGGGCTGCAACGTTCACCCTCGTCGAAAAATTTTTTTTTTCTCTAGTATCGAAATGTACTATAACCTAAAAATAATTCATTAACATCGTAAATAGTCAATGTTGTATGTGATTGAATTCTGATGTCTTATTAAATATAAGGGAGCATGTAGGTATTTAATAATTTTTGAAATATGAGTATATTAAATTGAAAGGTACAATTAGGTGCATAAAATTTTATTATTATAAATACATACTTTTCAAATGTAATTTTCAAGTTAGAGTAGTAACTTCATTGAAATCTGTTTTTCTCGTTTATTATTATATATCTCGCTTATTAAATATAAAGGAGCATGTATTTAATAATTTTTGAAATATGAGTATATTAAATTGAAAGGTACAATTAGGTGCATAAAATTTTATTATTATAAATACATACTTTTCAAATGTAATTTTCAAGTTAGAGTAGTAACTTCATTGAAATCTGTTTTTCTCTTAAAATTAAGGCATTGAAAAGAGCCAGACTTGACATCACAACGTTAATTCTTAATCAGATTGTAAGAGCTATGCCCCTAATGAGACGAAGTAAAACTTCTAAGTGGCACTGCGTTATAATTTATAAAGTAAAATAATAGACTCAAAAATAAACCTACACTTACAAAAATACCTATGAAGTTTGTGCTTGGTTACCTAACTAGTAAGACTAAATTATAATAGTAATTTGTATTTGAACATTTATCTATTTATTTCTCATAAACAGAGCGTCAAGTTACAACTTACAACACGTACCTACAGATAATTTTGTCATATTAATACAATGAAAGGGCTCGGAAAATCATATTAATACAACGCGACTTTAGTCGTGCGAACCAGCGATCAAACATTAGTGAACCCGAATTAGGTGTTCTAATAGGCGCGTCACGCGATTATAACTTCTAAATCTGTACGCTCGAACTTAAGTCTCTTGAAATCAACATATTGAAGTCGATTGGATTTTATTATTATTGCGATAATAAAATCATAATAAGACCTAAGAACCAAAAAAAATGAATTAGACTGATACTTGTGTACCTACAGTATATCAATACTGTTTTTTTTTATTGACGATTGTCACACATAATTACAAACTAAACGGGACTTAATCGCTTTAAAACTATATATTTATATATATTTTGGTAACAATACCTTTAGTTTTAAGTTTAACGCGATTAGTTTGTAATTCGTGTGTATGATGTCAAAGATTATAACAAAAAGTAGGCACTCTTATTAAACAATAAACATATTAGGTATTTGTTTTATTTGTTAGCCTTACCTGTGCCCGCATACCGCCGCCTTGAGTACGACATATGAATGTATATAAGTATAATAATTTTGAGTACATTATGGCATTGAGCATCCGATTTAACTTATACGACAACTGTCGAAATTCTATCTTGCTGTTAGTTTAACACGACAATACCGAGATTATAATCTTATTTTCAATTTATTTAATAAAATACTTTGTCGCTGCAACACGTAATCCGTTAGCCACGATTTTGTCAGCGCCATCAGATATGAGGCAAAGCTGTGACATAGGATTTTCGAGCACGATCTCGACTTGTAGATCTTAGAGATACTGAACCCGCGACCGGTTGTCTAGTCCGATGATATATTACTATTTATAGTCTAACCTTTACCAGTCGCCTAACTTTGATACTACATTTTCCGTAGGGAGAAGCGGAATTTCGGGCCGCGACTAAAATAAAAAATAAATAAATACAACAGGAAATTCTTACACACAGAGTACTACCTTTTAGTAGACGTAGTAGTTTCTTTATCTGTGTTCTTACAGAAATTGACTGAGCCAGCCACGGTAAGCTCAAAAAGCTTATGTTGTGGGTACTCAGCCAACAATATATATAATATACAAATACGTGTACATAGAAAACACCCATGACTCAGAAACAAATATTTGTGTTCATCAAATAAATGCCCTTACTGGGATTTGAACCCAGGGGCATCGACTTCATAAGCAGGGTCACTACCCACTAGGCCAAACATGTCGTCAAAAAGAGACTAAACTAGGCATTTTATTACAATAACACAAACGGCCCATTGCTAATTTAAACTCGGACACGATGAGAACAGAAAAAAACAAAGAAGCTACAAATCTACAATAGAAAGGCGGAATAATTCTCTTTGAGTGCCTTTGAACTAAATTTTCGCCTAGAGTTTATTTTGACGCTAACAAAGGTTAAGCTTGTCGTAATTTATACTTCGGTTTCACATAAAGAACGGGTCATAAACTTTGCTGTCGTATTTCTTATATTTCTTTGAAAACTGATCCCAGAAATTACCGCGGAGGGTCATAAAAGTCGGTCTATTAATTAGAGAAGCAGTTCACTCCTGGCGTATGACATCAGCGCCCTGGCACAAGGCCCCTTTGTCTCCGGCTGACAGATACGGTGTAAATCTCGGATCATGACAGGCGTGTCGTGTAATCCCAAACTGAGAAAATATTATTTTTCGGTCGTTTCTTTGTCCGCCAGGAGCTGTTGCGTCAGAGCTCGATTCGTTCGAATGTCGGCGATACGATGTGTTGAATGACGAAATGGATTCACGACTGCGTCTGTTTGTTTATAGTGTCGGATAAATATCCTTTCGTGAGAGACAAACAAGAGTCGGCTGCAATAAAATATTTTTTATTTAGTAAGTTTAATAAACCGCACTTACTACGCTTAAATTAGATTACAATGTTCACAACGTAATTAGATGTATTTTTATCGAAATTGCAATAACTTATACACTGCGTCTGATAGTAAAACGTTTCAGAAACAATATAAGACTGTTAAGTACTGTTTTGGATTAGTAAATAATAATAATTACAATGGCAGCTCTGTTAGAGTCGTCTATAGTGGCGTAACTCCGAAACCGCACAAATTAACACGCTCTTACCTAAGTGCCTGTTAAGTTTTTTTTTGTAGAGGTTAGTAGATCTTATGGTATTTCAAGTCCGGTTGCACTAAACCATCTTAATCACGTTCGTCATTACACCGCAATTTTTACGTTGATCAGCCCAAAACATCCCACCTACATATTTAACTAGTTAAAGATAAAGCTGTCCCCAAAAAGACGAGTCAGTACAAAGACGGTATCAATGCTGACTGTACATAAAGATTTGTAAATAAGTACATAGAATACAAAACTAAGATTAAACATCTATCGATCCGGACCAAGTATGAACAGAGTTTTTCAATTGAACACATTCTGAAAATGTATTAATTCATTAAACAGTGGAGTTTATTTTTAGTCCGTTGACAATCGACTTAACGAGTCCAATGTTAATTGATGACGACGGGGTGCGGGATTTATATTTTGAGCGTAATTGCAAGATGTGATGTCCTTAACAAAGATGTGCCCTAGAGCTGTGTCAGGCGCAGGATTATACCCCGTTGGGGGCGCAGTCTACAGAATATCCACACCGAAAACGGGCCGTAGCCGCCCATTGGAATTGTCTTACGGTACGGCCACAACAATGCGCGACTTGCGGCGCGGCAAGCGTTTTATCTGTCCGTTGCACGGTCAAGACGCGCAATGCACTACGGTTAGTTGGGATCACACGCAATGAACAGATAAAACGCTTGCCGCGGGCCGCGCCGCAATTCGCGCAAAGTCGTGGCCTGACCGTTAGAGTTTACATAAATACAAATAATTAACGAAGATGTCCCAGCACTCGTCTATTGTCTTAATTTACTTGTCATTGTAAATATTAGTTTCGATGACTTATTCCAAAAATCGAAGGATAGACAATGTTAGGAAGTAAAAGATCAGAAAATAATTTTATGCCTAGTTATAATAAGTTAGCGTATATCTAATATATCTACAAGTTGAGTAATAAGTTCTTATCCAGATCCAGCATACACAATAGACTATTTAAATAAAAACAGAGGTACATCACTCACGTTACATAAAAAACTAGGTCACATTATTTTTCGGGATATCTTTGCACGTATGAATACGGTAATTGTCTGTATACCGTGCATAAGATGGCGCGAACTGCGCGTAGTCTGTGGCGCGACAAGATTTACTGTTTGTATTCATTTAGAACGACCCGGTGACATAAGGAGCTATATTTGAAAAAAAAACTCATTTATGGTGCCAGCGACAACGACAAGTGAGACATACGTTTTTGTGACAGCTTCAGAAACGTAAGAGTAAATTAACAAATAAATAAGTGCAATGTTAGTCATTTCTATTTTTATCTTCTCGCAGAATGTTCGTTCAGTATTCACAAATCTTGAAAGTAACAAAGAATGTGTACTTATGTTAAAGCTACAAAAAGCAACTAAGTAACCTAAACCTTATTCACAGATCAATAGTACTTAGGTACAACAACATATAAAAGTACGGTTTACTAAGCTTTATATTTTAATCCGATGTTAAGAGTTAATTGATGATCATAGAAAATGTTCTCTTATTAATGATGATTTTTGCTATAACTAAATACCCGCCAAGAAAACTAGATACTTTAAGTTTATAAAACGCTGAATTTACTTTTTTATCCTATAAGAATATAGAACAATGTTCCTGCCAGGATATCGAAATTGATCCATCCCAACCTTTTATTGTAGATCCTCTGGAGGACCCAAAATTTATCCACAAATCCACTTTCTACAAAGATACCTACCTATATTAGGAAATCTTTGATTATTATCATAGACATTCGGCGCCAGCATTATGATTTTTTAGAGGTTGATCAATGGTCATACATATATTATCTACATATAGGTTATGTACGCTATTGTAACTGCGGGCTTCTTACTTCTTAGTCATGCATTGTATTCAATCAGTCAGTTTCTTTAACGATTTAAGTAGCGCATACGTATCGACATAACCAGTTTTATGTAAACACAGTTAACAATATTTCATTTTTTCCAGGCCAATTGATTTTGCAAGGTTGCTTCTGCGAGAGTAAACGAATCTTAATTTCTTTTTATTGCACAAATGCCAAGGCACTTAGGGCCCGCGAGTGTGCTGTGTTGACATAATTACACGTGCACGTTACATGGAGGTGCCTGAGGTCGCACTTGTCATTTATAAGCACGTGCTTATAAATGGCGCGGCGTGCTTGATTCGAGTATGTTTCATATGATTTTCCGCGCGCCTGTTTCAGTTCAGGCTGCTTTTACTCGCGTCTAAAGTTGATGTTTGATTCAGTTTTTAGGTGTTGTGCTGATGGAGGGAAGCTAACAAGGTTATTCGTATTCCTGGGTAATTTTTGTAACACCTAATTTAGCTTGTTGGAGCAATATAAAATTATATTCGTAATCATTAATCTAAAATATAATTTCATATTTTATTTTAAGTTATACAAACAGTTACAAATGTTGTACCTACTGTCCTAGCCAGTAGATAATATTTAGATTCCTGTCTAAAAATATATTTATATTCTTACCCGCTGTGACCATATTGAGCAAGAACAATAACTAATTTACTGAAAGTAACATAATTACGGTTATTATAAAATTACTTGCTTAGTAATGATTTTATTGTTTCACATATCTCGCTACACATCACGGACTTAATGATGACATTTTGTCCGATTTAGCATTGTATTGCTATGAAATACTGTAAATAAATAAAGTATTTATAAATACACCTATCGAAATTGCCGATTACATCGTTTCACCTACATGATTATGTTTATAAAATAACTACTTCGAATCAACAGCTGATAACTGAAGGAAATAACTCTCCCAAAATGAGTTTTGGAGGAGGACAACTCCAGCAGTCGACTTCTCACGGCTACAATGATTCTACAATGAACAACTACTTATCTAGCCTTCGCACACGACTTCGTATGCATAAAAGTCTATATGATTTTCCATTCCATACATACGAGTACCTATATTTTTCAAGTCTTTACCCCGCGTAGTGGATATCTAGAATTTGAATGAAGCAACTTAAATTTGAGTGGAGGCCTCGAATTGGGGAACGTAGTAGGTTTATGATGCTCTTATTTTTTTATCACGTAACCAAATCTCTTATTTGTGTCTCATTTACGCAAAATAGTCTTAACGCACTGTTTTAGCCTAACTAAAAATCCTTTATTCTTCTAATAATTATATACAACTCATGATATAACCACAGCAATGATACAGGTTTTCCAAGAAACGTCAAGTCTCTATCCTTTTAAAATAACATTGCATACAATCATGCTCAACTGCGAGGTTAAATGAAGTGCTTTCAGGAATAAACTTGGGCACATAATGGATTACTCGACGCCAAAACGTCGTATCTCACACACATGTAACCCACGCTTATGACGAATGGACACTGGGGTCCTTAATACCAATGGCATTCAGATGTGTAAAGAAATAAGACGACTTAAAATTACTCGTGAGTGCAGATTCGGCGCACATGTGCAATGTGCATGTACAATTTGGTGCAGACCGTAATTGGTCTGGAGTGACATAAGCCTAATTTATGTTCATAAATTACAATTTTATAAACATTATAATTAAAAATTAAATATTTAGGTACCAAGTAATAATATGAGGTGTAGTACCTATAATGTAGTTATATGTAGTTAATGGGACCCGAAACCTACATATACGAGTATGTAGGCATATAGGTACCTACGGGTGCCGACTATTGGTTAGGACTAAACGAGACTAATAATTTAAACTAAGCGGGGACTAAGCGTTAAACTTTTCGAACCATATTAGATTTTTGTAATTTTACTTTCCATTACCTAACTTTATTTATTATGGGCCACTCCCATATAACGTCATATAAAATGTATTAAAATAAGAATTTACAATTTCCGTTAGTCGTATTTAATTACAATTACCTGCCTTAAGAGAGTTGTTTAAATTATTACTCAATATGAAAACTGCCTGCTTAAAGCTCATCTTACTCGATAAATCACCTATAAAGTTTTATTATATTGCAATTTTGCTTGGGTACTCGTAAGTACACTTACGAGTATACATTATATTACCAAATTCACAGTCATAAACATTCTCATCAACGCCAGTGTTGGCAAGTGGCAAGCTAATAAAAACTCGTATACAGCTGTCGTATCTTAGTATTATGACCTTTGTGAGATGTAGAGGATCTGACATCTCCAGGGAAACTACATACGATCTCCCGCCACGTGACGTATGACTCATGTTCGGGGACCAATCACGCCATCTTAATTGCTGTCTAACACGCGATACTCTTAGCCACAGTCACCGCAATAGACGTAATGCAATCAGTAGTCCGTCTTCACGCTTACTCAACTCAACAGCTTTATTGTATTAGGTACTTGGAGTCATCTACCGAACACTCCAGCACACAGAATTAAAGTTACATGCAATACCTATAGCAGGAATACATCGCTGCCGATAACACTATTATATTATGTATCTGTAGCAGTTGCAATGAAAACAATGTCTTTATTCATTATTGACAAATAAATGCATATTAGCATAATGAAGTATTCAATAAAACATTGCTAATTCAATCTTAAAGTTCAGCGCTAAAAACCTCATTACGAGTAATTTATCAGATGGAACATTCATTGAGATGAGATTCAGACTTAACGACACTGAGGACGAATCTGGAGTTTTCATACTCGGTCATGTCCTTATTCCTCGTATGGTAATGTAGATGGGACACTTGCAACCAGGTAGTTCAAAATGGTCGAATGGTGGTAAGTTGGAGCAGGGAGGCAGCTTTTGAGAGTCACACACTTGACTGTGTCACTTAAAACGTGGTCAGAAACAAAAAAAAAAAAAAAAAAAAAAACAAAATCAGAATGAATGGACAAATATTTTCAATGTTAAAAATGTTGTCATTAATTTCTCCTTTGCTCGTTGGTTACCGAGTATAAAAGTTGTGGAACGTGTTGTTGATATCTGACGTTACTTAATCAATAATAACGAATGAATTACGAAAAAACATTATTTATATTATGTTGTAAGTTGTAAGCAATTTTATGTCGTGTAATCCAATAAGTTGCATGGAGTTTTTTATTCCTTATAGTTAAGCGAACGCAGTCCCTCGAGTAAACCGCTTTGTTGTAAGTGGCTAAGGACTGATTAAATACGTTCCAATGTTGGCCACAATTTTGGGACCCTAATAAAAACCGACAAAGTCATGTTCCAAACAAATTGTATGGAACTTGTACCGTTTTTGACGAAAAAAACCACAAGCAGCATAAGCGACTTGAAGTTAGGCAAGCAAAAGGCGTTTTCTCCCAAAGCTGCGAGTACCTCAAGAACCATCACCGATACACATAAAGTGGGTGCAATGAAAAAATCGTAAACGTGAAACAAGGGTGAGTGGTGAGGCGAAAACATAATTCTTGCGGCGCTCTTTAAAGCATAAAGTTACATAAAATAACCAATTTTAAGACTGTGTGGCTGAAAGAGAATTTTAGGTTTATCGCTTTGCTCTTGCTTAGCTACTGTTAAAAGTTTAATTAAAAATAAGTCGTAAAAGTATAGTTTGCTCGGAGAACAGTTTTTGGGCTATCAACGAGAAACACACAAATTTATATATTAAGTTTCAATTTACCTCCATCAACAGAAATATTCAGTTTTCAGATAGGCACATGGAATAATTTTATTATTGGTGTATATTGGTACTGAATGAAATTGTTTATAAACTTTTGAAAATCTAACAAAAATGGCATGTTTCAAACCTATCAAGGAAATACTTTAATACCAAATAATTCGACATCACATCAAAAAGAAATCCGATCTTTTTCCCGCCAATACCTGCCGCCATTGTCGCGATGACACAGATAAGTAAAACCACAGATGATTCACAGTAACCACCAAATCGCACACTTTCACTTTGCAAGATTACGTAATTCTTTGTGCCCTGACTGACAATCGGAAACCCTAAGGGGCATAAAGCATGATAGGTAATAATTATGTAGATAGCAAACGAAAGGAGTATTTTTATAGGTAGTCGTCAAGTACAGATGAGATTATCAGGCCCCTAAGGCCCAAATATTATGATAATTTATATTATAAAGTTTTGAAATCTGTACAGTATACCGGTACAGCGAAGGGGTTCTTTCAAAAAGGAATGTACAGATTTATAAAGGGTCGTCAAGACGCATGTAACACCTCTGCAGTTGCAAGCGTCCATTGGCTGCTGCAACTGCTTACCATAAGGCGGGCCGTATGCTCGTTTGCCACCGACGTAGATCATACCAATTATTCAGTACGTCCATTAACTTAGTAAAACTATTTATTTTAATCCGGACATGTCCAGGCGATAAATAAGGTTATGAAATACAAATTATTAAAATCCCAACGACTTTTGTATCCATTATAATTGTAACTATCATGGGTACGAAAAAATAATTTAATTATTTCATAATTTCATAACATCCTGTATTTGTTTACAATCAAAACGTCATATTGAAAATTAATCTTGTTATTTCATTGCTAAACACACTTTTTGTTGGAAAAAGACAATAAAGTGACACCAGTAAAATTCGTATGATATAAATGGCATGGAGTGCTACTGTTTGCATAATAAATTGGAAAAATAGAGAATTTTTCTAATGAAACGTATTAATAATGGACTTGCGACCATATCTAACTGGTACTCTAAGGATTGACTGATTTCGAAAAAGGTAGATTATTATTTTTTTACAATGACAAAATAAAAAATATGATACAAATACTAACAAAAAACCTGGTAAAACACAAAACACGACATGAGCAACTGGTTTGAAGAGTTGGTTTTATTAAGTTTCCATTTATGTCCCATTGCAGAAATACATTTCAGCGAAAACAGTTGGATGAAATGTATAATTATTAATGAATATAGGCAAACAAAAAAATGTACTCAATTTGCACAGGTTTAAGAAACTGTTAATTAAAAGAGCCATTTGTACGCGATTACAATTTACTATACCAAGCTTAACTAGTCGCTCTGCATATTAGTTATCTGTGTCCGATTTCCAAGCGACTTCCTCCTAGTTCACCCTTACAACTTTTATGAATGAACAGATTTCTTTATTAGATGACTACGACTCTTCTAATTCAATCCTCTGATCCTTCATTTATTTATTCGTTTCAAAGTAATTCACCAAAGAAATAAGCAATTGGATTTTTTTTCTTATTATAACAGCGAAAAGAGGGAACACTCAGGGGATCGTATTGTTACTCCACCTGTATTTTCTTTAGTTAAGTTCAACATAAGTAAACCTTATTATGTACGTCAATAGGCATCGGGTGACTTGAGGGAATGGTTCATTTAATATTTATGACTTTTTAAAGATATCATTTTGAGTTTAGTAAAAGATTTTTAATTTTTAATATCTCGTAGCTGAGAACTGGCCTTCAGATGTAGTCTGAACTTAAGTCCCGATAATTTAAACTGCTCCCAATAAGTCTCAGGCTTTACTCAATTCAAATCCTGCTGTTTATTAGGTAATTGTAATTTTTGAAAAAAGTGCAACTAATATCTTCAAAAATCTCTACACTATACACTACCACTGATAAGCATCATCCAGTATCAATTAGTGGAGAAAATTAAAAAAATAAAAAGCATCAAAGAAGTTATTGTAGTCTTATTGTATTATTTACGACCACTATAGTTAGTAAAACCCTGTCTACGTATCTGAAGGCCCTGGGCTCGAATACCAGTTAGGGCATTCTGTAAGTGTTTTAATCAAAAATATAAGTATATGTAGGTATGTATCTTTAGTTAAGTATAAGTACTGTACGAGTACAGCATCGCCTAGAACTTAGGTGATAGGCCTAGTTTGGGACGAGGTGTAACCGTGTAAGAACGTATTTCCGTTACATCTACAAAGATAAATAAGAATAAGTACATTCTTACACTTTTTACACACATTTGTCCAGCGCTGGACTCACGCGCTAACGCACTAAGTGCGTGTTGTGCGTTGCGAGCCCTTCGAGTACACTTTAAGCACAGGATGGAGGGGCCCTTCATCCCCGCGATAAGTACACGTTTACGACGTCCTCGTAAAACACGGATCACCGACAATTTTTGATATGTAACGTTTCTATTCAAATGCGAACTTTACGACGTTACACATTATAACTTTACCGACGTCATATTTTTCTCCGAGCCGTGATTATGAGCGGTGCATCAAAAGTATTTCAATAAAAAAACGTTATTCCTTTTTAATCACTTCCCTTTTATTGCGTCAACGTGAATTTAGTACCGGGCTTTTCAATTTCGCAGGGTGGGAGAGTAGAAATGTTTATTTGTATTTTTATATGGCTAATTTCAAATTACAACATTTTAATGTTCCCGCTCTCATTCATTTACCTTTTTTATTGCTTTGTACTTTTATTATAACTATTTTGATTTCAGTAATTTGTCCTCAAGTAATAAAAAAATGTGTAGGTATAATTTGGATTGTTTTGTCGCAGTTACGGTCTTGTGAACTTACTAGCTACGTTTAAAACACTTAAATTAAATAAGTAGATTTGTTTCATCATCATCGTCTGAATGTCAGGCGAAGGACGTCTACTGTTGGACATAGGCCTCCCCCAAAGTGACCCACAGTGACCGATTTTGCGCCCCACGCATCCAGTGGATTCCCGCGATTTGACCATGTCTTCGGTTCACCTTGTGGCGGATGCCCCCGCTGCGCCTTCTGTTCCGTGGTCGCCACTCGAGAACCTTTGTGCCCCAACAGCCATTAGTTCTATAGCATTGTGCCCCGCCCACTGTATCTATGTTTGTCTATGTTCTGCTGCGAGTTACATCATTTCTGTTGCGGTCGCGCAGAGACACTCCCAGCATAGCCCTCTCCAATTGTTCTTTGGGAGACTTTGAGCATTCTTATGATTCCCATAGTAAGCGGCCATCTTTCAATAAGTACCATATGTCATCAATTCATTTCGTACACTCAAACTAAACTGTATATATAACTGTCCTATTGTAAACAAAAGAATCAATTTCGTTTGAAAGAATCCAGCAGCGACAGTTTTATGCTAAAATTTAATACAAGTTATTATTTGTATAATGCCCAACATCCTCTCTAGGCCCATCATTTACATCATAAGAGCACCAAATGTAACATAAAACTGTAATGATAATGTACAAAAAGTAAACAAATCCTGTTTTATTGCCAACACGAGTTAACTCCAAAATTGCTCTAATTTATAGACATGTGATGTCGTAAGATCTCATTAAGAAAAAAAAATACGCAATGAAAAACATGTGGCCCATACGGCGTGAGAACATAAAGGCGGGTACATATTAAAGATACAAAGATTCCATTCATTTCAACTTGTTATTTAGGTAAATGATCGTATCACAGTAGGTAAGTAGATCATTTTTATTAACCGTGACACATAGTATACCTACGCTTCAAATTAGTTTATATTCAAAAATATCAAAAGAATACCGAATTTTTATGGGAATTTTATAGAGATATACATGCTATTAAAATTATGCAAATTACATATTTTGTAATATGCCATAAAAATATCCCAGTATTGATAATTAGTGTTAACCTATCCAAATTTTACAAAACAATGTTGTATCTATAATCTGTCCAATCTAAATACCTATGTGTTACTGCTAATTCGGTATGTTTAATAGCGGCGTATGCGGCTATTTGGCTTGCTTACGTCGTTATAGACCAGTAAAATTACCAGCCAAAAGCACCGAAACCTGGACATAATTCGATATTAATTTTCTTTTCTATGAAATAAAGTATTGTTAGTTCTTTTTAAAATATAAAAAAATTAAACATTTTAGGGTTCCGTTTAACATTAATAGTAGTATTATCTATTCAATTACATTTTTGCTACCTTAATGAGGTCGTCTGTCCATCTTGTGGGTAGACGTCCTACGCTGCGCTTGCTAGTCCGTGGTCTCCACTCGAGCACAAAGTTTTGGTACTTTTACTGGTCTATTATCTATTAGTACAACTGTGATACTGATAACAGTAGCCGAGTCTTCAACTTCAACATCATCATCATTTCAGCCGTAAGTCATCTCCTGCTGGACATAGGTTCCCCCAAATATGACTTGTATCATCTTGGAGGGTAGATACAATAGTCGCCACGGTTGGCAGGCGGGTTAGCGACCATAATAGCTGCAGATTGGGTTTTGACGGATGCTGCTGCCAATCCGTCGATTTTTTTCCCTTTCTCGCCTCTTACCCGCGGGAGGAGATGATGGTGCTATTCTTGGCAGTCACACCACACGGCTCGTCTTGCCGTCGTCGTCGGCTTGTCGATAAACGGGACAGCTTGTATAATTGAATTTATTAATAATAGAAGTCAATTTTTTTAAGTGCAATGTTTGCATTTGCATAGGTGAAAAACTTAGCTAAATCAAGACTAGGTAGTCTATGTAGTAGTAACGTGTCTGTACACGCATGTCAGCGTTCTATATTCAAACGTAAGTTCCAAAACGTAAGTAAACATAAACGTAAGTGACAAATTAAAACGTTGGTAAAAGCAAAAAAAAAAAGTTCTATGTTAATTCTCCGCACAACTACATAGACATGGTCCTTCTGTTAACTTTTTCACATACATGCATATAGACATCAGCAGCGGCAACATGCCGTATTCCTGACGAATTAACAAAATTTCCCACTGTTCAACAGTTTTTCTTAAGCTCATGAACAAAAGCAAAGCTAATGCTTAAGAAAAAATTTCCTAATGGTAGGCATATACGAGGCACATCTAGCAATTCTGATTTGATCTACATAGTTCTCGGCGTTTCGTTATCAATTGAAATTTTGTATAGTAGGTATCAGTGGCGGCGCGTCAATTTTTCTTAGGCAGAGCCAATATGTCTGAGCCTTTTCTTCTTGAGCCCAAGGAAAACCGTTGAACTGCAGTAAAGTTAGTCAAGCTGGCGAGAATCGGCTTGTATAAACGCACCGCCACTGGTAGATATACCTATAAGTTGAATGGCAATGCAAAATGTAATGTGGTACCATGGAGCTGGTTCGTTAATTGAATCGGATAGTGGCTGTAGGAACTTCTGGAACGAATGAGCAGAGCAAGATACCTGACCGTATCGTGAATGATCTAATGAGTTCTATAGAATCTTCTTGATGAGTTTCTTGCAATAAAATAGTTTTTCATTTAAAACTTTTTTCTTTCCTCATTGCGCCCTTTACTTCACTTTAAGATAAAAAGGTTTTTTACTGAAAAGAACACATATTGTCATTTTATGGTTTTTCCGTAAAGATACTATATCGCTTTTTGTATGGCTAAGGATGATTTTAGGATAAAGAGAAACACTAAACAATAACCTAATTATCATTTTTTTCTAACACTTATGTTTTGTAACCTCTGTAAATGCGGTAGTGAAACTATAATTTTGGCAAATAGCTGGTTGAAATATAGGAAATACTCGTATTGCCTTTAGCCAGTATATCTAATCTATATATAAATATGTCTTTGTCCTGAGTGTCCTGACTGATCATCATAAAGCCGAAACTACTGAGGCTAGAAAGTTGAAATTTGGTGTTTAGGGCGCATTTTTGATTTGTAGACCAAATACGAAGTGATTTTTTATTCATATTTTGTTCTTTTTAAACTGGGCTAATTGTTTACACATACAAAATGAAGCTTATTAATAAAAGATAACATAGAGAACTGTCCTGACAGTTTCCACGAAACTGATTAAGGTCAGGTCAACAATCTGCTACATTGTGTCCGTCGTTGCGTAAGTTGAGGGCGTTGAAACTTTAGAAGCCCACCGTTCTGAGAAACGTGCCCAGTAGAAAAACATTCGTATATTTATCGATTCAAACACGATATGGAAACATAGTCGGGATTCAAAGCATAACTCGCTTCGGTTGAATAAGGCTGGCTTAATTGGCAATTCGGAATGGATCTAAAATTCCTCGTCCGAAAAGGTTAGTGGCCCTGCGGTTTTTGCTAGAAGTTTCCAAAACCAGGGATCTAGCTTTGGTTCTATGAGATGCACAAATTTGAGAGTTACTATTTTACTACTATTCAATTGGTAATGCAATAAAAAATATTCTGAGTTTCGTCACCCGATCGTACAATCATATTTTTATACAGACATAAATCATAAAACACCACAATAAATTCAGATGCCTACCAGAAAAGTAGGTTTTGGTAAAGTTAAAACTGTGCAAAATACATTATTGACTGTTATATATAGTAGTACAATTACAATGTGTAATATATATTTTTTTACATAATAGGTATACAAGCTAAGCAAAGCATTAGGTACAATAACTAGCTAACGCATAAATCTAAATAAGGCCCTTGAGGTATTGTGCTGGCTCTTCGGTCACCAAGTTATGTCGACCAGACGTTTCGCGATTTTTGTGAAAAATTTGAGTACAAAATGGTATACTCTCAGCTGAGGCTGTTATAGTTACCACGTTTCAATATTTCGGCGCTTTCCGCTGTTCCACCCGCTTTAACATTAGTCCGTTGGAGATGGGATGGGCCTAGTGTGTCTACGCACTTAGCACCCCACACCAGCATCCGTCCCAAGCTCCAAGGAACTAATCATACCCCATCAGGCCCTTGATAATGCCGATCGGCTCAAGAAGAGCAAGTATGTTGAGACTGATGGATTAAATTATGTCATTAAGCACGCTTGCACTTTTTAACTAGCTAATCCAGTTGCCACAATAGCATATAAATATATTCTGTGCGATATCATTTCAGATTAAATTGGCATAAAATTAACAAAATCTTAGGTATTTTATGAAATAAGTAACCATAAAATTAGTAATATATCTTTTCATGCAATTGCTGCCGATTTCATGAAATGCCGACACTTTCATATCGGTCGGGACGCTTAGCCAGGGCCCTGAGTGTAACTTTTTAACGTAACAAAACGTCACTATCGCGTTAGAGTTACCCTTATAGTGTTTATAAATCACATTATCACATTCGCGTGCGAGACGTTTTTTTTCGTCAAAAGAAATTTACACTAGAGCCTCTGATGTGAATATACAACGAACGACGAATGAGTCCTTCTTAACAATCTGTTATTTTACGATAAGTATTTGGTAATAGTAGATTGTTAACCAAGGGTTGAAAGTCACCCATTTCCGACGAGGTAGTTTGGCGCTCGAACGAAGTGAGAGCGCTAATAGTGCGAGTCGGAAATGGGTGACTCACCCGAGTTGAACACTCTACTTTTCATTTTGAATGTGAGGAAAGTAAAATAAAGCAAGAAGAAAGTAAAAACAATGTTTATTAGATAATCAACTAACTAATACTAACCTAAAAAACAACTAATACACATTATATTGCGTATACAACTTGAAACTCCATCCCGACGTTTCGAACACTTTATCAGCGTTCGTGGTCTTGGCGTGGTGATTTCACTGTTAAGTTAATTTATGTTCAGAGCCCTGAGTGTAAGTTTTGAACGTAACTTTACGTCACGAACGCGTTTGTGTTTCCCATATAAATAACATTATCACTTACGCGTTCGTAAACGTTTTTTTATGTCAAAAGAAACTTACACTAGAGCCTCTGCAGCATATGTCAGTTTAATAAGAGTGAATGTAAACAGAAAGTTAAATTATTTACTTGAAGTTAATTGAAAAATTTGAGCAATTGTTGAATGATAATGTTATATTTTTCCCTTCATGGTTTACATTTGATACAGCCTGTGTCATTTGTGTATTATTTTGGGGATCAGTAAATGTTGGAGAAATTGTTCTATCATTGACTGACATAGGCTGTTTGTCGTTTAGTACAAACATTACTTCTTGCGTGTCTTGAAATTGATCTGGGTCTTTTGATGTCCCTGGACGAGGCGAAGTTGATCGTAACTGTGTAGTCTCTGTTATTTTATTCGATAATATTAATTTATTATGTACGAAGTTATGGAATTGGTCTGCCTCTTTTGATGTTCCTGGACGAGGCGAGGTTGACCTCAAGTGTATGGTCTCCGTTATTTTTTTTGAAATTTTTGATTTATTTTACACTGAGTCTTCAATATATCCCTCGGCGACTGTACTCGATCTCCATCCTCCGAGACGCTTTACCATAGTCAAATCGGCTCCAGCGTCGGCTAAAAGAGTTGCAGATGTTCTCCGAAAGCAATGTCCTGAATACAGGTCTGGATGTTGTAAGTTCAAATATACGGCTATCTCTTTTGGCATGTTTGCTATTTTATTTTTTCCTATAACTTGCTTTAAACATCTTCCACGTTGGTAGTTTAGAAACAAACGGTTTGTTTCTATTGTGGGACGAAGTGCCTGGTATTTTTCCACAACTTGAACAAATTCTTTTTTTATCACAAATGTTCGGTCAATCTTTGTTTTTGTGTTTGGAAGCTTAACCAATAATAATTCACCTTGCTTTTCTATGTCCTCTAGTTTAATGTTTGTAAACTCACAACTTCTGCAAGCGCCACTTATACCAAAAATGAGTGCCACCTGGAAACAAACACATTATAAAGTTTCGTCGTAAGAGGCGACAAAGGGAAAAAACTGACGAATGGGCAGCCACATCAATCAGAACCAACAGTCACTGTGTGCCAACCCGCCTGTCAAGCGTGGCGATTATTCGCATCCCCCTACCCCAAGATGATACATGTCATACTTGGGGGAGGCCTGTGTTCAACCGTGAACGTTTTACGGCTCAAAATACTCTAAAATAAGTCTTACCATTTCTAAGAAATGTACATTAGTTACTTAAATGAGAAATTAATGTAACCTACCTTTATTGCTAAATAAACATCATCTGGAGCCTCATTTAGGAACGTTTCCACTTCTTGAGATGTAAAAACCTTAGACTTTTTACTTTTAAAGCCATCCGATTGTCTTTTCAAAAACGTCGTTAGTTTGTTGTAATTTTTCATATTTACGTCGTGTTTCGTGCTTAATGTGGTTTTAAGCATGGAGTATAGGTATACTCCATAGCGTTGAAGGCTTAAGTTTTTTAGATAAATCACTGAAATATGTTAGAACCACACTTTCTGAAAAAGATTTCACTTTCTTTTCGAACCGCCATTTTATAAAATCTTTATATGTTTTAAGGTATCTTTCCTTTGAAGTTTTCGGTAGAAGACCTTCCATGATATCTTGCGCTTCTTTTTTAATGTCGTCAGGCGTTATGTCCATTTCTGAATCACTTGAAGAACTCATTTTAATATTATTATTAACAAGATGCAACTAAATTGGTAACTTTTCACTTGATTTAAATAGTTGCGCGGAATTCGGCCTATAACTTTTTTTCTTGCATCATAATTGTCATAATGCACACAATCTTTTTTTTTTCGCGCGCGTTTTCGGCGAATTAATCGGTGTCTTAAACAGCATATTATTTTCAACAAAACGTGTCCTCTTATTTTTAATGTCAAAGCCTTATTTTTTGCATAAAAGTAATCGAATAAGTAATAAAATGTCCTATTCAATGTAATAATTACTAGTATGACGCTAATTATGTTCTATTGTTTATGAATAAGTAAGTATTCATTGATGTATGGCTGTATAAGTTCCTGCCGTTGCTTACCTGCGCATATTAAACTTTAAAAAAAACTTTGTTGGTTTATTCCTCTTTGTTACTGTAGTATAGAACCAACACCCTTAATAATTTGAGCCGAATTATCTAAATATTTAAATTAATTGACTTATTAAATGTGTGATAATAGCTACAATAAATTCCAATAATTTAAGAGAAAAAACTATTCTTATGTATTTGTTTCTAGCGTCGGCAAATGAGGTTATTTTTGCCACTTTGTTCTACTGAATGCTCACAAGGGGAGAACTAATAGGAACATGCCAAATTGCGACCCTAGGGTGGAAACGTATCACTTTCCACCCGCATAGTAGATAAACAATGACACACTTTCCGAGCATGAGAAATGAAAATATTATTTTGATAAGAATATCACCATTTAGCGAATTATACGTTCGGTCGAAGACATGGACAAGGCGAGAAAGGGAAAACCGAGAGTTTTATTTATCATCTTAATTTAGGTGTGAGTAGTATGTTACATAAAATAAACGAGACGGATATGAGACGAGTGGGGTGATTTTTATGTTATGTTTTATTAACATAAGAGTACTTTCTTCAATGCACCTAGATTTGGAAAATGTGGACAGGAAGAAGTTTGAGTCATTAATGCATTTATCTGGCTACCATTTACTTGGTTCCGTATATCCCCACTTGGTGCGAGATTGTATTGCGAAACTTTATCCGCGGTGGTATTTTTATCGTCTACTTGTCGAAATTCAATCTTATCCCGTCGCTTGTTATTTCAATCAGACAATGATTGCAGTGTATAAGTGGTAGGTAGGTACTAAATGATTTCATTGCCTAACAATTTCATATTACTTAATTAAACCTATGGAAAAACGTTATAAATATTAGACAAAATGACACATGTATAAGAAAGGCGTTTTCTTCTTCCTGTGAGAAATTTCAATAGCTTAACATGTCCGAGTATATAGTTATACCTAACATACCACCACATCAATGACGTCGTGCTCTCGAAAGAGTCGATCAACATATTGCATAATACCACGATGGCCTAAAGGATACCCTTAAACTTATTTATAGTACGCGACTTCTATGTTAAGATATCTGATCAGATACCTACCTAAATGATAACATCAACATCCATATTTTATAGCAGGAATAACTTTGTAAGGCTATAATGTGGCGTTAGTTAAGTTTTCAACGTGTATAAACATGTATATATACATATATATTACATATACATGTGTAACTATAGATAAACAAAATATGCATATTTAATTTCGTTATTAGAATATTAAGGACCATTTCGATGTTAATTTAATTTATTATTTTAACTACCTGTTCCGCTAAACAAAGCGGGGCGTTTGCCAACTTAACATGAGTTTTTAAAATTAAAGGAAAAAATAATTGATAACAGTTTTTTCGCAAATAAACTTAATAATAAGAACAAGATGAGGCGTCAAATGGAACGAAACGAGTTAAACAGGTCTCGAGGTATTTCTAAAGTATCTTTTTATTGAGGTTTCCAATTTCTTTCACTGAACAAACAACATAATAAAAGAGGGGATGCAGGCGAGCTAGCGTGATAATAGCATCGAGTTCTCGTAACAAACAAAGGTATAGTGTCGCTCGGCTGGAACAGAGCTTATCCTGTGTATAGTTTGAGATACGCTTACGTAAAGCAAAAACTTTCATGGGGATTCAATAATAAAAGTACATCATATGACAGACTACACTGAACAAATATGAGAACTACGCAACCTGGAAGTACTCGTACGAACATTTTCGCAGCTGTACCGCGTAACGCGCGAACCGTCATTATTCCACATCATAAATAACGTACTCAAACTATACAAAAACGGCTAACCCTTCATTGCGTCTTCCTTTTACGATTCAGAGAAGAAATAAAATATGTGCGAGCCAAAACAAAGGCCATAAAACCAAAATGACAGGGCCACACGCTTTTCACGGGACGGGGAGCAAAAAGGCACACTATAATTTCGCATTATGTAATACTCGGAAGAGCTGTTTGGCTGGTTCGAATGCAAGCGTGGTTTAAAAATAACTCAAGGTTAGCCCGCCGGCATATCAGAGAGGGTCCCTTTGTAAGATCAAGGTCCACCGGTTCCACAGGATGCCTGTAGGCACCACGGCGT
Organism: Grapholita molesta; assembly: GCA_022674325.2. Lineage (NCBI taxonomy): Eukaryota > Metazoa > Arthropoda > Insecta > Lepidoptera > Tortricidae > Grapholita > Grapholita molesta. The sequence goes on along the minus strand of CP053121.2, from coordinate 16,801,745 downwards.
GTTTTCGTCTCGAACAATGCGCTGCGCAGCGCCCGCGCGGGCATCGATCAAATGATTTTGCATGGGATAGCGTGCTACATAATTTTAACGAATAACCTTCCTTTGTGACCTTTTACGAAAAAAGCAGGCAAACATACATATCTGGTAGCCTTACCTTCCTAAGTCATTATTCGTTCATTATAAAATTTCTACGGCAAGTTTTTGGTTTCACTACCTAGGTTCTTGGTATAGAAGGTTTGTACTATCAGATCAAGCGAGGTACTCGTATTTAAGATAACCTTCATATGATAAATATTATGTAATACTGTTGGTTTAGGTTGGTATATGCGGATAAAACTTTAGTAGGTACTAAACTGACGCCTTGCCATATACTGATGGCTCTATTATCCATCTTACATGGCACTGCTAAAACATTTTATCAAATATTACATCGCAAAAACCTAACTTAAAACATGTAGGTATTACAAGTGTAGTAAAGTATATACATTAATAGCTCCATATTTACAATACTTACCCCTCTTCCTCATTTCAAACAACATAAGCTCGACGCAAAACAAAGCACTCTTGCGCAGCAAAAACGCGGTATTTCTGCAGACCTTGAACAACCCTCCGTTAGCAGGTGCGTGCATGGATGCACCTGCTTGTATGCACTGACCTATAAAAGTGATAATTAAGTAATTTATAACTCACAATTATGCCTTAGATGTGGGTCAAATAAAAACTTTTAGGGTACAGAGAGCTTTTGTTCGGAACCAGAAAATAGTTATTCTGGTCTTTGTCATTGGGTGGTTAGTTATTGTTGTCGATATAATGTCATCGCGAGACAATAATTTATAGTATATAAATAACAACTTATGTCATTATTTTTCCTTATGCCTATTTGGTGGTACCTAAAGGTTGATCTCTATTTTCAAGTACGAATCAAATCCCTTGATTTGATTCAATCCGCTCCATATAGTTGATATTCCTTAAAATTAAATATCAAATTTAATTAGAAATACTTAGTTCAAAATTAAGGAACGTTATTGAATAAATTATTCAAAACCAATCATAAAGTAATTAAAGTGCGTAAGTTAACTAGTCAGGTACCATTACTTAGCATTTAACTCGCCTGAGTATCGATTGAGAAAACTTAAAAATTCAATTTCTAGACTTTTTTATTCGATGTTTAATTAACTCCTTATCATTTGTTATTATTAATCAGCCTTAACTCAATATTATTCAACAGTCGAGAAATTTCTTTACCTACACTTTTGCCACCGTGATAAACCAAGATAGACTTATCATTATACAATTGTAAAGGGAGCAAAGTTGTTGTTTACCGCGTCGCATGCACGTACCGAACCCTTTTCTTTAAGGCGCGAGTCATGTTGTACTTGACCAAAATGTTTTTTGTACGACATATTGCATCCGCTCGGCGTAAAGGAAATGGGGGCTGTATATATGCATGTATGTAAAGTTTCACATGCCCTCGTTACACCTACAATACAATAATATGGATGGGTTGTAAGTAATTACTGCACCTTTGTCTGGACAAAGGTGCTCATTGAACGTACACACAATACATAGTTTTCCACAAACAATTTGTACCGTAGAGTGTCAAACATATCATTTTTTTTGTACTTCGCCATAGTGTAATTCGCCAATCAGCACTCGTGGTGGTTTAGTCTATGTCCATATTCCTTTCATCTATTTATTGGGTTTCTTATCTATCAAACATATATATTACCCCGAAGAAAAAAATACTTTCTTACTCTGTTGTACTGCGACTACATATCGAAAAAACTCTTGACGAAGCCTGCGTTGCGGATTAAAAAATCTTGTGAAAATTTGAGTTGCTTCAAATAAATAATTGATATCGAAATAATTTTGATATACTTAGGCAGATTATTTGACCTACCAACTTTGATTGATAAAAAAAATGTGTAGGTAATTTTTGGATCTTTGAATGATTAGTATTGATTTATATAGAACTCATTCACAAGTAGTTACCTACTTATTAAATAAATAGGTATATTTTTGTGTATGTAAATTCCAATTGCGAAAATAGCTAGCAGACCGGTAGGTTCCTTATAATGCACATTACGACTACGAGGCGTTGAACTACAGTTGTAAGACTAGCTATGGCTGACAACACTAGTCTCTCGACTTCAATCCTATGCGCTTCGCTACGCATCACTGGAGGGGGCCCAGTTACAAATACACCTAAGAAGCTTTTGCTAAACTTTGACTAAGCTTTGTTAAGTCGTATTATTTCAAGTAAAAAAAAAGAAAAAAAATACAGTAATATTTACTATGCCTGCTTGCGTGTGTGTAGTAAGTATACCTATATCTGAAAGTTTATACAGTATATTAGTAAAGTAATAGGTGTAGGTATACGAGTATATGCGTGTTATGTTAGTAGGAGTCAGTTGCAAGATGTAAGTTAAAGGTGCTAAATGTAAAAGTTATGCTTCAAATTATCATATTTGATGAAGTTTACAATTAATTTCTTTAAGCTTCTTTCTAATATAATGTTTAATATTTATTATAGAATACAACACTTTTGTACCTGATTAATTAGACAGTAGGCTGATTATCACATAGGTTCATAATGAATTCCATTGCTCAATGTTCAGAAGAAAACTGTTTCTCGTCCTCTTAGCTCCTTCGTTCGGTAAATTTTCAGTTATGGCAGTTGTAACAACTAACCCGTGACACAACTATACCCGATCTCTTAAATTCATAACATGATTATGAAAATATAAATCGCCAAAAAATTTTAGTAAGTACCTATTTACTTCGCAATGTTCACGAGCTACTTTAGCGAGACTTAACTGCAGGAATTTACTTTATTTACTTTTGTTAGTTGAGGTTAACAGTAATACAATAGTAATTTATACCACAGGCTGTGACACATTCTCTTTGTTTACCAGCTTATATTTTTCACACAAAATAACCTGATCGAATTCATTATGTATAATTTTTACGCATCATTATACTCCACACTTCAATGGCTATTCATGTAGGCCACACAGATGTGCGGACTTCAGAAACTTACAAAAGATATTATTGCTTTGACATTCGTTTGACTGAAACGCAGTTCCTTCGCCAACTCACAAATTCAGTCAATTGACTGGAGTTGTTTTTATATTGGACCTTATAGCTTAGGAGATTAAGTTCCGTCGAATTGTATTGACAGTAGCACGAACGCATATTATAAGTTGGTACTGCCTGCTGTGATATTTCAAAAAGTCGTGTTCTACGGGGTTATCAGTAACGCTTGTGTCTTTTTGGAACAGGTCGGAACGTGATTTGGCTGGTTTGCACGTGTTAGAGGGCTCCCCTACTGCAGTCACCTGGCTAAGGTCCGCTGAAGAAACTGGGTCACACGTTCCCTCTTCCCTGAGGCCCTTGGACCGGTTTCTGGCTTTGTTCTGGTGCGTCGATTATAGAGTACTGTCGGACAAAGAAAAATGGTGAAGTAATTTATTTTGACTACTTAGGTACATAATTCAATTGTTACTGAGATCGTTTTGTGTCCACTTTAAAAGATTTATTAAGTATTAAGTACTATAGATATATGTACATATATATATATATATATATATATATATATATATATATATATATATAGTACTTAATAATTAAGTATACAATATTTATAAATACTTTTTCTGAAACGAGCACCAAATATAATTTCCATACAGAGTTCATGCTTAATAATCGTCACAAAACTGACATATTTTAACGTTTTTCACGCCACGTTAATTTGGGACACTTCCTGAAAAGTACCTGCTATGACTTTTATGACAAAACCGAATAAGTTTGCCAGAGTTCTATTTTTAGAATATTTCTTGTTTTCATTAATGAAGGCCAAAGTGACATGAAGTTACTAGGTATTGCAAACTTTGCCATATTGATTTTATTACGGAAAAATAGCTCGTGATTAGTCGTGATACCTAGATGTGTGACATTATAAACTAAAACAATTAAATCAAAACTGTGCACCAACGGTTTTGATTTAGTGTGTTATAATGTGACACATTAGGTATCACGAACTATCAATAAATCAATAAACAAAGTGCTTCACCTCTGGCCTTCGAAACGAAATATTCTAAAAATAGAACTCTGGCAAACTTATTCGGTTTTGTCATAAAAGTCATAGCAGGTACTTTTCAGGAAGTGTCCCAAATTAACGTGGCGTGAAAAACGTTAAAATATGTCAGTTTTGTGACGATTATTAAGCATGAACTCTGTATGGAAATTATATTTGGTGCTCGTTTCAGAAAAAGTATTTATAAATATTGTATACTTAATTATCGTCACAAAACTGACATATAGTTAACTCCCAGCGATTCATAACATGACCATTTAACATTTTAATAATAAGTTCTAATTGTATTACTTATATTGTTCTTACCCAGATGCAATTCCATTCTTATCGATAATATCAATAAAAAATAATGCCTTTACAAGAAAGAGATAAAAACGTTCTAAGTACCTATGTTAAAATTTAGAGTACCCACGCCTTTACGTTCTTTAAATGTATACTTGTAATATTTCGTAATAGCAATTAAAACATAATAGCGTTGTAAACCCATAAGTCATTAATTATCTACCATCAGGTGCATACAGGTAGGTAGTAAGTAATAACTATTAAACATATAGGGTTGTTGTTAATGTGGGTACTGTGTGTATATACAACAACATAGGTACATATATAATTTATAATTCACTCAGAAATGAGGAGATCCGTAGGCGATCTAAATTCACCGACATAGCCCACGTTACCAAGCTGAAGTGGCAATGGGCAGGCCACATTGCACGCAGAGAATATGGCCGATGGGGTCGAAAGTGTTCAACTGGAGACCACGGACTCGCAAGCACAGCATAGGACGTCCACCTACAAGACGGACAGACGACCTCATTAAGGTCGACGGAAGACGCTGGACGCAGGTCGCTTCGAACCGGTACATGTGGAGGTCAAAGGGGAAGGCCTATGTTCAGCAGTGGACGTCTTATGGCTGAGATGATGATGATATTATAATTTGGGTAGCTACTGTATGTATACATTACCTTTCGCTTCTGTATATATGTGTTGTTGTTTATGTAGTTTTGTCAAACATGCACTACAATGTTGACATTATGTTCCTTATAATAGGCTTCGAAGTATGTAGTTGCAGGTTTGGCTAGACGAGAGGCACGAGAGGTCTAGTTTTATTAATTGTCAGTTCACATGTGCGATAAACATCGTGAAGATTGGCCATTAAAAAAATATTGGTGGTTTTATGAACATTCTGCCACTACGCCTATTAAAAAGTGTAATCAATTTATCGTTATTTGCTTTTTTATTTGGCATGGAGTTTATTTTTTTAACTATTGTATTGCATGTTTGAGAAAAGCACTATACATACCTGGGCGTGAAAAGGGTTGTCGTCCTCGTAACTATCCGTCGAAATATACTCGGCCGGCAACCCCTTACTTCCCGCGTCCTCTGTAGTACTATAGGTACTATATGGTGTGGCTTAGGCTCGTATGACCGAAAAAAAATTTTTTATAGTTAAGTCCGTAGTAAACTACCTACTAAAGTAGATTGTATGCAACTTATCAATCTTATTAAACATACTTAATCTTATTTTCAAAAGAGAACTAAAATGAGATGCACTTGATAACAAAAGAAGTACAAATGTAAATACAAAATATCATAATTTCATTCAGGTTACTACTTTAAAATAATATACAATACCTATTTATAATACATTAGTAGGTACTTACCCATTTATTTGTTGTTCCACTTGTTCCTATCAACAATCTACTTCTAGTACCTACACCTACTATCAATTAATTAAACACACAATATTTAATTTAAATAAATTGTGTGTTACATGGAAACCAGCTGTAGGGAATGTGTTATTCCCGTGTCACTGTCACTTAATTATTACATACTTAATAAATAAATAAATAATATAATATGTATTAGAGTAAAGTGTATCAGTTTTTTTTAAACCAATGCTTCATTAAAAAAACATGATCGATTAAATCTTAATAAAAAAATAGATCACTTCACTATCCGTTGGCCTATATTATTTATATCCTAACTGCTTATGAATGAATTAGCTAGTAAATATTGTACCTACCTATATTGTGACATCATAACCAAACGGTTGTAGTACCTACTTACATATTTGCAATGTCCAAACATAACTTGGCTTAAATGTAACGTTTCCAGACCATTAAAATCACAAAAAAAGTTAATTTAGGACTCTGTCTATCTGACTGCTGTCATCTGTCTGATTTATGTAACGCCTTCAAAATAAATTTCTACCATAACCCGCCCGTTATTACCATCTTAATAGTGCAAATGTTTACATACGTACCTCAACAATATTAATCCAACTGTACTAGCCCCTCATGTGCTCGGAATTCCCATGAACACGTGCGCTAAGAATCGCCCAAACCCGATTCATACTCACAAAGCGCCTGATTACGATTACGAGGGGTGCACATAATGATTACAAAAGAACAACATCCTAATACCTATTTAAAAAAGCATTCGCGTTCAAGGTGAATGCGTAACTGCGTATGCATTCGATATTGGAATGAATGTCAAATGGACGCAGTAAAGAGGAAACAATCCATTTCTCAAAATTCTGTCAATAGAATTTCAACTGTCTAACGAAACCTTAAGTCGTTCAATCGAATGGATTTTTTTTAAGGATGGAACCCTATCGTTTAGCTACGTTCAAATGCGTCGTAAAAGAACTGGTATACTGGTAAACAAAGATAAGTGTTGAGTAGGTAGATACAGTCATATTATCGCGGTTGTGGAAATGACTATAGGCAGTCTTCTAGACGGAGAGTCGCGGTCGGCCCAACCGCCCTGCCCAGCAATAGCAAGTGGAAGGAAAATAATTAATGTCACGTATGTAAAAAGTATCTTGTCGTATTTGTATTTAAACTTACATGAGACATATTTAATAATTAACGATTAACACGGTACTACTCACGTTTATTTAGTCACTCGCCACACAAATGGAGGCGATCGTACTCGTCATAACGATAGTAGTGAAGCATTTGTTGTCAGGCTCTAGTGTAAGTTTCTTTTAACGTAAAAAAAAAACGTCTCGAAGGCGTAAGTGATAAATATGGGAAACTAACGCGATGGTGTGACGTTTTGTTACATTAAAAATTTACACGCAGGGCTCAGGTAGTCAGCAGCAGAAGTTACTAATCGGGCCAGGTGTTCAAAATGATCTAGACACCCTCGTATTATCTTAACAATAAAGTCGTCAAGCTCACCTTGAAAACCTCGCCCTCTTAGAATACCTTTTGCTGTTGACTATACATATGTACATATTTACGTCAGTTAACGTGGGGTCTGTAAGACCTGTTGCAACTTGTAATATAGCGGAAGTCCCTTTCTTATTTAGTGTATTAGAGAGGAAGTTCCGCTAATATTATTATTTACAAATTGTTATGCAACAGCCTCGCCGCGTACAAGCGTAACTTACTCCCTTTTTAATTCTAATGAAAGCAATTGGAAAATGTACATTCCAAATGCTAAATATTATCCGCCAGCATCCTTGGCACAATGCATCAAGGGGCTTTTTTAGATTTAAGGTAGTATAGGTAGCTATTGTAATGGTTAGCGTAGCTTGTAGACGCTATATTATTTGAAAATAAAGTTTTTTATTAATACCTAGGTATTTGCCTTATATTTACTTTACAATATGTCACAATACGTACTGTAAGCAGCTGTTGGACATTTGAGTTAATACATACATATAGCACATAAAATAACAAATATTTATGTAAGGTATTTTTTTCCCTAAAATAATACTAGGTAAACAGGTACTACAGCTTCAATTAAATATTTAAGTACATTTTTATTGGTATGAATACTAAGTATTGGTTTTTAAAATTGGTCTCGTTTTGAATAAATAAATAGCCCTACAGGCAGGGTAGGCGAATATGTACAATGTACATTATGGTTGATAGATGAAATAGAAATATGTTATCTTGTAACATGTTTTTTAAGGTAAGAGGCTTTTATGTACATACAATTGCGTCGTATGCATTTTGTGTGCTTAGTATGGTTATACATTTAGAAGTGTAGTTAGCGTCCACCCCAGCATCTCCGTTGGTGGTTGCGACGGCCGCCTCGCCTACCCCGCCGTGTTCGCGCGAAAGTGAAATGTGCTGCACTTTCCCCACCCCGGCAGGCCGGCAGCGACGCCCCGCCCCGCTGCACCCGCCCGCGCCCCTCGCCCCGCGCGCCGCAAGGTCAGCCCTGTGCAGAGAACGCGGCGGCGCGGCGACGCGCTGCGCTCTTGAAATTTCGCTTTCGTTCACTCGCGACTATTAGTCGGCCGCGCGCGCTCCGGCAAGCATGTGTTTTTGACGCGCTCCGCACGTTCGATTTCGTTCGGCCATGGCACCGCGGCGACAGGGCGCCGCTGGCACGCTCGAAGACAACGACACTCGAGGGTGCTGCGTCCCCGGCGAATGCTTACGTCCCAGAGAACCCGTGCGTTTTGAGGACGCGGTACGCGTGCTATGCAACAATGACACGTGCGCCGCCGGCCGGTATATGCACAGAGCCTGCTTCGAGCAGTGGGAAGTCGGGGTGCTCGCTTACTTGAAGTCCTGCGGGCGAGCTCGATCATGGTCCGAGAGACAGCGGCACCAGAATTTATGGACGAAGAAGGGTTACGATTTGGCATTTAAAGCTTGTGGGTGCCGCTGCGGGCGAGGGCACTTGAAGAAGGACTTGGACTGGGCGCCTCCAGCTACGGCGGTGCGGGCTGACGAGGAGAAGAAGCGTCGACGACGTACGCGGCCAGGGCGCACGCCGGCAGCAGGCGACGGCCGCACGCGGGCCTTCAGCCTGTCCAGCTCGGGCTCCTGCTCGCCGCCCTCGGCGCCTTCCGAGCCCTCCACCAGCCCCACGCACCAGCCGCAGCACACGCTAACTCCAGCCAAGAGAAATTCCAAGGTCGAAATCGTATCGGACAGAATCAGGTGAGCATTCCTATCCTGTAATAAGTAGTTGTACTTTTTAACTTCGTTCTTTAAATAATAATGTAAACTTTTCAACAGTACCTACCAACAAATTGCATTGTTTGAAAGAAGAGTCGAGACTTTTTTTAGACTGGTTTTCTCGCCCTACCGGCATTTTGCCGGCATAACAAAACAACATAACAAGACATCCTCGTAGGTAGTTAACCGGCCTATAGTTTACTTTTTAAATTGACGCGTTCTAATAGGATTCAAATAAGTACATTTATTATGATTGGACCATTTAATTATACCTACGCTAAAAATAATAATGAAAATTATTATACACTCAGCAGCAGAAGTTGCTAAGCACGGCTAGGTAGGTATATAAGAAAATAATATTATTGATATAATTTACAATTTACCAAAACAATTTAATTTTGTTGTATGATACTTGTTTTTGCAACCATCTACATATATTTGTGTTATTAGCATTACTACAGCATACATACCTAGATCCTTACAAATATGGTAACGTAAAAAATAACAACATATTATAGATATAGAGCAGATAGTACCTACTCTATCTAGGTAAAAACCCCTGTGTGAAGTCTGACATGTCAAGACAACCTTCCATCCATGTCGCCAAGACAACATTTATTAATACACATAAGTTGGTACCTCTTATCATTTCTGGCGCATTTCATTTGTTACCAATATAGGTACCTAGTTATAAAACCACAGACGGATTACAGATTTAAGCACGTATAGTTTAGAAATATTGAAATCTGTCAAAATAAACGTCTATTCATTTTGCATTGCATTCTGTCGAGTCGACTGTAGGTTCCTTGAAGGATTATTCATCCGCCTCGTGCCTCGTCGATGTTACAGGTAAGTGGACATTAACGTGTGCATAGAATTTGTTGATGTTTTAAACAGACCATGTACCTACGTACCTACCTACCTTCATATCTAAATTGACCAGCTATGCAGATTTTGCCTATAAAGTTTTATACCTAATTACATATCATACATAGGTATTATGTTTATGTATTACTACTTATATAAATATAATTATGAATAAGCATATCAGAATGCTTTTACTAATATGTGGTAGCTATTATTTATGTATTATGGTGCGGGTTTTGGGGATTAAGTTTTTGTTTTTACATTGTTATCAAATCTTTGTACCTAGGTAGTGTAGGCACGTGTTTATTTTTTTATTTTATTTGTTATTTTTAGTTAAAGATCGTTGGGTTTGACCCAACGGCCCTCATATTGATACAGACGTGGCTTTAGTTACATAGGCAGTTGGTTTTCGTAACCTCCAACGGCTCCAACCCACTAGCTAAAGCAACACAATAAAAAAATACTGAAAATACACGAAAACGCCCAAAATTTTTTTTTACGATTATAAATACATTCAAAGCGTAACGTGTTGCTGTAACGTTTAATTTACATATATTTTAAATATTCAATGTGAAACAGTACATGAGTACACCATTTTATAAGTTTGCTATGGTGCATTCAAAGTGGGTTATTTTTACTTCACACTTATATGTTTATAATTATACGCACAACGTATCAGCATTGCGATACAACGACGAAATGCCGCCAGCATCCTTGGTACAATGCCTCAAGGGCCTTTTTTAGATTTTATGCTGTAACTAGTTAAGTACCTAATTGTAGTTATCATAATATTTTAATTTCTGTAAATAAATATATGTAATGGTACATACATACATGCCCAAAAAAATCGCGGGTCCCACGGGTGACCACAGCCCGGCAACAGCGGTAACATGGAAACGTACACCAAAATTGGCGGAGCCGTAAAAATGCAATTTGGTGCATTAACCACGCCCGAGTGCACAGCTGGTTTCCGTTTCCCGTCAGTTCCCGAAATTGCAGCTGCCCCACACTGGCCAAATTGCTGCGGTTTCTTTATACCTATACGAATGGTTAGGTACCCTGTAAGCAGACCTAAAAGTTAAGTTTAGCGGCTTACATTGCTTAAAGTTACTTAGTTAAACGACGCTGCAACTATGAAATCTTTCTGTTTTTCCCATTGGTTGACTGGTAGAGAATGTCTTTTTATATCCTCTCAATTTGTCGCTGTTATAAACGAGAGATAACTGTACAGATTTGCCACGGGTCTGTCACCGAGACGGGTATAAGGCAAGAATACATACATATTATATCCTGGCGCTAGATTTCCGGCCGACACCTACATATGTGTAATGTGTTTAATATCTGTCAATTGGAATCATCTGCCATCTGGTTCGGATCTGACGAAAATATCTGTATCCGATCATCCGATCTGCGGCGCTACCGCGAAACACGATATTCGTAAATTTCGGACGATTGTCTCTGTCACTCTCATGACGCCTTTATTGGAGTAAAAGAGATAGATGCCCGAAATATACGAACTTCGATGTTCGCGGTACTGGCCTGGCATCCGATGCTCAGCACCGCTTCTTGTTTGTATGTAGCTATGTTTTTCTGTGCATTTGCAATTTCCAAAGCTTTTCTAGAAGTTTTGAATTTGCGGAGCTTTAATCTTAATCTCATTTCATAGCCGTGTCTGATATCTATCCTATTTATTTGAATAGACTTATATTATAAAAACTGCCTCATCTTCGAAGATGTGCAACATCTGCTCGCTTAAACCGCTCAACTTATTCAAATGACAGGTGTGGAGATAGTATATCACATTGTTGGATAGTCTTAATCCCAGAAAATTATTTGGTAATTCTAAGCAAACAAGTCACGGGCATGTTTTATATAAACACGACGTTATTTTTCACAAAATTAGACATATTGCTTTGTTTATGATCTACCCGATACATCTCCCTTTGTTAAATTTGAATAAATGTTGATTTTGTAGAAGATCCCCTGCAGTTATAATTACTTGAATTATTTTACTACTTTGACAAGACATTGAAGTGACACTTATAATAAATAGAACGTAATTATAAATCTTTTTTTATTTATCCAGTGATTACACTTATATTTCATTCAACAAATGTTATTTTAGTTAAGACCTAGTATCTTAGAGAAACCATCCCGTAATATTAACGAAAAAAGTTTGGAACCTGAGGCTCTAGTGTAAGTTACTTTTGATGTAAAATAGTATATTACGTACCCAGGGCGGTAAAACAAAGCTATTTGTAAACAAGCGATCTGAGGCCTTAGTACCGCCCGTGGTCCGTACATAGTTTTACATCTTCACCTGGGTGTAAAGTGAGATTTTCCGTCGCACCCTAGGGCGGTAAATCTCTCTTACCGCCCAGTGTGACGTAAAGTAATTTTACGTTAAAAACTTACACTCAGGGCTCAGATCATCCTTGCGAGCTGTCACCGGTATGTAAGCTTATAAAAAACACACTATTTTTTATAAAATAAGAGTAATCGTTACATAACTTGCTTATCATTATCGCATGTTTACAGTTGTATGCACAAGATAATTATATTTATCAGTTTAGGGTTATGTGACATTACAAAAACAACAATGATAAAGTACGTACTTGAATCTAGAGATTTAGGCAGCTTTTTGTGCAATAGGCAGTATATCTTATCTAAACAAGGACGAACACTTGAGTAGGTATATTAATCATAAATAAATATGCAGTGTTTCATCTTCATAACTTTAGGTATATATTGTGTAATATAGTAGGTACAATACGACAAGAGTCAGCATGTCATTTTTTTTTTATTAAACTAACCGCTTTATCATTCTTGCATTGTTGTGTTTTGCATGTTTATATCTACTTTTTTTGTTACTATAGATATGGCAACGTAGTTCTTAATTTCCAATTTTAACGAAATAATAATAACAATGTCGTAGCGTAGGTGTGGCAGGTTAGATATTTCACTGTACAAGTCTTGATTGAACCGTGGGCGACGTGACGTCCGAACTTATTTACTCGTTAACTTGACCTATAAAGATGCCTCGAAAAATAACCTCAAGGATTTCACTTGATACGGCGCGAGTTAATAAATAATTTGATAGCGCACCTCATTAACCCGTACTCCTACATTGTAATAAAATTTACGTGAATAACCTTTCATTACGTTTATCGTAATGTTGGTCCAAAGAGTTACGTTTGCGTAATTAAAAAATACTTCTCATTTTTAACCGCCTCATTGTAAAACGAGATAAAAAACAACAATCCTCGTGTCCGAATACGAAAGCGGTAAAACGTGTATTGTTAAGAACAGATATATTTTAAAACAAGTTTTTTAAATCGAACGACAACCCGTTCCTTATATTATTGTTGAACGATATTAGGTAAGAAGCTATTATTAATACGCGAGCGTTCAGTTATATTAGTCTTGATTTTTTTATTGCATTGTAATTAGGTATTTATAATGTTGAAACACAAGATAATAAGTCATCGTATAATTTATATATTCTATAGCATAGAAAATATTTTCCTTGTGAACGAAATTACAATTTGAAAATAAGGCTATTTGCATTCCACGCTCGCTAGCCCGCGCCTTACGCCTCCGTATGTATTCAGACACATTAGGCAGTCTAATATGAATATACAAAAGTACCTGCGAAAAAAAATTGCCAGCTAACCGAGACATGTGTCTCCGATGTCCAAAACGAAGTCCGAAATTTAAAAACGCACCAATCACAAAGCACTCGGTAACCCGATGCGAAAATGTAAATCGCTTTCGTTAAATTTAGCCATCAAAGTATTCTGTTACTGCCAACTCTAAACGATCCTAATTGTTTTAACAAATGAATCTAAATTAATTGATACTAGGTACATTTGAATCATCAGATATTTGTCGATACCCTGAACGATCAGATAAACTCCAAACTTATTACGTTTTACTATCAAACAAAATTAGGAAAACGTGCAATCCATTTGTAAAACCATTAAGAAAAAACGTCTAAGTGTAATAGGAGGGCGTGTCTCGGAGATACGAGTATCAGTCGGAGGCATCTTTATGAGTTTCTTCACAACTGATAAAACAAGAAAAATAAACTCTATGTTATATGTGTATAATAATGGTTATTGCAGGAAGCTGTTAGGCAATTCGCGAGTTTTTTTAAGACAAAAAGCTGTCGGATCACGTTCAAATCGGCCTTGAGACGAGCCCGCGGTACAAGGCGGTATTATGTTCTCTTAAGGCGCATAGTGTTAAGTGATAACAAGCCGTGTATACCGAGACACAATTAACTGGGAGATGTGAAAACACTCAACTCATATCATCGAGTCTTTGTGTCTGTGATGACTGATGTATGTTAAACTAGAAAAAAAATTATGTAAGAGCTAGTGACGAATTTAATCCGTTGTTGTATTTGATTCAAAGTATTTTTTTTATACAAGAGTGACCGGCGTTTAACCTTAGTCACACCTGATGGTAAGTGTCGACGCGGTCGTGGGTATAGCACGCTGGTTCAGTAACATGCTATTCACTCTTGCCTTGAAAATTCTTCTTGTCTTGATTTCTATTTTAGATGTACCCAAACTCCTAGTTGCTATTCATTTCGAATGTTGCCTCAGATACTGGTGTTACGGGCTGTCTTTATTGCACTTCAGTTAATTTAAGTTTCTTCCAATTATAACACAACGCTATCTCGTACTTCTATTCCACCCTTAAGTCTTAATTAAAGTCATTCAAAGCTTTCCTTTTGCTAAATGAAAGAATCTTTTACATAAAGTTTTACTTAATTTCATCCTTTTCATTACGGTTTAAGAAACTGCTACAGACATCTGATCTTCGAGCTCATTAAGTACTTTATAGCGACGTATGTTAAGTTCCATTAAAACCTATTGATATCGTGTTTCTTGCTTATCAACTTCCTGCTAACCGCGTTTGATATCGCAGAATAAAAACTATTAACTACTGCAGTTATAAATTATCAATCATCATATGAACGTACCTCTTAAAAGTAAATAATAGTAAATGTATCAGTGCACCATTCGCCCATAATATTGTGGGCGAACAGTTAGTGCACAGTGAATAATTGTAATAAAGAAGAGTTAAGTGATCGTTGTATAAAATAACCTCTCCTTAAGACTGAGGCGCGACTCCGGCTGAGTCAGCCGCGGTGAAGCGCGACTAGGCCGACATGTAACTAGGGGAGGCCTCTAAAGGGTGTCATAACTGGAAGTCAGTTCAATTAACTTGGTCGGTAATGTCTGGGAAATTCGGGCTACATTGCGTCATTGTGATTTATTCTATCTGCTTTAATTGTTCATTAGTTTCACCACCTGATCACCATTATAAGATAACAATTGTGCGTTGTACCTAATCTATAAGTGTTATAAAATTCCATTTTTACCAGTAAGTACAAAACGAACGCGATATTGCAATACATTAACCAAAATAAAATGTGTCTTACTGGAACATATATCGACAATAGATCTAGTGCCGACTACGGCCAGCCCAGCCTTATTTTATATGTTCTAGATCCTATCTTATTCACCGTTTATCTTCTCAGCAAAGCTCGAAGAAGACGTGCAAAATTGCTTCCAATGCGAATATTTTAGTACCGATTTCACAATGCAAGTGCTATTTAAATTTATCAATTTATTTTGCGGTCAAGTTATTCGGTACCTCAGATTATATATATTCTCTTTTGCAGCTTTACTGAGAGAGTGATGACGAGATTGAGATGATGACTGAATTTGTTCATGTGTACTGTTACGGCTTCTGCACTGTGGACAAGCTTGAGTTGTCGACTTTTTCCCATGGCGGTGGTCGTCGGCATCTTGCCATGGCTCGTTAGCTTCGTTTTTAGGGCGTGATCGGTGCAACAGCGCATGTCTGCATAAATTGCAACCGAATATTCTTCCGTACCCTCAATTCTACACATTCTCTACAACCATAGGTACTCATAAACCGTCATGTCACGTAGTCTTTGTGATGCGACCTTGTATTAATTTTTGGACCATAATAAGGGCCCCGTCGTCGCGGCGTCGGCCACCTTCGCTCGCCGAGACAATGCAGTGTTTTTACATTTGCAAAGCTTAAAAAGTGCCGTGTCGCGTCATTTTACTTGCAAATCTGCGTGATTATGCATAGTGGAGTTGGCCGAAGATGTATTTACGTGTGCATTGTGTACGTTTACGCGTGTGGGCATGCAGGCCCCTCGGCGCATACAGGCAAACGCTCCCCTCGGTGCAGTTTCACGCGATGTCTGCTTTTGCGAGTTCGTCACATGACTCAAATGATCAATCGCAAACAATGCGCCCACCAAAACATGTCGTTTAAGGACTGAGCACGTTTTGTCGCTTAAATGTATTAGCATGTGGCTTTTAATATGCAATCCGACTTCAAAGTACCTTTGCGATTATTATCGAGTTTTATTCATTTCAATCTCTGCTAAGTTGTATAGACATCAGACGGTTTCTCTGGTCCACTGGTCCGAAACTCCGATAAAGATATTATTGGATTGTATTTTATCGTCTGACCACGTACGTACTTGGTTGGCGATTCAGTTAAGTTCATTAAGCAGTCGAGCGGCGGACCGGCGACAATTCCGACCGGACTATGCATAATTTAGCCATTAATTCTCAAAATGACTCTTGGAAGTTCTGCGTTCAGCGTTCGCCAGACGGGGCAGGCCATCGTTATTATAATGTATGTGTCAGCTTCGAATGCAGTTTGAAGTCTACTAGACCAATAAACAGATATTTATCAATTTTACTAGCAATTTAATAACTCTTTATTGAGACCATTTCTATTAAACCCCCGCCTATGCGAATCGCAAGAGTGAGAAAGTAGCCTGGCCTTTAAAACGGCTCTCTCGCCGCGACCGACCGGCGAGAGCATTACTCACGCTGAAATGCACTCCGTCCGATACAGCAGACTCTTAGCTTAACAACCCGTTTAAAAACAAACTTACAAATATTTTCTCGTCGTCAGCGCACTGAGATGGCGGGAGAAAGTTCGGGTAGGTTCAGGGGCGCGTTGCGAGTCTATTTGCGTCCGCGGCAGGCGATCGCCGATGCAATTAAATTTGTAAACGAAGCTTTATGTTCGTCTGAGCTAAATATAAAATGCGCGACGTTGCCGGGCAGCCCATATCGCAAGTTGAAAAGGCTATCTGATTGCTTCCGTTGCAGTAAAAAAATTTAACGTTAAAGTTAACCATCGAAATTCGACGATAACTGATCGCGATCTCTAATGCATTTCCTGTTATTACGTTTCCTTATACGCAAGTTTGAGTCATTATGTTAAAATTGCACTAAATACATATGAAAATTAATATGCTTACGATGAATGTCATTACGGCTGTAATGCCGGCAGTGTGGCAACTGCTTACGGTAAGCAAAGTTCAGTAGTTTAACGAGCACCAGCACCTATCGCGTTCATTGTCCCTATAATAAAGGTCAAACCGATTGTTACACTAACTGCAAAGAAACAGGACTAAAGTGTCTGTGAAATAAATTTCAATTATCTCAGTTTTCGTTAATAAAGCGTAGTTTAAATCGCGCAGTGTACGCGGCTCGCAGAACGCTCGAGGGGCTTGTACGGCGGGCAATATTTCAACAACAGGAGCTTGGTTTACGAGCTCCGTCTGACTTTTGACTTGAGGGAAATGTTTCATCGTAATAAAACCTTTAAATTAAACTCCGCGTCATACGGAGTACAAGCTTTTAAAGAAAAAATCGAGTAGGTAATGTTTATACACTGTTATTGTATCTTCATAATGAAAATAGTCAAAAATAATGATATAGCTATCTGTAAAAGCAAGGAAGCTGCAGTTACAACCTGCTCGCCATCAGACGGACCGTATGCTTGTTTGCAACCATCGTAAGTTACATTTAGTATGTTGAGTATGTAGATACTTATGCAGTACGACGCTATCTGCCGGTGATTTATCGTAATGTTCACTGATACTGACGTTATTTCGCGGTATTACAAGTATATACTTGCTAGCTGCTTAGATAATATTATCTAATATGTACTTAGTCCTTATATGTGACATTATCTATGATAAGGGACCTTATTGTCGATGGCGCTTACGCCGTTGTTCAAGATACCGCAATACAAACACAACGCCGTTCGACGTAAGCGCCATCGACAATAAGGTCCCTTTTGCTAGATAATGTCACATATATCTTCTCATGCGCCCGTATATCAATATCAATGCAAACAAAAATAAGGAACAGTCCATGCATCAGCAATGATATAGTTATAGCTCCACTACACTTCGTTACCAACACTACCAACAGGCAACAAGCGCCTTCCGAAACTTAATGATAAATTAAAGTTTATTTCGTGTCCGTTTTACACATCACATCACTTACGTAGAGTTATTAAATAACAACAATTCTTTTAAAAAAACAATGATATGAAAATGGCGGCAAAATATTGCAAATACACAGAAAACGCAGCATTCAAACTCATAATTTAACTTGTGGACTTGAGTTTCCTTAGCAGTCAACCAGTAAACAGTAGGTACATAAATAATGTTTAAACAAACTGCGCCCTAAGTTTGCTGATGGAAAACTTTGACCTTCGTTACGCCGTAAATAATCAACAATGTTGCTAAAATGCAATAAACATTGGCACTAACCGTACTCAATAAATGCTAAGTTGTGAACAATGCAGTACGTGCCCGACGGATGCACTCACGCGCATGCATCGTTGCAGTGCGACAATATAAAACGTTTCATGGCTGCATCCTGAAACTATCCAAGATTAGATTGGTTTCATGTGTATTGCGTATGTGATAAGAAATAAGCTCTTATAATATATATACATGCAAAACACGTTTGTACGGGTCTATATTAGTTGTTAATGTTGTTTGTAATTTACACTGAAAGTGCTAAGAATTGTCACATTTTTTTTAAAGTTGTACACAAATAGTATTTTAGCCAAATTGTATTATGTTTACCGTTATTTCATTTTCATTTTTAAAGGACGAAAAAAGACGGTGAAGGTTCTCAAGTCGACGCGCTTTTATGTATTAAGTAGTAGATCGATAGAGTAGTCCGATTTTGATAGTTCTTTTTCGATCCATTTTAACGTTAGAAGAAACGTTTAAGAAAAGTTCTAAATAAATACTACAGATAGGCGGTTTTGACGAACGGTCTGGCCTAGTGGGTAGGGCATTTATTTGTGTGATGAGCACAGATATTTGTTCCTGAGTCATGGGTGTTTTCTATGTATTCAAGTATTTATACGTATCTATCTATTATATATCGTCGTCTAGTACTATAACACAAGCCTTACTGAGCTTACCGTAGGTCGATTTAGTGTCAGTTGATCTGTTTTATATTCGTTGGACGGAGTGCTCCAGTTGATTTTTATACGTTAACGCAGTTACTGCCGTGTTGCCAACAGATAGGTAAATAACGTACGTATTAAAAACAGCTATTGCAACTTATTCATGACCGGCGCGGCGTTACTATTAATAGCGTATTACCTAACGAGTTGTTTATCGAACAGCATTCAATCATACATATTACGATTACACCTAGGTACGATTCGAAATAAAGCTTTTATTTGTCTGCTAGATTACATAACACCTACACATGAACGTTCGAGCGCTCATATATTACTTGTCCAACGTAACATTACTCATTCTGATAAGCAAACAGTATTGTTAGTTGTTTGTCTTATTTTCGACCACTTCACTTGTCGGAAACATCTTAATGATTATTTAGATTATTTCAATTAATGCCCAGTTATTCATTACACTTAAAATGTATAATGTGACATAATATATTGTTGGTACATTTACCTTATCACTATAAATATAGTATCCAATATTTCCTTTTAATACCCAATACGAAACTGTATACGGAAACTAGTCGCAGTCGGTTCAAATTTTTTTTTACGTTATGCGTGAAAAGGTTACAACAAGAATAGATGAACTGTCTGTTGTTACCTGCAATCGTCATTTTAAAATAAGTATTCATTCATATCATGTACCATTGTTTTAATATAATCTTTAGTTTGTATCATTAATAATTAATAAATAGTTCGCTATCAATGAATTATGTTCAACTCCACTCCTTATCAATTCCTGAGTGGTCGAACCACTGACATTTATCGCGTCGATACATTAATTATAAAAAACCTTATTTTATTGGCTAGATAACATGAAGTAGCTCTCACAATTTCACTTTTAAGTTCATAATCATAATACACACACTTGTACTTTAATGCCATCTCAGGCTTATAATAGTTTAATAAGTATTCTCGTAATAAAATAAATGTATTCGAATGGCCACGATCTTAAAATTGCAGTTGTATTATATGCCTTCGATAAAATTAAAGTCAAGTGTCCTTTCCTGCCTTCTAACTTATAAATACAGAAGTCGAGAATGTAATTGATTCCAATAATGTTGCGATCACGAGCTGACCCGGCTCAAGCGCATTTCTCTTAGTGACATTTAGTCGGATAAGATGTATTAGAAGCTGTATTACGGTCCCACATATCTTTGGCTGTAATGCTCCTTATAAAGTTCATATTACTCTTGCGTATGAAGTTACAACGAAATCGTCAAAATTAAGACTCCACGCGCAGAAGATTTTCTAACTCGCTTACACTGTAATTAAACATACATTTATTTAATTTAATATTTAGGTTAGATAGAGTGGAAATATTTCACTGAACGTGCCCACTGCACTTAAAAGACAGACCGAACGAAATACCACCTGAACTTTTCCATATAAATTATTTTCGTTGGATTGCGTTTTCTACACACACTTCAGCGTACCACTCAGATTTTGCCGAAACAGCCTCAACCAATCTCGCTAGAAGTGTAAACTCAGTAGGAGTATTCCAGTAGTATCCATCAAGTCTGGTGCGGAAGGGTCCTGTACTCCTGTTTTTTCCCCAGGCTTACCTTCCCTCCACACAGTCCGCACGCTCTGACATCCCGATCGCAATATAGAGTCTAAGTCAGGTCACAAAAAAAAACACAAAAAAGCTACAGCGTCTGTGGCCCTTACGTATCTATACATTCATTTAGCTTTCCTTTTAACGATATACTTAGTAGGTTATAAAATAAATTGTTACATACATGGCCAATCTAAAATACGACGGTTTTTGTATTTTTTGTTAAAGAAATATTTCCATTTGATCGAGTTGCTAGTATAATGAGGGCGATAGCCGACATGTGAGATATAGTGGAGTTATAAGATGCGATTGGCTGTAAACGTGGGCAATAAGTGGGTGGCAAATGATAGTGATCAGAGATGTCTTGCGTATCGCTACTTACGGGTATCTGTTTGTTTTGATCCAGTGCGAGATCTTTAATATTTTATTATACCTACATAGGTATTACCATAACTGATACATGAGTTGCATGTTGATAATGATTCAGGCAAACTTTTGTATTTGTATTGTTAAGTATGGAGAATATACACCTAAACTAAAAATTTAAATTAATAGTAATTTAAATTTTAGCACTTTCAGTCAAAAATGCCAATACCCTACTTATTGCCGAGTTTTTTTATGTTTTGCTATTTTGCTGCTTATACTTTATACGACATACGTAATCTTAATTGTATACTCGTTTAGGTGTATATCTATTATATATAGAAAACCGGTTTCCTCATCGCGAGGATATCGCGATAGAATTTTAAATTGTATGCATTACATAAATGGGCGCACACGAGCTGGAGCCAATAAACAGCCCGCCTACCAAGATGATTCTAACTCGCTCTATAAAGTTAATGTCGGTTACTTCGTTACTAATAATTACCATGAGTATTTTAATGTACGAAATTAAACTTTGACATGTGATTATAACGTGTACCTTAATATACATACCTATAACATGTTTCTATATGCTAATTATACTGTTGCCAAGCTTACAAACATTTCTAATTTCAAATTGTAGAAGCTTATAAATAATTATCCATACTTTCGCTTCATATATTGAGCAACCTCTTTTTGAGACGTGGGGATTAACAACATGCACCACGTCCTGTTTTTAGATTTGTTTTTTTTTTGTGTTTTTTTTTTTCAAATTGAAATACATGGGCATAATGTTACTAAAATTAGTACCAGTGCAGCAGTGATCGACTACGTTTATATCTACAGTATCATACATAACTATCGTAAGAATCTGATAATATCTTTGTGCTACAAACAAAATAACGTAAACTAAAATGAGAGACAACTCCAGATTGTAACAATTCCAAAAAAGTAGCATCGCTTGTGTCCAGTGTAAGCGTAATCTAATAATACGTGTGTTTGTCAAGAACCTCAAGGTCACTTATACAGGTTCACATAAGGCAATCGGTCGGAAAGCTGTGAGAATAACAGCACAGGCATAAATAGTAAGTAGTCACGGTTGATCGAGTCTGGCTTTACATACAATGAGGTCCGATCGCCGCGCCCCCGCTCAATTCAACTAATTGCCTAATTATTTTTATTACCCGTCGCTCTGGTAGCCATCCTTTTTGTACCTTTTATAAGTAGTATTTAGAACTGTGTACATATGTGTCCTAAACTGTGCGTTAGCCTTTTAATTCCAATGTAGGTGCACGCTATTATGCCGCTCGAACACAACACAACTAAAAGTATTGAAAATTATTTTTCACCTCAGCAGCTCGAACATGTCTACTTTCCTCACTTTCAGAGAGTGAGGAAAGTTGCTACTTTCGTCACTCCAGGGAGTGAGACAAAGTAGCTTTTTAATTGACGACCGGTCTGGCCTAGTAGGTAATGACCCTGCCTAAGAAGCCGGTGGTCCCGGGTTCGAATCCCAGTCAGGTCATTTATTTGTGCGATGAGCACAGATATTTGTTCCTAAGTCATGGGTGTTTTCTATGTATTTAAGTATTTATATGTATCTATTTATTACAATAGGACATTAACACCACTACCACGTTCGGACCCTCACAAATTAATCAAATATTATAATTTTGAAATGTACATATATTTTAAAATGAAAATTATTTAAACAAAATATTAAGTAATGAAGCCAGTGCAGTTGCAGATAAAACACTTAACTTAAATAAAAAACTTAAATGTGGTTAACTTGATGTTAATTTTTTTACAAGATTTTATTTAACTTAATGTATATGTATTTGTATATTTTTCCGGGTGGAATCTTACAACTCAATTTTGAAGCAGACATCTTTAACCGATTGAGCTGAAATTTAGCACACTTATGTAAGTTCGGTCACAATGCAATATTATGGTACTACTGGTCTGATCTGATGCTGGAGTCAGAAGGTAGCAAAAACAACTCCTAAAATACACAAGATAAACCCGTGGTGTTTTAGGCTCATTAGAATCCTTTCGAAGAGTAGATGACGATTGTGAAAAAAAGTACAGTCGGCAATAAAAGCTTGTACTAAAAATGACATTTTTGGCAACTTATTTAACCTTTAATAATTATGTTCTCACTACTGAGGTGAAAAGTTGTATGTGTCACACTAGAGTAAAGTTATTTTACATCTCGTGTTTTTGAGTGCCTCGCTACGCTCAAGATTCTAACACTAGAATCACTCGCTACGCTCGTGATTCAATTATAGAATCTTTCGCTTACTCGGGACTCAAAATAAACACTCGCAAGAAAAAACAACATTACTCTCTTGTTGCACAAATAACTATTTCTTCATCCTTCGTAGATATATTTTGATTATACGGACTAGGGAGTAAATTATGTATTTGGAACCGAATTTCTGATGAATACAAAGCGAAGATCAATCCTTACCGACTCGATTAATTAAGCCAAAGGAATGTATTCCAAGCGGCCGCTGGGGAATGTATTCCAAACATGGTTTATTGTTGAAGGGTTTTCTACTTACATAACATTAATTTGATTCCAATTGGATATTTTTAATAGAGGTCGATTAGACCAGTTATTAAAGTAGTTTAAATAACTAACCAATAAAATAAAAACTAACTATGGAAAGGAAACAAGTGAAGAAAATGTAGCTAATAAAAACATGAAGAAAAGTTTATTGTTACAGTTGCTCAAAAAGTTTACTTTTAGTACTTTAGTTAGTTTTGCGTACTACTTGCTTTAGATACAGTAAGTGCGGCAAAGATTATAAATGCAGATCTTGTTCACGTTTTCCTAAAAATGATATGTTACTCCGAAGGCGAAACGCGTGCGCTTTTTTGGGCAAAATCGTGAGCGAAATAACCAAGCGGTTGTGTAATAGAATTTAGTGAGGCCCATTGTGCGAGTGCCGGGACAAGGTCAGCTTTGTTTACAAGCTCGGCTGGCTTAATATTATCCTCACATCACTATTTAACGGATGCGAGTACCTATTACCAACGTACTAAATACTTTGTTGCATAAATGTAAATTGACAAAAGAATACTCATCTAAAAACTGTTTTTTATTTATTTGTTTCCTTTGTTTCTTTCAACAGTAAATTATTTGGGGAGTAGGATAATTGCAAAGGCAGTATGAATTGATGTCAACCGCCCAAAATGTTTTTATTGGTTTATTTGTACCATTAGTTTGTCCTGACCCTGGTAATGCTATCGTATCAATTGTTTTAAACATCCATAAAACTCATTACGCTGTACGTTCAACAGCTGTGAAGCACGATTACGATCTCTTACAATTTACATTTTAGTACAATGTTATTGCGGCCCGGTGATAATTAAAGGTACTATATATGTGTGCTTAACATACCATTATGTTATTTAACATGCGATGTTTGTAAATGATTTGACAATATGGACAAAAGCGAGTAACGCCCACGCTTCGAAATATCGCGCGGAGCGCAAGAAGTAATGGGTTTTATTTAAAAACAGGTTGAATTATTCAAATACACAACATAAATGTAACGTCACAACATCAACGTTGTCTTTTGTATGGAAACACATGTGAAGGTTTCTACTTTTAAGGCAGTTGTGCTGTTTTTAATATATTTCGGGTACAAATATGTATATGTATTTATACTATCCACTAACTGTCTACTAGGTATTTATTGTTTATTGAGCACTCAGCAATTAAGTACATCACATATGAGAATCTCTACACTTAGGTGACTTAGGGCACCTAATCTCTTTCACGAATGTTTTGTAGAAGGCTCGGTAATCATACTTGAACACTTACTCAAACACTTCCATTAAAACGATCGCGGCCCATCTTTTGCTATCGCGTGCGGTAGGGACGAATCAAAGTGCAGCCTGTACTTATGTTAAAGGGTGAAATTAGTTTCAATAGATCGGGTTCGCCATGCGGCCCGGTTGCGTGGCGTGGGTCGGCTCATGAATGAGAAAGTCTGGAACCGGTTGCTAACTCCCACTGAGGTGTCTACTTTCAAATCACAATAGACGTGTGCATTATTTTTAGTACTTGGCAATTTTATAGCGACGCTGCAGCTTGCTTTCTGTGAAACTCGTCGTAAACAAGTAACAAATGATTCGTAGAAGTTTATTGCAGTGTTTATGAGAGCTATTTTATGAGAATAATTTGTTATGTTAATGAATTGAATTGCGAAAAAATTGGAAGTATAAAATATAATGTTATGCAACTTCCCCGATTTGACCTTAGTTTTTTTTTCTGTTATTTGAAGGCTTTGTTTTCGTAATGCCTAGGTACGGATTGGACCGGTTGTCCTCGTGTATCGTTAAACATGTTTGTCCAATGTAAATGTTATGGATCTCCAAACAGTCTCGGAGCAGTCATGTAAACTAATGCATGCAGCTTTTAGCACATGAAAAACGATCATAATAAAATTGAGTAATATGGTCGCGCCTTTTATGAGTAGGTATCCCTATGTGCCTACGTAATTATGGTTACAGTCCTAAGTAAACACCGGCTTAGCGAGGCGCGCCCGCGCATATCGCTTCATGCCGCTTTATCACTGCAGCCAGGTATTGAACGATCCGAAGTCATCTGAAGTACCTATACTCAAGTAGTCTTAAGTCTAGTTAGAAGCATCAGGACTAAACTAGCCTGCTGAGTTCAAATTCCTTAGTTATATTTATTATTATACCTAGATATTTTTCTAGCAGGAACGGCATTTGTTTTGTGCTTGCCACAATAAAAATATCGACAATCCTGCTATCGATAAGTACATACTACTTCAACTTCAAGATGTACACACAGTCTTATATCGGCTACCTACCTTGACGCCGCGTGCCACCGATCTTGTACAAATTAAACGTACGTTTATAATTTGCAATAAATAGTTCCAAATTGTTTTCAGAAAGTATTTAAATATAAGTAAATCGAGTTTTAAATATTATTGTTAGTTATTTTTACCCTATAACCCCATATTTGTCTTTGTATTACCTGTATGGAAATTGAAGGGTTACTTATCGATAACAGGACTGTCGATGTTTTTATTTTGTCAATCACTTACAAGAAATCGTTCGTGCCAGAAAAATATCTAGGTATATTTATTATATATTGAGTAACTACTGAGCTTATAAGAATTTACAACGGAATCCAAGCGAATATTATTTTTTTCCACCATAGCCTGTCAAACAATGAGACAAATCTACTTAACTTACAACTCAGCTTATACAAATTACATTTGAATTTTGACAAGAAATAATTAAAAAAGAACGCAGCTTCGTTTTGATGTTGCGAAATGCGAACGCGTCGCAAGTCGGGCTCAAACCACACTTCCTATAAAATTCCGACGACAAAAACATCGTTATTTTTATTCAAGGCTGCGATCGCCATGTTGCATTCGCTTTGCAAATGTTACACTTCCCGTGTCTAAAACGATACGGTTTGACAAATAAAGCATCACTAACACATATGCCTCCTGCTGCCATTTGGCTGTCAAAATTATCATTGTTTTGTTATCGTCTGGTTTTTCTACCTAACGTAAATAGGTACTTTTAACTATGTATATAATTACCAAAACAAATATGAGATGTAGTATGCGACACTACAATCAATGCTAGTTTTTTTGCAAGGTATAATTAATCAGATCGTTTTCGCTTACTTAAACTAAAGCGAAACTCGACCGCAGTAGGTAACTCGTGACTAACAAACATACGATTAAATAACACTGATGAAGATTGTGTTACGAGTAGGTAACTAGGGCGACTACGTTAGTCATCGTTTTTTACGAAAACAAAGCCCAAGGTCACCTGTCTGGCAGAACGACGCACTTCCGCCGCCATAAGTAAAGTAAGTAACCAATTACGGTTACGCGTCACGCAATGTCTCCTTTTTGCAGCCGGCGAATTGTTTGTACCTACCAACTTTCTTACTTACTGACTGACATGCACTACATGTTCACAACCAATGAGTATATAATATTTAAACTTTGCAGTAGACAATTTGGCTTCGCGTCTGGTTTGAAGGCATACCGCGAAAACCGAAATTCGCAAATTTTTAAGGATTGTCTCTGTCATTCTAATTACGCCCTAATTGGAGTAACAGAGAAAAATGCGAGAATTTTCGAACTTCATGACGCTCTGAGAAGGTGTGCATTATGTTATGTGATGCTGAAGGATTTCTTACGCTGCAAAATGGGTAGTTCTAGTATGTTGTAGTTACAGTACAATCAGCGATGTCAAAATTATTTAAACGTTCAACTCGCTCTTGACGCTTTTTTATCTGTGGCTGCATGTAAACAATACGATGTTGACACGTCCCGCCAGATACCGGCTATCTGTGGCCTTGGCAATGAAAAACAACTCTTTTTTTAGACCTTGGCGTTTTATTTCTGTTTTGCACGGCGCCGTGTTGGTAAAAAACTGGTGATTTAGGTTTCTGTTTACTCTGATTAAGTTTTTTTTTGCCAAATATTATTTTAAGTTATGTGAATTATATTACGCTGTGTTTTCCCACAATATTTTTTTATACTTAGGTATTTCTATTCTAAGGTTAATTAAAAACGATTTCTATAAGTATGACATAGGTACATATGAAGTTATTTTTGAGTTGGTTCTCCAGAAAGATTTGAAACATACTCGTACATGCTGGAAGCTTTGGGAGAGGAGTTGTTTTTATTAACCACGAGCCATTTTGGAGATTAAAAACATAATAATGGTCTTAATTAATTAAATAACTTTATTTTATGGCTATGATAAACTTTCATTATTTTGTTTACTGCTTCACGTGACATGAAGTTCAGATAAAATAAAACCGTTCAATAATTGGCAATAATTTTACGCTATTAATTACATTCGTCAGCGTTAACGTAATTGTTTCTCCAGTCCCGCATTTAATTTAAATGTGAAACTTTATGTAACCCCTGAGGTTAAACGTTAATCGTTATAACCCAGTAGTTCAGTTGTAATTAACCGGTTAATCGTGATATATTTTCGCGCTACAGAAGCACTCTGTAAATTATATTTTTTGTACAATTTCGGCACAACTAGTAAGAAGTTACATTATGACATAAATATTATGATGATTAAGACATTAAGGGACTGGCTGTTCATTACCAAATGATGACAGGATTACATACATTCTACTTACACTATAAAAAAGCTACTCTTAGCAACCGTGCTTACGACCTAGCAAAGATACAACACTAGGATTGTCAAGGGTTGTACAAAATCACGTTCTCGTAACTCAAGCAACACTAACGCCATCTATTTGCGTTAGGCCGCAGTGAGGTCCAAGGCTCTTTTTTTTGAGGGACCCGTTAAAGGGTAAAAAGAGGTCAATGTGGGTAACACCGATACTTAATTTTTAAGGGAAGTCCGTCATATGACACTAAATACCTATGAGATAATGTAGGATATTGGTTGGTAGACGCTCTTTCCAGATAGACGGTCTTACCCACATTGACCTTACCGTATTGCTAATAAAAAAAAAACAATAAAATTAATGCTTAGCCTCCCTGAACAGTATATTCCATTGAAATTTCGAATTTTCTTGACAAGTCTTGACTCTTTTGACACAACTCGATGTGTTCGAACTGATATTAGTAATGCTTTACTTACTTTATAATTGCTTGTAGGTACAGTCGAGTTGATAAATATTAGAGCAATATAACACTTAACTTTCGCGTTTTCCAGCCATATTAAGTAAAAAATATAGAACGGGTTTACCACGAATTAAAATTTAGTAAACGATGTTTCGATAACGGTCATTGTCGCGGAAATTGTAGGTACATAAACATATGTACCTATACATGTTTATATATATTTCTAAAATGTTTTGTGTAGGTATTTGTGAACTTTCAGTTGGTTAAATAATTTTGAAAAATATTATTAATAAAGATATTTATTTATATGCATATGTACCTTTCTATGCTCATTTATTGAAACCTTGTAATTAGCTCGTATATTCATAAACTCGACTGTACACTAATATTGGTGTTTACCTATGTACCTGGTGTGATCGATTTACTCGAATTGTTATCATAAAGTTAACTAGCACGTTAGTCTAGACATAAACACTGCATGTCTGCGTGCCGGCTGCAAATCCCAGCAATTCGATTATAAACTGTTTCAATGCTGCGTCATTACTCATTAGTTTTAATTGTATTTATCGGCGATAGACCTCTGTTTGTAGCAACAGTATATATGAAACTATTTTGGCGATCCAGAACTAGAGATGGGACACTACCGGTAAGTTACTAAAGTTACTATGGGGAATGTTACCATTTGAGAACAGTTCCCATAGTAACTTTGGTAACTTACCGGTAGCGTCCCATCTCTATCCAGAACTCCTGTCTTTAGTGGGTGTGGAACAATAGCGATTTCATGACACTTTTGCAGTACCGACAATAAAAAGAGCGCTTTTGGCGGTTCAAATTAATTGTTCACGCCAGCGACTGACACCCTCAAACAGTTATATATGTCCTAACTGAAGCTTTGACCCGCCTAGTAGCTGTCGGGCCCATCCCCACCCCAAAATAGTCTAGTCTGGTAGCGAATAAAATATTTAAGCTATAATGGATCGATTGTTATTTCAGAGCTGGCGCTGGTGCGAACGGGATTTTCTCCAGGAGGCTCGACTTTTCCACCTTCAACCTTCTGCCGAAGCACAAAGTCAACTCATATCAAATAAAGGTAAGGTATTTATACATATTTTTTTACAGAATTAAATGCATCGGTAACACATTATGTAACAAGTCGAAAATCGCAATAAATTGTACAATCGCAAAAATAACAGATATCGACTACAGTGGTGCAAAAGTATAGCTCAGTTTAAAGAATGAGGCATTAAATGGGGATTTAGATTGTTTAAATGTCCCTTTTCCAGTCGTTCTGGTCAGAGGTGTGCGAGAATAAAATATTTTCATCGCTGAAAAGGTTTGCAGAGGTGAAAGTTTGCTTTTGTTGTCGCAGCCATAAAAACAGAGGCTGACACTTTTCGCGATAAAACGTTGTCAGGGCGGGGTGGTTCCTGCCGAATAAATTCAGTTTCTTTGTAATATCGTTGCCGCTGTGTGGTTTAGACAAGATTTTTTCGCGAGAGCCGAGTGATTTTTATTCACCGCAAATTGCATTGCCGCCTGTCATGTGGTTGTATTTGTTATGCAGTGCTGGTATCTAATCTCCGCAGGCCTTGAGCCAGTTGTGTGTCAAGCGACGGTCATTCCCCCGCCCGGCGAGCCGCTTCTATAAATACCGAGCGTTTATTTGTTATTTATTGCAGCCCAACGCTTGTTTGTTGTGTGTTACTTATTTTTACCGTGGCGGCGATTGAATAATTGTTCCCAGTTCACAATTTGTACAACGCTTCGCTTGGCCTCTATGAGGTATCTACAAATTGTTCAACTCAAGTGAAGCGATATCTTGCACTAGATCAATAATAACTAGTAGTTTGCATTGCATTACAGCTAAATATATTTAGTAAGGATTGGGCAGTTGAAAAAAAAAGACTGCTGTTTTATGCGTCAGCTTGTTCGAGATGAAATGACAAATTCATGGCACAAAAACCACCTACGTATGTGGCTTAATTACCACTATTACATACTGCCATAATTACATTACTTTCTGTTATACCTCAGGTCATTTCGCATTAATTATATATCTACGCTCTTCCATAACACGATTATAGACAGTAAACTGGTCGTTCTGGGCTAGTCTACCTTAATTTATTATACGTTCTGGTATTTTGCTTTAATTTAGGTTGCATTTTAACGACTTCCAGCGGCAGTGATTCGTGTCGCGCACGCCGCCATTGTGCCGGTGGATCCGATCGTGCACGCGAGATAATTTCAAACATTTTCTTCACTTATCTACCGCGTAAATAACACCAACAGTATTGTCTTGTAGCCGTCTCGTTTCGCTTCGCGTCGCGTGACTACACCCCGTTTCCACTCCAATAGGGGAAACTTCATAATTCTCAGCTCCACATATATTACTCCAATATGTTTCAACCTTTTGAATGGACTATCTCGGTGCGGTCGAACAGGTCTGCTAGATGTAATGATTTCTAGAAACTAATAAGGAGCTGTAGTGGTCGCTCTAAGAGCAATAAAATGTCGATAGTTACAGTTACACTCTATGTGAATATCTCTCCCCGAGTCGTGCATTGGTACTGATACTGAATTCTAATAACTAGTGAAACGATAGCGAGCCGCTTGCTTGATTGATAACAGCGCAGCGTCCGCAGAGCAGCATCATTAAACGAGGACTACTTCTTCTATTTATGGTGGCCCGCTGTCTACCAGCATATTGATTGCGTGGACCGGTCTGTGTCGGAGCCCGTAAAACCTTTAAGCCGGGCTTATGAATTTATCAGGTTTGCAATTTTCACATCGTACACATGCAGTATGCAGGTATAGGTATATTGGTTCGAATCAGAAACAGGCCTGACTGCCTCGTAAAATATTTGAAGGTTACTTCTCCGGCTCATCGTAACCCGAATTAAACTACTGTTTTTACAACGATGGACTGTCTGTATCATACGACTTATTCGTTTAGGGTGAAATATTATATGATCATTTCTTTTATGTGTCATATATCTGAATATAAGAATTAAAAGTCCGTTTTGTTTCCTGAATTCATCTGAAGTTTTAAAGTACTATTTAACCATTTCTAAAACAATTGTTGTAGTTATAGTAAGAACACCTCAGCCGTAAAATAGCCTTACTTAGGTTCACGTCATGGTCGAGAGGTAGCGGAAGCTATGCAAACTAGGCATGTCTTTCTCATAATCCTCACAGTAAACTTTTGACAGACAGAAAAGTGGCAGACAAACTCCGGCCCGACTCGCGTCCATTGTCTGCCATAGGTAAAATTCGTCTACATTAAAAGGCAGAGACTAGAGTTAACTGCGTTACTCGGAGAACACGCAGCTCATAGTTGGAGATGAGGCGCGCGGCGTACACGTACAGTGGGTAACTAAATCCCAAAGCGTGCAACACGATACCGTGCTCAAGGTTTCTCAATGTGGATTAGCACTGTTCTTCTTTTTTATAGTCATTCAAAACATGTTTGCTCTCTAGGATATAATTCTTATTTTAAAATATAAATTTCATTTCTCAATTTCGATTCGGGCGTATTCTTCCAATTATAAATTCAAAACATCAAATTTTGTCATCTCTATAGATTAGGTACGTTGCATTGTATGTACACCATAAAACGTATCTTATGATAAGATACGTCTTATCATTTATGTTACAAGTTAGGTTTATTATCTTAATAGTGCAACAACGCGAATGGGTATTGAAATTTTAATATGCCTATACTTATATCCCTTTGCTCTCTCTCAACGGCTATTTATTTGTTATTTATTAAACCGAGGAAGCTAGATCATCAGTCAGCAAAATAACTTGCTTAACATTACAAGTGTCAATT
Organism: Grapholita molesta; assembly: GCA_022674325.2. Classification (NCBI taxonomy): domain Eukaryota; kingdom Metazoa; phylum Arthropoda; class Insecta; order Lepidoptera; family Tortricidae; genus Grapholita; species Grapholita molesta. The sequence continues at coordinate 16,769,134 of CP053121.2, read as the reverse complement.
AAACATGGTTTGCAATAAACCTACTAAGTCGGTTCCGAGTTATAGAACTTTGAAATGTCTTGAAGAATCTAATAAGACGAAATTACACCTTTTGCAGTTTCCTTGAACAAAAATTTAAATTTCCAAAGCTGCTTTGCATTTAGCTATGGATGTTTTAAGCACCTTGTTCCGTCAGATCAAATGCATCTATACTGCAACATCTGAGATTTCTCAACGGACCATAAACGGCATGGAACGAGAAAGTACCCGTTTAATAGATACAATAGGGCTGGATGGCTGATAGGTCTTACATTGCAACTTTCCTTCCCAGCAAAAAGTTGCAGAATGGCAGCGCTACGCATAACTTCTTACCACGAGACCAGACGCGTACGTTTCGTAACCAGTCGATGAAGGTAATTACTCCATTACGAAGATGTATGATAAATAACTACTTCTCGAAATGGAGCCCTTAAATCACAAGGAATTTACGAATATAGTAACAGTTGTATGACGAGACGACAGCTTAACTTGCGTATTTTCTTTGGCTTATGACTAGCTTTCGACACTGTGCAGGTAGCCACATCGACCATATAAAGGCAAACCGCCGTGCGAACTTTATCCAGCAAACTTGCAAAACCATTTCGTGTGCCTCCGATCAACTTTTTATAATGTTATCGCAAGTATCCACTTGCAGGACAGTATCACCTTAAAAGGAAGTGACTCTGAGGCTGGTTTTTGCGCGGCCGTATCGTAAGCGCGTTCAATTCGATCTTGATAAACGCTTGTTTGCGTATCCCATGGTCTTAGTTTCGTCGTTTATTTCGGATTACGGAGCTCTCCAGTAACGATGAGAAACTTTTACGGGTAAACTATCGTAAAACTTCTTGCTCTATAGTTACGACCGAAATTTGCAACTATTACAACTTGAGAAAGTCGAGAGTTTGCCGTAAGTTTAGTATGTAGCTATGAACAAAATATATAAACTTGCTTATGTTATTACGGAAAGTTAATTATGATGTAGGTTTATTATTGTATGGATGCACCGCATAATGCGAGGTGTCGGCCCACGCGCGTCGCTTTGCGCCCACACCCTATGCACCAGCGCCGGCGCAACTGGATTGAATTAAGTATGAAATACTGGCACTGCTCAAGCGTCCCTTTGATTCTATTTAATGCTAAAACTATGCCAGTCTTCAAGAGAAAACTATGAAGACGTTCAACTTGTAGTGAATACTAATATAACGAAATCAGTTGTGGTGAATCATGACACACAAATCACACAATACTAGATAGTACAAATGCGGTCTTAATTAGCCTTAAGGCTTTCTATACCAACGGGGCAATCAGAAAAATGTATTAGGATTATTTTTTTTTATACAACGACGGTGGCAAACAAGCATAGTAGGCTATGGATGCCTGCAACTCCAGAGGATTCAAGTGTGTACACATACTTTTAATAAACACGTGAATAACTGTAAGTATTCATATTTGTGCAAGAAAAAAATATTTCTTTTACAATTGAAATTAATTGCGGGTATCGTTAATAGATAAAAAACAAGCTACAAATGAAGCTGTACTAATACATATTTATGGCATCTTTGGATAAAGCCGCTTTTGAAAGCCGATATACCTAATAATAAATTAGTACCTACCTCTAACGATGCTTCCATCTTTATTTACGTTGATTTATTGTTGACCCTAGTTCAATCAAAATTATGATTAGATATTACATGGTCTTGAAATACATTTGCTTCTTACCAATGCTATAGCATTCCATTTCTACATTTAAAAACCAAGTAGGTACCTACTGATATTCGTGTTCATTGACTTAAGTAAGATCATAAATTCATTAGGTACACTTCCAATAATAATTCAATTTCAGATAAATTGGCAACGGCCAGGTATGTTTACTACTTTGTAGTTCTGCATACAATAACTGGAACTAGAGAGGTCACTGAACTCTCCAAGTTTACTATTATCGGGATAAAGGCAATTATGAGACAAAGTTGATGTTAAACTAACATCAGTGGTGGTTGGTGGGTGGCCATATAAAATTATAAATTTATTGTTATAGGGTTCTAAGGGTTCGTTTATATTATATACCTAGGCTATAAATGTAAATAATGTAGGTATTTATCCTCTAGACGCCCAAAGATCAAAACTTACCAGGCGAATGCAACTATGGTTTGTCATAATTAAAATTCAAAATGCCATTCAATGGGAGGCCTTTTTATAAGTCTTCGGGCGACTAAAGGTTAAAGCAACATCGGATATAGTAGGCGTGAACTAACCAAATATAATCTCAACTTATGCACTATTTGTACAGTTATGCAGTTTGACCTCCTGGGTGTAAATGCATAATTTCAAGAGGTCATCAGTACATACATTAAAAAAAGTTGTTTCATTCTCATAGCTACCTACTCGACATTAGTTTGTATTTTTACAATGTAAAGTTAATATTTTAAAGTAAGTTTAACCTTACAGACTCCGAGTATTCGCTCTGACGACAAAGTGAATTAAACTATTGCAACATTTGCAATATTAAATATTTTTTTTCGAACAATTCTAATTCTAAAATTTATTTAAAAACTATAGGAATATGGTAACCCTAAGCCGGCGTTAACCCTGAAGTCGGGCGAGAGGTCGGCGCCCGCGCATAACCCACTTACAATGCGCGTCGCTGCAGCCAACGTTTGCAAATCTCTGGCGCTCAGAATCCTAACTACGACTAATGCTGCCGTATTGCAATTTGTTACGTCCATTGTACTTGCTGGCTGTTAAGCGCGAAACGGAATACCATACTCGTAACAGCGTCGGCCCAGAATATAAACCACTAACTAATAAGATCGCATGCGTTTATCTTGTGGGCTGCCTTATGCGGTTCGATTGGCGTTGCTTTAATTATAGTAAGTACGAGGCGATTCACATAATCAAGACCTAATTGCGAGGTGTGGCTAGAACTCTGTTGCGCCAGTAAATTATAATAGTCCACCTGATAGTTTGATGCTGGTTGCACTGGTTACTAGTCTAGTCAGGCTAGTCACGCTCACGTAGACTTGCTAGGCTGGCTAACTAACATTTTATAGTACTATATACCTACATAGATATATATACGATTTACGTTTAGTAGTTTTAATTTTTTAATTTTGATTGTTGTCTGTCAGGTAATTTGCATTATTACCTAGTTACTATTACTACCAACGCAAATGTCATGTCAAACATGACCACTCATTCGTCTAATGATTATTAAGTAGAAACTGCGTACATAAATTAGTACCACATTAAACATTGCACTTGAAACACGCGTGGCACTTTTATTGCTATTAAAGTATAAAAATAAAGGCCTCTCATAACTGCGCAGGTTATGGTTAGTCTAACTAATGTCAACATTGAATGTTTGCTTACGTGACCTATCCTCACGTTGCGCGACTTGTGATAATACCTACATTACTTATTCAATGCAAAAGTATAGGTAGGTACTGATTATTAGTCACACTCACGATGCAGACTCGTTTAAGTGGTTACCTTTACGACAGTAAAGAAATAATGGCGTTATTTAAAAGCATAGCATTGTTATCAAGGCATTACTCAACCAAGTGCGTCTTAATTGTCTGTAGGTACTTTGGATTCTGTAAAATTGTTGATATTATGCTAATTGCCATAGAACCCTATAGACTGACGTCTTTTATTTGTGCGGATTTATCGCCATGAATCTCTTAATTGAGACTTCAATTGACTTGGTTATGCAATCTTTAATTAAAATCGACTTGAATATTCGTTATACAACAAGGACACGACCAAGATGGAAAAAATCATACAATAATTTAAATTCGAGTACAAAACTGAGTTGATCCACCAAACATAATAACAACATAATAGACCAATCACTGCACAGGGTTTATTTTAAGTTTCGAGCGAATATTTTTGAGGAGAAGCGGGAATTGTGAACCGGAGAGACGGTCGCAAGCGGCCCATTAGCCGTATTGTTATTGCCATCATTCCCCGTAATGAAGCGCTCGTTTTCGTCCTCTAATATTACCGCTCGCCTCCCTTTACTCACTCTAATTGCGAACGGGCTTCATCCTACACTTATCTCATCAATTTGCAGCCTCAACTACATTAATTAATTCAGTGATTTTTTGTGAACAATAGTCAATGTTTTGTTTCTTTTAAAACCGAACTCACCACAGTCATAAATAACTAGGAAACCACAAGTTTTGCTCAGACGTTGACTATATATATTTAAAAAAAACTTAACGACGTGTTCTTTAAGTCCTAAGCAGCTTACCTTTCTGCAGCGAACACAAACATTGAGAAAAGTAAAGACTGAGCGGTTGGCTGAATTCTTGCAAAAAAAAGTTGGGGATTGAATATTGAATGTTTCTAGTTGAAGTGCAAGCGCGATATCCATGCTGATGAGGTATAAAGCGCGGGGATATTGGCTTTTCAAGTGCTTTTACAGTCTAGGTAAAGGAATTCACCGCAGTTGTTTTCCCAATCTCTTACTTTTAGAAACAGTTTCTTCGCGCCAACGTACCCAGTGGAGAGCGATTTACATGAAAACTTAGTGAAATATGCACATCAGCTGCCGATTGTCACGTTTTATTGGGATATTCAAACTTTCTCCGTCGGGGTTTATGCATCTTATTTAAATAAAGAGACGCTCATTGTAAGCAAGATCACAAATCGTGGAGCTGGTGATTATTCATTTAGAACGCCACAATGCACAATCTCTTATTAGATGTCAAGCTATCTATTATCTGTTTATTGCATTAGTTACGAGTCTTATAACTTAATCTTAGTTGATATTGTATGCTCAAAGCAAACAATAAAAATCGTCCAAGTTGATAAATACAACGTGGAAAACCATACTGCCGCTGCTGAAATCCGGCGTCTGAAAAACAATGATTGAGCTGAAACTAACGACCTCTCCGGACTTTCTCCGATCCGGGCCGGGAGGTGAAGTTCAAGACTATTTATAAATTCAGCCAGCACCTTCCGCGGCGTCTATTGATCGGTAAGACACGCACATTACGGTAGGTTAGTGTGCCCCGCTCGTCCCTCCCGGAACTCCCCGAGAACTGCCGAAATTTTACATCCCCGGGTTTGTATCGATCGTTCTTGACATTGAAATCGTAATAGAGGAAAACAGCTGGGGTGCGTGCCGGGCCGCACGCAATCCCTCGTTTTCCCCCGGCTCGTATCACCCGCAAATGACTAACGCCATGTGATATAAGAAAATGCTAATGCCAATAAGGACGGTGATTCTGGAAAAATCCCACTTGTACTCGTACTGCAGTCTTCATAAAAAGATGATCTGCATACAAATGTGGTTAATCGTTCTAGTCTTGGTCTGGCATTTAAGTAAATATCACAGTAGGTGCCTAGCACTTAAATTAAATTAAATTTTCCAAGTTGCTAATAAACATTTGAATGCAATGGCGTGTTCACTTGTTTTAGATTGTCCATTAAAGTAATTAATCGGCGCTTAATATCGCTGCGCGTATGTAAGTCTAGTAATTATGCAGGAGGGATCTAAGACGGTCTAAACTCTCATTTATATGCAGTGCGGTCGGAGTTTGAATGTTATCTAAAATCCGTGTTTAGGTGTCGGGATTGCTCTAATCTGGAAACTAAGCACATTGTCGCCTCGACCGAGGCTTTGTTCGCTTTTAGGACACTATTCATCCAAATTCTAGACATAATAAACTTCGTTTGGTTGCAACTTGCATTGTTTAATATGTTCATTTATTTAAAAAAAATATGTGTAAAGTTGTTACTATCTGTATAAGAAAACAAATTTACTTTGCCATGAGTACCTATCCTAAAACGTTCCTTACTTATGTTCTCAATATGTAAACAGTATGTTATTGAACACGTCTTATATTTAACAGGACCTTATCATAGGCCACGGCTGCGGCTCGGTTTATCGCGAAAGGTGCTGTTTTCCGCCTGCCGTTGAATAAAATAATACATATACTCATTAAACTGAACCAACACCGATAAATAACAGTAGTAGCAAGTATTTGTGTTTCTTGAGAATTATGTTCGGTACTATTTTCACGCGTTTCCTGCACGACGACAAGTTACAGCACTTACCTGCATTTCCTGCGCGCCTCGTCTATCTAGTATCCACTTTCAAACCTGACAACTGCGCTGATAAAACTCGTATGATAAGATATGTATGTTTTACACGCATTGTGTAAGGCTTCGCCTTTTTAATATACAGGGGCAGTATTAAAATCCAGACTTTTCCGTGTGGTATCAGCAAGGTAGTCTAGTTTTTTTAGTCAGTCAGATGTCTCTAATCGTTTGGAAAATTTTTCTTTTGTCCAGCTGTCGCAGCTTCAGACACCATTGTTCCAAAATGAATTCAATGATTTGTCCCTAATTCTGAAATTTATGTGTAGGTACTAGGTATTCGAGAACTAAAACGTCATTTATTTTAACGGGGAAAAACAAGTGCTTGTTTGTTTAGTTCACACAAGACAAGCTATAGATAAAAACAATTTAATTGAAAAAAAAAAGTAAGAATTCCTTTTTCCTATCACGGCAATGCAAATACTATTTTAATCATAAATTCAATCAAGCTCTAATCTGTGGAACGGATAGCCTCTCCGATCAAACGTGCAAATCTGAGGGCTAGGGAATTTTTCCTGAATACTGATCAGCTCCATCGAAATTATTCCATTACCTCGGCTATTGCGATAGGAAATTTTATAAATAAAAAATGCGCGCGACGTCTGCTGCAATGCATTTCTATGGAATCACGGCACCTCCAAGTTAAATAAGTGATCACCGGCCGAGGCGACGTGATCAGCATTCGCGGGCCCAGCCACCTGCGCCCGCTCGACGGTGCCAGTACCTACTCGATCTTTTGAAGGACAGTAGGTACGTGAAAACTTATGACGGTTGGTTGTATTGTTAATGACTATTGATGCTTATAAATAATTAAGAGGTTAACATTTAAAAATAGAATAACAAAGGTCGATAGATTGGCTGTGTTAGCTCGCGGCGGCGGCGGGCCGGTAGCGGGTAGGTACCCGCTAATCGATCGATGTCTGTGTGCAGTGCTTGCTGCACCCGCCATTCGTCTCGCTCGCGGGCTCGCCGCCACCGATACACCGTCCTTCTCGCTTCGTTATTCATCGTCCCTAACCACCCGGTAGTCGGCTGCCTCCCGGTGTCCTCCCGTATTTAGACACTGCACGATCTAATTTATGTTTTAAATTGTGCGCTTTTGAACTCCTCTTCGGGCGACGGTTACGGCTATATCTAGGGTTACTGTTATGACAGCCGGCGAGGTAATGGGCTATATCATTATAAATTTGTCTGGCTTTAGAATGGTGTTTTGCGTTTAGACAGCGGCAGCGCGGCCCCTGTTGTAGATGTGCTGCAATTTTCGCCCTTTGCGTCTGACCTTTTGATTCGCTTGTAATTCGGTTAATAATGTCTATCACTGGGTATTAGTTTTGTATTTCGCAACTAAGTATCTACTGTACGATGTCGCTCTTAATGTGAGGCAAGGTCGTGAAGTACTTTAAGACATATCACACGATCTACAAACATCAAACTTAAGTTGCATACCTTGTAAATATGTTTCCTCTGAACCTTGACTAAAATACATTTTTCTCAAACATGCAATGAAATGTCTTCGTTACGTGCGTCATAATAGGCTTCGAAGTATCACGTTTAGGGCGGATCGACTCCAGAGGACAGGTAACGAATTTCATATAAAATTGAAGGCCTAGGCCGGGAAGTAATTTTTTAAAATCTTTATGTATACCTGGCGTCTGTGTTCATGAAGCCTATTCAAACAGCTGAATTATATTTTTTATCATTTTAGTGACTAAATGATTAGCGGGCTAAAAATAATCTCGCTTATTTCAGACGAAATGGTATGAAGAGATTTATTTTATTTATCATGTTCATATCATCAGGTTATTACATTATTAGATTTATTATTCATACTCTCAATTTTAAAATTGTATTGGCAACACCAAACACTACTCCACGCATGCGCGTTTTTGAACGCATTTTGACTCAACCAATCACCGGACACTTCTACTGGTTTTAAAAATTTCACAATGGAAAAGTTTCTCGGCGTGTAAAACTCTGGATATTAAGACTAAATAGTGATAAAGGGTGTGATTCAATGCTTTTGTGACGTAGATATAGTGTTACGGGTGTATAAAAATTGAATAATCTAACCGGGCTCGGTTTTATTTATCTATATTTTGTTATTGTGTACCGCCAAAGGCAGATGCCGTAGCGCCATCATTTAAAAGGTAAGTGCATTCTTTTTGGTGGTTTTTCTAAATGTTGTATATAGTAATTATAGCCAGACTATTTATGATAGTCATTAATTATTACATCGAAGGCAAAAATACTACAAAGCGGGATTGGAGGAAAATTAAAAACTTATGTCGTGAAGCTGTTTTGTTCAGTGGTATTTTTATTTATTTCATTGCATTAGTTTGAGAAAAGCACTATACATGCCTAGCCGTGAAAGGGTCTTGAAGGCTTCGTATACTATCCGGCCTCCTTACAGTCGGCCGTATATACAACTCAGCCTTCAACCCCTTTTCCCGGCGGCTGCAGTAATGTACTATTAAATGCCTGATGTTTTTTTTGCTTCCCAACACAGCTTTAGTAAAACTACACTGACTCTATATATTGTATTCAAAATGCAACTATAAACTACACAAAACACTATACAATAAATAATAGCACTATACAAAATTAAAAACAATTGTGTACTCATTAGGTACCTATCTGTCTCTATAATTATCCATTGCATGAACCGATTTGGTAGCAAAGTGGCTCGTATCTGGAATAGTAACGAGTCAATGTTGGCAGCATAGCAATAGCCGCAGCATTTGATCGGTTTACTACGTAAGCCTATGTATCGCCACCTACAATTTGAACTTTATTGAACGCTGATCTCAGTTGCATTTTGTGTTAAACAAATAACTGGATACGAGGTTATGAAAGCCATGATTGTTTAGTGCGCCCGCGCAGGTTACATAACACACCTGCCATATCGAGCTGCCCACCATACCGCACTCGCCCATTCTATGAATTACTTATAGGTCATAGACCTCAGCCATTATCGAGATCAATGTGAACGTACGACTAACAAATTACAACATAGACAGTATGATTCAATATGGAGTTTTTGCGACAATAAAGATAAATTATCCGGATAATTCTCCCAAATCCGAACAACACTTCATACTTTGCTGGAAAGCTTGCAAGAGATGTAAGCCAAATAAATACAGTGGGAAACGAAGCTATCTTCGAGAGATCTCCGGATATCTCCGCTCTTTCGACCGGGGTTAAGCACAAGACGTAGTCAGGTTTTACTCCGTTTTCTTCGTTTTTTCTCTTCCAACAAATGCGCCAAATTCTATAACATCCCTCAGGAGGCGTCGGCCGCGGGTAAAACGAGAACTGCCTCCTTAAATACTGCGAGTTCTCAACGACTGTGCCAACACCGGCGGATGAAATTTTAAACTTGCTTTAATCTTGTTACAGTCGGATCTCGTTTAGGTCTGAATTACATTGAAGAGCTCTCTTTAAAATTTAATGCTCCCTATTACGTACCGATTGTAAATGCAAATGGTATTAGGATCATTATGTCTACGTAGTTTCGTTGTAAAGTAATTCTGTGTTTCGATTATTGGAATCGATTAGGTAGATGTAGTTCGAGTAACATGAGAGCCATTTCTAGTGGATTAGTATAATAAAATAAACGTAAGGACAACAATGTAACGATGGCGGGCCGGGGCGATAAATCTCAGGTCGCACCACCGGTTAATACTCCGGATTAGAGCGAGCGAAGGAAACGCAGATATGCATCATCCTGGCACACGCCTCGATCCCACGACATCCACTATAAATTAATTGTTAGCCTAATCCGCTGAGCGCACCTTAAAACTAGATCCTAACTCCTTTACGGATAGATTTGTTGCATTAATTTACATACTCAAGTAATAATAGATTCATTACTATGGGAATGGAATGGTCCAACTGCTCCGTAATTCGAAGGCCGGCTGCTCTAAACCTATTTTGGCCGAGTAAGGCTCGCCGGTTTCACACGTTTATTGCGCTTGTTCTGCCCAAGCTTTACTTGTATTCACTATTTTATGTTGTCGTGCAAATATACTCCTGCCAGTGGTTATAGCCCGCCTCGTTTAGGTTTATGAATTGATTGTATAACAGAAGTTAGTCACGCAAAAAAGGCCATTACAGCGATGTTCAGTACATATTGCTATATAAATTAGTCTTATAGCTTTTTTATGATTTGATTATGCTATTAAAACGAATATAACGCACGTTGGAAAACGAGTACACAACCGAAAATAAGTACTTGAAATGGTATAGATTGTATCTATTACAAGCATAGTTGCTACCAATGCTATCTGGCAACGACTGCTTGATATTTTTAAACATAGACCTTACGTTAATTGAATACACATATGGGTTATATTTTTGCTTAATATAATATGTTTTTTTTTTTTTGCTATATCTATTCATCATTCGAAATCGTTATTAAATTCTTATTGTTTATTAAATTATTTTTGCGAGTATGTTCCGATTTATTTATTTAGTTGTGTATTCCGTGTGTGTACACACAGCAACACTTAAGTGTACATCGGTGGACTTTATGCCTTTTATTATAAGGTCTACCAATGTATAGCTAGGAGTGTTGTTGGCTGTACCACCACTCCATGAGGGATAGAATGCCACATTACTGGTATTTTATTCGGTGTAGCTTAGTAACTAGTAAACAAAAAAAATTTTACCTAGTGGCAAATAGTCTAGGGTTTCTATGAGAATGATTATTAGTATAGATATAGATAGTAAACAGTGCAGTGTCGGAGCAATGCCTGATAGGATTGTTGAAAGCTATCAATACCTACGAGTAAATAGTTGCTTTAGATTATAATCATTGGCTGAGGTAAATGCACTGTAAGTACTGTAACAAATGTCTTGTCAAACCTTCGCTAGAGGTACCTTACTATAAACGATATGTGTAGGTATTATTTTAAATAATTACTATCTACCCTAGAAAGGCGTTTGAAACTTTTAAGTCTGTTTTCGCCCGGACAGAGGTAAAATTACAAATAATAATTTATTTATTAACTCCAATGAGATTCCAAAATATGAAGAGTAGGTAGACTAGGTAATAGGTATGTGTTCTAACTTTCAATATTTACGGTTTAGACTGCACACCGTCTGTCATGTATATGCAATTTTGAATTAGAAAATCTTTTCGGATTATGTCTTTATATAGTTAGTAGTACTTAAAGAGTAATGTTAATTATTAAAATATTTACTATTTTCTAAATCTTTCACTATTAGCTGACCGTATCGAGAGATACTAAGAAATTATGGTATTAGGAGTACGTCAACGGCCAATTAATCTTGGTAATTTATTTTGTAAATGAAAAGTGAAGTACCGAATGACAAGTGCTTCCTTGTTTATCCTTCACTATGTACGATTTCAATGGGTGCTTCAGTTATACAATTATAGTAGGTTGAGATATTAATTTTTTATGAAAGGATAAGTAACTAGGTACATTGTATAAGAGTCCAAATATGTTCTGTGTTAAGTTTAATAGCAAGCAGTCTAGATATTACGTCTGAACTTACAATAAAAGCCAACAATTTAATGAATTTTTGGTAACTTCGCTCATAGTTCTCCCAAAAACATGTAGGTTACAATGGGTATCTTACATCAAAATGTTCTAGCTCTGTTTTCAATATGTAATTGTGCTTATTTAAATTATAAATATATTTATTTTCAGTTTTTTTTTTTTTTATATTTAAAGGCACGTTTTATAATTGTTCAGAGTTGATAATAGACGAACGGTCGTAACAGTGATGAAACATGACCTATGCCGCGTTAGATGTGGCGCCGTCCACTGCCTACCCCAACATTCCTGTTTGTGATATGAATACCGCCGACCGCTGCCAAGAACTGGCCGGCCAATGTCGTCTGTAATAAATATATGAATGCAGGAAGAGGACTGACATTTTTATTATAAAAATAGCCGAAGGTATTATTAACGAAGACACATCCGGGTGAAATGAATATTAAAAACTTTTGTAGTTACTGGACATTCTTTATTTCCAAAACCTATGAAATACAGACAAGCGATAAAAAAACTAATAAATTAATCGTTAATTTGTTTTTAATAACTGTACTCGTATATCTTAATTTATATATCTGTTAAAAGTTGAAATAGATAACATATACTTAAGAAAAACGACGAGGACCTCCGGTGTTCGAGACGGGATCCGGAACACCGGAGGTCCTCGTCGTTTTTCTTAAGTATATGTTATCTATTTCAACTTTTAATTTATATAGTAGTATTACTACTTAAATCAAAGCAAATCAAAAATATTTCTTAAAAAATAATTTGATTTGTTCTTAGTTTTATATATCTGTTTTTCGCAATCGCATTAGTACGTATTTAGTTACATACTTTCAAGTTTATCAATAATCATTTTTATTTTTTCGTCCATCTATCTATACGCAGTCTAAAGTTTGATTAATATGCGCCGAGCAAACATTTGTAAGGGAGCCCTTAGGCGCGTTATGTAACTATCGTGAGTAGAATGACATGTTTTATTTGTTGCAGCGATAAGTTCGCCTTGGCGCGGCCGTTAGCCCCCGCGACCCCGATAAAGTACATACATACACACGCGTTACATACATACCAACATATATATCGTCGCTTATCGCGGCCTGCCGTATCTTAACTTTGTTTACCTGCATGCTCTCGGCGTTATCTTAACTCGGTATTTTGTTATTTATATACAAACATAAAATTAAAATGTCAATGGGCATTTACGTGTACATAATCGATGTTGTAAAACTTATTTATTTTAGGATAAAATGTTTTAAAATATTTACCATACATACGGACACCGCAATAACAACTTATCCCAGCTTTAAAAAAACACACTTGGCATATTTCCATCCTCCCTCCTTACCACCCATTGTACGATGAGTAGGCCTATAGTGCCTATCTAGTAGATAGTATCTACCCATCGTACGATACTCCTAAGTATCAATTATAAGTTACTAATAACTAATACTTACTGAAAATTGTGTAATGGTTTTTGGTACTTCTCAATATTCTTTATATTTCTAATACCTACTTCATCTCTGGTGGACTCAGTTTGAGGCCAAAGCAATTTGAGTGGTGTATTGTGATGTTTATCATAAAGCTGATTGCTCGGAGCGACCGTACATTAGATAAGTATTGTAGCTCTGCCAATTTGCTGGGCGTCCGCGTGTAGCTCCCGGTCTCCTGTCTGACGAGGGACCATGTACGAATCGTCTTTTCAATGCTTTTTTTTTCTTAAAGTAATCCTGGGCTATACCTACATATCGGATAAAAGCCGATTCTATGCCCCATCGTAAATATACTTTATACAAGTTAATCCTAACCGTTTATAACAATAATTCAATCAGAATCGGCACCACAGGATTGACAGGACTGCATGGCATATCATTTAACACTACATCGTTAGATCGGCTGTTGGCACATATAAATGATAGTTTGGCTTGAGTAAAGGAGCCGACAGATATGTAAGATTAACATCGCACACCGAATGCACGCAGGCCTAGGTGGCACGTAGCTCTTACGGATCTTAGGGCCTGACCCAAACTGGTTCGTGTGAGGTTACTTTTGTGATCGTGTTTATATAAGCCTAGATCGTGATTATGGCACGTTCGATTAATTAACTCTGAACCCTTCATATTTAAATTATTGACTCCAAAACCTGAGACAAATAATCTTATGTGCCCAAAATGTATCTAAATAAGATACATATCAAGGATAGCAACCTTGAAGTGTGGAATGGGAAGCGAAATTGCATACGTAGACGTGACGCGCACATCTTTAATGCATTCGCTTCACCGCGACTTGAAATAAAGCGCATTTTTAGACGAAGGACGGCATATGATGCTTACAATTTCCTGTCACATACGGCATTACTCTTCTCAAGCTCGAAATCCACTTCTTGCACTCTCGACATTCCCAGGTTCGATGGTTGTTTTTAACGTTTTCACCTTCCTATCGTTCGCCTTGCAACAGTAAAAGAAATCTAGTAACTAATATGGCTGTATGTATAACTAATGTAGCGGAGTATAAATAGCTATGAGGCATTGTTTATTTACCGAACAATCATCTTATCTTCTATTGTTTAACGGCTGCATTTAGCAATTAACCAGTTATTTATCGTGTTCTCGTTTTATCTCACCACATTACTGTCGCTAGTTACATTGATAGCAACTTGGCAAAACACCGATAACTGACACGGTAGGCAAGGTTATCGGCGGATGGCAAATGGTTTACTCTCCACTGATAATGCAATCGCCGAGGAGAAATTTCCTAGACAGTCTTCATTAACCTACGACCGTAATGGCAGGTTATATAGTCTACGTCAAAGGGCGGTTTCCGGGACGGCTCATCCGTCCGTTTCTCGATGATACTTTTAATATTAATTATTAATTTAATTAATGGAGTTGGTACATTCACAAACTAATAATATTACATACATAATATCCTATATAAGGGATGTTGGTGATCAATTTAACTTCAATGCATACTTTAGATAAAAACAATTAACGTACATAACTAAATCTACCCGGTGTATTTAAATATACTTAAGGGCTTATTGTAGATATTGCTGCGAGTCTTAAAAGTTATTTATTGAGCAATGAGCTAAAGGTATAAAATTAAATTAATATAAAAGAACTATCAAAACTAAATGCAGCTGGGCACTAAAACGAACATGTTGATATATTTTAAATTCCGTTACAATTTCATAACAAAGATAACCAACAAATAAGCAGTCAGAAGACGTCCTGAATATCTTATCTTCCATCAGCAGTGTTGACTCAGCTGCGCCAGCGCACGTGGCAGGCCACGGCAAGAAATCGACCCGATTTTGCAGCACTTTACTGTCAACAAGTGATGAAAATTCCAAAAATCGATGAAAATCGGGTACGGCATTTAATAAAAACTTTTTTTTTAAAGAGTGCAAAACTCATTTCTGTAGAAGATCACATCTACTACCTAACCATATATTTTTTGAGAGACAAGTGAATGCGTCCTTTGTGTGGTCTTGTCACTTTTGTTAATTCACAATTCAATCCATATTCACAATTCAATTCTATCCATACCGTTGACGACGCTATCTTTACAAAATACAATTTATGTTATTAGGTATATCATTAATAAAGATATAAATGAAAGTTTTTAATTATTAATTAAAAAAATAGTTAGATAAGGTCGGCAAAGCTGTGGTGGAGGTAGAGCGTATTAGGTACTAAATAAATATCAATGTAGTACACATAACATATCATGCAAACATCATCCACCTTATTTGTTCATTCAATATCGATACGGTGACAACATTTAATTAATTCCAGTGCTTCAAAACTTGTACTACCCAAAAAAAATATTTTATTTCGATGAGCGTACCTACATAGGTATGAAGGTATCTAACGTACAACTAAAGTAGGCACAATAGAAGGAAATATCTTTGAATAAATTCACGCATTGTGAATTCTCGTACTAGCATAGGTTCCTACTTAATTTTAAGTGACATCGAATATCTATATGTGTACGAAAGGGACTGGTAGTTATAATTATTATCTATATAATTTTAGTTTAAGATTGTATGCCTAGATTAAATTAAGTGAGTTGGGCTCGCAACCGGCGGTGCTAAAGTCATAAAGCTGCGGGAGCGGAACGTGAACGCTGGGTCAAAATATATAGAACAGAGGCTTTAGTGTAAGTTTCTTTCGACGTAAAAAACTTTTACGAACGCGTAAGTGATAATGTTATTTATACGGGAAACGCAAACGTGTTCGTAACGTAAAGTTACGTTAAAAAATTACACTCAGGCCTCTTCAAACTCAAAACGATTGTCTATGTCACTAATTACTCCTTAATTTGAGTGAAACAGAAAGATGTTCGATTTTACGAATTTTGATTTTCGCGGTATGACTTCAGATTCGTATTCTTAATATAATTTCGTCTGTAGTAGGCGTTAACGATACCATTTTTGGTCCGATAATCAACCGTTTTGGACGACTTGAGACGCTCGTGCACCGTCACCTGCGCTACGACCGTCAAAAACTGTTTGATTCAATCTACTTATATGTTCTGATCGCGACACTGGCCGCGTGCGTTGAGACCGCAGCCTTAGAATGTAATTTTAGTACTGACTGGGCGCTATTGAGTATTAATTATGTTTGCGCTTCGCTAATTATCATTTAAACGCATTCCCAGGCATGTATTCGTTGATTGTATTATGTGCACGTCGATTAGGAATAAAGTCATCGCAAAAAAAAAAACATTTATGTCTGCGGTTTGTAAATATTGTAAATTACAAAGTATCAGAATACGTTACATAGTTATTGTACTTATTCTTGTAAAGTGGGCTTACTAGTTAAATGAATCATTATATAATTAGCAAAATTACAGGGATAACTTAACAAACGCACATCGTATTACGTAAATGAGTGATAACTCTTTTGTAAAAGAGCCGGTCGTGGAACACGTCGACGCATTATCTAGGTGGCGTTAATGACGCCAGTTGAATGGGCACTAACTGACATAACAATCCAGCTAACGATAAAACCAAGTTAGGATAAGTAGTTTCCCATGTACCGTGTTAGGTACCGACAGTACCGTCTCGTCTCGTCTGCACAACTCCATTACAAATACTTTCAACCGAATTGCCGACGTTCTTTTCCGTCAAACTTTGCACAAATAAATTTCGCAGATATCGAGTCGCCGGCAATCAATTTGTTTTGACGGATTTATGACATCTCATTTATCGTGAAAACATCATGGTATTGTCGGGGAGCATTTTTAATAAAAAATCGTCTCCATCAGGCGGTTAGTATCGGGCGGGACCTCATCAAAATCGCATCAAAGCGTCCGCTCACCCACTTGGTTTGCACTCGAGCATTTTTAACACCCATTTGAATTTAAATTTTACTTTATTCCCGTCGTGACGAGACACGATCTCCTTTCCATTTCATATTCTACGAGACAGAAAGAGATAAAGTAATGAGCGTTAGTGCCTCGAATCTTGACCCCAAACGACACTTTATGCAATACCTAAATTAAACGCTGCGCTACTCTTATTACTTGTTAAATTTATTATGTTAATTATAAACTTTAAACTAAGCGTCAAAGATATTATCTACAAAGTTTTTCTGCAGCGTTTTGGAATATTGAGATCGGGGATTCATTCTTGCGCAAGAATAATTATAGCCAAACGGCGTTGTAACATTTTTGGAAAACCTGGCACCTGTAATTTTCCAAACAACGCAAACATTCTCTAGAAATAACATAACGCTCAACACAACGCCAGGTATTCGATAGCACGTGTTTTCATTTCATGAAGCTTTTGTAGGGTTTAACAAATTGTTACCCTTTATGAATTCGTTGAGCTCCCTCGAGTATTGGCTACAAAGTTGCGAGAGCAATAAATGCTCGAGATTTACATAAAACCGACAAGACCCTTTGACAGACAGACTGATGGTACGCAGACAGGTTTACAGCAGAATAAGGATGGTAATGATAATTATAAACAGTCGTAATTTTCTATAGAAAATAGAACCGGGGCGGCCATTGCTTTAAGAAAACATTTTATGACAGGGCGTAAAAGGTTCGCATTGTTATATTTATTTTTGAAATATCGCATGGAAATTGTACAAAATTAGGATTGTCGTTTTATTTTTGTTATTAATGTTGTGGTTGTATAAAATCGAAATTTGAGGAAAGATTATTCTAGTAAGGTTCCTAGTAAGTATTAACAAGATTTTTGACAATAGCAATAAGTTGCGCTCCGCTTTTTGTCCTCAAATGTATCGTATGTAGCTCCGCAAATACGCCACCAGACTTATTGTTTGAGACGGCGCCGATGGAAAATTGCTCTAGTATTTATCAGCTTAACGTTTAAATGTACCTACCTAATGACAATAAGTGACAATCAATACCGTGTTCCATTCCATGTAACTCGTCGGTCGGGTAGGAATGAAATTTATAAATTAAGAAAATTTACATAATTACACATGTACACGCGCTGGCCTCAGTACCTACAGGAATTCATAAATCATAATATCTATATATTAATGGAATTCTCAAAAATAGTTTGCTGTCGCATTACCTCCATAAAAAATGTCTTAAGCGCTAAAACATCCGTTGCATGCTTTCTTTAATGGTTTGATGTGCACAATAACTACAAAGTTTGTGGATAAATTCAGTGACAGTGATATTTTATACGATGTTTTATAAAGATAAAGAAGAAAGACGCTCGGCGTGTTCAAACACCGAACAACGTGAACCTGCATTTATCATACAAAGTTGAGATCTTGTATCCAAACTAACCTACCTATAAACATACCAAATGAGACAGATATGTTTAACAGAAATTAATAGAAATAATTGGATTGTTTTCTAGCCAGCAATGTATTGGGTATCTGAGAGCGACTAATTGGATTGCGGTGAGGTTTCCCATTTTTGCTCGGCCTTCCTTCCAGCTCTCCCCTGCGCGGTTTCGCTTTTTGTATTTAATTTTTATCTGTACGAGCTACTACTGCCGAGTGCCGGCGACGGCGGAATATAATAGGAAAAGTTTCATTTGGCTAATTAAAAATAAGCCACCCCTGAGAACAATCCAGATTTATTGTCGCTACTCAACCTCTAGGTCGCCGGTGTCTGCTGGTTTTATTAAAAGCTCGTTTGCAAATATTTCACTTAGTAAATGAAGAACAATAAGAAACAACGTCGGCGATAATGTAAATAACTTCAACTGTTTGTTATAACTTAACATAAGAGAAAACACGAACAAAAGACGCAGGAATTATGTGCTTGCTGTTTGAGTCATCGCGCTGAACACTGGCCAGTGTTAACTCACAAATGCCTGGGAGTTTACGTTGATACATATTTTCAAACAATATGATTTATATTACACATAAATACCAAAGAAACTGAAAAAAAAAAAAACAGATAAATTCAAAAAGGTATTTGGTTAAAGTATGCCTTTGCGACAGCGGTGCCCTATCTAGTCCTTTACTTGCGATGTCACCTTCGATTGGGAAAGTTAATGTGTGAACATCATCCAGTCGCGGACCGTGGAGTGTTTGAAGTGCACTCATTGCTCTCGGTTCTTCGTACAACTGACTCTTATCTATTGCATTGTACCTCTTTATTTGAACGTCGAAACAAATATTAGAACCGCGAATTAATTTGAGAGTCGATCCCAACTTTCCCGAATTGCTAGAATTGAGACGCTTTAATTAAACTTTTTCGAATGGAAACCAGAATGCTTTACACGGAAGTACTATTGAGGAGTTCTAAGCGAGAATGTTTCGGAACCATTGAGAGTTTATTGACTGCCAAGTTTCTCCACACTACGTAAAGTCAGCGTAGTAATTAGAGGAAGCTACGAACGTTTACCTACTTCGCTTAAATAATGCAGTCCGCCTTATGACTCCATAAACTAGCAGATAAAAATGTTTCTGCACCTTTCTTATATTTGCCACTCTGTTACTTTGCAGGCACCGCGCTATTACAATGTGCATACTTTAAGTCGTCACAAGTTTTATGTATCGGTTTACTGCCTCGCCGACTCATGGCGGGCTGTAAAGGCGACGATTGCGAGACAAAGCGTGATCGGATTGAGTAAATAAATAGTCTGCGTCGGAGTGCTCATCAATCTTACAGTACAAAAGTAAATTGTGTAAGTTTGCAGCGCTCCGGGTTCGTCGGCCGCGCCCTGCAACCTCACTAAACTTTCGTGAGCGCGACACTTAACAATTTAATTGTCACTCATTAGTCCTTAGGCGACGTCTCTAGCGCCGTTTTGCGCCCGTTTAATTAACTCTGTAATTCATAGACATTTCATTAGCTCTGCGCCCGCACTAACCCCTACCTTTTTTGGTGCATTTATCCAAATTGCTTTATTGCTGTTGCTGGGTGTTATCAATCATAAAATATCTAAAGCATATGTCGAGTCACCAGCTGCTCGCTGAATGAATCAATCAGAAGCGAGCAGACCTCGCACCCAGTTATTTATCACTCGACATTGACGGCAGGTGTCTGAATTACACTACACGATGGACGCATTAAAACAAATTTACGGAACGATGTAAAATGTTTGTCGTAAACGGAACGTTCGCTTCAGAGTTGGGAAGTAAGATATCGCAGCGGTGTCCGGATGGCCCGCCCCCGCCTCGTCTCTTGGCAAACTGCACTGTACTGCACTGCAAATCATACCGAGTTTGTTTGCGTAGGTCAACGCTCCCGCCGGGTACGTTTATGTTTTCCTGGTGTCACGTCGCCCTCTAATAATAGAATAATAGGAATGTTTAACATCAATACATGCTGACTAGAATGCGCAAGTTCTGCGGATGATGCGTTCTGCATTCATCGCTACCCATCGGTTTCAACCGCTATGTTACGCTACGTTGCAATGTTTGCCTTTCCCGTCGACTTCCAAACTGCTAACAAAAGGGTTTACAGAAACCGAGATGAAAATGAAAACGCGCGTTTGATCGAGCGTTGCGTTCGACGCACGCCTCGGCAGTTCATAATATGTTTAATCAAGTCATACGTCGGCGTAGTCTGAAGCAGTAACTCGTTAAACTTTCATTATTATCCGCTCTCACAAATTGGTCGTACGTGAACGAATCCGCGCACAATCGATCTCGCTCTCGAGCCTTTGTTTGACTTCAACTCCGAATTCAGCGTAATTGCCTTTCAGCCTTTCATTATTCAACTTTATGCAGTCATTTACTTGCGTTATTACGAAGGGAGAGTTGCTGCGGTAAGTGTCGTGGGTGGATGCATTAATCGTAATATGTAAATGTGGGGATATGAAATATTGAAATTGCGAACGCGGTTTTACAATAACGTCTGTGCTAGACGCGATGGGGTCGGCCCTTGTTTTCTTGTTCGTACACCTGAAACACGTATTCTCTCGTTCTCTTAATGTTATTTCAAAGTCTTATCTTGTTTTTGAAATATCTTAACGCTTAATCGGATCTGCTATGCAATACCTACGTTTACATTTGTATTCTCTGTATCTCGACATTGTTATTCCTACGAATCATGCCATCTTACTGGAATTCTGTTATAACTCTGTCGTTAAGTTTCTTAGGTCACAGACACAGATTGTAACGGGGATATTGTATTGTTACAGATCGAAGATGAGGGCAACCACGGCAACGACGACACGCGGCTGTTCATCCTGTCCACGCTGGCCGGGCAGCACAAGCCGCGCGTGACGTGCGCGCTCTGCGAGGAGACACTGCACGTGTTCGACCGCTACCCGCTCGTCGACGGCACCTTCTTCCTCAGCCCCAAGCAGCACATCAGCGGCGCCGTTGAGGTACTAGAATCATTCTTACATGACATGAGTTGATAACATGGCCCGGTACCACGATCGTCGAAGTTCGTATATTTCGGACACCTTTCTCTTTTACCCCAATTAAGACGTCATGAGAGTGACAGAGACAATCGTCCGAAATTTACGAATATCGTTTTTGACGGTAGCGCCTCTGAGAACTAAATAATGGATGTTTTAACACGTTTGCTTGTAACTTAGCTCTTCGTTCTTGTAATACGCGGGTTATTTTACTATAGAATTTATTTACTGATTAAGTGGAATTTAAAATAAAAACTTCATCAACATAAATATCTTCTTGCGATAATAAAAATAATGCTTTTGGTAATGTGTATGAAAATATCTCAAATGTAATTTTCTTCAGACAACTTGCAACGTCAGTACGTAGGTGCTAGAACATTTAGAGAAATGATGATGACCTACCTCATCGCCTGCTCTTGTAACTACCTAGAAAATGATGCCTAAACTTAAAGAACCGCATCTGTAATCGCCATTTACTTGGAATGTAAGTAATATTAGTATGCAGAACGTGACTTATTTCAACGAAACCTGCAAAGCGAAGATTTATTGACGACGTTCAACATAATATTTAAACGACATAACAAGCTATATCCAAAGACATACTAATCCATACTAATATTATAAATGCGAAACATGTTTGTCCGCCTTTCACGGCAAAACGGAGCGACGATTTGACGTGATTATTTAAGTGGAGGTAGTTGAAGATGGAGAGTGACATAGGCTACTTTTTCCAGCGGGAAAACATCTCATTCCCACGGGAAGACTCAATATGTTACATTTTCCTCTAACCATGCGGGCGAAGCCGCGGGCATCATCTAGTATTGCATAAATTGCAGAGGATCAGGAGTATATATATTTGCTAAGCTTATGTTTTTTACACAAAGGGTTTTAATTTGGATTTTAGCAAGCATAAAACAAATAGCAGCTTAGTTACATTGTTTACCGTGGGGATCTCTTAACAGGCACTTGCCTTGATATTCCTATTTGTCACACGGCACGGAAGATACCAACTTTTCCTAACTCGAGTGTTTGCTGGGCGGAGTTCAGAAACTTAAATAAGATCCCGCCGAGTTTATTTAAGTATAGGAATAACATAACGTCTGTAGCAGCTCATATGTCGGCGTACGCCGGAGTAACTTCGCGACTGCGCTGTTTGTTTATGGAATTAGAGACGAACACGGGCTCGGGGATACTCGTATGTTTGTTTGACAGCAGAATTAGTATATACGTGCATTTACTGTATACGTCTACGAGCTCTCTATATATTTAGTTTATTCTTGAAATTACATTTTTAAAATGTGAACACAAAAACGCAATAATATCGAGCATGATCAATATACTGACATTTAATCATATGTAGGTATGTTTCAAGAGATATTAGAGATAATCTTTGATTTATATTCACCGTAGTCTCAACCGAAGTACCTAGGTTACCTACCTTAATCTATACTTTAGTATATTGTAATCAATTCGATTTATACATGTTCAACTATTAGTGGAAAATACTTGTATATGTTTTTGCTCCTTAATATAAATACGAGTAAGATTTTTTATTACTAGTAGAATTCGCTCCCTTCGTCTGTATTCCCGGTAAGATATGATTTGGGTCTTTTCAAGGCAAGAGTGCATAGGCTGTTACTGAACTAGCGTGCTACACCCTCGACCTCGTCGTCACTTACCATCAGGTGCGACTGGGGTCAAACGCTGGTTAGTCTTGTGTAGACAAAAAAAAATCAGCAAGTTAAAAATTGTAATGAACAATGTATTCCTTTTGGCCAGGTGAAAGTGGAAGGGCGCACGCAATTCCTGACGTGCGTGTGTATGGGCTGCCTGGAGCGCTGCGACCCGGAGCGCACCATCCGCTGCCGGTTCTGCGGCCAGAAGTGGGACGGCGCCTCGCTGGTGCTCGGCACTATGTATTCCTACGACATCTTCATGGCGACACCGTGCTGCGCTGAGAGATTGAAGGTAATGTAACATCTTGGTTTACTGAACTTATTTTTCCTTCATCTATATGGCATTTTAAATTGGTGGAAACTTTTCACCGTTAAAGTGAAGTAATTATGTGTCATCACCTAATAACGTGTATTTGTTCTACAGTGCAACAGTTGCTACAAGCCGCTCCTGCACCCACAGCAACGGCTGAACTACTCCGACTACTCGCACCCGGTGACGTGCCCGCACTGCCGCGTCCTCGACACGCACTTCGTCAAGCCGCTGACCTATTGCTTCACAAAACGGGCCTACCCGGTGTTCCAGCAGTGGCCATAACAGTCGGCGGTGTCGGGCCACTCGCCCGGCACCCCCACTGAAGGCTGGAGCCTGGCGCCGTCGCCGCCGCGGCGGGCCTCGCCGCCCGCGCTGCGCCCCGTCGTCAACACGAGCATGGCCACGCGCCCGCCGGAGACGAGCACGCCCGAGGAGCCCGCTACCAAGTACGCTGCGCCCACACTGGCCAGCATCACCGAGTCGCTGTCCCTGCTCGGGCTCAGCCCCGAGACGCTCGCGATGAGCTTCGGGGAGACGCTGGCCGACCGCTACCTGGCCGCGCTGCGCCCCAAGGCGGCGCCCGCGCCCGTGGAGCGGCCGTCGCTCGGCGGCTGCGGAGCCCCCCGCCGCACGCCGCTGGCTGACCCCACGCAACTCCAACTCTTCTCCAGCGACTTCATTGACTACTTGAACCAGATCGCGTAACTCCTCTGTGTTTGTAGAAGTCTTTCGTGTTACGGTGTGATCCTCAGACTCTTCATATGGTGTCCAGTTACGGACACTAGGGATCATTTCTGTTAAATTAAGTTGGTATTATTGGAAATAATTTTATGTCGGTTTAGATCGTACTATTGATTTTATTTTAATTTTATTGTGCACTTTGTTAATTAGATGTTATTTTTATCGAAAACAATAAGCGGCGGCACCAGAAATTGCATTTTTCGTTTTTATTTCGATTGAAATTATAAGCTCGAATCGGATTTCTTTCCTTTTAAAGGAGCTAAAAGTGAGTGTTTAAATTATTGCTTACCTTCTATGACAGTGATACCGACCCTATCTGATAGGGCGATCGAGTGGTGTGTTATTTAGTTCAATTTAGTTTATTAGTTATGTTTTATTTTAGCAAAATTTTAAACTTAACTTAAGTGTTATACAATAATTTTTTTGTAGGTTTATTGCGATCTTTTATTTCTTCCCACCAAAATGGCTCTTTGTAGGATTTCGTGAAGATGCCATGTTAGTTTATGGTCTTGAATCATTTTTTATTTCTTACATTTTTCACATTATTTTATTCAATATGATAGAGGATTATAACTATAAGTCATTGCTGTGTCACCAATAATATGATTAGCTTGTCTATATCTATTATAATTATTATATGTACCTATAAGGTGTATGCATCTTAACAATGATATGTTTAGTTATTTTGTTTGGTCTTGGTGATTAGTGGGCTGTCAGCAGCAACGTGCACACGATTACCTCTGTACCAAGTAGACCGTCAGTGTCGTGCCATATCACAAGATAAATTGCATTTTATACAATCCAAATTATTCACGTGTAAGCAATCCGCTAATCATTGAGCAACCTGTTTTCACATATTTCAGTTAATAAGAAGACACGAGTTTTATTTATTTTATTTTATGTTGAATCATAAACTTTATTCCCGTGGTTAGGTTAAGGGTTTCTTATAATTATCATGAATGTCTATTTAATTTATAAGTGAATAGCGCTTTAAAATTGACTAAGCGTATAAGTGATGTGCACATTTACTCAGTAACTGTTTAAAGTTAATATTTTAGGTAAGGTTTTTATACTTTGATACTTATTACTCGCAAAGTGATTGATTACAAGTGATAAAACGTAGTACTAGTGCGTGTTTAGGATAACAAGTGGTGCGGATCAGTAGGCGTAGGGGCTCGCGCCGGGAGCTCCACTGTGCGCCCGGCAGGCGCGACCGGCACGGAGTGTACGCACTCACTGTCAACGTGATATCTGCGAACTCGTTCGCTACATGTTAGGCAATAATTCTAAAAAAGACTTGACACTTTTTATAGGTAAAAATTTTGCATTAACATTCTTTATCGTAATTGCCATTTACATTTAAAGTAAAGTAATCACTGTTCATTAAAGTAATTAGTTGGGGTTCTTGTTGCGTAGTTAGTAGCATCAGTCATCTCACGCCATCATCCGCATCACTGCACCTCATGAGCGTCACCTCCATCCGGCACGTGTGAGTGGGGGCGAGCTGCCGCAACTATGTCCGCCTCGCCGCGCCGGCTCGGCCGCTGTCGCCCGACGCCGGCGCAGTGCTTACCTCTAACTACCATCCCCATCTTTATTGGCAATACCTACCTACAAATTACACTTAAAATTACCTAATATCGAGTCACATCTATTCATGGACTATAGTTGCCAGGTCGCCTTGTGTGGTTGTAGTACCTCCTAATAATTTAAGATTAGTGTCCTCCGCTTAAACGTTATCTACTCTAAGAATATATATTATATCTAACTAAAACAGTACTATATCATAGCACGGTGTATTAATATTGTAAATAACACCGTTTCGTGTACTACTCGCAGAAGCTTATCGAAAAGTGTTTAATAAATACATTGTACTATTGCATAATTCTAGTTTAACCGTAAATCGATAGTACATAATTTCAACAATATCAAAGATCCCTAATTATTTTAGCAATCGCAGCGGCGCTGTAATGACGTTTCATATGTTATACAATTTTAATTTTATCGAAGTTTGCTCGTTCGTATATAGAATTATATTTAAAAGTTTAATGTGCATTTACATAGTGCGTGTTAATATGATATCGTATCCATAAAATATTTGAAAAATTAAAGTAAAAAACGAGCTGTTGTTGGTATATTTAGGAAAATATTAAAAATGATACCAGATCATCTGATGGTGGCCATGTACAAATGAGAAAAGTGAACTGTCATTACAGCGCGCGGGAGCGAGGCGACACAAAGTATAATATCATATTCTCTAATAGTCAATACAGAGCCATCTACGTAGAAGAATAATCAGGCCTCGCCGCGCGGGCGCCGGCGCCCGTGCCGGCGTCGCGTCGGCTTGGATCCCTTACCGGTACAAATTCAGAATATGCTATTTTGGAATCATGAGATCCGTTAATATATCATAGTCCTCCGTAAGCAAGGATGTTTATTTAATAGATATTTAAAATCTTTGTCATTACCTCTCTAGATACTATAATAGTAAAATTATAGTTGTATCAGCGTAACACAAATTGAAATTCATTTTTAATAAAGTATTGAATATCCCATATATTAAAATAAATATAGATATGTCTGTACTTTCAGTTATAGAGTACAACACCAAAAACCGTAATCGAATGTTCAAATCCATTTTATATCATATTAGATATGATTATTTTTATTTAAAAGAATGTTTACAAATATAACATGCGTCTTGACAAGCCTAATAAGTACGCTTGATATATGTAGGTACTTATCTTTATAAAATTCCTTTTTACACTATAAATAGGTGGGTAGAGTCAAGGATAAAATATATCTTTACGAACAAAGTACCAAAATATGTATACGTACTTGAACCTTATTGTCTTAACAGTAAGCCACATGGTATCTATATATGTTTTGGCACTTTGGTCGTATCCACATATTTTACCTTGACTTGGAACCAAATTAGTTTGTTTTTTGTACAATCACAATTAACCGATTTACGTTTGAGAAGAATAAATTGAGGCCCTCTCGATCAAGGTTCGAAGTTGTTAAAAATAACCATAGCATTCTTGATAAGACATCAGTAGGTAATATCGTAAGATTTCTAATTTGTCAAGACACGTTTGTTTATAATTTCAATTTAAATAAAGGTACTTTTACGAGCCATACGATTTAAATAACAATAAAAGGTTGTGTAGTGTACCCGGACGCAGTAGAAACCACTCCTTACAATCAGAGCTAGGTACATAAACGAAAGTGTTTGATTATTCACATTTTAGTCACTTAGTTACTTGTTCAGTTTTAATATATTTAATTACACGACGTTGCAAATTTTCCTAGTTTATTTGCACATATTTGTTAAATTTTGTATCTAATGACAATTTTATTTAGACACGACATTTAAATTTCTTCATGTTGAATTAGATGTGGTGTAATTTAGTGAATTGCTTAAAAGTACAAAGAAACAATTTGTTACTTTTGCAAATTTTATAAAGTAAATACATATTAAAGATAACTCTGGACTAGATAATGTTTACGAAATAGTTGCTGTGAATCCTAATGTAAACTGCAATTGTTTCCATCGCAAGAGCGTCTAACAGTTACATTCATTTTTATTATATAAAAATTTTGTTTTCGTTGGTTGAAATTTAGGAGCGAAATTGTTACTTATTATAAAAGCTATATCTTGTACTAATTTTTGATTACTTTATCACTAATATTATCATACAAGTACATTATTACGTATGTATAGGTAGTAGATGCGCACTGTAAGTAGGATTCATCATCGGCATAATATTCGTTGATCTACTCGCTTCCTAGGTTTAATCTACCTGGTTTTCTCGTAGTCCTTGTTTAGCTCTTAGTCTTTTCTTTACGAAGAATGTGCGATTGGATGAGTGTATGTGGTCACATTAAACATTAATTTTAGTCATCGTCATAATTCTTATATTGTACTTCTTATTGCTAATGCATCCTCGTGCCAAGCGAGTTGTTAGTAAATCGTGTACATTCTGGTCATAGGTGTTGCGTCCGCAGCATTTACGTTTAGATAAAATATGTCTACTAACTTAAATATCTTTCCGTGATATAAATAATGTAGTTTTACGAATCCATGATGTAGGCCGGCCATTTTGTCAAGTGAATTTTGGCAGAAAATTAATGCATTTTTTACGTAAAATTTATATCAGATAAGATCCCGCCAAACTTTGACACAGTCAAAAAATTGATTTCAGTACATTAACATGCTAGAACCCGTTCGCTCTAAATCATGGCTAATTATTAGTACAGTAACACATGGAGGCCGCCTTAAGACTGGGTCAGTAAGACCCTCATCAGGTTATCGTCAATGTGACATTCAGACCAGATACCTACCCGGCGACCAATTGACGCTCAAATTCCTCTTACCCATTGGCTGACTTTTGTATACGGCTGTTATTGGTTAGTGAAAGATGCAAATCAAACGTGTTAATTATATTTTGATACTCGATGTTTTCTACAATAATGTAGTCGTTCATATTTAACTTTGGTATTTACGTAGTGTAGATAGGACTCGTCAGACGCCAGGCTCGATCGCATTTAGAAGTTTCGATGGACCAGTTATAATGTGATTATACCTTTTAGCCTAGTGGACAGACTGTTTAAGACCGACCTTTACTATTAGATTCATATAGACTGCAATCAAAACATCAACAGTTGTAATCGAACTTACAAATGCGATATGAGTGCAGAAGTGATATTACTGTCGGATACCTACAGATATTTCGAAATTTTTGGCTCTTAAAGCCGTCAGTCATCTCAAATCGAAGCAGCCGAAACACTTAAAAATTTTTAGCGGCAAACTCGCGTATGCTTCAGATTGATCTTCAAAAATGAGAATTTTGAAATGACGATTTAATTGGTGATAATCTTACGAATTGGCTAAAGATAATAATTAAGTTATTGCGTGGCAATTAGATTAACATGTTTACTACGTAATGCGCGGGGTGCATCAGGGTATGAGTGTCATAAATTGTAATAACTGAAAACTTTTGTACTTTCGTAACGGTAACGAATAATTTAGTGGTAACATTTTTCTATTATATGTATAATTCGTAAAATAAGCGTCAAATATTATACGTTTTTTTACTGGAAATGTAGATGTAGTATTTTTGTAAGACTATGCGAGACATGGGCTCGCAGTACGTGTATCACGGCGATAATAGGTACGTTATTGTGTAAACCGACTGCGTGTCACTCTCGTTCGAGAAGCAGCCTGGAGCGCAGGGCGATAAGCCGCGCCCGCGCAACCCACGGCTCTAAGGCTTCTTCTTGATCCTTGAAAGGACCGTAAAGTCGTTATAATAGTTAGTATGTAAGTTTTTTACTATCTGTGCGTTTTATAACTGATCAGATGCTTTGTAAAAGTAATGTCCACCGTTCTGCGAGACATCGCGTTTACTTAATCCCCAAAAGCTGACTATTCGCAAAATACTATAAGTATTCCTGTGACTTTTTAAAGGTCCTGCATTCTAGCAGCCGTGTGGAAGACCTGTCTCCACCCGATGGCTAAGACGGTGTCGTATTAATAGAGCCAAAGCATCTCATTCTAAAAGAGTTTCTTGTCGTTTATAGTATTGTATGTTTGAGAGAATGAATAAACTTACTCCTTCATTTCTTGTGTAGGTACACTAGTTATCTACACACATTAATCATTACTAATATTGAGTGTGCTAACGTCTAATGTGTTTTTTTCTACGCAAGATCTCCTTGTTTACTTACAATTTGATGGAATATGGATAAGGTATAATTATCAGGGAATGATAGAAGCTCAGAAGGAAAACGCCAATGTATTAATTTTAAGTATTTTTAAGTGCTTGAACTACTTTGTAAGAGTCGCTTTAAAATATTCACTAAAAATATACCATACCATTGAAATTAATATTTATATAAACTTTGATACGTCTCAACGTATTATTTTTGTACATTTTGAGTCAATGCTTTAGGAATTGGCACAAGAATATAGACTTAAGAAATTTCAGAAGAGGAAAAGTTCCAATTTGTAATTCAAAAATATTGAAAGCTATTAATTTGTAACGATAGTGAGCGTTGTATTGTCTATTTTGTAATGTTGGTGAAGCATGAGTAGGTTGTAAGTTGTTTCAGAAAATTGTAATAAAACTGAGGTAGACGAAAAAAAAACATGTTATATTTTATACGGATCCTGATATTGCGCCTACGGGCTTTGTGTTACTTTACGAATCTAGTTTGTAAGTTTGCTCTTTAAAAGAGTTTTCGCAGGTAGTAATTTTAGTAGGCTTAGTGTTTTTTATACTGGCTTGATGTTGTGACATTTATTATTAATATGATATCGATAACAGTTTACCGAACAAGCGGCCAACACTGATCCATAGCCGAATGTGTAGTGGGCACAGTCTGCGCGCTGGGATTCGTTTTACTTCGCGAAGGGCACTAGGGGTTGATTCCAAATGTGAACAAAAACATAATTATACTGCCATATTGCTCTAGGTCTTAACTTGTAACCAAATTAAGTGAAATAACGCCATGTACCTAATACACATTACAGAGTTCGGAGAGCAGGACCTGCGCCTGCGGTGATCCTAACCAAAGTGTTGCTGTTCGCAAGCATATCATTTTAAAACGACGCTAGATACATTTTCGGTACAAACGTTAGCGAAGTTTTATTCTATTCAATTTGTACTATTATTAATAATATTGTTAGAGAATTATGTGTTGTCAGTTTTGTAGTGGACCGTTTGCCTATTTAGCGATCTCCAGGTAATTATGTGAATGCAGTATCTAGTCGATTGAATTGATTCCCGAACTTGTCAAACGGCCACAGACAGCACGGTCAAAGTCGATTTGTTCCATTACAACTCTGGTTTCACCCTGAATTATTTCAGTTACTTAGCAGAATTATATTATTGTCTAGTATTTCCGATTATGTTACGTTTTATATTGCTTATATTATATATTATGAATACAATGTTTATTAAGTATTTAATATTCATTTGATGAGGACCTAGTCGATTCTCTGTATATCACATTTCCCAAAGTACAAATTCCTTGTTGTTTAGTCCAATTTTGTTTGACTGTTATTCAATGGAAATTATTTTAAAGAACACCCCGCCTGCGGGGCTTGGTCGCGTGGAAGCAGGCGCTCGTTGGGCACCGAGGCCCGCGATTCGGGCTTCGGCGCCGGAGCACTATCGCAAGATCTTCATAGCTGACTAAGAGCGCAAAATGTTGTAGTTTACGTAAATCTTAATAGTTCAAATAAATCTTTAATATTTTCATACAGCCTACTTGTTTGCCGCAATGGGTGAAATAAAAGTAATGTTTAGCACCTTTTAACTTAAGTTTAAACTTAGATTTATTTTGTAATAATTTACCTATTTTAGTTAATGCACAATTTGTAACGCGGTAGTCCCTACATCTGTCTCATACTAATTGTTATGTTCTCAGTGAGTAGACGATACCGTTAGCATCAGTAGAACAGTGTTGTCACTATCACTTCGCAATGCTTAGCTGTCGTATTATTTTAACTACTTACTTACCATATTTAAGTTATGCTATACGTATTCGCCTACTACACATTATTCGAATTGGAATGTTATCACCATTAAAATTAATGATTGAAATGACACTATACCTACGATAAACCATAAAACCTTTTTAAAAATAAAATAAAAAACTTCAAAATATGACCTATCTTTTATTTGCTTAGTTAGACTATTTCAATCAGGTAACCCCTCACCATTTGCCAATGACGCTTTACATATCTATGGTGGTGTCTCATACTTAGCACAAAGCTAAAATCTTAACCACGCTCGTTGCTCATCGTTGGCCAGGGCGAGTACTGAGTAAGCAGTTGTCGACTAGACAGTCGCCATCAGATATATCGGAGCTGTGGAGGGAGTCACAAATATCTGAACATGCACTTTATCGCCTTGATAATAGAGATATTCAGATGTATGTAACCACCTCCAAAGCTCCAAGGGCGACTGTACATGCGCCGTATTGGTACACCTTTGCGGTACACTCAAATTTTTCGGACCTGCCTTTCAAGCTAACCTAAGAGTATTGTACTTATTGAAATGGTTTTGCGGCCTTGCCTAACAGCGCTTTTAAAGAGTGGGACCTATGCACTAAGTAACGTCATATCATATAATACAATACAATCACGTACTATTTTCACTAAAAATATACAGTAGGTACCTACTTATGTCAGAAAGTAAAAAAATATATAGGTACATGAGAATCTACTCCGTTTTGGTCGAAAGAAAATTTTGGCTGAAGAAAATTAGTCAAGAACGTCCCAACTGAAACTAATCGGAGCATCATCGATAACTTACGAGACGATGCACATCATTGCGCAATTTTTACAAGGTCAACTGGTCCATACTTGATTCACAAGTATGAATCAAGTTCAATTGTGAATAATACGGAGATTATTGCATATTACATTTCAGCCGTATGCAGTCCACTGCTGGACATAGGCCTCCCATAAATATGACTTGTATCATCTTGGGGGTAGTTGCCATAGTCGCCACGCTTGGCAGGCGGGTTGGCGACCGCAGTAGCTGTAGATCGGGTTTCTGCTGCCCGTCCGTAGGATTTTTCCCTTTGTCGCCTCTTACACCCGCGGGAGAAGATGGGGTGGTGCTATTATAGCCAGCCGGGCAACACACGGCTATTGCATATTATCCAGACCTAAATAACCTATAGTCCGGTAGGTTCATAATTAGGTAGGTATAGTCAAGAAACCAGCTTTGTTAGGAAAAGCGGAAATAAGAGAATTGCGCACCTTCCTTTTTTAGACTCACAGTACATATAAGTAGTAAGCTGAGAGATAAGGCACGATGGTTTACGTTTTTATTCCACTGCAGTGCGATCACGGCCAAACTATTGTTAGGTATCTATTTATCACCTTTTACCATTTACCATCACTAGACTAGACTGGCCGTAATAGTTATTATTCAAACGCCTAATAATGTGACATGGGCAATGTAACTTTTTCATGCCGGTGCCGTTGCAGATGTTCTAATCCCGACCCAGGGGAGCCATGCCAGCCGATAGTAGAAACGCAATAGAAACGATAAAATAATGTATAGGAATGACAGAACGGACGATAAGTTACGTGATATTTTCCAAACCTACATTATTTTTCGTTTCTATAATCGATTGCCATATCGCATATTATCTGATAGTTTTAACTCAAAAAATCTGTGATTTAGAGATTTTATGAGCTTCAATCATTTTTAGAAATTGATAGTAGATATCGCTAGGTGCTTTTAGGGGCATTGAACGATACGGTGGAGAAATTCGCAGTCATCAAGTATGTCTCTGTAGCTCAGTTGGTAGAGCGACGGGCAAGTATCCCGGAGTCGCGAGTTCGTGTTCTCACTCGAGAGAGTTGATTTATGGATGCGTCAGCAGATGTTTCTGCTTAAAAAACTATAAGTAAAAAGTATATACTATATTTATCCAAAGGAAGCAACAAAAAAAAAACAAAGTATAGAAAGTAAACTCACTATATATAATACATACTAAAAGGTACAGTCAGTGTTATATAGTTGGCAGAATTCAAGTCAAATAGTTCGATACATCATATAAATTCTATGGTGTACCGAACTGTATGAGTACTTTGGATGCTACCAACTATATGACGCTGTACGTAGGTACTAGCTGCTCTTACCTACCCAGTTACGCGTACTCATATACCGTGATGCATAGTTATGGCTGTACTGGGCGGGGTTATCGGAAGCTGTTTATCTTCTTAATGCAAGTAGATACGCATTAACTAAGCCGAGCGGCATTAAGGGTCAATAAATATTGAACCTTTGGAGTGGCAAATACCTTAGTGTGATTTGTTCAACACTGCGCTGATAGTGTGCACCAATTGCTTTCGTTAGATTCGCTTCATCGTAATCGGTGTGATTTATAGTAATCTTTTTATTTTATTTTATAATATTATTTTGATTTAAGGCAGCGATCGCGATTCCCTGGATTTCAGCACGTTCGAAATTTAGGCACAAATCAAGATAATTTCTAGATAGTTTACTATCTATATATTTCTGGTCTGTCTGTGGAACACTATACACTCAAACACCCAAAATAATATCTTCCTGAATGCCTCCATATAATTATTTACTAATATCTAATACCAAAATCCAGTGGCGGTGAGTCTATTTTTCTAAGACAAGACGGAGAGAATATTAATAATATACAAACACACGCTTTATTCACGATAAAAAAACCTTAGCGCTATTACAGAATCTAAGGTTTTGCCTTTTCTTTAAAAACTGTCAACTGTGGGAAAGTTCGTTAGGCCGGCGAAAATCTGCTTCTAGTAACCTAAGAATAAAACAGTTTTATAATTTACCTGTGTGTACAGTGTGTAGATAACATTTTGAACTCGGGTATGTGCTTAAACTACGTTCAACAATGAGAGGTAGGGCACAGCGAAATACCATCACGCTTGAGTCTGGAGAAGCTCAACTGGGAAATACCTCCTCCTTACAGAACACCACAGCCATAATAACACTGCTACATTTCAGGTATGTAGTGTTGTGTTCCTGATGGTGAGTAAGGTTCCCAGAGCTCCAACTCCCCTTAAAGGCCGGCAACGCGCTTGTGACTCCCTTGATATTGCGGGTGCCCACGGGCGTCGGTAATTGCTTACCATCAGGCAACCCGTTTACTCGTTTGTGACCTTTGTCATAAAAAAAATGCAATAGCCAGTTCTGACAAGTTAATCTTGCAGTTTTACAGTAGATACAAAGTGGAACCTAGCAGCCAAATGGTAACGAGTACACAATAGTCGTATCGTATCTCGACGGGATTAGCGGCCGAATTTCAACGAATAGGTACTTACTTTAACTGAATCCTGTCGTGATTAATCCCTCCGTTGCTAATTTAGATAACGGAACGGGTTTCTACGCGTGTGACGAGAACTATGGGGACGAAATAAATTTAACCAGTGGCATAGCTAATATGGGTGAAGCTTCCATGTTGGGCGAAAATTTCCGCGACAAGCTTTCTTCGTCATCCTCTTAATAGTTAAATCACATAAAGTTCATAAAATATAGATATTTATGTTTTTATATACCCAGTATGTAAGTAAGGTGTATCGGAATAAGTTCGTGCCGCAAAATTTGTTAAAATGGAATACAAGTGATTTTGATAAATTTTCATAATAACACGCTGTTTTTACACATTGATATTTACATACACAACTAATGTAACTTTGCCATAAGTTTCAAAGACTGCTGAATCTTTCCATTTAAGTACTCCTTTGAGAGACTGTTAAAGAATGCATAATACAGAAATCTGCCATTTTTAAGTAAACAAATAAATAAGTAAACTATATTTAACTCATGTAAGTCATATAACTAATGCAAAATGCGTTTCGTTTAGTCTTAAAGGCTGCATTTATTTGAGGTAAACTTACATTAGACTTAGGTAGGTAGGTACAGTCAGCTGCAGAGAAAATGTACCTCCTCTGTCGTACATGCTGGCACATGGGGGCGTTATTTTTTTCTGCAGCTGACCCTACATAGCTCGCGGTGAGCAAGTGTATGAAAACACCTCATGTATTATAAATTATAAGCTTATGTTTAACTTGAAATGTAAATAGATATGTAAGCATGTTCAGGTGGAATCTTGTGATTCAATTTTGAAGCAGATATCTTTGACTTGAGCTGAAATTTAGTACACTTATGTAAGTTTGGTGACAATGCAATATTATTGTACCATTGATCTGATCTGGTGCTGCTACCCGAAGGACCCATAACAACTTCTTAAATAAAACAAATATAAACCCGTAGTGTTTAGGCTCGTTCGAATCCTCTCCGATGTACTTGATGATAATGATGATTGTGCAAAAAAAAAGTACAGCCCGCAATAAAAGCTTGTACCAAAAATGTCATCTTACTCCCTTGTCGCCTTGGTTATGATGACTATTACTATAATAGGCTTTTATTCTTAAGTAGCTAGCTAGTTGGAAACCGATTTTTATGAACGCACCTTTTGAAATATGTAATAGTCAGTTAGTCACGGATTAGAAATATATTTATTCGTTATTTTTATAACAATGCTTATTTACTACCTACTTACCTTTAGGTACAATAATCATGCTTAACGTTGCGTAAAAATTGATCCCCATACCAAAACACCCATCTTATTTTATGGAGACATTTCCACGTGACATACTCTTTTATAACAGGCTTAGAAATATTACATCCACCGCCATAGTTTATAGAAAATTTGACAATCGTAAAATGGGGGCGATAAACTAACCACTGGTCATCACAGGGGTGTTTTTATCTGGACTTACAGGGTACATAAACATTTTATTGCTTTCGATACGGGTGCTTAGAAGGTACCGATGGGTTGTGCATTTCTGAGGCCCAGAACATAAAATAGATATCTAAAGTAAATTAGGTTCCAAACATTACCTTACCTTATGAAGAAGTATAGGTTATTTAATGTTATTTGTTATACATAATATAACTATACTAAAACTGTATTTATATACGTAATTTTTTTTAAACATATTGTGTTCTTAGGTACCTACCCCGCACCAACGATGCTTCTCTGTTTCGTCTTAAGGTTGACTGATAAAGAATGCCTTGCGGCATTAAGTGTGCCTTTTGTAACTGTATACACTTTTTAAACAGTTAAATAGTGTACATTAATTAATTAATTCTTGTAATTTGCTTACTTTAATTAGCATAATTTTGTAGAACAGAAATTGTCTTTTACGTTGGGGTGTTTGAGGAAATACTTATACAATTTAGACAAGGTGATATACCTATTGTAAAGTGATGAAACCCACACGAAACACTATCGGCCTGCCACACCACCTCTGTGTTTACGACGCGTAACAACCAATAAAACTGGGGTCCATCGTTTGGCAATCTCCTGACGCATGCTACTGATCGACCCTCATATACATTTGTCTATAATAATTTAAGGTTCCGTAAAATTATACCTACATAGAACAACGAGTCCAATAAACAATAATTATTATCGATATAAAGATCGAGTACCATTGATTTTATACTTTTTTTTTATTTGTCGGGTTTAGTTAGGTACATATCAGAATTTCCCGTAGTGTCCTAATTTGGCCACAGTTGATTGGAATGGACCATGTTTATGAAAAGTAATATACCTTTATCATTAAAAAAATGCTGAGATACTGGCAAGACGATGTTGTCCTCTAAGTCTTAAAACATTGGTGAGTACAGTCAAAACCATAAATAGTAGCAGGAATATATATGTACTATGTTCCTACCCTTGCCGGTACACTAACAATAAGAAAGTTCGATTTTAACTTGTATTAGCAGTATACATTTTCTGGAAGTTATTTAGTGAGTTATTGAACAGTAAAATTCAAATTTAAACCACAATGTCGTTTTGTCACCCTGATACAACATCCTACGTTGTTTTTAGGTACGCCGTGTAAATCGGTACAATTTATTTAGTTTGGTTACAAATATAAATAACCATAATAAAGATTTTACTCAAACAACATCATTCCTTAATTTTATTCTCTATTTTGAAATAAATATACAAAAATTACATTGTTATAGTAACTACTTAAGTAGACTACATTAAATCTAAAAAGGCTCTTGAGGCATTGTACCAAACGTAAATTGTCCTTCGGAATAATCAAATCGAAGCATTCGAAACCCAAAACTTACGATCGACCGAAGCTCTGAACTCGCGATCTTATTAGCGCACGGAGAGCCTCGCGGAACCCTCATCCATCCCCATTAGCGCCTCGACAGGCTTATGCACGGAACCCATACTTTAAATACGTCGTATACTTTTTATGTGCGACACGTCTGTATTTTGTAGAGGACGGTAACTTTGATCGTCACGTCGCCTGGTCAGCGAAAGTAATGAGTCGTAAAGTCACTGGACAGTGTAAAATAGACTCAGGTGAAAGACCTTTGCTTGTAAACTTGTAGAATGCTTCTTATTTTCGATGGAATAGTTATTTAATGAATTATTGGAGCCTTTTATATATGTGGCCCTAGTGAAAAACTGACACTCGCACTTACAAAATGTAATCTGAACAATTTAATAATGTTGATAGTGATGCCACTATTTTTAACCGACTTCAAAAAAAGGAGGAGGTTATCCGTTCGAACTATTTTTTTTATCAAGTAATAAAGAAAACAATTATTTGTTGCTTTTTAGTTCATATTTGAAGTCGAGTTTATTTTTTGTTAAAAGTTTATTTATATTACCAATAAATAATTTAGCTAGCGAGTTTATCAAGTCGAGCACAGATCGGGAGAACCATAAGTACTAATTCTTCTAACTCTACTACCTAGCACACAGTCAGCCAGGTTGAGTATAAATATCTCTATAGTTTTTGTCTTCTTGTAGTACTGAAAAAAATTGTTCGCCAGACATAGGTGTCTGAAGCGGTACTGCAAACATCGAAGTTCGTATATTTCAAGCATCTTTCTCTTTAACTCCAATTAAGGCGTCATAAGAGTGACAGAGACAACCGTCCGAAAATGAATATCGTGTTTCACGGTAGCGCCCCTTTAGACATATACTTAGACAATGTGGAAATAAAGTACATACAGAGAAATAGTTATTTGTGCAACAAGAGAGGAAAGTTGTTTTTTCTTGCGAGTGACTCAAAAACACGAGATGTAAAATAACTTTACTCTAGTGTGACACATACAACTTTTCACTTCTCTTGCTCTAAAACTTCATGTTTAAGCCTTGCGTAGGCGACCTAAAATCGCTTTTTATGCACTTGGGCCTAAAGTATTTTACTTCGTCGAATACTAAGGCAATCGGTCCAACAGCCACACGCAAACAACGTCCTAAACTTTATTTAAAAAAAATCACTATGACCATAGACACATATCTAATGAAAAAAAAAAAAAAAAAAGTTAACAGGCGGGAACCACATTTATTTTTCATTGTGATTTTGTGTTACAACCTGAAATTGCTTTACGATTAGGTAACGATAAGACTAAATAATGTCGTCAAGCGAAGACGAAGTCGGACTCACGCCTAATACTTTAATGGAGCGGCACGCGAAAAACGTTGTGGAACAAATATTGCCATCGAAATCCAAGCAAATTTACCTGAAAACCTATGAAAATTTCATGCGTTGGAAGGCGGAAAAACAAGTGAATGGATTCTCAGAGAGCATTTTCTTAACGTATTTTGACGAATTATCGAAGAAATTCAAACCGACGACACTATGGAGTGTGTATTCCATGCTCAAGACGACGCTACAGATGAAAAACGACGTGCATATACAAACCTACGTGAAGCTCTCGAGTTACTTAAAAGGCTTTCAACTGGGCACAAAAGTGTAAAATCCAAAGTTTTTACTGCAAATCAAATCGAAACGTTCATAAATACCGCTCCGGATGAAAAATATTTGGCTACCAAGGTACCTATATAAAACTTGTTAATATTTAACATTCTTTTAATATTTAACAATAATTCGTTACCTTCTACTTTAGTGTACTCGTAGAACGTTGTAAAAGTGGTTACTATTTTTTTGTAGGTGGCGCTCATATTTGGAATCAGTGGGGCATGTCGGGGTATAGAACTGATCAATATTACTCTAGATGACGTGAAGACAGACTCTCAGTTGTAGGCAATAAACTTACCTGATACGAAAACATATAAAGAAAGAACATTTATTGTCAAAGGCGAATATTTAAACATAGTTAAGAAGTATCAAGGGCTACGTCCGAAAAATTTGGCAACGAAACGTTTTTTTAATAATTACCAAAACGGGAAATGCACTCGGCAACCCATAGGACGCAATAAATTCGCTGCAATGCCGAAACAAATAGCTGTCTTTCTCGGATTAGAAAACCCCGAAAAGTATACAGGTCATTGTTTCCGCCGGACTTCAGCCACGCTCTTAGCTGATTCAGGAGTAAAAATATGATAACATTAAAGCGACATGGCGGCTGGAAGTCGGACCAAGTAGCAGAAGGCTACATCGAAGAATCTATAAAACAGAAAGCCAAAATTACTGACTTCATTACGGAAGGCATCAACATAGTTCCAAATGAACCAGAGCCATCTAGTGCTAACTTAATGGAACAGGATTTAAATGATAATAATCCA
The DNA here is from genome assembly GCA_022674325.2 of Grapholita molesta. Taxonomy (NCBI): domain Eukaryota; kingdom Metazoa; phylum Arthropoda; class Insecta; order Lepidoptera; family Tortricidae; genus Grapholita; species Grapholita molesta. The sequence continues at coordinate 16,728,859 of CP053121.2, read as the reverse complement.
GTTACCACGAAACCACATGAATTTAATAATATGGCAACTTCAACTATCACATCACAAATACAATCCAATGCAACATTGAATATGCCAGGAAAAACCATAACTTTAAATATTTCACATTGCAGTAATATTACCTTCAATTTTAATTAAATGATTAAATACTAGATGTTGTTGTTTTATTTTCTCGCAATCGAAGTGAAAGTAGAGTGTACAACGTGTCCATAAAACCCATTTTACGCTCGACTTCATATCAACCCTCGCTCGCGAGCTCGCTCGGATAGATAAACGCCTCGCGTAAAATGGTTCGTTTTATGCACTTGTTGTACAATCTACTATTTCACCTCAGTAGTGAGAACATATTAAAGCTTTTATTGCCGACTGTACTTTTTTGCACAATCATCATCATTATGAGCCTAAAACACCACGGGGTTATCTTGTGTATTGTAGTAGTTGCTTTTGCTACCTTCTGGCTCCAGCATCACATCAGATCAATGATACCATAATATTGCATTGTCACTTACATAAGTGTGCTAAATTTCAGCTCAATCGGTTAAAGACGTCTTTTTCAAAATTGAGGTGCAAGATTCCACCCGGATAAATATACAAATACATACATCAAGTTTAAAAAAGTTTGTAAAAAAATTAACATCAAGTTATCCACATTCATTTAAGTGTTTTATCTGCAACTGCACTGGCTTCATTACTTAATATTTTGTTTAAATATCTTTCATTTCAAAATATGTACCTACATTTCAAAATTATAATATTTGATTAATTTGTGAGGGTCCGAACGTGTTAGTGGTGTTTAGCGGGTCCATTATGTCCTATTATAATAGATAGATACATATAAATACTTAAATACATAGAAAACACCCATTACTCAGTAACAAATATCTGTGCTCATCACACAAATAAATGGCCTGACTGGGATTCGAACCCAGGACCACGGGTTTCATAGGTAGGGTCATTACCTACTAGGCCAGACCGGTCGTCAATTAAAAAGCTACTTTGTCTCACTCCTTGGAGTGACGAAAAAAGCTACTTTCCTCACTACCTGAAAGTGAGGAAAGTCGCACTTTCCTCACTCCCTGGAGTGAGGAAAGTAGGCATGTTCGAGCTGCTGAGGTGAAAATAATATTTTCTTTTTAATTCACTAGTAAAAGTTTTTTACTCCTGTATTAATTTGACTCTTTGCTAGTACCGGTAGCGGTCTGATCATAAACACTTAGATAATTAATTAACATTTTAATAAGAAGATACTTACAGGTGAAATCATACTATATTCATACTATTTTCTTATATATCAAACAAAGTGTATGTTTTTAAAGGTTAATTAAATGGGCTCGTATAGGGTGGGTTCTTAGCATAAAACAAAATTAGAAATAAAAAAACTTTTAAAAGTGTTTGCATCTTTAAATAAAATACTTATATACACCAATAAAAGCTATCCTAGCTTAACCTTTCTTAAATCTTTTAAAATCCTTTTTCCTTGCTATGACAAAGGGCGAGGGGTGTGTCCGACCCCCGTGGCGCACAGAATTAGCCCAGTCAGCTTAAATTAAAAAAGAAATCAGGCGAAAGTTAATTCCCGAAGTTTTAATTACGTTTATTTTGTTATTAGGCAATTTCTAATTAATTTGCTTGAAAGAAATGCGCATCACAATAGGCTCCTTGCATGCGGAAGTAAGCAATTATTATTCTTTTTAATTTAACAGGACACTGTTTTGGGGAAAGTATCAATAGACATCAGTTTTGAATGATAGGTTAATGATTCGATTTATTTCAATTTGTCGTTGAGTGTCCAGCTTAAAGGTTCTTACTTGTTACTTCTTCCCTACTACCAGAAATTACATAACATATCTTATTATATGTTTTTCCCATATCGATCGAAGCAAAGCTTTACATCCAAAGCTTTTCGCCTATTAAACATGAGAGATAATGGAAAGGGCCTTATTGAAGGGTCCAGACGGTTAGTGTTTAACTCTAAATACTTACATGTTAGTAACATACGAGTATGCAGGTATCCAACTCAACAGCTATTACTGTCCTCTAAAGAACTCATCCGCTTAGGTTCAGTGTTTTTACGAAAGAACTCTCCAGCTCTCTACTCTTACAGGTTTAAGAGCCCTTCGCCTACTCAATGAAGGGTTCTTTGTCCCGTTAACCGAAATTTCCGCCAGAAGTCGACATACGGCTGGTATTTTTTTGATAAAATACTTTTCGTGCCTCAAAATGTAAGTCTGAACAACATAAATAAGAAGTGTATAATTATAAAAGTTTGATTTCCGGTATAAATTATTTTCTCGGGACACAAACTACCTTCCAGCGCTTAAGCGTTAATTGATCGCTTAATAAGCAGACAAACTTTCACATTTATCATACCTGTATGAATTGGCTAGTTCACACATCTATTCCCTGCCCTTTCCTACACTGTGATCAAGTTAGATTAGTCTTGGTACAGAACCAGCTTATGGCTTAAGATAAAATTGCAAACCGTTTGTAAATTACCATATCTACAGCATGTCCCGATAAAGTCCATACGTTAGGTTTGAAGCAAAGCCGATTGTTGGGATTCAGCGGACGCGGTAATAATATTTCACTTTTACGAGGCGCGTCTGCCCGTGCGTCTGCGACTCCGCCCCGGGAATCGCCAGCGTAGGGCTACCACTCTTCTCACTACACAAATAAGTGTCCTGAAGCTAACGAACTAGTATAATCACTAAAAATCATTAAATCGTTTATATTACATGAGGTACAATACCGGTGGCAGCATCTTCTGGTACTTCATGTGCTATATAAAAATGTCGAGATTTGTCTCAAGTACTTTTTGTATAAATATTTTCGTGTAATAAAACTTCATGAACAATTAATATCCTTTTTTATTTCTGGGAAAGTAACGTTAAGTTCTAACTTTACGATTATTTATTAACTAGTTGAGAATAAATAACCATTTAATAAAAACAAGTATTCAATTGTGATTGTAGAGTTTTTTTTATCTTATTACTATTCGTAAACGTTGTTAGTAAAATATTAAAGTAAGAGCAGTTTTTAACTATCTCCGTTTTTTAATGCACTTGGTCACCCGAACGTAATGGCACATTATCTCTCGCCATCTCGCTCGTAATCGGGCTATGCACTCGACTCCTAAGTGCCGTTTTAACGATATTTCTATATGATAACAATTGTATTACTGAGACAAATTACTTTGAGAAATTATAGATATACTTAACATTATTGTCTGCCACCTTGTGTCTGCTGCTTGTAAAAAGGACTGAACTTTTTCAAAAGGAGTACCTACTTATAAGCGCACACTATACTTATTGATAAACTTTTTTTGTAACCAAGTTGTGATTATGTCACTTATCAAGTAACTACATTTATATTTTTTAATTTTCAAGTAAATATTCTTCAGCTACATTCTACTTAAGCACATAACAAAAAAACGATACCCATACCCGTTGGAAAGTATTTATATTTTATAGCCATGTTAACGTCTCACTTTAGTCACTACTTTATTCAAACAGCCGTTCACCGAACAAATTAAATGTCCGAATTCCGTTTCGCGACGTTAAAAAAGGTCGTAACGTAAACTTTTTCAATTTTCACCTGCAGTTAAACTTGGGTATAAAGAGTCCGCGAAGTAAATATTTTGGAAAGGTTGACGACGCCCGCGAGCAAATGTAGCGACTTGATAAGGGTGCGCCGGTGTAAAATGCATGTAAACACCTCTTTTGCGGTCGGGGACCAAATGTTGTCGACTGCTCCTTTCGCAAATTTAGACGTTAGGTACTACACGGCATCATCGCTAAAATGAAATTCTTGAATATCAAGTGGAACTGATATTTCTATCTACAAAACTTTTTATCATTGCATTCACAAAAGAGGCAAAGCTTTCTAGAATTAATAGCTAGTGATATCGCCAGGAGAAAGCGAGCTTAGTAAGGAACCATTTTGAGCAAGGAGGTTCGATGGGAAATCCTCTGGTAGCAAAATGTGTCAAATATTTCTAGCAGTGTGCTCAAACCAAATTGCTTTCACATGTATGCATACATTCAATTCAAAAAGTGAGTCATGAAATCATTTTTGTAGCGTGAAAACAATATTTTTTATTTATTAAAAAGTAAAATTAAACTTTAACATGAGTATTCGATTTTATTACTAGATATCATTTTTGTAGATAAATATTTATTACATAAACAGTATTCTGGGCAGCATACCGGAGGCAGGGGGATTTGGCGAGGTTTTTTACATTTAATTTTTTATTTTGTATGTTTAACACTAATTTATAGATAAGGATGTAATCAAAATTGTAATCATGTATTTAATATAATATTATCATAAGAACGCTAATAAAGTATTCAAAATATAAGTACATTAAAAAAATAGATGTAGCTACTACAGGAATTATACATTTGACACAGGTATACTTGTTAAAAACTCAGAGATATTTTCGTACACGTGTAAAGTTTTTGCGAATAAAAACTCAGACATGGAGTTACGTAGTTGCCGGCGAGTCGTACAGAAATTCAATCCGTTAAGAGGTCTGCTAACGCGGGCCGGCATCAACCAGTGACGGCAATCATTCTAATGGCGGCTAGAGAACACAGTACATTTTAAACGAAATATATCGCAAGTAAGGTAAATTACAAAAAAAACGACTGCAGATTATTTGAGTTTATTTTTACAAGCTTTTATTTCACTTGCAATGTTAGTATGTTCGGGTGAAATTCTGCCACTCAATTTTGAACCAATTGAGCTAAAATAGCTAAAATAGCTATTGAGCTAAATATATATATATATAAATATATTTAGCATACATATATAAATTCGGCGACAAAGCAATATTATGGTACCTCTGATCTGATCTTCAGAAGGTAGCAGTAGAAACTCCTAAAATACACATGATACCCCATAGTTATTCGACTCATTAGAATCCTCTCGATTAGAATCTTCTAGATTATGCAAAAAAGTACCTACAGTTATCAATAAAAACTTGTACGAAAAATGCCAGATTTGACAGAAACTTATTACTTTTACTTGTCAGGAAATAGCTGAATCATAAAATTATATTTCATTATTTTGTTGTGTCATGAAACTAAGCATAGCGTTAAATACTTACATGGAACCTATAAATAATTGGTTGAAAATACGAGTATGACAGATACATAAATTATATTTAGAAATAATATTTACTTGTAATTTAGATGTTACCTAAGTTTATTTATAGGCTGACAGCAAAAAAATTACAGATGAGCAAATCATCATATTTTGTAAACCATTTTTTTTAGCTAAATTATGTTACGTCCTTCAGTATAGTTTAATCTATTCACGTTGGATAAATTTAATAGTATGTGTCAGAATGTGATACCTTACTTTTTTTATCTAGACTATGTCCAGACCGAATTAGTTCTTTACAAACAAGCTGCTTCATCCAATTGAATGCAGTCGGAGTCGCTGTTTGATGTGCAACTAATAGTTCTAGATGGTTATTGGTTAATCTGATCTCGATAGACTTGCTCCTTTTTCCATTCAAGCGAATGCGCTGCCCTTTTTAATGGCTTCTAAACCAATATTAATGTTAGAGTACTTTTTAGTTCTCCTTATAAAATCGTGTTTCTACTTAGGTACGATGGATGATCATTACTCCCAAAAGTTTTATTGTAAGTGCATGGATTTCCTAATTCATACACAAACATCCAAAACATTTAATTAATAAGACGGCTTCCCTCACGTATATATAGTCACTCGCTCGACATGTTTTGAAGGGCATTAGTTTCCATTTTAAGCACTAATAGACGTGAGTGAAACCGTCTGATTCAGTAAATGTTAAAATGAATTATGAAAGTTCCAATACATCTATAACTTATGTGAAAAAAAGCATGTATTAATCTGTAACTAAAACGATGAGTATATATCTAAGTATTAAATTAGAGAGTATGCGATTAGAAATTAAACGAAAACTGTCTAACAACACGTCATCAAACCGCGCTTTAGCCGCAGGAGTGACTTCCTTAATGGGCCCCAAACATTATTAAACTGTACCATAACTTGATAACTTCAATCATAATGTTCTATTCTCACGTATGAAAATCGATAAAAACTTCGTAGACGCTCCAGGGTAGTCATTATACCGAATAATTTACGATTAGCACGACAGCTCGCCTGAACGGGTTGTAGCAAATCAATGACTATGTATACTGCCACTTAGCAACATATACAATCATTATTATAATCAAACGCGTTACGAACATCCATTAAAAATCGATTTAAATTAAATGGGCTTATGGTATAAGGATGACTTTGAATTAACCTCATAATATCGAGACGATACAATAGGCAATTGATGATGGTATGTAGTTATGACGTGTAAATTACTAACTTTCATAGTAGTTGCCAATCATGCTATAGATTTAATGAGGTAAGCATTGTTGATTATAATCGTCACTCTTGAAAAGATCTCAAGGGTTATCTGCCCTATGGGTAACTGAGTGTTTTGTTTTTGTTCTGTAAATGGGAAAATCCAGGACGCTTCAGGACCTGACTTGGTTTATGCTGCTGGGGTACTCCTACTCAGTTTACGCTTCCAGTTAAATCGATTAAGGCGGTCTCAACTGTGTGACTTGGTGTGGAATACATTTTCGTCGCGTAGCGAAATTTACTTCCTTGGTAAGTAAGTACCTATATTTTTTCCTGCAGTGCTGTAAAATAATGGACAGACTACTTGATTATTGTCAATACAGAATATAGTAGTAGGGTACATTCTCGATTGAGTGAAAAATCTTTAAAAAACGAATCGTGTAGGTAATGCGTCGACCGCAAGCCTAACATGGTATGATATTTTATTACTTGTCACAGTATCTGTCATGCTCTAATAAGTATGCGGGTGCGAAAGTGACGGATAGCGCGATAAACGATAAAATGACAACCATGCTAACCGTTCCGATAATGAGATAACATTATCGGCATGTGCAAAAAGATCATTATTCATTTCCAGCATATTTTGCTAAAGCACGATTTCGTGTCTTTAGCATCGCAAACATATTTAATGGCATTATTGTTCCCATAGAAAAAATCTTGTTCAGGACGGGTATCTTTAAACCTACATCTCTCATTACTAGGTTATTTATGTAGGTAGGTATATTTAATGTTAACAGCAATGTTGATACATAATAACAGGTTAGCTGCTACAATATCATTCTCAGCTGACAGGTTCAAGGCTAACAGTAATAACTCATGTTCCAGTTAAACAACACTTATGTTTTTTGTTCTAATTTATTTAAAACAAAACTGAGAGTAGGTATTTTTCCTTTGAATAAATTCTAATATACGTAATTCTAATTAGCCTTAGAGATGGACAATGGTGCCTAAACCCGTTAAGAGTACGTTTATTTATACTTGACAAATTGTGACGGATCCACTTTGGTCGTCCACCACCGTCTAATTGATCAGGGCGTCGGCCGAGTAAGCTGGCGCGGGTTCAAATCCTGTCTCGGACCTGGATCCTGGACACTTTTTCTGAAGTAATGTCATATCTATTTTAATTTTGGAACAATAAATAATAAGGTGACGGCACCAGTAATGGACACGGAACCAATCATGAACATTAGTGCTTATTTCAAAGGAGTTAAGTGTTGTGCATTTGTTGGCACATAGGTATTGAATTTAAAACTTTATGATTTTCGAAATAAGAACTAAGTGTCCATCATTGGTGCCTGTCAGCTAAAAGTTTCCATCATTGGTGCCATTACCTTAATTCATTGAAAAATTATTGTAAAAACATTCATGAGCTGAAATAGTACTTATTGCTATTTAATTTTACTTAATAAAAATAAATATAACAATAAACTACAATTTATTAACATTGTCCTGTAAAAGCATCATAGTAACGACAATTCATGCAATCCATGTATATTAACGTTTACATTACTATGCAAAGCTCCAGGGGTGGGTTACTCTGCTCATTTGACATCTGTGGTTGGTATTTGGATTTGCTGTAATGGCAGTTGCGGAAATGTTCTTATTGCGACCATTATAGCGTCTTATTGTTACTCTGCCGACGTCGGGTAATGGTCGCTTGAGAACCTGCTACAAGATAATATTTCGTTGATTGCGCTATTATTAGAGGAATTAAACTAGCAATATACGTAAGTACCTGTTCTTTTTCTTACATTTTAGCTGGTGAAGTCGAAAATCTGTTTTTTTGTTGCTTGAATCTGACTTCATAATACGAGTTAGTGTTGGCAAGGTTGACGTAATATACTACCTTACATAGTATGTAATACTCGTACCTATAATATATGAAAGCATTTATTTCGTGTAGACATATAATCTCATATTTCAATAACAATATGGCCAGTAGATGAACAAAAATAGATAACATAATGTTATTTATATTATATATACTATCAAATTTTATTACCAATCTATTCCGTAAACGAATATCGTAAATGAAAACTAGTAAAGTAAAATTTGAACTGCTAAGAGTGGGTACTCAAAAAGTTGTGAATCATAAAAGTTTGCTTTCATTGAAGTTTAGCGGTGATACACAAAGTTTCATATCATCATTAAACTTTGCCAATAAGATGGTCTATAGGTACGTTGAATGAATACTCGTTCACTTGACGTGAACTTTTTTTATATAGGATAAAAATACCTATATTAAATTAAATAAAACTTGGAGAATGTGCGTATTCAATATGTTGTAAGAAAGTAATCAGGCGCCTCATAGCCATACGAGATAATTTTATATCCTTATTTGTTCACAAGTACGACTATTATATAGATAACTAATTATAATAAGTAATTTACTCTAGAGTTTTAATTTAATTATTTTCAATATAGTTTATTTTTAGTTATTTATAACCTAGTATAAATATGTTTATTTAGTTATTGAATTATTGTCATCTAGAGTAGGTAGTTAAGTCATTATTAAATCTTAAATTATAGAACATTGCAAAGATTCTGACTTCATCTCTTATGCAAGACAGACTCTCAGACAAGCACAGATAAATATGTATGTCCTACAATTTAATTTTGCTGATATAACATACCGATGGGACATATTTTTCGGGAAAGTAATCGTGGGAATTTCATAATCACACGATATATTAATATATTATTGTTTGCTTGTACTAATTGTGAGTAAATAAATTTTAGAACATTATGAAGATTCAACATTAACAACGGATTCACGTTGTTAAATATGTCCTACGATATTATTTCGCTATATATATCGCCGACATAAGAGCTCGTATGAGCTCGTACACTTGATTGGTCCAGCTGATTCCAAGTATCCTCCCTTCAACTTTTACTTTGCCAATAAATATTAAAGGTAAATTAGATTAAAATAGAATAGCAGTACCATCAGGTGATTCGTGAATTCTTGAAACCTAAAATCTCGATAGCTAATCCATTCCATACTATCGAGTCACGAAAACTTTTCCATTAAAAACGTCTAGAGAACTTGCAATTCTCCTGTCCAATTTGTCGGGAATGACAAGATGATCGTTTTTATTGCGCCACCTCGGCTTTTATAACGGCTCATAAACTGAAGCTCGATCACTGATGAAACGTTTCAGGTATCTTATGTGACGAGGCCAATCACCCGTAGACCGTCAAATTTTAGGGGCTAGCAATTATCACCTGCCTATTGTATAAGGCAGTGATGGGCAAGGTTATGACCCGCGAAATGATTTTATCTGATATTGAAATAATTCGTTTATTGACGTCAGGTCAAAATATCACCCCTATTTCCTCCTGTCATAAGAGGACGTGGTTGTCCAGGGAAAAAGATTTTAGTGAATTGGGGGCGATGGGCTAGTTAGTCGCTACTGTTGAAATAATTCTGGTCTCTGAAATTTTTTAAATTTTCTGGCCCCCTATAAATGTATGTATGCAGTACCTATACAAACTACAGGTTTAAGATATCTCAAAGCATCGATATCTTACCCTTTAAGAACTAAAAGACGGCTAATCACGTCGACCGAAGAGTCATGTTCCGTTTAACAATGTTATACTTATGGGTTAAGAGTCTTGTCATGGCGTGGTCTTAGTTTTCCATCAAGGAGCTAGGGTAGCCTTCGAAAGGTTAAGAGGGTCACAGAACTACTTACGGGCCAAGTTTACAATGGTTGACCAACTCAAAAGTAATGCAACGAGAAAAGGTTACCCGTAATGTAGTATCGACCATGTGTGAATGAATGTGAATTAAAAAGCTGGTTTGTGGTAGGTACTGAAATTGTAAAGGAACCACTAATGTATCATATCAATGAAAACTTACTTTAACACTTGACTCGATAGCATCGTAAATGAAATGAACCAGCAAGTAAGTACTTCAGTTTTCTATTTTCTTATGTCGAACATGTTAAAAACCGCTCCAATCTTACCTAAGTCGTAATTATCATTAAAGTAGATCACGTAGGAGGCCAACACACCGCGCAGCTGTTCTCCGCTTTATACCCCGTTTTATGACGGTTGAGTATGTCGTCCAGAAGTTAGCTATGAGCCGAAGTTGTGCTACCATCTGACTATTAGGTTCAAGTCACGAAGACGATGGTCATCATTACAGTAATATTATAAAGATCACTATAAGTTTCTGATATGATACCGTGATTTAATATATTATGAAAAACATAATTTTATATTTCAATATTTCTGCATAACGATCATTGCAATCAACTTGTAGTCGGGTTTTAAGCTTATACGATTTCGCGTGAAGTTTGTCTAAAATTAAATTCTTAAACAAATCTCAGGGTCACCAAATAAGCGGCCACCTACTGAGAAACCACCACAGGAGATCTGATGTAACATTAGGGCTGTCACTGTTGGTACAGTTAACTATACTCACAACAAAACATTTAACACAACACAATAATTGTTAATTTATACAATAGGATTATTCGCTATTGTAATAATCAATTATTGCGAAAACGATTGCGTATTATTCAAACATTTTCTATAGGTTACGCATGCCTACATAATCTATTTAGTGCAAAGTGTATTAGTACCCAAAACTGTTATGAATTTATTTTCGTAATTAATTTCTTTAGCTAGAGGTATATTTCTTTCGCCAGATAATGACATTTAGCTACACTAACGTACATTGTACCTGATTGGTCTTAGAGGTTTACAATAAAGTTTAGCACTAAATCATAAATACTACAAGTATGTGCGAAACATTTCAGGCTGCGGCGTCTAGGGCCGCGTCGTAAAAATTATTTAGTATCGCGCCGTCTGCGTCATTAGCGCGTCCCGCCATCTGCCGACGTTTTAATGCACTTGCACTAAACGGCGGAGGATGCGCTGTTTGTCACCAACATGTAATAATATTTAGGTAAATAATATATTCAAGCGTTCAAGAGGATCTGTTGTGACGTGTATTAGTATATTACGTACCCAGGGCGGTGAAACAAAGAATGGCTCAGATCGCGGGTATTTGTGGCCCGAACCGGAGGTGAGGGTTATAAAAAAGAGATCTGAGGCCTCCTTTATTACCGCCCGTGGTGCGTACATAGTTTTACGTCTCCATCTGGGTATAAAGTGAGATTCTCCGTCGCGCCCTAGGGCGGTAAATTTCACTTACCACCCAGTGTGACGTAAAATATATAATACCCACAAAATGATTACCAGAAATAAAGACAACTAGAAATTAAACTATGAATCAACAGGCGGTCATTAGTTAGCGAAGTACTACGATCTGGTAATCGTTTTATGCTATTTTAACTAAAGAACATAATTTGATAGTACAAAACATTTAGATTTATACGTATTGTAGTTGATATTCTACCAAAATTGTATATCAACAATTTTACTTTGTGAGGTCCGTTACGCGGTCGCTACGCTATAACTATCCAGCCCCAACGGCCGTAAGACCCGGTACCGCGAATATCGAAGTTCGTATATTTCGAGCATTTTTCTCTTTTAATTCAATTGAGGCGTAATGAGAATGACAGAGACAATCATCCGAAAACGAACATCGTTTTTCGTGGTAGCGCCGCAGTTCTAGGATATGTGTGCCCCGACTCGATTCAGTGCGCTATATCAGTGAACTTGGTTCGCCTGCGCATCTCCTTATTCCTGATTAGATCCCTCCCTCTCCATCACTTTCTAGCAACTACATAACATACTTACATTAAATCTAAAAAAAGACCCTTACCTCGTATCGCAATGCTGATATTAGAGCAATTCATTGGTGAAATTATTACTAGTAAATATTAGTTATTATGTTGTAGAGATCTTAATCTTATTACAATTATACCGCGATTGTTTATAAATTTGACGAATAACCTTGTACTCTGTAAATAAATAGGATTGCACCACCATAACAGCCGTAGGTACAATAGGAAAAATTTCCAAATATAGGTCCAGGTTATTTGTAAGAGCTTATTTTTATGTGTATTTTTAAGTTATTTTAGGCGGTTTTTATTACAAATATTATATATTATTGGATAGTAAAGATAGCATTGTATATATTAAGGACTTGCGCTCATCATAACATATCGTGATATGTTATGATAAGCGCATAGCGCATATTCCTTTCATAGTATAACAAATCGATTTGACCATAAAAATACTTTACAACTGTTCCAATGGCCTTCGGACTCGGAGCGGTCAGAATATTAACCATACATACCTATATTGTGACAATGACAATCCCTAATTTTAGACTTAGGCACAAAAGTTTAAAATAGCTGTAAAATGCAGCTAATAAAAAGTGTCATATGTCATAAACGAGGAATGTGGTAAATAAAACGTCCGAAATTAAAGTTGGAGTGATGCATTAAGGACTCGACGATACATCAGTGGTCTCGTGAAAGCTCTACTCAGTGTCTGTTTCCACCGGACTTAACCTGCATGGGGTTTAAAATTAATTACTGTGCTCTGTGGGTATCACACCCACTGGAGCCTTAATCTAGGGTAACGCTGAATGGATCCACTATAACACATTGTGGAGGCTGAAGAGGAAGGCGTTCTCAACTATCTGCAAACACAGCGGTGCCGCTAGTGAGCGACTCGCAGTTGTGGGCGTAAGCGTTCCCGTAAACCCGTCAAAAAGCTGGCGATACGGCAAATGGGGGGTTATTAGTGGGTACATCTTGGGCCTTATTAGCCCAGACTGGAGACCTACATAAAGACCGGGTCATCCCTCGTACCCGGGTGGTATGCGTAAAGCATTTTCCCCCTGCACAAAAAACGGGTAACGCTGAATGCTTGACAAACAGCACCGTAACAAGGTAATCACAAAAATAATTAATACCACATTAAACATCGTTGTAGATTAGTCGCACCTGTAAATAAAACATTTTCTCATCCACATTACTTATATTGGATGCGATCCCAGATTTCACGTCTTTGGGTCACTTAGCATCTTGCTCGTAGGTACGTCTTGGCAAGAGGTGAACTGCTAGTAATTTTGAGCTTGAGGTCATAAGACCTTGTACTGCCCACGACATGTTTCGATATCATGTATGATGAATTATTACAATTTAATGCTAAATTAGGCAATATCTAGGCTGAAATGTCGTACCGTGAGACGTGCAACAATGGTACCGAACCGTCTCTTCTTCGTTAATAACACGGTTTACGACAGAGTGACGCTGGCTATTAGTTTTATGTGCTACGTTTAAGGTTTATTAGTGGGTGTACAATTCGCCAGGTTATTCCACACAAGTCTAGACGACGATATGTCTTTGTACTAACGTCTTCACACATACTGTGTTGAGGAAAGATTTTCTCTTTTTTCTTGAAATTTGTCGGCCTGGTGTATTTTTGGTAGATTGCTTTAATATTCTTTTGGTACCAGTATTAAACTTTACAATATGTTATTCAATTTAGAATCAAAAAAATATTTTTATAAAAGTGATGTAAGTGCATACCTCCAACTTAAAACTACAAAAAAAGAATAATTATCATGGAAAGCACACAGAGACAATACGAAAATACTTATCTGGGCCTCATACAACTGAACCTATATTATTTTATCTCAAATAGTGACTCGTCTTTCTCAAGACGGCTACAAAGGTACGGAGCCTAGGCTGCCGGTGGTAAAAATAGTCGCTCCGTTCTCGAGACCCGTTTATTGGGATAAACGTTCTCGTCTCTAGAATAATCCATATGTAAAATGAAGAAAGTTTTCCAGAAAGTACAATGCTAGTGGAAAGGGCCGCAGAGAGAGGAACCGCAGTGTCCTAGATAACCGTCGAATGTGAGTTTTGACCCGACCACAACCATGTACCATAAGTCTATAGTACAATTAACAAAACAGTACAATTACAAATAAAAGTCTGCAATTATGTCTCGTGTTAATAAAAAATATAAGTGTACGGTTTGTGTATATCACATATTTTAGTGTCGTATGAAGGCTGGTAACCTTCATAATTATTTCATTAGTATGGTGTGGTATAGCGTAGTACAATTTTGCCGGGAATTATTATATTCGTTTGTTATTCCTTTATGCAAGCAGGATGATAAGCGTGACGATGACGATGTTCCTAAATAAATATAAAAGGGAACTGTGTATGGCAATTAATACCACAATTGTAGGTATACTATTTATTAGCTCTCTTTAAAAAATATTACAAAACAAAGGTCTTCTGACTGTCAGAATGCCGTGTGTACATTTATTTTGTTATTATTATAGTATCTTTAATTACGTAGAGGCACCTACATTGTAAGTCAGGTAAGCTAAATACTATAAATTTGTAAAATACTAAGTTACTTGATCAGGGGGTTGGCCAATAATATTGTTATGCATCAGTTGTGCCTATGAATATTACATATACACACATATAACTTATATACAAATTCCTCTTTGAATTTTATTTCACAATACAATCTGACGTTGAAAAGCTTTCATAAAAAATCTCAGATTAGCCTGTAAACTCTGCTTTTATTATACAGTGGGGCGAAATTGAAAAAAGATCTACCTGCTCATTTTACTAACAATGTTGTAATAAAAGAAGTTTACTCCAACAATAACCAATTTGCGGAAGAAAACACAGCTCTGGGATCGCCCATTGACATTAATAAATGATTAGCCTCCCTGAACAGTTCTCATTGTAATGTGCCACAAAAGAAGGCCGTACGCAGCTTTGTTAAATTATAATTTGATTCCTCTTATCGTATTTCTTTCAGATTTTTTTGTAAGAAAATGTTACAGCTAGGGGATCGGCTTTTGTTTTGTAAGTAAAAGTATATTAAAGACAATTAGAGATAAGCGTAGTAAAACTTTAAAGCTTTATATTTAATAATTGATTATTTACTGCTCTTCCTTGGAAATATTTTAAACTTCAAGAATGAAAACCTTTTATCCGTCTAGAAATTTCAATTCTAGAACCTAACATTTTGTTTAAAAACATGGACCACAATATCTTGAAACTCAAGTATGTACTTCAATATAAGTAATAATCTAAGAAAATAATATTATTACAGCAAACGCTCCTATGTTGTCTATTTAATTTAGATATTTCGATGCTTTGTTTGATCAACTTCTATCTGGGACGGTTGTGTCACAAGGGTTAACCAATTTTTATAAAATTTATTCCTATTGGTTCCTGCAGGGCATAAAGCCGTCACTGAAGACGCCGGTTCAAATGCGGCTTCAGATACCTGTAGGGCACAGCGATGAACCTCACGCTTTTATCTGGGGCAGCCCAACTGGGGAAGTACCTCCTTCTTACAGAACACCACAGCTTGGACCCGGGTATGTCCTTAAACTACGTCCAACAATGAGAGGTAGGGCACAGCGATGACCATCACGCTTGAATCTGGAGCAGCCCAACTGGGGAAGTACCTCTTCCTTACAGAAGACCGCAGCCATAATAGCACTGCTACCTTTCAGGTATGTAGTGCTGTATTCCTGATGGTGAGTAAGGTTCCCAGAGCTCCAACCCACTTATAGGTCGGCAACGCGCTTGTGACTCCCTGGTGTTGCGAGTACCCATGGGCGACGGTAATTGCTTACCATCAGGTAATCCGTCTGCTCGGTTGCCACCTTTGTCATAAAAAAAAAAAAAGCCATAATAGCACTGCTACCTTTCAGGTATGTAGTGTTGTGTCCCTGATGGTGAGGAAGGTTCCCAGAGCTCCAACCCCCCTTAAAGACCAGCAACGCGCTTGTGACTCCCCTGGTGTTGCGGGTGCCCATGGGCGACGGTAATTGCTTACCACCAGGCAATCCGTCTGCTCGTTTGCCGTCTGTCATAAAAATAAAAATGGTGTATATACGTAATAAGTAATAACATACAGTATGTATCAATGCGAGAGGCAAAGCATTTAACCCGTTAATGGCCATGACAAATTTAATACTTTTTCGCACTTTCTGTTAGTGTTTACCGATTATCTTTTGATTCATAATTTTATTTATAATTGACAAGTTGTACCTTTTCTAAGTCAGTTACACTTCCTATATCGTCCTGTGAAATATGTTATTGTTATAAACCACATCTGCGTTAGACTGTAAATACATCTAGGCATTAAAGGCAACCTATCATTTTCAAAACTAGATTTTCATTCAATGCAATCATTACATTACATCATGTAAATAGGCTTAAATATAAATAACATGAGCTTGTATTTCAATGTACCAATACCTTATTTCTTACTTACACTTTTACCGGTTTAATGCTTTGCCTCTCGTATTGGTGTGCAGTATGTATACTGTATAAGTATATCAATTGTAATTCTATGCCGATACTGTAAACTTTTAGGTGCAGCACATAGTTATATAACTAAACAAAAAATCAATTCCTTTCGGAAACATTTTTCACGGCCCCCGCCACCGGCCGCAGGTGGACCTGTCAGCTGTCTCGCCGCCATCCCGTTGCGCTAATTATTTTAAAACACCATCACTAACCCTTTCAATTTACCTTTGAACCTCTAAATACACACTAATACGGATCATTTTCAAGTAACTTTAAATTTTTCGTCCGCAATTTTTCTTACCATTTTTTTAATAACAGTTGTGTTATTAAAAGCAGCTTAAATAATTTGATCTGGACTTAGGTAAAGTTTAAAATTGAGAATCTGAACTTTAATGTCATAATGGCAAACATCGCTTGAGTTTTAATTTAATATGACGTATTTAAATAAAGGTGTTAGTATAAATCATTGCGACGTTCAGATCAGACACTCACTGTTACTCTATTTACTAGTTTTTTGCCATACGGCACTATACAATAAATAACAGAATAGTTGTTCATTTCTCTCTAAAACAAACAAATGCCGTACGGACTTTTTTTTAAACATGTCTGCATTTACAATTTAGTAAAACAATATCTATATAGGGGAGGCAGGGGACGGCGGGCGCCGTCTACGATAAAAATTATTTATACACTTTCAGAGCACTTCGCTCCCGTCGTGATATGACTTTTTTTCCTAAATTACCTCTTACTAACGATGTTTATTTTCCTAGAGATAGTGGAAATATTATTTTTTATTCGTACGTACAAAATGCTCTGATAACGCAATGTTCTTTGCATTTTATTATAGACTGTGGGTTAAAAGAAGAAAATAAATATTCGCAAAATCTTTGTGGTACCGTAAAGGCACATGTAAAGGTAGCACTGTAAAAATACAAATTCAATAGATTTCAGATAAAAAGTATAAAAATCTGATTTGCATAAGCAACGAGTCCACAGAGTTTGAAAGAAATACATGATGTTATTATGTGGGCGATTCTCCGAGCCGAGCTGTTTTGCGTGACTTCGGTGGAACAATTTTTTACTTTTGAATGTGAAACATTTAAGCCTAGATTCAGGCTTAAATTTAAAAAATATTGCCGGGAAAGGCCCCCTTGTAGACTTAACGGTTTTTAAGATATTTTAGTTTTTTAAATCACCGAAGTCAAGTCCACCCACCGAAATCAATATTCATAAAAAAGTTCAAAATTGGTGTTAAAATCACTTTAAAAGTGTTTATGTCTTGAAGTTTTTATCAAAAATACTTGTCCATATAAAGTTTTCTTATTAAATTCAGAAAAATCTTGCATAGGAAACTCGTTAACTATAAAGTATATACTTAGTTTCACATTTTCAGCCCAACGAGCTGATTTTAGCAAGCAAACTAGTCTATTCGGAAGTATCGCAGCCTACTCTCTTGCATTTTGTCGGCGATGTCACGCACGCCCAGGCTTCCTCGCATGTACTCGTTGCGGATTTTATCGAGCCTGGTAACGCCGCACATCCACCTCAGCATCTTCATTTCAGCAACTTAGATGGTACGCAAGTGCTTCTGCGTCACCGCCCACGTCTCGCTGCCATAGGTTAAAACTGGTCTAATCATGGTCTTATAGATCAGCCCCTTTAGTTTGACCGGCATTTTCTTGTCGCAGGTCACACCAGTCACTTCTCGCCATTTTTGCCATGTAGCGGCTATTCGGTGATGAATGTTGCATTGCATTCGATGTGTCCGGACATGTGCAGGAAACATGTGCCGGTGCTTTCTGCAGCTCGGTACGGCTTCTAGTGCATATGGCTACATGGTCAGCGCTATATAAATGTCCACAATCTTGTGCTTCTTTAGTAAGCGAGTCCAAAAACTAAGCAAAACAGGAAGGGGCTCAGTACTGAGCCCTGATGAACATCTTTTTTGACCGCTATTGCTTTGGTCTCACCCACCGATGTCCGGACCACTGATCGTGCATCCCTATACATGTCAGCAATGGTCTTGACATATTGCTCTGGGACATTTTTCTTTCGAAGGCTCCACCAAATCAAATGCCTTTTTCATGTCCAGGAACGCAAGGAACAGCGGTTTTTTCTTCGAGCGATATTCTTCGGCAATTGTGGACAGAGCAAACATATTAGGATCGGTAGTTGATAAACCAGGTACGAAGCCATAATAATGTCTAGAAAGTGAGCACTCTAACCAAATTCGGTTGTCGATTACTCTTTCGTAAAGCTTTATAGTAAGGCTTAAGAGCTTGATGCCTCGGTAGTTGTTGCACTCGTACTTGCTTCCCTTTCCCTTGTAAATCGGAACGATAGTGCGCAATCTCCATGCCTCTGGCATTTTGGAAGAGAGCAACACCTGACTGAAGAGATTAGAAAGTAGCAACACACCAGTTTCTTGCAGGCATTTCCAAGCTTCCACTTGGATACCTACGGGGCCTATTTTTGCAGCGCTTTCTTAACCTCATGTGGCTGTATCGGAGGTATGAGACCTACATTTGCTGCCATTTCCGGAAGCTGTATAGCAGCAAGCGTAGGGTTTAGAAGTTATTTATAGTAGTGAAGCCAGGTTGCAATGAAATCTTTATCCTTAAAGAAACAGCTTATTTGTAGTTAATATATCGCTGGTCGAGCACCCGCATCCGCAAAACAAGCCTTCTGGAGCTTTTATATGCAAGATGAGTACCGAGAATGCGCACACCGACGCATCGAGGAGGTTTTTATAGCGGTGTGGTGAACACAGCACATCAATTTTGAAGAAGATGAAACCCGGGCTTATAATTTTGAACCAGAGCCTAAACATCATTGAATACAAAATGGCTGGAAAGTTGATGACCAAATTTTTCTGGGATTGTCGAGGTATTTAGAAGATTAACTTAAAAGAAAGAGGGTTTCATTATCATGCGTCTTTAAACTAGTATTTATGCTTTTAGCTAGTGTGAACTTTAAACTTCATAATTTAAACAGTAATTTAGGACCCAAAATTTCATCAGACGGAACTATAAAGACTTGAAAAAATAGAGAGACGGCTCCAAGATTCTTGATGACCTTAAGCATCTATTATAGGCCCAGAAGGAGAATCTTTATCAGAAGGCACTGAACTTGATAGATATAGGTCAACAGTAATCATAACTGATTAAATAGGAAAAATATCCGCAGATAGCATAACCAAAAAATTTTTAAAGTTGCGATTAAATATACGAGTATACTAACAACGTTGGTGTTAACATTAACAACATATTCAACTGTTTTGAATACAATTATAACATACAAATTATTTAAAAACAAACAATTAACCTGTTTTTATAGTCAAGATTGGTCACGGTGGCACCTTTTTTGATTTCGGTGGCCTAAAACCCCACTGAATCCACGGAAATCACACCCACTGAATTCAAATTTTATCGTTATTGAACAATTACACAAAAAGTAACCATTGTATTGAAAAGACTCACTGGCAACCAAATCACATACTTCTTGGCATGACTTAGCCACTGTTGCACTAAGAAAAGCACAAACACTGAACGAAAAAAATTGTTCACCGAATTCAAGAAAACACGAAACCAAACCCACCGAATGATGAAGATACCTTTGCGAATTCTGCTATTACACTGTGAGGCTACGTCCACTCTCGTCGGTGAACGCGACGCAACTGAAGCTACCTGTGGACGCGGCATTGAGTTCCTGGTATATTGCTTTGTGCGATACCGCCAAGTTTTGTAAACTCCAGCGAAATCAAGCGTTGGCGCGGGACATGGCGAAAATATGTTTTTATTTAATAAGGGTAATTCATATATTATGTTCAGTGAAATTATAATGGAACTAAACTAATTAAGATCATGTGAACCAATATTAAAAATTAATACAACATCCCCAACTTGAATTATAATTTTTTGGTTCAACAAATTTGGGTGCGGGACACGCCCACTGTACGTCAATTTCTGCACTTTTTATTTTTTTTATAATATTGAATATGGTGTTATGGAATATTTTATTAATTGTCAAGATAAAACAGACGCTGAAATACGTGTATGAATTTTTTCAAAAATATTGGGCCAACAATTCACGCAAATATAGCCTCGGACACGTAAAAACGCCACCTCTGAGAACTGCCCATGTAAGAATAGATAGGGTAAACAGTATGTTTGTTTCTTGATAAGCTCCATGGTAAGGTCAAAAAGACTTGTGTTGTGGATACATATTCAGCTAACGATAAACGATATATATAATAAACAAATACTTAAATAAATAGAAAACACCCAGGAAGAAATATCTGTTCTCATCACACAGATAAATGCCCTTACTGGGATTCGAACCCAGGACCGTCGCCGTCGACGACGTCAAAATTGTGAAGTGCGAAATACGGCGGCAATTTTTTTATTGGTAATACAGACGCTAAAGAAACGTCAAACAATCAAACACAGTAAACTATGGAGTATATGGTCTGAGTGTAGTTGTGAACAACAATAATATTATATATTTTAGCTTATAACTTAACTTATTAATCAATTGCAGTATCAATTATTATATAACATGTACAGACCGCCTGAAATGCAGCTGCACCCTACGGGATATTAGCGTCCGTGCGGCCACACAATGGCGTCCGCCCGGAGCAAACACAATATCCGACGCATGACGCGAGATTACGCCCGTGAGTGCCCAGCCTTACTATAGAATTTGTAGCTACCGTAGAACATTTTTACTAGTAGATGTAACGAGGGTTCAGTCATTGTCCAAGTAGTTAACGTGCCCAATGTAAGCATATTTATAAGTTTTGGGACAGACATACTGTATAAATGGACTCTTAAGTGATGTTTACCTATACAGTTGTATTGTAGGTACAATTTATATATCATTAAAAAATAATGTGAAATGTACCTTGTATCTCAATAGTTAATTAGTCACCTACATTCCAATTTATTTACCAGTAATTTTCCGGAAATTTATAGTCTACGTCTCATATTTCAGATTTCCCTAGATAATAATATTTTATTTAAAAAAAAATTAAGTCCCTAACAATTAATTGACAGTTTTAAAGTAATTATCTTCATAATGCAATCAAACTATTAAACAAAAAATAAAAACGATTATTCTAAAGTATGTAGTACTTACGGTTTAGAAATCTGGCCTACCCAATTTGAAAAAGATAATAACGACGATAGACATCCATTTTATGCACTAGTCTAGAAATATCAATATGATTCTCACTCCTATGCTCTAACTAAGAAACTTTCTGGTCAAAGTATCGAAAACTAAATTCGCACATAATTTCGAGTATCATTTCCAATATCAACTCGGCCCGTTCCGGCAGTTCCGGCGCCGGCGCCCGTATCACCGCGTCGGCTGTCACGAATCAATGGGGCTCTGGGCTGAGATTGTGTAAGGATATGTGATATGTGACATTATCTAGGAAAAGGGACCTTATTGTCG
The DNA here is from genome assembly GCA_022674325.2 of Grapholita molesta. NCBI lineage: Eukaryota > Metazoa > Arthropoda > Insecta > Lepidoptera > Tortricidae > Grapholita > Grapholita molesta. The sequence continues at coordinate 16,706,768 of CP053121.2, read as the reverse complement.
ATGGCGGTTATGTCGTTGTTCCAGACGATACAATACAAACGCAACGTGATTCGACGTAAGTGCCATCGACAATAAGGTCCCTTTTCCTAGATAATGACACATATATGGCTGTAATGATACGGAAAACACAAAATTTAAGAAAATATGATATTTTATTAACAATTTTGTATTCCCACAAGAGCACAAAATGGTATAATATGACGACCAGTCTGGCCTAGTGGGTAGTGACCCTGACCTTGCCTATGAAGCCGATGGTCCTGAGTTCGATTCCCAGTCAGGGCATTTATTTGTGTGTTGAGCACAGATATTTGTTCCTGAGTCATGGGTGTTTTCTATGTATTTAAGTATTTATATGTAACTATCTATTACATATATCGTCGCCTAGTACCTACAACACAAGCCTTACTGAGCTTACCGTAGGACTAGGTCGATTTGTGTAAGATTGTCCCGAAATATTTATTTATTAAGTATTATTTTATGAAATATATATTTATTTATAAATACTGTCTATGAACTCGTAAGTGATGTTTACCTGTATACAGTTGTATTGTAGGCACAATTTGTATATCATTAAAACAATGTGAAATGTATCCTAATATCTTACCTTGTATCCTAATAGCTATCATCTTCCCTTCACCGAAAAGCGACTGCTAAATCTCAAATGATATATCTAACATAAGTTCCGAAAAACTCATTGGTACAAGCCGGGGTTCGAATCTGCTACCTGCTTGCGATATTATTATAGTACATTACTACAGAGGCCGAGAAGTAAGGGGTTGCCGGCTTAGTAGGCATATGTAGACTCGGTGACTTTTAATTAGAAAGTCGCGGGTTCGATACTCACACTACAACCTTTAATCGTTTTGCGTGTGCCGAGCGTACGTCTGCGTCGTCGTTCACGTCGCCGGCATTCTGCGTCGTTAAATATTAGATTGACTATGACTTATGGGCCAAATGCTAACCTATCATTTATAAAAAAAAAAAAAGAAAAAAAGACTGAAGAAGTTTTCGATACAAATAGTCTAAAATCATTGACTTCCATATAAAGATTTTGAAAACATGGCTACATGTATTCAGTAACATAAACACTATCTACAAATCACAACGGCCGACATATATAATTTTGTGCATAAATATACAACTTAAACAAGATACAATTTGAGTATGGATGACAAAACCTTCATTGTTTTAAAAGTTTATAACTTTTGTTGTTTTTCTAAGATATAATAGATAAGGAAGAATATTTTTTTTTAAAAACCAGCAGAGAACGTGCCAATTTTGAGGTCTGTAATAAATATTTAAATTATGATTCACGATTTACCACACTGCACTGTAGTTCGTTTTTTTAGGATTAGAAATATCGTGCAATTTTTAGGAATATAATTTAAAAACTGTCATATGCTTTTTCTTCTTTTTTTTACCTTAACGTTAATAATGGAATCTTAAATCTTATTTACGGGATCATTACGAGATTACTGAAATAATTTATAAAACGTAGCCAAAACAGACTGTTATTTTTCTAATCTTAAAAAACGAGATATAAATAAATATACCACTAAATAGTTGTTCAAAATACCAGTATTGCCTCAATCTCACTTGGCATAAGTATGCCTCCAAATGTAGGTATTTTGTACTTTTATGATACAGAAAAGTATATAAGTATGAACGTTCAAATCTTCAGCAACTATCTTGTTAATATCTGCAGGACTTGCAGTTACCGCTCCGTGACAATTTTTTTATCATCTTTTATAAGGACAGATATACCTATATTTAATGCCGTTTGTGACGGATCGTGGTGTCTGGGACATTCGAGCGAAATGCAACAATGTCGCAGTCCCTGAGGTAAAAATCGGAAAGTATCTACTATTGCGAGATATTAAATGTAAATCGGAAAGAATTTCATTTCACAGAAAACATATAAGTAGGGTAGGTATCGAAAATATTGAAGAATTACTGCATATAATAAAAACATGCATTGAAAGACGTGAACAATTATGTTTTAGAATATTGATAAATGATAACACCCGTGAACTTAGGTACTTACAGTTTATATTTTTAGAATTACACCGTTAGATTCGGCCATCAACCATAATGTTAATAATTACCGCGGCGGTGAGTTCATACAAACCAATTCCCGCCATTAAACAGTTTTCCTTGACTTTTTAAGTATCATTTTTTATGAGAGGTAGGGCACAGCGATGACCATCACGCTTGAATCTGGAGCAGCCCAACTGGGGAAGTACCTCCTCCTTACAGAAGACCACAGCCATAATAGCACTGCTACCTTTCAGGTCTGTAGTGTTGTGTTCCTGATGGTGAGTAAGGTTCCCAGAGCTCCAACCCCCCTTAAAGGCCGGCAACGCGCTTGTGACTCCCCTGGTATTGCGGGTGCCCATGGGCGACGGTAATTGCTTACCACCAGGCAATCCGTCTGCTCGTTTGCCGACTATGTCATAAAAAAAAAATATATATAAACAAATTAAACAGTATACCTTATTTTGAACTTCTAGCTAATTTAAACAAGTAGTACCCACCTACTTATTTTTTTAGTCGCGTAGCGAGTTTAGCTTTCGTTGAAGAGATCTGGGGTTCGCTTGCCATTGGAATATTTAAGAACTAGAAGTGATTTCTAAAAAAGGATTTGCTATTTTTAATCGTTATAATCGTGAACTTATATAGATAGAAAGTCACGATTCGCACGTTGTCTAGACTCAAGATGACAAATAGAGGCGCCGTGCCAAGTCCCCTGGCGTAATGATAATTTACTTTCTATTTTATATAACTTTTTTCAATACCACGCACCTACTTTTGCGATAAGTAAGTAGTTACCCTAATTAACCTTAGGATTGTACAGCTAGTACTAATACCTCTTATAGCTTAATGCTATATAAGCTGAAGTTTATGAGTGTTACACACACCTACTATTAGGCCCGTGGGTCTCTTCGATATACCTATATGACCTTGCATCACGAATAAGATTATAAGTAATATAACTTAGCAGGCTTCATTAGGGCTCTTCGAAAAGTATAAGGCCGTATTATCAAGCAGATTTTGTAGGCGTTACGCTTACGTATATCTTACATCCCATTAACGACGGCGGCCACTCGACCGATTAGCGGACGCGGATAACGTGAACATAAAACTCTCCCTCTCCCAAACTGGTCTTAGTCACGAAACAGTTATTAATTTTATATAAACCAACTTAATACCAGTAAGAGCGCCGCTTGACCGGCCACGAGCTTGTAATCCCGTAACCGACCGTACGCGACCAGATTTCATGAACAATATTTCCACCAACAATCCCGGTTTCGTGTAAAACGTCATAAATCACAAACAAACCATTGTTATTGAAACGTACACCCAAACATAAAGCAGATTAGGTTTTCATAAAGGCTACGTAACACGAGACCGCCAAACGTCAGTTTTATACCTTTAACAATTTACGTTTGTACATGGTGTAGCCGAAAATAAAATGCGAGGCAAAACGAGCCACCTGACGTCTTTTCTGATTATTCGCAAAAAGAGCTGGAGTTTGGAGTGTCTGGCGGCGATGCATCCGAATATGTTTGGAGAATAAAATAAACAGGGAGTGCACTAATACGGGATACCTAGTGCCGAGAGCGTGTGTGCGGCTGCGAGCGGCGCGGCCCCCGCCGGGAAGCACTGGCAAGTTTTTGAACGTTTATGAATAAATAAGTAGCTCCCGTCTGCCGCATCAATACCACTGGTGGCTGAATGCCAAAAGCTGTTCGTGACACTTGCCACTTTCGCTCCTTTTTCCAAACACACGCCGAAAGTCATTTCGTGCGGTTAATTCCCCAAACTTGTCGTAATTTTCGTACCACGAATTTTTTAGAGTTAAACTGTCATAAGAATACCGCGAAGTGTTTCGTTTCGTACCTCGCTTTTGTTTTATTTTTGAAGGTGGAATTTAAAAGATTAAATTTAAAATTCTAACACGTACCAGCTATACAAAAGTTTGGAATAACTTTGCAACGCCTGTGGCTAACTAGTAATTTGGAGTGCACAAAATAAAATTACTAATTCTATATTCGCACAGTGAATTAAGTTCAGAAGTTAGCTTTCATTTCAATAATTAAATTTACTGGTATTGAGCTATTTTATTCAAATGTATTGTTCCCACAAAAGGGGCTCCTTTAAAATCATTTTTTATATTCTATAAATATGTACCAATTTCTTATCTAAATACATATAACTGTTTCTATTTCTGTTATCCATGAAAAAAGGAATTAAAAAAAATATATTGCACAGTATTGACAGATGGGTTATGTAAACATGTGCGTGTAAGTATAACATTGAAGATAGGTGAAGACAAAGAAGGATATTATGTCAGATATTTTTGGAAGCTAGTCTAAGATGTCATTACAAGTGTAAACAATTTATAAGTGTTACCTATTTTGGCCCTAATATCGGTTCGATTCTTTTTAGAAGGAATTTGACTGGACTTCTAAAGTGCTGTTGTAATTTTGGAAATACTGACAACAAAATCTTACAGATATTATTAACAGATATATTAATTTTTTCTTAGAATGACGAAAAATAATGCATTTATTTTCGAAATATGCGACATCCGACAAGCTAATAGTTTGTAATAAGATTTCCTTGGGTAAATGCTAAGCTATACGCCCAATCGAGGCCGCAAAGTTTTGTGTTGGCTCTTACCAAAATGTAATTTATTTTGTCTTTATTTCTATCATAAGAAACTCTTTTGTATTCTATCATTAGGTAATGTTTTTCAAAGACCACGTGGAAGGTATAAGTCTAGGTGTTTCCATCGTCAGTTGTCTATATATCCATTATAGTATGTTACCAAGTATTTAAAAATGAAAGAACGCCAAAAGGCTTTCTGAATGTCGAAATCCGAGGTGTAAAAACTTTGGACAAATACATTTCATTTCTTTCGTGGATTCCGTATTTTAATTTCTAAATATAGATAATATGATCCTTTTTTATAACTGTACTGACTTTTTATATTCTCTATCGTCTGGTGCCCTGGAAAATGTATAGAGATGCGACTAAGTCTTATTCAATACTCCTTACGAATAAAATCTGAATATTTATAATTATCATAAAAATTCAGGCATTTAGCTAAAATTCGTTTCTTATGAATTGCAATATTTTTTTAATCCATTGTAGCATCTGTATACAGACAGCAAAAAAACCGTTTCTATTTACGTCTTTGTTTCAACGTTAAAGAGAAAGCTAGTCAGTTTTTTCGTAAATTACATGTCCAACTACTTTAAAAGCGTTCGAGAAACTCAAACAATATTTTCCCCAGCTTTTCTTTACAATGTCCACGTTTCAAGGTATCCGCAAAGTGTACAAAGTAGCCAGCAATAAGACAAGCTTTGTGAGGGAGCAGATGTAGGTACTAGTACCTACTGTACTGTGAGCGAAGAACAATGTCTGTTACACGTTGTTAAGTTCTTTCATAAACTTTGTTTTATTAACTGTTGAGAAATATCGTTTGATGTTATATCCTACAGATACTTATTACTAATGTTAATGTGTGTGTGTTTAGATGTTTGGATATTTGTATGTTTGTGCCTCCTTCATGCAGAAAAACTTTGGTGTACAAGTACATTTTAACCAGGAAAGGAATATGAAGGATAATTTTTAACCCGGAATGCATTCCCTAAAGAGAAATTGTGGTTTTAAGTACGGGAGTTATTAGAGAAAGCAATTTCATAACTTTTACGCGTACAATGTCGCTGATGAATGCTACTTGAATATTTTAGGTGCCATGTTATTAAAATGATGTCTACCGATTTATGTATAAGTAATCCCTTATTACGAATAAAAATAATTGTGCATCAACCAAAACTATTTCTAGTTGTTACGAACATTTATTTCATATAAATATTTAATAACCGCCTAGAAAGAGTGAAACATTAAAGTGCTGAAGAGTGATGGAAATACTCCGTCGTAATTTGATTCACGGAAAGTCTGGCCACCAAATAATACCACGGGAAAAAAAAAATATTTCGTAGTACTCGTTATAATTTGATAGCTTTTTGCTCGCGCAGTCACGAACAAAGCCGATTTACCATAGATGAAATAGTCGATTTGAACTTGAATTTCGATGTTTTATTTATGTAAATTGTCATGTTTTTAATTATTTCGCTATTTCTGTTGTACTAATGTAAAATTTGTTGTATCATAGTAGTAAATCTTTTATCTATATCAAGATGATTATTAAACAGTATTTGACACTTTTATTTATTACGTTTTTTTAACATCATCATCTTCCTAGCATTCGTCCCGACATTTTGCGCATGACTCAATGCAACCGCCGCACCGCGTAAGTAAGTTTTTGTGAATAAAACTGCCATGACCTTCCAACTCAGAGGGAAAACTAGGCCTTATTGGGATCGGGTACGGTTTTTATTCAAAATAAAATTAAAATAATATTACGTACCTACATAAAACTCTGTGGTACGAGCCGGAGATCGAACTCACAACGACAAAGATAAAAGTGTTTCCTCGCGACGTTTTCCATCAGTGAAAGCTAATTTGCCAATAACAAGCTGTGTAGCAAGCTGTCTTTTTTAAATACGTAAGAAAACTTAAATGTTAGGTGAACTGATGACGCTCAGCCTCTGTTATATGTTAAATCCTTATACAGAGAGTTACCTATGTTTATAAATTCAGAACGCAGATTGTATTCATAAAACGCCTGATGGAGTGTTCTTCATATTTTAGAAGTTTTTTCATAAAAGTCACCCGTCACGTTTGCAACGGAAATTTAAAGATTAACGTTTGCCTAATGGACGCTCGTTCTGCTTGATGTGAAACGATGACGTGACGCGACTTGAAATTTGAAATGAAAATGAAGGTGGAAAGATAGTTTGCAAGCTAAATTCTACATTTATTGGAAGGACGGTTCACAAAAGTAAATGCCTATCACTGATTATTAAGTGCAATTTAAAAAATATAAATATCGTTAATTTGTATTTAAACGCTGTAATTCAGAACGGAACGTTTATTGTGGTAGCCAATTTATCGCATATAGCGCATAATGTGTGAATTTTACACTTGATTTCTAATTGATTGACCAGGTTGAGTTCTGGGTCGTAACATAAAAGGTCGTAACATTTTTCTAACTTAGTAACTTTAATTCTAATTTAAAACAACGTCAATTCTTATGTTTATTTTTTCAATTAAAATACACAGTATAAGATGCGATGCTACAAGACGCCACATTGAGTAGGGTAACCAAAATGAAATATATATTTTTTCTACTTACTATCTGAATTTTTTTTATAAGTTTTGGTGATTAGCTTTACTTATGAATTCTATGTCTTGTCTTGTTCTGTTGCTCCAAGATCCTGACCACTACCAAATTAAAAGTTTTCCTTTTTTAAATAACCTACCTATACTTAAAACATTTCCCCGCATCCAAGTCAAGCTCTTGTTGAAGGCTCTCCATTACAGCCAACTTTATTGTAGACGTGAATATTCAAAACAAAATTAATTTTAATGTGAAAGTTGCTCCGGGCTATTTGTACAACCTGCAGTCTTCAAGCAAATCACGTCTTGTTTAGAATGTAGGTACAGTATTTTTTTTTTTCTAATATTGTCAACCAACTTGATCCTTACCACTTAGAGCTGTGAACAAAGATTAACTCCCAACCATATAATTAGACATATAATTACGTAGTAGCACTACGGTTGGTTATGTATTTTGAGGTGTAAATATTATAACTCTTTTAAAGTCATAAGGCCTGCTGAGTGTCTTGGCAGTAACATATGATCTTCTTAGGTCAGGGTGTAGGGTTAGTATCGGTGGTACAGGCATAGTTGCTTTTTGTGTTCCTATATACACTGCAATGTGATAACGTTTAAAAATTTATTTGTATTTGTTAACGTAGAAGGCGATGTAACATGTATATTTAAACAAATCCCAATTACAATATATGAATAGCTCAATCGTTTTCACTGCCGCTTGGTTGATTATTTATCAATTCAGGCGGCCTTCTTACTTCATGCTATTTTGCATATTAGAACGCTTTCGATGTTAGTGTTTTCTTTATCTTTCACGGCTCTTCACATATAAATAACATCAGTGGTTATTCGTGGAAGAAGCACGCTGTTTATTCGAGCACTATGTGGTTCTATTCACTTATTTTTTCCACGTACACTTAAGAACACAATTGTACTAGACACACAGCTAAAAACAGAAGTGAAAATATATGGTATCCAACAAGAAAGACCGAAAATACCTCATGAAAGTTTTAGATATCACATATTATTGTCGATTAAAACTTGTAAGGAAAATACTTACTAAACTACTTAAATACGAGGATAGTTATTATTAGGATTCCTTTGTTATCCACGTTGAGGTTCACTTTATCATTCGAGTAGCAAGACCAAGAAACGCCCGCAGTATTAAAATAGCTCGTATTAATTATTAAGAGATTGTGTTCTTTTCAGCGATAATTATTTATTGAAGTAAATTGAAGGGATTACGAGTATATAGCTTGTTGTATTTTATGAGAGGTAGGGCACAGCGATGACTATCGCTTGAATCTGGGGCAGCCCAACTGGGGAAGTATCTCCTCCTTACAGAAGACCACAGCCATAATAGCACTGCTAGTTACCTTTCAGGTATGTAGTGTTGTGTTCCTGATGGTGAATAAGGTTCCCAGAACTCCAACCCCCCTTAAGCGCGAGCAACGCGCTTGTGACTCCCCTGGTGTTGCGAGTGCCCATGGGCGACGGTAATTGCTTACCACCAGGCAATCCGTCTGCTCGTTTGCCGCCTATGTCATAAAAAAAAGAAATATTCCGGCGTTTCACACCCTTTTACAGCGTTTCTAGTCACGGGAAAGACAGTCTGTTACACGCGACACAGCCCGTTTAATTTACTATTGCTTATAGGTACTGAATAATGAATGAATGAATGAATATGAGGCCATCAAGTGAAGAAGTATCACGGCAGGTAACACAGAAAGCAAAATAAATTAAGAAATAAAACATAAGAATAAAAATAAAAACGATACTATACCTATGTTGAGAGTATAACCAACACAGACGTGGAAGAAACTTTTGCAATACGACGCTGAACCGAGGGATTGAACAGTCGGTATGTCAGGCAGTTGGATAAGATTTCAGACGCATTGTTTAAGATATTCCTGGCAGCCATTGCTTCGGAAAACTATTTGCAGGGCTCCAACCTGGCATCACAATACTTTTATTATAATGTACATTGATCAACAAATAAAAGGTACCTATTTGTATTTAAACTTACGTGAGACATATTTAATAATTACCGAATACGGTACTTCTCACGTTTATTTAGTCTTTATTTAGTGACGCGAGCGGCGAACCGAACGGACACTCAGCACTCTTAGTGCTTGAAAATGGAGGCCTATGTTCTCCGAAACATGTCGCGCGAGTGACTAAATAAACGTGAGTAGTACCGTATTAATCGTTAATTATTAAAAGGTACCTACCTTAACCTACCTAGTTACATAAAATTTATAAATAACAAAACAACATTGATTTATTAAATAGGATTGCGACCATGATTTTATTGGGAAATTCTGGACTTGGAAACTGAATAACTCTATCACAACTTTATTCATATGCTAAAACGCAAAGGTATATGTATAAACTGTGATGAATTAAATAAGTAAACAGTAACTAGAAGTAATCCGTATCTCAGAAACTCCATATCGATTTTTAAGTCGTTTTCCAAAACAATTATTTCAGTCTTTTGAATCATTAATGCATGAGTCATCGCAGCCGTTACTGAAAAAAAGTGAAAATACGACCCATGTAGTAAGTGCGCTGAGTAATTTGTAATGAATCATCATGAGTCACCCGCCTTGACGACTGGTCCAATGATGTACAGTCAACCAATTTGATTTATAGGCCACTTCGTTCCTTGTCACAGTGAAAATCTATATGAAAGACGCAAAACATCTCTTATTAACGTCACTGTGACAAGGTTCCAAGTGGCCTAGAAATCAAATTGGTTGACTATACATAGCACTACATCATGTCATTACAATAAATGTTTAGAGAATTTTCACAATAATAATAAAAACTCTGGAAAACTTTAGTACTCTTCTTGCTACTTTCTAATGTTTTATTAAAAATAATTTGTCATGTTATTTTCACAATTTTCTAATTTATTATTTTATTATGATCATGTGCTACATTATTAGAACTAACTCAATGATTATCTCAACATAGGACACGGCAAGAAATCGTCCTATACATACTATATATATTTAAGTTTTCTCCTGTTGTTATACAGGTAATTAATTATACGGTATGATAAACAATTATAAGTAATATTGTTTATATTTATACGAAATAAGGTGTGTATGAGGAGTATCGCATACAATAAAATAAGTAAGTATTTATATTATTCTATGAAATATTTTTTATTTGTAGATATTTTTATAGCCAATGAGATTTAAAGAAACCTAAACAAAATTAGGATACGTTGTTTTAATCCTGGGTGGGAGGTATTGGTTTTTTTCTAGGTACACTAATATCACACATTTGTTCAAGTTCAGTGCGTTAAATCAGCTGAATCGGACATCGATAACTCAAATCGTCCTTGGGAAATTGGACTTAAACAAACTCACACCGTAAGGAAAATAAAGGCTTTTGAAACAGTACTAAGTTCAAAATGATAGATATTTACGATAACTAACATTTTATTATATTGGTAGTAGATTATTGGTATGTAGTGGGAAGAGAGCCGAATCCCTGACGCTCGCACTAGTGGTGGCGTTAGTGTTCATTGGCAAGTTCGTTAGCCGCAGTCTACCGACCTCACAGTGCGAATCTATACTATGAACTAGGTTATCGAAAATAATTTCTAAGACTAAGTACTTGATACGCCATTAGGATGTTAGAGAGATTAAATTTTGTTAAGTGTTTTATTAGTTTTGCTTTCTACACTACTACTTAATAATCCAGTAATATCAATTTGCTTCGATATTTAAATCGAAAGAAAAATAGAAAAATTTGACTCGCCGCGGGACTCGAACCCACAACCACTGGACCACTAGTTCAGTGCACTACCAATTGTGCTATACGAGTACCGCTGAGACTTGTAATTTTTTTCTATCTATCTCCGACGTATACGTCATCATGGGTGATCAATTTGCTTGTCGTCCGATTACTGGAGCATCACTGAAGAACAATAATAAAAGTATCTTGTATAGAAACTTACATACAAAGCGACACATGTATATAATATTTTTTCAAAGATCGTAAAATAAAATAAATGAAACGGATTATATTGCGTAATTGCGTATACTAATTTAAACTTTATTCCGACATTTAGAACCCCTTAGCAGCGTACGTGGTTATCGGTAGACTACCGATGGTATTTTTATTTCGTTTCATTACGTGGCAGATACTGGTAGTTCGCAAGTCTGTAAAGTTCAAGAAAGTGTCTTTACTGTCCGCATCTCCCTCACTATGGCCACGGCTTACAAACAATCAAATAACCATAGCAATTGCCGCAGCCATCCCCCGCGACTCCTGATTGCTACAAATTTTAATTCGAAACGAGGCGTTTGCAACTCATTCCGTTTATTGCTAGTTCGGGCTGTCTGAAGCTTAACAGATAGTTTTAGCGAAGCAATTTCGTGCCGCGAACGTTTAGAGAAAGGATGCAATATTTTACATATTATACCCACACACGAGTGGATAGCTATGTTGACACCGCATTTTCTTAAATGTTTAATAAATGTTTTACTTGAAAACATTTCTTTTTTTACCGAAATGATAATTTTTTCCAAATATGTACGTAATAGACTACATTATACATTTTTGTATTTCTGAAATAAATCTACTTGATTCACATTCAGAGACCTTTGAAGCAGCATATATTATTATAATATGTTTTGTATAAATCCGTATCAGCACAATCTAATATTATTTCAGCTAAAACGAATATTTTAAGTCAAGAAACAAAAAGAATTCGTACTTTAAAGATTAATGGAGTTCTTAATAACACAAAGAATGTAATTCAGTCAAAAACAATAAGACTAAGTCGTTAAGATTTTCTTTTAAACCTTTTAAATACGCATTCCTATGTTGTCTGTTTATTTCCATAGTATTTATTTCTTGCTCCTAGCAGTTTCTGTGTATCCACTTGAGTATATTTTCTTGTCTAGTTTTGTTTGTGAATACAAAGTCTTTGATGACAGTAAAAGGTTATCTTTCAACAAAGGCTAGACGCAACATGTAGACGACTTTACGTTGTAACTTTATTTTTTATTGTAAAACATTAGGAAATACACTTTTGTTGATATTACGTATTATATTATACCTTTAATGCATTACCATCATGAAGCATTTATCCAACTAATGTTATCTGAATAAATAAATAAATATTACCTACATGACATTCTTGCACAAATTGACTGAGCCCCACGGTAAGCTCAAGAAGGCTTGTGTTGTGGGTACTCACCTAACGATATATACTTAAATACCATTTATAGACCTTCCATGACTCAGGAACAAATATCTGTGCTCATCTCACAAACAAATGCCCTTACTGGGATTTGAACCCATGACTGTCAGCTTCATAGGTAGGGTCACTACCCACTCGGCCTAACCTATAAAGTATTATAGTCAATAAATATAAAAGTATATAGTAGTGAATAAAGTTTAAAGACACGTATTATAGATACAAATACTACAAGTTTTATTTTTCTAGGAAAACGCTACATTTTTTTATAAATAAATAAATATTTTGGGACAATCTTTCACAAATCGACCTAGTCCTACGGTAAGCTCAGGCGTGTGTTGTAGGTACTAGACGACGATATATATATAATAGATAGATACATATATATACTCAAATACATAGAAAACACCCATGACTCAGGAACAAATATCTGTGCTCAACACACAAACAAATGCCCTGACTGGGATTCGAACCCAGGACCATCGTTTTCATAGGCAGGGTCACTACCCACTAAGCCAGACCGGTCATAAAACCTCGGATGTATTTTGTACATTGGGTACATAAAATGCCGTTGGCACTAGACAAACCATTGTCACGTTCTCATATGCTAGTACCGTAATGTACAGCCGGCCTGCAATCATGCTGTATTAACGTTATAAATTAGGACGTTACTGTCCGCGCCCACTCAAATAATCGTAAACCGAGCTCGTAGCGCACACTTGTGCAGACCTCTGCTATCCGTGGTCGGCACATTGTCTGGATATTTTTTTCTTTGGTGAAATGGAAATAATTTTAGGACAAGGGTACGTTTATATACGAGGACTTCGTTTAGGTTTCGATTCAACTACGTACACGTGGCCGCAACCGTATTAAATAGATTACTTAGGCATTTTAGACGGCCTAGCGGTAAGAGCGTGCGACTTGCAATCCGGTGGTCGCAGGTTTAAACGCCGGCTTCTACCAATTAGTTTTTCAAAACTTATGTACGATATATCAAATATAATTTGATATACCAATTGCTTTCGAAAAACTAGTGCTTACCCCAAATCCTGGGATTAGATGCCAAACTGACCCCATGCTCCCATGGGCCGTAGCAAATGCCGGGATAATGTGAGGAAGATGATGATTAGGCATGTTCAATGGTATGACACATAAGTATTTACACATAATCTAATCTTACAACATACATAAAAAATATGTGATACTTAATGTAAATCAATAGACATGCTCTTAAAATAGAACAATAAGGACACCGTTTCCAAATAAAATAATATAATAGATTGCAGTAAAAAATGCAATTTAAAAAAGATAAGTCACTGACCTAGACATTTAAGATAAATAAAATAAAACTCCCTATAAAAGTAATCCACAAGAACATAGGTATAACTTAAAACAGGCGTAAGAAAAATGAAAATGCATTTTCGCCCTCTGGTAAGTGATGAACATTAAAAAATCCTATCAATTCCATCAAATAGCAAAAGTCATAAGACTCAAGTACAATCTCACTTTATGCAGTTGTATACAACTTACAATTATTAGACACAGAAATGAACGCAATAATGGCGGTACAGCGGTGCAGACTCCAGACTACAGCGCCACCGCTGGCGAGGACGTCATGCATACTTATTGCACGATTTTCTGCAATGCACTTTCAATTGCGATCACATTAGCTACGTACAATTGCCATTGGTTTGGATAAAGCTGATAGAATTCTGTCGGGTATCTAGCAATAAAAATGAATTGGTTGTAAACGTTGAAAATTTGAGAGACCCTTCAAGTCGTCATTTTATATTCTAAATTAAATGAACCCGCTTGATATTATATACGCAATCTAATTGAAAGCATACACAAGCATCCGAGTAAGACGCGAAAGAAAATTCGAAGCGCAAATATTTATTTCAATTAGTTGCCGCCCTCACTGCGATTGACACGAGAGGCTTGACATCTGAGAAAAAGGGTTTTCTTAAAGGAAATTCCAGTGAGAGGCCACTTAAGCACCTTACAGCCTTTGAACCTTCTAATTAACGTAAGCGGCATAATTGAGTAAGTATTTATTTTGTGTCAACGAATTTCATTGTATCTAATCACGGCTTTTGCTTTTGAGTAAACATCTTGAAATAGGCGGTAAATGATCCTCCATTCGATTTCATCCATACCTATTAAAAATAAAAAACATAGATCAATTTTACCATAACATATTTAATTTCTTAAGTGAATATATTCTTAAATGATCTCATTAATATTTTAAGTGCGCTTGAATCTTTAGTAAAAATTCAATCTTAAGTAGTGACTGAATTTATTACTTCATAACAGCACTTACGATCTCTTAAGCAGCGATATAAATATTTTCATGATATTTAACTTATTTAAGTATTATAATTTCTCAGAAAAATATCTCGTTTGATAAAACTACATAGGTACTTAAAGTAATTGCAATATATATGTATATACAGAAAATCTAAATTTGCATGATACGTTTTCATATAAACAATTAATATTACTCGGTTTAATAACGTCGAAAGAAAACGGCACACTCATCGCAAACTGGCTATAAACATACCGAAATAATTTCAATGGAGAGAGCAATAACATAACTCTCATTTATTTATGCTCCGTACGTGATGAATTTATGTTATTGATAAAAAGGACGTAAAACCTCACTATCTGCGACCGCCCCAACCCAACCAATAAAAGATAGGTAATACATTTACTTTGTAGATTTTATGCCTGACCGCACATGGAATATTTAAAAATAGCTCGGTCCAGTCCTTTGGAATGGATTGGTCATCCATTGGAAAACGGTTCGTTGCCAACAATTTTATAAAACTGCCAGGTAACGCTGAGCGAATTGTCTGCATTTCTGTTGTATTTTATGGTGGAACACGAGTAATGTTATATCTATATACCCACACAGTTGTACATGTACACGTTGAGTTGCTGATCTTGTGTTTCTAAACTATTTTATGTGTATATATGTGTATGTGTATATACATACACTGTGACTTTAAACTGACAGAATTCACAAATACTCGTAATAAATATCATTACATTTAAATAACATACATTAGAAGTAGGTATACAGTTTGCTAAGATATTACTCGGACCTCACCTGACAGAAATTAGTTATGAAGAACAAAAACCTTACACAGAATAAATAAATTACTCAGACTTAAAATCTTTTCATTGAAGTCGCGACACTCACCAAATTACCCGTCTATTGACACCCTCGAGCACGCGGGGGCTCGTGAACATCTAATTAGAGAAAATAAAAGATAATTCAAACGTTTTTCTCGTAATTAGAGGACGGGAGATCGACGGTGACGTCGTAGGGCCGCGATTAAGGATTCAAGAGGCAAAGGCTTGCAAAGTGTATGGCACAGTTATACAGTAGGTAGGCTAGCAGAGTGTGCTGCTGAGTCTCGATTTTCGACATTGTTAGTTGACGATAATTAAACTAACGAGTACTAACGTTTTTATTGATTATTTTTGGTCATGTTTCTTCATATTTAGTCATTATCGACACAGTGAGTGTAGTGTGCAATCATGACAATGTTGCTGAAAACGAGGGTAGTATCTTGCCCCGCCGCCGGCTACGCCGAGTGACTGTAACCATTGGTTTCGTCGGTTAATCGACGCACCCTCTTTCTATGGTGCGTAACATATCGAACAATTTTAGACTTCGTAAACGTTAGTTTCAATATTTATGTACGTAATAATGTTAGTTTAAGTGAATATCCTACTTTCAAGACCAGTTTGAGGTCGTGAAAGATTATTAACAGTTCGCATTAAGGTTGACTCATGTTACATCGGCCCGCGTCCGAGCCGAGGCCACAGTAGCGACATTTTGTATGGAATGAATCACGTTACCGCCGAGCCACCGGAGTCACTCGGACCGGGCACGGGCCGGTCAGCTATGTAAAAAGGCTCTGCTCGGCCCGGTGATAGGAACGCGACGTGATGTCTACGAGATATTGACGGGCGTATGATTACCGTCTACTCGCGATCAGTCGAATATTGCTAGACATGTTTCCATCCGTACGAGGATGCGAGCGGCTGCGGCTCATGCTTATGCTACTCGCTACGGAGCGAAACACGTCGAGCAATATTCGACTTATAAAACGTGAGTTACCCGATTCTATACAATTAACATGGTAGAGTCTCACGATAGTTTTATATTGTATGTTGCTTAAAATCATGCAAGGAATAAAACAAAAACCAAATGGTTATATTAGTATTTGTTCCTTGGTCGTCATATAACGAACCGCTCTTAGCAAATACCTGCGCAAAAGAAATACACCCAAATTAGGATTTATATAAGGTAAAGATAAGATAAGGTTTTTTTATTTGCTAAAATCAGTCATCTAAAATACATTTATGGTGGTTAGATATCTGTTAAGATGTTAACAACCTAACCACTATGAAAAACATGGAAATGGGCCTGCTCCGCCTGTGTTGCTTGTACCTCGGGTGTTTACGCCGTCCCGTAATTAACAAAGGGCTCTCGTTCAGCCCGCTTGCCCCTACTCTCCTCGAGGACTCGCTCTGAAGAAAAATTACTCCTACCCGCTTAAGCCGTTCACTTCATTTTCCGGATTTCTTACTAGTGGCAATGTTGTAATTTATATGTGAAAGTACCTAATGTTTATATTGTAGTTTTAGTACTAAATAAATACTTAGTAAGAATAAGGTACTTACCTAAATATAATGTAAATGTTTTGAAAAACGTAAATGTTTCATGTTATTGGCGACAATAAAATATCACGATTGAAAAGTTGTAAGGTAAAGGTCCCGTGCCCGATAATTGTTGGGCACCATTTTGTCACTTGGCAGCTAATGAGTTAAGGATAAAGATATGTACAGGGACATCAACGACCACCTCGGACGGAGGTAAACACCTTACTGTAATAATGTATTTCATTACTTGCTTACTCAGTATATAAACTCGGTTGCTAGTCTCACAAACGCCGTTCAATTTCTTTCATGCTTCAACACAAGTAGAGCCGCAGTTATCCTTCCCCGTCTATAAAAGGTAACAGGATTGCTAATTTATTCAAAAACAATTCCGTCCAGATTACTCTGTGCCATTCGTTTTACGGGTATGTCATATTAAAACGCGAGTTTAGAGGTCGAGGATTACGCAGTAACATCGTTGAGGGTGCATACAAACTTTTGAAATGTTAACTTGATTTGATATTATTAGCAGTGCCTCCCTCAAATGTACAACAAGTACACACAGCGACACACCTAAATAACCATTAAAGACAGAGCAGAGAGAAAAAGAAAGAGATATATATATGTGTATCATGTCAACTTCAAATTAAATAATGTTTACGTATGTGTGACGTATGCCTGTCACTGTAGTTGTTTCAGCATCTTTACTGTAATCTAAAAAGGTATAGGATTTATTGCAACAATAGGATTTTTCGAACGGACGTGGATAGGACAAATTAAGAAAAAACTATACATTCTTTTTGATAATTGTATAGGTATTATATGTGTTTAATATATTTACTGATTTATTTATTCATATATTTGTAATTCACTGACACACCACCGAGGCCTATGCCAATAATGGAAATAAATCGACCAATTTAATATATATGAAGTTTAATATCAATATGTCAATGTTGACAATAAAAGATAAAATACTGTTTCAAAACTCTTAACTAACACATACGCATAGTATAGGACACACACACATTCGCATTCTAGTGCGACTCTTTCATGCAATATTTCAGATTTCTGAAGTGCATAGCTAGATGTGTTGCTGTGTGTACGAGCGAGATTCTTGTTGTGCCTAATGTCAGGTCAAGTTGAGATATTTAAGGTTCGGATACGGGTCCTGGCTGCATGCCATGGGTGTTTGGCGAGCGCTGGAATTGGTCGCGGCTGCTGGGCCGGGGCTGCAACTATGAGCCGTGACGTGCGGAATGTAAACGGATGGTTCGATGGGGTTAATAACGAATCAAAATGTTTGGTTGGAACGCCTGTTTGAGTCATCGTCTCCAGGCCGTGTACGTTGTAATGTGAGAGGATTTGGGCTAAGGTTCACTAGAGTTTATTAATGTTATGAAAAAGATGACACATGGGCGGCGGTAGTTGCTTACCATCAGGCAATCCGTCTGCTCGTTTGCCTTCTATATCATAAAAAAAAAAGATTAATAGGGATATGAGTAACACGCATTATTAAATTTCTTCTCATATGTGCCTTTTTTATTTTTTTCATCCCGCGAAAATCAATTGATAATAAAATTATTTGGTAATCGGGTTTGCACATTAATCGAAATTTTAAATACCTACCTATCTAAGTTCAATTAGTACGCTTTTTATGTAAAATATGATATAGATATAATGCTCTTTATATACGAGTTATTAATGTAATGACTCCATATTAACTATAATATTGTCGGATTAAACATGATTGTAAACTAAACGATGAAAGGAATGAAAAAATACCAGTAGTATTTATGTAAGAAGCGATTCTGGTTTCTCATGCCTGATATACAAGTCTAGAGTTACTATGTGATTTTAATTACTATTACTGATGATTCTTTTGTCATTTTTATCAAAGTTATCATCTATTGAACCAGTAGGTACAACTTGATGTGAGATATAGTACCTAGTGTTAACTAGTGTTTAACTAAAAGGTGATGCATTTTTTGTCGCGGGGATAACGTATCGGACATTCGCCAATTTTATTATTGATAAATATTATTCAGACTCGCATTTTATCGCTGAAAGTCGTAACCTTTCACATACATTTCAATTTAATAGCACTTTACTCAGTGACAGTATTCATCGCGCCGGTATAAACATAACACTAACATCAAAAAGGTTTCAAATTCAATATAAAAGCAAATCCTCGACGAATCAGAAGTGTTTTTATTTACTTTTTTATCGACTGGGATTGGTTGGCTGCAGTCTGATGGCGTCGTCAACCTATCGGTGCAATTTTGTTGCACATTGAGAGTCGATTGTATTAGATCAATGCATAAAGGGTCGTTTCTGATATCCTTTATGAGGCAGCTCGGACACTTTTAGCGGTAAGTGGTTCTGTCCTCGTAGTTTAATATGATATTGTATATTTTTGTTTATCAGAAATATAGTTATTTTGTTGAAAATAGTACATTGCAATTAATTAAACGTAAAAGATTAAACAATAATCTTATACGGTCATATGAGTCTCATATCAAGTGTAACTCTATAATGTGTACATATCAGGTAAAATAAACTTATCATTCCACAGATAGAATATTCGATAAATAAAGAATAACTAGCTAAATAAGATAGGTACATTATTACATGATATTCATATTATAATGTAAGTACTCAAAACTAGACACTTTCAATTCAATAATCCGGAAATATTCCATGTATAAACAAATCAATTATTTCAACAATTTGCTAAGGCAAAACAACTAGTTCCAAAGCTGCCTACGCAACGAATTTCATAGTTAATTAATAAGTGGTTTCCAAGGAAGCACCTTTCCATTCTAATTAGTAACTGCCCGTGCTCGCCGCAGACATCGCTCCGGGATCATCCAATTATTCTTTACATAAGACCGACGCAGAAAAGGTTGCCGACCAGTGGAACCACTGTATAAATATGGGGAATCAAAATTTTAAAACAGTACTTCAAAAAGTGTGACATTACGCTACAGCTACCCACAGAGCAAATACTAGTATTTGAACTAAAACAGACAGTAATTTGGTGACACTGATTATTATCTCACACAGATCTCGAAAATTGCAAGTTATAAAATAGATGACAGCTATCAGTTGATACTTGCAATCATCTGAATTACCAAGTATCACTTATAAGCCAAGTTTGCCCTACTTAATGATGAAACTTTTTAACCCTCACCACTTTGAAGAAACTCTATCTTTTTCTATCAATGAAAAGAGATATGTCATAACTATGTATACCTATATTATCTCTTGCAATTTAAGAAGCCGAAAATATTATCCGGAATGTATAAGATTAATCCGCTCGCCTTTGATAATTCCAAGAGCCATAGTTAACCGTAATGAATTTAATACATTATTAGACACATATTAGGCAAACTCTCGTTTTCAACTCTGATAACTAAACTAGTGTATTAATATTAAATAAATTTTACCTTTTAAAACGTCACTACTTTGAATAAAGCCCGTACCTTATTCTATCAGTCAAAAAAAAATGCAGAAGTAAGTTGCCACTTAGGGTGGCAACGTGAGATACGAGATTTTTTTCAAAGTAAGTGTGGAAATGTAACTTACTCTTTTCTTCTAAATTATGTGCACTAACTGTTTTAGTTTCGGCCCACAAGACGACCGACAATCGGTCTGTACATCCTTGACCGCTACTCGAGACCGGGACGAGGGTCCCGCATTCTTCTGAGACAGTCAGAGCCAAATAATAGTATTTAAACTAAAAACAGACATAATTTGGTGACACTGCATTATTATCTCACACAGATCTCGAGAAATGCAAGCTATAAAAATAGATGGCAGCTGTCAGTTGATACTTGCAATCAGGTTGGCAGTAATATATTGCTTGAAATTCACCATTATGATCTTTAAGATAACAAGATACCACTGAATTACCAAGCCATAGTTTAATAAGTAGTTTAATTTATATATTACGAGTTTTTAATAAGTAGTTTAACTTATATATTACGAGATACGAGTTTTTTTCAAAGTAAGTAACCAAATGTAACCAACCCCTTTCTTCAAAATTATGTGCACTAACTGTTTTAGTCCCGGCCGACAAGACGAACGACAATCGGTCTGTACATCCTTGACCGCTACTCGAGACCGGGACGAGGGTCCCGCATTTATACGTAACTTGTTCCCCGGCCACGGCTGCCACTAAATAAAAACATTACGTAGGTATCTAAGACAGTCATTACCTAGTAGTAGAATGTTTTTTTTATACTTTATTTTGAAATAATATACATGAATTACAATTTTGTGTAACTGGGAGTTTTCAAAATTTTGTACACTCAATTAGCGAAAGTTGTTAAGAAAAGTTAAGCCACTGTCAGTATCGTGACGACAATTAAGCATGAAATATTTATGAAGATCAACTTTTTGCCTTTAATTATGTTGTAATATCGATTGAAATTTATAAAATGAACATGAGAACCAAGTTTTTATAGAAATTCAATGCTTAATTGTCGCCACGAAACTGACAGTGATTTAACTTAGCTTAACAACTTCACTAATTGGGTGCACTATTTTTAAAAACTCCCAACTAGTACATAAATCTAAAAACGGCCATCGAGGCATTGTACAATCACCAACAGATATATCGGAGCTGTGAAGGCGATCACAAATATCTGCACAACGCCTCTATTGTCAAGGCGATAAAGTGCATGTTCACATATGTGTGACCACAGCCACAACTCCGATATATCTGATGGCGACACATCAAAGATGTTGTCGGCAACTCAAAACTAATACGTTGTGCGAGGAAGCCGCCAGCTACTCGGTCACCAGTAAAAACTACTCTGTGACTAGATGCTTCGCAATTTCTGCAAAAAGTAGGTATGCCCAAGCGTTTCTACGCAAAACGGTACAAAATGGTACTCTCTGCCCAGGCTCTTATTTTGTTTTATTATAGATAGAAATCCTCCACATCACTAGTAAAATTCTATAAGTATAAAATAAATTAAAAGTCAATGTGATCAATTATTTTCCCTAATAATTAATCCCACATAATTGAAAATAAGCTATAATAAGAAACTAATTATTTTATTCCTAACCTCTGATCTATCACATGTACGCCCTTGCAGCTATAAATATTAAAACCCTAATAAGCAATGCCGGCGGACAATAGATCAATATCATCATCATCAAGCCTCAGTCAGTCCATACCTGGACTTCTTGGGCTATTCCTAAGCCACGCAACATCCATTTTTTTTACGTGTTGGCTAGCCAGGAAGTGAAATAAAAATTCGACCATCTTAGGATAGCAGAACTAGCCTCGCATTCTTTTTGTAATTTCCAAGCGCTCATGTCTGTAAATAGAACTACTTAAATGAACTAATGTCATGTATATTTACGTTCAATCGAAAAGTTACCAAATATGGCGGACTGACAACTGAATTTTTAAGGAAAAAAAAAATAATTATGTGAGAAAATATTATGATATACCTAAATTAATTTTCACGGAATATAGGTAATTATCGCATATCTTTGAACTAAACAATTATTGTTGTTTTTGTCGGAGGTAAGGTTTGTTTACATTTTGACCTCGAATGTACTTACTTTATCACACATGTAAAGGCACATATACTATACTAAACTTGCTATTGAGTAGATATATGCTGACATCACAAACAAGAATACTTACTTTGCTTAGTATTACGAACCTCAGTTGCAAATGGACTATTAGCGCCGTACACAGTTTCGAATTAAAGCATTTACCCTAAATTACAAATAGAACGTAGTTCACCAGTCAGCGCTAATCCTAATTTGAATGAGGTAAATCCGTCGATTCGAGTACATTTGCATAATCACCCGGGGCTGATTAATTTTGTAGGCAGCGGTTATTCGTGAAACTAAACATTAATTTTGCATATTAGCCGTTTGATAATGTACGAAATCAAGTTATAAGCAGGTTAAAAGCTATGCTTAAAACTGCTTATCAGTAGAAAACTTGTAGATATTACTTAATCTTGGGTAGGGCCCGGTCAAGCTTTAGAAATGATAAACTTGACATGTTTATTTTAACGGTTTACAACCATAATTCGAGTATTTACTCGTACATGTATTTGTCAACTGAACAATCAATGTCAGTATTGCTCAAACTCGTCTTCTTGAGTGATAGAAGAATGCTTTGTTGTCTGAAAATTAGGCAAGTCTGTGGTACCACTGCTAAACACGCTTTGCTCAAAGAAAACAATATTGTACAATTAGTACTCAACCCAAATGACTGTTTCCGCTTAAAACCGACTTATCTTGAGATAGAGGATTTCTTATAACTTATAACAATGTGAAGTCGTCGTGGTTGTCCAAAAGGGGTATAAACCCAATAAGCCAAGTTTAATTACCAGCTTCGTAGTCCAGTTCTACACATAGTTTTGAACCGTGCTTCACACTTTCCCTTAGAGATTTCTCAACTTAATAATTTAAGTCTCATGCTTTGAGCGAGTTTTATTACAAATATATTAAAGAATTTGTACAGTATTTTTGCTTTAAAAACATTTTCTTAACAGGTGATACAGGTTGGATTCGTTGTTTTGTTTGTATATATATGAAATGATTATTATCTTAACTTATGTCATAATTCACCTGATCAACAAAACCCTTACACCCAGGCAACAAAATACTGAAAGGCATATTTTTCGTTGCAAAAATCACTTAATTTTTAATATAGATATTGCCTTTTAAATGTATTCGCGGCATTTAGTTTTTGCCATCCTCTCGTCGCCTACAGTGTAATTATTATACACTGTAGGCGACGGGAGGATGTCAAAAACTGCTGGCACTTTTGTGCGCGCTCGAGATATACCTACTGTAAGTCATATTGTAACAAAAAAAATCCAAGTCACACTTTAAAGTTACAATATATGCAACATAATTGACTTTGTAAAAGACACTTGAATATTTTGTCATATTGTAAGCAACGTGCGAAACCGCGCTTCACTAGTAACTTAGTCTAAAAACGAGGTGTCAAATGCTCGCACTTCCCCAGTGGTCATTGAGGAAATGTTCGCTCCAGGCTCGGGGGCGGTCAGGCTTGGCGTCAACTTGACTGACAGCCGTACTAAACGCCCGCCGGTCCCTTAGGGCTTAACCTTCGGTACAACTAAGCTTTTGCAAGTGACGTGTGTTCGCTAGTTTGTGGCTTGGGCCGTTATACAATGGATAAGGAGTATACGCTCGCTCTGATATTGACTGGCTATTTACGGCACTTTTCAAGCAATTGTCGAATATAAGAAACTCCGAGGGCATTCCTTCTCGAAGCATTTATTGTCATGAAAAAGGCAATGTAAATCGCGTTGTGTTAGAATGAATTACCTATAGCTCTTGCAATTCAGATTAATTCACTCGTTTTCTTGAATTGCAAAGAGCTATATAATAGAGGACTGCCGTATTAAATATTTAATACACTACATTTGTGTCTACAAAACACATATCAGGCAATCTCTCCTTATAATTCTAATGAAGGCAACTTGCAGGCAAAGGTAGGTTTTAATAAACTACTATTATACAATTAATTAATTCGATATACAAAAGTATTGACTTATCGCGAGTAATATCAGAAAACGATCTAACAAAAAAAAAAATATCCTTTGTTAAAAAAGGTGAAAAAACATTATCCTAGTGTGACGACCCCACTAAGTTTTAAACTCCACCGATACAAATTTCTAACAAAGACTCCAAGAAAAGTTGTGATTACCATTTTAGAATGAAGAAAATTATTAAAGATGGAAATAATTTGGAGATAAGTCTGAAGCAATATTTAGCTATGATCATGAAATTAATTATTTTATGTCTCTTTAGTTTATGTAATTGTTCCAATAAATTTCCCTGTGGTTGTATATCAGCCGGCTTGGCTTCAGGAAGATTATTCTAAACGTAATTATCATAAGTTGGGCCGCGCACGGCTCTCGCTTCCCGCTCCGCGGCGCGCCCCCTGGGACTAAACATTTGCTTTCATGAATACCTTACCATAGCAGACGCTCTGAACCTACGCTATAAAAGCAACAATGTAAATTTAATCTTAATTTTCATTGTAAATAACGCTCCACGGAGTAAGACCAAACGTTTTTATTTTATACGTACCTATAACCACTTTTTAACGTCAGACATTTTGTATAAAGCTACCAATTGAATGACAGCAAAGTAATAAATTCGGCGCCTTTGTATCTCTATTACTTCGTAAATTGAATAATCTCGTTTTTGATTATAGCTGGGGAAGGAGGCAAAAAGTTCATATTGTGTCAATATAAGTTCTAATCGCTTTTTAAACGCGTTAACGCGCGGCGATAGCGAATAAATTTAAATTTATTAACGAACAGATTTGACTCCGCCCACTTTGACAATTTCAGGGGGAACAAAATGGAGTTTGATTGAAATTCTATTTAGCGTTTTAGCCCAAATAAAAAAAAAACTTAATTGTAAACTTTCTTAATCTTCATTTTTCTTTTATTCGATTTTGCAATTAACTGCTCTATGTATACTCTCCTTACTTACTTACTACTGGCTACGTACAAGGTTTTTGTTTAAATAAAACTTTGATTTAAATAGGGTCAAAATCGTTTTTATATTAAGCAGAAACGTCTGCTAACATATCAAAGATATTTAAATCAAAAGAAAAATATAAAAAAAAAACTATTTTTCTTTTGATTTAAAGGGTCAATATCGTTTCTTCTACACAAAGAGTAATAATAGAACACTACAATATTTCCATCAAAAGTATTTAAAATATACAAGCTCTAACCTATTGGTACAGCTAACATTATTCGTATAACATAAAACTATTATGTTTACAACAAAACAAAGGGAATATAACTATTTAACAGTAGTTTCTATGTAAATTCGGGAGAACCCGGCCATTTATACTCTCAGATTTAATATAACGACTTCGAGCAATGCTCCAATAAGCATAAATATGACACTTATTTCTAATCTCATACATAACACTGGTTCTTGGTATGTGTAAGTACAATATATATTCACATAAAAAAGTAAATTGTATGTAAAAAAATCTTAAGCAGATAGTACCTACTCATAAATAAAATAAACTTAATAAAAATTACTGCCTCATTTTTAATTTCTGTGGCATCCTGGCATCCGAATTTTAATAAAATTTTATAAAAAACTATGCTACTTACTTGTACCGTAGTACCACGCTACAAATAAATATTTCCAAATTATAAATAAAATATTAGATAATCATTTAAATAATTCTTCCGCTCGATTATATCCGCCTTCAGGTGAAGCATTAAGGTATTCTCCCAGAATAAGTATTTGATAATGAAAGGCATTTTCTTTGAAGCGTTTATAGAAATCCAATATAATTATTATTTAAACTGGATGCTGCAAAACGACGGGTTTAATGCACGCATTCCTATGTTATTAAACGACTTGCTGCTCTCGCCAGGGTCGGCGAGCACCGTGAAACACACTTAGTACCTTACACGTTCAATTGAGTTTTAATATTTGTTAACTTATAGGAAAAAACAGATACATTTTACAAATTTTCTTATACAAATGAGTTGCTTTACTACATAGGTAAGAAGTTTATTTTCCCATATTTTAACTGTAAAAACTCCAACATGACGTAGACGCTTGCTCAGTTCCTTGTGGAGCCCCCTTGCCCCAAGGCCGGAGTGTCTCGATGCCAGATGGTGAAAACTCTTATTGGGCGCCGAGACAAAGGTTTAGACACCTTGGGACGCTCCCAGGTGTCCGCCGCCGCTCCCGTTCGTTTGGTTGGCTCTGGAAGGTAGGAGGCCGCCGGCGTATCTGTGCAAGTGGCCATATTCCACGGGACCAACAACGTTCCGTCAGGGCGCTTACCGTAACCCCGAAAGATCTGAGGTTGTACAGTTCACGGGAATTTGGTGTACGGCGGTACATATGACAACCTACTGAGCATTGTTTCGTCGTCAGAGAAATGGTTAGAGCCATATTCCATCTGGAATCAAAATATTTAATTATTAAAAAAAATATTTGTTCTTAGTTGCATATAGCTACAGATTTTTATGTTCTTTTAGTTATTTGTATATTTGTAAGATTGAATAAATAAAAGCTTACTACCTGCTAAGAATGTAAATAAATGTATGACTACTTTGTAAAGTTAAAGTGAATGTATTTTATTATTTCTTAAGGTTTTTTGTTTGGATGAATTTCTCATATTTCATAGTCAAATTTCCACAATCGGTAACCCTAGCTACACAGACTGAGCGGAACAAAGGATCCACTGGAGCGTCGTCTGATAATTAATATTGTTTTATTATAAGCCGCGTATCTCCGGGGCCCGCTGGCCCTGGCGCAACCATGCGTGCCTCATCCAATAAAGCTGCTGCTGCTGTTTAGATAACTCCTCATTCGGGGAAATGTTTGGCGTTGTTTCCTTAGATTACTCATCTAAAACTATCTAATAAAAACAATCGAGACACATTTTTTTTACTTGTATCGAAAGCAACAAAACTAATATACCTACTCATGAAAGCATTGTTTGGAGTTAAAATAATTAAGCAGTTTTAAGCACACAATGGCTTTTCCCGCTCATATTCAGCAACGTTGAATTTGATATCTCAGCGGTTAAGAGTCGTGTGAAGGCTCATACATTATGCATGTGGGCGGGTTAGCCTCCGTTTTGGGTCGCCGACGGCCCTTGATTGATTGCGGCTCCATCCCCTGCCGCTGATGGACGCCTGCTACACTAATTGGTATTTTAGTATTAATTGCTTAGGTTTTTCACAAAATTTAAACAGTTCATTGGCACTAGATGACCTTGCATATTTTTAAGCGGTTTTCTTGTACCTGATTTTTGATATTTTAGTTTTTAAGTTCACTTTAAGGATGGAACTGAACACTGCATTTTTAAAAGCATATGTACGAAATATGATTTATTTATCTTCTAAAAATTTTATATTTAAAAATCCCTTGTCGGTTAAATAAAAAATTGTGAGAAATCCATGAGTTTTCCCTCTCTTCAGAAAATACCAGCCGCTCTTGAAAAAATATTGTATAAGTAAGAAAGAAATCGCCAAGCTTACCGAAATATGCTATGTCTGTTCAAAAATATCATAAGAGGATTGAAAAATAAATGCGATGGGCAGAGGTACGCCTGGTCACATTCACCAACATATTAAATATTATTATGTGTCTACAAATATGTTTCGTAGAAATATATTTAACACGTACTGTTTCGCTGCGATGTAATTGCATATACAATTTTATCATGTTTATGATTACAAAAAAAAACTGGCTGTTTTCATTTTTAGCAACACAAAAGATATGCAAAATATTTCAATAGAATGGTTATCTTAGACGTTTGTACTTATTTAAACTTTCGTGTGCCATTGTAACAATTTATCAAAAACACATCTTCATTCGCAATATTGTGTCCTATGCCGACGGGAACATTGGCACGGCACTGATTAGTGATTGAAAATGCTGTGCGAAATATGTCGCGCGATTTACTAAATAAATGAGTGAAACCTTCTATATTGACGTCTTCTAGGTATAAATTAAGTGTTGTTTTTAACGTAAACATTACATTCAGGGTAGTCTAGTATGACGACAATGGACGGCTGGGTGCAACCGCTCCCTGCCAGCCTAATATGGTCGGATTTTTATCACTTGTCACAATACCCGTCCCGCTCCAACAAGTATATGAGTGGAAAAGTAACGAAGACCTCGATAAACGATAAGATGGCAACCATTATACTGTGTTCTTTTGTTTTAGGTATAAAGGTATTATAGGTACTAGGACGCCTAGACTAAAGTGACGGTGACATTTTACTGGTTTTACCCTTCTGTGGAACGTTCAAAGGCCTGACATCCACGACGAGTGTAAATATGTAGTATATCCACTGTATAACAAGCTGTTTTATTATAGCACTACTTCCTCTTTCGGTGAAAAATAAATTGATGTATATCGAAAGAGTAACTTAAGTTTGCTCTACGTATTTCGGTCTGATACAATATTACTAAATAATAGTAGTTTATGAATCTGTGCATAATGAAGGGCATTACAACAAGGGTGTGGGTTTAATAATAATAATATCACACGATTGTTGTAATGCCTAATTATGTATAGTTACATACACTACTTTATCTACACACGTATCATAAATGTTTTAAGATGAGTTCAGGAAACTATAAATATATAATTCTAATAATCTACCTAGAATATAAGATTAGAAAACTTGTAAAACTTCTCAAAGCATTAGAAAAAAAAATGTTTTTTGAACAACAAATCCTTCCTGTAATTGCCATATTTTTCTTTGTTACATATTATGTGTAATCGACACAATTAATTTGAGTTTACTTTCTCATTAACTCGTTATTATGTTAATAAGCGCAGATTTAGAATAGGTTGACAAGATTTATAATACGATAGGTAAATGAATAAACCCCAACCAAACACCGCTCTAAATCTTTGCATACAATCTTCAACCCTTACAAGAATTTATGCCTCGAAAATATTCTCCGAGGAATTTTATTTGCCGAGGCGTCACCCAAGGTGTCATAGCACCTGAATTTGCATACGAGTGTGGAATCCGCCTTAATTTACCCGTAATGGTTTTGGAACGAGCCGCGAGTGTTGCCTCTGATTGCCAGACTCCCGGGAGACTGAATTACGGATAGTATACAACCGTCGCTTGCGTGGCTCCAATCGTAATGGAACTCTGAAATGCAGTACATGTAGGTGATGTCAAAACGAAGCGCGACGTCGTTAAATTGACGTAAAAAGAAAGATGGCCCTTTGTAGCGGAAAATGTATTTTATATCTAAACCATTGAATCCATCTGCTGTTCGACTAAGGACTGCAGATATTATTAAAACGCAAGCGCAAACGTAAGCGCTGATAGCCTAGCGGTAATAGCATGCGATCCGGAGGTCGCAGGTTCATTCAAATTTCAAACCCCGTCTTACCAATAAGGTTTCGGAACTAATGTACGAAATATCATTTGATATTTACCAGTCGCTTTTCAGTGAAGGAAAACATCGTGAGGAAACCGGACTAATCCCAAAGTTGACCCCCTGGATTGGAAGGTCAGATGGTCAGAACAAGTTTTTTTAAACTAGGTACTTTTGAACACTTTTATTGGAAAGGTACTTATACGTATTTTTCAGGTTAATCATATACATAAGCGAGCGAGAAAATCACACTCGCTAAAAAACCTTTTTGCCGAAACAAATGATCCAGTCAGAGTCAAGTGCGCGGCTCCACATTGCTCACCTGTCATATTCGGATGTATCCCGGCAAGGGTAGCCATCCATCTTACACTCGCCCTCTAATGGCGAGTGCTTAATATTCAATTTTTTACCTAATTTCGCTTACTGCGACGCGTCTGCTTGGATTAATGATCCTATTCCGCGTAGTGTTGCGAACGTATTCGATTATTATAAATATTAAAACAAAAGTATTATTCAGATATAATAATAATTTTATTTATATGGTATAATAATAATGAAAGTAATATTCTTATAGGTATGTGGTCTGACTTAGCCACACCTCATCCAAATTAATTTTACTATGTACGAGTACCTACACCCCGTACTACTAGAGAGAGATTGTTGTACAATTGTTAGAAGGTTACTTGTTACTCGTATTAGTCGAAAACCAAGTGTTGCAGCTCAAAAGTGTTGGTGGCGAACATAAAATATAGCATTATGGAATAAAATTAATTTCAATTTCATGTTTTAAAATATCTTATTGTCATAAAAATAAATCTTATTTATCGATATGTTAGATTTACATTAGACCCGATTTTATCGATGTTCGTGGTAGGTACAACACTAATTTATTCCTGCGATAAAAAATTGCGTTACAGGGTTGCGCCACATCATTGTATCGTTAGTGTCGACGTGCCATCAGTCATGCGTGTACTAAATCTATTTTGGATATGTCCGATGTGTAACTTAATTTCGATCGCGCCCGAAATAAAGGGTCTACATTGTTGGCCGTGCCAGCAAATTTAATAGTAGCCGTGGACGTCGAGGGGAGGGTGGCGCACAAAATTCTTTGTTTCATATCTAAAAGAAACTACATAACTACTAATGTTTGGCAGTACACTGTTCTAGTATATGTTTTTTTCTGATACAGTCATAGAACGATATAAATAACAGAACTGTATGTTTAAATAACACCACAAAATATGAAGTCGAGAAGCATATTCAACTTTCTCTACGGCGGCAACCGCTACTTGCTTTATATTAATAAAGTCATAGATTAAGAAACAGGTAAAAGGAGGTTTTACCTTAAGTTTTGTCAGGCATGTCCTTAAACTACGTCCAACAATGAGAGGTAGGGCACAGCGATGACCATCACGCTTGAATCTGGGGCAACCCAACTGGGGAAGTACCTCCTCCTTACAGAAGACCACAGCCATAATAGCACTCCTACCTTTCAGGTATGTAGTGCTGTGTTCCTGATGGTAAGTAAGGTTCCCAGAGCTCCAACCCCTTAAAGGCCGGCAACGCGCTTGTGACTCATCTGGTGTTGCGGGTGCCTATGGGCGACGGTAATTGTTACCACCAGGCAATCCGTCTGCTCGTTTGCCGCTTATGTCATAAAAAAAAAAAAAAAAAGGCATTAAGACAGCTAGTATCTCCTTGATTTATTGACTTGTAAATTGTCTGAGTAGCGGCATCCAAGACGTCTTAGAGCCGCGGTACTGTAAACGGAATCCTCTACGAGAGTGTTTCAAGACAAAGTAAAATGCAAATCTTCATGTATTACCAATTAGCGCCGCCAGCTGGTTGTAATAAGTTTTGTTTCAAAGGACGAACCACAAACGTATCTCTATCACACAATAATATGCTACTGAATTATTTAGTGGCCTTGCTATATTCCTTCAAAACAACGCTAACGTTTATTTCTAAAAGTTATTTCTTACTTACCTACTTGTAATAAAGTAACTTGGAAAAATTAAGGTACATATTTCTAGCCGTAATGCGTAGACTCGGAAAACAGCGCATGTCACCCTAGTTTTAATTTCGATGCTTTCAACAACCACGGTGGTATGTCTGATGCAGGTATTACAAATATCACACATACCATAAACTATACCTATATTCACAAGTGCAATCTTGCAATCAATGAAAAATCTGGCGGGTTTTATAACCTTTACAAATAATGACTCAATTGACAAGGAACACTCCAGATGGAACAAGAATCCACTGGATTTTTAATTTTTAATTTATTGAATAAGAACACTTTTCTACATTTTTTTTAATATTACAAGACCCATCGTAGGCAAAACCTTAAATAGGTTTGTGTGCCGATGGGGAGTTCAACCATATTTTGTAGGTATCTTAAATCTAATTAAGGTTTAATTCTAATATTTAATTTATTTTTTTTAGTTTTAATTTAAATATTACAAGAAGATAATCTCTCCTTACGAGTATTGATAACTGTATTATATTTTATCTTCGGATCTGTGCGTGGACGTGAGTGGTGGGTAGATTTTTGTTAAGTACGTCAATTGGGACGTTTTCAAAAGTTATCATCGCAAATGGGAAAATGCAGACGCTCGTAATCTTAGTCGAAAAGCCAACATAAATAATGCTACTCGATAAATAGCCCAAGGAACATGGAAAGAGTACCTGTTATTTGAAGTATGGAACCTACAATTACGTGTACATTTTATGAAACCTATTAGAAATCCTGACTGTTACTGACCTGCAGGACCTGTTTCTCCAACTTCAAAACAAAAAAAAACGACTAGTTAGCTTAATACATCTATTTGTGTTACTTAATCTAGTTCTTATTGTAAAATTAGATCCATAGAGCAAGAGTTTTGTTCATGCATCCAATGTACAACCGCCCTTACCCGCAGGGCGACAATGCCTACCCTCGGAGACGTCTACTTTATAAATAATACATTTTAATCCTTCTACGGACCCTGGCTGCTTGTAAGATGCACTTTAGAGCTGTGGAAGTACATTTGTCTAGTAGAGTTTTCCTTTACCTTTGAACTTATGTACCTATTGTGTTTTATTTTACACCGCGAAAGTCGTTAGACGTAACAACATTTTTTTTGTTCTCTGTTCCGTACCGTTAATTATAGGTACATTGTTATGGACGCAGGTCAACTGATTTTCCAAGGAAATATTTTGTGTAAAATAGAATAAATACTTTTCATATCTGTTTTTAATATAATAAAATTGTTTATTAAAAAAATAATATTTGTAATAATATTATAATATTTATATAGTGCACCCTTACATTTCATTAAATTGTCGAAAGGGCCTCTGCGCGTTAGCTCGATCCGGCTCAGCATATGCCTCCCAAATGTCCGGAACACCATTGTTTCGTGTACGAAAGAGACATACTTATAATATTTTATAGCCCGTAGTTGTATCTGCATGTACATTTTTTTTAAATTACAAGTATGTTATTTCACATTCTATCATAATTGTTCTGGCGCTAACTCTATTAATTAAGTGCCTTGACACTTTTAATTACTACAGTGTAAACTACCTAGCGAACTCGTGAAATATGCAATTCCGAATTTTGCTCAAGCTTCAGATCGTCTCGAGGCATCGCATAATGAAGAAAATTTAATTCAAGTGTATCCTCTTTAATTTTAACAGGTATTATCAGTGATTTACTTTCACAAGCTCATATGATAGCAATCTTATTATTGTAATATATACGAAGGCAAACGGAGCTAACGACTGTTTTTCGTGTTGTCGAATGCAATTCTGACGCTATTCCAACAAAACATATTAAAATAGACAAGACAAAAAAAACTATTTTTAAACGACATTTATTTCTGATTATTTTTGGATTGTAACAATAACTGGTCAATATTATCTTATTGTATTTGATCAAAACACCGTTATTATCTTTTCTTATATTTTCAATTAAAATAATCTTAAACTACCAAAACCATGGTCACCCTACGCCTTTTGACATTCGCAGTATGAGAAGGGACACAACGTCACATTGACCAACTTGTAAGCATTTTTTTTTTCTATTTACCATCTGATAATATTTTTATTTTTGATGATAAATAATGAATGATTCACATAATTACTTCACATATGATTTCTGTTTCATGCCTTGTTTTCTTGCTCCACGAGCCTCATCGACCCTAATCAGGATGTGATATGATTGCCACTGTAAGTACTTTAGGTACTTGTTGCCACACTGGAAGTATAGATGTTCAAAATATTGTCTAGCCTAAAGGGCATTGCACAGAAAATAAAGATCGGTAGGTAAAAAATAACTACACAAAAAAATTACATACATATTGTCACATATTATCACATCTCAGGATGCGAGAACGTTTTCGTAAACTTGACTACCGGGAACCCTTTGGCTTAAATGTTCCTACCTGTTGCAGCGTAATAGGGCGGAATTCAATAGAAAAATCCGGCTTGAGACGAAGGCGTTGAATAGTTTATTGACCTTATTATGCAGGGGAGTTTTGGTGCTTACTTAAAAATACAAAAAAAAATATTTTTAAGTCTGTTTTAAGTTATGTAAAATATGATTCGTGTCACATAAAATTACTAAAATAATATGTTGTAGACAAAATTCAACCACATCAATTTTCATCCAAGTGAAATATTTATGTTTGCCACTCAAATAAATTTGGTGAAAAACGCCTGAAATAAATACCTTATAGCATACTAGGAGACCAGGAATGCGTTGCGAAGATCCCGAATACCGCGACAAAGACAAAGCTAGAGAAGCGGTTGCACTTGAGTAAGCACCGGTGTAAAATACCTACCTAACGTTGGGATACAAATACCTATATACAGTTGGCAGCAGAAGTTGCTAAGCGGGTCAGGTGTTCAGAATGATCTAGACACGCTCTTATTGTCTTAAGAATAAATTCTTATCTAGCTCATTTTGAACAACTTGTCCGCTTAGCATATTTTGCTGCTAGTCAATATAGTCAAGTTATAGTACAACCATTAAAATGGAAGACGTAGCATTTATAATTATGTGTGCTTATACAATGAATTGTACATGTCGTGAAAAACAAATAACCTATGTGTTAGGTACAAGCGCGCTGGAGACTCAACTTTGTTGTACTTAATTATAATTATTAATCATTTCTGGACAACCGTTTACATAAGATATGGCACTATATGTTTCTCTCGTATAGGTATCAGCAGTCTAGGTATATCAAAAAAATATTTTTAATTATATACCGTTTAGAGTAATTTTATTATAAAATCATCCCTTCTTTGAAAATAGTGTATTGTCCAATTTGTTTATGCTTTATCTGCGACACGCAGCACCGCGAGCCATAAACACGACGGCAACCTTCCGAAGCCCGCTCCGCCTATGCCAGCTATTTCTCCATTTACCCCCACTCAAATATAAATCTCAAATAAAATATATTGTTTGGGTGGACATGCGACGGACAAAACACTTAACCTGATTGACCCCGGGCTGGTATTTTTATTGCATCTCAAGTCGCCGGTGTTTCGGCCTCAAGAGGACACTTCTGCGTGCATTCGTTCCCTTCAACGTTTTTTTATATAAAATAGCTTTTCCTTTTTATTTGAACGGAGGTTTATTTGGATACGTAAGTGAAAACCTAGATGCAAAGTGTAATGAACTTGCCATTTGCGGGATTCCTGACTTATTCTGAAATCCTACTAAGTATTTAACACAAATCTTAGTCAACTTTTTACTTCAGTATAACTAAGTAGCTGGAGTTTAAACAGAAGCTGTTAATGACTTACTCGTAATATTTTTTTTCTAACTAGTGTGTAAAGAGTGTACTTTGCGCACCCTTCGCGTGCGTAAATTTCTCTTTTTAAGGCACTTGTTATGAAAACCTGGGTTCGATACACGTGTAAAAACTTATATTTAAGTCTCGGGTGATTGTCACCCTCGTTTCACTCCGGCTCCAAAAAAGTCCCTCGTCGAAAAAAATTTTTTTTTTCACTAGTATCGAAATGTACTATTGTTTTATACAAAACAAGGTGACAATTTTTTTCACTAGTTCTTTTTACTTTTCCAGAAAAAATAAATAGCTTGCAAGCACGACCCGTAGTTGCTGTTCCTTTACAATAGGCTTTGTTTGAGGTAAAACAGTCCTTTGTTTTGTTATAAGATTTATAATTGACTGCTTTTAATTCAGTGTTTAGGCACTTAACATTTATTTAATATTATGTACTACAACTTAAAATTCTTTCAAAAATTTTCATTGAAAGTATTTGTGAATCCTCAAATTGAAGTTTTTATATAGTAATAACAACATAATTTTGGGCCCAAAGTTCAAATGCACAGAAGGAAGTTTTTGAATTTGGGGTTTCTGAAAGTATTGTCTCGGCTTGCCTATTCTTTTAAAATACCTATCCAACGACACCCCTATACCACGGGGATGAAGCGAAGACAAGTCACTCCAATTTAGGTACGAATCTCCTATGCAAAACCAAGGCAAAATCACACTTTCGCGCCGAGTTAAGCAAGAGGTAAAAGCTAGAACTGCAGGAAATAAGTGTCAATGTAGATAAAATAGAACCATGTGACGGAAAGATTGGGAATGTTATCCACACGTGGTCCCTATCTTTGCACATTTCCATTCCCGTTCAATATTCATGTCTTCGGCAATGTAATTGTAACTTAGTGAGTGCAGAGATTGAAACAATAAATTGCATGAAACAGTAACATGTGGCGACACGCAACCTACAGCAATTGGCGCTAGGGTTGACAGTTAGGTCATTCACAGAATTCAGTATAGTCACTGGACTTGTTTGTATTTTGTGGCCAAATTATACTCACAAGTTTGAATAACCCTAAAAAAGTGTAGAGAGTATACCTAAGTCAAATGTTAGAAGTTAAATTCCGGTATCCTTATTTCCGGGTACGGGGTTTAAATTATTTTTATTTAGATAAGATATAAAAATAATTTAGAACGATAACAATGTGGGTAGCACATGAATTCTCAATGAAAATTGAGACTTCGATGCCGTTAAGTGTTTAATACGCTGGCGGTAGATATGTTTACATGTCACCCATGATGACGTACCTATACGACGAGGGATAAATATAAAAAATTGACAATTCTAAGCGGTACTCGTATAGCACAAGGGCTTGTGATCCAGTGGTTGTAGGTTCGAGTCCCGCTGCGAGTCAGAATTGTTCTATTTTCCTTTCGATCGATATCGAAGATATTCGTTAGCAGACATTTCTGCAAAATTAAAAAATAATAATAATAACATATCAAAGCAATAAAAATATTATAAAAAAACGATATTAGTTTGACTTTTAGAGCATTCGTTGTTGTATAATGACAAAAAAGTAAGTAGTTACAACAATGTTTGTAGGTTTATATGACAATTTAACCTGTAATACGTATAGAAATAACCTAATATGAGAAACTAAATATTAATGTAAAAAAGGAAAAGTATTGTTATGTATCGCCACTATTTAATTACATGTATATTTAAGCTAAACATAATGTTACTAAATATTCGAAACTAAAGTAGGCAGCCCTACCCGGCCGCGCCCTACCCGACACCATTAGAGCGAAATTAAGACAGCTTGCGCTACCAATATGCAAATTCTGTGTACCTACACATGTACCGAGTGTTCCGAGCCTAAACAAATATTGTTCATAACAAAGTACCAGCGTCAAAAGCAACATTTCTGTAAATATACGGTATTAATGAAAATATTACTTTCTGACTCGTGTCCCCCAATATTGCTCTCAAAACGTCCCATTCTGAATTTTATTTCAGCTTTTCCTTTTAGTTCGAAATAACGATAAGATACGTTTACCTAGGAGCCATGATGTATTTATTGTACTTTGCCGTAAAAAAATACCAACTTAACGAATTGGGAAATAAAGTAAAATCGTCGATACAATAGTAGCATATGGTATAAAATTTTTAATATTGCAACGTGTTCAATTCGTTCGTAAACCCCGTATACAGGGTGGCTCATTCAAATCGATCAGTATGGGAAATCTGAAACTATAAGACATACAAAGATTTGTTCTTAGGAACCATGTCATCGATGGGGACACGAAAAACTGCATACTGGTTCCTAAGAACAAATCTTTTATGTCTTATAGTTCCAGATTTCCCCATTTCCCTACTGACCGACTTGAATGCGTTATTTTTGTATAAGCATGGAAAGTAAACAGCTTCATACCCGTCAAGATATTCGAAATAGTGTTAAGTAGTTAGAGTGCGAATCAGTATACATTGCGTACCTATTTGTAATGATAAAATCTTTGTATTCTTCTGAAACAGGAGGTTATCATAAAAACCGCATGCGGTGGTTATTATAAAACAGAACAATTATGCCACTTAAGTATGTATGACGCTGAAAATAAATAAATCAATGTTATTTACGTCCCCGAGTCAATCTGGCTACGGCAACTATTGCTCCCTTTGTTGCTTTGAACTTAGTCGCTACCTATTCCTTTGATTCGCTTCGTTTTACAGAATAAACGCGAGTTTCCATTTCCGCAACGCATTTGTTTCTCGTTTGTCAGAGGAATCCTTAAGCTCCTTTCTATTCGCGATAAAATATCGCGAGGCAGTTGCGCATTCCTGGCGCGGCTCGTCGGGCTGGAAAACATCCTTTACGTTCAAAGATACCAATAGTAAACCGCGCTTTAAAACTTTTCTTGGATATCTATTTAGACACGCACGCAAGCCCCCGAATAAGAAAACTCTTGCTACGCCGCAATAATTTGCTTTCGTTCATAAGTTTCATAACATAGGTTTTTATTTTGTTATTTCACCTTTTACATCGTACTATCTAACGTAGCAGTACTGTGATAAAAAAAAATCACAAGCTCATTTGACGAGATAAAATTCAACGATATTGTAAATTGAAATTCATTTTCTCGCCACTAATAACTACAACGTAAACGTCGAATCACTACGTATCGTCGAGCACCTCTTCACAAAGTTTAAATAAAAATCAAGTCTGAATCCCCTCGGGGCGTGCCTGAGCAATTTTCCAATACAGCCATCAGAGCTGGTACATCCGAGAGCTAGTCATCTTACAAGCTGAATTGATACTTCAGACATCCCTTGAAGTGCTATTCTCTTGAAAGCTTTTATATTATATTATCTAAGACCTTTCAACACGTGGCGACCGTCTGTCGAAGCGATCTATCGATTTCGATTTTCGCCTCATGGGTAAAGAGCGAAGTGCTTGTACAGCAAAGCAGGTGATACCGAGACGGCTTAAATAAGTTTGCGAGGTACTCCCAGGCCGTACATGTGCCGACTATCAATATAATACTTTCACAAACGGTGTTTATCTAATAAAAAAGCTTATGTCTAACCAATAAATTAAATAAATTTAGGCACAGAGAGTTTCGTTAAATAGTCATACATAAAAGATCTGTCTGATAGTATCTAGAGCACTCAGAATTTTGTCCTTTTATTTTACCAGGCAGATTTGTTTGCCACACACCTACGAGATAGATCTGATAAATGTGTATGTGTATAAGCTAGTTAGCTTAATAAAATAAAATCTAGTTCCGGAAAAATATACAATTTTTAAATCGACGAAACCCCTTTAGATGTGTTTCTATATTCATATTTTCATTATTATTATATTCGAGCATCCAGCAGCTACTCGCTATTCGATATATGCAATTTAAAAGGAAACAAGTAAGTAGTGTTAGTGTATTAACACATTGATTTATTAAAAACGTTTACGCAAACATGTTCATTGAATTCGCTGATTAATATCGTACATAAATAAATAAATAAATAATAAATATTTCGGACATTCTTACACAAATCGACCTAGTCCCACGGTAAGCTCAATAAGGCTTGTGTTGCAGGTACTAGACGACGATATATATAATAGATAGATACATATAAATATTATAAATACTTAAATACATAGAAAACACCCATGACTCAGGAACAAATATCTGTGCTCATCACACAAATAAATGCCCTGACTGGGAATCGAACCCAGGACCTTCGGCTTCATAGGCAGGGTCACTACCCAATAGGCCAGACCGGTACATATAGAAAATCTAGCAATAAGTTGTTATATCCTAGAGTGGACGAATAGTTAGGTATGTAGATAAAGGTAAGGTAGGTAGCAGCGGCGGTGCGTTCATACAAGCCGATTCCCGCTGGCTTCCTAACTTACTGCAGTTCATCGGTTTTCCTTGGGCTCATGAAGAAAAGGCTAAGCCATTAGCCACCACTGGTAAGTAGGTATGTAGTAAAGGTTCATTTCCTATCCCAAATGTAACTGGGGTGTACATGCTTATGCTTAAGGAAGAGTTTTGAGAATCAGCATCACTTTCGCGAAAATTGCTCAGGGCTCAGACGAGATGTTCCACTCAGCGATCTCGCGCTTCATATAAACCGACATTATGCATTATGCAGTAACAACGTTTTGGTTGCCTGCCAGCAGACGAACATATGCATATATACTCTGTACTAGCGGTTTAAGTGCCAGGCGTTGGATATAAGCATCTAGCATATGTAAATTGCACTTTTTATTCATCACTCATACTGGATCAAAACAATTAACGCAGTCGCTTTAGCTCCCGTCATGTTTTTATAGTGTTACGACGTGTCTTTCCATTTTTTGTGAAAAGAAAACAGCTTCATATTCCTCGCGTTGTCCCCGCATTTTGCCACGGCTCTCAGGAGTCGGGTCCGCTTGGCAACTAGTCCCAGGAATGGGCGTAGGCACTAGTTTTATGAAAGCTACTGTTATTTGCCGTTCCAACCCCGGAGGGTAAACTAGGCGTTATTGGGATAAGTCTGGTTTCCTCACGATGTCTTCTTTTAACAAAAAGCGACTGGTAAATAATTATCAAATGATATATCTTACATAAGTTCCGAAAAACTCATTGGTGACGAGTCGGGGTTTGAACCTGAGACCTCCAGATTGCAAGTCACATGCTCCTACCACTAGGCCACCAGCGCTGTCAAAAAAAAATTGTATCAGTAGATTCTTGCTATAACAAAGTACTTACTTGGTAGGTACAAAACTTGGGTATATTTTCCGATGGAATCGATATTGGTACTTTAGTAGACGTATATATATGTAATAAATCAGGCTCAAGTAGGTAAGTAGTATTAAACTTTAGTTACTGTAGGAGCCAGTTGTTGTTTTATTAGAAAAACTTTTGCCGTTTTTGTTCTTGCTTCGGTTTATTTGTGGCGTCAATTCGATTAAAGATATGACCTTACTGTAACGAAAGTTCAAGTATTATAATACCGACGAGGGTTGTATAACTTGAATAAAACATTTTTATAAAGAACTCAACTTAGGAAGGTACAAACAATAAAATCTCGTCATAATGAACTGCACTAATCAGATTAAATCACGATTTACATTAAAGAGCCTTCGGGCGGTTCTAATATAATTAACAATTCTTTTCGCCTGTCTCAGAGTTTCGAGGGAGAGGAAACGATTGAAATTCAAATCCCAAGTCTCGAGCATATCTAATGTAATTTGTCGCCCTAGTAGGTAATGGAGAAGACATCCCTACTGTTCAAATTATACAGAAAAGTTACAAAGTTAACAAAAACGTTAAATTAAATGCATAGTTACTTTACTATTTAGTTTATCGTAAAACAGATTGATGCTCAAAAAGGTAAAAAAAAAAAACACACTCTTGATGTTAATATAAAAATGCATTAAATTATATATTACGCCAATTGTAATCAAAAACCAATAGGACGGACAGTGTAAATCGTAACACATGTTTTAGCTTTAGTACCTACTTACAAAGTTTTTGTAAAAATTTGGATGCCAAAAACAATATACCTATTCATTTTTAAGTGTTTGTATTGTTTAAGCAAGGCATCTTGTTAAAGAAAAACTGCCGTATAAAAGGCAACCTTTAAGGAAAATTAACGTGCTCTTTATTTTCTGTAGCTTTCGAAGAAGATTAACTCGATTTTATTATTTGAGAAGACGATTTTTGTACTGAGTAGCGCTACTAAAGCATGATGTTAAGACTCCAGATTGCTTATAAATATAGTTTACAACTAGTAAATAAATAAAACAAAAAACTTAAAAAACTGTCAATACGATTGTAGCGAAGACTGATTGCCGCTTATTAATTTAGAACGTACGTAACACCGCCTCGTAGGTATAAAAAACAACTTGAATCACTGAAATTACAGCCCTAATAAACCCCGTAAGGGACACGACTGCAAGCTGCACCACAACGCAAGCTCATGCACACTTACCCATAATAAAGCATAATATTACGTCACACTGGGCGGTAAGAGAGATTTACCGCCCGAGGGCGCGACGGAAAATCTCACTTTACACCCAGATGAAGACGTAAAACTATGTACGCACCACGGGCGGTAATAAAGAAGGCCACAGATCGCTTGTTTATGGCCCTCACCTCCGGTTCGGGCCACAAATATCTGCGATTCTTTGTTTTACCGCCCTGGGTACGTAATATACTATTAAATTGCGGCACAGAGAAGCGCCTTAACTTTTTAATCCTCCTAAACAACGTCTTCATGTCATCGTTTCAGCATGCCCAAAGGTGTAGGTACTCAAACACAAACGTCGGCTATCTTGGCAACCGCAACTTCAGACTTGAACAAGTGTTTCAAAAACTGGCTTCAACATATCGAAAAGTAACTAAGAACAAAACAAATTATTTTCTATTCAATATTTGTTTTTTGGGTTCGGTTGGCCCAATCCGTTAAGGCGTCAGCCGCGATAGCTCTCCAGCTATGCGATGCTGGTTTGAATCCTGCCTCGGACGGCGAAGGTCCTTTTACTTTTGTTAAGTATATGTCATCTTTTCAATTTATATGAAAAAGTGTTTATAATACAAGCTTACAATAACACTTAGCACGTTCAGCCCAG
Source organism: Grapholita molesta (assembly GCA_022674325.2). Classification (NCBI taxonomy): domain Eukaryota; kingdom Metazoa; phylum Arthropoda; class Insecta; order Lepidoptera; family Tortricidae; genus Grapholita; species Grapholita molesta. The sequence continues at coordinate 16,663,821 of CP053121.2, read as the reverse complement.
ATGACACAACGTCTGTGATCAATCATTTTCGAACACCTATGCCAGTGTTTAAAAAGATAAGTCTCCAATGCCTGTTTCACGAATTTGTGTTCAAATCAAACCGGCCAATGCCGATGCCGGCAACACAACACTTGTATTAAAAACGTTCCTATACCACTGGCATAAGAGTAAGAGCTTGACTTATGACATGCTCTGTCTGAACGATCGAGATAATTTCTACCGACATATTGTCAGCATTTAGTAAAACAGTATCGGGCGTTTCGTAACTGAGGAAAATTTGAAATGTTTCTCTGTTTCATTTTATATACCTAGTGTCTAAGCATTCGGTAAAAATAAGAACAATAGTATAGCATAGGTACTTACCTATTTTACCAACTATTTAGCGACGTTTAAACATATATGTAACTAGGAGTGCTTAGATGTATTCCCGAGGAGCGCGACCTCGGTAACGTACTAATAACATTACACTACGAAATCTACTTTAGCCAAAATGGCTTTGTCAGTAAACATTAGTCTGAGATTTAATACGTATTCCTCACATCACAACGTCAACGCATAGTAACAAACAATCTAATAGAAATGCCATTAGGGATACGTAAGTTGTTGCATGTGAGTGGTCTAGGAACAGTATGAGCACACTATATATGTTATTTTAATGTAAATGATATCGTAGGTCAATACCTCCAATATCATTTACATTAAAATAAGTCAAGCTTTGATGATGGCTATCCAATGGTAAACTGTCGTAACGATAGCGTGCGGAAATATTGCAGTTACGTATTATATAAAAGTATAAAGCCCCATTTAGACCAGGGAAGAACTTGTATACGATTTTCATTACATTGCGGGCTATCGGCGTACGGCGAATTCGGTCGTTTTATATAGCCCCGAAATGTAATGAAATAGTATACAAGTTCTTGCATGGTCTAAATGGGGCTTAACATGCTATCATCTAAGTCTAAGAGTCAATTGCTCTATAATTAACAAATTTAAAAAGGTGTATTTATTTCAAGTTGAACCGATTTTGATTTTTTGTACATTTTTAAAGTTGGTGGTTCTCATATGGTTCATTAAAATTTGATTAATATTTAATGAATAGTTAGGTTAGGTTATAAATTACATTACGAGAGACATTTGCCCAAGCACTCCTCAGTTTTGTATATTTTACATAATATTGATAAGTCATATATGTACATCTCATTGTTTATTCCAAATGACTACTCTTAAATAAAGTTACAGTTGACTTGTTGTTCTTATCTATACACTGTGCGAAGACGGCACCGTATAATATGCAAATTAAAGCAGACGTTAGCCCGCAAACACAGGGTGAATTAATGTCTTACCAACGTCTCAGTCCCGGGGGTGAACAACTTAAATTGTAACAACATATCCATACGCACTCATTATAACTCGCTATTTAAAATTGGAAACAAAGCCGCGGGGGCTTACGTGATGGGTTATCTCAAGTGTTTCTGCAGTTTATATTAAATTATCTACTTTCTAATACTTGTAATTACTTATTAATAGGGACGGCTGTGGCCGTATTTTACGTTGTTCATATATACGGTTATTTAAAAGCGTGACAAATATCGTACATAGGTACTTATACCTGCAATTACAATATTATAAACTACAAGTACTTAACTAGTTACAGTATAAAATCTAATAAAGGCCCTTGAGGCATTGTACCAAGGATGCTTGCGGCATTTCCTCGTTATAACTCCATATAAGTATATATATCGCCAACTTTATTTTTTTAACAATTTTAAACCTGTAAATATAGCCCTGTATAAATACGAATGTGTTTCTACAGGGTGATTTCGAGATCGTAGAGCATGGCAGATAATTCACAATTTAAGGTAATTATGTTAATCATTCATTTTTTTAAATTGAATGATTAACAATATTTTGCTTACAATTTTGTAACCCTACTCAATGTGACGTCTTGTCGTATCCCACACTGCGTATCACGTGGTATGGTCACCCTGTGCCTTTTGATATACGTCCCATATGTAAAAAGGGATAGGTTGACCATGATTTGGTTAGCTTAAGATTATTTTTAATCGAAAATATTAAAAAAGATAATTAACGTTGCTTTGTTCAAATACTACCATAAAATAATATTGGTCAGTTGCCGACTCAGAAAATCAAGTTCTATGTCACGACTCAGAATTCATCCTATATGATCTTTGTAGGAAGACTACCTTAGTAGCAATTTTTAACTGAAAAATGGGGAAAACATAGGGGTATTGAATAACAACCAAAGGTAGTAAATCAATTAATGTTTATTAGCTACGCAAAAAATCTCAAAGATTGAATTGTTTACAATAATCCGATAAACAAAAAACTGGGCTTGAAGCCAAACGCATGGCGCGAAACATGTCATTATTTAAAACACTGGCAATTTAGTGAAACCTAAGCTAGGAATTTAGAAACGTTACCTAAAGAGACTTTCTGAAAGTACTATATAAATCAAACGACTTCAAGTCTAGTTGAGTATTGAGTTATGTTTTCTATGATAAACATAGATTTTGGACATAAATGAATTAAAATATAACTACCGTTCAAGGTATATTCATAAATTTTCTTGAAATTATATATGAACTACATTCACGATCATATAGCTAACAGTATTACCAACTAAGGTTCTATTACCTAGTTGTGTACGTAATACGTACACATAACAATTAATAGTACGTTGTGTTCTATTAGATGTGTTTTAAACATAATTTAAAAGCTGAAAAGCTACTAATTACGTTTTCTATATTTTATTGTTATATGATTTTATACAAATATAAATATTTATGAATGACATAGGTACACGTTTTTAGTTGTAGGTTAGTACATGTTAATGTATTACATACTCAACTATATCACCCATAATATAATATGTAATATAATTTTCCTAACTAGTGCGTAAAAAGTGCACTATGCGAACGCTTCGCGTGCGTAAATTTCACTTTTTAAGGCACTTGTTATGAAAAATTAGGTTCGATACTCGTGTAAAAACTTCTTTAAGACTCGGGTGATTATCACCCTCGTTTCACTCGGGCTCCAACGTTCACCCTCGTCAAAAAATATTTTTTTTTCACTAGTATCGAAATGTACTATTATATAATTCGTGTAGGTGCACAGACAACACGGGGGCTTATAAGAGTTTTATAAGCTTAAAACCCTTGCAAAAAAAAATCGTGTATATGTTCGCAAAATTTTTATGGGTTGTCATGCAAATAAATAAGAATTTAAGAATTGTGTACATACATTTTTTGGATAAGTATGCTTATCCTACAATTAATTGCACTGACAAAAGTGAGATGTCAAGAGTATCGCTCTCGTTCTACGAGTCGTTATATCTGTTTGACGTTAATGTTTAAAAGTATTAATGTACCTATCATTATTATCATATGGCACTTCTAATATAAATATATATAAATTACATATTACTCATAATTATGAAGATAGGTACAAAATTTTACGATAACTACTTATTGAGGTTTAAAGTTCGAAAAAGCGTGAAGTTGTTTGCAAATCTAATATTAGCATCGTCTTTTGTCTCGGACGACGTCAGAGGCGCTACCGCCAAAAACGATATTCGTAAATTTCGGACATCTTTATCTTTTACCCCAATTAAGACGTCATGAGAGTAACAGAGACAATCGTCCGAAATTGAAGAATATCGTTTTTGGCGGTAGCGCCTAAGATTGTCGCTGAAGACTAACTTTTGCAAATCTATCTTTAATATACGATGAGTAAATTCAATACGAGCAAACACTTAAAATCATTATTTTTTGTGTAATTTTGAAGTTACACTCCTCTGTCATTATATATTGAAAAATGTCCGAGCAGATAATTAAAAGTACATAAGTACTACGAAAATTATGCAATGTTGTTGAGCATTGGAAAGTAACTGTCAACGAGTGTTTAACTTGAATGTATTATACCCAAATTGTAATTCTCAGCCAAATTATTGATGTATTCTTCTTATGTCCTATGTTAGCTCTCGTTTTAAGTTTCGCCCGTATGAGATTATACTACACATACTTACTATATAATAAATAGAACATGCACGAAGGCCTAGGAATCGAGCCCCCGAACCCGGCATAAGGGTAAAGACAAAGACACGCTTCTTCGATTCCTGAACCCATGAACTTCGCAGTCAGTCGTAACTGTTTTATATACCGTGTTATTTTTTTTATTTCCGTTGAATTTAACAAGTGGCTTGGTTTGTTAATAAAAGCTGCCTGGTCTCTATCTAGTTGACCTAAAAAATCATCCCTTAAAGTTAACTGAAACCAAAAAGACACGGTATAGATTGAAAAGGAATATTTGTACATATTTCATTCGCAAACCGTCCTGCATTCATTTGGATACAAGAAACATTGAATATTATTAAAACAATGTTATTTTCATAACAACACAGTTATTTGACTTTTAACTATGATTATAATTTTGTAACTTCTAACGTACATAATGTGTGTATACGTATAGTTTAACAATTAGATAGATTTGTTAATTTTATTGGTTTATTGTTACAATAGGCGTTTTATTACAAAGGCACTATATTGTTTACTTATATTATTATAATGTATCACTAATGAGCACCGTCGCTTTGTGCTTGTTTAATTATGGAAAGATAACGTAGTATCATCTTAATGAAATTGGGTAGGTAAATATGAATGCCTACAGTCACAGTCAACCAATTTGATTTCTGGGCCACTTCATACATTTTCACAGTAAAAATCTGTATGAAAACCACTAGATATTACATATTTTTATTATCTAGTGGCTTTATTACATGTATTAAATGGCGGAAAACAAAATAAAATATCAACAATTAGACATTTACTATGGGGCGGATTCAACGGCGTGATTATTATTGCGAGATTATTGCTATACAAATGTTGAACACCATACAAATGTTCAACAAGAACAATGGATATAAACGTGCTGTGGTGGACTTCACTATTTTTAAAGACAAAAAACAAATATTGTGGCAAATTGTGACCATACTTGTTTGGCTAGCAACTTTAACACGTTCGCCCCGGTTAATGCTTACAATATGCCGGTAGAAGTTATCTCGATCGCTCAGAGCATGTTACTGCCATTATACGAAGTTTTTATTCTAATGCCACTGTCATAAGTCACACAACAACACAAATGTTTAGTCGCCGGCATTGTACGGTCAATTTATAGGTACGCACTTACGTGATACCGGCATAGGACAACGATGTTTTCAGACACAAATACGTGTCACTGGCATAATAGGAGTCCGATAATTTTTGATCACAGACGTTGTGTCACTGGCAATGGAGTAGGTTTAAAAATATCATAAACGTTGTATCATCGGGGCTGAACGTGTTAACGTAAAAGGTAATGTAACGTAATAGTAACAGTGAATGAAGATAAATCCGATACATAAAATATTTCCTGTTTCAGATCCGATTAGAATATACGTTTCAACATGTATATTTTAATATTTCAACATGTAACATTTTGAACGATTTAAGTAGTCGATGACCTTATACAAACATAATTATTTGATACTTTCACATTATAATTTTTATTTTTATTAAATTAAATATTCTTAAAATTAAATAAAAGTAACATTTTTATTTATATTATTTACATTACATCCATAATAATCAATATACGTAAAGATATATTTACATGGCGTTATTTTGCGGGTGACACACTCAAGGCTTCATTATTTAAAGCATGTATGACATTCAAACCGATGAACAAGCGAATTAAAACGACGCAACAGTGCAACTCACTCAAAATTATTGTTTACCTACGAACGGACCATCGCCAGGAGGGAACTTACGTTTAAGTTGTCAAATAACAGACTTTACAATGATTACTTACTTTTATTATATAAATCTGATATAAAATTAATCTGTTTTTATTAAGGTATCAATTTAACCCAGAAAGTGTCACTTAGATTCAGCGTGTAGCTTAAGATAGCTAGTATGTTTACTGTAATCAAAATTTTACATTGTATAGCTATAACCGAATTGTAGCTATTACTATGATTTTTTTTTGGTATTTCCTTTCATTCTAAAGTCTGAATTGTTAATTCACAACGGCAGAATACCATTGTTCTAAACATGAGTAGGCATATAATGGCGAATGATACGTCCGTGGCAAATAACATAGTTTCAATTAAACTTAACACTACATAGTGTATTAATATTGTCAGTCAATATTAAATCGTTACTAACTATTCGTATTGCTACATTGATCTCTACATTATAATTACAAGTTAAAATCGTTGTCTGTATATCTATACAGATTCGATTTACGAGTATGTATGTACATACTCGTAAATCGACGTTTTACATAACATTTTGTTTTGATATTTGTAACATAATGGAGATCGGTGTGTAGAATGCTAACTACAATATTACAAGTTGCTTTCCTTGTCACGCGTGAAATGTGATATTATACATACTCAAAACATAAGGCTTACAGGCTGCCTAATCTATTAAAACGACAAAGTTTTTTCAGAGACCAGCAGCCCTAATAAATTCTGTCTCAGCCTTATGGACAGATTCGCGTCGATAAAAGGAGTTCATTAAATGGATACTTATTCCGTGAATGTATTAAGTTTAATACGTATGGATTATGATAGTCTTTTGTTTGAAGAGTAAATACATATGTATGTTTATTTACCCACTTTCTTCAATGGTGTTTTTAAAGACAGATCTAAATTATTTACGTATTACTGATCACGGAGTGAATGTATTAATCGACGCGGTATGGAAGCCCGCTATTGCAGAGTGCACCACCCTCGTAATTGTCAAAGGTTGACGATCCCGTTGTCGACGTAGCACTCGGCGGCTTCGTCGCCGTTGTGCTGCCGGATCACCACCGTCGGGTTGTTCGAGCAGTTGGAGTTGTTCGATACATTCGACATGGTGCGGCGCGTTGACTTACACCTGGACGATTCACTGGTTAGTAGTCGTAGTAGTAGACTCACTAGTCATGGAGATCTTTTAAAAAAATTCAGAGCGTGATCACCGAATTTATTTTCGGGTCAAAATACTTTTTGCCTAGTATTATGCCCAAAAAGTAGCACAATGGAGCTTTGAACTATTCTTACTTGAACATGAATTACATAGTGTAGTGTGGTACCAGATATGTTTTTTATTTGTTTGGTGGAAAGTAAAAATATGCGCTTCACGAACTGGGCAAAATGCAAAAGCAAAAAAGGATTTTGGTCCTTTAGTCAAATCGTTAGAAACTATGTTCGTACAATAACTCTATCCACCAGGCTAATAAAAGTTAAGTACTAAGTGTTAAACAGGGTAATGGATTTCTCAGTCTCATTACCATTAGTAAGAAAGAACGCATACGTGTATGTTGTTATTTGTTAATTACAAAACCTAAACAATGTTTTTTTGCTACACTCGAAGTGTTTTATAGTTTTATGTTAGACGAACTTATGTTAGCATGCGTAATAAAATGTATTAAACGTACTTTTAATAATTAGAGACTGTGGCAACCCGGTCGCAAGCAGCTGCTTCAGCCAACCACGTCGTACGGACCCAACCGCCTTTTACGGTTAGTATTGTTAGTAAATCTGTGTTAATTAAGCACCGTTTTACATACAGTGTTTTGTCAACGACGTTGGAGCTTTTGAAGGTATGTAGTATGTATTTATAATCAGATTTGCAGTGTTATCGATAACTCACCATGATTTATCCCATCACAATTTGTTTTGTGTCCACGGTTATAAAGTGGCGGCCATTTTAATTTCTAATCTTATACACACATGGAATGGGCGCTTGTGATAACTCTGTCACAAGTTGCAAAATCACACTTACTCTGTAAGCTAGTTTCGGATACTATAACACATATCGATAAGATTTATTGTACTACATGGCTATCCTTAAAAGCTCCAAAATCATTCACTTGGGCACTGCAAAAATAAATATGTAATCAATGATACACAACTTAAGGCAGTTTTTGTTTGCAAATAATACAACTTAAGTAAACAATGTAAAGCATTTTCAGACATCTTAGCAATAATACATAGTATCTTACAACAAAGAACGCCAAATACAGCAAAAAGGGTGAAAATAGCCCTAAAAGACGTAACAAAGGTACGTATGCATACCTACATGAATCTTATTATCATAATATTAACATACACGTGTGTTATATACAAAAATAATAATATACACATATGTTATATAGATATTTTTGGCCGTATCGATAATATTGACCTCGACTGTTCAAGCTTTAAGTAGAATCTTGTTAGTGACAGATAATACAGATATACGAGCCAAGGTAAAATGTTGCTCGGTGACTTTAAAGTAGGTCCTTGTACATAAAATAACTCGGAAATTTACATTAAATAAACGCAACGCAGCTCTCCTCCCATGGAGAAATGTCAACATTTTTATAGAAGAAAATGTCAACTATTACGATGTCGTTAACAGACGTTTTATGCAACTGTCGGTTAAGAATATTAGAGTAAGCCATGATTGTACGTGCTCCGTTGCGTAATATCTATAATAGAAGACAATGTACATTAATTTTCAGTAACAGGTATAACATTTATGACTTTCCGTACCTTTGACATTCAACTACGACGATAGAGTTGTTGTCTATGTCGGTTTCGGTACTGCTTGTCCGCCGCAGCCTTTCTGAGCCATTCGTTAACAAACGGTGATCTACTATAGCTCGCCACAGTCGGAGTTCGACGCCACCTCTGTGAAATAAAAATAGCGGTTAACACATCAGCCGTCGCGTCTTTTATTCGTGTAATAAAAAATTGGTTGGTTGATGGCAGATGACTTCACACTGGCTCGATTAGATAATGGTATGAACAGATACGAGTAATAAAAGCTATTTTTTTTTTTTTTTTTTCTTTTTTTTTTTTTTCTTAGCCCATAGTGTCCCACTGCTGGTCAAAGGCCTCTTCCATGGACCCCCACAATTCCAAGTCTTTGCCGGCCAAGTGAGGAAAGCGTCCAGATCGTTCCGCCATCTCTGTTTAGGCCTGCCCCGTCCGCGCCTCTCTTGTGGCATCCATTTGGTGGCTACGCATGCCCACCTATCCGGATGCATGCGACAGACGTGACCGGCCCAATCCCACTTGAGCCTAGCAGTCTTCCGACCAACGTCAGCTATGCGTGTTTTGGAGCGCAGCGTAGTGTTCCTTATGCGGTCCATCCTTCTGACACCTAGAATACTGCGCTCCATTGCTCGCTGACAAACCTTCAATTTGGACTTCTGGTTTTCAGTGAGCGACCATGTTTGGGCACCGTAGGTTAGGACAGGCAGAATACACATGTCAACGAGTTTACGCTTCAGTGACATTGGAAGGTCGCCCTTCATTAGCTCCTTCATGGACCAGTAGCTCTTCCAGGCATTTTGGACACGGCGTTCGATTTCCTTGTCTTGCCTGTTGCTGAAGGAGACTAACTGGCCCAAGTAGATATACTCGTCGACATATTGTATGATCTGCCCGTCTACCTCAACCCTACGTTTCGTGCTGTTGGTCATGACTTGGGTCTTTGCACGATTCATTTGAAGTCCAACTTGAAGGCTTGCGTTGCTCAGATCTTGGAGCAATAGCTGAAGTTCGTCGGCAGAAGAGGCAAAGAGAACAATGTCGTCGGAGAAACGAAGATTTGACAACCGCCTGTCACCGACAACTATTCCCCTCCACTCCCAAGTAACCGCCAGGGTTTTGAAAACTTCTTCAAGTGCGCTCGTAAAAAGTTTTGGTGATAGCGGATCTCCTTGCTTGACGCCACGCTGAACACGAAATGACGGACCGGAGGACTGGAGCTTGATGTCTGCTGTACTATTACAATAAATTACTCTTATTATATTTATGTAAGTTGGATCGATGTTTTGATTTTGTAGAGCGGAAATTATAGCGGAATGAGTAATACTGTCAAAAGCTTTGGTGTAGTCAACAAATGCTATGTATAAAGGAATTTTAAATTCGGTGCATTTTCAACGATTTGGTTAAGTGTATGGAGATGATCTATTGTAGAGAATCCTGGACGGAAACCCGCTTGACTGGGAGGTTGTTGCCTGTCGAGTTGCCCAGCAATGCGACCCTCAATCACTTTTATAAATGTTTTGTAGACGTGGGATATTAGACTTATAGGTCGATAATTGCCTATATCGCTTTTATCGCCTTTTTTGTGGAGCAGTATTATACTAGAATGTAGTAATCTATTAGGTATATGGCCTGTTCTTAAAATACTATTAAATAGTTTGCAAGCTATATATGTATATTGAAATGGAAATAGATAACATATACTTAAGAAAAAATATTTCATTAATAATAACAAATAATATTGTCTTCGGTTGCCGCGATAATTACTCATGAAATAAAACAACTAAAACGGATTAAATCGCGTATACTAATTTAAACTTCATCCCGATGTTTCGAACCCTTTAGCAATGCCTTTAGTCGGGATGAAGTTTAAATTAGTATACGCGATTAAATCCGTTTTAGTTGTTTTATTTCATGAATAAAAAATAACTTGTTTGGGTCCTAATTCCCAGTAAAGGTCGTTCAAGTAATGTTATGTGCACTGTGCACGGCACAAAATTGAATTTTGGACAATATTATCAATACTGAAACTTACTTCAGGTTCAGCCTGGCCAAATCCTCTCTCTGAACGTGTTGCAACAAGTCTTCCAACGTAAATTCTTGATCAATAAGGATCTGTGCTGCAGACGCAGGCACACCTCGATCTGTCAGCCAATCACGGAGCGGCGATGGTGTGACATCACTTTCGGAAATGACCGACATTGGCTGAGACAAGTCAGGGCTGTTTGAAGGTAGCGGTGTTGGGCATTTAGTTTCGTCCGTAATGTCTACGATTTCTTCTCGACTACTGTTTCTGAAATATTATTTATTTATTTACAGAAATATGCGTTAAAGTATACATTTTCAACTTGGATGTCATAGAAAGTTGATGTTTACCTATTTCTGCTACCTACGAAGTCACGAAGTATTTGTGTCTGTAGTTTTTGTTCTTCTAGCATCTCTCTAAGTAAGGATTGGTACTGTTGGTAACTCTCCAGTAGTTCTTGGTGCAATCTGTGAATTAAGTAAATATCATGGTAAGTAAGTAAGATAAGGTAGCTCTTTTTTTCGAATAACTTATTGCGATTTGTTTAAGGGATTCTGCAAGTGTATTACGCTGTAATACGGATAGCGTCTCCTGATCCCTAAATCCTAATTCATCATTCTGACAGATACCACAATTCCTAAAATAGCACAATAAATAATGTAATACTGGTGATAAACAGGCATAAAGCCCGCAGAGTGGCAAACAGTCACCGTAGCCAGTAAAAACCTACAACGCCAGTAATAATGATACTAACATATCGCACTTGTCTATGGTGTGAAATAATGATCCTCTTAGGTAAGGAATGGCAGCGTCTCCCGCGCCTTATCCCGCTAGGTGTGACAGCGTGTAAAAGAATTACTTTTAGTGCTCTTGAAAACAAGTTTAAAAGAATTACTTTTGGTTCTCTTGCCGCAGCTGCAGCATGTTGTGGTCCCTCGTGGAGGTGGCGGTGGACATGGCGGAGGGCGTGGCGGCGTCGGCGGCGCCGCTGGGCGAGCGGCCGCCGCCGCGCCGGTGGTCCTGCCCGGCTAGGTTCGCTCCCAACTCTGATAGGCAAACAATCAATGTTTATAACGTGTAATTAGCTGAAAAATAGTGTTCACTGCAACTGACGATTAATTTATATAACTTTTAAGACGTGTAATTTGCAAGAGCGCGCGAGCTTCTCCCTCGGCCGGACAGCCGATGGCTGTCTAAAACGGAAAAAACTGGTCCAACGCACTTTTTACACCCCCTTGGTCATGTTTAAAATATGTAGAAAGAACGTAAGTATTCTACGTATTATTTTGTTAGTAAAGTGATAAGAAAGGGGATGACTTGTCTGTAAAGCCGCCTTCAGCCGCCGCCTTTAGAATTTTTAGATTCACCTGCTTGTCTAAGATGGTCGTGTTTTATCGTCTGTCACCATGGCCGTCAGGTTCTGACAAGTATGTAAATGCCATAGCGACGCAAGACACGGTAGACACATTCTCAGAGATTTTGTATTCTATGGTAACATTTCACTCACCTGGCGTTAAAACAGTAATAGCAGCCTGCACAGCATTCCTCACCAAGTTGTCAAGCGCGAACATCCAATGAGGCTTGATGCTATGCATCCTTAAAACCACGTTCACCGCTTCTTGGAACATATACGTAGCTGCATTCAGCTCGTTAATTGCGTTTGAGTCGAAATCCAGGTCTTCTTTGAGACTTGTTATGGCTTGCTCGATTACACTTCTGTTCTGGTCCATTATGTAGTCTTTTAAAGCGCGGCGGAGGGTTTCCAAATGATTCTGAAAGGACAACACGTTCTTATAATAATCTTAAGTACACTGTGGTAGATAGGCGGCAAACGAGCTGACGGATTGCCTGGTGGTAAGCAATTACCGTCGCCCATGGGCACTCGCAACACTAGATGAGCACAAGCGCGTTGCCGGCCTTTAAGGGGGATTTGAGCTCTGGGAACCTTACTCATCAGGAACACAACACTACATACCTGAAAGGTGGCAGTGCTATTATGCCTGTGGTCTTCTGTAAGGAGGAGGTACTTCCCCAGTTTGGCTGCCCCAGATTCAAGCGTGATGGTCATCGCTGTGCCCTACCTCTCATTGTTGGACGTAGTTTAAGGACATACCCAAATTCACAATAACAGATCCTATTTAGAGTTTTAGGACCACATAATATTAATAAATTATTGAACTAAATCATTGCGAACACGTTTTACGAAATCAGTAAACACAGCAACACTCTTAACTGTACACTCTTATGCTGTATGTAATAAAGTCTACCAATGTATAGCTATGAGTGTTGCTGTGTGTACGAATTCGCTTTAGTTTCTGTTTTATGTGTTCGATTTTTGACTTTATTTTAGAGTTATTAATTAACAAACTAAATTCTTTACCATTGTAAGCACAGTATTGCCAAAATCTTGCTGAATACTAAGCATCCACTTGGAGCAGATTTGTTCACTGTCCTGCTCTAACACCCGCGACAGCGTGAGACGTCGTTGAGAGTCCTTCTTTAGTAAATAGAAACCGTCTTGTTCAACATCTATTGAGGAGCGCTGCACGGTTGTCATGTCCACCTGCCAAAAGTAAGCGTTTATTTCATTATTTACGTAGAAACATTTGTTGCTGTCCTAAAAGTAGTCCGTATTTTAATTTTATACGTATTCACTTGTAATCTAGATAAGTATTTGACTACCTGTTATTATAATCACATTTCCATACACAGTTTTATTTGTACTTGAACATAAAGATTATTTGTAATGTTTAAACCATATTGTACGGTCGCGTGCATTTATTTGTTACCCATTTAAGGTCAGGACATTCCTGTCAAACCTTATTGAAATTCAAAGTATTTTACTGTGAAATGGGTTACAAATTAACGCGCGCAACTGGAAAATTCCAGGCTTAATATATAACAACCGTACTGGAAACATACCATACGTATAACATCTAGACGCCCAGTAATAAGAAACTTCAAAATAAAGATTTCAAATATCATGGAACGGTAAGTCTTTTTGCCTCTGGGAGGCTAGAGGCTAAGTTTAAGATCAGAATAGAAGGCTCGTACCTCAGGAGAGAGCAAGCCCCCCGACGAACTGCGCCGGTTGAGCAGACTGTCGCTCGTGTCCATCTCATCCGTGGATGGTGTGTTCGGCATAGTACTGAAAGAAACAAGCCCCAACTAAAATATAGCTACATAGAACAAATGTATGACCTACAAATCTAATTACTTAAGACACATGTTCCGAAGAGATTTAAAAAGAAATAAAAAAATACTACACAACTATTTAAATATTCTAGTATTCCCTTCTTTTGTAAAGGTAGTGTACAAAATAAGAAAAAAAACTAGCCATAACTAGCTATTAAAAACTTGTAATAAAATAATTATACTCTTTTAACATAATTTAATTATGTTAATTATTGGTAAGTATATATACAAGCGTTATTATAAGAGCCATTGAACAGTAGCATGAGGAAGGAATTTCAGTAGAATTAGAGTTATAAAGATATGAAACTTAGAAGATAGTCTATGTGAAGAGAAAATAAAGTATTGTAGTGTAGTTAAACAGAAAGTGATTTTAAGATAATCAATATTTAGTGCAAATGCATGCAATCGTAATTAAAAGTGAGAAAATACAAAGATTCATAAAACTATAGGTATGATCGTAAGCCAGCAATTAACGGAATATAATAAGAAAAATTTGTGAACATGAGTTATTATGATGTTCGTGTAAATGAAACTGGGAAACTTTAAGTGGTCTGAGTGTGTGATTTTTAGCCCCGACTGCCGAAAGAGAATAATTTTGTACTTTGTAACTTGTATTGTTTTTGCAAGGGTGGCATAATTCTTCTTAATGTTGGCATTATGCACACTTATGTACGAGTATAATAATAGTATATCCAATAATTACTAGTCCATAGGTTGATTTTTTTTTATCTCCAAGTAAAACTTATATTAAGAAAAACATATTTTAATTTGGTTATCGAGTATGTTCGTATAAACATGGGTTTACACGTTTCCTATTTGAGAACAGTTAGGGTTATTTCAAACCAAGCGTTCAAACCACTATTTTAGTATACAAATGGTTACCTGCTATTGGATAAATCCGGCGGGTATATCAGTATCGGTGAGAGCATCGACGAAGCCGTCCTAGTGATGGTCGGGTTAGACCGGATCGTTTTCACCCTTGACGCCAAACAAACACAGGCTTAGGTGCAAAGCAATCGACAAATGTTAAATACGAGTGGTCTACTATGTGGTTATGGTTAAATTCAGAAGTTTTGTTCCACTGTGTTTTGAGGATTTTTGCATAAGTTTAATTACAAAATTACATACATTTCAAATTTAACTGTTAACTAGTAAATATATTATTAAAGTTATAAACAACTGTTAATAAAATCTCCTTTATGTTGCAAATGTTCTTTACTTTAGTCCGTAAAGATGACGATTATTAATAGCCATTCTCCACATGTCGCATTGTGAATCGAGTAGAACCATCTAACTATAATCATCAAATATCCCCCAACAGAAATGAACTGTGAGAGCCATTACTTTTCTCGTGTTTTATTTCTTTGATGTCTGTAATGATTACGGTAAGATGTAGTTCTAAAACACCTAAAAAATGTTCTACTTGATTGACCATGCCCTGGACTGGGAAAGAGATATCCTATGACTCGTGTCTGCATCAACTTTGCTTCACATGTCTAACGCAGTGACGCGCTAACTATATCCATACGTCCTAGTAAAGGAATGTTATACTATAATTCGGGATACTATCTAAAGTAACTTCGACACGTTTTATAGGACATAGGTTACTGTTTTACTAGTCTTAATAATTAGTAACACTTAAACTTCTCAATTTCCCATCAAAATGTTTGCACCTGTATTTGTATAACGGATAAATGTTGGTGGAAAGGATACATGAAGATGCCAATAAACGATAACACTGAAAATAAAATTGGCGAGCCACGATAAGCCCTTTCACCAAACAGCATGATTGTGAGGGAACGTCAAACATGCATAACGCAACATACGAAAATAAAATAATTAAGTAAAAATTGTTACTAAATAAGTCATGCTGGAAATGATCCCTGCATTAATTTTGAAAATATTAATTTTAAAAATCCATGCTTCTATGAATTTGGCCAAACTAATGTACTAGGGTTACAAGAATGTCAAGAAGCTTACTCGGTCTCTGGTGAGCTGGGTAGGGTGCCTTGCATACAGGGTTCGGATATTTTTTTCTGTGGTGGTCGGATTTTGTCGGCGGGAACGGAGACACTTCTGCTATAGTCTACATTACTCCCTAAGCGACTAGATGTTTTCTTTTTCCTGGAAATAAAAGTTATATAACCTATATTTCAAGATACTTCATTGAAACTTTTAAAATTCTGCATGATGGTTATGACATCCCTGGACTGAAAAATATGTTTTCTATGAGCAAGAACCATTGTCTGAGAGGCCATAGCTTAAAAATTAATCGATTACCCAGTTCAAGCAATCCAAGTAAACATTTTATATCAAACCGTGTAGTTCGTGAATGGAATAATTTGCCAGAGATAAGTGCCCCTCAGTAAACAGTTTTAAAAACAGACTTGACAAACATATGAAATTAAAAAAATGATCTGAACATGCTTATAAACCAAACAAGTGCAGTGATATACACGCATCAGCTTATAGTTGCTAGTGTATCAACCAATATAATATAATAATATACAGTATATAGTAATCTTATGAAACTAGATCATTTTAATGACATGTAGCATAAATCGCCTGACCCTGCTAGATGGTTACTACCTTAATTCTTAGAAATAAGGGAAAAATGGGGTACGTTAGGTAGGTAATGGCGCATCGATATTTGAGATTTTTTAAAATATAACTTGAGACTAAATAATAACTTGATGCCAGTAAAAGAGTTGACACCTTTTCGGTAGATGTCGCTACGCGCCTCCTAGACACATTGAAGGAGATGGTGGAGAAATTCGCAGTCATCTGGCGAATCTCTGTAGCTCAGTTCGTAGAGCGATGAACATGTATTCCGGAGTGTCGAGTTCGAGTCTCGTCGGGGGCACTTGATTTTTAAATTTTTCCTTTATTTCTAAGATCCGTGTACTTACTCGCACAAGAATGAATCTTCCAATAATTCAGCTGCCGTGGCGCGATTCTCTGGGTCCGGTATGAAACACCGCTTTATGAAGCTCTTGGCTCTAGGTGACAACTCGCTGGGGATTTCCGGGTGCACTTTATAATATCCCACCTAAAACATATCATCTATTCATTAATTTCGATCAAGGCTTTATGGAGCCTGAGGTCCACTCGGCAATATGATCCCAAGTTTTTGAGAATCGAATGCATTCAGGCTTTCCAACCCAAAAGGAAAAAAGGCGTAATCGGGATTAGGCCCGATTTCCTAAAAATGTAATCCTTTCCTACTATACACTATTTCCACAATACTATTTTTTATATAAAAATAAAATCTTGATGAATAAAATAGTTTACCTTAAAAACTGCTGCCTGGGGCGATCCCAGTTCAATGAACGGTGGATTTCCCGTAGCCATCTCAACAACTGTACATCCAAGTGACCAGATGTCTGCCTACAAATCAAAAAATGTTTGCATTGACGTGATTACTTGAGTGAAAAAGCATATAACATTACATTTAAAAGAGATCTTGACACATAAACAATTTTGGAAGAAATTTAATTTAGTGCACATAATCGTTCAATTCTCCCCTATCAGAAACATATGTTTTAGTATTCAAAAAGTTAATACAGCAACAACTTACAGGCGCTCCATACCCTCTCTGTCCCTTATCTATAACTTCGGGGGCCATGTACTGCAGGGTGCCCGCAAATGTCTCTGTGGACGGACATAGTCCCGCCAGCCGCTTGGACGTCCCGAAGTCCGATATCTTTACGACCCCACTATACGTATTTACGAGGACATTGTCGCCTTTTATGTCGCGATGAACAATTTTTTGATCGTGGAGGTATTTTAATCCTGTAAAAATTGGATTCAATTAGGAACAGTAGATGTCCTGCCTATAACATAGATATAAAAGAAACGCCGAGGTAAAAGTATATGTCGTTCAGTAAATAGGAGTATAATGTTAAAAATTTAGTGAACTGTAATAGCATAGATATTTTGAGGCAAGGTAACACAAATCGACATAACATCGATACAGTAAGGTCAAGAAGATTTGTGTAGTAGGTACATAAGTACATACTTGACAACTATGAATATAATAGATTTATAATATGTAGGTAATATGGATATAAATACAAAAATAATTAGTTAACGTCCATTAACCAGGAACATTTTTTTGTGATAAACACACAGTCCAGGATTTGAACCCGAAAACTCCTCTTCGTAATAAAACAACTAAAACGGATTTGAAGGGTTCGAAACGTCGGGATGAAGTTTAAATTAGTATACGCGATTTAATCCGTTTTAGTTGTTCTCTTTCATGAGTAATTATCGCGGCAACCGAAAACAATATTATCCTCTTCGTAAGGTTTTGATACATATGTCTAGGAATGTGTTATCACTGTTATCAGACGCTTAGTAACATTATGTTAGGCATATTATACCTTCTAAAATCTGCTTTGTGTAGTAAGCGATCGTAGCCTCGTTTTCCTTCAGGGGTCCCCATTTTGAACGAAGCAAAGCAGATAATGAGCCTCCCGGCACTTGCTCCATGAAGATTTTGAAATAGTTGTCTTCTGATATCGATCCAAGGTACTAAAGCAACAAACGTACATTGTTAAATGAAGAATAAACTTCCAGAAAAAAAGTACATTTAGCGAATCTTTACAGCTTTGGGTTTTGGCAACCCATCGCAATAGAACATAATCTAATTCCATGGTCGATTTGTCATCATCGATCTCCATCACTCTCGTCGAAACTGTTAACTGTTCATTATATCGTTTGTCAATAAGTCGGTCGGTTCACAAAAGTTGGCGTGAGTTTTGTACTCAACCATCAATATTTCTATAGACATACGGCGCCAATTTTCGTGAATTGATCTGGGAGCCGATTTTTGAGAGTACACTGAATTCAAAAACTTAGAGGGTGTAAATAATAGCACACAAAAGTTTCTCACCATTCTTTTTGCACAAAATGTATAGTTTTAACACCCAAGATCATTCATTTTTTCATTCATGTCTCTAAAATACCATTTTACTTTTCTGACAAAGTTTAAATGTCACGTTTCGAATACTCCCCGCCCAAAAATGGGCCCCTGTACTACTCATTTAGCTTTGCATGTTTTGTATGTGCCGTAGGGTGAGTTACACCGCGCGCATTCAACGAACTGAACTAAACATGGCGGCGCAGCTATCCTTCCAAAGAGAAATGTAAGAAAATTTCAACCATTACGAAAACGTAAACAGCAACTGACACTTTATATTACCTGGACAATATTCCGGTGGCGCAGCTGCGAGTGCAGCAAGATCTCCTCGTGCAGAGGCTGCACATCACCGAGGTTCTTCTCAGGAATCTCCTTGATGGCGATGCGGACCTGCGTGTTCAGGTCTCGCGCCGCGTACACCACCCCGTAGGTGCCCTTACCGAGTACTACCCTTTTATTGCAGTCGTCCAGTTCGTATTCAAACTGGAATAATACAGTTTCCAATAAGCATAGGTCAATTTTTAATACTTAACCTTTACAATGCTGCAGCTTCGTATATCACGCAGATATGAACAATATTATGTCTGAAAAGCGATGACCGCTAGGGCTGTGTGTCGCTCTCAAAAGGTTAAGTTATATCTTAAATAATATATAATATGTAATATAGTGTGGTGTCTTTTACTACACATGGTATTTAATAATATATCATGGTAAGTATATCCGCTGACTGATGTCATGACAGCTTGTGTAGTCACTGCTTTTGAGAATATAAAAGTGTAATAGCAGCAACATTATACATTTTCCCATTCAGCTAGTATTCATAATTTAAGAGTTTATATTCAGAGCCGTGTTTTCCACATATTATATTGCAGATAGCGAAGAGTTTAGGTATCTGGCCTTAGTGAATGATTCCAATTATAGTGACTATTGGCATTTACCTTTAACTGATCTTGCATCACAGTGGTATCTAAGTCGGTGACTTTCTCGTGGTCCGCTGTGAGGTCTCCTAATAGATCGTGTAGCCGCTGTCGACAAGCTTCAGAAGGTAAGAATATCTGGAAGTCGTCCGAATTTTCACTCACGTACAGAAAGAGACAGCGCTCATCTCGTTTGTACAAACTGAAATAGAGATATTGGTATTACATTACTCTGATGGCATCATAGGGGGAAGTAACCTGGTGACTGGTGATATTACAACAAATGATAATTATTTAGTCATAATTTGATTTTAGCAAAACAATACAATTTATAAGGCGAATAGGACCGTAGCCTTTCTTTAATTTATGGCAATTGTTTGTTGGTAACATTTGAGGTAAAAGAGGGGTAAAACTACTTGAAGGCGGACAACACAGATCAAAGAATGCTTAGATTAGCGTAATACATAATGGAAATATAGTAACAGTGCTTATAAGTTTTAGGTTTGGTGAAAAATGAAACCATGTGACATCAAATTATGACAAAAAGATCGCCACAAATGACTAGGACCTCATAACTCACCTGTAGCTTCTAATCATGTCGGAAGTGAAGAGCCACCGGTGGACTTGCCTGCACTGCCCACGTATAGAACTCAAACAGAGGTTGAGTATTTCCACGGACTTCTGTTCCGCTCCCATGTTCACGTTCAAATACGATGGCATGAACTCCTTTGTGGTCTCCAGAATAAGAACCTTCAATATAATACAGTGTAAGGTACACCAGTAAAGTACTGATCAATTTTGCATATTGTAAAAGAATTAAGGTTGGATTGACTTACAGGAAACCTAATAATATTATCACAGCTCCCAGTATTTGTAGCTTCCACGAAATACTCCATCCAGAATGAGAATACTTGTTGCTCCGGTGAAGTTTCTTCATTCTTTTTCCTAAACCTGAAACATGTGATATAAGTATGTTAAATACACTAAATACGTAGAAAGTAGAAACGATGTGCGCCAGCGCCAGACCACAACTTGTTTTTTTACTAAGTGCCGATATCTATTACATTTAAACATTACCCCTTTCCAAGCGTTTCGGCCCGAGGCAGGATTCGAACCCGCTGCTTCAGCCTGCGTAGACCACGGGTAAGTAAGTATGCAAACAAATGCAGGTTTGTACATAGCGAGAGATGGTGCTGCCATCTATGCAACTAGGAACAAAGCAAAGGCATACCTGTCAATAAGTTCAATATTTCCTATAGTGCTCTTCAGATACCAGTTAGGTGGCTTGAGTTTGAACATGCACTCGGCCGCCTGTATGGCCTTCACGTAATCCTGCGCCAGCACAGAGATCTCGAAAAACGTAGCCACGTCCCAGTAGTCTTTGAGCGACGAAAGACTGCCTTTCTTGCCTATTAGATGGTTTAGCATCATACCTAAAAATTGCAACAATTAAATAAAATGCCATACATTTATGTCAACCTTCAACAAAATGTGGTAAAAACTATATGTTAGAAGCGTTATTTCATGATGCTGTTCTAGTAGTTCACTTCACAATATTAATATTTTTCCAAATAATGATAAAACTAGTGTCCGACCGAAGTTTCGGTTTCGGTTTCGGTTTCGGCCAGTTTCGGCCAAAAAATCAAGTTTCGGTCTGAGTTTCGGTTTCGGCCAAAAACGGCCGAACCTTTCGGCCGAGCCGAAACTTTTACCATCATGCTTTCGGATCGCGTTCGACTAACGTCGGGCACGCTCGGCATGGCTGGCAATATGGCGCCGCTCGCCTGACTTTCGCCGCCGACCGCCGCTTACTGATTCATGTTTAGTTTATGAATATATTAAACTATTTTCTTAAGGAAATAAATTGTTATGCACCTAGATCTAACAATAACAGTGTATGTAGTGTAGCCGCAGCGTAAATTGAAAAAGAATTAATATTTCCCCATAGTAACAGTTGATACATAATAAATAAGCATATTTAAATATAATAATATTAATGGGGTGTTACTTAGGTACGTAATCCCAGAAATATTATTACGAAAATAAAGTAGACTCCATCTCCGTACCGTTCATGTCGCCAAAATTTAGGTAGGTAAATATCAATCCGATCGATCTGGATTTTTACAGCGGTAGTAAGGCCCATAATTTCTTATGCCTCCGCGGTCTGGTGTAACAAGACCAACCAAAAGACAGCAGTTAACATGTTAAAGAGCCTGCAACGCATGGCTTGTATAACAGCATACGATACGGGGGGCTGTCTTAGACGCGCTGCTTGATATTATACCACTCCCCATGCAGGTGCAAAAAAATATGCACGCTAAATAGGCCTTAATGGCGCTCTGAAGCACTACCCAAAGCCCAGCCTGGACTTTTGCTAAATAAAAAAACCCTTAGCATGCCAACTGACGATATGAACACCGAAAGTCAATTCTCTTAACTGTATACAGTTGAAATACCTACAAGAGACCAATAGATTGAAGAGCAAATGTACGTAGAAGAGGTTAGCCACATGGTACACAGGTGGGTCCAAAAAAGGTGATGGTGAAGGTGATCAGTGATCGGTTATTTGGATTCTCCCTCACGGGATATCATGTAGAAAAGTTAATATAGATACGACAGTTTCCCACGATACCGAACAAATCGTTCAAAAATAAAACAATTTGAATTGTCGGTAAAGGGTTTTTTTACTTACTCGTCGAACTTTTATCTAAACGCTACAAAATGTGCCGCTTTTGTGGTAGCAAATGAGCTGTCAGTGTTAACACTTGTGTTTATTTGTTCGATTTGACAAAATAACGGCGAGTAACTACGCATGTCCTTCAGCTACTTAGATGATTTTAAGTGTAATAAAATAAACACATTTTATTTTTATGCCTTTTCTAACAACATAATGCCCAGATTCCCGGAGCAGTTCCATAGTAACATAATGATAGAGGTCGTTCATCCCGTGTCAAATCCAAATAACCGATCACTGGTGATGAAGTAGGGTGTGGGTTTTATGGGGAGAGACCTAGATTCCGAGTTAGCGTCAGCATGGAGACGAATGCCTCAATATTCCAGGCCGAAGTCTTCGCCATTAACAATTGCGGAAATTCTGGATAGAAACCTAAGAAACCAACACATCTACATCAACTCGGACAGCCAAGCCGCTCTGCTGGCACTGGATTCACTGGAAACAAACTCAAAACTGGTCCAGATATGTAAAAAAAAACCTAAAGGCACTGGCTAACTTCAACAAAGTTATACTTAGGTGGGTACCAAGGTACTCCGACCTTGACGGAAATGAGAAAGCAGATGAACTGGCTAGGAAGGGCGCGGAGAATCGCGGAGAACAGTTAATGTTTTTTTTTTCTTCATAGGGCAGTATAAAATTTTGATCCAGTTCTACTGTAACTATGTTAAAATTTCATTGTGATAACATTTAAACGTAGAAACGTATAATATTAGGTTGGCGAGACATTGTATTGATGAAATTTCAGGAAAAAACGGGCCTACGAACATTTTCTTTTAACATTTTAAGCAGATTTATAAAAGGTTCGGTTTCGGTTTCGGTTTCGGCCGAAACTAAAATCAAACCGAACCTTCGGTTTCGGTTTCGGTTTCGGCAAAAATATGTTTCGGTCGGTCACTAGATAAAACACATGTGGCAATTTCTTCGTATTGTAAAAAAAATGATGCCCACCTTCTAACGAAGCAGAATATACTTTTAAGCAATTTTTATTTATTAATGAATGATTGAGTTCTAAGCAATTCGAAATTATTTTTTTTACATCTTACCAATGTGTTGTAGCTCTTGAGAATTTTTAAAGTCATTGCCAGCAATGACGAGCAAAGTTGCTAGATTTATGCCTGCATATTCATTGGGTTGTACTTCAAAACCTTGTCTGTACCTGAAAGAATAATAAATAAACAATAATCAACTCAACTCCTTTATATTACCTACTAAGCATATACCGAGTGATTGTTAAGTATAATAACTATAATAAGGTAGTGTAAGAAAATTTTAAGTTTTTACCGGGCAAGGTGAAAATTTCGCGTCTTTAATACTTCTGTATTACGGAAGATATTTTATATTAACCCTTATAAAAACTCATTCAATCTTGTCCTTGTTCTTGTTCCACTTTAACCTATGTATTGTTTGTCATATCTTACCAGTGTATAGCATTGTTTAAGCTTTCCATATCCGTGTGCTGAGATTCCACAAACTTGTCCTTATAGATACGACCGCACAAACACAACATGTCGGGGAAACGGTTCTCTTTCTTCTCCAACGCCTTTACACACACCTTTAGAGCGTTTTCCCTGTCCCCTTCTTTGTTCCTCCTGAAAAAAAGACATTCTATTTAATTATATTCAATAGAATAATTTCCTTAAAAACAACAATTATTACGTAGTATTGTTTTTAAAATCATTGCAGAGATCTCAATCACTGTATGGGTATTTTAACACGTTGTTAGCTCATTAATTAGCAGTTTAATAATCGTGTATTGTCTGTTCAATTAACTTATATTATACACGTCATATCTGTGGGAGGCCTATGTCCAGCAGTGGACTGAAATGTATGTATACTCGCAATTTGTTTTATTACACAATACAATATTTAAGACAGAGATAATCCTAAAATATCAGTTCTATTTAATACATATCTCACTAATCGAGATTCAGCTAGGGTTTGTGACAAGTTTCCAGTCATCCTTTGTTATTTACTTCTCTAGCGCATAACGGCAATAATGGAATTAAACTCGGTAACATTTGACACAATTGTCACAACCTATTTCAAGCTCTTAAGATATATCTTGGCTTAGTATCATGTTACTTTGGACGTAACTGGAACATACTCGTATTCATAATAAGGTAAAATATGTGTTCAACGAGATGAGGTTTATAGTTCCACCTACGCGTCAATTAAAATACTAATGCTGTTTAAAACTACGCCATAACGATGATTTGCATTTTAATAGAGCCACATGTTATTAGGTATTACAAATGTCCAGAGCCACTTCCGAGAATTGTATAGCAGATAAATTAAACATACCTATACCTACAGATACGCGATGTAATAATCTACACCGATTACCTACGTTTTGTTAAAACAGTATTAAGGTAGGTATGTGTATTATCGTAAAACTACGGCACAGAATGAAGTAATTTAGTAACTAAGTGTACTTTTCGCATGCTTACTATTAATCAGGCTTACCGTCAGACGGTTAAACTGGTATATAGATAATTATACGTACACCTATTTGTCACCTAATGCGTACATAAAAGAAATAAATAAATAATCGGGACATTCTTACACAAAGTCCTACGGTAAGCTCAGTAAGGCTTGTGTTGTAGGTACTAGACGACGCTATATATAATAAATAGATACATATAAATACTTAAATACATAGAAAACACCCATGACTCAGGAACAAATATCTGTGCTCATCACACAAATAAATGCCCTGACTGGGAATCGAACCCAGAACCTTCGGCTTCATAGGCAGTGTCACTACCCACTAGGCCACACCGGTCGTCAACCCCATCATGTTAATAAAGTAATTATGGAGGTCTCCAAGTCATCCACGACTTGCGTTTCCAAGTAAAATATCAGCCGCGCGATGGTCGGATTGCCAAGGCGACGCATCGCGTGAATAGCTTTAATGCTCTGGCATAGCAGTAAAAACTTAGAAATCACTCACCTATTCATAGCAAACGCGTACAGAAACCTTATAACGGGCATGTTAATATAGTTCTTCCTGTTCATGACAGTCTTCAGGTCATCCACTACCTGGACGATGGCGTCGTAGTCCTGCGTTTCCCGGTAGGATATGAGCATGTTGAGCACGGTGTCGCCGGAGAGCACGGCCGGGTCGTCCAGCCGGCGCCGCATGGCGTGCAAGACGGTGGCCAGCTCCGCGCCGCTGTATAGCTCGCGGGCTTTACGGAGGTCTGACAGGAATTTCTCTTGGAGGTGCGCTCTGAAAAAATATCACTATTAGAGTAGTTCCTTTATCTTTTCATCGATGTGCTCGTCGATGGAGGACTGGGTCATAGACGCCATGACGTTTTCAATTGTCATAACACTGCAGATGCTCAGAAGGTTGCTGCTTTAATTCACTAAAAGTTTGAGATACTGCTTCTGAAGTACATAGTACATAGCCCGGCTGATAACGGGTACGATATTAGTTGGCACTCCTTTCATATAGGAGTGCAAGTCGAGAGTGAACAAGCACTTGATACGTAAGCATGCTCCATCATCGGCCTCATCGCTTACCATCAGGTGAGATTGGGACCAAATGTTAACCTTATAAAAACAAAATACTTGTACCAAGCGATTAGGCCCTAATTATCAACACTGTGGGGTTGTCCTGGTAGCTCACTCGTGACCATTTTAGGCGAGCTGGCTGACTTTACACTTACTGATAAGCCCTTGTTTTAACCTAGCACAAATGAGTTGCTTGACTTAATAAAAACATCGACAAACCAGTTATGGACAAGTACTACTTACACTAATATTAAACATATGGTATATCGATAAACTATGCATAAAACGGAAGCCCTAAAGTCTAGAGCGCTGATAGTCTAGCGGTAAGAGCGTGCGACTTGCTTGCGTCGCTAGTTCGAACCCCGGCGCGTAACAAAGAGTTTTTCGGAACTTTTGTGCGTGCAATGCTATTTGCATTTTATATTTAACAGTCGCTTTCCGGTGTAAGTAAACATCGTGAGGACAGCGGACTTATTGCAATAAGGCCTAGTTTACCCTCTGAGTTGGAAGGTCAGATGGCAGTCGCTTTCGTGAAACTAGTGGCTACGCCAAATCCTGGGATTAGTTGCCAAGCGGGCCCCAGGCTCCCATGAGCCGTGGCAAATGTCGAAGCTGATGATGAAGACGGAAGTCACTAGCGTTGCAAAATTCTTGCTAGAAAAATCTATAAACATAATGATAAGTGATAACTATAATACCACAAAGCATACTTTGTTTGTACTTCAACATCTTGCAGGATATTTCTAAGCCTCAGCGTCAGATGTTGCTTAGGGTCAGCCGCCTCCTCGCCTTTAAACTTGGTAGCTGCGGGATTGGTCGTCACACAGGTCCCCGCGTCGGTCAACTTGTATGACACAAACAGGAAGTTCGGCAGTGA
The DNA here is from genome assembly GCA_022674325.2 of Grapholita molesta. Classification (NCBI taxonomy): domain Eukaryota; kingdom Metazoa; phylum Arthropoda; class Insecta; order Lepidoptera; family Tortricidae; genus Grapholita; species Grapholita molesta. Next base: position 16,637,054 of record CP053121.2, on the reverse strand, counting down.
CGCCTGGAAGGAAAACCAAAATTATTGGAATACACAGGTGCGAAAATTGCACGAGCTGCTTACGCAAGCGATGTCACCTTTACCGGCTAAATACGACATGTGTGCGATGGCCTTAAATGGAAGGTACCTACTGACGTTTGAAATTGCGGTAGTTATGACTCGCTATAAGAACTTCATACTTATGTTTACGTCATATTTTATGCAGTTTTGGACCCGGGTATGTCCTTAAACTACGTCCAACAATGAGAGGTAGGGCACAGCGAAGTATTATCATGCTTGAATCTGGAGAAGCCCAACTCGGGAAGTACCTCCTCCTTACAGAAGATCACAGCCATAATAGCACTGCTACCTTTCAGGTATGTAGTATTGTGATCCTGATGATAAGGTTCCCAGAGCTCCAACAACTTATATAGTAGGCAACGCTCATGTGAATCCTACGAAGTTGCAAGCGTCGATAGGCTACGGTAACTGCTTACCACCAGGCGGGCCGTATGATTTTTTTTTTTACAAGACTGACCAGCGTTTGACCTCTGTCGCACCTGATGGTAAGTGACGACGAGGTCGAAGGTGTAGCACGCAATTGTTTGCAACCGTCGTTGTATTAAAAAATGTACATTTTTTTTTGTATTTGTAATATATGGGTTAGGCGCTGATATGCAGAGTAAGCGTTAACAATGTAGGTATGGACTAGGGCTCCTGGTATCCGTGATGTACGCCGACCCGTGGCTACGTGTTCTTAACACCGCCGGTACTAAGGTCACGAATTTCACGAACACGGCCAGGTACGTGTCACGCACCTGCGTTCGCATCCGGATTCACGTGACACGCCGTGACACGCCGTGACACGTAGCCCGTACCTGCGTCCGTGTGTGGAGCTTCGGGCTCGATTCCGTTGGATACTTATCGCACGTTTCGGAATTTTGCCACGCCCGGGAATATAATAAATAAGGACTAAGTTTTATTCTTAAGATACGTGAAGGCGTGATCACGCCTACACGGATCTACACGGATTCACGTATCCTAATTTCACGTAACCGAATGTCACGTGCGGACCGGACCAGAAAACCGTTGCCGTGATTCACGAAACCGGGCGCACGGCTACGGGTTCACGAAACACGGACACGACCGCGAGCCCTAGTATGGACTTAGCCGGTTAACATCGGGCTAGTTGCCTCACCCTGTATTACTAATAGTCCTAAGAGTTAAAATAGTGAATTACTGTTTTCTTGTCAGCTGTTGCCATGGTTACGTTGTGCTGGCCTACCATATAGAATTTAAATTCACATTCACCGTTCATAATATTTATAATTCTAAACTGCAATAATGGGCGATTTACTAAGCGTGTGTCGAACACGGTACATACATTTCTTCTAATAGTCATAACAACAGCCTAAACTGAGCAGTGCGTTGTAATTATTCTAATTATAAACAGTGACATTGTTGCTTCTTATGTTCTTCGAAACGATAAGTACCTATTAATTTAGAATTGCATATAGCTCTTCGAAACGAGACATGTACCTACACTGTTACCTATCTGAGTTTTACAAATATGCCTTGCATACTTAGAGGCATAATAATTAATAATCCTATTGGTTATTATACCTCTAAGTAAAGATATTTACCATTAAATATTACACACTCATTTCAAAGTGTTGAACACAAAGCTTCAGTTTGGCAAAGCAGAGAAAATTATACTTTTGGCCTGCCAATATTTATTACGACAATGCGATTAATTAATGTTACTATTAAAAGACTTCATATCCTCGTAGTTCTGTTTACACATTGGCAAACCATTTATTGCGACACTGCAAACGCTGTAGTAGGTACAGTCAACAGCAGAAGTTAGTAATCGGGCCGGGTATTCAGAGTTGTCTTGACACGCTCTTATTCTCTTAACAATAAAGACGTGTTAACCTTTTTTATTACACCTCGAGTGCTTAGCAACTTCTGCTGCTGACTGTACCTACCACAACTACAAATATGTAAAGGCTTGGGTATATAGGCGCGTATTGTGAGCGTGGCGGTAGCGCAGCATGACACAGGTGTGACTAATGTAACGAAATAAGGCACACATTCGGACGTCACGCCCCTCTGCGCCACGCTCACAAAACGCGCCTATGTGCCCAAGCCTTAAAACGAAACGTACAATAGCCGTTAATATACACAGAAAGATCACAAACGTATGCATTGTAGCTATAATTCAATAAGCATGGTAATAAAGGTGTCGTCGCACGATTGCGCTCATAGGGCAATTGATAAATTGAGAGTAATGGATATTGAGATGATATCTTCAAGGGCGGATCTTGCATGAACAGATGTCATGTTTGTGTAGATCTAAGATAGCCTAAACTCGCTCGAGCTGTCGAAGTAGGTTTATGCATATTCTACTGAAAATGTTTTATGCTCTAGCGATCTAAAACATACAATATGTAACAACCATAGGATTTATTTTAAGCAACCCGAGTTGGTCTTTAGGCAGGAATACTTCAATTCTAGGAGATATCTAGTTTCTGATGGTTGATGTTTTTCTAATTTCTGGTAGACTTGGCAGAGGCATAACGTCCGTCAGCATCGGTTATGTCATTATTATTTATCTAGTATATCTGTTATTTAAACAGCAAGAGACCGAATTCTGATCAAAGTTGAAGAGAAGTCATGATCGACTTTAATTTGTAAAGCTTATCTTATCCTCCTATTAGCCGCAGGACATAGGCCTCCCACACATAACGCCACAGGCAGCTGAGAGCATGGGGGTTCAATATCGTAAGCGCTAAGCAGGCCAGGAGGGTTGGCGATCGCAATATGACCACCATTGGTGCCATTGAAAATACCCGGGTCCATTTTATATCACATGCTCTTTTAAAGAATGACCTAGGTTTTCGGCTGACATCATACCATACCAAAATTTTATACTTTATCAGCATCATTGGCTAAATGACAAAATGCCGCGGTTTTGTTTATGTACTTACATATTGTTTTGCCGAATTGAGATTAAAGTGTCTAAACTACCTATTTATAAAGTTGCTAAAAAATATTTAATATTTACATGTTATTATTTCAAGCGTTCTTAACGCGTCTAAAAACCGCTATGCAGATTTTGTTAATTAGACCGGATTCCTTATAAACATAATAGAATAGTAACTTACAAACAATTACATAAATACCTACAAATTATTGATTAAAACACTTGAATCATTCATTAATGTTTGTCTCTACATTCTTAGAATCAGTTTCATTAATTTTAATTTATTCAGGAAAATGCAGTGACTATTACAATGAACATTTATTTTATTCATTACTACGTAATTACCTACCAATATAATGCTGTCTAATTATCTGTCCCTGATTCCTTTCCTCAGCTAACTACTGAACCGAATTTTATCATGTTTGGCATTTAGGGTGCTCAAGTCGTAAGTACCCTTAGGGTAATATACAGATACCTAACCCTTTAGGGTTAACCCTTATTCATAAAACTTAGCAAATGTCAGATAAATTTTGTCTTTTCACAGCAGCTGGCAGTATTTTAAAAAGGACGTATTTGCCCATAGTAGAAGTTTTCTGGAGATAAATAGAAAACGCCTTAACCAATAATGTTCAAAACAATGTACAATGACATGTCTTCACCATTTTTTTCATATTTTTTAGATTTCAGAATCAAGACATAGGCGTGGGGGGACATCATTTCTAAAACTTTTCGAGTGATGATTTCTGAAAATACTTACTATCCTACTTAACCTATCCTGACCTATCAAATCATATGAAACATGTTACTATTTCCAAAAAAAAATACAATTTTTATACACTGTGTGATTGCCAGTAAAAGAAAAAGAGTAAATAATTAAAATAAAATAAATAAATGCTTTAACTGTGTATGTTTCCACATTAACTTCAAATATTATTATACTATGTCACATAAACGTCATTAATGACTAATGACCTTTTAAAATTTACTTAATATTAATTTATTATGTATGAAAAACAAAATAATATTTTTGAATTTCACAATAAGCAATACAACAGGTAGCTCCATGAATATATACTGTACCAAGCAATGTGTTGAATTAAATGAAAATAAAAACACATGCTATGTAATATATTTATGAATGTAGTATCAGAATGAAATTCTACTATAATGTAGCTTATACATCAATCCTATTGTGTTGTTTCATCGTTAAATAATTATTCTAACTATGGGAACAGATGAACTATGTTATTCTGCATGTCTCTACTGACGACGACCGGTCTGGCCTAGTGGGTAGTGACCCTGCCTATGAAGCCCATGGTCCTGGGTTCGATTCCCAGTCAGTGCATTTATTTGTGTGATGAGCACAGATATTTGTTCCTGAGTCATGGGTGTTATGTATTTAAGTATTTATATGTATTTATATGTACCTACAACACAAGCCTAACTGAGCTTATCATAGGACTAGGTCAATTTGTGTCAGATTGTCTTTTATTTTATTTATTTATTATTTATGTTAGTATTAATAAAAAAAACACACGGTATGTACCTTAAGGCGTAAAGTGGAATCTGGATCTACATCATTGTACAGCAGCACATTCTCTTTCATGTCAAAGCTTTCCCGAACCCCAAGATGATAAAGCAGGGAACTCTGCTGCACTTGTATGCTGAGGTCTACCAGGGCCACATCAGCATTGTAGAATGTATCCAGGACACTTGTTTCTCCAAAGTCAAGTTTTTCAAACTGAAATGTGTTTTTTATATATTAGGTACTACAACAAACAGACAGACTCATCTAAGTGTAAAGGCGAATCTGATTGCCAGATTGCCTTTTGAACCTTGAATGCCATATCTATTTAATATGATAACTTTCAGAATGGACTAGAATACATAAAAAATAGTATTAACACATTCGCTACCACCCCCTCCAAAAATGTATGGAAATGAAGGCACATGTGCGTCGGTAGCAGTGAATGCGTTAATCTTGTAATGTAGGCTGTTTTATAAAAGAAATATGTTTGATTGATGTTGGTTGTCAAATAGATTTTGTTCTACGAGTTTACTTTTGTGCCTTATTTAATTCCCTGGAGTTCTCTATTTTACATTGGCGATGAGGATGGGATCCGAACCCAAGTGTGCAAAGCACATTGGATTAGCAATCCAAAGCCTTAACCTCTCGGCCACCTCGTCAAATTATAGTAGTGTAAATTTATAGATATTTGTAAAGTAGACATTTTTATTTTATTCATTATTTTTTAGTCTCTAACCACACAACAAGGTAGGTTATTTTAGTGCTTCTTTCTTTTAGTGCCAAAAAAATTTTCTTGTCACCTCATTCATTGACAAACTGTTCTGGTGTAAAGGATTCAGAACAAGTTATATCATAAAATCTAATTTTTTACTTGCAACACACTTACACTTGTTTATTATTTAGTTGTAATATTCTATGCAGTGTCACTTACAGCACAAGAGATGAAGTTAGAGATATTTGGAAATGTATGTACCATGTAAAGAACTGAAAACTTACATGGATATGGTGGAGATTACCATTCACGAGATCAGCAGCCAACCTGACTTCTTCCAAAGCTCGTTTTCTATGGCATATGTTGGTACTTTGTGTAATATCCACAACACACGCAATATCCATCCGGGGCCTCGCGTTAGCACCCCCAGCCTGGACTGTAGCGTTAGACCCATCACTGCACACACTCTCGCATATACTTCGCACTTCGCCTAGAACAATAACACAATAATAACACCAACATAAAACTTCACGAAAACAGTTGAACAAAGTTCACGACGTCGCACCTGTGTCCTCCAGTGCCGTGGAACTGCTTGCAGCGCCAAATGTTATCATTTTCTCATGTTCCCATCAACATTTGGACAGTTTTAATAATTAACTTCAGTCTTAATTCTGTATTCGAAGTATAGCTCAGCGTAAATTCCCAGCAAGTGGCTTTGGCTTGTTATTTAACACTAGTGATGTGCCACGCATAGCATTAAGTGAGAGCAACATAAATTGTATTCACAAATATTTAATGCAACCTTAATGCAACATAGAAATAATCCGGTGTTTTACGATTTGAACTAGTACGGGTAAACAAATACTGTCTTTTTCTTACTCAAGCACTATAACCTAAGAAAGTTAACTAACAATATATTCTACTGTTACTAAATCTAAAATATCGAGCGTTGGGTGGTCAAACCCGATAAATGATATAATATTTCATTGAAGTAGCAATCTTACGTAATTCACGTATTGTTCTAAATTCAAAATCCCATTTACTCGACTTATCGGGTTTAACCACCCAACCCTCGATATATGGTCGAACTAGGTTTATAGGTTATCATATTAATCATTTGTAGGTTTCATTGATTTGCCAACGTGAACCTCTTATTTTACATATGCCTCTTTATTGAGAATTTACGCGATAGAGAACATGACCCCGAATCACTGAATCAATGGTCTCTATGGAGTGTTTCGCTGTAATGTGGTGCTTGATTTGATTAAGTATTTATAGGGTTTCCGTTACAAAGGAAATGCACCCGGACTGGACCCGGGTATGTCCTTAAACTACGTCCAACAATGAGAGGTAGGGCACAGCGTTGACCATCACGCTTGAATCTGGGGCAGCCCAACTGGGGAAGTAACTCCTCCTTACAGAAGACCACAGCCATAATAGCACTGCCAACTTTCAGGTATGTAGTGTTGTGTTCCTGATGGTGAGTAAGGTTCCCAGAGCTCCAACCCCCCTTAAAGGCCGGCAACGCGCTTGTGACTCCCCTGGTATTGCGAGTGCCCATGGGCGACGGTAATTGCTTAACACCAGGCAATCCGTTTGCTCGTTTGCCGCCTATGTCATAAAAAAAAAAAAATGCAACAAGACGCAGAAATCGCAAACATTTATACCAATAAGTATCCTAAGCATTGTAATACAAAATGTAAGAACGTCTCGTACCACATAAGTATATGCTACTGCGGAAGCGAAGGCCGTATGGGACGCCACGGACTTTTCTGCAAGGCAACATTATACACTGATCGCAAAAGACCGAACGGTACGTTGCTGGATCCATGGAGTCTGGAACGGGTGCTTATACTCGTGTAATATGCAGTCTGTGTAGACATTCACCATATCACAATCATCTCCATCAAAACTTCTTGTGGACAGCGGCATTGGCAAAAGCAACCGAAACGACCAAGGTAAGTAAGTACAATGGTATCGGAGTAAATAGACAATATTTTTTTCCATTCTGTGTCAAGACCCCTAGTCCTAATCCGTACGACCCTGGGGTTCTGAGTCTTTTTACATACTTGCCAAAGTGGCGCTTTATAAAATTCAGACATTGTTCAATTAATGAGTGGTTGAATATCGAAGCGAATTCTGTATAGTTTCTAACGGCAGCTCGTCTTTACAAGCTAACTCCCGCCGGCTTCACTAATTTTACCGCATCGCTTTCAATATGTGTCTGATTCTCTTTATTAGGCAAAACTGTATAAATCCCATTTGGTGTTATGAGTAACAGTACAATATAAATTAAAGATTTTGACCAAACTAAATGTATAGTCAACCAAATTGATTTCTAGGCCACTTCGAACCTTGTCATAGTGACGTTAATAAGAGATATTTTGTATCTTTCATATAACTTCTCACTGTGACATGGAACTAATTGGCCCATAAATCAAATTGGTTGACTTACTATAACATAATACTGCCAACATAAATAATGTAGTTTAATATTTATTGATGTACATCACTAGTTTGCCCTTGGTTATCGTTGATTTTAGCGACATCTGTAGTCAAATATTCGTAAGGGCGGGAACGTTAAAAGAATAGGCGCGCTTTTGAAATTAAATTTTGTAAATTAGTTTTAAATTCTAGATTTGTACATTTCTTTGTATATTTCTTATGTAAAATAGTCTATATAGTGTTAGTTTTGTACATATTACGTTAGTGCGTTTCCATAATGGGGAAGCGCACGGGGCGTAGCGGCCGTAAACGATCGCGAGTTACGGGTGAGTCTCTTACAGAAGGAATAGATCAGGACTTACCTTCTTCATCATCATCGACGACTTCATATTCTGATGCTGAAAATAATGATCGTCCACTAGCGAAGAAAAGAGAAAAGGATAAGTACACACCTTATAAAGCAGGAAATTATAACAGATTTTATGACGAAAACTCGCAGAAGAAAGATTTTATTGTCTTCCTCAATCGCGAAGAAGATAACACTAAAATTACAGATAAGGATAGGTTGGCCATATCTAATGGCATCAGAAAACATTGTGTTTCAGGTGTAATGCATCTGAGGTCAATTAATGCATTCAAAATTGGTATAACTTTCGACCTCCCTAACAACGCTAATGTTTTTCTTAAGAACGAAAAGCTCCTAAACGAATTGAGGATGGTTGGTTCAATACCGGCTGCCGAAACAGAAGCCACTGGGGTTCTCACATCTGTACCTTGCGATTATTCCCACAAAAAAATCTTTCAGCTTATTGCTTCTAGTAAAAAGTTATTAGTGTGAGACGTTTTATGCGACGGGTAAAAGACGCTCAAGGTGTCGTTTCCTTTCTTCCAACACAGACAGTTGCTGTTACATTTGCTTCAACGCAGCTCCCTGAGTATGTTACTTTAGACCACTGGAGACATGAGGTAGGAGTTTATGTTCCTCCTGTTAAACAGTGCCTGAAGTGCATGAAATTCAACCACATTGCTAAATTTTGTAAAAACAATGAAACTTGCTCAATTTGCTCAGGCAACCATAATTTTAAACAATGTGACAAGTCCAAAACTCAATGTGCTAACTGTGGCGGTGACCATATTGCAATTTCTACCACATGTCCACTTAAAAACAAAAACTAGAAGAAAACAAAATAAAAGCAAAAATGCAAGATATTCTGATCTTTTAGTGCAGCTCAATTTCCACAGCTAAATTCAAAATACATTGATACTCAAATATCCAATTTAATTAAATCTGACAAATTTATGAATTTATTAGTTGAAGCAATGCTTGAAATATGTTCAAAACCTGATGTGCCAAAAATTCTAAAAGCATTAGAGAAATTTTAGATAACACTTTTAAGAAAAACACCTTAACCTTTTTATGGATACATTACATATAGTGCAATGGAATGCTCAAAGTTTAATTAGTAATAGGCTAGTTTTAACAAAATTTTTATATGATAACAACATACATATTGCCATAATCTCTGAAACATGGTTGAAACCACATCAATTTTTCTATCAAAGGGTACGATATTATTAGAAATGATTGTGGGAACAACCACAATGGTGTTGCAATTTTAATTCATAATATTATAACACATTCTCAAATTACAACTCATTTTGATAGTTCTTTACAAAATGTTTGTGTGAAAATCAAAATTAATAACAATGAATTAAGTGTCGTTAGTTTTACAGTCCATCTAATACAAATCCACCATTTAATAAAAATAATCTAGACGTTTTGCTTAAGTCCATTCCTAAACCTATGATATTTGGAGGCGATTTTAATGCTCATCACATGTCTTGGGGATGTGTCGACACCCTGCCTCGAGGTAAGGATGTTTTAGATGTTATTGATGAAAATGATCTTGTTCTTTTGAATAATGGCAGTCCCACTACAATTGGTTCTTCATCTTGGCGAGCTAATGCTCTTGATTTAACTTTAGTTTCTCCATCTTTGGCACTTTCATGTGATTGGTCTGTTTATGATTATCCTCTGGGTAGCAGTTATCACTTGCCTGTAATTATAAATTTGGTTGTTGGAAATGAAAGTAATCTACAGAATAATATACAATGCAATAATGTACATTTACCATTTCAGCATAATTACAAATTAGTTAATTGGAAAATATATAGTCAATTAATGGATTCAAATTGAAAAATATTGACTTTAATGCTATGTCTCCACCAGAATCCTACAATTTGTTTTGTAACATAATACATTCTGTTGCTGAACAGTCCATTCCACAGTCTACCTCCACTAATAAATGTAATACTATTGCTAAACCTTGTTTACCAAAACATTCTAAGTGTCCTAGTTTACCCTGGTGGAACTCAAAGTGTTCAGAAGCTGTTCAAAACTCAAAGAATGCTTATATATATTTTAAAAACAACCCTTCTGAGGAAAATTATATTGAATTTAAGAGATTGCGAGCTTTAAAAAACTAATACTTAAAACAGAAAACCAACAGCTGGATGGAATTGTGCAACTCATTTAATAGATGTACCTCATTGTCATTGGTATGGAAGTACATGCGTAAATTTAATAAATCATTTACTCTTAATAATTCTCTTGATGATAGTTGGATTCCAGATTTTATATGTAAATACACTCCTGACTTTGTTTTGAATGAGCCGTTAAATTATAATAAAACTGATAATATTGGAAATAATTATTTGACTGATCCATTTTCGTATCAAGAACTCCATTCTGCGTTGTTTTCTAGAAGAGATACATCCCATGGTCTAGATGGGATTCCATATATACTTTTAAAAAATTAACCCCAAATTGTCTCATAATCTTTTAAACTTACTTAATCGTATGTGGAAGGAAAACTTTATACCTGAGGAATGGAAAACTGATTGTTTGGTTCCAGTTTTAAAACCTGGTAAAGATAAATTGTTGCCGGATTCGTATCGACCCATAGCTCTTACGTCTTGTATTGGAAAGATATTTGAACAGCTTTTAAAACAACGCCTAGAATTTTATGTAGAACAAAATGGTCTTTTACCTTACAACCAATTTGGTTTTCGCAGAGGTCGGTCTTCTCGTGAAAGCATTTGTCAGCTAGTATTAGATGCTCAACACAGTCTGTATAATAATCAATATCTTTTATGCGTTTTCTTTGATATTGCTGGTGCTTTTAACAGTGTTAATATTTCGGTTCTTTGTAACGAGTTGTCAGTGATAGGGATACCTGGGCAATTAATAAACTGGATACAAGCATTTTTGACCAATAGAAAAGTATTTGTTAAATTTAATAATCATTTATATGGTCCAAGATGCTCGTCGTTAGGAGTATGTCAAGGAGGAATTCTGTCTCCATTAATATTTATCTTATATATTAGACGATTGAATCTTATTTTGGGATCGAATGTAAAAACTTACAATATGCAGATGACTTAGTAGTTTATACATCTGGAATGGATTTAAGTCAATTAGCTTCTACTGTAAATAACGCACTTTCCAGTTTATATAAATACTTTTCATACCTTAATTTAGATGTTAATCCTACTAAATCAAAAGTCTTCATTTTCGGTCGTAAATGTGTAGCTACACCTAATATTTTGTATAACAGAATTCCATTGCCTATATATAGTGAAGTAAAATTTTTGGGTGTAACTTTTACTCCAAAACTCTCATGGACAAAATACATTAATAATATAACAACAAAAGCAAACAAGGCTTATAATGTATTAAAATCTGTTTGCGGGACTACTTGGGGAGCAGATCCCAAAATATTGTTAGTGTTATACAAATCTCTCGTTCGTAGTCACTTTGAATATGGTTTTCTTTGTTTTGCTGGAGATAGTAAATTAGTGAATAGTTTGGACAAAATACAAAATAAATGTATGCGCACAATACTAGGTGCCTTTAAAACTAGTCCTATTGCTGCTTTGCAAATCGAAACAAAACTGCCACCCATTAGTGTTCGATTCCGTTATTTGAAAGAAAGATTTATCTTGAAGCTTCATAGTTTGCCTAATAATGATCTTCTTACCAATTTAATTGCTTCTCAATCTGCTCCTTATAAGCAACATATGTTTATTTTGCAAGATTTTTCTTGCTTTTCATTCTCTTGAAGAGTTTAATATACATTTGAACGATGATGTTCTTCCTTGTTATGCAGGCACATTCCAAAGTAAATATGCCGCAAATGAATATTGTAATCGATTCAAGCTTGTCTTCTAAGGAGGAAGTTTATCTGTTATTGTCAGAATGGACTAATTATAAATTTATTTATACTGATGGGTCCAAAAATAATGATGCTGTATCTTTGCAATTTACCAGACCGAAATCAATAAGGAGTGGGATACAAAATTAATAAATATGCTAGCATCTTCACTGCTGAAGCAACAGCCATCCTTTTGCTTTAAAACATATTATGGAAAGAAATCAGTTGAACAAAAATTGGGTAATAGTCAGTGATAGTATGAGTGTCTTAAAAGTTTGTCAAGTAACAAAATGAATGCTAACATTAACTACCTGATTTTTACTATTAAAGAATTATGGTGGAAGTTATCCTTAACTGACACTGTAGTACAATTCGTTTGGGTACCTTCGCATATAGGAGTCTTAGGTAATGAAAATGCAGATTTTTAGCCAGAACTATTGTTAATATTTCTGATTCATGCTCAAGTTTAACCATCAAGGAGTTGGATGTCGCTTTGCCGTATACGGATATGATATCTAATCTTAAAAAGCGCATGATTAGTAATTGGGGAAAACATTGGTATTTTTGTAGAGAAGTTGAAAATAAAGCTCATATATATTCTTTGTTAGACGTTCCTGTTAATAGTACGCCATGGTTCTGCAAGCTTAAACATTTTGTTCATAGAAATTTCTATACTATAATCAATCGAATGCGCATTGGTCATTATTGCCTAAATTTTCATCTTCATCGAAAAATATAGTTTCTTCTCCTTATTGTGATCGTTGTCAAATGAATGAAGTTCAGTCTCTCGACCACATCATTTTCGTTTGCCCGTCCTTCGGCATTCAGCGCCTTGTGCTGATGGATGAGCTGCTTAATATTTATGAGGCATCTAATATAATCCCGCTGTCAGTACCAGATTTGCTAAGAGAGCCTACCACGTATATGTCGTTGTATAAATTTGTACATAACACCATAAATAAGTTGTAAATATTTTAATACAATTTTTAATTTTAGGTTCTTAATGCAGATAACATATAAATGTAAATTGTATATATTTAAAATAAATCTAAATATCGCTACTAGAATATTTCAGGATTGTACTGTTTGGAAAGGACAATAATTAAACTGGATTATGAGATTGAACGTACGGTTTTGACTTAATTAATGGATGATACATACATACTGAAATTGTATAAGAAAATAAAAGTAACTGAAGACATTGAACTCGGATTTGACCTAATATGAATAGTACTTACTGAAGACGTTGACCGGATTGAACTTATGAAAAGAAAACAAACTACTTATGACAAGGCAGTATGGCTTAGAGCTTTAGCCTGTCCAGATGGACGAAAAAAAAAAAACAAATATTCGTAAAAGTGACTTGTCAAATAGTTTACCAGTTGTCAAATTTCATTATTGGAAGTGCCTAGAGATGTCGCTACAGGTTAAATTAGCAACTAACAAAATATTACCATAATTTTTTGCCACTTTGTTAATATTTTTATGAATATTTTACCTTTCATATTTCACTACAGTTCCCTTGAAGTTACTATTTTTGAAGCAAACTATTAAATTACGAAATAGCGTCGACTTCTCTGTATAACAGTGCCAACCGACTGATGACTTTTGGATTTTACGTTTGGGTCAGTAGAAACAATAAAATTGATGATGACGTAATCTTAAATTACATGAATTACAATCAAAGATATTTTATTTATTTTACTTTCTGATACAATGAAATTGCTTTTGTTGGCACAAAAAAGCAAATTAAACCGTCGGCGTTAGTCGGTCGGTAAGCAGCGCGGTCTCTCTCTCGTCTGGAGTTGTTAGCAGTTTCGGGCTCCTTGCATGTACGCTTTACCAGGCATACATAACATCACATAGATATACGATTTCAATCAACTCAATCGACACACACGACAGGGACCAAAATCTGAAATAGAATTGAGTAGCAATACTCGAAACTCGATCACTGCCTCTCATTCTAACATTAGGGATTCGTCTATTCTGTGAGTCCGTTTCCGTTTGCCCAAAATCAAGATCATCTTCATCACACAGCCGTTACGTATGATGATGATCATTTATGATGAAATTGATGAACCAATCTTACGTTACGTAATCGAAACGAGACCTTATACGCCATTCATGCGGTTGATTTTTTGTTGCGGTCATAATTCGCCACTAAATGGTTTTCGACACATTTGCTGCCTTTTGTACCAGGCTCACATAAAATATCAATGGTAGTGTTAATACCGCAAGTCGCAACCAAGCGATAAATAGAAGAAATAAATAGTAATGTTGGTTTTATTTGGTTCAACTATTCACCGCGAGATGGCACTAAACTCCCAACTAGCAGTTATCTCTTACAGATATGCTGATTTAAGAACTAAGGTATTACAGCAGACTTAGATGTGTCTTGACTATGACAGTACATCTTATAAAAGCATGGCTTAAGACATTTTGTACTATAAGAACACTGACACTTAGTACGTCCTCTTATAGAGGTTTATAAGGAATTGTTGTAACACATTCATCAGAACAGTCGTCTTACGTACAAGTGCATTTTTAAAAAGCAATTGCTCTTGATTATTTTTTCCACTTACAAAAGCAACCTTAAAGTGCATTATTTGAATTATTTCTTAGTGGAGTCTGCATTAAGTGTTTCATTAGTAATTTATAAGTCCAGTTGTCTTATAAGTGCATTTTTAAAGAGCAATTGCTCTTAATTATTGTTTGCAGTTAAAAAAGCAGCCTTACAGTGCATTCTTTCTTAGTAGAGTCTGCATTGCGTGTTTTATTAGTAATTTATAAGTAAAGTTGTCTTATAAGTGCATTTTCAAAGAGCTATTGCTCTTGAATGTCATTTGCACTTAAAAAAGCATCTTAAAAGTACATTTCTTCTTAGTGCAGTCAGTATTTTATTATAATTATGACCTTAATAAATTTTTGCATACCACTGCTGTAAGTATGCTGTAATTTGTAAGTGTGACCTATCTTGTCTGAGTCAAATTAAAGAGTAGAAGTATATTAGTAGAACTTTATTAGAATATTTGATCTTTTAAAAGCCTTATGAACAATTTATTAACAATATCGGCCATTAATATATATAATGAAGTAAATCAAAAATTCAGAGACCCACTAAAAAAACTATCATCAGGTACTACTGGTTCTACGTCAGACGTAAGTACGTTCTACGTACGTTTAGATGGTTCCGTACAAAAAATAAGACAGCAGCTCTTAAGACTTTTGTGAAAATATATATGTAAATAGTAAGTAGGGTTTCTCAAATTATCACAAGTTTGATTTGAACTGTTTTTTGTAAGTAAATCCAATAAAAGAGTGAATCTAGCGACGAAGAAGCATTAACCCCGGAGGAGCTAAAGCACACAGAAGAAATGCTGAACTGAGTTTCCTACTCGATAAATCTTATCATAATTAATATAATTATAAAACTTGGAGAATGGAACATTCAGAAACTTTTATTTGAAATACCATTTTTACATTAGTAACAAGTAGATCTTATTACATTCAGATTGTATTGATTGTGATTGTAACTTCTTAGGTCTCTCTTGTTGCACAAATAACTATATGAATTCGGCTGTAATCAGATCATAATCAGATTTGTAATTTTATTTTATTTTATTCGGAAAAGCGACAGCTTTGGAAACTAAAATTAGGTTACACAAATATGTAATAATGACGCCAATTACAGGTTGACACAAATAGTTACATACGTAGATATAGTTATTTTCATAAACATTTCATAATTTTGTACTCAGTATCAGAAGTGGCTAAGCGGTGTTGAGGTGTTCAAAGTGAGGTCAACACATTTGTATTGTCAAGAGAGTAAGAGCGCGTGTAGGTCATTTTGAACACTTTACCAGCTCAGCCACTTTTGCTGCTGACTGTACATAGGAAGCTTCGACACAATTTGTAATAAAAACAACAATAGAAAAATATTAAATGTTCATTTATTGGGTACAATACAACCTTAAATTACTTATAAATTTAAACTCTAAGTACCTATATTAAAATAGGACAATAACATTTTGGATTTTGTTGATTTTAAATAATAATTATTACTAACATTGACTAGGCGTAAGCTCCTCAAACATCGTAGCGCCCTGGTGTTTTACTTGCCGAGAATGATCTTGCGGGATGCGCCAAAGTTCTGTCCAGATTGCGTTGCATGCTTATTCGTGCCGGCTTGCAGACCAATCACAGTCTGTCCTGCACGAACGACATCTTCACTGAATTCACGTCTATTCTCTTCAGCTGGTTTAGGGCCGAGGAAGGGACCGCGCCATTCTGGATGTTTATACGCCTAGAAAAAAACGGTCGTGTAAGAGTTGTGAAAATGTTTTCACGCACATACGTGATGGTCACAACAACTGGCATTGATTCTATTTTTGTCGATAATTCCTCGGGTTGAATATACAATGTGAAAGCATTATAGCCGCGTTCTATATTCTGAGAATAACTAATTCAGTTCTACATAAGTAGATATGTATATCTAATGGATATTATTCTTGGAAATACATTTATTTAAATATGGTCGCTACTTAGTGGCGGCAAGTCAGTTTTCATGATATACGTAAGAAAAAGTCACTAAGCCCTGTACCCTTACCATGAGTTGAGACATTGAGGTTTTTGATACCGAGCATCGATCTAGTTTACTATCTGTGCATCTCGCTTGTACTAT
Source organism: Grapholita molesta (assembly GCA_022674325.2). Classification (NCBI taxonomy): domain Eukaryota; kingdom Metazoa; phylum Arthropoda; class Insecta; order Lepidoptera; family Tortricidae; genus Grapholita; species Grapholita molesta. Next base: position 16,620,506 of record CP053121.2, on the reverse strand, counting down.
TTTAGTGCGAACGAGATGCACAGATAGTAAACTCGATACTCGTTATCGAAAACCTCAAAGTCACAACTCATGGTCAGGGTGCTGCAGTAACCGAGGCCGAATCGAACCGGCGTTTACAGCGGCTGGTGAACTAGCCCAATAGACTATTTTAATATTCAATAAAATGATTAGATCTACTGTTAATTCAGCTACAATAAAATTGTGTAGACGTACAGTCCTGCCAATTGCGAAGATAGTCTGGGTGACGAGAGCGATGTTCTTCTGGTCCCAGAGGTCCGTGGTCTGGAAGAGGTCCACATCGGGCACGCCGTATTTCACGCATGCTTTTTGGAACCTGCAAGCAAGAAAAAATACTTATTATTATATGTACATATATATACGTATATGGCACGATTCTGTTTTTGTGTACTTGTCACATCGATAAGGAGGTGCTTACTAGAGATCTATGAGGGAGGCCTACAGTGGAAACTGGATATAATATAAATTATAGATATAGTTAATTATTCTATTTCTCTGCCATAATTAACAGTAAAGTGCCTGATATATAATGGGTTTAAAGGTGGGGTAATTGGTTTTGTACAACACAATTAAAGCTACACAATTTCAATGGTCCTTTCTGTTACGAGTCCTAAAAGATGCCGCAGAATTCTTTGATCCTTTAACAAATACCTTACGCACTACTTTTCTGCCGACTCTAATAGGGGGTGATGTGTCATCATTAGAAGCTGACTTATTTTCCTTACCCATTCCTAAAGGTGGCTTAGCAATATCCGATGGCGCCACCACTTCAAATTTATACTATGATATGTCTAAAAAGGCTGCACTGTTCTTTCATCCTCCCTACTTGAAATGAAGCATATGGAACTCGCAAAGCATCACAAATCCCTCAACGAAGCACGTAAAGAATGCCACAAACTGAAAGAAGCACATGACGATAACCTTTAGATTCCATTTTAACCAATCTCCCACCTATCAAAAAGAGCCATTGAAAGATCAATTGTGACCAAAATGAAAACAAAATCTTCTAATTGGCTATCCGTTATACCCACAAGAAAAGATCACCTTGACCTGTCTCCACACGAATTCCGAGATGCCCTCTCAATACGATACCATCGAACACCGATCTCAATGCCAAAATCTTGCGATGGATGCGGCAATAGCGACTTCAACATCGATCACGCCCTCTGTTGTAAAACCGGCGGTCTAATAACGAGACGTCACAACGAAATAAGGGATCTCTTTTGCGAATTATGCCAACAAGCGTGGGGAAATGTAGTAAAAGAACCAATTGTCACTGAAGGTGAAACCGGCCTACGAGGAGATTTAGCATGCCGGGGCGTATGGGTTGCACAGAGGGAGGCGTTGTTTGACATCCGTGTCGTAGACACTGACGCTCCCTCTTACACCTCACGCCCTGTTGCTTCTGTCCTGAAATCAGCAGAGTCGGAAAAACAAAACAAATACGCCAACGCCTGCGAGCTTCGTCATGCCACTTTTACACCTCTCGTCACCTCTGTGGATGGAGTTTTGCACCACAACTAGCAACATTCGTCAAACACCTCGGGGAAGCACTTGCATCTCGCTGGGATAGATCCCTGTCTCGCGTATTGGGCTGGCTGAGGGCTCGTATAATTACTTCAATAATTAGAGCGACCAGCATGTGCATTCGTGGCACCCGCCACAAATGGAAGACAGCAGCGAAGTTATTCGGCTTCGATGATGGTGCCGCCCTTCCACACGCCGACTGACCTACGAACTCTTTCTACCACTATTTTATTTTACGTCTACCTATTTGTTTAAATTTTTGTGTTCTTCATCATGTTACAATAAAAATAGTTCTACATATTTACTTATTAAAGGTTTAAAATGTTGTAATAAACAGATATATTATTCAGGTTACCTGAATTATTTTATGTCTCTACTATTATTCAGACGAAATATTAAGGTAAACAAATATGGCTGGATACCAACTGAATTCCTAAGAAAAGCATTTGGCACATGAACTATTATTATAGAAATTCGTTTGTTAGTCAAACCAGCGGGAATCGGCTTGCATAAACGCGCCGCCACTGCTATCTGGTAATGATACGCTGGTCTATCAGCTCAATGAACCTTATGAAGTAACATATCAGTTCTGAAGCTCTGATTGCTTACTGGCTAATGTTGTCCATGAACTTGTAGTCTCCGCCGGAGATGTTGACCTTGGTGATGATGCCGGGCTGCAGCCTGTTCATCAGCTTGCAGAGGATGATGCCATCTCGAAGGGCCAACTCGTACGGCACGTTGGGGAACCGCTCTCCGATGACGGCCTCAATCCATCGCTGGGCCTCTTCTTCCTTCTCCGGCTCACGTTTGCCAGCGCACTGGAATAAGAATTGAGAAGAAAGTAGTGTAGTGTAAATAAATAGGTAAATATTTTTAATACTTGGCCCCACTTGCAGCACTAGGGGTTAGCCAGTTAACCCTAGGTTAATCGGTAAACCGTCCATAGATACTTAAACCTTAACTCTCAGTCAGTTGACTTACCCTAGATAGTGCAAGTGGGCCTTAGCCTTAGTGGGTTTTCTCTAAATTATTGCCAAATTTGACAAATGTGTTTTAAAAAAATCCACTGTCCCATAAAAAATCCATTATATATTTTTAAGTTTCCTCTTTTATTACAGCCATACAAAATATATGAAAGACGGTTAACAAAATAGGGGACAAAATGAGGACAATATTTTTTATAAAAAAGAAATAAACAAAAATAGAGGGTATAACAGAAAAAGATGCTACATATATCAGTATCACCTTATTAACTAAATATCACTATCGTGTTACAAACGCAAAAGTGAGTTTTTTCCTTTTCGATACCCACAGAAAATTGAAACACGTGCTCTATCTCTTGTTTGTAGGATCAGAGGCCCAGAGCTATCGTATTATTATTTCAGTATGACCAAAGTTATAAATGTTGTAATTAGTTACATGCCATAACTTTCTAATGCCAGATAACCATACAATATCTGCGGAAGCAGCATACAGGCTTACTTCTCGTGGGACATTCCCATATTACGGGCTTTGTAAAGGACAATTTACGTTTAACAACTAACCATCACTTAGCGTTAGCGCATTACAACACAAACAATCTAAGCAGCTAGATCTACAAAATGATTACGTGTCTTGTTAAGTTAACTAAGCGTTAATGCTATTTTGTATTTGCGTAATAATAAATATGAAATGTGATAGGTATTACCTAAATAAGTACATTTATTTCAAGAAATTACAATCGTATTATGATAACTACAAGTACTTAACTAGTTACGGTATACGGTAAATCTAAAGAAAGGCCCTTAAGGCATTGTACCAAGGATGCTGGCGGTATTTCCTCGTTGTATCGCAATGCTGATACGTTGTGCGAGGAAGCCGCCAGCTCTTCGGTCACCAGTTACCTCAACCAGACGCTTTGCGATTTCTGCATAAAGTTTGTGCGCGCTTGGACTTAGCGTTTACGCTACACGGTACAAAATGGTACTATCTGCCCAGGCTTTTGTATTTGAACCGTTTAAAAATTTCGACGCTTTCCGCCGCCGCACCTGCTTTTACATTAGTTCGTTGGAGATGGGACGGCACTAGGGTGTCTACGCAGGAAGCATCCCACGCCAGCATCCGTTCCAAGCTCCTAGAAACCAAAGACACCCGATCAGGCCTCTTGCCATCATCTTTAACAATGCCGGTCGAATCAAGAAGAGCAGGCACATTGATGGTAAATAATACATCGGATCATATCAAATTCTTAGATTTTTTCCCGTTTATATAAGGTTGAGATCATTAAGAGTTAGTTTTTATTTCTATCGAATGACATACTGTTGAGAGTGAATTTAATTTTTATTTATAAACAAACTCTTTTTAATTTATGCAGATCATTTCTAAAATTATTGCTACAAATGTATAACCATTTATATTAACAAATATTGTTGTGTACAAAAAATTGGGAGTTGATACTAAATCATATTAAAATATCATAAATTATACGACTCGTATGCATTTTAACCAGATACAGCGAGAACAAATCTAATATGACTTTCGCGTAATGGCTTTTTAGTTTTAGCTTTCATACGGTGTGAACGATGTGATGATATTCCCTTTTTATTTATTTGACATCGCAACGGTAATTGCCCGGGTGTCCGACAGCGTCCCAATGGATGCCAGAAGGGATCCAGCTATTGGGTATTGGCGTGTCGAGCACTGGTTTACCTTGTTACTTTTAATCTTGATTCATTACTATTCCTTGGTGCAAATAACGTTTTTTTATATATTTACATAATTTTAGTACGTGTATATTAGGGCTTCCCCAGCCACGTGGCAGATTTGTTGTTTCTGCTTGGCTCATGGCCAAAGAGGATTATATATAGAAAATTTGATACCGCCGAAACTAAAAGCATTTCGTCGGATAATTATTGGTATTCAAAATAAGAGCAACATATAATTTCCAATACTTTTTTTATTGAATACTGTTGATAGTATTCATGAAATAAAACAAGAAAAATGAATTATATCGCGTATACTGAATGTAAATTATATCCCGTAGTTGCGAACACTGCAGCGTTTGTGTCCTCCAGATAGCCTAATAAAAATATAAACATATATAATTATATGATTATATATAATTATATATCCCCGCATACAGATGTAAAACAATTTGAGTTTTAATTTATTACGATGTATTTCTTATAAGCATTTTTCTGGCGTGTGCAATTATCACCCGAATCGTCAGGTACCAAGATGGAGATATCAGAAAATTTACAGAAGACATGCTATAATTATCAAATATGCGATCACATCAGAGCCCTGAGTGTAAGTTTCTAACGCAACTTTAAGTCACTAACGCGTTTGCGTTTCCCATATAAATAACATTATCACTTACGCATTCGTTAAAAACTTACACTCAGGGCTCTGAACCTCGCAAAGCTTAGCAAGGGTAACGTATCAAGCTATCAAGAGAATGTCCTAAAAAAGCGGAAAATTATGTGTAAGTGCTTAATTATAGTCCACGATTTAGAAATGACTACGACTCGATGACAAACGGCGTCGTATGTTACTTTAGACCAATTTTTCACCGACTGCTGAGAAAATACGTGGGCATATTTTCAAATAAATTTTTAGTGCCAAATGTCGGATAACGCGCTTCCGGGTGATGGCAACTTTCGTTTGATTTGTAATAGAGATATAGATAATCAATATTAAAATAATGTATTTATTATTTTATATACCTTATATAAAATATATATATATATATATATATATATATATATATATATACATATATATGTATATATATATATATATATAAGTACCTATAGTAAAAGGTTCAAGTTTCATTTAAAATAACACTAATAAATTAAACGTAGGGGAAGCGAAGGTAATACGGACCACTTAAGGGAAAATCAATGTTAAACATAAAATAATACCTTTTTTCTTATTTCTTTCTTATTATATAATTAAGCATTTATTAATGTAACTTATTGTTAAGAAACACTTCAATCAAACCACAGATACAAAAGATATTGAATGATTTCCAAAACCCTTGCTTTGGTCCATTTTGCCTACACGTGAAGGTAAAACGAACCAGGCATGAAGGCAAAATGGACCTATGGCAACATAAGAACAAAATAAAATCTCTACCGTCTATTCCACGGCACACCTTCCATAAAGGAATCTTACGTCTTCGTCGTCGTCTTCGACGCCGGCACAGCTACAGTGGGCCCATAAGAAACAAGCGGGGCACTGGAACTAGCATTTAGCTAATTCAGAAAATAAATGAGAGCAATAGATACATCGTACGTCTTCTTCATCTTCGCTAGATGAGTCTTTGCTTTTCTTTAGTGTTCTTCTTTGTAGTCTTCTAACTAATGCAGTCTTTAGACATTACATGTGGCGGTTGTTTTGAAATGTTTATTTTGCGCGTAGTTACTTTTTAAAGGTGTTTTTCATTTAAGTTTTCGTTACGCCAAGATTGTCAATTTGACTATCTTTTGTAGGTGTTAACCATTTAGAATGAAAAAACGTACTTAAATATCAAATTATATAAGTATAATCACAAATAATTTGTATTGAAGGTAAAACGGACCTCGAGGTCCATTTTGCCCGTTCCGTTTTGCCTTTTCGGTAGGCATGTAAACAATAAAATATTTTGTGGTTAAGATTGAAGAGAACCTTGCCTATTTATCTTTAAAACTAAGTAAAATAAACAATAACCCAAACCAAAACACAAAACACTTATTAACTTTAACGTAATAAAACTGAAGGCAATTCAAAATTTGCTGTTATTACATCAAAATTTGCAAAAATGAACTTATCGTGACAAAAACGTGTGCCGCTGCATGGCTGCTCCAAGGACACTGACTAACTCTGAGTGAAAGGCGACTGTCAAGTTGACATAAGTCGGTAATAGATGGCGATAACAGTTTTAAAGTTATTAGTCTAGTCCGTTTTACCTACAGGGTCCGTTATACCTTCCTTTCCCCTACTAATGCTCGACATGCGAAGGCTCAATGGATTACACCCTTCTGTTACCTCTATTGACATTGACTTAACATTGAAAGTGGCATTCACTGGGACGCTGTCGGGCACCCGGACGCTTACCGTACCTAATGAATGGTGCAGATATTCCTTTCGTATCCTGAGTGACATGTGAGCGATATGACAATTTGAATCATGTGAGTAAAACCTACACTACACTCAAATGTATTCGACTACAGTAAATCTCATCTAATTTTAGTCAGAATTCTTTAAACTCGCTAAAAAGTTGACGCAATAAAACAGCTGCAATTTTAAACTTCTTAGTTTGTTTACACATAACTAAGTCTGAAATATTTTGATGAATATATTTTTATCGTAAAAATAACCTTCAAATATTATTTTTTATTTTGAAGAGACGTCTGCTAGAGAATATCTTCGATATTTAAATCGAAAGAAAAATATTTTTTTTTTTATATTTGAAGTGGGATTCGAACCTATAACCACTGGATCACTAGTCCAGTGCACTACCAATTGTGCTATTCGACTTGCTATTTGCTTTCGTGTTGTTTTGCAATCCGAGCATCATCTATAATTTACTCTAATTCATTACTACCGGAAACCACGAAATTTTCTCTCTCTTAATAACGTCATCGCTTGTTTAATTTTCAAATCGTTCAACACTTCTATTTCTATGCTCAGTATTCTCGTTCATTGAATACTCTTAACTGTCTAAAGTGTTTAGTTTAATTCATTGTCATTACCTACAACATTTATATTACCTAAACCCAAACGGGTCTAAATATATAAATAATGAGATTTCAAATTTCACCACTAATATGTTAAATAGGTATTAACAATAGGTAATGGCCGCTTTAAAGTAGGTGATTTAGTCAAAGTAGGTAATACTATAATAACATGAAATATTTGATTACATAATAAATCCTAATGTCCAAAAGATAAATTATCTACATCCGGAAAGAAATATACTCTTCTGGTCTGTGGTGCAAAATAAAATATAAATGATCACCGCTCTTAGTTTTATTAGGGTTCCGTATTGGTAAATAAACACTAAGATATTTACGTTACTAAAAAACTGAATCATCTTACAAATATCCAAAAAAAATATTCCTTCTTGATTGTTGTAAAACCTTACCTTCCTATAACAACGAAACTTTCTGACACATAAACCCACTTCAAGACTGATAGCCTTGGTTTGATCATGGTTAAAGTCTAGTACATTCTCAAAATAATTACGATAAGAGAAAGTATTTTATGAAAGTATTAAACCTATAGAAAATAAATATTTAGTTTTCTACGGACCCAGCCTTCTGCTGATTTGGCACTTGACAGATACAGTATGATATGTTTACAGTGGCGTAGAAAACATTTGGGCGTCAGCCCGCCCCCGCGCCGCGGTGCTGGGCGGGCGGCAACAGAACGCCAGTCCAGTCGCCGGTACCGCCGCGAAAGCTCGCCTCAGTGACCAGTGCTTTGAAATCCCCAAAATGCCTGTAAGTTGTTTTTCTTTTTAAACTTGACAATCGGTTCCGTATTTATCGAAACCATTAAAATATTTTAATGCCTTGACAAACTGATCGTGCTTTCGACATTGTCTTGACCTCTCTTTTAAAACATTCGTATAGTTTATTTAACACGAAAGTTTCGTAAGTGATCCCTGACGTCAATGATGGATTAATGAGCCCGACGCATGCGCAGCTGCGCAAGCGTGTCTGCGGACGCATACGATCTTTTACATCTCCCCTAAAACTTTCCAGAGGGACTCTTTAGGCACGTCAGTTACTTTAGACGTTATTTTCGGAGATGATGCTGGAGCGGCCATCAAACGAGTTGGCACTGGAGCTAGCGGTTTATGGCCCGCGTTCAAAATGTTTACGACATCACTAATGATAATTATACCAATTTTAGGCCAGAAACAAGGAACAAGAACAGGAAGTCCTGAACTGGATTCAAGCCGTTATTGGGGAGCCCCTCCCTGGTGGCGACTATGAGGACATTTTGAAGAATGGCGTTATTTTATGCAAACTGGCAAATAAGCTGTTGCCCGGCTCAGTCAAGAAGATCCAAGAGAAAGGAACCAACTTTCAGCTGATGGAGAACATTCAGAGGTACTACTTATATTCACTACAGTACATATTAAACATCATTCATCAAACATTTACAGTTTTATATTTGTTTAATAACATTAAAGTAAATAAATGCGTTTGGTTACAGGTTCCAGGCTGCCATTAAGAAGTACGGAGTACCAGAAGAAGAGATCTTCCAAACTGCTGACTTGTTCGAAAGGAGAAACATCCCCCAAGTCACCCTTTGCCTGTACGCTCTCGGCAGAATTGTAAGTTCTCATTTTTTTCTGCATACTAATTACCAAATAAGTATACGATTTAACACTCCTTACATTATAATATTCTATTATTTTAGGTTTGACGTTAATAATATTTATATTGATTGTTCACTGATAAGCCACAATCATGTTTCATACCAGTCATACTACCTCTATCCTACCACCGTTAGTTTGTATAATAAAGGTACAGTTAAAATTTGTGATTTTTTATTCTTTCAGACACAAAAACACCCTGAATGGACCGGTCCTCAACTGGGTCCCAAAATGGCTGACAAAAATGAACGTACTTTCACGGAAGAACAGCTTCGCGCTCACAACGCAGAGCTGAACCTCCAGATGGGCTTCAACAAGGGTGCCTCCCAGTCCGGCCATGGTGGTTTTGGCAACACCCGTCACATGTAACTTCCTCATACCTCTATGCTTTCTAACGGGTGTACAAATCGACGACCATAATCAGTATTTTTACAAGAAAAACCTACTTATTCCATTCTTGATCTTTGGTTGGATGACTTTTTGTACTTTGCTTACTGGATGTAGTTTTTGTGGTCTTCATTACACACTCAACTTAGATAATTATATTATGAATTATATACATTTACTAATGTAAGTCATAATGATTTAAGTAAAACATTTGATATGTGAGATTTTCAGTAACACCAAAGATTTTTAAGGTTTATTGTATCGCTATAATATTAGAAATTAATAATCTAACGATTTCTATTTTTGTTAAGATTTTTACAAGTACTTGTAAATATTTTATATTATTTGATAATAAATACCTATGGTTTCTAAGAACTAGTTCATTTTGGCATCCCTAAATCTTAAGAGAATAAGCAGTAAGCATTTGATTTAGCAAAATTAGCCTGTTATATTTTTGCTTCATGGTATATGAAGTATGTATAGTACATGGAAACTAGTCGGATTGCATACAAATTTCTGAATGAACGTTACCCATTTTCGATTGTTTTGAATGGGTATTGGGTACGATCAATTGGAAAGTAGATGAAAAATTGTTATTAGTAACGTCCGCACGTAAAGATATTCCTCGAATAAGATGTAAACCATTTGTTTTTGGTTCAGCAACCGTCATAGTCAGATTCAGTCTGTATATGATAAATGTATTAATAATTTAATTAAATGTCTCTAATGACGACATCCAACCTTGGCTTAAATCATTTGTGTCCAGGCAGATATTAATTTTACCGACACTGGTCGAACCAATGCCAAGATACGATCTGAGCACTCAATATACATTAAAGATTAATTAAATGTCTACATATAAATAGGTCCATATCACACAAGACATATTTGCATTTAATCGTATGTGCCGTTTAGTAAATAGCACAATTCTAGTTACGACCTCGAATTAGGCAGAAGTATGTTGCACAGTACAGAGCTATAAAAAAGAGCAGTGCTTTAAAAAATCGAATAGACTGTATTTTTTTAATGTGAATATACTTAAAATAATATGATTACATCCTTTTTTTTATGGATGTGTGTCAATCGTTTAAAAAATTATAAAATAAATTGTACGTATTCTATACAATAATATTAGGTATGTCACTGGTGAAAAATTCCGAAATATGTCTTTGTATGGATTGTTCACAATTATACCTGAAAATTCTACCATGGAAAAAAAACCTATACAATCGTTCGCAATTTTACTTTTCATAATTACATTACTTGTCAAATAGTATATTATTAATTTATTAGAACTATTATTTCACGAAAAAGCTTAGGTGCCTTGTTGACGAGGTTTTTATACTTTTCATATTGTCTCTGGTTTTGTAGTCTATATATTTTGTTATTCTATTGTTTTACAGTTGTCATTATATTTTTCGCCATACGGTCGCCTTTTAGTTTTCAGCCCATTGTTTAATACTCTTAGCTATCGAATTCCCTACATGCCTATTTCAATGAGTTTATTTTCAATTCACCTGGCTAGCGGCCCGTATCACTACTTCAATTTATCTCTAAGTTTTTTACGGAAAATATTTTTATATTTGCATAAATTTACTTGGTGTACTCCTACATAAAAAAATGTTGCATTGAAATGAACTAATACATTTTTGTAGAAAGTCATAAGCAAGTAAGTCCTGCAAATATTACTGATAAATAGGTACAGAATATTAAACCCATCTGCAGAGTTTGTTGAACTATTTCATTCATTCTATGTGACAATGTAACACTTTGTTAACATGTCATGTGAAGCCATGACTTCGTTTACAGCGATAAAACTAAAATAGCCGGCGCTGAGAGCTTTTTGTGGTTTTGTTTGAGGATTGTTGACCATTTTGCGATTACTGTCAAAATTCTCAAAGGCCACAAACGTTATGAGCGGGATAAATAATCGACAGCCGTTTATATGTAGGTTTTAAGTGTTATTTTGTTTAACAATTACAAGTATAGTGTTTTTTTAATTACTGAAGAATAAAATAATAGTCTTAGATCCCGCTCTTTTGCCTACTTTCTTCTATAAAGAAAGGTGATCTTTTCCTACTTAATTCAATTTAGCGTGTCCCATTTCGTCTTTCATCTTTATTATGAAATATACGTAACTCGCGTCTCTCTAATTATGACGCAATGTAATATTTTGATAGCAGTCTACTGCTCCAGAAATTTCGTTCAGTAGGCCAAGAGGAGCGTGGGCTCTCCGTGCTTGTCTATGACCAGTCCTGTTTATCTTGACCGGCAGCCAACGGACGAGGGATGTGCGTTAAATTTATTCTTATACATGACTAAAAACCTTGACAGACGCAACATTTTAACAGCTCATTAGAAATTATGATTTAATAATTATTTTTAACCGCGTGACTTGATGATGATAACCTACATTACCGAAGTTATTGATCATAATGTTGATAACAGGGTTGGTTAACTTTCTTGCTTACATTGTGTGATCCACTGAACATGAACTCATCAATAGGATTACATTCTCTAAAATGTGCGAGATATTCTGGATTCACTTTATTGCTAACAAGTAAATAAACTTCGGAAGCAATATTATTTATGCTATAGATATAGTCAAATGTGAAAACCTAATTACCTAATCATTTTTCGTAATAATAATGAAATTGCCCGTTCGGTAATTCTAACCACTTTGATTTTATCGTTAAGGGCATAGCATGGGACTAGTTAGCTCCTTAGCATATTGTGTAATTCTTAATGCAGCGGGCTACAGGTCAGATGAAACGAGTTTAATAAGCTATAGTCCTTTGTTGGCAGTTTTCCAGCCAGACAAATAGGCCGTCAAGGGCTTGCACAGATTTGTAAACAGCCGTTAGGGATTCTTGACATTTTGACACGTATATACATAACAACCAACTAATTATCGTCGTCGGTAAATTGTAGTTTTGTTTTTTTAATTCTTCAGCCAAAACATATTTAATAATTTTGCAAGTTTGTTACTAAAAATATACTATATTTGTCTCTTGCCGGTCATAAAAGTCAAAATGTGTATAGGGTTAGAACCGGTGTAGTTTTTATTTTTCTATATTACTTTGTATACCTACTTGACGTGCCCTTGTGGCCTACTTACTGAATAAACTTTTTGAGTTTTATTTAGTCTGTCGAAAAAATCACCAGTGCTTTGAAGTATTAAATGTTTAGAGTAAAAAAGTTGTAACGTGCTAGATGTAAAATTACTTTATTTTACAACTAAAATCAGATACCTTGATTAATTGCCTGATCAGAAATAGTTGTGGCTTAAATATATGCTCACCTACTTTAAATGGCGTAGGTACCATGGGGGAGAAAAATAAAGTAGGTAGGTATGTTTATTAGATTTGTTTTAAAGCGCGATCACTGATCTCTGATTAGGCTAATTGCTTGTACCTAATTTTAATAGGATTAACTTCCGTTCTTCAGGGTAATAAGTAAAATTAAACTGATAACATCGACAAGACAGCTCGTCGCAAGAAGGGTCATGTTTGCCAGTTATTACCTTGATTGCACTACCGATTGCACACGCGGTTTGCAGTGGAAGACGATCGATGTTACGGAACGAATGTAACAGTTTGCTGCGTATGAGCTCGATTACGAACGACCGGTAATACAAGTTTTACAGGAACTCAGGGTATTTCGCTTACCAGCCCTCCCATTGTGAAAGAAGTGGACATGTAGGTTAGAATGTCTGGAGATCGGAGATTTACTCGAATGTGTTACATCTTTGGAAACTGTCGCCTTTTATTTCCTAATCCTAATTGACCCCTAGCCAAGAACATAATATTTTATAATTCTTTTTTTCACATTCGCCTCCGTAATAACGTCATAAGTTTTCGATTTGAATTGAAATGGACCAATGGACACTTTATTTAAAATGTTAAATTTCGCCATCTGTTTAGGTACTCTCGCAGGTATAGTTTGGCCCGCTTAGCAACTTCTACTGCTGACTGTACCGATACATACTTATACGCTTCAACGAAGATAAAAATGTAGTATATCAAATATACTTTCACGATTTGATAATCAGTTCGCATTTAAATTTTTAGCATAATATCAAAGTCTGGTTAGTCTCCATAAAATACATAAGAACCTAAAGCAAGTAGTTTCGTTATTAATAAGTAAAGTTCAAGCTTTATTTACATACTTAAGAATTGCGTATGTCTCCCCACTTTCCTGCATTACTGCGGGCCAAAGGCTGTCTTGAAGTTAGTCTTAAGCTTACACCGTAGGGATCACAAGTCTAGCTTGAAAGAAAATAGCGGAAGGTACTTCAAGACCTGAGGCAAAAACATGCCGCTGAAACTGATCATAGTGATGTGTGTGTTATACCACAGTTCGTTGGCGGAACATTACAAAACGAAGCGTAAGTATTTTTGGATAACCTCTCTGTTTATGGACGCCGGGTGCTTGAACTGATCTGATTTATCAGAATTAAAATCGAATCCAATGGGACGCGAGCGGGTTCGTACCCAAAAGGTGATCACAACCTAAATCCCGTTATTACGTTAGGGCGCTGTCTCAAAAGATATGGTACCTATTTTTATTTTCAATAATATATAAAATTAACTACTAACAAAAGAAAAACTAAGGGGTCTTCTAAGGATTTTTTTGTAAGAAAATAGTGGACCCCTTTTCATTAAATTGCCGAAAGGGCATCTGCGCGTAGGCTCGATCCGGCACCGCATACGCCTTCCAAATGTCCGGAACACCATTGCTCCGTGTAGGGAAAAGACATGCAAAAATACTGCATAGCAACAAATATGAGTGGGTTTTTACTTACATCACTTAACTCTTGGCACATAGACAATTGACATGCGCGTGTTTTGTGTGATTTTTAAATTGCGATTTTTTAGAACTGTTTATATTTAGCGTTACTTACATGTCATGGATTCTAAACTTATAAAATATTGCACTTTACTTCACACCCTTCTGTTTTTACGAATGTAATCACGAAAATAAAGCGTTTAATTAATAAAAAAAAGGTTAACTATGCTCGTAGTATTTTTTCATAACGAAAGACTAACGGGAAGGATGCCAATAAAATTGAAATAGGTACATGTATTTTAATCAGTATACTTAACTACACTGCAAAATAATTAGGTATAACCAGTCTTGCAAAAATTACGTGTTCTTATGTAAAACTCCGTTACGTGAACCTGGTTAATAAGTAACACAAGCCAAACGCAAAAGTCAAGGCCAATGTTTGGTTTTTGTTTCCTCTTGTTATACAAATAAATAAACGTAGGTTATATACATTCCCTTTATCTATGGTCAGAAAGTTACGAACTTAAATCATAGACAAAGACTATGATACTGTACTTTACCACGGCTATAAATGTGTAAGGAAGGAGATGTAAGCTTACATTGCACTAACGTAAGTAACTCACACTCTCTAAAAGTGTACCTACGTTGATGTTAGTCAGGAAAGAGCAAAATTTTACCTATAAGTACCTACGCAACTAAGAACAAATCAAATTATTTTTTTATGAATTATTTTGGTTTGCTTTGGATGATGAGGAGTAACACTATTACATAAATTATAAATTAAAACTCCTCGGACGCCGGATGTTTACGCTCGGACCTTTTCTTAATTATATGTCATCTATTTTCGATTTATAAAAACCTACCTAAAATAATTATTTATTTATAAAAGGGGCTAAGATGTTGTTCTCTCTCTGTACGTATTGTTAAATCTGAGCTAGCAAATACTCCAAAACTGTGGAAAATGGAGTGCAGCGAATTCAAAGTCTGCTAAAGAAACCACCCCAACGATTAGAAATAAAGGAAAAAAAAAACTGTGTAAATGTTTAAAGGCACGCGAGGTGAACCTTTGCAGCTTAGCATATTGCAACATTTTGGCCACACACCGCTAGAAACTTACAAGCAAGAAAACAAAAATCCTAGTCAATGAAGCTTTTTATTTTGACGACCAGCAGCATATTAAAAAAATCGCAAAATATATTACTCGTAACTGTTCCTACTCCAAATCCGATGACATGTTTGCTTTATATGTTTTTTTTTTACATTGTTGGAGTTAATGCGTTTGTTTCTTTCAGCGGACTTTGTGAAGACTTGTTTCAAGAGTGACCCCGAATTTGACGACTGTTCAAAAACGGCTGTTCAACAACTCTTTAATGCTTTAGGTCCAGGTAAATATTTTATACTGTTTAAATATAACATTTCTAATATTCTCCATTGAATGAAGATTTTTTTATACTTGCCTCTGCTCCTATTTAGCTATCATATAGTATTGCATTACTTATGGCTTCACAACAAGTACAGCCTATACGCTTTATATATACTTCTTATAAGGCCAGTAATAGTAGGAAACATACTACTAATAATTGTCCCTGGGCGACCCTGTGCTCGATCTCCTTTATAGGATCTCAATCAAAATGTAATTAGCTGCCTAGTTCACAAGCTGCAAATACTACAGTATACAGTACATACAGTGTAGTCCGTCATTTAAACTTTAAAAAAAATTACACTCCTTTTATATATTTTTGAAGCGATCAATTAGGACGTACATATTTTTGCACTGGGCTGTAGTTACTTGATTGGACGTGGATTTTACCAATTAAGAAACTTTGACTAAGATTGTATTATAATACGAGTATATATAAATATTATAAAATATATTTTAGTTATTATAAACTGATAATACTTACAATTAAATTACAGAATTAAGTTTTTAACTCACGGACCCTTTTAAAAACAAAACTTTATGACAAATTCTGTATGTAGCACTGACTTTAATTTCTGTTGTATTTATTGTCTTTTTTTTTAATTTACGTTTAAATTACGTTCAAAATAATGTTGAAATTTTACAAATATTTCAAAATGCAGCTATTGATTGCATTTCACGGGGTTATGCCGGCGGGTTCTGTGCGCCTGGTTGGCCGCAGTTGCACAACCGTGCAGCGCGCAAGCTACTGCACTCGAATTTTGTGGGACTCAAATACTCTTCTCGAACTCTGCGCTCCTGTGTATATATT
Source organism: Grapholita molesta (assembly GCA_022674325.2). NCBI lineage: Eukaryota > Metazoa > Arthropoda > Insecta > Lepidoptera > Tortricidae > Grapholita > Grapholita molesta. Next base: position 16,604,207 of record CP053121.2, on the reverse strand, counting down.
CCCTCATTCGTGTTTTATTTAACGGTAATACTATAAAAAAATGGTTTATGTACAATCGACGTCAAAATAGTACGTTATGCTATGTTACTGCTACATAACATAATGTAAGATTATAAAATTACAAGTTTGGTTATATGAAACTCAGCGCCGCTTCATTTCATAATAACATCAAATCAGTATTTTAATGCCTAATTATGTACACTGCTTTAATCTACACACAATATCAGCTCTCGACAATAATTTCTGGAAGTGCGGCGCTACCGCGTAAAAACGATTTGGTAAACGATTGTTTTTGTCACTCTCATGACGCCTTTATTGGAGTAAAAGAGAAAGATGCTTGAAATATACTACGAACTTTGATAGGGGCCTCAAACAAAAAGTCAAACGAACATTTGTAATGCCGTCGAATGATAACTTTTTCAAGCAACCGTAGTTTTTTTTAAGTCTAATTCTCATATTGTTTCTATAGTAAGTTACCATTTGCATTCAGACGTTCGAAATTTAAATGCCATTGTTTATCATGTTGATATAGTAATGAAGCAATTATAAACATCTACACATATAAGAAATATGTTGTAATGTAACAAAATAGTTATTTATCGTTATTTGCTGTTTTAGAACGCACCATAGAGGGGTTATGTGTAATGTGCGTGTTTTACAGCACGTTATAAAGAAGGAAGGCGTAAAAGTGCAAACATATTTTTATCGTCGAGCGTTCAAATAGAAAAATTGAAAACGCTGCTGATGCTAGCTTGCAGTATGACTTTTCTTTTGTCGCAATTAACTACCGTCGTCACTTAGTCTACTATTACAATAATCAAAACAAATTATAAGAATCAAATCTGAAATAAAAAACTTGCTAATTTAAAATTTAATGCACTTCAAATTCATTTTAGAATAGGTTTATGTAGTAAAATAGTACCTTTGCAGTGTAAGCTGTACTTATTATACAAGTTATGTACAAGTAAGTAATTTAGTAGTAGTCTACTACGACGTCCCAAGTCGCACTAGGTTAGTCTCACATAGCCTCATTACGCCATGTCTTACTTGTTCATACTTGGTTGCCACTAGCGGAAAGCGAAAGCTAGGTATTTCTTAACTACGTTCCGACGTTGTTTAGGCATCATCGTTTATTCGATGACAATATTTTTATAGTGCTGCCGAGAGGAGATATGTAAAAATGTACATAATGTAAAAAAATCATAATTACTGAACATTTCATAATGTATTATATTATGAAGACTGACGACTGGTTTTATATACTCTATCAAGTCACTGATCACGTCGTAATTTAATAATTTAGAGATTTTTTATTAGGATAGAGTGAAGTAATAAAAGTGATCGTCACGCTTTATACATAATTATTGAATATTTTCAGGGCTTCCAGAAATAGGAATGGCTCCACTGGATCCGTTGAACGTTCCTAAAATAAGAATTCTACAAGGGGATGGACCAGTTAACGTAAATGCAGCACTGGATAACGTCACTGTGACTGGATTCGGCAAAACAGAGGTTTTATTAAGCCAGTGAGATACCACCTTGACTTTATTTAGTCCTAGTACCTTACGCGACTGTTTGATCGACTGAGTTCAGTGAGTGACGTAGTCGGAATAAAATGAGGTTTTAAACAAAGAACAATTTAGGTTTTTCTTAATAAAATGTACGCCTACTTGACCTTATTACGAAAATATTCCTTTACCTGCGTATTGCTAAAAGTATTTAAGTAAAATTTTTGGTTACTTTAATAATTACTGCAAGAATATTTGTTATCTCCATATATTGCTTACTTCCGTCGTTAAACTTTTTTTTACAGAGTGGATAGCAAAACATACGACTTTTATACCAGAGTAAGAGTACCAAATATCAGGATAGAAGGCACTTATGATCTCAAAGGAAAGATTTTATTAATACCCTTGGTTGGCCGAGGTCTTTGCTGGTTTGAACCTAGTAAGTCACATACTGTTGTAATATCTATACTATACTAACATTTTACAAAAGTTAATCGACCTGTATGTTTTCAGCGAACATGACAATTGACATTGTAAGCGATGTCAAAACGTACGACAAGGACGGATTTGTGTTCTTTAATGTAACTGCGGCGCATGTGAAGTACAACATTGGCGGCATGAGTTTACGAATGAACAATTTATTTGATGGTATTAAATCCTTAGGTAAGAAGTATTAAATTAATTTATGAACAAAATAAGGTAATATAGTTCAGTAACACAAATACAAAATATTGCATAGGCATCTAAGACGACATCTGTTGTCGAGTAGACAAACTGCGTTTGTCGGTAGCAAGCAATATGTAGATGGCGCTGTTATCAAAAACTAGGTTATAAGCTTTTCCGTTTCATGCGATCCTGGTGTTACGGTGTTGCAAAATTGCAACGTTGAGACGTTGAAAGAGCGACGACAATACGTTTGTTATTGCGAATTTCAAGGATTTTTATGACGTCATGATAACAGACCACAGAGTAAACCGATATTGTTCAGCTCTACTTTAGTTTTGATTGTAGGGTCACCAATTAGATGGTTACTGCCGAGAATTTACTGAAGCAATTTTTGTATCAGAGAAACGTACGATTATTCTAAATTGTATGTCTTTACTCTTTTCAGAGGATAGTACCAACTCGTACCTGAACGCGAATTGGCGACCAGTTTCCGAATCTTTAAGACCTATTCTGACTAAGACCATTGAAGACATCCTATTGGAGTTCATGCAACAATTATTTCATAACCTGCCAGGGAATTTCATGATCGGGGATGTTAAGAACAATGTTGTTAACAAAAAACACGATAAAAGATTGTAATTATAATTACCAGTTTTTGTGAGAGTGTAATATAAGATGACTGTCTTTGTGTAGAAATAAGTTAATTTAAGATTAAATTGATATTAATTTATACCTGACAAAACAAAAACGTTTTATTATCGGATTATCTAAATAGTTAAGCTAATGACTAAAAGTGTGGTTACGTTTGGCATGAAAAAAAAAGGAAATATTAATAATATTTAACATAGCATACCTATAGACCATAATAATGTATTTTTATATAATGTTTATATTAAACAACTGATCATATTTTTGTAACTGATTGTAAAAAGAGAAAATTTTATAAAACTTATAGTTTTATTCAAAATGTCTCACACCATTTTACTATAGGATGATACGACACGATTCGATATTTTGAACAAATTGTACATCAAATCTATATTGATCTTTCATTACCCTTCAGTATGATTTAACAACAACCTGGGACATGAACATTTCTAGTGTTTGGTTGTGGAATTAAACATTTATACATTCCCTAAAATATTTGGTACCCTGTGGAGTTTGGCCCGGTACCGCGAACGTCGAAGTTCGTATAATACGGGCATCTTTCTCGTTTACTCCAATTAAGGGTGTCATGAGAGTGACAGAGACAATCGTCCGAAATTTACGAATATCGTTGTTCGCGGTAGCGCCGCTGTATAATCCGGCTCAAATCCTTGGACGAGCGCCAAATTATGCCACGTTGTTTTCATGTCGTGTATTTTCAGGTAAGTCAAGGTGTGGCGTTAGTCATTTACTCGTAGGTTAGGTAATAATAACTAGTAATCTATGCATATATAATTTTATGGACTGCTTGGAGAAGCACCCATTGGGCAAAGGTTCTGTGAATTTCATTGGCAGTTAATAGACCAGGCCATTTTTTGGCTGATATACTGAACTAAAGCAATAAAGATTTAATTTGAGAGCGTTTCGATAGCTTCATATTCAAATGGTGTACCAATTATTTGCATAAATATACCAAAAGTAATTATGAAAAGATAAATATTTTCACTATAAATTTTTCACTAACATAGTATGAGACTATTGATTGTAAATCCCAACGGTAAATGGATTATAAAACCGGGTCGAAAGTACATACAAGCAAAATTGACTAACGATTATAAAATTAATTTATTAACTTGATTAAATGTTTGTGAACTAGAATTTTTATAATATATTTAACACTGCTGGCACCTTCGAGATAGTAAAAGAAGATTATCTATAATAAGACAGTCCGATTGTTTACACGGTTAAGCATTGTTAATTATTTTCATAGTCTATGACTATGCTCAAAGATAGTATTACAGTTATTATAAGAAACCTATACGCTAAATGCGACATACATTTTAGAAATAGGTCACTATGAATTTCGTTTATGCTTTTTGCTGTTTAAATATTTTCGTAGACTTATCCGCAAGTAGACTATAACTTCGTGAAATCGAGTAAGCATAAAAAAATATATACCTGCCAAATTGGACGTCCAGGCATTTTGAAAACCTTTTTAAATCACTACACACACAAATGTTTACACGCACTAATTTCGCGCAGATCACACTAGATGGCTCTCTCACCAAAGTTGAGGATTAAATAAGCGCTGGCGCGCGGAAATAACCTGTTTTATACGGGGAAAAGCGGGAGTGTAAATAAACCGGTGCGCTAACGGATTGAACACAGAGGTGTTGAAAATACACCCTTTCTGGTCGTAAAGGATATTGAGCTGTTACAGTTACAGAAATACACCATGAGTCACGATGTTCGTGATTTTAAAGAAACTTTTATATTTATTTTATACCCCGCTGTATCTCGTACATTTGCCAATTCGCCAGTCTTGTAGCCATAAACAGATGTAAACATCAAGTAATCATTATAAATTGGAGCAATTGTGTCAAAATTCATCTAATTTCGTGCATATAATTCATGTTTTTATGTTTTATTTTATTATATGTATCTATTGGACGCGATTATGCCTGCAAATTATTTATATATATGTTTTTTTATATATTTATGACGAGTCTTATATGCATACATGAGTATTTGTTTGTATGGTACACCACCTCTCAAACTTCCTTACTTGGTCCGATGATTGACTGATAGAGAATAGATAGCACGTATGTTATAGTATAATAAGTTCACCTTATGTACGACACTTGTAGTGCGGTATTTTTTTTTATACACGACTGACCAGCGTTTGACCTCAGTTACTCCTGATGGTAAGTGTCGACGAGGTCGAGGGTGTAACACGCTGCTTTCAGTAACAGCCTATTCACGGAGACGGTGGTATTAAATCGTGCAATTCCTGTGCACACTCTCCAAAATGTATCCTGTAAAACACAGGCAAACTAGCAACCCTGCGAAGGTGCTCAAGGCTCTGTAACCTTACACCCACCAACTGAGGATCGCCAAGGAGTCTGCGAGCTCGGTGCTCTATTGAATCCAAAGCTACCCATCCCAAAGGTAGTAACAGTACTCCATACACGATCCAAGCTGAGCTTATTAAAGTGTTAGAAGCTGTTCTGGCGTGAAATACCGTTTCGCCCTGTTTAGTCAAGTAAGAAGGAAAACAAAACTGCTAAAACATTAGCAGTTTTGTTTTCCTTCTTACTTGACTCACTACTAATTGACTTACTCTTCAATAATATTTTATATATAATATAATTAATGTATATAAATAAACAACATCTGGGAATTATATTTGATTTTAAATAAACTAATATGAAATGAGAATGCACATTTTACATTCGATTTTGAATCATGTTTGTATTATAAAGTATTACTCATACCGCGATATTTATAGAATACCGCCGGATTCTGTGGCATTTAGAATGAGGTTGCTCCGATCGGTTAACATAATATTTTTCTTTGAAAAAATTTGGGAGGTTGCAGATAGTATTATGAAGACTCAAACCAAAATGAGTCCCGTTAAAAAGGTTGTGTTCATAGTAAGTATTTTTTCGATGTACTTTGTTAGTAAGTAGTTGTAATGAATTCTTACGTCGGATTTTTTTCTTACACATCTTGATAAGCCAGCAACCATCAGCCAATCCTTATAGGAAAATAACAATTATCAATTACTTAATAAATCTTATATAACACCTATAAATACATCACGTCATGTTTATACTATTTTTATAAACCTATTTTTATAAGTTATTGGTGATGAAATCTGAATGACTATTCGTAGCGAAATTATGTATTGATATGGAAAACTGCATCGCACTACTTTTGAATTCTGTCATCCTTGTCCAGAAGTTCCTGGTACAACGAGTCGTTGGTCGACTTTACCAAACGGGTTATCTCGATTCTCGATGGAGTGGGCATAAACGGGGGCGTATTTCCTTGTTAGTAGATAATAATTTTTATAGTAGGATTAATATGATGTTAGAATAAAAATTTTTTTTGAAAATATTCTGATGCATCAGATAAATCATAACAGATAAATGATGGATTCAACAAACAAAACCACTTTGAATTGGTTACATAGGTCATTCTGCAACGAATCCGTTTCAAAAGAAATTTCATCTAACATTTTATCGTCGTCAAATCGCTAATGATCTTCCATCATTTAGAATTATAGTTTTTTTTTCCTTCAGTGGTTTGTAATTTACTAATGAATATAGTTTATTAGTATTTGTTAGTGTAGCGCAATCAAAATATGCGCAAAACATGATGCTACGAAGGTCGGGCCAGTGACCGAGATACGAGCAGTGACCCAGAGAAGGGTGCTCGAAGGGGATAGGGCCCCTTTCGTGTCGATCACAAAAGGAACGAGCACTAAGGTAGCATAAACGCAGAGAGGTGAGCTGCATGTATGCACTTTGCACCGAATGGTGACGTCACTCGCTTTGCGTTGCATTGTTTGTCGCTGCACTGATCGAGAAGTCATTAATAATGTCATATTCCAACTGGTACAGCATTTTAGCAGCTATTTTATAAGCGGAATTTAATAAATGCTGCTATTTTGTATACTCTTATAGCTAGATTAGTAAACTTATTTATCCTAACTATACTGATTTAGACTCACGTGCACTAGGCAACATGTTTTAATTTAGTTTTAATTATCTTTTATGATTTAGGAAAGGGTATACTCAAGTTAGCTGTATTATTCTAAATAAAACGTTATTACAAACACGAGCGTAGAATTGTTAGTCAAAAATAGAAAGGGTCGTTTTTCTCACTCAGGATAGTATAAATAGTCTTTGTTTTTAAGCATTAGTATGACTCACTTTCATGACATTGCGAATTGACGTCTGTCCGTCCTACTCATTGCCACGTTTTTAAATTGTTACTTTCTATGCCAAAACATATTGGCTACAAGTGTATTGTGCACGTGCAGTAGCGACATTGTTTGTGTTTTCTTGTTGTTTATTTGTTTGCTAGTTACAGTTATCACTCATCGTTTAAGGCCATTTGGAAAAGAGTTTGTGGCCAAAACAATATTACTCATAATGAAAATAAGAGATTGAAAGTAAAAAATCGTTTAAGTTTAAGAGGACGGTGTGATTTTTTTAATATTCATACCAAAAACTATTATTTTCATGAAGAGTAAAAAAAAATATATTTTCATATATGTATTTCAAATGGCGCACTACCCGAAAAATATTAATGCCCTAGAACAGAAACATGCCACTTGGTTCCACCCTAGCATGCAAGAAAAGTGCCTTTACGAGTTTGCGGTGTGAAATATTTTGCACCCAGATTTTATTTTTGGACCCGGGTATGTCCTTAAACTACGTCCAACAATGAGAGGTAGGGCACAGCGATGACTATCACGCTTGAATCTGGGGCAGCCCAACTGGGGAAGTACCTCCTCCTTACAGAAGACCACAGCCATAATAGCACTGCTACCTTTCAGGTGTGTAGTGTTGTGTTCCTGATGGTGAGTAAGGTCCACATACCTCCCTTATAGGCTGGCAACGCGCTTGACTCCTTTGGTGTTGCGGGTGCCCATGGGCGACGGTAATCTTACCATCAGGCAATCCGTCTGCTCGTTTGCCGCCTATGACATAAAAAAAAAATAGTAGATTGTGTCACAAGGAAGCAAAATTACATATTTACGGTAAGGGTACATTTTGAATCCTAAACGAAGGGAATGCGTCTACAATAAGGCGTCTAAAATAGACGCCTGAGCGTAGTGAAGGTTTCGTGTTAAGGCCCGAGGTAGAATAAATATTGCTACCATGTGACACAGTATACTGCTTATCATATCACCATTCAAGAAAATAAAATTTATCGGACACCGTGTTTTAGAACTAATACTTTAATTGACACTTATTTCAAAGTTTAATTTGTTTTAATTGTATTTCACCCTATCATAACCAGTGATCGGTTTTTTGGATTCACCCTCGCGGGATATCACGTAGAAAAGTTAATATAGATACGACAGTTTCCCGCGATACCGAACAAATTAATCAAAAATAAAACAATTTAAATTGTGTGAAAGGGATTTTTTACTTACTCGTCGAACTTTTGTACAAACGGTACAAAATATGCCGATTTGGTGGCAGCAAATGAGCTGTCAGTGTGAAAACTTGTGCTCATTTGTTCAATTTGGACAAAATAACGGCGAGTAAGTCGCTTGTATATCAGCTATTTAGATGTTTTAATGTATAATAAAATAAACACAATGTATTTTTTTTGTCTTTTCTAACAACCTAAAGCCCGGATTCCCGGGGCATTTCCATACTAACATAATGTTTGAGGTCGAAAAAACCGATCACTGATTATAAGTGGTAGCGAGAGAACAGTACCGAAACTTTTATAATTTTTCAAAACATACAATTATGTACCTTGTTCAAACAAAATACTATATGTCTATTATAAACAAAATACGATTGGTTAACCTATTCGTCTCTTTTTACGCACATTTAATTTCACCATTATAAAGAGGCGGAGTAACTATGTCAAAAAAAATAAGTATGCACTTAATCGATGTAAAAAAGGTTTGAATCGATAATGTAGCGTACACTTGTAATGATGACGCACTGGTTGAAAAAAAGTAAATGTAAATCGCTCTTACCGCTTCACTTAGATATTAAATTGCTATTGTTTTGTATAATTTTCGACCTAATTACTAAAGTGTTAAAGCTCAAAATGTGCCTGCATGACAATTTATTTCTAACTTAGCTGTTTGAGAGATTATTTTACCTACCCACTATGATTTTTGTTGTACCTACTATATTTCTATTTTATATTTTAATTCATGCTGAACTTATGTACGTCAAAGTCTAGAACTAGAAAATTATAGATATTGGTCTTACATTAATTAATTGTACAAATGAATAATTTTACGATTGTACGTACATAAATAACAAAGTACTTGAAATAAATCAGTACATTTTCACCTCAATAGCTCGGAAAAAACTGTTTTATTCTTTAAAAACCGATAACAAAGTTGCATTTTATTCTCGAGAGTGCAAAGTAATTTCATACAAATTGTTTATTACTAATAGAGTGATTTTATGACGTCAGCCGGTTGCATGTTCTTTTATTTAATGTATTTGAATGATAAATGATAGATGAATTATGATTACATTTTACAACTTTTAGAGTTCTTTTAATTTCCTCGCGGTGAGAAGAAATTTTATGTGTTTCACTTGGTGGCAAAGTATGTTTCCCTCTCGTGCTTCTCGTGCCCTCCCAAAGCTCAAGATTCTACTCTTTGAACCACTCGCTATGGTTCAATTTTGGAATCTTTTGCTAGCTCGGGTCTCAATATTAGCACGAGAAGGTAATCACTGACTTTGCCCCCTTGTATAACAAATAACTATTATATTTGCTATGTTTTACAGTAGGTGTACAAAGTTTTATTACTGACTGTATTGTATTTTGTACCTAAGGTCAAGAAAAGAGATTAATTATTTTATTTGTTTATTTAATTATTATTTTGTCTTTCATATTCATTTTCACTGTAGTGGTATGATACGGTACGTGGATCAATTCCCTTGAGTATGGGTACACTGTACTGTACCCATACTAAATGTATCAATCATTTCTTCTCATCCAGGAGTTTGGTTAAATGCCCATTGCATTACGAGTAGGTTTAACCAGACAAACAACAATCAAAACTTAAATGGAAATGATCAATAATTTCCATACACTTTAAAATTTTCGGATTACCGTTGTCGATATAAATTTTTCATCTTGATGAGTCTACATAACTGAAATCTTATAGGCACGGAATTAAGCTAAGTGAAATCGGAAAAAATGGCTGCTTAGGTAGGTAGGTACTCGTACATAACGTGTAGGTACAAAATGCTGAAAAAGTAAATAGGTATTCGGTAGCATAAACACGTCGGAATTTTTCACTTTTACACTTCTGACAGTTATTAGGATATTTCTATCCTCCTTATTCATCTCAGTGTAAAACGCTTTCAGCTTTATTACACATTCGTGGTTCAAGGCAGCACGGTCCCAAGAATAGCTCCTCAGTAAGTCGCCAAAAATAACATCTACTTCCAGTGGTTTCCTTCGCTAAAAGCAATCCGTCTGTCAACATATCAGCCCTTCAATAACGTCGCGTACAGACACGTTAAAGACTCAGTTACAAAGTATGCACATATTAACTAGCTGAGTCATAAGTCACTTTATTACATAAATAACCTGGAAGTAAATTGATAACGAATGATATTAACGAAATAATTCAGTTGTCTGAGTATTTTCTTACTCTATGGCATTCATAATAAACCGAACTACGCCGTCGCGTCGTCGCTCGATTATTTATTTGGTCGAGTGGCGCCATTGGTGGACTAGAATGGAACGTTTGGAACGTGGGCGTCCCGCTGGTGGAGAATCTGGAGCAGGCAGTTACGATCGCCAAGTACCAGGATAGCATAGCTTACAAAGAAGTAATCAATAACTTTGCTTTCTGCGCCACCTTGCGGCAAATAGCAGAACTCTTAAGTTAATAGCATTTTACACTATGTTTATCTCTTTCTCATATGTAATGCCTTTTCATTTTACTAAAGTACTTATCTACAATGTTAGAGTGAGTACAATATATTATGGTTTGTTACTCATTTTTTAGCTCCGTATCACAAATAGCTTGATGATTTGAATGTTTTTGTTTTTGCTATTCAACTAGAGGTGTCGCTGCTATGTCCTTTCATACTTTTACGCGAAAGAGCATTGTCAATAAAATAGACATTCTGAATTCTGAAGTAAATTGTATTTGATGAGTTATTTCCATTATTTGACCATTTTGTTTGATTCCAATACTGCTCTAAAATCGGTATTGTAGACTGTTTAAAATAGTAGGTTACACATAACAGTCAAGGTCGAATAAACTTCCTAAATATGTATACTGCACCTTGTTGTTTCAAGATCTCTTACCTTAATTGCCGATACCTGTGTGTAAGTCATTATCTTTCCTTTTTAAATCTCGTATACTTACAGAAAGCACAATTTTATACAGCTACGTTTTTAGCGTCCCGTACCCAAAGGGATAAAATAATCTCTTTACTAAGACTGGAGTGTCCGTTTGTATGTCTGTCTTGTAGGCTGTTGCTCATGAACCGTGACAGCTAAGACAGTTGAATTTCTGTTGCAGTTATAACAGTAAAAACGGAATAAAATAAATATTTAAGGGGCAACCGATAGACGCTAGAAATATTGACAGAATATTTAGTTGGTATACCTATTCATTTTATAAAGTATTGATTTAAATCAAAATAAATAAATAAATTGGGCTCCCACTAAACATATGTGACTTTTTGCTTTGTATTAATAATGGCGTATATATGATATATGTATAGTATTAACAAATTATTTAACTTGATTTCCAAAATAGTGTATTGAAAAGTAGGATTTGTAGACGGTTTCATCACGTATGTTTGTTGTTGTTTTTTTTTGTACATTTGTGACATTATCTATGTAAAGGGACCTTATTGTCGATGGCGCTTATGTCGTTGTTCAATACGATACAATACAAACGCAACGCGATTCGACGTAAGTGACATCGACAATAAGGTCCCTTTTCCTAGATAATGACACATTTTTAAGTTGGTTATGCCTCAGCAGAGAATACCATTTTGTACTTTTTGGCGTAAAAAGTATAGGGGGGTCCAAGCGCGCACTAACTTTTAGCAGAAATGGCGAAGCATCTGGTTAACGTAACTGGTGGTGGCTTCTTCGCACAACGTTTCGTGTAATCTGCCCTATTACAAAATTCCTAGGCATATGAAACGTGGATAAGATTATCTCATTCCCAGAGTCAATGGAGCCCCGCAAACCGGGGCTTCTTTTTCATGTCAGTTTACCCTTCGGGCATCTGAGGCAATCTGACAAACCTAACCTACCTCCTTGTATATATTCGTTTAATGTATACCATCAAATTATTACACAGGAATGTTACGATACGGCGCATTTTACGATCGGCCGCCGACTGCGATACGAAGAGGTAATAGTAAAAAACGGATTTTTGAAATTTAAGAGAAAGTAGTTGTTGTAATGCTTAGCTTCTATAATTAAATATTTTAAGACAATCTTTAATCTTACACAAATCGACCTAAGGTCGTCGGCCTAATCGGTAAGCTCAGTAAGGCTTGTGTTGTAGGTACTAGACGACGATATAATATATCGTCGTATATATATTATATAACAGGCAGATACGTATAAATACTTAAATAGATAGAAAACACCCATGACCCAGGAACAAATATCTGTACTCATCACACAAATAAATGCTCTGTCTGGGAATCGAACCTAGGACCATCAGCTTCATAGGTAGGGTCACTACCCACTAGGCCAGACCGGTCGTGGTCAGATAATTATTTATATGTATTCTATTCTAGCATTGTATTTTTTCCAACTTATTTTTGATTCAAATCTCGTAAGGTTAAGTGCAACCACTTTCCGATGAGTGTAAGCTTAAAATTGGTCTAACAAGGCGTTATAGCAAATTTGGAGTTATAGCCCATAGAGTCTTGACAAAAAGCAACTCACAATTATATCTTTATAGGGCTCCAAATATTCGGATCAACGAGTATATTATGGATCTACATTTTGGTTAAGTATACACGTCCGTATAGTTATAGGCTCTTTTTTGGCTTAATATTTTCGGCTCTTCGAATTAGGCGATTCGAATTCGAATTATTATTAATATTACATTCTTCTATTATATTGGATTCTACTTTACATTTGATTCCACACATGAACACTATTCTCGTACATATTTATAAATATGTACGAGAATAGTGTTCATGTGTGGAATCCGATTCTAAACTGAAGATCAGCAAAAATCGTGTAGCGAAAATTGTAAATGGTCTATATCCGTCTATCGCTAATGCGTATACGAGCGCTAAAGAGGCAAATAGATGAAAATCGATCGATGTGGTTCGCTGTAGCCTTTCTGGCCCCATGCCTCAGCCACTTAATAAAAAAAATGGAAGGCTCATTTAAAAGCGTTCTAATATTGGATTGGTCCATAAGGTCCCAGCACGCACAAACTTTTGTCAGAAATCGCGAAGCGTCTGATTGATGAAACTGGTCACCGAAGAGCTGGCGGCTTCACGGTTAACGTATCAGCATTGCGATACAACGAGGAAATTCGGCCAGCATCCTTGTTACAATGCCTCAATGGCCAATTTTTAGACTCAATCTAGTGGTTCAACGTATTTCCCTGGCTATTCAACGCGGGAATGCTTATTATGCGTTTGAATGTTAATTTTATTTTCTTTGAATTTTAAAATTTGTTTTAGTTTACGATGAATTTTATTGTTAGGTTTAATTATTAATATTTGTTATCTAGAGTAGTTATTATAATGTTATCGTAATTTTATTGGATCGTTTTCGAATACGAAAATTCGAACAAGTTTTTATAAGAACTTAGAAAACGATAAAATTAATATACAAAAATAAGAAGAATAATTGATTTTACGCGACTAAATATAAGTGGGTGTAAAAATGCAAATATCAAATAAAACTATGATTATCGTCTGCTAAAATATCGTATTTACTGCATTATACTTAGATACACAAAGAAAATGCAAACTTGATTCAAATGGAACAAAAGACACCAGTTGTTACTTGTTTATTTTCTTGTAAGACATTTCAAACAATAAAAACGGATAAATTACATAATTTAAAATGTTTTCTCATATCCTTCAGTGTGAATTATCTATATTATGAATGGCTAGATTAAACTTATACTAATGTTCTTTTATAAATTTGGTACTATTTATTGCACATAATTGAAAGTGTTACTTTCTGTGTTAAATACTAATACTTACTTAACATAATTATATTAGAACATTTAATGCACCTATTGATTAATACATACGTAATAATAATTTTAAGGTATATGTATGTGAAGCTTATTGCTTGTGACACGTAGGCATTGTTTTATTTACATCAATAAATAATTTAGCAGTTAAAATAAATAGTCATTAACTTTGCGTCACTTAACTATTCTAACGACAGATTTATGAATTATATAAGTCTTGATTTTTTCGGTGTGAAATATTACTCACGATTATAAGAGAAAACTAAAAAAAATATTATAATCATTCCACTCATGGGGGTCAGTAGTCATACCAGTGCTTTCTTCATGTTTTGTCTTAAAAGTTTAAACTAATTCATATTCTTCATTGAAACTGGTATCTATCTCTTCACTGTCAAAGGCTGCAACCTGCTTCTGAGATTGTTCCTTCTGCGCGAGCAACCTATCACATTCGTTTAGCTTCCCATGTAACACATCATACACGTGGGTCATGGACGCCACTTTCTCTTTACACGACGGGTCAGTTTCTATAGCGAACAATCTAGAATCTAATAACTTGATCGCCGCTACAATGTAATTCCTTAAGGTTTTCGTTTTATGTTCGCTACGTATGTGCTCCAAAAACGCACAGACCTGTCTTTCTGCACATAGAAGTACGTCGACATCGTACGCTAGAGGCGAATGCTGTCTGTGTAGATATGCTATCAGTCTCTTGGCGTAGCGCCGGTAAGTCCTGTAAGCCTTTCGTTTTCGAGCTCCAAGCGTCCTTCCCATTGTCATAGATTTCTTCATGTTATCGATGACTGCTTTGTAGCCGGCATCGATTTTTGAATCGAATATATCTTGAAGACGAGTTTCGACTGGCTGAAGTTCATATGGTGCTGGAGATGAAGGAAGAGACGGAGATGACGGTGGCGGTGACGGAGGTAATGGGTTGGTTCTAGTATTTTCTTCTTCACTGGACTCGCTTGATGCCCTGCGGTCAACTTGTGTCGTTTCTGGTACTGTATAGGGTCGAGCCCGCGCTCTAGTTCTCTGTACTCTCGCGGGTCTAGGGGCTGTTCTAGCATTATAAGCGGTAAGCACGTTAGCGTCTTGCTCTGTTAACGGACGAGATCGTTGTGTCGCTGCCAGTGGAATAATCCGAATTTTAACCAGTCCATAGCTCTGCTGTATCTTCGCTCTAATCCTAGGGTCATCGTAATCGCTTCCCCAGAGATCTCTAATTGCTGATTCTTTAAGATATCGAACTTGACACAGTTCACCATTGAAAAATCTTTTTCTCTGTTGTTCGTTGAGGGCATCGCGTTCCGCGCCTGTGAGGCCGTGGATCTTTGTGAGATGGTCAGGAAGCTTTCCATAAGTGAAGCGTGCGCAGTTCTCTATGGGGCAGGGTATGTTCGCATGGTTTTGTTTC
Source organism: Grapholita molesta (assembly GCA_022674325.2). Lineage (NCBI taxonomy): Eukaryota > Metazoa > Arthropoda > Insecta > Lepidoptera > Tortricidae > Grapholita > Grapholita molesta. The sequence goes on along the minus strand of CP053121.2, from coordinate 16,588,762 downwards.
TTCGTACGTGGCGGAGCTGGTCGTGCAGCCATTTTTAAAGGTCTGTAACAATAAATACATAAGTGTTTAGAAATCGTTACATAAAGCGATATAAGTCATTGTGGCTGACTGTTGTGAAAATAGGTCAAGGCAAGTTGCCCAAAACATTTTAATAGGCCTTTTGTGCCCTTTTTCACTTAGTCAATTTTACTTGAACACATGTCACAGTTCAATACTTTACATCTTTTTAAAGTGCCTAATACTACATTATTATTTATTAATTATACTAGTTGTATTTAGTAAGTTATGTGTCTTCTCTTCGTTTATAAATTAGTAATATAAATATGTCGAGATGGCATAGTTAAATAGCATCATTGATGAACTTTTATATTTTATTTTTTAGAAATGGCCATAGACAAGAATCACTCCGTAGTCTTAATCCAAGACCACGAGGACAACGTCGTCTTCGAAACGTCGGAGGTAAATTTTAAAGTTAATATACGCGGATAAGTCCCGTTCATGTTTAATAATAGACAAAAATAGTTTTGATATTATTTAATAAAGAGTAGCTGATTTGACTTGTGTGCTTCCTCTATTAACCTAAACTATCCTAAACTAACCAAAAAATCCTTTTTCTTTTAACCTCCGTATTACGAATTTATCATCATTGTCATCACTCATATTATTTGCTGTCAAGTGTCGTTCAGCTATTATAATCATAAACGGGTGTGCCTAAAATATGTTTTTATATGAGCCTTAGTCAATCACACAAACAAAACTAAATAAAATAACCATATTTGTGTAAAAATAAATGTTGTAATAAGTGTAGTGAAGTTCAAGTTTAAGTAAATCATTGCAGTGATAAATAAATAATAAATAAATGAATGATAAATATTTCGGGACAACCTTACACAAATCGACCTAGTCCTACGGTGAGCTCAGTAAGGCTTGTGTTGTAGGTACTAGACGACGGTATATATAATAGATAGATACATATAAATACTTAAATACATAGAAAACACCCATGACTCAGGAACAAATATCTATGCTCATCACACAAATAAATGCCCCGACTGGGAATCGAACCCAGGGCCGTCGGCTTCATAGGCAAAGTCACTACCCACTAGGCCAGACCGGTCGTCGAGTGATAGATCCAGTGATGTGCTAATGAACTTATCGAAGAAAAACCGCATGTAGGTATGCAATACTAGCTGTGCCCCGCGATTTATTAGGGAAAAAACGTACCCTATGTGTTAATCTAGGGTGTGAGCTAACTCTATACCAAATTTTATTAAAATCGTTCCAGCCGTTTAGACGTGAAGAAGTAACTAACATACACACTTACAAACTTTCGCCTATATAATATTAGTGTAGATTATATGCATATACATTTTCCTGTTGAACCTCAAAATGGCCAAGTTGATGTTAAGTGTGTAATATTGATAGCTTATTAGTATGCAGTGATCTAACGCAGAAATGTCCAGCTAATGAAGAATGCGTTTCACCAAAATTTCGGTCATCACCCGGCAGTCCCGGAGTCACGGCCGCCTCTTAGCTTTCTGTAAAGCTACACTTTACAGAACACAAGGCCTACTACCGAACAACGTCATGCTCTAAGAGCAAACTTGATATGTTATTTTACTTATTTGTTACTTTACTTGACATTGACGAAATCATAGATTGATTTATTGAAAGAAGCCATATTTTAAAAGAGGATTAAGATATGCATATTATATGACTTTTGACGGTAAAAATAATCCACCATGTTAATGTATAAGATGAGTATAATAAATATATCATTTCAGTTAAACAATTCTACAGTGCTACGTAATTGGCGGTCGTAGGCCGGGAAGCCGGTTACTGGCTACGTGCCTATCATTCGCCAAATACCGATATTTTCTTGGATCCGACCTGCGGTAGACTAGCGACTTCTTGGTTTGCGACTCGGAGTTTCGGTATGTATGGCATATATCATGCTCTTGTGGCACTGACGTGGACCGATTGGGACACCATGGATTATCTTGTCAAAAAGTGCAGCTTACTTTTCGCGATACGCATTGCTTGATGATATAAACTGTAGGTCTCTTGCCACCATCAGTGTGCCTGCTCTTCTTGAGCTGACCGGTATTGTCATAGATGATGGCAAGAGGTCTGATGGGGTGTCTTTGGTTTCTTGGAGTTTGGGGCGGATGCTGGTGTGGGATGCTACCTTCGTAGACACTAGCGCCGTCCCATATACAACGAAAGTAAAAATGTGTTCAGCGGCGGAAAGCACCGAAGTTTTTAAACGTAAAGAATATAGGAAATCGCGTAGCGTCTGGTTGATGTAACTGGTAATCAAAGAGCAGGCGGTTTTCTGGCACAACATATCAGCATTGCGATACCTACAACGCGAAAATGCCGCCAGCATCCTTGGTACAATGTCTCAAGGGCCCTTTTTAAGGTTTAATCTAGAATATTTGCGTGGTTATTGTAATTTTAATTAAATTTATTTTATTAAATTAAATTATTGAATTTTGTCGTTTATACATATAACTTATAAATTCATAAGATAGTGCTACTTTTCCTCGCATATTACCAAGTTTCATCTTTAACGCATTCAAATATACTTCTCAGTCTGTTAGCACTAGTATTAATTATCGATCTCCCAATCAGATAAAAAGTGCTAGTGCTAAATACGACCTAGACAACACAAATGTTTTCACAGGTCCAGTTAATTTATTTAGAGGGTGTTTATTGACGCGAGGGTGGCTGTCCGAGTATAATAATTGTGTTGACGGAGCCCCGTGGCTGTTTGTGGAGCCCGGGCCTCTTGTCCTTCGGTTAATTTATTGAAAACAATACGGTCTTGCAACGGCCGACTACTCTCGCAGTGTCTTGGTCTCGTGACTCGGTCCCGCAGTTGTTTTAGTGTAGAATTCGAGCACCTTGGGCATTAGATACACAGCATAAGATGGGCTGGCTTTATTGACATTTACCTAGTTTCTAGTTGCGTCTCCGTACCCCATACATAGCGGTGATCATAACCTATTTTGATTTATTTATACGATACCTAGAGCCTTAAACAATAAAGGCGTTGAGAGCGAGGAATTTCAATTTTTGTTTTAACTTTTTTAACTAAACAAACTTTATTATATTAAAGTTTACATACTCTGATATTTTTATAGACATCTTCAAACTTTTTATTTTATGTAGATATGTAAAATATCTGTATTGATTTTGTTTTTCAGTGGGTAGGTAGGTATTCTCTATTTATCCATCAACGATGGACAGCCAGCTATACATAAATAATCTATGTTGTCTTGAATAACTAGATCCAAAGGGTGTAGAGAGAATGTCTTATCAAGATTAAATAAGCGAATAAATAAGATTAATTAAACTGTCAATTTTAAGTTCTAATTTCGGTACCCATGAAACGATATGATAATGGAAGTCATTCCGTTGTTACAATAGCTTCTTTTATTACTTATTTATATTAAACCAAAACCAATCAAACCGCCCTAGTATCAAAACGCTTTCTTAACCAAAATTTATCAGAAGTTGTTAGAATGTAAAATGAAACAATGACTAGGGTAGTATAGGCGAGTGGAGGCGGGTCTGATTGAGCTAATATTTATTTTGTAAATTAGCTTGTATTGCGTCGTCTTGGCCGCTCGCGATTATAAATAATATAAATTAAACGATTCTCTGGGGATTCTGCGGCCGGCGGCAGATATTATTATTGTTTTGTGTTATTAATTTAGGCGAGAGTAAAATAACTTTGTTTTATTCTTTGTCGAAGTTCATTAACAATCCATTAATCTAGATGGAATGTATATATTATATACTAAAAAACAAGATTGAGGTATAGGTAAGGTAAAGGTTGTGTTATTTTTAAAATGAAACACTTAGGGTAAACAATACTTGGTAATGTGAGTATATTATTTATACATTATGAACATTGCACTTCCTATAGACTACATGGTCAAGAATAGGGGTTTCACATTAATATCTTTACTATTAAGTAATGTTCAAAACCAAGCCATTAGTGAAAATAATTAAGTGATGAAATCACAATTCAATCATTAGTTTGTTTACACCATGAAATAATTATAAGCATTTACTATGAGAACATACTTAGTAAAGAGATGATATCATTTACACAATAATTAAATAGTACATTATACAGAGGCCGGGAAGTAAGGGGTTATCGGTTGAGTATATCTAGACGGCCTAATGCAGTGAGGCCGGATGGTTACGAGGCCGACAACCACTTTTCACGTCGAGGTATGTATAGCGTTTTCTCAAACATGCAATACCATAAATTATTTTTTATTATGCAGAAACGTCTGCTAGCGAATATCTTCGATATTAAAATCGAAAGAAAAATAGAAAAATTTGACTCGGATAACACAATTGGAAGTGCACTGGGAAAGTGATCCAGTGGTTGTGGGTTCGAGTCCCGCTCCGAGTCAATTTTTTTCATTTTTCTTTCGATTTAAATGCAATAACATAGTTAAAAAAAAAGAAAACTCCAAGAAATAAAAGTTACGTTTTTAGATAAACTAAAAAAAACATGCCATAAAAAACAATTGATTAATATTTTCATTAGGCGTATTGGCAACATGTCATAGAACAACCATTTTTTATTTATTTAGTGGCCAACCTTCTGGATGCTGTGTCACAAATTTATGTGAAATGATAATTAAAAAAGAGCACTTGGCCGGCCTTGAGGCAATGTCAACCTTAAAAACCTTAAGTGCTTCTCGCCTAGCTAAACCTGCAATCACATTCTTTTCGAAGAATGTTCCTTATAATAGGTTTCGGCTTATTATAAGGAACATAATGTTAACATTGTAGTGCATGATTGAGAAAATCATATTATTTTCCATATTCGATGCCACACAGAACAATTACCGATATTGTCGCAACGCGTTGAGCCAGAATGGACGGGATGCTTGCCATTTTATCATATTTTACGTCATGCATCACTTTCGTACTTACATACTTATTAGAAAGTGACCGCAATGCTAGGTCTGCAGATGCTATCCTAATATGGTAAGGTTTTTTTCTAGACATGCGGCAGCGTGTCAAGCCAAGTTGAACCTATAATTTTCATCATAATATTTGTCACGCTGCAACAAGTATGTAAGTGCAAAAGTGACGGATACCGAGATTGTAATTTGTAAAATAACTAATATTCTCATGATATTATATTGTTTTTTAGAAATTGTAAACCAGTACTAACAGAACTTCTGCATTAATAATACCTTAAGGATTACAAGATCATTTGCGGGAACAAAGTAACTAATAAACCAAAGATTACCAAACTCGTGTAACATGCTAATCTTTATGACAGAAGTGTCACGGAAATGTGAAGGAAAGTCTCCCCTTTCGCGGGCGAAGTGGCGGGCTTGAATAAATAACTAATTTACATATTTAATAACAGGTATCGTAGCAGATTCAATTGTTTAAGCCGTGAATTATAAATCCGTGCCGCGAACGCTTATTACCCTCTGGCTTTGTTTTAATCAAATATTCAGATCTATTCTTTAATTAGCTCTGTGTAAACTTTGAGAAGTGTGTCTGCTACTTTTGAAGGATATTACTGTTGCAGACTCTATTTTTGTATACCTACTGATCCATACATTTTATTTAATTTTGGCGTGCGTTAACAGTTTTCTCTAGAATTAACAATAACTGTTAACGTACAACTATACATATATAGTGATTGCGATGTAGGAAGACGAGTGTATTAATTAATTAGACAGTCTTGCTATAGGAATAAGAAAAATCTACCACATAGTTTAATTCTTAGAGTAATTTACTAGCATTTAAAAGAAAAATCAAAAAACACTAGCACATAAAATCACTCTACTTACATTTAAATACGGACATGGTTCAATTAATTTGAAGTTTAAAAATTAAGTAAGTTATTTTTTTTGGGCAAGTAAAAAATAGCATACTGTATTTTTTTTTAACCTCTGAGCATGATCGATTATATTTGTTCATTTAACCTCCGCTTCCGTGAAATTACCGGGGGTAATGCATTTGAATTACCCCCGGTATGCCCTCCCCCCTCCCCCTATTTATCTAAACAGGGGTGCGTAAACAACGATGCAGTAGGGAAATGCAGTCAGTTTTCGTTCAATGGGGGCAAAGAAAATTTCTGGGTTTAAATGTATACTGTGTATCCTATTTGTGTACAATCACTTTTATAAACTGTTAAAAAGTAGCTGAACTTTATAAAAAAACTAAATCTATCGGCTCGGTACTAAGCCACGTACCGAGGATGCTGGAACTGTAAGTTATATTATTATTCCTTTATTTAGTTAATAAATTATCATTGTATGTTAAAAAAAATATCATAATATCGTGGGAAATAGGTACTTGGTACCTTATTAATTATTATTTGAACTTGAATCAGACGTTTCTATATAAATTACAATTTATTTCTTGCTCGGTTGACCAGGGACATATAAGTACACATTATAACTAGAAATGATGTTGAGTAGTTTGAGGTTAGATTCATTCAGCGGACACAGGTATCAAACAATTATACATAGATATTGTATGGCTGAATAAAAAAATAAAAATATACAGTGTTGTTCTAGTCATTGGACATAGCCGTAATGTACAAATGCATTAGAGTATTTAGAACCGCTTTACAAAATATTATAACGACTGGTGAAGTGGTTACAGAGAAATTAATAAAAAACGATTTTTTTATGCAGCTTCTCTGTGTTAGTAGCTCCCGATTACATAATAAATTCACAGAATATTATCGAACTATCTTTAAAAAAAATCGATAATTTTTTTAAATTATGACACTAATAACATTCATGGTTGAACATTGACATGATGCGGATGTGTGTGCCGCACTTACAGTATAATGGTTTTGTCAAAAACACTGTCATTTATTGATACACTTTGCTTATTTTTGATGCCGTATAATGAAAAAAAAAAAAATTTTTTTGTTTAATTAAAAAAAGAGCACTACAGAAAAGTAAGCTTAAGTGAGACTTAAGGGTTAGTCCAATGGCTAAGGACACTCTGTATTAGATAGCCCAATGATTTCTGTAACTTTGTCCAATGGTTACTAAATATTATGTAAGTACTTGATATCCATTTCTTGTAATTAAAAAACAGCATGTTTATGGGAGATTTCAGAAAAAAGTGTACTTAATTAGCGTGACAAGTAAAAAGTTAAATTATATCAATTTTGACGCTAGTTAAGCAAGAAATCAGTATGGAAATAGAATTTTTACCTTTTTTGTATTGTAATATTACTTGTAGTTTGTGAAACGATCACCAAGTCTATAAGTATTTATAGAATTTTAATGTTTTACAAAACTGCCCACTACACTTTTTTTCAAAACTCCATTATAAATCATTCCTATACAATTTTAATCTAATTCTGTAATGCCAGTTACGGAACTAATCAAATTTATTTAGGAATACAAGGATACATAAAAGAAAATTATTTAATTATTTAAAAAAAACATCACTTTTGAGGTACACTTACATTTTGCATTTATCTAAAAATTTAAGCTAATATAATTAAATGTAAGGTAAGTATTTATGTATATGCGTACCAAAATATTTTTTTTTTATGAATTAGTATTTTCTGCGTATGGTACAGATTTTAAACACAAAATACGTGATTTCAATTACTTAATATAATACATATTAACAAACATATCATAAATATGTAAACAACATCATCAAAACATTACAACGTTACTCACCAAGATCCAATCGGAGAGCACCCAATAAAGTTTCGCGTTGTTGACGACCGTAAACACGTTGTTGTTATTTATGTTTCCCTGGTACACAAGCGCAGACGAGCGGCCACCGATGCTGCCGTCACTCTACTACCGTTACGTAACAAAATCCTGGCGGAATTCCTTCTACAATTTTCACACACTTTCTCATCAAACCCGCCAGTTTAGTTGCAACCGCTTCCCCTCCCTAGCAAGCAAACTTCAATTCGTTTATAAAGGGAGATCCGAGCAAGAGTAAGGTTCACCTTACGCTGGTTGAATCTTGATTTTGCGAATGCTCAACGAACCTGTCGTTGTTATTCGGAAAATTCCGGTTGAAGTCGGAGAAAGGCTCCGCCTCCTTCGAGGATTTTCCAGCTTAGACGTTGCAGAGCACCTTTCAGTCTAATTTGTGAGGTTACATTAGTGTTAACTTAAATTTAATTGTTGATTTAATTTGAAGTTTTTTTTGTCACGGCGGTGTTACGATACGATTTCTTAAAAATAATTCTGGCAATTTTTTGTCACAGATGTATTAAAAAAATATTGAAGAAATTGATTATTTAATATTTTGGAAAGAATCTAATATGTTATATGATTAGATTACCTAGATAGCTATATTTTGTGAAAAAAAATACTTTATCTAAATTTTTAAGGAAACCGTTTGTTTCTTAGGTAGTTCTTCAATTCTTTTTAATACTTTTGACATAAATATTTTTTAATATTTTTTTTTAAATAAAAAATGGAGAAATATATTGATAAATAAATGGAGAATTATATATTAATTTAGTAAAAACTATAGTAGATACGACACGATGAGTACAATGCCGTAGCTAAAATTAAAAATTATAAAAATTGGAGAAGTATAAGAAAGTTATATTAAGGAGCAACAAAGCAAGAACATTATTTAAATTCATTGTAAATCAATTTGTAATTTGCTAAAACTAATGAGGTAAGGTTCCATATCAGTTTTGTTAAACAGGTGAGTTTAAAATTCTCATTTTTTAATTCATTTATCGAAGTGCAATTTGTAGCATCGAGGTGTAATTTGTATAAATATATATACTGAAATATAATTAAGATTATAGACTTATAACGAATCAGCGAAACAGTCAAGTAGATACACATCAATTTAAAATAAACCAAGCATTGTGTATTCCTATCCTAATTATGTCTACAGTACTTTTCCTTTAAACTAAACTAAGACATGTTAGATTATATACGAGATGAGTTTTAATGCTTTTCTACATATCTATAATATCTGTATCTATGTTCGAGTTTATACGCTCGTACATTAAATCAAATTCAACTTTACCTGTTACAGTTTCTCAGATACAGGCTCTTATTTGTCACCTGAGGCTCTAGTGTAAGTTTCTTTTGACGTAAAATAATGTCTCGAACGCGTAAGTGATAATGTTATTTAAGTGATAACTCTAACGCGATGGTGACGTTTTGTTACATTATAAACTTTCACTCAGGGCTCTGAGACTAAAAGAAAAACTAAAAGGAAGTTTTAAGTTATGATTACAAACCAAACCTTACGGTATATCCTCTGGGGGAAATTCTTTAGAGTCGAGCATTCGACTCTGACATGTAAAACGTAGAAATATTATTTATCTTACGTATGAAATACGAGTTATTTTAGGAGTTAAAATGGTGACTGCTGAAAACACAAATTTTAATACAAAACATTGCAACGTGACAAGCTCTATTTTGAAATAATTTCCTAAAATTATTATTTTTTTATTATGCATAAACTAGCTATTCACTAGGATCCAGTGGTTGTGCTAGTGTGGTTGTGGGTTCGAGTCCCGCTGCGAGTCAAAAAAAAATCTATTTTTCTTTCGATTTAAATATCATAGAAAAACTTGACTATTGGTAGTGCACTGGGCTAGTGATCCAGTGGTTGTGGTTTCGAGTCTCGCCGTGAGTCAATTTTTTCTATTTTTCTTTCGATTTAAATATCGATAATTTCCTAAAGTAAGTTTATAGTAATATCGTCACAATGTCAATCTTAATTTATGGTATAGAGCAGACGGACTGACGGATTTAGTTTCCGCAGCAAAATTATGCCACAGTTCTTCAATGCTTCTTGGTATCTGTTTTTTTTTTCTTTGGTGGGATTTCATGTTTATGTAAAGTGCCCTTGTTGAATTCGTCTTGACAGGGGCACTACTGTGCCCCAATTTTCTTCTTTCTTTCTTTTTTGGAGATTTTACGCTACACATGTCATATTGTAAGTTTCTAGGGCGACGGGAATTTTAATACCAGCAATAAAACACTTGCACAGAATAATCTTGTAATATAAAGTGTCGCTTTTTGTAAAGAGCGGTCTTTAAGATTTATTATTAATTTCTGTAATAATTTCTACTCTTTCATTTTTATCTCAAGTAAATCCAACGCTCTATGCCAAATTTCATTCTACTAAGATATCGGGAAATAAATATAGGCTATGATCAATTAGTGGCTAACTCGGTCGAATTTTAGTAAATGATCAATAAAATCTAACGAATAAGCTAGATCAATGATTTGAGGGTATTTTATAAGTTTTCTAGCTAGTACCTTATCTCGTGAGTGATATTGTGGCTTATCTAGATCGAGCTTAAAATAAAGCACTGCCCTATAATTTAATTTTCATCATGAAAACATGTTTGAACCAAGGTTTATAAATTCTAATTTAAATTTTGGATCACTTAGATCCTTCCTTTGTGTTTTACTCAGAATATGAATACAATACTATGTCCTGTGAATCTTTTATCATAGTTTTACTTGGATCAGATGCAGAACAATAAAGCCCGTTTCACATCAAGCGCGGGCGCGTGTCAACGCGGGCCCGCGGCGGACCCGCAGCGGGCCCGCGGCGGCCCGCGCCGCGATTGTTCAGCTAGTTTTAAATGAACGCCTTCACACAGCGGCGGGCGCGGGCGTGCGCGGGTCCGCGCCACACGCACCCGCCCGCGCCCGCCGCTGTGTGAAGGCGTTCATTTAAAACTAGCTGAAGAATCGCGGCGCCCGCCGCGGGCCTGCGGTCCGCCGCGGGCCTGCGCTGACACGCGCCCGCGCTTGATGTGAAACGGGCTTAATGGTGCTATAGTCTCAGAAAATTGCACATTTTGGTGCTGTAAATTTTTCGTCGTCATCATCATCACCATTGCATCCTTAAGACGTCTACTGCTGAACATCGGCCTACTCTACAGATGACACAAGTCATATTTAGGGGAGGCCTATTTTCAGCAGTGCCAGTAGCTGTAGATTTGGCGAATATGGCAGCAAGTTGCCAATAATCGCCAAGTTTGGCAGGCGGGTTTGCGACCGCAGTAGCTGTTGATAAGGTGTCGACAGACTCCACTATCCGACTTGGTTGTTTACCTGCGTCGCCTCTTACGACACCACCGGGAGGAGATGGGGTGGTACCAGCTAGGAGGTACCACACGGCACGGAACTTTTTTTACTAAGCACTAACTGGTGTTATTTAAAATGACATGACTAAGCAAAAAAATAAAAATATTCAAGTTTTTAAATGAAAACAGGACAGTCCGTGATGGTCAAACGCTTGAATCTGGGGTAGCCCAACTGGGGAAGTACCTCCTCCTTACAGAAGACCACAGCCATAATAACACTGCTACCTTTCAGGTATGTAGTGTTGTGTTCCTGATGGTGGTAAGGTTCCCAGAGCTCCAACCCCCCTTAAAGGCCAGCAACGCGCTTGTGACCCCTGGTGTTGCCCATGGGCAACGGTAATACTTTTTTTATAATAATAACTGCAAGAATGAATTTCTCTAAGTTAAATATTAGCTGGCGATAGTATTTCTATCTGCCTGTTTGAAAATACTCGTTCTTTAATAAAATATTGAAAATTGAGATTGCATTGAATTATGTATCTGTGGCATAAATTATGAATATTTCAAAGTTTTTTTGTCTGATTGATTTTGGAGATTTTAGGCTACAAATAACTTGGGATTTTGAATACTAGCACAGCACAGAATAGTCTTGTAATATAAAGTGTCGCTTTTTGTAAAGTACGGTCTTTAGGTTATATTATTAATTTCTGTAATAAATAATAATTTCTACTATTTCATTTCTACTATCTAATTTATTTTGTAAAAAAAAATATTATTCTCATACTTAGTTATAGACACATGACTCACAAACTAAATAGACACATTGATAACTTGGACCTGTGATACTAATAAGTAGTACCTCTAGAAATTTGTTTTTATAATGTCTTTATATGCTGTATTATTAAAATTTACTACACTTTAAGTTGTTAAAAACACAGGCTCTTTTGGTGTAGATAATATATACTTTTTTAACCACCTCTGTTGCTACTACACAAATCTAAGCTGACTGTGGTTTCAACGTATGAATTAAAAGGTCGCCATCTCCATTACAACGTAACTTATACTACTTATATAATAATTTTTAATATCCACTTTAAACCACGCCCATTCATTGGGCGTGCCGGGACCACGCCTACCGCCTCTTACATTACCTTGAGCCTTAGCCATCTCACATCCTCTTTCAAGAGACAATGTGGAACGGCATCGATTTGCGAAGCTGTTCTACTGGAGAAGTTTAAGGAAGAATTAAGGTTTCCGAATTTGGTTGGGTTATTCGATTGCGATTCGAATATCGATCCTGAACTTTCTAGACAATTGATTAAATTGGAGGGATTTGCTTTGACGTGCTATTCTGCTGACAGATATGAGATATTATTTAACTCGCAACTTTTTAAAACCGGATGTCTATGAGTTACTCGATTACTGCAGCAAATATTTATTACATTTAGGCTTCGAATATATGTGCAATTACTTAATAGTACAAGACATTCAATAACATTGTGATTATTTTTTATAGTTTGCATCAATATCAGCGTATAAAGCAGCGCACCAAAAGTATCTACCGGTTTTTAATACCTTTACAATAAAATACACATTTCTGTGTGCTTATCACGCAAAAACGCGAACTGTTTTCAGTAAACAACTTTAAATAAATTAATAAAAATCTTCAAATAGAATGGCGGGTGTATTAATTTTTAGAGGTATCAAATAGTACCAAATAGGTACTTAATTTTGGTACAGTTTTTATTTATATTTGTTAGGGTACACCCACCATCTTCACTCTCACCGAATATTGACCTAGAATTTAGACCTATATGAAAAACATGTTTTTTATTTTTGTTTAGTGCCCTAACATGAGTGGTCTGTAGGAGACCGAGGCCAGTTTTCTTTTCAAATTACCTTATTATTTTTGACAGCATCTCAAAAATCTCTAATGTCAATAAAAGGTGTCATGGAATTTGGTAAATACCTCACTAGCATGTTCTCAAAATTCTCCCTGTGTACAAAACATATTTTTGCTCGTGTGTTTCCACTTGGCTGTACTGCTCGTAGCTACCTAACATCATTAATCAGCCAATAATATGCAACTTAAAAACACCGCCGAGACAGGAACCATTTAGAGTAAATCATGTTATGGATATGCCATTGGTACTCGTATACTATTTTGTGTGAAAAAAAGCAGACTAGATTTTCTGCTATACTATTAAAATAATTTAAATTGAAACATGATCATCATCATCATCATCTCAGCCACAAGACGTCCACTGCTGAACATAGGCTTCGCCGTTTGGACTTCCACATGTACCGGTTGGAAGTGACATGCATGCTGTGTCTTCCGGTGATCTTAATGAGGTCATCTGTCCATCTTGTAGGTGGACGTCCTACGCTGCACTTACTGGTCCGTGGTCTCTACTCGAGCACTTTTCGACGCCATCGGCCGTCTTCTTCTTTGCGTGCAATGTGGCCTGCGCGTTGCCACTTCAGCTATACAAAATTCAGCAAATCTATTTATTTCAGGCCTTTTCTATTCATTACCAATAAAAGCAATTTACGTTCTATTGCGTTACTCTGTACTCCATACTAAAAAAATGTTAGTGGAGGTTTATTTTTTTTTGTGAAAAATGGGACAGTTTTAAAAATAATACGTTAAAATAAAGTTTTTGTCGTTAATATTCGGGAGCCTATAATTTGTGCCAATATCAAGACATGACATCATAACTCCATGTATTTCCAGTTGTTCCTAAGGTTTTATTACTGGGCACAGAAAGAAAAATGTATATACAATACTTAATCTGATCTACCTAATAGATAAAGAAAAATAGATAGTATTCTTATCCATAATAGACAGATTTTAAAAGGTGGCTTAATTATAATTATCTTCGTGTAAGTATCCAATAGGTAAATTTCATAGAAAATCAGTATGACGTCTATAAAAAGTATACGTATAAAAATTAGGTATATATTTTGTTAAGTGAACACCATTTACATTATTTATTTAAAAAATTGTGATATTTAGTAAACACAATTGGGAATCATTTGAGCGCTATTACCCTTTTTTTAAATCCTGTTCGTTCGTTAAAAATCTTTTTAATAAGAACGAACTTTTATATCAGGAAGATCCACACTTTCTCAACGTACAATTTTTCTTCTAATGATAAAAATATGATGTTGAGCGCCCCTCCGGATATCCGCTGGATACAGCCACAATGAGCCGGTGATGAATTTGTACCCGGATGCTTGATTGATAACCGGCTGTCGGCGAAAACGCGAGAGCCGGAATTAACGCCACTTTACGTGTTGTTTTTATTATTAGAGAAAACAAATAAATACATTTTCTGTTTTAAGCTTGAACTAAAAACAATTATTTGTAAGTGCCAAACTTGATATAAGCAGTGATTTTAATATAGAATAATTATTTTATTTTAATTGGTTTCGTTCTTTCATTCTTTTGCCGTCTTTTCTTTGCATTGTTTTATACAACTATGGAAATATTGACAACTTTACATTAAACAAACATTCATTCAGAGGTAATTGTGAAAGGTTTATATAACAAATTCATTTAATACGTCATAATATGTCGAAACCCAGTATACAGCTACTGCGGTCGTCAATTCGACTGTCAACGTGACGACTATGGCAACTACCCCCAAGAAGATACAAGTCATATTATTTGGGAGGAGGCCCGTGTCCTGCAGTGCGACTTACATCTGTAATGATGATGATGAACACATAATAATGAAATTAAATAATGTACAGTTATTTTAACGCATCAAATTTATATTTTTAATCATTGTTGTAATCATCTTTCAGACTTTTCGTTATTATTATACAAACTTATAAATCTAATTTAAAAAATTTAAATAATTTTAAAAATTTTAGTCGTTAAGCTTATTTGAATATATACATATTATTAAGATCGCTAGTGCTCTTTTAAGATAACGTACGTATAATAATTTTAGATGAATATCCAATAATATTTTCCGTCAGCATGCAGCGTTATGCAGCGTAAATCATCCCCCGTGCATAATAATATAATAAAATAGGGCCGATACTTTGTTTATTGTTTTGATGAGTCGGCCTTTTCTCCCCCTGCATTAGCCCGGAATGTGCCCGCATATGCTAGAAAAATAAGAAGAAAAAAAAGAGTTTCCGAGTGGCAGGAATGTGCAAAAGTTTTTAAATTTTAATATACTTGGCTAGGGACAATCTTGAAGTTGGATTAAGCTGGAAGTCTTATTTGCACAGTTGTAATTTTATTTGAAGACATAGGAGTTGAGGTAGGTGTTATTCTAAATTGGATGAAGTTGTTTTTTTTAAACATGTAAGAAATTTTAAGTAATGTATGCTTTATAATCCATAATGATTCCTTAACTGGTGCTATTCACGCGAATTTATTTACTAGTAGCTCATGGTTTGACGAATTCAGCAAGGTAAACACTATTTAGATATATTTAATATTTCAAACAGAATTCAGTTCACTTCACTTTCATAAGTACAAAATTCAGTGTGCTTCCTTTGATTGATACCGTTACATCTAAAAAATAACTATTCTTGAATGGACACGCTAATGTGCTCTTAATAATATCTGACCAGTTAGCATAGTTATTTTGCCCTCTGGCATTTGCAAATCGGATGCCGTTTAACTTGATAAATAAATCGCCATTAATGATCTTACCGTGCTTGCAAAATCCCAACCTTCCGTATACACCATTAACCTTTTATTGGCCAACGAGCTGGAGCAACTATCGCGGCAATTTCGTCCGTTTGTTTGATCGCAGTTACGATTAAGTTGCTGAATTTTTTATATAGCAGATCGCCGAGGAACAATCGGCAAATGTTTTTCACGTCGTTTTCAGAATTCACGTGATTGTCCCCTGAATAATAAAGACCTTGCGAATGGTAGTTCAGATTTTTCAATTACCCTACAATGCTGTACAATGTTTGTCGAAGGTATGACAAAAACGATCCCGATGAGTTTCGCGTTGTTTGTATCGCGAGTTTAAACGCGCGCGATTTTTTGAAAATGCGATCATTGTTTGAAGTATTTATGTTTATTTTAAATAACTGTTTGATTTGATTTCTAATAGGACTACAAACTGCGAACAGTAAAATAACACTTAAGCATTAACAATTTGACTTTGACTATACGGGTAGAATACATAGATAATAAACATATAAATGTCTTAAAGACTTCCTATAGGTACGAGTATGATTTCTAATCAAAATAATAACAAACTATACAAAAGGTCACATTAATAATTATTAAAATATAATTAGCGACTAGGAGAACATAACTCGCAGAAACTCACACCCACACCACATCTCTAAGGGTGGGTGGCAAAGCGATGGTCTGTCGCCGCGAAGTGGCCGGATAAATGAGCGCTCGTTTTTTGCGGAACTACCGACGCTTTTTACCTCCGATAATATCGGCAGTGCACGACTCCACCCGCCGTAATGTCCTAGCGGATTATTGCTATATAAATTGTCCACAGTTGCCCATTCGATTGGCTAGGGGTGCTACTGCCGGGTAACTGTTGAGGGCCTGTTGAAAATTTTAAAAGCTATTTGTGAAAAAAACATGACTAATGTAATATTTAGTGATGACCATCAACATGCATCGTACGGTCGAGGTAGATGGGCAGATTATACACTATCTTGACGAGTACATCTACTTGGGCCAACTAGTCTCTTTCAGCAACAGGCAAGACCATGAAATTGAACGCCGGGTCGATAACGCTTGGAAGAGCTACTGGTCCATGAAAGAGCTGATGAAGGGTAACCTTCCATTGTCACTGAAGCGAAAACTCGTTGACATGTGTATTCTGCCTATCCTAACCTATGGTGCCCAAACATGGTCACTCACTGAGATTCAGAAGTCCAAATTGAAGGTATGCCAACGGGCTATGGAGCGTAGTATTTTAGGTGTGAAACGGACGGACCGCATCCGTAACACCACACTGCGCTCTAGGACCCGAATTGCTGACGTTGGCCAGAAAGCTGCCAGGCTCAAATGGGACTGGGCCGGCCACGTCCAACGCATGCATCTGGATAGGTGGGCTAACATAGCTACCAAGTGGATGCCGCAACAGAGACGTGGAAGGGGCCGGCCCAGGCGGAGATGGCGGGACGACCTAGACGCGTTTGATGGAAACTGGCCCTCTGAAACAGCGGATCGGGAGTCATGGAAAACAAGGGGAGAGGCCTTTGCCCAGCAGTGGGACACACACATAGGCTAAGAAAAAAAAAAAAAAAAATGTAATATTTATATCTGGCCCTAATTAGGCAACACTAGTGACTTCTTCCCGGTACATTGAAATCGATGTCTTATAAAAACATTAATAAATAAATAAATACTAATAATAAAACTTTCAAATCCTTAACATTTTACATAATTTTTCATGTTCCTTGTAGATGATCAGAGGCACACGAAGAAGGTGATTTTGCGGCATCTCAAATATGGTGTGAAACTTCTAACAAAACGCCATTATCTCTCTGGGTGCAGACGGAAATTTATCTAACCACATCAACCACCATTAGCATGAAAGAACTAACGTTATTTATATTAAAAAATTGTTAATTAATAAATCTTTTTAGAGTACTTGTTGCATACATACTTTGCTCGGTGCTCAAGTTAAAGCACTTAGTTGTAACAATTAGACTGTTATACAAAATAGTAAATGCAGAATTTGTCTGGCTAAATTTATTTTAAGTCGAAGAAAATATTCATAGTAATTTTAAACTTGAGCGTAAGTGGAATGGATAAGTTACTGAATGAATCCAATCATTTGCAACCCAATTCGAAAAAAGAAGATAAATGATCAACTGTCAATAGCTAATCTCGATTTGGGCAGCCCTGCGTCCGAATTTTCCGCTTTGGTCAGTCCCCGAAGGAACATTTAACGATATTAGGGCTTTATTTTTTATAGTTCGGGACAAAACTCAGACGGTATATTTAAGGAAGTGGCAATTTTTCCATTTTGTTTGTCATATTCACTTTAACGGATCAGTGCCCGAGGAAAATGGAAAGTACTCTATTATGAACTGTTAACTTTTTAGTATTTTGTTAATCTGACATATCTACTTAATTATTATTGGCAGATATAGGGTTTATATTATGTAATCATCATAGTATCAAAACAATGTAGTCGATTATTATAAACAAGCTATCAATAGCTAATGCAATTGGTTAATGCTTGTTCAAATCCTGCCTCGGACTTTGGAAAAACTGACTATTTTTTATTATTAAAAATATCCTCTTTTTAAATTTTTAATTTATATACTATTGTAACTACTTAAAAATCAATGCAAATCAAAATATTTAATAAAAAGTAATTTGATTTGTTGTTAGTTGTTAGTTGTATCATCTTGCCATCATAGATGGCGATATAAAATTGCATCTATAGTGGCTTTTGGTGCATGAGGGGTTCTATGTGCCCAACAGATGTATTTATATATCAAATCAAATAAAAGCGATATGAATTAATTTTGTGCATTTTAGCAAACTCAAAATTTTAATAGCTTTTAACTTTAGTTGAAATAGCTATTTCGCACTAAAAAAGCTATTTAAATTTTTCGGTACATTTTCTTTTTAAATACGTTCAGGTGATATCAAAAGTTGCAACAAAGGGCCTTGGAAAAATCCCATTGTTATCGGGGGTATAATTTATTAGGGGCGCGGGCTCACGGGGACCTTTTTTTATATATCATCGCATTATCCCCACTTGGAGAGTTACAACTTCTTAAAGGAAATCAGGGGAAATTAATTTAAGCGTTTAAAACTGTCGTGGACACCCTGACTTCATACAGATGATGTGACATTGTTAGGAGAGAACGTTAGAAATATATATACCAAAGCATCAGTACATATGTATATACGCTTCTGTTGCCGTGAAAAGATATACATCCATAAGATAATCTCTCGTAACACAGGTGTCTATAAAATCATACACGTGCAATCGGTTTTTAAACATAGGTATATGTCAAAGTAGTGAATATAGATGGATAAAGGGGGGTTTTGGATATGTTTTGATATATTAAAATAGACGAATCTATTCCAAATCCAATTTATTTACCTCGAGTTCAGATTTTTCAAGTATATTGATGTTTGTCGTTGCTATCTATCAAATTGTCAATATCAAAAATCACGTGATTTTATAATTCATAAGGGATCATGAGGCGCATTATCTGATGCAATATATTTCATATGTTCTAGCAAACTTATTTATCATCAGAATGTAATCTAAATATATACAATAGAAAATACCTTAGAAAAGCGTTTATGTTTTGAATGTAACCTAATAAATATATTTTTTTATATTAATTAAAATTGTTCAAAAGCTGGCCGCTAAGTTAAGGGTAGCCCCTGTTCATCCGTTTCCGATTAAATTGTGTCCCTAATATTTTTATCTCCTCACATAAATACGCGGTAATGAGAGCCCGGAATTCTGCCCGTTATAAATTTATTCAAGCCTGGCCACCCACTCGAGTGTGTATAATTTTGATACAAAAATAATCTACGAGTGTTATTAAAACCCTCCATTAATCTGTGGACGGCTCTGCCGACTTTGTGCGGCGCCATTGGACTTATGCCCTTATTATTCTAAGTACTACCGCACTTGTTGTCAATACAATAGTAAAACCATACCTTATATGTATATAAGGTGTACCTTATGTACATAGTCGAACATTATGCCTTATTACGATAAAGTCCAGAAAAAAAAGCATATCAAGATCTTTTAACAGCTATATAAGTAAAAGTCGGACCTATATAATACAATAAAGCAATACCAGCTCACCTGTGAGCTCGTTCGTCCTCGGTATGTAAAGAAAACAATATGTAAAAGTATGTATATGACATGTAAGTAAATAATATGACATGGTAAAACGTTACCTAAAGGCGAAGACGTATCGCACCCGCACGGTTATTACTTAACTTTTACATTTACACACTGTAAGATACATACAGATTTCTTATTATTATATGTTATATTCTGTATTAAAAACTGTGTAGTCGTGCCGTCTTCACAATGACTTCTCTAATTTTTGAGAGAGCAATCATTTAATTCCGATAACCTGTGGCCCCCGGAGCTCCACGGACTTTAACAAGGACGGAGGTTCGCATGCCATATCCTCTCCCAGGAAATGGCCTCTTTCTTACAATTTCCTATGGCGTGCGATAGCCATCGTATTGCCCATTTAGAAACTTTCATACATACATGCTTTCGGGAGTTTTATTTTTTTTAGGGTCAATTGAAAATAAAATTACACATGAGTTATAATTGTAGCGCGCCTATACAAAATGATGCCTACGGGCTTGCCTAATTTTCGGATAGTCAAGCTATTCCCACAGCCATCATAAAAGTAAAACATAAAATAAATTATGTATGATGTGCTTTGCTGAATTAAGAGTGTGTAAGATATTTATGACCTGTTAAAAAAATGCCAGATAAAAAAATATAAATTCGTGTCCGATAGAATGGACTAATAGTATATTTAGGTATTTTTTGGAAGGCAAGTGTATAACATAAATATGTATGATTAGCTATTTGCTAATAAAATATTGTTAATTGTAGATGTTTACGCCTTAAGTTACTGTAACGTTGGTTTGTGTGCGACCTCATTACGATAAAATTATGGTATTCTCCCTAAAAACAAGCAAAGGTAAGAGATCTAGGAGCGTTGCGAGGGTCACTAATGGCAGCGGATAGCGTCTCGGCTGATTTATAGGAGCTGCAACTCGCCGTGAATAATTTGTTGCGATTTATGGACTTAGGCTTGGGTGCTTCGCGGTTCTGATAGCTCAACACGGGTGCACCCTGTGATGCTAGTATACTTAAGTAGGTTGGTAATAATATATTTTATTTGCGACTTGGAGTTTCGGTATGTACGCCACATACATGCTCTTATGGCACGGACGTGGCCCGACTTGTTAAAAAGGTGCAGGTCGTTTTTGTAGACACGCAGCGCTTAATGACATAATCTGTCCTCCTACCATCATCAATGTGCCTGCTCTTCTTGAGCCGACCGGCATTGTCAGAGATGATGGCAAGAGACCTGATGGGGGTATTTGGTTCCTTAGAGCTTGGGACGGATGCTGGTGCGGGATGCTGCTTTCGTAGATACACTAGCGCCGTCTCATCTCCAAATGAGTTAAAATTAGGCATGTTGTTATTTTGAATTCCAGGGAAGAACACAGAAGAGTTTTGATCCTGAAAATCATTGTATGGTGAAAATAAAGATGGATGTATATACGCAGACGAAGTTGCGAGAAAAAGGTAGTCTATTTTAAGTTTTAGACGAAACGCAAGCCTCGAATCCACACTTGTTAACCCTTTACCAGGCGAAGGGATATATTCCTCCCACATCTTATATCGGTTACCGAAGTCAGGTTTTAACTCCAAACCTCTTACAAAATATTTTGTCAATCCCTGAAAATTGTATTTTATAATTTACATTCACAACACGCTTCTAAATCGCGTAATATATCTTTGGCAGACGTTTAATTTCACTTGAACGCTAATTTCAGTAAACTACAGAGAAATTCGAACACTTTCCATAATTTCTCTGAAACAGAAGTACATAGGTCGAACAATTTTTTGACATTTTGTAGATTTTGAGTGTTGAAGGTAATGTAATCGTAAACATTGCTAAATATTTACGCATTATCGTGTATGACCAGAATTAGGATGTGGGTTGACATTATCCCATGGCCTTGTTAGAGTTTAACTGTGTGGGAGCTATTATTCCCATGGCCCGTTAAATTGTCTTGCATGTCACAAAAACTCATGTACGTAATTAAACTGAAGATCATAAAATAATGTTTTCAGTGATTGATAAATATAATGTTTCGTAGTAGGTTTGGAGTTAAACCTTGACTGTGATAACCGATATAAGATGTGGGAAGAATATGTCCCTTCGCCTGATCAAGAATATAATAAGACAAAATCGAGTATGACAGTTAATTACTTAGACAGGTGATGGGATAACCGTAACCCACATTTTTATTTCTGGTTTAAAGGAGCATATCCGACTTTCGTAAATGCAGTTTTTACAAGGCGTTCAATACGGCTGTAACAGTATATACAGTACGTATGAAGACACGGTAGTTCTTTGGAGCCTGGTTGGTGGAGTTAATAACGTGAAAAATACATCGAAATATGTATATTTCGTTCTAATGTAAACGGATGAATTGCGATATTTCTATACTCTGTACATGTAGGCACCATTCCAGTATCAACTCGCAATACAAACCATGTAAAAAGCCTTTCAAGCATCGGTACCTCGCCGGTCCGCGGAAAACAAATACGTTCGAAGCGTTGTTCACAGTGGAAATATATCGTCGAGACTCTCAATTGTCGTGCCGAACTTAAACATTGGGCTCGTATTGTTTACGCTCGCCCAATCAACAGGCGCGCTAACAAAACCAATCAACTTCGTCTCGCCTCTATTTGCTTAAAAGACTTATTCTTTTTAGTTTTTCATTGTCGCTGTGACCCGTTCGTCCGTCACCCGTTCCACGGATATATTTGATTAAAAAATAACGTCGTCAGAAGCGTGCAGGGGGATGTAAAAAGGAGTAAAACTCTGGAGCGGCATAGCTGTCATTGTCACGAACTGCACAACGAACGGCCAGCGTGTGTGTATTAGCCACTATCTGCGAGACCGAAAGGTGGAGATGCCTGCAAAAAGAAGAGGGAGACCTAATTTTAAATTCTCTGAATACGGTTTTCACTGGATTCTACTGGCGAGGTGCGCTCGGAGCGCGATGATGGTTTAATATGCGTAGTTGGGATCAAAGTATACGTTTGCAGAACAGTAACCTGAGATACAGATGTGTCATAAAGGCGTTGAGGAATTCAGCCGTTGGTGGCCAAAAGTAAAACGATTTCTCTGTAGGGTTGCATACTTCGATTGAGATAATTTATCATTTGGCTTAAACTTTTAAAGTTTTCTTGTCTAGAATCCGTAAGGTAAGATTACATGTTAGGAAAAACTGCATTATGCAAATGATGAATGATACCACATGATTGTCATAACAATGGAAATTATGCGACCCAATATGGAATCTTTTTCTATCATGTACTTGCCTAAATATTCACTGATCTTACCCGGGAGTTGCACACGGCGCTACACATTGACGCATTATATTGTTTAATACTTTAACAGGCTGTCAACCTGTTAAACGTTTAACAATTATAATACTTTCATACTAGTCCAGCTATCATCTAAAAGGTATTCCTCCTCACAATACCTATACTTCAGTACCCTAACTAGACTAGTCTCCGTTCTGCTTGCCCTTCGTTTGAATCATAAATTGCCCACTTTTTAGTTCTCGGCGGGCGGCGTGCGTGACAAAAGCGAGCAGATAGTGGTCCTAAGGACAATAGAAAGCGATTAGTCGGTCCGTTCATGTCAATTTTGCTTCGCTATCCTTTTAATTGGTTTCAGATCCAGTTTGGGCAGCCCTTGAAATTTTCAAGCGTGTAGAGGATACCTTTCTAAAGCTATTTTCGCTGCTTTCATTGCTGTAGTTTTCTTTTTGTTTTTCGAATGGAATACTCAGTAGTAGGTGCCCAACTTTTTTGATTTTGCTCCTAGATCATTAAGATTTTGGGTTGCTTCAGCCAGTTTCTTAAAACCATATACGCATGTAACAGAAAAATAAAAAAATATAAAATTGGATTCAGTGATATTTTGTTCTTATATAAATTTAAACTTTCACACATGGCGAACATGGAAGTCACAGACTTCCGAAACGTCGGTAAAAAAAAAGCAATACTTTAGTTTTATCGCGATTACGATTGACTTGCACGGAAAATGGAAAATTGTCCCACGTGACGAACGGTAAACGGAACGAGTGACCCTTTGTTCCGCGTCAACAGCCGCACTGTCAGCGCAGAAGTTCCACATTACTTACGGTGTAAACACATAAATCGAAGGGCCTAATTGTCTAACTCGCTCCCGATACCCAATTACACCTACCCCTTATTTATTTGTTTTGCTTGAGAGATGAGCGAGGAGATAGGCACTTTCTTTTGCTTGTTTAGATGTTTATTGCCTCAATTTTGTTGGTATTAATCAAATTAAAAATTACACTATGAATACTATGATTATATTAGACAATTTTTTTAATGTTTGTAGCGCAGCGATTTTAAAAGAACCAATAAATATATCGCTTCTAATATAATGACTACGTACTCGTATATGTTTACAGTTTTATAGGTACCTTATTGTAATGGATTATAAGATTCAAACCTGTAAGTATACATAGTTATTTATGCCCTTAACTTTATATGTATTATGACATGAGTCATGACCATCATAATCTTCCTGATTGACTTCGACTACAGGTCTGATATGTTTTGGGAGAAAATAATATTTTTTATACCTATGGGATCCCCTATTATTATTAGCATTAGTAACTTATAAATGTCTCCACTATTATAGAAAATAAACAACGGCTTACAAACGACACAAAGATATAAAAATATATTTCCTAAAACACTTTAATAAAAAACATTACAATGAATAAACAGACCAATAAAACAAACTTTCTCAATCCTTTAACGATTTGTAGCTCTAAGTTTTACTTTAATTTCGTAATGAAATCTTGGAAGGGGATAGACGCGAAACTTTTAAACGCGAGATTCCGGGCTTTACGATAACGATCATAATAAAATATGGAAGTTTGTTGTAACACTAAACGTTTTATTATAAATACGGCGCCGGTTATTGTTTTGAGATGAGATAGGGTTAACATTGGGGGAATTAGTTGTTAATGTAAAAAGTATGGAAACTACGTTACATGACGGCACCGCACCGCTATCCTAGGAAACTAGAGCTTAAGAGTGTTTATTTCATATTAGTGAAAGTTAGATAGCACCCTTACTCTCAAATAACCAGTTGCATAGAAATGATTGCAAGACCTAAATCTTATTATGGGATATCCACATTTTACGGCATGTAGCGTTAGAGAGGTTCAAAAGTCAACATTTAATGTGACTTGATATGTATGTTATTACACCTTACAAAATATTATTGATAAATCAAATAATAAGTAGATGTTATAAATTGCAGTATAAGACACTTGTATTCAATTGTTATTTTCAAATTACGAGCGAACAGTAGTAAAGTTAAACATATCTCTACAGATACCCAATTAAAAAAATGTCCCCTTCACCAGTCGTTTCAAGCAGCTGGCACTATGAATTTTCACATTTTTCTCTAACTAGTATCGCTTATTATATTATACAGTGTGTATAAATAAGTCGGGCCCTGGAGGAAAAACTACCTTAAATCCTTATGCTAGCTCATTGTACTTAAAGGAGAGAATCCTTTATTGTTAAAAAGAAACAAAACTATATTCTAAGATTTTCTTAACCTCGCTTGCCTTAGAATTACTATTCAGGATAAAATTGATCTTCTTCTTCTAAAAAATATAGTAAAATCAATGAAGGAATGCCTCCTTTAAATCTTAAGTTGGTTTCTCTCCAGGGGCTTATTTTTTAACTGTATATACTATATCACACTGAGAGAAGTATGTATGATACAAAACCTAGATTGCAGTAAATATTTACGCAAATTAAACCATTACGGTTACGTTATGCGCGGCGTAATGAAAATTTCGTTATCGCCCAAACAAAATGGTGGTTTTCTTAAACTGTAATAGAGAAAGTTGAGACAGCCGAGTTTTATCTGCAGCCCTCGAGGATCAATTAAAAGGCGGACGAACGCCGACAATTATTGTTTAAATGTTTGGGTATTATTGCATTTCTTGGCTGTTTTCTGTATTTTAAAATTAGATTTTATGCTAACATGGTTTACATTAAAACTATTACCTAAAACGGAATAGTTACCATGTAAGTATGTACATTTTAAAGATTCGCATTCTCACTTGAGACTCGTTTGCTTTCGCGACATACAATACAATACCGTGTCATTGTACGTTTTGGTTTAAAACAGACACTTTGCGATCTGTGAACTTACTTCCTAGAGGATGGCGCTTGCAACAGTGCCGAAATATCGGAAAATCTTTAAAATTTACATGCATAACTATTCAATTTTAAGTCATAATCTCATAGTTGTAATCTATATATATAAATCTCAAAGTCCTGACTGACTGACTGACTGACTGACTCACTTAAATCAACGCACAGCCCAAACCGCTGGGTCTAAAGTTTCCAAACTCGGCACACAGGTTCCTTATAAGGTCTAGGGGTGCACTAAGAAAGGATTTTTAAAAATTCACTCTCTAAGGGGTGAAATGGGGTCCAAAGTTTTATGGGGATTTATGATTAGTTACACCAATTAATTTGAAACTTCACAATAGTATTCCTAACGACAAATGAGTAAACACGTGTTTCAGCATTTTTGAGAATTCAACCCCTAATAGGAGAAAATGGGGTTTAAAAAGTCTGAAAAACGACATGTGTATGTTTCCTATGGTTAATCGGGTCGCTGTTGACAAAAACAACAACGGTTTTAAAATATGTGCACTAAAAGTATTTTTCAAAAGAGGGTAAGTAAATAAAAAGAATTACATTTCACACTCTTCACAGTAGTACTTAATAAGGAACAAGATGAGTAATTTCAGCGTCATTTGATATGAAATGAGATGAGCGTTTTTTAATCGCTTATGGGGTTGGAATGTAGGTACAGTCATACGCAAATGAAGGTGTCAAAAGTCCGTATTGCCTTTAAATAAAGATGTGCTACACTGCACAAATGTGCAGTTGTTTGTAGACGTTTCATATACTTATGATGCATAAAAACATTGGCTCATTGCGAGTCAGTCTTGCTCGCGAAGAGTTTCTTATCATTGGTAAATAAAACAGTTTTTTATGGTAACACTTTTCATAAGATATAGCCGTCAGACAGACAGACAGACCGACGTTTTAAGTCTAAGCAATAAGGTTCCGTTCTTACAATTTGCTAATATATTATATATATATTATATATATATTAAAAGTAATTTTGGGATTTTGAAAATCCTTTCAGTAGTGTGTGTGTGTAGCCCATTTATAGATAAAGGCTATATATCATAAGCGAAGACCAAAAGTAACTATTCTACGCGGACGAAGTCGCGGGCAGAAGCTAGTTTACAATATAGGCAATAATAATAGAAAAAAAAAACCATTTTCAAACCAATAATCTGTGAGGAGGCTTCTAGATTTCACATGCTATCACTTATCTTTCATTTTATCTGTTCTTTTTTAATTTCGTTAGGTACATCATTATTTAAAACATGTCTATTTCATAAAAATTAAAACTTGCTTCAGGATATGGAATCAAATTTGGTAGGTATTGTTTGTTTATGTAACTATCCCTTTATGCCTATCACACGGACAGCTGAAAATGAAAATGTATTGTCAAAATGTCGTAAGGTCTTATTGCCTAAGTTAAGTGTGAGCAAGTAAGACTTAAGCTCCATTTAGACCATGCAAGTACTTGTATACGATTACGTACGGCGAATTCGGTCGCTTTATATAACCCCGCAATCTAATGAAAATAGTATACAAGTGCTTGCATGGTCTAAATGGGGCTTTACACCAAAAATATTGTAACTTAAGATCTTTGTCCATCATTTCGCAACGCATCTGGGTCATAATAGTATTATAGTACTTTCCTCGAACGTGCGATTCAATAACTAACGCAAAGAAAACTTGCCAATTAAAATGGAAAATACATCATAAATTATTGTCAGCAAATAGAACTATTTTTTAATGGCTAATCGCCATGATGATTTGTCACAAATTTATGTGGAATGGAATTGAAGAAGAGGTCCTTAACGAACTCTCGACCTACAACGACATACTTCGCAGTCTATATTAGAATATAAGGAACACAATGTCAACATTGTAGTGCATGTTTGAGAAGTAATGTTGAAGTATTAGTAAACAAACACTTGTATAATAAAGATTATTTGTTTGTGGAACTTTAAAAACGATATTTTATATGCGTATAAATTTTTCAACTTCCAATAGATATCAATCGCCATTAAGTTTCTAGGAAGAAAAATGGAAATAACTAAGTTATCTCAGGTATTATAACTATGTTGGAAAATGTTATATTAAACACGGGATAATTTTCTCGGAAAACAAACATTTATGACATTATTTTGCAGATTTATACTTTCAAAGATCTGTGGATTGTAAACTACCATTTATTACCCGAAAGTAACCCGTAAAAACACTGATGCCTCCTCAGAGATCGAATTAATGTCTCTTATAATGACACTTTTAATTACTGTAATAGCTGTTCCCCAACAAAAGTCGTTAATTCATTAAAAAAAGTTGATAATGCTCCAAGAATGTTCTCCGGCAATATTTTATACCATGATGGACTATAAATCTAGTATTAATAAGAAATTCTGGAAGTTCAATAAAATGGGTTTTACAGCACTTTAAAATAACTTAGTATTCCACAACTACTTATTTGCAACAACGTTTTTTCCTCGTTTGCCTAGGCTAGGGCTTAGTAGGTAATTTATTTAATACATCCGCCATTTATTTTAATTAAAAATATATATTCCCACGGCCACATAGGCCCACTGAAGGACATGAGCCTCCCCCATAGACTGTGATAAGCAGCATGGGGGATTTAATGCCATAATCGCCACGCTTGGCAGGCGGGTTAGCGATCGCAGTAAGTTCCACCGCTCTAAGGAACGCTACTGCCCGTCCTCCAGGGGAGTCTTGTTGCAGTTTAGGAACAATACCCGGGTCTCCATAATATATTTCTAAAACGTCTTAAACAAACAGCGTCATATAGTTGGCAGCATTCAATGTAGTCAAATAGTTTGGTACACCATACAAATTCTATGGTGTACCAAACTGTATGTGTACTTTGGATGCTACCAGCTCTATAACGCCGACTATAGATAAATACTGTGACTAAAATTAAAGAAAAACTTATTAATAAAATATGCTGTGCCAAAAAATAAGCGTTTACACGAAACTGCAAATTGGTACTTACAATGCGAAGCCTTAATTCCACTTGCCGGCGTTAACGCAACAATGTAACTAATAAAGAAGAGAACAGCAAAGTCACCATTCCGCCGAGCAGCAGGTTCGGGGTCGTTAAGTCCCACCAAACGTGTTACGGCAATTCTCCGTACGTGCTAAATGGCTCAGCTTTTTCCGAACGTCTCCCAGACACTTTGTTATTCGGTAACTTGTACATGTTTAATCGGTCCCTAGGGAGCAAAGCGACTTGGCAATCGGCTCGCGGCAAAGGAAAGAAGACACGAGACTGTACACGAAGTTAATTTTTTAAGTTAAATTTTTGATGCCTCTTCATTACAACCTGCTTGTAAATTATCTATTTTAATGCAGTCTTTGTTCGTTTATCATAATTTTTGTTATGAGTTTCCCGACAATTTAGTTTCAGATTATTAGGTGATATTACGCTAACGTTTATTGCTTTAGGGATCTACAAATCTTGAATATTTGCCAAATCTTACGAGTTGGACTTACCTTTGTTTTTCTTGAGGCGGTAAAAGTTTTCCAACCCTCGGTAATGTTTGTGTAAGAGCTTACCGACTTGGCTCTTATCCTGCACAAAAATTATAGGTACGCATGCCTGTTATATAATGTCAAAATGGTAAATGTAAGAATTAATGAAAGGAATAGAGTGCGAATAATTATGTACTCGTATGCACAAAACTGAATAGGTACATATCATATTCAGAAGTTCAAAGGAATAAATTGAGATAGCTTAATAAAAAGTAACACTTGAGAAAACGTTACTAACTCTACTGATGTCGGAGGCCGGATTTGAACGGGCGTTTTCTGATTTTGCGGCAAGGTGCTATTGACTACCACCCAATACTTAATGAACTTATTTTAGGTATTTGAACTTAGTTAAAAAAGAGAAACATGCACAAAATTTAAAATTTCACAACTGTTTTAAATAGTACACACATAATAGTTACTATTATTTATATTACATTATAAAAAAGTCAAGAAACAATTACAAGTAAATAAATAAAACTTTATTAAAAAAATATTTTAGACAAAACTATTGTCAATATATATCATAACTAACAAAGGATTAAGTTCTTTACAACAGACTAAATCGGGACTTGTATAAAATAATTTTTATAAAAGAAAGAATGTATATAAAAGAACGTATTTGTTTAAAAATCGTTTAACATTTTATAACACCTCAAGCGTGCTAATTTGACACCGTCTGATGAACTGCGAACTGCACGCTAAGGCGAAAATCAAAATGTATTTATTCTCCGCATAAAAAGGCAATATGAGTGGCAATAAAAAGAGGATGCCAGAGAAATAATAAAAGATAACCTCTAGAGTGAATAGGAGTGAATGGAAGAGAAAAGCCCTTGTAAGAAATGTTTGCATAGTGGATAAGACGCGATCATGGGGACACCTCCCCTGCAGAGCCGAGTGGCGGCGAGAAATTAAAACTGCTTTTACTTCGTGTCCACGGAATGTGGTTTAAAATAGCTGACGGTACTGTCTCTAACTTAGTAGTACTAGTATCTACTTTGTAAGAAATTGGGAGATAGAAATGTGCTTATTAACATTTTATTATAATATATAATTCAACTTTAAACTTCCTCGTATATCCTTATACCTAAATTATATAAATTAATATACAGGGCGAAAAGATCGAATAACACATGATGGCGATTGCCTTAAAAATTGTAAATAGCACATTCTGTGGAAAGGAGACTTTTTTTTTGTTTTTAAATACAATAAATTCTGCATTTATAGGTTTATGAAAAATCGCATGCCTCAGTCGGGACTCAAACCGGTGAAATGTGACAAAATAACGTCTCGAATTTTATGACGCAGATTGAAAGAGTTACTGATAAGGTTCATTTTTATCTAAGTAACAAATACAATCAAGATAACGGACGGCCAAAGAAAGAAAAGGTATGATAGTTTTATTTTTATTACTTTTTACATTCAGTTAACCGAGTTACTTATCACCTTTTGTGTAAGAAGTTTAACACGTTTTGTAAACACCAAATTTATTTTGTAATTGTGATACATATCTGATTTCAATTTCCATAAACCCTCTCTTAAAATAACTAAAACGAAGCCACTTTCGAAATAGGTAACACATTCGTATAATTACTCGCGCTTCATTCTTAATTCAAAGCAGTAGCACGTTAAGTCGGGACCTGTGGAACCCTTCCTAAGGTATTATGGGACGTTGTAACTTCATTTCTCTAAGACTCGTTTCATGAGTAGATTACAAGTACCTAATTAATTTATAAGAATATGGCGGGAGATACGCAGGAATGAACGTAATTGTGGATTAGAGGGTTTCGTATTTGTTATCAAGGTGAAGTTATTGTTATGATTGCGGTCATTTTCTGCAGCTTTGGTTCGTTTATATATTTTATATTTAGTCATTTTTACTAACAAAATTAGTCACAATGACAGATTAGTGTATGATGGTTTAGTTTATATACTATTATATGTTTCCAATAAAATAAAGTCACCACAATTCAACATTATCTATCTTGAGGTGCCTGTGAATGTAGTTACTCGTAATCCTTTAATACTTTCATAAGTAGTGACATATTCATATAATAAAATGGAGAATTCCATTCAGTCGTTATTTACAAGGGCATATTCTGATCAACCTTTAAACAATTGATAATTTACAGCAAATTCTACACTTTGCGTAAACTCTGCAGGCTTATAATAATCGTTTTATTTTATTGAGGCGGTAGTATAATTTTCAAATTTTCTTCCCGTTGCTACGCATAGGTACAAGCTGTTACTTTTAATGTGTTATTCGGTTTGGATTTAATGATTTTATTCCCGACAATTAACAGTGATTGCGTCAGGCGAGAGCCAGTCTTGTGAACTACTATGATTAGTAATTCAAAAGATTTTAACATGGACTAATTTTAATTAAAAAATCTTTGTTTTTCAAGTTATTTTCAATTGTACTTAGTTTAAGGAATTTACCATGTCTTTAGGGTATAACTTACACGTTATGCCAATTATACAGGATTATTTCTAGATGGTGACCCAGAACCACTTTTTGGTTAATATTCTATTATATTTATCAAATAAACTTTAATTACCTTTTCTTATTGTTTCAATTAAAATAATCTTTAACTAACCAGATCATGGTCATCCATGGCTTTTGACGTACGCAGTATGAGAAGTTACAAGCCGTCACATTGAGTAGGAAGAGTGATCAAATCGTAAGAAAATTTTTTTTTTTTACTTATCATCTAAAAACAATTATAATAGGTATATGATGACAAAAAATAATGTTTAACAGAACGAGCTTTACCTATGAATTATATGTTATGCCTTCTTTGCTTGCTCCACGACCCCGAAGAGCCTGTATACACGAGATTGGATCTGTAAATAGATCTGAAAAATCGGGTTTATTGGAGTTGTCTCCGCCATTATTGTCTTACATCTGACAAATTGTACCCTAGATAAAACCAAAGACAAACATGTCTAGAAGTCAAACACGTCTCAACAACAACACTTACGAGTCGTATTTACGTGATGCGAGTTTTGTTTTCCGAACCAAACTTTTCGATATCTTTGCATAACAGCTTCAGTGCGGTAAACATGCATTCGTATTTACCTGGTACCTGACGACGAAAACAAGAATAATATATGTTCGTATGAGTACTTAACTATATTCCACAAAAAATACGTTAGTATTTCCTTTAATGCTTAGATACATTTGGTTGAATATTATAGAAAACATAGGTGATTTCCCGGATCTTCGAATCGATATTATTGGATGTCCGAAGACGGACGATAATATCCGCGAAGGACGCGATAAAACGCACTTGCGCGCATAATATACGTTTTATTAATAAAAAACCTTCGCCCAATCGCCCATAAATAGCCCTAACGACCATCGAGACGGCGATTTTTTCCGATACATCCGACGTATTTGTTTGACAAATCCCGAGGGAATAAGCGACACTATCCCCCATATTATCTACAGCTTGAGGGATGGGGTCATTCGCGAGGTGGTGAAGGCACATCTAAAGGCCCTCTTAAATCATGGCCAGGTATATTCTTGAAAGTGAAAATGTTGAAACCATCCCAAATAAATAGTAAGGATTTTGGTTATTTATAGATTCAAAGGGTCGTGGAAATTATTTTATACAAAAAAAAATATATTGAAAAACTACACTCATCATGGTGTAAAGTAGTTTCAATTTGTTTTCAATCCTAAATTTTGACACATTTTACAATCTATCCTTTAATAATATATTACATAATTAGATGTAGTGTTAATCAGTATTTAAATAAAAAGTAAAATCATTGCCTGTGAGTTTGTGCAATTGGTTTTGTATCTTTACCCATATTTGTAACATGTTTGTAAAAGCTATTGGTACTCGTAAAACTAAATAAATAAATGACAAAACGTAACGTAGAGTTAGAAAGTACAATAGAGCGATCAGTATGCAAAGCCAGTCTTGTGTATTAAGCCGATTCTGAGGAGGAAGCGTTAAAAGAAAATTTATTGCATTGAAGAGTCGAACGTAATTAATAAGACATTTGAAGTTGCGTGAAAATGTAATTTAGATTGTTTTCCGTCTTTGGGGGTCGCTCATCCTGTCTTGAAATCCTTACAAAGGAGGCTTATTTATATGGCCGCTTTGTATTAGCGTCTTTTAGACCAGGGGAGCATAATATAAAAAGAATCAGCATCAATGTCTTACAGCGTCTTCCGGCGGCGCGCGATAGCTGAACGCCCCGCCGCCACAAAATGGCCGTCCACACTCGAATAAATTATTCCACCCCGATTCAAATCGAACGATCGTTCGATTCTTTTGAGTCGTCTCGTTTTAAAGTAAGAGCCGTTATTAGTATAAGCCAGGAACGATTATCTTAAGCCGCCATTACATATTCAAATTGAAGTCATTTTGCTTTGTAAGAATTGACGCGAAATAAAACGAAGCCTTTGAAAGCGTTCCCTGCATTAGGATGGTGGTAATGAGATTTTTCAGAGACATTAAGGTCATTCCAGAAAGTGAGGCTTTCGAATGATACCTATTATGCGAGTTTAAATAACATTGTGGCGTAATTACTCATTAGATTATTCACATATATAATAAAATTATACCTACCTTGCAAAAGCTGAAAATAGGTCAAAGATATCGACAAAATTATTGGTAGTACGAGGCTCTTGCCTATTGTCATATCAGCTTGGTAAAATGAAAAATGATTACGATGTATGCGGATAGAATTAAATGAAGCTCGCACGTTTCCACCCGAATAAGTTGGCCGAGTCCGAAAAACATAATTTTTGCGCGAGTGACCAAAGATTAACATTTAGATACCGCAGTGGACTTTGTGCTAGCGGAAACTGTTCCTTTGGACACCGCAGTGTTGTTAAGGGACAATCTGATGATTTAATGAATACGTGTATGCTTGGTTACACATAAACAGGGTCCGAAAAGATTTTATATGATTATACACCGGACACCCCTAACTGGACTGCGTGAAAAAGATTACCGAAAAATATTGTTTGTTATAATATTATAATATGTAAGTATAGTATAGGAGGTTGGGTATTTCGCGAAACTTATGTATGAACTTATTATTTTATGTTCACTGATCACTTTTCAATTAAGGAAAAGCTCGCGTGGCAACCGAACTCACTTTTTTTAAGAAAGCCCTACTAGGCCCTACTTCGGCTGAATTGAAAGCTCAGATGGCAATAAAAATTAGTCAAATCTTGAAATTAGTTTGCCGAGCGGAGACTATGCTTCTTGAGAAGCTTATTGAGACGTGGAAAAAATGGCAGAATAAACGATAGGAAGATGATGATAACTTATGTTGAGTTTTTCATTACATTTCAGATTTATTTATTAGAGCACAAAAAAAAATCATATTGTATATCCTATAAAATTACCACAATAATAATTCTATATACCATTGTATACCTTTTTATTAGGTAGACGTCCGGTTTTTTATCCAATAGCCCAGTAGCCTATCCATCATTACCACGCAATAGCCTAGTACATTGTAAATTCCATTAAAAATAATAGTCCTTACACCATGGCGGGTGCTGTCTCTGTGCGCGTCCCATGATACGGACAGGGGAAACATCCGCTTAGTGTACCCCTTACATTTCATTAAATTGTCGAAAAGGCCTCTGAGCGTTGGCTCGATCCGGCTCCGCGTACGCCTCCCAAATGTCCGGAACACCATTGTTCCGTGTACGGAAAAGACATACATTCTATATACAACATTTACGCATGAGTTCTATAGACTTTCTTAGCAATATAACATTAAATATCAGATTATTTATTTATTTCCTTGTCAACAACACAAAAATCCTTACTTATTTTATCCACTTTGGCCGAACACTTAATAAATTTAATGGGTCTTTCACCAAAGGAAAGCAAATTGGTATTTTGAATAATAAAAGGCAAAACGGAAGTCGGAATTATTATGAGTAACACAAACATAAGTCAATAGCTAGCAGCCGGTCAATATTGGATTAGCAGCCAAAAGGAGCCAAAAAGCAACGTATACAAAAACCTTTTACGGCGGTTTGAGCTCCGCAAAAATGTTTATAAAATATTTAAATTGTACGGAGAACGTTTCTTAAATCTAAAATGTACTTAATTCATTTAAGCTAATGTGTGAGTTAACAAAGTAGAATTAGTGCATGTTTTCACGTTTGCTTGAAGTAGTGATTTCATGCAATTTTACTATGATAATTATTTTGTATATAGTTTTAATATGGTTATTCTATTTAAATTTGTACAAAAGGTACTTTAATATTGCAGATTTAGTATTAATTTATCACAGATATTGTATGGATGCTCTGGGTGAAAACTGGGGCGTAATCCAAAATATAAATAAGTGATAAAGAAGATCATACTTAACAACTTTTACCATGGGACCCATATTGAAATAAAAACTGCTACTCCATACATACTGGGACTTAATTGCGAGTAATTGCAGCTAATTCTTTTTTGTGATTTAAATATTGGTCCCATGGGAAAAGTTGTTAAGTATGATCTTCTTATCACTTTTTGATTTTAAATCACGACCCAGATTTCATCCTGTATAAAAAACTTGAAAAACAACATTCATTTGAAGCCGTTTCCTTATAACCAAGCTTAACACGTTTCAGATACGTAATAGTGTAGAACGTAGAAGGGTTGGGGCAGCCACTGTTTACACAAAGTATGGAATAATATAATCAGATGTGAAGAAATAGAATCGGGTAAAAACCAACAGAGCCGGCGAGCGGTTTGCTTAGGTTAGCGAAATGAGCTGGCTAGAGATGGACGGTTCATTGTCTGCTTCAAGGGTGTGCAGATTTGCAGTTATATCTTATAACTAGTATAAAGCAAAAGTTGTAAGTACTCAACCAGAAGAGAGGTAATCGATGTACGAAAAGGAATGATACTCGTCATAACTTTTAGTGTTGTTATGATAGATATGTCAAGTAAGATGCTCTAGTCGAAATATAAAAAAAAACTTTACAAGTAGATCTTTCATTAATCGTAAGAGATATACAGTCATCTTCAATACAAGCCACTTTCCGTACTCCCTTAATATTGATAAAGAAAAATAAATTCTTCAACGACTTCAATTCATAAAGTCAATTTACCTTTTCTCATTTCGTCCGTGTCCAGATGTCGCCGTGCTTATTAAGACGCACCTGTCAATCTTTCCAAATTTTTATTTCGAAATCCCTCTCACGCTGAAGTGGGCATTGAGCCATTTCTACGAACTCTTGTTTTAGCATATTTGTTTAGGACTGTTGGAAAATAAAAGGTCGTTTCATTTACGTAGCCTGATGGGTCTATGCAAATGTAATTATCTATACTGTTTCGTTGTGCGTTTGATACTTCTTATAATAATATTTTATTTGTTATATAAATATATAAATCTTAGGCTAGATTAGGTTAAGGAAAGAGAAGAATATAATAACAAATCACATAATACATACAAATACATCTTAAAAAACATAACCTAGGTTTTCCGCCGGCTATGAGGCGCACCGCACGGTGCTCAGAATGCCAGTGGTTAAAGCCACAGCGAGAGGAAACATCAAACGATGCGTGCAATATCCAGTATTGCCGTCTTCTGAATTCGACCTTGGATCAACCACATACGTGGTGACATATTCAAGTATTTCAAGGTGTGGGCTGAGACTTTTCGTCATGGGACCATTCATGGGGTCCAGCAACCATTTGGGAGCTATCCGAAATGGTTGATGAAGCGATTGCAATGGAGCTTCGCAAGATCAGTTTCGAGAACTGGCGTAGTAGGTGTGTACTTGTAGTACGGCATTTTGCGGTGCATAATAAAACGACGATTGTGTCTGTGCAAGTACTCGTCGTTAATAATTAACGATTAATACGGTACTACTCACGTTGATTTAGTCACTCGCGCGACATGTTTCGGAAAGCATAATACTCTATTTTCAAGCAGTAAGAGTGCTGAGTGTCCGTTCGCTTCGCCGCTCGCGTCTCCGGCCTGTCGCGTCGCGCGAGTGACTAAATAAACGCTATGTCCGTATTTTTTCCCAAAAGGTTCCCAATTCATAGCTAGTTGAAGGTTTGAATTTACCCGTATATATTACTGGACTTATTGTTATTGCGCTAGGCTAAGATGGTCGGGTTTTCTTCGTCTAAAACTATAGTCGCGTTCTCAAAAGTATATGAATGTAAAAATCACATATGATGCGGTAGGCGATAATATGGCAACCGTCCTATCAGTTATATTTACTGTTTAACCTTATTTTTGTTGTCTGGGTGACCTACTACACCTTTATTAATTTGTTAGTTATTTATTTTATCGTATTTAGTAGTGAGTTATTTAATCTGGCAGAATAAACTGAGAAGTATGTTCGTTGTTCGTATGTCAGCAGTAATCATGTACAAAATGACTTAAACATCTAGACAAAAGCGTTTTCGCTTCTTCAAACACACTCCGATACGTAATCGAAAACCAATCCTAAGTAAACAAAATTTTGAATTGCGAGCCAGGGGTGTCCACACCACTTCGATTTTCGATTTCGCCCACTACATTAATTCGGGTGTTCATTAAAAATGCCATCAAGTCGGCCGTTAACGAAGTGGTACGCAATTAACGTTGCTGACGTCACACCCTCGGCTCTTACAGCACCTTGAGGGTCTCTTTGACTAGGAGGACACCTTGAGACGGAGAAAAATTGATTCGTGATAGATAAAAGAAGTTGTCAGGACTAACTATATGATAATGAATGCATTAGCTTTTAACAATTTAAAATAGGTAACATTGAAGCCGTGTTATTTTAATTGTTTCGGAGAGGTATTTTTTTTCCAAGCTCTAAGGGTACCGAGGCCCCGTTCGTGGCGCCGGTGTGTCACGGGCGTCCTTCAATGTCACACATGTCACGTGGCTATATCAATCTGTATTTTTAATTAATACATATTTAGAATAACACACGAAAGCTTATAAATATCTTAAATATATCTATGAAAGTATACTAATAGGTATCAATTGATTACATAGCAAATAACTTTTATTACGAAAAAACCATTGGTCTACTCGTATGTAGGTATTATTTTAAACAAGCAGCTCCCTCTAATTTTGACAGCCTAATCTCATTATTGTTAAGCTTTCCAGAATTTGAGTCTAATCGATCTTTATTTCGCGAGTGTCAAAATCTTATTATTGTCGCCCGCATAAAGACATTAAGGGGCTCGAGATAAAACAGACCCCCATTAGCAAAGTCCTCGAAAAAATTCGTCGATGCTATCAGCTTGAGGTGGCAATCTAATTTTTTTTAAATCGCAGTCAATCACAAGTGAAATGAGCCTACAAGTGATCGTCAAAGGAACTAATGTTGATTGGCTAACTTTGCAATGTACCTTAACGACATTAAATAATGTGTCTTATTGCAATGCCCTTAAGTTTTGTTATGATGTAACTGTAAGTATTGGTAGGCGTAAAGATGGCATGTCACTATCAAATGCTTCAATGTGATGAAGATTGATGAATTTACCTACGTTAATATATCGAACAGTTTATATGTTCTTGAGTAACATAACTATAGCATATTATTGGTTTGTACTATTTGGATTACATTATTAGAGATACGTCATAGTTACTGTTATTATTATGCTTGAGTAGTTAATATTTAATAAGTACAAGAATAGTTTTGTATTAAAGTAGTAAAAAAAATGTTTCATTCCTCTAAATCAAGTTTCTTCCAAGAGAAACTCTTCTATATTAGTAGAATCTAGATAAACGTTCCTTTTAATCAAAACTGACCTGTTCTTATTAAACTATTAGTTCTTGGATAAAATGTCTATGGTTATGCTAATGGAGTATCCACTTGGGTGCGTTTGCAGGCAAAAGTTAGTTAGATAATAAAACGCACGTCGTTTTTTATCCCTTTTAAAATAAGTGTTTTGTCAGGCGTTCTAAACCTGGGGTGGGTCGCGATCCGCGAAGGTGTCTCAATCAGCATAAAACAAAAGAAATCAATAGCGGCTCCCCTCACGGGCTGACAAAGAGCAAAGATTTCTTTTCACAATTAACCACCCCTGGCTCGGTGTTGGGTGCTGATAACCACGCCGATTGGGCTTAGCTGTTTGTTTCTCTGTTTTTAAATTCTAATGCAGTTTACGACTGATATTTGCCAATGCAGCTACGAGGGCATTAGACTATTTAAATCGAGCAGCAGCGGTATGCAATAGTTGTTATTTAATATGTTCTTGTAATAAAGAGTTTCATATCAAGACTGGTAAGATAAGTTACTATGCTGAGCATACCTTATTCAAAAAGATGCCAAAAATGACTTCTCAAGTGTGACCTATGGGCGGGACGTATTAGTTATATCACAAAATGGTGGGAAAAAGTTACCGACATGGCTGTATGTCGAGGAGGGTATTATTTGGAACAGTTTGACAATATTTAGACTAATAGGTACGAAAGAGTAGTAGAATAAATCTATCCACTATTGGTACTTACAATCAATATGTAATATTCATTTAAAAAATATCACTATTTGTATTCATCTCCCTTTATTCATGACGTTCGTGTATGCTCTAAACATCGCTCCATTAGTCAAAAGACAAACAAGAGGTCCAAGCGGGCAGTTATTATAATCTCTCGTCAACCCTAACAGGGATGTAAGCTTCTCAATTAGATGAAATTCCTTTATACATCTAATCTATTTGAATCAAGCACACATGCGTGTAAACTTTTAAAACTGAGTTCGTTATATCATGTTACCGGAAATTATTCTCGTGTTGGTAGACGTCTGGCCATTTAAACTTTTCTGAGCCCAGCTCGTTACTGAAGGATTATTCAATATTGAAGCAGTGTTTGCGAGATGAAAGCTTTCTAGACGCCCGTGCAAATCCGCGGGAACAAAGGTTTTAACAAGGATCCATTTCGATTAGTTCTCTTTTCTAATATGAGTTGAATCTATGTCGGATTGTTACTAAATATTCAGTGACACGAACTGTCCGATGTATACCTACGCATTAAGCGCTGATCCCATACACTCTCAGTGATTGAGGGATTAGAAAAGGTTGGACGAAAAGCAGTGTTTTCATTTACAAGCAATAATGCATCTGGCCTGATTTCCCTCTTACTTGTTGTGATGTAGGCGACTGTCCGACACTGAATAACCATTATAATATAATTATCTAATTATTTAACATTACTATTGGAAATCTATCTCATTTACGTATAACTGGTTAACAAACGGTAAACTGATAATAATTTATATCTGTTCTAATAAGCGCTTACGCGAATTAGAAGAATTAAAACGTGTGGTTTTAATGATTGGGTAATAAAAGCCCATTAGTTCTAATAGGATACATAAAATATCTCTTGAGTATCTCACAAAACCTAACGTAACAAAAGTTTATTATTACCATTTTGTCGATGTCAATAATAAATGTTATTATTGTACTTTCAGCTTTCTACCACTAATTATCACTGGTCCCAGCCGCGGTCAGACAACCTGACAGTCTCAAGTTGACAACTGAACCCTAAGAAAACGTTGAAATTCTTTCAACGTGAATGTAGCCGCTGTACACTGACTAATTGTAAAATTCTTGTTGTAAAAAAAATATGCGAGAAAGGCAAAGAGTATCGGCAGTGATTAGGAGCAGAGAAGCAGACAGAGGTCAGCAATAAAGTGACCTTTGTCAAACGCTACGTCACGTCCGACCGCGTCGACTGGTGAAACCCTCGTTTGCGAGCGAATCACTTTTATTGACTCTTGCGGTTTCTGCACTCCCAGTGACATTTTGTGTGTTTGAAAGTGAAAATGATTTCGGTTGTTTCTTTTTGTAATCGTTGCAGTATTTAAAATTTTAAACATTCTTGAAATTGTTTTAGTAGTGTCAACCAGTAAATAAATTCTGAAAGTAACCCGACTAACAATGAACCTTCGAAACAAATAAATCTATGTATGTATTTGTGTGACTCATTTATTCCATCGTAGCATACAAAATACTTAAATTATTGTGACAAATAACATACTAATCGATTTCTTTTAGAAGCCTGGAGTCGAGTGATGTTCTACAAAGACCGTGATTGGATGTAAAGTTCTACAGTTTATAGGATTTTGAACCTTGTTTGTACATTAATGAAAAGGGTATAGCCGGGTAAGTATGGCAAAACTGCCCTTAGCGAAAAAAGAATTTCCTTTTACTGGATTATTAACCTTTAAATATGTTGTGCTTTCACCGAAAATTAAGCCTCAAATCCTTCAGGTTAAGAAAAAAAACGCATAAAAATAACTAACATTTTATTTATTTTTAGCCAAAGTACTTATCCGATTTCTTTGAAATTTGCATATGTTGTATATAAAATTA
The DNA here is from genome assembly GCA_022674325.2 of Grapholita molesta. Lineage (NCBI taxonomy): Eukaryota > Metazoa > Arthropoda > Insecta > Lepidoptera > Tortricidae > Grapholita > Grapholita molesta. Next base: position 16,546,886 of record CP053121.2, on the reverse strand, counting down.
AGGTCGCTTTTAGAAGGAAAATAATTATTATATCTTGAAAAAAATATTAAAAAAATAAGTTAACAATTTTCAAAATATAAAAAAAATATGTACGAGATTGCGACAATTATCTAATTTACATATTTTATGTAGAATTTAATAAAGTTTAACACATTTTTTTTTAATAACTAAAATTTGCATTAACGGTGTGAAAAACTTGAATTTGTAACAACCCATTACGCTTTCTCTTCATACAAGCAAAGTCAAGTTGACAATGAAGTATATTTGGGACGCAATCTTAACGAATTTGAATTTAGAATGTAACGTTTTGTACTCGTACTATAAGTTGCTTTTGCGGCTACGGGCTTTTAATTTCTCATGCATATATTTGTATTATTTTGCAGTTGTATCAGCTATTCAAATTGTAGCAATATCACAGACGGCGTAATAATTAATTTACCAAAATAATATTTGTCATATATAATCAGGACACTTTAAAGACACTAACTTTTATTAACTTGTACGTACAGATACACTCAGATCTCAAAACTTCGATACGAAATAAGTGCTAATAATATATACATACATTGTATTATTACCTCATTACCTATCACAACAAAACTTGTTTCTGAATTGTAAATATTACACACTGTAAATATTAAATTCATAACTTTTAATAATTCAAACTTTAATAAAATTACTCCTCAATCATCATCACTATCTGATTGGATAGGCACATTTAATCCGTCATTTTTAAAAAGCGTAGTTAGTTTTTCATTCGGCCGTGGAATTTTTGATAGAAATCTACCGAAAGACAAAATAGTTATTTGTTATACAAGGGTGCAAAATTGTATTTTAACTGCGAGTGTGGGATTGAAACACGAGCAAGCGAATGGAGTCTATAGTTTAACCACGAGCAAAGCGAGTGGTTTTAAAATAGAATCCTGAGCGTAGCGAGTGTTTCAATACACGAGAAGTAAATTACAATTGCACCCGTGTGTAACACAAAACTTTTCCTCACTATAGCGAGGGAAGTGAAACATGCAGAAAAACGTTTTGAAATCGCATTGACTTTTTCTTTGCGTTTAGATACATTCAACATTTGTACAAAACAAAGGTGCCTTTAGCTTAGCTTAGCTAAGCTTATTGAAACACTCGCTACGCTCAGGTTTCTATTTTAAAACCACTCGCTTTGCTCGTGGTTAAACTATAGACTCCATTCGCTTGCTCGTGTTTCAATCCCACACTCGCAGTTAAAATACAATTGCATACAAATAACTATTTTGCCTTTCGGTAGATTTCTATCAAAAATTCCACGGCCGAATGAAAAACTAACTACGCTTTTTAAAAATGACGGATTAAATGTGCCTATCCAATCAGATAGTGATGATGATTGAGGAGTAATTTTATTAAAGTTTGAATTATTAAAAGTTATGAATTTAATATTTACAGTGTGTAATATTTACAATTCAGAAACAAGTTTTGTTGTGATAGGTAATGAGGTAATAATACAATGTATGTATATATTATTAGCACTTATTTCGTATCGAAGTTTTGAGATCTGAGTGTATCTGTACGTACAAGTTATTAAAAGTTAGTGTCTTTAAAGTGTCCTGATTATATATGACAAATATTATTTTGGTAAATGAATTATTACGCCGTCTTTATTTTTATTTTTTTATGCCAAAAGGTGGCAAACGAGCAGACGGATTGCCTGATGGTAAACAATTACCGTTGCAACACCAGGGGAGTCACAAGCGCGTTGCCGACCTTTAAGGGGGGTTGGAGCTCTGGGAACCTTACTCACCATCAGGAACACAACACTACATACCTGAAAGGTAGCAGTGCTATTATGGCTCTGGTCTTCTGTAAGGAGGAGGTACTTCCCCAGTTGGGCTTCTCCAGATTCGAGCATGATGGTACTTCGCTGTGCCCTACCTCTCATTGTTGGACGTAGTTTAAGGACATACCCGGGTCCCGTGTCCGGGTCTGTGATATTGCTACAATTTGAATAGCTGATACAACTGCAAAATAATACAAATATATGCATTGCGTCCCAAATATACTTCATTGTCAACTTGGTTTTGCTTGTATGAAGAGAAAGCGTAATGGGTTGTTACAAATTCAAGTTTTTCACACCGTTAATCCCAATTTTAGTTATTAAAAAAAATATATGTTAAACATTATTAAATTCTACATAAAATATGTAAATTAGGTAATTGTCGCAATCTCGTACATATTTATTTTTATTTTTTGAATATTGTTAACTCATTATTATTTTTTTTTTCAACATATAATTTTTTTTTTCTTTAAAGCTACCTTAATTTTTTTTACAACATATCCACATTACAAAGAAATCGGATACCTAAGTACTTTGGCTAAAAAAAATAAAAATGTTATTTCTTTTTATGCGTTTTTTTTCTTAACCTGAAGGATTTGCGGCTTAATTTTCGGTGAAAGCACTACATATGTAAAGGTTAATAATCCAGTAAAAGGAAATTCTTTTTTTCGCTAAGGGCAGTTTTGCCATACTTACCCGGCTATACCCTTTATGACGTATCAATGTTAAACAAAATAATAAAATTAAGCTTATTATAATAGCAGCGAGTACCGACTTTAATTTCTTTATCTGTTATGTCCATGTTGATGTGATATCTAAAGAAAACATCCAAAACGGTTTTACTGTACACAACTTGAACATCGAAGCTTAACTATAAATAATAAATCGAACAGAAAGACTTACAGTTCTTTTACATACTGTTTTCTGCACAAAATATAAATAAAAAAACAACTTAATTGCAAAAGAAACAAATAAACTTCCTCGTTGAATTCTTCCACCCTCTGTCATGTTAATAGATTGATACTAATATCACCCATATTTCAAAGTCGTTTGCATCTGGCCTGCCTGGGCGTTCTGGACAATGGCTATTAAGATAGGGATTACTTTCGAACTAATTGGAACCCTTTTACTTAAAATATATGTAGGAAATCACTAAACAAGTAAAAGTTTCTTTAACATATTCGTAATCTTAAAATATAGTTTTATTTTACTATTTCGTCAGTAGGTTGTCGATTTATAAAAACTGTTTAATACATGAATTCGTCATTGAGATGAGTTCGTTTAACTTTGCGATTGAGACACTACAATTCTAAGTATGTAATGACGTTGATACAATACTCTACTGTTTGTTTTTAAATATTATTATTGTGTCATGAAAAAGATCTAAAATAGTTAGGTATAACAATTGAGTTAAGGTTAAAATTGTTAGTTTTGGACCATCTCAGTATTAAATAATTAAAAAGTACGACAAACTCAACAAGGGTGTAGGACTGTCATATTCCCACCGCTCCCTTAGTGGTTGCCCATAAAACACAAATACGGCAATAAAAGAACACCCCGAAAAACATCCTTCCTGGACACTGACTCAATACAATGGCCGCCATTCACACTGGATTATTGTATTTTTCCAGGACTCGAATTTTTAAGAAAGGAATTAATGAATCTACAAGTTTCTTGGTTAAAGAACTTTAGACTCTAAATCAGAAACATCTGGAGTTTATTTGAAGCTAAGAATGGAAAACTGCGGCCAGATTCGTTTAACAATGAAGGCTCTAATTAGCTGTCACGGCTGCAGACTTGCGCGCAACGTGCGTCCAATGTCGGTCTCTGAAGTACAAATTATTCAAACGATGTTCTCACAGATTTTTTTCTTTGCTGGCTGTGAATGAAAAATAAGTAACATTTCAGTTCTCTAAAAAGATAACTAAGGAACAAAAAACTTTTATGGCTATGCATAAATAATTTGTAATCATTATGCAAATATATATTTATAATTTACTTATTAACAATGTAGTACTTAGTCAATATGTCTATTGTATCATCATAGTTTTTAAATCTAAATAGACTGAAATCTGATATTTAAACGTTTATATTCAATTAGTTTCTTCACACATTAAATATTTCTTATTTGTGATTTCAGACTAGATTACAACCATATAAACCGTCTACTAACTATTTTTTTTTATCTTATTTCCATTTCCTTAAACAGAAGCAGATGAAATCAGTTCTGATCAAGACGAAAGTATAAAATTAGAGCGTAAAACACCACACGCTAATGTCACAAATTATCGCTAAAATCGCAAATAAATCACTCGCAACAGCAAACTACGGCACGCATTCAAAAACAATTACGAGGGCGCGAAATTTGGGTGTCTGCCTAATTGGTATGAGATTTGCAAGTGTTTCTAATTGCGTTGAAAATTCGCAAATCCAAGGCGATCAGTCACAACGCCATCCGGTTAATTAAACCATTTATCTCGTAAGCTGAAAAATTTGAAACTAGATATTGGTAAATATTTTTTCGCCAATGAGTAATTGTTGGCATATTTGGTGAATAATTGTCAACCAGCCCTTTATATTTCTGGAACGCGCTTTATTATGGTTTAAGTACACAGTTATTTTTATTTTATTATAAAATACATTTAGTACATTATTTACTAGAACTACAAATTAAGTGAACAATATCTCATACACATTATAGCAGGAATGATTATAGCTTCCTAAATTACGCTTAGTCCATTGGATTGTTTGGCATATCAGAAACGTTGTTCCCCTCCCAATACTTTTCAGTGTGCCTACACGTACACGAAAGGCCGAGGAATTCGCGTCATTTTTTACAGAAAGGTTCATTTTCATTAACGCCATCAGCTCACATATTTGTCATAACCTGCCCCGGTCTTGTTGTGACTGCTTCTTTTTCGTATGAATTTTAATTTACGCTGTTTCCGTTTTGTTACTTCACACCTCCGGCATTACATGGTCTGTAATTAAATTTTACGGGTATGACTGATTGGATAATAGGTAAGTACCGAGATCGAGTTATCAGCTAAAAACATTATCCCCATGTTAATTTAGAATTGTAGATGCTCGAAAATATATTTGACTTAAACATCTAAATATATGTAACTCACAGGTGACTGACTGACTGACATAGTGATCTATCAACGCACAGCCCAAACCACTGAACAGATCGGGCTGAAGTTTGGCATGCAGGTAGATGTTGTAACGTAGGCATCCGCTAAGAAAGGATTTTATTCAATTCTACCCCCAAGGGGATAAAATAGGGGATGGAAGTTTGTATGAAACTTTGTCAATTTTAAACCGAACGGGCTGAGACTATGCATGCATGAAGCTACTAAGTATGACGTAGGCATTTGTGGATAAAACGGCATTTTCCAAACAAAAAGCATGCATGCATACGTAGTTTTGAACGATAGTGTGCTAAAAATAACTTAAATACTTCTTAACGCGAGCGAAGCCCCGGGAAAAAGCTAGTACTATATAAAACTGGCATTATTATGTACGTGACACTAAAAGGCGATAATGTTTCTATGTAATTTCAAGTTTACATTTTCATATATGAACAAAAGTATTAAAACGGCCCCACTATTTGAGCTCTTTAAATAATCAAATATACGCCGTCGTTCGTCACACAATGAAAATTTATGTTCGCCCTGCCGCGTCTAGACGATTCGGCACACGGACCCATCCCAGACTCTCTAATTCTCTTGCTATATTCAAAACCCATACTCTAGAATAATCGCGATTGACATTTTTAGATTCATCAATTATTTCTGATACTGCTATCGATTTTACTACGTTCTTCGTACTGAATTAGTAAGTATATTTTTTCTCGAGTCAGGATGTCCAATGTTTTTTAATTTAGTCTATTACTTTTATAATTTATTTAGGTAGTTATATTTATAACTTATATTTTTACCTGATCTTATACCCTGCTTTACGTTTAATATTTTAAGAATAGATGACGGAGGCGTATAATTTTATCTGAAATAAACAGCTTGAGTTTGATGAAATTTATTAACGAAACGGTATAAAATGTATTCTCTTTAGCCTTCGATGAAATTGCATCCGACCATGCATAAATATCTATTAAGCCGCGAAGAGCTACATTTTTCAATGAAAGCGTTTCTAAATAAAGCAATTGTGATGTCTGAGAACAAATACGGCTCCTTGGTAAACAAGGGTTGTTTAAGACGGGCTAGTAAATGATAAAATGTAGATTTTGGTTTGTGTTTATCTTCATTAATAAACACCCTCAAGGTTTTTGAATTGTGTCTAAAATGCCACAAAAGAATTTTCTTTTAAGATTTCATAACACGTTTTTTCACGTCGTTTTTCAAACCCTTAGGCGTCGGCGCTGGGAGTACGAGAGGTGCGAGGAAATGATGTAGCTTCTAAGGTCCAATGTCAGACAATAGGTAGCATTCATACGGACGGCGCGCGTTGAATACAAACAACCTAATTATATAATCGCCAGGAATAGCAAGATGGAGGCGTAGCGTAGCATGAAGTTCCTGCTTCAAATTGTACTTTCAGCTTCTGATATTCACACCTAAATAGTTCTTACAAAAGTTGTAATGTTACCGCCATAGAACTTTTGCTGCTTTAGTTTTCTTGGTAAGTTCATTTAGATTTGTTCACTCATTTAAAGTTTAAAATGAATATCACATTTAGGGTAAGATTTACGCAAACACTGAAGATAATTATTACATATACTTCGGTCGGTTAACAAAATTGTCTTACGACACCATATTTTAAACGGTTCCCAAAATTAAGTTAGTCGAAGTAGCTAAGACAGTATAATGTGGAGTTCTTGGGCTTATCTAAAACAACCAAGATCAATAAATCGAAAGTAGCGTCTTTATCGCAAAGGTAAGAAAGTAAATAAGCATTTCCCTGAAGTTAGGCTCACTCTGAAACTTAATGGCGTTTCATTATATCGTTAGATAGGCTTAGGCCGGTTCCGCGGTGAGTTATGGTTATTTGAATTGTGCGAAACAAAATAAATTTACTGAACGTGCTCTATGCCGTTCTGCTCTTTGCATTTTTGAGTGCTTATTTCGAGTGGGATAAAAGTTTAGGTTATTTATGGGACGCCTCTAAGATTTAATGTGAACTCAAACGGCGATAATGTGACTTTCGAATGAATGCTTTTACCGAAACGCGCCCCCGTTGTTTAAACTTATGTTAATAAACGTAAGATTTGTATGATGGTGATGGCGTGTATCGGAGATCTAAATTACAAATGCGAATGTTCATCAAATAACAAGCCTCATTTCCCGGGTCTGTAACATTGCTTTATTGTCCATAAGTAGCCGAATATCCTCTCGCATGTGACTAGGTTACTACCGTTACTATTTCCTCCCCATCCGCGTTATCCGGGCTGTATCCCGTTAACCGAACCATTTAGCGTAATGCGCGGTTTGTCCGGATTGACAGCCCGCTCCACTAACTACCACAGCCTTAACGATAGTTTAAAATTATACCGGAACAATATGCGTATTAATTACATCAATTCAAATATATCACTGAACACTGATTGCTTATACCTATTAAAGTGCTGACAGAACTTATTATCTTATTGATTATTATGATATTGTAAACATAATTTATTTAAAGGACTTGTGATTTGCATATTACCTCCAATTAATTAGTACTGTCCAAACAGAGTTAAGCTACCCCCTATAACCTACATTTATTTTCGGATAATAACCTCATAACTGGTAACGGAGAACAAGACATGTAGGGTTCGGCTGCTCATGTGTTGCGAAAAGGGCGGATTAAGTCGGCAGTAAAATTTGTTAAAGAGGAGCGTAGGATACGGGTGCCTCACGGCTATACAAGGTGACCAGACATAGTAGGTCTCTTAATAAAACAATGATCGCGGCTACGTTGATACTGAATAAGAGGTACAGCGGATCTTTTTAAAGTGGTGATAGGAACAGCAACATACAAGCAGCCGCGGACGGTCGGGCTTGGCCCGCAACTATCTCCCACTTGCAGACACGAACACTATAATCCCCGATAAAGCCCGCACATTTACATTCAATTCTAATTCAGGCCCACTGCTACTCTACTCTGATTGCCCGTTACTTGTCGTCGTTGATTAAAATTTAGCTGGAGATCCTATTTAATGCTACATGATAAACGTGTTTTGAGAGTACATATCTTCTTGTTTTAATGATGTAACCACATATTATATAAGACGACATTGACTTGTGCCGAACTATATTTGTATAAAATATTTTAATACAATTCTGCAAATATGGTGTGCGCTATGCCTTTACATTAGACTTGGGCTGCACAAAGCACTATATAGCTATACCTAAGCCTTTAGCCTTATGACATATAAATTAGATAAAATAATAGGTATATAAAATACTCGTACTAATAGCTTTTGCAAGTGAAAAGATAAACGTGAACACGTAAAATTAAACATTTTGAAGTCAAAGGGCACTTAATTGAGTTTGTTCAGGACAAAACAAAGAAAGAGAACTTTTAAATTGAACGTCCACGAAGTGTTGGCAACATGTTGATCTTTGCCAACTGCGTTGCTTAGAGCTACCTGGAGTCCTGAGTTAATATTTTCTTTACAGAAAGCATTTAGGACACCTTTTTAAAAGTAAATGTATTAACTACTTACCTTCCTATTATGACATTTATGATATAATAATTTATAGCACTCTCTCTCTCTCTCTCTCTCTCTCTGTCCTAAAATAGGTACAAAATACATGTTTTTCAGTTTTATGATCCATATTAATCAAAAACAAGCAATTCATAACAAACAAACTTTACAAATAACAGTAACCGTGAAGCATCAACTTTTTATTGTCATTTGATATTTCTATTACACCTATGATAAAATGTTACGAGCACAAAAAGGAAAGGTACGACTCGGGGAGCGACAAAATATCTTGTTTCCTTTTTTATTTACAAACTTTGGCTATGGCGATACTACGGTGCTGATACACGAAAAAATCAATCTCCTATCCCCTTCTATTCCATAAATCGGCATACTACTGATTCAGGTTGTAATGTAAACTTGGGAACTGATTTGAATTTTGATAAAAAAAAATCGAGGGCACGGTTTCCACTCCGGCAACATCAACAATTTAATTAATTGATTAGCTAAAGGCTTTTCTAAAACAAGCCTCAAGAAAAGTAAAGTAGCAAAGATTTATTTTACTTTTGGTAGCAATTAGCGTTGAAAGTGAAAAATCTACGAAAACTTCCCGGCGTTCTTATTGCTGATTTAAATTGGCAAATTTTTCTTCGGAGAAACTTTTTGATTTACCCCTTTCTTTGGAACCCAAATAATTGTTAGCCCTTCGCACACGTTGACAAAGTTTGTAAAGATTCTAATGCGATATCGTAATATCTGCGATAATTTAATCTACAAATATAGATTTCTTACTTTACAAATGTACACCTGGCAATGAGATGGTATGCCGAGTTATGCATTATATGACGTATCTAAATGACATGAAGTGATAACTCCCTAAAATAAACATATGCCATTAAAGTGTTAAACTTATCTTAATCAGTTGTTATAGATAACCTTAGTCAGAGATAGGTCGTATTATGTACTTATATGGATGGCAAAAATAATAATACGAATATTTTCTGAAATAAACTTAAACAAGTTTATTTAAGAATGAATAAGAATTAGCTAATGATTTTCGATATACGTAGTGAAACAATACAAATAAGGTACTTATTTACTAATTTAAATATAATAAAACATATTTAATATGTTTATTTTATTTTGTTTTATTTATGTAATAAAAAATATTTAAAAATCATAATAACCATAAACAAATTTAATAACCTAGGTTCATTGGTTCATCTAATTTTGTCGATTTATGTATCTAATTTTGTTAAATTATAAGAAAAGAAGAGAACAAATTTATACAAGAGAAGTTGACTATAGTCGATTTTTGTTAATAATATCAAGCTTGGTTTGTTTTTGAGTTAAGTATACAAGTTGATATAAAATAGTAGTTATATCAAATAGTAGATCATGAGCTGTGAAAATTTAGATATACGAATGATAATTTTCAAGGAATAAAGCTTAAATTCCTACAATGGGACTTTAAGGGTTTTATTTTTTCCCGTCGATAAGTTTAGTTTTTTCCAACTCATTAAATTCAGCCCTGTTTAGAAATAATTGTTTATTAAGTAGGGTCTAGGTTAGGGCAGAAAATATTGGAGAGATGTGTGCATTCATATTTTCATTAGGATTTTTATTGTAAGTCAGTCGAGATCAGTAATAAGACTAATAAGATCCTGTGAATTATATCATAAATTGTTGTAAAGTTTCCATGTTTGATCCTATAATGAATTTATTGATATTTTTCTTATTTATATCACAACAAGACTTAACTATTTCATTAGTGAAATTGGAAAAATATATTCTTCGAGATATTTTATCTAAGTCTTGAGCAATTGTCATCAGATTTGCTGCGACTGTTGAATCCATTTTTCTTAAGGTACTTCCGTCTATAAGTATAATGTCATTTAAAGCAGAATTTTGAGCAGCTTTTAAGACTTTTCGTCGAACATGCTCAGCTGCGCAGTATGATAGCCTGCCATCCAGGTTTATCTTTATTATTTGCCCTTTGTCGGATCTGACTATGTTTATATCAATTTTTGGTCTTGATGTTAAATAAAGCAATATGGCAGCTTCAACAATGACTCCGATAAGGATTCCATATTCCAATCCGAAACATATTGCACCTACCATTGTGGCCACTAAAAACAACAATTCAAGTTTGTTATTTCTCCAAAGTCTTCCAAATATTGCGAAATCAATCATTGAGAACATTGCGGTCATAATTAAGGCGGCCAAAGAAGCTTTCGGTATAAAGTAAAATGTTGAAGTTAGTAAACTCAATGCGAGAAGGATAATCAGACCGGTGACAATGCCTCCTGCGGGAGTTTGCACACCAGAAGCATGGTTTAGTGCAGTTCGTGTAAATGACCCCGTTATCGGCATGCTTCCTACTAATGAACCAATAATATTACAAAATCCAACAGCTATCATTTCCTGCGTCGCATCAACAGATTCTCCTCCTGCAAATGCCTTTGATATTGCTACTGTTTCCACAATAGCAACCAAAGGGATGATGATCGATTGCGGTCCGTATATTTCTAACATGTCTGCAAATGATAACGTTTCATTTCCTACAGTAGTTGTAAAAGGCGGTAGTGTGACATTAGGAATGCCGCTTCCAATGTCGCCAATCAAAATTAACGGCTCGATGTCAATGCCGATTTTTAATGAGTAGGCTACTATCATTCCGATAATGACAACTATAGCATTGCGACTAAGAGATATTAACCATTTTAATTGTTGCACAGGGCTATCGTTTTGACTACATCCTTCACCAAATCTTTTTAGAAGAATAAGAAATGCAATAGACACGAAGCCCAGTATAGGATTCCATATTTTGATAGTCTTGATATTCAGTATAAAATTATATAATGAATCAGCGACGTTGTCTCCAGAACGTCCATCATGGCCAAATAAAGCTTTTAACTGTGCTGAAGCAATTTGAAGAGCAGCTGCAGTCGTGAATCCACTTATTACTGGCATCGATATAAACTCTATCAAGAATCCGAGGTTTAGAATTCCAACAGTGAGCTCTACTATTCCAGCTATGAAGGCTGCCAACACCGCAAAATCAGCGGAATAGTTGTATACGTACTTGGCAACCATTGCCGCCATAATAGCAGTTGGTCCGACCGTAACGTTCATGCAACTTCCGAATATGAGGTATACGATACCGCTTGTCAGGCTCGAGTATAATCCATATTCTGGGGAGAGACCAGCTATAACAGCGTAGGCTATACCTTGAGGAATAGCTGTAAGTGCTACCGTGATTCCTGCGATCACATCCGGGATGATTTTTGTTGTATTGTATTTTGGTAGCCATTCTACTATGGGAAGTCGTTTTTTCACTGTCTCAGTACTACACACACCCTTTGGACACCGTATTCGTTTTCGTAATTGATTCGAATTTTCACTGACTGGCAAAATAGTCATTTTAAACAATCCGATCTGGAGCAGATTACTAAATGTACTAAATTTTACAGAAACATATATTTCTCATGTCAATATTTATCGTTATCTCTCGTCAGGTACTTGAAACATGGAAAAAGTTGCGAAAATGGTCTGAGTTTAATCGCTATGAATAGGTTTCTTCTAAGATAAGATCTAGATTTTCAACCACTTCTCAGATTAATGCAAGGAGTCAGTTAATGAATTAACTAAACCAGCTTCTTTATCTATTTATTAACTCATCTAAAGCAGGGGCTGCCAGACATCTTACAAATGAGAGTGCCGCAAATATTTGTTTAAAGCGTACCGATTCACTTAATTCAATCAAGCTAGGTTCGTTATTGTTACACTTTGAACCACACTTTGTTATTTAAATTATTAACACCGAAACTCGATAATGTTATAAAATAAAGTAATTTTTTGAATAAAATTAATTTGTAAAATACCTAAATACCTTTTAAAAGAATACTCATACATTAACATAAATGGTTTACGAACATAACTACCTAAGTAAGTACAAACGTCTTCAGGTGCTAACAAAATTTAACAAATGGATATAAAGAAAACAGCATCAATCAGAGTCCGGAAGCCGTATCATTTGAATATAAAGGGAGTACATGAGGTGGCTGAGGGCATGTGAGCCCGTCATTAGTCATCAGCCGAGGATCCTGGCCGACGTGACCTGGATCCTGATGCCGTGTGCACTTAGGTGGCAATGACGCACACGTGGCGCTGATGGCTTTTGTTTTTGTTCCGAGAAAATGGACCTTTTTATCGAATTTCATTACTTTTCTAAGATAGCGTTGAATTCTTAAGATTAAAAATAAGCGTAAAACTCTATAATTGTGTAGTTACCAATCTACTCAATGATTAGAAATAAGATTTGTATTATACCTACAATTTACATTATAATCCGTTTAGAAATTAGCCGGTGGAATAAAGAAGTTACATTTTTAGTTATGGTACGCTGTTCATACCTTGGTTAATATTTAGTATAGTGGAGTATATTTACCATAAAAGTGAAAGGGCTATCCAATCCCATCCCATTCCGATTCTGATACCAATCATATTTTTACTCTGTCCAAAAACTAACATAATTTATTCCAAAGTTTTTTTACATTAATAGTTTTTGCTATAGTACATGTAATTACTTATACTCGTATATCACCGATGCAGTTGAACCTATAGATAAAAATTTGGAAAACAAAAATATCGGAATACATAAATGTTGCTCCCTAATAGGAAATACAAAATAAATAAAAATGAATATAAAGGCACCCCAATCCAATAACTGGATTACGAAGGTACAGAAAGTGACAATTGAAACATCGCATAGAACCGGACTAAATTTAAATATACGATGTCCACGCATGAGTGGTCACAAATCTTGGCGGTTATTTAGATGAGTGTCAATTTGTCGGATTTGTGCGGACAACCGGAGAAAGTCCTGGGAGAATTGTGACTGTCCACTTATATTAGGAATTTTTGATATTTTTTTAAGCTTTTTTTATGTCATATTCCATGTCACGGGATGCAATACACTATTTTGAGTTAAGAAATCGACATGTAAAAAAAAAAAAACGAATATGTTACAATATAATTATAAGCGTTCAAACGTTTCTGTGTAGTTAGGATTCATTAAGAGTTCATTGTATGTTCACTGGCTGAGCCTAAAGCGATCCGAAGACAAAGCGCTACATGTTATGAAAACAAAGAAATAAAACGGGTCCTAAGTACACGTTGATGCATGGGGCCGTTGAAATAATATTATCGTTACCGTGTACTTATTCCAAAGAAAATCAACATAAAGTGAATAAAAGAAAATTATGAATCGCGCGAAAATAAATTACCCCGTGTTGGCGGCAAAATAACATCACATTTGAATGCCTTTTATGCTTTATGGGACTGTAACTATATGAAATAAGTCCCGGTGCCTCTTTATGGGACATGGGGGCACGTACGCGGCATAATTTTTGAGTTATTTGTTGCGAATACTCAGCACTCATAGAAAAGTTGGAGTTAAGATGATTTTATTGCAAATCTATGCAAAGGAGTCGTACCTTTAAATTTACTAGGTTTAACAACAATAAAAAAAGAATATATTGATTACTGCAAAGGCCTGGCTGAATGGAGCCGAATAAATTTCTGGTAATTACATTATCGAAAAACCTCACCTCACCGCTGGTAAATTTTTCTCCATCGTACCGCAAGCCCATAATTCCTAATGACATGCAATAACCGTACCCCCAATTTCCAACATAAACCCGCCATAACAATATCGACATCAGCAAATTTTTCCGAGGCATTTTTTATTTGAGAATAAGTAACACTTTTCGGTGTAATCAAAATTTCGCGGCCCCTCCGGCCGGGGTGTTTATCGGCCACTCAATTTGATTTTTACCACCGCACTGATTTCAACTCCTTTCACGAAACGGTGTGGGACACACGAGGAATTGCAATGAGTTGATCTATGATACTACTTCTTTAAATATAGGTATAGTCACGGTCATACTTTAATTGTTGAACTCAAGCTATTTTATTTTGTTTAACACTTACTCTAAGAAATACCGAATGTAGGTACATACCAAATGGCTCAAAAATAAAAGTAGCTCACCGCATTATGGCTGTCTTTACTTGAAACTCGATTTTTAGAAACCTTAATTCCATAGGCCGACCATGCAAGTCACCAGGGGTAATAAATAAATATAGAAATGTATAATAATGAATATTAGTTTTTCCCTTTGTAGCCTTTTACCACACCCGCGGGTGGTTATGTATAATAAGTTCCTAAACACTAATACGAGTACAAAACCCGAAGATCCTTTCAATATGTATCTCATAAGTATTGACACATGTATACTCCCTAAAGTTCAAGTCGTTCAATACAAAACGTTTCGCATACGATGCGGGCGAGGGACGTTAAGCCGAATATTATGAGTCGATCGCCGGCACAGGTGCCGCTAAACATCCGACTTGCGCTTGCCAAATATTTGTGATACGTGCTCGAAGAATAAATGTATCAAACGCTTGAAAGGGAAACTCTAAAATTTATCAATGTATGAAGTTACGTTCTTCGCTTAACATTAAGTACAAAGGCCAGGAAAACATATGTCGAAAGTTTTTATAGTTGCATTTGGTAGAAGTCTAATCTTTGGTCGGAGCTAGAATTGGAGCGTAATCTTATCAGAACGATGA
The DNA here is from genome assembly GCA_022674325.2 of Grapholita molesta. Taxonomy (NCBI): domain Eukaryota; kingdom Metazoa; phylum Arthropoda; class Insecta; order Lepidoptera; family Tortricidae; genus Grapholita; species Grapholita molesta. The sequence continues at coordinate 16,531,791 of CP053121.2, read as the reverse complement.
AAGACGATAGTACAGCCACTTTCTTGGCTAAGCACTTCTAATCGAGGATTTGTAAACCGTCATAAATGACAATTGATATTATAGTAGATAAGCATTAATATCTTATGAAATCTCAATTCGTGACAGTTATGGCAGTTTAATCTAAATACTAGATAGTGTCTCTTGTAACTATTTAAATACGCAAGCCACCGCAGCCCAAATCCAAATTTTTATTTCTCGGTTGTTCCGCCAGTCAATTTTTATGATATAGATATTTTTTTTGTATTTTTTTAGTTTTTTTTTAATACATAAGACAAAGCATGTCGGGCCATGCTCAATGTTTCCGATCCGTAACTCAAAAATGGTTTAACCGATGCAGTTCAAAATAATTTTCATTGAAAGTGTTTATTAAGAGTTGTATTCTAATTTTTTCAAATATTTTGGATTTGCGGTTCAAAAGTTAGACACATTTTTTAATTTCCAGAGCGATTATTTCCGATAATAATCACTTTATCAAAGTAAAGGCAACTCCTATTGTTTTCAAATACCTATCTAACGATTTACACGTTAGGATAGTATAAACTTACACTCGTCATTCTGAGTAGAAAAAATATAAAATTTACGTGTCTTTGAGAACTGGCAATTATTAAGATAAATGCTCTATTAAGAATAAAGTACTAGCTGCAGCCGAGTTTGTCATTCTGGAGCTTCCTTGATGTACTCTGGATGTGACTCTATAATAATCTATTTTATAAAACATATTTACTTCTTTCGTAGTCAACGTCGTTATTTATTACTACATACCTTTAAAAGCCCTATGAACAATTAATTATATTTATAACCATATTTTAATATTTCCTTCAATTCTAGACTCTATTGTTTCTACTAATGCTATAAGGACTCCCGATATCCAGATGCAAGATAACTAAAACAAAGGCCGTAACAAAGATTTGTCTCAATTGTATGTTTTATCTAAAGGTATGTTTGTCGATCTGATTACAGCGGGCACCGTCGTGGTCAGTTGTCCGAGATAATTCGGGCCGGGCCGGACTGAATGCGCGCATTGGTGCATAAAATATTTCTCCCGCCTTCAGCATCGTCAACCATCCTGCTTTGCTTGTAAATAATAATTCAGTCTTGCTCTGAAAGTAAGCATTGAAAAGGGACAGTAATATGTTTCACGTATATTATTTTATTTAAAATATATAGGTTAGGAGTTGAAATGACAAACAAGTGACGTGGAAAGCGCAAACGAGAGAATTGCACACCATTACACTTCTCACCTGCTGGTCAGTTCTTTGGTAAAATGAATAGGAGAAAATAAATAAGTATAATTTTTGATATAAGTATTATAGGGCTTTTGAAGTGCAACGACTTGACTAAAGAATATTTCTGGAGCTTGAAAAAAAATAGGTGTCTTGGGCTCATAATGAAAAAAATTGTGACCATGACATTAAAAGGGAAATATAAATTAGATTGTACGCAAATAACTATATTTTTGGTTGTAAGACAGTGACCAAGCCAATGTTTTTACCGCTTCGATGACAATGAAAATGTGATGTCATCCATTTTCTGTAAACGTTCTATTCCATTGATAGTTTTCCTATAAACGATCACCTCGGGCTGTGGCAATAAAACCCCCTGCTATCTATGGACTTTTCCAATACACTGGTCAGCTTCAGTGTTTCGATAGAACGAGCCGAAGCATTTCATGTATCGTAATTTGTAGCTGTTTCTTTCAGGTTGATACAAATGAAAAAGGATAGCGTTATTGGTAACACGAAATTGTTATAGATACAAGCTCCCTTCGCCAACACAGCTAACAATTATCTAAATAGCCATCTACATTCTTACCCCTTACATTTTATTATTACCGGTCAATTTATCCGATACTATGCGTTGTTCGCAAATCTCAGCAAATCCGTCGGATTCATGTTTGCCTAGTAGATTTAACGATAAGAAAGCTGGAAACTGACCAAGGAAATAAAACAGCGGATTTGTGTTCGCAAGTTTACTATGAGTTGTAAGCTGCCGATTTATGATTTTGCTGGGTAAAGTGCCAAACCACACATTTTATTAATTGTATTTCTAATATGGATGACATGTCTATATTAATCATAATATATATATATTCAAGCTCATATTCAGATTCATTTACTTATTTACAGAAAAAGGGTTGATAGAAGGTTCAGGTCTTAAAATAAGATTAGTAGTTTAATCAGCTATCTGAAGACAGCATGCAAATTTGAAAATACAGTCATATCTGCCTCAGTTCTACGAAATTTAGGAACAGCGATTAAGATTAAGATATTATAATTAGATTGATTATAATTCAGCAGGTACTTTAGGTATTTGACAAGTCAAAATATTTCATTATTATTTTTACAGTATTTAGAAAATAATGCTAAATCTGTTTCATTGGGGAAAATCGAGAATGGGTCAAACTGGCGTCCCTGCGGTACGTCACAAATCTTACGAATACACTTCCAATGGACAGTAGTGAGACACAATAGGTGGTGGTTTAAATGAGACACCCCCGTCTGTAGTTAATGTGCCAGACAAGCTGATTTCGGACAACGCTCCAAATATATAGTAAGAATTTACAGCTAGGAGACTTTACTACTGACAACGGTAGTAGGTATGCTTATGGTTCAATATGTTGTGTAAGTGGCTATTCTAGAATGAATCAATAATAAAAACACATTTATTTATCGTGATAGTACCTATGTATGTAGAAAACAGAACATGCAATATAACAAGATAAGAACTTACATTAAATAATATGTAGAAAAAATCCCTGTCATTATATAAACGAAAATAAAAAATACATTAGTAATGTTAACAGCTCCTGTGTTCTTATATAAATAAGCTTTTAAAAAAAACTGTGTTTCTGTTTGACACTCGGTACAGTCGCAGCCGAAAGTAAAACTGACAGAACCCAACGTATTTTGTACCTACCCGGTTTGTTTTTGGGTATGTCCTTAAACTACGTCCAACTGTGAGAGGAATGACACAGCTAAGTAACATTACGCTTGAGTCTGTTCCTGATGGTGAGTAAGGTTTCCAGAGCTCCAACTCCCCTTAAAGGCCGGCAACGCGGTTATGACTGCGGTGTTGTGGGTGCCCATGGGCGACGGTAATTGCTTACCATCAGCTAATCCGTCTGCTCGTTTGCCACCTTTGTCTTAAAAAAAACTTGCGGCCATAATAACTTAACTCAACAAATTATTGAACAGCCGTCACTCCGGCCGCACAGCCGGCCTCTAACTCCAAAATTCTTAAAGCCATTGCAATTGACTGCTGACGCGTAGTAGGCGCCTGACATTGTCTCGCTGGCCGAGGGTAGACAAAAGAATCGCATCACTCACTGCCCACAGCCCCCGTCCGGTGGACATTCGACACAATGATCATACCCCACTATTTATCTTCCGGATTAACTTGCTTATCGACTTTAAGATATTGGTTTCAAAGGACGTGGAGTTCGGCGTCGACTGCTTTCATTATCTTGGATCTAGTACTGACCGACTCAGCATTCATTACAGCAAAATGTAGACATGTGCCTAATAAATTTAAAATGTTATTTGCGTATTAAGATAATCTATTTATCTCCCAGCCTCGGACGTTGAGCATAGTACTTAGTAATATTACTATATATATCCATCACAGTAATCGATCTGTAGCACACTGCAGCCACCGATTTTTTAATGTCAGTATGGGAGGTATGGAGGATTTGGGGGTTATAATGCCATATAGCCACAAGAAAATAAAATATAAGTAAAACGAACATTATTATTTTAAAACTGAGATAAAACAAAATTGAGATTAAGGATAATTAATACGTAGTTATTTAAGGTTCACCACCCCAAACTGTTCATCTAGCGAAAACTATACGCAAAACGAACATATAAGTAAAACGAACATTATTATTTTAAAACTGAGATATAACAAAACTGAGATTAAGGATAATTAATACGTAGTTATTTAAGGTTCACCACCCCAAACTGTTGATCTAGCAAAAACTATACGCAATTAAGAGGTTAAATTATTCAGACGACAGTCCCCAAGAGGGTGGACAAATGCCCGCTTTAGCACTTAATAGTGCAAACGATCCCCAAGCGGCGGCGGTCAAGGCGCGCGAACAGCTCGGAGGCGTTCCTTGGACATTAGCGGCACAAGGACCCTCCCCTACTCTGTAACCGCAAATTAACTTCCTAAGAATACCTACACCGAATCTTTTCCTACCCCGCCTGCAAAATATTAATATTAGTCCCGCGTGCAAGGGGTACGAATCTACGAATTCAAAATTAACATACGCCCGTACCTTTAGCAAACATCGCCAAGACACCGGTCCGTAATACAATGTTTGCTTCCGTGTAAGGGCCTTTCGATGAATCTTAATCTTCCTGAGTCAGGTTACCCTCTAACCCGCATGTGTATAACTTAATCGACACCCCTTCCCCATAACTTGCCTCTAATTGTTTGCTCTCGATATTGTCGACGTCCTCTTGTTATGGTTAATGTATACCTTTTACTTCCCCGAGCTGCGTACACAATTTAATTTGGGTACCAGTGTATGTATTTACTATTCATCAATGAATTATGCTCTTGAACTGCTAAACTTACGTTGGCAATGAACAATTCTATAATCTAGGTATAGGTAGTAACAACTCAGAATAAAGTAAGTATAATATATTCACCCAAATTATAAAACGGCTTACGTTAAACGAAATTCTTGCCTGTCTCGTTTTACTGCATGTAGCTGCTTACGGAAAGGTGTTCCTTTCCTCATTACCCCTCCTGCTCAATTGTCGTGACGAATCGAGTCATAAAGTGCCATCATCTTCTACACGTCCCACGTACCCGGGTAACTGCTTCTTATAAACTTTTCGAGTAATTAAGAGGAAATAGCTTTGGTATAGTGTGTAATATGCTAACTTGAAATAACGAAGTCATGTGCGTGGCATGTCTATTTATAGCACGTCACACCGCAAAAAACAGTCGATTTTATACTACGAAACGGAGTTCATTTCACCGTTGAGTACTAATCTTATTTTAATTAATATTTTGGTCTGTTTCACTAAGTCTCTCAATAACTCTAATATGGGATGATAATAAAACCAATGTTCATTCAATTCAATCGGAACGGGTAGCATATGATACTTGTTGAAGAGTGACAGATAGTCTGACCAATGATAGAAACTCGACCATAATATGCTAGCAGGTTGTTTTGAATTAATCTGTCTGAACAAGTAGTTACTCGAGTTGAATCAGCCTTTTCGGTTTTTTCTCTCCTTCGCCCGTGGCAATTAAAAAGCAAACGGAGTCTCGCGTCTCGTCCTGAACTGAAAATAAACACTGAAACGTTTGCATGTTTTCCTTTAATTAGCATATCACTGTTGTCTTGTACGCCCGGTTTGTTACATCATTTCCATATGGAAAAATGATTCGAATCTCGCCCTACTTGGAGCTCCCCATCGCAATATGTGCTTCGATGTCGCAAGAAGAGGGGTATGTGAAAATTATACGGCGGTGGAACGCATTAATTTGCCATATTAATTTCGCCGTAAAACTCTGCTCGCGACAAGCCGACGGGGAATTGCGGAGTTTGTCCCAGGCGGCCGCTTGTTCACACAATCGCTTGTTCAACACGGCTTTATGGGTCTGCTATTGAAGAAAATACCTCTGAGATGTGCCTCGTTACCTATGTTGTTAAACCCTTGCTATATTGTTTCATGTTACGGCGATGTGTAACTTTGAACTATTTAATTTGGCGCATGTCTTATTAAGAAAGTTTCCTTGTTTAGCATTTGGGTTGTACGACATTGTCTGGAAGAGCTTTTTTGGCAGTTGTGTTCAAAGAGTGATACTTTACTTGAACGTACTTCATTTGTGCTGATAGAGGGTGGCCATTTTTAACGGCATTGTTAAGGTGTCTGCGCCGACCCTCGAGGCGAGCTGGTAATCGAACTATAATTTATGATGGTCAAGAATGCGGCTAATGCACCTACTTCGGGTAACGCGGGAAAAGGGCTTTCCGGGATATATATATAAATAACTTATATATACTTCGATAAGTATTCCGAATATATTCCATTATATATTATATTAGTCGTTCTGAGTTTCATTAAAGTAATGTTCGTTTATAGTCAGATAAAAAAGTTCTCTGAGGTGTAATACCTATCAGCTATAGTTCCATGATTTGCTGGAATTACAATCAATTAGGAAACCTAGTATGATTTTAGAATTGTAATTTTATTAGACCGAATATTTTATTTTTATTTTACACTTATTTACACTTGGGCTGATTAGGTACTTAATAAAAAGTCTTGCAGACCTGTAAAAGTAAAATTCGAGTATTTATGCTGAAGTGCAAAAAAGCGAAACGAAATTACAAACTTAGAGATCTCACGGCAATATGCTGGCCCCATAACTCATCCTGTCGATCTTCGGGCGCTATCTAAGCCGTGATAAGCGTTTTCTCATGACTTGCATATTCGACGCCCTGGCTTAGGGCTGCTCCCAAACAACCAGGAGAAAAATTAGAGGCAATTTGTTTTCATATAGATCGATATATAGCCCAAACCGAAGCGTTTTTAATACTTCAAAACAAGTATGTCTGTACCTTGTTACATACGACTATTTGTCAACCTATGGACTACCTTTTTACGTATATGAATTGCAATACAAATGTCATTAATAATTATGCTTTAATTCATATTTATCAAATAAAACATTGTCTTTTTATTTTTTATTCGCGCGCCATTTTTGTCGCGTGTCAATTTCATCATATAAGATGAAGTTTATTACTGACGGTTTATCTTAAAATAAAATAAAGTGTACCTAGTGAATATAACTACGTTAAAGAGTTTTGCATTAGTCGTTTTTCTTAATATTGTTATTTTGTAAAGTGCACGTCAATATAAAAAGGTTTGTGCTACCGAATAATTACCACAATGACTGAATTCGTATTTGTGTAGATTAAACGCGTTTAAGACCGTACGTTGACAACCCTATTCTGGAGGGAGCGCGACCACGCGTAGCTCTAGCAATCGACATGTTTATCGCTTTAATATAAAATAAAGGGAATATAGGGTTAACGTTATATCGATAGATGAAAAACGTCGACATGTGATCGGAGGACGGGAAATTGTATTCGATTTTGCTTCGGTGCTTCGGAATCGGTAAATTTGGTCTCGAGATGTGAAAAACTCTACTGACTTACTTGTCATCATTAGATAATTACATTGACTTATTCGTTTTGATAGATTAAGGGAGATGTGGTGTAATTGGAAGCACGTTAGACAGGTAATCCTAAGGCTGTGAATTCAAATCCAATGACTTTTCAGAGTCTTTCACATGTATATTTTAATTGCAGTGTATAGTGTAATAGCGTATTTTGTTTTTAATTAGTAATAAATTTACTGACTTATTGAATCTTTTCATGTCATTATCAAAAACGCGTCCCGCTGGTAAGAATTTACTAGCACTCTTAGAGTAGAACCGACTAAGAGACATTGTGATACATACTTTTATTTCTGTGTAGTTTTTTATTACCTAAAAAAAATGAAAACATAATTACATAGAATAAGTTTATGATAACTTACAGGTGATACCTATTAGACTTGATAAAAACAGGGCAAGAATAGTGAATTAAGAAAAAAATACCTACCATTAAGTGTATCTTAATATTTAATTTATTTATGTGATGTGGCAACTAGATACGGCTAGAAAAGGTAATTTTTAAGCATACATTCAGTAAATACACATAGACACAGACAACTCTAAAAGGGTGTCTCCTCGAAGTTGAGAGTACTTGTATTTGTTTATAATTTTAATAACCCCGCTCGTGTGTCTCGCGAGGGGTGTCCATACATTTTTCACCGCCATACAATAAGGAATATTGTCACTTTAGAATTTGCGGGCGGCGTAGGGGCGATATTTATAGATTATCCTGGATTTTCTACTTGAAATATTCTATGTTGCGCCGTAAACATATTTTGCATGCATTGCAGTAAATATAAAAAGTAATATTAAACATTGTTGTTTATATAGTTTTTTTAGGCAGTTTCCAATTTAGAGCATAAAGGACAAAGAAATACTTTTCTTCTTCTGCTGACTATAAATTGAGTTTTTTAAAATAAAATAATTAGGTATAAAAAATAGGTATATCAGCTAAATTGCAGTTATTATTTTATGTTATATACCGTTGCTATGCATTACTGATTCGATTAATTTGCTTATTAAAGCTCAGGTATACAGAGTAATTACGTCAATGGTTGTATTTATAAGTACAATTATTAACTAACGGGTTATTTTAAATTGGAATTTTTATAACCCTGTCATTATTTTTTATGAATATATTATAATTTTAATTGATACTCGTATTCCAAGCAAAAGTTATCCGCCTAAATATGCTTCTTATGTCAGTCTATGTTAATCAAGTGATCACTGTTAAGATTCACTCGTATTAAATTTACACACTGTATATTTAAAAATAATGACATTAAGAATGTCATGTATAGCTTTTCAGTTATTAAGATTATACGTGTATAAATAGCTGAATAGTTTATTATTAGTATTCATGATGACATATGTATTTCTTATTGCCTTATTAGAATTATATTTGTATCTTGAATTACGCTGATCTATTTATATTATGTTATTTACACTGTTACTACGATTCGAGCAAATAAAGGCATCTGATACTGAAACTACATTCTTAAGTCTATCTATACCAACCACAGTGATTCAAAAGCCAGTCCGTAAGTCAACGCGCGAGATTTGAATCCCAAATTCAAAGTCGTGGGTATTTCCAATTCACCTTTCTGTTTTTCTTCATATTGTTTATCTTCTTTCTTTTATTTTGTTATCGGCGGCACCCGGGGTGAAATGTTTGGTTATGCATATGAGGCCGATATTTTTTGTTTTGATATGCAAAGTTGTTTTGGGGTTTATGAAATCAAGGTGGCTTTTGAGTTATTCTGTGGTGAAGATAAATTGTACCAGTTACCGAAAGCCTATTCATGACATCTTATATTTTTTTACTATCTTTCTGACTAAAATAAAATTATAAGAAATATGAACGTAACACGGTGGTCCGGTCTCGCTGGCTCGGCTGAACAGCGCAGCGCTGGTCTTCGGGCGAGTCATTCTGTAAAAGCTTGAAAATGCCAGACGCTTCTGTCGCAAACTGTTATCTTTGTTCAGTTTTCGGGAGTGTTGTGACGGCCATAGTAACTACCCGGACTAAAAAGGAGGGCAATAACGGGGCCTATTGCATAACAACTTGTAACTTGTAATATTAGCAGAAGTCCCTTTCTAGTTCCATTTATTAGAAAGAGAGTTCCGCTAATAATATTAGTTGTAAATTATTATGAAGTTATTAGTTAGAAAAACTTTCACCATGATCTTTATTAACAATTGCACACTAGGGTTGTACCTGACCGACACTCACCATTCATAACAATATTTATCAAATCGGATCGGAAAATCAAGAAACCAATAAAAATACCGATATGTCGTAATATGCCGAGGTGTAAGTGTTTCTTTATTTCAACGGTTTCACTTAATTTTCGGCTGTAGTAATAGGATCAGTTAGAAAGATCTTCAGTCTATGATAATAAAAATGCGATGTACGGTTGCCCTAAATACCTTGCTACGCTCTCGGCAGTTTAAACAGGTAGGTGCTTAGATATCTAAATACTCTCCATTATATATACCTTAAATACATATAAGTATAGTGTAGATGCCAGCGTTCAATATTATTGTTATAATTTCTATCCAAATCCCCATGGACATACTGAAGGACTTTCCTCGAAGTCCCTCAACATCGGGAGTGCATAAGTCGAGAACGGTCACCCCTGTTGTCTTAGTAAGCACTAAACGCAGGTCAAGTAAACACCCATAATGGATTCTACCCAACTCGGTAAATTATCATCTTGCCGGATATTGAATATATTAAGCCAACATTGCTGTCTGATGCAAAACGACATCCATGTAATAATTGGGCTCCTGTCCCCATGGTGTTATGGTTACCTATGTAAATGAGTTTCGATTATCATTGGAATTCATTTCATATCATTATCATTTCCGTCAGTTGTGTTGTAATTAGTTACAAAGGGAAGGTAATTAGTTACTGTGAAATCAAAGTAAAATTCCGAAGATGGCGTCCAAGCAATAATGGCGGAGGAGATGAACCAGACCGGCCGAGCCCTGAATATTAATCGACTTCGGGAAATGGATTAAAAATTCCGTGTCTCGACAACTGCGGCCCCATCACGATCTCTTGTGTTTTCAAACAACTTTTTTTTAAACATCCAATCCTCATTTGCATTATTTTTTTATTTCCCTCCTGAATAATTTAATGAATCTTAAGAAATATAGCTTTCTTCTGCGGTCAGAAGGGACGTTTGTACGCCATGGGTACATATTGAAGTACGAGTATTTATATTTATTCGTTGCAGAAATGATGACAAAAATAAAATCTATTATTATAGGCTGTGAATTTAAAATAATAGTATCAGCTTTCCTAAGCTAGTAAAAGTCAGTTCCCAAAAATATAACACCCACGGTGTCAGCTTTTTATTCCTGTAAAATCTTAAATTGCATTACGCTGAGCGTAACAAAATTTAACGGATATTAAAAAGTTTAACTCGTCTTTGCGGAGTTAATATTGACGGGCGTAGCAGATGGGAAGAAAGGGGTTTCTTCAAAAGAATTCTAACGGTGACAAAAAGGCGTAAAGAATCACGGGGGAAGGGGTGAAGTAACTTATGCGGCGAAGAAAGGAATTAACAAAAATAAAAGGTGACGGCCGTGGCGCTGTTTACGGGCCGGGGCGACCCACCCTTAATTAAAGGCTTTCTCGGACTTTTCGCGATGCAATTTGCCTAAAAGACAAGAATTATTTTTATTGAAGTCATCACTAATTTCGACAGAGAAGGGGCCCGAAAGACCGCTTTTGTTGTGCACAAATGGTGGTCTAATTGCTCGGTTTTTGGGTTCTATTTTGAAATAATAGCCTGTCGCGCGATTACCGATGATTATGAATTTATTCAACTTTTTTTAGTAATGTGTGGCAATTATTAAAATAAAAGAAATTTAATTGTAATAATCACACTTCGTAACTTACTCAATAGGACTAATTGAAACGAGTAACATTTCACACAAGATTAATACGTGATAATCAAATATTACGTTATTTAATTACATGATAAGATATTATATTTTTACATTCACATATCAATTCTACATCAATAAGGTTGTATTAATAAGTATCTGAAAGCTCGATTATAGATACAATAGATACCTACTTACATATTCGACTTGCAAGAGCTGTCGTGAATTTGTACTAAACTGTCAAAATTTATATCTAAGACATACGGCGCCAACTCTCGTAAATCGACCTGTAGCAATATGTTCCTAATTAAACCTATTTTCCTTTATGCCAATTTACAAACGAGTTCTATTAGTGTAAAATGATTTACATGTGTATAACTCTCAAACATTACGGTTAAAAAATATATATGTTTCGTACTTATTTAACATTCATTTTGTTTCCTAATGTTTTAATAAAGCGTTTCAAGAAATCTAATTAAATTTCAAAATACCAAAACAAAATTTAAGTAGTATTAATTATCTTCCTCTTTTATTAAAAAAAGTCGCAAAGTTTATTCGAAAAAAATCAGAGTGGAGACAGTTGTTCGGCAGTCCAAGATTTGGCCAAGGTATTAAGAATATACTCGTATCGTGAAATCGAATCTATCTGTACGAAAGTGGGGTCGCTGTCTCTACTTTAACTTCAAGAATCGAAAGAGACGGTTATACCTTTCTACTGAGTTCTCTCGAATCCGAATAAGCGTTTTGTTGAATTAAAATCATAAGAAAATAATTAAAATCCGTAAGGGGATTTTTGGACAGTCGACGTGATTAATTGTTCCTGCGGAATAAATCCGCCGAAAAGCAATAAGTGTCATTTAGGAGCGTTCGGAAAATTTGTTTTTAAAATTATGTCGTAATGAAAAAAAGGTCGGTTGATTGTGTTGTTCGAAGTTGAATCGGGTATTTAAAAAAATAATTTTAAATAATAAATCTTGATGCCCTGAGTTTCTCTGCGTGAAATGAGGAGAACCGCAGAAGAAAGTGGCAATGGGTAGAGCACATTTCTCGGAGAACCGATCGATGGTCGACTGGCAGAAAGGTTCAGTACCCTTACCATGAGTTGTGACATTGAGGTTTTCGATAACGAGTATCGAATTTACTATCTGTGCATCTCGCTTGTACTATTTACTAGGGTACTGGAGTGATGACCAGATACCGGAAGACGTAGCGTTGGAAGTCCCCCGAGGGTGTACTGATTTTTATTGTGCAGATGTAATGTTGTCTTTTGATATTTTGGCTACTTTGGCTTAAATTTTTTGTTACAATATAAAAACCAACAGCGGAGAGGTTTCGTGGTTACTCATGATCATGATAATTTAATATAACCTAACTTAAGGACATTTCTTTAAAATAAATGACCGGAACGAAAAACATTATTAATCAACCCTAAAATTGCAAGTTATTAAAACCGCCAAGGACAAATGATACCAATTTAATAATTCAGTTACAGCAATCGCTTCTAATTTGGGGTTCAACTTGACCATTAATAAATGGGAATGATACTTCAAAGTTAACCCTTCGCCGTGGAATAATGGGCGATATCAGCCACCACTTGTGCAGCTAAACTGATGGCAACATCGTTCAAGATGCAATTGAAGGGGTTATGGATAAATGAAATGTTGGGTTCTGATCTTCTGCTCTCCAAGTCTTATATTTGGGTAGTATAAAACAAGTATACTTACAAGTGAATTGTTCCGATTAGTGCTCATTTTTCGTTTGTTGTGTCATGTTTCATTTGACGTTGAACCATTGTCATATTAGCCCCTGATATTAATGTGTTAATTTTCTATTTATGGTGTATTCATTTGTTTCTTCTTCAAGGAAACGCAAAGCACGTTAAATCGTGTTACGCACTTAAAACCGCATAAAACATTGTTCGCCCTAACCTTTTTTAATGGTTTCGCCCCCTCAGGAAAAACAAAGAGCAGAAAAAACTTTCGCCAAAAAAGTAGTGTATATATAATATTTATTATTATATTAAAAGCAGATCTAGGGTCGGAACGCCGACGGCGAGCGGGCGATTACGAGGCCAACGAATTTATGGTCAAACTTCTGTGAGAAGGCGACGGCGCGAGTTTTTATTATGATCAGACCAGTGGACCGTGAAAGCAAGTGCCGCGGGGAGCGTAATTTCCATACCCACCTCATGTCTGTTCTGTCGCCTTAGTACTTTCTTAATAAAAGTTGTCTTTTTGTTTGAATTTTTGGCTGTCGCGGCGGTGGGCAGTCAAGCAAAAATTAGACGTACCTAACAAGATCTGTGACGATACAAAGTTATGATGACATCAGGCATTCGAAAGTGTTTTTTTTTGTACAGAGAACGTACAGGTCAAATATGATAAAAACAAAGATTATTAACTTTTTTTGAATGACATCTAGAATATTAGGCAAATAGCATACGTCCCTAAAACCGTAACGTATTTATGTATTTATATACGAGTATAATTAACAATGAAAGATAAACACAATCGATGGTACAATTAGGCACTCGGAGAAAAAGAAAAATAAACAGACCGCTTTTCCCCAGTCACTCAAACTTTAAGTAAGACGTGAAAAATGAAATGAAAAGAAATGATTTTCCGCGCGAGTCGTCTGTGCAAATGAGCTGAATGAGCTAGCTCAAGCGGATGATTGAGTGCTCGCGAAGTTTTGCGACGGCGAAACAATAATCGTTTACGTTTTATGCATCCCTGTAATAACCAATGTGTCTACGAGATATGTGCACCGGTCGTTAAATTTTAATTAGCAAATTACGAAAGAAATACATAAATATTATAGAAAGTATCGACGCACAAGGAAAGGTACCCAATTGTCCGCAACACGTGCTCATAATTTTCCCCTGCTCTCAAACATAATACTCTAACCAGCCATTCATTAGCAAGTTGCTTGACCATCACTTCTATAGGTTTAGATTCTATAGATTTAGTATTTTTTTTGTACTTTGGAGGACCATTTCTCCCAATAGCAATTACTTTACTCTCCAATATTATATGAAAATAAATCAAATACCTTTCCTTGTCAGTCATAAGAATAAAATATGAATAACCGGTGAAACTTATTTAATAGGTATTGCGGGACAGACACACACGCAAAGGAGTTGCACTCCATTAATTATCATACTTAAAGTTCTTTTTATATATAATACCTACCTACAAAGAATTACGAGGTTTCGATTCGAATGCTGTCATATCCGTTACTTCTTATTTTGTACGCATTTACCTATAAGATAATTCACAACAGCTGATGTGGCGTATTTAGGTAGGTAAGGACGAACATACCTGTTATGCCATATGTAGCCAGCTGGCCTGTTATTGAATGCTCACAAGAAAAGTATTTTCCGAATTAGCGAGATACGAGTAATTAACATTTTAAATCTCGTACCTATTGAGATCGCTTAGCAAGCTTGGTGACCTAAATACCGCATACTCGTCTCATAAACAACTATAAACAGATAACTTTGCTAAACCAGTCATCTCCACTGCTCAGGACTGGGGGAATTCTGATGAAAACGAGGTTCTTCCATATTGTTCTTTTCTCCGCCAAACGTGTGGCCTCGTGCAGTTTTAACTGCATTGGGACAGGGCCTCTAGATCTCATGCCTTCAACGTTGTCCGTCATTACCTAAACTAAAACTAACTAACTAAACCTAACTAAATTTGCTAAATTATATTAGTTTATTATCAGTACATATTATAATCGTGGTTTACGACTGGTTGTGCTTTAAATTATACATAATCTAATACCTTAATGTTTATAAAACATCTTCAAATAGTAGTTCAGTCAGCAGCAGAAGTGGTTAAGCGGTATGAGATGTTTAAAATGAGGTCAACACATCTCTATTGTTTAGAGGATAAGAGCGCGTGTAGGTCATTTTGAACATTTCTCCCGCTCAGCCACTTTTGCTGCTGACTGTACAGTAGGTACAATAAAATAAATGTGCTAGTTCCTGCGTGTTCATGTGCGCTGAAATTTATCGCGAATAAGGCATTTTTTTTAATTACGCATTTCCTATCATTAGTATAACATGGCGCAGCGCTATCTATTGAATTTAAGTTGAACCGAGTGATTGTTGACTGTATAATTTATTCCTGTATACGAGTAATATGGTTATTTTTCCCAGAATAAAAAGTATCCGTTGATTAGAAAATATGTATTATCCAAATTTATTAAATTGTATTTGTCTATATAAATAATTACTACGTATGTATAAACGTTACACGTTGACGTACTAGGTATGTGTAAATACATGATATACGAGTACCTTCCTAATTTTCCTTTACAGGATTTTCCTGCTTTATTGGTTGCCGGAATTTCAATACTTACACGTATTACCGATAAATTATATTGGATCTTAAATTCAATATGTATGTATTTGTGTAAGCTGCTAATAAATTCATTTGAGATCTTTTAGTGTTGGTGAGTGGTAATGGGTGGTAACAATGTAACTCGTTTAGTGCCGATATATGGACAATGTAAAAACTGAATCTTTTCTATTAATTTAGCATACAGGTCGAGGTAAAATATGGCCACATTATAGCATTATATTATTTATTATAATATTTTATTTATTTTCAGTCTTTTGAAACATTTTTATTAAAGTAAAATATAAAAATACATCTAAAGCGTATCAAAATAATATAAACATTATAAAAACCTAACCAAGGGTGTCGCCAGCAACGGAGCAGGGGCCAGGCTACCGGTGGTTAGACTGATTAGGGCTGCCGAGAGAGGAACCGCCCAACTATGCGTGCTGTGTCCAGGATTACCGGCTTCTGAATCTGACCCTTGATCCAATTACGACTACTTAGCGAGTCTCTCAAGATGTTGGTCGAGACAATTCGCTATGAAACCGTTCGCGGAAACAACTATTGGTATTTAAATACAATGATCGCCAAAACAACGTCCCACATGGCGGCATATATTAATTTTATCAAGAACTTGAGACATGGGTGGAGCTGCCATCTGTTAGCTATTTTTTGAAACACGAGTAAAATAAGCTTACTCAGTGTTATTGTGAGCGTGACGTTAAAACCACCTGGCTACAAAGCGACTAGTTTCCGAAGCCGTAAACTAGATGGCAGCTCCATCTATGTACAAATAGTAACGTAGCAACCTCCTATATCTTCCTGGTCTCCTGGTAGCAGGTGCAAAACTAGAACCATGTAGCGCAGATTCAAACCTTGAAAGCAGGTTTTTTCTTTTTATTAAAACCGAAGAAGCATCTGAGAATATTTCAAGCAATATGCATATTTAAATATTATCGTGTCTATTAACAAGTAAGCTTTTGTTATATTATTTTGAAGATGCTTTTTTCTATTGCGTATAAAAAAAAAAAAAACAATGAACGCTATTTTCCAATACTTGTCTTATATTAATTAATTATTATACAATATTTTTCACTCACTAGCTCGGAAAGAACTGTTTTATTCTTTAAAAATAGATAGCGAAGTTGCACTTTATTCACAAGAGTGCAAAGTAATTTCATACAAATTGTGTATACTAATCGAGTGTTTTATGATGTTAGCTACTGGGGTGAAAAATTGAGTTTCACTCGGTAGCAAAGTGTGTTCCACTCTCTCGTGCTTTGATACCCTCCCCATGCTCAAGATTCCTCTATTTGAACCACTCGCTATGCTCGTGGTTCATTTTTGGAATCTTTTACTATCTCGGGTCTCAATATTAGCAGGAGAAGGTAAACATTAACTTGTATAACAAATAACTATTTTAAGTACCTCACTAGCTCGGAATATCCATGTTTGTTCTTTAAAAACTGAGAGCAAAACAGCATAGCGAGTGGCTCATTTGTAACATTTTCGCTAGCTGGGATCTCAATATTAGTACGAGAAGGTAAACACTAGCTTTGGTCCCTTGTATAATAAATAACTATTATATACTTTATATTTTTTATAAATAAGTACCTAAGCTGGTAAGGTTGATATTTTCTTATGAAAATATGCTTTCTTAGTAAAGATTTGTGCAGAAAACCATGCCACAGCCGACCTGGCTCAGCAAACATTCAATATATTATTTCGTAGTAGGTACATAGATACGTACTTGTAGAGGTGTGAAATTAAAACAACAGTTTAATAAGTATATAACTTTATACTTTTTAACAAATATAGAATTACACGCTGAATCAGCATGTTGCAAAATTGTAGGACGAAATACATTTATATTTACATTGATTAAAGTTAAAGCTAAGAGTAATTTAAATAATGTAGTATTATAACTATAATTTCAACATCGTATGTGATATTTACATTTTAATCTAAATTAAATTAATAATTAAAGTATACCAGTCGTCAAAATAAAGGCAGTTGATTTATTTTTAAATTACACTTAAATTTACTTAAGTAAATGAAAGATTTTAAATTGACTATGTACATATAATACTTTAAAATATGTTCTTGGACGGACCCAAATAGTCTTTGAAGTGGATTAATACAAATCTTATCACAATAAGGCACAATGACAAAATGTTTATTAAGGTTATTTAGTAGGAGGTGGAGCTGCTGTCCGGTCGTAATTGTTTCGTTTGTACGTCGTCGTAGGCAATTGTAAAAATGCTCTTCTTCTCGGTTATTGGGAGCCTTTTTACATTGCCAGCCTGCTGTACAAGCGTATTCATAGCTATGCCAGAGTCATTATCGTCCAATTTACTCACGTTCCTATGACCTACGTCATGGACATTATCTCCACCAATGTTGATTTTAGAAACGTGTACTTCAGGTGCAGTTTTATGACTATCCTCATAATTAGTAGAAATAGATATACTGTGTGTCAATGCGCTTTCAGAGAGTTCCTGTTGTGTATCTTTCTTTTTTACATCATCTTGATTGACATATATAGGTTGCTGCTCAATGGATTGTCTTCGTGGCATTGCATCCGGCTGTCCAGCCAGATACTTAGGAATATGAGTAGGCTGTATGTAACATAGTGGGTTCTGATTTTCATACTGATGTTCGTATCTGTGCTCTGAGTGTTGCAGTAATGGATGTACGTCTGGTAATGGGCCTTCTGGAACAGGGGTCACTTTTTCTTCTTTTAGTAAACGAGGGTGAATAAATTCATTTTCTTTTCCTTTGAAGTTTTTTTTTACCTCTGCTGGTTCAACTTGATTATCTTTGTTAATTATTTTTCCGTATCTTCCGGTTTTCTCTTTATCAACTTTTGTTTCCTTTTCAGTTTCATTTTTGGTTTTAGAAGGACGTTTCGGTTTGTTCGGGATGCCTTTATCGGAAGGTTTAGATTCACTTTTTGAGGCTGTACTTGAAGACTTTTTGTTACCATACCATTGCATGTATCTCGGTAAACTTTTTTGAGCTGGCTTAAGTGATTCTCCTTTCGATGATTCCGCGTCTGTTTTTTTACTATTCGATTCTGTATTACTCGTACTATCTTTTTTGGTTTGAGATTCCTCGATATCGGGTGATTTTAATTTTATCGGTGACACACCAGCCCTTTCTCGAGCTTCTGTTGAAGATCCTTGTCTAGAAAATATCAAATTACGATGGTTTGCAGCTGAACTGGTTCTGCTTTTACTCTCATTGCTTTCATGTTCCAAAGCCAGCAAATCATTACTCTCATTTGAATCAATTGCTATAGATGATTGTCTATTAAATCTGTGCCGTTTATCATGCAATTCAGATTCAACTTTTTCGTCTAATGAATCTGATATCTCCATAAGCAATTCTTTTCTTAGTCCAGATTTTCTATCATTTTCAGACATTTTTATTCGAGTTGAGCACACAGTTTCATTTTTTGATGTAGTTACAGTACTTTTGGTCATATCACCATAGTTTTTAATATGTTCTTCTCTTTCATTTGTTTTACTTATTTTTACATGTTTTTCACTTTCTAAGGAAGGTGAAACTTCACTTTCTTCTATTATGGGGGTTTTAATTTTTCTTTTTATTTCATAAACTCTCATACTCCTACGGGGATCTTTGTACTTTATTTTCTTTTTTGGCTTTTTTCTCTTAACCCACGCTACTTGTTTTGTATCTTCTTCAACAATCATTTCTGAATCATCTTCACTATAAGAGTCATTGTCACTCCTGGCTTTCCTTCTGGTGGGTTTGGAAATTTCTGGTTCCGTCTGAGTCCCAATATGACATTCGGTCTGAGTAGCCATTACAGAATGCCCAGGCAAGCTTTGAGTTTCTAATTTACTCTCCACTTGAGATGCTGTTTCGTGATTCTGCATCAACCTTTCTCTTTCGATGAGTATTTGATGTAATAATTCGTTTTGTTTTCTAAGGGAAGATTCTAATAGTTCTTGGTGTATTGTAGATTTATTTTGCATTTCTAAAAGTGCAGATTGCAGGTAATTTGCTTTAAGTGGTATTGCTCCCGGGACATCTAGAGGCATATTAGAATAATCATGAAATTGATTAGGTACATCACTTCCGGCTTGTGATCTCTGACCAAAACTTTTGCCATCTTTATCGTGAGGCATGTCTAAATCAGTGACCTTTTCCATTCTCTCTCTAATGTTCTTTGCCTCTTCCCCTTGTTCCCTTATAAACCTTTCCATTAATAAATCTTTTCCACTGTCAACTACGACATACTGAGTATGGGGAATCAATGTAACAGGTCGTTGTTGATGTGTTGGAAGATTTACGTATCTTTCCTCTTCATTTTTTCCTCGAGTTACGAGTCTTAATATCTCAGTGTTACCTTCTTTGATAAAATATTGATCTCGACCGAGTGAAGATGGAGCGCGATCTTTGCCCTTACCATCGGATTTTTCTTGCATTTTTCTATCATCCGCTTTGAGGTAAACGCCGACTTCTGAACCACGATCTATTTCATGCCTGCGTATTGAATCGTTGTCTTGTTCACGACGTTGGTAATGTAATGTTGCGATTCTGTCATAACCATTTTCTAAATCTTCAATATATTCCTTATGCTTATTAGCAAAAGCTTCTTGAAGCTGCATTTCCTTTGTGTAGATGATATTAGGTCCATCTCTGTAAACATAAATAACAAAAATTTAACTCAAATGTTTTCTTTAACACATATTTTTACTAATTAAGGCAATTATGCAATCATAGATTTTTAATATTATATTTTACCTTTGTCGGAAAGATTGTCTGCCATCATTGTATTTGTAATCGTTATCTGTTGCGGCATGTATAAATTCCTGTCGCATGTCTCCCGGCGTTGATGCTGGTTTAGACTGTTCTTTAGATCCTCTGTATTGCCTTTTATTAAATTTCCATTGAGTCGGTTTCGTCCTCAAGTCTGCTTGCTCAGCGCTCCAAGCTTCTCTTCTTCTCCATTCGGTCGCTTGTATGGACTTATTTTCTAAATTTTGCGTCGACTTGTTTTCTCTCCCAAGTCCTTTGTCGCGTACCACTAAATGCACGTCGTCTTCTGTGGAGTTCACACGTATCACTCTTTTCCTAGAATTTATTAATACATCTATGTACCTAGGAGTTCTGTTCATATATTTTAATGCGCATGTATGTAATTATTTCATAATACTCGTATGTTTTTTTTCAATATGAAATAACTACTTTCTTATCATACTTCGTTACTTATAAAGTTATAAAAAAAACTATATTTGACAAGCACAAAGGGGTATAGGTAACTAAAACATTAAAAGCAATAGTGTATTAGTGTGCAAAAGTATATATTGATGAAGTTTGTGTACCTACCACAAGCTCAGGTGAGAACATGCTCGGATTAGTTGGTGAATTTTAGTCTGTTAATAAGAAAATAAATGAAATTAAAGATGACATGTAGAAATGAACTCAATGTATATCATTAATTATAATATCTAGCAATTGGGTGGATGTTGAAGCTAACATGATTTATTCGTATTCAATCTTAGATGTTTACCTGGGTGGCATGTAAAGTGGGCATCCTTCGCAAATACAACAGCATATTAATAAGAGCAACACCAGTGCTACTAATATTGCTAGCAAAATAAGTAACCAAAATAATAAACGGCTTTCTGCTTTGTAAATCTGAAACAAACAATTGGTTAGAATGTATCATTGAAGTTTTAAATGAATTGTTAGCATGTTTCACTTGATGACTAAGTTATTTGTTTTACGTTTACATTTTACAAACAAGTGTAATTAGTGAAAAATTAGGTTCTTATTTTTAAATTCACATAACAATTATTTAATTCTAATCTGAATTAAGCAATGATTCATATTATTAGAGATTAGACTTACAGATTCGTCATCATTCGAGGAGGTTTGGTCCTTGTGTCCATGTCCAGAGTTTGTTCCAGCATTTGGGCTTATATTAGAACCTGAATTTGAACCCAAATTGCTTCCATTGTTAGTACCCCCATTTGTATCTGAATTAAGCCCAAACCCTGTATTAGAGCCGGTGGCTAAATTGGTCGTTGATCCGGTATTATAAATGGTTTTGCTTTTTGCTAGTTGTTCCTGGAGCTTGGCCACATTAATAGCTGTGTTTCCCGTCATACGAACTACAGCTATTACTTCACTTCTGTAAACGACCACATAAATATTAGGTATTTTAGGTAATTTAAACACATCCCAATTTGTACTGTGCTACAATTTAAAACTAAATAACACTTACTTTTCTTGACTAGACGGTTGACCACTCGAATCCGATACTCCAGTATCTGTACCTTTATAAGGTTTTATTTCAATAATAGTTACTTTTCCTCCTGACAGTGTACTTAGCAACTCTTCTAGCTTTTGCCTATCAGGATTTGCTCCAGGAACAATGAAAGACATGGTTTTAGTCTTGCTTTCTGGAGGATATATTTTTACAGTTGTGGATGATGATAACTTTGGAACGCCTAAATCGTGCGCTCCTATCGTAAGGACATAATTCTCACTTTCTTGTTCATCGTCAAGCTGTCTTTTTTGTCGATGAACATTTTGCTTCTTAGTTCTTTTTAATGCTCCCAGTAGATACATTTCACCTAAAAATACAAAAATAAATTTGATTAAGCATAAGAACAAGGCTTAACCATTTACTTTATAACAAGCAATTTACGGTCGTTTAACTTTCAACTATATTAGAAGTGAGTTAAAGTTCAAATTATAAATATAATTTGTTTATCATGGAGTTAAATATGTGGGTTAAATATGTTCTTAAACGTTTAAAAACTGGGCACACTCCAGTGTTACCAACAGTTTTTATGAAGTATTAGGTTACATATCAGCTAAGCGACGTTTATTACCTGTTTCTTCATTGACAGCAAATTTTCCTTCATTGTTTCCTTGTAAAATTTCATATCTGACTACATTATTTGGTGGTTCCGCATCTTTGTCAACTGCCTTGACGAACGCCGCCGACGTGAAGTTATTCAGACTTGGCGATAATACAAATTCATATAACGACCTTTCAAACTCTGGTGGGTTATCATTTACATCTAGTAACTTAATAATTAATGGCACAGTTATTCTTAAACCTACACCTTCGTTATCTCTAGCCTCTACTAAAAAATGCAAGTCTGGCATCGCCTCGCGGTCGAAGCCGTGGTTGTTCGTCGCAACCGTGATCATCCCTGACATAGGGTCCAGGTTTAGCGACGTGTTTAAATATCCTAATATGGCAGTGTATTGGATCTTCCCAAATGCTCCTGTGTCTACATCATCGGCAGCGACTTGTACAACACTCGTCCCTGCGGTCACATTTTCATATAATTCCACGTCATATGATGCCGCTAAGAAAACTGGAGGATTATCGTTTACGTCGTTTAGGTAGACGGTAACGTTTGCTGTCGCTGATAAGTTGGTTGCTGGACCAAGCTCTTGAGCTACAATCTGAAAATTAAAATAGGTAAAGTAACTTTGACTGTATTCTACTCTCAAGTATCAATTTGGCTGCTATTTTGATTTTAAATATACGAATCATAATTATTGATACTATCTAAAATTTACATTCGCATACCTGGAACACAACAGACTTGCGGGCCTCAAAGTCCAATATTGTGTTGTCCCGAACTTTGATGATGAATGGTGCATGTCGCTCGGCGACCGTCGGCGATATCTCGAAGGTTCCGTTGTTATTGACCAACGAGAGTGAGAAGACGCCATTTTTGCCAGCGTCGTTGTCGTTAACTTGCGGGATGTACGGGTCATTGAAAGTTAGGGCCGTCCCTTGGGGAGCGTTCTCATCCAGGTACGTGATGTAGCTGAAATTATTCAATATATCTATTAATTTCAAAGAATTTGTAAAAATGTATTTATGAATATTAAATGTATACCATGCCGTATGATGCCGACTCGGCTGTATGCCATGTGATGCCGGCTGACTAAAATAGCACCACCCCGCGGGTGTCGTAAGAAGCGACAAAGGAAAACATCCTATGGACGGGCAGCAGCGTCCGTCGAAACCCAATCCATAGCTACTGCGGTCGCCAACCCGCCTGCCAAGCATGGCGATTATGGTGACTACCCCCCAAGATGATACTAGTCATATTTGTGGGATGCCTCTGTCCAGCAGTGGACTGCATACGGCTGAAATGTAAATGTATACCAGCAGTAGGACACAAACCCAGGCTAATAAAAAAAATGTATACAATGTCATTGGGTTCTACCCGAAAAATGCCTGAATTTGTATATACCTAGTTCTCGTATATCTTGCCATGTAAAACTTTATTCCCATTTTATATGTGTTCTATGTATAATGCGAAAGTGAAATGTTAATGTTATTTATTTCCTAACTAAAATGTGACCCTGAACAATTATCATATTGATATAATAAAATAGGTTTGAACCACGCGTAAGACGAGAAACTTATAGTAAATAACTATATGAATTAAGTTTTGATTCTTAAAAATAAAACTTGTTTCCTTAAAGTAACTAACTGAAAAGTAATTATAGAATTAGGTAGTTTACTTACAACTGATTTTCGAAGTACGGAGGAGAATTTTCGCGCTCGGGCAAAATAAAGGCTAGCTGCACAGTCGAGGACATAGCCTCGGGTTCCTCCCTGGACAGTCGAACCTCTTCAGCCACAACGGTGAGTAGAATGGGTGCCCCCGCGTGGGAGATAGCTGCTATATCCTCGATAGGACGCTCCAGGGTTACTTCACCTGGAAATATAAATTGATAATTACATTCCTATTATCATTTGCCATTGGTTATTTTACTTATTATATAACAATAGAAAGTTTACTGGGATCGTTTTAACATTTGTTAATTTAACTAAAAACCAGCTGAAGACAGACAATTTTTGAATGTCGATCGCTAGATCTTAATACTTAAAATTCTACCAGTAACGAAGAAATAGGATTATATCAATAAAGTAAAACTAAATCATGAAATTATTCATTTTGGAAATTATTCCATCATAATTATATGATTTTATTATTCGAATTCGAACGCTCATTGTTGTCTAAGTTTGCTCCGAAATGTAGGTACAATAAATAAAATACCTACTTATCATTTTATATATTTACCTATAAAATGTTAATACCTATAAAATGTTTTGAAATACATTATTTGGGCCCAAAAATCCAATAACTGGGCAGGCGGGGTGATATCATCTTCTTTCGAAATAATTGGGCTGATACCACCATAGATCTAGAGAGGTTTTACGCAACAGTGAGACAAATCAAGTTTTGAGTAGAAACCTTGCTTGTTAGGAAATCGGAATGGACTCCATCTATTAAAAAATGCGAGAACTACAGGATGCATGACCTCTCTTTGGAACCCCATATTAAGCTACGAAGCGACTGAGAACATATCCCTTCTTCCTGTCAGCAAGTTTACAAAACGGTTCATAGATGGCGGCGTTATTAGTTTATGTCTCAGTTTTATTTATTGCAATTTTAAGGTTATGGTTGTTATAAATGATGTATTTATCCAATGTTTTTGTATAGTACAGTACAAAATATAGAGTATGCATATTTTATGCTTGATTCAAATACTACGATTTTACCTGTATACGTAGGTAACTAAAAGTCAACCTTTATTAATTTGTGCAATTATAGGCGGAAACGGGTGTAGCTGGTAGGTCAGTTAAGAATCGACACATTCTAATAATAATAGAAAAATAGCAGGTAACTAAAGGTAGTTAGTTTGGTAGGTAGTTTGGTGCCTATACTAAGCTACTATACGAGTAGGGCACCGCCTATTTCGATATCACTATGATAAATTCCTACGTCAAACAAAGCTACTTGTATTTATAGTGTAGTTATCCAGATGGCCTCTTGCGTTTCAGGATACGAGCTAGTTGTCACCGAGTAGAATGTGGTTCGCAATTAGCATACAAAAGTGCTTCCTAAGATAACCTTTTGTACTCGTTTCTGACAATTGACGATGGCACGTCGTTAATTTGATAATGAGTGGGCCGGTACAATGGTGAACCCATTTGCATACCGTGGTCTGTAATTAGAACGTGGACAAGAAGCCGATACATGAATTTTGTCGTTGTACTGAATAACTTGTACCGGATTCGTTACCCACAAATCTTAATCAAGGCCCTATAAGTTCAGGAATGGAAAATTGATGGAAAGTTGGAAATCTTACGGGGCGCAAAGCGATTTTTGGTACGAGTAACAGTATACCGGGTGTGGCCTGTAATAGGAGCATTAACTTTGGGCATCATTTCTACACCACAAACGTAGCGACATTTGTTCTACGACTTTTGAAAATAACTAATAATTTAATAAATATTAATAAAAAAAGATTTGCCAATGTATTGCGTAAACTATGAAGTTTGTAGGCTGACAGTAAACGTCAACTACACTATTGGATGCTGTTCATTGAAAATACTATTAACTTTGTTCGAAAGTAATAAATAACCCAATTATTTAAAGTTGTAGAACAAAATGTTGTTACGTTCGTGGTGTAGAAGCGATCCCTAAAATTTTTGCTCCTATTACAGGCCACACCCGGTATAATATTTTGTATGATTAGAATAAAACTAAGCTATCTTTTTGTGAAGTACGACAAAAGAAAAAAAAAACAAATCATAGTAGAAAAAACAAAGTCAGTAAACAAAGAGTTACGAGGTTTTATGAAATGGTTAATAATCTAATCGTGCCTTCTTACTTACTATAGTATTGCTTATACTCTTATCTATAATTAGAATCAACGAGTACCCATGTCTAAGAAAGACGTTATATAAAAAACTTTATTTTGGCAGTGAGCTAAAGTATCGCTAATATATCTCTTATTATATTCCGCCTAGTTATGTTCACATGTTTATTGGTCCTTCAAACAATCGAGCTGTTATATGCTTTTGGAGTTTAAATTAACTATTTTTTAGTTTTAGTCAGGAGTTTAAAAAAATGTTATTTATCGTTATTAATGAATATTTAATTCCTCTTCAAACTTAATCGCGTAGGTTTTAGATAGATTAAAATAATAAGCGAAATGTATTTGGCACATAGAAGTTTCCACATAAGAGGGAAGTACGTCCCGTTGTTATTTTTATTGTTTTTAGTTATTCGCTCTCCTAAAATGAGAAATTTAGAAATTTATGAGGGATTTAACATATACCATTCATAATTGTTTATTCCTTTTCGTTTTATTTTTTATTTGTAGTTTGTTAGAAATTTTCAAAAATTATCATACCTTGCAAAGTTTTATAAATAAGGTCTAATAAGAAAAATGTAGCAGATTAAAACACGAGAGCATATCCATTAGTGTAACAGATGAGATCAAACTCGATATTCCGCTTACAATACGATTTATGCGCGTAACACGAAAATCAACACACTAGTAATTAGAGCAACGGTAATTTGTGCGCTAACTTCCTAAATCCATTACCGTTATGCAAACGGCAGACACAGTGCTTTGAATCTCGATTCCATTCAGTTCGTATAAGGTGTTCTGATTAATGCGATAAATTCGCGAGTATACTTCCAATATCGGGTAAGTTCGAATAGGGCTGTCCTACCCATTGTCGGTTTGTCACCTTTGTCGTTGTCGCCGCTGACTAGTCGCAAAGTTCCGACAACGTCGACTACAGTTAGTGATTATAGTTTTACGAGTAAGTATAGCGGTCAGTGCTGTTTTATTACTGTGTGCTAATCTATATCGTTGCATTTATGGCTCAATTAGAGCCACGGTAAGACATAATTGGTTTATGTGTGCAAAAACTGCCAATCACTAACTAAAACTGTTGTAAATTTAGTCATCTACTTTACTATTCTTTTTCATTATTAGAGCGGTCATACTTGTATAATCACGTTATGTAAATCAAAATAAAAGCGTAAACAGAAACGACATGAAATTGTAATGTTATTCATAAACATCTGTCATTGTAAATTGTTTGCTTTATCCTGCGTTATTTATATAAAGTAAAAAAACGGCATAAAATGACGTTGGTTTTATATGAGCTCAGTTCCCCTTAAATATTTACTTTATTCTGTAAGTATTTGGTGCTATAGCAGCTACAAAAATACCTACATCATCTGTGAAAATATCAACTATCATGATTCATGAGCCTGGTGACACACGGGCAGACGGGAGTATTAGTAATATAGTCCCTTTTTGACCCTTATAGAAACCTAAAGCCTTACGGCAGGCAGAATTTTATAATGGCTGACCCTATTAGACACTTGTATATTGATTATGATTATTATAAAAACGAGCCGGAGGCGCATGTTCGTTTTCTATTTATTCCTGTCTCGATCACTTACGTTTTTCTTACCTAAGGAGTAATAAACGAAAATTACGAAAGTTATCGTGCACATTAACATTAATTAACATCCCTAGTAACGGTTCTGCCAAGCGCCAAGTTTGCGCGGGCGGGCATAGTTAGCGACTTGATAATGTTGGAGCCATAAAGCCTAACCTAGCCTGTATTTTCAGCCCTCTGGCCACTTATTTATTTAAACTTTAATGCACAAACACTCAAAAATACAAAAGGCGGACTTAATGCTACAAAGCATTCTCTTAGGCAAAGCAGAGAAGTTGAAGGCGGATCATAACAAAACAAAATAAACATAAAACGAAACACTTTACATTAAAATATAAAACAAAACTTACAACGTGTGATGTATTTTTAACTGTAGATAGTTGAACCCATGGTAAAAATATGAGAGGTTTGTAATACAAGTTCGTAGATTATAGTTACAATAACAAATTAGTAGGTATATAGATGAATGGTGAAATTTTCAAGATTATTTAATTTATATTTTTAATTAAAAAGTATTGGAATGAATCAGTATCTTGTTTATTTGAGAAAATAAACGACTTATACAATATGCATTGAAGTAATAGCATGACATGTATTTTGGACACAATAAAGAAATATGAAGTTTATATCGATAGAAATGATTACTTATAAGTCTTTATAAATGAACAATACATAGTTCCTAGAATTTTCTGGTACCTGAGTTAAATAATGTTTAAAAATATAACTTTTTTTTATCTACCTACATCTATATATAAAATTAAGTTTGCGCCACTGGTCGTCCTGTATTGTGTTCATGATTTTAAATATATTATATTATTAGAAACTAGCCGTCCCGGCGAACTTTATACCACCTGAAAGTCTATATATGGGGTATTTTTAATTGATTGTTTTTTTTTTTAGTTGTGATCGTCTTGCCCTTTTAAACTATTGGCCAAGACGATCACAACGAACCCAAAATTGTTCAAATCGGTTCACCCGTTCTCGAGTTATAAAATCCGGAACTAACACAACTTTCTTTTATTAATATAGATAGGTATTTGTTTAAACGTCCTTGCGGCAAGCACGGAGGTCACTGAGATTACGAGATCAATGGAGCGGCCCACCTGGCAATTAGCTGAAAATTGAGCCGTGAAATCACCCCATACATCGTGTGCGTGAAACTAGGCTTACACTGAAAGACTAATAAACATGAGGAAGGATGAAATAGTGAAGAAGTTACTGTACATACGCACAATATTTAAATGTGGCAAATTTCATTCATACAACATGAGTCATAATGACCAGACAGAAGTTTTCGTGGCAATAAGGTCAATTAACTAGGGATTTCCTTCCGATATAAGATTTATCGATACTTATTTCGAAGTGACATTTCATATTAGCTATAAAGTTCACTGGATAATTTAAAAGTAACTAAAATAATATTATGATTACCACCTATCATTGTTAACTATATACTATTTAGGATTTTTAAAATAAAAATAAAAATCAACCTTTACAACTAAATATTTTTTTCATATTCAATCGTTTTCCATACATAGTAAAACTGAAACCAAGAAATAAAGTAACTTTCATATTCATAATAAGTTATCTCATAGTCATAACATAAGTACTGTCATAAGAAAGTACAACTTATCAATAAAATAATATCGTGTGGAAGTCTTTAGCTATTTTTTATTCGTGCAATGAAAAGTTCTATGTCTGCGTATGACCAATTCTTATAGTTAGTAATTTTTTTTTTCGTATGTCTCTTTTTCAGACTTCAATGCGGTGCGTTATTGGCGGTGAAGATTAAATATGATCATTATATGGCGAATTCACACAACACATTTACCAAGTAATATCAGAACTCAAAGAAGAAGAAGAAACTTTACAAAAGACTACGATCTAATTACCTCAACTACCTCGTGGCTGTACCGACAGTTGTGTTCTACGCGAAGGGACGTTCAAAGGCCCTTTATTATGAATTAAGGTAGGGGCAAACAATGGGCTAAGGCGAGACGACGGGTTTGGTCTAATGAGCCATTATGCTGCGAGGTTGTGGCAGTAGCGGTGTTCTCCGATTCAGGACGGTACTCGAACATAGAACCTAGTTATCTATAGTAGACTTCGGGTGCTATCGTGCATTAAAATAAAATTAAGTTGTTTAGTTCACTATTATGTTGAACGAGTAATCTTGTATTAATGTATATTATTTTTGGGCTTATTGAAAAGGCGAAATCATAAAAATACTTATTTGGTTGGAGAAATAAGGTTAGTGTAAAGTAAATGGAAAGAGTGACGTAGTTATATCATTGATACATCGACTCGCTCGCACAACGGAGCGTTGGTTTGACATTTCGTAGTACATTTGACTTAATTTTAAAAAGAAACGTTTAGAAATGACTTCGATCTATTTTAATAATTAATAGGTTCTCAAATATAAAAATTGTATTGTTGATATACTTCCTAGTTCTACTATAACTATTATAACATTTGTTCGTTTTCAAAGTTTTGTAACGCGCTGCTAAAGCGTGACCTATATATGTAGGGTCAATCTGGGTTAATTAATGTTTGTGTTCCGTATAAACACTTGTTTTAATTACGAAGGCAGGAAGTCAAACGAAAGTTATAATGCAAAGCGTTGTTTCTGAAATCGCTTTACAGAATTCACCTTAATTCCTAGCCCGAATGACAACAGTCGCTATTTAGCTATTAATTGTCTTACTAAATGACGAAAGTTTACCTGCGAAAGTTGAAACCGTAAAGAAGTTTTTGTTAAACGAGCGCGAACTAAATCTGATAGCGTTTATTAACAGCGAAGTGGGTCAGAGTGGCTACCAGGGCTGTGGGAGTGGCGATAACGAAGTAGGATATCCTACGGAAGCCGCCGGACGTAAGACGGACGCGCTGATGTTATCAAGCTAAAAATTAAAACTACTTTAGTTTTCTGGTGTCCGGCGCTACCGCAAACAACGATATTCGTAAATTTCGGACTATTGTCTCTGTCACTCTCATGACGCCTTAATTGGAGTAAAAGAGAAAGATGCCCGAAATATACGAACTTCGTTGTTCGCGGTACCGGGCCAGATAGAGACGATATGACGATAAATACGATTAATTAAACAAAATAGAATGACTGCGATACCGATATTGTTTTACTGAGCGGTGTCGGATTATGCCCAATGGAGTTGACCAATGACGAAACTGTGACGAAACGGAGAGTGAACCCATATAGCAGTCTTTATATTTTAAGCATGTAACCCTAGAAATACCAGTGAAGAACTCTATTAACTGAGTTTTTTACTTAATGTTAAAATAACCACCACAAATGGGCATGTTTTTCAGGTCAAGACTGTAACATCACTAAGTCGTTTTGTTCGTGAACTGAAAGAAAATAAAGAGCTAAGTCGTTAAAAAGTCAGTAACCCGAAGACTTTTCATCCACATCTTTATGTGAATATGTCCAAGCGGGGGTAGCGCGTGGGTTAATAATTCCTCTTAGTCGGTAATGCAAATGTTTACCCACCAAGTGGGTTCTGAAAACCGTGCACTCAGCCCCAAACATAATAAGTGTTTATAAGGGCTTAAAGTAATTTTAATAATGCTTGGCTCTTGTTAAAAATGTAAAGTATTTTCTGTAACTTATTTTCTTATTATGGTCACTTAATGTGTAATCTATTATCACGAATTCTGATAAGTTATGATATTATGTTCTTTTGATTTCTTGATTGATCATTTATAAAAGCCGATACATTTGATAAAGAAATAGTTATTTAATAGATTTGTTGACGATTAGATGCGAAGTGTACCTAGACTAAAAAATGTTTTAAAGTTTAAATTTTCGTTTGTTCTGATAGCTCTCAGACGAAATAATAATAATAATATGTACCTGTGATTACAACCTTTAAGGCACAAATGCCATTTTTAGATCTAAAGTGGTATTTAATCGCCTTCAAAGATTTATTTGATTAAATTAAAACAATAATGAAGCTCGGTACGGGAAGATCAGCAAGCTGTCGAGAAAAAAGCTATTTAAATTAAAAAAATGCTATTATTCTCTGTAAAGTTACCTTTTGCGTAATCAATGACAGGAAGTAGTTGTCAATATTTCCTAGTCTTTGAATTTGTAAAATGTTCAAGAAAACCGTAGGCAAATAACAACTACTATAATCCTACCAATTTTGTGTTTTTCTAAGTATTTTTTGATCTTCGTACGTCGGTTTTCCATTGTCAGTGTGTTTTGTTTACACTTTGTCTAGTTTGTCTGTTTAAGCCAAACATTCATTAGGCAGATGGCTGCAACGTTCTGCAATTGCAAAATTCCTTCTTTCTGCTCAGCCGTCATCTTTACCTGCTTTCAACATGCCGTGCTTCATCCCTTCACTATTTTACTAATGGACGCTGGGATTTATTCCGATTTTCTGCGAAGCTTTAGACCCGAGTTAAATAACTGTTGACACTAATACCCTTGATTGCGTCCGACAGAAGTTCAGAGCTGCTGAATTGGAAAGTCAATTAGTGAGTTTATTCGCTTACCAGTAGTTTCGTTGATGTTGAAGAACGGGGTAAAGGGGTTGCCCTCGGATACGAGTCCGTATCTGATCTGCCTCGGGGCTCCCTTGTCACCATCTTCAGCCCGAACCTTTACCACGACGTCGCCGGGAGTGACTTGGCGCGGCAGGTGCGTGACCGGAGGCGCCGATGTAAACACGGGTGGCATATCTTGGACGTCTTGGATGACCACCACGACCTCCAAACTGGCTATGTTTCGTGTGTCTTTCCCTATCTCTACATATGGGTCCTGCAAGTGATACGCAACATTACGACCAATTACTATCAATCCACATTTCATGTTGGCACGAATGGTTCGAAAACGGCTAACCGGAATTCGATTAAAAATGTAATTAAGTGGAATCGGGTGATTTAAGAGAATTATTTGCATAATAACATTCCTTACCACGGCTAATAGTGTCAAATGGTACATAGACTGTGCCTCGAAATCTAGTGGGCCAACGAGGAATATCTGACCCTCAGTGTTCTCAGTGGAGACGCGGCGCTGTCGAATCGCGAACAGTGGTGATCCCTGTAAGAAAAAAGATCATTAAGAAAAAACTGGTAATTCCGACGAAAGAACAAGCCTGCCCAGATAATAGACGGACCGCTTTAAAATTACAGTACGTACACGTAAGGACACGTTCTCCATTATTATAGCATTTAAGTGGCCGATAAAGCGACCTCAGGTTACGGGTGCCTAGCCATTCTCCACGGACTGTGAGAAATTTAACACGCCTCGAGTCTTCTTAATGCCTAGTAATTGTGCAACATCATCAGCGCGGCTGCCGCGCGGCTGTCCGACCCTTCTCATTGCACACAATGGAATCCTGGAATTCCAGCGGAACCCTAAGAATCACCATGATTTAATGTAAATAAGGCTAAACATGAACACTTTATTCCGTAATAAAGAGCTATTCCGTTTCTTATGTCATACTGGAACTTACATTTCCATAATTATCGTTATTATATGTCTTAGTTTTTGTTATAACAGATATGTAACAGATATATGTGAGTACCACACCTAAATTTAAAAACAAGTTTTAACTAAAGGAGGCATATTGACTATACTGATACATATTTGTGTAACCTAGTTTTAGTTTTCAAAGCTGTTGGTTTTCCGAATAACGCATAAAATAAAATAAAATACACCAAATATACATATAACCGCATTTCGCGAGCTCTAAATGAAATTCTCCTATAAATATTTAAAAATAAATATTTAAAAAATAGAGACACGAATTTACGTTGGATTGGTTAATACGGATCTGGTATTACAATCGAGCCGAATAATTCATAAAAGAGTTAATTGATTGTATCTATGTGCAGCGAGTGCATACTTAATTTGCCTTACGTCGGCGCACGCCACGCTACTTAAATTGTGAAATGAAATTTGCGGGATCCGTCAGCGCGATACTGTTGGAAACAGGCTTTCAACGCGAAACCTTATTATGCGGTTATAGCGACGCGTATCAAACAAGGAACTGCGAAGTGAAAAAGTCATTAGACGCCTAATCAACGCATCGTATCACGTCTCATTATTTGCGTAATGACCCTCGTTTTAGTGTTCACAGGCCATTTTAATAACCGTACTCAATAAGTCATTATTGTTTATTACTATGTAACGTTTACGTAATCAAGTAAGTTTGACAATTTGCATTATTCGCAGGGTTTCGTTTAATGATATTAAAATATTATATGAAAATAGATATTTGGACCCGGGTATGTCCTTAAACTACGTCCAACAATGAGAGGTAGGGCACAGCGATGACTAGTTATCACGCTTGAATCTGGGGCAGCCCAACTGGGGAAGTACCTCCTCCTTACAGAAGACCGCAGCCATAATAGCACTGCTACCTTCAGGTCTGTAGTGTTGTGTTCCTGATGGTGAGTAAGGCTCCCAGAGCTCCAATCCCCGTTAAAGACTGGCAACGCGCTTGTGACCCCTTTTGTTGCGGGTGCCCATGGGCGACGGTAATTGCTTACCATAAGGCAATCCGTCTGCTCGTTTGCCGCCTATGTCATAAAAAAAAAAAATGCTAGATTCGTGGGTACACAGCATATATTTATATCTGGTTTACAGCACCAAATGGACGACCTCTGGTCTAGTTTCACATTTTTTAATTCACTTATTAAAGCCACGTATGGCAATAATTATATAACAGTATAATTACGACTCATGGGTTGCGATTTTTTTTTTGTGTAAAGCTACAGTATTTATACTGAATGTCTGCGACATTAATAATCAATAATGGTTTGGTTAGTTTTGTCAAAATGCCTTCTATTTATCATCAACTCGCTTATTATCACATAGTTATGAGCTTATTGTCTACTTACCTCGAGATTACGGTATTAGAGGAACTTACCCACAATTCCAGTTCCAAAGGCTTTGGTGACAGAGGATTTTTTCTCGCGATCACGAACTCCAGGTCCGTACCTCGCTTTGCATCCTGTAAAACAGTTTTTCCTTAAAATGTAAATTACAAATGCAATGAAAGGGAAAAGGAAAGAAAACTAACTGTTTATAGTGGATATTTCTTGATTAAAAGGTTTAAAAACGGAAAATTTTCATTCATCAAGATTAAGGGGCAGGACTGAAGGGGTTTACCACCTTTTTAGTAGCGTTGAAATAAAACTTCTTCCCAAAGATATAAAAATATTACAAAACACTATTTTATTTATAATGTGTAGGTATTTAATTTACAAAGTACAAGGCCTAATTTTGTCTGTCTGTATGTTCGGTATTGGACACAAACAGAAAATCCCAATCGGATTTAACAGCGATGTTTAAACTTTTATTTTTTAAACGTTTGTTCATTCGTAAGAATACAGTGTAGGTAATTTTGTTGTTTTGACTTGAACATAAATTTTGGCTTAAAAATCTTTTGGCTCGTATTCAATGTTTTAGTTATGATTTCGTACATCATTTTCTATTAAGTTCACTTTTAAATCACTTTCCACTTGATAAGAATTTTTAATGAGCACATTTTCAATTGTCGGTTGACAGCTGGTGTAAGATGTGAATATGGGTCGTGTAAATTAAGCGTCGTTAGTCTTAAATCTAGCTGAAATGTATTGTGTTCTTAAAATTAACACTTTGCATGACGCGTGACAGTTAATAGAGAGTTAATTTAAGGGGGTGGGTGCGTTCGACGTCATCATCATCAATCACATCACATCAGGCTGACGCCGGCTCATTTGAGCCACGCTCTTGTACGGTAATCGAACCAGGTGCTCTAAACACTGCTAGTACGATGGGGATATTATGAATTCGTTGCCTGTGTAACCTGACGAGTGTATTCCTTTGAAAATATTTAGCGCAATAATAATTTTAAATTTCTTTGGCTCGCTTATCAATATGTTAAATGAATTAAATATTATATTGTGTAACAACTGTTTTTCTTATTGTTTTTATTTTACTGAATATCGAAACCATTAATTGTCGCATCCATTCTAATTAAATGTCTCATACCTAACCATAACTTAGCAATTTTTGAAAGTAATTTGATGCAAACCATTCGTTACTTTATCTCGAGATACCCTTATAATCTCATTATTCACTTTGTCGACGGCACTTTTAATTTACACCAACGCAAAAAAAAAGATTTGAACTACCTTGACAACTGGCATTAGGGAAAAAGCTATTGGGTAGGGTATATCTTCGTAAAGAAAGTGAATTTACTTGATGAAAGGTAACCAAAGTAGGTTGGTTTTATTTATAAAAAGAGATCGCAATTAAACTTTAAAAAGTTTTAGAATGGATTTTAGTTAGGCACTTAAGCTTTTGGCGCTTCAAAGCTGAGCGTCTCTTTTCCGTCTAAGAAAAATATATAGAGATAAACTTCTCTCATTTCTCAACCGATTTTTGTAAAATATCAAGTAGGTTAGATTATGTATGGAATAATTGAAGGCTTCATGTTTAGTGAAGAAACGTCATAATAGAAACATGAAGTATCATAATTAAAGAGTAATTTTTTGTTTGTATTGAAACTTTCGGGAGTCATTGTAATATTGTATAAATTTCAATAAACACTATAACACAACCAAACAAACATGTCGCGCGAGTGACTTAATAAACGTGAGTAGAACCGTGATCATAAAAAAAAATGGAGACTTGGCCGGACCTGGGAATTCTGGGTCTCAAACTAATACGTACCTCGGGCACCAAAACGATAGGCGGCTGGTGGGGGAAAATGGTGTCCCTCGGTGTGGTCGCGTTGGTACCG
Source organism: Grapholita molesta (assembly GCA_022674325.2). NCBI lineage: Eukaryota > Metazoa > Arthropoda > Insecta > Lepidoptera > Tortricidae > Grapholita > Grapholita molesta. The sequence goes on along the minus strand of CP053121.2, from coordinate 16,495,303 downwards.
GTGACGGAGCAGGCGATCCTGCTGCTGCGGCCCCTGGTGTTCCTCACGGACAGCCGGAAGTCCACGTAGCGCCCGGGCTCCAGCCTTCGGAGGAGGATCACGTTGGCTTGGCACACGGAGTTGTAGCGGGTGCACGGCAACGTTTCGATGCCGATGTCCAAACGACCCATTTGCCCTATTAATGAACGAACAAAATTAACAATTATTCATTGTAGCTTTTCATTTGTCTTCGAAAAACCATTAAGAAGTAAATCTACTTATATTTAAATCTTCTTACTATTCTTTATGTACTTTCGAAAATTAGAATATTTAAGTCACTTTGAATATATATGACAGTATGTGGTACCAAAATGGAAATCTCATTAAGATTTAATTTTATTTGAAAATAAAGGTATTTGCAAATAATAACAAACCAAATTGAAATTTATTTTTGGTCTAATGCCTCACCAGATGGATGGGACACTAAATCGCTCTGCCGTGACGCTGACACTTTCATCGATAGTGGAACACAATAAAATTAGGAATAAATGGAATTGAGTAGAAAGCATTGCCATGGATGCCAAATAACGGTAAAACAAAGGTTTGACTGACAGTAATTGAAAGTGCTTTGTTTGAACAGTTTGGTGACGTTTTCCGTTTAATTCGGAAAATTTATGCATAATGCCCGCATATCGGCACAGTGTTGAATATGAACTAATAACTAATAAGTATGATTTAAAGAATCGTGCACAGTTACGAAAATTATTAAGTCCCATGTAGCGTTTAGTACTACTCACCTATCAGCTCAAAGTGCAGCGGATAGTCAAAGTCTGGGTCGGAGGCGCGCACCCTGTAGATGACAGAGCCGACGGCCGCGTCCGCCGGCACCAGTACGAGCCGCATCAGCGTCGTCGGGTCGAACACCGGCTCGCCAGCCAGCACGCCCCATGCTAGGCACGTCAACACCAGCGCCCAGCGCCAGGTCATCCTGCTGACAAATAAATTAGACGTGAAGCTTTATTGTTATTCATTAAAACAATACGAGTTGACACCGCGAAGTTCGTGCCAACCCGGAATTTATTATCCTTAATTTTCTAGTAATCTATGTACAAAGGTTTGGGCTGGGTGTTGGTTTAAGTTTTTATATATGTATATATAAATATAATAAGTATGTAGGTGTAAGCCAGCAGCAAATGTAGCCAAGCGGGTAAGGTGTTCAGATTGAACTAGATACGACCCTATTATTAAGTAAACAAAATCACGCCAAGATAATTTAGAATACATGGTCCGCTTAGCCCCTTATGCTGCTGACTATACCTATTTAGTTTTTATTGACCAAGTATTTAATTATTGCGAATTCTCTAGCAAGAAGAATTAATTAGCTGAAAGCTGCCATGGGTTGCGAGTAGAACGTCAATTAGTTATTTCACTTAATGAAAATACAAAAACAGATAAGTATGAATCGAAGGAATCAATCTCACCATTTTATCGTGGATTTGGATATAATTTGTAATTGGTTCGAAAGTGCGTGTTTTATTCGTATTTTTCGGGACCGATGTACTCATTGCTTATGTTTGCAGGTCTATTTATTAGACATACATAGAAATGCAAAAAAAGTATTTTAAAAGTATATTTTATACTTTAATTTAACGACAAGCTTTTTTTTTAAACGCTACAGTAGGCAATTTTTAATCTAGGTTCTATAAACATGCAAATATCAGATAAAAACAATAATGACATACTTAGACCCTCAATAACTTTTTTATTCTCTTACGTTTATTGTCTACAATTTTAACTTTATGGGATCAAAACTCTTAAATAAAACACAAGTTTGAATATAAACCAATTTTGGTAAAAGCAAATTAATTGCTTAAATCGGACAATGTCGAATCCAAAACACGATTATCCTACTCCTCTTCAGTCGATTTTATTCTATCAAGATCTCAAACAGAAAGAATTACAAAAGTTATAAGTACAATTATGGTATTATACATGTAATGGATTTAAAACAATATTTTTCTTTTATTTGTTGAAAGGTTGATGCTCCGATTTAAGTAAATGTACTATAATGTTACTGAAAAATAGGATGATATTTTTAAGAAAGTTTGCCATTTAAATACCAATCATTTGTATTATAGGGGATGATATCGATTTTTACTTATTTAATATAAAAATTTGCCGAAAATATCTTTATATTATAAATATCGATATAAAGTAAATGATTCGGACCCGGGTATGTCCTTGAACTACGTCCAACAATGAGAGGTAGGGCACAGTGAAGTATCATCACGCTGGAGTCTGGAGAAGCCCAACTGGGGAAGTACCTCCTCCTTACAGAAGACCACAGCCATAATAGCACTGCTACCTTTCAGGTATGTAGTGTTGTGTTGCTGATGGTGAGTAAGGTTCCCCTGGTGTTGCGGGTGCCCATGGGCGACGGTAATTGCTTACCATCAGGCAATTGCCTGATGTACCTTATGTCATAAAAAAAATATAAAATAAGAAACCCATACGACTGTTTATTTATAACACGATGCTCATAGATTCCCATAAATTTGATGTGATATGTTGATCTATATACCACATTTAGGGTTGTCTGCATTTAAGACTACACCGTTATTTTATGATTGCGTTACATTTGTCAGAAGCTAACCGTTGCAACACTAGCTTGCACAATGAAGCTCAGCATCTCACCAGAATTACCAATCTCTGCTTCACATAGAGGTGTTGATTATCAAGCTAAACATGCGCATTGTGGTTCATTCAGAGATAACCTATAAAAGAAAACGGTTATGGTTTGGTAGCTTTAAGAAAATTGTGTTGTATACAGAACATATTATTGAAGTTACTTTGAACTGTTGAGGCATTAACATATTTAACATATACATACACAATAGATGGGGTGTGAATAATAAATGTTCCAATGTATGTAATTTCATAACCAAGAGCGTCTTAGGCCTCTTCATTTGCAGCACAAATGGAACAACCATTTTTGCGTTGACGCTTATGGTCAGCTATACCTATTTGCCTTGTTTAGTAATTTGTTTCGTTGTGTTCAGGAATAAAAATCAAGAAAACTTCGTACCATTGTTCATAAAAGCAAAGTTCATTCTCCCAAGAAACTAAGCCTTTTAGAACTCAGACTTGCGAAAGGGAAAATTGTTATGAAATCATAGCTCGGCTTCTGTCCGCTACGAGCAGGAAGCGACGCTTTATAGCTTTGCGGGTAATAACTGGTTTGAGCATAACTCAATTTCAATTTCATGTTGGTTCATACATATGAGTTTATTTTTAATGTAACCTTGTAGGGATGAGAGGCGGTTCAGTAATGCGAGTTGTAGGTGCTTAAGGAACTTAATTTACTACTTACATTGGTGTTCTCGTAAGTAACAGCGATCTCAACGTAACAGGGAAATGTTTCATTTAATTTGATTATTGCACTTTATGAACGATAATGATAATAGCACCTAAGTTTAAAGATACTAATGAATGTCCTTATTTATTTATACATATTATCTAAAAACTATTCAACTTTGGTTTTACCTCCTCGCAAGTTTGATGTCTGAAAATTGTGTCTTAGTGAATATCTTAAACATTTGAAGTATGTAGGTATATTCATTTCAAAATTTGAGATTAAACGCCAATGCGATGTTAGACAAACCTTACCTAACTCGACTGTATTTTATATAGGAGTATTACTGAAATGCTTAACCTGGAAAGTAGCTATAGAAATCCCGATTTATGTTTGTGTCTTAAGGGTTATCTGCGTCTACAAGGTACAGACAAGTTACAAGTTCTCTGCCGAGTAAACACGGATCAACTTGCCAACGAAACTCGACTTTGAAAGCGGATCTAAATTGATTTCAAACATTTTTTACTTGGCAGGTTTAGTGAATTTTAAGGACTTTGGTATTATACAATATCAAAGTCTTCAAAGTCTTAACCGCTTTAATTTAGTTGCATTTAAATAATGTTGACTTTTTGTTGTACCTTTATTATAAAGGCACAATAATAAGTCAGTGAGTACTGTTCATTGTTTTATAGTATTATTTTTTAAGCAATACTATAAATTTAAAATATATACATAGATTTAAAAGCTATCATGTTTTTAGTTATTCCTGGTTACATTATTATTTATTAAATACATGTTTTTAACGTGAAATTATAATATTCTAAACTCTGATTTGGATATATTTATGTGTAAATTACAAGAGCTAAATATTTATAGGTACCAAATCCTTCTAGAAAATCTAAAATATAATAACTTTCTAGACAGCCCCGTTATCTTCTAAGTTGCACTAGATCTAGTGCTTCCGCTTGCTACAAACCAAGGTGAAATATTTGTCTGACGTGCCATTCGCCCGCAACTTTAAATCTTGTCGCGTGCGGCCGCAGATATCGACGCCTCGATAGCAGATTAAATGCAGGTACTTACATACTACAAACTTATGTGCTTCTGTGCGGACGGTCGGAACTGACACCAATGCATACTAGACCTTGACCATAAGTGCTTCTAAGACGGAATAAAATAAGTTGGCGAGTTGCCAAATACATGTCAAAAAGTTTGGTTTCACAAGTTAAAGAGTCTCTAATCCGATGAAATATATTTTACGTACGAATTCTGTTATAATACCTACATAAAGATATCGATAGCCTTTAACATGCTTTTGGTTTGTGGTGATACACCGTTATCTACAATAATAAAATGGGTGTAAAACATTCCAATTTCAATAACTTAATTTAATCATCTTAACTGGACTTAAAAGTAATAAAAGATTATTCAAAATGGACAAAGCAGGCAAACGCAATTAAAGGATTAACCCGGGTCCAGCGAGCTCGCGATCATAAAAGACACTTTATTTATTCCTCACAAATTTTAAGGATGAAAATTGAGTTGACCTTTTGTACTCTTAAAATATAACCTCCAGTATAGAAGTGAAATACTATAAGCGGAAACAACTCGTCTAAAATCGTGAACCGGTGTAAATGGCAGAACGTGCTAAAACGCTCTATCACATCCCCATAAAAAGTAATGAGGGTGGAACATGACGTGGTCTACTCCAGAAATGGTTAGAGCGCACCGATCGCTGCGGAATATCATTTGTCATAGTTATTTATGAGTAATATTTCTCGGGTTGGAAGCGGTCGGGCCGCGGGGCAGCATGAGCCGACTGGAACAGCGGGAGATACTGCAAAAATGGTTGCGCACGATGTCGCCGCGCTGACCCCTGTGCTTCCCGCCGCCATTATCATAAGCATAACACCGAGTGTGTGAGCCGACGTGAGTTGATAGCGGCTTGCTTATTATAAATTCTAATACGGCTTATAACCACCCTAGGTGTACGCTGATCGATGTGTAAAGATACAAGGTCAACTATCCAACCTTTTAACTGATACATTTGTGATAAATTTTAAATGAGTGATGGGTACGGCAGTTAATCCGTGATCAAATATATTTGTGGGTTTAACTATTTGTTTTATTTTCAATTATAAAGCGAGCTTGACCTAAATAGTAGGAAGCCAGCTAAGGTCGCAATAGGATTATCCATTTAATCCTAAACTATGGTCGGATTACCAAATCCTGGCTTAGAAGAATGGTGTCTCATAACATTTTCAAGTGACATATGCAAGATTACACAAGATTCTTTATCAGGGCATTAAAATCATTTCAAAATGGAAATGAATCCTTATATCTCGTGGAGTGGTAAAAGGAAATGAATTCCTTAAGGTGATGTATTTGCGGAACGATTCTTGAAGAATTCGGGGAATTTGCGGATCCAATTGCCTAATGGATCACCATACAACCGATATAGGTTTTGTTAATTTGATGTATAAAATGCGCGGGTTACGCGGCAACGATGTGCTGGTCAATACCAAGTATCGATTTTCCGCCCTCCGGACTTTAATATATACTAAAAGCAGTTAGTATGTAATGTAGGCTACGTCGACCGGCCACGTCTAATCAAAGTCTTAAACGAGGTTAGCTATGGACAAATGTTTCGTAGCCTCATTTTAGGTTTCTTAGCAACAGTTGACCAATAACGCAATAAAAAGTATGTAAGACCAAAATTCAGGTTTAAGGGCGACCTAAATCGCGTAATATTTAGATAAAAAAACAAAGTACATTGAGGTAAACGCAGCTTCACTCTTTAGGCATATTTTACCAAGCTCTAGTCATGTTTTCCTGGTTAGGTATCCACAGTATGTCAAGAATTATTATTATTTATTATTTCATTAACATTACAAAAATTATGAAAGGTGTGATCATGAATTAAATTGGTATTGTAACTATATAAGCCCTATTAAAATAGGTTATAGAAATGGTTGATATTTAACGAAGATAATTGAGAAGATAAGGGCGTCTAAATAGAAGGAAGCGAATCTGTGGGATCTAAGACAGAGGCAAACTTATTAGAGCTTATTAATGTCGTTCGTTTAACATTGTGACCTCAAGGCGGGTCTATTATAACCGTGTTATTTTAATGGTTTACTGTTTTCTTACTAATAGGCATTTGTAGAGCTTCTTATGACCAGCTGTTGGTTCTCCTTAAATAAATAATAAATAAATAGACGAATTCAGGCAATTTAAAGCTTGTAGCAAATTACTTTTCATTGGCTTACAAACATGTTGTTTTTTAATAAAATGCATTTAAGGCCTCTATCATAGATTCATAATGTCTGTTAAAGATTATAGCTCTTGCAAAGAAAATCCTAAAACACTAAGCTACACTAATATGTTTTTTTCAATAGGCTTCATAGTATGTGGTTGCAGGTTTGGCTAGGCGAGAGGAACGAGAGGTCGTTAAGGCTGATATTGCAGGCCTAAGGCTGGCATCGTCCTCTTATTTAACTGTCATTTCACATAAATTTGTGACACAGCATCTTGCATATTGGCCATTAAAAATATTGGTGGTTTTATGACATTCTGCCACTACGCCAATTAAAATAAATAATCAATTTTTCGTTCATTTTCCTGTTTTATTTTTACCTACACTTATTATTCTAAACATAAAACATTTTTTCTTTGAGTTTTTTTAAACTATTATATTGCATGTTTAAGAAAAGCACTACATACCTCGGCGTAAAAAGGGGTTGTAGTCTTCGTAACAATCCCGCCTATCTGCGTTCGGCCGTTTACATATACTCTGCTGGCAACCCCTTACTTTAAGTTTTAATCAATATTAATTCCACATTAAAAGTTACAATGAAGCGCATGATTTGGGTGATATTTTATGAAACGTATTTATTGCGCTTAGGTTACTTTTTTTTTGGTAGATAGAGAAGTTGATTTTGACATGGATCACATCCCTCAAGTCCTTGTAATACCTATGTCTATAATCTAAATTCTCCGGTGATTGGGTAAGTGTGAGCTGTTCTACAAGACGAGATCATTTCATAAATGACAGCGCATTTCCTTGGCGTAACAAGGTAAGGCCCACAGGCATAGGTTATGTTTTGCTGACTTTTACCTACTACCATGCAATCTTTCTTTTTCATGTCACGAATTGAAATTGCAAAAGTACATTGTTAAGCAAGCGCTATATAAGTCTTGAAATAAACGACGCATCTTACCATGTTTTACCAGTTCCTTAAAAATAACCACAAAATCAATATTATTGGTTACATAAGTACTACATCTAAAGTAACAATCTTTGCCTCGATTTTATACAAATGTACGTGTGTATGTACATTAATTTAATATTGTATAAACAACTCATTTTGCTCCTCTGTGACACAATCTATTATTTCTCACGTTAAAGAAATACCTAATAACATTCGATTTAAAAGACTTATACGGCAGTAATAAGGAGAGTGTTTAAGGTGGCCGCGGTAAATTCGGGCAAGATATCGTTATGGCAAGGATCACGCGAGCCGGCCCTTTGACCCCATGTCGCGGCGGGACTCCAGTGGCACACGGTGACATTAATTGACTGTAGTCGTGTTTTTGTTTGTTTTGCGAAAGTTACACCAAAGGTCTGAGCTTGTGAAGTTTTGTGATTAAAACTTCCAGATTAATAGTGAATAAACAGTGCCAAAATTGTTGCCAAATTGCCAAAACAGTTGATAAGACATCATATTCATGTATTCCACATGTTTTGTTGGTTTGTGCCTTTGTAACACTACAATAATATGATTTTAGTTTTGTAAGCAGAACAAATGTAGTATAAATAATATTTCCGCTGTTGAAATTTTTTAAGAAAATAAAATTAAGTAAAATAGTTCCAACATGAGCAAGCACCGAACGAATAAAAAGGGTTAAAAAAAATATTAATTAAATTGATGGGTTTATCTATTTTACATATATAATTAGTTACTCTAGTTAATAAACCCAGGGTTCCTATAGTAAATATACGTGACATTATTTCTATATAAAAGAATCGCGTTTTTTCGGTCTATATTTTCTATTGATTTCTTTATAATTTGTTGGCGTTTTCTATAATGATTGTAGTCTTCAAATCACAGAGGTCAGTCGCTATACGAATCCAGTAAAAAAAAAAAAAAATAGATGGTGACAGAGTCCAAAGCGCCTGGGCTGGTTCGTTCCTTAGGAAAGTCGCCCAGAACTGCGTTGAAGTGGGCCGTTGGGGTTTTTTTTAGATGATGTGACTCCGACATAACTCCTGCGCTGTGCCCGTGGGGTGGATAGTAATCTATAAATGATTTTCCCCTCGTAAAAAAAAGGTAGCGTAACTAATAAGCTTAGGTATTCGATTTTATTTTTGAACTTTAAACACTCGATATTGCGAACATGAGCGTTAGCCCAAACGAAAATTAATGCAAATTGAAACGGGGCGGGTTTAGCAATCAACTGTGATGGATTTAAGGTCAAATAACTAACTTTTGTATTTGCCTTTTTGGTTTCGCTTTCCAAACGAAGCCATTAATTTGTGCCAGAAACTAAGCCTTAGCTTTTATTCTGTAGGTAATATTTTAACTTGAATAGGGTTGTTTGAACATTGTAGTAGAGTATAAGTCCCAATTTCAAAACACTTCTCATTCAATTAGTTGGTAGATTTACAATCGTCTTATCTTGAGCCGATATGTTAATCTGTCGAGACTGACCATTAATAACGATACGGTGTTGTCAGTCATTACAATGTGCCCGTAAGTTACAATACTAATAAACTAATACAAATGACTCTCAAATGGTATCGGTCGTGTCGACAAGGTTTATTGACAAACTCAACCGCCTATACATTACATAAGTTGGAACACATTTGATCCCAATAGTTTTAGAGCTCGTATAATATTTATTATCAGATATAAATGTTCTTGTGCAATTTAAGGCGGTACTGTTAACGAGCTCCTCGTAAAAATCGAGACGAATAATCGATTCACTGCTGTAGTTTATTTAATTTCGAGCATAGTTTGTCATGAAGAGATATGATCGGGTATGTTCGTCATGGCACAATGGAGAGTAAATAGTGGTTTTGCGACAATGGGTTTACCATAGTTTAGAATAGTAAAGTGATACTTGACGTTAAAGATACTCAGACACTCATTTGTTTCCTGTAATGTCAGATGATAATTCTTGGTTTATAAATATTTTAGCATAGTTAGTAGGTCTTAGTTGCCACAGACAATATAATTATTATGCGAATCATGAATTATAATCGATAAAATGATATAGGCTGGTCACGAAGAGAAAAACATTTATCTCCTGGACTTTGTAGACAAACCTTATGATATTATATTCATTTAAACTATTATTTTCATTACTTTTCTGATATACATGCATGCAAGACAGTCGAACCGTGTAACATTACAACCTCAATTTTATCGCAATTCTCATCGTCAACTTATAAATAACAGGGGACATTTCATCTTTATAGTAAAATTAAATGACCCATTGTCTAGGCAAATAGTGCTTAGGCCGAGTTGGTCTGGTACACTTTAGTTTTCCCCACGCAACGTTATGCAAGAAATGGTGAGCTACCATCCGGTACACTTGATAAATTCGCACTCTGCGATCCACTTTCTCTGGTCACGTTCCATCTGAATACTATGCACTTACTTATAGCATTAAGCAATAAGTCCTTTTGCGACACTTGATCTCGCTTAAAACAGACGTGACTGTAATTTCTTATAGTTGGTCTGAGACATTTTGGGTACCTAGGTAATGTAATGCAAACACATTCGTACCGTAAGCCATTTTGTATACTTGCATACCGTAAGCATTTTAATATAATCTAATTTCAGAATATATGTTATTATGCAGTAAATTAGGATAATATATGCAACATCAAGTGAAGGTTCAGACAATGCGTTGTTTGGTTTAAAACTATAACTGACCACAATCACGAGCCAGAAACTAGTTTAAAACAGGTTTTGGAAGATTTTACTTAGGCAGACTAATAAAGTAACAAAATTCCTATTGCAATCACTTGTAAACAGGTAATAATAGTATTCAGTATTCAAGGAAAATAGGCGCATACGAAAGATAAATAAATAAAAATCTTGAAATAAAATACTTATTTTGAACTAAAAATGCGTAAAATTATTTATCTATATCAATTTAAAAATTATTAATAATAAAACTTACGTATCATAAAATTAAGAAAATTGATAGCTACAGTAATCTATAAATTATTTAGCGTTTTAATGGTTGGGTCTGCAATTAGAGTTACCACCATATTAAGGTTTCTTGCTCAAAGACGTAAAAATGGCACCAATTTACTGAGACATTTTATATCCCTATATGAACTTCTCTCAAAACATGGTTTCCTGCAGTTGTTATATTAAAAATTCATCTGTTCGTTAGATACTTACAATAAACATGGGCAAAGTTGTGCTGACAACATAACAAACATAACAAAAAATGAAACGATTGTCGTGGCCGACAATACCAAATACAGCCACATAATTTGGAGCCAAAACCGCAACATCTTTGGTAAACAGTTACCTTCTTATTAGACGCCGTTGTACCATTCACGGTACTCTGACGTGTTCAATTACCTGCCGATAACAAGACCTTGTAATGTACAAGCCTTTAAACATAATTATTAGTTCAACTGCTAGCTATTTTGTACTCTACGGTGATAGGATGATAGTACAAAAATGCATAATAGATAGACTAAAATACTCTGATCACACGGGACTCTTTTCGGTACACCAATTGACTGTTACCGTTACATCGGGCATTAGATCACGTACAGGGTGTAAAAGACTAATCGTGTTTATAGCAATAAAAAAACGATTTATAATAAGTATTGGGTGTCATCCTCCTTTTCTAGAATTTATTGACAAACTGGCTCGGTATATTAATTATAAGAGAACTTAACAGTTTCTCGTAATCATTCACCAACGATTTAATGAAGCAATATTATAGTTACATTAAAAGCTGAAGGTGACAAGCTTTTAACACTACCTACTTGAATGCGTGGGAACGAACGATCAAAATGAACGACATTTTTCACTCGACCGACAGTTATAGCTGAACTGATTAAATTAACGTAAAGAAATATTTCATCTATTCAGAAATTAAATGACTTCCCAAATAAGGCCACAATTGTTGTCTGTTTTATACTTAAGGTTAAGTAGATAACTGTTTGGGCGCCCAATGTCTTTAATATTACTTATGGCGTATAAACATCGTAATATATAATGGAGTGGCATCCTTAAAACATTTATTGCGCATATAATGTTAAGAGTATAAAACAATCGAACACTCAAAAAATTGTAAGTACTTTAATTATTTTAATGACATGGCTGGACGGCATTGTCACCCGCGACAATGTTTAGGGTGGTACCGGATGCTGGTTATCGTCGAGATTATCATAATCGAGAATATATAATCGCGTATGACACACCTCTTAGAAAGATGAATTGTGCTTAGACATCACGTCACCGAAATTAATGTTTCTTTTTTAGAATTAACATTGAAACAAAAGGGTGTCGACCCTTGCGACCAAAAGCGGAGACTTAATTTATATAGAACAATAAAGTTTTTCCATACATCATAGGCAGGCGGAGCCACGATTCGAAGTTTATTGTAACGCAAAATGAATAGTGATAGCGTAATGTAAAGTGTCTTTATACAGGGTAAAAATACTCAACACTCACGCTAATGCTTTTAAAGCAGATGCGGAAAGTCTAAAAGCAAGTATATCACAAACTACACTAGGGGCGCATAATAACGAACAGCATGAATCCAGAAGGATATTTAATGAGCGTGCACGGAGCAGATCGTTACGTCCAACTCATGTGTATTATTAAGCCTAAGAAGGAATGCGCCGCTGAACCGAGGTCACCGACAGAAGTGTACCGGTAGCCGTACCTAGGTGGGTACCTAGTCTCACATAGGGTCGCTACCACATGGTCGGTATCTGACCCTACACTTAAAATTTTGCTGTAATAAAACGGCTGCAGTGCAAGGCGCGTGTGCCGTGTTGAACATTACAGAAATCATTATAATTTATAATGATTGCGTTCATCTTTTTCTTGTTCAGAGATTCCTGAGATATCTTGGCTCAATAAGATTTTTATTTCCAAAGGGCACGGCTTATCTTTTGATAACAATCTCCGTCCGTGTCTTTGTATAAAGGGAATGCTTTTATGTTCATATTATTTGGTAAGGTGATAGTATTAGCCTGTACATCGATAGTGATCTGACCTCTGGCCTGCTAATAATCGTGTCGGGTTCGTCGAGTCTGCTTCGAAAAACCATTGCACTCGTTTTATCAATATCATCAGTAGGTATTTTATTAATTATTATTCTTCACGATTTTTGAAACAGAAATATAAGATTCAGTTTTAGACAGCTACGAAACCCATAATAATAGGATCGGATGCTGTTCCTTGAAAATACTAATTAGTTTTTTTCGAAAAATTCACTAATAATAAATAACACATTTTTCTAAAGTCGTAGAAAAAATATTGCTACGTTCGTGGTATAGAAACGATCCCAACAGTTATTACTCTTATTACACGAAACACCCGGTATATTTGTATAATATGTACCTGTCTCCAGCAGGGGCCCGTCTTAAATTACACATTAAAGACTTAAAACCATTTTTGCTGGATGGCATGATTCTGGCAAGGCCAAAGAAAGGTTCATATCATAGAGGTTGTAAATCTATTCATGCAGTTGCAATAAATACTTATTTGCGATATCGTGAGCTTGTCATCGTAAGGTACAATCAGCGGACAAGGGGCGGCCGGTCGGTCAGACGTTCGCCCAAGGCATTGTTCCACAGTGCTTTAGCGTTTATATTTGCTTTACTAAAGGCTTACATATATCGCGGTGTGTTCCGACTGATAAATGTGTACCATATGATTGTAAATTGCTGGTTATTGAATGCGAGTTTGATATGCTCTGATATGCCAGCGGGTCGCAGCTTGAATGATGATTTTACTTACCACGATGTAATGGCGGTGCCTGTATGGATGGTATTGGTATGCGATAGATTTATTTTTGTACGTGTCAGACTTTTATTTAAAGAATAGTTTTTACGTGTGTAAAGAAAAAACGACGGGGACCTCCGGTGTTCGAGACGGGATTCGAACCCGCATCTCCAGCTATCGCGGCTGACGCCTTAACCAATTTGGCCACCCGTACACAGCGGAACCCGTCGAAATTACTCAAGTATATGTGATCTTGTTTATTTTAACGGTTTTAGGCACCGTTTTACCAGCTCTAAGGTGAAACACTACGTGTTTGCGCCTCCTATATGAATACCTTTCGGGATTCTGATATAGCTAGAGAGTTGGTGCTGCCATCTATGAAACTAAGAACAAATCAAATTATTTTTTATGAAATATTTTTGATTTGCTTTGATTTTTTTAAGTAGTAATACTACTATATAAATTAAAAATTGAAATAGATAACATATACAAAAGAAAAAATAAATAAATAAATAAATAGTATTGATATCCCGAAAGGTATTCATATAGGAGGCGCAAACACGTAGTGTTTCGCCTTAGAGCTGGTAAAACGGTGCCTAAAACCGTTAAAATAAACAAGATCACATATACTTGAGTAATTTCGACGGGTTCCGCTGTGTACGGGTGGCCAAATTGGTTAAGGCGTCAGCCGCGATAGCTGGAGATGCGGGTTCGAATCCCGTCTCGAACACTGGAGGTCCCCGTCGTTTTTCTTTAGTATATGTTATCTATTTCAACTTTTAATTTATATAGTAGTATTACTACTTAAAATCAAAGCAAATCAAAAATATTTCATAAAAATAAATTTGATTTGTTCTTAGTTTTATGTTTACGCCTTCAGTTATTTTAATAGTTATAAATGTGATTCTTTGCAATTTATGCGTGTGCCCGTAGGACCTATAAAACAAAATGAGTTTTAAAGGTTCTTAAGCAATAATTTACAATAACTATTGCCATAAAATTAGCCTCTACGCTCTAAAATAAATTAGGTTGGAATACGAATAAATAACTAGGAGCATGGGCCCGTTCATTAGAGCTGTGACGCATGCGTGCAGCAACGACCACTTTTAAAATTATAATTTACGACTAGTCGGGTGTCGAAAGATCGAGTGGGCGTCGGTTACGGAACCCGAAGGATTTCGAGTTGATAGTTGTCATGTACACATTGTTCATCTCGGCTAGTAGTCGATTTCGAACATTAATCGTACACGTATTCGATACGTGTCGTGTTTTGTTTGTTACATTGTGTCGACATTCTTCTGTTCGTGTAGGTTTGGCGTTTGCTATAATGGCTTCACTAGATTTGATAGTGATTTGTTTTACTTGCTTACGTCAAGAAAAAGGTTGTGAATCGTTTTTAATGCTTATCAATTCAACGGGTACCTACGTGCGAGTACACCTACAGCTTGGCAGTAAATAGAGGCATGGAAACAGTATAAAAACATTTATCATCATCATGTCAGCCGAGGGTCGTCTACTGCTGGACACATGCCTTCCCCAAAGCGACCCACAATTTATCAGTTTTGCACCACCCGCATCCAGTGGATAGTCACATCTTTACTAGGTCGTCGGTCCACCCACGCCGCTACTTCCTTAAAAATATTGCTTGGAGATATATTCGCTATAGATATGCAAATAAACCCTGCCTGTGAAATTGCTAGAATTATGTCAGTATTTTCTACATTTTAAATAGTTATAATGAGATAAATAATTTCTAATGTACCTTTCCTATTTAATACATAAGTATTGAAACAGGTAATCATATACTAACACATCTACTTCTCAACATATACTTAACCTTAAAATAAATATATAACCAATAAAATTGAACATAACATTGAGGAAATTAATAAATCACTCAAACCCATGAAACCGTAACTAAGTTGATATCTACGGATAATAGTCCTGACCTTTTGCCATTGGGTAGTTATTTTTGTCTCTTATTACGAGGTATTATTGTTCGACAAATGATAGATTGAATCCTTTCATGAATTTGTCAGATGAAGATCCGAGGCCGGTTCAAGCGAGGTTACCTGCAAACAAAAAAATAAATTTACCGTCTCCATGTATATACGTACGAGTAGTTATTACAATAATTACTAACACGATAGAAAAAAAAATACGAATTATTGTTGTATTATATGACATTCGTACTATAAAATTCCATTAAATGTTACGTCAATATAAACTAACTGGGTACTTTTCTTGGATGCCAGACAATACAAGTGGAACAAAATTATTTGCGACGGAAATCATAATGACTACCATTATGATAAATAAATGTACTAAACAGATGGAAATTGTAAATTCTTTGAAAGTATAAATTGCGGTTAGTAAACTTTATCGTCCTTGCTCCAAAGACAACAAAATAAAAGATTGGTACTAATTTCGAAATTGTAGCGGCTAAATGTCAAAGAATCTTTTTGTATAACTATTTATTAGAAAATAAGCATTGTACTTATTCTATAAAATGTCTACAAGTACCACAAAAGTTAAGAGACGTTTATTTGATATGGAATTTTGTACCTTGATAACTTTTAATAAAGAAGTTTCTTCTTGGTAACGCAGTCGGAACGTTTTTATCATCGCGGTAAGGCTAAGCAGCGTTATCGGCTTACATCGTAAAGCACCTGCCAGAGATGACATGGTACTAAAAAATAACAATACTACGGCTAACTGTTAAATGATTGTTGATTATATTGGGCCCGGGCAAGCCACGCTGATTCTGATCTGATAACGCCGCTACAAAAATATTGAGCAGATACTTCGTTAGTTGAACGTTGAACAGCGTAAAACTGTAAGATCAGTAAATTATACTGAAGCTGGGTTTACCTGTAACTCACGCTCACGGAATAATTATGTTTGGAAGAAACGTTCGCTCTAATGGACCATGTGTATCATTTTATGTGTATATGTTTAAAGTGCTTATGTAGGGCAAATAATATCATATGTTCTTTGTAATATTTATTATCTAGGTATTGTAATTGTATTCTAGTTACGTAAGTACAACGCTTGCCTTTGGCATTTTTATAACTAACCAGTCTGTTTACTGTCAAATGTGTCAAACTATGACCCTGTGGATTTACAAGCACACTGACAGTAATTAGACAGATTTACTATTTAAGCGCTCTTGCAGGTTTTAATTAAGGTTATTAAGAGCTAGACTTTTGTATCGCAGACGAATTTCTCGTAGCAAATCGCCAATAATTGACCTATACTGAAGATAAATTCTGTTTACCTATAAATATAACACATTTTTAAACGGGGTTTCTATTACTGGACACCTTTCAATAACTGGCCACTTAATACTAAAATAAGTTCTATTTATAGTTAAAAATAATTATTGGCGATTATTGGCGATTTACCCTTTATCCCAATCTTGAATTAGGAACGCGATAATATAATATAAAAAAATATGACTTTTTTTACAACCAACTTATATCAATTTTAATGGTTACACGATTTGACAGTTTTGAACCCACGGTTCTTATGGAGTACCAACCACGGTTCTTATGAAGTAATCAACATTAAGTAATTTTTATGTTTATATTGTATGTTTGTGTTATACTATAATGTTTTGACAAACTATAATACTCGTACTATGCAAAAACTTGTACAATTTTAATTGGAATACATAAACTGGTTATCAGTCAATCTAAAAAATACAACATTCACATTTTATTGTTTTTATTCAACGTGATAGTCGCATAGCGTAGTGAACCGTCGATTCTTGGCTGCGCCCGCGCCGATGGCGCGATCTCGAGTCGTGATAGATGGAGAATCGAAGTGTCACGCTCAGGTTCAATGACCTCGGGTCAGGGTCGCGGTCCCTGCTTATTGCATTTATGCAATGCAAACATCGCATCCGTCGGATATGTCTCTACGAGGAATATTAAAGATTAGCCATTGTCTAGTCTGTGTGGCTAACATCCGTGAGAGCGATATGAGAAAATAGCTGAATATCTATTAGACTAGATGGTTTACTGTATATTTTTTGTTATTAAAAGTAAAACATAGAACTGAACTCATAAAGTAAATAGATTTGCATAGAAATGTTTAATGAAGATTTGAGTTTTCGGAAGTATTATGACGCAACATCAAATATTTTCATTCTGTATTTACATTTCAAGGTATGGTCACTCGGTGATTATGAGCATGTCCAGTGCTAACGGTATTATTACCGAAATACATTGTTATTTTATTTATTTCCGTTACGTTGCTCTCTTTGTTTCCGTTTTATACGTTGCTCTCTAACAGAAGCTATATTGGAGGAGCTTTGGATTTTAAGATCGCAAACTTCACCCTAGGCTACCATCACATCACACAAACATGATGACCATGATGATCTACTTTTCCTCTTCTCTAAAGTATTCTACAAGACATCGCTTATGGCAATAAGACTGTCTCTACTTTTTATTCTGGAATAATAGAACAACTTACAAGACGTTTTGATACTATATGTCATGGTGAATATTTCTATTATATTGTATTAGAAATTTGGCGTAAACATTGTGTGTCACCCATCCCTAAATATTATCCAATTATTTAATTTCGTATAGCCAGCAAAGTTAAACGTCGCCTAAAAGCGATATGCATAACTTTCTATGCAGGTTGCCATTTTCCTGTGCAGTCAACTGTACCTAACCTTAACATGATTAGTTCTCGGCTCTGCCCGTGCGACTTGCCAGCACAGAATGGTATCAAATCACCATAAACTTCTTGACGAAGTTATTCCAATGCGGCCTAGTAACATGCGCGTGTGCAATTTGTAACACATACACTGTTAAATACAGTAGGTACTACTATTATTGTTTTTAAATAGTAAATCCCTTATTGTTTATAATTTTTTTCTCTTTGTTTTGTGTTTTGGCCAATTGATTGGCATATTTAGATTAAAAAAAAACAAACGCAGTTCCAGTTACCTTTCTTTCATTAAGAGTTTACCAGGCACGGCACTATATATCTCAACTCTGTACCTCTCTGAATCTATATAGCTCTGAATTATGAATCTATCAATGTATAAATTAGCACAGACAGACACTTACCAAAAGATTCTTATATTTTCCCTTTTTTACATTATCAATGGCATTCAAAGATACTGTTAATGCAATTATAGGCTGTTAAGTACTTAAATATTTTTGACTAACAAATTATGTTCGAAGCATGATAGTCAGGAATATATTCATAAGTTTTCATTTATTACATTTTAACTCCAAAGTAACATTACTTGTCTAAAAACGGGTTTTGCTTGCCCAATAGTTAAAATATTAAACACAGTTTTGAAATTAAACCTTTATGAATAATATTTAAAAGTCGTGTAAATTTTTTGGTATTGGCTTTTTAACGAGGCGATAACATGCCGGCAATTAAAACTCCATTTCCAAGTAACGTTCGTTCAAAAAACAAATTTCAATATATTTTTGATCTATAGTAGGTAATTAACATTTTTATTACCTAGAATATGTGTGAAGAAGTATTTAATGAATAGCTAATGGGACAAAGATTAAATGAGAATGTTGTTATTACGTCTAATATATTAATAGAATAAAAGGAATGCGTACAGGTTCATATCAGCATGGGTCTGTCAGTCAGCCGCATGCAAGCTATTTGACGTAAACACTTGTTTTAAGTGACAGAAAACTTTATGATATTTTCAAAGCGTGTGACAGGTTCATTAGAGTGTGATCCTTAGCGGGATAGCCTGGCTCGATATGGAGCGCACGAAATAACGGCGAGCTGTAGCGCGCAATGATGTACGCTTTATACTTTGACCTCTCCATTTTAGCACGAGATTACGGCAAAAACTTACATTGATTTTAACGATACAAAAACATGTTACGCTAACTGCAGAAGCATGCACTTCTAGACAGACGGCTAGTGTTAGATACTAACTAGTACTAAACCATTGTATGACGAAGTAGCATTGAGAATTTAGTTATTAGTATTTTGGGTTCTTATTAATGCTCCGTAGTCGAGGGAAGAAACAATCACTTTCTAGGTTACAAGTCAAATTTCAATTAGTGGTTTGTAAGTAATAGATATCAGACAATAAATGAAAACATCTATTCATAAAACATCTTTTTAAATAAAACAAACCGAAAATAATAACAATTACCAATTACGAAAAATATAACATTAAAATTTCAAATTATTATATATAAAAAAATTGGTACATTGCAGCATATACCAAAAAGCGTTAACGTTTTCTTTTGCCCTTTTTAAATATTATTTTAATACCAAAATTTTCATATTTATATATTAAAGCGGTTTTAATATTCTAAAGGTAATCTTTGTTTCTTAAATATTAACGAATTTAACTTATTAGGAAAGTAGCATATTATCACAAATTTTCAAAATGTATTAAATAAAGCTAATTTCTCGTCGTTTACGTCATCATGGGTGACATGTAAACACATCTACCGCTAGTGTGTTAAACACTTTACGGCATCGAAGTCTCAATTTTCACTGAGAATTCATCGATAACAATGTACTAACAATGTAGTACCGTATTAATCGTTAATTATTAAATATGTCTCATGTAAGTTTAAATACAAATGTACTACCCCTTTCTAAATTATTTTTAAAGTTAATTTGATAACAACATGAACAAGATTTGTTTTAAAGAAGTACTTTAATTGACATCGTGTGAAGTGATAGGTACATTCTAAGTAGATCAATCAGAGTGCATTGTACTTGTTTACATGGCAAAAATGTAATTGACCAGGGTACACCGCGCGGCGATCGGGGCGAGAGCAGAGGTTAATCGAGTGTGGCTGGCTCACTTCACGAGCTTAGAACATCAAGCAAGTTTAAGCTGTAGTACATAGACTTACGGTTTGTTTCCTTCTGAGAATGTAAGTGTATCTTTCTGCATTTAAGAATGATCAGAAAGTAAGGTTCTTCTATACGTGTACATTTATGTATTCTATTCCCGCTTTGGACGCGGAAGCGTTCCCGACTTTGATAACAACCACAATAACACAATGCCTCGTATGTTGCATTCCATGATTTTTCAATAGAGATTTTAAAGTAATAGATAGTTCGCTATCGATAATTGGAAACCTGACTTAAGTTAATAACGCTGAAATATTTAAGCCATGACACTATATAGGTATACAAAACTGTACAATTTTGACATGTATAGGTATAAAATGTTAAAAGACAAGTATTAGTTGAGATGTAATTGAAAAAAGTAAAAATTGCTTTATTCAAATAATATGGACGTTTTATTAACAAAAAAATATTTTGTCGTACAAATAGCGTCTATCTCTTACATCTTATTATATTTATTAAACAGAAACATACTCGTAAACTTCTAATTAAAATCATCCTACGCGTTCTATCGTCGCGTGCATGTATTCATTTTACTCAACGAAAAAAAAAAGATTACGATGCAATGAAAAAAGTGTGATTATCGAAATTTTAATGAGGCTATAAATAACATTGGAGCGTCGATTATTCCAATACAGGACAAATTGAAGAAGCACCCCAGGCCGTATCAGCCGCGCCGGTTGATAGTTAACAATGCGCCGAGAGGGTCAAATTTTTTCTTCACCCGAATAAACCGCTTTGAATGGAGCCTTGATTTTATGATTTATAGGGCCCTTTATCCGGTCTCTGCTTCTCCGTATTTTGTTTTGATTGAGGCTTCTTTCACAGTCCCGAAGATGGATTGTTCTTTATGGTGTGGGAGTTTTTGTTGATTGCGTTTTGAGTGTAAATATTTTAGTCTCATTCTTTTTATGTTTTGAAAAATAACCCGTTGACTAGAGAATATATCAATGATATGATCGCTTTATATTAATTTAAACACAACAAACAGTATTTTATGGACCTTAAAAAATAAATATCTGTTACTATTAGGTAGTTTGTTTGTTTGATATACTTGCTGTAATTTTATCGCTTAGGCGAAACTAGGAAGACAATTGACTGATCGCGCGCAATGCAAGCTTTCAATATTCTAGATTACTCCCTCTGGCATTTCTATCTATAGATTTAAATATTCACAGACAAGCAAGTTAGGTTTTTTTTCATGAGGGATGCCAAATAATACGGACAATTAGCCAGCAAACTAAATTGCGTTCCTGACTCTTTCTCTGATATATATTATTGTCTGTGAGTCGGGTTAGTCAGGGGATGGCGCATTTGTTAGTCACGCTTCAGCTCACACCCGATGGCATTTCTCATTAGGCAGCTCGTAAACAAGGACTCTTCGACGCTTACTAATGCCCCACGTCACAGTTTTACGACTATTGGCTACAATTTCAAGACGCGGGATGTTCTCAAAGGGCGTAATAGGCCTGTTATAAATTACTGGACGGGAACATGCAACTGCGACTTTGGTTATAAGATCTATAAGCGATAAGTTTTAAAAATCCTATGGGAGTAGAGTGGATAGAGGCCAAGGAGCCTAGATGATAAAGCGCCGCCTCTTTTTAATATTATTCTAGTAGACAAGTGCAGCAAAAATATATGTAAATCTTGGTTTTCAGGAAAATAGAGCTTATCATCGTTCGGCAATTTTTACATACGTATGTGTATGTTTAAGATGGGCTGTGTTTTATTATACAAAAATGCTTACAGGTCCCAATCGTGTTATTCTAGGATATAGTTCTACATCAGCAGTACATCCTAGAAGATGAAGATAACCTTTGGATCCGTGTCTAATGCAAGGATTTCTCTATTAAAGATATTTGCCCACCGGGCAGGGGACTGCAATTGAAATGTCCCGCTAGCGTAGTGGGTGCGAGCTGTGTCCATTTCCGCAATTTCAAGACGTACAAGAGGCGATCGTGTACCGACAATGGGCGCTATCGTGTGGCGTCTAATCACGCGGGCCGTTGTACTGTTAGGTCGCTGTTGCCCGCGGCCTGCGCCCGCTGCACTCTGGTAATATGCGTGCGAACGCGATCCGATCGTCGCCGACTCTGCACAACATCTCCAAGGCACGGAATACATAATACACCAACAACTCTCATGTATCAGAAATGTCGTAAATCGCTACCACCGAAATGATCTCGTATACCATTGGAGTGTAGTATCGACGTTTTGAAGGTATGTTTTCGTTAGAATGTGCTTGGAAGCGGCACTAACAACCGTAGAACAGCTAGCGTATAATGCGCGTTTATCGATGTGAAGAGTAACTTGTTCCAACGCATGTAACGCATTTGAATACGCTTATGATGGAGATTGCAGACCTTTATGTTAAGGTTTGTAGCTTGTGGTTGCTTTATTAGATCATGCTGATGGTAGTCTCCCGGGGAGATGGCGTGATAAATTGTTAACTTTGAGTTAGAGCTATGTTACGGTTTCATGGGTATAATTGCAGCTGACAGTCACATCTTAACTGCACTTAATGCTAGATGAAATCAAATATCCTCTGTTTTATGTTTAATTAAATGACATGTCAAATTAAAATATTTTCTTACAGAAGTTATTATTTTACTTTATATTGTACCATCTAACTATGCAATTTGTGAGATTTTATCAATATAAAAGTGCATAATGGCATAATTGATCAGTATAATGTCGAATTAGTTGACAGTTAATTAGAGCTTGCCAGTCAGCAATCGTGTCGCAACGAGCCGGCCGCAGCCGCAACAACACAATGTGGCCGCAAAACTAGTTGCTATTATTTTAAATATTTATGCCAAACTCGAGGTCTTGAACTGAATAGAATAATACTAGACAAGCTGACTAGTACTGGGCACTTGGATAGTTTCTGAAGTTATTTGATACAATTTAAATTGCTAGTTTCTAGAAGGTATATTATAAGTAACTAAATATATTTCTTTTATGTTGACCTTTTCACACTAAATGCCTGCACCTCATGCTGTTACTGTTTGGTCCAATGGTTGACTGGTAGAGAATGCCTTAGGCGTTAAGTCCGCCACTTCTACTTTACTTGTAGGTATAACTATTATGCATAATTGTTTGATACCTATTTGTGTCCGTTTTTTGAGCGATGCTTATACAGTCGAGTTATTTTATATCGCATGTACTCGTACAAAGCTCAACGTTTGGCGTAAAGAGGATTAGGTATGTTCAGTCGTATATTTTATGTGGTCTGTATAAGTTTTTCATTACTTCGTAGTTACAGTGTCGTTTCTACGGCCAACTACAATGGTTATACAATAATAAGTTCACACTGAACTGTAAACAACAGCTTATGAAGATTATACGTAACAGTGTTCAACCGGCATAGAATTAATTCTATTACAACCAGTATATTTTATTGAACAAATTATATAGTGATCGACGTTATTATGTTAGTAACAAAGCTCAGAACACAATAACAGAAAATAATGACAAGAGGCAAAATTGATAGTGGCTATGGCTACGACACGATACGTATAGTTGTTAATTATAGTTATACATATTCTGCAACACTGTATGATTTATTGGTAGCACAACAACTGTAAATTAAACTCTTTGTACTCATTGACAAATTATGCAGCAGCCATTTACTTTTATCCAGTTTAAAGTTGCTAAATGTCAGATAAATTTCAAGTCTAGAACGGTTAGCATGGTTGCCATTTTATCGTCTACTGCGCTATCTGTCACTTTTGCACTCACATATTTGTTGGAAAGTAAGAGATATAGTGACAAATGATAAAAACTTGATCAAAATAGACTAACAGATTACCTGAAATCTTGTCGTGAACTAGTATGTTTGATAAATGGAGTTTGAGGCGCATAAAGGTCTGGTAAGTCTTTTGTGATAACAAATTGTTGTTATAGACTTTGTATTAATTCTATATTTACGATAAAAGTACCATTAACACGGTCACAATTTATAAGTCTGACGCATAAATTATCTTCTAGTGAGAGCTATTTTTTGTTTCACTTAATGGGTACGAAAAACACTTATTTTACGTTACAATATAAGGTACATAAATATAAACCGTAGTAACAACTTTTTCATACTGTTCATGTTTCTATTATATATATATGTGTATGCATACTTGTTGAGCCATTTAGAGTTCAATCTATACTGGGCATCTCCTTAACTAAGTATGAAATTAGTAAGTGATTCAACAATTAAATTCCGAGACTGTACAAATATTTCGCCAGTTTTTTAGCCCATTTTAGGTAATATGAAAACATTTTTTTTTATATTTTACTATAAATAAATTAAAAAAACATTTTATATTGCATTCTACATTTAATAATAATTAACTTGGATCTGACATTGGTTTGAACTTAGATTTCACTGCATTAACGGTATTCTTCAACCACGATCGTAAGAAAATAAACTTTTTTTTAATAAATGGCTAATTTAGTATATTTCAATCTTAATCACTAGAATTGTATTTTAATTTCTCATAGTACATTCACACCTGCACGCTTATTCAGAGCCCTGGTTTATTAAGGACAACAAAGAAACAGTACTGCGAAATCTCTCTTGTAGGAATAGCCACTTATAAATCAATCTGAGACCGTATTTAATCATTCCTGGGAAGCGTTTCTATGAGAACTGAATTATTTTAATCCGTCGCACCGAGTGGCCATCTTTTAAGCTACGATCATAGGACATTTGTAAAGGAGGATTATGTGTTTGCATTTAGATTTTATTGTAGCTAACTAGTACTTGCAAGTGATCACACAAAATTGTTGACAATGTAGAATTCACCATTTAGAAAATGGCTAATACAATCCAGATTACATTACTCGTTCATCTGAAGACACTCTTAATGGGTAGCTTAACATCTAAGAACTTGTGATAACATTGGCAGTGATGAGTAATCCCATAAACGATGTACTATTTAATAAATAGATTTTCAATCAAAATATAGTTAAGACATATTTTTCACTTAACATTTTTGCTCGTACAAGCTTGGCTATCAGTTTGCGAAAGTAAAGGGGCGTCTTACTACACCGGCTACAGTAAATCAGCTTAGCCGACAGATGGCACTGCTCCTATCTGCCAAGCTTTGTGTAGTGCGAATCTGTCACTATTTCATTGCACCGCCAACCAAAGGAAAAAGGGATTTGTTACTATTCTCTGACTCGTTGTATCAGAATATAGTGCTTAGCACGGTTGACTGTACTTTGAACAAAGGTTCATATTTTGTTTCGCTTTTATGCAGAGTTTCTAGTGTTAGGAGTTTTGTAAAATCTATTCTTAAGGTAGCCTGTTTACGTCCGGGATGTAAATGTGAATAACTGTAATTGGCTCCTTTTGTCTTTTGTTACTGGGAATATGAAACACGGACATAGTTCAAAACTCCAATTTACCTGCAGTGCATTAGCTTTTTGTATAATGATTGTAATGTATTGAAACATAACACACTGGTTTGAAAACTACAGAATAAATTTCTAATTACAAATTACACACATTACCGTCCTAATACTAAACTGGCATTATCTGAAAAAAGGCCCTTGAGGCATTGTATGTAGTACCAAGGATGTTGGCGGCATTTCCTCGTTGTATCACAATGCTGATACGCTCTTCGGTCACCATTGTAGTTTCTACGTCAAACGGTACAAAATGGTACTGTGCCGAGACATTTATATTTATTGCATTTTTTATGTTTATACACATAAATGCATATATGTAATTGTGTTTTAGCGTATTTTAAGATTGGAGCTTTTAATTTAGTTAAGTATTAAATAAATAAATTTTTGAGGACATTCTTTCACAAATTGACTGCATGTTTTTTATTGAAAGCATGTTTTTGCAAAATAACGTTTATAATATCCCACCGTAAAAACCTATCATCAAACAAATCTTTTGATGTTTCCGCCTCGAAAACTTTTACAGCGTTAAATAACATTATTCACTTTTTAAATATCCATAAATGTTCTATAAATTAAAGAGCCTATGGAAAATTTACAGATTTATATTTGCCTTTTGTTTATTATTAAATGGTGTAACAGTCTAACGCCTTTATACATATGTATTTATGATGTATTTTAGTTGTTGTCGTTTGTCCTGTAGTTACCCATATCATACAATGGTGAAAAAAAATAATGTTTTTTAAGGACTTGAATTCATGAACTCAAATAATGAAATAACTTACAACACCAAAAAATATAAATTTATTTGCCATTCTTCGTTACTTATTTTACAATATTATAATTAGTTGTAACAGTATGGACTGTAGTAATTGTGACCATGGGGTCACAATTATAAAATATCTACATCATGTGACGTCTGTCGACGGTTGTTAAAACAAAAACAGAAGAACAACAGAGGGTTGAACATGTGGATACCTATTAGGAAGGCGTAAAATTAAATAATAAAAAAAACTATTATAACTGTAATATACAATACCTATCAATAAACAGTATTTAATCAAATAAATAAACAGCGCACTAAATGCGATGTTACCTTTCATAGCAAAGGTCTTGTTTCAAGGAATTTGGAGGTCAAAGTCATGCATGAAGCATATTCAATATCGTTAAGTAATTTATATACAAACGAGTGTAATAAAATACCACTATCTGTTTTAAGTGGAACTGATTGGACAGATAAACTGCTACCGTGGTATTGGGAGCTGGTATATTTGACCATTTAATACGCCATCTTTGTCAGCCTTAAGGGACTTTACATAATATCATTACCATAATCTGAGTAGTTTTAGTGGACATTTATAAATTGATTAGATTTTATTTTACAGGCTCGTAAGTATTAAGTAGTGCTGTGAAATCATCAAAACAAAAAAATGAGATATAAAAACTTGTAAAATGCATTATTTTTACTAGAACAAGTGCATTCGCTTCGAAAGAATGTATTTTAACTAAGAATAAATAATAGTAAATTATACTTTCATAAATTATAAATATTACTTAACAATTTATGTATTTGCAACAACGTTACAGTAAATTTATAAACAAGTATAAGAACAAAAATAAAAAAAACTTACCATAGTTTTTGCAGGCTTGTGTTGTGGGTACTCAGCAACAATACACACACACATACACACGTGTATGAAATGAAATCGTTTATATGCAGTAGTTTATGAATCAATATAAATTCCTTGTATTATATTTGTAGTTACATGTAGTATCATTGACTATTATGTTTCTTAGTTATTTCTGTAATTAGGCGTGATTAATATTTTTTAACTTCACTCTTTGACATGTCTCTGTTTAGCCCTGGGGTTGATTGGTAGAAAATGCCAGTAGGCATTATTGACGGGCTCATTTTTTTTTGTGCCAGAAATATTAAATAAATAATTACATATATAATATAAGACCTAGAAAAGTCCCATTATTCCGGAACAAATATCTGTGCTTATGGCACAAATAAATACTCTTACTGGGATTAAAACCGGGATGTTATCCACAGGCAGGGTACTAGCCACTAGAGCTGCACATAAATCCTGATTCCTAGCATGGCATTAGTAAACAGCTGTAGAATGTCACTGAATTTCAGTACGTTGACCCAGCTCCATTGGAGAGCCTAACGTTAGCTACGTAATCTACTTTTATAGCATCCCATTTGTTAAAACACATTTTAAAGCACAGTGCTTGGCACATTATACGGATTGCAAGTATATAAATGAGTATTTTGATCTGTCATACAAAACTGTGAATGGTTTTCGTAATGCCATCAACCGCGTACATAAAAAGTGCGTGTATGCTAGTACTAGATATAAAACTACTGAGTTCCAAATTAAAAAATATGTTATTATGTTAACAATACCAATCGAAGGAATATCTAGATATGATACTCAATATATTACTTGTGCTGTAGAACCGCGATCGCGGTCAAGTGGCTAAGGCGCTTAGAGCAAAGCCTCAGCCCGCAATCAGATTAAAATTATTTTCCCTCACTTCAACCGCTTCTTAGTTACTTAGAGCAAACTTGGTTATGCGTAAATATGAAGCCCATATAGTCACTCTTTACCAAGGAATTCGTAACGTATAATATAGTACCATTAATATTTGAAAGAGGTGATAAGTAACAATTGAGAAATGCGCGTTTTGTCCATATTATTATCAACAATAATATTGCTATACTATTACGTTGTTAAACAACGCACAACATGGTCGATTATAGACAACTAGTTCATTGCGATAGCATATATTTTGCATTCATTAATATTGACTTTACAGCCTCGCACCGCAATACAAATAAATATAAAATTAACAATTATTTTGGACTAAATAAACGTGAGTACCTAAAGTCGTTTTATAATAATATTAGAATGGCTCACGAAAGTTTCTTTATACAAATTTTCGAACAACCTTACACTTGTTTTTAGGGTTCCGTACCTCAAAAGGAAAAACGGAACCCTTATAGGATCACTTTGTTGTCCGTCTGTCCGTCCGTCCGTCTGTCAAGACCCTTTTTCTCAGGAACGCGTGGAGGTATGAAGCTGAAATTTATATCAATTACTCAGGTCTACTGTCCCTTGAAGCTGTGAAAAATCAAACTTCTAAGCCAACGCAACCAAAAGATACAGCCGTTTATTCCACACATTTTCGGCAATCGCAAGGGAATCAAAACCTACAGGGTGCTTCCCGTGAACTCAGAATCTTGAAATTTGGTACGAAGCAACGTCTTATAGCATAGATAAAGGAAAAATTACGAAAACCATAAATTTTTAGTTACATCACATAATATATTTTTTTTAATAATTTTAAACTTACTACCCATTTCCTCATAAACGCGTAGAGGTATTAAATTGAAATTCATACCAAATACTCAGGTCTATAATACCTTTAAGCTGTAGCAAAATCAAACTTCTATGTCAACGCAATCAAAAGAAACAGCAATTTAAGCTGCATATTTTGAAACTCGCAAGTACTCGCAAGGGAATCAAAACCTAAAGGGTACTTCCAGTCGACCTAGAATCTTGAAATTTGGCATGAAGCAACGTTTTATAGCACACATAAAGGAAAAATTCCGAAAACCTTAAATTTTTAGTTACATTACAAAATATATATTTTTTAATAAATATAAACTTATTACTTTACCCTAAAAATACCATAGTTATGACTCGATTGTCGTAATGAACGAACTTTGTAAACCTTGCAGGTTTGTACGGAACCCTCGGTGCGCGAGTTCGACTCGCACTTGGCCGGTTTTTTTTTTCTTTCGATTTAAATATGAACCTTATACTTATCTATATACTGGCAGTATAATACTGTATATGAAATTTTTATTTTTGTTTAAGGTACTTAGTCTTGTAGTTATTTCACTCGAATATAAATGAGTATGATCATAATATATAGCACTTACGAGGTAGGTACGTGAAATCAATTAATGAGACCAATTTTGTCTACAAGCTCGACCGTCATATGTTTAAGCTGGCCACCTTGATTCGTCGACCTTTACGAAATGTTGAACCAATCCGTCTTAATACCAGCACATTTCAACATAATCAGACTTAAGTAGCCAACTACTCGGTAACAGTATCAGTGCATCTGTGATGACATCACACGATGATCCACTTACTTTGCGCACTGACATGGTATGATTGGGATCGCGGTGGTGTGATGTGAATTGATAAGTAGGAAATGTAGGTTTACATATGAGCATGTCCGCATTCGGGTTTAAAAGATAAAGTTAGGCGTGTTGACTTGGAAAGGATTGTATACATGCATAATCGCTCAGTCCTTTTAAGTCACAACACTTGTTTACGCCGTTGCAATGCAACTTCTTGGCTTGGCAGTGCTGCCGTTTGTGTATTGCCGTTATTCAGAAACAAGACATTCAGTTGAACAGTTGAATTCTATCTGCAAGTATTTAACCAAAATATATTTTTTGGTTAAAACAAAATATTCCGTATATAATGTGTATTTTTTTGTTTGTCAGTAAAGGAAAAAAATGCTATCTTACTAATTCTATTTCGCATTTTTTTCGAATATGAACTTTTTAACTTTTTTAGAACATAATAACGTATTGTTAAAAGATCGGTAGGAGCATATCAGAAAAAAGTAGGTCACAGGCATACAAATAATTAAACAGACGTTACTTTTTAATACTGCACGATTAAAACAGATGAACTGATATTAAACATTATACTCACACGTAGAGTCGTGCTATATTCGTTTGTAGAGTTATATTTCATTAAATCAAAATATTAAATTTTCTTGAAATACAAATACAAATTGTTTATTAGAAAAAAAAGCGAACAACGACTTTTTAGTTTAGATTATTCCACGATTGCTTCCATTATAGTCATACCATACTCACTGTAATAATAAATACGTAACATTACTCGTATTTCCCTCGAAAAGAAAGTAGGCCCCTAAATCACCGATAGCCTAGTTACAATTTAAGTGAGATGTAGGACGGACCGATAAGACTTATTAATTTGGAGCGATCGTGCGGTCCACAAGGTGCTTGGGCAATCACGATCGCCAGAAGACCTGCGCCGGCGACCTATTGTTCATCACTGCTAACAAGGTTGTAGGGTTGACACACGTCTCATTATTGTAACCACCGGCACCGCGCAAATATCATATGCGGTTGCGTTTGTTTGTATACAAAGCGGTGAATTAAACTTTATGACACAATGTTGACAAGTCATAATTTAGCGAGAAACGTATTTATACCTATTTTGTTTTTAATATAACAAGTTTATTGACCTAATATTGTCTTCGGTTTTCGCGATAATTACTCATGAATAAAATAATTAAAACGGATTACATCGCGTATACTAATTTAAAGTTCATACCGCCGTTTCGAACCCCTTAGCAGCGTTCGTGGTCATCTGGTGGACTGCAATTAAAATTCGTAATTTACAGTCCAGTTCTAAACGTCGGGATCAACTTTAAATTACATACGCAATGAATTCATAATACTTGTTACGGTTTTAAAATAAGGAGATTATTTATAATTAATTAACATGATATAATGATCATAGTACATCTGCCGTAACATTCAGTGGCGTCGTACATATTACAACATGTAAAAAATAATACGCTAAGTTAGTTAATTTAATTTTACCAGCTTGCCATGTATACAGTGAACAAAAATAAATAATTTTCATTCTGATAAGTCTTTTTTAATTGGATTTGAAGGAAGTAATGTCTGACGTGGGTTCCATTGCCCAAAACCATTATTGTTTGATTGATGATTTTACTTACACCAAAATAGCACTTGAAATCTTAGCAGTCAAATTTGATTGCATTTGAATGTCAAAGAACATGTATTCTTACTCACCGTATTCTTATGCACGAGAAATGCCGCGTAATGTTTTTAAAACAAACATGAGTGAATAACTGCATGTCAAGAATCCAGCCACTAGGCAAAAAACAAGCGTTTTAGTTATTTATAATTTTGTTACTATGACTCGGTTCGCGGTCGATAGCTTCCGGCTGAGGCTGTTGGCAGCCCTGTCGCTTTGACCGATTTATGTCAGAAGCTAATCATTTAACTCGGATGGCTAATGACAGTGGGCAGTATTGTTCCCCAACTCTTGCGCAACTCGTGTCGTAACGGCTTTGAACTCCAAACTTTCCTATTATTAATTATGCTTCGCTGCCTTAAAGTTAAGCCTGAACGCTTTGTGCCTTGGGAAATCTCTACTGTAACCGTCCAAGAGTTACTGTTTATCTATTAGTTTGGATTGTTTAGCGAGTATCCTATCCAAGTTGTAATGGAATACGCAAATTGTTATTTTTTAATATGTCATTTCTACTACTAATGCACAATAAGAGGATTTTAAAATGTGAACCCGTTCCAACATCTACGTTTACATAAGTCGGCTTAAGTCGCATAGCCTCGACACTCAATAAATGTCTGTAATTTTACCGTATACGTCTGCATTCCATTTTTGCACTTACTGCAAAAAACTTTATTAGGTTATTACTTACTTATTTATTAAGTACAATGCAATATCTTAGCCAAATACATTGCCCTACTAAACTTCATAAACAGTTTGGCTGTAACTACATACGCACTTTACACAATTTGCTTTGAGATTGTTATAATGTTAAAAATGTATAATTGTATTGGTAGTCTTCTTTACTGTAGTCAACATTATTATCAATAATTATTGTAGGAGAGTTCCTACAGTGTTTATATAACCTCAAGTAATAAGTATCCTAATACCCTTAAACATATGTAAATATATTTAAGCCAAAATTGTCATAAATAAATTTGAACCACACGAGTATGAGGCAGAGAATATGCTACGTACAAACGAGCAACAGAACGCAAAATAATATGTTTTACCACGCTTCGAAAAAATACCGCAGGGTTTATTTGCGCAAACGTATTCAGATTTCACGAGCTGTCACATTATACGCCGTATTTAATTCAATTACACAATTCGGGCACGCGTCATGTGGGCTTGTTGTGTGGGAACGCAGAGCATGATAATGCTTGCAATCATCCCTTAATGGGCCGGTCCGTGAACCCACTTCAATATCCTCCACTGCTGATACTCATAAAATATAAGTACTCAACAATAATACCCAAAGATAAAAACAACAAATGGCGTCACAACTCAATAGCTTTAATGTAAAAATAAGACATGATAATGCATAATGCCATTTTACAGTCGTCTCATTGAAATGCGAATAAATTAACATAAATGACGCGACGACGTTTCACAGGAGCGTTTGCGGAACAACCTAACGCAATAAATATCTGAGTAAATGACGGCGCAGTAAGTTTCATTTGGAGATGGTGCGATTCGCGACCCGAAGACATAAATAAAGATTTATTGTGGCTGAATGTGCGATGTCTTAGCACGGTTGCTCCCGAGGCGGCAACATTTTTGCCTACGATCCGCGACCTAAATTTACGCACTTTGTTGCTGGTTGCCTGTAGTCACCCAAAAGCTAACAGCGCCGGTGGTAACTAACAAACATTTTTATTACTATTAGTCGACAATGCTCCAATTCTCATAATACACAGTTTTGAATCTAACGGTAAATGTTAAATCGTGACTAGAGATTACTGTGAAATTGAAAAGTAAACATAGGTAATCAGGATTGCAAGCGGCTCGTCGACTTTAAAGATTACTAAACCATATTAAGCGTAAGTCGACAATTTGAAGTAAAACTCGTGTTCGTCAAAAAAAAATGTAGTAAATGTAAATGGTAAAGTATACAGTTATCATGCCGCGTGCGTATGGGAGGCGGGCAGCTACGCGCGGAAGCGTCTATCGCGAGGGTATCTGCAATGTGCCCGGGCTCCTTTGTTAGCTTCGCGGGCAGAATAACAAGTATATCGGGACTATTAGTAAATATGAAACCTTCAATTAGACCTTATTTATTTTAAAAGATCAAAATGGCGCGCACTGGGCGTGTTAGTTCAGCCCAAGCGGTGTTACGTATAATTTATGTGCAATTATGACCTAAGGTAGTGTTAAAATTAAGTCCTTTTAAGGCGAGTTGTACCTTAGTGAAAAGCAGGCATTCGACTTGTAAATGTATCTGTTCATGAGATTTATTCTGAACTGCTAGCGATGGCCGATGGAACTACATACACGTCGGTTTTGGTTCGTTCGCGTGAGAAACACGACCATCATGTGGTTCGCTTAATGGCCCTGCAGTTGCGTGTTTTAATGTGCAAACGTGAATTTAAAGATACTGCAGCATGAATTATTATGCCTGATTTTAGTATATTATCTGAATATTGGCAGAGTCGCTCGGGGCTAGCTTGGTGTAGGTAAGTTTCCGCGAGAGAATTGTAATTTACTGTGAACAATGACCAGTATCTACGCAGCCTCACGTCATAGGTCAGCTAGTTATAGATTACATGAATCACGTAGCATATATATGCCTCGGGTAAATCCTGAGTTAAGACGTTAGTTCATTTATCTTAAGAATTTATACTGCATTTGATACGGTAGTTAGCTTCCAACCGCAAGATGAAAAGCCTGATGGTCGCTCACAGATTTGTAGCTCTTTCAGCCGCAGTTGCCGACAAATATTTAATTAATTGCTTTATTGTGATTCGTCGTATTTGGCTCGAGATTCCCTTTACCGCGATTCAGTAGCGGCGGTTTAAGTTTATTACTTGATTATGGTGCTCCCAGTAAGTCTCCAGAACTTGCATGTAAGCAGGTTAATTCAATTCTACTCAGCGGTTGTATAGTTATGAAAAACGAGATCTTTTATTTGTTTTTGTAGAATACTCATACTCATGTATTTGCAGTAGTTAGCCGGAATATGATCATTGATTACTGTAGATCCAATTTACTATTTATTCCTATATATAATCACAGATCACGTTTGCCAGTATTGTCCATGTTTTCAATTTTTCCCATGAATGTACTTGAATAAGACTTATTTGCAAATAGATTTAATGTAAGGAGCATGAAAGGGACAGGTCGCGGGTCACGAGTTCAAAACGCGATGATTGCATACTGCGTATTGAATCCGAGACAACCAGATACAATTTTACCATCAATCTTATATAATTTTATATCCATTATTGATTCAACGAACGCCAATTGTTCGAGATATACTCGTATAGCGCAATCATTATTTACAATTACTGCTTATCTATGATTGTTTTATTCTGGTTTGGTTAGAAAATATTGTGTCAGAGAGACGTATCGAGGCGCCTGCGCCGCCCAACCGGTCCGTCGACAGCTAAACAATGCTGAAGGTGATTTTAAAGCAACCCAACTTACATAATTTGCTTCAAAGGATTTCGCAACTTTCCGTACGGTCAGATAAATGTCGTAACATAAAAATAGATTAACCATTGGAAGTATTTATTGTCCACGTTTAGTGTTTCCATCTCTACGGCTGCTAATAAATCATGGACTGTTTCCTATGCGTTATTTATTGAAATGTTAGTACAGATGTCTGAACTGTGATATCATTTTATCAAATTTGCTGCCCACAGTGTCGATCCGTTCACCGGATGGTGAGGCAACACCGAAATGCTCATGAGCATTGCACTGTTATCAGATGCGATTGTTTTATGCATCCGCGTCGGGTAAACTCGAATAAGTAGCACTAATGTAGTCCATATTGAATGATTCGTGGAAAATATCTGACTAGATTGAATAACCTCGTAGATCGTGACGGGAGCAATATTGTGAAACCGAACACTTTATTACTTCTGTGAATATTTCATGATTTACACTCGCTGTGTGGTCTAATTTTTATATTAAGGATTTTCTTAGGAAGGCAAGTCTAAAAAGCTTAATTTGTCTTTTCCGTTTTCCGTTTTGAGTTAAGAGTAGTAAGAAACGCTGTCTCTTCGGAAAGTTTATAGGTACAATTCAGAGACAGGATATTCATTTTTACTGAGTCCAATGAGTTTTATTGCCGATTAGTTACAGAAGTAAGAAGTTTTAAAGCAAATAATTACGAGAATTCTGATTAGTTCTATAGTCATTAAATCAATGAAAACTAGTGGACCGGTGAAGATTGCAAAATCACGCTTCCTTAACTTCATAACTTTATGTGGGAAAAGTCGATACCTAGTTATTATCTAGGATACGTTTCTCAAAGTTTGAAATGTTGTTAAGTTTATGTATAATATATTGTTATAGGTCTCTCTGGTTATAAGCAGGCATCAGTTCAATGGGCGACTAATAGCCTCGTCTATGCACGTGTAATTACGTCAAGTTGTTCGGACACTCCCCTTATACTAGTTCCATTGTGGTCTTAAGTCCGTCATCTACTTAC
Organism: Grapholita molesta; assembly: GCA_022674325.2. Classification (NCBI taxonomy): domain Eukaryota; kingdom Metazoa; phylum Arthropoda; class Insecta; order Lepidoptera; family Tortricidae; genus Grapholita; species Grapholita molesta. The sequence continues at coordinate 16,459,384 of CP053121.2, read as the reverse complement.
ATACGCGTAGGTACAATAATTATCTACGTAGTATAATATTGATATATTAAAATTAGAAAGTAGTCATCTCCTCAAATTTATACTAGATTTGATAGAACAGTATCGGTGATAATGTGATAAAAAGGCATTCAGCTGACCTGATAGTAGGTGGTCTTTTTTTCTGTGTAATACATGTAAAAGTTTTACAATTTATTTATATCCATTATCGTTGGGTATAACTTCCTATATGCTCCATTTACTTTAGGACTGCCATTAGTTATTTATTTATTTTGTGTTATATAATTTCTTAGTCAGCACAAGGCTCGACCAATGAGGCTTGGATAAAACATTGCTAGTCGTGTTTTTATACATATTTCATGACAACCCGCGGCCTGCTGCAGACTGCGCATCGGATTGTGTCGACATCTGCCTCACGCATGGAAGGGCTACCTACAAGTGCCTCACTCGATTAAATCTGCCATCTACACGGATTGCATGTGCAACCGTAATACCTTATTTTGTCTAGGTGCCTGTTACTTATACCCGCTGTCATGCTACACTAATACTGTTGAGACAGATTAAATATATAAATAAAGAAACGTTTTACTGTTCCATGAATAAACTATTTACCTTGGTACTTTACAAAATCAATACAAACAAGCATTGTTTAAATACCTTCATTATATTACTTACGATTATATACCATCAAGGAAACATCAAACTATTTTGTACAGGAAATCGGTAACAGATATTCCATGTCGTAAAGGTATATTATGTCTTGTATTCTGTAAGTTTAAGTATGATATTTATTTCAGGTACTTGTTTTATATCAGTCTTGTTAAACGAGACAAATATTTTACGACAGCCTATAAACGTTCTAGGGAGATCGAATTGCAGAATAAGATTACTCCTCCTACAAGTTGTGTGCCTTATGCTTATCAAGGGTACAATGCAGAGATCTTTGTGTAGCATACGCAACTTTCACTGGCTTTTAAGGAAAGTGGGTAATTGCGACACCTTGCGCACATGTGTACTAACCGTTGCAGTATATACTGGTAGGTGCCATGTCTTGTAAGGCGTTTCACGTCGATTATGGTCTGAGCAAAACAGATGGTGTTGCAGCATATTTTTTAATTACTTTAGTGTCGCGTGATATTTAAATAACTTGAAAGGTAATTTTGTGTACAAATGATCTTATAACTATCGAAGGTAACAGATACCAATATTTTTTAATTCCAGAGATTTATTTAAAGATTTATATCAACAATATAGTATAACGAATTAGCTTTGCCTTTATATTTAATATTTAAAATGTTATGATTATGACATTTTAAATATTCGACGGCGACGTGCGTAAATACCAGATAGGCGAACAAAGTGGTGGTAAATTCTTTATCTGGTATTTAATAGTCTGTATTACGCATTTAAAGAAAGTTATAAAATGTAATGGAAACGAGATACTAGATTTTACTTTCAATAAAGGTTAACTTTTTACCCCACTAAGTAATCTCGTGTAACTAGTTACGTTCTAATTGCTAGTCAGCTGGAATATCGAGGCAGTCTAGGCTATTACGACTTAAAATACACGAAGAATTATTCTTTCTTCTTTTAACGTACTAATGTGAGAGAGATAGCTAAATGAATTATCGTAGGAGTACGGCTATAGGTGGGTTCCGTAATAGGGGTCGGTAACCAGTTTATGCGGAAGGACGGTTTAGGCAGCTAGGCTTACGGGGCTCGATGTGACAAGACGGCCTTTGCATGCGTACGCGTTCGCTGCGTTGGTCAATTAGACTTGTCACGACTTTAAATATCAACACGGCTCGGTGTATGGGCACTTAATGTATAATTCAGTCACAAATCAAATTTACTCAGAGTTTATATTAAAACAAGATCTATGTTCATAGACGTTGGCTACTACTTTTTGGATTTCGACTTAAAGGACATTAGTAGGTATTGTCTGTTCAAAAGGAATTAAATCAATTTAGTCCTTTATAATTTGACAGGATTCAAGAATTGCTTTTTATTATATTACAATTATTGTATGACTTTTGATCCATTGGGTGCAAATAATTTCTACTACGGAGTTAGGATACAGAGTGTATTAGACCGCAAATGATTAATAGTAAATGAGTTTTTTATTTTAATTTATGAAATATAATTATAAAATATAATTGAATATTTATACCTACATTATGAAAATGCGATAATAACCTTTAGGTGTAGGTTTTAAGGTCGTCAAAATCAGAGGAGGTTAAAAGTAAATAGTTATGTTATTTTTGTAGGAATGCACATCATACCTACCTATGGTAAATACTTGAAACAGAATATGAAAAGTTTAAATATATGCATTCACGACAGTATGTCCCATTACATGTGGTTGTGCAGGTAAAAAAATATGTAGTTTCACTAGCCGCATTTGGTCCTCGCGCATCATAAATCAAATGCTTGTAATCAATAATGTTCAATCAGATGTTTGCGTAAATGGCTATGATTATATTGAATTCAATCAATCAGAATGCTATGTGATCGAGCCCGCCGGCAAACCGCATGCCCACGCGTGCAACACTGTTACGTTGTTTTAAGTCAACTACGAAATTTCAATATTATTGAAAAAAGTCCTGTTTTTTGTTTACTTTGTATTAGTCGTGGGAAATTTTTGTAATCATCGTATTAAAAAACTAAAAGGAGTTAAAAAGTATCTAGATAATTTTTCATGAATGATGTCCACCACCTCACGTAAAATGTGTGAAAATCGTAAATAAAAATTTTATTTTGTATGTTGAAAAATTAATGAAGAACTTGTGAACTTAGGTAACTAGTAATTCTTTATAAACCTACTTCTTTTCGAAATTCGTAAATATGCTGATAAATTTCATCGCTTTCTAAAAAAAATATTATTGTTTAAAATTATTGAAAAGACAGAAAGCGTCATGTCAACCTCATGTTAAACTTGACAAGCGTTTATGAACAAGGTTATTTGATTTTAAAGCTTCAAATGTACTGTAAATTCAACTTTTATTTTAAGTTGGCTATCCATTGTTATTATTTGCTTCCATCAAATTTTTATTACATTCTTCTGCGTATACGTATTGCCTTTTCCAGAAAGTGAGCCTAAAATCCAATTTCATCCTCGTTTGATTTGAACCGTTCGGTTTAAACTCAATGAAATCGGTTTTATACGTAGTTTCTTTTTCAAAAATAAACTCTTAAAGAGGCCAATGAAAACGAAAAAATGTCTTTAAAGTGAGTCGGGAAGGATGTCGGCGATTATCGGGCGTCATTACCACGGGACTGGATGTCGCCGGTCGCCGGTCGACGGCGTGTCTTTGCGAATAACCCGCACCTCTTTATTGAGCTGGGACACGCCTTTAACCAGGCTGAGCGAGTTACAAAATATAAAGTTGTTAAATACATTAAGTTATTTTGTGGGAAGGTCAGATGGCAGTTGATTTCTTAAAACTACTGCCTACGCCAATTCCTGGTATTAGTTGCCCCAAGCTCCCATGAGCCGTGGCAAAATGCGACAACGCGAGGAGAGATGAAGGGGAGATGATGAAATAAATAAAGTTATTTTAAACAATTAAATTGCTGCTGACAACAGCATGATGACAATTAGGACATAGACCCCAAGATCCATTAACGATATACGACTTATTTCTCTTCATGGGATTAATTTTTAATTTATGTAATTAAGCAAGGTATATTATATTTAATTTAACTGTAATGCATATGTATTTGCGGTTATGTAATATGAAGGTATGTATCTTCCTATAACTGTATATAGAAGCATATTGTAAGAAAGAGCAAACATGCCTTCCATCCGACGCATCTCTTTTATTAAAGTTGCAAGCTTTCACCTTCACCAGTTAAGAGCACTCATAAGGCACTCCAGCTAGTTTACCTTTGAACTCCGTTTTTGATGCAGTCTCAAGAAATTTGACTACAAAAGCAAGTTCTTTGTTTACAGAATTTTTATTATGCACAGCATGCATTTTTCTCTTGCTGCACTTTTGCTTATTGTCTTGAAATATAGGTTCCTTTACCAGAATAATATTATCATCATCATCATCATCATGTCAGCCGAAAAACGTCCACTGCTGAACATAAGCCTCTCCCAGAACGACCCAAGAAGGCCGATCCTGCGCCTTCCACATCCAGTGGTATCCCGCGACTCTAACTAGGTCGTCGGTCCACCTTGTGGGAGGCCTACCTACGCTGCGTCTTCCAGTTCGTGGTCGCCACTCCAGAATATATTATTCTAATATTTATATGCATGTAAATGGTTACAAAATTTATCTTAATGTGTAAGTAGGTACATTAACTTCTGGAGTACCTTGCATTATGTTATTTAATCGAAGACTCAGCCTTATGACCCTCGATTTATTAGTCAATTCCGCGCCCCCACTCTCGAAGGCTATCGCGATTGTATTTCTAGGCTACGCTTCAATATCGCCGTCCATCGCGTGCTTCAGATATTCCTTGTTTTTGAATGGCCTTCCAGGCAATCAGTGGAAATAATTGTAATATTTTCTCGGGAACTTGAGAGGTATTTTATGGTAGAACTTCAGCCTTTAATTGCCGGTCAGCTTGAGGGGAGTATTTGATTTCTATTATTTTTAAAAATGCCGGTTTAATAATAGCTGTAGTCTGGAGGTACAATTTATTAGTACCTACTACTAGTTACAATTATTTTATCCTGTTTTGATGCGATTAATCTTAAAGGGAATAAACATGTATGTTCAGTTATTTGTACAACTGTTCAATAAAGTAAAGCATAATTGATACGGCACTAGAACTTGCACCAGTGTGAATAATCTGAAATGTATTGCGGCGACAAGATTTAATGGGTTGAGTATAAAGTGTATAATGTAATGATCATTACTTTATCATTAGTATGATTGCTATTTACTCGTGGAGATTTATTAAGTAACTTTATGTTTCCAAATAACTAGTGATAATTTAACGTCGGTTATAAAGAAGTTTATTATGTATAAAATATTGTCTTGGTGGGCATATGCTAATTTATAAGAAAAAAAAAAACATTGCGTCTTGTTTTTATTAATGTTGTGCTCCTTTGCGACTGATTTGAATTCACACGCTTAAATTTATGTCTCAAAAGGATCGTTAATTAATTTGTCAAGTACGTGAGGTGATTACCGAGTAATCCCGTAAATAACATGGAGTAGAAATGAATGTGTTGAAGTTTCATTTGGAATTTGCAAATTCAGTCGACGTTAAGGATCATAACTCAGACTCAGAGTTATAAACAACATTATTCCAGTTCGTGACGAAGATATGGGCGAGAACGCATGAAAATCCTATAGTTAATTAAAATGTATGGAATTATAACGACACCCTTATAAGTATGATAAAATGTGTGCAGGGTAAATTAGTTTAATTTTATTTTAATGAGCTATTACTCTATATCGCTCTTCGTGATATTGTGGCTTGTAACTTGATCTTTCTCTGTTTCTAACTGCATTTTTAATTTTCGATATTACTGAATGAATGTTTCGGTAATTGTTTTTAATAAGGAACGTCTTAATTTGATCTAGATTTATGTTATTGTACTTCAGATTCGAAGGTCAGAGCGGTGTACAAAATATATACTAGTAAATATGTAGTATGTAGGTATATTATGTAGAAAGTAAAAACTGAAGTACCTATTACTTATAACTACATACTTTAAGTAAATATTTAAAGGAGAGCAGACGATTCTCCTTCCACCTTTTAATTAATTTATCAATCATCCGGCTTTACGTAAGGATTACTGATTAGAGTTGTTTTATTATTTGCATTGAGTAAAATATTAAAACTATTATGACCGCATAAGATATAGCTTATTCGATCCAAGGTGAGGTGAGAATTTAGAACAAATGCATGCGAAAATAAATCCCGTTATTCCATTATACATTACCCGAGGTTCGTTCAGAATGTAGACTCAGGACAAACATTTCTCAAGCATGCAAATGTCACCGAGCACGTGTACGTTTCGCGCCGACGAAGTAATTTGTCGGTTATTTATTGTCGCGACTAGATGTATTTCGAAAGGCGGGAAATCGCGGAATTATACGGCGCCACGTGGGTGTGTTATGACAATGTGCAAATCTGCATTGCTAAGTGAAGAGATGTATCATGTGTCTTCTAAACGGATATGTACATAGGCTCTTTCATGTATCAGATGCTGAAATGTAACTCGTTACCGGCGCGTGCTCATTGTGAGCTGTCACGATACGAGATACATCTCAGAATTGTGACGGCCCGGTATCTAACTTATACGTATATATTTACAGACTGAAAAAGGTGTTTTAGGGTTCCGTAGACGAAGCGGCAAAACGAGGCCCTTATATCGTTTCATCCGTGTGTCCGTATGGCGCAAAATGATTTGTAAATAAAGTTGATATCGATGCCTTATGTAAAATAATAGTATTTTACACATTTCATTAATAGATATTTACCATTAAGTGTTTGTTGTATCACAATTTCTAAATGTGTCATTCTCCTTCAACTTTTAATTAACCATAAATGCAAGAAATACTAAAAAATATTACGAAATAAATAATATTTTTAAACATACTTTCAACGAAAATTGTTTAACATATTAATGGGATCCTGTTTTATATACCACCGATACAACGACGGGACCCTTTATTATTTATGATATGACACGTATCTTGTTTAATTGTTATTGTTATTTACGTATTTATATAATAAACTGTTCCCGTGGCCCCTTAGATTAATATTATATAAAGTAAATAAAAATAGGTATTCTAAAAACCTCTACCTGTATTACGAGTATTGTCCACCTACAGGTGACACTTGCTGTAACTCGTGAACTGGGTCTTAAATGCCTATCGCGCCCTATAAATATACGGAAATTGAGCGCACGTTTATGTATTCTTATGAATATTTAAGCACCATCATAAATTTCTAATATTAGTTCTGGAGCCTGTAAATTGTATCGTACCGTACACTTGGTAACGATTCATGCCATTATTGGTATTAAAATAAGTCAACGAGAGTTGGTATGAGCTTATATTTATTTAAGCTTACTTAATTCTTACTAAGTTACGCATGTATCTAATGTAAGAGCTAAAAATCTCATTGAAGGAGTACTCGTACCTACCGTGTCTATTCCACGGGCAGTCCCGTATAACTGCGTGAGTATTGTTTTTGAAATATTTGTCTGGGTTTTAAAAGTCGATTGCTTTATGAAAACATCATCAAATACGCCAAGAATTTTCTTATAATGTATATCAATTTTCAGAAAATTCTTGTCTGTACGGGAAAGCGGTAGACAATGCTCCAACTTCTAAACTTGTTCGAGTAACTTTAAGGCACTTACCTGTTGGTTTCACTATATCTGGCTCGAACCGTCCCATCCAATATTTACTCCTCATCCTTTGCCGGGCACTTTCTATGTTTATATTCCTGCAACAAAGAAACTTTGACTTAAAAACTTGGACTGGGCGTGTTGGTCAATTAGGTACAATTAGTAAGTGCGAAATGTGCTTCCCGGTTTTCAGTGTTCAATTAACACCAGAAGTGGAACGTTCCTCATTAGGAGAGCATAGTGTTGCAAGAGGTAGATCTGAGATAACGAATTACGCATGCGCGCGCTATTGTCTTCGCCCAGATGCCTAGATAATGCCGCGAAAGCTCGGCACCAAGTAATATGCAAAGCTTTCAGTTGCGTCGACTCTGACTCATGCAGTATACGAGGTGTTGCCAGATAATTATTGTTATAGGCGTCGTCATTCATGAGTTAAACAGTGTGGTGATTTGTATATGTAAATAACTACTCGCACATTAAATGCATTTTGCACTAAGTATAGCGTAAGGAGCCATTTAGCATTCAAACTCCATAGATTCAATAGGCTGATTGTCATGTAAACTATAATTTATAATGAATGAATGATTCCTATTTACAAATTTCTAAGTAATATATTTTTTGATAATTTAGCTCAATGTATGAATAAACCTAATCCTTCAAAGTGGGAAAGCGGGTCACGATATACGGTTAATTATTATATTCACTCACGTAACTTGATTAAAGATAAACCTATTAGCAGGATTTACAATTGGGTCACTGACCTGCCAGTTTCATACGTGCCACAAAGACTTATTAGTTATTTTATTCTAGGACGCGGGCAGGGCGATTGGTGTTTTTATAACATGGTAAAATAATAGCGGGAAGTAAATAAACATAATTTAACAAAACTTTATGTTTATGAAACTAAAACGATAATAATACAAGATCTGTAAATACACTTCGAAATCAATTTTGAAGCAATTTACGACTTCTTGTAGTTATCTGAAACCTTACAATTTAGCAGCTGGGGTTATCTGGAAGTTTTAAGTTCAAATCAGCTCGTAACTTCTTTCTATCTTGATGTAGCAAAGACGACCTCTTAGTTAAGATAAAATAACCTTTAATCATTACAAATATGTGCTATCTACTTCATGATTATTTAAACCTAAATAACAGTATATCTGTTGGTGTGCCTTTTAATATAAAATTCTATCCAACTTTCAGGCATTTTTAACAATTAATTTTCGAGCAGTTAATACCCTTAGAGGATAAAATGAATTAATTACTAAATAATAAATGGCTATAACGAAATATAGAATGAAATAAATATGTATATCGAAATAGAAAAGACTCATTAAATTTTTATATTCGTTTTTAAAATTCTGTCTGTGTGTCTGTGTCTGAGATTATATCATAGTGTCATGAAGCTGTATTTAAATAAACGACTTGTTATCCTAATAGTGAGTATGTACAGTCAACAGTCACCATCAGATATATCGGAGCTGTGGAGGTAGTTACAAATATCGGGACAACGCCTCTATTGTCAAGGCGATAAAGTGCATGCTCCGATATTCTTGAATACCCTGGCTGCTCCGATATTTTCGATGGCGACTGTACTAGCAGTAAAGGAAATAAGACTAACAATTATATTTAAAACATGATAATTAGGAGTATGTACTAGTAGTAAACTAATAATGACCCATAAGCCTCCGAACCCGGGTATTAACCATGAACTGCGATTAAAAACTGCTGGAGGACAAGCAGCAGCGTAGAATATACTGCGATCGCTAACCCGCATGTCAAGCGTGGTGATTACGACATATTAACCCTCTACGCCAATGGGAGGTCCATATACAGCAGTGGACGTCTACGGCTTAGTAGTCCGTGGAGTAGTCGAGTTACGAGCAGCGTTAGAGGCGTGGCCGCGGAATGTTGTGATTCGGCGTGTACTGTGGCGAGCGCCGCACGTGCCTCCGTGCGTGCCGCCAACGCGCATACCTAAACTCGAGCGCTGCCTTTTCGCTACTATAGTAGCCCTCAAACGATGAGACGACTGAGGTCATAAAAGTCCGGGCGTGGGCCATAAACCTCGAGCATAAAGCATAAAGCACGGGTCGAGCAACACAATGGATAACTGATAATGCGAGCTCAAGGGTTTTATGGGCCCGGTCGCCACTTTGGTTGAGGGCTAGTATAGTCCGCACTGCAATGCAACTGGCTACTTTTTTACGTTTTGCTAAAATAAATAGAATGCTCAGAATCATCAGAAACATACCCCTAAGGTGAAGACGTAGCTGGACAGGATGTTTTATCATCTCTTTCTAATAAATATAATATTTGAACGAAAGAACGATACCGCAATGTATTAAGCTGTGGCCTCGTAGTATACCTAAGTGCCTTGACTTTGATTGTCAGTACTTGTATTGTATTTTAGGTTTAATTATTCCTATACCACGTAAAAAAATACCTTAAACCCTTATACGAGTATACTTATTAGGTACTACTAACTCATATGTACCGTTATCATAGGATGATAATACAATATTGTATATTGTAGATTTTATTGTATTTTGACATTAGTCTGGTGCGTATTTTAAACCGAAAATAGGGCCTATATCACAGGAAACCATTAGGTAGATTTTTTGGTCATTATTTATGATAAGAGTAGGTACGTGGGTATAATCAGTATTAATAAATCTGCAAAAATGTGCAACACCTATCGGAGCACGTAAAGCTGGCTATTGCTCGACCTAAAACATGCAACCAACTAGCCAATTACCTGTACTTCCTACGAGTGATGAAAGAATGAAGCGAGATTCGCCGATAGCACAGCCTGTCCACCGCCGCTATCGCGCGTCAAGGTCGATGCGAATGTTTGCAGGAAAGACTGACAGTCAAGCCAGGATCTTGATAATTTACAGCTATGTTCAGCAGGTTAGTACATTCTCCAGTATTCATATTAACCTTCGTATTATTCGCCTTTAACAGTTTAGTTTGTAAAGTTTTAAAAAAAAACGTTGCATTGGCTACGCCGACTCGGAAGCCACGGCTATTTGGAAGTAAAACATCAATTATTTTTAGAAAGTACCTAGCGTGTAAAATTTTCAGAATTTTGTTCTGTTGTTATTTAGGTTGATTTCTTGGAATATGTATTTATTGCTACATCTATATACTGTTATTAAAAACTGGATATTTATTATTTACTTGCGTATATTGTAATTACCGGTTTAGATAGATGGATGGGTACGTTTGGATATAGATATTGATCTTTACATGAAAAAATTGTGTGTGATTTTTTTTTTTATAATCGTACATTAATAGAGCCAGTATTGACGTAAGCCCAATGGAACATGTGTAGAATACCTAAATAAACATTCAATCAGATTTATTAAACTAACAACGACATACACAAACAAAATGCAACTTGGTACAGCAAAAAGCAACCAACATGCAACATCGAGCCATTGCAGAAGTTACAACTCTTAGTTCACAATTTCAAAATCCTTTGTCAACAGGTCATCAACGACTCGCAATTGATTATAGAGCTTTTGATTCAAAGCAGAAATCAACATGAACTAAATTAGTCCAATGACGTCATAAATACATCGCATTGTTGCAGCAAATCTGCCAGTTATGCAATCTGGATGATCTCAAGATTGCAGCATCACTCCTACTTAGCTTTCAGATATTGAGGCAAACTAATGCAAAGTCGCCCCGCGGTTAGCTAAGATTCTCTTGAGTTCTTGGGAAACTGTCTAACTTGCACTTAATAATTCGTGCTTAAGTAATCTACTAATATAAACAATCAAATTTTGATCTGCATTTTAGTACTTCCGAACGAGGGCTGTTATTTTTTTCTTTTCCTATGTAGGTAGTAGGTACCTATAATATTTGGAAGGTTGAACATACCTTGTTTCTTGAAGTATTAATTTCTCTGAAAGTGATTGGCATGTGTCAATGGTGCTTTATTCAGTTTGAAGTTTGGGCAACGCGGAGTTGTGCTCACTCATTGTTCTGTGGATATGGTGTTTGTCGAGCAACTTCCCAAATAGAGATAACTGTAACGGTAAACATTGAACAAAGCGAGCTTATCTCCGACTGGAACTAAATACTTAGCGAAATATACGTGACTGAGATAATGTTTTTCGAGGTTCAGTAGTTTCTTTCCATTTTTTGGCGTCAAACCCAATTTAAATGTCAAACTGAATCTCGACAGTTTATTTCGTGAAAATAATCCGTTCCGATGCCAGTGATTTTTTCCTTTTCTCATTTGTAACAGTTCCTCTAAATTTCCTTTCAATTGAATAATTATTTTCTAATATGAAATCATTATTATTGATTAAGTTTGTTTGCAAATACATACACTTGCAAATGTATTATATGAACATTTGTATAGGCTTTTATGAGAGAATATACTACTATCTGTCACGCTGTCGAGTAAATATATTCATACTAATGTAAATAAGTGGGAATATGTGTATTGCATTTTTATAAAACTAAATTTATCCTTTTATTATTACTAATTTATGCATATTTTCCGTCTTATTGTTAAAATACCTATGTGTATTCTATTTTACACTGTTTGTATTTAATAAAAATATCTAAATAAAAGATTTATATTATTTTACGTGTACGGAATAGTCTTGATAATCTGACTCACGCTTCACAAACATTTTTCTTGTAAAGCTTAAGAGGCGTGGCGGTGTTTATGCATAGCTTAAGGTCATTTTGAGATATGTTTATTTATTTATCTTGATAAGACGTTTAGGCGTGTAAACACAGCGCTGAGGCTTTTACACTCTCTTGAACTTTAAACTATAGATAATATATTAAATAGCGGCTATAATAATCCTGTTAAAGTATATTCGCAATTAGATAAAGTAAAACGTATTACAAACTGTATTATAATTACATAAGGTGAACAGTTTAATGTACATAAAACAAATGAGAACAAGTCTGATGGGTATAAGGGATACTACCCAAACGTAAAGGAAAATGGAGTAGTAAAGGCTGTAAAACTATAGCCTTTTAGTTTGACAGCCTTGCTCGTTAGCATGTGTAAGGCATATATGTATGTGTGTATGTTTTGTGGGAATTTAATTGACACGTTCCTATCGGACTACGCATAATTATGTATTTTAAGATTTGATGTATCACTGTTTTGAAAAAATAAGTTCCGCCGTAGTTTCTTGCCTGTATCTTCTCGGGTCAGAGGTGTAGGGTTCGAACCGGTGTAGATTTTTCTTTGACGTTCATAAGTGCATGTAATGTGCCCAAATTGAAGAATAAAGATCTTTTATCTTTTTCTTTATCTTTATCACATATTTTTTTCTTACAACCAGTGTTACCAATAGCGAGGCTAGCTTTTAAATCTTACACAACACATATCAATTAAAATCATTATACATTTGTTCAATACAAACACACCTGTACTTATATTATAAATGCGAAATCTTATCCCGGAATCATTCCTGAGAGAGTTAAAACGGGGGTGGAATATTGTAAGGGCAATCGACGCAGACGATGTCACTATCAAAAACTAGTAATGAATAAAACAATTTGTGTGCACCTTTGAGTGAAAGTATTTCGTACTAGAACAACTTAATTACAAGTTTACGCCGTTTAATAGCAATAAATGTTGCTTGTTATGTATCGACTTTAATCATCAATTTGTCATACTACGAAGTACTGAGTAATTACTTTTGCTTTATGCATGCCAGTTGTGAATAAAGCTGGAGCCAGGGAAGGAGCGACTTAGTTAGGTACCAGTGGCAGTACGTACGTACGTGCCAGTTGGAATAGCGTTTTAGTAGCCTTACAACGCTATTCCAACTGGCTTAACTTTTTTAGGACAGTTGATTGCTCGTAAAGTAAAGGCTCATATAATAGGGTAGCAAAGATATTATACATATCTTTGCTACCGTTAAAAAAACTAATCATTATATAACAGTGATGCAAGCCGGCATCATATGAGCCTGTATAAAAGTAATATTTTACGGATTGTGTTCAGATAAGATAAAAACGTGCCTCGAATTGGTCAGCATTATTAGACGGCTCTATGTAATACACCTAGTATAGTCAACCTGTCACTTATAAAATAAATTAAGTAATTGTTTTGCTCTGTTATCAACTCTAGCGTTTATTATTTCATGGAATTGAATATAGCGCAGCTCAAATAAATAAATGAAATAAGGTAAATGACAGTAAATATTTTATAAAAATATTTGTAGACAAACACCGTTAACAGATCAATCTACTGGTTAATTATGAAAAGTATTTTTTGTTTATGTTTATTGTAATATATTTTCTATAAAATTGAATTCTTAATGCTATTGAAAGTTTAGTATTTTTCATTTATAGCTCTGTTATTGTAGCTTCAGGCAGAATAATGCCCAAGCGGTTTCATTAAACCGATAAAAGCAAGACGGGGCCTTATGGCCTTTCGTCTTTTCTAGGCTAGCGCTTGACTTGTTTTGTTTACAATAATGGCTATTGTTCCTGGTCAGTAGCAAAATCTACTTGCCACTTTCGCAATTCTAAACCAGTTTTTTGACGTAGTTAATTAAAGCCTTTTTTTAAATTAGACAGATATTTAGTTTTCATAAGGCTTTCTCATGGTAAAATATTTGAATTGTTTCTACTTATATAGTTATAAACGGATAAACTCACATGTAATATTGCACTAGGCGACGGTGTAAGCTCTAGTACCCATTTTCAAGCCGAGTCAGAACACACCGCAGGGTGTAGCGTTTGTAACTAAGTAGGTAGTAGTAAAATGGCTCACAACAGTTTTAATTATATTTATAATTGTTTGTTTTATCGTTTGGATTTTTTTGCACACTTTATTAATTATTAATAACTGATGCAAATAGTACCTCCTATTTGCAATTAAATTGCTTGCCTATACTAGTAATAGGTAAAATAAAATAGTAAACCAGTAAATTTCGTTATATGGCTGATCTATGAAAACTTTAATAATGCTCTGATACAACATTTTAGAGTCCTTATTTACATTAAACTTAAAGCCCTTATTTTTATGAAAAATAATACGACAAATTCTACAAACGAAAAGGCCTCAACGCCTCAACGACACCTAAGATTTTGGAGGACTTAAGAACAGCTTAGCTAACAATTTAATAAGTGGATTTGTTTAACACCATTCTAATTTCTGCGGTAACTAGAATGTTTGTTTCGTAAGAGGTAATTAAGTCGTGATCAGATAAGGGCTATCATACTGTACTGCGAACGCAGATTGACTGTGCTGTGCCCGAATTACTCAATTAATATCGCTAAGTAATGATAAATATGCGCGGTTCCTAATTGTTAAATTGTTAAATTTGAAACTTTATCATAATATCAAAATTTAAGATTGTAGTTGTGTACCATGTAATGTTCCAACTTACCAATATTAATTAATTAAAAATATTTGTAAACTTTCGTAATTATAATATTATAGAATGAAAATGACGGGTTTACACACGTTTATTTAGTCACCCACGTGACATATTTCGGAGAGCATAGGTCTCCACTTTCTAACACTAAGGGTGCCGAGTGACTAAGTAGACGTGAGTAAGCCGTAATTTCATTCAAATAATTATATATATGTTGTCATCATTCTCACCATTTATGTATTAAATATTGTCATCATTATGTCCAGATGTGGACCTCAATGGCTGATAGGGAATTAAAAGGGCCTCATTAAAGGGATTATACCCTACCCGATATAATGCCGGCTTCGATTTACACTTTAATTATAATTAAGTCGGTACCTAAACTTAAACACAAGTAGGGTCAAGGAAATTATAATTTAAGTATATACCTATAAGTATATGCCATTTAATAGCTTATATCAGTTAAAATTTAAGAGATCTCTTCTGGTTTTCATATTGATTGTGACAAGGTACGAAATGGTACATAAATCAATTTCCTTGACTGTAGGTTTTTATTAAACTTTTTATTGGATACTTTTCGTCGTGTGACCTTCCGACGGGTGACCTTTATGTGTCTCATATACATCGTAACTTAGACGATTGACTGAAAAATCGACTTTTCATATCTGTATGAAGCATGTGTGAATGGAAGAATAAACGACGCAAAGTGCGAGCAACGAACCCGACGCCACCGGACGCGGAGTGGCCTTGGCGACCACAGGGTTGTGCCGTGGGTGATAATCGAATGCGTGACGATGACAAAATCGATTTAAAAGCAATAACATTTCATATTTAATGCATACTGGTAAATAAATGTCGAGAGTAAACGATTATAATTATGAAATGCGATCGTCGAACCCGCCACCGGACGCGACGCGGCCTTGGTGGTGCGCTCTCTGAGGCCGTAGCGACTCCCGCGAGGCTCTTTTCGCGACATTCCAGAGGCAAACCATAAAAAAGTCGATTAAAAGTCAATTTGTCTGGTCGGGTAGAATAATTGAATATTGATAAATAGTATTGTGAGAAGCAATCGCTTTGTTAATAAAACTTTAATATTAATGAACGTACTAATAGAGTTATTATAACATTTGGAATATATTAATTTCATATCTACTTTTAAGACGCAAATCCTTACTTTACTTTTAATACCTAATGCCCGATATAACTATTGTTAGCAATTAGGCGATTTAGCTATATTATATGTCCGTTCAAGTCCTGAAGACCATTTACTACATTTAGTATTATCGATCCTGCGTGAAACAAGCAGTCATGTTTCAAATCTTCGTATTGTATCATTCTCACCATGATCACTCGGTTTTGTCTAGCTATTACGAAACGGGTTGATAAGCATCAGTTATTAGCTTAGTGTTGAAAGCGTTATGTGTAAGAATTAATGAATGAAGCGGGTCATAAAGAGCGCCATCTCTCGATTCGAGCCTCGATTCGGGCGAAGGCGAACAGCTTCTCGGATCGGCTCGTGGGCGGGATCCACTAGGACTTTCTACTACGCAACTATATCATAATTGAACAACAATTGACGATAAGAAAAATATGTAGAATGTGAACGACATTAACCACGCTTCTTCTATGATTATGTTTTTACTTTATTAGCCTGTATTAAAGTCCCAATACTAGGCAAAGACCACCCCTCTTTTTTCCAGTCAGCCTTGTCGTTGGTATTTTCCCACAAAGATTCATTTTTGGTTCTCCGACACCCCGTCCTGCATTATATAAAAATATGAAATATATGTATATATACACACTGAAGCTTAATTTTGTTTCGAATCAATAATAAAATGAGTTTTATTTGTATGTTTACTCTTTCTTTTTCTGTAAATGTAACACAAATAAACAACCTCAGAAATTCAATAAATTTACTTTAATTTTCATTATGAATGATTTCCACATATATCATGTAACTTTATCTCAACGAATTGAATTAAACATACATAATGCAGAACGCATCGACGCGTTGACAGATTATTCAATGAACGGACATAACTTATGTTCAACTGCCCGCTGCCCAAAGTAGTAATAAGGTAGTTAGAATATATGCATTCAATAAAATCATGCAGCTTTCATAGCTGACCGCATTTGAAATGCAAATCTTGCGCAGACTTTAAATTCGTTTGTAGTGCTATAACGTAATATTAATTACTTTATTATGGCATTTATAGTAGCCAAGCTAAGCTTCTAGTATTCAGGCTATTCAATTAATCCGAATCGTGCTGGGTGAAATTTACAGGTATATTACAACATCTAAAACGATGAAATATATTATAAAGTAAGTAGTGAGTATTTACATAATCGTTCAGTGAATATGTTTTAACAAAACACTAGTATCACAGTAAAAATATGCAAAGCCACCGATCACCATTTTCAGAAACATTAGAAACCAACTTAGTGAATCAATCTATAAGTTAATTTACTTTTTGATTGGAATGCAAGATATCGATAATAGAGGGAGCGACTAAAGCATAAATCTAGGAGGAAATTATAGTACGAGGTTTCACACCCATTCTTATGGAAAAGGAAAGTGGGTGGGTAATAAGGAAGCGAGATTAAACAGTAGCTTAGTTAATGGTCGAGGGAGGTTCTAAATCTGCAACTGTGGCCTTCCGTACTTGCGCAAATCTTCATTCTGTGAGCATTATTAATATAAATGACGAAATTATTTGTTCTTTACGTATGTTTTGTGTGCCTCAGCATATTTTGTTTTTGTAGTTCTGTGTAAACTCTATTTATAGAAAGTTTTTATCTTAAACACTGTAGCCATATTGCAAACAGTTAACTCCCTAATACTCGTATTACTCCATTGTCCGTTCGTTGTCTCCATTGTCGGTATCAAATCGATAGCTATGAAATGTGTTCAAACATTATCTGATATGTCGTTGATCTAGACCGCTTAGTGCGGGTCAAGACCTTCGCTGAGAAACGATGCTATAAAGTAGGCACTTAATAGGCCAAATTCTCCTTTGACCTCAATTTATTACACAAAAGCCATTGTTTGCCAAATACATGCATCAAACAAATGTGGTAGCTGTGGAGTACTGTGCGATTTGTGTTTGAGAAACAATTTGTAATCCTTACAAATGAGGCTGCCGCCGACATCTATGACAGTTTAGTATTTTATGCTTACTCTTATGAATCAACATATTATATAGTAACTGCCTCCTGACGCCACTTCATGTTGGTAAAAGCCGGGGAAAACTTTATACCATTTGGTACCATCAGTTTAGTCTGTGCGTCTGACGGTACATAATATATTTATCGCCATTAAACTTTTGATGCATTTTATGTAATTATAAACCATATGTTATACCTACTCGATGACACTTTAGTATTTATGAGTGCCCACAACACAAGCCTTCTAGAGCAGTGGGACTCAGGTATTTTTTTTTTGAGATTGCGCTAAAACATTTATTTATAAGGTCTAATATTATAAATATTTATTAATTTAAAAAGTTGAATTTTTTGTAAGAAATAAACTGTAACAAATGAAACTATCCTTTTAAGTAATTCGACTTAAGCGGCTGTCATCAGTCAGTCCTTTAACAGTAAGCCGATTACGTAACGTGTGGGCAACGGCAACGTAACCAGCGCATCAAAGCCGGCTTTAACACACTCTGCAGAATGTTTTGGTGTTAGGTTGTCTCTGGTGTTTTATAATTAGTACTAGATTACTGTTCGCGAGAATTTTAAATCTTCGTAATAAAAGTACACAAGGTCCTTTCAAAGAGACTTAGAGATGCCACAGGCACCTCGTATCAGCCTCACGATTTAGCGAGGGAATGCCTGCAGCGTCATCGGTACCTTGCCGCAGGGGATTTTTTAGACTTATGTTAGATTTAGTTAAATTGTATTATTTTTTAATTATCAATTGTTTTACTAGGTATACGCTAATTATATGTCAGTACACAAGTAAAGTATATATTTAAAAGAGGAACTTGGGAGCAAAACTGAATGTTAATAATTCCATCTGTTTAAGCGTACGTCTATGACTATGACACTTAAAAAAACAAGACTAGGTTGATAGGTATGATAAAAGTACTTGTAATTAAAACATTGACTTTCAATTAAGATTTTGAAAAATTCTTACTAAACTATTATTAGTATTACAAGAATTTTGCATTTGGAAATGTTGAAAATAAAACCGCCGCTTGTAAGGATTTAGAAGTTCCCTAAGTTCCTAAACGTTACTAAGTGTTTGTGTTGTTCATACAATAATACATTATAAACCTTACATCCTACTTACTATTTTTGAACGCTAGCACAACAATACTCACAATAAGTACGAAAGCTATGAGTGTCCATTCCTAATATGATCCCGTCATATACCACATCAGTAAATGTCACGGCAATCGAGATGTTCCCACAGTAACTATCTTTTTTCCTCCCAGGCTCGCTGATTTCCGGGTATTGTATCGACAGTGCTGTACTAGAGAAACCCAAGGGTGCGTTACTTAAATTACATCTCTCACGTCCAATTGCTTAAGTGAGCAATCGCTCGTAAAAACTTTGATAGCTGGTTTTCATACTTTGACGAAATTACTGTAGTAACAACTATAGTTTTTTAGTCGCCGCTTAATGGAGTGTGGTGGCCCGTTTAAGCACAATTGCTTTATAATCTAGTTGGATAAAGGTATTAGATACAGTGCTTAATTAATTGAAATTTCGTAATATTTATTTAAACTAAATACATGTAGTTACGTTATTTTTCAGCTTACAAATATAAATATGACTATAAAAAATATCACAATAAGTAAGATCTATTAAATAAATAATCATAGCGAATTTCTACTTAATCAGTAAACATAGGTAAAACCACAAGGAAAAAACTTACTAAGAGCGCGTACATGTGACCCGGTTCGCCTCGTATCTTATGTTTTCTATTCAGACCAGAACAAAGCGTGTGTCGTACTCGCGCCGTGTGATGTTTATGTAATTTCACTCCGGTAACCTTTCCTATGGCCATTTGTACTGCACTAGTTTGCGGAGCGTGCTAGAAAGTGGACCGGGCGACAGGAACTAACCTTTAACAGCGACCTTTAGCCGATAACTGCGCGATATGACCCCGGCAGCAGATACTCGAAAATCGTTACAAATTCTGCTCAGTTTCGTGACGGTGGTGCTTTCCGCTTATCCCTCGGGCTGGACAGCGACAGGTCTGATGTAACCACGTCAGCGCTAGTTTAGGTGTATTTTGAATTGTCTTTAATGTGAGGTAACGTTAGTTATATTTGCATAAATATGACGACAGTATTGAACTAAGTGTAATATGAAGCATTAGTTATCGAGATATAAATAATAAATATTATTTAAGTTAGATGTTATTCTCAGTAGGTATGTTCTAAATTGAGAAATTCAGGGTCCACAACATTTTGCAGTTTAAGGGACATTGCCTAATGAATTGTCGTAGTTAATGTTTCATTTGTATAATTTGTTTTACATTATTAAATAAGAATCAATTAAAATCATAAGTACATTACAAATTATAAGTTATAGCGCGAAAAGCTCAACAGAGCTTTGACGTAACGTAAGTAATACGTATAACTCGTATAAACTTTCAGGACGTTTATTATATTTTAAAGGTGCGCTATAAAACGTTTTAGATGTATTCTTTGCGTAGGTACGTGACGCTTATGGGAGTTTAAATGGCACTTTCTTATCATGTATACAATACTACTGAATACGGGCTTCAGGAACTTTAAGTGGAATATTCCGATATTGCTGGATACCGGCAAAAGAGTGGGCGTGAGCATCGGTCACGTAGTATTCGCTCTTGGTCTAAAAGGCTATAGTGACTTTGCGTGTGGAAGGTCTATACATCTTATTGCTTTTGGTATTGCTCTGAGTTATAACCCGGGAATAAAATAAATCTAACTCCGAGTTAGGAGCAAAAGCGCACCACCCACTTGTCAAATTTACATACATAATACGTTCGCTTCGTCAATTTGAACGAGTAAATACTGTAATGAATCAACAATCGCATTTACTGGGTTAACGTTCACGCTTAAGAAAAGCATTTCAAAAGGAAAATGCGCATATAACATGAATTTCAAGAGCGGTTTACAAACATTTAAATAATTTGTTTATTTTATAAGCAACATCAAAAAATGATGCTTCTACGTGTTTTGATATATTTAAGGTTATCAATCGAGCGTATGCACATAAAAAATGTTTCTTACTACTCTATAGTCATAAAATAAATAATCCCCCTGATCCACTATTTGTTAGAGATGTCAAATACTGTAAAAGTGGTAAAATTGAAGCAAAGCCTAAAAGAATCCCAAGGAAGGAAAAAATGTTTGAAATATATCCATTTTTCGAATATTTATATACAAAAAGTGGGTACTATATCGAAATTTAATACTTACATACATGAATGTTCTTCGGTTATGGTCACTGACATAACAACTAATATTATTAACGTGTACTTGTAAATAAAATTGTGTGTTTGATTTCCCAAAATTTTGGACTGTCGCCATTATCACGGAGTAACTGAAGTTAGTTTTATTTGTGGTCTGCCAAGACACCGTAGCGGTCTACCCTCTTTCGTGGTCGCTAACTACGTCCATTATCAATACCAATACTAAAGTTCATATTCTCACTTAGAACTCGATCACGTTAACGACACAACACTTCTGTCGCCTGTGCTCGTAGTGTGCAATTCTAAGGGCGACATTCGCTTGAATGCTTACATGTCCTTACCTGCAAACGTTCAAGCGATAATTTTCTTAAGTACAATGTACAAATGGTACAATATCAACTGGCTCGTTTGTTTTAATTAGCAGTTGTGGTGGGGTGGATACTCCCTTGAGTTTGATACCAATTACATACTTACTTTTCTAGATACCTGAAAAAATTACTTCATATATATATATATGTACCTACAATTAAATTGTTTAGCTTTCGCAAAGTAAGGTTGCTCACTGAGCATGTAGCAAACGGAGGTTAAACAAGTGAAACGATCACAGCATGTGGCGGGGGCGCAGTTATAATTTTCTGATTCTTGTGCAATGTTTAATTATTTCCACACCATACTGCAATTCCACGCTTTCTGACCGCAGAAAATTATTATGGCTAAGAAGGTTGTACGCTGTTCATAAGTTATTATATTTTCGTAAAATTATTTAAAGAACGTGTTAAGAAAACAATTTCGTTTTGTAATGCTATTCACTGAAGATAAATTACTGATTTCACAACTTGGAAACAACTTATTTACAATACGGGATGACTGACTGAAGGATAAGATAGAGAAATTTGACAAGTGTAGGCGGTACTCGGATAGCACAATTGGAAGTGCACTGGGCTAGTGATCCAGTGGTTGTGGGTTCGAGTCCCGCTTCGAGTCAAATTTTTCTATTTTTCTTTCGATTTAAATATCGAAGATAAATAACGTTGTTTTTATGAAATACTACCATAAGATAATATTGACCAGTTACTGTGTTAGAAAAACTGATTCTGGGACACAACCCAAAAATAACCCTGTACTCATGGACTGAGAATACAAAAAAAAGTCTCAATTTGGAATCAGTGTCGTGTCCTTAAAAACTATTTATGTTTTATTGAATTAATATTTTTTGGATCAAATTGACATATAAATATACTATAATTTAGGACCAAATTTATATTGTATGTGCCTACAAAAAGTTTGTAATGTAATGTTTTTGTTCCTGTTTTGTGCGTCTACCATGTTGTGTGTTATCAATTTGTTTGTATTAGTGATCCATGTGTGTAGCCGGGTTGTTGCCGCAACGTGAATTTCATCAAATGGTTGCAACGGAAGACCAGCGCTGACTCCGTCGGCATTATGCTGAGTTGCAACCATTTCGTGACAAAAAGCATCTTTTCTGTTAGTGTCATATATATTTTCTATGATTTTGTGTTTTGTCACGAATAAAGAATTTATATTTCAAATCAGAAGGTAATACATACATCTACTCTTAACATACGCATTGCCTGTACGTTTTTTTTAGTAATCTTAATCTGTATATTACTTTCGAACGCTTTGACATACTTAACCAGCCTGAACTATTTTCTTCCTATTTCATAATATAACGAACTATACTATTTAGTTACTTTATAACCATAACTAAACTTGACCAGAAGAAAAAAGGTAAGATTCAAATTTTTTTTTTACTTGATACATAACGGATCACTTTATATTTTACCTAGGAACGTAAAAAAGTAGCGCGTAGGAAATTAGAGACTAGTTATTTTTTATTTTACTTTTTTTTTTAATGTCATTCGCCGTTGTCTTCACGCATACTAGTAAATTTGTTACGGTGTAAGCCATCATAAGCACATTGTCAAAATCGCGGTGAAGGGTTTTTTTCATTATAAACTTTTGTGGTAAAAACCACTTCGTGCGTGCAAACTATTAGCGAAGCAAATTAAAATGTTGCAACGGTGAAGTATATCAATCGAACGTTTTGTTTAGTTTTTTAGTTGCGCAAGTATTGGAAAGCGATACAATTTAAGCCTCAATTAAACCGATTGAAAGTAGGTAAATAAAGTTACTCGTTAAGTAAAAGTTCGATTTATACCTAACTGCATTCTGAGTTTGTTGGTCGTTGTCTATACTAATAATAAATTATAGGTGCGCATTGTGCTTTAGTTTTAAACTATGTCTTAAAGGGTGACATTAAATGTGCAAAATTCTAAGATAAGTGGTATTTCTAGGAAAATATTCAAACACGCATAATGCGTAATAAAAATAAAGCACCACCTATCCATTTCATTTTATTACTATCGGCTGTACTGGCCCTGGCAGTGACAAGGGTTATTTATTAAGTAGGTACAAAAAGACACTGCTCGACTCTTATCTCGTACATAGCCAGTAATGTGACAATAAGAAGAACTCCCATTTGAATACCGCGACTTGAACGAGTTTTATTTTACCACAAACGACTTTCTGGCGGTTTTATAAGTCCATTTGTTTTAAATGTATATGTAAATTTACTGAAAAATGCAAACTACGCAGCGGTATAACATCTCACATTAATAAAACATCATG
Organism: Grapholita molesta; assembly: GCA_022674325.2. NCBI lineage: Eukaryota > Metazoa > Arthropoda > Insecta > Lepidoptera > Tortricidae > Grapholita > Grapholita molesta. The sequence goes on along the minus strand of CP053121.2, from coordinate 16,435,641 downwards.
ACTATATCATATAAATAAAAACATACCTTCATTACCTTATACTATATTTGTAAGTATTTTTTTGTTTCTTACGGTCTAAACCACTTTGCACGGAAAACGCTTGTCAACATCCGCTAGCAGACATCAATTCTCTTATCTCTAAAATCCCTCACGCTTCCAGAGATTGATTTTCAATGTTACAGATAAGGTATTTTAATATATGACCCTTATGGCTCTGAGGTGATGTTTACTGCCCACCGACTGCTCATAAAAAGCGTGACGGTCGCCTGTCGCAGCTCGTGCGACAAGACACTTCCACGGGATCGGGCCACACAGGTATGGCGTAGTTTAGCGGCCCTTTAGTTAAACAATAATTAGGCATATTTTATTACTTGGAAAGAGGATAGCTTGTTTTGTTTTAAACAAAACGGGCCAAACTGTGGTGACGATGACTTAAGAAGTGTAGCTTGAAGATGCAATAGCTTCGATTTTGCAAATTTCATATTTTTCTAGTCACACACTTTATAATTAAGAATTTGTAGACAGATCTACACGTACACTTCTCAATCTCGAACCGTACTTGGATCACTGAACAAGTTTTAGACTTAGATAACACGACTAAAAACTATTTATTATGTCACGATTGTATACTACTTATAAAGAAAAAAAATAGTAAGTTTTTTGTTTGTTCATGTTTAAAGTCAGTCCATTCTAATACACAGTTAGTTACATCACTTGATCCAGTAAAGTAATAAATACTTAAGTCACAAAAATAGCTGAATAAATTTCTCATAAAACGAATTGTTTTGGTAATCATTCCAGCTCTTGTGCGCTGCTATTTATCTGGTTGGCGCTGCAGTATATCAAACATTCCAACATCCTTAGCTACTTTTTGCGAACTATACCAATGCATTGTTAGTTTAGCACTTCGTATATCGATGCTGAGCCGACGAAAGAATGTGCAAGTAATTGTTAAAGTATGCAAATCACGGACTATGCCAGGCCCAGATTAAAAGTTTCACGTCGAGATAATACTGCATGTTAATTAAGTTCGTTTTGTTTAACAAAGGCCTAACTTATTGGCGACGCATTTCTGCTTTGGATGCTAATTCCTAAACAAATTCTCGTGGTTCGGTGCTTTGTTGGCGACTAAGCGTTTGCGGGATTTGCGGATAACCGCACCATGAGATTTATTTAAAGGGGGTAAGTTTGTCTTAGAATTATTTTATAGTAGCTGGCCCCGCGAACTTCGTACCTTCACAGTGGAACGACTTCATAACGTTCAGTTATGGTAATAACTGTGTTAATTGATGAATGTTGTATTATATAAAGTTTCGTAACATCATGAAATATCAGGGTTTTCCTTATAATAACTCATAATTGCATCGCATAATCTTAAAAATTAGAAAAAGGTATTTAACTGGAAAATTTCATAAAACTACGTTCAGAAGTTAATGATATTAAAATGAAGGTACGTCCATCGCAACTTTCACATTTATAATATATAGGTGAATAGGATAACTGTTACTTACTTTAAAATTTTACTCGTGTTTTATTTGCTGAGTTTATGAAAATATGCTGACCTATGCTTATGCATCATGTTGTTCGGACGAGGGCTATATAATACCGTTTTCTATTGTTATTAATGTTATGGGGATAAATTATTAAATTATATATTTTTTTATATTAACTTTCTAATCAGATTATTTTTATATTAAGCAGAAACGTCTGCTAGCATATCAAAGATATTTAAGTCGAAAGAAAAATAGAAATTTGACTCGCAGCGGGACTCGAACCCACAACCACTGGATCACTAGCCCAGTGCACTACCAGTTGTGCTATACGAGCGCCGCTTAGACGTGTCAAATTTTTCTATTTTCTTTCGACTTAAATATCTTTTCTAATCAGTATCAAATTTAAAGATATTACTGAAACTCAAATCAAACAAAAGGTATAATAAGAAAAGAAGAGTTATTCCTAATATTCGATTATTTGAAAAAACACACTCAAGATCGATACAAAGGGGTACTACCTGTACATATATTTTATATATCGTTACAAAACCACCCGTATTAATTTTTCATGCGATAAAACGTTCAAATGTTATACCGCAGTGTGCTGTGGGGCCTGTAGGTAAGTAAAAACGAAGACACTTATCTTCTTTTGATTGTCTTAATATTTAATACTACACACTGCAAGCTACCTACATCATAATTATATTATATATACATAATATATAAGTATAGATTCATCATTTATAGAAAAATATCGCTTATCCAAGACGTCAATTTATGGCATCAACCGTCTCGCAATATTTACGGCCAATAAATTGTGATCAACATTGTATAATTTCCATTGGCCTGGCCCATCAATCAATTAGGTTTTTTTTCCATCAATATGCGTACGTAATTGTTTGCTTAAGGCGGTTCGATGGAAGAGGTAGGGCGGTAGCTTTTTGTTTTGAATAACTAATTAGTCGGTAATAATGTGAATAAAGTAATATATTTAATGGTGTATATATACGAAGGTACATATATATTTAAAAAAAGCAAGAAATGCTAGTAAAAATATTTAGTGAAAATCGATTTCTATTTCATTTGATACCTTGGCATATCGAGTATTATTTATCATTATCAAATATGTATTTAGTTATACCTAATTGGAATCTATTGAATTGTATACTGACATCGGTTCAGACTAAGGCCACTGGGCATTGTTACGTATGTATTGATTCCAACTGTACAAAAAGACTTCAAGCCGATCCAACAAACAGACAGACACTATTAATAGAGATTAGTTTTTGTCTGAAGGTAAAAACCAACAAAGCTCGGACTCCATAATGGATCATACCTACCCACCTCATATTTCATTTATATTATCATTGAGCTATGAACTTTATGTTGTACGTAAAAGGTTGTTTTTACATGAAAAATAAAGTCCAATATACGAGCTTATGATACTAAAAATATTTATAAAGGCTTCTTACCGTCGTCTGCATTGTCTGAACGACTTTATATTGTTTTGGAAATCTCGAAAACTTAACATGACGTTGGCAGGTTATTTAAGCCGTACTTCATTTTGCCTTTAACATTTTTTTACTGTATTTAATAAATAGTAATTAAATGGGCGATAATAATAACTTAAGTTAGAAGTTTTAATATGGTTTTGCTATAATAAGTGCAGCGGGGACTGCTACATCAAATCGGTTGAATCTAGATTTTATCAATTTTAATGTAAATCAATAAGTGTCCCGCTTGACCACTCAATACAACCCACCTCACCATAAGGAGTCAAATTACAAGTTGACTGTCGAAGCGATTAGGAAACGCCAATCATGATTAGTGAGCCAACTCAAATTGCAATAAATCAAAATCAGAACTCATCGACTAATGAATATTAAGTCTGTATTTAATGATTAGGATATATTCATAATTTAAATTATAATATATAAAAAAATGAAACATCCTTGTACAACGCTTCAGTAAATATATATATCTAATCTAAAAGAAATACAACAATCATTTATATTTGCCTGTCAAAAGCAATTAAAGGAGACGAGGATATCATCGTTAATGGCGTTGATGTGTCATGTATTGTTATAAAAAAAAAAGTTAATTGATATAAAAAAAATACAATCACAATGATATTCTTATTAAGTTTTTACTATTTTGTCACATAACTTTTCGTACATATTTTATCAACTTATTTAACTTTTTACGCCAGACGACTTTGTATTGAAAAACACATCGATTGTCCCTAATTAGAAATAACGTGTGTGACACATGCAATAAATATTAATAATTGTTATGACCTACATCCATTTTGCTACAATATCACGATATGGCCGATATATATTAAACGTTCAGGCTATTTGGCATGAATAAAAACGTTTTAATTAGTCACTGTGACCCGAATAGGGCCTTTATTATAAATCACTTCTCCCTACTTAAAGTATTAGGTATGAAATAACAGTGTCGTGTCCGGCACAAACAAACGACAAACAAGATGTTAAAATACGAAATTTCGATAACGATCTATGGCGACATGATATTTGTTAACATACATTAATATGTATACGCCCACCTAAAATTACATAAACTATGTTAAGTGTATAGTTTTGGTAATATTTATATTGTTGCCATAAATATGAAAATGGTGTATCTAATTAGTTAGGTAAAGATCAAGTCAACGTTGTCTTAAATGTTTATTAATTAGTCTTTGTATCTTCAGATCATTTATTAAAAGCATTTAAAATATTGGGTATGACTAAATCTAATATATGTTAATATATTTTTATGCATTATCTGATATATTTTTTAATTTTGAATAGAGTATTAAACATATAGAAATACATAATGCAAAATAAGTAAATTAAGTCTTACTCCTTGGTCGCCGGAGGATAGGTTTAATGGAAGTTTGCAAATACCACATCGCTTATCGCGTATGTACAAAACTCCATATTTGAGCCGTCATTCCAGCGTTACACGAACGTGTTTAATTCGAGCCATTCACATTAAAGCAACAGCCGTACGTTAACTAAGCTGGCCATTTAATTGGAAATAGAGATAAGAAATAAAGCTAACGGTCCAACGGTGACATTTAAGCGTACGTATGGCGTCAGCGGCGCCGTCTTCGGTGTACAATTAGTCGTGTCCATCAGTTAAGGGCTGAGGAATTCTAGCGTGGGTATTGTTTAAATCAAAGTCCCGGGGAATTTTGTTTTCGAACGATGCACATTCAAAGAGCTAGCGGGACGAATGTAAAAAAAATTGTTCACAAGAGCCGAACTTTATAAAAGTAAAATCTATAAATAAAAAAGTAACAGCCCCAAAATTTCCATATATTGTTCGTTACTTGAATTTAATTCTGTCATCAATGTCTAAAAGAACGAAAAAGTAATTTCAGGAGCATTTCTCGAAATAATGCCACTTTTTAAAGTTTCGTTATTTTATGTTTTTTTTTTTTTTTAGAATCACAAGCTCTTTCTAATACAATAAGAAAAAATGTTGTCTCAAAGATATTTTTTCCTATTTTATTACCATATTCCATTATAATTTGTATAGTGCTAACACAAAATGAAACTTCAAAAATGTATGCAAATTTTTGCGACAAAGTTTTTGTCTATTGGAATAAAAAGAGCTTGTGATTCCAAGTGGACAAAGCACATTTCGTAAAAGTATTTTTTCTTAGAGAAACGCTCTCAAGCACTTGTTTCTCCGAATCTGCTAATACTTTATTTATTACGAGCAAAGTGTGACCCTGATAATATAATTTTAGTTATTATAATTATAACCAATATTTAATTAAAATTTACCTCGTTATTGTTAAAGCCTTAAACATGTACTCGTTCTATCATATATCGGTTTTGATTATCAACGTAATAAATTAAAATGTCTTTCAATACCTATACACAATTTCTATTAACCCTCGCCATTTTTTATTTACTACTGGCAGACAATTGTCATAAAGGTATTTGATTCACAATAAATGAAAAGTGCAAATATACGTAGGCGTTAGCTACTATATACATACACACAAAAAAATAATTACTTAAATATAGTGTTAGATCGTTGGTTACGCTTATTACATACGCAGCAAAAGTAAGCAATAAACTACAATGAGAGCTAGGGCACAGCAAAGTACCATCACCTTGAGTCTGGAGAAGCCCAACTAGGGAAGTACCTCCTTACAGAAGACCACAGCCATAATAGCACTGCTACCTTTCAGATATGTAGTGTTGTGTTCCATGGTGAGTAAGGTTCCCAGAGCTCCAACAACTATTAGAGTAAGCAACGCGCATGTGAATCCTCTGACGTTACGGGCGTCCATAGGCTTCGGTAACTACTTACCATCAGGCGGGCCGTATGCTTGTTTCCCACCGTCATTGTACAAAATAAAACTTTCGCTTTAACATGAAATGATCATAAATTATTCTTATATATTACCATATATAATGACCATTTTACAATTGTAGTTTAGACACTATTCATCTATTCGTAAGTATAGCTACTGCACCACGCGTTTCCATAGCGACGCAGACCACACACGACTCACCAGTGTTTGCGGACCCTCGCCGCGGACGAACACCTATGCAAATGAGGACCCTTACGTATTCAACGAACATTGAATATTTTACGCGCTTCGTCTTGCAAGATTAATCAATTAAATGAAATCAATTGCCACGATATGCCCAGTAATTGAATTATTAATGCTCAATTTGGCAAGTCTCAAAATTGTTACGTGAATTGTGTTATTATGTAGCGACGTAACGAAACGTTCCGTCGCTTTTACTGTATTTTAGTACTGTAATTGACCCAAACCTGTTCATTGGTGTGATGATGTTAATAATTAATTTTATTAAGACCCATTCGAAACGATTTTAAATTAATTTAATTAGCTAACGTATATCAGCTTGGAATGTAGATTTACTTGTTACTTAAGCCGAGTTAGTTAAATGCGTTTCAGTTGTATTTATTTTTCTGGAATTCGTTTATGCAAATAATGTACAAAAGACTAACCCGAGTTCATGACGACAGCGTGGAGTTGGTCCGTCCGCCTCGCACCCACGATCTACTTCGAGACGATATCTAGAAGACAATTATCTCAAGACCGCGGTCCGATAAATCGCTTGTCCAGCTTGACCGTTATTGCCATCGCGACATGCCCTATCTGATCCTGTACTCCTGTGACATATTGCTACGAATAACCTACTATAAGTACTTTCGTCGGCTCTCAGTCACGAATGACCGACGGAGATACTATTTCGTTCTTTGTCTCGAGGCGCTATATCAAGAATGCTGCCATTCAATAACTGCGGAACGAGCTCTGTGTTTTGAATATTGAATGCTCGAATGGTGCAATTAGAACGTCTGCATGTTTTTTACTTTGTTGTGCACGCATTCAAAGCTGCATTGTTTAACTCGTTCGAACGTAAATCTGATCCTTATTCATTCATGGTAATGATGGCAAAGATATGAACACAGATATTTAACTATGTTTACCTTAGCTTTCTAGTTGTGGTTTATTCTAATATATACTTACAACGTATAAACATCGGCGTACCGTATGTTTTAAAAGGCGTATAGAAATGACGTGCAAAATGCTGTGAACTTTTTGCCTGCGAAAATTGATGTCTGTCGCATTTCCCGAGTAAATAGTGTCGACGGTGGGTTGCAATGTCCCAGCCAGCCTTTTAAGGACAAACGTATGAGTTATCCTAGTGCAGGCTTTTGCAATATAAACCTTGTCAGTAAGATCTATCAGAACATAAAATGAAAAATCTCTATTTATATTGCTTTCATTTTAGACCTGATTGAAGGGTGTTAAGATTGAATTTGCAACGGATACACAGTCTGCCTTATGTTATAAATATATACTCGTAAGTCTACTGCAGACATACTTCGACCACATGTGAGCGGTGGGCAGTAGTTAGAAGTCATTTAATTGAACCGAAAACTATCAGTGAACATCGACTCGAGATCGATAGTAACTCGAGTTAATAAATTAAGTTTAATCGATGCGGATATGCAACCGGCGCCGGCGCGGCCGTTCTGTCCGCTGCGAAACTAACATTATTATATACGGGAGCGATCAGCGGACACGTGCTAACCAATCTAGATTGAACTAGTTCCCCTTGAGAAAATTGTTCGTGTAGCCAGGCGGAAAAGTTTGGAATTCAATGTGATTTTGCTGTAAGCAACCGACATTTGACCATAAGATTAGTGGTTTGAAATAAATCACTGCCGTACTTTTGCACTAAACGTCATTTAGAGTTAGTATAAGCTATTGAGCGATCAACGCTAGAAAATTAAGGCTAGGGAAATCAGTGAGTAATAACTTACATTGGACTTACATTACAACTAAAGGTCGCGTTATTCACGGTACTGACGTAAAAATTGGACGAATGATTCAGGCTTTAATGACCAAGGCCTTTCCATGAACGCTTTCATTTTTGCCATTTGTTAATATCACGCGACGCTGATAACGATATTGACATTGAAATAATGCTATTAAATATAATTTTGTACATTTTTATTTATTTTACCTTAATGATAAATGTGAAGCTGACATGATGTACTACGTCATAGCATAGTACCTACATAAATGAATATCCAGATATAAATCTACCAGACTTTAAAAATATTGTTAGGTTATATTGACAAAATAGTTTACAGAGCTATATTATGGTAAATGAATTAATGACACCATAAAAGCCCGAAGGTTAGATCCAGCGTCACAGCGGTGTGATAGTTGTAGTGCCCGGCACGCGAAGCCAGCCCTTGGGCCTTATCGCGAACTATGCTCTTCCTGCTTCGCAACTCTTCTATGTGGGTTAATAACTTCACAACTAGCGTAACAGTTTTTGCTTAACGCAAAAAAGTATGTTTCGTAACTTGTTTGACTTTGACATAACGCCTTCCGTCCGACCTTTTTTGCATATTAACAACAGGTAAAAGCGACTTTGGTATATATACTAACAAAGTCGCTTCTAGCTTTCTGTAAAATTCAAGATAATTTAAACTTCGCTACTGATCAAATGCGGTGTTTGTTACATACATATAGTGATTCAGGAAAAGGTTTATTATTTTTAATATCTCATGACTCATGAACCACTGGAGTAGGCCCTATAAACATTATTATAGTAGAACTCACCCTAAAAAGAGCTATAACAATATTTGTCACTTACAATCAAATCAAAATCTATCTTAAACTAGTGGTAGGTAGAGACCGTGCCTTCAAAACTATTTATTTGTGTTTATCACGTATTATTTGTTTCGGGGTTACAGACTTTATCTATGGTTTTCACTATTAACCCATTATAGACTGAGTTTTGAGGTGACCAATTTTGTAATTTTTAATATGTTCTTTATTAAAGCTTATGTAACGAAATTTGAGTAAAAAAAATAATTTAATTATATAATTTATTATTATTTTAATTATAATATAATAATATTATAAATTTATAATAAATCACGCGAAATTAAAAGTCGTAAATAAATGGTCCCATATGGTACCGCTAGTCTATAATGGATTAACACGCATTTCTATTATATATACCTATATAGTATACGAGTACGTACCTACAATACACGCCTTATTGAGCTTACCGTGCAGATTACGTTGTGCAAATTTGTTCCGTAATAATATTTATTTCATAATTATTCAAAATCCCATTATGTTTACGATTAAAGGTAAACCATTTTGTATATTTTACAAATAAACTTTTAACAATTACTTAGTACACGGAGTCTAGTTTAACGATATTACAGCTTCAAACAAACAAACACCGCCCACGTCTTATCGACCCATTACATGTGAATGTCAAGTACGAGTGACAACTCCATGTCACACGACACACGAGGACAGAGTCAATCAATGTTCTAACTACATTCCACTATATTCGAACCCTAGACATAGCCACGCAATGTTGCGACACTCAAAAACAACTTGAATCATATACTTGCCCAGACTGATATTAACATGAAACCTTGTCTTAACGAGGAACTCTTATCTCAGTTAATAAATTTATAATCGATAGCAACAAATGTTTTATTCAAAAAGATAAGGATCTTAGCAATGATAACGATGCTGTTGAAGCTAAAAGGGAGCAAACTTCAAAGTGACCGGCGGCTTCACAGTGTTCTAGTAGAATGAATCACCAAACAATGATCAGCGAGACAATTACATATTAATGATAATGAATAATGCATTTAAACTACATAAAATTCCAACCAGGCCAGATCTACGAGTGTAGGTATATAGTTCCTTAAATATGTCTACTTAAGTAAAAACCCATTAAGTACATATTTCTCCACTACTACTACGAGTAATAAAGAGATGTAATGACTTACGCCGGCAACAGGCATATGTTCAATAAGCCAGAATCTGCATCAGTCCTGAAGCGATTCATTATATCCGTATAATCCAATTAGGCGCTGAATGGGATAAGAAGACATTAACGCACGCACATCAAATTACAAATTGAGTCGTTAAAATGAAATGTTGTTTATTTAGCACAGTTTAAGCAGGTACTTTATCCGGTCTAGAAAATCTTATTATTCATATTAAGTATATCTGTCCGGTAGCAATTACGATTTCTGTAGTAAATTTTACCTACTAGCCATTATTTAACCTGACCCTTACTCCGAAAATGGAACGCCAATCCGTGGATCTTTATTACGACAAATCACGTTTTTTAAGGTAAAGTAGGACGCCAGACGCTTGAATTAAGGACGTTCACAAATTTCTTACATTAAACCGTTGAATTATATATGAACCACGTTGCTTCATGAGTTAGATGTCTTGAAATATATAAAACTCCTTATAAAGACAAAATTGATTTATTAATGAGTTGTTAATCTTGTACATGTTAGATATTATGTAAGAAAAATCGTAAAGTACATATTTATCAGACATGGAGTACTAGTACCCACTCCCTCTTCAAAGAGATCTCGAAGCCACTACTAGTACTAGTGACAGTAGAACTGGGGGCTTCTTCGCACCGCGTATCGGCATTGCGATACAACGGGGAAATGCTTCCACCATGCGCGCCGCGGGGGGATATCTTAATATACGAGTAGTGTATGTAATGTATTTTTGTATTTATATTCTTCTGTAAATAAATATTTATAAGATCTATAGGAAAAACCTGTTTGACATATCACTGTACGAGATACAAACAAGGAAAAAAAATCGATAAGGTCAAAGTGCCAAAATATACATAATCATAATGAAACAATAAGGTACATTTATACATATTTTGGCACTATGGTCGTACAGATATATTTGACCTTGACTGTACCTACTATTCGCACACTTAGTGAATTTCGCACATATTTTAGCTGTAGTTTAGCTGTACAGACAGTACAGTTGCCACTGCTTACCCGCCCACTGGCAAAGATGGTATTAATTAAATGATTTGGCGCAATCACCGACTGTTAACTACCAGGAAGCCATGCAAGTCAATGAACAGATGCTTTATCAAGCTATCCGTATATTGGATAATACTACTTAAACTCATTTTAAGCACTTATTAGTAATAACTTCCTAAGCTGTGGACATTGCGAAGGCCGCTTAATTATATAATTGTAATACATTAAAATACATTAAGATAATAAAAATACTTTCTAGATTGTATGATTACGAGTATACATTACAGTGCAATGCAATCTAGTATACATATATTAATTTATTTATTAGTAAATACTATTTTATTATTTTCTGATATTTCATAATTGTATATAAATTACATAAAATCAAAATTTTGATTTAGACTCGATGCTTTTTTAGACTGATTCCGCTATTTAAATATAAAAAAAAAACCGAATTGTCATTTAAAATATAATCAGCGGACTTGCTTAGAAAATTTTACACGGATTATTTGAGAAGAACGATAAAGATTTGTCAATTGATACAAATCTACATGCTTCATTGTTTAACGTTTTTCCGTGTTACGCTACTGTTTGGCTAGATAGTGTCAAAGTAAGTGAAATATTATACATTCTCTCAGTCAGGGCCTGATCTTGTTGTACTTGTTACTAACTAGTCTTGTGTGAAATTGGGACGCAAACTGAGTCACTAACTGTTACTAATAGACATGATGCAAGGGGTTGGTACAATGTGTTTAATGGAGCTGTGCTCGAGCAAAGATTAAATAAGTACTCATAAGCGAAACATGAAAAATGGAACCTACTTTCAATTCATTGGGAAAATGTGATATTTTGTTGACTACGTTTTCGACAATTTTTTTTGTTTTGGTAGTTACACCAATGAATTGCTCTGAATTAATTATTAACTCAAGACGATATTTATATCTGATTATTCGAAAATCCTTCTTGATTAGGTACTTAAAGTAAATATTGAAATAAATTTAATGTTCAGAGAAACTAGTGTAAGTATGGCTTGACAGACTTTATTCATTGACATAAAAAACACGCATTTTAAGTGGCGTTTATATTAGCGTAACAATAAGACTACGAGTTTTTCTATGTCTTTGCTTTAAGTCATAGGCCAAAGTATTAAAACTGAAGATGCGCAAGCAACGCAAGATCAGAAAGTTCTCTTACAGACAGTATTCCTGGTAAACGTCCAACTCGGACTGCGTTTGGAAGTTTATTTCGGCATAAATATGTATTCATATATGAACCTTAATCCATTGTAATAAGGAGTAAAATCGTACAGATATTTATGACCCTGACTGTACAATCAAGGCGTCAGGGTGAGAGGTTAGTGGTGGACCGGCGGGGAACAAACCCACACACGCAAATGACCAGATTAACTAACCACCATTATCAGTAATTGGCATTGAGCATCGCATAAATTCCTTTAATGGCAAGATATCCTTGTTTATTTCTGTTAGAAGGGGGGAAATGGTTTTACGTATTTTATTCAAGGAAGGTTTCCCGCTGTTATTGGTAACCGTTAGTAGTGTACCGTTATATATATATTTTTTTTGTATAAATAATGCCACTTTGTACTTGGCGACACAAGAGTGCTTTTACCATATCATTATGGACGCAATATGTCAAAAAATATTTTGTATTTTAAGTTATAGGTGTAGTGTAGGTGTATTTTGAAAGAAGAAAGAAAGAAAAAACATTTATTTATGACAAAACAACACAAAACAAAAAGACCATAAACATAACCAACAACAATTAAAAAACATTTTGGCCACAAAAGGGCCACAACTCAGCATTGTAGCTGGCAAAGCCAGCGCTGTTCTTCCGTTGTAACCCAGGTATACACCATTTTGTGTAGCATAACACAGCTCGTTATTATATTTATTAATGTTTTAATATGATTATGATAACTTGTAACATAAATTTATTATTTCATTTATTTTATTTCATTAAATTAACCAATTTAAGGTAGGTGCGCGTGCGTTAACTCTTGGGATATATTACATAAGGGAAAGAGAAAGATACAGCAGTTTATCTTATCACTCCGGGTTCCGCGTTTGCTTTATAGAAAGGGCGAAATTTACGTAATTCTAATCGTTTTATTTCATTATTTCTAGGTAGGTACTTAATATAAGTCTAGTTTCTTTACAAAATTACTTTCATGTGTTACACTACAGTTAAGCATTTGTTCACGATGAGAATTTTATTGTACGAGTATGTTGTAGATATTTTAATAAAATAATCAGTATGTTTTGAATGAGTTTCCGATATTTCGGCACTGTTGCAAGCGCCATCCTATGTTAATCAGTATGTTTATTGATTTTGCTGCTACTAGTTTTGTTTATGTTTTTTTAATAAATTTATACCTTAATATATATAATAAATATGTAAAAAAAATGTTATCAGTAAAATTTATTTCATTATACAATATAGTATAGTTTCCTAATAAGCTTTGTGCTCGAGTCCCCATCGCTGCGCGCGCGCCGCTCCTATATATAAGAGAGTTCAACGCGCTGCGCAAGCGCAAATAAAGTCCTCTCGCCCTTTATTGTGTTGTGATCCTATCTGTGTGTAACTGTGACTGAATCATTTTCGTTTATACTTTAACCGTATAGTAATTCAAACTATTAATAATTACTAAGCAAAGTTTTTACTTCACACGTTTTTATATTTATCTATGAAATAATTTTAGATACAAAAAAAATAGTAAAAATTGGAAATAACTTCAGAAATATATAACTATCCCGTTTTAAGTAATAGTTTTAATGGGAATGATGACGTTATTTTAAACATTGTTTTAATAAAATACGTAGAAAAACCCTCATACTTATTACAGCGTCTTAAAATTTTAAGCGTCACCGAGGCAGAGCCATTGTAGTGATAAGTGGACGAAGATGCACCGTTTAGATAACTACGCTATCCGCGCGCTATGCGATCGATGGCACCGGCCTTTTTAAGGTTAAACCAAATCATGGCTAGATGTAGATAGGCTACCTAGTATGGCAGTGGGCAGCTGCATCGGAGATGTGTTCTTATCTGACCCCTTACTGCAGGGACACATGGGTCCAAGTAATTCCCAATATTCGGCTAGATTCAAGAAACATATGGAGGGCACATATAGGAATACACGGAACAATTTTAGACTGCCTCTGAAAACTTCGAGTCGACTAACATAACAGTGTTACCGTGTGACTAAGTTTGAGCTATAATCGAAGTCTTAATAGTGTATTCCTTTCGGCGTAAAATGATTAGATACCTTCATTATTTATGTATGTAGTCGATGTGTTTCACATGATAGCAATTGCGCCGTGTGGTGCCGGCTGACTAGAATAGCACCACCCCGTCTCCTCCCACGGGTGCCGTAAGAGGCGACAAAGGGTAAAACCAACGGATCACACACGGGTAGCAGCTTTCATCGAAATCCAAATCTATGGCTAATGGGTCGCCGGCCCGCCTGCCAAGCGTGGCGACTGTGGCAACTACCCCCAAGATGATACATGTCATATTTGGGAGGGGGGGGGGGGTATGTCCAGCAGTGGTCGATTTCCGACTGAAATGAAGATATATAGAGGTCTATGTAATTGCCCTAGATTTATACACAGCAAGTACGTACGTATATCAAAGTACGCAGTTTGTATAAACAGGCTAGTATGCATTGACTAGAGATAGTCTTCGTTACGTTAGTGCCCTCAGGGTTCCTAGCGTTGCTAAGAGAGTTTTGCAAAGCTAGTAGCCGCAGTGGCAGCTGACATCATTTTTCAACATGAAAGGTGACCTGGGACTATGATTATTTTCTGAGAGCAACAATGTAATCATGTATTAAGTGAAGCAGTAGAATAAAGGATGCTGAAATTAAATACCTACATGTATTAAAATGATATATTTATTAAAGGCGCGCTGTATGGGAATTGTATTAAAAACAATTATCTAAAATAACTTTTCAATAAACTTTTTGGACTAACACGAAGTGCCAAAATGATACCTACCTAATTTATCTCTGAGACAGACACACTCAAGAGCAACAAAAAGGGTTCACTTTGTACAAAAAGTTCCGTACAAAGCGTCACGACCCGCCCTTGAGTGTAGAACACTTTGATAGATTTGTAGTATTTACTCCTAAAGTTGTGTTGGAAAAGTGCCACACGAATGTGTAGTACTTCAGGCAAATCGGTTTACAAGCTTTAAACTCATTCACAAACTAACGCCCGATAAAAATATTTCTTTCGCCACATAACTTATGTACGAAAGCTTATAGTGTGTATTGAACCTTAAGCGTGATGAGTTAAGGGCCAAATTTAAATTTGGGTTTTCTTTTATAAATATTCGTACTTAACTATTTTATAAATTTTGACCGCTAAGTTTTAAATAGATTTTAAGTTTTTGAAATATTTTATGTGTGATCTGATCTACTAGGTACATGTTTAAAACAAACCAATGTGGAACAAAAATATAAAATTAAATATTACTAGTATAAATAACGACTACAGCTATAAACTGAATTTAACTACACATGCAAATACATAAATTTACAAGTTCCAGACAAAGAAACTTAATAAATCAGGCAGTACTTACTCTTATCACGAAATAATTACAACTTATCAGTTACATAAGGGCGCCGGCGCAGTCGCGGATCCCGAAAATTTAGAACAATTGAGCCAACATCACGATATCACTAGGTGCACAGTTTTATCACACGTTCACTGTCAGTCAGTTGTTTTGTTGTTGTGTGCGCGCGCCGAGTGAGGCGTCCGCAGCGCGGCCGGGTCCGTCCTGTACTAGCGCTAGCGGCTACCGCGAGTGGGCTAGCCGGATTCTAATCTAACTGCGGACTAAGGCTTTCGGTAACGTACTTCGATAGGTACCCAAAGATCATGGGTTACATGGCTCTGTAACCCTGCATCGCTTATTAGAGATAGGTAAACTAAGCCAGCTTACACATACACTTGTGGAAATATACTGACAAAGTTTTATGTAGTACATTTATGAGCTTTTAAATTTTATGACATTGCTTAAACATTTTATTTTTGTTTAAAAAAGTATATAATGATCTTTATAAGATTGTCATGTACACGTTAAAATATCCAAAATAGCAGTAAAAGAAGATTAAAAGTAAATCTTAGTGTTCTGCTTTGAAACTGCAACGGAACTGTACTATGCCATTTGTAAGTAACTTGCAGAACCAGTTTTGGCGACTGTACAAAAGTTTAGCAGCAGTTGTGTCAATAGAATCCGGCTAGCCATACCCCACAGCACTATAGTGCTCATATATTGCCGTCTAGCTTTCACAAGCTCACGTCTCTCATGAGTTTAATTTTGAAATGTAACTCTACGTTGTATACAGCAATGGTTAAATTGCAATTGAGTATAATGACAAGACACGAGCTAGTGTGGGCAAGAAGCCGATATGAAAACTTATAGTACATCAGCTATTCTTATTGCACGTTTTACCGCGCTCGGAACTTTTTGTAATGGCAGGATTATGCGCCTTTAAAAACTCTGGAGTAGACTTCGTCGTACACGAGCCACTTAACGACATACTGCGCCTACAATCTCGCCACACAATGGAATTATTTACCTCATGGAATTTCTATGAAGAGGTGCATTTCGTTTTAAGTAGTCGTCGACGGGTAAACATGAAATTGAACTCCGGATCTGTGGAAGTTAAATAAGAACTTGCATACGATCGTAAGGCGTAAGTTTGAATGAATATTTGTTGATTCGTTACCAAGTTGGAGGCAATATCAATATGAAGTCTTGAACGGATTTGCCGGTGCCAAGTTCGCGTGCCGCGACCCTCGCGGCCACCTCCTCGCATGTAATTACCGGCAACGGAAGTTCGTTTCTTTTTGGGGCCGGCGCGTGACTTTCTGCGAACCCTCCAGCTTAAAAATATCATTACTATCCATAAAAGGGTGCTCTATGCCATCCAATACAATCGTCAGAACTAATTCCCTATCGTAACTTTATAAACTATAAATTAATGTTAAATATTAAACGGCCGACATAAAATTGAACAGCCTATTATTACACAGTCATTTATTGACGTAATAAAGATTTAAAAGATTAATTGCTTATATCATAGTTCAGAAATGTGAATTCGTAATGTGACAAAAAAGGTAAAATTCGCATAATATATGCAAATTATGCGCGGCGTTAATTCAAACAGTATGTTGGCGACTCCACGGAGCGGCGGTCCACAATGGTTAATCAAAAGGCCGTATCTCATTCGGCGGGACCTTGCGAGGTCCGGCCAGACGTTACGTTATTTCGATTTCATTTGCGTGCTCGTGCGCGCGGTTTTTTACTTCGTGCTAGGCCCTAGATGCTCAACCTACCTCGCCTCGCAGCAGAGGTCATGGCTTGATCCCGCCAAGCCTTTGTTATTCCCAGAGAAATATGAAGGGAAGTCGGCGGATACCGCGCTCGAATAAATGGGATTCTTTCAAGGAATATTGAAATATCTCTAGGCGATGCTGAGAACTCGAAGAGATTAATTTTCGAATGATGAATAGCTGACGTAAATCTTGTTTGTAATTTACTGCTAGTTAGTGATCGCTTTTGTTTCGCCTGCGATACCATCATTTATGGTTAATATCACAAATTATATATCCTTACTCTTGGTTGTTTGGATGGTCTTGTTTGCCTGTTAGGAAGTTCCATATCACCGCTCATTGTTCAAGTTGATCCGTTACTTACTTATTTTTCTAAACGAGAGAGGAGCTTTTGAGTGCTTTCATTTTTTGTAACAAAAAGTGATTACGAGTCACGAGTCGACGGCTCGGGTGCACGGGATTAATTGAATTCAAAGGTATGAAGACGGGGAGGAGCGTATAGTATGTTTTTTACCTCGCCGACGCTCCAAAGCCGTTTAAAGAAAAAGCGGACTAGGTAGCCGACCGATACGTTTTTATACTCAGGTATCACGTAACGGTCACCTTACTTTTGATATAAAGATATATCAATCTATTTAAAAGAACATTCTGCATTTCATTTTGATGTCGGGAAACTAATTAAATATCTTTATCACTTTATTAATTAATTAACTTTAGCATAGAAGTAAATCATAGAATATTAAAAACGGATTTAATCCTATTAGGTATTCTCTGCCAATCAACCTTAAACGAAAGCATTGATTTCGATGCTGCTAATACCGTTTATTATACAAGTAGATACCTACATACAAATACTATAGATATTTTTTATGACAAAGGTGGCAAACGAACAGACGGATTGCCGGATGGTAAGCAATTACCGTCGCCCATAGGCACCCGCAACAGGGTAGTCACAAGCGCATTGTCGGCCCCTCTTGGTTGGAGCTCTGGGAACCATACTCACCATCAGGAACACAACACTAACATACCTGAAAGGCAGCAGTGCTAATATGGCTGTGGTCTTATGTAAGGAAGTACTTCCCCAGTTCGGCTTCTCCAGACTCAAGCTTAATGGTACTTCGCTGTACCCATTACTACTAAATTCCAAAGATTTCTAGCTCATCAACTATGTTTTATACTATAATATTATACGACACCCTCGTTTGAAATTTGATAGAGATTACGTCCAAGAGCCATATGATCTTAGGAAGGCACCGCCTATATCTATATCTTGGGATAAATTTATCGACTGGTTCCTAATAGTTCCATGATTGCACGTGCTCATATGACCCGCCCGCGTTCTTCTTTCTCATAAGGTGTTATGTAATATTTCGACGCGGGGCGGTATAACACATTGATGAATTTAGGACAATAAAACCGGTTTTAGCTCTGTACACTCGCAAGAATGTTGATTTATATAAAATCCATTCTAGAAGGTAAACAATAAATGAAGTTATACAACTATTGATTAGGTTACTTTTTGTTGTGTTTTATGTATAATGAAGCTTTGGTACTTTTGGCATCGAATACCAATATTAATATTTGCTTGTAATAATATGAAAAATATTATAGGTACTACACACTTTTATCTGCACGCGATGTAATAATAAAAATGTTAAGTACGTACAGTACGTACGTATAATAGTATAAATAACTTCTTTGCGGTTCGCTTGATCGTCTATACAAGAAATATTACTACCGAACCTCTTAATTTCCGCTATACGGCGTAAAACTTAGCGTAAAAATACAGAAGGAGTGTGAAGAAAGAGCCCCCAGTCTCTGGAAAACGACTTGGAATGCATAAAATCGGTGGCTACACGGTTCACACTTCATTTCTCGAGAATGAAAGCGTGCAAATTCGACGTCAGTGTCAAGACGTGTGCCGGTGCACGATGAAACCCTGTTGGTACCCCGGAGTTTGAGAGGCGCTCGGGTTGTAAGTGATTGAGTATGTTTTCGTGCCGATTGAAATTACATTTTTTTTTATATCTATATCTATCATAACTCTTATACTTAAAAATGACGATCCGTAGAAAGGATTTTAGGATTATGAAGCTCAATGCAGTGGTTTGGTCCTGAGTCTGTTAAATGCTACGGCTAGTCTTCATCCGACAAAACAAGCAGAATGTCGTTCTCGATACATCAGAGGTATTTCTTAAGGTAATTTTGAAGCCCTAATTATTATTAAGGAGGTAGGAAGGCGTCTGAACGAGGCTGGTCACGATCCTCGCTCTGAGTCTTTCCTGTTGCAGGGGTTGTCCATTGCGGTACAGCGTGGTAACGCGGCGAGCGTAATGGGCACATTTGCGTCTGAGGGGCTTGGAGCTGATTTGGTTAATGTTAAGCTTAGTTGGTAGGATTTTAGTTTTGTAGATTAAGGTATTTAAGTTTAGTTTTATATAATGTATTTTTATTGGTAACATTTTAGTTTTTGTACTTGACATGTATTTTTATGATATAAAAAAAATACTTAACCAATCCCGTTTATTTGTAATAATATGTAAAAAAACGTGAGAATTTTAATCACTTACTCTTATTAAGTTCTTAGCAGACGTATATATCTTTAAATGGGACAGATAACATTAATTTATCTTAAATATTTAACCTAGAACGAAATTACGAAATTATTATTACAACTATTACTTAAAACGGGACAGTTACCATGTTATATGATAAGTATCCCGTTTTAAGCAAAAGTTGTAATTTGAATGAACATGTTAAACGAAAAAATCTTACTATTGATTTGGTTAACAAACAAATACGCTTAAAACTATTTCCTAACAAGTTTTAAGAAAATAGGAAAATAAAGCACATGATTTTAGCATAATTCTGATGCTATACGTTATCTCTTGTGGTATCATTTTATAGCGCTATTAACTGCTCTAGCTTTTCTTTGTTTTATAGCATATAAGCCTTATAGCTGTAATAACGTTAGCATTATAATTATTTCCGTATAGGGTAAAACGTTTACATTGTATTGAACGCTTATAGTTAATGACTAGTTTCATGATTATTTAGTGTCATCCTCCACCTATAAGGTCATAAAACGTATAAGTGTATGTTTAATAAGTAAATATTAATAACTCGCAAACTTATTAATATTTTCATCCGTGCTTACTCACGGCTACATTATAGGTTCACGGTCGCTATCATTACTAATATTATAATAAAAAGTGTAAGATAGAAATGACCTCTCGTTTCCCACGACATTGTACGGTATAAAGCTCAGATCCTTTAACTTTATTATTACGAATTCGATTAGCTATCGAGAATACGACGATTCGAGAGATTTATCGAAGAGACGGGACTTGCCGCGTCGCGTCGTGGGGCTAACGAAAGCCGCGCAAGTAGTGACAGCGAAGTTGTTATACATTGAAGCGTGCCATAGCTCCAGGAGCATCGTTCATTTATTAGCCACGAGGCTTTAATTAGTATTTACATCGATCGACTAACTGTAAAACGGGGAATTTAAGAAATATATTAGAAAGCCTAAATATGTATTTAAATTGTTAGTAAATCCATTGTTATAATGTCTGATGTTGGTGCGGCATAGAGGCATACCTACAGAAAAAAAAAATTACTTACAAAGTTGTGGTGTCCATTTTTGAAAAATATCTGTGTACTAAAAACTCATGTCATCAAGTTCAAAATTCTTGATTAAGAAATGTTTAATGTGAATGCTATAATTTTCTGAAATCATATTTATAACCACAAAATATATTTTTGCAATTATACTTATGCAGGAAACCACTTCCTGATATTTATGGGGTTGGTAAATTCTTACCTAATTTCTGAGATACTTTAGAAATAAAGGCTATAGCTGGCAGTGAACACATTCCTAACTCACGTCCTTTTTAAGGGTATGGTAAAAACATTTACGGAGCCTATCATCGTCTTTGGGCAGTTTCTTTAAGGAATTTAAATATTTATTGGTTAAATATACTTTTAGTCTCTGGTGAAGCAAAAAATAGGTTTGACTGCAAAGGGATTTAATCCTTCTTCTGGTAGACGGACACAAAACAACCGTTTAGAGCATAGGTAGTCTGAGTTCGATACTAGTAACATGAATTTTGTAATTTATTTGAAAGATGTATTTAAAAAAGTTTTATAAACTGAATCTCAAATAAATGTTAATATTATTCATTATGTTTTCTTAAGACTGCAACTGCCGTATTTAGCTGTTTAATGGGAAGTATAACATTGAAATTTAATACATAGAAAAGGTGTTTATGTGTATTATCGAGTCATTCGCATAACTTTATTCGTCATTAAGTTATTTTATGTTATCTAAACCTAGCGAACATTAATCATCGAAATTTTAGTAGTACTTTTTGGACCCGGGTAAGTCCTTAAACTACGTCCAACAATGAGAGATAGGGCGCAGCGAAGTACCATCGCGCCGGCTGCTACCTTTCAGGTATGTAGTGTTGTGTTCCTGATGGTGAGTAAGGTTCCCAGAGCTCCAACCCCCTTTAAAGGCTGTCAACGCTCTTTTTTTTATTGAATAAGAACACTTTTGTACATTGTGACTCCCCTGGTGTTGTGGGTGCCCATGGGTGACGGTAAATGCTTACCATCAGGCAATCCGTCTGCTCGTTCGCCACCATTGTCATAAAAAAGCATAATTATCATCAAAATTTAAAGAAACGTATGGTCTCAAAACAACAACTATTTTTATTTATGTGCCTTGATAAATTATTTAAATCCATTCACAAAACAACACGCTAATCATTGTAATTTTACTAAGGAATTGGCTTTTAATTGAAATAACGGTAACAATATAATCTGATACTAATTCCCAAATAATGGTTCCTTAAAAAAGTCAATCGTTTCTCGTCTGCCCATTCCGAGTCGTATCCTTTTCCCGAAGATTTGATCTTTTTTTAACTTTTGATGCCCGAGGCGACGTGGAATCCATTATGGTAGGTTAAACGATACAGCTGCGGGCAAGGTTGTCAAAAAGCTATTTCGTCGTTCGACAAAACCTTTTTATATTGGTGTGAAACTTATGTGACTACTTAATATGTATAATTATTATACAGGTTACAGTTTTAGGTCAAGTTCCTCCATGGCTCATTCATTATGTCCTATATTATACTGAACGAATGAACCTTTTATATAACCTTTTAATTTATGCAATATAATATTATTAATAATTAAATAAGTATAGAAATAACTTTTAATTTGTCTTGTTATATTTTGAATTCATCTTATCATGTAAAACATATAAGAGTGTGGGTTAAAAATGCCAAATAATATGTTAATTCGAACGGTATTCGGTACTCATCAAAATCGAAGGCGGGCATCATTTCAACTCCACTTCTTAGCGACAACCCTATAAGAAAACGCTATTTTTTGTTTCCTTTAAACGGGCTTACGAAACCACTATCATCGTTACTATGTAGAAAAGACTAAAGGAAGGCGTAAAACACTTAATTCTTTCTCGCTAATTTAACAAAGATTCCGAAATCTTGAGTAATGATCTATTTGCAGTTTATTTGTAAGTGGTATGAAGAAAAAAGTATACATAAAATAATTAATTGTTCACCATTATCATGCAAGTTTACAACAATTCTTCGAAAATTGAGAAGCTTGCTGTTAAATTTAGCCATGCGCTTCGGATTAACTAGTTTTAATAGCAGCACCATTAATTATTACTATAGTACAATTTATTACAAATACGAAATTGTTTCACGGAAAATAGTTTCGCTTATAGGTTAAGTACTTCATCATCTGATAAGAGAAATCATCTGGTAAGTATCTACGTACGAGTAGGTTACAATGATGAGCACGGATAATATGATCTATACATAGAACTAGCGTTTAAAATGAAAGTCGGGAAGAATAACCGAAATTAGACGCAAGGGCTAGTTACCTATATATTTTTTATAAAAAAGTTATTTCTGAACATAAGAAGAATTCCTATTAGCATCGAAACTAATAGAATGGTTACTTAATTTTAAAATCTGGAAACTAAAATGATTCATATCTACCGCGTTAATCGTCACGAGGCCCCATGTTATTTAAACTCAACGAGCATTACGGTGCATTATGGTTGTATCAATTTCTATGTTTCCGAGTGAGAATCATGTTATCTCTCTACTTCTATCTTAATAACAGAAAAACTTTGTCAATAACCATTACTGAGAATCGAGTGTACCGTTTCAACGCTTTTAAGGCAACTTAAGGTAACTTTGTAACTGTTAAAAAGTACTGGAGTGGACCATTACCGCCCTCTCGCTTTGTAACTATACTGCCTCGGGTAAATCACCACTTTAGGGATATATTTATCGAGGTGTATATTACGTCTTCAAAATTTATGGGACATATTATGGCATTGATACCTGTTGCCATAGTTCGGGAGGAGGGCTAGGATGTAAATTATACTTTAAATTTTATATTTTCATGACGCCATTGAATGTTCAGTTATAAAGTTTTAGAAAATTTGGTTTAATATGCCGTTTCCTTTTATTAAATACGTGGTTAAAATATGTTTTATATACTGTATATTAGTAGTATCGAAGTAAATGACACTGATTGCTGTTTACAATCTGTTTATTGTTGAGGTTAGTCTGTAATGCCGATATCTCAATTTGCGGTGAAGACGTGGCAAGCCGCATCGCGACAAGACAAACTAAATGTTATATGAGTTTCTCCCGCAATAATGACAATAATTTTGCGTGTGTTTCAGAAAACATATTTATGTTCTTTACTGTACTTTTAACGTTTATAAAAATTACCCTTGTCCTTTCCAGTTGACGACTGCAGAATATTTCGTCATTAAGAGGCCTTAACCTATTTGGAAATTAAGTAACGTTTGTGGATGTTAAAGTAATTAAACCCGAAAGGTTAGCGAAAATATAAGCACGAGTATAAGGAATTTAGAATATGCCGACTGCGAATAGATTTAACAGTGTCCCTACTGGTTTGGTAATCTGATAAGGGTTTCGCACAGAACAAATTAGCTACTGATTCCTTCCCAGTCGGCTATAAATCGTGACAATGATACTTATTTGTGTAAATGGACTTAAATGAAACTTGGTAACAATTGTTTTAATTAACAAATAAATGTATTAGCAGTCCAGGATTGCGAGATCTCCTTCGCACCCGGGCGGCACAGGATTAAGAGTTAAAAGTATTTTGGTCGGGAGCTGTAAAGTCTTGTGCCTTGTTCTTGTTATCTGGCGGATGGCAAGTGGTTACAAATGTGAGGAGTCACGCAACTGAGACGGATATTGTGCCTAATGGAGCAGGTTTAGATTCTGAACGCAGACTTGACAATGGGAACTAATCATTGTTGAACTTCTTGTTGTACATATATGTGTAGGTTGGTAAATATTGCAGTTACACACTTTTTCACCGTGATACTATAAAGAGCCACTCTAAGTAGAAATCATTATAATTATATTATATTATAACGTAATTGGAATGCCTTTTTAAAAGGCTAAAGTGTTGCTATTTTGCCTATATGTCTTTACTTACCTATATATTATCTTTGATGTTCAATGTACCTATACCTATTTAAGGGCACACGACGCGACGGGAGCTTAAGTTAGCTGGGGAATGTGAGGTACAATGGGTAACAGTGCATTTTTTTAAATACCTTTTATTGTACTCTAGTACCTACATAGATGTGCAATTAATGACGTTGGCTCTTATAAGCCCCTTCTTATACTTAACTAGACAACATCTCAGGATAAATCGTAGATATGTGCTTCGGTCACTTAGTAGTAAATTAAAATATATATTATAGCTTTTACATGTAAAGTTTTACGTATCTTGCATATTGTGTTACCTCATGCCTTATATTTTATTTTGGGCCAATCCATGACTTTTAGTAAAAAAAAATCTATGGCTTAGTAAACGGGGAAAAGTGGGTCATTTAGGTATGATTGGGGTACAGTGGATCAATCGGATATTGATAGACTGTGCTAAGCAAACTGGACATTTTGAAGTAAACAATACTCTTATAGAAAATAATGATCCATTTTAGCTCCCCTGCACTAACTAACGAATACCGTTTATTTAAAACATAAAAAAGAATTTCCCACCAGTAAGTAAGAAATCCAATTTTTACCAGGAGGCGATTTGTGTTACTTGAAAGTGTGTATTAGTTCGGTTTGTAGCCCGGGAGCCCACGCGTTTGACCCTTGGAGACCGTAATTTTCGTAATTCCCTTCTTAGTGGGGCTTGCTTAAGCGGTTTGATACTTAATAATAATTTGTGGTACGAAAACTTTGCAATTATGACTCACGGCGGCGTCTGGATTCTCCTCACTGACGCAAAATATGTCCCAATAAGTCCCAATGTATTTAGGGCAGACAGGATTTTTAACACGTACACCTACTTTATTCTAACTACATAAGCTTGTTGAGTCCATTGAGCAGAATTGTCTCAGAAATCCATAAAACGTGGTCTTACACGAGATAAAGAAAACGCACACTTTTTATTCTTTAAACACTTTTTGTTTGTTTTTAACGAGTGAATAAGCTAGTATATAAAAGTTTAGTGTTTGACAAAGTTTCTAGACGTCTTTGTGCAAAGTTTATTTTGATACAAAGAGCTGCTTCATTGGTAGCGGCTGGCAACTCGACAAACCTCCCGAACACCGCAAATTTACGCAGCAAGTTTTAATTAAAGTGACAAAGTGCATTGCTCAAACTATGTTTTATAAGTTTAATACAGAATTATGCATCATTTTGCAGTTATGAAATCTGCAGACGCATGGGAAAACATGTATACGGTTAGTTCAACTCGCTACTGCAAATATTTCATGTTCATTATCTACGTGTATAAGAGGTCAACATCTGACTTGTAAGGAGACTCGTGGTGTGTCTGTCTGTCCGAAGCTTGTGCAATTGTTTTATATTTTTGTACTATCCTGACTATGAATCGTTTAATTTTAAAAGACAGACGTAGAAATCAGATTATTTCAATATGTACCGTAACTCCGTTAAATAATAGTTTATTTTGAGGCTTCGAGAATTGCTGTTAAGTCCTTTTCGAACAACAGTAAATCATTCGGATCCATGGCTCGCCGTGGGCGGTGCGGTACTGGACAAGCAATATGAATTGTACTTACGCTAGTGTAGACGCAACTTAAACGAATACGTCGATGTAAATATCAGAATTTCCAAGCCATTCTCTATTTACCGTGAGAAGTAAATACCAATTTGCATAATAAAGAGTTGCATTTCAATTATAGATACATTTTAGATAGGGATGAACGACGTGTTTGGGCTTAACAATAGTTTAAAGTTTTATCGGGCGATCAGTAATATTGTTTTATCTTAATAGTGGCATCCCTAGGCCGTTTGTGGTAATAATCAAACTCGGTCAGTAACTAGTAATATCTTAGTCTTGACGTTGTTGGCGCCAAAAACTATTACGTCTGTTTATTTGGTACATTAAGCTTAGTTTACAAACGTGTAAAGCTACTTACACATAAGAAAATAAAGGGTAAAGGTAATCCTTGAACGTGCTTGGCGTAGGTAAGTAACAAAAAGTAACGAAGCTTTAGGTGATACATCAACTGCCCCCTTAGAGCTCATTTCATACTCGTACTCTCCTTTGTGACTACCTATAGAATTAAGAACGAATTAAGATTCTATTCTTTATATAGTCATTGGTTCTATGTATTTCGAGTAAATGCTTAACGTTTCGTTGTCATGGTTTTGAAACATTTTAGCATATTATTTGGGCAAATCGTAGCTTTGTGTAAATAGGCACTTTAAGAATTAACAGACACTTTGTAGAAGAGTGTTAGAGTGTGAGTGTGTGTTGGGTTATATCTACCTTTCCGTCATATTTGTTAAAAAAATCTGAATAAAATTCAACAATTATGATGTTTTAAGCTTTCATGTTTCAAAAATAAACTTACGTCACTGAACTATTAGTAGTCAAAAGTTCTCCGTAACAACATTTTTATCTTGTAAGTAGTGAAAAAATATATTGTGGTCGTTTAATGTCGATATTTTGCTAAGACTTTGTTTATTTTAGTTAATATGTCTTATAGAAAACCCGATTATGACTATATATTATTGAGAACGGGTTGGTATTTTTCGATAGTATAGTTTTTTAGGTATATCATGTGTGCACAACCCTTCTTGGAAATAAAAATAGCAAAGATCGAGAGAAGTAGGTATATTAATGTTTATTGTAACTCTTATTTTATGGTACTCATTTTTATCATAAAACCAGTATATGATAACCTTTACAATCAGCGTTACTGCCTGCACTAGACTTGAATTGTGTATTTAAATTGCCCCCATGATGACAGTAATGTGAGGTACAGAATTATTTGAAGTAAGCGCTTTCGACACGGCCCCATTGTGTTCTGTTTCGGATGTATGCTAAGTGAGTTCAAGCATTATGTATTATTTATCGTGTGACGTGCTGCTTCTCATTAGCGAGTTACGATGAAAGTCTTTCGGTTTTTGCTTGATTGTATTCCATATCATGAGTGAAGTTTATATTTTATGTTTATGGTGACCAGATTATGTTATGCGTAAGATAAATGAGGTCTCAAACGGCTTTTAATTTGCATATATATTAGTATTACGAGGACATGCATTCGAAGCAATTTCATGTACCTATCTATCTTGTAACATCCTCATAGCTGATTTTAGGCTGAATGACAGTCCGCCAGATTCCGGCCGGGAATCCTTAACTACATCTATATCTAATTTACCTGTGTGAATATTTTACTTAAATTATTTATTTTATTTTATATCATTTATTTAGTAACAATTTTTTTGACCTATGATCATGTATTGAAATTAACGATCATTTATGGAAATGAATGTCCTTTAATTTAATACAATGCGAGCTTTTGTTTTCATGTTATCAGTATTTATGTAAGAGTTAAGAGTAAGAGCTGATAAGAGTTTTAATAAATATAGAAAACCTGCTTATTCCAGATTTTTCCTGCCTAAATCTACTCACGATGAGGAGCATGTTCGATCCTGATAATATAGAATTTTCCATACAATATTAAGTTTCCATTACCTCACGCTCGCAGGAATACTCGTTCATACTAAAACGTGACGTAACTGAGAGTCTATATTATTCCAGTTCTATAAGAAACATATTTGATGTATTTTAGAACACCACACGTATAATATATGCTCACGCAAAATTATTGAGGGATAACTTGAAAATGTTAAGTCAACATTTTTCTTCATTTCTAGACAAACGCCCAGAATATTGTTCTAGCTTCAATGTGATCATGCTCCTGCGAACGCCTCGCTTCGTATACAAACATGACCGACAAACAAACTGATATTGAATTGGTATGGCAAATAAGTAGGTATTATGTTCCTGAAAAAGTACGTTGTTTTGTTTAACTTTAGAATACTTATGAACTGGAACTTTACAATTAAGCCAAATAATTGTGAATAAAAGTGTCAGCCATTATAACTAATCTCTAAGCGGGCAAGATCGACGCTAATACAAAACTCACGAAGGAATGTCTGACATCCACATGCAAACTTAATAAACTATAAAATAATAATATTTTGTAGAGTAGCCCGCCGTGTGGCGCCACTGACTAGAATACCGCCACCCCATCTCTCTCGGCTATGGCAACTACCCCTAAGATGGTGCAATTAACTTTGTCCAGCAGTGGCGACTTACGGCTTAAATGATGATGGTAGTATATTTATTTGTTTATATTTTGGTGAATAATAAAAATCAATATAAGTAACTTAAGTAGGTACTTACTTTAATAAGAATGTTCAGAAGACAATCTAATCTGACAAATAATATATTCATGTAAATACCGGCAATCAACAACAACGTTACGTATTTCTTCACTCTAATAATTTATAAGCAAGTTTAATTGTTTATATGTCTACCTATGTACCTATCTAGTAGCCAGTAATCATTGTTAAGGACTTCCAGTACCGCCGTCGGCGCCGGCGCCTGATAACACGGTTGCCATTCAAATGGCAGCCATATTTGGCCGGCCTCTTGGCAGATGCCAAATGTCCAGGGATCTGATCGGCTCGGGAGGTGAAAGGTTTAGTGGTCGAAGAGGTAACGGAACTATTTATAGATGCAGATGCTGTGTTTGTATATCCATTCATTGGTTTTACTAAAGCTAATACTATTACAATAGTACATTTAGATACTAGTGAAAAAATTCTGGTGATTGTCACCCTCATTTCACTCAGGCCCTCATTTCACCCTCGTCGAAAAAAATTTTTTCACTAGTATCGAAATGTACTATTTCATCATATTTACGATAAAACTCTGTTAAAACTATTCAATATACCTAATCATGCATCAAATTCACGTTTCACGTTTTTAAAAATTCATAAAAGCGATAAGTCCATAATTTGTACTGTTTTGTGTATCAAACAAAACACGATTGAAATATGATTGCTTAAATCATTAAATTTTTTGTTTTAACATGTACATGAACTACTCGAGAACTTTCTTTATGTGTCAAAAGGAAGAGTAAACTAACGTAAGTATAGTACAAATTGATAGAACGAATTCCCACGCACTTGCCGCAAAAATTTTGTTTACCGAGTTTTCAAATTCAAATAATTTATTTTCATTATTTTTCAGTGATTATTTTATTTTTCAATGTTCGTTTTCAACTCACTACCATTTCCCACGCCAACGCACTAAAATATTAAGATTGCAGACGGTTAATGGATTCCTGTCTATGTCACTCTTGTCACTACGACGTCCAGCTTTCCGTCTTCGAGAGTTCCTTTATTATTTCAAGTTTGCAATGTAAATGCAACTTTATGTTGATTGGAAAAGAGACGATGATACTCTGGCGAATTTCGTGTTTACATAGAGTGCCAACGCGTCTCCTGAATATGGCTGTGGGCTACGACGGGCATTAGTGCTCTGCCTACACAGCATTGCATTGTTCTTATTAACACATGAGTGTGAACTTCAGCCTTAGATAAGGTAACATATAATATGTTTTTCACATTCATTGTGTGTTGCACTCAGTAGCAAAGTGTGTTCCCCTCTCGTGCCTTGAGACTCTATGCTCAATATTCCACTCTTTGAACCACTTGCTATGCTCGTAGTTCAACTTTGGAATCTTTCGCTAGCTCGGGTCTCAATATTAGCACAAGAAGATAAATACAGACTTTGCTCCAATGTAGAACAAATAACTATTATCTTTTTTTAATGCGTTGTTTGTGATTTACATTATTTATATATAAAAAAAAAAACATAAAAAAGCCAATATATATAAAAGTTAACTGGTAAATGTATAACGCACTAAGAGTCTAAGACTATTAAGAATAATTTCGCCTAATACTTTGATAACTATCTTCTTATTTCTGATTTCATACTTTACAATGAAATTGATACAGGTTTTTTTACTTTTAAAGATTTTGATGTTAATTAATTTATAACATAAGAAAAATCTTTTATTATTCTCGGTATTTTTTTAATATATATTGAGAAATATCATATTGTAAGTGCTTACCCGTTTGTTTTATATAACACACAATTAAAAAAATCCTATCTCTGTTTGTCAATGTAACTCGATCGTGGTACGTGGTACTACCCAATATGATCCCTGTAAAACCGACCGAAAAGTCTGGTTAAAATGTAAACAACATGAAAATTTAAATTTAATACCATCATTTAAAAACAAGAGTAATTAACGCTTTTCCGCGTCGCCAAGCTACTGGGCAATTGCTTAAAATGAGACGCCCGGAAACTTTTATTTACCGCTAAGCTCGTTTAAGCTTCACGGCTGGCCAACATATCCAAAAATATGTATCTTACAGTTTGGTAATAAGAGTCACAATCGATTGCCATTATTGGCACGTCGAATTGACGCGTGAGTTTGGATTGCGTGAACGCAACAAAGATGGTACCCGCGGCGGAACGACCTCTGGGAACCGATCCTGTGCAATAAGGAAATCGTTCCCGGACCGCACGAAAATCGCCTCTTCGTGAGTCTCGTTCGCTCTGCCGACACTTACACACATTTTGATCAAAATGGCGTAAGAGACATAGTATGCGAATTAAATGTCGTCCTTACATACGTAATATTTATTTTGTTATATATGTAACACGATTCTCAGGATTGTTCCTGTCTGAAGTGTCACTTAGGTCTTTCTCTCAATGAAACTGCTACAGTTGGTAGCGTTAATGATTATATTCAATCGGTATTAGCGAGTACGCGTTGTAATTGTGCGGATGCTGGGCATCTCTCTTACTGAATTAGATTATATTATAAACTCTAATGAAGCAATTTGCAGTTTTTTTTACGCTAACCAAGGGCCCAGATAGTTTGAAATATTATTTGTGAATATATCAGATAATTGAAATAGATTACATTTACCTACTTAAAAAAAGTGACCAGGCCTATTGGCGTTCGAGGTAGGACTTGAACCCGCACCCCTAGCTTTTGCCGCTGATGCCCTGATCAATAACCACCCGGCCACAGTGGACCCGTTGAAATTTCTTAAGTACATGCAATCACTTACAGGTTTTTGGCACGGTTGGCTGTGTCTAAAGCAAAGCAATACCTCCTTTTTTGAAGAGATTTTGCTGTCACTTTGGTGGTTTGCTTTAATGTAAACCCAGTGCAAATCCTTACTACACGTTATACAATAGTCTTCAGAGTTTAACAATATTTATTTACTACTACTAATCATGTCCTTTAGCTAAAATGGAACACGCAATAAAAACACACTGTTGTAAAATACTATACTTATACTA
This sequence comes from Grapholita molesta, assembly GCA_022674325.2. Classification (NCBI taxonomy): domain Eukaryota; kingdom Metazoa; phylum Arthropoda; class Insecta; order Lepidoptera; family Tortricidae; genus Grapholita; species Grapholita molesta. The sequence goes on along the minus strand of CP053121.2, from coordinate 16,403,687 downwards.
ATACTTACATCTCGTACGCAATACTCATTAAATCAGGCATTAAGTCCGAGCCGCAACGTCTTAGAGCTTATTAGGAATGTACTTGTAAGCAGGTTATATACTTGTATTAAAATCGGCAAACAAGTTATGTAAGAACTGTTAGTATTTGATAAAGCCATAAAGTAATTGAAAGCTATTTTAAAGCGGGCTGTTCCTGTTACTATTAAAGATGTATTTAAGAGAAAAACCTTGCACAGTCCGCAACAACAGTCGCAAAACGGGTGAGGTGTTCAAAATGAGCTTGACACTAACTACTACTGGCTTATAGTTGGAGAATAGTAACGTATCTAAATGATTTTCAAATTCCTGGCCTGCTTAAAAACTTCTGCTGCTTATTGTACCAGCAGAATACAATAATCAGACCACGTAGCCTGGAAATTCGATGGCCGCTAGGGCAGAAAAGTGGTGTAGGTTGTAACTTCCCCCCTCATTAAGCTAATTATCCTAACCTCAAATACCCAAAGATAACCTCAACCTCTCTTTTAATTATTATATGAATTGAACCCTTAATAAACACTAAAATTTGGCCAAAATGTGATCGTCTAGTTAGTGGTAGGACTCTAAGTTGCACCGCCGAACCCAAACTTCTTTTTATGAGAGACAAAGCTAATTTTTGGACTCAACTTGATAATTATTTGAACTTAATAACACTCCATTAAATTATACAGGTATTTGCAGATAGTTATTGGTAAATTATAAAATGACAATTAGGTTATTTACTAGTTATTGAGATGGTTTAAAGAAATGCAAAATAATTATGTAGAATAATTAGTTAAGTAGTAGAAAAATTGGCTAATGAGTAAAATATAGTTGAATAGTTTAAGATGTTGATGAAATAAGTATTTATATATATAAAAAATATGGGGTTTGCACCCCAATTACCCTCTACGCCTACGTGAGCTCCGGGTTAACAAAAAAATGGCATTTGTCCTGGGATAAGCCCTCTTATATGACCTGTTTGCAAGAAAACCATTTAAACTCGATTAGTGTAAACAATTAGCTAAGTGTGTTTCACACACTATGCCACCTTTTCGCCCGATGAAGGTCTTGAGCTGTCCTATTCCAGTCAGTGTGAGAATTATTCTCGTCAACTGGGCTTAGATTATTTATTTTATACAAAAACCACCAACTCAATAAACTGTAAGTTATATTTCTGTGTTTTCCATATGTAATAAACAAAATACTGAGTTAAAGATACCATTAACAAAGTTCTACATGTTTTTCTGATATATGGAGTATTATTTCGCTCAACATAACCAGAAACCACCCAATGAACTGCTCAGCCTGTCAATGGGGCCCTATAACAAGTTATTCTACCATCACAGAATAAAATGTATGCCTAGGATAAATAATTACCGTTAAAACCAGTTTACTCAGTACTTTGCTTCCACACAAGAAACCCAGAAACTAAATACAAAGTAGGTTATTATTTATTTATCACTATTTATTTTAATTTGACAAACAACCAATTATGAACAATTATTAACAACAACAAGTTAAATGGACACACCTACAAATACTAAACATGAAAAAATAACCGTAAATAAATATACCTTATCTTTTCAATACGTCCGATGAATACCAAAGCCCTATTGTTCCCTACTTTCCCACAATTGTGTGTGAATTTACCCTAACACTACCCCTTTCTCTAGTATACCCAAAATACCAGTCACACTTACCATAGACCAAGTATTTTGGTATATACAAAGTGTATCCCTAGAATAAGCTGTACACGTTCGGCCGGCGAAACCGAGATAGCAACCTAGCAGCCTGTGTTATTGTCTCCCCCCGCTGACGTCCGAGGACAAGGGTGCAGCGAGTAAGACGGCCCTAGCGTGTATATCAATGAAATATATAAATAAATTTAACAAGAAACTATTTCCTGAATTACTGAACAGACTTCAACGAGCTAGGATATCCCTAAAGGCCCGCACGTGAGACCCTCGCATTCATCTGTCAGACCTTCAAGAAATATAAGAGTTTTGAATAAGCCTCCTATCGTCGGTAAAAAGGATGGCTTCCCAGCCCTCTCCAAGCATGGGCCTAACAATTAAAAGACCTCCAACTATCTTTCGTTTAACACCGCTAGGTGAAAGATAATTAGACAAGCAAACAGTCTGCCTAGACAGCGATCTGGCTTTATGAATTAAAAACTAGCAATAAAATAAAATAATTAAATCAAATTAAATTAACACATAAACACTTAAACCTGAATTTAACAGCACGGGCAAAAGGCCCACGTCCACGCACAGAAAAACAAAACAAACAACTTAAAATTAAAGCACTAAAAGGACGTTGTCCTCAGAAAAATCCACTTAAGAGTCAGTAAAAGGTTACGAAAATGTTATGATCTTTAAATAAAATAATTATAAAAGATTAAAAGCAAAGTAGAATAAACCACAACCACTTGTACCCAAGCTTAATGTTACGGGGATATTGTCCACGCATAGTCAAACAAGGACACCATTCTAAGTAAGATATTACGAGGATATTGTCCTCAGTAATTCACAACCCAGAACAAGTGTAAAGTGATGCAGAAATTCCACTCACCGATAATCAACTACGAAGCCAGAGTCACGTGCCGGTCAAGCGCAAAGAATCGAATCATCTCCTTCTACTGTCCGCGGCCCTTTTATTACTGAAACGGCGACTAGCGACCGGCGACCAGCGACCGGCGACTAGCGACAGGCGACTAGCGACAGGCGACTAGCGACAGGCGACTAGCGACCGGCGACTAGCGACCGGCGACCAGCGACCGATGACATCTAGGAATTCGGTGATAGAAAATTATAAGTCTTTACTGCTGTTCATTCGTACGTCTTTCACATTAAGGTTCATATTTGAATAACTTAAAATTTTGTTAATGTAATAGTGATTTTATTTTCTTATCTAAACTTTAGATATTAAATATAATAACGTGTTTAGTTTTATATGAAGATACTAAAACATCTTATTATTAGGTATCGTATTATTAGGTATTTTTAGATAAATAATTTAATATGCAGTGCTTTTATCACAACAAGTAAACGTATATACCCAGTTTCATAACTACTATGTACCTATGTATACATAAGTACCCGTTCTTATAGTACAAAGACAGTTACACAAAAAGGACAATCAATGTTTTTAAGTTTAAACAAAAATTGATAAATATAAATAGGGACATCCGTCTAGTCACATCCGCCCCCGATTTAAGTTTTGCAATGAATCACTGTAAGTGATAAATGAAAAAACTTCAATCTACCCTAGATTTGCTGGCGATTTCCCTCCCATATTTAAACGTGTGGTGTAGATGTGTATTCCAATACTAAATGACCGTAAATGATACTGCATTGAGGTTGGCTCTTTTTGAATTTCAACAATGACCAATGACAACCCATTCCCCATGAATCCTCGCTTTGCCAGAGATACCAGGTTGTGAATCTGATAGGCCCTATTAGCCCGGCTTGCATGCTCACCCCGGATGCGGTGAGTATTCTTTCCCTCGGTGATCCGTATCCCAACATTGCCCTGGAACATGCTGATGAGTACGCAAAATCTTCCCATACAAAACGAAGAAACCTTTTTTATAAGTACAGAGCGTTCAAAACCCATTGCCCAAACTCGAACCAAATTCTCCGCTTTACCACTCCCCGTCACGTTTTCTTGGCGCATGTCTCATACTTGAAAGAAAACAACTCGACCTTTAAGCTTGCTTTGTTTTTTTTATTTTTATTAAAACAATCTTAAAGTTTTGACAACTACCACAATAAAGGTAACTTAAATAAAAAGTTTAAATCCTTATACTTTTAACCAAATTTGAATCACACTAGATGATCGCGGCCTCTCAAGGTGTTAACAATTTAATACTAAAACCTTGAATCATAACGAGCCACGTCCCTTTTTTTTTTTTAGACGATAACGGCTCACTAACATGTCCAATGTCGAATTTATTTTGATCAAGATGAGGTGTGTGGGTTTCGTATTCGTATTCATACCTTGTAGAGTACTAGTCATCAAAATCTACCCTTGGAAATGGGTCGAATCGTAAAACGATGTTAGCCTACTGATAAGACTTTGCTGACTAGTTGTGTTATTTTTTTTTTTTTTGATCCCCTACAAAAACCAGCAAATCTTGGATTTGATTACACTCAGCCATTGTCTATCTGCATCAATCCATTCCTACTCTAAGACACATCCATCACTTGCATTCAATCATCTCTTTCATTCCATCATCTTACACATCATTCATACATATCCACATAACTCTAGACTCAGTATTCTGTCATCACCAAACATTCCTCCTCACTCACGCATTCGCTTCGATTGTTACAGACAGCTAATGCCCTTAAAATGTAATCATTGAAAATAAAACATTTCTCTTTCTTTTTTTTGTCATAAACCTCTTTTATAAATTTTAATATATTAGAAAATCCTTTATTCTTAGGTCCTACACAATATCAAGAAAATTTACCCCTCAAGAAAACCTCTAAGTTTGTATGTTTCAAAAATAAGATGTATATACAGTTAGATGATTTTGTAAGTTATATTGCGTAAATGTTTAGTCCTTTTTAATAATTAACTGAAATAAATATAAAGTTTAACAAAAAATCTCATTACTTAAACTTAGATGGAAACATCATAAAAATAAAAATAATATTTATTGGCAAATCTGTTACTTTGTGCCATCAGCCAAAGGAAAACTGAGACACAGGTCGTAAAGAGTAGCACCGCGCGTCACTAATGCAACCGGCAGATGACCCACCATGGAATAGACATATAGTCACCAGAAAACGGTAGTTTTAGGAATGACCCATAGCAACAAGTGATATAAAATAGTAGATTGATCCCTATAAATATTAAACTTTTATCAGAAGTGAAATGAAGTCTTGTAGGTAAATTTACTTGCAACACATTCAACCTGAAGGTGTACAAGCAAAAACCATGCCTAACTGGCTTATAATTTGAAAACAATTGATAAATCTTAAATATATCAGGATTGTATTTAGAAAAAATAGTAAATCTCAAGTTTATGTCAAAACGAAAATTCAAAAACAATTATGTTTAGTATATTAGTTAAAACAGCACTAGCAGTCACTAATATTTATAAAAAGAGAATGTTTCAAATATAAATATCATAATTTATATGCTTAGTACTATAATTTGATTTCATCTGACATTACAAATTGAACTTCTGTCTCAAAAGCAAGGTCTTAAATTTTAATTATTATTATTATTATCTTTTGTTTATATCATAGAAATCAACATGTCACATCAAACAGATACAAAATAATGAAATAAAAATTAAATAAATAACCAACTTTCCCTGAGGATCAAACCTGGTCCTTTTATGAAAGACCCTGATCCGGCAACATCTTCATACAAAATTTTCTAGAAAATTAAAAAGAAACTTAATGAAATTAAATAAATTATATATGAGCAGTGAAATGCTCATAACTTCAAGTCACAGGCCTCACTATACTCACTTATTAATTTCACAATAAAAAGGTATAAATTTAATAGGTACCTACACAATTGCATAATTTGCAATGAAAAAAAAATCAAAAAAGGAGTTGGTATATATTTCCTTAAGCACAAGGAGATGAATACAAATATATAAACCATTCAAAAGTATGTGTACACTGACCTATGTCCTGTTTGATCAGACTGCTCCGGCCTACTTCAGTTCTATGTTCCACTTCATAACTGCTCGAACTGCATATTCCTTACATGTTGCCTAGTCCCTTCACTATCCAGGTCAGCTGACTCTTGTATCACAAAAGCACAAAGTAAAGTCCGGTCAAAACACATATTGCACAAGCAATCTTCTAACAAACTATTGGTATTCATTGTTCTTCATACTAGTAATATTTTGCACTGTAGTTTACTATCCAGTTCTTTGTAAATTCCTGCACTTTCAAGCATCACAAAATCACCCTTATGTATAATCACCCTGTATCTATACCTTTGAACTGCATTGCACAACTAACTGTAAGCTTCTTAAAACTTTCTTGTTGTCTCATTTCCAGTTAATTCTATGATTAAGGAGATTCAATCCATTTATTCTATAATTGATAATATACAAAAGTAATTCTTCAACTTTACAGGTACTTGAATGACTTGTATGACTCATAACCTTTGTTCCAAGCTTATTTTCCATTTTATTATGTATTTACATGGTAATTACTGTTTAACTTGACATATTATTATCAAAATTACAGTCAACTTGTGTAAGATTTCTTCAGCTTGCATCTTTCAAGACGAGTGATAACACAGACGATACGTATGTGACATGTCAGCAATTCTCTAATATGTCGGTATTTTAGCTAACCTAGCCATGTGGCTACGTATCCTGTCTTCTATTTTCTTCTTGGAGTCCTATTGAGCGCCATCCAACAACAGCATGATCATGTAATCTAACTTCCAACGTACAAACTTTCTTGACAAAACTGCTAGTACATTAATTTCTTTGCCGAATGATAGTGTTATTCGATAATAATGGCACGTATATTCACACCTCTTCAAAAGCGTTATCACAATCTTGCTTGATGTAAACAAACAAATAAAAACTTTTTTTTCTCTAGCTTGAAAGTGTGGTAACTTGCGTCGCCTGCGCCGGTGACACTGACACATGACATTCTTGACACTATTGACAGTATTGACAGTGTTGCCATTATCGATTAATTGGTCAATCCGCGATATTTTTTTGTAAGTTGGCAGTGGAGATAGATGTTTTACTTTCCAGTTCACGCTCTAAAGTTCAAACACGACATTGTAAAAATACACGGCAGTGTTTCATATATCAAAAGTTTATTTTGAAAGAAATCTCTGCTAACGAAACATCAGAACTCATAACTATGTAATTGATCTTGACTCTCTAAGAAAATTATTAAATCACGGTCTAAAATAAGCAGAAAATAACTTATATATTAAATAACACTCACTTTTTTTTCTCGTTAAGAAAACATATTCACACACACACCCTTTTTTTAACACTCGCGCACTTTGTTGAAATTATTACTACACAACACTTCACAGATAAATTACACAACAAATTTTACGCAACACTGGTTCTAACACGATCCCTTAGCTTAAATACTTGGACGATATATTTGTTAAATCCGTTACCGCTATTTTTCTATTCTCGTTACTGGGTCATACAGACTGATCAATACAAAAATCGTCTCTTCCGTGGACAATAGGCAACGACTCATATTAGCTCAAACCGTGTTTCTGTGGCACAGTGTTACTTAAAGAGTAGTTGAAACAAGAAAATAAAGCAGGGAGCGCAAAAATAATCAGAAATTAAACTTTAGAACCCCTAACCTTCACAGTATCTACAGGAAAGACGCGAACATAATAGGCTAGTTGACTGTTTTATTTCTATTTTATCAATCAATCCCTTTCGTTCTAGGGATGACATGTCTGTATGGGAGCAATGGCATCAAAACTACACAAAAGCCAGAAATGAGCGTCAAAGTCCGACATTCGAATTTTCCGCGAAAAACACTCCTCACAAATTGATGATAACGTATGACATCACTTATTTCTAGCCGCGCTCTCTAAAGTATGGAGAAATAATAAAATTGCTATTTATCACCGCGAAAGATTGCGTTTTTGTATATAGTTGCCTTACAATTTATTTTGCAGTTGAGCACCTTCGCAATTTAAAAATGCTGTTCTTTTTAAATTTTGTAAAGGTGATATCTTTAAATCAAATAAGTATTTATATTCAATTTTAATTCAAATTGATTATATTCGTCATTATGTACCAATTTCACTTAATTTTATTATTTTACTTAATATGTGCCAACATCCCTATTGATCCGTATGCCCTTACTTCCGATTGTCATTAAACAATTTCTAGGCAGAATGGAACGTGTAAAACCGCTATAGTCAAATTTGTTAATGGCAACCCTACTTACTCCTACTTCCGTCAATGACAATCTACAAACTTCCGTTTCGTCAAGTCAACTTTCATTCCCTCCAATCTGAATTAGTTTCCGTCTTTCTAAATAACTTCTCTACTAAAACTTTATAAAACTATAAGAACTATAATAAGTAATTAATTATTAAAAAGATATTTGTAGTTATGCCCTAATGAAAGTTAAGTGAAGTCGACATTTTGTATTAACAGTCGGCCATCATGGCACGGCGTAAGGTTATTTAAAAGAATGTGAATACTTTATATTTATCAAAAATACTACACAGTGAAATGAAGAACGAAGAAAATCTACTTCTATAATACAATAGAACCGATAATCTTATCTTCAACGTGCGATTCATCACATCAAATAGTAAATTCTTCAGTGAAATGATTGTGTGGATTCCGACTAGCCAAACTTTAAAATAAAATATGCCTTCAATGGATACACAAAGGAAAGGTAACCTGGTAAGTTTAAATTCATATTATTCATTGCTGTTAACCTATCGTTATCACCAAAACTCACAATATCTAACATAACTGGATAAAAAGGAAATTAGAATGTAACCTATACATCTAATGTGATAATGCATAAGTTTTCTATTAAGTAAGTTATATTCCATCATATTAATAATTTCCAGGGGGTTTTATTTAAAGGTTAATGTTTAAACAAAATATTCCCTTACATAAATTTCTAACCTAGTCCACTGTTTCATAATATAATTAGCTGAAAGATATCTTGTTAGATTGTTATTGGATAAAACTTGAATTCTTATTCTGAAAGGATTTACTTAATTGAAGCCACATGAATATAATTCATAAATGTCTTATTTTTCAGCAAGCAAAATACACAAATGAAATATAACCAGACATTGAAACTGCATTATAGTATTTGTTATTGGACTGAGATTGAGTCAGCAAATGAGAATTTAAAAATTGATGTGCAAGTATCATAGATCTACAATCTACAAGTAAGTATCCTATCTGGCTATTTTAAAGAAAAGCTTATATTTGACAGTACTAAAACTAAGTTTTAAAATTGTATCTAACTTATTATTCTTAAAACTGTAAGTTGTTCTAAAATCTATTTCTACATTTATTATTAGTACCTATTGCATTAACACATGTTTGGTAATATCACTACAACTAGGATTCCTAAAATTATATATGATTTATGTTAATTACATGTAATTTTTTTTTTCAGCTCCAGCCCAAGAACATGGCCAACTCTTATGGAATTTTCAAACTACCAGAAACCCAATGTCTACATCTTCTGTTTATAAAAGGTAATTGAACATGACTATAAAATTATACTAACAAGCAATTAAACATACTGTTATCCTCAATAATAAAAAAAATAATTTAGTAGAAACATGCTGAATACCTATAATCCAGAATTTAAAAAAGTTTATTAATTTTTATTTGAAAACTATGGGTTAAACTGAATTAGATTGAGTTGAGCCTATTATCATTATACGTGGAACATGTGGAGGTCCAAGGGAGAGGCCCATGTTCAGCAGTGGACGCCTCATGACTGAGATGATGATGATGTTGAGCCTATTAGTATCTTAACTATACTTATAAAGATAACCCTAGTAACCAAAGATTGCTAACTTGTTGGAAAATTAAGTATTCTTCCTATGTGAAACCTATTTTTAATGTAAATTTATGTTAATGAGTTGCAGTAAATAAAATTAAAGTTTAGAAAAGTTACGCCCCCAGTACTGGGTGCTTTTGATAACTAATGTGACTGGTTTGTCTTGGATAGCAAACTAATTCCTCTGCTAGTACCATTATACTTTGTGAAATTGAATCAATAAATTATCATGTATCTCTTTTATGACACTATTTTTTTCTCTATTTGACCAATTTTAATATATTTGTAATATTTATTTATTTATTTGTATCTTCTTACAGATTGCTAAGTGGATGCAAGCAGCAATAGTTGATCTTTTATTCAAGTCAAGAGCAGGCCCTCTACTAGTCTATCAAGTAGAAGATGCTGTAATTATTGAGAAGACTGACATACACACACTTGGATTCAAGAATAATGGATTGCAGAACTTTACTTAAGATACTTATAGTTCTAGTTTAAGCTACTTGTATACTAGTCGGACTATGCCTATATATAACAACAGTTGCAAGAAGTTTGGTACTGGTTAGCCTGTTTACCACCTATGTATACACACATGTTTCTAACACCTGTGGTATTTTCCATATACTATGTTAAAACTACATTCTCAAACTTTGCATTGTTGCTATGCAAAATTGATTAATTCTGCACTACTAAACTTATTTATTATGATTAGATGATGATGTAAAAAAAAAATGCTAGTTCACCGTCGTTTTTGTAAAAACTACATACTCAAACATTATTTAGAGCAATCAAGCTTGTGTGTCTAGTAATTATTGCACTATAATGATTTGATTAAAATGTAAAAATGTCTATTTCAACTATCTTCATTGTTAAAACTACATTCTCAAATCTCATTTAAAGCAATCAAACTGAAATGTGCTTGGTGTTTTGCCACTACTATGATTTGATGATGATGTAAAAAGATGCAAAAACACAAGCAAACCAAGCCTTACTATCACAAATTAAATTTAAAATGTTTTTGGAAGTATTCATAACTATTCAATCATCTACCTAGTATCAAACAGTTAACTAAAAGATCAATAGTAAGTTATCAATGAAGATTTCCTCAGTAGTTATTTTGTATGTATTGTCTCCTTACAAGAACATTGTATATGGAATGTTCAAGACAATTATAACCCTAGTATCAAACAATAAACTAAAAAGTCAACAGTCAATTACCAATGATACATTATGATTTCCTCAATAGTTATCTTGTATGTATTTTCACATTACAAGAACATTTTATATAAAATGTTCGCCCCCTATACTCTATAATACAGCGAAGTATAACTAAAATGACACTAATGTTTGTGAAACATTATGATAAATAGAAGAAGAAGGACTGACTATTAGCTTATCTTCAGAAATTGGCAACTGCCCTCTTATTTATTGATCTCCTGATATGATTCCTAATGTGAATACATGTAAATAATTTAATACAAACAGGACTTCGTTCGACATCACCAACAGAAGCAACAGCCACTATGAAACGACAGGATTAGCAACTTGCTAATGGAATAACTACTAAGTGTATTAGTAATATAAGTATTCTTACAATAAACGCCCCCCCCGATATATAGACAAAAATATGACTATTATACTCTCTAGTTAGATATATCCTATTTAATGTTATCTCAGCCAAAATGCAACTTAATGAAAATACTAACTAAATAGATTAAAACTTATTAAACGTGTAATAATTTATTTTCCTTCACACTAAAATAACTGTAACTAGTGTATATATATCTATTATTGTTATCAGATGTATTTCGTAAAGACGCAAAGACCATGCTTACTCTAAATACAATAAGCATATCAAACTTTAACAAATTACAGGCTTAGTATTTAATTTACCTGAAGCTAAAAAACCCATATTCGCGCCATCTATCATTATTTGCTGTAACTACTGATAAATGAAGCCTGCTTTGCGGTGCGAATCGTCGCACGCGACACTAGCTCCAATACGCGCCAATCAGAGAAGATTAGAAAACATCTGATCGATTCCGATTGGATTAACTCGGAATGTTACGCAGCCATTTTGAAAAGTAACTTTGTTTATAGATTATAGGTGCAAAACGTGACTTTCTTACTTTTTTAGATGTAATTCTTTAAATTCATTTCAATCACGTGTCCACAATGTTTGTTTATTTTTGTGTTGACAAAATTTCGGCATCGTGATGATAAAATATGCCGGTTCAACGGATAAACGTGATAGTGATTAGTGCGAATAGTGGATAATATTGATAGTGAAATTGTGCAAGTGCGTGTTTCCTTTGCAAATCTAATTGGATTCAAAGCAATATAAATGGCTGCCGGCATGCACTTCAGGTAATCACGTATTTGATTATTTTCTCGTTGTTATCCAAAAGTTATAACTAAATGAAGTGGCACCAACAATTTTATTGGTAAATTACTAATTCTTTGCCTGTTTATCGCATATATTTAATTGAAGTTTAATGGAAAACAAGTGCTTAACAAATAAAACCGTTTTTAACGCCTAAGTTAAAGAAAACAGAATATAAGAAGAGATTTCGTTATTTTATTGAGAAGTTTAATGCTTAATGAAGTTTTAAGTCCAAAAACAGCTCGCTCACACTCCATTTTCACGGCAACAAAATGTAGCTAAAGGCGGCTACTCCTAACCTAACTTATAGGGTTCTAAATTCAAAATTTAACAAAACTATCGTTGATCCTAGTCATCTAGGCACCAAAAATGTAGCCTAAAGGGCTACTTCGAAGTGTTTTTGGTGTAATAACTGTTAACTTAAATTTACCTATATGTTATTTTGAAAAAATAGAAACTTAAACTAAATAATTCAATATTTATTTATTTAATTTATTATACCTAGGTTCTATATCCTGGTTACGCGCCACCAAAATGTAACTTCAAGGTTACTTCGAAGTGTTTTTGGTGGAATTACTGTAAGTTATTAAAAAAAAAAGGAAACTAAAGTAAAGAATTCTAAATTGAAATTATTTCTTTAATTAATTTATTAAATATATACCTATCCTGGTCACGGCACCAAAATGTAACTTAAAGGCTACCTACTATAATCCTTGTCACGGCACACCAAAATGTAACTTCCCCCCTCACTGACTAATATCCTATTTACCCAAAATGCCCAAAGATAACCTCAACCTCTCTTTTAATTATTATATGAATTGAACCCTTAATAAACACTAAAATTTGGCCAAAATGTGATCGTCTAGTTAGTGGTAGGACTCTAAGTTGCACCGCCGAACCCAAACTTCTTTTTATGAGAGACAAAGCTAATTTTTGGACTCAACTTGATAATTATTTGAACTTAATAACACTCCATTAAATTATACAGGTATTTGCAGATAGTTATTGGTAAATTATAAAATGACAATTAGGTTATTTACTAGTTATTGAGATGGTTTAAAGAAATGCAAAATAATTATGTAGAATAATTAGTTAAGTAGTAGAAAAATTGGCTAATGAGTAAAATATAGTTGAATAGTTTAAGATGTTGATGAAATAAGTATTTATATATATAAAAAATATGGGGTTTGCACCCCAATTACCCTCTACGCCTACGTGAGCTCCGGGTTAACAAAAAAATGGCATTTGTCCTGGGATAAGCCCTCTTATATGACCTGTTTGCAAGAAAACCATTTAAACTCGATTAGTGTAAACAATTAGCTAAGTGTGTTTCACACACTATGCCACCTTTTCGCCCGATGAAGGTCTGGAGCTGTCCTATTCCAGTCAGTGTGAGAATTATTCTCGTCAACTGGGCTTAGATTATTTATTTTATACAAAAACCACCAACTCAATAAACTGTAAGTTATATTTCTGTGTTTTCCATATGTAATAAACAAAATACTGAGTTAAAGATACCATTAACAAAGTTCTACATGTTTTTCTGATATATGGAGTATTATTTCGCTCAACATAACCAGAAACCACCCAATGAACTGCTCAGCCTGTCAATGGGGCCCTATAACAAGTTATTCTACCATCACAGAATAAAATGTATGCCTAGGATAAATAATTACCGTTAAAACCAGTTTACTCAGTACTTTGCTTCCACACAAGAAACCCAGAAACTAAATACAAAGTAGGTTATTATTTATTTATCACTATTTATTTTAATTTGACAAACAACCAATTATGAACAATTATTAACAACAACAAGTTAAATGGACACACCTACAAATACTAAACATGAAAAAATAACCGTAAATAAATATACCTTATCTTTTCAATACGTCCGATGAATACCAAAGCCCTATTGTTCCCTACTTTCCCACAATTGTGTGTGAATTTACCCTAACACTACCCCTTTCTCTAGTATACCCAAAATACCAGTCACACTTACCATAGACCAAGTATTTTGGTATATACAAAGTGTATCCCTAGAATAAGCTGTACACGTTCGGCCGGCGAAACCGAGATAGCAACCTAGCAGCCTGTGTTATTGTCTCCCCCCGCTGACGTCCGAGGACAAGGGTGCAGCGAGTAAGACGGCCCTAGCGTGTATATCAATGAAATATATAAATAAATTTAACAAGAAACTATTTCCTGAATTACTGAACAGACTTCAACGAGCTAGGATATCCCTAAAGGCCCGCACGTGAGACCCTCGCATTCATCTGTCAGACCTTCAAGAAATATAAGAGTTTTGAATAAGCCTCCTATCGTCGGTAAAAAGGATGGCTTCCCAGCCCTCTCCAAGCATGGGTCTAACAATTTAAAGACCTCCGACTATCTTCACTTTAACAACGCTAGATGAAAGATAATTAGTTAGGCAAACAGTCTGCCTAGACAGCGATCTGGCTTTATGCGTAGTTAAAAGAAAAACTAGCAATAAAATAAAATAATTAAATCAAATTAAATTAACACATAAACACTTAAACCTGAATTTAACAGCACGGGCAAAAGGCCCACGTCCACGCACAGAAAAACAAAACAAACAACTTAAAATTAAAGCACTAAAAGGACGTTGTCCTCAGCAAAATCCACTTAAGAGTCAGTAAAGGTTACGAAAATGTTATGATCTTTAAATAAAATAATTATAAAAGATTAAAAGCAAAGTAGAATAAACCACAACCACTTGTACCCAAGCTTAATGTTACGGGGATATTGTCCACGCATAGTCAAACAAGGACACCATTCTAAGTAAGATATTACGAGGATATTGTCCTCAGTAATTCACAACCCAGAACAAGAGTAAAGTGATGCAGAAATTCCACTCACCGATAATCAACTACGAAGCCAGAGTCACGTGCCGGTCAAGCGCAAAGAATCGAATCATCTCCTTCTACTGTCCGCGGCCCTTTTATTACTGAAACGGCGACTAGCGACCGGCGACCAGCGACCGGCGACTAGCGACAGGCGACTAGCGACAGGCGACTAGCGACAGGCGACTAGCGACAGGCGACTAGCGACCGGCGACTAGCGACAAGCGACAAGCGACCGATGACATCTAGGAATTCGGTGATAGAAAGTTATAAGTCTTTACTGCTGTTCATTCGTACGTCTTACACATTAAGGTTCATATTTGAATAACTTAAAATTGTGTTAATGTAATAGTGATTTTATTTTCTTATCAAAACTTTAGATATTAAATATAATACCGTGTTTAGTTTTATATGAAGATACTAAAACATCTTATTATTAGGTATCGTATTATTAGGTATTTTTAGATAAATAATTTAATATGCAGTGCTTTTATCACAACAAGTAAACGTATATACCCAGTTTCATAACTACTATGTACCTATGTATACATAAGTATCCGTTCTTATAATACAAAACAAAGACAATTACACAAAAAGGATGTTTTTAAATTTAAAATAAAATTGATAAATATTAATAGGGACATCCGTCTAGTCACAAGGTATAGTAGGAAAACGCAGTATCGGACGCAGTGTCGGACGTCCATAATTTTGATGGATGGTGACCACTTATGGGTTGCTGGGAGTCAGTGGATGCAGTATGCTGAAGGTAGCTTTCTGTGGCGAGCGAAAAATTATTTGTTTACCGGTTAAATCCTGAGGTTACCTACATACCAACTGATGTTTAAGCTACATTATGTAAGAAATTGTTGGTAGTGACAGAATTCTGAATGATGTCTTTTGACAACATGACGCCAACCAATTACATGTCTGCCTAAAGCCTGCCCCGCAGTGACGCAGCGACCGACAGGGGGTTATGCTGTGTTCATTTATCCGCAACCTCTGAAGGTGCTGCCTATTTACTATTTACTAAGCGCATACAATATGTTCAAAATTTTAATATCTAGCCACTAATATTTGGCCGCTTAGCACGACAAATATAAAAAATTAGACGTGGCCTTCAATAAATGGTCAATCATTTTAGGGTTTTCAAAATAAATGTTTGCGTACGTAAACTTTTATAACTGGGGGTACATACACTTTGATATTATAAGTTAATCTATGCGATACTTACCCTAGGGTATGAAAACTAAAGGTAAGTTACTTCTTTAGTGTCTTTGTGCAGTCAGCGCCATATAGTTGGTAGCATCCAAAGTAGGTACTTATAAAGTTTGCTACACCATAGATTTTACGAGTATATGGCGATACTACTACTACTTTGAATGCTGCCAACTATATGATGCTGACTTTGCATACAAGTTATGATTTTTATTTTTCTAAAATGGATTGTTTGTGTTTCCATAATACGTGCCTAGAGATACAGGCAGGTAAGTATCAAAGAAAGAAACTTGATATAATATATTTTCTAATTGTCGAACAAAGGGGGGTCAAAATGTGGTTAAAAGCTTTGAAGGCTTCATGTAGGCTTCAGCTAGTTAATAAAAATATCCCCTTGCACTAAAATGAATGGCGAAAATGCAACACGCAACACAAAACACGTCACTATGTATAAGTCACGTCAAGTTTCGATGTGGTCGGTCCTTAATCAGGTATAATGCTAGAATAGGCCGCTCGTCATCCGAGCGAGCCTGTCGCCATTCATTTGTCAAACTGGACGGGCAGGAAAGCGAGAGTGCCAGTAATCGCAATTACAGCACCATTAGCGCTGCGAGCTCTGCTAGCAGATTGTGCTTGCATAATTGCCATCCTTTTTGTATCGGCGCTTTGAACGATAGCTTTAACTAGGGATGCACCGTGTTCTTATTTTAGATATATATATATACCCACCCGCTATAATTACTATTAATGTTTTGTATTTATAATTTAGATTGCAGTATAATAGTTGAGTGAGGATTTAGTAGTTAAAAAATATTACTATATATATTACCTACAATAAAAATTAGGTAGGGTAAAATCTATGTTCAATATACGTAGTTGTTTTTTATTATTTTATTTTTATGTATGGTGCATGTGTAATTATGTATTAATAATTAATAGTTGCTGGTTTGTCAGTAAACTTTTGACGTTCCTGAACCAAAAATAAGTCTGAAAAGAACATGGTAATGGCAAAAGGCACGGAAAGTCTGGTATTAGGTCCGCCACTTGGTATATGTAGGTATTATTTGTAAAAAAATACTTTATTGTATATAATGACATATTTGTTATCAGTTACAAATATTTTATCTCTAATTATAACAGTACGTTTAATATAGGTTTCATCATCATCGTCATCATCTCAGCCATAAGAAGTCCACTGCTGAACATAGGCCTCCCCCTTGGACCTCCACATGTACCGGTTGGAAGCGACCTGCATCCAACGTCTTGCGGCGACCTTAATATAGGTTTATAAAAATATAAATAATCATTGCATAGTTTTGGACTATGTCCATCGAGCTCACAAATATTTATTTAGAATTTATAAAATACTCGTTAACCAGAAATAATAACAAAAATAAAATATCAATTGCTCAACTATGGGCGAAGGCAATTAGATAGGCAATCCGTGTGCTCGATTGCCACCTTTATTACGAGGGCGGAGTGATAAGTCTGGTAAAATTATTAGTTAAGGTAATATGTTCACAAATTCAATGATGTCTACTTGTAGTCGAACCTTTTGAGCCTAAATGGTATATTTTCAGCCAGTTCGCACGACTACTTTTTGGCAGCGAAGAAAAACAATTGCTTTGATGTTTGCGAACATGGAGAAAAGTGAGTTTCGGGTTCTGATCAAACATTATTTTATTCGAAAAACTATTACCGAAACAAAAAGCCTAGAAAAATATTACGGGGACTCTGCCCTTCGATCAAAATGATTCACAAGTGGTTTACTGAGTTTCGTTGTGGTCGTACAAGCACTAATGACGCCGACCGACCTGGACGGCCAGTTGAGGTCACTACACCGGAGATGATCAAGAAAATCCATGATATCCTATTGGATGACCGAAGAGTAAAAGTCAGAGAGATAGCTGATATTGTAAGCATTTCCGACGAACGGGTTCGTAATATCTTACACACTCATTTGGACATGAAGAAGCTATCCGCCCGTTGGGTGCCGCGATTGCTTACAGTGGATCAAAAGCGTACTAGAGTGACCATTTCACAAGAATGTTTGGCAAAGTTTAGGCGTAATAAAAAGGACTTCATCCGTCGTTTCATAACTGTAGACGAAACCTGGATCCATCATCATACACCAGAAACCAAGGCGCAGTCAAAACAATGGATTGCTTCAGGTGAACCTGCACCGAAGAAGGCCAAAGCAGTTTTATCGGCAAATAAAGTTATGGCTACCGTCTTCTGGGATGCTCGTGGTGTAATATACATTGATTACCTTCAAAAAGGCAAAACAATCAACGGTGAATATTATGCCAATTTATTGCAACGATTTCATCAAGTTTTGATGGAAAAGAGACCCCATTTGGCGAAGAAGAAAATTCTTTTTCACCAAGACAACGCACGGGTGCACACTTGTGCAGTTGCTATGGCTAAGATTCACGAATTGCATTACGAATTGGTCCCGCACTCACCTTATTCTCCAGATTTAGCCCCGTGCGATTATTTTCTTTTTCCTAATTTGAAGAAATGGCTTGGCGGAAAAAGATTTAGGTCCAATGAAGAAGTGATTGAAGAAACCAATGCTTATTTTGAAGGGTTGGAGCAATCGTATTATACGGAGGGAATAGAAAAGCTAGAAAAACGTTGGAATAAGTGCTTTGAGTTAGATGGAAACTACGTTGAAAAATAAATATAAACTTTGCCTATAACATAACAAATAGTTTATTTTTTACCAGACTTATCACTCCGCCCTCGTATTTAAAAATGTATATTATAATTAGAAGCAGACTTCTTTGGTTATAAATTAACTGCTGTAGCTACTAGGACTTAAAGTTGACCTTACATCATGTTATCGTGTATTTTAAAATATTATCTTGTAATCTGATACGATTAATCTAAAAATGTAATTTTTTAGTTTGCCCCAGTTTTCTATCTAGGCCGGCGCGTCGTCAGTCATTATCCATGACTTTGACATATTTACTTTACCAGAATTCATCAACTATTGATAGATATCACAATTCACGACGGTCGACGAAATATCAGTAGAGTCTCTTTGGGTTTCAACATAGCTGACTTGTTATCATATCAACTGTATAGCATGTGTGGTTCTAACATAACATAACAAATCTCTTTATTGCATATCCCAACCAAAATTTAAACAATTCACACACAA
This sequence comes from Grapholita molesta, assembly GCA_022674325.2. NCBI lineage: Eukaryota > Metazoa > Arthropoda > Insecta > Lepidoptera > Tortricidae > Grapholita > Grapholita molesta. The sequence continues at coordinate 16,384,523 of CP053121.2, read as the reverse complement.
AACTTAAAGTGTATGTAACACTATGGGCTGTCTTATCTGTTCCAGACAACCTTTGGGTTAGTGGATCAGAGAATAAAAAATGAGTAGGTGTTGCATAGAAGCAATGCAAATAAATAAAAGAAGTTATACATTTTATTGACATTACGTAACAATGTCAATAAAGTGTATAACTTATTTTATTCGCTGACAGCGAATATTTTTGTCAAACTGTACATGTTTGCTCCGTATGGTCGTTAGGTGTAGCTGTAGACCTCATTTCAGTTTCGACGAGAATTTCACAGTGAAGTTAGCACCGAAATCATGTTTGGCTTTAACCGATACCTGGAGCAATTCCTAAATAAACTTATTAGCCTTAATATTTTAGCGGGCTATAAGGCGTCTGTGTTATGTTGAGAAATTAAAATTACCGCACAGCTTTTTTACCTAGACAAACTGTTTTAGTATGACGCAAATAGTGTTAATGAAGTTACCCTATATAGATGTAATGCTTTTTATAAAAGAATTTCTACTACTACTATGTCAGCCACGGACGTCCGCTGTTGGGCATTGGGAAATTAATGGCATAATCACCACGCGTGGCAGGTGGGTTGGCGATCGCAGTATGTTCCACCGCTCTAACGGATGCTGCACGCCGGACTAATTCATACAGCGCGTCATCGCGTAAAGAATTGTATTCAAGAAGTGATATTTTTGTCTGTTAAAAAATCTTAGTCAGTGTAGTTTATAATGTTTTTTTTTACATAAATATATGTGTTTTATATATGGTGTTACACCCAAGAAACAAAAAGTTACAACTGTCAGAAGACGAACAGACTCAGGGTTTAGGTAAGTCCCTATGTTTTATCATTTTGATTAAGAAAATAAAAATATCACAAGGTCTTAGAATTTAATTTTTAATCTGATGGCATCACTGAAACCTAATCTACGTATATATTAAATCGCTCCTCCCTTAAGCAAATAATTTTAATTAATCGTTGAAGAATTCAGCAATGTTGATTGAGATTTCCCAATTTTTATAATTAACAGTTTATGAAAATACAGAATTCAAAGGGGGTTTACCTATGTAATTCTAAAAATCAAAAAACCGGAACAGCAAATACAACAGTAGCCACTTTGAGTATTATCAATCTTTAATAATTTTCTTATGTCTTCTTATGTCCGTCTCCCTAGCTTTAGGAAGGGATTATTCCATTAACTTGACACTTTTAATCCGTTTATGAACCCAAACAAAAATATCAAACACATTTAAATAGGTGTATCCAACGATACCTCCGAGGATGGCAACAAGAACAAATCCACTTCACACTTTTAAGCAATTTAAATACCTTAATTCCGACCTGAACTGTCACTCAAGTCAGAGCGATTAGCAGTCAAGCCGTGAACAAGTTTTTTGGGACCTACAATGTTAATTTGGAGCGCTTTGTTGTCTGAACGTCTTATACTTTTATGTTGTTTTCTTCTCTTCTACGAAATACTTCGTTAAATATTGCCTACGGGTTTACTCTGGAATTCTCAGAATTATCTTAACCTGATGATCCACTGAAATTCTCCATGACGAGACTTAAATGTCAGTTAAGTTTGTGTCAGGGTTCGATGCTGGAGGACCATTGGTGTTCAAGACATTTAATCTTGAATAATAATATCGGCTTCTCTATGCACCGTGCTGGAATAAGGTTCAATTATAGTAACAGATAAAAAATAACCATTTCTATATTTGTATTTTTATACAGGTGACACCATTGCACAAAGCGCTCAAATAACGAATGCCACTCGTGACATACAAATTATTTCAATTACATTTCGGGTTATATGAGATTATTGTTTTAAGGTTCGACTTTCAAGCAATTGCCTTTTTTCGACAGGAAGGCTTGTTAATTTACATGGGAGGGATCCGGCTCACCATCAGTAGGATTGTCCACACCACTCTGCTCTGACGGCCGTGACCGGCCCTATTGTGGTCCGAATCCAACTCGAATTGGAATCAATCGAGCGCCAATGTCAAAAAACGCTATAAAAAGTGTGAGAGTCGTTCAGGCTTCACTGTTTGGGTAACAACAGTTGAACAAGTGTGCAATCGGTGATATAGTTTAACCTGTGGTTCTTGACCATTGGATCAGCGTGGCGATCAGCTTAAATATATGTGAAAAACTTAAGAAAGTCACCATGTCGATGTAGTTGTGTGGAGAATTAATATGGAACTTACGTCAAAATTTGAATACAGAACGCCGAAATGCGTGTACAGACATGTTACTACTACATAGACCAGGTGGATAGGACCTAAGTTTTTCACCTATAACTGGTATACTAATATATGAGTGCGAGAGGAGCATATTTTGTTATTGCTAGTATGTACGTTATCGGATTCGAAAAAGATAATGAAAATTATAAGGTACTCACATGCTGCCCCGTTGGCTAAATTACATGGCATTTGGGTAGTACATAAAGTTGAAGATTATTACAACATTAACACAGACTAAACACTTGAATGTAAATGTTAAAGAGTAATGACACAATTTCATCAATCAATATATTTAATATAGAAATTAAGGTTTTAGGCCTAACCGATATAACACACGAGCGTATTTCACAAAAATAGGAGTGGTCCTAATACGTTGAAATGCAATAAAGAAGCTTCAGAAGAAGTAGTTTAGTAGGTAATGTTATAATCATCTACAAAACAAACAAAGCAGTAATAATATCGGCATTGTTCCAATGAAAACAATTAATATACCTTCAGATGAACTTAAGGAGAACGGCTTATAATTGTTTATGTACAAAGTTTTGATTGTAGATTAGGTTATCGCTTGGTACAACCATACTTAAATAGACTTTGAAATTATTTGCCTTGATTCAATGAAGTCTAGGTTAGTTAAATTCAGATATATTAGCGATTTTTAATAAGTAGTATAACCAAACTTAGTACCTAAATAAATATTAATCAACATATGTTTGTTCGATCAAAGGCAGATAAAAGTAAAGATTTTCATAAATATAAAAACGGAAGACAACAGATGTGTTTCGCATTATCAGCTCCAAAAAAATAGCAAGCACATGTTAAAAAATAGGACGAGAGATTAGGATGGCTTAGTCGCTGTATAGGCATAGTTCCACGTATCAACTCTGTTGGAGTGGTCTAAGTAACTTCTCGGTCCTCTAACATGTCCAGTATCAGGTCAGACTACGAAAAACGTTGACAAAAAATAACCTAAATTAACCGTTTTGATGCACGTATTTGGGACATTACTGATCACGTAGAAATTAGTTTCTGTTGTCATATTTTTCTAAGCCATTTTTTAGGCGTATGCTAGTACCGGGATAAAGATAACGAGTGATTAGTATTTTTGGCATCAAATAATTTTTAACAAAAAACTGTCGTGAGATTGAAACATTTTAATTTTATGTATTGTCGAGCAATATTCGACATATAAAACGTGAGCTACTCGCTTCTATAGAATTAAATATGTCATCAATAATAAATAAGAAGAACAAAGTCTTTGGGTAATTTCGAATATTTTACACTTACAAGGGCCGATGATTCCTAAGATTTGTACTTCGCTTGGGTTTTATTACACTCAGTACATTTTACCCAGATACACATTAGTCAAGACAATTTTATACCTACCTACATAATTTTAGACTTTCCTTGTGTTAGTGATCCTTCTGTTGTCGCTTTAGGCAAAACGAACAATAATTTGTATTTGATGCCCGAGTTTGGAGTTCCCAATTCGGGATGAAATTTACCCTTGATATTGAGTTTGACTTACCTTCGTACCAAAGCCGCGGATCCATACGAATCCCGCGGTAAGCCTCTTAACAACAATAACTCGATTTATTTCAATAGATTTCGTATGACGACGGGGTTGGGAAATCTACTTCATCGTGCGTTCGGTTCTAAAAGCAAATAAGGTACCTATATGCCTATATGAATGTGATATAATACAATATCCTATTATTTTGATAATTTAGCGGTATTAAATGAAACTGTAATTTTAACATACATTTATGCAAGTTTAGCAAATTGGTTTGGTACTAAGAACCAAAATACAAAATTTCCTGTAATAAAATATTTACATTTACCTTCATTTCTATTACGTTTTCAATGTGAAGGTATAATAAATAGCAGAGTCGTTATAAGTAGAAGGCACCAATGGAGAGGTCAATACCCATCTTAAAGTGTCCTGTTAACATCGTTAATGTTAAATTAGCTTCGTCTTTAATAAATTACTTTAATTTATAACGTAGGTAATTAGTGACTAGTTTGTTTTTTATTGTCTTTGAAATATTTTCCTTGAGCGTTTTATAGCTAAGTATAACATAAACTTATATATCCCATACTTTTTATGAGCCTTTATCTATTTGATTTAAAGTTTACAAATAGTTAGTGTGAATAGTATCAAATGTGGTGTAATACAATCATTTTATTACCTCAAGTTAAAAATTATAAGCACTTTAGCCTGATGATGATGATGATGATGAATCCATTTTTGTATAAAAATAGTGTTCAATAATCATGCCAAGAAGTGGCATGATTCTTGAATTACATTATAATAAATTAATAACATATTTAATATATATGCGGTGATATGCAACCACCAAATGTTTCTGTTTAAGTGTGCTTTTAAGTAAAGACTATACCATACCTACATGTAAGTATTTGGCATTTATCAGCATTTTTGTATATGCGTCTATTTTAGTGTTATTTGATCCTTGATGTTAATTTCGCCATTCACAGAAAACAGGAGTAAACAGTGCAAGATTATCTAATAGGCAGGTAGGATCTCATAAAACCTAGTGACTTAACACAGAAGGATAAATTATTTAAGCTAAATTGTCACATTTATATTTTACATTTCTTATTATCCCTCATTGTAAGTGATAAATTCCTAAGTAAGCTAATTAGGGCTATATTACACGAGCGGTCGTGATGATCGAAAAGCTTTCACTTTCAGAGTGCGCGCACGCCTCCACCGCCGATCTACTTACATAACGCGCTTGACATACGACAGATACCATTCTTACACTCGTATTTGGCTCAATCGGAAAAAAATATAATCAACCTTACTCCTCATGCTATAAGGTGTATTTTTAAATATTGCTTAAGAGAGATACGTTGCTGAGTAAGTAGTCTTTTTGTAACAAGGCCACAAACTGTCTTTGTTTGTACGCATTGTACAGAGTTTGAGTAGTATATTTGAGTAGATTATTGATTGCCTTTCATTGAAGAAACTATTCTTGGTATTTTTTTCGTGACTTTGCTCTGGACGTGATAATACAGGGTTATCTTAGATGTTACAATTGGTTCTGTTATTAATGTGCAAGCTTAATTTCAAACGGTCTCCTGCAGGTATCAATAATGAAGAGAAGCCTGTATCTAATATAGTCTTGTAGAAAATTTAAATTGCGTATAAAATTAATATTGTGTAGTCATATTAATAAAGACTGAAAGCGTATATACAAAAGTACTTATATTACATCTTGGAATCTAGAATTTAATTAAATGCCATGGAGTTTCATTAAGAATGTCGATAAATAATTAAACAGATTTATTCGCGGTCTAACTAGTTTGTTGATACACATAAGACCATAGACATTTCACAAGCTTTTGAGGAACGGTGTATGCAGATTAAAGTGTTAGGAGCAACAAAAGGTTTCCCTTCCTACTTGTTGTGATTGTGCTGATATGTTACAATGTAACGCATGATAGTATCAACACCTTCTGTTTCCATAACGGGAGCTTCGATAATACCTACGTAATTTATGTTATTGGGTTCGGGACACCGTGCCACCTACCTGGTATAGGCACAGTCCTATTAAAATATATCTATGTAGGTATTGGTTTTTTTATCAAGCTACAACAAATACCTACGTACAGTGGCGGTGAGTAAATATTTTTCTTAGACAAGACGAGGCCAATGGCTTAGCCATTTCTTTATGAACTAAAGGAAAGTGTTGAATTATCGGAAATTTAGTTAAGCCGGCGAGAATCTGCTAGTATGGTCACGCCGCCGCTGGTAGGTTGAAAAACACAGTTCCAGAAAAACTTTACAGTAACTTAAAGTTGAATGCTATGCTTAATGTTTATGTTGATTGCTCTTTAGTTGATAGAAGATTTTTTTTATAATATGAAAAAAAAATTTTTTTTCAGGAAATACAGGATTATTTGTATTTTGACTCTCGTGAGTCATTGTAATATTTAAATAATGAAAATGACGGCTTGACTCACGTTCTTCAACCACTTTTGACATCTATAGCGGCGCGACGTGACGGGCGGGCGACGCGAGCGGCGAGGAACACAGACACTCGGCACTCTTAGTGGTTGAAAATGGAAACCTCTGAAACATGTCACGCGAGTGACTAAATTAACGTGAGTAAAACAGTCATGTTCATTAATAATATTTGATTCTAATATTTTAATTCCATTATTATAGGACCATAAACATTTTACAATGAAATACTTAAGGTTTTATAATTCTTGTTTATTTATTTTTTTACATTTTCTAATGTTTCTAACAAAATATTTATGTAGCACTAACAGTTACCACGTACCAAAATAAAGAATTGTGTTTTCTATAAAGCGCATGCACTGAACTAAATAGAGAGCAAGTTAAAGAGTTGATTGCATTGCTTAAAGAGTGAGTAAAATAACGTAGTTTTCAAATGTTACGGCTTGCCTCTTGCGCGTAATAACCACGTTGACTTCTAAAATATTTGTCTTTATAAGATAGATGTTATATTATTTATAATATTATAAAATATTTCAGTTTTTGTTAATTTTAAGGCCATATTTTACTTTGGTACATGCCTACCTTGCACACTGGTACATAACAAAGGTGATCTCAACTTCTAAGATAAAGCTATCTTATTGAGACTAATTGAATTCCGTTCCGTTAGTGGAATCTATCAGTAGAATCTAAATTAATTAAATTAAACATAAATATCCTATCACATCCAATGAACAAGCCGTGTTAATCTAAATGTCTTGTCACGTAAGATCTAACTACATAAATTATATATTCATGTCCAATGCGAGAGTTCATTCACATGCAATAAATATTTTTTGTTTAAGTATTTGAACGCATCCGGGAAATATCGGACCACGAAAAGCAGCGTCCCTATAGTTCGCTAGAACAGACCGAAATTGCCAACCCACCTGCAAAACGTGATGATCTCGGCATTCAATTCCCCATACTGAAACGGATTTATGTGGCGGTTAGCGGAACAGAACGGCAGCATACGAAATTTTGATCTCATTGATAGGTTCTGTTTAACCATTTACCAGTCCCCGAAGAACTAACGTGTCTTAATCCGTACTTTATTTACTGTAAACCGTATTTCAATACGCCTTGTAAAAATGTATTTACGAAAGTAGGAGATCTTCCTTTAAACCAAAAAAAAGGTAGGTTACGGTTATCCCATCGCCTGTCTAAGTAATGAACTGTCATACTATATTTTGTCTTGTTATATTTCAAATTCCTCCCACATCTTATATCGGTTATAATAATCAAGGTTTAACTCCAAATCTCCTACGAAACATTATATCAATCACTAAAAACATTATTTTATGATCTTCATTCACGGCACGCTTCAAAATCCAATAATGTATCTTTGGCAGCCGTTTAAATCCACTTGACCAGTGATGTTAGTGGTTTGTTTACAAATCCGAACACTTTACTAAATTTAAGAAAAACACAAGCAGATAATATCGTACCATTGATGATTGTAAGGTAATATATAATCAAGTATTTTGCTAAATACGTCCTTGTGACATAACCAGAATTAGGATGTGAATTCGGTCTAGGTTGAACACAAACAGTTTTTTACTTAAATGAGTTTTTATGACATGAAAATACAATTTACCAGGCGATAGGAAGAATTGACCCCGCACAGTTTAACTCTAATAAGGCCATAGGATAATGTCAACCCACATCCTAATTCTGGTCATACAAAATAATGCATGAACATTTAACAATTTTTACGATTACATTACTTTTTAACACTCAAAATCTTAAAAAAAGAAAAACGATTTACTTTACACTTTCTGTTTCATAGAAATTATGGAAAGTGTTCGAATTTTTACGTAGTTTACTGAAATTAGAGTTCAAGTGAATTTTAACGACTACCAAAGATATACTCGTATTACGCGATTTAGGCGCGTGTTGTGAATGAAAATCATAAAATAATATTTTCAGGCATTGACAAAATATTTTGTAGGAGGTTTGGAATTAAAACCTGACTATGGTAACCGATATAAGATGTGCATTTATGAACATAACAGAAATGTTATTACATATATCATAAAGCTTTTAATCTAATAAAGTAATAGCGAGATGGTTACCGAAATTGTAACTAAAAACGTGATACCAGTCTGACCTTACAAAAATTGTCTTTACGTCTTGTCCTCTAAAGTAAAGCAAATACAGTTGAATATTATATTTAGTATCCTGTACTTTTTAGTAAAAAAAATAGGGTTAGGTTAGGTTAAATATTTATGGTGTAGGTACCGAACTATTTGACTACTTTAAATGCTGTCAACTTTATGACGCTGACTGTACATGTGGATATATAAACTTTAATATTATTTAGTATATTGTACAGTCAGCGTATTAAAGTTGGTAGCATCCAAATCATTTTTATTTTATTTTTTATGATAAAGGTGGCAAACGAGGAGACGGATTGCCTGATGGTAAGCAATTACCGCCGCCCATGGGCACTCGCAACACCAAGGGAGTCACAAGCGCGTTGCCGACCTATAAGTGGGTTGGAGCTCTGGGAACTTTATTCACCATCAGGAACACAAAACTACATACCTGAATGTTAGCAGTGCTATTATCGCTGTGGTCTTCTGTAAGGAGGAGGTACAGTCAGCGTCAGAGATATGTGCCCCCCCTACATAGATTGGTTGTATGCAGGGGGGGTCACATATTTCTGACGCTGACTGTACTTCCCCAGTTGGGCTTCTCCAGATTCAAGCGTGATGGTACTTCGCTGTGCCCTACCTCTCATTGTTGGACGTAGTTTAAGGACATACCCGGGTCCCAGCATTCATAAAGTTTGGTACACCATAGAATTTATATGGTGTACCGAACTATTTGACTAATTTGAATGCTGCCAACTGTAAGTACTGTGTGTAAGTACTTTAATTTCTCGTGTGTGAGCTCGTAGCTAATTTAACTGTATGTTAATTGTTACTTTCATTACACGTACGTGTGAAATAAAAGACCGGCGTAAAATTTTACTAACCCAAAAACATTCTTACCAAGTACTAATCCTAAGCAATATGGTTAGCAAAACTTAATCTAATAAAATCCTTAGTGTCTTTGACCGACGGTTGAAATTGAAATGGTCTACTTTTAATGATATCGTTAAAAGAAATGCTCGTGTTAATCAAGTACTCCCATGACATTTACTAAGACTCTGTTACAGTGGGATCATTGGATGGGATTAGACGGCGCAAATCAAAAACTGTAGCGGACCAGCGAAGCGTGCTTACAAGCAATTCACTGTTAATATTAGATAATTTGTTTCTTTTTTTTTTTGCAGTAATGAATTTAACTAGCTCCAAAATGAGTTTGTAGATCATAATCTGTCCTCTTTTTTGTATTAACCTTAGAACCGCAAAATTGTTAATAAGAAAAAAAAGACAAGCAAATTTCCAATAATTGTACTTCACAAAAGCAGCATATATATAAATGACGTATCATAATGTAAATAACGTATCAGTTTCAAAAAACAGACAATTAAACAAAACACGTGTAAAACTAAAATACTTAAAAAAGCTTAAATCCAAGCAGGGTATGCCATTGTAGGTACCGTAAAATATCGTAGTCATGAGTTTATATTTTATACTTTGTGCTGACAATTTATAATTAATCCAAAAATAATTTCAAGGCAATGATCAATACTGCACTATAAATCGGCTAACATCGTTTCTAACAATTTTTAAATACATAAAAAAATACTTTATTTGAAGTACTTACACCATAAAATTTCTAACCGCTACAGCTTTTCATTTGAATATTGGAATAGAAACGCGTACGTGACAAATGCCAGACCCACCATTCATTATAGAACAACAACTACTTTTAACCAATTAGATTCAATCCGTTCGAATTGGAGTGTAACAAATTGTTCTACTAAGGAGTTAACTAGTGGTTAACGTAAATTGTGCAAAAAAAATTACACGTGACTATATTTTTTGTGGGAAATAATAGTTTGGTACTACTACCTAATTTATGAGGTAAATACAGTTTTATTAAAGCAACATTATAGGTACTTTGATTTTATATTTTTGCGATGATTACGAGTATGTTTTACATACATTAGTTTTACTAGTTTTTAAAATATAATGAGAATAGTTTAAACACAGAAAATGTTATTTGAGTACTACTTCATTCGCTTTGTCTCCCTTCTGTATTTATTTTTTGTAACTTGTCTTCGGTCGTGCTACTGGAATGTAACTTTGTACCTATATCGAAAGTAAGTGAAACAACACAATAACAAACTACAAAGATACTTACGGCCCTCAAGTCACAAGTCGCATAAATCTGTATATTTTATACGGGAACATAGTAATAAAATGTGGTATTGACCCTTGGGACTATCTAAAAAGAAGTCATTTTTATTAAATAATAATACGGATACCTCAGAGTCCAGTAGTGTGCTCAGAGCCAAGACAGAATAGCTGGTTTGTATCAATACTGAGCTATGTATTATTTATATATATATTTAGTCGTCGAAGTAACAAGCTTGACATAACAAGTCTTCGAAATACGTCAATTTGTGTTAGCTTGTCAGTCCCATAATTTAATTTATAATTATTAGAAAGTATTGACAAATCTTTAAAACGCACTGGAGAAATTAATGAAAACTGCAATTTTTACATTATGTCGTTATAAATTTAGAATACCTAAAAATACATATATAAAATTATTATAACAATTAAATTTAATTTTACGATTCTGGAATATCATGATTTATAGTCGTTTCATGTTAACTAAAAAGGCCCATATTTGTATATAACATAATGACTACTTAATTTTCTCGTTAATCGTTCCCATACCTAGACACAAACAGAACTGACACACAAGTAAAAAAAAACTCATAAAATTAGGGCATTAACATCTGTTGCCTTTATTGCTTTATATTTATAGTTACAATATTACGAGTACATTACTATTTACTGAATTAAATGTTAAAAACGCATTTCCTCATGGTATCGCTAAGCTCTTTAAATTGTTGTTGTCTTGGGAAGTAACTAACACAATTCAGTGATTTTGGTTCTTGATTAATTGGCTTTGTCCTTTCCACAGTATAAATATTTAACCAAGCCTCGGTGAGTATTCTGTCTTAACAATTGTGATACGCTTTGACTTTGGCGTGAAAGGGCATAGCTGGTAAATAATATGGCAAAACTGCCCTTAGCGAAAAAATAATTTCCTTTTACTGGATTATTAACCTTTACATATGTAGTGCTTTCACCGCAAATTAAGCCTCAAATCCTTCAGTTTAAGAAAAACGCATAAAAAGAAATAACTTTTTTTTAAGCCAAAGTACTTATCCGATTTCTTTGTAATTTGGATATGTTGTAAATAAAATTAAGGTCGCTTTTTAGAAAAAAAAGAATTATTATATGTTGAAAAAAAATTAACAATTTTCAAAAGATATGTACGAGATTGCGACAATTACATAATTTACATATTTTATATAAAATTTAATAATAAATAAATAAATATTTCGGACATTCTTACACAAATCGACCTAGTCCCACGGTAAGCTCAATAAGACATGTGTTGTAGGTACTAGACGACGATATATATAATAGATAGATACATATAAATACTTAAATACATAGAAAACACCCATGACTCAGAAACAAATATCAGTGCTCATCACACAAATAAATGCCCCGACTGGGGATCGAACCCAGGACCCTCAACTTCATAGGCAGGGTCACTACCCACTAGGCCAGACCGGTCGTCAAGTAATGTTTGTTGTAATAATTGTAGTCGTAATGTTTAACATATATTTTTTAATAACTAAAATTGGGATTAACGGTGTGAAAAACTTGAATTTGTAACATCCCATTACGCTTTCACGCAATTCCACGGCCAAATGAAAAACTACGCTTTTAAAATGACGGATTAAATGTAACTATAAGAAAGAAGAGGTTAAAAGCTGATTTAAAGAGCTGATGAAGGGTAACCTTCCATTGTCACTGAAGCGAAAACTCGTTGACATGTGTATTCTGCCTATCCTAACCTACGGTGCCCAAATATGGTCACTCACTGAGATTCAGAAGTCCAAATTGAAGGTATGTCAACAGGCTATGGAGCGTAGTATTTTAGGTGTGAAACGGACGGACCGCATCCGTATCACCACACTGCGCCCGAATTGCTGACGTTGGCCAGAAAGCTGCCAGGCTCAAATGGGACTGGGCCGGCCACGTCCAACGCATGCATCCGGATAGGTGGGCTAACATAGCTACCAAGTGGATGCCGCAACAAAGACGTGGGAGGGGCCCAGGCGGAGGTGGCGGGACGACCTAGATGCGTTTGATGGGAACTGGCCCTCAGAAACAGCAGGTCGGGAGTCATGGAAAACAAAGGAGAGGCCTTTGCTCAGCAGTGGGACACACACATAGGCTAAGAAAAATGTAACTATCCAATCAGATAGTGATGATGATTGAGGAGTAATTTTATTAAAGTTTGAATAATTAAAAGTTATGAATTTAATATTTACAGTGTGTACTATTTAATTCAGAAACAAGTTTTGTTGTGATAGGTAATGAGGTAATATGTATGTACGTATAGGTAAACTACCTTAATAAAGCGGCAATAAGGTCGTGTATACATATTATTAGCACTTATTTCGTATCGAATTTTTGAGATCTGAGTGTATCTGTACGTACAAGTTATTAAAAGTTAGTGTCTTTAAAGTGTCCTGATTATATATGAGAAATATTATTTTGGTAAATGAATTATCGCCGTCTGTGATATTGCTACAATTTGAATAGCTGATACAACTGCAAAATGATACAAATATATATTATGCACGAGAAATTAAAACCCTGTAGCCGCAAAAGCAACTTATAGTTACATTCTAAATTCAAATTCGTCAAGATTGCGTCCCAAATATACTTCATTGTCAACTTGGTTTTGCTTGTATGAAGAGAAGCGTAATGGGATGTTACAAATTCAAGTTTTTCACACCGTTAATCCCAATTTTAGTTATTAAAAAAAATATATGTTAAACATTATTAAATTCTACATAAAATATGTAAATTAGGTAATTGTCACAATCTCGTACATATTTATTTTATTTTTGAAAATTGTTAACTTTTTTAAAGATATAATAATATTCTTTTTCTAAAAGGGACCTTAATTTTATTTACAACATATCCAAATTACAAAGAAATCGGATAAGTACTTTGGCTAAAAAAAACAAAAATGTTATTTCTTTTATGCGTTTTTTTCTTAACCTGAAGGATTTGAGACTTAATTTTCGGTGAAAGCACTACATATGTAAAGGTTAATAATCCAGTAAAAGGAAATTCTTTTTTCGCTAAGGGCAGCTTTGCCATACTTACCTACCCAGCTATGCCCTTTACTTATAAGATTTATGTTACAAAGTTTCAATACCTACTTTTTTACATTTCTATATAAAAATAAATTGTTTTAATATTATGGAGATAAGATTTAAAAACATACTTAACACTTTTAGTCAGTTCTTGGTCCATCCATTCCTACGATCTTAAACTCCTTATTAAACTGCTGTCATGGTTACTGTACTGGGCAGGTTATTTTTATTGTAGAATTGGTCCCTACCGAATCGTCTTTGGGCAATTGGCAACAATTCCAAACTGTATTTACTTTACGAGGAACAAAAGTAAATAGTGATTAAGATGGTCAAATAGCCTCGACTATCTAATTGGAAGGGAAATAGGTTCGCGTACGCCTGTGTCGATAAATGTTTGTTAATTTATTTTTTATAAAATCATAAATTCCTAAATGGAAATAGAATGGAAAACCAATAATCATTTAAAACGCATATGTGCTGCGTGCAGACCTTCTTTCATGAATCAATGGGATTGCAATATAGTAGCTAAGCTGAACGCTGGCCCAAAGGGGGTTGGGGACTTTAAACACAGCTGAATTTATTTATGTAGGTACGAGTTTGCAGGTTATATATGGGCATTTATCAACGTCAATGAGACTCACTCTGAGGCACTCAACGTAAAATGGAAAGAACTATGCTAGGAGTGTCTCCATGTAATAAAATCAGAATTGTGGGTATATCTAGAAGAATCAAGGTAACCGACACAACTTGCAAGATTGCACAGTTGAAGTGGCAATGGACATATCACATAGCCTGGAGAGTGAACGTCCGTTGGGTCCAAAAAGTCCTAGAGTGATGAACATGGACAGCAAAGCGCAATGTCAGACTAACCAAAAACTAGATGGGGATGACCTCATACGAGTCGCTGGGATTCGATAGCTGCATGCAATATTCAAGTTAGTTCCCTGAGGTGTGTTCTATGGGGAAGGGCTTCAAGAGTAAACGTCGGTGCCAGGTAACTATAGATACATAGATAGGTAGGTTAGCAATTTAAGCTTATGTTCAGATACATTAACGAGAGCGTGGTATTGCATCTGTAGTGGTATTATGTGTTTCAGGCATTCTATATTTGAAATTTCCTTCTTCCCGTACAACCACTACAACTTCAATTTTACGCTCTCGCTAATTTATCTATACTTTGTACTAAATTATAGATATGTTTGGCACCCCGCAGTTATTGAGGTTGAAGAGCCTTTACACTGAGGTTATGATTGAAAGGAATATATTTCCCCTAAAGGCATTGTGAGCGCCGGTTATGTGGATAATCAATCAAGGTGCGCACCCGTAATGTAGTTTACACAGGTGTCATAGATAGTTGTGTACCTTAACCTGATGCTGTAAGCAATTTTCTTACTTAAACAACATTCTTGAAAGCGATACTTTTTTTATATCCGCCGTCTATAGGATCCAAAATGTATCTAAATTATATATAGATATTTTCTGTACTTATTGAAAATCTTGCTAGATACGAGTGCTTAAAGTTACAAATAGGATACATGTATTTCCAGATTCAATAGAAAAATAAAATCAGCTACCTAAAAAAATACGGCTGAGTGACAGCTGAAATTCTAATCAAAAAAAACTTTATTTACATGAGAAAATATTAATTTAGAAATAGTTTCGTACTGAATTTAGGTAATTATCGCATGTTTGAAGTAAACAAGAATGTAAATAACAAATGTATGTGTACATACAATTACAATGAAACCATTGTTGTTTTTTAAAAGTGCATAAATGCGAAGGAAAGTTGGTTTAAATAGTTTTGTTTCATTTTTTTCATTTTCTATTAACCCCGAATATACGAGATCTCTGGAGAGGTTATCTCGTACTATTTAAACAAAACTTTACTAGAGGTAGTCAGTTTATATATTTGATGCTAAATAATAAGAAACACGAAAACTCAATGTGCGAAGTAATTCCTTTCCAGCGTCCTCTTTAATTTAAGTAGGATATAAATATTTTTACGGGTTTGGGTACGTTTAAACCCGAGAAAATCTCACGTAAGTAAACCTTAAAGCCGAAGTTTTGTTATAAGAATTAGTAAAAATAAATTTATCTTGCAAGTCTTTCATATGCAGTTTCTTTATATACTGCTAGTGAGAAAATATCTAAGATACGAAATCAAGACAAGAGAGCTTAGTTTTCAATAATACATATACCTATGCAATTCATCCGAGGAACAGATAATCTTCAGTAGATTAGCGATCTCGCTAAAAATATACGTACGCGTATCTACGCGTACGTATCATTTTTAAATGTATGTATAGGCACGTTAGTACTCTTTATTATACTGTGGTATAGGTTGTATACTTACACAAATATGTTTGTCTATTAAATTCCATTATTATTGATAACGCCAAAACTATTTACTTAAGCACCTAGCAATTTTATAAGGTAAATAGAATTCGGAATCTACTGACCATTAACAAAGTTTAGTAAAAAGGTATTTAGCTTTCTATCGTTTAAAAATTATTATGTTATTACCTTATTGCATCATATATGTAGTTAATAAAATGTACTCTAAAAATTCATAATTAGGTTAAGCAAGTTATAGAAGTTGAGCAGAAAGGTTTTTTTAAACGTCTGCATTAAAATGAAATTAATAATACAATAAGATATATAATCTGTACGATATTTATTATAAAACATTAATCTAATATAATAATTAATTCAATAAGGTTTATTATATCATGATAAGTCAGTTATAGATAATAATTGATTGAGAGTCGATGATGTATATGATTGATCAGTAACTCCGTTCTAGCCATAATTGAACGTTAATTAAATCTGCTAACGTAATGCTAAATATTTAGTTAGTTATTTACTGGTCTGTGCCCACTACACAATAGGGTTTAGAACACCAATCCTAGGCTTATGTTAACAACGATCACATCCTACGTGTAATATTTCATAACTTGGACAGTATCATGCGAAAAGCTGTAATTCAGTTACCCATATAAATAGTTATCGTTTTTTCCTTATAAATTTGAATAAAATTGTCATTTGCTAACTCCATTTTACTATCAACCTATCTTAATTTTAGATAACATGTAATGTCAATAAAAGATCATAGATGTCGTTATAAGACAAATAAAAAATAAACTTTGGGTCTTTTCAAGGCAAGACTGAATAGGTTGTTACTGAACCAGCGTGCTACACCCTCCACCTCGTCGAAACTTACCATCAGGTGTGACTGAGGACAAACGCTGGTCAGTCTTGTATAATAAAATAAAATGTAAATGCTATAAGTTTTTGTACTAAGATCAAATAGTATGATCAATGTTTATACTTTTTAAACTCTTTGTCGGTTATGTATGACTTTTGTCAATGTCCTAAAACAACAAGAACCAGTGTTTATATTTATTGGTACAAAAACATTGTAATCCTGCATTGTATTGTAAAGGCATCCTATTTTCTCTTCGAAATATCTAACAAACCAAAACACTACTCGGGAGAAACAATTTAGAAGGGTACACGCGTTGAAATCACTTGTGGAATTTTTGAATTACGTTTAAAACAAGAAAATAGCGTCTGCGGTGTAACCCTACACTGATTTCTGCTACACAACACTGAACATTTCATCTCGTAAATAAATTAAATGAAACTATAATATTAGCTTTTTGGTTATATATGGAACTTTTATTAAAGAGATAAATAATAAGCGCCAGTGTATAAACTATATTATTCATACCAATATATGTACATGTATACACAAAACATCTTTTTTTTTTTTTTACTATACTGAGAATACATTTAGATGTATTCTCAGTATAGGAGAATAAGTGAAAGCCACATTATTAATGTTTGTACTCCTTTTATATGGTTTTATTCTATGACGTATAGTATAGAATAATGTACATTAGGTACTATTTTCTTGTTTTATCACGTAGCTTTTGACTAAATAACTTAGTTATCTGAATAACTACGAGTATGTCCATATTAGTCATCAGCTTCGCGTCTCAGCATTTTTCCACGGCTCTTGGGAGCCTGGGGGTCCGCTTGGCAACTAATCCCAGGAATTGACGTAGGCACCTTTTACGAAAGCGACTGCCATCTGACTTCCCAACCCAGAGGGTAAACTAGTCCTTATTGGGATTAGTTCGGTTTCCTCCCGATGTTTTCCTTCACCGAAAAGCGATTCGTAAATATCAAATGATATTTCGTACATATGTGTGTTCCAAAAAACTCATTGGTACGAACCGGGATTTGAACATGCGACCACCAGACAGCAATTCGGACGCTCTTACCGCTAGGCCACCAGCGCTTCACTATGTCCATATCGGTAAAGCTAAAATTAAAAATAAAAAATCATAGTAATACATTTATATTGTATCATTATTAATGTAGACCATTTTATCAGGCAGACGTCCGGTTTTTTATCTAATAGCTCCAGTAGCTAGTCCATCCTTTCCACCCACTAGCGTAGTACATTCTAGATTCAATTAAAACTCAATGGTCCTTACACCATGGCGGGTGCTGTCTTTGAGCGCGTCCCATGATACGGACAGGGGCATGATCCGCTGAGTGTACCCCTTACATTACATTAAATTGTAGATCAAAGGGCCTCTGCGCGTTGGGTCGATCTGTTCGGAGTTCTATAGAATAATGTAAGATACTCGTACTAATTAAAACGAAAATTAATAACAACAATAACAATAATTATTTTATATGCTTGATATTGATATGCTTCCCCAAGACGCATATGACAACTTTGTATAATACATACATATATTATACCTACACCTACATATTGTGTATGTTTACCCAAAGACGGAAAGATTAATGTCAGATTCGTTGGTTGTCACTGGTAAGGTTAACAGTGTAGCTAATCACAGTTTGTAACTTAGCAACATTCTTCTTAGTCTGCCTTTTGCTCATGTAAGGGCTCCAGGCACCGCACTGAATTCTAAAATTGAGTCATGCAACCTTAAGGGTGTTGAACAAATGTGTAAGTAAGCATTCATACTGCTGAGTTACGGCCTCTCATATATCATGGACAGAACACGGCTGCAATCTCCAGACATTACGTTGTTATCCTTGTAAGGCTGGGAATGTTATTTTCAAACCCATGCAAGCATTCGCTTGTGACAGATCAGCGAAGGAATGGTATCGAGATCCGAAAGCAGAGTTTGAAATTAGGGCTCACTCTTGTTCTATCTTGCACGAGGCAAATGCTTGCCTCAGTTAGTTAGGTACTCGTAAAACGAATATAGGGGTTTGACTCGGGTCGTATGGCGTACCTACGCAAGCCTTACCATCAGGTATGAACATGAAGTACTCAAATACTAGGTAAATATTAAGAGAGTCAAAATTATCTGGATCGAAATCAAATTATTTAAATTAAGCAATTTTGTCACAACTAGGAATTTCATATTGTAATATAATTATATAATGAGTATAAGAGATAATTATTGAGCTTAGTTTTAATTTCCTTTATAGTATAATTGCCTACTAATTACTTTTACTCAACTATGGCCGCCATATAAACAATGTAAATTAAGAGTACTGAAAATAGATTACTATTGTCAGAGTTAGTATAAATCCGAAGAAATCTAATCTAGCACTGTAATTTTACGCAATTGGTAGACTAATGTGCCTTTGACATCAAAGAAAATACAAACAGATCTTAGTTTGTCATAAATGTATCTATTTTTATTTACTACCACCATGTCGTTTTAAGATGACGTCACATCAAATTAAATAAATGCGAAGGATAATGTTGTGTGGGTTAAAAATTGGAAAATGTAGGATATTTTTTCGTAATTATTTGTTTTCCTATGATATATCGTAGTAAGGGCTCTGACATCCATTATATAACTAACCTAACACTAAACGCATTAATATTTATCACGATGCGTTCTGCGCTGTATTTAGATTGGAGATTATTAATGATATATTGGACTTCGACTATCAGCCGAAATCATATTCATAAGGTCTCATTATCATTGCTGTATTTAATTCAGTTGTTGCATAACAATTACGTGACAATGAATTTAATTGTATGTGTAATACATCACGAATGACAACTGTTAATAGAATAAAAAGCCTTTAGGGTAGGTGTTATGAATAGCAACTTTCTTTTAACTAAGAACATTGCTCAAGGCTGTAACAACAAAGTTACCGATATTGACTTAAATGTTAACGCTTTGGTCTCTCTCATAGATTCCACATACGGTACTAGGCGTGGCCTAGTGATACCTGCAACTTATTTCTGACACTATGTTATTTAGCAAAAAGAATTATTATGATGAAGCATTTTTAATCGGTATGATAAAAGTGCATTGTAATATTTTACTTTGTAGCGGGTTGGAATCCCGGTTCAACCATGTAATTATTAAAAAAATCTATGAATGCAATTTAATTTATTTCTAAAATAAAAATAATGTCTTCTTTTAGTAAAATATTCCATCTACTAAAATTCAAAGTACTATCTCTCTATGTGGCATAACCGTGGGACGCCCTTAAGTTGAGCACTTAATATTAGCTTCTATTAGTTATATAATATTAAGTTTGTAGTACGTTGTACCATAAAGATTACATTACATTATTAATTAAATCAACACTGATCCTCGCTGTTGACGCCTTAACCGCCAGTAGCGCTTCACACTTGTTAACACTGCGCCAAATTAACCCGCGGGTCTAGAAGCCAACTATTTGCTAGACTGTGGTAGTCAACGTTGTTACTTTGAATCAGTAGAGCCAACTAAACAACCAATATATAAGCCGCATAGGATCATTTCATAGGCGTATAAAAGATCTTTGGCTCAATAAACGGGTATTATATATTGTCTGAGTATGTTATGTTTCAATATATAGCTTAAGTAATTTTAAGAGTACCTATAAAAGGATGTAAATGGATTAAAATAAATGTAAACGTCGATCAACGTCATTTAGTTGTCAATTGAAAATGCCATGTGTTTTAGGGCTTTAAAGTGCAAAGGGTTCCTTAAAGGGGTTACAATTAAATAGTCGTACGGCAAACAAAAACGCATGGTAATTTATGTATAACTACTACCAACTAGACAACCTACTACCAACATAAAACTTAATAATTTTGTTTAGACATTCTGAGTAAATATTAGAGAACCGGTAAAAATAAGCGGTAAGAATTGGTGATTTCTGACTGCCCTAAGTAGTATTTCTTATGATAAGTTTTACCCACCTTACAATTGTTTGCCATTATCAGTCTATTTTAAAAATAATGCCGTTGTTGTAATTGTAAAACGAAAATAATTTGATCCTTGGTTGTTCCTGCTGGACTCTAAAACAATGATATAAAACAATGAGCAAGTTTTTACTGTACGCTTATCTGTCGGTTGTGATGAACGACGAGCGTCTACGAGACAATATACCTATATATATAAGTTCTGAATAAAACATCACTTTCAATGCACCCACAGTTCTTCGATCGCCAAACACTCCATCACGGATCATATAAGAATCCAAACCAACACGTGTTTATACATATCATATGTACAAGCTTCCTTCGAGACTTCCTTCACTTGCAATCCAGATTTTTAACACTTAATTTGTTTATTTGCTAGTCTGCACTAACCAAAAACTAAACACAAGGACCACAACAATTTTTTTTCCAATTTATAGGATCTACTTTTAATAATTTAAGTTATGCGGTGTCTGAAAGTGTCTAGATAGAGAAAACGCAACAGTGTTATACATTTAGAATAATTGATACTCTGGATCTAACTCAAACTCAAACTCAAACTCAAACTCAACTCAAACGTTTATTCAGTAAGAAGGCCACAAGGGCACTTTTACACGTCGAGTATACAAAAGTAAAAGAAAAATAAAACTACACCGGTTCTAACCCTACACCTCTGACCCGAGAAGTATAACTACACTAAAAACCATCTCAGTATTTTTCAATGGTACAAGTATTGATACGCGCATGATGCTCTGCGAGTTAAGTCAAGTTACAAATAAAGTTGAAAATTCTAAAGTGATACCCGAAAGTAGGACAGAATTGTAGCGCGGGCTCGGACGGGTACTTACAGGCAAAATAATCAGTGATGTGCCACTAGCTCAATTACAGTATTTAGAGACCAACATGGATAACATATAGCCTTATTAATTATGTTACTCCAAGACGTTACGCAATAAAAAGAGAAACCGACACAGCGTTGAGCATTGTATTTCACAATAAATAGGGAGCACAAAAACACAATTATCTCCGCGAGGGGACAGTTGAATGACAAGCAATTTAAATAACTGGTAAGGAACTTGAATACTAACTGAAAAGATATAGTTGATGAGTGCTCTGCCAGTCTTCTTCATTTTTAAGACTATTAGTTAGTCCAAAGGTTCTTTTAACAATAGGTTATTTGAAATATTTTTATAACCGTCGATTTAGGACAAAGACTTATAACAATTTGATCATATTATAATTTCAATTGGTTTTGGTCAACAAGTTTTTATTACTATTTATTGTTTTGTAACTAGGGTAGGTACACTTATTATTGCCTTCGGCTGCCACGATAATAAATTAATAATACATTAAATAAAACAATTGAAAATGGAGTATGACGCGCATTATACAAATTGAAACCTCATGCCGATCAGCGGATCGCTGCTAAAGGATTCGAAACTTCGGGATGAAGTTTAAATTATAGTATATGCGATATATATAATCTGTTAGCGTCATTCATGAGAACAGCTATCAGGATGATCATAGAGGTCATTGAAGTCATTTAACTAACTTTTTATGATTGAATGATTGATTTAACTGAAATCTTCCATACATTTGGTAAACGCAATACTCACTCCTCATTCGTTGTTTAGAATTATTTTATATTATTTGTAACAAAAAATTTTGAGGTATACTTATGAAAATGGAGTTCGGGTAGTCATTAAATAGTTTAAAAAATGTAAAATTAGTTTTTCAAACCACAACTTTTAAACTACTTCAGTAGTACTATTCGGTTTTACGCAGCACTTCGCATAATTGGCAACAGTTTTCCGAACGCTAATTATTATTTTCGATAGTTTTACTTCAATGCCTAGTAGTAAGTTCGTATGCGAATTGGGTTACGCTGATAAGCTCACAAACCGACGGTCAAACTCCAATTAGCCCAACGTTACATAGCTTACGCACGTCTGGTTTTTGCCTCGGATTTAGGTCGAGTGTTTATAGCATAACCGATTATACTCGTGACACGACAAGGTCCTAAAACCCCTACTAATGACGATTATTTATTCGAAATATACATTCATCCAGAAATTATTTATATATCGTGCGGTTCCCAACCATAAAAACTGGCAAATGCAAGTAATATTTTCATTAACCCAGCATCATCTGGAACGCTAATAGTAAGCTTTTCCTCTTCAGATGTTTTCTGACTACCGATTTACACACATATACGACATGCGTTTAATACTTTTATTTAATTTAAATAAACGTAATCGACCGTTAGGTTAGGTCACGAAATCACGCACATGCGCATAGATGTAAAGTGTTTGCACAGCGCATAGACAGTACATAACATTAGCGGGACCTTCGGCTGTGTTCAGCAGGCCGAAACATTCCCGGGTCCTGTCAGGGCAATAAACCTCCGTAATTACGAAATAACTCCGTACCTGTACTAGCTGAGGGACTATTTATTTAATTACTTTGACGTGGAAATAATGGAGAAGCCTGCCGGTTGCCCTCCCATCAAAATTGTTCGAAGGTAATCTATCGCATATCGTGTTGGCCGTGATGAAATCCCTGTACGCTCTCGTGAAGCAGGGTAAATAATTTCCTTATTTATTGTCTACCATACATACTGGCATTATGGGGCCTGCATAGTAGGAGCTGTTACAGCTAATGACGATGTTGTATGTACACAGTACATATAAAAGAAAACGTAAAGCTCGGCGCCTATTCCGAAAACACAATAGGGTGAAGTTTTGAACTTCTATTATTACCACGACTTACTAAAATCACACATATATTACTTCTCACTAAAGTCTTTGTTTAGTAAGAATTTTATATCTGAAGTAACATCACGCTCCGTTCGTTATCGATAGGTTTAGCTTAGTTCTAAGAATATATGAACAACGGAACAGTTATATAGTTAAAGTTGAAAGCAATTAAATATTATAGAAGTATTTGCCTTTTACCAGCATGGCAACATTTATAACTTTTAAAATCAAGACTTAAGATTCGTTTTGCAGACTTTAAACATGAGACTTAATTTAATTAATTCAATTACAATTGATAGCGTTTTGAACTTGTTTCTATTTATTACATATTTCTATTAGCTCCTATCTCGAATGCCGGTGGGCCTACTGTGTCACTTTTTAAAATATAAATCTTATATATTAATTGAGGTTAAATATCTAAATGGGTATTTACTTTAGCTATTAGGATAAAGATATACGTGGCATTTGTATCGTTTGTTGCAATTTTGTAGAAAACTAAGTAATAAAAACAGCCCACTATGCCGTCATCACTTGAAAAATCTGCAAAACAAAATATTATAAGCGTAGTTTACAGAATAGAGGAAAACATCTTCAAATGGACATCATCTATTCTTCTGAACTTAGGCGCTGTTATTATGCTCCCTAGTCGTGAAGTAATGTCTATGTTTACGTCTTCTTAACGAAGATATTGTTACTGCCATTAAGTACACATTGTTGCAAAGTTCAGGAAGAGACTGTTAACTGCAGGACTAAGACTGGTGTTAAATATTTTACTCGATACAGGGGAGCAGGCTCTTTAAATATCATATTGCCCGTAATATTGCTAACCTTGAATGTGATTACTATTCACAAAATTTCCTTAATGTTGAACAGTACAAGTCCATTAGTTGCACATTACACAATTACCCGTATAGCTTAGTGTTCCTTCGCGGGTCAGTCTGAAACTGTAGGCGACAACTTTTTTTGTCTAAGTATTATGAAAACATTATGTCATGTCATTTTAGTCTTTTTAGTTATGCCAACCCTACTAGTTGTAGTAGTTACTAGTTGATTATTATTTATTTATTTAACAAGCGTGATTTTGTGTTTGTATCAAAAACATCACACATCAACATGCACCTCGGTATATTTTTTTGCTTATCTGACCGATACAAAGATCCTATCCAGTATAAAGTGTTTAAATTTGTCAAATACTAATTTCAGTTAAATAAGTTTTTAATTACCAAATTAAGTCCCACGTTTCCATTTCCACTCGGCCGGGTGCAAAACTATAACGATAACGTTATTAGAATGCAATGCTTGGTTAACATTTGTTTATGCTACAATTTGTGATTTCTAATCCATACTAGGTATTACTGACCACGCGACGGGAACTCTGCCATAAGTCACGTCCGAAGAATTAGTGATTTCACATAATCGATGTTTTCCACGATAAAATGTTATGGACTAATTCTTGTTTGTCGGTTTGTTTGTTTGTAAATTATATTATATTTAATTAATTAGCACTTACCCTTTTCCTACCGCGGGGGGCCTAAGTGGCAAAGGGAAAAACCGTCAGGTGAAAAGTATAGACCGTCGAAAGCGTGGCCACTCTGTCAACACTCCCCCAAGACATTGGACAATAACTGGCGACAAATATCGGCAAAAAACAACCCTTAAGCAACGTTAATGAAGTAGGTTAAACGTTTGGTATTGTCACCTTTATTTAGGCAGTAATTGGCTAAATTAGGTAATTTCACATTGACAAACATAAACTTGCCACGACACTTTTTCCATCACAGCAACATTATCCTGAACTAATTAAGAAACTAAATAAGTGGTACGCGTTAGAACTAGAACTAGGCAATGGTTACAATTTTGTCTCTGTCCAGGTGTCCACGGAATAGCTGTCGACATATTTGATGTAATAATATTTTTATGATTTTTTAAATCATTACTTTAAAAAAAAAACGGTACCACACTAAAAAGGAGTTCGTTTCCAGTTGTTTCCATGCAAATCTAAATCCTGTGGATTAATATTATTTTTTAACGATGTGTTTGATTATCGATGTCGATAAATCCACAGCCTACTTACGCCCAGGCCGTTGCTGACGTCACCGCATAGCATGAACGAAGCAGGGGTCACCCGCGGTCGGCGGTCAACCGGCCGCCATGTTCGATCTCTATCTTTGGCGCCATAGTTCCCCGCCATCGACTCACCGATTTGCACAGATTGCATTCAAATTGCTCTCACTATTTACTTAATTAATACAGACACGTTGCTATTAGAAATACTTTGGATGTTTTATTGCGTTCGTTCTATACTGAAATAGATAGAAGGCCTGTAATAACAGCTTTTACAGCAGAGAGTTTATTGACTGTACTTCATATTGGTAATCAAATACGTCAATGTTACGAGCAGGTAGTACCTACGTAAATCAACGCCGTGAACAAGTAAATATTTCTACTTAAATAACTTATTTTTAGACTTATACATTATTTTGGATCCCAGGTGACGAAAAAGATAAATATGGTATAAGTATACTTATTTATTTAGACGATATTAACGAATATTAGTTATAAGCTCACAAATAAATACCGAAAAGTATTTCTATAGATACTTGGAGATTTATTTAATTTATTATTATTATCAAAATATATCGTGGGCAGGTAAAAATTTGTATATAATTGTAATATTTTCCTTGAACTATAACATTAATTTTAAGCGCCTGAAAGAATTTAACTGCAATCTTATTTATACATGACTTTGCCTTCTTAGCATTGTCGCCAACCTTGAAAGGCTTTATTATCACTTAAAATATAACTGTCTGAGACGTTTAAAAATATATTGATATGTACGAATCTCAGTATATTCATCTCTTTCTATATAGTGAATCCGTATATTTAAAGACAGAAGTTAATTTCGCAGAAATTTCATTGTAAAACACAAACATAGGTAATCACCAATTTTTTTTACGCTGGAATAACTTAATAAAATAATATAACACAGACCTTTGTAAGTGACAATTATTTAAATGATCCAATTTATCTGGTTTCTTCATTTTCTAACAAGCAAATGAGAGATGCATGCGAGTAACTGTCAAGTAGGTATTGTGATAAAGTGATAATATGGCGAAGTGAATTGGGACCATCGGGGTCGGCTTGAACTATCGCGACCAGGAAATTGCGCTCCTACTGGGCGCCGAAGTCAACAGAATAACAGCTTCATACTGCCACGCGGGTTAACATAAAAACAAGATGGCTTTAACTTCCTAAGGGGTTACTAACTTCTGCCCTGATAGCCTGGAAATTGGTATAATAAGTTAGGTATTTATATTAACATTCGAACCTTCATGGTGGTACTGAAAGTATTAATAGAAATTAAAATATTGGAAAATGCTTCAAGTACATATTAATATTTGGAAGCAATTTAAACTTTTTGTATACAAATTGTTTATATCCGTCTCCCAGGGTTCATTTCTTAGCCTATAAGTACTCAACTCAATTACGATATCACTTCTAACAGTTCTAACACAACCTCGGATAATTATAATAATTTTCATTTTTATAAGGCGTGGTAATTATGGAAATGGTTGATTTAATAATATTGATTGTTCCTTTTTACGACAAAGGTGGCAAACGAGCAGACGGATTGCCTGATGGTAAGCAATTACCGTCGCCCATGGGCACTCGCAACACCAAGGGAGTCACAACCGCGTTGCCGACCTATAAGTGGGTTGGAGCTCTGGGAACCTTATTCACCATCAGGAACACAACACTGCATACCTGAAAGGTAGCAGAGCTATTATGGCTGTGGTCTTCTGTAAGGAGGAGTTACTTCCCCAGTTGGGCTGTTCCAGATTCAAGCGTGATGGTACTTCGCTGTGCCCTACCTCTCATTGTTGGACGTAGTTTAAGGACATACCCGAGTCCAAAAGATTATGTTGCTACTCTTGAGTGTAGGGAAGCATAATTGCGAGGTATTCCGAGACATATACCGTAGGGTTCAGTTAATATATGTCAGAATGTTCAGTGATATTTATTTATTTCAATAGATCAGTTTAATCTTACGTTCGGGATACTTACCTACTAAATTTATTCTAAAATATGCAGCAAGTACTCATGTTGTAACGTATACAAGGAGTTATTTTCCTAAGCATATTTTGCTCACTGGGACCTGATTTGGTTAGTCTAGATTTAAATAAGGAGCGAAGGAGTTTGACCCCTCGAACCTCGCGACGGGAGTCTGTTTACTTTGGTTATCGCTTGCTCAACAAACAAACGATGAAATGAATGGCATATCTGCCAAGCCCTACTTCTTCAGTAATAGTTACGTTACATATTTGGACGACGGGTTTGGCCTAGTGGGTAATTACCCTACATATGAAGCCAATTGTTCAAATCCCAGTAAGGGAATTTATGTGTGTAATGAGCACAGGTGTTTTCTTCGTATTTAAGTATTTGTATATTATATATATCGTTGACTGCGTACCCATACATAACACACGCGTCCTTGAGCTTACCGTGAGACTTAGTCAATTTGTGCAAGAATGTCCTGTAATATTTATTATTACATATATATTTATATTAAGAACGTTGCTGGTGCGCTTAAATAAACATTATATTTGTTCTGCAACTTCGATAATCTAAATATATAAAAGAAGAAACTGACTGACTGACTGACTGACATATCAACGCACAGCCCAAACCGCTGGTCCTAGAGAATCCAAATTTGGCACGTAGGTTCCTTATAAGATCTAGGGGTGCACTAAGAAAGGATTTTTCAAAATTCACCCCGTAAGGGGGTGAAATGGGGGTCCAAAGTTTGTATGGGAAAAAAACAATAGTTGACCTTTTTCATGTGAAATTTCACAAGAGTATTTTTAACAATACATCATTAAACACGTGTTTGCGGATTTTGGAAAATTCAACCCCTACAAGGGTGAAATGTGAAGACAAAGTCCAAAAATGCACATAAGTATTGTTTCTTCTATATATAGGTCCGCTAATTACAAAAACAATGACAATTATAAAATACAAAGTGTGGACGTGAAATACCAACCCCAGTTGGGGTGGAATGGGGTTGAAATCTCAAAATATCGATACAGGTGTCGTTTCCATGATTTTTGGGACACTAATTACGAAAATGGCATCGATTTTGTTGTAACAGACACACTGACTCTCATTGATCCACACGTGTTTTTTTATGATAAAGGTGGCAAACGAGCAGACGGATGCCTGGTGGTAAGCATTAACCTTCATGAGGGGTAAATACCATAATCGCCACGCATACGGGTTGGCGATCGCAGTGCTTCCACCGCACTGCGGGGATGGCCCCGGTGGTCTTGTCCGTAGTTTTAGGACATACCCGGGTCCAGTCCAGTGTGTGTTATTGCCAGTGATGACTTATGGTGCTGAAACGTGGTCGCTTACTATAGGCCTCATAAGAAGGTTCAAAGTCACCAAAGGGTAATAGAGAGGGCTATGTTAGTAGTGTCTCCGCGTGATCGTATCATGTCATCCGCAGCAGAACCAAAGTTACCGATATCGTTATCCCTCCGGGTCGCCAAACTGAAGTGGCAGTGGGGGGGGGACATTGTTCGCCGAACCGATAGCCAATGGGGCGGAAAGGTCCTTGAGTGGCGACCGCAGCGTAGCTAGGCCTCCCACAAGGACCGCCGACCTGCAGAAAGTCGCGGGATGCCGCTGGATGTGGAAGGCGCAGGACCGGTCTTTTTGGGTGGTTTCGGGGGAGGCCTATGTCCAGCAGTGGTCTTTCGGCTGACATGATGAAGCAATTATCGCCGGCTATGAGCATCCACAATACCAAGGAGTCGCAAGCGCGTTGCCGGCGTTTAAGATAGGTCGTTCGCTTTTTCTTGAACGTACGAGGGTCGTATACATCGGTTCGGAAATATCGCTGACGGCAAATCATTCCACAGTTTGGATATGTGAGGCAGCACGTTTCTATAGAAAAGCACAGTAGAGGATTTTCAACTATCCAGGTGGTGGGGGTGGAAATATTGCCGCGTAGAACGATGGTGGCAGGAGCTAGGCTGTAGGGATTAGTCAAAACCTCAGAACACTCTCCGTTGTAAATGCGATAGAAGATGCAGAGCGTAGCTACATCTCTACACAGCGCTAAAGGATCAAGCCGATCTCAGAGATCCTGAAAACCGACGATTCATACTACTCCGTTGGCTGCGGTCTAGAGGAAGGATGTACTCCCCAGTACCTCACAGATGAGAGCAGTATTCCATTTGCGGACCTACTTGCGCTTTATAAAGCTGAAGGCGGTGGGTCGGAATGAAATAAATACTCTCGATCTGTTAAGCACACCAGTCTCCTTCGAAGCCAACTTAACTTTACCCTCTAAAATCAATCAAATTTATTTTATATTTATAACTCTTCCGTACACTGAACAATGGTGTTCCAGACATTTAGGAGGCGTACGCGGAGCCGGATCGAGCCAACGCGCAGATACCCTTTCGACAATTTTAATGAAATGTAAGGGATACACTAAGCGGATGCTGCCCCTGTCCGTATCATGGGATGCGCACAGAGACAGCACCCGCCATGGTGTAAGGGTTATTGAGTTTTAATGGAAACTAGAATATACCAGGCTATTGGGTGGAAAAGATGGACTAGCTACTGGGCTATGGATAAAACCGGACGTCTGCCTAATAAAATGGTATCCAATTTTATTTCCGGCAGACGGTGATTCGCCCTTCGTGAGATGGGCCTCCATAAAAAGCGACATCAAAGATGGCTTAAGGGCAACACCGGTGCATAGGGCTAAGGCTAGAGACGTGTCACTGAACTCTAAACATATAGCCAACTCGCCACTTAGGTCGCCACATCTACCATCGAGAACGCAGCTCTAGCGACCCCACTCTGACCGCCGGTTAAGGCAAGCCAGAGCAGAAGCAGGGGACCTGTCCCACCTGTCCGACAGGGCACCCCAGGGGCCCTCAGGTACGTGGAGTCGCTACTCTGCAACAGCCCGCCACAAGCTGCCCTGCGTTGATATATTTATAACTATTATTAGAAAATGAAAAAAGGGATGGCTATCCGCTGTGCAAAATAGTAGCTGGCTACTATCAGGGCTGGCCCTCTTGATACCCGAGGCCTCTATCAGGGGCGTCGACAGATTTTTATATAGTCGGCGCGCTTAGGCGACAGCAGGCGGCGCACGGGAGGAGGTGTCACCGGGAAACTTCCTGTACTGGTAACAAGTACATTCAAGGTGCTGCACGAAGGTGGTTGCTTAATTGCTTGCTTTTAGGGTCGACCGAGGCGATTCGGATCACTGGGGAAATCGGATCAAAATAAGCATTTCTGTTAAATTTGAAAGATCGCGGGTAGTTACAGCCAGCCAACCAACGTCCCGCGTTCGCTCTGTTCCCCACGCGCGCCGCCACAGCCACTGCCATAGGATAAGGCTCACGAGTTAATCACGATGAGGCTTCCCGATGAGTCGCTCGCGCGGGTGTGCTGTGATTTTGGCGTTGATGTAAAAAATGTGCGAATACATTCCGTGTTAAATGTAAATGCGAAAGACTAAAGGTTAGTAATCATTGGTACTTATTGCTAATCATGCATGTTGTTTCATGATATGGTATTGTTTTGACTACATCTAAAGGTATATTTCCGCTAAGAGAAAAAAATTGAAACCTATGGTATGAGGTTATTCGGATCACCTGATTGGGGGCGAATAGGATCAAAATTTAAAACGAGGTTTTTGGACGGTTTTCTTTAGCTAATTGTATGTTTGCATGTTTTAAATGGTGCGGACGTATAAGAAAAAACCCACAAGGGAGAATGGTCGGCAGAAAATATGACTACTGTTGCTAATAAGGTGCTGACTAAAGAGCTAACTTTACGTCGAGCTGCCGAGTTGTACAATGTCCCGTTCACGAGCTTGCAAAGAAGAGTCACATTGTCTCGAGGCATCGTAAAAAGTCGTGGTGGACAACCAACATTAAACAAGGAAGCCGGGGAGTTATTTGCTGATCGACTTTTGCAATTAGCAACTCGATGATTTGGCGTTAATTTCTGATATGGGGTGAATCGGAAATCGGAAATCGTGTAAGGTTCAAGTTTTGGTTTATAAAATTTATCATATTTTGTTTGTCTCGATTTAAGTTATTCGATTTTGTTGCTAAGAGGGTATAAAATGTTTAACGTACATTGTTTAAAAATATAGTAACATATATGACACTTTCTATAGATGGTGCCATAATTTTTTTAACTAGAAGGCAGGAGTAAAAAATAATGCTCGAATGTAACAATAAAGATACCAATGATAGTTGATCTCAATAAGTTGCCATTTGTGATTATTTTTCATATATTTAACATTGTTTACTATTATTAGTTAAAATTTTATAACAGAGATTGTTTTGATCCGTTTTACCCCTAAAAATGGGGCGAATCGGATTTTCTAGGTAGTTTTGTATTTTATTTTTCATAAATCGGAATGTCGTTTGATTTTATGTCTGACTCTTGGATTTTGTTAAATAATAAATACTTTTGCCAATTTAATATTAATAAAAACAGTATCACCTTAAAAAGTTGTATTTATTTACCGTCAAACAAAAAATGACCCGATTCGCCTCGGTCTACCCTATATGTATTCCAAAAATTCATATAATTTTAATGATATAAAGTCTACAAGGTCAATTTTTCGAATGAATTGCAAGATGAAATAGTGGGAAAGCGTAGAATGAGTTCGCCATACCGCCTCTAAACTACGTAGTAACCATCACTTCATAGCTGTTTTGCCTCGGTGATATCTTTACCACATAAAACACGTACGGGGTGCATATACAAAACATACGGGTCTCACAGTTAAAAATTACGTTTACTACGCGAGCGAAGCCGCGGGCAAAAGCTAGTTACAAATAAAACTAATAAAACGTATTATTACCTACATTCTTGCCGAAATGCTGTGACTTCCATGGTCAAGGCTGGACTGCGGATGCAGGCAACAAGGTCTTCAGTCTTTGCAAGTTTTTGCAACTACCCGCACTTGGTCTTCATAAATCACTTACACATTAGGGTTTGTTCCAGGCCGAATCACAACACTTACGTCATCCTTTATTTTACCAGAGGGTATTTGATGACGCTTACACTTGTTAATTACCGGATTCCAAGGCAAAAAAAACACCACGTTTTGGCAAAAACGTATTCGCTAACTCTGCGTATAATATTTTTATGTAGAATTTGTACGAACCTATTAAAATCGATGTAAAAAAATTACATATACTATGGCAACATTTTAGGGACAAGATATACTGCATAAATAGATTTTAAAAAATGTGTTCAGTTTGGGAATCGACCCCAGTTGTTAAAAATAAAATGAAAAGATATTGAATTACAATGCATTTTATTCATTTGATATATCATATTATATGGTATATTTTTTCTACCTATAACCTAATCCATATCCAAACGGAAATAATTAGAAATTTTATTTTCCATAATCAACCTGGTTCGATTTTCGAGCAGATAACAAGTTTTTTTTTTAATCTATCTAGGTATGCAGTTTTCCTTGTCCCTAAAATCGATGACATGGTTCCTACGAACCAATCTTTGTATGTCTTATAGTTCTAGATTTTCCCATACTGACCGATCTAAATAAGACACTCTGTATAGTATTTATAAATGAAAAAAAAAGTAACAAAGAATGGCCAACCATTTTAAATGCATAATTATGTACCGTCTTCGTTCGTTGGTAAAGAAACTTTCTCTTTGATATGTACCATTTTCAATTTATTCTGAAAAAAAAAAAAACATTTCACGACATATATGTAAAGAGACACTAGGTACCTGTAAATTATATTTTTTACAGTTCAAAACTTCTACGTTACATTATGTACAAAGAAGCGTAGTTGGCTTTCAAGTCAGTGACACATCACTTTCCCCGCTCCAGGCGAGTCCAGCCAGGTCTTTGATATCACGTGTAGTAAGGAATGCCACTCATTAACGTAGCATACCGCGTTGTTACAGGATCGTGAGTGAACAGAAGGCGCACTGTTGAGGGAATCCCGGAGATTTTCCCATAATACAAAATGACAATATTTATATTTACCTTGCATATTACATATCCATATAGATATCAATTTGGTGATAATTGAGTACTGATAAAATAAATTGCATTTTTTTCAATGGTCTCAGTCTCCCATATGGACAAATCTCCCCGACTCCCCCTACGTTTGCATAAGTAAAGTTAAATGATATTAGGATGGTGATATTTTCTGGCGCCGATCCAGCACTCAAAAAAGGTTATGGCCACTCAGCTACAGTAGGGACACTGAACTGAGTAAACAAGTATATCTTGGTGCTACCTCAGAAATCGTAAATATGATATCACAAATCTATTACTGTTGTGAACATACGTACTACTGCGCTGAGCCAGCGATCCAGCATATTTACTAAGTGGATCGCTACTGCATGCCCCGCCAAAATTATCATTCCATTCAAGTAGCCAAACATATATAATTATAGTAATGTTTATAATTCATATAAATATTTGCAATAATTACCGAATTATTTTAAACTACGCAACACAAATATTTGAATAAGTGACAAGTTATTAAGAAGTAATTTTAATTTTTTAACATGACCTTGGTAGGTACTGATACTATTTGACCCTAGTGTTTGTTTGTTAGAGGTAACATAGTTAACACAGTTAAACTTAAAATTAAAACTGAGCCATCGGCCACTGAGGATTTCTCTACTGGGGTTTCTCCGACCTGTTCCGCCGGGGTAATGTGACACTCTCAAATTTTAAATGAAAATATTTTCCACAATTTATGGGGTCTTTCATTAAGC
The DNA here is from genome assembly GCA_022674325.2 of Grapholita molesta. Lineage (NCBI taxonomy): Eukaryota > Metazoa > Arthropoda > Insecta > Lepidoptera > Tortricidae > Grapholita > Grapholita molesta. Next base: position 16,350,179 of record CP053121.2, on the reverse strand, counting down.
GGGCTTTACACGCCCGAGATATCAAAGTTGGTTTAAAAGCTCCTTTAAGTGCGAAGTAAACTAATAAATACACACGTGTCATAATACGTGTGAACTTTTTTCATATAAGATGGTTTAGTTGGTGATATGTTATACATCCGTCACAATATTTCTTATCAACTCATCGAAATCTAAGTAATTATATTAATGTATGTATTTATTTTGTCCTGTTTTTTATTGTTTTTAAACTATATATAAGTTTACCAAAGATTCCTTATTCTAATAATTTATTATTTACACGACTGTACTCCCGTGTATCATATCGCGCGATTGACTAAAGTGCAGCCGCGTTATTCATAAATGATTACTTCATTTTTCTTAAAATAAGTATGGCTTAATATAATCCTAGGTTAACTAGTTGCGAGCTATAAATAATTGTAGCTTAGATGTTACACATTTTACAGCAGTAAACTTGAAAGCTTTATGTAGCCACTTATATTCCAGTCGCAAACTTTAATAGGATGTTACTAAGATGCACGGAATATTTAATATCTAAAAGAATGCTCGAACATTATGTATTTTAATAGCAATTTAATAATTATGAATTAACTAATAAAATTATGTACGAAATATTGAACTTGCAATGAAGAAAACCATTACTATGCCGCTGTTGTAAGGCCATCTTTGTCTGCTGATAATCTGTGCTGGCCGGATTACTAATAACTCAAGTTATGAGGTATTTTATTAGTAGATATTAACAATTTATAAAAAAAAGTCTCGTAAAGTGATAGTTTTTGAGGTTAATTATAGTTAATAATAAATAAATAAAATAATAAATATTTCAGGACAATCTTACACAAATTGACCTAGTCCTACGGTAAGCTCAGTAAGGCTTGTGTTATAGATACTAAACGACGATATATATAATAGATAAATACATATAAATACATAGAAAAACACCCATGACTCAGGAACATATAACTGTGCTCATCACACAAATAAATGCCCTGACAATTCGAACCCAGGACCGTCGGCTCCATAGGCAGGGTCACTACCCACTAGGCCAGACCGGTCGTTAATATAACCAAATATAACACTTTAAACTTTCCCGTTTTCTACACATATTTACTAAAAGCTAGTAAACAGGTCTATTGCGAAATTAAACGTCAATATACTCATGGTAATTAAATTCGCGACAGAACCAACCAATCAATAAATATAGTTAATATGTGTAAGTAAGGGCGAGGATTCTAATATTTTAACTCTAATCTTACTATACCTTTTTGACATGCTCAATAATCTACAATGTTTCTGTTGGTTTACATCCATGGTTCTTCAATACGTCACGTCGTAACATTATTGTGTTGCTTCAATGTCATGAATGACATCATATAAAGCATTTTACATAAAAATAACCACATTCAAATGTTAAGTAATCATTCTTCGCGTATGGATAAAATATGATTTTCCAATAGATTCTAAAAGCTGAATTACGAATTTCCAGGCTAGTTAAATCAAAATTTAATGATGTATTATGATCGTATCCCTTTTCGGTCGCAGTATCTCGAGCGGCTTTAATGGGATCAGGAAGCCCCCACCCCTTGGTCTTGAATGGTTAATGTCATGTCCTGTAAAACTATTGTATTTAATTCCTCGATGCTGGTGCCAGAGCAGTTTCTTTGTATTATTACTTTTGTATAGTGATAAAATAGATTGTAATTTTCCTAGCGCACCGTACCACAGGTCAATGAATCCTCACAACGGTTTTTTAACTGAAAAACGAGGTATATTAAACAGACACCATAGACAATATTCATATGCATATCTCTATACATATCCATATAAAAAAAATGCGTATTCGGGCGCTGTTTTCTTTTATTTGACTTAGTTTTTGTAGACGGTACACAAAAACTAAATATGGAGATTTATGTGTCTAAATTACTTAAAGAAATATATTAGCAAATCTGATTATTTTATAATTTGTTAGAATTATCTTCCCTGTCTCTATGTACATAAATTGGGTTGCGGCTCTTTCTTTTGTGTACAGGCGCTATAAATATGTGTAACATTTCGTGATTCTTATTGAAATACAAAATCTGATAGATTTACATTTAGTAATCCAAAACTGCAATATCCTCGGCGATGTCTTTATTGTATGTTTACCTAGTTTTAAAAATATTTAAAGTATTATAAATGTAACAAAAATAATCTTGTCTCCTAACTGAACTTGAACATAAGTATTATATATAATACCTACCTACGGCTTTATTATTTATAACTGCAAATTGAATATATTTATCAAGTATCCTACTGGTATCGCTGAAGGTAGTTTATATTTAGTGAAGTAGATGGTTTATTATTTAGAGCTTTTGTTTTAACGTAGACTCTACATATTATTTAACTAGACGGAGCGTACTACTAATAATAATACCACGATCAAAAGGGATGATCTTATGTAATTTTCCATAGGTATGGCAGAGACGGCACTATTTTCGTCCGTCCTTATCACACATTTTTGTTCCCCTCCTAACTGAACCCTTGAGAACTGTCAAAGTTGGAGGGGAAGAAATCAATACAGTTAGAGTTTTCTTGGGTTGTCAACCAAAGTTGCGGTAATGAATACAGAATAAGCTAATATTTTTGTTTTTTTTTTTTTTTTTATGCAAGACGGACCAACGTTTGACCTTAGTCGCACCTGATGGTAAGTGACGACGAGGTCGAAGGTGTAGCACGCTGGTTCAGTAACAGCCTATTCACTCTTGACTTGAAGAGACCCAAATTATATCTTGCCGGGAATACAGACGAAGGGAGCGAATTCCATTCCTTAGCAGTCCGCATTAGGAAGGTAGAAGCGAATCGCTTCGTGCGAATGAATGGAATATTCACAACGTAAGGATGAAACTGCTCCCCTCGCCTGGACGTCCGGTGATGGAACGGAGATGGCGGAATTAAATCATGCAATTCCTGAGCACACTCTCCAAAATGTATCCTGTAAAACACAGACAAACTACCAACCTTGCGGCGATGCTCAAGGCTCTGCAACCTTACACTCACTGATTTAGGATCGCCAATGAGTCTGTGAGCTCGGCGTTCTATTGAATCCAAAGCGGCCAGCTGATACTTGGCAGACCCGTCCCAGAGGTGGCAACAGTACTCCATACACGACCGAACCTGCGCTTGGTAAAGTGTTAGGAGCTGTTCCGGCATGAAGTACGTAAGTAGTTATGTTATAAAGAATGCCCTGTAAAGCAAAACTATAGTGAATTGTTACATTTTGGGCTACAAAAGCCAGAATATTTTTGTCCCTTACTGGCGCACGCGGATGCGTTTTCCAGTCATTATTTATTCCTCCTAGTGGTTTAATGTCCGCATAGTAAAAGAAATAAATAGGTACCAACAACCTATTTGTCATGACCCATGACATACCTACTCGTAGTCTCGTTGATCCTCTCTAGGGGCCATAAAGTTTTCAAGAAGTCTGAAGTAGATACTTAATATCACCAATCCTACTTGCAAGAAACCTACTGCCGTAAATGTATATACTCTTATTATACAAAAGAAACGGTGTGACTGAGAAGTATATATACAAAACTATATTTCGTACAAGGACGGATTAGGGTCGCCACTGAATGAAATATGTTCAAGAGAAATCGCGAAGTGTTTTAGGAATAAAAATAGTTCTCTTTTCGGTAACGAAAATATACTTTCGATAGATACTTTTATACTGTATCATTGAATAATAAATTGTAAATCAAATAACAAATTACCGTTTATAAATGTCGTTAATTGTTACGCTGAGCTGTTAATAATTACTTAATCTTTTAATTTTTTATGAAAATACTAAAATTACGCAGGAGCACAGAAAAGTTCAGACGTAGTTAAAGCATCAAGCCAACCCAATTTTGGGATTCAGTGAAAGGCACGTCTTGTGACAGCGCTACTCGACCGACCTGCGACCGATAAGCAGGGTGCAAAATAACGAGTATTAAAGAAGACACCCCGATAACGATTTGTCACAAATGACGTCTTTGGTGAAAATTAAGGGTCAGAATTCAGAATTTGTGGAACTAGATAAACAACAAGATTTATTATACCCTTTTTTATTTAGGGGTACGAAAGAGCGCGGAGCTGTAAGAGCATGCGACTTGCAATCCGGATATCTCAGGTTCGAACCCCGGCTTGTACACGTGAGTTTTTCAGAATTTATGTACAAAATATCATTTAATATTCACCACTCGCTTTTCGGTGAAGGAATAGGTACATCGCGAGGAAACCGGACTAATCCCTATAAGGCCTAGTTTACCCTCTGAGTTGGACGGTCAGATGGCAGTCGCTTTCGTAAAACTAGTGCTTACACCAAATCCTGGGATTACTTGCCACGCCTTGAGTTTTTTAACTTAAGTTTGGTACATTAAATAAAAAAGGTGTAACAATGGGCTATAAATTAATATACCTACAGGGTAGTGGCGGCAGAACAATATTTTTTTAGGCCGCAGCTAGTAGGTTTATCAATTTACTGTGATTCAAAGAAAAGCTGCTCAACTGTATAAAAATTAGTCATATAAGCGAGAACATTGTCTTACGGTTTATTATACAATTTATAACAAAATGATATGATGGTGGTCTTCTATAATGTACAGGGGCAACTAACATTTGATAAGACTTATTCGAATACAAAACACATGCATTTCTATTTCTTAGATACTAACAGAACAACACTTTGCATTAAACCATTGAAGGACTGAAAGAAAGTTTATGCATCTTACTCTTATGCACCTTATTTCTCAGAGAGAGTGAGAATATAGCCTGACTTAATAAGTAAGGAAGTTAAGTACATAACATCGTATTTTACTTTATTTTAATTGATTACGCTATAAATTCAACAGACGATTCAATTATATAAAACATAAATTATTCAAAAAATACCAATTGTAGATACGATACCTGCTACTTCAATCCCGAGTTTAATTGGGTAAAATACTCTAAATAAATACCTACTCACAGGAAGATCACGATAAACAAACGTGGAAAAAGAAACAAAGACTTCGCTAAGAGAAAATAAGGTATATTTATTCGGGTAACAATATCAGAAATGCGACAGCTATCTTTTTGTCGCCAATAAACGTCAATATGTAAACAGATAGACGTTTCCACCCTTTCATTTCCACGCCATTATATGTATGTTCAGTCAGCGTCATATAGTTGGTAGCGTCCTAAGTACCTACTCATAAAGTTTGGTATAGGTACCATAGAATTAGTATGGTATACCGAACTATTTGACTACTTTGAATTCTGCAAACTATATGACGCTGAATATACAATACGAGTATGCACATATCTGCGTCACTATATTATCTTCACAAGAGCTAATTTTTTTTTTAAACGGCCGCCTGTGTTTCCTCGTTCAAAGATATTTTGATTAGTGATAAAAATAGATATGTAGACTACTTTTATTAGACGCTAAGTTTACCAAAGGGAAACTAGAGTTATAGAATATTTAATGTGAAACTGGCTGTCGAATATTCTAGTTAATAAGTAATGTGAAAACGTTTTCTTGGGCCTAAAAAGGGCGCATTTTTTGAAACATGTACCACATTATAATATAATAAGTTTTATTTATTGGTCACGGTATGTTCCTATAAGAATAAGAAATGTCGTTATTTCAACAAAAATTGGTCTAGTCGTTATCAAAATGGTACAACTGTTTAAAGACTAACCTTAACTCTAGGCTAAAATATACGAGTAAGGTACCTACCTTACTCATGATTTCACTCAATAGTTTGAGTCATAACTATCCCTGCTTAGGAATTTTTGGACATGCGAGTTTAAATACCAAGTAAGGTCAGTATGATGCCTACATTCCTAGGAGGATTTTTCGTCCGACATACCTCAATGAATATAAAAAAAATATCCCATGATCAAATTTATTATTCTATATCCTTTTTAATATGTAAACTATAAGTCAAATACGCCTTTTTCTAGATTTTATTTTACTAGATTGCTTACTTTACCCAAATAGTATAACTATTATTTTATAATAAATAATACAACAAAATATAACTTCGTGACATTCATTAATTTAACTCAAAGCTCAGTGAGATTTAATGTATGTTGAGCATAATAACTCAAAGGCCCTTTGTTCGAGCCGCCATTTTGACATTTTACTTGGCAGGGAGCAATCAGTCAAGCTGTTTTTGCTTTTCCGAGATCTTTGAAAATGTCTCGGCAGAATTGCGATAACTATTAAAAAAACTTCTGAACAATACAAGACTTAAATAGAAATAAAAACGTTGTATTATGGAACTATAAAACAAATCAAAATATTTTTTATTCAACATTTTGATTTGATTTAAAATTTAAGTAGTAAAACTATTATTGTATATTATAAATTGAAACTTGATGGTGTCCGAAGCAAGATTCGAACCCGTATCTCCAGCTATTGCAGCTCATGCTTTAATAAATTGGGCCACCCGAACACAGCGCAACCTGCCGTTTGTCAAGACATGTAATCTTGTTTATTTTTATGGTCGGAGGTCCTCGTCACTTTTTCTGAAGTATATATCATCAATTTTCAACTTATAATTTATATAGTAATGTTACTAATTTAAAATAACAACAAATAATTTTATTTATTCTTAGTTGCATAGATGGCAGCACCAAGTTTTTAGCTATATAAATAGTGATTCATATAGGAGGCGCAAGCACGTAGTGTTTCGCCTTAGAGTTGGTATACCGTTAAAAATAAACAACCTCGTCCCAGTCTTTGTCTTTTTATCATAAGTACATGTCATCTATTTTCAATTTGTTGTTTTACGTATTTAAACTAAAACATGTGTCTAATTTTGCTTCAAATTGGTTTTTAAATAAGCTTTCCCTCAATTTTTGCATTGGCATGCCATGGTCCTCAAGTACTCTAGAGCCCATCGCCCTTTGTGCCTAAGGGCAATATTGTAAGCTCCTAAATTAAGCAAATTTCATAGTCTTGCCACACACAAAGCTCAAGCTGGGGGTATTTAGTTTGGAGTATAATAATATATGCGTCGGCCCACATGTGCCTGGACGGGTGAAATGGGTGGACAGTATAAACAAGAAGCAACTTCGCGGCAAATCTGGACCGACAGGTAAAAGAGAGGTGTTGTTAGCCAACACCACCAGAGGACAAGCTAATTATAAAAATGAACAACGTGCTTTTGTTAATAATACCAAGCTATTTTTAGCCCTCGAAAAACATGTTTCAGCGTTAGGAGGATCAAAATCATATGTCACCAGACACAACTTTTGATACGCCATTTAAATTACATGATAAATTTATTTACTTACTTTACATCTAAAACTAACACTAACTACCTTAACTGAATTTAAACTAAAAAATACTTTTATTTTTATAATAACTACCAAATAGCTTTAAATGTAAATTGTGGAAAATATATCCCATATTCACCCCATCTTCACAATGAACTCAGCAAAAGCCCCTTAAAACGTAAAATAAAAAGGATCGCTCTAACTTTTCTTGTAAAAAGCACAACACCCTAATAGGGATCCGTAATACTAGGAAAAGGGACATGCAACAAGTGCTGACAAAGACAGCGTTCGCCTTTATTACACTGGCCCACTTTATTAATGTCTCTTTATATTCTATCTTCGCTTGTTTTTACCGAATGCTGTTAAAAAGGGCATTTAATTATTGTAGGTGTATAGACAATTGAGTGTAACTTATTGAACGTACTTTAACTAAGTACGTACCAAGGAATTTTAGTATAACTGGAATAAGCCCTATGAAAAATACCAATAAGTGAAACGTGCTTTATATACATCTTATTAAGGTTTACTTTCGCTCGCCGAATATGAAGAAAAAAAACGAGCCGAGTAGGATAGCTAGTACACAGACCTCTGTCCCTTTCTGAATGATGCTATTCCTAGAATAATATTAGATCTATGGCAACCCAAAGTCAACTAGATGCTAGGGTAACCATGCTTGTACATGGACGAGGACAATTACACAACAGGACAACATTAATGTTGGTGTTGAGATAAAGTACATTAAACATAGTTATTAAAATTTGTAAAATGTGGTTTCATTGTCATTGTATATTATAGTAGAGGGAATATAGCAATTGGGGCAAAGTAATTCCCACGGAAGCTGGGTTATAGTGGTTTAATTTCCTGCGTGTATTTTTTTGATATACCTAATAAATATATAGAATATTTAAGTGTGCAAAATGCTGAAAAAAAAATCAACATGTAAAACTCAAATCGTGTGTGTCAATTACAGGAAATTACACACAAAAATGGTTATGAGGTTAATTTTATAAAATAAGAATCGTAAATAACAAAATGGTGGTTGAAGAACAAAAATATTTTTCAAGTAAAATGAAAATCTGAACATTGAAAACTGAACGTAACATTTTATTTATTATATTATTGTTTTACACATTAATATACGTTGTAATAAGAAAACCATATTTAATACATAAATATTTCCGATTATATTATATGATGTAAAAGTATAGGCTGTATTTTAATCAACACGACAAAATATAGGCCTCTGCCATAGACTGCCACATGGAGCACACACATGGAGAACACTTTAACATACTGCGGCCACCGACTACCAGCGACCCGGTCATCGGTCCGACTGGTTTGTTGATGTCCGACATTACCGATTTACGTATCTAAAAATATGAAGAAGGCTGTCGAAGAGAAAAGAAGCATGGTGTTCAATCCACCGACACTCTTAAATTTGAACACAGCAAGAGCTTATTTTTACTCTTTCACCACCTGGTTATTTATATTTAATTTTAGATATCATCGTCATAATCTCTTTTACCATTTAATTTCTTGTAATTAGATTTTTATTAATTTTATAAGTATTCGAAGTTAAAATTTTTGGGAAGCAAAAAAGGCATGTAGTATGTCAAATAGATACAGAGCTGCCGGCGTGGTCTCTACATCGATCTAGTACATCAGAACACTATTGTATTTAAAGGAACTATCCTAACTTCTAAAATTAACATGGTCACCCTATAGAAAGAGACAAAGGTCTGCGTGGTAGCTATCTCACTAAGCTCGCTTTTTTCGGGCTAGTACTCGATCTAGTTCTATTACTATATCTATGGTACGTACAAGCGTAATAAAAAAAAGTTTCTACTTGAATACATAACATAGAAATAAAAGAATAAAGCATTAGTATGCTACAATAACGAAAATGTTAATATATTTTATATTCTACAACGGGTTTTTATTCGTATAATGTCCTTAGTAATAAATGACTCCCTGGTTTTAAAATTCCAACATTTTGTTAACTAAAGACTGAACGGGTATAACAAACATTTTGCATTTCAAGCAGTAAGAAAGCTGCGGATGTTATGAAATCCATGAAATGTTTTTGGGTAACAATTTTTAACACGGCTTTCACGTTGCCAGCTCGACCGTACAACGTGTACCTACATGCGCGCAATACACAGTATTGCATACTTGCGTAGATTCTATTACAGCTACACTTCAAAATTTCATAGCGTCGATTGAATCAGGACTATTTCTACCGTGTCGCCCACATACATGCATTTTTCTGTTCCATATGTGCACCATTTAACATTTTAACCACATGTTTCAACTTCGTGTTCGATTAGCATCGTCAACCCCGGCGCATTATTTGTGGTTTTATATCGACAGGAACATGCGTGTAACATCTGTAAATCTAGTACGAGCTATGTACAGCCCTCTTTTCTAACTACACTACACTACTTCTTTTTACACCATATACTAGACCCAGCGTGGGTAGACCCCACAAGGTCGACCGACGACATGGTCACAAAAATCGCGATACCCAATGGATGCGGGTGGCGCAAAACCATCACTGTGAGTCTGATATAATGATGATGACACGTATTTGGCTGATATAATGATGATGACGATACACTCGGTTGACAGTCTATGAATAAGTAATAAAAGTGAAATTATTATTTCTCAAAGGCAAAGACAAAGCTTCGCCGTAAGTACTGAATGCCCAAAGGACACGGGGATGGTATGTCTTAACATATCTACGACAATACATATGTATAAGCTAGCTACCATTTTGATCATTGCTACGAAGTTTAACTGCACACTTTAAGATAACGTTTTTTTTTATTTTTTGTCAACAAGGTGATTTTAATAAAGTATCGAACACAACTAGTTACGAAGATTCTCACAAACATATTTTTTATTAAATATACTTTTATAGATTGCATATACCTGAGAAATTTCGACGGGTTCCGCTGTGTTCGGGTGGCCTAATTGGTAAGGGCGTCAGCTGCGAAACCTAGAGATGCAGATTCAAATCCTGCCTCGAATGCCGGAGGACCAAGTCACTTTTTTTTAAAGTGTGTGTCGTCTCGTTTTTCAATAGTAATAAAAATAAATAAAAATAATTATGATGTCACGCTTTGGTGCCATTTTTACTCAGTGACGTGCCTAGCTCCCAAACTTTATACAATTTAACTTTTTTTTTATGTATGAGGAAAACGAATTAAATAAGTATTCTTGATCATCTAAGGAACGAACTGTTCTTTACCCTTTTGCATTGACATGGTACCAATAGACACAAAATCAAGTAGGTAACTATTAAATATTGCACAATAGGTATACTATTTTTCCTCGTTTCGGAGTGAGTATTCGTTTTTGGACCCGGGTATGTCCTTAAACTACGTCCAACAATGAGAGGTAGGGCACAGCGATGACCATCACGCCTGAATCTGGGGCAGCCCAACTGGGGAAGTACCTCCTTACAGAAGACCACAGCCATAATAGCACTGCTACCTTTCAGGTATGTAGTGTTGTGTTCCTGATGGTGAGTAAGGTTCTCAGAGCTCCAACCCCCCTCAAAGGCCGGCAACGCGCTTGTGACTCCCCTGGTGTTGCCTGGCGACGGTAATTGCTTACCATCAGGCAATCCGTCTGCTCGTTTGCCGCCTATGTTATAAAAAAAAAAAAGAAACGTCGAGTAATATCCAATTTGCCACTTCTTTACACTTAACATGTTTGAAATATTTGAATCTTACGATAGTTTTTTGTTTGAAATTGTACAATACTCGAGTAACACATAAAAAGCCAAAAGTGTGTGTCTAAAAGGCATATTTATTATGCAGCAAGCAAAATATTGAACCCTTTGTTAGTGCGTATTGAACAATATTAGAATAGATGGTAAACAATTCAAAATGGGCAGAGAAAAAGTTTATATTTCTCGAAACCTATGGCTGTATAGTAAATATTTTACTTAATAGGTAGAGGCGAGTTTAAGTGAATAATACTACGGTTTTAGTATTTGTTCCTGAATTTCTTGTCAACGTTGTCAGGTGTCTTATTAAATTGGAATTTGCTCATTTATCTACAACTTAACTATAAAGAAACAAGTATTCACAACTAACCTAACCTACATATCATTTTATTAAATCGTAAATGGGATTTTTCAGTTTTGTTCAATAGGCATATCTAGTAAATATATGATTGATATTGAGTTTTTAACACAATACATCGACGTGCATCATATCATCGGTGAGCCGTGTGATGCCGGCTGACTAGAATAGCACCACCCCATCTCCTCCCGCGGGTGTCGTAAGAGGCGACAAAGAGAAAAATCCAATCCTACCGATAGGCAGCAGCGTCCGTCGAAACCCAATCTACAGCTACTGCGGTTGCCAACCCGCCTGCCAAGCGTGGCGACTATGGCAACTACCCCCCAAGACGATACAAGTCATATTTGTGGGAGGCCTATGTCCAGCAGAGGACTGTATACGGCTGAAATGTATGTATGTATTTATGTAACACAATACAAGTTGAAAAATAAAATCTTATATTTGTAATTTTTATTATTAAATTTTGTTTCATATTTCCAAAGTTCCAATCAAGATGCGCCAATTGATGTCGATTTAAAATGCTGAAACTTAAAATAAAAAGTTCTGAACCTAAATAGATCATTGATTAAAATTTTATGATAGGTATCGGTATATTTAAATGAGGGAATAGTGTTTTTCGCTTTACCCTACTACACAATAACAAATATACCAGCTGAACCAAGAACACAAAGTTCACATGACACAGATCTTAAACATTATGCAATCGCACTTGCAGCAAAGAACTGCACATTGACTTGCAAAACCATAAGAATACTTACTGTAGGTGTGTGTTAGCTGGTATTCCAAATTCTTGTTCCATCAGGCGATTGAATCTGGTATAAAAATACTGTTCTAAATTGAATTTCAAAAATATTAAATTGACGTTTGTAGACATTGTGTAGTGAAGACCGAGCGAAGGTATTACGAATGTAGGGGCGAACTCCAATTGAAGATCCGTTTCTTTCAAAAAAAAACTCTCAAGGAAAAAAAAATACATTTAGAATTAAAAGAATGAAAAAGATTTATATCGCAATGGCCTATACCCTAAGTTCTAAGACAAATGTGAAATTAAAAATGTAACACAGAAAGTATACGTACTTACATAAATATTGGCCAAATAAAGCCAAGGGATTAAGATACTTATACGAATTAAATCTAAAATGTTAGAATGTACTTACTTATGTGACAAATGATACAAGTAACCCCACACCTCATGCTGAGATAAATTTAGTTATGCCGGTTATTAAGTGCTTCAAAGTTGGCTTTTCACATGAACACAACAACCAGCTCGTAACTCGCTCAAAATCAACGGTGTGGCTCAACTTCAGAGAAGGTTTCCGGTCAACAACAATTTCCCGACAATTTGATTTTGCTGAAGTTATGTTGGTTAATAAGCTTAAGATTTCCTTTGTTGTTAATATCGGGTGTGGCCTGTTATAAGAACAATAAGTTTAAGCATCGTTTCTATACCACAAACGTAGCAACATTATTTCTACGACTTTTGAAAATAACTTATTGTTTTCTAAATATGAATAAGAAAAGATTTTCCAAACAAGCACTGTATTGTGAAAACTATGAAGATTGTAGGCTGACAGTAAATGTCGATGCTGATGCTGTTAATTGAAAATACTACTTAGTTTGTTCGGAAATGTCCCAAGTAATAAATTACCCAATTTTTCTAGTTGTAGAACAAATATTGCTTCGTTTGTGGCGTAGAAGCGACCCCTATAGTTTTTCCTTCTATTACAGGTCACACCTGGTAGATTTTGGTCTTAGGGGATCTTTATAAAATCGTTATAGATTTAATATAACATATTAAAAATACAGTAATACCATAATAAACAATGCGTTTATACGTAATACTTATTTTGCATTAATTATGTACATCGGCCCTGGAAATTAAGATCTAATTATTTAGGTTTTATTTAGAATTCAAGAAATGACATTCCTTTAAAAGGCTTTTTAATCAGTTCTTATTTTATTTATGATGACAATATTATGTTCTTATTTCCTTGCTTACTAATGGTAGATATATAAATGTTAAATAGAATCGTTAAAAATTAACTCCAACTAATAATAAACTAAAACCAAAGGTACTAGTCAGCATTTGCATAGTTTAGATATTGTATTCTAATAATGGAATATTATATTTCTCATTTGTTGTAAGTATTTTACTATATAAGTAGGTATTAGATATGATATAGCATAACTTTTGATGAATACATGTTATCTTATTTTCAAATACAAAGCACGAGTAAGTCATATTAAAAATGCACAATGGATAATATACAGTATTATGCACTGAATAATTTTAAAAGCAAGAACCTAATACGTTATTGTTTTATTCACTCCTAATTCACATAGATATGAATAATTAAAAACATCACAAGGCATTTTTGTGGCGGAAATGAGCCTCTGTAAACATGTGATGAATAATGTTGCTGGGTAATAATGAAAATAGATACAAACATAATAATGTTTGTATAAAAGCAAAAACATACATCGATATTTTCTACTTGCGTATTTTTATAGAAATGTGTAGGTATTAAACTGATATCAATAACGCAGATATTATTTACTTCAACCTCCATAAGATACTGCAAGCCCAAAAGAATTTCATGTTACGTATTTACTCTATTCTTAATTGTCAATATTTCATTTGCAGTTGATGACACAAACCTTCTTACCCAACTAACAATCTCGACCTTCATAACTAAATGTTTTTCCTGGTATATATAAGGAAAGTTCATGACTACATTAACCAAAATCACCTAACAGTAAAATGTCAAACGGCAAATTTGTTAACCTTTAGATTTCTGAGTCTGCTCCAACAGGCGCGTCTCATTTCGCCGGCCGGCGCCCCAGATAGGAAAGTAATTGGTCGGGCGATCGCAGCGGATATTGTTTTCACCCACGCGACTTCAAAACCCATATCATCATGGCTCCAACACGTCGTTTAAATGTCACTATGCTGTCTCTTTCACCCTGCTACTAGTAAACAATGTAAGCGAATGGGAAATGTTTTTCTTTTTGTTGTGTTTGGGGGGCATGATCCTATCCGTACATATCTCGTCGCTAGATCGAAGTAACACATAGTTTATATGAGATTTAATTTATATGAATTATTTATTTATTTATTATTATTTCATTAAACGTTTTTCAATTCATAACTGACCTAATCGCTCATCAGGAAAGAAAAATAATAAGTCTATGTATTCATTTGTTTTGATTTTGTTATTAACAGCCCACATTTTTTCTGCTTTGCTTAAAGATTGACCGGTACAAACTGCTTAAATCCGCCTTTATGTAAGATTTTCTTTTGTGTAACAAGTATTAAGTAAATAAATAGATAAAAAATGAATATTTCCTACCAAATACACTTTATATCCCCGATGTAACTGACTCGACAATACTAATTATTCAGTGTAGCTATAGAAGTATGTACTTAAGTTATTAAAACAAGATAACTTGCAAGAATCTATTACATCGTAATTTATTTAGTTACGTTTACTTCAGTAATAATATGTTTAAAATATAGATAAAAACGGGTCACTCACGTACCTTAAAGTCGAATACTCATGAGCTTCGTGCCGCACCGTCGCTGACCGAAGCTCATGAGTATGGTTCACGAATTGGGCCGAAACATATGTCGAGCGTTATTCGACCTTAAGATACGTGAGTGACCCGTTTTTATCTATATTTTAGTATGTCTGAGTCTCACGGGAGTTTTCTATTAAAAATATATATATATGTTTATTTAGAAACATATAAGCTCTCCAGAATTGTTTCATAAACCGCATATTACAACTGGTATAATGATAAACTGTTATTTTATAAGTTTATTATTTATGAAACTGTTATTATAGCTTCATAATAACATTGGATTTT
This sequence comes from Grapholita molesta, assembly GCA_022674325.2. NCBI lineage: Eukaryota > Metazoa > Arthropoda > Insecta > Lepidoptera > Tortricidae > Grapholita > Grapholita molesta. The sequence continues at coordinate 16,334,940 of CP053121.2, read as the reverse complement.
GGTTTATGACATTTAAATTTCGAACGTTTCTGAAAAACAAAGCTATTTGTTATTTACTCACTACAGAAACGATATGAGGATTAGGTCCGACCGGTCCGACTCTACTTATACTTGTAGTTAGTCTTTGAATTAAAAAATAAATACCATTGCTTGGAAAAAAATGTTAATCTCCGCGGTTTAATATTCGGTTTAACTTTTCGTATGCCATTGCTGAACTTATAATATAGAACTTATACCGGGTGTGGCCTGTAATAGGAGCAATTATATAAGGGATCGCTTTTGCACCACTAACGTAGCAACATTTGTTCTACAACTTTGAAAAATTGTGTAATTTCTGACTTGGGATTTTTTCGAACAAACTAAATAGTATTTTCAATGAACGGCATTCAACAGTCTAGTTGACGTTTACTGTCAGTCTACACACTTCATAGTTTTCGCAATACATTGCTTGCTTGGAAAATCTTTTTTTTATGAATATTTAGTGAACTATAAGTTATTTTCAAAAGTCGTAGAACAAATGTTGCTACGTTTGTGGTGTAAAAACGATGCCTAAAGTTAATGCTCCTATTACAGGCCACACCCGGTAGTTAGTAGAGTTTGGCCAGTGAAAAAAAATTGGTTTACTCACTTAAAGCATAGACGATTGAATCATACCGTCTCTTTCTTTCGCTTGCACTACGACCCCAAAAAAAGGGATGAGTATAGTTTATTTTTTCAACTTTAAGAGTAACAATCGAGTAATAATTGGTTAGCCAGACTCTAAGTGCGTAGGTATAATAATAAGTGTAAGTAAATGTACATAATTAGACATAAAAATACTCGATTAACTCAGCTTATCTCCATTTTATAAAACCCAACTCGTATTTTTATGTCTTTCATAATATAACGGTCACATATGTAAACTACGAAAAATCAACATTACAAATTGACCAAGAATCGCCGAGAATAAAACATGAAAGAAACTGAATGTAAACGGTCACGGTATAATATTTTGTAAGTGAGGAAAATGAAGTTTTCTCAATGGACCCTTCTCGGTATTGCCTACGGCTTTAACCTAATTTGACGGGAAATATACTATTATTCCTCTTTATTTCCTAATAAAACGGTACAAGCTCGTATAGGTATGAGTCACTTTGTTGATAATTTCAAAATAAGCATATTTATGTATTTAAAATTAAAAAAAATCTTTATAAAATACAACTACAATAAAAAATTACATTGATAGTGATCGGAGATGTGTCATTATGACTATTGACGCTATATTTATTACATCCAAATTCAAGCATTTGTTTGGCATCTATTCCAAATATGTATGCACCCTAAACATAAGACGTGTAATATATACGAGTATACGTGTATTCTAATTTATACACACAACTTCTTAATCCAACAAACATGTTGACCTGCGCATAAATGAGATAAGTACTTATTTTGTATCGTTAATTTGTATTTATCCTTTACAGTCTAGAGTAAGTAAGTTGGACGCGTGGTAGAACATCAACTCTATGATAATTTAAATAAATTAAGAAAGTACTAAAGTTTTTAGACAGTATTGGTTAAAAGTAGAGTTCAATTTTTTTGTAACATCACAAAGTTGGCACAATGGTTTTTTAAGGTTCACTAGCAAACATGTAGAAAATGAAGGGTTCTTTGAGCGACTCAACTGTCTCTCTGTCTGTTTATCACATCGCTAAATATCTTGAGAACAATTTCAGGAAGATTTTACAATGTAATTCATTAAAGCGGCTTAAGCTTTGAAAGCGCGAATTTCCCAAAACTGCAGCGAGTTTTCTGTAAGCATGATGTTGCACGGTGTTTGTAGGTGGAAACCCGTGGGGGCCGCGCGGGCGACGGGGCAGTCAGCCGCCCGACGCCGGCCGGCGCACACCGCACGCCGCCCGTGCCGCCCGCGCCGCCCGCCGTCGAAAACTTCGCGAAGTGACACCGGCATGTATTGGATTACGCAAGTGTGCTAGCTTATAACATTAAGGTAAATTTTTGAGTTCAGTTTATTGTGTTAATTTTAATTATGGTAAAATAATCGGGAGCTTTTAAACATCACCAAAACATATAGGTCGTTTTAAATAATCGTGTAAACGCGTATCTGCGCATAATAATGAGTAATTTTTTTCATCTAAGACTACCTACATATTCACATTGTTTTTAGTTCTACATTTATCTATGTAAAAAAGAGGTGGGTAGGTTCAGGTCATCAGAATCCAATTCCTGAAGTTGAAATACGAGATATATATGAAGGAAATTACTAAAACTCATTGATATTTAGCTGTTTGGTTTTAATTTCAGGTAAAATGCTTGTCGATAAAATTTTATTACCTAATCTTATTAAGACGAAGACATATGGACCGGATATTGTCCTTAAACTGCGAGCAGAAACCACCGAAGGACGATCACAACGTCCCTGTAGAGCGGTGGAATATACTGCAATCACCAACGGGCCTGCCAAGCGTGGCGATTATGGCATTGCCTCCCATGCTCGGAGACCTCTCCCCGTAGCGGTCTATTGGAGAGGCATTTGTCTAGCAGAAGACGTATGTGGCTAATAGCAATACGAAGACATAGGTACATAGTAGCGGTGTCACGCGGACAAAGACGCGGGCTTTTACTATTTATTATTACTAAAATAATTACGAAAATTACACAAATATTGACTAGTGAACTCAAATGTATATTGGACACATAATAATATTATAAACCATTGAATCGGTTAGCAAATCTAATCTAAATACTAATGACAAGCATTAACGAAGATAAAGCTAATTATACCGTTATATCTATGTTTAAATGATGAGGTGATATTAAGGCACTCTCAAAGGGTCAGCGACACATTACCGGCTCTCCAGTCACTCGGCCAAGGGGGAATATGACCACTTATAATCATTACACAGGTCGTTTCGGGGAGCCTTTTGTTAAGAGATTGCCCGTGAGGAAACATTATGGTAAAATGAAAGAAAAAATATCTATTTCGCTCCCATTCCATCATGCCGCTTTAAAGGTCTTGTGGAATAATTTATTTCAGGGGCAGGTTGTGAGACAATTAAGAGACCAACCATAAAATTTGCAGGACGTTTGGGGTACTAAACACGCAAATGTTGGATTGTCGTGTCATGACGTAAGCAGCGTAAATCCACTTATAAACCCGCATGAATGTGTTTAATTGTAGGTTACGATGTATGTGGCTTGCGTGAAATATACATAAAAACAATACATTAGAAGTACATAAAATCACAAACAGGTATAAAATGCAAATATACTTACGAGTAAGTACCTAAAGGTGTTCACAAATATTACTAAGTACTTTCCAACAATAAGTTGATGATAGCATTGTGTTATTCATTTCAAAATGGCCGACTGTCTGTAGAATTTATCAACACAGAGTACTTTTTCATTTCCTCATTGGGTTTATTTTCCACATTCACATTTTTCATTTTCTAACATTCAAGCGACAGGTTTGTTTTAAAAGCTATATAATCAGAGGTTGTAGAATCATGCTACATGACTTCTATTTACATTATTACTTTAAGTAATAAACCACAACTTAAACATCTATTGACAAATATTAATGAGAGGATTATATTCATTGATTATTCATTGCGACGGAAATATTACTCAAAAGAAGAAGCAGAAATTGATGACATTTAAAATGTCTGATTTACCCCGCTGAACTAAGACGTTGTACAACCTAAAAATATTTCTTATTCCTCTGTAAAACTTATAATTTTCTAGCTGTTGGAATGTATATATATGTATTAGGAGAATTTATATAAATGAAAGACAAAGTATTATTCGTAAATAAAAGTGTTTCAGTTTTATTTGGGACTCTACAGATACGGGTCGTCCCTTTGCTATCAGATCTTTGGTAACTTTATTCCTGCAATTTATGGTTCGTTTAACATAGAATACTTATTTAAATCCGCCTTACAGAATTTTTCGAATTTTTTGTCCAAACAATTTTACACAGAAGAAATCGAATATCCAATGGCGGGGCCTATAAAGTTTACACCCATGTACTTATGCCTAACCAGTCACAGACAGTGATCTCTGAGCATGAGGAGTTCAATAACATAACCGCAACGTTTGTCAGGCTGGTTGGCGATCGCAGTTTGTTCTACCACTCTTTAAGGACGCCATTGGCCCTCCTCGGCAGGGTTTAGTGACAATACCCAAGTCCCTTTTTTATACAACAGTCACACCTGAGTGTAAGTTTTTAACGTAGCTTTACGTCACGAACGCGTTTGCGTTTCCCATATAAATAACATTATCACTTACGCGTTCGTAAACGTTTTTTTACGTCAAAAGAAACTTACACTAGAGCCTCAGATGGTCCTTACATAAAGTTCATAATACACCTAACTATTATGAATCTTGTGACGGTAATTATTTATCTCGGTTACGTGGGCTACGCTGCCCTCCTTTTTCAGTTTCTTGTAGAACGCATCCGCTTTCCGGTATGTGACAGATTACATCTTTCAGCTTCCTGAAATACAGGTCTGTACATAAATGTACCTTATTCAATTTCAGTAGTTACGAGGTTACGTTTTATGACCATTTCGAGATTGTAATAAAGAACAAAACCAAGTCATTGATAGCAACTCAAAAAATAGTTCCAAATAATTAATAAATCCTAAATAAGTTTACAGAACAATATTACTTTCATTTTGTGAACATTGAAATGTATAATAAATCATATACTTTAAGTACATATATATGTTTTGCAATAAACTGATTTATTATTAGATAAACTGATTATCAAGTACAGTTATCAAATCAAAGTTATTCAGGTCTCAAAAAAATATTAACTACTACAGCTATTTACAAAATAATTAAAATGAAATGAAATTGTTTGTTTTAAACACAAGTCCCTTACAAAATGAGTCGTGACGATTATTTCTTTAACCTAATAATTATGTTAATTTTAACAATACGCTTGAATTAAATTACAATAACAATTATTTAATATATGTAGTAAGTAGTTAAGTACTCGTAGTCATTATCATATTGTAATTATTTAAAATAAAAATTAAAAATGTGTATTAATGACAATAATAATCAATTAATAATTAAACACTATAATTAAATTAAATTATTTTTAAGCAATTAAATTAAATTAATATCCCTTCGACGAGGCGCGCTAACACCTCATCAGTGGACACTCTATTTTGGAGATTAATGTGTTTTAGAGACTATTGTATAACGTAAATAAGATCCATAGGTACATATTTCAAAGTTCTCAACGCCTTAAGACAATCTATTAGGCAATATGATATATACAAACAGGTCATATTTCTTCTAATTATATTAAAATCTTGGAATAGCTGGTGTTGTTTTAATATTAATTCGATGTGAAACTAAGACAATGGAACTGACCAGCTAGAAATTTATCCATTAAGCTCTCGACTTGGTTCCCAAGGGTGGTGGATGATAGCATTGATAGCGCTCCACCACCCACGATACTCACCGTGGATTTATGATTAAATGAAAATGTAACAAAATGTTAAATTGAAACAGTTTTGTCTCGCTCACAAGCTAAAACCAAAATGTTACTTACATTGAGTTGAAATTAGAATTATAAACAGAAAGCAGGCCCTCGCCTCTTGTCAGATTATTGAGTTAAATGCGTCCCTGAAGCATACAACGTTTTCATTGGTGCTCAAGTTTAAAATGTAATTGAGTTGTGTATGATGATGTTGAAAAGTTATCAAAACCTTGACGCTCGCTGAAGAAAATTCTTTATTGGTGTATTTGGGTTTAAATATTTCTTTGTGATTTTAAACACAAAGCTATCGTGAGACTCGACCATGTTAAATGTATTGAAATGGTTAACTAACTACTGTACGTTTTATAAGTTGAATATTGCTCGACATGTATCGCTCCGTAACGACTTATAAAACGTGAGTTACCTGTGTCAATATCATTTATATACCGTTTAAAGTGCTCGTCAGGTTTATAACACAAATATAGTCGTGAATAACAAATAACATTTAATCTGGTAGTTCACTATTACATATACTTATTCCCACAATCATATTTAGATAATATACCTTAAGTACCCTTGAACCCTAAAATTACTCTTGGGCCCAGTTGGTCTTATTGATCAGTTGGAACGTAATATGTTACGCATGTAGATTAACTTATCCGTGTTATGGAAACGCGGTCCGCATTGTAATATTAAGTATGATTTAACAATACAATATTTATATATATCTACTTATCGTCATTCTTACCTTAGCTGTACTTAGCTTGTGTACAGTCGCCATCAGATATATCGGAGCTGTGGAGGTGGTCACATATATCTGAACATGCACTTTATTGCCTTGTCATTAGAGGCGTTGTTCAGATATTTTTGACCACCTCCACAGCTCCGATATATCTGATGGCGACTGTACAGCAATACAATAAACAAGCTGTCTTTATTACTTAACCGATTTGATAATTAAAAACTTTAAGGGCCGATTTCCCAATCGTCAGATAAACCCAATTCGACGAATAACTTTAAGTATGGGTATCTGTTGGATATGTGCTTATCTCACGTTTGAAAAATCAGACCTTATTCGACAATTTTTTTTTAAAGAAAGCGTGTACATCCGCATGGTTCACTGACCCAACAACCCATCAATATATAATTACTATTTTCAGATGTATATTTTCAATTGATATTATATAGCAAACTGTAGAAAATTGTGTATAGCCTCCTAAGTCCCAAATAGCTTTAAAAAGGACAAAATGGCGTTCATGGTTGAGTCCTGAGTTTTGAAAAAAAAAGATGTCACTATGACCGAAAGAACTTTTAAAAGGCCAAAAGCAATATAGTCATTGCGTCCTAAACTTTTAGCGGCAATTTAATCTAATTTATACGCAACTATACCATTTTACCTAGAACAAACATTATTCAGTAATAATGAAACTTTATTTTGTAGTAAGTCAGTTAACCCATACTTTTGTTCTTTTTAAAGGACTCTCGTTCTTAGTGTGTAGCAGGAAACATAATAATAGTAGGTAAATAAACAAGGACGTTGCTTACAACCTTTAGTTATTTAGACAAATTACAAGGATTACAAGAAATCAAAAAGTATCAGTCAAGTTATCAAAAATATTTACCAGAATACATACGTGTACTCGTAACAATAACAATCTTAATTATTTTTTAATTCTAACATTATGCAACCGTGTGATGCCGGCTGACTAGAATAGCACCACCCCATCTCCTCCCCCGGGTGTCGTAAGAGGCAACAAAGTGAAAAACCCTACGGACGGGCAGCAGCGTCTGTCGAAACCCACTCTACAGCTACTGCGTCGCCAACCCGCCAACCCAATACAGCTACTGCCTGCCAAGCGTGGCGACTATGGCAACTACCCTCAATATGATACAAGTCATATTTGTGGGAGGCATATGTCCAGCAGTGGACTGCATACGGCTGAAATGTATTATGCAACTTTGGTTGCAAATGAGCTCACATCGCGCCCGACGGTAAGTGGTAACTGTTGCCTATGGACGCCTGAAAAGCCAGTAATGGACACTTTTCACAATTGTCACAGTATCCACAACTCGTGTCGTTACTTTATATTTAATTATTCTAACACAGTTGTAATATTTACAAATTAACTTAATAAGAATATTTTTAAATTCAAGCCAAAAATATAACTAATAACAAAACACTATACAACTTTACTTTAGGCACTAAGACCGAACACACTTTTAAAAGGACAAATTATTTTACCTTGAAAAATTACCGTTCTTCAAAAATACCACAATGGAGGTATACTTTATGAATTTATAAGTGCAAACACAGTTTTGATGAAAGTAAATGTCAATATTTGGCTAAAATATGAATGGATTTACTTACGTTGTTTCCGACCTGCTGCCGTTATGACCTGTTCCTGGCTACTGCAAATAAATATGGCATCTTGCTGTGGTTCCATTCTATGCGTGCGAAAGGGATGACCATATAAACCTTAAGATAATAACTTTATGGTCTTTAATATCGCGGTAAATTTCGAAAAATGATATTGTACCTTTGAAAGGCATCTCGTGCTTAATGACAACTCTTGCTTTCGAATCGTCAGGACTTAACAGTGGTTGCCATTTTAGCCTTTTAAAAGCTATTTCGGTCTTTATAACAACTATTTTTTAAAAAGGTCAGGTCTTAGGAGGATAGATGTATCTAGAACTAGTCCATATGTCCGTATTGTAACTTGCAAGTACTTAAGCCTCGTGTTGATGCCCTGTTGTTGCAGCTGTCACATCACAGTTCGGTAAGCATTTTGCTTTGTGGCTTAACTGGGCCTCCATTCCGTAAAGCTAAGCTTATCACTTATAATCTTAAAAACCAAAAATATAAGCTTATCTCCCGAGTTCTTTTAAAAATAAATAGATTTAAAAAAATACGTATCAAATTGAGTGAATACCACCCGTAGCCTGTATAAAACGATTATTTACCAACTCGTCAAAGTTAAAACTTGGCTAAACTCGTAAAAAAGTGAAACAACTTTTAACAAAACCCAAGATCGGTGAAAAGTTTGGAAGAAAGGATTTAGTCGGTCGAGCTGCAGGGGAGCGTCGACTAGTGGGGTCGAGGCTCAAGTGAATCCATTAAACCCGGATAACTTGAATAGTGATTATTCTTGGTCTCGAAGTGAAAATCTAAGGTAATAATATAAATATAACCCTGAGACTCAGGGTAAGCTTAAGAAGGTTGTTTTGTAGGTACTCAGCCAACGATATAAATAAGTACATAGAAAACATCCATGACTCAAGCAAATACATGATAAATACCATTACTGAAATTTGAACCTAGGCTCGATACCTTCATACACAGTGTTACTACGCACTAGGCCAGGCCAACTGATACATACACATATACGAGTATATACGTACTTGAAAGTATTATTAATATACGTCAACAAGGAAATGCCGCCAGCATTCTGGGTACAATGCCACAAGAGCCTTTTTTAAATAAATGCAATAACTAACAGTAACTAGTTAAGTAGTCCTAGTTGTCATAATATTGTAATTATTGTCGATAAACATTTATTTATCTTGGAAGTTATGACAACAATTTACGATTCAGAGCCTAAAAGTTACATTTTATAGCGACGTTGTGTCAGCCCGAATAGATATGAACAATGCTTTCCTCATACGATTTCTTCTGTTCTTCCTATTTTCCGCTGAAAAATAGAAAGCTTCTAGGTACTGGGTGTTACAGAAAACGTGATACAAAATTATGAAACTGGCATCTGTTCATGATTTTGAACAACTTTTGCTATGGGGTTAACTAATATAACTTTACTTACTGTTGAATAAGTATATTCATAATGAAATTCGTTGCGGCGATGCTCTATTTTAATATGTATTCTTGGTATTTCAGCTTTATATGGTAATTTAAAAGACCACTTGCACAATCCAGGGTTAGGAAGCTAACCCAGATTTAAGGGTAAAATATATATGTACTCAACCGGTTAACCTCGGGTGGCAAACCCTGAGTGGTACACGTGTGCTGACTACAAGTGTGTAGAGGTAATTTACACTAAAAGCTTATCACCGTTTGACAGATTGACCACAAACCACAAACAAAAGGCATGGAGTCGCCTAAATGTTAAAGCTGTGGGAGGGATAAGATACTTATTCCACAGAACTGAGTGCGAACCTACTTTTGTGTACCGAGGCTCGCCTAGCGCTGTGCAGATAGAATTCAATTTCATCTGTTTACTTTTGCGTCTATCCACAAATCTATGCCAACACTACGTTTTATTACTTCAGTGTAAGCTTTTCTTGTGCGCAGCATATTAAACAACATTAATTAAATAATTCTTAAGTGAATATTTGTATGATCTAATATTATTGTTTTTTGATAAATCTGTAAATTCAAATGTTTACGAGTACATATCTAAGGGTTAGTTATGTACTACTCGTAAACATTTGAACCAGGGGGTTACGTTTTAGGGATACCTTAAAAATATTTTCCATTTTTTATTTTACCTCGCGAGATTAATTTACATATTTATACCAGATTACCGCTTTGCAGGATTACGGTCACTGAGCATATGTATCTGGGGACAAACATACAGACAGACATACATGGCGAAACTATAAGGGTTTAAAATGAAATACCATTTTATAGTTTTCATGGTGGCTAGAGGTTGACAGTACGTAACTAGAAATGAAAACTTACCTAGGTAGTAAGTAAACATTATTGCATAATACAGGTTGCGTGACTGAAGTGAACGAGCACAGTGCACGTGTTTTATTGCTAGTACTTTGTTTGCAAGTGTTGAGGTCAATGACTCTGAAACTCAAACAGATGCATTTTTCACGACATTCAATCTTACAACTAACATGCATTATGTACATTATTCATTTATAAAGTAAAAATAGGTACCAGTAATGTGTAGTTGCGAAAAAAATACTAGATATTACTCGTAATTATTTTTAGTATTGCGTCTATAAATAATACTGCATTTAAGAACCGTTTTATTACAGCGTCTATTCGTAGCACTTTTTTATCAATAATTAACCCCAATAAATTAATAAGACATGCAAATCCAATAAATATACAAACACTCGCATCATTAGAGACGAATAACGCAAAACTATGAAATAATTACCTTGATACGTACGGTAAACGGTCCAACACGACCCAATGGATGACACTTTCAATGTTAAGACATTGTCATCAGAGGTGGTGGAGGTGGAGGGTGTCATCCATTGGTCATTCGCGTGTTGAGATATGGTACTTGTACCTTATTTGCAACGTTATATTAGCTATGTTAATGTTATGGACCTCCATTAACAACACCAGACCCCTATATCACCAAGGTTACGTTACCATAATGCCTGAAATAAGAATATTTGGCTTTAAATCAGTATTATTGACGTTCAATTTGTTGGAATAGGTAATATTTTGATACGATATAATATTTTTTAAATAAAAAGAGTTCATGTACTTATTGTGTAAACGAAGTGAAAAAGTAACTTTGTAGTCGCATATATCTTTACATGTTAATTATATAATGACAAAGTTACTTATGCGGTTTGTATTTCTGCATACAAACTTGATATTCTTTGATCTCCACACATTTTTTTTTAATATTTCGGAATAATCTTACACAAATCGACCCACTCCTACGGTAAGCTCAGTAAAACTTGTGTTGTAGGTACTAGACGACGATATATATAATAGATAGATACATATAAATACTTAAATACATAGAAAACAACCATGACTCAGGAACAAATACCTGTGCTCATAACACAAATAAATGCCCCGACGGTCACAACCGACTAGGCCAGACCGGTCGTCGTTCTGACACTGAATGTGTTCAAGATTCAAAACTTATGTTTGCAAGAAATACTGTAGATTATAGATAATCGTGTTATGTGCGTGACAAAATCGAGAATTTTGATTTTGAAGTTGGAATCAAATCACATTGCGAATATGTCTACAACGTGCTATGGCCTCGCATTCTTTGAAAATTCAAGCTTCTAACTTTATTCACAACGGAGTAAGGGGGGACGAAAAAGCCCTGAATGGCTTCGGGAAAAGAATGGTTTGCCCAGCTTTGTTGTTTTTTCGCTCAGTTGGTTAGTAATAATGTTGCCGTGTGATGCCGGTTGACTCTGCCGTGTGATGCCGACTGAGTAGAATAGCACCACCCCATCTCCTCCCACGGGTGTCGTAAGAGGCGACAAAGGGAAAAATCAGCGGGCAGCAGCGTCCATCGAAACCTAATCTACAGCTTACTGCCGTCGCTAGCCCGCCTGCCAAGCATGGCGACTATGGCAACAACCCCAATATGATACAAATCATATTTGTGATAAGTAAAGCCAGCTTCGCCATTGCCAGTACTATATTTTCATTTTATCGCTGTAGGTAAATCGAATCCGAATCCTGTATTTATCGATTTGCCATTATATTATGTAGAATATAATTAGCAATTATAAAAAGGTTTTTAAGGTAACTATCTTAGTGGGTTGCTATTTGAACCCAATCTTTTTAATCATCCAACCTCCCAACTGGTAGATATACAAATCCTTTAAAATTTGTACTAACCGCAAAAAGCGGATTTAGGTAAACGATCAAATTGTATTCTGTTCATGTTCCGAGGAAATCATTTATGCGAAAGCAAACCTCCGGATTTGAAATCCCACGCCTGAACCAACCGCCGCTCATACAAAATTATTATAATAATTATAAATATATACTTTTGCCGTTATTCATAAACGTCTGCCAAATGTTTTTATTTAATTAATTGTTATTTGCCCTTAAATAGGTCACCTAGCCACTGGGTAGTAGTGACCCTGCCTACGAAGCTAGAGGTCCCAGGTCGAATTCCTGGCTAGACGTTTATATGTGTGTTGATCACGAACATACTTAAGTATTCATCTATTATATATATACAGTATGTATCTACATACATACATACAAGAGGCAAAGTATTTAACCCGTTGATGCCCTAGTAGACTTTAATACTATTTCACACTTTATGTTAGTGTTGACAGATTTTCTTTTAATTCATCATCTTATACCGATCCCACAGTCAAACCGTGTAAACTGTTTTGTGAGACTTTGTTACCAATTAAGCTGTAACCTTTTTCATATTAATAAATTAAATAATTAATAATTAATTAAAAATAATGAATGATATGAAAATGATGAATTGTTCCTTTTCTAAGTAGGTTGAGACTCATATCATCATGTGAAGTGTTATATTATTGTAATAAAAAAAACAGAGGTCCATAATTGTATTCACAAAACTATTTTTTTTTTCACTATTAAGGCATTTCATCAACTGCGACTTATCATTTTTAAAACTAGATAGATTAGCAGAAGTAGCAGACAAATTATGTTGAAATTAGCGCTCATTAATGGCAATTTCTTTTTCTTAATAAAATGAATAAACAAGATACTATTTTCATTGGCAAACTTACTTGTCTTGAACTGACGTTTCGTTTTGATCTTAACCTCGACTTGTCAGATTATAAGATTGTAAATAATGAATACAGGATGTTACACAATAAATATAGGTCCATCATTATTTCAAGCAAACATTGAATACAAGCTTGTATTTCAATAATTATTTCTCACTTCTCACACTCACAAAACCTTATTTCTCACTAATACTTTCACTGGTTTTATGCTGTGCTTGTCGAATATAATACACACTGTATATTATTATATGAATATCGTCGTCTACTACAGTCGCCGTCAAACATATGTTTGCGATTCCACTTTACACTTCTTTATACTTCATGATTCATCTGTACGTGTCACAAGCTTTTTGGGCTTATTATAGGTTGTGTAAGTGTAAGATTGTCTCAAAATATTAAATTATTTATTTTAGACATAGGAAGGTTAGTGAAGGTCGAGGTTATCGATACAGACTACAACTGCATATACGTGTCTACTTAATTCAAGTTATTCTCTCAATAATAAGGTACATATAATAATATATAAATAAGTTCTTTAGTTCGTATTGATATCTTTGACCTTGACTGTATTTATAAATACATAGAGTGACAACATTTAACAGAAATTACGTTTTAACAATAAGAGGCTTAGGAGGGTTAGTAAATAATTACCAGTGAGTGAGTGAATTTCGCTGTGCATTACATAACCTGCAACATTTCGGTAGCCCACAGGTTCTGTTGCCAAACGCTTACAATAGCAGTAAATTGGCTGTCGGAAAAATAAAATTGGGACGAGACATCTCGATGCATCGCGACGTCTCCACCAGGCGAGCGTTCTGGCGCCCTTACCTTTAACTTGTGTTAGCGAATATACTGTGCTTCCGTAGTCGACGTTAAAATATAATCTATATGTATCTGTGGTGGTGTGTGGTTTTGATGTTATTTCTATTTATATATAAAGATAAAATTTCTGAAATTAATGGAAAGATACTACTTAACATGTATGAAATACGAATATATTGAACACTGTTCTCCTATTGGAAAAAAAGAGTTCTGAAGTGGTATTTTTTTTAATAACGCCCATACTTAGCGTTTAAAATGGCAGTAAAATGGATATCCGCATACATTTTGACTAAATCGAATTAGATGGGAAATGTTTACTTCATTAAAATATAATTATGGTACCAAAAAAGTTCATTGATAATTTTATTAATTAATTTTACTGTAAACCTTACTATCCTTGCGACATTACAATTAAAAACAGCGTGTAAACGTATGGCGTTTGCTTTTTTCGGTACCATGAGAACGGAAAACTTCGCGGAACATCTGAAGTATTTTTTTACATTATAAACGCCGTAAAGTTCAATTTTAATTGTTATTTACTTAAAACACATGACAAACTGCGAAAGTTTAAATCAGTACCTAGTTTTGTTTCATGTTGATAAATAAACGACGTTACATTTGTTGTGTTGTATTAGCTATCCTAAACCATAGAATACTATCAAATAGCATATTAATAGACTATAATCATTTCTGCCAATAGTCAGTCGAAGCTAATATTTGAGCAAGAGACACAGAAAGAAAGATAGACTAAACTTTCTCAGTAAAATGCTAATTTTTAGAACGACAGGCTAATTACTACAAGAAATTTACCGGCAATTACCTAGTACGTAGTCAAAGATATCTCCGTAAAACCAATCTACTTTCATTTCCATCTGCTCGTTTCTTTATTTTTTACATTGCATGTTTCCAATTTGTCACTCCCGATTTAGCAAGTGCAAAGGCTCTGCCGGCTCGCCTGGAGCAAAGGTCCAATGATAAATATTCCAGTCCATGGAAATAAAAAATGTTTGCGCGTAGATTTTCGGCTGACATGTGAATATTTTTACGGTATATTTAACACAATGAATACAGGAATAGCATTAATAATAACCAGAGATCGGACTTTGCGTCATCGCTCGCAATAATGTGGACATGACTCGAAAATAAATTATTCAATTAAAAATATTTTATTTTGGTTGTGAGTCAATAAAATTACACTTATAACAGGTAGATTTATTCATGAAAATATGCGTTCTTTATTCCTGTACTCAGACTATTTCTATTTTCATCAAAATACATTTGGCGAATTACTATTTTAGGAAAAAGTAAACCCGCGGGGCTTTTTATTTTATAGATCATTATGTGTCTTAGTTAAAAACAATTAAATAATTTGTAATTTTTTTTTTGAGGTGTAAATTGTTATCTTTGGGGAATCAAATTCGATAATAGTACTGGGCAGACCCTCCACAAGGTGGACAGACGACATGGTAAAGGTCACGGGAATCCAATGGATGTGCGTGACGTAAAATAGGGCATCGTGGGTCTCTCTGGGAGAGGCTTAAGTACGTCCAGCGGTGAACGTTCTTAAGCTGCTATGATAATGATCATGGTGATGATGATGATGTACTTTATGTTGTAGACATGTACACTTTCCATGAATAGTAGTAGTCATACGAGCGTATCTCTTTACATGAAACATGACACAATAAGTATTTGCCATTCCGTATATTTTTCACAAATTGAGATATTTCTCTGCAGTTCACGTTCAAAAGTTTTGTCACCATCCAATTTCTTAACGTGTAGAGAGATTTTTATTTTTGTGAAGAAATACGAGATTGACAGATATATATACATATATATTTGTGTTGACTCTAGCACTTATACTTTAAAAGTTACATAATTTTACGTACATAGGTTAAGTTTCAATAATTTTCTAACCTGCATTATGAAACATTTTATTTTATCTGGTGATGCGGCTCGCTGGTGTACTCGTATGTATTGGACATTGGTAATAGAATCAGTAATCTCACCCCAAAGCCAAAAGCCGGCACGGATAAGTATGTTTGACGTGATCCTATTGTTTGGGCCCAGAATATAGGCTCTGAAACATTAACGGCCCTCGTGAATCTCCGTAGGGAGGTGTAGGTAGTTTAATGGAAATCGGTCTTATGTATAAGCTAATTTATAAGCAAATAATTGTGTGTATTAACTGGAATAGTAACCTTGCAATACATAGCAGTTGCGAAAATTACAGATTACAGTTACAAAATCTGCGCAGTCCATTGATTGAGATTATTTATCCGGACCATAACTATTATATTTCAGAAAATAAATAAATAAGCATTATAAACTAATTGAGTATTAATTTAAACAAATAGTTACTTATTTAACTACAGGCATAGGAATCTACGGGGCAGAATTTTATGACAGCTAAGGAATTCCTATACAGATAAACTCAGTTATCGACATTTTTTCATGGTACTAGTTTTAGTACTGTAAATTAAAATCTTGATTGTTCCAAAAGAGCATATTACAAAGAACTTAGGAACATAAAATAACATTTTTTCGACGTTCGTCGTCTTAAACTATTATGGGTGTCGGCGACGTCATTATGACTCAAAGTCTCATATAAGTAAGTTGTTTTATCTGAAACAACATTCCAACACAACACCTCAATGATTCTTATAATAGATGACATAATTATTCATGTTATAAAAATTATAATAGTTTACAATTTAAAGTATTCGAAGTACGCTACAAATAAAAATACTAATCGAGCAATAAATACTTATAGCCATATTAGGGAGTAATGTATTCCAAATTACATGCTTACATATGCTTGTAGGCAGCACTCAAGACAATCATGATAAATTTTGATCCCCCTGAGCGCATTAAGTAGATTTGTTACACGCAATACTAGAAGAGCAAAGGTGAATAAAACAATATGAATGAGGTAACATAGTCACAACTTTTTCTGACAGAAGATATCTTGTTACTACAGTTTCATAAGTGAAATGATTTTTCTTCTTCACCCACGGATGTCCACTGCTAGACGTCCGTCCGTCCTAAGCCCCTTCTTATCTTGTAACCCCCTGGGTTTAATGCCATAATCGCCACGCTTGGCAGGTGGGTTGGCGATCACAGTATGTTTCACCGTCCTATATGGACGCTGTCGCCCGTCCTGCAGTAGTTACTGGTCGCAGCTTTAGGACAATGCCCTGTTCTAAATGAAAAGATTACGATAATAATAGCTTTGAAAATATACTGTACCGATAACAGAAGATGTCAAAGTATTGATACTTGTAAAAAAAGTTCACCATTTTATAATTATTCAGTTGTAAATAAATGTACACTGTTACACTTCATAACATTCCTTTGGATTAAGTCAGAGTATTGAAAATATATTGCCAAAAAAATTAACAGCGTTTTTTCACTAGATAAGAATTGTTGCTTGTTACGCAATTCGTTTTATTTTACGCACCTTTGAAATATCCTCATTTAATATGTCACATAGTTGGATGGTTGTTAATCTAGGAACTTGTTATTATTTTCATTACCTACTGACTAAAAATAAATTATCTAACATAGATTTTTCGTAAAGGACCCCGCCCGCCCTCGCAAGTGCTGTATCAATTTCTTCTCGATATTGTCGGTGCGGAAATAACGAGGAAAACGTTTCTTATGTACAACGTCTTTTTCGTAGATAAGAGGCCTTTAGGTGCTCGGCCTATTGAGAGATAAGGACATTTAGATATCACGTATTGATTGGTACAGTTACATCATTCTTTACTTCAGTTTCTTTCAGTTTTTATCTATTCCTTTCATTGTTTTTATTCTCAACTCGTATACCTGTGTTTCTGTTATAGGTAAATGTACCGGCCTTCATTCAATAAAAATACATCTTACTGCGCAAAGCTTAAAAATACCGCCGCTAAAAAGGCTAGTTCGGTAGTTTTTTGTTAAGCAGAAAGATCTGCTAGCCAATATCGTCGATATTTAAATCGAAAGAAAAATAGAAAAATTTGACTTGTAGCCGGACTCGAACCCACAACCACTGGATCAGTCCGGTAGATACAAACAAAAGCGTTTAGCCGACATAACGAAGTAGTATATTGTAATGTAAATAAATCAAAAAATACGCTGTTTCGGGTAACTCTAAGAAGTTTTCAGAGTTATGATCGTTTAAGTAGTTACGAATGCTAGAAAAGATCATTTAAATCATAACCTCTCCTTAAAGCTTTTCTTATTTATTTAGTTACACTAAATGACACACGCTTAATTGATATTTCTTACTTGCTTGCCGCCACTTTAGCCTCCCGCCTCCACATCTATTCCGTTCTATTAATAACGGGAATAGAGCAAGCTATCTAAAGAAAACACATTTATGGGCTGACTGGTGCAAATCGCACGGTGCGATTTTAAAATGTAGTATTTGGTAACTATTCCACCTAAACATGTATTTTGAATACCTTACTACTCAATTAGTACTTAGACCTTGTCCAGTACCCTTACCATGAGTATACCTTACTACTCAATTAGTACTTAGACCATGTCCAATACCCTTACCATGAGTTGTGACATTGACGTTTTCGATAACGAGTATCGAGTTTACTATCTGTGCATCTCGTACGCACTAAAATAGTACAAGCGTGATGCACAGATAGTAAACTCGATACTCGTTATCGAAAATGTCAAGGTCACAACTCATGGTAAGGGCACTGATGTAAAGGTTGTCTATCGCCGTTCAACGTGGCAACGTGGTGAACGGATTTGTGCGATGAGCTAATGTATGTATCAACTCATGGGTGTTTTCTATTTATTTAAGTATTTTTATATTATGTGTATTGTTGGTGGAGTACCCACAGCACAAGCCTTTGGAGCGTATAGAGTTCAGTCAATTTGTGAAAGGATGTCCTGTAATATTTATTTATTAGGAGGTACAATTCCCAAATATTTTATTAAGCTTAACAAGTTAACAATATTCAGAATGTTTATCGTGCGGTCACAAGCGTTCTGCGTGGAATTGCTTTGATGAAATATTTTTTACGAAACAAATTAAAAATACCCTTTGACCCCGGGCACCAGACAGCCAGCCAACATATCCCAGCAATAATATTAAAGAACATCCCGCTGCGACAAAAATAATTGACACATCTTATGTAACTAGCTTTTTAAAAGAATTTTCCAACCTGGGTTCCTTCTTCTAGCTTGGGGTCCGCTTGGCAACTAATCCCAGAATTTGGCGTAGGCACTAATATTACGAAAGCGACTGCCATCTGACGTTCCAACCCAGTGGGTAAACTTGGCCTTATTGGGATTAGTATGGTATCCTCACGATGTTTTCATTCACCGAAAAGCGACTGGTTAATATCAAATGACATTTGTTATATAAGTTCCGAAAACTCATTGGTACAAGCCGGGGTTCGAAAATGCGACCTCCGGATTGCAAGTCACACGCTCTTACCACTAGACCACCAGCGCTCCAACCTGCATTATGTTCCTATAAAATTTATAAACTTTCCCGATGCGACTCTTTAACTTTTTAATTTTTGATGCTCCCTTGGAGTACCAAGGGTTAAAAGTATCTAACTTTTAGACTTTTGAATAAGTTTATTTACTTGTGTGTTGTATCATACTATAAACAAATGCAGCAAATTAGTTCAATGGTTGAGAATATAAGTATATAGGTAGTAATAAAATGTAGGAAAAAGTAAAGTAGGCACTAATAGTAAGGTAGCGCATCTGCTTATTTCAGTTGCTTCAGCGTATTTAGCGTTCATATCCTGTAATTCATTTGTAAATTAAAATTAATAAATTACAGACGAAAGTTTGAGAAATACCTAAAACTGGCTTTAAGGTACTCTTTACCTGCGACGCTACCACGAAAGACGATATTCGTAAACGGTCGATTGTCTCTCTCACTCTCATGACGCCTTAATGGAAGTAAAAGAGAAAGATGCTCGCAATATACGAACTTCGATGTTCGCGGTACCGGCCCAGATCTTATTATACTCGTAAGTACCTTCTAAATAAAACTTATGGTATACTCGTATTGTGTTTTAATTATTCAATCAATTTTCTGAAACTTATAAAATGGAATTGTTCAGTATACCTACTTAGCACAAGCCAAAAATTTTAAAATGACGAATCATTTAATCTACTTGCGTAGTCTGTATGATTAAGTAATTAACAGGTTAGTACACCAAGCTTCTCCCCTTCTATTTGTATAGAATTGTTTACATGTGGTCTAATTAAGAACGCTTGCGAACACACGGGTAGATCAACATCTCGCGAATGAGTTTGTCTAACTATTCTTAAGCTTACGTACCTGTAATTAATAGACACCTACAACACACCCTAAACTTATATTAGATTGAAGGCTTTAAAGCCCAACCCGTGTAAGGAAACTACACAAACTGTATAGTTAATGGCGGGGCTGATCGGACAGCCGCCGACGGGCAATTTATCAAGGCGTGTATAGACAAGTCCAGTGACTCATCAGAACGCAAAATAGGCCTCGGACTTGGCCCCATTTTACTTAAATATTTATTACGTAAATACTCATATTAGCCCTTCTCGAAGCGTTCCTTTTTCCGTAATCGATATTTAATATCGTGACTCAAGTTATTTGCTATCGTTAAGCCGTGAAATTACAGTAGCTGTGTATGTGTGTATTGCTCATATCCTCTAGCCGCCAAGAGATCAAAGCTTGCCAGGCCAAATGCAACTCTGGTTTGTCATAATTAAAATTAATAATTGTATTCAATTGGAGACCTTTTTATAGGTCTCTGGGCGGCTAGAGGTACTTGTCGTAGGTGTTTATCTAAGTTCACGAAATAGCTCTGGGGCTGAAATAACCAAGATGTAACCTTACGAGTAAACAGGTAGGCAGACGATCAAGCATGTATCTACCTATCTAAATCTGTAAGCCCGAAAACCTGTAGAAGGGATACGTCATCATCAACGGTAAGCCATCCACTGCTGGACATAGACCTCCCCCAAATATGACTTGTATCATTTTGGGGGATATGCCATAGTCACCACGCTTGACAGTTGGGTTGGCGACCGAATGAACTGTTTATTCGGTTTCGGCGGACTCTCCAACAAAATAAAGCACGTCAATATCACATTCAGTCGACTGTCGTCAATTTTGTTAAGCATCTTCTACTTCGCTAGACAATCGCCATGATAGGGTGGTAAACGATGAATCGTGATTTTTAAACCAATGTCAGTGACGCCTTTTAGTAGCTAATAGCATTACTACTAAATAAATACGATTACCTACTAATAAGTTATATCAGAAACTTATCCATTTATTTTATTCTATATCAACACCTTTATATTGAATTTTATTGAACTTTTATTTCACTTAACACCTAATGTATTCAGAATGTAAATCGTGCACAAATAAATCTCACCCTGCCAACACAAACAACTATAAATGTTGCAAACATGTTCCTTGGTGGCCATTTGCTATATTAAAGAAAGAAATACAACCGGGATTACTTCTCTACTTTCACCGCTTAGGTGACACATATAAATTTGCTAAATAGCAATGGAAAATAAAATGATTCGGGTCTTAATTTTTCGCCAGTGCATTGTTATGTTTACAACTTATACGTCTACAAGAAAATTGATAATTGTTCGTAATTTTCATTATACATTGTTGAAATTATGATAATTTTCAAGATACTATATTTTTTTCTTTAGGTATAAGGCATTATTTACTTGACTACATAATTAACAGAACATTAGACAAACAAAAGATAAAAATAATAATTATATACTTTAAGTAATTACCCTAAGTTCCCCAGTTTGTCCCTTGCGGAAGTATGTCCGACATTTTGCCACGGCTCATGGGAGCCTGGGGTCCGTTTGGCAAATAATCCCAGGGATTGGCGTAGGCACTTGTTTTACGAAAGCGTGTGCCAACTGACTTTCCAACCCAGAGGGTACTCGTAAACTAGACCTTATTGGGATTAGTCCGGTTTCCTCACGATGTTTTGCTTCACCGAAAAGCGACTGCTAAATATCAAATTATATTTCGTACATAAGTTCCGAAAAACTCACTGGTTCGAGCCAGGGTTTTAACGTACAACCTCCGGATTGCAAGTCGCACGCTCCTACCGCTAGATCACCAACGCTTGTAAACTAAAATGTAATAATACATATATTCAATGAAATCGATCGAGCCGTTTTTGAATTACGGCTAAGAGTTTTCAATGAATTATGTGTTTAATAGTATCGAACAAAGCCCTGTTTTAAGTTCGCCTATTCTGACAAACGGACAACTTCGAAATCCTATATTGTACATACATGCTCAAGGCTTATGTAGTTATAGTAATAAAATAATATACTTATTTTTCCGCACAATTTAGATTCAGGCACGGAATGTCCTCTGACGACGTACTAACTCTTGCCTAAACTAAAACCGTAGCGGCTCAGCTGCTTTTCCAGACTCGGAAAACGCTGTCGAGACTGTCTGTGGTCCAACAAATATCTAAGAAACATAAAACAATTGGTAAGAGTCCCACAATAAAGTTAACGTAGTAACTCACATACTTATTTCTTTTACATAGTGACATTATTATTCCTAACGAAAAACTGTTTTCGTACGCTGATGATACCTAATACAAATATTTTCGCTGGTGGTTCAGGTAATAAAGTCAAAATATCATCGCGAAAAACAACTAACGGAAACATTAAACTAAGGAATCGGTCTCAGTATGTAGTATACCTATCTATGTATCACGGAAGGTATGTATGTAGCTGAAATCCATTTTATAGATCTAGAACGAATACAAAAACATCAAAGTCTTTTACAACTTAAACAAACCATGTTTTTTTTTTTTTCAAAGAGAAAACTATAAACATATTAATAAAATAAATCTCTGCCAGAAAAACCTTGACTATCAAAAAATATAAATAAAATATCTAGCATATTTTTTTATGCTCCAAATGCTTAATGAAGATTTAGTACCAAATAACCACAAGTAATCCGACAACACATCATGAGTTTAAAAATAATATTTTTTTTAACTACTTATTTTGCACTGAGAGTGGTGGTGTATTGGGGTAATTTCGAATATGTTTTAGCGGATAATTCCAAAAATTGCTAAAAATCACTTGCAACAATAGTCAAATTTGGAAACGGCAAGCACAATCGAAATTACTCCAAAACCTTATAAATTACTGATAAAATTAGGTCACAAGGATACTTACACGTTTGACATATCGCCAATCATTTATTTTATTGCAGCATATCGGCTACAAAAAATACATATCCAAATGAAGGGTTGCTCAATAAATTATTTGGGTCGAGAACAAAAAGAATGAGCACAAAACAAATTTATTCGTTATTGTAAATAACCGCGAGGAAATCCTGTTTAGCGATACAATATTTTTCACAAAGTACAGGCCGGCGATCTAACCTTGCAAATCATTTTAATGGATAATTAACCCTGAGGAGGGAACATTTTCCGCCCTTTTCCCAAATTCGCGAGACATTTGAAGCTGTTATTTAATTTTGTTACTTTGACGTAATTTTCTTACCCTACAACGCTCCGAGGATCGCACATAAGCTGCAAACAATGTCACAGTTGCTTTTTTTGTTACAGATTCCTGGCCCGTGACGATCGACGTGGTGTTTAAAGCTTGATAAGACAATGTTGAAAAAATGCTTAAAGATGCAGATTACGTTACACTAATTGAAGAATATGACCCAGTAAGAGAACACACAGAATGCGACCTGGGAGTTCCGGACTAACGTGATGCAACTTGTAATGCTAAACTTCTTAATCATGTTCGACATAGTGTTCATATTCTTTCTGTTTCTGATTGCGGTGACTTGTGTGATGAACTACATGCCTGGAAAGAGCAAGAGGCAAGAGGTGATTGAGGAGGAAGTGGAGGACGACGTGATCCCGCCGCCCCCGCTGTTTGATGATGACTGTCTGCCGTCGACTAGCCGCGACACGTACGTCGTTATTCCGCCACCGCTGGACCACGTCGCTAATGCTAAAGACGGATGTCCCATACACGTGGTGTAGTAGAAGCACTGAATAATATGTGAGTACTCAGAAGGGTCACCATTTTGTCGTCTATCGTTAATGCTTCATTTTCAAATGAACATATTTGTCAGAACGGGACCGCAATAGCGGTAGAAAATTTAAACCCGACTATTTTATGCTAGCATGCCGATTATGGCTAATTCAATGAAGCAATCTTTCTTATTTACGATAATAACGGTATAGAAAAATTGCAGCTGCTGGATATACAAATAAACCGTTATCTCAGAAATTTTATATCTATGGAATTATATATGTAAACAGTAAACTAGTACAATATGGTATGGTAGTAGACAATACTAACCTACCAATTTTCGTTAAGTTCGCGTTTGTGTGGAACAACGATAAACAAATATCCTCAACAATACTCTTAATGACATAAATGCGCCGCCTTTATTAAGCCTTGATGCGGGTTTGATGACCTATAGAGATGTATCGTATTGCCTGATTATTCTTTTTAGAAGTTATTATATAGGGTAAACCTCTCGTATCGAATACCTTTTCTCATAACAATAGGAGGGCGGTACAGCCGATATTAGCAGGTTGCGTATGATTTGATTTATACAATAACTTACTTTTCTTCTCTTCCAGATCAACGTAGGAGTTTATTACGAAGAAGCCTTATGAGAATGTAGATGACAAAAAAAAAACAAAATGTAGGCATTTTTTACCAATTTTGTCATGTATAAGTAAAATTTCTTGTTATGTAAGACTAAAAGGTGGAATTTTTGGGACTCAAGAGAATGGTATGTACTAACAAATAACTCGGTTGTTTAATGTTTTTCGAAACGATACCAAGTCATTTTGTTTGCAGATATGCTCTTTTCTGTGAAGTACAATATTTACATGTTATTTAAAATCGATGAAAGTAGACACATTTAGACAGTAAGACACCGATTGTATTATATCCCGTAACGTCTAATTAGTAACTTTATATTAGTTGGCAAAATGATCTCTATTATGTTTGTCTATCCAACTTCTTTCATGCCCTAGCTTCGGGCTCACACTGTATAGACAAGTTCGTTACAAATTACCGTTAATTTTGCTATCGTACCCAAGGTACTTTCAACGTAAAGTGTTCACAGTTCATGTTTTGCAAGTGCTTCTTTAAGATAAATGTGACTGAATTATAGATAACATAGATAAGATTTATATATTATGTTAATAGTAGTCTAAAATAGTTGCTATATGTACCATCTATTAAGCCTAAATATATCAATGGGTTATATAATTTGCTAATATTGTTTTCTTAATCGAAATATATTAATTTTATAGACATACTGAGGCACCTGTTGTCAGCTAAAGGCCTTAAAAATGAATAACCTTCTAGATATTTATTTATGCTTAAATTTATATATTGGCTCTAAATAATCCAGACTATTGATTACGATGGAATTTAGTTGAGGATGACTAAGATTGGTATGGCTAGTTTGGACATAGTATCTTAGTGGATATTATTAAACAAATCATTCATAAAACTACATTTTGTATCAGTATATTATACGAGTAAGTAGGTAGCTGTGACAGCTGTCATCCCAGATTTTGGGGTGATAGCGTTCCTAGACATATAAAAAATATCATCGCTGAACTATTGATTGTGGAATATTATTTTGATTAATCGCAATTTAGGGCAACAGTTAAAACATGCTGTCATAAAAAGAAAGTAACCGACGCGCGATGTTCTTTGAGAGATTATCAGATTACGAATATATATATATTTTTTGTTCCGATTCACCTTATTTTATTTTGACTTGCCTAGAGAGGGATGTTGCATTTTCTTTTTTTTTTCTAGTTTGTCTAAGTTCACTGGGAACACACGTATGTACATATAGAACCAACAGAGTTCATGAAAAACGTCAGACATGAGACATAATGAACGCTGCAGTGGCGTGTCTGTTACCTTTACGCCAGTCATTTAGCCCCTTGTTGATATCAGACCAAGTAAGAGTGACAGAGCCTTTTACTGCATATAATATACATGTGAGAAATAACCTATATTACTCATCTAATCCAAAATACTAACTATTCTGAATCTATTAGGTACTTAAATACTCATTTCACCACCCAACAAAGCAAAGCGGCCTATGTGTATGTGTGATTATGCTTATATTCGTAAATACTACGTATGTTCCACCGTAAAAGCTATGCTTCTCAGCTAATGAATTATATGTTAAACGATTTTTTGTTTTAGTCCATACGTAAAGGCAGTATTTTAGTTACTATTACTGTAAAGGAGAATACTGCAATTTAAATACTTATTTTATGTACTGCTGATAATTAAGCCATTACTTTAAAATTAATGCTGTTCTTAATTTTAATATTGTTTGTTATACCATAATTCATAACTTTGGAATCGAATGAATGAAAGAATTCTTAAGTTAACGAGTATATCATTTTTTAATTAAAATTTAGTAATGGTATCTTTTCGGTTTTGCCAATTAGAACTCAATATATGAAAGAAATAATCACGAATACAAAATCTCTAGAATTGACTAATGTGCACTAACAGCACACTTTTTACATATAAGCGATAGAAGTAAGATTTATTAACATACTTAATAAATAATAAAAAAGACAATACATGTATTACGAAAAGTTTCTCATATCATTTGTATTAAGTAAAAAATATCTGCATACAACACTTAGATCCTTAGTTTAGATATATTTAATAGGTTAATAGTTTCAAATTATATTATATTGTACGAGTTATGTGAGCTAATATAGAGTTTTCGAAAAAGGTTAAAGTAAAATTATAAATTCTTAAATTATTTTCAAAGAACTTAATACTTTTGCTTAAACATGTTCATAAATTTTTGTTACGATTTAAATTATGCATGGTGTAATTTTCCCCTAAATGACTGTTATATAATTTAGCTATTTACCAACCTTAATTTCGAGGTTTTTGTTTCTTAGCAAGAAACGTTATTTAATTTAACTAACAGAGGTCAGCTGAAGTTTATGATAAAAAAATAACAGTAGACGAGTACTTTATTAGTTGTATACCGTGACAGAGGTAACCATAATACTTAATAATAGTTATGCCTTCAGCCTAACATGTAATAGCATAATTTTATGAATTTATAAGCGTTATTTGATAGTAACTTAAATTTATCTGTTAAATAGAAATAACGCTTGCAAACGTCGGTCACGAGTAAACCAGGAATAAATTACACTATGTGATATATACACATTTTATAAGACGTAGCAATGGAAATGATATTGTTTTTAATTTGTTGTTATACAAGTGTCGCGGAGGCGCTTACTATTGATGTAATAATAAAGTGCACTACAGCAGTGTCGTCATATCAAATTGTGTTTTTATTGAATCAACCTTTTCGTAACCGCTCCAGTGCGAAGTTCAGATCTTAAGAGCATTATGTATCCTTTACATGATGGTCCAGCTCTGGGTCATGGAGATGGCCATTTGATGGTAGAAACGGAACTACACGATGACAACATTCAGTTGTGATTATTGTTTCGGTCCACTCCCTTTGATCTTCGGCCAAAAAACCAACACCGCGCCATGTATTCGCGCCATAACATAAGCCATCCGACGCCACTACCTACGAAGGGCCTTCATGTATAGGAGCCATTATAGTTAGTTGTTCAAACACGATCCCTTGCAAGGGTTCAATATTCATATGTTAATTGAAATTAAGTAAGTGCGGATTAAGTAATTTCGTTTATGGTCAATTTTCTTAAACAAATATTTCATCAACATTAGGTAAGATTTTGAAGACTAACAGATTTTAATAATTGAAAAACTTTATCTAAAGTTGTCGGGGGGATCGACAGACCCCACACCGCAAAACTATTTACACAATCAATTAACGCAAACCAATATAGCACTTGGTGACATCCAAAATATGTAAATAAAGAAAATTTATTGCGTAGAGTGTCATTGATTACTCAGTAGGTATTCTAAGAACCACTCTCAGCCAAATTTATACCAATTTAATCTATTCGATTGTCAAACACTCGTGTCTACCTCACGGAGGGGGGAATAAAATTCCTTACAAGCCACTTTAATTAATAGACGGCCCAATAAAATGTCAAGATAATTATAGGCTTCTCCGATAGCACCTGTGCCAAAACTTTGACGGTAAATCGATAGCACAATGCAACGAGCAAGCGCCTTGATTTCGCCTATTTTAGCTGGCTTGCTAAAGGCATAGTAACGGGTGCGTAACGATCGCTATAAAGTTTTTGAAATATAGGTGAGACCGAGGAGAGTTGAAACAGTTTAGGAATTTTGTATCGTACATAAAAATATATTAGTAAAATGCAAATGATTATGAGCTGACAATAGGTAGGTATTCAGCTTTCATAAAACAAAGCCTACGAAAAATGACAAGTTAAGTCACTCTGCTTAATTTCCCCTCATACTGAGGTATATTGAAATTTATTTTGTTTTAAGTATTAGTAGATATAGTGATAATAAAAGTACATCATCTGAGAAACTGTTTATCACGGTTTTTGACAGACAGTGACATCTTACGAGTCATGGAAACTTAACAAGTACCTACGTAACAGAGACTCTACCTACTATGTACTTATTTATTTTTTGTGAGCCCGTGTTCGACTTGTGATTAATTCAAGTTGGAAATGGCTCGTCAAAATTTCACGACGACGTCCTTCGGATCGATTAAATTTTCAGTACTTTATTTTTCAGCAGTCAACATAATATAATACTGTTAAACTGAGTCAATCGTTCATAATTTTCATATATCTACATATGTATAACGTTTTACATTGTCGACTCAACTCAACACGAGGTTTTAATTGAAACATTCAGTCCCCGAGGATAACGTAATGAAAGTGATAAATCTGCAGAACAATCCAGACTTTATTTTTACAACTCCGCCGAGTTTATATAAACAAGTGGAGTGTTCAGTTCATGAATCGTCGATAAACTGTCGTGGATATAAAATGGTTATGGTATACTCGCAGATGGCGTCAATAATACCGAAGTGGCTGTTAAAGTTAGTATCGGTATAACGGCAGAGACTGTAAATCGAAGGCATAAAAATACGTCATCCAATTTTTTAAGGTATCAGTATATTTTGTTTTATCTGCCTACATATTTTTCTTTAGTAATTTTTAGGTATATATTAATTAGTTCGGTACGTACCTACCAAGATACATTTTATTTGTGGACTTAGTCAAATCGCTAAAAACTCCTCAAATATATAGCTGTCTTTGCAAACACAGTTGCACACCACCCTCGCAGTGCTCCTTCCACTTTATTTTCTTGTTGTAATTTTTCAAACAGTAGGTAAGTCGACTAATTGAAGGGATGTTTACAAGTATTAATGGTCCCTGGAGTATATTCAAGTATGAAATATTAAAGCTGGCCAATTCACGTCTATAATTCAAATACTTAAAAAGGTATTTATAGTCATATAATTTTCCGTGTGTTTGTATCCTATGCACGTTTTGTCAGTTAAATGCATATGGTGATTCTTTTTAAACAAAATTATAATTAAGTTTTGTTCGGTAAATGAAAACAAAAAAAAATATCTGCAACGAATAAATGAACACGTTATTGTGTACATGATTTATATTTAACATTATATTGAATACGTTTTTATGGTTCCGTAATCAAAGGGTAAAACGGCACCCTAGTATTAAGACTCCAATGTCCGCTTGTCTGTCTGTCCATCACCAGGCTATATCTCATGGACGGTGACAGCTAGACAGTTGAAATTTTCACAGACGATGTATTTCTGTTCTTGTTTGCCGCTATAACAACAAATACTAAAAAGTTAATAAATATTTAAGGGAACTTCTGTACAACAAACTTAGTTTTATAACCATTATGAAATGTAGTTACATTACAACATGTATGACGTGTGCCGCATTTACTCCATTGTCAGAGGCCAGTCAGTCTCACTCAGTCAATATACTTTTTTGTAGTGTTTAAAGGTTTCCAAATAAAAAAATATATTTTTTTAATAATTAATAATAAATATTTTTTTAACCACAACCCCGCGTCACAGAAACTCTAACGCTGTGAATACCTTACGATAATTATTAACCCAAATTGCTCTTTAGCTCGACATAATTAACCCTCAACTGTTAATTTATATGTAGGCGCTTTTGTTGACAATTAATTACCTTCACTTTAATAATTTTATTTAGTTAAATGATTTTAACAGCAATTATTGACATTAATTACCGTTTTGTTACCAAATGCTTCAATTAAATTAACCAAGTGTTTTTGATTAGAGATATGATCGATTTGACTCGTATGTAATTTACGAATTTGGTAGCTATTCTACTCGCCAATAGGTATATTTTGCTGTGGCTTAATTTACTCGCATACACATAGTATTGTGCCCGATATTAAAATTAAATTTAAGCCTCACCTTTCAGAGGACTTAGAGTGTGCAAATCGAATAAATATACGACTTCGGTGTATTTAACCAAGAATTGTTATTTGCTCAACACAACCAATTAATTTTAGGAACAAAGGGGCACTTTCAGTGTGATTTTGGTTAACGTTTATTTTCCACTGGTAACACCTGCATTAAACCGCCGGCACGCGACGAGAATTTTTTCGTACAAGATTTCCATTTTAAACTCCAAAACGATTGCATTTGTTCCTAATTTTTTTAAGATTCGGTAAATGTTTTTATATCATTAATTTAACGAATTGGAATAATCTTATTACTACTTTATTTACTTAATTTTCTAAATAGTAGATGTAATTTCAGCGGACATCCACGAACGGGCACGTCGCTCGGCACGATGCAGCTATGGTAATTTAATATAAAATAACTTTATAGGACTTTATACCGGTCGAACTTTATAGGAAACACTGCTCATAGCGGATTGATGTTACATACATTATTGGAACAGTAAACGTACTTCTTGCCGTGAAAATTTGAATGAGGACAAATAACCACTTTATAGCTATACGTATCAAATGTAAACTTTATGTCTATAAGTAACTAATTAGGCCCAGTTCGCCTCTACCACAGTCGCGCAACTTTGGCGACTTATCGCCAAAGATTAATCGTGGTCGCGACTTGTCTCCAGGCAGTTTTAGAAACTTCTCGACACTCGCATTATGTTTCTGCAGCAAACATTTTGGTAAACTGTTATGTTACAGTTTTATTTATTTAGCATTTTAGATACTTAGCGTAATACTCGAAAATATATTTTAAAGCATATTTTAGTTAATAGTCAATGTTTATTTAATATATTTATTGTTTCTGTTATTATAGTTATCTAGGAGAAATAACACCTACGGTGACTCCTCTAGTTGTTTCACCTCTACCTTTATTAAATATTTTCTTTATTCATTTTAAATCTTAGGTTAGGTTTTATAACATTTTTATAAAAGTAAAATATAAAAATACATCTAAAACGTATCAAAACAATAAAAACATTATAAAAAACCTAACCTAGAGTGCCGCCGGCAACGGGGCAGGGCCCAGGCTGCCGGTGGTTAGGGCTGCAGAGAGAGGAACCGTCGGACTATGCGCGCCGTGTCCAGGATTACCGCCTTCTGAATCTGACCCTTGATCCAACCACAACCACGTAGCGAGAGTCTCTCAAGATGTTGGTCGAGACTCTTCGCTATGAGACCGTTCGCGGAAACAACTATCGGTACAATGATCGCCGAATCAACTTCCCACATGGCGGTTACCTCGTGAGCCAAGTCTAAGTACTTGCTGGACTTGTCTTTCTCGGCCTTCACGAGGTTCTCGTCACATGGGACGGTGATATCGATGAGCATTGCCCGGCGCTGCGATCGATCTATCACCACGATATCAGGCTTATTGGCTACAATAGTCCTGTCCGTGATAACAGATCGATCCCAATAGAGCGTGGCACGACCATTTTCGAGAACTGGCGCAGGTGTGTACTTGTAGTACGGCACTTCGCGGTCCGCAAGTCCATACATAAGAGCAAGCTGCTGGCGTATAATCCTGGCTACAAGGTTATGTCTGTGCAAGTACTCGCCGTTGGCAAGATCAGAACAACCGGAAATTATATGCCTGAGTGACTCTCCGGGACGCCGGCATGCCCGACAAATGTCGACCGTACCGTCTTTCAGGATATACTTCCGGTAGTTATTCGTCATGATAACTTCGTCCGCAATTGCACAGGCAAAACCCTCGGTTTCTCCGAAGAGGTCCCCGAATCGTAGCCAGTTCACCGACGCGGGCAGGTCTACGTCTGGTCCTGTTAGGGCCCTGTAGAACCGCCCGTGCAGCTCCTTACTCTTCCATACGGCCTTGCGGTCCTCGGTGCTTAGTACCACTGGTTTGCGCCAGTTCTCGTTTGCCAAGGCGAGCGGTGTGAGGTTCCTGTCTACTGCCACCACATCACGATGCATCCCACACTCGTGGTTCAGGAAATAATTCCTGAGATTGCACACCTCACGGTTATGGAGACTTTTGGCATTTAAAAAGCCGCGGCCTCCACCCTTGGGTGGGATAGACAGGCGCAGAACCGACGAACGTGGGTGTAGCATGCGATGTGTGGTGAGTAGTAGTCGGACCCTCCTATCCAGGGCATCCAGCTCGGTCTGAGTCCATCTTAGTATGCCAAAGGAGTATATAAGTAAGGGCATTACCCAAGCGTTGAAGGCCCGTACCTTATTGCCACCTGACAAAAGGCTATTAAGTACTTTTGTCAGCCGACCGAAGAAGCGCTCCTTCACCGCCTGTCTAATAGCCACATCCTCAATACCCAGAGACTCTGACATACCAAGATATTTATAGGTTTCTGATTCGGAGATAGATCTGAACGACATCGTCTCAGAAAGCTGTAAATTTGTTGAGTTTACTACTTTCCCCCGCTGTACATGCATAACCGCACACTTATCGACACCAAACTCCATCTTGATGGCACTACTGAACACTTCAGTGGTTTTCAGTAGCTCCAGCAAGACTCGGTTGTTTGGCGCAAATAATTTGAGGTCGTCCATATACAGAAGGTGAGAAATGACTTCACCCTCTCTCCGAAGCCGGCAACCTAGTCCCAAATCCTTCAGTAGAGTACTGAGCGGATTCAGAGCTAGGCAGAACCATAGGGGACTCAAACTGTCACCCTGGAATATTCCTCGCTCAATCCTTATGAAGTCCTGCGGGCCAGGGGGGTAATCGCCACCTCCTGGTTGACGAAGGACTGTGGTCCATTGCCTCATACACGCACCTAGGAAGGATCTTAAAGTTGCATTGATTTTATACAATTCTAAGATCCTCTGCAGCCATGAGTGAGGCACTGAATCATAGGCCTTCTTGTAATCAATCCAGGCGGCCGAGAGGGCCCCCTTGTTCCGCCGGACCTGTTGGCAAATGGTCATGTCTATGAGGAGGAGCTCTTTAGTACCACGGGACCCAACCCTACATCCATTTTGAGAGGTGGCCAAAATGTTGTTCGCGACAACGTGCGTGTTAATTTTTGCTCTCAAAATGGATGTAAGGAGCTTGTAGAGTGTAGGCAAGCACGTGATGGGTCGATAGTTTTTAGCTTCCGTGGTACTACCGGACTTATAGAGCAGGAAGGTCGTACCAGTTGTTAAGGAAGGTGGCAAGGAGCCGAGCTCAAGGGCTTGTTGGAATTGCGCCGCTAATCGCGAGTGCGAGCATCGAAACCATTTCAACCAGAAATTGTGCAATCCATCCGGCCCAGGACTTTTCCAGTTCTGGGCCGTGCGGACTGCACAACTTACGTCGTCGGGACTGATGGTGATAGCCCCCATAGGTTCGATAGACTCGCACTCACGTTCAACAACGCTCATCCATTCACCCTCCGTGTGTTCAACAGGCACTGACCAGATGCTACGCCAGAAATCAGTCATGACAGTAGCATTCGGCAGCTGCGTGTTAGACACACGGGGATCAGCTTCCTCCCATCTTCGGTACACCTTCCTTTGGTCACTCTGAAAGAGGCGATTCTGCTGGAATCGATCCACACGCTCTCTATAGCGACGAATACGGCTTGCCCATGCATAGACTTTCTGCTTCAGGAAGTCGATGCGTTCCGTGATATTGGCCATGTAGTCGCGGGGCCTGATATTCGTCCCCGCGAACGCCTGGTTCACAAAACGCATCACTCGGGGGCGATTATTGCCCCCCCTGAAGCAGATCAGCTTTGCAATGAGAGTCCTGAATGAAGTGATACGACGCTCGATCCGTACTTGCCATACAGGGACACCCCGGCGGTCCTAGGTGCACGTTCAGCGTCCGGAAACTTGACTCGTGCAACACGGCACGCCGCGATGGCCCCGCAGTACATGATCGAGTGTGTATCATCTAAATCTTTACTAGTCCGAAGATATGGCTCTAGTAAATCATTCAAGGCTCCCATTATCGCATGATTGCGTCTATTCATTGGCAAGTGTGGTATTCGAGGCCTAGGGTTGTTTGTGGAGCGATACTGCGTAATCGTCTCTTCCAGAGTCCTCCTCATTTGCTCATTAGCTGTGGTACTCACACTCTGACTCGCGAACTCCTCCTCGTCGGCACAAGGATCCACCCGCGGCACCCGTGGTGCCAGGTCGGATGCTGGCATCGAGACCGGCGCCGTGGCGGGCGGGTCCTGCGCCGAGGTGAAGGCGGCACGAGCAGAGAGAGCCTCCAGGCGAAGCCGATCAAGCGTCAAGTCATCCAATCGCTTGAGCCGTTGGATGACTCGCACCTGATCCGATAGTCGCTGCGCAGTCACGTCGATAGTTGGTTCAAGGGCCTGAAACAGAGGCAGCATCCGGACACGGTACGCGCACAGATTAGTTCCCCCCTCTGTAGCCCTGTAATAGGCGCGCATGCAGTTCTCATTCATTGTTTGAGTCCACCGCATGCGACGCACTACACCACCGGCAGCGGGAGCCATGGGCGGGGCAGTGTGTCCCGCGGGCCCCAAGCGTGCCGGCAGCGGCGGCCCTGCTAGCCGCGCAGGTGGTCGTGGCGGCGGCGGCGGCCCGCACTCGTCGCTCGACTCGCTGGTGTCGGCCGCAGTTGCGAACTCGTCGGCCGACGACGATGGCGAGGAGACGGATGAGGCGGGCGAGGGTGGTATCCGTGCGTTGTGTGTCGACGCTTGTTGGTTGCGTGTTTTGCTGCGTGTAATCATTACTGCGTCTTCATTTGAGTAGTACTACGTGGGCATTTTATTTCCATATATTAAAGTATATTTGTGGTCAATTATACCGTTGCGATATGAGGCAACTTTTCCACGAAAATTATATACAAAATAAACTTTAAAAATGCCCGTAAATACATTATTTTAGCAAAATAACAGAAAGAATTACAAAAACACGTCTGACAGTGACAGCGTCATTTTATTATATACTCTGACATAGTACCTAATTTTTTCACATTTTCTTATTGTTAGTGGTAAGCAATAAAAAGTGATTGTATTTTAGTATTTCGTATCCAGATAAATAATAAAAAAACTTGTGATTCCCTTAAGAACGAATTCATAATTTTACTCAGATGTAAATCTGTCTATATAATATAATTCTAGTACTATTTTTAAAGAACACTACTTTATTAAAAGTAAAGTTTAACGATGAGTTAACAACAACTTTTCAAAAAGCAATCGAACAAGACTTCAACTAATGAAAAATATTAGTTGGTGATTGGTTATAGGATCTGGCTCAGCGAAACTTTTCACTGTATTAATTCAGTAGCAATCCGGGAAAAGTTGAACCTCAAGCGGTCAGGAAGCAATTATGCAAAGTTGTAGTCGGACAAGCAAGAGCAAACAAATTAGGTACTATGTCAGAGTATATGCTTATGCATATCCTATATATATAAACGTGAAAGTCCCGACTGACTGACTTATCAACGCCATGCCCAAACCTCTTAACCTAGATAGCTGATTTTTTCACAGTAGGTAGTTTATATACCGTAACGACCCACTAAAAGGGTATTTTTAGAAATTCCACCTTTAAAAAGGTAAAAAAGAGGTTGAAAGTTTGTATGGAGATTCAGTAAAATTTAATGTGAGAGACTTGAAATTTTGCGTAAACACTCCTTATTTGAATACAATAAAAGTGATTTCAGCGTTTTTTGAGTTCATCCCCTAAGGGCTCAAAAAGGGGTTTAAAAGTGAATATGGAGATGGAGTCAAATGTCAACTGAGAGACTTTAAACGTGTTTAAACTTAACGAAAATAAAACAACAACAATAATTGCTACCCGTTCTACTGCGCGTGCAAAGCCGCGGGCAAAAGCTAGTACATTCATATAAATGCACACACGCCTGACTCATCAAGGCAGAGTCAAGGTTTGTTTGTATGTATTTACCAGTGATAAGTAGCAGTTTTTTATAATTCAATCAGCAAAAAAAAATTAAAAGGGGTCACAAATCTGTAAATGGTGTATTACATTTTTATATTTAAGAGTTCATCTGTGAGTTTATTACTTAAAAGCAAATAATAAATCATTTATTTATGTGCCAAAAAATGCATTTAAGTTTCTTAAAATTCCTCCACGATAAAATAAAAAAGGTGGGCGTATGTTTGTACTCGTCTTCACATCAAACAATGGTATTCAAAGGCAGATTTTTGGCTCTCTGAAAAGCATTTATAGTTTGTTAAAGTAATAAGAACACCATATTGAAAACGCAAATATGAGAGAGTGGGGTGGGGATACAGTTGCTATTTGAGTTAGAGACTTGAAACTTGTTTTAGGGTTCCGTACCTCAAAAGGAAAAACGGAACCCTTATAGGATCACTTTGTTGTCCGTCTGTCCGTCCGTCCGTCCGTCTGTCAAGACCCTTTTTCTCAGGAACGCGTGGAGGTATGAAGCTGAAATTTATATCAATTACTCAGGTCTACTGTCCCTTGAAGCTGTGAAAAATCAAACTTCTAAGCTAACGTAATCAAAAGATACAGCCGTTTATGCCGCAAATTTTCGACACTTGCAAGGGAATCAAAACCTACAGGGTGCTTCCCGTGAACTCAGAATCTTGAAATTTGGTACGAAGCAACGTCTTATAGCATAGATAAAGGAAAAATTACGAAAACCATAAATTTTTAGTTACATCACATAATATATATTTTTTAATAATTTTAAACTTACTACCCATTTCCTCATAAACGCGTAGAGGTATTAAATTGAAATTCATACCAAATACTCAGGTCTATAATACCTTTAAGCTGTAGCAAAATCAAACTTCTATGTCAACGCAATCAAAAGAAACAGCAATTTAAGCTGCATATTTTGAAACTCGCAAGTACTCGCAAGGGAATCAAAACCTAAAGGGTACTTCCAGTCGACCTAGAATCTTGAAATTTGGCATGAAGCAACGTTTTATAGCACACATAAAGGAAAAATTCCGAAAACCTTAAATTTTTAGTTACATTACAAAATATATATTTTTAATAAATATAAACTTTGTAAACCTTGCAGGTTTGTACGGAACCCTCGGTGCGCGAGTCCGACTCGCACTTGGCAGGTTTTTTTGTAGGTTATCTAGGTATTAAACTTTATGGGCCACCGAATAGGGCTTAAAACGAATTGTTTTGCTAATTGTTATAGGTTAGTTTTGGACATCGACAGAGAAACACCCGACGTATCACACAATGTGAAATTATAGATTTTTTTTTAAATATTAACAGAAATTACAATCTTATTATTTATATTATAGGACTTTCTTACACAAATTGACTGAGTCAAGAAGGTTTGTGATATGGATACACAGGATTTATATATAAAATATACTAATACTTAAATACATATATAAAACACACAATTAATTGTTCTTACTGGGATTTGAACCCAGGACTATCGGCTTCATAGGCAGGGTCACTACCTACCCATTAGGCCGAGTTTCCCATTTTATTTATAGAAACAGTCAACGTATGTGACATAAGTAGACCCCGCTATCGGAGGTGCAAAATGGTAGCTGTCAAGTTCTTAGGGATGGGTTATCATGTTATCAACTAATCATATTTGTGATGTCGATATCGATACTCGATTTTTCGATACATTTTTTTTTTGGTACAAGTACCATTTATAAAAAATAATAAGAAAATAAACATAAGAAAAGTAAAAGCAACTATAGATTTTTTGTTGTACTAATAACGACTTCTATTTTTAATGTCAATGATTATCAAAGATAAAAAAAAAGTTAAATTGTATACAAATAAATGATACTTGTACATATAAAAAAAATGTATCGAAAAATCGAGCATTGATATCGACATCACAAAATATAATTAGTTGATTACCCATTCCTGAACTTGACAGCTACCATTTTGCACCTCCGATAGCGAGGTCTAGACATAAACCCACATTTCCAAAAGTTGGGAATGTTAAACAAACAATTCGATTATACCTAACTGCATTTATGCATAAATATTTCCCCGAAACGCAAAACTATTATATAATAAATAACCACAAAAGCATGCCGTTTATTACACAAAAAACGGGTTTCCCTTTTGTCGAGCAAAACTCATTCGTTTCAAAGCATTGTTCGGAAAACAGTCGGTCCGCTGCATTCCGTTTGCAGATTTCTGGCTTCAAGCAATTTGGCAACGCGCCCGACCATTCTTCCTAAAGTGAGAGCTAGTGTGTCTGACTGAACGACCTCAGATTACCACTGGCCACAACAGCAACAGTTGCGGGGACGGGCCGATTCGGAGGCACTTTAGAATAGTGACCGCATGAGCAAAGAAATTTTAAAATATTCTTTCTTTCGTATACGAGTACATCTGTTAGTGTCAAAACATATGTCTTAGCATATGAAGCCGAGACCCATTAAAACTGATGTATAATAAAATTTGGTAAACGTTTATATAATTTAATTTTAAAACACAGAACGCGCTGGTGGCCTAGCGGTAAGAGCGCGCGTCATGCAATCCGGTGGTCGCAGGTTCAACTCCGGGCTTTACCATTGAGTTTTTCGGAACCTATGTGTGAAATATTATTTGATATTTACCAGTCGCTTTTCGCTTAAGGCACACATTGTGAGGAAACCGGACTAATCCCAATAAGGCCTAGTTTACCTTAGTTAGTTGGAAGGTCAGGTGGCAGAAGCTTTTGTAAAACTAGTGCCTACGCTAAGGATACGCTCCTAGGATAAGTTGCCAAGCGGAGCCTAGGCTCCCAGGATTTGTGTATTGTGAATTCGCTGTAAGTATTCAAGATCTTTAGTAGCTTTTAACATACTTAACAAAAAAGTGTGTGGTGACGATTATAACTGACCCAACAGGCGTAGCTCTAGGTCCATGGGGTCCTAGCGCGCACAAACTTTTTGCAGAAAGCACGAAACGTCTGGTTGATGTAATTGGTGACCGAAGAGCAGGCGGCTTCCTCGCACAATATATTACGCACGTTATATCAGCATTGTGATACAACGAGGAAGTGCCGCCAGCATCCTTGGTATATAAAAACCTCCTTTGTACTTGTATTTGTTGATTCACCTGTGGTAGACCTGTTTCTGTATCCTCGCGGCGCGGATTATAAAATCTTGTGTAGATTTTAGTTAATGTTTGACTCAATAAATCTATATTAGCCGTACGTAGGCCCATTTACACGATACAATTTCTTGAACATTCAATACAAGAAAGTAGAGGCAACAAAAAAAATTGCTCTGTATAAACATAACGTGCTATTATTGTATTCAAGCAACAACTTGAATTCAATACTGGTATGCATGTAAACAAAGCCTAGGTAGTTAATTGAATACAAGAAATGTGAATGAATCTTTTGTTTTCACAATGGATTCCGTGCGTGAAGGTGTGCTCCTTGTCGCTGCTGTAATAGCAACTGTGCACGGGAAAAACTAGTCGAAAAACGTCGCAAAAAAAATATTGTGGACAAGAACATGGATACACAGAACAAGCATACTGGGGGCTTCAGACACTGTGCATGGAACTCAGAGCTGAATATGATGCCGAGTTCAAAAACATGTTTCGTGTGAACAAAGCTCAGTTTTCATACTTGCTCGATAAAATCACTCCCACAATTCAAAGACAGAAGAACACAGTCATCAACAAGGGCAGCGTCACGAGCCTCACGGTTTTTTTATAGTTTTTATTTTCTATGTCCCAGAGACATTCGTGACCTATTAATTTAATTATCTCCGAACTACCAAATTTTAAATAATTTTTGCTCATCGTGCTACCATCAGCGAACGTTCAATATTGAATGAAAATCTGCCAATGCAAATCGGTTCAATTCTTGCTTCAATACGCCATAGTTGATTCAAGTCAAAGTTTAGACGTGTCGATACTTGCGAGCAAATATTGCCGTGCAATAAATGTCCGTGGTGTAAACAAGACACGGTCAAGAAACTTGACAGTCAAGAATTGTATACAATAATTTCATTCAAGATTTTGGTTATTGCTCAAGTGTAAACACTTTGATTCAATTCTTGAATTCAATTATTGAATGGCAAAACTTGCATACAATTATTGCGGATAGAATCTTGTATCGTGTAAATGGGCCTTAACTTCCTTGTAGCATAGTCAACTTAAAATAACGCGCGTTTGATCTGGTTTGAAAACGGCAAAAATATTCAAGAGTAGTTAATGTTAAAAACTAGTTCTCGGAGAAATATCCTATAATCTGAAGAATCTTCTCTTAAAGTCATCCGAAAACGTACAATTTTTCAATCAAAGTCATAACCTTTTTTTTCCCTACCTAACATTACGTAACATGTTACGCCCGTGCCAAGCTAATTATTTAAGTAGGCACGGAGAAATTCACCCTAACTTTCTAATAGGCAATTTTACAAGGTAAATTTATTATCGCTGCAATTTTTTTCGCGAAACGACGTTGATTGCTGTCGCAAATTAAACGAGATAAATTTCGTTGCTTAAACAATGCTTACGCATAATTTACACTTTTAAATTACATGACAACAAGGGGTACACTGCTTTAGGAAAAATATTTGGAAAATATTATTTCTTTCTCTGATCCACACATCATTGTTCTCTTAAGGAAATTTTTAAAGCTTTAAAAAGTATTTAAATGCAAAACCAAATATTTTTTTAATTTACCATTACAAAAAAAAAAAGATAAAAGATCTTTATTTTTCAATTTAGGCACATTACATGCACTTATGAACGTCAAAAAAAAAAAGATCTACACCGGTTCAAACCCTACACCTCTGACCCGTGAAGATACCGGCAAGAAACTACGGCGGGACTTATTTTTTCAAAACAGTGATACATCAAATCTTAAAGTACTTACATAATTATGCGTAGTCCGATAAGAAAACATATCAAACAGTTTATTACAAGTCCCAGTCCAAACATACAAAATACTTTTGTTATAAATCCAAGATACGAATTGAATGTTTTATTAGACTAGCTTTTCCTAGCGCCTTCGTCGGCCAACGGTGCCTGTCTTTAAAGTATGGTTGCAGGATAAAAAATATCCCATGTCCTTTCTCATACTGCCCATGCTCAAACTTTGTCCATACCAAACTTCGTCCCAATTGGTTCGGCGTGGCGATGGCGCGGCGGTTTAAACGTGAAGAGGTAACATACAGACAGAGGAAATTACTTTCGCATTTATAATATTAGTATGGATTTGTATGGACACAATACTTACAACAATACTTGTTGTTAAAAAATCATAAACTAAAACCGTGTCACGCCGAGTTTTATTTATTTAGTACCTACTTAAAATTTGTTACGTTTCTTTGGGCCAGTTAACAGCAATTATCTAGTATATAATTATATCATGCTTTTCATACATAAAAAAATGCTATTATATTGTCTACAATACATAATAACATGCATAATGACACCAATTTTAAGGCTGAAAGTATAAGTCCTCTATAATTGAAATTTGCATATTTAGTTAAAAAATAAAAATTTTCATATAACTTAATTGGGCACGCAATGTATCAGTAATAATTTAATAAATTAAACTTAACAATTGACGTGTGATTTCAAATGTTTGCATTACATTCTTGCTCGAGTTTTTTTTTATTTTTATTAATTATACATAATGATAAAAGGTAACTATCGTTACTTAAAAACAAATTCGTTATGAAAGACACACGCAGTATATACTGGAGCATTACTGCAATGATAATGATTATTGTTATGACATTTAAGTGATACTTTCTAATAGGGAACGTTCACGACGATACTGCCACCACGTGGTGACGTTAATCGGAACTACTTACGCTGTCATAACCTAACATTTGTAACTAGAACTCAGAATTAGTTTTACCAGTAAAAAATACTTCTCTGACTAATTATAATGTATTGTTGCATTTTTTTGATACGATTTGACACGTGCATAAAAAATAAACACAAATCAAATGGCGTCAAATTGTATTATTTTCCAAGTAATAACACTCACATGCAATGATTATTTATAAAACGCCAATAATGGATTATAATATAATTCAGTAAAAAATATACGTACCTAACTATAAGATGAAGATTTTAAGATGTATTTAGAAACATTATTGTAACCTTAGAAGTGGAAATAGGTACCTAAGTTTTATGGTTAGTATTATTGTCAATCAAACATAATCTAAAATATGCAGTTTTTGAAATCAAAGACAACAAAAAATATAGTTTTTCGTTTCAACGTTTTTAATCGCCCGAAACCCGTATAAATAATAACTTTTACCATATTTATGAATTATGAGATGTGTAAGCAACTAAGCACAGTTTTGAAAGCTAGGAAAATAAAGATAAGAAAGTTAAGAAAATATAACTTAATTTTTACTTGGTTCCTTTGGAATCCCCGCGGTGTCGCCTTTGTCGTTTAGCGCTGTGTGTAGTAAAACATAATTAATTACCTTTGACACGGGCTCAACCATTCACATTTGTTTATTTAATGTTGAAGAGATAATATTCTCTTCGGTTACCGCGATAATTACTCATGAAATAAAACAACTAAAACGGATTAAATCGCGTATACTAAATTAAACTTCATCCCTGGGATAATTTATCATAAATTAAATTATCTCCAGTTCACCATTTAGACCTTTATTCTTTAAAAATAACAACACAAACACGGTATATTAATACATATACGAATGCTTTCGATACTCCAATTTATCCTTTGTAACTATGTAAATAATTCAATAAATTCATATCAACAAAGCATTTGATATAAAATTAAATATATACAGTAGATAAAATCTTAAATCCGCCACATCGACGAAACACGATTCTAAAAAAAAAACATAAGAGAGTGTCGCTCTCAATGTCGCCTTCGGGTGACAC
Source organism: Grapholita molesta (assembly GCA_022674325.2). Lineage (NCBI taxonomy): Eukaryota > Metazoa > Arthropoda > Insecta > Lepidoptera > Tortricidae > Grapholita > Grapholita molesta. Next base: position 16,291,964 of record CP053121.2, on the reverse strand, counting down.
GTTTCAGCCTTTTCATCTGAATGCCTATACTAATTAAAAAGCATTCCTTTTGCAGAGACAAGAAAATGTAAAAGAAATGTTGTAACGCCAAAAACAAGGGTCGCGTCCGTAATAAGGTGGGAATGTGCGCGCGTTTTATGTTCACCATTTTATTGTACAGTCAGCGTCAATAGAAGTGTATCAAACAACACACCAACATTATCTGCCAGCCCGTATTTTTTTTACAATTCGTGCTCAACAGCTTTTGGCACGCATTTATTTTAACGTGCAGAGATATGTCTCTTTTTATAACGAAATTTTCATATCTATATTTTTTTAAATAATAAAGTATACTTCAGTAGTATACTCCAATAAAAAACAAAATTCACTCAATAACTACTTAAGTCACTTTGCCTTCAGTTCTGTGGCGTTGTTTACAAAGGTTATTCGGTCGTTCCATGTTTTTATATTTATTTTTGTTTATAAGGCATAAAAGGCACAAAAACGTCATAACGTTTGCTTTAAAAAAATAAGTTTGTTAATCTCTAATTCTTATCCTATTTGACAGCACAGGTAAGAGAGGGATCAGTGTGTTAGATTACACTTTTTTTTGTGGCGAGGTCATATAAAATGAATCAACACTGGTAACTACACCATTATTGCGATATTTATAATATTGTCGTTAGCAATGCTATTTACGGCACTCATTCTTTATTTACTATATCTGTATAGCTGTGCACATGCATGGGATAAATAGGGACAAAACTGACATTTAAACCTCTATAATAAAATGCTAACTTAATTTTATCAATAAATATTCCAGTCGTTTGTGTTTTAGTTATTTGATTTTAGGCATCTATATTTCTAAACTTTTAAGGTAAACACAATATAATAGATTTACCCCGGTTAGAGTGAGGTGGGATTCAAGCAAAGGTGATTTGGGGAAATTGTCAGATCGACACTTTTGGATTACGAATATTTCTATACATCCATTTGTAATATGTTATTTAGGTAGCGGTAGGTTATAAAAACCTCCTCATCTCTCTGTCATCCCTACTCTCCTCATTCATACCCAAACTGCCCTCGCAATCCTTACTTACTTTACGGTACCTAGTTCATCATTTGATATAAATTTTAAATTATTGATTACAAATATATGTAAATCAATCCCATTAAGATAATAGTATCTGTATTGTTTTCATGAAAACTGTAGGAAAATACAGAACTAATGATGAGTAACGGTGGTTTGTTATGTTTAATAGTTTTCGCAAGTTATCGACCCTCTGGTTTGTTTAGCCGGCCCTTTTCCGGGCTCACAATAATAACGCATCATCATTAAGCTCTCATAATGGCCAGGCGCCCAAAATTGTTCGGCAATTTATCACGTTGACGGGCATTTGTCGAAATGTCATTATTCATTTCAATTCATGAAAGCAACAAAAAGCGTTCTGATGAGGTGAAAACCGATATCACATTAATGATCATTGATCCGTATAAAAACTTATTTATTTAAATAACCACAGCCTTATTATATCGGTCATTGCTTTTCTCTGCACGAGGCTCCGCAATTGTAAGCTGTATAAATATAATTTTTAAATCAATATAGCAAGTATGTTCTGGCAAAATACTAAACATATACGTGTTTCCTCAAAGTACACCCAAGAGATGTATTAGACATTATCTATAAAAAGGGACCTTATTGTCGATTGCACTTACGTCAAACCGCGATGCGTTTTTATTGCGCCGTGTTGAACAACGATATAGCACAATCGATAATAAAGTCCTTTTTTACACATAATGTCACAAATGACCTATTTCGAATATTGAAGACATAAAATATACTTCGTTAAAACCACTGCCCGTGTGAAGACTATGATAGTGTATGTAAAAAAGAACCGTTTGGACTTAACTTTCAGGTTTAATGATTGTCCCCTCAATGAGTTGAATGCATTTTTTGTTTTGTTTAACTTCTGTTATTTTGTGTTACAATATAAAAAGATTTAATTAATCGTATTGATGAATAGTTAAAAAACATATGCACATAATACGCACATTATGTCCATGTTTTTTTTTAATACTACTATCTTCATCAATACGACGATGATACTATCTTCATGAAAAGCTAAACTCGGAGACTTACGTACAGCTCCTACAGCATTAATTGCAGCTATATCTTGTATAAAACATGATCCAAACATCCTTAAGACAAAGAACATAATAACACGACTGATTCATTGGCCGCATATTGAATAATTTACCCACCTGAACCTAACTTCGCGTATAATCAATTTCACTTCATAGAGTAACCTGTAAACGAGGTTACATTTTTTAATATATTAAGAAGCTTGCGGCAATATTCCCTAATTTTCAATGTCCTATATTGTATGTAACAAAGGTAGAATATGTGTCTTCAGATAAAAAGGATATTTAAAAGCTAAATCAAGCGCTCTGATCAAGAACAACCATGACTCATATGTTTTAAGATCCTATCAGAAAGGGTAAAGAAACAAAAATACTTTTTCAAGAAGGACGTCTAAAAGCACCGTATTGATTTTCTGATTGGCCACTCCAGAGGACCCAATTTGTAAGAAACACGACCCTTAGAAAACAGAAAGGCACCCTTGAAAGTGGCCATTCTTTGTTAAGTGCGAAGGTTACGTATACATTCAAAGTGTAGTTTCAATTTATGCGTAATATGTGATAGAAATCGCTAATGCATTTAAAATTAGATATTTATACATTTCATATACATGAATTGACTCTTTATAACTAAAATTATTAAGAAAATTAATACAGAATATCACAAAAATTTCAATGTAAGTACAGGACACAGATCATCCCGATGGCGCTCAAACTTTTTCAATAAGTTTCGCGTGTATACGGGCTTTTTGAAGTTCAGGTACTTAATTTGATTTTACCAACGAAAAGACATCTTGATGGTGTTACTTCAAAGACATTTTAGCAGAATTGAATCAAATTGAATTAATTTTCCTCTTGTCAACGCTTATTAATCTGACACTACAATGAAGGCTCGTACGTCGTATTTTAATAGTTTTTATAATATAGATGCTAATGTACTTTGCTATTGTTTTATAGTATACATAAAAACCATGAGAATACCTGAGTTGTATATCTTAAAGGTTTATTCTATTTTAAATGTTAATCCGTCGTTACGGATCAACTGGGCATGGAGAATTACTGGTCTCAGAAAGAAGTACTTAAAGAGAGACTACCAAAACTAAAAAAGTTAATAATGGACGCCAGTATATCTATTTACCTAGCCTAACGAATGGATTTGAAATGTAGGTGTTAACAAATACATACCATTAAGAACAAAATGTCCGCATGTCAACATGCTTTTAGCTATGGAAAGGGGTATTGAAACTAAGACGAAAACAAAAAGTCAAAAATGAAGAGCTCGAGCCCTGAGCCCTGAGTGTAAGTTTTTAACGTAACTTTACTTCACGAACGCGTTTGCGTTTCCCATATAATAGTACATTACTGCAGCCGCCGGAAACAGGGGTTGAAGGCTGAGTTGTATATACGGCCAACCGTAGGGAGGCCGGATAGTATACGAAGCCTTCAAGACCCTTTCACGGCTAGGCATGTATAGTGCTTTTCTCAAACTAATGCAATGAAATAAATAAAAATACCACTGAACAAAACAGCTTCACGACATAAGTTTTTAATTTTCCCTCCAATCCCGCTTTGTAGTATTTTTGCCTTCGATGTAATAATTAATGACTATCATAAATAGTCCGGCTATAATTACTATATACAACATTTAGAAAACCACCAAAAAGAATGCACTTACCTATTAAATGATGGCGCTACGGCATCTGCCTTTGGCGGTACACAATAACATAATATAGATAAATAAAACCGGGCCCGGTTAGATTATTAAATTTTTATACATCCGTAACACTATATCTAAGTCACAAAAGCATTGAATCACACCATTTACCACTATTTAGTCTTAATAAACAGAGTTTTACACGCCGAGAAACTTTTCCATTCCGCCATTATTAAAACAAGTAAAAGTGTCCTGTGATTGGTTGACTCAAAAATGAGTTCAAAAAAGCGCATGGGTGGAGTAGTGTTTGGTGTTGCCAATACAATTTTAAAATTGGGAGCATGAATAATAAATATAATAATGTAATAACCTGACGATATGAATATTCATTTACATGATAAATAAAATAAATCTCTTCATACCATTTCGTCTGAAATAAGCGAGATTATTTTTAGCCCGCTAAGCATTTAGTCACTAACAATGATAAAAATATAATTCAGCTGTTTGAACAGGCTTCATGAACACAGACGCCAGGGATACATAAAAATTAAAAAAAAACATACTTCCCGGCATAGGCCTTCAATTTTATATGAAATTCGTTACCTGTCCTCTGGAGTCGATCCGCCTTAAACGTGATACTTCTAAGCCTATTATGACGCACCTAACGAAGACATTGCATTGCATGTTTGAGAAAATAACATTATCACTTACGCGTTCGTAAACGTTTTTTACGTCAAAAGAAACTTACACTAGAGCCTCAGGAAAAAAGACGGACTTAGCCAGGAACAGAGTAGACAGGACCAGCAAGAAAAAGAAGGGATGAAAAACCACAGAAACGCTGGGCCGACGACCCAATACACAAGGCAGGAATGAGTTGGATGAGAACAGCTGTCGATAGAGTACAATGGAAGGGACTCGAGGAGGTCCTCCCAACACGGATTAGTGAAATAAATTTTTAACTCGTTTATAATCTCAGTGTTAGTCACAGGATAAATAAAACTTAAATAAATATATTTTTACTGATCTTATCAACACTTACGTACTATAAAAATCATTAAAACTTTTTAATTACATCTATCGTAATTGCAGCGTGCCAAACTTTTTATTTAAGCAACCTTATAATAACACTTTGTAAACACGCTCTATTGCTTTCGAACCGATACTGATTAACTCCTGTATTACAGAAATTGTTATCCTGCAGCAGACTTTTTTAATTAGTGGTTTTAATAAAACATTTCTTAGTTACTTCCACGATACACGTTCATTGTACATTTGTCTTAGTCTCTGTGACATAGAGCTATTGTTCTGCGGACTTGTCCACCGCAATATTGACTTGTTTTTCCTTCCCCGGTTGTTATTAATAGGTTTTGAAAACGACTTTCTGCCTGAACCAGCTGGGACGCATCCATTCATTAGGTTTGGCATAGAAATATTCGAGAGTACAGACCAGTGTAAAGAGTAACTCGCGTATATTTTATGTTTAAATAATTCGTATTATAACAGTAAGTACCTATATATTGTGAAAAGCTATACAGTGTGTATTTTTCATACAGACGTATATTGTAGCGGCGGTATGTATTGGAAGATCAATAGATCAAGAACCTATTTACATTCATTTTATTACAAAAAAATAGTTTATTTTTATTTCATACATAAAAATTAAGCACGCAATGTATTGCATCCATAATAATTAACGTACCGATGCGTCATATCATGTCAGTATTACTTTTCATGTCAAAATAAGTTGGAATGCGTACAATGCTGCCTGGTCAGACTCAAAAAAATTGTTACAACTATGACAAAATTATTAACATAATACGAGTCGTATTACGGGATACTGTATGTGAGAAACCTATACGCCCATATGCCCGTACACACTGTATATAAAGCTATATTTTTAGACAGACTTTTTACTGGTGTCTATGTCCTTCAAGACCCACCTACCTTCATAGAGAATGTGACCAAGCAAAATGTCTTATACTTTCTGTATCCTTTAAAGTATGCCTGACTTAAAATAAATACTATTTGAGCAACAATCAAATTTGAATGAACTCGTCCGTCCATCTGTCCTTTATTGAATTTCAATGTACAACGTGCGAAAATCACAGTCAGTTTGGATCAATTTTGTGCATTTACAAGCGACGGGACATAACTAGGTTTGTCGGCGAAGTAAGCCGCAGGCTGTCATGTCACAGCAGACGCCTGTCAGCACATGGCTCGATATGTGTGGAAGTTTTGAGTTGATCAAAGCGTTGCGAACGTAAACAGATGGTTAACTTTATCACGACATGTAGTTGAAGAAAATTAGGTACTTACTAACCGCGACTTATTATCTTTTTTCTAAACTAATGGTTTTGTACACCAGAAGAAAGATTTTATAACAATTTTAAGATAATGATATTTATAAGCACAGTCGCCATCAGATATATCGAACCTGTGAAGGTGCTCACAAATATCTGAACAACGTCTCTATTGCCAAGGCGATAAAGTGCGTGTTCAGATTTCTGTGACCACTTCCACAGCTCCGATATATCTAATAACGACTGTACCGCTTTATTTTATACTTGTAACTAAATTGCTGCTATGGAACTGAAAAAATATATAATTATATTTCAATATCATAAAATACAAACGTTAAGACGACGATCGGGTGAAATAAGAATTCAGAAGGTTTCTGAATTCTTATTTCATTTTGGCTCGATAGCAAAACGGGAAAAATGAGAAGATTACAACCTCCAATCATGAAAAGGACAATAGCTAACACTTTTTAGATTTTTGTTATACTTCGCCTTTATTCATGCTTTAGCGTTTTAGAAAGGCATGTTTCATTCACAAACGATACATGTCAGAGCGGATTTTGAACCCTCGTCATTGCACAGTTGAATGTGTTTAGGAAGGGAGTATTAAAATAACTTATCGATACCAGTGCTGACGCAGCAAAGTAAACAGATATGTATATGTTGTTAATTATTTGTGGATAATACGTTTCATCTTTAGTACAATGTTATATATTTATCATTACAATCAAATCATTTACTTATTAGTTATGAACCATTGTATAATTCCACTGTGAAAATTAAGAATAATTTGAGTAATGGTGTAAAATCTCGAATATGAAGAATACGTTTTCGGAGACATTAGAATAATACTTTTCCTATTTTTGCTGTAGATAGCTCAATGACTGTTTAAAGTCAAACAAGATGACATGAATAAAAATACTCGGTTCCTATTATAGTAAGATAATAACGACGTCCAAAGTTATCAAACAAGTTCACAGCAAAATATGATAACACAAAAGCTCAGTTTTATATGACAATGACACTCAAACACAGGCGATGCTGAGATCGCGCGTTTGAAATTCCGATAGCATGTGATTTGATTCTCCATGGAAATATTACTTACGAGGAAAAAAATAAGGGAATTGCTTTTGTTATCCGCGTTTGTATGAAATTAAAAGTCTAAGTAAGTCGACTGATAAGGGAAGAATACGAGATTAAATGGAGCAATTTAAAATTAAGTCTCCTCGTACTTGCACAAGTAATACCAATCCGATTTTAATTTTACACATTTATTTTTATTTAAAATGTGTCAAATTCAAAAACGGTAAAGTCGCCCTGAGCCTAACGAGGTAAAGACGCTTTAATTACAATTATTAAAAATGTTTATAAATAAAATATTACATTCGCGTTTTCAGGTTTATGTAAATAAGAAAGAATACAAGCATTCTACAAAAAATAATAACAGACAGGTTACTCTATAATGAACAAAATGTAAAATTAAACATAATCCATATCTTTTTTCTGGATTCTTTATCAACTTATTGGATTTTTTAAATAATCCCAGATAAATTTATAAGAAACATTTACAAGTTCAAAGGTAAGTGAATGGCCCAACAGACAAAGACATCTTTGAATGTAAGTAATAATCACTGTCAGCATTACCGCCTGAAGCATTAAGAGCAGCGAGCTGCAGTCGCATTTCCATGGCGATTATATCAGTTAGACAAAACCGTCCGCAAGTGCATCCACAGTGTAGCGCGATAAGGCCTAATATCGCAGCTTCCACCCGGCCGCGCCGCGCGCTTGCTTAATCTATGTTCCATCCTTTCATTTCGTTTCAATAGATTCCAGCGGTCGGGAGTAATTTTTAAAGTATTTCTATTTAGAACAATACTGCTCGTTTTAGTTAAAGTGGCTATGTTCTACTTGTATATGTTTTGATTTTCACTTGTATTTTAAATCCCAGCTGTAGTTTACCGGCCGTTAGTATACAGTTTTTAAAGCCGATCGGTTTACGGCCGATCTGGCCTAGTGGGTGACTCTGCTCTTTGAAGCTAATAACCCAATAAGGCTCAGTCAATTTGACTGATGTCTTGCAATAGTTTTATATTATGTATTTAAAGGGTTGTAAGTATTTCAATACATTAAAAGTAAATAAGCGAGTTATACCTATAATTTTATAAATAAAGTAGATACAAGCGTTTTAACTTAAACGGAGTCAATGCACGACATGGAGTCCTCGATACTCAAAGCTTTAAAATTAATTACTATAATATTTTAGAACAATGAAATTTAATTTTCGCAGCAAGCTGCTGACATTTCGCATTAGCCAAAGAGCTAGCTCCGGAAAATTATACACAAGTTTAATAACACCGGCACCTTGTCAAATTGGTTATTATGTTTTTGAGTTATACTTTATATTAGAGCAGGGTATCTGGCTTTTTGGTTTCCAGACTTTGGAGTTACATACAGACAAACATACATTCACTGTTAAAATCATATGCTTTGTCATAATTACCTTTTAGGGTTCCGTACCTCAAAAGGAAAAACGGAACCCTTATAGGATCACTTTGTTGTCCGTCTGTCCTTCCGTCCGTCCGTCCGTCCGTCTGTCAAGACCCTTTTTCTCAGGAACGCGTGGAGGTATGAAGCTGAAATTTATATCAATTACTCAGGTCTACTGTCCCTTGAAGCTGTGAAAAATCAAACTTCTAAGCTAACGCAATCAAAAGATACAGCCGTTTATGCCGCAAATTTTCGACACTTGCAAGGGAATCAAAACCTACAGGGTGCTTCCCGTGAACTCAGAATCTTGAAATTTGGTACGAAGCAACGTCTTATAGCATAGATAAAGGAAAAATTACGAAAACCATAAATTTTTAGTTACATCACATAATATATATTTTTTTAATAATTTTAAACTTTATGGTTTTCGGAACCCTCGGTGCGCGAGTCCGACTCGCACTTGGCCGGTTTTTTATGACAAAGGCGGCAAACGAGCAGCCGGATTATCTGATGATAAGCAATTACCGTCGCCCATGGGCACCCGCAACGCCAGGGGAGTCACAAGTGCGTTGCCGGCCTTTAAGGGGGGTTGGAGCTCTGAGAACTTTACTCACCAGCAGGAACACAACACTACATAGGCTTATGCCTTCTGTAAGGAGGAGGTACTTCCCCAGTTGGGCTGCTCCAGATTCAAGCGTGATGGTATATCGCAATGCCCTCCCTCTCATTGTTGGACGTAGTTTAAGGACCGGCTATGTCCTAATGATCCAACCTAATGATAACACTAGAGCCTAGATTTCTGTACATTTCATAAGCTCAATTACATTAGAGTATGTTAAAATCTGCCTCTCTGATGTGACCACCATGGAGTGACAGCCCGATTCCCAGGTGGTGTGCTTAATAAGAATAGCCGACTAAAGTGCTGCATCGAAGGTTACGTTTCTTACAAAATTTTAAACCTTTTTCGAGACTAGATCTTTGCCTATATCCTCGAGTATAATATTTCGTTTATCCGAAATTCTGTGGCTTTCACAATTGAAAAATATAATTACGCCCAGTTCGCTTTCCATCTATTTCGGCTGTCTACCGCACTTTAGCACTCTCTCTGGAACTTGGCTCGCAGTTACAAGTGCACAATTTATGGGCACTGGAGGTTTGCAGTACTTTGTGCACTACTTGAATTAAGGGATTCAGGCTTTTTCTAGTTATCGTACAGAAATTACTTAAAGTGATAAAAACATTTTTAAATAAAAGGCAACCACAGAGAAGGTACAAAATGTACTTAAATTTAACTTAGGTATACTTTGCACCGTATGGAATTAAAATACATAATTAATATAATATTTAACGTTGTTATTTATTAGGAAACTTCGTTAATCAGAGAGTTTATAATTAAGTTCATTCATAAGAGCTGGGGGCGAATGTTTTTGACAATTTTAACAGTTCAGGGCATATCTCGGAAGTAACTTTTACGGATCGACTTATAACATTCATGCAGTTAGTACGTTCTGTCACATCACAATCACAATTGACCATGAATTTAGTAAATTAGAACATTTAATAAGGTAAATTGGGAATGATTGTTTTTTTTTACGAGGGGTAAAATTAAAAAAAAGTCTGTAATTCTTCGGTATACTGAAGATACTCTATCTTACCCGACTTAAAAAGTAATTCAATCTTTTCCCTCTCACCCTAATATCATCTCGAAATCGCCTTTAATAAACATATTTCAAGCAAGCTCGGCATAGATATTATTTAATTGCATTGTGCCATGGAATGTGAGATATGCCAAGATGTCACACAGCAATCACTTATATAGTGATAATTCAATGGTGAAATATTAAAGTCGATATTTAGCTTGCGTCCATAGTTTAGCTTCATTAGTAAAAATATTTTTTTTGTAGTTTGTACGAAATCGCACATTTTAAGGTTTCTTAGTCAACAAAAACTGTTTCTTCAGTATTTAAAGTATTTAGTTAGTTAGTAAGTAAATACTAGTTCCTGATCTACTATTTTGTAGAGATTTGTGTTTTAGACCCGGTATGTCCTTAAACTACGTCCAACAATGAGAGGTAGGGCACAGCGATGACCATCACGCACGAATCTGGGGCAGCCCAACTGGGGAAGTGCCTCCTCCTTACAGAAGACCACAGCCATAATAGCACTGCTACCTTTCAGGTCTGTAGTGTTGTCTTCCTGATGGTGAGTAAGGTTCCCAGAGCTCCAACCCCCCTTAAAGGTCGGCAACGCGCTTGTGACTCCTGGTGTTACGGGTGCCTATGGGCGACGGTAATTGCTTACCATCAGGCAATCCGTCTGCTCGTTTGCCACCTTTGTCATAAAAAAGCATATAACAACAAAAGTTTTCTTGAACTTACCATGGGGTTCAATCAATTTGTGCAAAGGTGTATTATAATACATACATATTTGTTTTGTTAATTAGGCATATATAAGTAAACGCCTTTGATATAAACTGAAGGGAGGCGGCTGACGACCGAGACGCGTGGAAGGGAACGAGGGAGGTTTTTACCCAGCAGTAGGACACTCTAGGTTCCTATTACCATCATCGCATATAACCAGGATCGATCGATATATCAGAAATATATTTAAATTACAGGATAACTGTTTGATTGACTGACTTCAAAAACAAGTACGAACTTTAAAAGTATATATTTGACAATAAAGCATATAACTGCCAGTACTGCGACCATTAAATAGTGACAACGTTGGTTATAACCCCTACTCAAATATACGTAAAATGTATATATCTATAGGTAACAACTGTCATTAATCATTTCGACAATCTTATACAAATCGACCTAATCCTAGAGCTCATCTCAATAAGGTTCGTCTTGTGATGTAGGTACGAAGGTGTGTATATGTATACACGTTTAATACTTAACCATACATACAACTAGAAACTTGGAGCACATAGTTCAATAAATAAAATAAATGTTGGTTCTTGTGTCGTCACATCGACGTTCTAATACGTACTAAACATCCGGTACCGAAATCAATAATCTCGTGATTGGTTTGTCTTCGTTTAGCGGTATCAGGGCCTACGAGACTGCAAAGTAATACTTGCATAGATAATAATTATAGTACATAAAAATCGTGAGGTCAAATCTGAAGTACCCTTTCCCTGAAGTAACAAATATTGGATAACCAAGAAAAAAGTTTGTAGCAATGGAAATAGGAAAGCATTCTTTTCTTATACTAAAATGCAAATTCGACTCGTCTCTTCTTTTCTTGTCTTAATATATAAATTGTAACATTGGTCAATTTACTAAGTTGAACAGTTTTCGTGATAAATACGACGACAAGTCAAACATCTACTTATTTGTGTGATGAAGAAAGATATTTGTTCCTGAGTCATGGGTATTTTCTATTTGTATATAAATATTTGTATATTATATAATTTATATATGTCGTTGAGTGAGTACACACAATCACAATCACAAATTGTATAAGGAGGTCCTGTAAATTTTATTTATTTAAATAGGTAATAAACTCTAGACTGGATGACACACTGTTGCTGTTAACGGAAAGCACTTTTGGAATGGCACCAAAAATCTGCAACTGACTGCCAAATGACATTTTGAAATTAGATGATATATAACATTTTAAAATCTATTTTTACAATTCCCTAATGACGAAAGCACAAATTATTTTTCCATGAATTATTATCAGGTTTCTGGCCTTTTATTAGCCTTTTAGAGGACACAACATTTTTAGAGTTGGGTTCAGTTTTACACAACATTTTTACCAAAGGGTAAAAATGGGCCCTTTTACTAAGACTCCGCTGTTTGTATGTTTATATGCTAAGAAATGAAGCATAGGTAAAGGCCCGGATGCCCGATATCGAGAAAGCTAACAATAAAATAAACAGTTCCTCTCTATGCAGCCCTAACCGCAGGCAGCCTAGGCCCTGCCCCTTTGCCGGCGGCACCCTAGGTTAGGTGTTTTATAATGTTTTTCTTTGTTGTGATACATTTTAGATGTATAAAAAAAATGTTTAACCCGGTTATAGAATTGATTAGTATAATATTATTTACTAGGTCACGTGTAATCAATTTATGTTAGCTTTTGCCAAACTGTGCTGTAACATTACACGCTTTTGAAAACAATTATCAATGATCGATAAACTCAGCGTGTGTTTTATTAAATACATTGCGGGCCAAATATTTTGTATGGATAAAATTTTAATTGTTATTCTTAGCAAAAGTTATCTACATATACTGCTTAGGTCCTAAGCTAACCACCATTAAGAGATTCAGCCATATTGTATTTACACACTCTTTCTATCTACACACTTAGTATTATTTTTGGACAGGACGTAAGCTGAGTTTGTAATGTTTCAAAACACATTAAGCTTTAGAAAAAACATAGCATTTAACAGAATAACGATAACGCTTGTTTATTATTATAGCCAATAATGAAGGGCAGAGTTCGCAGAGTGGGCGCTCAGTACATTCATTAAACGCGTTGGTATCACGTGGGCGCCGTCGTGAGGAAAATGAAACGCTAAGAAACTTATTAACTAACTAAAACTAAACTTTTCACATAATGAACCTTTGTTGACGTACGTAATGTGTTCAACAACCGTACACGTGCGTCAACATTTCTCTTTTTAATAGCTACTTAACAAAATATTGCGCGAATAAACATAAAATTATTTCCTCAAGTGTTGACTCTGTTTTCTGGCAATCAAGTGTTTCAAATAGGTAATGAGGGAGTTATAAAATGGCCTCCATTGACTTCACGCTTCCTGTAGCAAGCGTTCAATACCGCCTACCAAAAGGCTAATTTTAAGTTGGATACCAATAAAACCGTATTCCTATGTGCTTGATGCTATTATAGCGTAGCCGCGTCATCTTCTTATCCCGGCCGAGGTTTAAGCAGCGGTGGGGTGCGGAACCAAGATCTAAATAAGTAGGTCGTTCCCTTCACTCACTCCTTAATAAACGTTTGCCACAGAGTAAGATTAAAAATTAAGGCAAAACGTAGATTCGGTAGATTCTTTTAATATAAACGACAAGTGATATTTTAATAATTAATAATATTCTACTTTATCTGCCACATGTATTAATACGAAAGTACCCGAATACACCTTACTAATTAATTTACGATTCCCTAACTATAACAAAAACCCTAACGTAACTGAACGTGTAGTCATATATGTATAGTCAAATATATATAGCTCGATGTGGAGTTGAATATACTGTGTAGAGCCAACATACCTATGAATCGTCACACATTTACGCTAAGCATTTATATGCTACCGTAAAACTACCCAAATATAGCCCAATAGTGCAACTATGGTCCAAACCTTTAACTCATTATTAAGTATCAATCCTAATATTCTTTTGGTTTTTCTTCATTGATTCATTCATTTATGAACAGCCGTTTATAAATGATTATTACATTTAGTTTTGTACCATTGTTGGGAGGTTTTGAACTATAATTGGGTAGTTTTACGGTAACGATTTAGTAGGGGCCGGATGGTATACCGGGTGTGGCCTGTAATAGGAACTTTAACTTTAGCCATCGTTTCTACACCAAAAACGTAGCAACATTTGTTCTACGACTTTTGAAAATAACTTATAGTTTAATAAACATTAATAAAAAACATTTTCCAAGCAAGCAATGTATTGCAAAACCTATGAAGTTTGTAAGCTGACAGTAAACGTCAACTAGACTAATGGATGCTGTACATTGAAAATACTATTTAATTTGTTTGAAAAAATCACAAAATAATAAATTACCCAATTATTTAAAGTTGTAGAACAAATGCTGTTACGTTCGTGGTGTAGAAGCGTTCCCCAAAATTTTTGCTCCTGTTACAGGCCGCACCCGGTATAATAAATACTCGTAAAATAATTAAAGTATACAACAGTGACTCAGCACGCTTCATTGCCAAACACTTATCATGGCTGAAGAGCCTTATTTACTATGTCACGGTTTTGTAGAATACTTTTATAAATTGTTTTATAAACTTCCAGTTTAAATTCAAAATATAAATTTTTGCCATCGTTGTACAATCTAATATTTCTTTGCAAAGGCTGATCTCGTAGAATGAACTAGCGAATTTCTATAATGATATTTAAAATTCTGCCACATGCTACATTTTTTTTAAATGTTAGTATAATTCATAGTCTAGAAATTATGATATGAAGAAATAGATATTTTCATTACCATTAAGCATAAAAAATAATTAAATTATATTATTATTAAAACGAGCATGCCGCATTTGTTTATTCAACTTTGTTACACAATTGTTTTACATATTGAAAAACTTCTAAACTGTTCTTGTGTCGTGCCATATCTACGAAGTTTATGATCGAAGCGGTTAGCGGTTAATAGAATCGGAAAACCATCACCGATGCGCCTCAGCAGATTAAAGGTTGCGCTAACAAACTTCGATCAATTTACCGTAATTTGCTTCTCGTTGCGAGATTTTGCTCCTTTGCTTTTACCTATAGTTGAGCGCAATGATGCTTGTTTACACAAGTTATGATGCAGGTACTTGAGGACTTTGATTCGTGAAGTGTTTCTGATTATGTAGCACTTTATGTACAATGATGAACGAAGTCCGTTCAGGCTTGAATACTAAATCTTCTTTACTTATTATTTAGATATCAAATTGTGTGACCAAACGAGTAAAATGTAAAAAATCCATGTATTTCCAGATTTTTGATTTTTTGTTGATAAGGTCAAAGAAGAAAGTAGGATAATGGTGAAATACACTTCAAATAACATCTTTACTTACAATACCATAATAACTACGAGTACATAACTTTTTACTGGCTGGCTGGCGGCATTTCCTCGTTGTATCGCAATGCAGATACATTGTGCGAGCAAGTTACGTCAACCAGACGCTTTGTAATTTCGTTCCTACGCCAAACAGTACAAAATGGCTCTATCTTGGCTCTTATATTTATTATATTTAAAATTGATACACTTGATATATTGGTATTCACATAAATAATAAACATTGATCTAATATTATTATTACTATTTTACCATACCTATATTAAACTAGATTTCGCATAGGCTGTGACTCGGGCCTCGGATATCTACCTACTAATATCGCTTTTAAGAATTTTAGGTAAACGGTACAGTTAACTGAAAATACTGGAAATGGAATAAGCAGGTACCAGGTCAAATTGGTTATAAATAAACACGTACAATGCCTACAAGCGCTAAGTATTGGGGCTGTCAGCGGCACCGGCTCTCATAACTCAACGCTTTGTACTCGCATTACCAATGTGGGTGCGACGAATCCAGGGCCACGCAAATATAGTGCGAGCGGCGGATAGATATCCTTGGCGAATAAACGCAAGAACTTACAATGAAAATATTCCGGGATTTTTTGAGGTTATAATTTAGGTCAAGATTGTCGTAAACACATTTAAAATTTAATATTTGACGACCGTTCTGGTCCTGTGGGTGCCCATGTGTATTGAGCACAGATATTAAATTTGTTCCTGAGTGGTTTAGTGTTTTCTTTGTATTTAAGTATAAAATACATTTAGAAAAAGTTATTTATGTGGCATACGTAATGTACTAGGTTTTAAAGTTTTCTGATGTCTGTCATATCTATTTATGGAATAAATGCCTGGCTACACTTAACAATTACATTCTGTATAATACTTATTATTCTACAGGTAAACACAGTATTTGATTTAACGTTTTGTGTTTCCCATTTTTATACACTCCAATTCGATACAGCCGTGACTCAGCCTATCCACGTATTTACCTGATATTGGTAGGTACGAGAACCCGTAAGTCTTTACAGCGAGGCATATTGCGGTCGATGCACAATACGCGTTGTTACGGCCAAATCAGATGTGAATGCTCCGTGTGGTAGTAAAATTCCACATATGAATTTTTCAACGAGTGACAGTTAAACACATAGTGAGGCGAAAAAACGTTATTGTAGAATTGTCGAAGATATTTGACTATTTGTAATCAACTTTGTACACAATATGTTCAAAACGTTTCAATAACTTGATATAGGGGATTAGTAAGTTCCATAAAGACATTTCTAATAAAAAGTATTTACGATCACTAGTCATCAATCATCGCATTTTTCTGTCTACATCCCCATTATTGATGTAAACATACTTAAAATATACTGCAATAGTTAAAAATAAACGCAACATACACATAACAAAAACCAACGGTAGTTATTTACTTAATAAAACTAGAGATCCTGTAAATTTTATGATAAAAACTATATGTTATACAGTTGAATTCTATTTAAAGCTGAATTGTGTTTAAGTAAATAGTATCAGAAAATGTACTTTATGCTCAAAATTTTATTCAAGCTGAAGTTAAAATGTCAAAGAATATGTCAAACCTTTCGTAATTTGTAGTGAAAACAATATCATAAAATAACCTCTTGCTATCTGCACGTTAAACTTTGAAAGTGATTAAAATTGACGACCATAAAGCAATGAAACTTGGGAGGAATTTGTCTGGGCAAAATTTTGTGACTCTCATTTAAGCATACTTCGGAAAACTTCGCCTTCATTCGGTTTGAAACAAAAATTATAACAAAAACAGTTAGGCACGTGGCGTAACCTTTGTTAAATTTTATAATTATGTACAGACGTGTCGGTTTTCATATAATTGGTTTATAGCAAAAACATCAAACAATTTCTTTTATTTACTAATTGCGCACATTGGCCGGCGTTTATATTAAAACTGTATCTTTTTCTTAAAATTGAGATGAGAAATGAGACAGCATCCATTTTTTAAATGAATATTTATTTTTACTTTCTCGTGTGGCGAAAACACCGCCATCAAGACTACAATAAATATTTACCTATGTCTTTAAAAAAATATTAAGTACAATACAAGTTAAGTAAGTGTTGCGAGGGTAATATAAATACTACAATCTGGTGTACAAATTATCTTTTTTCTGCTAATTAAAATAAAATAAAACTTTTTAGTTTTGGTACTTACCTATCAGTCAGTCAGCAGTCGCCAGATAAGTACTAATATTTTTAGCGTCATAAACGTCTATTAAACCCACAGATCAAACCAACATAATTAATAAAATTTCGTCAGTGTACATTTTTCATGAAATTGGCACAATAATGTGCACCCCTCTTCCTTGACAAGATGGGAGGTGATTGCAAATGAACAGTGTAAAGCATTAGCCAAACAATGGCTGTCAACCCAACACGAGATAGCATCAGCGTGTGACGTCACAGGCCGTTGCCCAGCACGGGTGACTGCGGGCCTCGTGGCCCACTGGGAATTCATACAAAAACCTGCTTCAAACATTCGTACCTTTAAAAATCGGTACCGTACCCTTACCATGAGTTGTGACTTTGAGGTTTTCGATAACGAGTATCGAGTTTACTATCTGTGCATCTCGTTCGCACTAAAATAGTACAAGCCAGATAGTAAACTCGATACTCGTTTACGAAAACCTCAACATCACAACTCATGGTAAAGGTACTGGTCGTCCGTGCGAATCCAACTGACGAGGAATTGGGGACGAGGCTTTTTTGGTGTAACTACTCTAACACCACTCTTAAAGCCTCATCCCTACATGTCATAAGGTCGGTTATATGCTGCACATAAGCAGAATCCGAGCGGACAAACTATATACTTAAAGTATACTCGTCGTGGCATTCACAACTAAGTTATATTATATTCAATGAAAAGGGAATCTTGTCAATAATAAGCTCCATTTCTATTCTGCAGCCCCTTATAAACCGAGAATCGTTTTAATTAATTGAATACGGTTAGAATATTTAAGGACTCTTGGAAAGTTCTTCCTTTTAAATTAATAAAAGTTTGACAGTAGTGACGATTTATCTTGCATTCAACGTAATGATTAGAATCCTTTTGACTTATTTTAAGTTAATATTTTCATCTAGATATGTTGCATGTATGGATTTTTCCTCTACAAAGAAAGCTGGGCTAAGATCATTTTGAACATATAGTACAAATAAACAATATGTAGTAAAAATAAAGTTAATGGTCTTTTTTCAATACCACATCACTCAAGTAATAGGTGAACTGATCTTATTTATTTTATTTTCGAATTACCAACAAATACTTGAATATTATTAGCCTAATATAAGGTACTAGCGCTTGACATGCGGATGCTCAATGGATGACACATCACTTTCCACCCACTTCATAGATAAACAATCATCCACTTTCCGAGCATGAGAAATGTTTTCTTTTTTTTTTACTTTTATTTTGTTTTTTTACTTTCCTAATATTTGAAATGAAAAATACAGGGTTTAACTCTCGTGGAAAACCAATTTCCCACTCGCGAGGGATGGAATGGGTGACTTCCAAACTACCTTATCGGGAATGAGTAACTTTCAGCCCTCGGTTAATAATCTACTATTAATACGTTTACTCGTATGTAGGATACACTAATACAAGTCGGTACGACTCTGTTTATAATAACTATGTTTAAAGAGTATGCGCTATTCATTATACGTTTGTCAAAAATTGACCAAGACCAACCAATTGTAAACCAAAACAACGAACACAACAACAACGGACAACGAAACACTAGAATTTCTTGTCAAATTATAACATTACAAAATCCGTTCTAACCCCATGTGATTTGAAAAACAGATTAGACAGAGAGACAGACATGGAGCTTCTATATGATAGAAACGAGAGGCACTAATGTCGTTCTAATGGCAAACATTTAATCCAACTGCTTTCGCAATCTCATCGTATTGTCCCGTATACAATGGTTAGTTAAACTTTACACACCCGCTTTCAGACATTTCACTCCAACGCGGATAGAATGGTTTAAATTTTGTCTTTTGTCATATTATTCGTCACTCTCTCACTTACATATTTGTTAGAACGTGACAGCCACACTGATGGACGATGAAATCTCAACCATGTTAGGCCAGTTGATGTATATTGAACATGCAATTCTGACGTGACTGATACTATTGCTAAAGCTTAAGTTACTAAATTCGATATAAATATAGATTTGTACAGCTTATAAAATTAGTATGTACTTTAATGTTTTTATATACATTATTTTACATAATACTATTTAGTAGGGCACTTAAGTAAACAAGGTGAAACAAAATAATATATTTTTCACATCACTAGCTCGTAAAGCGCTTGTTTATCCTTTAATACGAGAGGGTAAAAACGCATTTTCTCCACTAGTGATTAAAGAAGTAAGTTGACTTCTCATAGCTCTTATTGCTATGGTTTGAAAGTCTAAATTCGCGAAGTACAGGTCACTTGCCCCCGCGGCGGCGGCGTTGGGCGCGGGCGAGCCTCGCTTACGCACCGAGTTGAAAATTGAATTAGAACATTCGAAAATCGTACTGGCCACCACAAGCTAACCAAGCTAAAGGCACCTTTTGTAAAAATGTTGAATGTATCTAAACGCAAAGAAAAAGTCAATGCGATTTCAAAACGTTTTTTTGCATGTTTCACTTTCCTCGCTGTAGTGAGGGGAAAAGTTTTGTGTTACACACGGGTGCAATTATAATTAACTTCTCGTGTATTGAAACACTCGCTACACTCAGGATTCTATTTTAAAACCACTCGCTTTGCTCGTGGTTAAACTATAGAATCTATTCGCTTGCTCGAGTTTCAATCCCACACTCGCAGTTAAAATACAATTTTGCACCCTTGTATAACAAATAACTATTTTCGCTTTATAGAACAGGTCGTCTAACTCGGTCATATATTTAAAAGTAAAAATAAATAATAATCACTTTTTTTCTAATAGAGCCTTGTTAGCGGTAAGAGCGTGCGACTTGCAATCCGGAGGTCGCAGGTTGAAACCCCGGCTTGTACCAACGAGTTTTTCGGAACTTATGTACGAAATATCATGTGAGTTTTGGTATTATTGGTGGTGGTTTGGTATATTTATTAAACTCAAGTGAGTTTTGGTATTATTGGTGGTGGTTTGGTATATTTATTTGCGTATTAATTTTTGCGGTGGGAGGGAGGGAACATTAATGCATGAAAATACGCAAGTAAATATAACGGGTTGGCACTGATTGACTAGCACGTTATTAAACAGCGGAATAGCAAAGTAATATTATTGTTGTTAAGCTTCTATAAATTTGTATTTATGTTTGTACATTTCAGAGCTTTATGTTTAACTGATTTTGTTTTGCTTTATCAATGTTATATGTAGTGCCACCAAAACACATACAACTATATGAAGTGTTGATTGCAAAAAGAGCGACTGAATGAAAGGAACCAAGACCCAAAATTATCATTTCCATGGTATTTGACCAAAGATTAACATAGCTTTACTTACTCACATGCTCATAGTCGTCTTTTCATAACTTAGTATTAGTTTGGCGTCGTTCAGACTAAAATATAATCCAAGTTTATGTTTCTTTCTTATTAAGCACGATCATAGCATAGGAACCAAAATAGGTAGAAGGATGGAAAATAAACTCAATACCAAAGACTTCAAAGTAAAGTTTCACTTCCGGCTTTGTCACAGTATCCTTTGACCGAATGTTGTAATACTCGCCTGGACAAGAATAAGGGTAAGAGGAACCTACTATCTGATCTAAAGACAATCAAAGGATACTTTTGTGTACACGATAATGCCTAGCAAAGTCGAGCGAGACAAATACAGGTAAAGTGGTCAATCCTTATCTCAAAATTAACCAGGATTGTGATCACTAGAGGGCTATGCTCGTAAGTAAGTAAAACTTCGTAAACTTTATGAAGTAAAACTCCCAATGTTTCTCAAAAAACACATCGCGTGCCATTCGCTGCCAAGAATTAAGATTAAAAATTTACATAAGCTTACCTAACCCCTTTACCCACTAGGCCATACAGTTGTGGAATTTATCCACAGTAATAAGTAGATAGGTTATCATTATTTGATTATAATTATATAAATAAGTTTTTTTTTTTATAAGTTTGAGAACCAAGTAATACATACAATAAAATAACTCTTTATTTCACACCTCAAAAAATATCAACAGATACAGAAAGACAGGGTTAACTGACAGTATAGGGTACGCCACTGGCAGTCTTATCGCTATCAGCGACCTCTTCCAGACAGCAACTTTGTTACAAAATAAGTTTTCAGGGGCCGTGACTAAGATGTCCATTAATTATGGAAACGATTTTTTTCGTTTTGCTTGCCTGTGTTCAACCGATCGGCATATTGGCTACGGACCCTTGCATGTATTTTATTGATTAATTTGAAAATTGTTTCTAGAAAAATGATATCTGTAACCTAAATCAGGTAACGATCGAGTAACCTGTTTGCTAGACATGCAATGTTCAACAGTCTGCACTTATAATGGTAGTGGTATCGTTGCGGTTAGGTATTAAATAGATTAGGTAGCCCTGTAAGCGGGGTGCACAGCCGTGTAGTATGAAGTATGTAAGTACGGTAGTAGGCAAAGTCGTGTCATGGCAACGGGGACTAAACATTCCTTGGGAAGTAGGTCATCGCCCGTCCTACCCGCCGCGGCAAGAATCTGAGTCTCATCGAATCGAATGCAGTTGATTTAAAGCTGGCTTAGCAAGTCTTGTAGTAACAGATTCTAGTCAGATAGTTTGTATAGTTGTGAATGTAAGACCTCACACATAATATGGTGACAGAGGAATAATGGTTGTATATATTTACACATGTATTCATAGTTAGATAATGCTAAAATTTCCATTTCAAAATGTCTTTTATAAATCCAATGCATTGCACTGATCTCGTCGGATTCATGATGTCAATTACTGTGTCAATATGAAGCGAGTAATCCAAACATGGATCGCAAGAGCGAAATCCGGCATTTTCTATACTTACCGTTTCATCCTCCTTTCATCTCTACCGTGACTGTTCTAAAAGTAACTCCTGTGTCCTGTACGTAAAGGTTGTAATAGGAAATTTTGTGAAATACGATACGATACTTTAAATACAACAGGCTGCTAGCAAAAATCCTGTTGCTCACGTGCACTGCAAATACAGATTTTACACGGGCGCTAGCAGAATTTATCAACATACGTGTATTTATAAAATATGTATATCGCAAATAGATGAGTATTTATACATTTATTATATTGCCTTGTTCGATTTTATCCGTCAAAGACACTACCTAGAATGTACACCAATAAAAGTAAAAGCAAGTACTTATATAGGTGTCCATTCTAGTCCACATTTGAGTAGCATGTATACTTCATACAAAAAGTGTATTAACTATACTGCTACAAATAGATACTTACCTTTAACCACTTCGGCCGAAATTAAAGTCCTGGTTGTTCGATGTTATTTAAAGATTTATGTATGATGGGTAATACAATGAAGCGAAGTTGTTGTTCAGGATGAGAGGTATCATGCTTTATATTAAACCCAACAAGTGAAATATTTAAAAAATATACCACAAGCATTACAACAATATCCACTACATGCAAACGAACTTTATTAAAACGACACATCCAGTCTATGTATATAGAACATTAAAAACGAATTAATGTATCTAACACGTTTTTTTGTAAACTTTTTTTTTTTCATATCACCTAATATCATATGTTCATAATATACTTTATCTACGTACATATCATAAGTGCTCTAAAATGCGTCCAGAAACCGTAGGCAATGACCAGCATTACCAACCATCAGAAAGATTTCAGTAGGTAATGTTAACATTACCTACTGAAATCAGTAGGTTATGAATTTAAATTTGGAACAGCTGTCAAATTCAAGTGGGGTGTCTAATCTAGTATCTATAGACGAACGACATTTGAACTCGAGTGACAGTAGAATAGAGTTCATTCGCTTGTCTATGGTTTAAAAAAAAAAATTGACTGAGATACGAAATACGCAACGCCGCCGTTCCAAGCTGTCATTTGTTTTGTTCGTTGACTTTTTAATGTTTACAAGTAACCCTAGTAATAAGTCATTTCCCTACGGTTTCTGAACCCATCTTAAAACACTTAATGATATGTGTGTAGATAAAGTAGTGTATGTAACTATACATAATTAGGCATTACAACAATCGTGTGATATTATTATGAAACTCGCCTTCGGCTCGTTTCATAAACCCACACTCTTGTTGTAATGCCCTTCATTATGCACAGATACATAAACTACTATTACCAACACTAGGAAATTATAATAATTTTACGAGTTAACTAAAATGTTTTTACAGAAAAGCGTATAATATGTTCTGAAACCATAAATATAAATTCAAAATATTGTCTTCGGTTGCCGCGATAATTTCTCATGAAATAAAACAACTAAAACGGATTAAATCGCGTATACTAATTTAATCGCGACTTAATCCATTTTAGTTGTTTTATTTCATGTATAAATTCAAATTCAAATTCAGATTTTTATATCAACATAAAATAAACAAGTTGTATTGTTGAATATCATTTTTCAACAACACAACTTCGTCACCAAAGAAATGATAATAAGATAAATCGAGCGAATCTGTAAGAATCTCGACAAAATGAAACAAAAGACAACTTGGTGACAAAAGTGCGCATAAAACACTTATTTGCACACAATCGCGCCTCACCAAGCGTTTATGCAAATAGAATTGCCAGGAAATTGTTCCAAATAAAATAAGCAATAGAATTTCTCATCCCTGGGGTTAACTAGCACGGTTACGGATTAATCCTTATAAAAGGTTATGAATGGGTCTACGTGTTGTAGGTATGTAGTTATCACTAGGAAATATATTGTAATATTTACGAGTGAGTTATCTTTCAGTTCAATGCATTCAAATAAACTGAATATTTTAATTCGAGAATGTGGCTTTTAGTGGAAGATTGGAAAAAGAACTGGAAAATTCCAAACTCCATGACATGGCTAATTGTAGCGTGACATTATAAAGTGGCAAATGATATCGTGGCGTCTGTACACTTTTCCGGTCCGTCTATATTTTATGCTTTGCTGAAACGGTCTATATCTTCGTTGTGCACCGGATAGTCTTGGATTAATCCTAAATTCATTACAACAGCTCTACTAGAACGCCTCATTATATTAATCAGAAGAAAATAAATAACTTTGTTGCTCGTCTTGCAAATTTGATATCATCAAAAATATCAGGATCAGTAAAAAAGTAGAGTATCATGCTAGCTCCTTCAGGGAACGCGTGTCCTCATCCATAAACAAAGGTTTCAAGTTGATGAGCAGCAATGAAGGCGCGCCCGCGGCCACGATGAAAAGTGATTTAATTTTTATTCCAATCACATCGCTTGATGACGCGTGGCACCTTAGGTGTCGTAGCAAATTGACTTTTATGGGGGCACGAATTTAGAGGCTACGCAATTTCGAAAACCTTATATTGTGGTTAACTTGAGCTGCTATCATGATTAAAATACTAAATCAGTTACGGAACCACCGAACCACGATTAAACAATAAAAGTGTTTTTAACAAATACACTTACATTTCTGAGATCTTAGCAATTTCCACAACGACGTCAAATTAAATCGTATATCAAGTAAATCTAAACAAATATATAATGTATTTACCTATAGTAACTCAATTTAAATAATAACATACCTAAAATAAGTAAGCGAGAGGTATTACGCACTACGCGAGAAAGTAAGTCAGGGGTCAGGTAGGTAATTTAAAGCCACAGACTTAGGGCGCGGGCGGTAGTGGAGTGGTATAGTATAGAACAATAAAACGGCCAAGAGTATGTTGGGACTCACTCAGTATAGGATTCCAAAGTAGCTCCTTCTGTTCCAGCTGTTCCAGAATTTACTGAATACTGATACTGTTGTTTTTACTTGATCCGGACACCTGACAGCTTTTTATGATTTAAGGCAGACCTACAAAGAAACTAAAATAGTATACAAAGTACAAAGTGACTTTACTATCTACACATATTATAAGTATGCTATGATAAGTTCAGATGCCGAAGGGATATGCCCTTTATTCCTAGCAATGCTACTTGTATAAATAGCATAATTTTACATGATTTAAGCTAAGAACAAATAAAAAAGAATAGTTTATTGTTTGTTACAAGTTATTTATTTGTAATAGAAAAATTGTATGTTACCACATTGTTGTCGTTTATACGTTGCTGACGTTCTTTGAAAGCAATGACCTTGTGTACTTTGGATCCGGAAGATTAAACTTAATAATGCCTACTTTCTGTTTAGTGCATCTACCAGCGGAGTAAACAACATAGGTACCTACGAGTATCATTTTCCATGAACAACAACACGGCACTACAAATTTAATAATCGAAAATGAATGGATAAAGAAAATTAAGGTAATAAAATAATATTTAGAATTGTTGAATACTACTTTACAGAACCTTAAAAGAGGCCGCCAAGAAATATTTACTTATAACAGCACATTATACTAAACATCGAAACATCGAGGCAACTTGTAAGCCAAGTTCAAGTACAGGTTACACCTATTACATAATATGTAGGGCAACAATACAGTTTGATTCTTATGTTGTATAATATAATCCAAATTAATTTATTCAACTAGGTTGAACATCACAAAATATTTCATGTGAACTTTTAAATTCCTCGCCTGTGAATATTTGATTTGAAACGTCTAATCCACAAAGTCTGTCTCGTTAACTTGTAATTTTTTTAGGGAGTTGTATGTAAAGTAGTGCTAGCACGAAGAAACGTTACGTGATATTGCGTGTTCTGTTACACGCGTTATGTGATTTTACGCGGCATAGAGTAGATAGACTTCACTTTGTAGGTGCTGTTTCTATTATGAATGTATAATCGACATATATAAAATTACAGAAGTAAAAAAAATTACAAATATTACGAGTCCAAAACAAGTCTACATAGACGTACTTTCCAAAATATATATTAATCAAAGCTTAAGATGCAGTATAGGGGTAAAACAGAAACTTGGCAGCCGCTTGATTCTCGAGTTAGTGAGGTATTTAATAGCAGGCTAGTGGCTGAGAATTATGTAGTGCTTACCAACGGTGCAAAATGCATGGAAGTCACTTCTTTGAAGTTCTAGAAAGTGTTTTAATTGGTAATCGCTTCACAAACAAAATTGTATAAAAATAATACCTACCGAATTCATGAGCTATATCGATATTTACGAGACGACATTTATGAATCACTTTTCATGTAGGTATGTTTTCATAAATGAAAGTACATTAGTTATTTACGTCTGTAGAACTGAACGACGAATCATTATTAATGATATGATCTTAAACAACGACACACATGACCAAGTAAAAAAATGTCTCAACTCAAATAAATCTAACTAAGTAAGTACATCAATTATCATCTGATAAATGATCTCATTTACAGTCAAAAACCACAGATCAGAACACATACTATTATAATTATACTATCTGAGTATAACCCAATATAATAATAGTTTTTTCGCGAAACTTTT
Source organism: Grapholita molesta (assembly GCA_022674325.2). Taxonomy (NCBI): domain Eukaryota; kingdom Metazoa; phylum Arthropoda; class Insecta; order Lepidoptera; family Tortricidae; genus Grapholita; species Grapholita molesta. The sequence continues at coordinate 16,265,076 of CP053121.2, read as the reverse complement.
ATACCGGAAAATTAGCACCCTGGGAAAATTACTTGTAAAGGTGCATGACTATTTCTGGCACTAAATTATAAAAACAACGCGGTTTCTGTTTCTGTGTCGCATTACCTATTTATATTTTTATTTATTATTTTATATATAAGACTGACAGTGCACCTGATCGCAAGTGACGACGAGGTCGAGGGTGAAGCACGCTGGTTCAGTAACAACATATTCACTCTTGCCTTAAAAGACCCAAATTATATATCTCGGGAATACAGACGAAGGGAGCGAATTCCATTCCTTAGCAGTCCGCATTAGGAAGGTAGAAGCGAATCGCTTCGTGCGAATGAATGGAATATTCACAACGACAACAAATTGTGGTGGAGCGCAGATGGCGGAATTAAATTGTGCAATTCAATTGAAAAAACCTAAACCTTTACATCAGTAACACAAACAAATAAAATTAAATACTTAACTAAAATCTTACCTTTATTTTACGGGAACTACAGATCGAGTAGTTTTGTGTCCATAAAATTTAAGATAGGTAACATAACTAAAACGGGCGAATCGTAATGTAATTTTATTTCTAACGTTACGAAGTTGCGATACAGGCTTCGCTGTCTAGTTATGACTCTGTCTATTTTAGTTTATTTGCGTAAAGAACGCAAATGTGTTTAATTGGCCTAGTGGGTAGTGACCCTGCCTATGAAGCCGATGGTCCTGGGTTCAATTCCCAGTCAGGGCATTTATTTGTGTGATGAGCACAGATATTTGTTCCTGAGTCATGGGTGTTTTCTATGTATTTAAGTATTTATATGTATCTATCTATTATATCGACGGTGGAAATTTCAAATGTCGTAAGGGACATACTTTTATATGCGACTTATGACATTTGAAATTTCCACTGTCGATATATATATCGTCGTGTAGTACCTACAACACAAGCCTTTACTGAGCTTACCGCAGGAATAGGTCGATTTGTGTAAGAGGGGCCCGAAATATTTATTTATTAATAAATAATTTCCTAACGTTCCTAAAACATTTTTCATCTAAAAAAGTTTAAGTTATGTGAAAAATCAATAGAACACAATAAGAATCTTCAAAGATTTCATAATTGCAAATTTACCTAAGATAAAACCTTTTCGATAAGTGAAAAACTTTTTCAACCTATAAATATTCAATATTTACAGCATTATAATGTACTACCTAATTTTGTAAGCTAACACAATTTAACCTTTGTTGTATGACAACAGGTCACAGGATTCCTTTCATACACAGAGTGCGTGGGTAACCATGATAGTTCGAGTTTGCTTAGTACCCATCTCGCAAAGTTTGGCGCACTTGGATGCGCGTTCATTTACATAACCACCTCTTTGCCCAACTTTGAAGGCCTAGTTTATTCGAGAAGTAATTACATTTTCTCGCTCTGGCTGTTGACTATTTATTACGCGTTAGACAGTAGACAGATGCCAGACTGTAGGATAAATGGAGACTAAAGTCACTACTAGCACTAAGCTCACTCAGTTATACTAGATAGGTTTGCTAACTTTTGTCCTTCTTTGAAAATTTGTTACGTGAGTTACAACTATTACATTACAATAAAACAGCAAACATGACTTTTTTCAAAGAAGTTTCAAGCAGCCGTTGGCATTTCGTATTTTTCTAAGTGAATTTCATTTGTGACCTGATATTTTTAATTAAACTTACATACATTTTTAATTCTTAAATTAAATACCTTGACTATTGTCAGTTTGGCCGACATCAAAGGGCTCTGTTTGAATAATTGACGTTAATTAATGCATCTTATTTGGTGATACATTAATTAAATCCTTGTTATTGGCTTAATTAACGAAATTGCTTGTTATTAGGTATATAGTGTATATATAGTATGTGAATGGGTTGATATTAGTGTAATATTAAACATAACAAGTAGATTTTATCACAGTACTAACTATACTCGTAACACCATAAAGGCAATCTGCAAATGGAAAAATTATACGTACAATTTTTTTTTTAATCTATCCGTACTAGATACTTATTTAAAAAAAATGCTATAATAAAAAAATCTTGTGTGTTTTTAGTGGGAGCATATAATTGCTATTTGTTAATGGAGTGAGAAAAGCATACAACTGTTAATGTTCACGATTTAAATTTAACTCTATATACTTACTAGTGTCGTCTGTACGCAGTTTATGACGCGTCATCACGGGATGTCATAACGTTGATTCGACGCTCTTAAAATAAGTTCAACAGATGGAGCTACGCGACCTAAAAGCACAGAAATAAATTAAGAACGAACGTAATTTTTTGATCAAGGGGTGGGTGGTCAACTGGTCAGACCCAACCCGTTGTTGCACTTATAAAACCATTATATTAGTTGTAAGGTCCATATAGGGAAACCACAGTAATGTCACTCCCAAAGTATTATAATACAAACAATAACAAGTTACATTTTATCGTACCTTTACGGCTATGCAAAGGTCTAAATGGGTAACAATCTAGAGTAGGATATTACCCCTTCGCAAAGCTCGGCGCGCCAGCGACGGGAAACAAATTATTGCCATATTGCAGCTTCCGGCGGCCGCCCGGACAAATAAATTGCAATCTGGCAACTGGCTGTTTCGAATTATTTAAGCTGAACGATAGCAGTAGAAACTTGTAATACCTAACTGACATGGTGTTGTTTGACCTGGGTGGTACGTAGTCAAAGATACATGTGCATATTTTTTTTTTCTAAAGCATATGCTTAAGCGTACTATTGAGTAAGAAAAGGATGAGTAAAGTTATTTTCTGCTATACTCGTAGCTCCTGATAAATTTGGTTTACCAGACTATAAATAAGTAGGTATTAGATGTCTTATAAGTAGAAAGCAGGGATATACTTAATTAATTATTAAGACTAATATCCAATAAGATTTACAATTGGCCCCTGCGGAAGCATTTCCTTGATGATTGGTGAGTTTAAAATTGATGCAGGTCGCTTTTCGTGGCATGCTACCATTAACGACTACATCCTTCCTTCCTTACCAGTTACTATGTCGGCACATTTAGAACCAACCGTCATATCTAGAACTGACAGTAAGACACCTCAGAGAACTGACAGAGAGAGAGATTACATCTCCTGGGGAGTAAGAGACGGGTGTTGGCGAGGGCTGCAACCTCCGTGAGGGCAGCGACTGTTACAGAGGCACCGAACAGCTAATGTATCCTACCGTGAGAATTCACAGTTATAACCCCACCAATTTAAGGCTAAACCTATTTACGGTGGAACAGTTATCATTGCGATCTCATATGATATTCCTACAGTAAAGTATGGGTGTAGGTAAAATATGAAGACTGATAACGAAATTTTGGGTTACTTTATTATTAATCATTTATAGAGTCCGGAAGCTCAATCTCATCTTTTTAGGGTTCCGTAGTCAACTAGGAATCCTTATAGTTTCGCCATGTCTGTCCGTCCGTCCGTCCGTCCGCGGATAATCTCAGTGACCGTTAGCACTACAAAGCTGAAATTTGGTAGTAATATGTATATCAATCACGCCGACAAAGTACAAAAATAAAAAGTGGATAAAAATGTTTTCTAAGGGTACCCCCCCTATACGTAAAGTGGGGAGTGATTTTTTTCTACATTCTAATCCTAACGTTTGATATATTGTTGGATAGGTATTCAAAAATGAATAGGGGTTTACTTACATCATTTTTTTGATAATGTCAATGTTTTCAGAAATAATCGCTCCAGAAGTAAAAAAAAAGTGCGTCCCCCCCCCCCTCGAACTTTTGAACCACAAGTTTCAAAAATATGAAAAAAAACTCAAAAGTAGAACTTTACATAAACTTTCTAGGAAAATTATTTTGAACTTGATAGGTTCAATGGTTTTTGAAAAAAATCTATACATATAAAAATTAACCCCTATTTCTCTTGGTCACGCTATAGCTTGCGAACGGCTTTACCGATTTGGCTAATTTTGGTCTTGAAATATTTGTGGTAGCTCAGGGAAGGTTTAAACAGTGAAAAGGTACGAAAAAAGTACGAGTAATATACTAAAAAACTAAAATATTGTTCCCCCATACAAACTTTATAACTCGGAAAAACTGTAAGCGCCGCAGGATTTCATACTTCTTACGCATTTTTGGTAAAATTGTCTCTGCTATCACTCGAGAAAGACGGAAGCGCCGCAGGATTGCATATATCTTAGGCTTTTTTGCGAGCAAAATAGGTACTTTATATTATTCCAGCACTAAAGTCGTTAAGGCGATAGTTTCTTACAAATTGTTAATAAATTAGCCCTTATTCCCTAAGATATGGCTGTCAAAATCTCTATTGAATGACAAGACACACTTCCTCACTTCAGGCCCGGTACCGCGAAGATCGAAGTTCGTATATGTCGAGCATTTCTCTTTTACTCCAATTAAGGCGTTAAGAGTGACAGAGACAATCGTCCGAAATTTACGAATATCGTTGTTCGTGGTAGCGCCGCCGTTTTATGTATAATTTCGCGTTTAGTTTTAACCGTAAATAAGAACCTGCACTAATATTCATCGCCCAATGCGACCGTCCCCTCCGTTGTCTTACTACTTCAAATGGGTACTGAGTGTGAGTGAAGTAGTAAGACAAATACGAACATTTCCGAGAAAATGCGATAGGAAAGGATTATTCACTACATCTGAGCCCCGGGTGTATGTTTTTAACGTAACGAAATGTCACCATCGCGTTAGTTACCCATATTATATCAGTATCACTTACGCATTCGAGACATTTTTTACGTCAAAAGAAACTTACACTAGAGCCTCTGTACTTTAAGCTCGCGCGCATAGTTTTCTTAATTAGCCGATAGATGTCGCTGTAGTGGAGGCGGTAATAATGGGGTCGGAGCATACATGGCCATACATTAGGTTGAAACTGACTGACTGACTTCAAATGACGCTGGCTGGTTATCACTCCATGTTACAACCCCTTCTTACTACACGTGGTGGGACTGAAATTGACAACATTTTTTCAAATTTTCCATGTATAGTTGGGATCTATGATTCTTTCTTTAGTTGTCAGCGTCCTTTGTAGGCCCGTTTTTAGGGTTCTGTACTTAATATGAAAATGTCAACAACAATCAGATAGTCCATTATGAACTCTTAAGTGGGAACACTTACTGTGACGGACGAAAATCTACGGAACCCTACACTGAGCGTGGCCCGACACGCTCTTGGCCGGTTTTTATTGTGGATCCAATTTTGTCTCATACTGATGTTATCCTTAGTCAATGTAATTTAATTAAGTTATACATATTTGTATACATCACAAGCTCAAGACGATGTTAACCATTTTATGCAATCTGTTTATAACTAGCGTCCTGGGTTATTTAAGGACTAATTGACTTTGTATCAGCTAATAACCTATGTAGTTGGGTATATTACACATATACACATACCTACCTACTACACCTCATCTTCTCGCGCACATAGCTTTAGCAGCACGCCTTACCTGAAACAGTATGTAACATACGTTATTGCATTTATTGTTAAGACAATTATTAAACAGCCTTCATAAAGTAATTTTGACATTTGACAATTCTATGTTATTTACGATATGGGTAATTGGGTGCTATTTGGTGTAAATCTGAAATCATCAGATTAATCGATTTTCAGATTACAAGTATTTGTGTAGGTACTCGCACCAATGTCGTACTAGTAATATACAGATGTATTCAATATAAACGGTACGCAATATAGTTACAAATAATTGGAAATATGATATTACAATAATAGGAAACTCATTCAGGTAAGCTTATTATCATAGTAATACACACACCTCACTGGCGCTTACGACGCTCCAGTCATTATTATTGCCAAGGTATGCAAATACCTTCGCTGCACCAATTAATTAACATCGCAATTAACTATACTCGTACGAGGTCGAATCGACCCCGTGCCGCAGTGAACATGCTTAAACTTTTCTGTGAAACTAATTGAAGCATAAAAATAGATTTCCGTCTTTTAAAGAGTACAAATAATCAATTATGTATGACCAGGTCCCTATTGATTTTAATGTTTTACGCCCACGCCAAATAACAGCTTTCTACTAATATCCCTTAAAATACACCGCAGATAGCGAAACCGACGGACGGAATTAGCGAAACCATAAAGTTTCCTCGGCTACGGAACCATAATAACGCCTAGAGCGCCCTTTTTATTGTAGTTTATCCATTCATAATAGAAGTGTGACGGGGTGCCTACGTTTCCCACTCGTCTGATCACCCATGTATCACAGTGTAAAAGAGATTTTCTGTTTTTCGTGGGTTTGATAGCCGTCCCGCGACTCTAATCTTTTGTTTAGAGCATGAGTCCATAAAGTCCTCTTTAACGTTTTCAACAAACCAAATTTAAAAATTCATTCACCTTATTTGAGTATTATTTATTGCTTTAATGTTCCTCTAAGGGAAGTAAGCGACTACCTTAAAGATTCTCTGTCTGTGTCTCATCGCCATCGGGTCTCAGTTTGCATAAACTGCTTACGACAGTAGGTACGATCTGTGTCTCCCTTATTCATAAACTTTGGTAAATATCAGACAATAAATAATATTGTCACTTTTTAACAGAAATTTAAAAACACGGATTGACATCTTAAGTTTCATAAGCATTTTTGAATAACGCCACAGTCTTTACATGGTTGTTTCAGTACTTGAACGCATCTTGACCAATTAGACCATCCGACACAGCGGAACCCGTCGTAGAGCCGGGTGGTCTAATTAGTCAGGGGTCAGCCGCGAAAGCTGGAGATGCGGATTCTAATCCTGCCTTTGCCTGCCTTTTGTTTGACTCAAGATTAAGTATTTGCATTAAAGACACAAAGAAGTGCCAACACCTCGTTTCTAACCCCGGACCTCCAGCTATGTAGGGTCACGCTACCCACTCTACGCTTGGCGATCATAATAAATTCATGTTTATATTTAGAATACAGCAAGAGAATCATAAAAAAAACATATAAAACCCTAAAAATATTTATTATTAACGACAAGCTCGTACCTATATGCGTACGTATTGTTTTATCAACTTGTTTTGTTAGACAAGCCGTCTACATTTACTGGCAGATACTAAGCGATCGTTGGCTCGTGTTCTACATTATTTGCCGTCGTCTATTTTCCCTTTGAAATGAAATGTAATGAGTAGGGCCTGTTTACGGGCTAGTAGATGGGTTTCTGTTCTGTTTATCGAATACATTTCATTACTTTTTTATGTTATGGGAAACACAAATGGGTAAACAACCAGAACACTGGTAGAAAGATGCTGTCAATAATCTGCTTCCAGAAAGTTATTTAGACACCGCTGCCATCATATTCATTTAAAAATATGGTACTCGGCAGCAAGCATACAATCTAATTTATCGTTTCCAAAGACAACCACTTTTTGGTAGGTACTTTTCATTATCCGATTCATGCAGTTGAGTAACTATTGCTATGTTATCATAGCAAAAATATTCTAAAATTATATCTAACAGCACAAATATTTTGATTATGATGACGATATCTGCCTAACCATTATAAAAGGGTAGTGTTTGGTAAGATGTGAGAATTTCAATGCGAACGACGCAGGTTTGAACCCCAGCACTGTAAGATATCCGGATAGTGACAAACACCCGAACATTTAGCTTACGAAATCTTAAACATTTTTTAAAGCAATCCATTCGGAGGAGAGAATCGAATTGAATACCACCGTATTTTATAAAAAATGGGTATATCCTAGGTCTTAGGATTAAGAAATTAGGATGATAATGCAACATTATAATTCTAGGAAACATACGCGTTTACGTACTCGTATATGCATGTTTGCAAACTAGTTTCTAAGGTTTTATTAATTACCTAAGGGTCTACTCCACATTTGTAATCGGATCGTCTACTTTGTATTTTAACCATTACAATCCTTCATTAGTATTATACTGTTTGTTTTGTGAAGAATATATATACATCACCACGGGCATTTGCGTATTTTGCAGACGATGTAATGCATTGCTGTGACAGGTTTGACTGTAGAGATCAAGGAATGCGGCACGACCACATATACTACACATTTTTAGCAGAGAATTTGGCTCATGCCACTTGACACTTCAGTCACGGTTTGATTTCTACGACAGCTTCAATTCTGTTATCTAATGCTTTAAACCAGGCTTGGTCGCTTAACCTTCTCCGTTTCTTAACACGATTGCGCCATCGCCATCCTTCACGGTTTACAGCTAAGTTTTACAGCGCAGACTTTAAAACCCAGCTTCGGTGAACGTAAATCCGAATACCATACAAAAAAAATCATATACCTAGCAGGAAAGCAGATAATCAGTAGCAGGAAATTCAATGAACTAATTACTCAATTATTTGTGTTTTCTGGCGGCAGTTTGCGCGTGCCAATAACACTGGTAATTTTTAACGCGCCTATAAATTGTTGGTCATTTGGCGATCAGTCAAGCACTTAAAGACTGCGTCGAAGGCTTGGCCTAGACATTTGGCACCAACATCGTGTTTGTTAAATAGTTTCCTCGTTGATCTTATAGTCGTGATAGTTATCGGTAATTGGGAATATCGATAAAAAAATATTTAATTATACATCTTAAAAATCCACCCGACTGTAGATGGAATCGTAATCTAGGTTTCAACGATAAACAAGTAGAAAAATCCGATTTCATGAGAGCTATTTATGCATCTCCGTTAACCAAATATCAGGGCGAATGTCCACTTTTATATGGGAACGCCGGCAAGGCACGGGACAAAAACGCGAGTGTGCCAACGCTCTAATGTGCACCGTTAAAGTGGCTGAATAGAAATATAAGACTAAGAGCGGGTTCAAAACAATTGCTTAAATTGAAGATAATATTATCTCAACTTTGTATAAACATAATCATGTTGCTCAATCAACTGTAACATGATCATGCACCTACAGTGATTCAAATATACACAGGTATCAATAAGCACCACTAAATTTAAAATGTTGAATATACAAAAATAAATATAAATCAAAACATGATGGGTGAACCTTAATTTAATGGCTGACCGTGTTTAATTACATTAATCATATAATTTCAAATTAAGGATGCTTTAATCAAGTATAATTAATATTAACGGACTCTTTTGTTCGCATCGTTTAAAATATATAATATGCGGTAGACATCATTTCGTTTGCTAAGAACTCAAAATAAGCACTCGTAGGAAATAAATCACTAGCACCGATAATAATAACTTTGCACTCTTGATGCTCAAATAACTATTTCACTTCAGCAGCTCGAACAAGGGTTATTTGTTAACTAAAAAAATGGCTTTTCCTGCAAGCGTGAGATAAAATGATCTTGAAGTATATTTGAAATCAGAACGTCAAATCTACCCACGGGGTAAAGTACAAAATTGAAATATGCTGAAGTCTTTACGCGTTGTCGTCATAAGAAAACGAAAAGAGATTTTAAACGTCAGTTGATGGTTCACTAAAATTTAAATATCGTAACGTTCCAAAATGTACTGACAGTCTTTGATAAAGTCATAAAACTAAATTAGATCAGTACAAGTACAGGTGTACAATCGTGCCTTGAATTATACTAGTCGGACTAGTAAAACTCCATAGTCGGAGGCACGTTGTATACTTTTAGTAGCATTTGCTGATAAAAAACATGTATAATAATTTCAATCATTTACGTGTTGTACATTGTACAATAAAAACGATGATCCTAAAAACACAAACGATATGAATAATTAAAATATTTAAAGATATTTCTTACCAAAATTCTAGTAAGCAGGTAAATAAAATATTCTTATAAAAATAATAGGCTCATATAAAAATCACTCATCATCATTTCATTTCATTTCATTTCATTTATTCAAATAAGTTAATATGACATAACAGTAAAACCAATGCGTCATATAACTAAATACATATATAACATAAAAAAGCAAATACAAAATTTAATGAAACTATCTACATTTTGGCAACGCAGCAGTGGGGCTTTGTTGCACAGATAGTACTGGAACTGGAGTAGGATTCGGCAGATTGCCCCGGAACCTCCGAAACACTACCCCCTTCGGCCAGAAGTCCGCGCTTCCAATGGTGTCCAGAAGCGACCGCGGCACGCGCACCACAAACGAGCTGAAGTGCACGTAATGGCGGGCCCGCAGCTGTTGCACCGTCAGCGTGAAGCCAGTCCTCCGGCGAACGTACTCCACCACATCATCAGCCACGGCGGAGTAATGCAGGCGTGACACGTAGAGCGCCCTGCTCGGTATGGCAACTCGTAGCCCAGTGTTAGCCGGCTCCGCAGTGCCACACAGAGCACAAGACGTCCACTGCTGAATATAGGCCTCCCCCTTGGACCTCCACATGTACCGGTTGAAAGCGACCTGCATCTAGCGTCTTCCGGTGACCTTATTTAACCCTAAAAATCAATGCATGGTTTGTATAGTTTGTTTCATTAAACACTTACAACTTTAAACTGTTGTGTTGTAATAATTATTACGAAGAAGCAGAAAATGATGAAGTGAAAAGTTTTATTAGCAACTTGAGACAAAGTTAATTGCACCTCGTGCCTTTGAGTCCCTCACTACACTCAAGATTCTAAATTTGCTCAGGACTCAAATTTAGCACTCCAAACAAATATGAACTTTGGTCTCTTGTTGCACAAATAAGTAGTCCGGCCAATCAACTTTTATCTTATTGTTCTTATGTCCTGTTACCCATGGGTCATTAAAAAAAATATTTTGTTCTAATAATTGTTTCAACCCGTTTAACGGCAACATGCTGATATTTAGCACAAACGTGCATGTTTTGTGTATTATAACGCAATTTAACAAATAAAATCATATCTTAAAAGTTTACCAGTGGACCGTTACTATGACAACGAGTGACACGGAAAAGTTGAGCGACATATTTAATAACGTATCGATAGGAGTGGAGTTCGGAAAGCACTACGTACTTTGATGGGAAACGGTTTAGCCTCGCTTAGGTCAGGCGAACAACGACCATTGCCATCGGCGACGACCCACTCGTAGTTAAATACAATGAACCACAGATGTTGCCTCATTTATAACTGGATCAACTTTCCGAGATTGTATCACAATAATGTAAATTTAATTTTCATAGAATAAAAAACTGCTACGGAGATAAAGCACTGAAAACACGCCAGCCATATGTATTAAACAGCTTACCTCAGGACATACCCCGGATGGAAGAGAATTGCTGCATTTTTAAAAGAAAATTGAAACAGTATTTATTAGATTCACGATAGATTTAGCATAGTTTAAGTTAAGTCTGCCTACAGTCAAACTATCTTAACAGTTTTGCAGGACTTAAAATGCAATGTTTGTATTGTTCCTATATATTTAATAAATAAATATAAATAATAAATAAATAATAATGAGTGCCTACTGCACCTGGTTGGCAACATAGCTTCCGTCGGGCCAAGTGCTCGTTTCCGACCATGAAGTAGGAGCTTTAAGCTGTTTAGACCCTATACATCGCGCAGGTATCTAGTAGGTAGATTTTATAATATGTTAGTGGTATGTACTGAGTAGAATACTTCAGAATTTATTGATTCTTAATGTGTTCTTAATGCGTTTGTAAGTAATATTTTACATAGTTCAAAGATACCCAAACCCTCATATTTTATGATAATATTAGTGTTTAAAATGCGGAATTAAATAAGACAATGGTTGATGCAGTTCCACGCATTTTAATGATAAGTTATTTGTATGGCAACTACCTATATAAGTATTCATAAACAGTATTCATTATTGTATACAACGTTGTATAGAATACACTTTATGCATATTTGCACACCACCAGCTCGTATAAGGCACTTTTTTTCTCTACTAGGAGGGAACAAAGTTGCACTTTTCTTTTACTGTGTTTTTTGTGTCATTACTAATCGATTAGATTGCTATAAATAATCGGTTTTGAGTACATTTTGGACCCGGGAATGTCCTTAAACTACGTCCAACAATGAGAGGTAGGGTACAGCGTAGACCATCACGCTTGAATCTGGGGCAGCCCAACTGGGAAGTACCTCCTCCTTACAGAAGACCACAGCCATAATAGCACTGCCACCTTTCAGGTATGTAGTGTTGTGTTCCTGATGGTGAGTAAGGTTCCCAGAGCTCCAACCCCCCTTAAAGGCCGGCAACGCGCTTGTGACTCCCCTGGTGTTACGGGTGCCCATGGGCGACGGTAATTGCTTACCACCAGGCAATCTGTCTGCTCGTTTGCCGCCTATGTCATAAAAAAAAAAAAAACAGTTATTTTTTTCTTATTTATTTACAAAGTTGACGTACTTATCTATTTTTTTCCAATGATGAAATTAACAATGTGTAAAAAAATATATTTATATCAATATACTACAGAATTTGAACGAGGGAATTGACATAGCTATTAAAAATATGAAATTGAAACGTTTCGGTACTGTCTTTCACGCACGTATGATGTAGTAAAATACAATCAAAACAGATTACTTTAATGTAAAATAAGCGTCAACTGCAGTGTAGAAACCAACGTGTCAAGTATATGTTAATTCAAGGCTGGCGTGAAAAGCAGTATGAGCAAATTTATTTTAATCTCTGGCTTTAACACTTGAAAACGTAGAATGCTACGTTCAGGCGTCTATTTTAGAATTATATTGTAAACGCCTTCCCTTTAGGAATCAATATACGCCCTCGCCGTAAACGTTCTATTTTGCTCCCTTGTTACACAATCTGATATGAGAATGCAAATTTTATCACCCAATTCCTGTATTATTGTTATTTACATACGCACAAACTCGTTAAGTAAACTTGTCACATTGCGTACAAACATATTTGTAAATTTATTGCATAACCTACCAATTATTGTTCCTCGTGCAAGTATACATAGGTAAATTATCTAGAACATGGAATCGCGATGTCGTGGTGTTGTGTGTTTACAGGCGTTCTATATTAGAAATTTCCTTTTTACAGTACTATCAGCATAAAAGTTTGTAATATATTGAAAAAGAAAATTTTAAAAATAATGTCAGTGTAAAATTTTAAACATTATTTACTTTGTGCGTATTTATTTAAAACTGATTATTTTATTTTTATATCTCCTTGGGCCCGTACGACTGTAAGTTACAGTAGTTAGAAGTTATGGCAAAAATACCTTTGATCTACCTGAGAGTAAAAGGTAAGCAAATTATTTTCAATTGTTATAAATACTTTGAAATGGAATTTATGAACAATTCAAATTCGCCTTTTACCGCTGCGAACCGTACAACCACTACAAATGCCATTCCATGCTCTCGCTAATTCATCTTACATCTATGTATAGCTAGCTATAAATGCTAATTTGTATTCGATACTTGAACTGTCAATAGAATCTCAAGATAGTGGAGATATGTTGGAAATAATCGTATTATTTCGTTAATAAAAGCATCGTATGTGATTCGGGTCGTATGAAAATAGTATCTTGCGTCAAAAAAACTGTCAAAATGAAAAGGATTTCAAAGACACTCATTTCTAATTTTTAATACCTCCTGTTGCATAATGTCATGTAAAAAATCAATGGGGACCTCAATTATAACTGTCTGTGGTACATACAAAACTTTGCCTTGACCTTCGGGTGCAATTTAGACACGAAATTGGTCGGTGATTTATAATTTAACAATTTCTTGCAACAGTTTGCGACGTCTCTAACTACACGAAATATGTTATCATCACTCTGCACTAGATGTTTAAATTATATAGAGTATTTTCCAACAAAGTATTATACAAGATATAAGATTCCTTTCTAAATGAGTATATTTTTTGACGTTGCCTCTTTTCCAACTTAAATAGTTTTGTTACAAAATGGAAAAAGGAAGCGGCAATTCGTGCGAAGCGCAAGGGATGCAGCTCTGACGTAATGGCTCAAATGAAATACTCTTTGCAAGAAATTCTTGTCTGTAAATCAATGTTTCTGCTCTGCTCTGCTCAATGCTAGCATACCAAAGAAAATCTTGACGTTTTAACTGGATAAAATTTATTATTTGTCAACACGAAAAAAAAGGTAAAGGAATATATTTGGTTTAGTTAATTATTTTCAAACGACAAAATGTTTTAAATGGTTCTTACGCTATTTTCGATTACGCGATTCCGACTTAAAAGAAGCAAATAAACTAAAATAAAAATAAGACCAAATAATGTTTCTTTAATGTTCACCAGAGTGATACTGGAGACTTAATTAAGGAATCGTCTTTGATTGTTCGGTTCATCTAACTAGCTCCAACAAAGCAAGCAGGCTTTTTTGGTATTTTTATTATTATTATTTTATTTGAGTGATCTACCTATCTGTATACACACGCGAGAAGCATAATATAACGCGTTTATGTTTTGATTTCAAGCCTTTATCTTAATAATAGTAATCCTAACTTTACTATCTTCAAGCCATTTATCAAGTATTGGATAAATAGTAAAATAATAATATAAAATCTGGGTTGAGTGTTTAGATATACCGTGATTTTAACTGGTTATATAACCTGAGCTACCTGAGCCTGAGCTAACTAAACTAGCTAATTGTTACTATGTTTACATTCATAAACATAGTAAATTACATAATCGAGTAGATAGTTTGTAAAACTTAATACGCAAGACTTATTATCTACTTTCTCTATGTAGTGCCTTGACCAAGAACCATGCATTCAAAGTATTTAAAACCACATTGTAAAAGACATAATATATAAAAAAAATTATGATATTGATACCACGTACCGGAAGGCTTGCAGCTTGGGCAGTTCTCCAACAAGGTGGACTGACGACCTGGTAACAATTTCAATTTCATTTATTTCAAGTAAAATAGACTCATATAATTAGTTACTATTTAACACTTAAATATTTGATTAAAACATGGTTAGTAGATCATTACATTTATATTTTATATCTATAACTTTATATTACATATTTCTGGATAAACAAGTGCATTGCATAGCAGTGTCTCTTATAAGGATAATCAAGCCTGTCCGCTATAGAGCGCAGGATGGGGTAACGATTGCGGGAATCCACTGGATGCAGGTCGCGCAAATCCGGTCATTGTGGGTCGCTTTGGGGGAGGCCTATGTCCAGCAGTGGACGTCCTTCGGCTGAAATGATAATACGTTTTCATGAAACTCATTAAGTTTGTCTAGAGATAATAGTACAC
Organism: Grapholita molesta; assembly: GCA_022674325.2. Lineage (NCBI taxonomy): Eukaryota > Metazoa > Arthropoda > Insecta > Lepidoptera > Tortricidae > Grapholita > Grapholita molesta. Next base: position 16,249,960 of record CP053121.2, on the reverse strand, counting down.
GTAGTATAACTATAATACACCTATCTACTTATATTACGAATAATTTATACGATCGTATTTATGGAAACATTGTATAACAGGAAAATTCCGTTTGCCGGAGGCACTGCCGATAGAGCCCAAAACATGCATGAAACCTGAAAGTGCCTCCACTAATTAAAACTTTTCTTAAGTTGAGTGCTCGTGTACATTGAGACTTCTGTACATTAGATACTTATATATTTACTCCACTTACCTTAACGACAGTGTAAATTAATAAAAAAAAAAATTAAATGGAGAAAATATATGAAAGGATACCTACCTGAGAAGCCCCTATGAATGCGTGCATATAGGGGTAACACTTCAAACGCTTAGCAACTTTTGCTGCTGACTGTACCACGGTAGCCACATTTCTTCAGCAAAGTACTTTGGTACTGTATGTTTACTTAGTTTTCGTAACCTGCCACATAATAAGAGGCAAGACTTCTGGTTTGTAACTAGTTATGTATTGGGAGCATAGAGTTTCGGTAGGCATTTAACTAGAATCGAAGCATATTACCAGCTGTATGAATATAATTGCCAAGTATATTCAATAAGTCTGTATCAATATAATTGCCATCTGTTCTCAAAAAATAAATCGGCAAATTAACTACCCCATGTGTAACTTTTATATATTTTTTTTAATAACCGTAGTGTTTGATTTTCTACGCAGGTTTAGATACGTGAGATACGGTTGATATGATGTGTATGCGTGTGTTCTAGTGGTCCGCACTCTTACGGAGAATGAATATTTATATACGTCATTTAAACTGAAATTCAAATAAAATGTGAAACTAGTCAACTTAATAAGAACTTGACTAAGCGAGTCCTGTGCGCTTTGTAATCTCAAAATTGGATGGCCAATATTAATAATCAATGGCTCTGGGACCATTACATTGTTGTTGAATTGTGACATATTGAAATCGACGGATACTACACTAAACGAAGTGTTCAATTATATTTTGTCACATTATAGTACCTTATAGTCAAGGGACTAAGCAAACTGCCATCGGTCATAATATAATAGATTATATTATTAAACGTAAGTGGAAGCTTAATGGAAACAGTCTATAAGGAACAGTAAAATATTATTCACCATCCCCGTATAGAATAGCACACTGTCCTTTGAATCCTGAATAGGAACATTTTATTTTATCATTATTTTATTATAACATATTATTACTGAATAGTAATTGTATGTAAGTTTTACTGGTCTTAAAGAATAAAAATAACCTTTTAAATAATTATTTTCTATAGTTATTATTTAATTTCATTTAGTTTAGTCATTACAACACAATGTTTGTTCTTCCTCGTCGTTTTGTAGTGATCAAATAACAAATAACTATATGGTCACATTCTTCAAAAAAATCTCTTGATAACGCTATAAATCGTTTGTTTCTGTGCACAAGGAGAAAGGATTTAATATTTAACTTTAGAAACATGGGCCGTTTTAATTACTTAATACTATAGACATATTATTTACGGCGAAACATACATATTTATGTATTTATGAAAACGAACACTACTTTTATTGATTTCGGTCGATATACTATAGAATGAATTATTTTCACTTTAAAACTTTGAATAAACTTCTTACTAGAAGATGCCAAAACTTATGTGATTAGTTTATCTAGGACTTTATATTATAACAATAGCAAACTATTTGCTAATGAAGATTAGCACCAGCTATGAGTTATTATTGAGCATAACTTTGCACTCACTGCGAGATAAAAGAAACTAAAGAACTTTATAGACATTCCACTATGACAAAAGTATATTAAGTTGATAGTCTTATGAAAGTTTGTGTCCGGAGATTGTAAATATTTCGTAGAAGGTAAATGCAGGGAATTAACTTTCGTAGTAAATAACTTTAATTGTGGCAGCTAATTCGTTTTAGGTTTTGTGTTGAAGCAGACGGTATTTGATCATTGTCATTGATTCGTTGTTATGAAATTTAGACACTTGACCAACATGAAACATACATTATCACAATGTAGTCCTAATTTGTCGTATTTAGTCTACACCAAGACAGGATTAGTATCGAGTAAATAAAGTGAATTGATGTTTAGATGTGAGTAGTTAGCAGGATTCTACGATTTGCGACTCTATGTTGCCTGTACATTCTTTCCAATACTTTAATGAAATTTAATATTCAATTATATAGGATTATCTTACAAAAACACGGAATTCGACATTATTTAATTATGATATCACTTATAAATAATAGTAGATATTAACAGATAAATGATATCCTTAATTTAAGAACTTAGTTTTCACAAATATAAAAATAGCTCCAGTTTCGTAGACAGAGTCACTACCAAATAGATTAAATACAGCTACGTAAATAGAAAAGGACACTGAGGCTCTAGTGTAAGTTTTTTTTGACGTAAAACAACGTTTACGAATGCGTAAGTGATATTGTTATTTATATGGGAAACGCACACGCGTTCGTGACGTATAGTTACGTTAAAAACTTACACTCAGGGCTCTGGAGTAGTCGGTGTTAAGTTTAAATGTGTAAACCATGTCATGCCATAATATTAAATACTGTGTAATATTATAGACTTGATCGATTTTAAATTTATAAATAGGTACTCATATAAATAAATCGACGATATGGTCCGGTTGACTGCATGTAAAATGTCTTTGTAAAATCGATATCCTTGTCAAAGAGATAATGAATGCATGACAAACAGACGACCGCAATGTTTTGGAACATTACCAACACTCTTCATGTATTTAGTCTTCACATTCTATTTAAGAATGTCAAATATTTTTGGCCCAACATCGTGCTGATAGATTATTTTGGACGAAGACGATCTAATTTTAAACGAAGATTTCAATGTTAATGTTAAAACCAAAAATCCATTGTTAACATTTAATTTAAATACGTACGTTGACTAGCTACTTATTACACACCATCATTAGCATTCAGTATTTTTATATAAAATAAGCTATGGTTATATTCATTGGGACTTGGAAACCTATTTAGATTGATTTTGTTACAAAATTAGTATTATTTTTAAACATAATAATTAAACACACAATACATTGCGTCCATAATAATAAACTTACCAATGCGTAATGTCAGGTCATGTCAAAATAATCTGGACTGCGTACATTGCTGCCCGATTAGAGTAAAAAAATACAACTATTATAATATTATTTAACATAATACGAGTCGTAATAGCGGATTAGTATAGTTATGTAGACAACGTATGCGCCCATATGAAAAATACACACTAGATAGACCGCCAGATCTCTTTAGTACAACAAGCGTCCTACCAAGCGATAAGAATAATATTTGCGAAATTTATGCTGATCATTTTTGCTATGCTAACTCTAAAAACAAAACATTTAGCATTTAGGTACCTACTTATTACAAATAACATACAACATATCTAATAATAAAATACAACATATCTGCGAAACAAGAAATATTTTAGCTATTATAAGAAATGTTTTGTTTAAACTGGACTGATTTGATTAATTAAATTTTTAAGCACTTCGACTCAATAGAGCACTGCTATTTTTAAAACAATGCACATGTTTAGATACAACAATCAGATTGTTAAAGTGGTACCAACAGTCCCGAGTGTACTTCAATTGAATGATCTACAAATTACGTTACAGAACAGCTGTTCGCATTAGTCAGTAGCGCATGCTCCTATGGACACACTGCACGCTGCATGGTCAAGTGAAAAACTGTGTCAGTGCGAACAGTTGTTGCGCCTACGTCAAAGCCGTCATGTTTCATACACACATAGGTTCAAGGGGAGCCGGCCAGCACGTCGGTCTCTATTTATAGTGTCTCACATCTATTCGACTGTTAGCTCGCAGTGCAGAAATGTCCGGAGACGCGAACGTCCAAAACGCAGCGCGAAAGCACCGAAAAACGCGCGAGAAATTTTGCGCGCACGGCAACACTGTCACCGAACATGGTGATCAATCGATTCGACAAATCTCCAATCTATCCGGCTCTGATAATCAGATCTGACCAACTGGCGCAAATTAAATCCCAGTACTCATTAGACGGTGCAATTACGCGCAATCGCGGCACGCGAGCTTATGCAACCGTTTTCAACACCACATGTTTGTTACAGTGTCGTATTCAGTAATCATTTTACAGTGCATGAAAGTGATCGTGATAGTGTGTCGTGAAGTGTCTGTGATACTACCTAGTTAAATATTATGTTATTTTTGTGTTCCTCATACAATTTCTTGCCGTTGAAAAACAAATATGACATTGGAACTATTTTAACGGGAATGCGGGTGAAACGCTTCGCCTGGCGACGCGCCAGAATTAACGGTGAACAGCTGATTGTAAACAAACAACTAAGTATTTGATACAAACGTAACGTGTTATTGACAAACATTAAATCGTCAAGATGTCAGAAAAAACAGACGGCAACAATAGTGATGTTCCTATTATAGATGATAATGTAATTCGAATTCAGCTGAGAAAGCCCTGCCAACAAAAATGGGAGTTACGGACGAGAAATTTGTCTCCCGGGATCAGATTTCCTACGATACAACTTTTTGATAGTGAAGGAAATCTTCTGGTGGAGACAAATGACGAAAACGTTTCCATAAAGACTTGCGACGAGCACTCCGTCAGGGGCAGCCAGTCATTGCGAGAGAAAGATTTCAAACATTACATTGGCAAAAACTCGATTAGGAAACATAATTCTGTAGCTGGAGACAAAATTTATACAAGAATATTTCGTACTCCTGTCGTAATTAAAGATAATGTTGAGGGAGGTAATAAACGTTACGTTATACGAAATTGCGGCAGTGTAACAAACATTCCAAGTAAACTCACATTAAACACGAACTTTTCTAATTTGCAAATAAATAGCCTCGACACCACCCCTTTCCAGTCCGAAGGCGCAAGTGAAGTTAGCAGTTATAAAAGTTCTGACAACGAAAGCTGTATCGATGACACGAAGCCAATATCGAATGAAACCGAAACCAAGTCAATATTGAAATCGAATGAAATAACTCCAACAGAAAGTTCGTCTGACTTTTCAATGGATGCAAAAAGAAACGAAACTGAAATTGAAATAGGCACAATGCTTCATAAATCCCAGTCATTGAAAGATGCTGTCCAAAGAAGAGATTCTACAAAGGAGCATAAAAATGACACTTTGGCGCGCTCCAAATCCGGAGTTTTGTATAACGGCCCTCACAATAAGATATCGTTCCTGAACACTTACTTAAAAAGCTTACCCTCACGCTCCGGGTCTAATCCGGATTGGTTTGCTGTTCATAGACGGAAGGCAGAAAATTCCCCACTTAATTCGTCCGAGGCATTGAACAATACAGAATTGCCTAAATTACGAAAGTCACGCCCCGAAAAAGTACGGGATAACGCGTCAGAGAACGGATTCATTAATATTCCCGCGGACGCGGCGACGGCTTGTGAAATAAATAAACGCCTAAATATGTACAGACGTGGCTTATCAGAAATCGAACCGCGAAATCATTTAGAGGCGGCCATGAGACCGCGGAGTCACTCCATGATGGAGGACGTGCGGATTGTCCGCACTTCGTCATCCGAAAGTGTGGACGAAGCCGACATGGTGCTCAGCCGTCTTAAGAGGAGAATACTTAAGAATAAGTTGAGAGAGAAGAAACGGAACCTTGGTTCGAAGTACCTTTTCAGTAAGTACTTACTTTTAAATGTTTCGTTAAATTATATTTTACATATTTATGAACTTTACAAAATATTACATTTTCTCACTCATCAATATTCGCAGTGAGAGTATTTGTCTAACAGTAGTTAGAATACTTAGATGTATCGTTTAACCAAGACGGTTTCTAAAAAGTTACTATTATTTGTATGTCTTTCCTGTACGCGAAACAATGGCGTTCCGCGCATTGGGAGGCGGCGTACAAAGAGCTGAAGCCAACGGCCTTTCGACAATTCAATGAAATTTAAGGGTATGTTAGTGTACACTAAATGGATGTTGCCTCTCTCCGTTTCATACGACGCACACAGAGACAGCACCCGACATGGTGTAAGGATCATTGAGACTTGATGGATTCTATAATGTACTAGGCTATTATTATGAATTGAGAGCTGGAGGTACCTGGTAGATAGTTGTTTAGTATTACGAGTATATTAATTATGTAAAACTATAATACTTAAAACTAAGTTAAATTCTCTCAGTAAATCGTCGTGTAACTCCTTTCCCAATTGCCATAAACTAATCGATATGCCTATGTAGTTAGAAATTCGTTCAATACCTAAACATAAGAATAATTCACCATTCTATCTGCCATCACCATTACGATACAAGTCCATATTACTCACGTATCCTAAAAGGGCGCAGTACCAACATCTAACATCTACCTAACTGTAAACGCACTGCGATATAACACGCAAAGTTTCTTTATGACTTATTATAGTTGGTATGATATATCCTTCGTGTGGCTTAATCTTTCCTACTCAGGCAATGAGGGTAGTATACCGTGTTGGTACATATCGCGCGGTACCTACGCAATTTATAATATCTTTATAGGTATACTTACTCCTGCTTGCCTAAGATTTTTGTCACTTTCATCTTTCATACCTGTCACTTTCTAACAAGTGCATACGTGCGAAAGTAATGTATGACGTATAAGGCTATAAAATGGCATCCATTTTTTTCCTTCTACACATTTAAACACAGACATTTCTATACAAAATTATCTTTTTCTATTATATCAGTACATTTTATTTCTATAAGAGTGGAATATAATGTGAGTATGAATATGTGTATTCATATTTCGAGCAATATTAACAAAAGCAATGTTAAATATCAATAAAGCATGTGAGATGTTACACAAAACTTACGTTATATAAAGCAAAAATCAGAACTAAAATGTTATTAGATAAATAAGCGAAAAAACGCTTAGGAAAATAAGTACAGTGTGTTCATAACCTCTCACCTGTCGCGGTAAGAGATTGAAGGTAAGATAGGATATTTCAGGGAAGTGCAGAGTTATGGTAATGATGTTCCCCATTGTCAGATGATTTATATAGCTTTTGCCTAAGCACGTATACATTATACAAGCGATAAAGCTTTGTTTATTATAGACCGTGTTTTTATTTTTGTAACTTTACTGATACTATTTAGGTTAAATAGAGTTAATACAATTGCAACTATAGAATCGGGTATGCGAGGACGGAAACAAGTTTGCGTTTTTGTACAAGTAATATGGTTGAGCCTCACGATAGTCTTGTTGTTATTGTCATAAATCATAAATCTTTATTTGTTGGACACAGGTAACTACAGAGGTGTCTCTTAAATGTACGAAAAAGCAAGTATTACTGTGTTCCACCATGTAGCATACAAATATATACAGAAGACATGTCTAGTCTTTATATGTATACATTATATTTTTAACTAATCATTAGATACAGATAAGATAAGCCAAACAAGATACAACAGTAACAAAGTTTCCAGAGTCCCACGAATACTCCTGGAAAGAGTAGTATGGTTTTGTCCAGAAAATCACACAACATTTTATTTCTCATTTAAACACAATTGCTAATCTACAATTAATTTCTCTAAGAAACTATTATTTTAACTCTTTCGTTGAATGAGATATTAAAAACTATGGATTGTTGGGCCAGTGTAAATCGTTCTTCCTAGAAATATTACTATGTATACTACTACGTCACTTCCATGTCATTGATGTTATAATAATATATTATACATAATAGCATAATACAATGTTTTAATTTAATTTTGAACGATAAAATATCTAAATAAATAAATGTGTTATGCCATAAATCCCATAAAAAAATCCGAAAATGCAAATACTTCAAATTGTGTTACTTTGCCGTTAAAGGCTCTTTATTTACTTTGCTGTTTCTAAAAGTGACATTGGGGTCAGGAAAGTATGAGAACCCTCGAATGTCCACTCGCAATAGATACCTATATAAATAAATGTATTTTTTTCTACTCTCACCGCAAAATTGTCACTTTCGAAGATACACTTTATCGAACTGACAGGCTGTTGTCCCCATATCTATAATCTGTATATATAGTTATACATATGAACTTTGATATATAATAAATAAAGCTTAAATACTATAGTGGATTGCAGTAGAAATAAAAAATAATGCAAACAAATCGGTTTACTTTCATTATTGCGTAATTACGCACTTTTCTCTTGAAACTTATTAACTAATTTAGATCTTTTAGCAACATGGAAGCATAAACCTTGTAGTAGTTTTATCACTTTTTCGTTAAAATATGTAATATTAAGTCATATTTTACTAAAAATAAATTAAAACAACGATAATAGAATATATTTCAAATTTAAATCTATTTTTTTTAGTTGTAGAAATCTATCTCGTCTGTGAAACCACTATATTTTAGTGATGGAAATGAATAGTTGCGAATTCCATTAAATAACTTTGAAAATGTCGGCCTAATAAAATTTTAATTTCCAAATATAAAGTTACAATACCTAATTGCAATTGGTTTTCCTGAAAAACAATGCTGCGATAAATATTCCAATCCAAAAACAGAACAGAGGTCCTACCGCGAACATCGAAGATTGATAATTTCGTATATCTTTTTATTTTGCTCCATTAAGGTGTGACATGACAAAGACAGTCCCAAATTTGGAAATTTCGATTTTCGTGGTTCGGCTTTGTTGGGGAAAAAAATTCAATTCAAAAACTTCAATTGAATATAAAAAAGGCGCAAAAACATCACATTTTCTGTGAAATGGGCAATACTGAACTGGTGTCAAGCATCGTTCGACCATCGTTCTTTACTCCAATTAATGTGTCATGACTCATGAGATTGACAGAGACAATCGTTCATAATTTACGAATATCGAGTTTCACGGTAGCGCCGTTGAACGCTCAGTCTGAATTGTGTTATTGCCAGTTTATTTTGTATGCGGACATTGAACGTTTCGGGATTAGTGATTGATTTCGAGAGCTTTACAGCGGTCATTCTCAAGGGGTCGATAAGGGCGTATAGGGCAAGTTTTATAAATAGCATGGTTTAATATATAATTATTAATTATGGCTATACCAATTAATTGTAATTGTTTTATCCAATATTTTGTGATACCTAATTCAAGTTTATTTTATGTTGCAAAGAGTGAGCCTCGTGTAATGAGAATAAGGCCACTGAAACTACCAAAATTTTACTAAAAGTATATTGCTGACTAAGTATATGAAAAGGATTATTGTAAATATCTGCAGATACCATTTCCAACCCCTTTTTTGCAACAGATCCATAGATAATAAACGAAAGTGTCAATCGGCCCTACTTGTTTACATTTATTTATTTTCTGTCTTCTGTATACATACGCATTTACCAATCTGAAGGAATATTATGAAAGGTAAGGTAAGGCCACTTAGTAAATATGAAAGTTAAATTTAGGTAAAGTTGATATATATAATCTTAAAACGTTTCTCTGTGTGGAATATCGTAAATATTATTATTTAAAACAAGCGTCAATTTTAAAATAAAAACTAAAACTAGATTTTTTATACTAGAACCAAATACTAAATTTGCAAAGAAAATTTGTAGTATTCACTAAAATAAGACGAATCACGCTTACTTTGTTAAACGCCATCTATAATTAAAGAAGCGAAACAACTAGAAGCCTATGCCGTTCGTTCTCTTAGTAAGTTACCTAAAGAGCAACTGACTACTATGCCCTCTTACGGATAATGTACTGAACTACGTTGTTAGCCTTTCTCGGTTAGAAGTGTAATACAGCCACCGTCACGGGCCGATTAGCGTTACGAAACGACAGTGAAGTGAAGTACAAGGAGCAGTATAGCATAGTTTGGTTTTTGCATACTCATACTCAAATAATATATATTTTATTGCATTTAATGACCAGTGATCGGCACTATGTGTGCAAAAATTTTGACGAGTACAAAAAGTCATACATACATCTAGTTACAGTCTCAACACGAACACTACGAGGGTGCTGTTGGGAGTTTTCAAAACTTGGTACACCCAATTAGGGAAAGTTGTTGAAAAAAATTAAATCACTGTCAGTGTGACGACAATTAAGAGTAAAATCTCTATAAAAACTTGGTTTTGATATTCTTTTTATAAACTTCAATCGATATTACAACATAATTAAAGGAAAAAAGATATTCATAAAGATTTCATGCTTAATTGTAGTCACGAAACTGACAGTGGTTAAATTTTTTTAACAAGCTTCGCTAATTGGGTGTAGGTACTTACCAAATTTCGAAAACTCCCTGTTATATGTATATTCATAATAACCCTTGCAGGGTTCAATCATATATGTACATATGTGTACATGTGATGTACTGTACCCACATAGGTACATACTATCACTTACAATAGACATAATGCAAAAAAAAATTAAAAATATTACTCTCTATACAAAAAAACATAGTGAATAAAATGCATAAGTACCTATGTTATAATTTTAATTAGTTCTAAAAGCTTGGGCACACTTGTGTTTCTGACCCGCGTTTTTTCGGCGGTGCTCCCATATAAAGTTGCACGCTGCGTTCACGCGGCGTACCGATTACTAATAGAATCGCCAGGAAAACGTCCGCTAGTGCCTGCGGTCTGCACCTGCTCAACCTGCTGTCTCGTTTTGTTTTCTTTTGATTTGCGGGTTTGGTTTGGTCTTTTGTGGTAGTTTCACAAAAAGTATACCTACCATTTAGGTTTTTTGCATAATAATAGATAGATTAGAATATTTCTACTAAGAATTGTGAGGACTAATGATTTCAAACAAAATAATGAAACAGTTTCGTTTCTATACTCCACATTAAATATAAATCTAAAACCGCCACAAATAACAACACCAGTTATTTAAGGATATAACAATTAATGATTCCCGTCGGCTTTCTTAATTTTCAGACAGTTGAGCGATTCTTCTTTTAGCTCATGAATAAATTAATACTAAATTCGTTCCGGTTTCCCAGCGAAAATGTTCTACAGGTCGGAACTGCTTTGCTCATTTCATTATTTACTAGGGCTATGTAGCTTTACGTAAAGAGATAATAAGTGAATTATCTCTTTTCTATGACTTAACTTTGATTAGTGCAATAACAATAAAGAAAGACAGTAGACGATGTGTCACTCAGAGAATATACCTTTTACCTTTTGTGCTAGAAAAGATTATTTTGAAATTCCATAGTGGTAAAGTAAATAAATTGAATTTGTCAAAGGAACGAAGTTTGATATTTTTCTTCGTGCCAACGGGAAGTTCGGAAATGAAAATGTTGAAATTCGATTTTGTTTGCGCATCACGAGTTGATGAGAGAAAATGTTTCTTGAAGAAAAGTTACACTTACCGTAAAGTTATTCTTTGTAAGATCAAACAAAATTACCTGTTTGTATACATGTCATGTAAGTATTGTCTTGTCAGTAGACAGAGATTCACGATTAGTCAACTGAGACACAATATTTATTTATAAAACCTAAGAAATGAAAAAGGGATCGTATTAAATTGAATTAGATTAAGTAGGTACAAATACGTAGAAAAAGTGATCAGGTCCTCCGGCGTCCGCCAGGACTTGAACCCGCATCTCCGGCTATCGCGGCTTAAAAATCAATGCAAAGCAAAATATATAGGTAAAAAAAATATGTGTCCTTAATATTAGATTATATATTTTAATATTTAGAAAATAACAATTGATTCACATAATTATAACATTAGAATAAGAACAATAGAAAACCTAAAATAAGAATTAAGTAAAAGCTAAAAATGAAGAAAATAAAATTAAGAACTGTAAATAGAAGAATTGCCCCAAATCGCCGTCTCCAGGCAGCGTGCCCAGAAGGCTGGCAGCATTGCCCCGTTGGATCGCAATGCTGATCCACTGAGCGAGATATGACCCAGCCCTCTGGTCACGCGTCAACTCGACTAACCTACGGCTACGAGTATATTATTTGCGGCTAAACTCCCATGGTCCCAGGGTTTCAACCCCAAAAGGCTCAAATATGCAACCACTGTTTATTGTTGTGTTCTATTAGATGTACACGTACAGTCAGGTAATCTAGATAGTAAACTATTATTAACTTTAATTTATAATTAATTTCTCAAAGATATCATAGATTATAATTATGATATCATAATAAATCTCCTAAGTATGAACTAAACTCAATATGGCACTTTATATATGTATCGGATCATTCATTCATATACACAAAAATACCGTTTCCATATCGTCGGAGCAAAAGGCTAGAGGCTTGTGTAGGCTCGTTACATCGACATCATTACGGCTGGTCTTTACAAATGTAAATGCTTCAATAAAATCACCCCGCCTGTCTCCAAACATCGTAAATCGTAAAAGCAACATTGATTCTCATTGCGAAAAAATGAAACAGTCTACACAATGTTATGCGCGTACGTAAGTATGGAGGCGAGTTGATAAGGGCCTGGTTAAAACGTCTAACGGGTAGCTACACAATTTTTTACAATAGACTTTTTGCCTTTGATTCCATAAATCTAAGTAATGACTTCCTCTGTTTTTAGCGTTCCTTCGCTGTATTTGTAACACGTTTGATGAATAAAATTTAGAAAATGACGAAAGATAACTGTCTCCCCTCTCCCTTATCTCAGCCAGTTACTGGTAGGGATACAACACTATGACCGCTCTAGTGCTATTTGGCTGTTGTGTAAAGGTGGAATTAGTTCCCCAGTTGGGTTCCGATCGAGATTTGTGCATGATGTCATTCGCTAAACGTGCCCTACTACACTTAACAAGATGGCATTCCATTTCCATTGCAGTGCCCATGCATCTCTTGCATTACATCATAAACTGCTCTAACATTGTACAGTTATCTAAACTCGATGACGTCAAATGTGTAGATAGAAGCGCCGTGCAGTTACAAATACGAGCTCAATTATTTGTTAGCCTGTTAGCCCCGTTATTAAAATTATCTTTGCTGTTTCAGAACCATACAAAAAGTAAACCAGACTTTGTCGGGTTTGGTTCAGTTTTTTGGCTATATATCCTCAGCATCAATAGAAGCGTATGAAACAGCTCACCAAAAGTATCTACGGTTTTTACGGTTACGGTATTTTAACTGTAGAAAATATCTCATTTGTAAAAAAACTGCACTGGATGGTAAATAATGTTGGTGCGTAGTACATAACCCTACAATAAATCTATAACACAATTTTACTTGTTAGGTTTGTACTCACTCGAAATTAATTTTACGAAGTAGTTATTTAACGCTTAAGGCAATAGTTATAAGCCATTTTAATTAATCAATACCATTTCAGCGTAACAATCACTCATGGGAAAATCCACCGTCCATTCCCATTAATTTATTAATTTTAAAAGTTTTATGTACTTACCTTATTATTTTACTACAGGCACTCAGAAATCAGCTCTTAACTTTTTGAAAACTATACCTGTAAATGGCTGTATTGGTTAGTTGTACGTAGTGCCTTCATATGAGCCAGTAGGCATGTATAAACTGATAATTTAAAATGATAATTCTTTAAACGCATTAATTTTCCTTATGATATATTTATATTGAAACTGGTCTGTAGCTTGTAGTGTGATATTAATATTGTAGGTACATATTAGCAATAGCACTAAATGATAAATATTTTAGGGCAATATTCCACAAATTGAGATAGTACTACAGTAAGACTTGTGTTGTAGGTTGTATGATGATGATGTATACATGTATACATAGGTGACGTCTATAACGTCCATACGTTATACACAAATGAATGCCCTATCTAGGATTGGAACCCAATCCACTAATATAATTGTGTTTTCTAACTGGGCCTACGGAACCCAACGTTAAACGGGCCTGCTCGCGTTGCCCGCCAAGCCGCCTTCTCAAGCCATCGAAGGCGAAAACTGAGAAAAAAGTGACATTCGCGCGAGGAATCTTTGGCCGCGTGCCAACTCTGTCGCCCGCCGCGTCTGCACTTATATACTGCGGATTTAACTTGGTCGTTGGAAATGGTTCTTATGAAATATATGGTCATTGAATCTACATAGTCACTCCTAAAATATAAAAATTGGTATAAGTAGTCAAACTTTTCCTCGAGTGTTAATAGGTATCCAAGGTTAGTATTCTACTACATAAATAACATGCGTTCCTATCAGCTTAGATTTAGTTATATTTGTATCGAATGAAAAAGTGGAGCAGTACAGTTTAATCGAATTTAAAGCATAATGTTACAACAACAATACTTATTATCAATTGATATATAATCGAGAGGTAGGTGTATTTAATTATCTATCTTCTTTATTCTGTATTTCCCCTCAATGCCCCAGGCGAGTTCAAGAATTATAATGCTAACATATTTTTATATTGTTTACCAGACAAATAATCTCGATTCGTTCTTACCAAACATTATTTATTCCCCAGGGATTTAGGTCCCGATATGAATTTTAAATGTTCAAATTATAATAAGTATTTAAACTTTCGTGAGTCATTATAGTATTTCATGAAAAATGACGCGACCGGCGACGTGAACGGACATCGGCACTCTTAGTGCTTGAAAATGGAAACCTATGCTCTCCGAAACATGTCGCGTGAGTAACTAAATAAACGTGAGTGGATCCGTAATTTTTCGTGAAGTAATACCTAATGGTCCCTACAGGTCCATCGAAGATTTATTATTTCTGAGTTTATCTTTATGTTCTTTGTATTCGTACCTCTAAATATTAACTCTCCTTGAGACCTATTCGTATCGAATAAGTCTTTACTCGATGCGACTAATGTTCTTTCTCCCAGTAGTTCCTTTCTTACGAATTGCATCTTTAGATCAACTCCATGTAACCACAGTAACATTACAATAACTACTTAACTAAGTTAGAGGCACCAATGATGCACGGTTTAAGTTGACAGACCAGGTACCAGTGATGGATACTTCATTCTTAACACGTTCGCTGCGTTATTAGGTCGATCGACCCCTAAACAAGTATGGTTAACTGCGATGTTAACTAACTGCCGCAGCGAAGATGTTAAGTCAAAAATACTATGGTTGACAGTTGATTGACGTAACATTCATGTATGTATGTATGTACGTATGTATGTACCTTTAATAAGAGTGAACGTCCATAATGGGTCCTTGTCCATTATAGATGCCATTACTTTACTCTATATTGAATATAAAAAAACCATTAAGGCATAGTACAAAGGATGCTGGCGGCAATTTCTCGTTGTATCGCAATGCCGATACTTTTTTCAAAGAAGCTACCAGCTCTTCGGTCACCAGTTATTCGTACATCAACCAGATGCTTCGCGTAATAGTTTGTGCGCACTGGGACGCTCTCTGCTCCGCCTCTTATATTTATTAGTAATAATATAGATACTACCATAGAATATAGGTAAGCTATAATTGCATTGTCATTTTGATTAACGGGATTATAGCCAATTTAGGGAAGTACCTAGTTAAAATTTAAATTGCAATGTATCGACAAATCCAGCACCAACAATACGCGCTGCACAGTTTATGAAATAAGTTATCTTCATCTCAACAACTAGGTATATAGTTTAATGTCTAAGAATTAAGTAATACAGAATGGGAAATTTAGATCGATCAGTATAGGCAAGTTTCTAACTATAAGACATCATATACAAAGATCTTTTCGTAGGAACCATGTCTTTGATTGTAGAAACAAGAAAACTTCATATTTAGATTTAAAATAAGTTTTATTCAGTTCGGAATTCGAACCGGGTCGTATTGAAAAAAAAAAACTATTTCGATCGCGATTGAGTGGGTGTAAATGATACTATGAATTGTATTATGGTACTTACCAAAAATAAATAAAATGCATTGTGTTTCATATCCTTTATTAATCTAATTACTATGTTACAGGCGAAAGTGCGTGGTTGGCAAGATAATTTGTAATTACAAATAAATCACAGATTTTCATGATTTTTTAAGTGTCAATGAGACTAACGAGACTAGTAAAAAGCTCTAATTTTACATTTAGGTACCAAGATAGGGATATAAGCCCCTACTTATAATCGTAGGTAGTACATAATAAACAAGCAGACCGTACGTACGTACGTACTACAGTATTGGATACAGAACAAAAATATTACTCCGACAAAATAACACAGTACCTATTGCGTGTTTGAAGTTTAATAAGAACCCATCAATAAAAAGCCGGTGTTAAAAATTACCGCTACTGGGGTCAAGGTCGTTTGTAGCGCTCGTCGTTACCAGCTCAATCTCAGGTTCTAGAAGGAGTAGGTGTGTAATTTTTATAGTTTAATATTTTTGCAATGGCTGATTGGTCATGTGCATGGTTTAAGAGCTTTTTATATTATTTTTGACGTAATTTGAGCGTAATCCAAACAGTAACACATGGGCCGAGGCATGCGCAGTGGCTGCGAGGCGAGTCAATATCCCCTCTCTGGGGCGCCGCCGCCATGTCGCTCCTTTTGCGCCGTGAACGTAAAAGGGCATAAAGACGAATATGGTTATTTTAAATGAATAAGAAAAAATAGTTCTAGTGTTCTAAGTCACGATAAGTAAATTTGTCAGGTACTCGATGATAACATAGCATCCCTTTTAAGGAATATGGAACACGTTGGATAGGAGTCCATCTACTTTGTTGTTTCCTTGTCGTATGGTTGTTGATAAAATACAAATTCTACATAATAGCGTAAATGTATATAAATTTGGCATTCAATATGTAAAGATAGTAGGGTACCTAATTTAAGTTAATACTTATTAAACATACAAAAATTAATAAAATGAAATTATGAAGTCTTAATACTTAAGTAGTAGTACTTAATACTTAATAGTCTAATTGTCTCCGAGTCTAATTTAAGTATGCTAAAATGATGCATGCAAGCGAATAATTTCCAAGTAAGGGTGAAAACATAAAAATAGTTTTATTAAGTTACGTGTATTCGCTGGAGCGTCATTAGTTGCCGGGCCGGCCGCTAGAGTGGATCTGCCAGCTGGCTGGTTTGACAGTCGCCACTCGGCGCGCGTCGACCGGTCCGCGAGCCGGCAGCGCGTACCTTGCACACGTGTATGTAAATGCTCTTCAATTAACCTATCAACTTTTAAACTTAAAAAAGTTTTAAGGCTTTACAGCGTCCACACGGTGTGTTATCATTTATTTTGGAACGATTTCAGTTTGTGTTCAGTTTAGTTTTGTAGTGTGTGAATTTGGTTGTGAGTGCGCGGCGGGGTTTATGTTTTGATATTTTTGGTTTTGTTTTTAAGTTTTGGAACGCGCCCAAATCCAGGACGTTAGTGAAGGTAATAATTTAAAAAATATATAAAGGATAATCTACCCAATAATTGACACAGTAAATTGTCTCTTATTATGCCCTCATTTTATGGGATATACAGGCTGTCGTAAAATTAGTTTAAAGGTTCTAATTTGTAAGATGGTGGAATGCCGACTATAGGGTAGATTACCCTTATTAAAAATAAATCATGCTGTACCTACTTACGTAAAAGGTGAAAAAGTATTTATTAGAAATTGAGTGCGAGTAGCGCCTTACCGCGTAAAAACCATATTTTATTTACTCACTTTACATATTCACTTATGATGGTTCCAATTAAATCTAGGCATTTAATCTGAGTGAAGTTAGCGATAGTAGGTATTATGAGTCAAGATAGTTCTAAGAAAATGTATTTTCGAAGAGAGTTGGTCAATACTCGGATATCCTAATAGAATGAATAGGTTTGGATCAGTTGTTGTTGCTGAGTAAATTCCAATCCGAATGGAATTTCAATTTATGGTATGAATTTATGGTAGGTACTAGGTACCTACCAACGTATTCAAGCTTGATGGTTAAAAGGTACGAGTATATATTTGAGCGTTGATACCTACTTGCAGGAGGCTGGAAGTTGCAATGTAAAACGCATTTTGAAATATACCAATACCCGATGATGATGGACAGATTAACGGATTAAATACATCTAGGACAAACGGCCTTGTACAACTTCTAAGTGTCACCCAAAACTTTACAGATAGGTAGGTACCACTGAATAATCTGCAACTTGTGTTGGTAATTTGTCGTACCTAGGTATTTTGGAAGGAAGTAGTAAATCTAAGGAATAAATGGATCAGTAAGATTAGAATTAATCATATTTATTATGGTCTGAATTAGCTCCTGTTTAACACGTTCGCTGCGGCAGTTAGTTACATCGCAGTTAACCATACTTGTGTAGAGGTCGATCGACCTAGTAACGGAGCGAAAGTGTTAAAATATTGTAAAAACTTATGTTATGACATGAAATACCATTGACAATAAAAATCCGGCCAGTCTGGGTCGGACTCGCGCACCGATGGTTCCGTACAAATCTGTTTTTATTTTGTTACAACTTAAAAGTATTATAGACCTGAGTATTTTATATGAATTTTTATATAATACCTCTACGCGTTCACGAGGAAAGGGGTAGTAACATTTTATAAAAATATTTATAAATTGTATTTGCTATGAGACGTTGCTTCGTACAAAATTTAAAGATTCTATGTTCACGGGAAGTACCTACCCTGTAAGTTTTGATTCCTTTGTGAGTTTCGAAAATTTGCAGCATAAAGACTGTAGGATCTTTTGATTGCATTAGCATTAAGGTCGATTTTTTTCACAGTTCTAACTGTTCCAAGGAACAGTAGACCTGCGTACCTATTTAATATAAATTTCAGCTTTTCCACTTTATCCACGCGTTCCTGACAAAAAGGGTATTGACAGTCGGTCGGACGGACGGACAACAAAGTAATCCTACATACCTGTAAGGGCTCCGCTTTTTCCTTTCGGGGACCGGAACCCTAAAAAAGGATGCCAATAGAAAAGAAGAATACCGCGAGAAACGATATTCGGAAATTTCGAACGATTGTCTCTGTCACTCTCATGACAGTCATGACACCTTAATTGGAGTAAAAGAGAAAAATGCCCGAAATGTACGAACTTCGATGATCACGGTACCGGGCCTGTTGGTAGCCACAAACTACTGGCTATCTCTTTATAACTTTGCTTGTAGGTATTATTGGTCCATGGGTATGCGCTCACAACATTAACTGTTGTAAGCCCCTCCACACCTATGTTAAACTAGAAACAACTCGGATTCAAAACCAAAAAATTTAGGTGTGCGCTTTCGTGACCTGGCATATAGTAACTTGTATACCTATGATAACTAAAATGTTTTACATAATTTTCGAAAATTGATGATTGATGATTTTTGTTACCCATGTAATGTAAAGTAGGTAGTATGTAGGTATAATGTAAAGGATTTAGGTGTATTTTATCCGGTCTAATTTTAAAAAGAAAAGCGATCCATTATAATTTAAGTACCTCAAGCTCATCAACAATTAGGTACAGTCAGCAGCAGAAGTTGCTAAGCGTTTCAGGTGTTCAAATTGAGGTCAACACATCTCTATTGTCAAGAGAATAAGAGCGTGCGTAGGACATTTTGAACACTTCAAACGCTTAGCTACTTTTGCTGCTGACGGTACCTAGTTATCTCGATTTCCTTTACATGTAAAAAAAACTGAATTAGCTTCGAAAATCTTGACACCCTTGGAGCAGTAATAGGTATCTATGACATTTCAATACCTCTTGAAATAGGTAACAATTACCTATATATTAGTTACGTAATATATCTAGAGAACGAGTCTTGCGGTTGATATCGGTTACAGCACATGAGCTATGCGACACGTGTAATTGCTCACCTACTGTTGTTGTTAATCCAACGGACAGGTGGAGCACCTGTTGTCTCCTGGAACCATTATCACAAAACAGTATAGCCATATAATAATATATATTCACGCTAAAGCTTTTAAATAATATTCAGAATATCATGACGTGTAAGTTATTGTTATTGGTAATGATGACGTGGAAATTCTAAATAGATAGGTACTCAAGATTCTTAGAATACAACCGCAGATCTGTACCCTTACCATGAGTTGTGACATTGAAGTTTTCGATAACGAGTATCGAGTTTACTATCTGTGCATATCGTTCGCACTAAAATAGTACAAGCGAGAAGTCACAACTCATGGTAAGGGACCGTCTTATTCGTGGAAATTGCGTTAATAGGTACACCTATTAACGCAATTTCTGTTATACATAACAAGATCAATCTATTATTCTAACCACAGTCCTGAATGTCCTGATAACTTCAAAATAACCTAAAATAGTAATAAGTCCATGACATCTAGTTTTTAATAGTTAACTAAATATATACATTATTTTTATTATGCAGAAACGTCTGCTACCTAGTTAATAATTTCACATTTAGTCAGGTCAGCTTAATCAATAAAATATTACTATTATAAATGCAAATTAAAAGTGTCACGAGAAAACTGGTCTTATAATTATATAGTCGGTATAATGTCGTTTATACAATACATAAATAAATATTTCAGGACAATCTTACACAAATCGACCTAGGTAGTCCTACGGTAAGCTCAGTAAGGCTTGTGTTGTAGGTACTAGACGTAGATATATATAATAGATAGATACATATAAATACAGGACATTTCCATTATAATTGTATATATTTACGATATTTAAATCGAAAGAAAAATAGAAAAATTTGACTACTACCAAGTTGGTACTCGGATAGCACAATTGGAAGTGCACTGGGCTAGCGATCCAGTGGTTGTGGGTTCGAGTCCCACTCCGAGTCAATTTTTCTATTTTCTTCGATTTAAATATCGAAGATATTCGTTAGCAGACGTTTCTGCATAATAAAAATAATGTATATATTTAGTTAACTATTAAAAACTAGATGTCGTGGACTTATTAATATTTTAGGTTATTTTGAAGTTATCAGGACATTCAGGACTGTGGTTAGAATAATAGATTGATCTTGTTATGTATAACAGAAATTGCGTTAATAGGTGTACCTATTAACGCAATTTCCACGAACAAGACGGTCCCTTACCATGAGTTGTGACATTGAGGTTTTCGATAACGAGCATCGAGTTTACTATCTGTGCATGTCGTTCGCACTAAAATAGTACAAGCGAGAAGTCACAACTCATGGTAAGGGACCGTCTTATTCGTGGAAATTGCGTTAATAGGTACACCTATAAACGCAATTTCTGTTATACATAACAAGATCAATCTATTATTCTAACCACAGTCCTGAATGTCCTGATAACTTCAAAATAACCTAAAATATTAATAAGTCCACGACATCTAGTTTTTTAATAGTTAACTAAATATATACATTATTTTTATTATGCAGAAACGTCTGCTAACGAATATCTTCGATATTTAAATCGAAAGAAAAATAGAAAAAATTGACTCGGAGTGGGACTCGAACCCACAACCACTGGATCGCTAGCCCAGTGCACTTCCAATTGTGCTATCCGAGTACCAACTTGGTAGTAGTCAAATTTTTCTATTTTTCTTTCGATTTAAATATCGTAAATATATACAATTATAATGGAAATGTCCTGTATTTATATGTATCTATCCATTATATATTATATCGTCGTCTAGTATCTACAACACAAGCCTTACTGAGCTTACCGTAGACTACCTAGGTCGATTTGTGTAAGATTGTCCCGAGATATTTATTTATTTATTGTATAAACGACATTATACCGACTATATAATTATAAGACCAGTTTTCTCGTGACACTTTTAATTTGCATTTATAATAGTAATATTTTATTGATTAAGCTGACCTGACTAAATGTGAAATTATTAACTAGGTACTTATTACCTTTTCTTTCTTTGTTCTATAGCAATAAGACCGCGTGATAATCACATCTGTTTTTAATCTTCTTAATATGTATATAAAACTACTTACTTCTTTTCTAGTATATGTATATTTAAGCCCTCTGCCCTCAACTAAGTATAATATCCACAAAAATATATAAGTAGCCAGTAAAATAATAAATCAAATAACTAAAAACAGAAAAGAATCCTCAGCACTTATAAACTTGGAAAGAAATCCCGTTCTCTTTTATTTTCAGTAGCTTAACATTAGAAAAAAACTCGGAAAGTAGGTACGCTAAAGTACTTGAGAGAACGTTCCAGCCACGCTGAGAAGATAAGTAGGTAGCAAAGTGGACTCAGCCGAGTTCACTAAGTACAAGAAAGAATTTAAGTGGGAAGCGAGCAGTTAATGACCAATTAGCAAAAAATCCAGCAACAAAAAAATCTTACGTAGCTTAGCTAGGTAACTGAGAACACTGTAAGTTCCTTAGGTTATAGAGAGAATCTAAGCGTATGAAGCTACATTATATCGTGCAAAACGGGTTGCAAAGGTATCTCGTAAAAAACCGTTCATCCGTGGGCTGCAGGTAGGCAACCTTGTGTTAAGTCAACACACGCCGTCCCACCCGACCCGCGCAATGCGGAGTTAGTACGGACAAAAGCCTTAAAACGCGGTATCATCGTCAGTCGTCAGGTCAAAATATAGATTTGATTCCATATTGACACTGACACAGCTGCAAAAGAGAACAACTTCACAAGTGCCAGTATAACGTGTTGCCTCCATACTGCTTAGGGTGAAGCATACAAGATGCGGGGTCATCACGTGTTACAAAGTATAACGCAACCGAAATTACTAGGCAGAAATTACGCTCGTGCTGTGCCTTAGCCGGACAGTCCTAACAGCCCGCTGAATGCTGTTGAACAAATATGCGACTGCCCACTGGTGAGGCACTTGAGTGGCAGGCTTATAATTTTCAATATTAAGTGATATTTTTGTATATAACTAAATTCAATTTAAGGATTTAATTGATTTGATTTGACATTTTATTTATTATTATTAAATAATTGTTATTTATGAATTTTATTATCTTAGACCTGACATAAACGATTGTTTGATTGATTGATTATTGATTGAATATACTTTAGGGTATCCTGATTGTACAAACCTCCAACCACCTAATGTATCTACTATTTAAATTAAGAGGTAACAGTACCGAAGCCCTTTCTCAGATTTGAGATTTTTGAACGACTATATCTGTCGCGCTGGCGCGCGAAGTGCCCCGCGGCCCCATCGTGCCTGTGTGTGTGGCTCACGCACACAGACTGAGCCCGCGCACTTCGGCCGCAACAAGCCACTAAGCCACTCGCTATTCTATTCATACCGGCACGCGACGCGAAAATATTGTTTGTTATAATTTTGACCACGATTCCGTTTATTGATACTCGAGATTTCTTTGGACCAATTTCGGATTTGGTTTTTTACCCATATATTGAGGTAAGTACCTACTTCATCATTTATAATTTGTACCTATAAATAATAAAACACCTAAATAACAATAAATATATACATTTACAAATAATACAAAATGCGGTTTTGATGAACTAAGGTAATAAATAGATATACCTACCTGCAACGACGTGCTGGTAGTAGGTACCTACGTACTAATTACTAACGTCGGCAAGTTCGGCGATTGAGTAAGTAGTAGTAACTTTATGCAATTAAATTTTAAATCTATACTTTAACATTACAAGCTGTAACATTATCAAAACCTTTCGTGAGTAAGTCTAAGTAGGTAGTCTAAGTGTTAAAGAGTACACTTGGGTATGTTTTATTCGCTTTACAGGCTGATATTGCCAATTGATAGAGATAATTATATATGCAAAAATTGTTTTCCGTATGGGATTGGAATTATTTAAGTACTAAACTTCATAATACAAAAGTAACACCACCCGGTGTTACTGTGCAGTTTAGGTACATTTAGCCCGCGAGCCTGTCGGGCAGGCGTATAGCAGCCTGTCGCTTCGAACCTCCCATTAGTACCATGTCAGGGTTTGATGATGGAATACCAGGAAAATGCTTTTTCATATAATTTCTAAAGCTATTGAGACATTTGTCTATGACCATCATCTCATAAAAAAGCGCTTGGTGGCCTAGCGGTAAGAGCGTGCGACTGGCAATCCGGAGGTAGCAGGTTCGAAACTTGGCTTGTAATTTATGTACGAAATTTCATTTGATATTTTACCAGTCACTTTTCGGTGAAGAAAAACATCGTAAGGAAACCGGACTATTCCCAATAAGTCCTAGTTTACCCTCTGGGTTGGAAGGTCAGATGGCGCTAGCTTTCTTAAAACTGGTATCTACGCCAATTCCAGGGATTAGTTACCAAGTGGACCCCAGGCTCTCATGAGCCGTGGCAAAATGCCTGTACAATTTGAACTTGCGACTTCCGGATTGCAAGTCGCACTCTCTTACCGTTAGGCTACCAGCGCTCCAAAGATGAAATTTATAGCATTATACAGGGTGTCTCATTCAGATCGGTCAGTATGGGGAAGTCTGGAACTACCTATAAGACATACAAAGATTTGTTCTTAGGAACCATGTCATCGATTTTAGGGACAAGAAAAACTGCATACATAGATAAAAAAAAAAAAACAAAACTTGTACTCTGTTCGAGAATCGAACCAGGTTATTTTGGAAAAAAATCGAAATTATTTCCGTTTGGATATGGATTGTATTGGTTCTAGGCAGCAAACGTTACGATGAAACATGCTGTCTCAAATGACTAAAATGCATTGTAATTTATCTTTTAATTTTATTTTTAACAACTGGGGTCGATTCCAAAACTGAACACTTTTTTAAAATCCATTTATGCTGTTTTTCTTGTCCCTAAAATCGATGACATGGTTCCTAAAAAAAAAAATAGTAAACCTGTCCTCTACTATGACATGGGCCTCCCCCATAGTCTGTTATAAGCAGCATGAGGGGTTCTGATCGAGTAAATAATAATGTTTCAATAAATAAATATTACTGGACATTCTTACACAAATTGACTGAACCCCACGGTAAGCTCAAAAGGCCTGTGTTTTGTGTGAGTACTCAGCCAACGATATATATATATGCAAATAATTTACCTATAATAATTGTTCAATGAGAAAATGCATTTTATGTTTGATTTTTATAGTACTTACTGTCGTGTTATTGGATCTGCTCGTATTAGCATCTATATATGTATACAGTGGTTCTCATTTAGATCGGTCAGTATGGGAAATCTGGAACTATAAGACATACAAAGATTTGTTCTTAGAAACCATGTCATCGATTTTAGGGATAAGAAAAACTGCATAGATGGATAAAAAAGTGTTCAGTTTTGGAATAGACACCAGAGGTTAAAATTAAAATTAAAAGATATTGGATTACAATGCATTTTATTCATTTGAGATATCATGTTTTATGGTAACTTTTGCTGTCTATAACCTACACATTCCATTTATCCAAACGGAAATCATTTAAAGTTTTATTTTCCAAAACAACCTGGTTCGATTCTCGAACAGAGTACAAGTTTTTTTTTTTATCTATGTTTGCAGTTTTTCTTGTCCCTAAAATCGATGACATGGTTCCTAAGTACAAATCTTTGTATGTCTTATAGGTAGTTCCAGATTTCCCCATACTGACCGATCTGAATGAGACACCCTGTATATAAACGTTAGTCCTCATCGACGCCCAGCTCAAACCGCTTAACGTAGATATCTGATTTATTCATAATAGGTAGTTTATGTATCGCAAGGACTCACTTAGAAGGGATTTTCGGAAATTACACCATTGAGGGAGTAAAAAGGGGGTTGAAAGTTTGTATAGGGATTGTAAAATTTTAAGCGAGAGACTTGAAATTTTGTGTAAACACTCGTTATTTAAATACAAGAAATGACATATCAACGTTTTTTTAAATTCATCCCCTAAGAGGTAAAAAACGGGGGTTAAAAGTTTGTATGGAGAAGGAGTCAAATGTCAACTGTTACAGGTATTCTTTTGCGCGTGGCCGCAAGCCGCGGGGAAAAGCTAGTATAGTACCTATATTTTATATACTTCTCACTACTACATGCAATACAATTGACATTGTTACTTCAGTAACATTTACTTGTTACTGTTCTTCAGAATAGTTATTCCGATGGCATTAACTGTACCAAAATTCGGTTTATCGATAACCCATTACATCACTAGATCATCGACATTCAATGACGACTATTGCTCATGACTATTTGACTGTGTACATATTTAGTAGATTGCTTACCCCTCCAAAAACAGTGCGATAGGGACAACTGCAGCTCAGGCGAAAAATCCCGCGTAAAAATCACTGTTCTAAGTTTAAAAACCAGGGAGGAAACAGTCGAGAGCGTTTGTATGGAAAATTGCATACTACAGTTTCCTCTTAAGTATCTAGTTTAAAATATCAATGTTAACCTACTTTACGTTTTACGTTTGACACCGTTCATTCAATATTCATTCTTTATTTTAGGAATTTCACATAACTACAATTTAATAAAAATAATAAACGGTACAGGCAAAAAAGGAGTTCAAATATGATCACGTTTATATTATTTTCATAATTCAAAAGAGACTCTCATCTGACGTGTGGAATTTTTGTTGAAAAATTATGATAAATCAACATATGGTAGTTGTTGGCATTATAGATAAAGATAATAATTGTGCTTAATAAATTATTATTTTTTGTCTTCGTAATATTAATCGGACATGTAATGTAGGTATTTCGAGTTAATATAATATACTACATTGGCGCTATTATAATTGTCAATGTTAAGGTTACATATACTTTAAGGACAGAATGGTTACTAAGCAGGTTCTACTGACACGTCCTCAGTTGTAAACAAGTCGTTAATATTACAAAACTGCAGAAGTGACTGCAATAAATGTTCAGAATATCACCTTAGTAGCAGTAAACGAGCTCCGTAGACCAGTAAAATAGGTTAATGGTTGAATAAAGTTTTCAAGTAAGCACACAATAGGTTCGTCGAGAACGCTGACTTTGATAAATAACGCTTAATATCGTGTCTACCTCACTGAAAACTAAACCTTAAATAAATCGACTTTAATTTGCCTAACGTTGATAAAGCAACCATTCTAGTATTAGATTTTAGTAGGTACTCGTTGGAAGAGAAGTTTCAGAACATAAAACTACAAACTACTAACGGTACAATGTAAATGTATGTATGGTAAATTGGAAATGTCAACGTCATTCATCGAATACTGTAGAAATATAATTTATCTGGTGAGTTTCTTTAAATTAGTGTCTTTTTATTTTTATTTCATATCTTTCATAGACTAGTAAAAAATAGAACTGAATATGAGCATGACCAATAGCGGTATGGTATACCAATAACAAAAAATACAATGAGTTAGTTATTTTTATTTTTATATTTAACATTTAATATGGGCTCAGGTTTTTACTTTTTATATAAATGTTCAAATGTTTTAATTGTATTCAAAAGTAAAGTTCAAAAATATGAAAAAACACAGGAATCCATTTTTTTATTACTTACGCATAATTTGGAAATAAAAATAACACGGAGGCGTCTTTGTCCATGTTACCTACTACCTATATTTATTTCAAAACCTGTTTGTTCGATTGGATTGCACACATTGCACTGACAAAACTCCGTTATGGAAAATACGAAAACTTTCAACTAGCACCAAATATGATAGAACAATAAGAAATTAAATGATAAGTATTAATACCTATGTATTATTTTATCAGTGTAATTATATAGCTTTATTGTAGTTTCAGTTATTTACGTAAAAACGCATGAAATCCTGACCTTCACAGAACCTTTTCAAGTGCTTATCGGATGTGCAGAATTACATTACCACGAAGTTTACCGTAAAACTAATTAAATTGTCAGAAAGTTATGTTTCTATCTACGTAATGTTTTATTATCAGCTTTGGCTCGTAGTCGGGCTGAGATGTGATTTATTGTTCTGAAGGGAACATTAATTTTATTTTGTGGCTTTAATCTGTTCTGAAACTTCGTACTTTTGGTATATAAAATAGAAGCATTCAATATACATATCGATTCCTATGGATGCACTGGCACTGACGTAAAGTTACTTCAACTTTAACGTTCCGAAAATCATTGTGAATTGAACTAAAATTGCATACGTCGAGTGAACAAGAGATTTATGTAGGTATATGTTATGGGTCCATATCAGCTCACATTTTTTTTCTGTTTACTGTTTAAATCGCTCATCATAATTTTTTACTTCATACTACCAACGAAGCTCGTTACTTACTGTGAATATTTTTTTTTCTTCATAATATTTATTTCATAATACTAATATTATGGAACATAAGGAGGTTGACGAAGCTCCGCTTCGCGGAACTCTTGTAAATACCTGTTAGTTAAGTCGCTTGGCGCCTTAACCCAATTCTAACCTAACCTAAAGTAACCCACTTATATAAAATTGACCTGAATGACATAAAATTATTTATGATTAAGAAATATAGTAGGTATCTACATACAAGTACGAGTATGTATGTTAAAAAGACACTACTATTACTATTTTGATTAAGTGTTGATTTATAACTTTATCTGGTATAGGTAGCAATGAAATCGTATCGTAGCATTGCATTTTTAACTAATGTACTCGTAATCGTAAATAGTTGAATATATAATAGAGATGAAAATTAACAATAATAGAAATGAAAATAGGTCATTTTAATTAACAAGTAAAACTCTAAATTTAGGGTAGGCCCCTCTGTGGCATGGTTCCATTAACAAGTTGTGTATGATATCTTCGACTTTCAAGTTTCTGTGTATCAGTATTGAAAACGGGACTAACGGGAGTAAGTTTTAACCGCTTTGGTCCGGTTGCTGTTACTTAAAGTAGCCATTTGCAAGGCTGAGCACGTTCTGACTTTAGACAAAGTTATTAAAAGTTTCGATATATCACTGTAATGGTTTCTTAGAAGTGAGTATTAGTCGCATTGACACTGCAATCGAATATAAACGTGGCAATTCACAATGTGGTTGCCTAGTCAAATTTCGGCGCATTACGATGCGTTGGGGGCACAAAGTCGGGGCTTCGCAATGGGTTATGTATGTGTTATATTATGTGTAATTATGCACAAAACATTCCCTCCCACCGCGCAACTAACCAGAATCAATCTTGCGGTTATATTCCTACAACTTGTAACATTTGAATAATGGTATAAGATAGGAAGGGATCGATTAGAATATGTTTGTTTTCGATTAAATTCCGTTGAGTAATTTCATTCTCGTTAAAATTCCGTTCTTGGTCGTTGATATTGGCTGGTTTTCTTTCAAATGCCGCGATGTTTTATAATGTGAACGTTCCATTTATACTACCGACATTCGTTTTCCAGGAAAATATGCATATTCATGACATCGGAACCAACCATTTCACGGAAAATTCTGCACAAAGTTGCTGGTGTTTGCTTTTCTTTTAACCATTAATGGTTTTTGGGTGTGCCACGAGCGGTTGTAAAGCCAATATTTATGTATCTTTCCAAAAAATCTAAGCTTAGATCACGTGGAGCGTTTGTGAAACTAGAAGGTCTACAACTAAAATCGGAATTCCCAAAACTTTACGATTGTTTCTATCACTTAAATTACGCTATAATTGGTTAAAGTAAAAGAGAAAGATGCTCAACATTTTCGAACTTAAATTTTTGTGGTAGGTCTAATTTTGTGGTAGGTTATATTTATGTGGTAGTGGGGATAATGATGCATGTGCAAAAGAACAACCGTAGTCACGGCTAGGAGACCGAAGGGGAATCCAGGAGAACCTGAGATAAGGTATTGACGATACAAAACAAGTTCTCCTGGATTGAATCTCTCCAGCAGATTCAATCCAGGCGCATCTTCTTAGCGGGGTCTTCTTTCGAACCAGCGACCAAACTCCCATTAGCTCGACACCATCAATTACCAGTCAGATCTCAACGCCCGCCTCATCCATTTCGCTGGAAGCGTAAACTCAGTAGGAATATTCCAGTAAAAATCAAGTCAGGTGTGTTCAGGTTTAAGTTCAGGACCCTCCAATCCACACTAAATTTTCTCCAGGCTACCTTCCCCTCACACAGTATAGCCAAAGTCAATAAAAAAAAAAAATCTTAGTGCCCTTGATTTATTTGTTTGTTTTCACAAATTGTTTCTATGTTAATTATGCACGTTGCAAATATATATTTAAGTATACACATCATATATATGTGTGATGACGTGATGACCATTGACCATTAGATATTTTATTTTTATTTGACGATTCACCAGTCTTACCTGTACTATTCCATAACATATCAATACGAGACCTTGTATAATGAAACTTTAAAAAAATACTTAAAATGACCTCCATCAAGGTTCTTTTTGCATATGAGAAAGCAAATTTTGTACGCTTTGTCTGGTAACTATAACTCCACCAATATTTAATATTCATATTATATGAAAACTACACTTGATCTTGTAGGAAATTGTGATTAATATGACTATTTAACTTTTATAAATGGGCCCAAAAGTGAAGCTGTTGAAACTGATTCTCTAAAAACAAATAGGTCTAAATCTATATTCTTAAAGTCGACCAAACTTCTGTCGTCCCTTCAAACTGAAATTAGAATTTCCGCTTCCCTTTCGCAAGTTCTTTCACGTTTTTTCATCAGTATGCTAATCCGGTCCACAAAAAACTTTGAGAAATAGCTAAGTTAAACACGCTTTTCACGTTTTTCTAAGCCTTATGTTACACTTAGCGTAGCTTGTCTTTGCAGCGAAGTACAAAATGCCATTCAGTCCTAGGCAGCTGACTAAACAAAACGACGACTATATTCCGTCGCATTTATTTCCATACAGTTTATTATTAACCGGCCAACTTTAGATTGCGCCCGTGCGTTCCACCGCAACAATCGCAGTCACGAGATTAATTTAGTGGAGTCTTCCTTCTGGGGTCAATGATTTAATGATTCACTATAGGATCTAGTTGCTCTGGTATGTATCGGTATGTTATGTAGTGACTGGTTTTGATAATAATTACATGTAACATTATTTTTTTCTCCAGAAATTTATTATGTTAATCATTACATATTATGTAAATAATTACATAATAATATGTACAAATAGAACTATTTTTAAAGGATAATAAAACTAACTTATAAACTATAACATTATATTAAATGTATAAAACTGGCCAAATCCCCTGGTTCCGGTATGCTACCCAGGATGCTGGCGGCGTTTCCTTTCTGAATGCCAGACTAGGTTAGGTTTCCGATTCTAATATATAGAGGTACGTAATATTGTCATATATACCGACCGATTTTATTATATACTTATTGTTTGTTTTAAGTTTCGTTGGAAAAGGTATTGAAGGCGGGAATTAAATACTACATAAATGTCCCCTCATATACTTATTTTGTTCAAAGGTAATATGATTATTTCGTTTTTTATTGACGCGGGTCTATAAAACTTAAATTTTACTATTTGCATATCGTTTTATGGAACTATTTCTATACGCCATATATATGCTAACCTGAACAGCTTTACATATATTTTACACTATATACTTTACTTAGAATTTCACATAAGTAAATAAATATTACAAGACACCTTACACAAATTGACTGAGCCCCCCGTTAAGCTCAAGACAGCATGTGTTTTTGGGTACTCCACCAATGATACATATATACAAGAACTTTTTTAGCCATAAAATATGAAACTAACGATAAATGTAAATGCGAAAGTGCTTTTATTCTAAAAATCCTATTATGTGTCTACATTAATCCGCACTATATTTTTAAACATGCATCCTCTTTATGCAGTAAAATACCTAATTTCTTTTCGCAAATTGGAAAAATATGTCGTGCCGCGAAGTATCAGGCACGTTTGAGGGTGCCAACCCGGTCCTGGCACAAAAACCGAACAGATATCGCCGAAGAATAACTAAGTGACTGGTTAAAAATTACATGTTTTGCGTTACCATTGTTTACAGTTCTTAAATTTGATTGAATAGGTACTTGCCATACATTATTCTCCTCTTGTTCGAGGCAACCTTAAGAGCCTTCGTGTGAGTATGAGAGACTTAGTTATACGTGCTACTTGTACTACAGTACAATATTTTGATATTTAATATTTTGAATATATCTAATTGATATTCAACTAGCTATGCCCCGCGGTGTTACCCGCGGTTTATTAGGGAAAAAATGTAGCCTATGTGTTAATCCAGGGTGTCGGCTAACTCCATACCAAATTTTATTAAATTCGCTCTAGCCGTTTAGACGGGAAGAAGTAACTCACAAACTTTCGCCTTTTTAATATTGGTGTAGATAAACATTACATATTTTGAACTTTATTATAAAGGGACATAGACTCCGATTCTTAGTAATTACTTATACATATTTGGTCGCTAATTCTCCTCTGCCGTATAAGGGTTAAGTACACGAACCGGGCAGAGTACATAATTTAACGGCATGTCTTTACTTTTTTTGGGTATTACTTACTTCATCATAATGTCAGGGTAAAGGTTAATCAAGTGATATGTAAGACAGTATAATGCTCATATGATGTCTATTTAATTTAAAAAGTAACAAGTTAGTTACAATCTATCAACCCAGGCCCATGATATGGTATATATTAGCCTGGGTCTACCGACTAGCCTACCGGGGTTGTTAATACTCGAGAACTGGTGGTCGATTACAATATGTAACTTTTTTTTTTAAATTAAATCCGAGTTATTCATTTTCTACCGGTATTGTGAGCCGAAATTAATCTAGAATTAAAAACACGTAGCTCCTATAGGATTTTTTAAAAAAATAAATCGTAGAAGTTATATTTATGTTGAGTGTAATCATCTTATTCTAGCTATTAATAATAAGTTGCATTGGTTGTTTATTCATTTGAAAACATACATAATACTTACCTTATTACATATGGTAAATGATAATTCGAACTAAGGATTTGAATTAATAAATTACTGACATACCTAACTTCGTTTTAAACATTTTCGTGTTGGAATCCAACTTGAGTATTTAATCAGACCATCAATAAAAATTTATTGTCGGATAGAAAAGGCGGAAAGACTACAAATTCAGGCAAAAAACACTTAATAGGTATTCTAAGCATTTTGACAAGTCGCTTTCCTGCTAAAGTAATTTACGTGTTTTATTATGAGTTGTAACTCTACTAGTGTGTGATCCGCAAAATAATGAAATAAATTGAAAGTTTGCTATATACTTAAGGAGAAGACAATTCAAGGTAAGATAAAACAGGGTATTTATCACTTCTAGAAAACTGCATAATAGTAATTCACATCATATATTTGTATATATGAATATATTTGTTAACATTTTGGCCACTACTACATTATAAGTATCATATTAAGTACAAGCTTTGATGCTGCATAAAGCATAGTTAGACAATATCCTGCAATGAGTTAAGTGCAGGATAGACCATTGACCAAGCGAGACGGTACACGAGTAATGAACTTGACAGTGGCTGGTGGAGGGCCTTGCATTCCGGACGCTATAAATAAGAGTACCTCCCGCGCCCGCCACGCCCTCGGGACGCGGCGTGACGTGGCACTTCTAACATCTACTATATACATCGCGGTGTAAGTTACACTGGTTTTACATACTTGAAATTGAGTAATTAAAATATCTAAATATATTACGAGCTTTGCTTGGTTGGACACTAAAGCAGCTTTATATATCGGACTAATTATTTATAAACACTTTACAACCTTCATCTTACCCTCACTCTAACAATAGGTGTACTTAATAAAATATCAAAATCCAAAGCCAAGTTGCATAACGCACGCAGGAATACAAAGGCTAGTTACCGTAGTAGTAGGGGGGTTCGTATTCGTAATTCCATAATATAATTCGACCAAAGCGGTGGCTTATTGCACAAATTTTAAGATAGTTTACAACTGTTTCTTCAAATCACGAAAAAAAAAATTATGAAGCGACATATTGATATATTATTTATGTTGCGACAGTATGTTTATTTTTAGTGCATTTTTGATAATATCAATTGTAATTATGATAGGTAATCATTTTAAATAACTGCCAGTACAAGCTGAGAAAACCGAATCGTTATTGATAAACATACCTACACCGCACATTCTGTTGTTTTCGCTTTTCGCTTAGTTTATGTTTTGTATTGTTTTGTGTTTGCTTGTTTTTTATCACAGGGAATACTGAAAACCAGCGTCGTATCACTTTGTGCTACGACACATGCTGAGTATTATTCTTTTTGAAACCACCCACAGCTATGTAACCTAATTTTTATATTTTACCTTGATGTAATATGTTGTTGTGTATGTGTTTCGAATAAATGCATCATTCGTTCATTCATTCATAATGATTGAATAAATTAAGCGACTGCGGTTTACCTATTATTGGTATTTTAAGAAACAACGTAACTGTTTATAAAATAAGATAGGTACCTAAATTATTATGCGGGTACGATAAACTGTCAATACATATTCTAGAAGATCGGACGAGGTGTCCTTAAAAAGGGTCTATAAAGAAAACATTGACGTGGCCCTTACGGTGACTTATGAAGGCAAATGGATAAAATATATTTTACGAGCCCTTGAGATAACGCGTTAAAAACGGACATAAATATATCCCTTCAATATATTTACATATTACTTATAAAGTGTTAAAATTTTCATAGGAGACTAGCTTCTGCCCGCCACCTCGTCTGTGTTCCCAATTAAAGGAATATCATGGAATGAGACAATAGACAAACAGTATATATTTTTAAATATAACGATCTTAAGTTCTACTAAAATAACACAGGTAGAGTACGCAATATAATATATTAAATGTAATATATGAAAAGAAAACTCTCTTCTTTGAATAATGATTAGGTTATCTACTGTGCGTTGCTTCTGCAATATGTGTAATAATACAATCTTCCTCCTGGCGCTGAGTCTTGGTGTAATAATTGCACTTGTTTAAGTGCCACCGTTAAGTTTTTATCACTCAATGTCAACAGCCTGCGTTATCCTCTGATAAGAGAGCTGATTTGTTAGTCTTCCAACAGTATACAAACGGGTACAATCCCCCCACCACGTATAAATGTCGTAACAGTAGTAATACTAGTCTGAGTACCTTGGCCGTGCAAGCACTTGGATAGAATCATTTTACAAAGATAGTATCATTAATTGACTAATTAATTAAATTACTAACAATGCATTATTG
Organism: Grapholita molesta; assembly: GCA_022674325.2. NCBI lineage: Eukaryota > Metazoa > Arthropoda > Insecta > Lepidoptera > Tortricidae > Grapholita > Grapholita molesta. Next base: position 16,215,087 of record CP053121.2, on the reverse strand, counting down.
TTAGCCGACGGTCCTGGTGGTCTCATATCCCAGTAAGGGAATTTATATGTATGAAGAGCACAGGTATTTATTTTTGAGTAATGGATATTTTCTATGTATTTGTATATTATTTTTACATGTGTAAAGGTGGCACAGCACAAGCCTTCTTGAGGATATCGAGGTCAAGGTCAAACAATTTATGTATATGAGAAAAAAAGCATGTCTTTTATTCTAGAATATTATTATACAACAATACAGTGAAATATCTATGAATGACTCTTTCTAGCGCTAACATATACGCTAAATTCTATCAAATACATACGGTTATGTGCATTCATATTGTGCAGAATCGCAAATAAGAAAAAGCAAACGTTGAGTAATCCTCTCAAAGGATTTATGACATTATGACATAAATCTATGCTCGTACAATAAGCTCAAGAGTATTTTTATCCGCAGGAGTAAAACATAATGCGAATAGAACGAGTATTAGCAAATAACTCTGCAAGACGGCTTTATTGTCTATTAATCGAGTAAATGGTGCTATTCCGCGTGCTCGTTGTAAAATACTGTCCCAGTGTCAAAAAGCGACGTGGTTACGCTGATATATAGCCTAGTTTCCTACGCCTAGCTAAAACTATTCAAATCTTGTTTCACAGAAAGGGAAAATGCATTCTTGGAATACCCGGATTATTAATAACAAAATGGCACGAAAGGGCTAAAAATAGAGACTAGGTTAATGAAAAATGTGCATTTTGGGTATTCCACTGCCTATAATTATATTGATATAGTATTATAAATACCACCTAATTTTAATTTTATTTGTGTATATACTTCTTGATATGTGTAATTCGGTACTCTAGGAACACATTACGTATAATGTCCGGCAGCCCAGTTGGTTTCACAAAATCATTGCCTCAATGTAACCATCCCACAAGTATACCTTTTGTTTTGATATGAGATAAATTTAGGCCGTATATTACCGGGAATGTATTCAGCAGCAAAACAAAAGGCAGTAGACATGAATGCTTTCTATCCCATGAATATTAAAAATATCGTCTGATATATTTACAGGTACGTCGTATTGGCGTCTATTTACCTTCATAATAATAGGTCGTCGACTGAACATTTAATTATCTTAGAGATCACTTGTGTCAAGTTTGTAAAATGTTTCAGAAAATGGAAACATTATGAACAATATGGAAATCAAAATAAGTAATCAACTACTGGCTTTTGAGTTCTATATTCGAAACAATCTTGTATAGAGTAAAGTCGCGTGTTATGCATTTAGTCATAATCATGGTCTAATTACTATAACGGTAGAATTCAGGGTTTGGTCGTTGATTATGAATTATGAGTTTAGCTTGTTATTAATATAATATAACTAATGTAAGTAGTTAAATCCAACTCATTCTTCACTCAGGTTAAGTAACCATATAAGCAGTACAAACACATGTGCACGAGTAGATTACTGAGCAGTGGCGGCGCCTCCATATAAGCCGATTCCCGCCGGCTAAACTAACTTTTCCGCAGTTCAACAGTTTTCCTTGGGCTCATGAAGAAAATAAAGCGTCTTGTCTAAGAAAAAAAAAATAAACCACCGCCACTGCTACTGACTGTTTAGTTTTTACACTAGCCTGTAGCTTTCTTGTCACGCGTTGCAGACTAAGAATACGTCGGAAGCATTACATTAAGGCTGCGTTTCCAACAGAGATAAGCGATGATACGAGGACGAATGTGTTTGTGAACAACCAATAGAATTACTTCATTCCCCTATCTTCGATAAATAATGTGATACTATTAGTTCTTAAAAACACATTACTTGCTATACATCCTCGCTCATCTCTGGTAAAAAGGCAGCCTCTCCGTCCCCACTAAGTTATAAGTACCTAGAATAGGATAGAGTTTACTTTAAAAACTGAACGTCTAAATCAAATCAATAGTATAATTCAGTAATAGTTTGACTCAGCTTTGACTACTGAACTCGCTCATAACAAGAACAGGAAGCCATTAAGTTGATAGTGTCGGCGGATTAGACTATTCGAACACCGTCTTGTGCGGAGAACTGTCTTCTCAGATCTATTTCGAGTATCTTCGAGAGTTCCTCTTATTCACATTGAGTACAAAACCGAATACAATGCTTTTTTGAGGCGGTCCAATGTAATCTGATCGGTTACACATACGTAGTTGTTACTGATCTCTGTCTCAGTCTTTTTTGGATTGCCTAGCAATGTGAATACAAAGCCAGCTTGCCAGCGTTTATCACCTAAGAAATTCCTTTACTGATTCGCGTCCTTCGACGGGATTTATTTTACGATTGCCATAAACGTGCGTCAGGGTCAGGTTCTTTGAGAAGCCAATGGATTTCTTGGAATGCTTTTTGGCCTTTTTTGCTATTAAAGTGTTCGTCGTAAGTAATCGTAAACTGACCTGGATAAAGTGTGCAGTTTTGATTTGTTGTAACATTTGATATTGTCTCTTTAGTAAATGAATGTTCTTCTTTCTAGGTGTCTTAATGTTGATTTTAAAACCTGTCAATAAAAAGTATTTGCACCTAAACCAAACACTAAAATTGCAAATAATAAACAAAATAGTGGTTTACGTTAAAATTAAAACTGAAAAACGATGATCGACCGCTCAAATGCGCAGCGTTTATAAAGTTGCATCTCGGCTTCCGTTCGCACCAGGGACTCGGACAGGCCAAGGAGTAGAAACGGTTATTTTATTGTGAAGTCGAAGGAAGCAGTTAGCGGCGCAGCGCAGCCGACTCATTTGTGTCAGCTCTTAATTGTCTCAGCGAGATTTCATCGCGACCCAGATTGAGAAGGTCGAATTCCACAGGCCGCCGAATAAAGCTTTTAAAGTATAAAAGAATGCCTACCATTTTTAGTGTGAATCTGGATATCTTCCGCGTCAGGGAACTGGTAGAGCTTTATACAAATACGCTGAATTTATGTAAGCAGGGCATACGTTGTTCACTTATTTGACGTGTGGCTCCCTACCTTGGTCTTTTAAAGTCTACATTTATAATAATATGTAGGTAATTTTAAGGTGATGAAGATGCGAAACTCACAAACAACGTACAATTGAGATGCGCATAATTACATTATATTGGTAGTCATCTGATATGTAGTTACTTGTATAAATATAAATATTCTAGTATTTATGAAAATCGGCATACAGTTTCATAAAGTTGTATGGGACTTGTACCGGTTTTCACTGCAGGCACAGACACTTATGTATTGTATGGTGCTCATACAAGCCTTATTGAGCCCGGAGCGGTAATTCGAATACTTGTATAAACATGTACAAACAAATTAAATGACATAAATTAAGAAGAAATGTATGCTTCTAAACATACAAATGCACTAATGAATGTGAAACACATGTCATATTAATGTAACAATATACATTAATATGACGTGATGGTATACAGCTCTCACTTTACGGTTGTATGTAAGTGCTTGCTTTTATGCTATGTGTAAGTAGTAGTATTACTTAACGCTACTATAGTAGGCTACTACGTAGGTACGTATAACAATAAATTGCAATATATATACTAATATTGTTATCCATACCTTGAAATGTATTGTATAACAGTACACATGTCTGTTTTTGTAATTCACTAATAATACATTAATATGACATCTGATGATATACAGCTCTCACTGTACGCTTGTATGCTAAGTGCTTGCTTTTATGCTTTGTGTTTAAATTCGTAGGTAAGTATAACAATACATTGCACTATATACACTAATATTGTTATACGTAACTTGCAATGTATTGTACAGCAGTACGTACATGTGTGTTTACTAATAATAACAAAGGAAACAAAAATGCCAAAAGAGTGAACGTCTCAGCTGTACAGTCAACAGAAATAGATGCAAAGCGGTCGACGTGTTTAAGATGAGGTTTATACGACTTTATTGTTAGGAGAATAAGAGCATGTCAAGATCATCCTGAACACCGGGCCAACTCAGCAACTTCTGCTGCTGACTTTACCGTAGAGCGTGGAACTAAAAGGTCGTTGTTACGCTTCATTTCATAATAACCCACTGTCCTTTGTCAATGTTCAATTAGCCGAGACTTCAATGCTACATTATTGTTATTACCATTTCTTATTCTACGGTCTCAGTATTATTATCTTAACTGACTTTTATAAACAGAGAGACTATAATACAGTACAAACAAATTTTTAACATTCAGGGAAAAAAACTGTACGTTTTATCTTAAAAGAACAAGTTGTATACATTTTCCCACGGTTAGTCAAAAGCACTTTTTCTTGTGTAACATAGCGAACCGGGTGCCTTTCTCAACTTTTGCTATGGTATCATTTTACCTGCATTTTTTGCGTTCGCTACAACAATGATATCTCGCGAAGGTACCGTTTCCGTCTGTTCCACATATTGTTCTAGTTAAGTACAAATAGACGTAACGTGAAGGAAGTAACATTGTTTGTGTTATGCTGTTCTGCAAATCTATTGTTTATGTACCTTTATTTATACTTACAAAATATGGTGATTTTAGGCAATGTCACATTCACGGCCTTACTTTTTTTTACTTTTACAAAAGAAGCCTCAGAAGTAAAGGACAATTTTCAAAGCCTTCGAAATTAAAAATTTGATTTTAAAAGAAATGAAAATTTTTGTGTTATGACGTCCATGTTTACATTATTATCTGTCACTAAGTAGGAGTTCCGTTATTGCATAGTTTTATTTTTAAACTGAAGTGTCAATGATATTAAACGAAGTAATTTCTATTTAACAGAGTTATACTCGTATTTCATTCGTCTTATAATAGAAAGTATACAGTGAAACACTTGGAGTATAACGAACTAGTATAATGTATAGAATAATAAGACGGGTTTGTACGAATAAACGAGTGAGCTTAGTTTTTAAAAGTTTTAAGGTAGTTAATATTATAGTGACGGTGACTCGGTAAAACGAGTTAAAACTACATCAACTTCGAATGAAGTGGTAACGGATGAATTAAAAATATAGTATGTCTGTCGCTGGAATGAAAAGGAGGGATCTAGGTTTTAAAGCATATGTATAACAATCAGTTTCCATACACAAATAACCAAGTGAAACGGACCGAAAAACTGGGGCCAAAAGTTTACATTAACAATGAAACTTATGTTCCTGGGTTCCTGAGTTCAACCAAAATATTTACTTTCCGTTTTTAACGTAATATGACCGCTCATTTTTCAAACAGTAAGCAATCGGTAGGAAAAATTCCTAAGTAAATATGTAGGAATTATTCCTAATTACTATTGTAATTGTAAGCACACTGAAGATAGCTTAGTTATAGACGTTACCCATGCATAGTGGCCATAGTGTAATGGTTCAATAGGTTACAATAAATAATCATATCGCGGGTCATAATACAGGTACCGCTGCGTTGTGCACAACAAGTATCTATAAATAGGACGACACTAAAGGGATAATGCTTAGAAAGGTTCCTTTTTAGCATTGACAATATTTTAATGAAAGAGTTTTGGTAAGCAAACTAACAAGTAATTTTTTTACGATTTAGTTTGACAGCTTTATAAATTGGTGAATTTGTACATCCAAAATAATATTCTCATTTACATTTCCATACGCCTTTGGCTGCAGTTTTCATTAATTATAAATCAATACTCCACTAACGATACATATGATATACATCATCGTCATCATCATCATCATCAGGCTATATGTATAGTAGTCCACTGCTGGACATAGCCCTCGCCTAAAGAATATTAATATAAAAACACATAGAAAACACCCATGACTCAGGAGGTGTTTCCTATATGTTTGTTCCTATATTCCTGAATAGCAATCGTGTAAATTAAGAACTATAAATCCGGAGTGAAAATTATAACAAAAGAAGGTTGCGTTCAATGAGTATCACTCGCTACCCCAACTCTTTGGTCTTAGTTTAGAAAGTCCAAAAAAAGGAGTCTGATTTCCCAACTCGACCCTTCTTCTTTGCTCAACATCGTTAAATGTTTATGTGTATGTGTGTGAAATTGTCATAAAGAACAAGGACATAAGCAAAATTTGCTTAGAAATCTAGTTAGGTACTACTGACACAGAATGTATGTTTATTAATTATATCCCTGCCTCAAAGACTTTGATTATCTACCTTACAAATTCAGGCAGTTCAGTATCAGGCAACATCAAAGATACGATAAGGTTGTAAATATAGAGCGATAAATAATAGAACGTAGTAAAAAAATATAAGTTCATTATGCCGTCCATATTTTATGCCAATGAAATTTTAAGCATAATTAATACGACACCTAATATAATTTTCCTTTTGCAAAGTTTTCCGGCTGTGAACAGTATATGTATAGCTATGTATGTACCCGCTACCGAGAGCGAGTGTTTGCGGTTTATATCGCTAATGAAGTTGCTCCCACCACGGATTCATTAATCTTGGAGCACTGCGAGCAACACTTTCATTTTGCTAAAACATTCTTAACGTCTGGGAACTGAAGATTCTAGCTATTATGAGGACGCTTATGGCCTTAATGGGTATTTTAAAACGGTTCATTAACATGTGTTCAGTTGAAAGTGTAAGTGGTTACCATGCCACGGAAACCTGTCCATGACTGTTAATATGATATTGTAGAGTGGTAGGAAATGGTTTTATTAATAGGATACATACAATATGCCTAGGTATAACCGACTTGTACTTATTGCGTAAATGTATATCCGATATTCATACTTTATAAATACAAAGATATAACTATGTGCTCGTCTACCTAACCAAGTTCTGTTTCAAAATTGAATTATAGATTCAATCAATTTTATGCTAACGAGCCTTCATTAATGCTGCATATTACCTACAATACTCACAGTCAGCTCATTGCATTGCATTTAATCAATAATCATTTTATGCATTATTTGGTCAAGTTTGTATCTACGAATACCTGTCGCATTGTAGCTGCACTCTGAAATATACTTGTTTATGGACAATATTTTATTTATTTAGGATATACATATAAGTATGTTAAAAATATCAATACTTAGTTATAATTATGTATTTGCCGGGTACTGCACGAAACGAATTAGAAAAAACGAAAACGATCGCAGCTCGAGAGCCCTGAGTGTAAATTTTTAACGTAACAAAACGAGACCATCGCGTTAAAGTTACTCATGTAAATAACATTATCACTTACGCATTCGAGACGATTTTTTACGTCAAACAAACTTACTCTTAGTACCTAAACGCAACACGGTTATTTATTTTACGGTTATTCTACATAGAATTCACAATAATATTATTTCCTGTTTAATACCAATATATCTCATGCAGTACATAGTATGGGTCAGATAGCTTATATGTTGATAAATTACCCTCAATTTGATTAAACTAATTTAATTTCGTCCAATCTAAATTATAGCTCAATATATTGTAGCATAGGTAGAATGCCTTCATCATTCGTAATGTAGTATGTGGACAATGCTAGTCACGCATGCTTGAAACTTTTAAAACCACGGGGCACGAATACGAGTGAAAAGTTAAAAGTAGCGTGGCCAAGTGTCGGCCTTAAATCCCTAAAGAGCATTATTCTTATATAAAATATCGACGACTACAAACAACCATTTCTGGAGCTTACATTTACTTTTGTTTGAATGTTATAAAACTTGTAAACTCGATTTACTAGCAGCTTGTCCCTCGGGCACACAGCATCTAGACGGGTCGGGATCTGACACCCAACTTTGCTAGGAGTGTGAATGCTTACGTATTAATATTCGGCTGCTTTTGTAGCTTGCTTGCTAGCTTACACATATTAGGATTGATTTCTATTCTATTTGCTATATAGGTTCCATGATAGATGTACAGTCTCATGCATAAATATGTTTACATTATGAATTCGACTGTATTTGATTATATTATTAAATATATAATTAAATATCTCGGGACAATCTTACACAAATCGACCTAGTCCTACGGTAAGCTCAGTAAGGCTTGTGTTGTAGGTACTAGACGACGATATATATTATAATAGATAGATACATGTAAATACTTAAAATACCCATGACTTAGGAACTGATATCTGTGCTCATCACACAAATAAATGCCCTGACTGAGATTTGAACCCAGGACCATCGACTTCATAGGTAGAGTCACTACCCACTAGGCCAGACCGGTCTTCATTATTACGTTAATTTTAATCTGGTGTGAGCTACGTTTTAATTGTTTCCATATTTACTTCCGTACACAACAACGAAATGTAAGTAGATATGAATGAAGATATCCAATTTCACAAGAAGTAGCATTTTGTTTTCATTGTGACAAAAGAGGCGTCAGTTAAATTTTTATTCGACTGCCTCCGACAACCGAGCGCAGTAATTAGTCCTCTCAAAACGGCGTAATGACTCGTGCCTAGCGATGGGTAATTTCTGAAACATCTTACATGTTTCCTAGAATGTACATGTTTCAACTTTAAAAAGTCAGATATTGTTTTATCTACCTACAAATTTATAAAAATTAAAAACATCTCGAAAAGGTGTATTGACATTTTATAATAGCATATTACAGCACCTTCCCAGCTGTTCCCATAGAAAGCGATCCGACATAGTCACAAGTACACTCTTGTAAAAAATTCATTTCCGGGGAAACGTGGAACGACTTATGACTGATCTGCTACTTTTATTAATGTTTTATCGAGCATGTTGCCTTTCCACCTGACAACTTTATATCAATACGTTTATAAATTTTATCTTTTATTTATTTTCAGGTAAGAATGTTTAAAAATGTCGGGGTTTACAAAAATAATGATAATACGATGAATCACCTTATTCGACATAAATAAAGTTAATATATATCTTTATGAATAAGTACAGGTGCAATTATTGTTACAATTTTTTTGCAAAAATTTTAGCGGATATTTTATCTAGGTTTCCAAAAAAAAATTAAAATTTATTAATATAGGAGACAGGGTAGAAATCAAATTTACATGAAAAGTTTCTAGTTGCCCATCACTAGTCATAAGCTCGTGACATCTGAACTTAAGCTCATGCAAAACAAGCCACTTACAGGCGCTTTATTATAACATAGTCATGAGTTAAGTAATGTGTGAATACGCGGTTCATATCTGTTATATTTATTAAGGCCATTTAAACCTCATACGACTAACCGTTACTTACCAAAAAGTTTCGCTTTTTAGGTTTAGCCAACTGAACTGTTCGGAATACATTATCATGGCCATATTAACGTTTTTGTTTAGACAAGGTATTTGCAAACTACTCCAACTAAGCTTGTAACGTCATGTACAATAATACAGTACCCTTACCATGAGTTGTGACTTTGAGGTTTTCGATAACGAGTATAGAGTTTACTACCTCTGCATCTCGTTCACACTAATATAGTACAAGCGAGATGCACATACAGTAAACTCGATACTCGTTATCGAAAACCTCAATGTCACAATTCATGGTAAGGGTACAGGGTAGGTACCTATCTTTAAACTGTTCTTTCTTTTGAGCTAGCTGGTAAAATGCAGCACTCAACTATTTGACAATTTGAAATACGACTGTACACATACTACAAAATAATTTAAACTGTAATGGTAGGGATGTATACCTACTTACTGAAATCTTTATTAAGAAAACTATTAACCTTTTCATGGTAATCGAATCCAATATTAAGATTTTCTACCGATTACTCGAGTGCATGGGTCATTTGTGCATTCGCGTGGTGGTGTGTATAATACTTACACGTGATAATGGATACCTGTATATATTTATATTATACCGTTTCGTACCCTGAAGTTATTCCACGCTGCGACGGTGGACGTATCTTCCTTCTACTTAAATAGATAATTCCGTCGCAGGAGCCGCGGCAGATAGCAACTCTATTGCAACTTAACTTGGTTTTATGGGGCAACTTAAGAAGCGATGTGTCCATATCGTCAAACAACAAAAACTTACCTACCCTAGTCAATTTGCAGTCTAACAAACTTTACCTTTCCGTTTCATTTTACTTTTTATTCGATCACAAAAAAATAATGGAAAATTCGTGTTAAAGCTAAATTTTGTCAACCGAACCCGTTTCAAAGTCAGATTCTGTTGACCTCTAACTTAATGCTTGATTTTATATTTTTTGTTCATATTATAGGCATCATATTAGATAATCATTTTACACTTCAACTAAATTTTTGTTGATAATCATATCTGCCCTAACTTAAACCATATGATCACTGATCAATCTTTCTGTCAGCCGCAATCAAAATATTAAAATAGCAAGATTTGTTGTATACCGTAAACTACTTTGATTTGTGGGGTAAAATTGATGTCCTATTTTTTTTACTAGTAATGGTAGGTTTATTGATATGTGTACAAATTATTAAACTTTATAATTTAAAAGTTTAATAATGTGGATTGCATGCTCAAAATACATTATACATTCCGCTAGAAGCACATTCTTTATAGTTCAGATAGTTCAAAAGTTGATGACCAATGTTACCCGTAAATCAAAGTAACCCTAGTTTACGGCATTTCTATTTTAAGAATATGAGAGGATACCTATTGGGTTTCTTCCTCGAAACCCTCGTAACCCCCTTATTCATAAATCTATACAAACGTCTAATACATTTTGTAATTGTCTAACAAACGGAAAATTCAATAAAAAGGAAAGGAACAAACCATTATTAACTGCATGATGAATTTATACGCCATGAGTTGCTGTACTTTGTACAGGTAATACATAAATTTACACACATCCATGAGCTTATCATACTTAATTTATAATATAAAGCGTAACACCTACCAGACGATGATAGTCACAAGTATGTGTGGGAGTAAAGTGCTTCCACTCACACTCACTACATTAAAGTCTCAGACGACGGCCTGAGGTCGTATGCAAGGCTTCCACACGTACAGCTTAGCTTTAGATCTTGACTAAGAACTCACAAACAATTTATATGAAACGCTAGTACACGAAATAGATTTTGTAATACAGCTTTCTTTGTATCCGAGACTTGTTTGTTCTTGCGATGTGAGAAATAAACTAAATCTCTGTAGATACTCACTTCGAAGTAGCGTTTGGATCGGATTACTTTCACTTTGTTCCTATAAAAACATACGTTACTAGATTCGTATTTTATGACTTATTTATGGCTAAGGATTATTCTTCTTGTTTGTAGATAACCGCAACTGCCACCGGAGTAACGATCAGAGGACAGAAGATTGGCGCGATGCAGGGGGCGGGGCCCTGGTGAGGTCCCGCCACGGTATGGGCTCTAACATCAGCCAGCACTCCGCCAAAGGGCTAAAAGGTCGACGCGCTAGATCTAGTGGCGACCTTTGTAATGGCGACACTAAGAGCCAGACTGAAAGTTCCGTTTGCGGATCTGTGGTGGGCGACGCCATGGGTTGGAATAGGTCGCTGCCAAACCATCTGGACGGAAACAGACATCTAGCCGATTACAGCCGGGTGAACAACAACTATGGGGAGTTCGGAACATACAACAGGACTCATCCAAAAGGAGGACGTGGCCTGCGATACCGAGTATCCAAATCTGGTGAGTTGATAACAGGATATTCAATGATTGAAATATTTTAATTGCTTTCACTTGTTCCCACATCGAAAATATTCAGTATTCATCCGGATAAACTGAAATTTAAATATTATATTGTAACTATAAAACGACGCGTCGAACTCTCTGTTATACAAATCCGATGAACGTCATCGCAAAATTGCAGTTGCAGATGCATCGAAGCATTTATATACGGTTGGAGTTCATTAATTTTAATCCAATGCTCTCGTGTTTTTACATCAATACCATATAGGAAAATCTACAATTGCATGAAATTTAATCTAGAATCAATATCTCTAAAAGGCACGATAGTAATCCGAAAAATATTTTATTTGAAAACATAAAAGCTTAACGTATTTTGTGAAGTATTTAAAAAATTCCGAAGGCAATTTTAATGATACTTAATAAATAGTACTACCAATGTATAGGCCACCTACCTATATTATACTGACTGCATAAATTCCCTTTGTTTGACTGAATAATCTCTTTTCGGCCGTTTGATGTAAACGTACTGAAGCGGAGTGACATGTAGGCGCTGCCGCCTGTGGGCAGCTGTGGCCGGCTTTGATTAGCAAAGCTTAGTAAATGACGTGCTCATTTTAGGACTTCGCATTTGTCATAGTTTATTAACTACTCGTATTTCAATTTATTAATCAAATACCTACTTGTTAAATAATGCTTTTGCAAACAAGAAATTTTAAGTAGCATACCGACACGTTTTGAGTAAATTAATTAATTAATTATACACACACAAACAAATCTTGAAAATAAGAAACATGTTTTAAAAACGAAATCAAAACTTACTAAAATTAATAATTACACAATTTTATAAAATGCCCCTGCGGCATGGTACCAACGATGCTGACAGCATTTCCCCGTTGTATCGAAAACGAATACATTAGACGAGGAATCTGCCAGCCTTACGGTCACCAGTAGCGTCCACCAGCCTCTTCGAGATGTCATTGAAAAGAGAGTGGGCACTAGGTTATATTAGGCGCGGAGACCCTTATATTATTTCTTTTTAATTTTTCGGCCGCTTCTACAGCTATGCCGGGTCTGTCGGAGGTTCCGTGAAGATGTGGTGTCCACACCACATGTGGTGTCCGACACCAAAACCCAACTCATATTCCACGGAACCAACGACATCCCCTCCGGCCTGTTGTCATGTCAATTAATTCATTTTGTTTAAACAATATTTTGAAATATTCGTAAGATAAATGCTAATTATTAAATAAAAGTCTAATTTTAAACGATCGCTAATATAGTCGTATGTACTTTATGGTTTGTTTGTATAATTACGTAGCGTATATTAGTTTAGTAAACAAATTTAGTTATAACTTCAGTAAAGAGAAACTACTCGTAGGTACAGTGTAAGTTTTGTAATTAGTGCCCTAACTCGCTACCTTACTTTCATACTAGCGTGCTGTTTATTTTTTGTAGTACCTACCTAGGTAACATTTTCAGTAACTAACTTTTTAGTGAGATACTTTAAAGTGCGATATTAAGGAGAAAACTGTTTTTTATTATCTATGCATCTTTCATCATTGTACTGAAATACACTTTAAAAAGGTTTATTATAATTTACAGTACTTGGATAGACAATGCCCATAATAATATATCGTTCCCGTATTGCTGGCTAAGCCGCAATAGATCTCAGTTGAATACATTTTGTTCGCTGGCAAACGCCCGTCATGTAACTACACACGATATCTAATCGACAGATGGCGCTTTGCGCACTTAGTACCAAAAATGTACGTTTGGCCAGCAGTTCGGAGGAACAAGAGGCATTGTCAATCCCTCCTTGTATCATCCTTGCTTTAAATAGTATATTTATTTGTTTTTTTTTTTTAATTTTTAGCTTTACATAATACTTATAAGGAGTATATAACTATAAAGTTTTAATCCTATCAATAAGATTTATTGTGCCAAATATACCAAGCAGTCATAGAACAATATGACTTGTCCATGGCAATGGTATAAACAATATATGACGTTTATTATGTTTACTACTCATAGAGAGGTGTATTTGTGTGTTCACATTATTATCTATGGTAGGTATCATGTTACTGATTTTATCCCTGTACTGTGTTGTAGTGGAAGGAAATTTATGTTAGCTGTGTCTTAATTAAAATCTTCGTAAGGCTCGGATTAGGCTTGGCTCCATAATAAACACGCTCAGCCGTTCCATTAGTTAACTTGATAAATGCGAAAATAAATGTTTAATGAAAACGTGTTAAGTTGTTAAATCATGTTTACTCATAATATTTCCACGTAGACTACATAAATATTACTTTACATCTTAACGCTTCTAGTCAAATTTAACATCAGAATCGTTATGTTAAATAGTTGATGGAATAAGGATTAGGAACGCTTTAGGACTAGTAATTTGACTCAAACCCAAAGTGAAAACTTAAGTATTATTCCTTGTCAACATAGCTGTTGTCGATTTTATTTATTCTTCTGTTGTAGACAGGGAAATATTTATATCGGAACTCGCTTTACGTGGAAAATATTTTTTTTTTTTTATTTCTACGCGAACGAAGCCGCGGGTGGCATATATTTACGTTAGTGTGAAATTATTCCAGTCTTCATTCTTCTGCTAGTGAAAGATATAATTATATTATAGATAGACACGGAGTTCGTGTAAATATAAAAATAACGTTCATAACTCAGCAAATATGGCTGATAGGCACACAAATAAATGTAGGTATTCGAACCCGGCATATATTCGTAAGTACATTCAGCATAAACCAACGGTCGTTAACATTTTTGCGTTACTCCGCACCGCAGTGATTATTAACCAAATATAAATACTTGTACTTACACTAATTAATTTATTATCACGCAAATTTTGTAATAAAAAAAAATAAGTAAAGTTTCATAATGGTGCATTGTAAACTAGAGTTCGTTGCATTACTTATTCGCTAGTGGGCTCGCAAATATAATTTTAATAGGCATGGCCGCATTGCTGAGAACCTTGAGCGGAACCCCTAATGCCTTGGCTATCGATCATAGGGTTCCACCGTGCTATTGACGCGCCACAGCTCATGGAAGTGTACGGGACGCGTTTCAACAAATGAAACATTCGGGATTGCTTATTTGAACATTGGAGCAGAAAACATGCTCCCAGAATACTGTATTATTTATCAGCAAACTAGCAGGAAACATTTACGAGCTTATTCATAAACGTCTTTTATTCTGTTTTAGTTAAATTATGTTTTCACTTCTCATGCTCTAAAAGTGTGTCATATTATGCTTGCCAAGGCGGACTAACTAAAGTAATACATTTAGCCTCTTGGGAAAGTATGAACCTATACATATTTATGATATACAAAACGTTTTAAATTGACCAACCAGAACACTTCATCTTATTAAATCCACCAATCACGACACATATCGAAGTTAATCGCACCTCTAGATTCTTTTGGTGCGAATACTGTTTAAAAATGTGAAATCATTAAAAAACTTTGTATAAAGTATCCACCAATCAGACAATACCACAATATTAAAATCGACCAATGAGGAAACGCAATCAAATTGTCAAAGCATTAGGTGCTTTTAGTTCCTACTTCACAAGCATTAAAAAAGTTTAAATCGTTGGCAAACTCTTTGAAGCCCCAATTATACGTTGTCTATGGCATTTATTCACGGCGTAGATATATCCTATCTGTATCAAAGCAGTGAAAAAATACAAAGATTGTGCAAATTAAACATTTTTGACTCAGAATTCATTGCGGGCGATAAAATTGTATTTGTTTATTGTTAAAATGTTACTTTATTTTATTTTCTCGCAATCGAATTGAAAACTAGTATGTATAACTTGGGTCTAAACACCATATTACCCCTCGAACAATTTTCCCTCACTTCGTTCGGGAAAATAACCATCTCTTGGCACTATGGCGTACTTTCTACTACTTGTCAAACAATCTACTATTTGTCTATATCTTACAAATACAATTGTCACATATAAACATAATTTAACGGTAAAAATGGTTAAAAACACGTTTGAGAGACGTTTCTAAGTCCTTAACAGGGGAGGCCTATGTCCAGCAGTCAACGTCTTACAGGTGAAATGATGAATGATGTTTATATACTTTCTGAAATTGATACTAATTTAAATAAAATAAATAAATAAATATTACAGAACATCCTTACAAAAATTCAGTTCACCAATAAAATAAAATTCTAAAAACTAGTAAGTATAGTATAAACTATCACGTAGCTTTGATAGAAGATAAGTAGAAAGTTTCCGCCCGATGCTCTACCCTCGGGGCGCAACTTGCCTGGTCGACTGAGCTTGACTCAAGACGTAAACGAATTTTACAATGTTGGGACCACTGTAACTTTATTTTACGAAGATCTCCCAATCCACTATATTCTTTAATACTGAAATCGTTTAAAGATTGGTAAAATTAATCGCGGCTTTAAAAAAAAGACATTTTGTATTTACATACGTATGAAATTAACGAACCAAGTTTAGTCGACTTCGGATCAAATAAACAAAAGGCAAACAGGAACTTGTTTGCCCGTGGGACACAAGCACCCTTTCGTTTCAATCGTTCGCCTTCCTCTTCATAACATAATATCATGTTATGTCGTGGTTAACCAAATGTTTATTTAACGCATAGCGGTCGAATCAGTATAACATGTCAGTCACCATTACTTATTTACTGACCCTCGTTGACCTAATTCCAACTTTATTTTCTGCGAAGGCGTTAAGTGTATCCTGTCTATCCTCCAAGACACGTCAAGCCATTAAGGTGACGTCAGTTGGTAAAACCATAACTGTCTATACCGGCTAAAAATAGACTCGTTGATTAATTCCCCGTCGCTCCAATACTTACACGCTCCATATAACTTCCAATATCGGGTATGAGACTTGAAGTCATTTCTAAATCTTTGTAATGCCTACCATATACTGCGTGTGTCTTTCATAACGACATTGGTTTTAAGTAACGATAGTTTAAAGTGCTGTTAACAGTTTTATCAAAAAAACATAACGATTACCTTTTGTAATTAAGAGTTTAAAATTAAATTCAAAAAGTTAATTTAAAAAAATTCTTGAGCAGCAATGCAATTCAAACATTTATGCAAACATTTGAAATCACATGTCAATTGCTAATTTATAAAATTATTACTGATATGTTGCGTGCCCAATTAATTTGTATGAGATGTTTTATTTTTTAACTAAATATGCTAATTTCAGTTCATTAGGACTTACAAATAGGCCCTAAAATTTGTGGCGTTATGAAAGACACACGGTATACCTGACCTACAAGGCGTATGATAAATAATATACTCACTGCTTTTTCAGTGCTTAAAAAAGATTAATAATAAGGTTAAAGTTTTTTATTAAATATATTTTATAATGAAGTACCTACTTCAGCTGATAAGGAGAGCTTAAATTATTTTTATTAAGGTTTACTATGTTGTTTTGACACAGTCTCACGTGTACTAATGACAAAATATAATCAATTCAGAGATCAGTCAGTCGGTCAGTAATATTTCATTTTAGAAATTAAACGATTTTACTCAACACAGGGAATTAGTTAACATTCCAAAACACACAGTTTATACACATGGTAATATTTAGTTTACTATTCTAATTTAACATTATCATTAAATTGAATCAAATTATGGTGTATACTGCTATTTATTTAGTTTAAAGTTTAAGAATACCTTTTAGTAGGTTAAGGCCTTAAGCTACTCTTAAAAGCGTAAAAAAGGTAAATTGCTCCAAATAGATGTTCGGTCTTGCACAATATTAAACAATCTTCTAAGTGCCACCACTAACTACTTCACCACTAACAGCATCAGATGGTCTTGTTTAGCTTTAATTATCTCAACCCAATATCTTAGCACATTACTCAGGTAATAACCGGATTCCCACAAGACGGATTACGCCCGTATGTTGCTTTGTTATTAACATTCCGTTGGAAGTATCACTGTGTCACTTTAATTTAGGAATTGGATCATATCTTTTCAATATATAGGGCAAACTATACGAAGGTTATTTATATAGGTATGTCACTTTAAGGGTCATTTTTTAATAGTAACCATGATCAGAATATCAAAAACCAAAAACAGGTCTTAATCATGTAACGAATATACCTATATGTATTCTTAGCTTATAGATATCGGTTTTCAATTATAACGACTCAAATGCTCACTTAAATACTTTTAACGGAACCTGAACAACGTTAAAAGTATTGGATAATAATAAGAATTAATATTATTCACATTCTAATAAAATTATGCTTATATAGTGCTTGTATATATTTTATAATTCCAATCTGCTTTAAACATACTTATTAGAGTTCATATTGAATTCTACAGACACTGTTCGCCGTGTACTCGTAGCGCCGTCTCAGCATTTTAATCTGTCGTCGCCGCTCTCGGGACGTGAATTATCTAGAGTAGCCTTTCAGCGTCTCATTTCTGTAGCTAAAAAAGCCAATATTTTTTCTGGAATAGGTATTTTTTTATAACATTAGAGGATACTCGTGCAAGTTCTAAAAATAAAGCATTAGGTTATTTAATCATAGATCAATTGAAACATTTGTGATTAGTTCATGTGTCGACCGTCACCACCTTCAAGAAAAAAGTGTACTCTTATCTGAAAGGCCGGCAACGCGCTTTTAACTCCGCTGGTGTTGTGGTTGCCCATGGGCGATGGTAATTGCTTACCACCAGGCAATCTGTCTGCTCGTTTGCCACCTTTGTCTTAAAAATTCAGCTATCCAAATATTCTCGTTGACGGGGCAGCGATAGGCAACGCAAATTAAATGTTCCATATATGAACACATTCACATCTCTAGATATTTGTGTGCGTTGGTTAGCTCAACACTCAACAGACGTTTCCAGATGATCTGTCACCGAGTCAATTCTTTTGTAGCTTGAACTGAATCGAAATAAAATAACTTTAATCTTCTGTTAAAAAATAAACTAAATTATTTGTCGATTTTTTTCTTACTGAGAAATTCAACATTGTTATCCATATTTTTAGAGGCCAATATTGAAACACAGTTTTAAATAATAGGCTATGCTCGTACATCTTGTAAGTACAATCGTAATCTTACTTTGCTATCTTAAAGCAATTACTATACCATTTAATTTATGGTTGTAAAGAACATTCGCGAAGTTAAAACATCCATCATGAAATTTATGATGCGGAAAGGACACTTCAAATTCTTTAAGCCATTAACGGAGGCTAAAGTAAGAGTTTGAATTTTATATAAACAATTGAGAAGAACCAACCGCGCTAAAGGTATTTTTATATCGCTCCATTATTTTCATATTTAATGTTCATCGTCCTTAATGTTTAGGTACCATCGGAATCCTGATACGGTCCGTCTGTCTGTCTATCACGAAGGTCTAAATCTCAAGTACCTACATATTTTTACTGGTAAACTGATGAATTTAGTCAGAGTATGCAAGAGTATTTCTGTTGATACTACATGTACCCGGACCACGGACTGGGCTAGATATGTCCTTAAACTATTTCCGGACCCGGTTCTGTCTTTAAACTTCGTCCAAGCGTTAAAGAATAGGCAACGCGCGTGTAGCTACAATCGTCCTCAGGATACGGTGACTGCTTACCATTAGGCGGGCCGTATGCTTGTTAGCCATCGTCATATTATCCAACAAAACTTTGGTGAGAACCGTTGAATGGTACAAAACTCTAGTAAGATGTCTTTTAATTAAATAACAGATACCCTACTCGTATATTTAAATTCAAATACTCATTTGTTGTACAAGGGAATAAAGTTAGTGTTTACCTTCTCGCGCTAATAGCGCGATCCGGGCTAGCAAATGATTGCAAAATTTTAAGGGTTCAAAGGGTGGAATTTTGAGCGTTGGGAGGGTTTGAAAGAACGAACGAGAGAGAATCAAACTTTGCTGCCGAGTGAAACACAAAAAAATTCACATTACTGCCGGGAAGAAAATACTAACTCTAAACCATTAAACTTACTCCAAGTTATTAGTATCAATCAGTAATCATTCAAATCCTCATTTAAAATTACATCCAACACAGCACGGTAAAAAAACTTTCAAAATTTGTATGAAATTGCTTTGATCCCTTATAAATAAAATGCAAACGTACCTATAGTACGTTTTAAAACAATCTTTCCGATCTAATGATAAAAAAGCAAATTACTGTTGTTTGATTTAAAATCCATCAGTACAAAACGTTTTTGAAAAACAATCCTCTTTTCGTCCGAAATGAAGTATTGAATTTTGTTCTCCGTATTTTATCTATTTTTGTATCTCTGCGCCCATACACCGTCAGCGTCACCTTGCAGTACATTGATATTAGTATTTACCACGTTTTGTTATAAGCAGAACCATGTGACGGTCTGTGTAAGCCTGTCTCGGAATTAATATTTATTACTTATCTGTTAGGCACGGACTTTGTCTAAAAGCTACTTTAATTTGGCGGCTTACCGTAGGACTAGGTCGATTTGTGTAAGGTTGTCCCGAAATATTTATTTTTATTTATTTATTATTTTATTTAGTCTTAGGTTATTTTGAGTGTGTTTTCCGGCCATACATCAACGTCTGGGTACGCCCCTGACCGCTCCATCGGGATTAATAATGGACTTACACTTGCCCCATTCCTTAACTGATCACAGAAGACAAATCGGATGGATGACGGGAACAATCCTCAATCTTCTCATAAAAAGCTTTGGGGAGAGATAATGATAATATATTCAAGGAGTCTCAGTAAGGTCTCTTCCCTTAATATATTTTAATTTGAGCCTTTGATTTCTTGTAGTACATAATGCGATTATGTTTTACCAAACTACAAACCCCGCAGTATTTAAGTATGAATGATTATTAATGATACTTTAGCGCAGCCTGCGCCGTTTCAGATTTAAACTTTTGAAAACGCATTAGATTCGTAACAGTTATGGGTGTTGAAATAAAATAGTAAAATGTTACACACAATATTGTAGGAGATATAGGAGCAAATATTGTAGGGATCGCTTCTACACCACGAACGTAACATTTGTTCTACAACCTTAAACAATTGGGTAATTTATTACTTGTTATTTTTTTAACAAACTAAATAGTATTTATTTTCAATGAACAGCGTCCAATAGTCTAGTCGACGTTTACTGTCAGCCTACAAACTTCATAGTTTTCGCAATACATTGCTTGCTTGGATTTTTTTATTTTATTTATATTAACTAAACTATAAGTTATTTTCAATAGACGCAGAACAAATGTTGCTACGTTTGTGGTGTAGAAACAATGCCTAAATTTAATGCTCCTATTACAGGCGACACCCGGTATATTGCTCGGCGGATATTAGTAGTCAATTGAAAAGTATAAATCTAAAGTAATGCATTTTGAAATCGTTCGTTCACAGCTACTCGTAACAAAAATCGTGTGTAAAATAAATTGGTGTCTGAGAAGTCTCTTTGAAATGTGGTACCCGAGAACTATGCCGGGCTATGAAAATGGTTCGTTCCCGGCCTTGACCCGCGGCGCAGTATGACGTCACCGTCTAGTGAAAACAACCCAGTGCGGCTGCGTGCGGCTGCCGTGCCGCTGCCGTGCCGCTGCAGATTTGTCAACTCAACGTGCTGATCCTCGGGTTCAAAGTTGAGGAAATGAGAGTCCGTTACGTTAAATCATTTTAGTCAACTGTCTACTTTTTTCTTTTGTAAATCGGTATATATTACTTACTATTTACTAATTCCTGTACTTTGTAACTTTTTTTTTTTCATTTAATGTAAATTCGCCTTCGGTAGGTATATAAAAAATATTTTCTTTAAATTCGAAAATACTTTTATCTCGTGGTTTTTACACAGAACAATTTAAAATTTATTTGTAAATATGTAGTCGTTAAAGTTAGGTACTTTAAAATTAATGAATGTTTCGTATTCCGAGGAACTATGTATTCCGAAGAATCTTCCCTCGTAGTTAACGGAAATCAAAAGAAACTGGCTGTAGACTTCCAGACAACACTGGAGTTTGTAACATATTTTAACTCTCAAAGCGTTTTTAACGCTATGATATGAGGTATTTTATTTATTAAACATAGTTAAGTTAAAATACCTACTCTGCTGCTCTTTTGGTGAGAATCAAAACTCATTTTATCTATAAATATCGCTTTTATATTTCGTATCTAATAAGTTAAAATATAGTCCACTGTATCAGCATTGCGACACAAGGAGGAAATGCCGCCAGTATCCTTGTTACAATGCCTCAAGGGCCTTTTAATTTTTTTATGTAGTAAGTTGTTAAGTAGAAGTTATGATAGAATTGTAATTATTTGTATTTATTTGTAAAGAAAGAGGAAATATTAACTCCACTTAGCTTTCCTCTCAAGTCCTAATGCAAAATGTCCAGGTAATTTCGAGCGCGCCGGGCCGTCACCAGTATTCGTGGGGCATTTATTTTCTTTTGTTTTTACACCCGCAGGCGGGTTCCATAAAACCTGTGGAGAAACAACCATTACTCAACATTCGTAAAAGCCGTGCTGCTGTAAATCAAATCTGTAAAAGCAAGACTGGTAGGCCATTATGATATGTATGCCAACATATTTTCGTGCTATACAGGTAATACTGCCGTATGGATTCCTGCAGCTCAATACGTAGCTGTTGGTATAAGAATGATTCTAATTTGTTACATTTTAAGTACCTTAAGTTAAGTAAGTTAACCTTAGAACTTGTTTGTTTTCCCTATTTTCGTGCCCAAAAAGTGTCACACGGGTGTTGTAGCTTCCATCGCATTAGTGTCGAGCATCGCATATTCTAATTTTTTTCTAGCAATCGTGTTGGCCATATCAATATTGCTTCCTTAAAGTTGAGTTTACCAAACCAAATAAATACTTTAATGTTAAGGCAAAGCAATAAAGGCATTTGAATAAACGATTTCAAAAGTCTATAAAAAAGTTGTTGGCTCTGATCTCTATGTTCTTAATTCTGCGTTGTCGACATTTTGACACGGGTGAAAAGGAGGGTTTCTAAGTAAAATAGTTATTTGCTTCGTCAGTTTGTATAGAAAGGTTACCAACATAACAGTGTTATATACAATGTACCATCGTTAAGCGGATATGAAATGTTCGTTATGTTTCTTTTTTATCTCTCATCCTTGCCAAAACGTTCCAATTTAGGAATCATATTAGATAAGCAAAAGCTTGTAAAGTCCACTTTACATATCGTGTTCGAGCTTATTGCCTCAACTATAATAGGTTCTACGCTTCGGTACTACGGTTCTAATCTTCATATGAAATTAAGGGAACGTAACGATTTAACTAATGCCGTTTCTCTGTGGGTTTGTTCCTCGTACTGAGTTAGCAGGAATGAGGTTGGTTTAATACATATATGTACTAATCTACATATTTTCACAAATTCCAACTACAAAAGCGAGTTTTTAACATAAATCAGTAAGAGACCGAAGGTTAGTGTTCTAAGCTGAGGCAACTATATTTTGTTAAAGTGTTAGATGGTTAATTTGACATGAAAGAAATGTGACTGATTACTTCATACTTGAAAACAATAAGTCTCGCCGAGTTTCTTGCCGGTCATAAAAGTTAAAATGTTTCTCGGGTCAGAGGTGTAGGGTTAGAACCGGTGTAGTTTTTATTTTTTCGGCTTTTGTATACTGGACGTGTAAAAGTGCCCTTGTGGCCTACTTACAGAATAAACGTTTGAGTTTTGAGCTTCGTTCAACAGCACGTGAGACTGAAACCTTCATGCGCATTGTTGACAGGCTCGGACGCGGATCCAGTGTGGAAGCTCCAGGACCCAGGCTTCGACCAGGGATATGGCTCTGAGCGGTCGCCAGAGGATGACTACGTGCCACCCATTGTGCCCGCCGCGGTCTCCGAGGTGTCGTTGCAGGAATACGAGGCGGAGTTGAGGGTCATGTACCCTTTCATCAATGATGGTAAATATTTAAAGCTCATTAAGCTATTCTAATATATCGGAACCTTTCTTGTCCAGGACGTCTGTGTTTTAAAATTATGTTCAGATATGACTAACGTTAGTCTAGTACTTATTGTTACGACCATGTTAACCACTTACAATTTTATAACATTATTTATACATAATGAAGAATTGTATAATATAATACTATCTACAAGTTAAAATTTATGTTACAAATACCCCTAAATAGGCACCAACGTGCAGTAGGTTTGACTATGTGCACTTTACATTTGTGTACTTTATGCCTTAGTCATTTTGTAGCGCGAGTACAGTAAGTAGGTACTATACCTACTTACTGTACTCAAAAGTGGAACTCATGGTTAATAAGGTGCAGTTAGTTTCACGGTAACTACGCTAAACGAATCTTAATTACTTATACTTAATTATAATTATAAAAACTTGAATGGTGTAGACTTGGCTTTAGCTAAACCTGTATTTTAGGTGTATTTTACCTGTTAGGGCAAAGTTCATCCAACCGTGGAAAGTTATTTATTGTAAACAAAATTATAACTTTTAGTAGGTACGTTTTTTGTGTCTGCGATGTTGTAATGAAAATATCTGAAACTCTTGCATTGTGATACCTATTTATTAGTAGGTAAATCGTGTAGTCTACAATTGTGACACATTCTGTGTTTTTCCGCTTTTCTAGCGTGTGTTTTCTTGTCTGATCACATTATTAGACAATATTGACAGATTAGGCAGAAACATTATAGTACCAGCAGGGTTTCAGAACAAGCAATATAGATTGTGAATTTCGATAGACAATGACGCCTAATTTGATTAATGTTGTGTTACGCTATCGATCAAATTAAGTTTTAATTAAGTGATACTCTCAGTAACGTAAGTCCTCAATGTGACTTACCTACTTGCAAATGTGTCGTATTAATTGTACTATAATATCAATCAGTATTTGTAATCTCTAAGAGTAAAAATAAAATGACATATTGAAACAATTAAGATCTGTGGTTTTTTGTACCATGTACCATTTCGAAAATAAAGCATTTTATCGACAATGTGTCAAAACATTAAATACTGAGCAAGTTAAAATGCTACACTAAATATAGGCACATGCAGCAATAAGCATTTTAGACCGTACAAATAGGATAGCAATTTGGCTAGAGGTCAGGCGCCCTTTTGAACCCACTTCAAGTAGACCGAATATGTACTAACGACGTAAGCTGAACGAAGCCTTATTTGTACAAATAACCAGTAATATTCGTAACATGAAGCTGCTATTTACTTCGTAAAAGTAAAAGTAAAATGTTATACTCGTATACAACTATGGACAAAATTAAAATGTCATCTAATTATAAAACGTGTCCACAATAGAGAATGCAAATTAATCCGCGAAAAATCTAAGTCTGCATTGGTCAAAGATTTTCCGTTATTTATAACATATACGGAAAAACTAGTCAGTACACCACTTGTTTAAAATTTGGACATAATTATATTTGCATCATAAACCGCTGTCTATGTCCTGTAAGTTCTGGTCTCAGTCTCAGTCTACCCGATAATCCCGATCCTGAGCACTCTTCAATCAGTTGACGGCTACACTAGATCACGAAGGTTCGATTTCTCATGCGTGGCCCGTAACACCAGGCTTCGCCCTACTACTCGCCCTAGGTATGCCTTTTTAACAACTCGATCCTCCTCCATTCTCACAACGGTCTATTCAGTCATCGGTTCAACGGTCAACACCTTTTTATTTACTTGATACATTAACAGAAGCTACTAGAGATAAATTGGATATTTAACTGGTATGGAATAGTGTTAATGGGTAATAAAATAACTAATAACAAACCACTATAAGTTTAAAATATGTAAAATAAGAAAAAGTGTTATTTTGTGTAAAAGTTATCACTTAAAAGAAGACTTTTATGAATTAAATTAATATACAGTTCGTAATGCCGATATTACTGTCTGTATACATAAATTAATATTATGAAGTCTTCGAATAGAACCTCGAAGTTTTTTGTCAGTGTCAAACCAAAGGTTGCGGGATTGGCGCGGATGTCAGGGGCTGTGATAAGGGAAGGGTACGATAAGAAATACGATTTGAATCAGACGTATTGTTCAAATAGATTTCCCACTTTTATTGCTTCAAAGGTTGGTTGTAGGATGAATAGTTATTTTTATATTCTGTAGTATTTTTTATTCCTAAAATGTTTTCTTGCAAGGCAAAGGTATTTTCCATGATTGCAACATTGCTAGTTGTCTGTGTTTAAATCATTAGCGTATACAAATCATGCAGTTAAATAAATCTGAAGTAAAATGACTCTGAACTAATAGGCGGGTGATAGATTCAGTGGAGAAATATCCCTAGGCGCATATACTTTATTGGTATCAAATCATCAAAATTAAAAATTCATTCGCATGTTGTATGCTCGTTCATAACGTAATGCGACTTCGTTAATTTGCAGGCTTTAATAATTCTCTAAGGCCATATCGGCAATATGAATACAAAATCCAACGCCGAACCTGTATTTAACAGGATATTGGTCCAATGCGTGGAGTGTTGTGGAGCTTTTTAATTAACTTTGTTCGTTAGGCTCAGCGAATGACCGATCATTTCCATAATTCGTGGACCCCGAATACGATATTACGCGTAATTAGAACCACCCTAGTTAGAGTCAGAGATTTACTATAGGCGGTAAATTGAATACTAATTGCCTATTTTTCCTTAATTATTCTATAGGATGTTAATTAAAAACCAGCGTTGACGTAATTTTCAGGAATTATTTGTAAATAGGTACTCGAAATTAATTATGTGGATTAAATACGAAATAAGAATACTAACATTTAGTTTTTAAATTCATCCTTACCCTTAACCAAAATTAGCGCAACGTTGAAAAAATGAGAGTGAGTGAAAAAGTAAAGTCTTTCATATTACAAAACAAATATTTATGTTTATTCTTTGTTCAAAGATTGGAACAATTTTATGTGACTATATACTGATTTGTACCTGCTCGTATTTGATTTTCTGTTCTAAGTTTCCATTTTTCAAACTAAACACTTCCATTGGCTGTGTAAACGTATACGATAGGAATACTTATAGAATATTGATATGGAACCCAATGTAGTGGAAAATTGCTTGGATGATACGAAGACATCTCGGGTTAAACGACCGAGTACGACTGACCGACTTCTACTCCATCCTTACCCTTAAGCCAATTCCGGATTTCATTAAATTGAGCCATCATCGGGTGATAGCAGTAAATTATGATATCATTTTTAATGTATTAGGATTGAAAAAAGTTAAAGTATTAGGATTAACAAAGTCCATGCAGTTATCCATCCTTTATATGGTATGCATAGTAAAAAATGAATGCACGCGCTAAAATCACATAAAAAAGCTTTTATACATTCACATTCGTACAAAATTTTATACATTCATCTTAGTTTGCTCACTCGTCAAAACCAGATACACGCGCAATATTTTATTAAACAAAACTCGCCCTAGATTTTAGTAACCAATCACAAAGCATCCTATATCGTTTACCACTACAAAAACATTTGACTGGCCCCATTCAGGTTTTATTGGTAGCCCGAGCCACCTGCGCTGCGAATAGAGTGTTATCTCATTTACAAGTTCCATTTGTATGCAAGGCCTAGGGCTCCCCTGCCGCCTCGGCAATCCCCATCGTTTGCAGGCTCGGCTCTCGGAATAAAAGTAAGAGTCGAGTTACACTTGTGTCATAATGAGCTCCACTCGTTTTATGACTCAACAGCGGAAGATAAGGCTTAAGTTAAAGTTAAGAATGCAAATTCAGAAGTGTGTAATTTTGAGTCAGAATCATGGTGAATTATTTAGTTTAAAAGCGGGCGAAGTCGAAATTTAAAACAGCTTTAAAATTTGAACTGGTTATATATATATACAAATATTGTCATGATAATAACGTAAACAAAATGAGATCATAATATAAACAGACTACTTAGATTGCTGATGTGATCTCGCAGAGACACTCCCAGTGTAGCCCTCTCTATTGCCCTTTGGGTGATTTTGAGCGTTCTTATGAGGCTCATAGTAAGAGACCAGGTTTCAGTACCATATTACGAGTATGTCATCACTGGCACCGCACACTGGTCAAAGCCAATGTTTGATGATGCCAGTAATTTTGAGACTGCGGAATATTCGAAGACTAATGTTTAACATTAAATGTAAGAGACAAGGCTGCTCTCTAATAATGCTGACTTGAACATATGTATAGTTTTGGTATAAAATAGCTATTGATTCATTTATTTATCAAACTTCATAAATAAGTTAACGCATTTAATTTGTTATACAACGGGGTAAGTGTTTACCTTCTCGTGCTAATATTGAGACCCGAGCTAGCAAAAGATTTAAATCATGAGCATTGGGAAGGTCTTAAAGCACGAGAGGGGAACGCACTTTGCTACCGAGTGAAATACACACTTACCTCGCTCCCGTTAGGAAAAAAATACTCCAAACTTTACTTGTCATCCATCATTCATCATTCAAAAACTTTGATTTCTATTTCTATTTGTATGAAATTACTTTGCACTCTTGGGAATAAAATGCAATTTTGCTATCTGTTTTTAAAGAACAAAACAGTTTTCGACTTAGTGAGGTGAAAAAATATATCTCTACTGAAAAGAACTGTAAAGTGTTCAAGTTCTGTAAAATCAAACCAGAAGTAAAGTGTTTGGCGTGCGGCATTCGTTTTTCATTACGTGTAATTGGTTTCCTTTGCCTTTACTGGATTTTATAGACGTGGGAGTTGAGGTGAGTATCAAAGCATTGCAAACAAACTTTGGTTAAAGCCACGCAATTTCTGTTCCTGGCGTAATTCTAAGGGTTACCTGACTTTAATAAATGCCATTCTCCTCTTTCCCTTCCCTCGGTCGTCGCTACCATTGTCTCAATAGTAACAGTGACTGGGAATACGTATTGTAGGACCGCAGGACGGGATGATTAAAAGTAGACATTAGAAGTATGTCTGTAACGATTTATATGTTATTTTTCTTTTAACTCGTATTACGACTATAACGAGTCTGCCATGGATTTGAAAAACAATATTTTATATTAGCTAAGTATACATCCAAATAAATATTGACAGCCCTAATTATAATACATAAATAAGAGTACTCTAAAATTATATTACTATTTTATTCCTTCTTAACAAATACAATTAGTACTATATGTATGTTCTAATTACGCATTGGTGAAACAACAATCAATAAATTTAAATGTATTGTCTCGACCTTCATGTATAGAAATGTAGACGATCAAATAAATCTACATTGATTCATAAATAATTTCAACAACATCTTTGAACGAAGGACGCCGACCGAATTTACTTTTACTTTTTTAATATGAAGTGACTAGTTTAAATGACTTAGTTCACAAGTAATTTTTCTCAGATTTCAAATAATTTCCTTTGCACAAATTATCGGACATTTATTTAATTTTTTCCTTTGCACGAAACTTGCCCCTCGCTTTACAGCAAATAAATCCTTTGATATTTTTTTTTGTTTCGATTTCAGCCCTCTGTTTTAGGGTTCTTCACTGAACACAATATAACAAAATAGTATTAAAATCTTACTTTTGAGAATTAGGTTTCATATTTTATTCGATTCCATTTAGAATTTCAATGTTGTCAAATCAAAATTGCATTTGACTTGCAGGTTTTCACATGTTGATGGGCGTTTTCAAGAAATTGTGCACCCAATTAGTGAAAGTTGTTAAGAAAAGTTAAATCACTGTCAGTTTCGTGGCGACAATTAAGCATTAAATATCGATAAAAACTTGGTTTTGATGTTCGTTTTATAAACTTCAATCGATATTACAACATAATAGAAGGTCCAGGCCCTGTACCACGAACGAATCGAAGTTCATATCCTGCCGCCACACATTCAAAGAAACTTTTTAATAAATACCGGTGCTCAAATATGGGTACTTTACGTAGCTGTTGAACGTGCAAAAAGTTGGTTTTCGCGCACTAGTGCTTTTTACTTTTCCATTTTTTATTTATTTACACTTGTTCCAATTCATGAATAGGAGTTCAATGAGTGTTAATATTAGTCTCCTTTAAACATCTTAATAAACAAAATACCCACTGTTAAGTAAGAATAACAAACATAAACATGTCATATTTTATTACTTACCTCCAATCACTCCAATCTTAAGTCTTCATCGTTATATTAACGTTCTTAATAAGTAGTCTAAATGGAACGGAATAACTACCGAAACTGAAAGAAGAGCGTGTTCCAAGTTTCCAAAGGTAGCATTCGATATTGTTTGTATAAATATACACAATAAATAGTAAAAACCGTAGTGTTTAAGTACAATATTTTAAATTCATGATTGTTTATGTCTTTCATAGAACATAAATTTAAATAACTTTCATTGAAATAGATTAATATTAATACTTAAAAAACTTCACTCTTTTCGAATGAGAGCTAAAAAAGACACCTCTTTATAAGTAATTATAAAATTTTCCAGGCCATAAATATAAAAAAGAGTAATTATAAAATAAGAAAAACAACAAGTAAGGAATTTGAACCTTACTTGTTGTTTTTCTTATTTTTTCGCAACTGTATTAAAAACGTCGTTCCATACACGTGCGGAAATGTCATTCTAATGACATACTTTAATATTTTAGCAGGTCTTAATATTTTCGTTAACTTTAATTAAGTATAGCTTCTTAGATCGAATAGTTAGTTGCAGTATTTATTTTCAAACATACTTTATAAATATGATAACTCATAACATTATGAGATATTGAATAAGTTAATGTAATCGCACATCCAATGTAAAAGGATCTCCATTAAGCCCTAACATTATTATGTCATGTATGTCATAATGGTAAATATATCGAGTAGCTCCTTTTAATTGTACCAAGCGACGTGTTGAATTTAAGGAAAATCAATAAATATGAATATGTAATGTTATGGACGACGTTCAGTTTCGAATTTTCCTTTTCCCAACGCTACTGAACCTTGGTTAATGGTCTTCTCACTCAGCGCTATATTTCCCCTGTAAAAACTTGTTAGGCGCTCACGGCCCCTTAATTAAACATCTAGTGGCCATAATTAATAACGTCGACTTGCGAACATTCTTTACACTCTGAACACTCGCGGTGGTTCTTTGTTCAAACACTTGGAGGTAACCACAAACGGTTGACTCTTAGAATTAATGCCGGAGGAGTTTTGTTTTAAATGTCCTTCTTTTTTCTTTGTAATATTTATTTTTCAAAAAAAATCGGTGACGTGAAAAGACGTTAAAAACGTTCTAGAAGTTCATCAATTTAATACGTTTTACAACTTTCTACACTAATAGATTATCCATAAGTCAGGATTATAAAGTGATCATAGGAGACTGTAAACATAGTGTAAGTGATAAGATATGGTTGTCAGTAGTTTATACATACATATTATATATATATATATTTATAGGTACCTATAAAACATTTGATGGGCAACTGATTTTGCTAATAATTTGATACCTACATTGTTCTTATTTGCCTTTTCGTTATGGTATCGTCAAGATACGTCGCCAATTAATTTGTAAGAATATTATATAATGATTGATGATAACACCAGAATACCCCATAGTATTCGTCGGTTCTCGCAATTTAAGATTATTCTTAGGACGACGGCAAATCGTTTTAGGAAGAAGGTAACAATAACAAGTAAGTACGCTAATGCGCACACTAATTACGCGGCATGGATCGATGGACGGGCGCATATCAATCATGCGTGTTACACGCTCGACGCACGCGGCCCGACCGCTCGGCGCTCGCCGCTCCCTGTCATTATGTAGGGAAGTTTTCGCCTCTAAAACCTTGATTTATAATAATCATCGAACGTTTTATGTACTGAAAACCCTAGGACTAAGTCGAGTATTTTATACATTATACTCTTGCAACGTAAACAAATAAATAATAGAAAATTAATTTCAAGCAGGCGAGGCACATTGCTGGCTAAGTACTCATTATGTTTAAACGGACGATCTTAGGAGTTCGTTTCAATTAATACGAAGCGAACCATGACCTTTCACGCCTTGACAAATATTTCTAGTGCATTTAACAGTAGAACACAGCGAAAAAAATATTTTTATTACCGTAGTTTTTGTTTAATTAACAGATAGTTAGTTAAAATAACCTCCTACTGTTATTAAGCCCACACAATAATAAGAAAAAAAAGAACATAAATTACTTCCGTGAATCACCTTCATCCCGCTCCGTATATACTCTTATATTGTACTTCTTATAAAAACTGAACCTAGATAGTACGAGATTCATTTTTATATTCAGAAGGCGTTATATTCATGAGGAAGCTTAGTGCACGAACTACTGAGCTTGTGATTAATGAAGACTGTATCTGGTAGTCTTGTACAATGCATTTCGTTTGAGAGCTTGCTCACTTATTACAATACGTAAACATTTCTCAAAAGAAGAATATTTTTTTTACAAATTAAATTCTAGAAATTGTTTTTCTAGGACAGTATTCTTTAAAGTATTCTTTCAGAATTATCTAGGCGTGTTGGTATTTTATTTTGCGTTTTTAGTGGTACGGTCAATTGAACTTTCTAAATAAACTTACTTTGATTACAAAGCGATTTTTTCGTTTGCGTGGAATCTTAATTACATCCAGTCACTTAAACCAGCTGTAGTGTAGACCAATAGGCCATTTGAGAATACATTCACATCGCTTGCTAGAAAGATAGAAGTTCTATAATTAGATACATACAAATGTTGCATCAGATATTGTGGCGCTTGTCGTAAACAAATGGATAATCATTTTAATCCAGGTTTCAGATTATACCTGGTAATACAAATTTCATTAGCATTGAGTTCAAAACGCTGTGCTTCAATCTGCAATCTAGAGTACTCCAATTTAATTACTTTACTCGCTGATACGTTCTGTTTTTTCTTCAATTTGGTTCGCTTAATATTCAGTTTGCGAAGCCGAAAGCGTTTATAGTGTGTGTATAGCCCGTGCTCTATAGGAAAAATGTATAAAACTAGTATGATAGCGCAGAGTCATCAACACCCGCGTGCAAGTTTGCACAGCAGCACAAACACGGGGTGGTGGAGGATTTCATAAATATCGGAAAAACGGAGCATCGCAAGCTCCTATAGCTCACAAGATATTTATGAAATCCCGTTCCTTAAGGGCTACGTTGCAATATAGTGTTACATCGTGATCGTATTTTAGTGAAATAAAAACTCTTACATAAACATAAGTATGATATTGTTAAGGATAATAGATACAAACAATAATTTGCTAACAATAATTATAAATTATTGAAGGGTAGGTTAAATTAATGCTATAGTGAATATCAGTAAATACTCACCATGATACGGTTACGTAATTTCCAATAATTATTCATAAAGGATACAATTATTAAAACAACAGTAATATAATAGTAATATTTTAGAGTATTACAGCTTAATATTGAAGGTATACATTGCAACGTTCTACGTTGAAACGTACGTCCAGCAAAAACATGAACCATTTCATTAGGTATCAGTAAGGAAGTCAACGAACAAATGGTGAGGAGTATAATAACTGCACTTTACTCTGAGCATGGTTTATTCATTCGCGTCATTATTACTCGACTGTTACTGATATCTTTTATTGGGCACATTATCGATTCGCAGCGAACGTATTACCAAGCCAGTTCACGCGATGGGTATCGGATAGAGCAAGTCGATTTACAAAAGCTGATAAATTATGGAGTCCCGTTTGCCTTAAGCATTTCGGATCTTGTGGTTTGAGACGAACTTATTTACGGCATGTTGGTGATTTACTTTGATGGATGATTGAGGCAAGACGGATTGCTCGCTATAACACATTAGTAATTGGAATACGTGGTTAATTTGATTTGACACTCGCTTAGATTTGGCACCTACAAATGGTTAGTTTGTTAGGTCATGCCCAGATTAAGGTTTGTGTCCAGCACGCACCTATGTAGGTCCTATGTACGTAGATTGGAAGTAAGATAAAAGTGACGAAATATCAACAACGGTCGGCCTTAAATCGCTAGTTCCTAGATTATCCTTTATCAAAACGCTATAACTACAAGCCTCTAATGGTCGGATCATCGCTTGGTTAAGAAAAACTTTCCACTCTTCTCTACTCCCGAAACTAATAGGCAAGGGCAAAATCTTACTTCCACATCAGTAGACTTACGTAGCTGATTACATTAATAAAAAAAGGAAAACTTCAATTGAATGCCCCGATTTAATCTCATTGCAATAAAAGCTATTCGACTTTGATCCGAGTTGAATGTAAAATTCTTTTGCGTTCCTTTAGTCTATTTAATAGAAGATAAAATTATAGGTACTGCATACTATGCATTAAGTATTAACAAAGTATGTTTGCTGTTAGTATCTTTATACTCAAGTTTATTGAACACTTGATTTATTTTAAACTGGGAGTATAGATGTGTTGTCTTCCCTACGTTATACAGAAGTATCTAGAACATACAATAGCGGTATGCAGAAGGGAATAATACTAGTGATATTTGGTTCCTGGTCACAGTTTCCGTATAAAGTACGCATTTGGGACGCTGTAATGTTAACATTACATGTTATGCCTGAAGCATGTATTATCGTTATCGCAGTAATCCGCATCTAACACTATTAGCAATTATTGTCGTTAAATACAATACATTACACTAATATGACGTTTAATACAACCGCAGTTGCATGTTTGATAGTAATAATAGTACAATGTAGTAAAGAAATTATTATGCATGCATGTAAAGATTTGTTACACGTTAGAGTTAGTCCATAATTATGTGACCTTAAAATATTCTTCTTAAAATAGTATGACCGATTCTGGCTGTCCATTTGTTACAAGTGTTACAACACAACAAGTCATGCTGGATGATTTGATCGTTCTACATGATATTGTGTATCCTTGGCCACAAGGGACGGCGAATTTGTCACGGCGACAGCACGTACATCACCGGAATCGATCTACACCTCGAGCCGTCTCCAACGACCTCTATTTGAGGTCTGAATGTTCATATTTTCAGGGCACTCATTTTTTATCGTAACACGTAATTAGAAGATTCGACAACAAAACGTTGCAGCACTATATGGTATGGATTCACAAATCAGTTTTTATTGCCCTTGCAGACTTGATTTTTACTGTTTCAAAGATTACCAGCAACGAGTAACAAATTGACATGTTAAATGTTAATGTTTTGAAATTTATTATTTTACTCGAAGTTTCTTTACAAATACTTTCTGGGTCGTTCACTACTGGACATAGGCCTCCCCCAAATATCATCACGAGTTGTATCATCTTGGCAGGCGGCTTGGCGACTGCAGTAGCTGTATATTGGGTTTCGACGAACGCTGCTGCCGATCAGTCGGTCTTTTCCATTTGTCACCGCTGACGACACCCGCGGGAGGAGATGGGATGGTAATTCTAGTCAGCGGCACTACATAGCAGATAATTCGCACCTTAATACAATTAAAACTATTGTGAGCCATGTTACTACTACTTAGTTACAAACTAGTACGATATAATTACACGTGAGTTTATCCGTTTGTAACTAAGTAATTCGCACCTTATTTTAAAACAAACTTTTCATCCTTCAAGGATCAGCTTTCGACGAAAAAAAGATTGGAAATAATTCTTTTAGATGAAATTAATGATTCGAAACCCTGTGTATATTTGCTGCTCATATTTATTTTAACCGTAGCCGTCATCGATAATATAAATGACGGAGTTAAGTTCAGTCAGTTAATTACTAATTCTCTCTTAGGTATCATCCGATGGTGGTGAATTAACAATTTTGGATTAATATTTAAATCTCGTTAATACCAAATTTACCATTTGATACCTTATTTAATGAGCTTCTGCTAGTCTATGAATTTCCCCTGAGGATAATTTTCTCTGCTAAGACAAAAGCGTTACTTTCCTGATAACTGTTTGAAAAATTATAGGTACTTGATTTGAAAAAGTTTTCTTTGAAACTCGAAACATGCTAGAAAATTCAATTATAACTGTTTTAATCTTATCTAAGTACCTGTTCTTTTTCTATTATAGATTCTTGGGTGTCTATTTATTCTTTGTAATTTAACCCTGTGCCTATGCCTAGTGACTAAAGTCATTGTTATATTTAACCCATAATGTTTTCCTGCAAACATTTTACACGCGGTTTTTAGAGGTACATTTTAAGTTATTTTATGTCACTAAATTGCTGTTGTTGTATCCAAAACCTAAGGAAGTGCTTATTTCGTGTATTAATATCGAGAACTACCACAAACTGGCATATGAATCGTCTCTTTGTAAGAAGTTTGACACATAAACGTGTAGGTAATACTTACATAATCCTTATAACTAGCTAAACATGAATTGCCATGCTAATTTAATAAAACACAAACACAAAGGGTGAGTTATCGTCTCAATTTCGCCGCATCGTACCTGGTGAAGCCCTCAAGACCGCGTTTTCCTTATTGCCATAACATTACATCTGTTCTAAATTTCCCTTGCCGGGCCCAAAACTTGGTTTCCATAAACAATCGTCCTAAACTTAATATACGAGTAACAGGGTGTACGTAAGAGATTAAAACAAGCGTGTGGCAGGTGCACACGGTAGTGTCGCCGAAAGCATCTCGTATTTGAAACTAAGATTAGTTTAGTAAATATATATATATTATAAATATATTTATATCATTCGTGGTCTCGTCGTTTTATATGTTTTAATACTTTTCCTGGATTTTTAACCGACGAAAAAAACGGAGGAGGTTCTCAAGTCGACGCATATTTTTTTATGTATGATGCATAACTTTATACACAGTAGTTTGATTTTTATTTTTTATTTTTTATTGGAATGGTTATACTTCGAAGTTGGTCCCATATAAATTTGGAAATAAAATAAAGGGTAGGAAAATAGGGGTGATTGATTTTTTACTCACCGATTATAACGTATGACCACGCATAACTTTACAGAGTAGTTCAATTTTGATAATTCTTTTTTTATTGGTATACCTCAACGGTAGTCCCATAAAAATTGGAAAAAAAATTACCAAAAAAAATTACAGCAACAAATAAACTTAATAAATCAATATTTAGTACATACATACATATCAAAGGGATTGTAGTCTTGTCAGAATCAAATATAAATTTTAAAGTAAGTTTTTGATTGGGTTATTTAAAATTTAGAGTTATTTTATTATTCTAACTTTAAGGGTGCATTGATATTATGGTTGTTTAAACTATTATATGTATATATATGTGTTTTATATTTGTAGGTACGTACTTATAACCAAGAGCTAAATGACGCCTATTGAAATTAATTAATTACTACGAGTATAGCAATAAGAGATCCGACTGGTAAATAACAAATATTTAAGTCTGAGAAAATACAACTATATTCTTAAAGAACGGACCAATTACTTTATAACTAGTCCAAATACCGGTTAAGCGATATCGATGCCTAGCCTATGCACTGCACCAGCAATCCACGTCACTGTGCGGTGGGTAGTGGGTACTGATCCAGAACACGCGATAGGTCGGTCCACCCACAATGCAGTCGTTGTGACGTATAATACGATACCCATAAGGTCAATTCTTGCAAGTTCCGACAGTACGACCGCGCTAGGTGCTTTATATGTAAATAGGACAGCGTTTACGGGCTTTCATGATTTGTTGAACTTTTACGTTCGATCTTGGATTACAATTCCGCGTTTAGAGCACGTTGGCAAAGCGTGCAATATAAAATGAAAGTCTCGTCTTTAAAACGTTTACAATACGGTAAAATTATGTGTTTATTGTTGTGTTCGATTTTTTCAGTGGGTTGTGTATGTGGTAGTTTCTCTGTTTAGAAATGTTATAAATTAGTTGTCTTCTATTTTGAATGGTCCTGCAACTTCTAAGTTGCCATAGCTTTAAAATATAAGCATTATCTGTGGTATCTAATAAAATATACACTTAAAGAACCGAAGTCTATAACTAAATTTTGAATTATTATATGCCAATTGGGTTCCAAATATCTAAGATGTCCTTATGAAAATTGCCAGTAAACCGTGAAAAAAAAAGGATTTACCTCGCAATGCATCCATAGAACACGTCTCTCGTCGGCTTGTCGGAATATTAACCATTCGAGTATTTATACTATGGACAATCTCCGTCAGACATGTATGTCGGAGCTGTGTCACAAATATCTGAACATGCACTTTATCGTCTTGACAACCGAACCGAATAAACTATTTGTATATGTATTGTATTGTAAATCTAATGGCGACTGTATGAGGCGTTAACGCTAAGAATAATATCTAAAATATGTATTTAAGGCTTACCTACGAGTAGATATTTTTGACGCTAATACGCAACTGTTATATACTGCGTATAAGATACCTTTTTAAATATTACAACTTTTTTAAGAAACACAACGCGCATTATATTAACCAAAATAATTAGGTATTTTATAAATTAGTTTGATTTTTAGCCGGGTTGCAACGGTTTGTTTTTTTTTTACTATGATGTTACAATTGTCAAATAAACAAACGAATAAACACAGCCCTAATACAACTTCAAAATTCAATCTGTCATGTTTTATGTAATCTAATGTCACCGGAGGAGTAGTGTCAAACGTGTGTCGTGGTAAAAAGCAATACTTTCATTCGGAACGGATTCCCGAAGGGGATACAGTTGGTTGCCTGCCAAGGTCCGGCACACAATCTCCTATTATTACCTTTATTTTCCCTCCATTGTACTATTGTTGTACCTATTACATGGAACAATTAATAACGTTACGTTGTGATAAATCTGAAGGGTTGCGAATCAACACTTAATTATTTCAAAATAATAATACAACGTGAAAACTACATCTTTTTAAATATTAATCTAACCTAACCTAAGCGGGGGCTTACAATTACTATCTATTACGTACAATTGCTATCTTTTGCACTCAAGATCGTTTGCCTTAGACAAATATTAGACGTTAGACAAATATTTCGGAGCTAATAAACGCTATCTATTTTTACGCTTTTACGAATCGCAAACTATTTTCTCCGTAATCGATGCAGTAGTTTGAGCTTTGAGTTTGAGAGTGTTAAATATGTGAAGAGGTAACACTGGTAACAGACAGAGTGACCGGGGTTTAGCGATGTCTACTTGTCTAGGTTAAATAATACAGCTCAGAAGACAAGTACTATGTAGGTACCCAGTAATCGAAGTAAGGTCACTTGTAACCATATGAGGGAGTGTCTTTTCAAAAAGGCTGATTTCTCTAAAAAAGCATAAAAACATGCCCAACATAAATAAATAAACCTTTTTGAAAATACACTCCTCAATCTCCTCATATACCCACCACTAACTAAACGGCAACATCGCTATTTCGTTACATAATTCTAAAAAGTTGAAATTGTTAATTTTTGGTTTTACTTTTCAATTCTTCGGCTTTACGTAACTAGGTTTCTAGTAATTCTGTGGGTAGGTCATATTAGTAGATATGTAGGGAATCGCTATATCAATACACACACTATGAATATGTTTCCTAGGCTTATCTCGTATAGTAATCGTAATTAACAATATTGTTAGTGTTCACTAAACTAGATGTGCTTTTACGCTTCAGCGCTTGAAGATGATCTTATAGTTAAGAATGTATTGCCATATATTATATTTTGAAAACCGCGATTGGCGGTCAGCGGGTGAGTGGATGGCGGGGTGGGGGGCGATCGTTGAACTCGTGCGCGTGCGCTACCGAGACGCGTTGACAGGGCTATCACAACCACATTTCATGCAATATTTTCACAATGGTTATGTTAGGTAAGGTTGAAAAAAGTAGGTGTTAAATATGTAAATAAGTGTATTGTTGTCACAGTAACAACCGTTTTAATCTTTACATTAGGCACAAAAGACATCTAACAATACACGGTTTGTAAGAGAACAATACTCGATTCCGAAGTTCTGTTCAGCTTGCGGTCGACAGCCCTAATGCATGCAACTATTGTTCACCCGGATCTACGGTCGCTCTACATCCAACTAAACTACTACATTTGACTACATTCTTTTTTTCGACGTTTAAACCAAAAGTCAATTACATTAATCAATTTCTAGACCTACATTGAAAATCGTGACTTCATAGAATTTCTATGATTTTGATTACTTATAATATGTAAATATAATATATGGTCATGAACATTTAAGGCGGGTACGGAAGAGTACGGAATATTATTTCAATTATTATTATTCATATCTATGGTTATAATTGGTGTCTATTTCAAGTAATTCCTGCCACGGTTTAAGCATGAAAAGGTTACAGACAGGTCATTTACAATAATAATTAGTATGCATTTGACACAGAATTATTGCAAAATAAAATAATGTATTTTTTTATATATTTAGTAAAGTAGGACACTTACATCTCTAGGGTCACTACGGCTACTGTCATAAGATCATAACGTAACATTTCATTATTATTTTTTAGAAGTTGTATATGCTCATAACTACTATTTACCACAACAACGTACATCCACGCAAAAATAAACAAATACCGTAAACAAACAGAAAATATTGAAAAAGTACATATTGTTTGAACAAACGGTTCGACTGCAATGCAATGAATGAAAGAGAGTCGATATGTACATACAGATTATTTGTGTGTTGGAGCCGACACAACTCAATACTGCTCATTTTTCTGCTTGCAAAAATCTTATCTAAAAATTCGTTAGCTGTGTTTTGCTTCTTTCTGTTATTGGTACACAAAGTCTACAAGTCGATAATTATAATGTCTTCACTTTAGGTATAAAAAAAAAACATAATATGAATGACCAGTTACACAATAGTCAAGTTTCTTATGTTTTCTACTCTTTACAAGCACGGACGAGTGGCATAAACACGGGTAGGATGTGACCTCGCCAATTCAATTCATGGAAAAGGGTAAAGAAGACATGCAACACGAATGTTTGGGAAAGCCTAATGTTTCTACATGATGTAAATTGGCGTCGTAACAATGATATCCAAGAGGCCGGTCCCTTAACTAACTTAAAAGCAAACAAAGATTGTGTATACAACAAGTTTACGTTACTTGATTATTATGTTCTTAGATGAGAATGTAGAGACACTTGATTAATTAGTTGTAGTTGGACATTCAGCTTAATTAACGGAGTTCTAATGAGTTCCTTCGGCTATTATTGAAGCTAATGCAATTACACGTTGTATTTGCACTGTTCTTCATATACGGTATTACAAAAATATAGTTTATTCAATTTCAGTCAGCAGATCTTTCAACTAAATTGTCAAACGTCGTATATAAAGATAGCTCTTAAGAAACCAGTAAAAGAAACTCAGAACAACGAGTACAATTAAACATTGAGAGAGTAGGAGTCGTAGAAACGACACTACACTAAATCCATTTAAACATTGTGTTCTGGAGTAGAGAACACGGGACTATTCAAACATGCGGGGCTAAGTTGCCTCGGGCGACACGAGGCGGCGAGACGACACAAGCAAACTGATGAAAAAATTTAATAGAGAAAACATGTTCACACGGTCAGAGCCTCAAAACTGATGAATAAAATACAATTTTATTCGTATATATATAAGAAGGATTAAATAAGGCGTGTGGCGTGGGTAATTCATATCAAATTAAGCTGAATGAGAAAATTATTTTATTTTATTTTATTAGAAAGAAACAGTCACATAAAGTCAAATCGAAGTACAACAATATTATCATTAAATCTAGACTTATCTAGTTTCCTTTATTTAAATATCAAGCCTAACAACATTTAAAATAGGAAATCAACAAGACCTTTTTATCTACCTGTACAACGTTGCAAACCTTTTACAAGCACGGACGTGTGGCATAAACACGGGTAGGATGTGACCTCAAACATGAATATCGAAATTCGAAATTGAAAGAACAATTACATAAGGAAACAGATTTACGATGGTCCTCCTAGAATGATCCGTTTCCCAGACACTATAATTCAAAACTACAAAACATGCATTTGTTGTTTTTTTGTTAGTTTGTACCTAAGGTAGCTAAAATAATTATTGTATAGGTATAATTCAACTAATGAAGAACTTTACTAAAATCATTTAATAGTTACGTTGGTGTCGGAAAAGATTACGAAAAATATTTTCACGTATTAATTTTTAGGAACTGAACTTCTGCTGTCGTTACTATGAAATTGTGTTTTAGAATATGCTTATGATACAGCTGTAACTCTTTATTAGATTCGTTTAATGTTTGCTTGTTGCCTCTAGGTAATAGTAGATAGTGCCCGTAAAGTCCAGGAAAGCAGTAAATCGAAAAGTATCCATTTATTTTTTATGCAGGCTAACGTTTTATTCGAGGTCCCGACGTCCATGACAATCCATCTACAAATTAAATGTATCCAGAACATATATGTTTTTGTACCAGTTCAGTAAATTCTGATGAATTTATAAATATATTTCGTTCTCAATAAAATTATTCAACTTAAATTTTTCGTCAAATTAACCTCACTTAATCAGTTATTTATTCATAATATAAACTATTTGTTTTGTTATCAGTGAAGAAAGGAAGGTAATTGGTAATATTTGTTATTATTAAATTCCTGCATTAAATAAGTACGTACACTAAGCACAGCCTGAAGTGTCTGTCAAACGAGGAATCCTATTCGAGTGTAATAGACACTGCCTGTGGATCAGAGCCTCGCACAGATTGTCTTTTTTGAAAATAAAGCTATACTATTTACGTAAAATTCTTTTGGAAGCAAAGAATTCCTTTATAGTCGGAAATTGGGTACAAAATGACTAAAATCACTCTCGACTACGAATGGCAGGGCCGACTTAATGTATAATTCATGTTTCTCGTTCCGAACGTCCGTTTTTGGCCGAAAAGGGACTTAAATTGACCGTGAATCGACACTCATCCTCCTTTCATTTGCAATATTGAAACCTGATTAATTATAGGGAAATAGCTTTTGTTTTTGTTGTTAGTTGAGACAAATTGAGATTAATCAATCTGACCTCCTACTTCCTTATTGAATAGATGCATTGTTTCCTGTTTGGGCTAGATCAAAAGATGTATTTATAAATGTACATTCAGTGTCTTCACGTCTTAAGATTTACGATCAAAAGTTACCATCAAGAAAGAGCCGTGTAAAATCAGAATGTACCTAATGTAACCTATACATGTATTTACATATATTCTTAAATATTAATCGTATAGAAGTGGTTAACTCACGTTTAATAAGTCTAATGTTGCTCGACATGTTTCACTCCGTAACGAGGACATAATCTATACAATTAATATGGTTGAATCTCACTATAGTTTTGTACCTTAAATGTTTCAGAAAAACTACAAATAATCTATATTTATTATACCACGGTAAACAAACTAAATCGGTATTAGCTTCAAACCAAGAACAACAAAAAGCCAATTGCCAAATAGTTGGAAGGACAACAGCTGAATGCAGCAGCTGCCTGTGGCGTATTAGCGAA
Organism: Grapholita molesta; assembly: GCA_022674325.2. Classification (NCBI taxonomy): domain Eukaryota; kingdom Metazoa; phylum Arthropoda; class Insecta; order Lepidoptera; family Tortricidae; genus Grapholita; species Grapholita molesta. The sequence continues at coordinate 16,172,223 of CP053121.2, read as the reverse complement.
GTTGTCCGGTCACGAGTCCGTAACCCGCTTTTAATGACATTCGTAATAGCTGCCTACTACACTACAAAAGAATTTTGGGAGTTCATATCGGCTGACAGAGTCGAAGTTCATATAATGACGGTATTACGTACACTCTAAAAGAGGACACGGGAGCCTAAACAAATATAAGAGCTTATAACTGAAAATGTCCTTGTTATAAAAGCAATTTATATGTATGCAAATTGAGTGTTTAATGTCCACAACATTTGTGTATTTGATAGGTTTCCAAAAAACGTGGCAACAGACTAATGTATACTTGTAGCTGAATCAGCTAACACTGATTTCAGATTATTCTTAAATATCGGATGGTAATAATGAATTGTTGAATATCGCTGTTACAAATATAGTAGGTATTTATGTCATACGGTGTAACTTATTTTACAAGAAAATCATATAAAAACCGACATAACTTGAGTCTCACCTCGGCTTGTGAAATTGCACGGTGACCCATGTGGGCTGCGGTACTGAAGTTGTCCCGTCTAATCCATATTAAATATTCCACAGGGTTCTCGTTATTAAGTTATTAATTATTACTATGTAAGTTTTATACCTGGCTTCCTCGTTATATGGCTAAGTAGGTTTTTGTAGTTAAGTATGTTTTATGTTAGTTGGGACATTTTGCTGTTAAGATAAACCCAGCCTGTAAGCTTATTTTCGACACTTCGTCCGCCTAGATACTTCTTCTGGTAACTGTTCATAGTTAAGTGTCAATTCTGTCATGAAGTTTATCAAATACATGGTTTTATTATTAGATATTAAATATTGCATAGTTAGGAGCAGTAGAATAAAGTATTAATATACCTTGTCATTAAGCTTTTTACACAATATCCCATGTACTAGTATTTTCACTCAAATTTGAAGGTGGACAATATTACCGACTGAGAAAATATGTTTGCTAAAGGATTTAATGCTTCTATAAAGGAATTCCCATTTTGTCATTAGGAGATTATCCCTGGCTCAAGACTGACTCTGTACTCTTTAATACTTATAAATATAGATCTTTAGCTCTTAGCTCTTCGACTTCTCATCTTGTTCAAAATATACAACAACAATGTCCCGCCCATTTATTATAATATTCATAAAATCTGTCTACAAATTTATAGTAAAGTGTCCCGGAGAAAATGCCAATAGATAACATATACAGTCAGTGTATTTTTTTCGTACATAGAGATCTGGTGCAAAGGCTATAATTATTTTCTATATTGTTATAGAGAATACATTCACCGTGGTGGTTGAGAAGGACGGCCGAGGTCTGGGTATGTCAGTATGCGGCGGCGGAGGTCTGGTACGCATCAGGAGGTTGTACCCACCGCAGCCAGCATGGAAGACCGGGAAGTTGGCCCCCAAAGATCTCCTCCTCGCGGCCAATGGCGTCCCGCTTGCTGGGCTAAGCACCTATGTGAGTACTCATATATTTTAGTATAAGAGGTCTCAACATAATGTCGATAAGTAGTTGGGAAGTAGTGTGCCAGTGATGGCCTATGATAATCCTGCAGAAGTATATGCTTGCGTGTCGGACCAGTAGCCAGACGCATAGGCGCGAGTTGGCTGATTCTGTTTTCTGTTTTGAATAACTTTTAATGTTTTCTGCCCTTTTCCGACTATGAAGGCTAATTAGGCCATCCTGATTAATTCATTTTATTGTATCGGACATTGGTATATACATGCATTGAACATATACGTTTTAGTTTTTAATTACAGTATTCCTGCTGTAACTGCGATAAGGCATCCACTAAGACCATTTTAATTAAGCCAGCGATCGATGTTTAAGCACTTTACCAATAATACCAATTATGTAGTCTGAAATATAAATCTCCTACAGATATTTCATTAAAATTATAGAACGCCAAAATTAAGACTAAAATTATAAAACATGTAATTTAGTGAAGGTCAGATTCAAAAGTTCATATATAATTAAACCCGTCGAAGATCAATGGTGGAAATAGAAGGGAAGGAACGATACGGAACCGACGGCCCCATATGAAATGTACTCTCGCATTAATATTTAATCTAAGCACGGTACTTTATCGCAGATTTTCCCTTGAATAACGGTATTTATTTTTCAAATTAGGATACATGTTAGGGACTCAGATATGCGTGCGCGCCAAGTTTAAGGGCTTTCAACAACCAATGGCCTTCAACTGCCGTAGTATTTTTTGACTAGATACATTCGTACTTAACTATTTATTTTAGCAAAGGAAGCAAACAATATCTTAGAAATATTTCATATTGATTTCCGTATTCAGCACATGAGGCTGTCCATTGCGGTATATATATACGAGTATATATCCTCTAACCTATCCCGCATATCATAAAACGGCGATTATAAATACAATAGTATAAACCAAATGCATAGGTAGGCAGTCAGTACACAATATATCGCCACCCGCCACTGGCCTAAATACCGGTAGATAGAAACCACTTAGCACTGTATACGACACGATGCAAGTGACTTGTATGTGGGCTTAGCTTCAGATATCCGTAGTAATCAAATTTCAATGTTAGAGCAAATATGTATCAGCTTCTTATTTTTTGGACCCGGGTATGTCCTTAAACTACGTCCAACAATGAGAGGTAGGGCACAGCGATGACCATCACGCTTGAATCTGGGGCAGCCCAACTGGGGAAGTACCTCCTCCTTACAGAAGACCACAGCCATAATAGCACTGCTACCTTTCAGGTATGTAGTGTTGTGTTCCTGATGGTGAGTAAGGTTCCCAGAGCTCCAACCCCCCTTAAAGGCCAGCAACGCGCTTGTGACTCCCCTGGTGTTACGGGTGCCCATGGGCGACGGTAATTGCTTACCACCAGGCAATCCGTCTGCTCGTTTGCCGCCTATGTCATAAAAAAAAAAGTTTCAGGCGTAGATAAGTTTTCGCTTTAAAAGTGGAAGCTGGGAAAATTTATATCCTTCAAATCGTTTTGCAACCCGCACCAAACCAATTTTTTATAAATACCAATGTCGCACTAACTACACTTTCACTTCATTTAAACGTTAAAAGAAATGTAATACATCAACATGTTACAACCCTCCCCCTTTCCCTTAATACTAACAACATAAATAATGATTCAAACAAATGAAAATCAACCTCTGGAGTTGGTAAACAGAATAATTGCTGATCTTATAGAACCAATTTAACTTTTTTTAGGTTTGCCGTATTATGCCGGAAGGAAGGTATTATGTAATGCTTATGCAGGAAGGTTTACTGTAGCTCAATCTAGAACTAGATCGCTTTTTGTACGATTGTTCTAAAATTATTATTTATTTACTTATGTGGTTGTCATTAAGAAAACAACTTCTATTATACTCATACTAAAATCTAAATTGTTTAAAATAACCATAGTATTAGGTTACAATTTATTCGTTGCGACCTATTTTCCACGAAGGTTAAATCAAAATTGGCTGTTGACAGGCTCTTAAGATGGTTAATTTTTAAGATAAGGAAAATTTTCCTTGATGTTGGTTTCAAAATGTTTTCACTTCGGGGAACCTAATCCAAGTAAATTAGGCAACGTTCGGTAGATTCCTTTATAGGTAATGTCATAATATGTTTTATTATTAATTGCCTACTTAATGTATTTACTCTTGATACCATTATTTATTTATTTCCGCATAGCTCTTCTTCTATACAACTATGAATCATGAGTAGCATAAAAACTGTATTATTAACTTCCTTACGCCTATTTCGAAAATGTGAGATTAAATGGTCTAAATCTAAGGTAGAACGAAGACATTACTTGTAGACCTGATTTACTAATCCGACAAAGCTACGAATGACATTTTGTTGACTAGTTATCATCCCATCGACCAATGAGTAAGTAAGTATCTCACAAAAATATTAAAGATCTCTGCTTGGCACCACTTTCCTTCCAAAAAAAAATCAAGTTGTTTATAGATCAAATTACTACTAAAAATTCAACGTATTTTGGACCCGGGTATGTCCTTAAACTACGTCCAACAATGAGAGGTAGGGCACAGCGATGACCATCACGCTTGAATCTGGGGCAGCCCAACTGGGGAAGTACCTCCTCCTTACAGAAGACCACAGCCATAATAGCACTGCTACCTTTCAGGTATGTAGTGCTGTGTTCCTGATGGTGAGTAAGGTTCCCAGAGCTCCAACCCCCCTTAAAGGCCGGCAACGCGCTTGTGACTTATCTGGTGTTGCGGGTGCTTATGGGCGACGGTAATTGCTTACCACCAGGCAATTTGTCTGCTCGTTTGCCGCCTATGTCATAAAAAAAAAAAAAAAAACGTCAAAAACATTCATAAAAGCTTTAAGCGTTATAACCATTAAACTGAATGAATACTTACTTAATATAATTATTTCTATTGCAAATGTTTTATTTAATTTCCTCGGATTATTCGTAAAAAGTCCTAAATAATGCCTCGGTCGAAAGCGCCAAAGGTGGGTGGAGTAGCTCGTACCTACGAGGGTCTCCCCTCACTATTCGGCCCTCGAACCTTAACTAGTTACCTTACTATATAACTCCCTTTCATGCCCTAATAACAATGTAGGTATAACTTATTATGGTAACTGGTAATGTATTCTGAAGAATATAAGTACCTAATAGTTGTTTAATTAAGAAATCAATCAGGTTGCATACATGCTGTCAACCATTCAAAACATTTTTAACTCTTGGACATGGGTATTATTCTTTCACGACACTCAAATTGTATTGTACCTCTGGTATTACAATACAATTTGACTCTCTTAGATACTTCCCGTAACCTAAAATTTATAAAATGCTTAACTTGACAAAATAATCTCAGTAAACCATGAAAGATTTATGAAATAACCGCTGAGGTTTAAATCTCCATGCGGATTATCCAAGCCGGATGTCGGCGCGGAAATCCGTTAGAAATGAAGCCTGCGCAACAATTGTATGCGGAGATCGTGCGCAACTAATAAACTCGATACGGGTAGAACACGGCAATATTACTCAGCAAAGCCATGTAGGCTAAGCTGAATACCTGATTGCAGGCAATTCTGTACTTGACATGCAACACTGCCATATGAATGATTAAACTTAACCAAAAAAAAAAATATAGCAAGAGACTTCTTTAAAACACGACAAGTTATTTAATTTAAGGGCGACGATGCTAGTAATGGACAAGGAACCGATTATGCATATTAGTGCTTATTTTAAAGGAGTCAAGGGTTGTGCATTGGTTGGTAAACAATAAAGTAACATTTTGGTTTTTGAACTAAGTATCTATCATTCGTGCCAGTCAGTTTAAAGTATCCAACACTGGTGCCATTACCTTATGTTAATTACAATATGATAAAAGTTAGGTACTTATTTATTTTATACATTGTGTGAATAAATAACAAAATAGTTACTTCAAATAATGTAAACATAATCTCTCCAGTTTCTTTCAAGTTCCTTTGGTGAAAGCTATGAAATATATTTAAAAAAAAAAACACGTGGATCTTAAAAAATGTCATTTGTCGAAGCACTTTCCGTGGTCCAAAGGTTAGGTTATAAACGTAAAACTTTTATGAAAACACCGACACGGGCGGGTCGGCACAAAACGTAATAAACTGTAAAATGTCCACCACAAAGTTGTATAAAATTGCATGTTGTTTTTACACGTGTTTTAAAAGCATTTCACGGTAACAGGTACGCCGGGTAAAGTGAAACAAATTAAATTTGCATAATATTATATACGTCCATATAGTTTAGGTACGTACGGTATTATGAGCTTTTATTGGGAGCGTATTGTAGCCAATATTATATTAGCCTGCACTGCGTACTCGTAATGCGGGCTGTACATGCATAATCACTTAAATTAAAAATCCCTATAACCTTAACAGCCCAATCTAGTGGATTTAATAGCGAAACGTAAAATAAGAATTCTTAGGAAAGTTCTAATGTGAAAATTTAATAAGACCTCGGCGAGCATCAATGGCAGCCCTATTCGTTCGCGTGAATTCAGGGCCTTAGAAAACATAATAAAAAATGAATGACCCATTTTAACTCAATTTTGTTTGGGAATTCAATTATTTTCGTATTCGTTCGTAATGCCGCGGGGTATGACCGTTTCAAACAGATGTTATGCTACAACTTCACTAAATTGGCGATTGATTTGAAATTGGCTTGCAGCAATATAGACGTGGATAGGGAAAATGGTAATAACTTTTAATATAACTAAATACTATGAATCCAAATTAAAAAAAAATAGAAGTAAAAATGGTGATGGTGGTGAAAAAGCAAACCTTTAGGAAACCAATCTATCAAAATTTGACACAGCACAGTTTCTAGTAGATCGTTTATTAATTTCAAGTAAAAGTTGCAGTCAGTATGGCCAAATATATCGTAACACATCCTTCCTGCTATATAAATAAAGTCTGTCGATATAATTGGTCACTTTGGTTGCCACTAACTATTTGAAGCTGACTGTACACTACTTAGCAAATTATGGGTGTCAAAAAAAAACCCAATATATCTTATGAAATCATGAGGGACAGGTAAAGGGTACGCCGAAAAAATATGACTGCTAAAATAAGTATGTATGCTTGGGAAATAACTAACTGCAAATGCTTTAAGCTTAACAATGGACAGTAACTCTATCTCGTCTGAAACATTTTCTGTATGTATACAATTCGGCAGATGGCTAATTAGTTACCAATTACATAGTACATTCTCGTTACAACATCGGGGAGTCTAATAATTTTATGCCTCGAGCTAATCATATTATTGGTAAAATTATAGCTTGTAGAAGGCATATAGGTTGAATCTCGTTTCAAACGGGGGTACACTACACGGTGTAGTTCAATGTCTACTTTTCTTAACCCGCACGCAAATTAATCAAATACCCTTTGTTTTGTATTTTTAGTTATTTAGCAGTAAACAGTTTAAGAAGAAAGCAATTGAAACAATAACAAAATCATCTCCCTGAAGGCCTTTGTTACACGAGAAATAAATAATGTGTTTATCTTAATGGCAGTTTAAATCCGTAGAATTTTTAACAAAAGCCGTGTGTTTTCTATAACTCTTTGTATCATGACGTCTAAAACGCCACGGTTCCCAACTTGTTTATGACATGGCGTGATTTGTAGAGCCTGCTTTTTACAGGCCGCGTTTCCGCTCTGAATAATTTGTAAAGAAAATAAAATCGTCAGAAATTTTCTGGAAGTATAATTCACATTTTCTTCAGCTATGGAAATGGTCGCAGTATTAGATAAATTGTTATGTACCTTTCTTCATGCAATCCTCCTTACGGAAGATCATAGTCATAATAGCACTGCTACCTTTCAGGTATGTAGTGTTGTTTTCCTGATGGTGAGTAAGGTTCCCAGAGCTCCAACCCCCCTTAAAGGTCGGCAACGCACTTGTGACTCCCCTGGTGTTGCGGGTGCCCATGGGCGACGGTAATTGCTTACCATCAGGCAATCCGTCTGCTCGTTTGCCACCTTATGTCATAAAAAAAAAAAAAAAAAAAATTAATTAGGGTACCTTACTCTGCGTGTTTCGCATCGTAGGCTAATAGGTACTTTTGATGCTGCAACTGCTTGGACAGTATTTTTTTTTTTATCACAGTCATGTCTGGATATAACTAACATTTATACAAATAGCAAAGTTTTTAAATTATATTATTTTTGGTATACCTCATACCTGTCTAGTACTTAGCGTCTGCGCCTACTTTAGTTCAATATTTACAATCTTTATATACAAGCTTGGTTCTGAAATAATCTGCTAAATCAAAATCAGGTAATTATTATGCCCTCACAGCACAAAAGTTTAAATGTCTTCTAAATAAAAACTATCACTACTATCCCGCTAATTTTGGTGTTACTTTGAAAAATATATAAAAATATCTACGGAGTTACAGACCGAATTTCGAAATTTAATTATATCAGGCGTACCGTGAAATAACCGGATTGAAGATTATAGCTAATTGAATTCACGTCTTTATTATTTTATACTGACTACATATATCGTAAAAAATCTAGTAGCGTTCCCTAAAATCAAGAGTATTTTCTTGTTAAATGTTTTTGAAATAAAACCGATTTTTAGCAATTGAATTGGATCTGAATTTTACAAAATTATCAAAGGCTGTTGAGTTTTCCCGTCTTGTTAACTTCAACTTATATTTTACGCCTCGTCCTGTCTCAGGACTATTTGACTAATTGGTTTCTAAACTGTGCCGCCGTCCAAAGTTTTCGAGGCCGGAGAAGTCTTAACCAAACTTCTATTTGTTTATTTTGTCTTTAAATTTATTGTCACCATATCTTCCGAACATTCAAAACTGCAATGTATTTACTAACTTATGTTATGTAACATTGACCTGCCCAACATTTATATTGTACATTTTTTTTTTGTTTAGCCATTTTACCTATTTAATCTTTACATCGCGTAGTAGAATTGTGAACTGTCAATACTCAATTATTTACATTTCTCCAAATCACACAATGTTTTTAGTTATCTACAACGAATTGTAAAACCAATGCTAGGAACACTCCCATCTCTTTTAATTTTAACCCTTACTACAGTAGAGCGATCGAGACAGAAAGATCACAAAAGTTCGCTTTTCTGTATATCACAATTGGAAACCAATAAATTACTTATTCGGCTTCAATAGATGAACGGAGCGTCAGTATAAATCTTTCAAACAATTGGAAACTTGCACGGGTATGTGAACTGTTTGTATGTACAGTCGCCATCATATATATCGGATGTGTAGAGGTGATCATAAATATCTGAACATGCACTTTATAGACAATATAGGCGTTGTTCAGATATTTGTGACCAACTCCAAAGCTCCGATATATCTGATGGCAACTGTACGAGTAGAATTTTAATTTTCCTCGAATGAATAAGTAGTTGCAAACGAAACATTAAAACTATTACTTCGCTGGTGATTGTGAGCTTCCATCGCTTCGCCGCCTTCTAAATCTTCTAATAAAACGATAAAGCACAAAAAACACAAGTACTACATAATACAGGAAAATAGGTACTATATTATCTTATGTTAATATCATACAGTGTACGAATTGTAATTTATACAAAGTAAGTAATAACAAGCAATACTTAATTATACAATTCGTCGACACGCACAATAACACAACCTATGTGATAGTGATGGTCACCGCGCGAGCGCAGGCTGATCGGCGGGTCGCACAGTCCAGCATAAAGTGAGCAAATTAACGTTAAAATCTCTTCGTTTTAATTAAAACTTGTTCTAGGTATAAAACAATATTTCCACTACCTATTAATAATCATTAGTAAATAATAAATAAACAGAAGACGCTGCACTGTTCTGTCAAATGTCGATTAATAAACAGAGCAGAGCCTGCCATTCAATTATTCCTCGATATAAGTTGACTAAGTAAGAGGATTCCTCTGATTACTTACCGAGCGCAATCAACGGCAACTGCAGGCCGACTAACATACCTGTGCTCTATTAATTGTTACATTGACTAGACGTCATAGTTAAACTGGTCTATTTCACTTGTTGAAATATAGGCAAGGTATTTAGAAGTATCACTAATCGCTATAAAAATAGCTGACGTGTTTATCCATAATCCCCGTATTTGATACCAGGAAGCCCTGGAGGTGCTCCGGACGGCGTCGCCGAGGGTCGAGCTCCGGGTCTGTCGACCCCCACACGACGTGCTGGAGAGCGTGACCCCTCCTGACCCCCCGACGCCCCCGGCGAGGACCCCCCACCCGCCTCACTTGCCGCTACCTCAACATCTTCCTTTAGATCCACTCAACTGTCATCCGATGCACGCAAGGTAAAGTTATTCAAAATCTATACAAACAAAATATCATTCACAGAGAATGTGAATAGCTTAAGTAGTTAAAGTTAAAAAAAAACGCTGGCTGAATATTATAAAAAAGTGCATATATATTTTCTTCTGTTTATTGCCTTGAAATTACACCAATTGTATTGCTACACAACATTGATTGTACATACGAGATACGAGTAGATACCTACATTAAATTAATTCCCTCGTGACGTGGTACAGCCCGAGACACGGGCGTTATTAAGACGAATCGATTTTAGCGTCATTTGTCAAACTTTGACACATTTGGTATGCGAGTATAGGAATATGCTCGTAACGTAACAGTTATACAGTGTGTAATCTTTAAGTGTAGCCACATATATGTAGTAGATACCAGTATATTAAAAGTGGCTTCCTTTTAACGATTACACCCTGCATAAAAATAAACTAATTGTAAGCATTGTCTGTAAATATTAAAATATTATTTAACACATTCGCTGCCACCCGCTCCAAAAATGTTAGTGGCAGTTAATGCGTTAAGGGACATTGCGTTGCTAAAGTTTATAACATAAATATAATATTTATAATACAAGTGTGTTAGGTAGAGTCATTACTTACGCGGCGATATTGTAATACCTTTTGTGGCATTATTCCCTAAATATGTAATTCTAGGTTTCTAACTATGTATATATCAACAATTATTAGAGAGCCTGAAGCAAATAAAAAAAGAAGCACTTAAACGATAAGACTATATATTTTTAACTAATACATAAATAGGCCCGAGTACTCTTTTTAGGGTTCCTTAGTCAAAATGGCAAAAAGCGGTTTGTACGACCAAGTCGTGCAGCTCTTGCGTTCAAATTAACTAGTTAGGTATTACTACGTTTACATCCTATGTACTTTAAATGTATTCGATTAAAATAATTAAAAACATAAAGAGTAAAACTATATTTCATGTAAACTTGCAAATATTGCTTGCTAAGTTTTAAACAAGAAACAAATGCCTATTTTAAGCACTATAATAATATGCGGGCTATGCGGCGCAGCATGTATAAATATCACGTTTTTAAATAACAAATTGATGTGTTTTGGGACTACTTTATAAACGTTACTAAAACACGTAAATTCTAATATAGGTCATGCCTATTAACACTATTCATTAATTAAAATAAACAGTATCATTTTTCTGACCTCGTACTAAATTAAAATTCTTCATTTGCATATCATTTAAAATAATACTCGACGATATACTAGAAACTTGCGAGTACTTAACTTAAACGGCTGTATATTTTTAAAGAAAGACAAATGAGCTCAAATATGTAACGAATAACACCCTGTTATATGAGTAGTTTAATGTTGTAACAAAACCATGTTTCAAGAAAGTGTGTTGAAAAAATCAAAAGCTCACTCTTTGCTTATGCATAGCTTCGGCTGAGAGTATTTTCATCTAATTTGCGTTTAAGACGTCTTACAAATGAATTATCTACATGAGAAACCGACAAAATACAAAGGACATATGCAATGCTATCAAGTTTACGTAACGTTCATCTAACTAGTCAGATATGACTTATTTGTCGCATTCGTAACAAGAATCTGTCTAATTTAACAATCCAACTGTCCCGTGTTAACCTTTAAACCCTTTTCAGCTCAAAACTAACACGAACTATTACGCTTGTTTCCCAACATGCTTGACAACAGCGAACACCCACTAAACTTTTATGCCACCCATTTATATTTACGATGTTCCCTGCACAGACAAGGCTGAGACACGAAATGTCTGTTTCGCTACTTTCGCTATTCAGTATTCTGTTATTATGTAGGTGTAAAATTTGAAGTCCCGATAGTTAAATATATATTGCGAAATAGAAAAGAGAAACTTCCAGAATAATCTTCCTTTTTGTCCTAAAACATGTCATTCACAATAAAATAAGCCAACAGTCAATTTAAATATTTTTCACTTACAAATATTGCAGTACTTTTCTAATATTGTTCTCCAGCTCCAAAATACGGTAGGTAGGTAGGTAAACTTACTTTTTGCACGTAAATGTCGCCACGACACGAACATGTTGACTTTTTGTCTTATAACAAATCACTAAACATTTGCCTTGGCAGGGATATACGGACGCCTCGGCATAGCATTTCTCAAATGGCAGTTCTTATTACTAGGTACAAAAATTTGGATACTCGATTTTAACGGGGCTGGGCCGTTATATGAAGCGATTCGAAAGTGAAGATTGTTAGACACGAAACTAGGCACCTGTAGGTAATACTTCGCAAAGGAATTGTCTCTAGATTTGTTGGTGGATGTTAATTAGGTACTTATAAAAAGTAGAAATAGGATTAAAAATCTAGCTTAATAGTCACGTGACAATGCAATATGAACGCCAAGAAGAACAGACTTGAAACCCGACCTCTCTAATCTGATAAGATAATCTGCAACAAACTCGTCGGGATTCATTTTAACATTTAATCGCAAAACAATGCTTGTAGTTCTACAGTAACCATGTGCCGATTAATGACTATTAGGAACATTAAGTAAGCCACATTAATTTAGATTATATTAAAAGGTTATCAGCAACAACCAGCAGCGCGACCACGTCATCGTCCGAAGGCCGGGGCCGGCGCGAGGCGAGCCCCGAACCAGACCGACGGGAACTACGCCTTCCGGACCTCGACCGTCCGCTCCCGGTCTACGACATACAATACGGGGTAAGGAAATTAATACCAACTACCTATACTTATCTACCACATGGGCAGTAGACAAATATTCGTATCACGGAAGTGCAAAAGTATGCATGTCACCAAAGAGCGATATGTATCCCGGTTTACTGTTAAACAAACTTTAAGGCGCCGGGTTTCAACTGTTTAACGGGGTATTTGAATTTTAAAGAGTTCATGGAAATGAGCGACGCAAATTAAAACTTGCTTCTCCCTTTTACTTAGCATTAACTTTTTAAATTTCGCTACTTAAGCTAACTGCTGTTGATATTTTATCTTCTAAGGATGGTTAATATTATATTTATTAAGTATCTCAATTATGATCTGAAATAACTAACTTTATACAGGCTTGGCAGGAAAACTGGAACAATGTAAGCTCTATACTAAGCGTAAAACTTGTCTAACAACTTTAGGTACATAGTTCCGACCATGTAAAATTTACTTTACTGGCGTTATCGAAAAATAAATATTTTCGATAAGGCCAGTAAAGTAAATTTTAGCAACACTAACTAATGTCACTCATCGTAACTCAATCAACATTGTATGGGTGTGTTATCCATCCCTTTCATGCTCATTTAGCGTAATAGTAATGCCGCTCGTCATAGGATCGTTATCATGTGCTCGGACACGCAAAACCTCTATTGCCCTAATAGGTAACGAGGGTAACTACCCGAACTTTTCCTTAATGCTAATATTTTGATAGATTGACGTGATGAGATGAACTTTCCTTTAGTGATATCTGGTAATTTTGGTCCTGCCATAAGTGGTCCGCCGTCCATAACGAGATTAGACACGCCGTAAAACGTAATAGACGAGGCAATTGCCTATTAATACCGCTACGGTAACCTATTAAGAGTTTCATGTAAGCTATTAATAAACCTTTTTGTTCACGCCTCTCAGGATGATGGATCGGTGGTAAGTAGATACACGGTTTGATCACTACGGGGAAGTGAAGTATTTTCGTTAATTAATAAACTTATTTGAAGTACGTGATTAGAAATACATTAGACAGATAATTTCGTAGCATGATACTTAACATCTTCGCGATGGCAATTAGTTAACGTTGCAATTAACCATAATTGCAACGGGTCGATTCGGACCGATATTGTGGTGAAGGTGAGGATATTTTCAAACCAGCAACTCATCATCATCATCACATTTTAATTTATACCTTTGGTGCTTACTAAATATTTGACAATATAATTGTGTAATGTTAAATTGTGTGTCTTGCTAAAATTTTAATGCTTCCAAGACAGAAATAATGGTTGGCATTGTATCGCATGGACACATTTTCACACTCTCACATACTAAACGTTAATCTGTACATTGAAAATTAACAAAACCATATCTTTATGGTAGTATAGTTTATAATATGAAGCTCAAAGCTTATAATTATGTGGTAGTCTACATGGAAAGGTACCTTACGGCGCTTGGCGCTTACGCTATTGTTAATGACGCTTCAATACTAATGTGACACTTTGGAACGTAAGTGGACTGCCACATATAATTTTAACATCCTTCGCGTAGCATGCTAAAACTATCCGACGGATAAGGAAGAAGGTTTTTGTTTCGTGTGAAAAGGAGGATGTAAGATTGGGGTTGTTTCAGGAGTTCGACATAGTGATGACGAAAGTGAACGGCTCGCTGGGTTTCACGCTGCGCAAGGAGGACCACAGCGCGCTGGGACACTACGTGCGCGCGCTGGTGCGCGAGCCCGCGCTCAGCGACGGCCGCATACAGCCCGGCGATCGGATCGTCGCTGTATGTGCTACTTACTTGTAGTTTTATCTGTATTTAGTTATAATAATCAAATAATATAAGGTCTGGTAGCCTAGCGTTAAGAGCGTGCGACTTGCAATCCGGAGGTCGCAAGTTCCCTGGTTTGTACCAATGAATTTTTCGGAACTTATGTACGAAATACCATTCGCCTAGTTTACCCTCTGGGTTGGAAGGTCAGATGGCAGTCGCTTTCGTAATACTAGTGCCTATGCCAAATCCTGGGATTAGTTGCCAAGCGGACCCCAGGCTCCCATGAGCCGTGGCAAATGCCGGAACAACGCGAGGAAGATGATGAATGAAATAATATAGTGCCATGTGTGATATTTTTCGAGCGTCAACAAACACACTAAGTGAGTTGTCTAAGTGTCGTTGCGCCTTATGAATTAATTGACAACATTTCATATTTTTAACTCCTAATTTTAATGAGTTTATTGGAAAGAAGATGAAATTTTAATGACCCGTATTTTTATTTTTTTCTGAAAAAGTGATTTTATAATGCAAAAAATCCATTTGAAAAACAGTTCATTCTAAAAGAGCGTAAGTCACAAGGTTGGGAAAGTGACGTCACCAAGATTCCAGGGCAACTGAAAAAAAAAGTTCGCAGACTTGACTTGACACTGACGGCCTGACAGTCATACGGTCAATCAAATTTTCTTAATTCAGTTACCTTGCCAAATTGTATTAATTGAATGTATATTATGCTCCAATAAGTCATGTAACAAGGCAAAAACTACAAGCAATATGCGTATGCATTTAGTAAATATTGTTTTATTGCCGAATGTAGACAAATTAAAAGCAATTTACAACAGGGATCCATAGCTCATTAGAAATACAACGTAGTCATAAAGTGAAATGTAAATAATAAAGATATTATGAAAAAAAAGCTTTATTTAAATTAAAATTGCTCATATTTCCTACATAGAAGTTGTCGAAGGCTCCTCTGTCTTCTTTACTAGCCACATCAAAAATCATAATTGGTGTTTGCAACCCCCTTCAGAAGCCTTGCAGTCATGACAGGAAACATCCAGACAGTCTCACTGGTTTCACCTATCTATGCAGTCACTTTGTTTAGCTTCGAGCGGATCTTCTGCTCTGGACTGACTCTGCATTGCACTATACATTTTCCTGAATCTCTTTTCACTTCGACATAAACGACAACGTCCGACGAAGACATGTCCTCTAGCCCCTCTTATCTGTGCTAAGTTATCCATATCACTTGCCGCTGTGTCCTCTGTAGAGCTTTATTTTATTGTTTCAAAGGTAGATAGGTATATTGGTGTTCGGTTAAAGAATGCCAAGTCTGTAATTTTTACAGAGGTATCTAAGTCCAGTGAGTGAATGCCAAGTAGTTTGTGATTTATTATCTCAAACAACGTATGAATGTATGTATTTAATTTATGAGGCAAGTGAAGTGAGCTTGAACAAGAAATAGTTATGGCTATGACAGTTGTTGACAAACAAATTATCAAACGTCAACCGTAAGAAAATGAGTACTGGTACAGATAACTTATTTTGGTAAAGTGACGTCATACTTCCGGTTTACACAAAATTACGATTTTTCCAAAAGTTCAAGCGAATAAAATCCAAAAAATTTTTTGTATAGTTAACACATGTTTAATAAAACACCATTAGAATTGAGACTTATTGAAAATATGAAATGTTGTCAATTGTTGTACTGTTGAAAAAGAAGGGCATTAATACCTAACTCCCGGAGATAGCAACGTACTGACCAATTTATAAAAAAATATCTGCAGGTGAACGACACAGCGATGTCGAACATGTCGCACGCTGCGGCCGTTGCGTTCCTGCGCGCGTGCGGCTCGGAGGTGCGCCTGCGGCTGTACCGCGACCACGCAGCCACGCCGCTGTCACCCATGTCGCCCAAGGAGGAGCCCACCGATTCCGACCCGCCACCCCGGCCTAAACCCCCGCTGAGGCAAGTATATAACAAGTTTCCATAACCACAGTACGTTGGCAACACAGATATCGCATTAAGAATGGTTTAAGTTAGGGTTAAGGTGTATCCTCGTAGGCCTACCATTTAAAATGTTTATATAGTTAAAATCAATCTTATTCTGTAGTGCATTTGGTTGAATTTTCTTTTGTTCGAAAAATAATGAATCAGAAGAAATTCTAATTGCATGGAAAGGTAGTGTACATTGTAATGCACACTGGGTCTTACGAGGGTATAGGATGTTTTTGTGTCGAAGGTCAAAATACTTAATTGTCCCTGTCAGTCTCCATATCTATGGCAACACTAGTTTAAGGGTATTAAGGAGCGTAAGGTCACACATGGGTTTACTTTTTAAAGCTACAATTTGAGAAGCCTATCTAAATGACATCCCATACTATTTTTGGAAATAATAAACAAGGATGCAACTCATTTAAAACTAAATAATTACGGGAATTCCTGTATAATCTCTCATATGGGTCTTAATATAGTTGAGATAATCTGTGTTCTCGACATTCTGCTGCAGAAGAGGTTAAGTTATGATTGAGGGTGTATCTATGGAAACCGATAAGAACCCAAAAAATCATGTAACGTCTCGCTTCTGAACATCACAGTATGGTACTTGTATGAGACTGAAACAACACGGTACACGGTACCGGAACATTTATAGAAATAAATTCATATTAGTGACCTAATTAATTACGGATTATTAATTACTCACTAAACTATGTAATTTGTACAGCTAAATTTTAATTACAGCGCGTGCTGCGAATTACGCGTGTCGATTAATAACGATTATAAATAGGCCGTTATGTAGGTTAAGGTTTGCTCTGCCTTTGTGTTTGCTTATTTATAAGTATCCTCAAACCAAATAGACGACTAGGATCGTAAAACAATTAACATCGTATTGTCTCTTTCGCACCCGCACGCCCTTATGCAGCGTGCCTGTTATCAGCCGGGCCGCATAGGTCAGGTAGAAAGCACACGGTACAAGGCATGTCGATAAGATAATATGCAAAAATGAAAACAAAGTAACGCATATTTTCACAATATTTTATATTATGAAATAAATACTTTTAAGACAACTTTAGAACTAAAACATAGTAAGATTTAATAAATAAAAAATATTATAACAGATACATATTCATCGAAAAGTATTAAATTTAAAAATATTCATTACGATACTGAGAATAACTTAAACTAATAAAAACATAAAAAAATTACATTATTAAGCAATATAATCAATCTTATCGACATTTAAATAAATCCAGTATCGACATGCCGCCATCCCTACGGCCGCCGGCGTTTATTGGCTCAGTCGTCTGTTTGGTTTGAGGATAGTATAGTAGAGGTGTGCCCTCAGGCCCGAGGCGGTGTCGATGTTGTGCGACCTGGCGGCGCGCCGGCTCACCCCCGACGCGGTGGACGGCTCGCGCTCCCCTTGCCTCTCTCCCCGCAAGTTCCGCAAACTGACCAAGGACAACAACCACTACGAGCAGCCTAATGGTATGCCGATCTAATTATAAACTTCTATTATTAGTATCTGTTCAACATTTACATTGGACCGCATTGGTACTTTGTCTAATTAAGAGATAGCTTTTCTGTTTTCATTTACTGTTGACTTTTGACACGTAAGCAAATATATGTTCATAAGGCATTAATTTTCTTTGTTACGTAACGATTTAATTTAATTGTTTTAAAACTGGATGCATTTTAGGGCAAGATCTAAGCAATATTCAATTAGCCTAAGTAAGGCTGGCGTTTTCAATAGGCAGCAAAAGAATAGTTATTGCAATTTGAATATTATTATCTTCCTCGCGTTATCCCGACATTTTGCCATAGCTCATGGCAGCCTGGGGTCCGCTTGGCAACTAAGGCACTAATTTTACAAAATCGACTGCCATCTGACCCAGAGGGTAAACCAGGCCTTATTGGAATTAGTCCGGTTTCCTCGCGATGTTTTCTTTCATTCAAAACCGAGTGGTAAATACCTATCTAATGATGTTCCGTACATAAGTTCCGAAAAACACAACCGGTACAAACCGGGAACCTTAGACCTCTGGATTGCAAGTCGCACGCTCTTACCGCTAGGCCGTCAGTGCCCGCATTGCAATTTGAATCTTAATTCTATTTGATTATAGATATCAAATGTATGTACCTGAAACGCTGTTACGGATTCTGCATGAAGGCCGGCTTGCATTACGCTGCAGAATGTAATATGACCTAACTACGCTTTAAGCCCGTATTTAACAGCGCAATACAATATATATCATACTGTGCATAATTAATACAATTTCATGCAACAGCCAACCGTGTTTCAAGTCAAAATTGTTACAAACAAGCTAAGACATAATAAATATAATAATGCAATACTTGTCGCTAACCAGGTTTATTAAAAAACTAAAATATTAAAGTCGAGTGAAAAGCACCCGTTTCACGCCTTGGTTAACAATGTAATGTAATGTAATACTATATAAGAAAAAAAAATCAAGATCACATATACTTGATTAATTTCGACGGGTTCCGCTGTGTACGGGTGGCCGGGTTCGAATCCCGTCTCGAACACCGGAGGTCCTCGTAGTTTTTTTCTTAAGTATATGTTATCTATTTCAACTTTTAATGTAATACTATGTAGTAACACTAGAACAAAATATAGATACCAGCGGCGCTACCGCGAAAAACGATATTCATAATTTCGGCCGATTGTCTCTGTCACTATCACGACTCATGACTTAATTGGAGTAAAAGAAGATGTTCGAAATATACGAACTTCGATGTTCTCGGTACCGGACCTACTCGAATTTCGAATCCTTGTATGACTTCGCCCCAGATAGTTAAAAATCCAATAACATATGAAACGTTGTGCTAAGTTTTATTGATTTAGCTTTAATAGGTGCTTTAAAATTTATTGGTAGGTACTTAAAATAAATACGAAGATTTCGCCTTGCACTTATTCATGCACTATAGAACTGAAAGTCGCAATGTTGAAGACGTAAACTTATAGCTTAGCCGCCAATTTTGCATGAAATATTTTTGGTTCGATTATTTACAGCTGACATTGACCAAGTCGAAATATATATTTTAACAGTTATAACATTTATAAAGCAATCTGTAAGGCTAGCAGTAATAACACTTTATCCGCTGAAAGCTATAAATGTAGAAGATAGTGTGGGTAATAATTTGTTCTTTCTTTATTACTCCTCGGAGAATAAATGAGAGCGAGTAACATCCTCCACAGGGTATGTACAGTCAGCGTCATATAGTTGGCAGCATTCAAAGTAGTGAAATAGTTCGGTACACAAAATTTATGAGAAGTTTGGATGCTACCAACTATATGACACCGACTGTAACACAAGATCTTGGGCAAAAAAATTAAGTAGCGATTAGTCTATTCGAGATCTTGGCAGTCTATCCGTCGAGGTCGAAACTCATCTACTGGAGATCAAGATATCGAAAATTACTCAAAACCTATTTAAGTTAGTAAATTAGCAATATAATTTTATTTTTCCGTAAAATATATAATTAATGACATCATGACCGAAACTTAATAATCGAGATTCCTCAACGACAAGATCGAATCTCGGAAATTCGCACAAGATTCACGAGATCGATTGCATTCGCAAGTCCTAATTTTTTTTTACTTTAGGTTTAGGTAATCTTATGTTATAGACATAAGAAGTTTATGTTTCCATCCAATTTTGTATTAGTTCAGACATTGCATTAACTTTTTGATCAATTGAAACGCTTAAATCTATCCAATAATACCTATATACAGTTTTAAGTAAGTATCTACCCAAACTTATTTAAATTCTTCTTATTTATATTAGGCCTTTTTCATTTTTGCAAATTTGCGTATTCTTAAAACTATCGAGTTAATCTTCACCGCTTTTCAATTAGGTAAAATTAATAGCAACTGTACGATACATAATCGCAATTGCACGAATAGTAACCAAATTACTTAAAAGCACACTTTAGGCTGATATCACACTTGCGATTTGCGAGCGAGTTTTGTATGCAGGCGAATACGCAGCGAGTTCGCCGCGTACTAGTTTTGTATAGAAATCGCTTGCAAATCGCCCAAGTGTGATAACGCTCTAAAGGTTCGTCATACCAGACATCGCCACACTATTAGTTAGTAACTATGTACAGTAACGACCACTCACACAAGATTATATCCTTCGGCTAAGCATTACAACGGCATGTCATGATAATCAATATAATCATAAATATTAATAAACGTATTTTAGGATCACAGTTTGAAAATATTATCGTATCAATTATGCCAGTTTTCTTGTAATCAGTACTGTTTAACACGCCATTATCATTAAAATACGTTGGATAGCGTATTTAGTAGAAGGATACATTCTTAAACCAAGTGTTCCACGCAGATACGCCAACACAACCGAATGAACTAAAGTCACATATGGATACTACGGAAAAGCGGGCGTCTCGGGCGCACTCTGTAGCTCTGGCCAGCCCCACTGTCCCGTCGATTTGTAGAAAACAAAAGCTAAGCCTGGCAGGTGAGCCACCATCCCTGCTCGAGCTCACACGCCGTTTGCTCTCTCTTTTTTCCACTTTCTAGCACTCTAAATTATAAAGGTAACATAATGCTGGTATTCATTACAAAAATGGCACATTTTGATATACGAAATTTGGTTAAAATGCATTATGTATGCAGATAAAGTAGGAAATATTACAACTTTATTTGTGATACTTATAATTAATTTGTTGAGGCTGAAGTGGAATTTAGCGGGAGATACTCGTATATCATAGCTTGAAAATAATCCCAATCAGTGAATAGACGGACTGACGGAACCCAACCATAGTAGTAAAACTATGCGTGCACCGATTGCCTGCCTCTACACCCTGGCAATTTTACCATAGCAACACTCCCAGACTCACACCCATCGCTCAGAATAACATATTTAGCGTTCTTTCTAAAAACTTAATCAAAAAACTTTTCTTACATTTCTATATAAGAAATGTTAGATATTGGATATTACGTTTTAGTCACATACATTTTATAAGTATGTTATCACGAACTTTAACCGCATTGTTCTTCACCAGGCATCTATTAGTCACACCTTCTTTAGTTTTGATATTTTCAAGCGGGTGGGGCCATGTGATACCTATAGGTACATAATATGGTTTATCCCAGTATTTTCATGGTTAGCCTGGTCGTCTAGTCGTTGGATTGTTAAATAAGTTTACTCGGTGCCCGGTGATAATCACCGATGGATCGAGACCGGCGTCAAAACGTCAGAATATTAAGTGTAGAAAAAAACTTCTCGATTGGCCCTGCCAACATGTTGTAGGTAGCAACAGCTACTGTAAATATAACGTTTACGATCTAACAGAGAACAATCGAAAACTCATTAAATGTTATCGCACATTCTTAAACTATTTTTTTATGATGGATTCAACCATCATAAAATTAACGGCTCCTATCACCATCACTCACTGTGTCCCGTCTCTACTGTGTGTGTGGTGCCCAGCCCATGGCATACTTTTAACTCGCATATTTGCACCATATGTTGTCATGTTCATTAATTTGTTTAATATTTATTGAATGGATAATTTTGTTGTTTTACTATTTTTTGTATCCTTTTTGTCTATGTTAATATACTGTACAATAGGGTATCCTTTGTATCAAAACGTAGCATTCAAAACATAGCGAACTTCTTAACAAGTAATCCGTGTAATAGCTTTAAGAGACCAATTTCTAACGTCTTTTCGCTGTCTTATAATCCGACTTTTACGTCGCCATGTTTATAGGGTTTAATATTCGTAGTAACACTTCTTTGTTCTGTTGCATTAACATTATCTGTAATTGCAGTACCGCCACACACGTATGAATTAAACAATCTAGACAACGATGCGTTGGATGCTCGCAATGCCTACCAGGAGGACAGGAGCCGGCAGAGATACGAGCCTTCGTTCCCGACGGATTCCGACGAGCCGGTTTCTATGCCGGCAGAGCTGTCCAGCGACGAGGCGAGGTTTAAACATTCGACTCCCATGTACCAAAGTGCTGTGCTTATGACTTCCGATGGAGAAGTAAAGGATGATAGTAAGTTATTGTAAATCTTTACTTCTACTTTTACTTTTATTCATATCAATACAGAAATAGAAATAAACTAAGTCTGATACAAAATAAAATAAATACATAATACTTCACCCACGGACGTCCACTGCTGGACATGTGCGTCCACCATAAACTGCGAGAAGCAGCATGAGGGGTTTAAAGCCATAAGCCCCACGCTTGGCAGGCTGGTTGGACACCGTAGCATGCTCTACCGCTCTAAGTGACGCTACTGCCCGTTCTCCAGGGGTGTCTGGTCGAAGTTTAGGGACATTGGACAATACCCGGGTCTATAATAAATATATTGATATTCGTCGCGTCGTATTGATATACAGCGAAAAGGTTTACAATACAATGATGCCGGTATTCAGTGCCCATTGTTCAGTCGAGACAGAAAATATATACGTTGCGTGCGATAGAGATAGAAAATGCTGACGTAAGTTCGTCGTGCTTTACTTTAGACAAATATAAATGAGAACATACTTAGGTACCTATATAAGATTAAATAGTGAGACATATAGTTTACCTATCTGTTGTTCACCTGAGAAAATGTCATTCTTACGTTAATGAGATCATTAAACTTAGCTCAACATTTAACAAGTCGGTACCGTTATAGCTGATCAAACAAATGAGACATACGTATACGCAGAGTCTTGTTCAAAATCGACTTTTAAAATGATAATTATTATGAGGTCTAAATAAAAACAAATGTGTCTTGACTATTCCAGGAGCATTGTAGTAACGCAGTAAATGTTATAGTATAATATGCAATATACCTACTCTCATTTCCTGCAGCAACACAGTCGCTTGCAATGTGTTTTTGTAAGAACTTATGGGAATAATAAATAGTACAGGGCGCGCCGCGATTGCGGCCTCAAAGTGCTCCCGAAATATCAAAATACAAGAATCTAATTTCCTGCAACACTGTCTCTTTTGACTTTTCGTGCAACACAGAGCCAAAGAGAGGGACGAACGTTATGGTTCGCGGTGCCAGACCTTAATAACCACTTTCATTTCAGCGATCAGACTTAAATGAAGCGATTTAACTACTTTCTGGTAATTTTAGGGTTGCCATCTAAATTATGGTTTTAATTATAAGGTCGAGTAGAAACGTGACGCGGCTCCAACAGGTTAGGTTAGCCACAGACATTTGTGGCTGAAGTATTTCACAATCTACTTAATGAAGTACGTTATTCGAATTTGGTTCGCTTTAAATCAAAGCTGCACAATACGGGAAACCACAAACCGAAAAACATGCATTTGCAGTTCAATTTATTAATGTGCATACTTATTATCATTTCTATTATTTTTTTGCGGTTGATGTAAGTAGGTAATTTAACCGATTCGTTGCGTCTTCCATTTTCACTAACTTTTGTCAAGTCTGCGGCGGCGAACAATTATTTCATGACGCGGCAGGCGTGCCTTACGCCATAGAATGTGATTACACTCCTCTCGTGTCATATGCCGCACGTCAAAAACATTGATGACTCGCCTGTCGTGCCATCCGCATTGAATCTGTTAACACATAGCAACCAGCACCGTCTCTTCTAAAACTTTTGCAAGAAATACAATTTCGTGTTCTTATGCCTTCGTGTTTTTACTAAAATTGACTCGGTGTTGTAAATATACATATTGAAGCCATCAC
The DNA here is from genome assembly GCA_022674325.2 of Grapholita molesta. Classification (NCBI taxonomy): domain Eukaryota; kingdom Metazoa; phylum Arthropoda; class Insecta; order Lepidoptera; family Tortricidae; genus Grapholita; species Grapholita molesta. The sequence continues at coordinate 16,148,272 of CP053121.2, read as the reverse complement.
TAAGAAGTTTAAGAATGTACGGTCAAAAGCAAAAATTACTAAGCGGGCGAGGTGTTAAAAATGACCTTAACACGACTTTATTGTTAAGAGAATAAGAGCGTGTTAAGATTATTCTGAACACTTGGCCCGCTTAGCAACTTCTGCTGCTGACTGTAGTTTGTGGTTTATACATTTAAGTTTTTTTTTTTTTTTTTTTTTTTCTGTATCCTGCTCCACACAGCAATCTGTCATTGACATTTAGCTGCTCGTTTGTTTGACAAGTGTCTGCTTCTTTTGACATATTTTCAGTGGAAAGTACTTAATAATACATTTAAGTAATATATAAATTAAACAAAAGCTACTATGTATATGCTGTTAAACAAATGCATTATTTTAAGACGCTGTATAAAATTATGTGGGAATTCTCGTACCTACATATCTACTCTAATAATGTACGATATTTTAACTAGAATTTTAAAACTTGCAGGTGGATTGAAAAAATGGAAGGCGGTCGCTCTATCGCCGGACAGCGAGCGGAAGGCCAAGGAGACGCGGGCGCCGTCTAAGCCGAAAGAGGTGGAAACCGTCCAGAAGGAAAACATACAACCTGATGCACAAATTTTAGACAACAATCATTCGGAGCCCACGGTGAGGTTCTTAAACATATTTAATCTCAATTTGGGAAAAAATATTTTATTATTTCATTTGAATCAGACATTCTGCCACTAAAATCCTGCTTCTAACATTGACTTCAACGCGTGTGTAACTTAATAAGGACGGCGAAATCTATAAGTTGAATAGGTTGTAACTTATTTGAAGCAGAGACAGAGCTAATCAGAGACACACATACTTTTCTCACGATAAAAAGCGATGATTGTTTTTTTTTTAAGTTTCCAGCTTACGCTCGGTATATCTAGAGTAATTTCTTATTCTCTAGCAGGTGCTTTGAGCGCGCCATTTGATTAGTCATCTCAACTAAGTATGACTAATATAAGAATTTATTGTTTCATTTATATTTATTCAGCGCTTTATTGTAACACCACCTTTTTACCCAGATAACTAACATGTATTAGATACATACTAAGTGAGAATTCTGTGTTCCAGATAGTGACGGTAGAACTGAACCGCGGGTGGAACAGTCGGCTGGGGTTCAGCGTGCAGAGCCACCCGGAGTCGGGGCAGAGCTACATATCCGCCGTGTACAGCGACAGTGTGGCCGCGCGCGACGGCCGGTTGCGGCGAGGTGACGTCATTCTGCAGGTACAAAAACATGTACAAACACCCTGATTGTCAGTAGACCTTACACCATTGTAATAGAGTTTAAAAATGGTCAGCTAACAGTGTGGGCTATGGTTCTCAGTTTGGAAATTGAACGGATGTAGGTACTAAATATTATTTACTTGAATATTTATTGTGTAGGTAAAATCTGTAGGTATATTTGTAGTTGAAATGTTTTCTAGTTTTAATCTTAATCATATTATCAGATGTAAATAGCTCACTCGGTATAAAACCTACCCTGTAGATGTCAGGAAGCGGCAATGGTGTTTCAAGTTTGTCACCTGTGTTCTCAGCACCTCACCCGAGTACAGTGGGTCCAGTCAACCGGGTTGCTGACTCATTACCCTCGTGGTTACTCTTAAGTATAGCTTAGAAACCAGACATAAGCTCAAACGGCCTTAGTTATTACTGATGTGTGGAAAATGAAAAAATCTCATCTCCAAACTCTAAGATATAAACAGTCTCGATTCAATAGGTAACAAAATGAAAAATATACAAAACACATAATTTCAACTTTCAGGTAAACGATGAAAACGTGACGTCCATGAAGACTCCAGAAGTGATAGATTTGCTCCGGTTGCTCCGCGGTTCCATATGCATCACAGTGCTTAGGCCACCAAACCCGCCCTGAACGCCAAGACGAACTTTGTCCAAAGAATATCTTCAATGTGGCTCTGTGACAGCAGCGGCCTAAATATTATGTCTAAACTTTCGTTTTCTGGTCTATTATAAGATTTGAATACAAAGTACATAAGCGAATTGTATGTTTATTTGGCTTGTTAACAAATACGACACAACATATCTCCATGATGTATGTCCAATTATAAATTCTTCTTGCTTAAGATTAAATTTGTTTACCTAACGTGAGCAATTACTCTAAAATTTTGTTTATAGTTCCTAAACAGTGGCTCATAAAGTTATTCTACTCCAGCCCGAGAAACTATACATATATAATAAGATGTCTAACACTACATAATTATTGTTAATAAGTTACCTTATAATTTATAGTGATAGTTTTAACCTGTGGATTGATCTCTTTAGGATTCTCGAATTTTAACCGAAGTGTTAGTAAATTGGTATTATAAAGAATAAAACGTTATTTAAATAAATAAATTTACCAATACCCGACCAACCTTGCGCAACGAATAAAAATTATTTTCAACCAAACTTAGTATACGTACTCGTAATGACAGTTTTTAAATAATTTTCTTTACATACCCTGATGTAGAAGGTGAAAACTGCATTTCACAAGATTGTATATAATGTAATGTAACATTAAATAAATTTGTCGTAGTTGATCCACTTTAGTCCAACGTAGCATCACAAATTATATTAGAGATTGGTGTATTTTATAGTGTTTACGAAGTGCTATAAGGTTCATGTAAATCATGTATCTAACATACTAGCATTTTGTGCAACAAGTTCATAAAACAACCAACATTTCTTCAATAAACTGATCACTCTGCGATAAATGAGAAAATGAACAATTTTTTCACTACGTTGCGTGTTGTTGTTGAGAGAAGAACATAAGAAAAAAATGTAAATTATGTAAAGCATACAATGTACTTGTACCATCTATTCAAAATCAGTCAAATCATTAATGGATCATTGGTACTTCAAAATTAATTATAAACCTTACCAGTTTCCCTTAGGTACTGGAAAATCTAGTCAAGTCTAAATTATAATGGAAATAATCATGTTGTAGTCTTTGATTATAAATAAATATTATAATATTGATTATTCTTAAAAACGTAGAGATCTTGGCAAACACTATACCTATTATTAATAGATTAAACACCTACTTACAGAGAGTTTTATTAAATAGATAATAACTCTTTAAAATTATTTCTTGTACATTATAAAAGTGTTGTCAACTCGAAAGATTTTATCGACAAATCAACTAAAAATCTATTTTAATATAATGATATTAGATTTTAAGGGGAAAATGTAGAAAATCCTTGCACATAACAAACCTGAACGAACGAAACAACTGATATTCTAAAATTATTGTGATGGATATGTGTTAATATTAAATATGTACTGTAAATGTCACTTTAAGAGTAATACCTAGTTTGTTGCTATAGGGCATAATAAAATGTATATCTATTGGATGGTTTCTATTTAGTCTCTCGTTTAATCTCAACGTGGAAAGTTGTAGCCTCATACTTACCCACTTGTATCTACTTACTGAGTGAATTTTGGTAAACTGATATTGATTTCGGCTATAATTATAGATTATTTGTACATCTAGTATTTACATACATATGTATACATATATGAAATCCAAATTATTTTTTTAGTTTTTTTGCATTTCATGCGACCAATGAATGTCGCAAAATTTTACTTTGTGTGTCGATACCTGTACGCACATAATGCACAAGAGCCATTCGTTTCGGTCTAAAGAAAGGAATAAACCTTTGTTTTCAGCAATCGGGTAGAAATTATTGAATCCTAGCCTCAACCTTCCACGTTGACTTAAACTGTAATAAAGGTTATAGCGCACGGAACGAAAAGATTGAGATTTGACTTTTATTTTATTAAAATAAAGACGCCTCATTCAGGTGGAATAGAAGAAAATCTTCACACATTCCAAGTGTAAATGATTACATTTGTAAAGATGACGAGAATCTACACACGTCTGCGTCAAATTGGTGAATAGTTAAATAATTCTTACAAACGTAATCTAACAGTCCAACACAAAATATGAAAAACAAAACACTAGTCGGTGTTGAACGTACGTGCGCGATACTCAAATTATTGACATAGATAGAACATGTCTCGTAGAGTAGCTATTTAAATTTTACTAGAATATGAAATTAATTTTGAAGTCTTTTTTATTTTGCTCAACTACTCGTCTAATTGGTTTGGATGAAGTGTATTTATTATAATTAATAATTTATTAATTTTGTAACTCGACTCACAATCAGTTTAAAAAATAAAATCTATACTCTAGAATTGCGATTGGAAAAACTATCATATTTAAATGTTTCCACGCCACATAAATATGAACACAACTGTAAGTATATGTAAATTTATTTACTTGAAATCCTACTTATAAATCCAATCCCAATTTGGGTGCACATTTAAAGAAATCTGTATTAATAAAACTACCTAAAACTTAGCGTCAAAAAGTTCAGACGCGCATCTCCCGTTTTGCTTATATTCTAGTGATTACATTTTATTGGTCTCCCTATGTAAGTATAACTTGCTTGTACTGTTGTGAATGTTGCGATGGATGCCTTAAAAATAAAGACTAGGCCATATTGATGTTTGGAATAAGGAAATTACTTTTGATGAAATGCGTCAATAAAGAACAAAAAGGTATAAAATAAATGTACAATATACCTACATAACTATGGTACTACAACATAAAATAAAGAATAATACATTATTTTTCTTTTATTTCTAGTAGTGTAGTTACCTATCAGCTGGACATAGACCTGCTACATAGGCCGCTAGAGGGCTCGATGTCCAGCACATTGCCATGGGGGTTTGAATGCCATAATCGCCAAGTTTGGCTGGCGAGTTGGCGACTGCAGCATCTTCCACCACTCTAAGATATGCTACTGCCCGTCATCCGGTGGTTTCTAGTCGAGTGGTCCCTGGCAATAGTTGATTAGTAAGTTATGTAAAAAAGCTATAAATGATTAAACAACTTTTCAATCAGTCCGTACTCTTTCAGGGTAGTATATCTCATTTGATTAAAATACCTAACTACGGTAACCAGCGTCATGTTGTGATGTTGCTGGTAACATAAGTTGTCCCACTAGCCTTATTATGAGTTTTATTTTCTCCGCAAACATTTTTGGTAATCCCCTATTTTATAGCTTCAAATTTCTAGCAACACAATTGTTTCAAAATGAACTCTTCATAGGGATCCTCTTTCTCAAGAAGGGAGAAGATTAAATTTTGCATTTAATAATCATAGAGAGCAACAAATATTGCGACCCATTATGTACTTATCTGTCTGCGTCCTTACATTGGGCGACGTTAGATTTTTTTACGTACAGGATTTTTTAGACAGGAAATTTGCAGCCCTGATAAGAAACCCTTTGGTTTCTCTATAAGCAAAAAATAATACATTTGAAATCAGCTCAGTAGGTAGTAGCTACTTTAGTAATTAATATCCCGTGCCAACAACAGATAAAGTCATCGCTAGTGACCCACCCGAATTGGCGTATTTTATAATTATTTAAGGAGTTGTAACATCATATGAAAAAATATACTGCTAATATAGTAATAGAGAGAAGTCAATCACAAGAAGTCACGGATAAAAAAACAATATAATTAAGTTGGCGAACCCTTCCTACCGTCAACGTCCATATCTCACAGACGTATGTCATTACTGGGAGGACGCATCAAGGAATTTTTAGGATAACTGGAATAAGCCCTGTGAAAAATACCAATAAGTGAAACGTGCTTTATATGCATCTTTTTAAGGTTTACTTTCGCTCGCCGAATATGAAGAAAAAAAACGAGCCGAGTAGGACAGCTAGTACACAGACCTCCGTCCCTTTCTGAATGATGCTATTCCTAGAATAATATTAGATCTATGGCCACCATCAAGTCAACTAGATGCTAGGGTAACCATGCTTGTACATGGACGAGGACAATTACACAACAGGACAACATTAATGTTGGTGTTGAGATAAAGTACATTAAACATATTTATTAAAATTTGTAAAATGTGGTTTCATTGTCATTGTATATTATAGTAGAGGGAATATAGCAATTGGGGCAAAGTAATTCCCACAGAAGCGGGGTTATAGTGGTTTAATTTCCTGCGTGTATTTTTTTGATATACCTAATAAACATATAGAATATATAAGTGTGCAAAATGTGAATTTTCACCCGGTAAAGATTAAAAAAAAATCAACATGTAAAACTCAAATCGTGTGTGTCAATTACAGGAAATTACACACAAAAATGGTTATGAGGTTAATTTTATAAAATAAGAATCGTAAATAACAAAATGGTGGTTGAAGAACAAAAATAATTTTCAAGTGAAATGAAAGTCTGAACATTGAAAACTGAACGTATCATTTTATTGATTTACACATTAATATACGTTGTAATAAGAAAACCATGTGTAATACATAAATATTTCCGATTATATTATATGATGTAAAAGTATAGGCTGTAATTTAATCAACACGACAAAATATAGGCCTCTGCCATAGACTGCCACATGGAGCACACACATGGAGAACACTTTAACATACTGCGGCCACCGACTACCAGCGACCCGGTCATCGGTCCGACTGGTTTGTTGATGTCCGACATTACCGATTTACGTATCTAAAAAATATGAAGAAGGCTGTCGGAGAAATTGAGAGAGATTGAGCTCTTAAATTTGAACACAGCAAGAGCTTATTTTTATTCTTTCACCATCTGGTTATTTATATTTAATTTTAGATTCATCGTCATAATCTCTTTTACCGTTTAATTTCTTGTAATTAGATACCACAGGCGATTTTTAATAAATTTATAAGTATTTGAAGTAAAAATTTTTGGGAAGCAAAAAAACGCATGTGGTATGTCAAATAGATACAGAGCTGCCGGCGTGGTCTCTACACCGATCTAGTACATCAGAACACTATTGTATTTAATGGGATTTTCCTAACATCTAAAATTAACGTGGTCACCCTATAGAAAGAGACAAAGGTCTGCGTGGTAGCTATCTCACTAGGCTCGCTTTTTTCGGGCTAGTACTCGATCTAGTTATAATATTATATCTATGGGACGCATTGGTAGTAAATCCAGGTTTTGAGCGACTGTTGAACTGTAGACTTAAAAACGTCGTTTAACTTACCAAATGCCCCCACCCCAGCTCTATACGTATACATACTTCAACATCCAGGGGGTCACCGTCAAGCGCAACCTTTTGGGCTATACTAGACTTATTTTAAACTCCCTATCGTAGAACCTCACAGCTACTATGATCGTGTAAAGTTTCATATTTATAAAGTTTGTTAAGTTTTACCTACCTACCTACACCGTTTTTAAATAGGGATAAGGATTAATAGTAGATTTAAGATTTAATATGACTACTGACATTACAATAAACTCGACATGATACTGGATAATCAAGAGTAAACTACCAATGATGCCTTACTTTGCAAATTTTTTGTCGTCGATTATTATAGCTAAAAATAAGATAAGATACTAGATGATAATAGACTTATGGTAAATGACAATAGTTATACCGATCGCAAAGTGCATTAGTACAGTAAGACTAATAACATGGAAGAAAGTAGTAGAGCGTAGCGATCAAACGGTGATCGCGGACAGTTCTGACGAGTTGTGACCATCACTATATCATCATTACGCCATCACACATTGACATCCATGCAAGTAAGTGGGTCTGCATTAGTGTGTACCAATAGTTGTGAAAACTGAAAATTATACGAGTATTATTCTAGCTCCAAGTGTCTTGTGGGCAGAGGTGTTAGTCTACGAACTGAGGATTTGTATTTTTATTTCTCCCATCAAGTTAGTTACAAGCATAAGAGCTCGTATAATATAAGTGTAACAGTTTTACATGAGCAACGGAGCCAACGGAGGTAGCATATTTTATTCTTGCAAAATATAGTTTATTCATATTTATCTCAAAAATAACTAGAACTAAGAAGAAAAGGTACATATGATCAACGAACTAGTAATACTATAGAAACCTGACTCGAGCTCAAAAATGACCCCACGGCTAGTGTGTGCCGCGAACGATCGACTGAGCCACGGCGGAGTTTGACAGCTTTAGTAGTACAGAAGCTTTCTATGACATAAGATGTCAGCTAATATAAAATTGTTAAATTAAAAACCCTATAAAATGCCTTCTTATGCAGTAAAATGGTCCTGAAACAACTGCACAAAAACACAAGAAAAACTATGGGATCCATTGGTTTATGTAAGTTTAACCCTGAATGTGAGAAACAATTATTTAAAGTAACATATTGTTGTATAGACTAATACGCTGAACCAAATGTCGTATCTCTATACTAGTTTTATAATGACTTATGCCTTTATGATACTGAGTGACAAAATGGGGATTAGGTTATGCATCATCTATACTCACTAGTAAATTATTCATGTTATTTTCAAGTAACAAGCAATTCCTATTATTTGCTTTTATCAAAAAACAAGTACCCTGTAAATGTGCCGCTGGTAAACTTTCGGATATAATTATTCTAGTTTCCGGAAGGCCCCAAAAATAATATATTATTTAAAATAATTTTATAAAAATATGAACGTACGTCATGGAATTTAATTTCTTACCCATTTCATTTCAATATCATTAGACATTGTATTTCAGTAGGGTATTCAAATGTCAATACGTATTATCTGGGATTGCACTTAAGTATTCTCTTTGCGAAAAGTTGCCATTTTCTTTTCTAATTCTGAAAGCGTGTTCTTAGTGAGTATTATATTCTTTCCGAATCTATCTACTCCTCCGAATCTATCGAATCTAACCTCGAACATAGAAATTTCGTTACTTGCATGCGTATCTTTTGAAGATTGCGAGAACGAGAAAATGAACAACTACTCATTCGATCCAGTAGTCATCCGTTTTTGGCAAAGTTCAGTACTCCGCGTCAATTTAGTAAATCTGTTGCCTCATTATTAAAACAAAACAATGCGTGCGATATATCAAAGTAACATCCTGTTCTAGCTGGCTCTTATGGTGACAGTTTGCAATACGATATAGAATATAATTTGTAACCCAGAACCCACCTAGGTTAGAAATTAAATTACTTGACTGTACTATTAATCTAAAATACATATGTACTACACGTTAATAATATGTTTCAACTTTTGAATTTAACTATAAAAGGGAATTAGTTGTGCAAAAAATTACGAAAATTCACCTCCGATGTACAAGAGCGACATAACCCACGTGGGGAAAGGCTGAGGCAATGTGCTAACGCAAAATCATGGCAGTTATGAACGATATAGCTTCTTATAAAGTATGGACAAGAGTAATCTTAATAACAAAATCGTGTGTAGAATAATATTCATATAAATTGGTTCCATCTCGGTTAGTATCATCCCTGTAAGTTTGACAACGCCATAATATTGTAACGCCGCGCATGAGGTTTGACACTTTAAACTTTTATGAACCAATCACAACTTTTTTTAATAGCGCGAAATTGTCTATTGGATAAATTCTAAGCTGCTCTGACATATTTATGAAGAGGGGATAGCTGTCAGTGTCAGCGCGCCTGGGGTCATTTTGGAAGGCATTTTTGTATGGAGAGCTCTGTCTATATATATTCAGTCACCGCATATGATATTTATTTTTAGTATCGGAAAGACAAAACATTAATTTACAATTTAATAATTGTATACACATATTGAGTGTTTTTGGCGTTAGCTCAGTAGGTGGTCTTTTATTTGATGATTTTGAGTGATACATGATTGATGTCAATGATCGATGTCATTTTGATGTTACAGAGTTAGTATTTATCTCGCGGTACCTGGAGGTAGGTGGCAAATTTTTGTTTCTATTCGGCAGCAATTTTTTTTGCCTTAAAACTCTCCTAACGCTCACGATTCCACTTTTTGAACCACTCGCTATGTTCGTGATTAAATTTTTCAATCTTTCGCTTACTCGAGTTTCAATATTAGCACAAGAAAGTAAAAACTTATTTTCGTCCCATGCAAAACAAATTACTTCTTTTTAATAATGTTATAGTAAGCACTAATCACAATCAGATTCAAATAATCACAGCAAATTTTGTAATGCTTTGTACAATATACGTTGGGTGGTAGACCCGACTTGCCACCAGGCCATGTACCATATGGTACGTCACGGTCAACACCCTCGACCGTTCGTTGCGTCCGAGGGATCTTTGAAACGGCTGGCTGCACGTACTACAACTATTGACGTTACTTTCCCAAGCGGGTAACTGCAGTCTGCATCGTTGAGGAATTTCGAACTTTATTTTTGATCAAATAAAGGCTATTGTGTACATGTTAAGCCTACGTTTAGGTAATACATATGTATAAACAGTTTAATAGAAATTTAAAATATATATATAACAAAAAATACGTAATTGACTGTCACTCGACTTTCACACTCGTTTGCAAAGAGTGTCTATACGATTTTCATTTGTTTCGTTGACTTGCAATGTTTCGTGAAACATCGTGAGTTATAACGACTTTTATAAGTTTGCCACTTTTTACGTGAGAAGCGAGAGTAGTGAGTGAGTAGTAAACATTGTTTTTCTTTTTATCAACGATTTTATGACACAATATAAATATCACACAATATCCTTACATAAATTGACTGAGTCCTACGGTAAGCTCAAGAAGGCTTGTGTTGTGTGTACTTAGCCAACAAGGATAATATATGGAGGGATTATAAAACAGTGTTCCTTCGAACTGCTGGCTACACATATATTTTTCGTACTAAGCGCACAAAACGCCATCTGACGAGTATCTATAGTGTAGTTACTTTGCGAGTTTGCCAGCCAACAAATTGCTATGAAACTGAGATCTATTGGGGACGTGAAACACTAGATGACACCTTACTCAACAATATAGTATGGGCAGTACTTATCCGAGACTTACATCATCATTGTCAGCCAACGACATATATGATATAGCTAACTACAAACACTTAAATACATAGAAAACACCCATGACTCAGGACCAAATTCCTGTGTTCATCACACAAATAAATGCCCTTAGTGGGATTTGAACCCACGACTTTGGCTTCTTAGGCAGGGTCACTGCTCACGAGCCCAGACCTGTTGTCGAGGACTTAATTATATTTTAGATTTGACGGCAACACAAATAACGGCTTATACGAGTACAAGTTTTGCTTAATCCCATTAGTATTTAATTTACCATGGGTCTACTAAATATAGGAAAACAGTTTTTGGGCAGAGCAGGCACGAGTTTAAACAAAGCCTTAGTCAAGGTAGACTTTGATATACATAATGATAGCACCTCTATAATTAAAAATAAATAAATTAGTGTTTGTATGGATGATTGATTCACTGGCGTAGGTTATAATATGATACAATGACTATATGTTTGTTATTGTATTTTTTCTTTGTTTACTTGCTCATTTTGCAGATTATGTATTGTTTGGTTTACATTTCTTGGTTTTGCTGCAGGAATTGTTTTGCTTAATTGGGCTAAATTCCTTATTTAGCTTGTTTCTACATTACAGAACCTGTAATTGGCTCTTTAATTCTACTCTAGATTAAGTTAATCTATTATGCTGTTGGTTTTCCATGTAACAAATATAAAATAAATAAATAAATAATCACTTTGAAACAGAACTACAACATAGAGGCTACTGAACTTACATAATTGTCACGGACTTTTGTCATATTATGGTAATATAGTTATGGTCGGGCGACAAAAACAAATGTGACTAACTGGTAAAAGTTCGGATTTGCCTGTGTCGGTGTCATTGACAGCCGTTACGCCTGACAAAATAACATTATATAACAACTGAATCTGTTAATATTTAACGTGATTCTTAGAATCTTACGTATTACCTACATGTCGAGAGCTTTTAAGCATATTGCCCGTTAAAGTACAAATACGATATAATATGATAATCGAGCATTATACAACATTTATATAAAATAACTATATAATACATAAGTAAATACTCCAGAAAAGTATCCCTAATAAATAAATAAATTAAGGCCACTCAGGCCATCACTGACGTATTAGCTTTCGCATAAAGCTCAACCGACTGTTAATGAATGTGATAGGAAATCAAATACGAAGTGTTTTACCACCACCTTTAAATTCTTCGCTTATAATGTTAAATACAAATTCATCATGAGACGCAACTAAATTCATTGTGTGTCACGTTTTATAAGTCGAATATTGCTTTGTCGATCACCCAACGCGAACAGCACGGAACGGCTTACGGTGCGAAACATGCATTCGGCTTATAAAAGTTATAAAACGTGAGTTTTTTATACAATAAATATATTCATTTTTATTTTTTCACCTCACTTACTCGTAAAGAAATGTTTCATTCTTGAAAAAACAGATAACAAAGCATACTACTTATTGTGTCGCAAATATTCCCCTGTGTGCACACAAGTGTAGGCGTAGTTCACAAGATCTTTTTGAATAATCAGAAATTATATACATTGGAATAACAACAACAACAAGGATTCTGAGGCGCTGCTAGGCGACGGCGCGCCCTGCACAGGCTCCGTCCGAGCGCGCACCATGCGCCGACTCCGGCTGTCTTTACTGACAGACAACGTCTGCCACACCAACTGTCAGCTTTGTTTATCTTCGGGACTGTACATATTTCATGTTTATACTCTCGTTTTGTGTTTTTATAATAATAATTTTAGTTTTAATTGTACTTTTAAGTTTAAATATGAATCACGGAGTGTCACTTCCAGGCGGTAGTGCGTCATCGATTACCGACAACGACGAGTCTTCTCAAAACCTGTTGCAATGCTCTCTGTGCTCCCAACCAAGATACTTCAAAACCGACACGGCCTTAAAATACACCTAGGCAAAACACAAAGCCTTACACGACACGACAAACAACATAAATACTGACCCTCTCACCACAATAAATACGATAGATGACCGATCTCGAAAAGATTTATCAGAAACTTTAAGTTGTCTTAAACATAACATTCGTATTATTAAACGAGTCCCGAGAGGTGCAAGGGTATCGGTTGCAGAAAAACTTACTTCTGCTATACAAAATGTTGTATCTGATAATTCTTACCAGGCTTGGGAGCAACTCCTAACCTTCCCTATCGAACTCTACATATAACCGACCAGAACAAAACGACATCCCTTACAACCAAAATAAAAATAACTGTCAATATCCACATGCTCTCGATGACCTCCACAAAAGAACCCCAAAACATAATATAACTTTGTATAAAAACATTGAAAACAAAGTAGGGAAGGTAACATTAGAGGGCTGCCCGTCTACTTTTCAACTGACTGTATTGCCCCAAATAACCAGGATACTATATCAGCCTTAAAAACAAAACACCCTACACCATCAACGAATCAAACTCTTCCCGACCCACCTAATCCATCAACACCTCCACTCACCACCTCTACTGATGGGGTCTTTAAATCTATCATGTCCTTCCAGAGCGGCTCCGCTGGTGGGTTAGACGGGCTAACCCCACAACATCTCAAGGACCTACTCGGACATAGTTCAGGCAACGCCGGCGATTTGCTTCTCAAGTCACTGGCAGACCTGAGCAATCTTATGCTTTCAGGAAAAGTACATTCGGAAGTTACGAGCACGCTATACGGCGCTAACTTATGCGCACTACTAAAAAGATGGCGGTATTAGGCCCATTGCCGTGGGGACCACCTATCGCCGTCTTGTAGCTAAAATCGCCTGCGTTGCTGCATCCGGCCCTTTGAGTGAATACTTCCAGCCTATTCAATTAGGTTTTGGGTCGAAGGGGGGGTGTGAGGCTGCGGTCCATGCTCTCAGAACACACATCACACAAACATCAAGTAAGGTCTTGCTGAAGGTAGATGTCCAAAATGCCTTCAACAGTGTCGACAGAGCGGCTCTCCTAGCACAAACACGTGCAAAAATTCCACACATATACAACTTTATCTGGCAGTGTTACAGCAACCCTTCAAATTTGTTTTTTAAAGAAAGTCACCTCTCCTCAGCTGCAGGCTGCCAACAAGGCGATCCGCTTGGGCCGGCTCTTTTCAGCTTAGTAATTCACCCCATCATTTCAAATCTAAATTCTAAATTTAATGTCTGGTATTTAGACGACGGCACTCTGGGAGGTGAAGTAAGCGAAGTTCTAGAGGACCTTCGCGTTTTAATTGAAGAATTTCGCGGTATCGGACTAGAACTGAACTCTTCTAAATGCGAACTTTTTTTTCCGATACATGTTTAGATAAAGAACACGTAACATCTAAATTCCGTCATCTTGCTCCAAATATTAAAATTACAGAGAAAAGCTCTCTTCAGCTCCTAGGAGCACCTGTTTTGGACGAATCTTTTCCCGATTTTTAGACAGCAAAATTAAAAACCTCGGCGAAATTTCAGATCGCATGTCCAAAATAAATGCTCATGTGGCTTACACCATAGTTCGATATTGCCTATTCGTACCCAAATTTACTTACGCCATAAGATACAGTCATTTCTGGAAATATCCCACTCTTTTAGAAAAAATTGACAAAATTATTCAAAATCTTTAGCAACAGTCATGAATGTAAATCTGGACGACCGCTCATGGACTCAGGCTTCCCTGCCAATTAGACATGGTGGCCTGGGAATCAGAAAAGTTTCCAGCGTTTCGCTCCCCGCATATCTGTCCTCAATACATAGTTCACTGGGACTCATGTCCAAAATTCTCAAATCTCCAATTGACCAAATGAGCATACCTTTAATCTCAGAGGCCAGAAATGCGTGGAGCGATGCCTGCCCAAGCACCACCCTGCCCGAAAACCCTATTTCACAGCGTCATTGGGATGAGCCGCTTTGTAGGCTGGTACGGAATAACCTGTATCAAACGGCAACCAGCCTTCCGGAGCGTGCTCGCCTCCTTGCCGCTTGTGAATGGGAATCCGGGCAGTGGCTTCAAGCTCTGCCGTCCATATCCACAGGAACACTGTTAGACAACTCCACATTTCGGATCTCCGTCGCTCTTCGTCTGGGAGTAGCCTGTGTTGCCCCACATCGCTGTCGCTGTGGTGACCATGTCAATCCATTAGGTCACCATGGATTATCCTGCGGCAGAAGCGCAGGGCGTGCCCTTCGCCATGGTAGCCTGAACGATATCATCCGTCGGGCCTTAGCCAGCGCGGGAGCGCCGGCCGTTTTGGAACCACCTGGCCTCGTCCGCAATGACGGTAAAAGACCCGACGGTATGACTCTCGTGCCATGGAGCATGGGACGGCCGCTGGCATTGGGACGCGACATGTGCCGATACTCTGGCGCTGTCCCATGTCCATGGCACGGCAGTCAAGGCTGGTTCGGCTGCCAACTCTGCCGAGCTCCTCAAGCTGCGCAAATATGCAACCATAAACAGTGGTTGCATATTTGAGCCTTTGAGGTTGAAACCCTGGGACCATGGGGAAAGCGCCCACAGGGTTTTTAAAGAATGTAGCCGTAGGTTAGTCGAGTTGACGCGTGACCAGAGGGCTGGGTCATATCTCGCTCAGCGGATCAGCATTGCGATCCAACGGGGCAATGCTGCCAGCCTTCTGGGCACGCTGCCAGCAGACGGCGATTTGGGGCAAATTTTCAATTAATAGTTCTTAATTTTACTTTCTTCATTTTTAGCTTTTAATTCTTATTTTAGGTATAGTTTTATGTTTCTTATTATAATGTCTTTATTTACAATAATTAAGCTGAATATAAGATTAAATATTTAGCATAAAGACTGTTTAGTTTGTTTATTATAATCCAGTGAGACATCTTAGAACAATAATTAAATATGTTTGATAGCAAAGCTGCATTTTTCACATGAGCGCAAAGTAGTTTCATACAAATTGTTTATTACTAATCGAGTGCTTCTTTGATGTTAGCTGTTTTATTTCATGTTTTTGAATGACAAATGATGGGCGCCAATAATTTTGATAACGTTTTTAAAGTTTTAGAGATATTTTTTTCCTCGCGTTAGATAGGTGAAAAATTGTGTTTTACTCGGTACCAAAGTGTGTTCCCTTCTCGTGTTTTGAAACCCCAATGCTCAAGATTCCAGTCTTTGAATCATTCGCTATGCTCATGGCTCAATTTTGGAGTCTTTCGCCACCTCGGATCTCATAGCACGAGAATGTAAACACCGACTTTGCTCCCTTGTATAACAAATAACTATTATACCTCCATATTCGCAAATAAAAAAATCAACACAGGCTACTGGGGATGAACGGACAAGCGGCCACCCAGCCAACACGCGCACCGGCAGTCGACACCGACCTCCGCTCCGTTCGCACCTGTCGGGCGAAAGCGACCCGTCAACGGCCCGGAAAGGAAGTGCAGTGACTGAAACATTGTTCGGCGAATTGAAAATTTATATTTCGAACGCGATCAAGGACGAATCGGAGTGAGTTTTTTTTTATTATGGAATTAGCCGGTAGATTAATAAATTAGTCCGCTCTGACGATCGTAATAGGACCAAAAACTGTCCCAAAGTTCTACATGTTATGTATATGCAACGGAATGGGGAAAACTGTTTCGTTTTTTATTTCTTATTTAGAAAATCTGTGTGAATACAGTTTTTATTGTGGTATGAAAAAAAAATGATTCTACTATAAATTTTACTGGGCGTCCTGTTTACCGAAACTTTAATGGAACATGATGTAAAAAATTTACACTAATTGTAAGTTTTGATGTATTTGGTTTTGTTTAAACTGTTGGCATAAACTGCAAAATTTGTTTATGATACTCGCGGCGTATATGCGTACTTAAGTTTGATAAAATTAATATTCATTACCCCCTTTCGATTAAACACCCCGTGTAGGGAAGGAAAGGATACGCAGACTTACACACACGCAGCTGTCTCATTAAATATTACCCCTTATCACGTAGGTATCACATCATTGGCATTTAAAATTGTATACTAGTTATTGTCAAATTAGTTCTAACAAACATACAAAATATTTTTGAGGTTCTACTGGTAAAGGTACTGGTATTATACCCTTACCCGAATTAATAATTATCTAAAATTATACAAATATATCATGCAGAATTATTACACGAACAATATTTCAAAAGTGAGAGCAGTCTAGCTCTGACACAAGCCTAACTGTATCAATAGATTACAATAATCTACAATGGTTGTCCAACCGCGATATACAAACAAATTATAGCGCTAACTAGGCTGTAACAGATCGAATTATTAGGTCAATTTTACGACTAAAATCATCAACAGAAAGTGTCTTAGCGGTTACTCTTAACTAGGTACTTATTATGACCTTACATCATTAACCCCATGAGAAACCATTTCAAGTAGGTACCTAGCTAGTTAGCAATGACACTTTCATTTTACGAAATTAATTTGACGTAAACCATTGCATTATTATATTAATTAGAACAATGGCTCAACATGAAATGTTCTCATAATTTTATTGTTAATGTTAAACCTTACGAGTCGTAACTACATATCTGTCAATCTAAAGTTAATTGCGGTTAAGTAAAATGAAGATTTCTCTTGTACGAAAGCCGATAGAGCTCGGAATCGGTTCCTGTGATTGTTGCTATCGATTGTATTGTCAGTGGAAATCGTGGGAAATCCCAACACGTGGAGACAATGGCTTCCGAGATATCATCTTGTGATAATCGGTATCGCACGGGACACATACCGAGATGTGATATACCCATACCCACGCATGTCTTTTGATATTGTTGCAACAATATATCAATGGTACACACAGCAACACTTAGCTGTGCATCGGTGGACCTGTGTGTACCTACCTAAAAACTCTATCAAATTTTTACTTCCTTTCTACTAATTCATATCTTTTTGTCCTATAATATGATATAAAAAGTGATATTAACTAACAATCCTAAACGTTTGTAATTGTTAGTTCTTTTAAGTTATACAGTGTGTATGTAAATACAGGCGAAGAATAGGATGACATAATAAATATTAAAAAGTTTTTAAAATTATACTTATTATGCCATAATATTTTTTGTAAAATGACCGAGTTGTAATGTACTATGAACATTACGCAATATAAGCTTTTGAAATTAACTGTCAACGAGTTTTTGAAAGAGAAAAATAACACCAAGAAATATCATTTATATACTGAGTTGAAAAAGGCTACATTAGGTACATACAGTACATTAAGATATCTAAGCGGGCTATGCTATCGGCAAACATACCGTGCGTTTTGGAGCCCCTTGGTGAGTGCCGTATACAAACAGAAGGCCTGATGCAGCGGCCGAGGACTAGCTTACAACTATGTTCCGGTTGCTGTCGAAACGTCTGGAGATAGCTAGAGAAATAGGGCGCCGTTTAAGGGACAGAGGCTTCGAGTGCTGTGACCGCCGGGTTGGTTCTTACTCTATATCAAATATCAATAGCCATTCAGCGGGGCAACGCAACTGGCATATTTGGAACTTTTGGACGGGGAGATATTACGAGAAGTTCAGAGCATAATTGTGATCTGATAGGTTAGATTTTTTTTTCACCTAAACATGATGTTGATTATTTTGACGAAGCTGTAGTGAATACTATATTTGACGAAGCCTGCGCTGTGGATGTGATTTTGTAGTTTATAGATTGTTTTACCTACATTAAGTAACTTGCTATTTCTTACTTATTCCGACATTGTATTGTTACAATAGTATGTATGCTATTCCCTGCTAGCATTGATAAACATCTTTCTCTTTGGTGATGCAACTAACAATGAGGAAAACTTTTTCCTTGATGTCATAAAGGAAGAGGCAAATGGTTACATTGGCCATATGAATGTCGATTGTATGTAAGTAACGTCAAACATACTATATACCTACAGGAAAAAGAGTTATACATTTATCTGTGTACATATTTGGATGAATTAAGCTCTTAAAACTCCCTAAGACACAGAAACGGTACTTTAGTTTTTCAAATAACTTGCTTGTGGAGTTATACTACTAAAATATACCTACGCATGTAGGTATTTGGAAGGTTCATTCGCCATGTTTGCACGTTTTAAGTACTTCACAAGTTCCAAAATATTTTACCAAAGCTATTTGTTGTTAAACGTATTTTAAGTCCTACAATGAACTGACTCATGACAGGTGCTAGCAACCATCCACGTGCGTAATAATTGCACGTACCTACAAACTGTACGGACGGAAAATCGCGGCGGCGTTTAAATTATTCTTTTATTTTGTTAAGTAGGTGAAAGTTACATGCGTAACACAAAAGTAAAAATACGGTTTTCGTACATTTATGTTTTAATACATGCTCTGTCTCAATGCCAAATTTACAATAAGAGGCTTGGATCTACTTAATTGAACATAATACAGAATGGTTCGCCAAACTTGTCAGAAATGCTACCACATCTGGACATGGTATGAGAGCTAGGGTAATGTAATAATTGTGGAAACCGGGTCACTACAGTGCCGACATTCCATAGTAGGACGGCAGGAAGGTACACATAAGGCTACATTCTTTATAAGGTAAACAGCAGAATTCTTGGGAAACATTGTGTAAAAACAGATTAATTTAAATCAGGAATAAGATTTATAAAAAGAAAGAACTAAACAATGTCAAACTTTGTTTACCGAAGAATGCCGTAGCAATTTTATGTTACTTATCAAATTTTACTTAAACCACGTTCAAATGTTTAATATAGAATTTTTAGTGAAAAGACAGCTATATCTTACCATTGTATGTTTTAAGATATGCCCTTAAACCAGGTAGTCGGAGTAGCTAAAATTATGTGACAACTATGTTATTAGATGAACCAAGGGTATACCACCTGAAGACGTAATTGGCATATGGTATGAATCCTTTGCAAAATGTAAAACACGATAATTATATCTGTAGCAGGTACTGTCAAATAATACATATAAAATGAGAAATATCTTTCAAATGAGAAAAAACTGTTTTTCGAGTTATTGTAATAAATACATCATAAATATATGCAATCTTAAAATAAACTATTTCATTTGGAGGTAGGTAATGAATAAAAAGAAAAACAATATAGTTATTTCCTACACAGTTTCACTAACTTTAAATAACTATAACCGCAGACTGATGGTCAGACTATAAATAGAAGCTGTAAGTGTTTTTCTTCGAATCATCCCGCTCCATTGACCAATAATTATAGAAGTTAAACTAAAAATACGTCACGCACTTTCCACGCGAGCGGCGCCGTGGGCAAAAGCTAAGTGTAACAATGAAAGCGAAAAACTATACGTCTTTTTAATAATAGATGTGCATACAATATTCAACATAATTCAATTCGATACATTTATTCGAAAACTACATTTGACTTTGTGCTTTCATTTTGTTAGAACATATGTGAGAGCATGTACAAAAAACCACGTTAATACTCGTCATATTTATTACATGTGATAAAACATATACAAAAGCATGAATCCTAAAACCATGAGTAAATAGCACATACCTGGGTGTAGTCAAGAGTGAAAAAATGTGAATGAGCTACTTTAAGATTAGGTACTTAGTTATTACTATTGTTATGTAAAATTATAAAAAAATAAGTATATTGTATTGTCAGCCATAGATGTTTAATCATTGTATTAGTGAGCAGTATCTTCTCGTGCTCCTTGTATATAAAGATAAAAGGGATTCTTTATATTACTATCAACAGCGACCAAACATTATACGTATAGTAGTATCGATACCGGATACAGCCAGGTTCGGTTCCCGGGGGAGGCATGCTCCAGCGCACCGACCGCCGCGCCGCGCCGACACGCTCGCTGCGCGCGCGCCGCTCACTTGTGGGTGCTTTTTTATCGGTTTTAGTTGATAGTGCATTAGGTTGAAACAAAAGTTGAACAACGTAATAGATCAATGGGACTACCATTTTGTAAATACTCCGAATACTTTGGTTTCCTTGACAAAGCAAAACAGTACGCCAAAAATCTACGGTGATAAACAACAGTACAGCCGTAAATACGAAACACTACTTGATAAAGTGTGGTTATTACCATTTAGCAAAATTCAATGATACCTAATGATAATGATTGTTCTCGATATTTTGAACTTCACTTTCCACGATTGTTTGATTACGACACAAACATCTCCGTGCATTAATGAGGCATTTTTGTTTTCTTTTTACATACAGTCTGTTATTACGGTACATCTGAATAAGGAAGGAGCCCTGTAATTAAATGTAATAGCCGAGGCCTAGATACTTTCGCGTAAAAAGCGGCTCACCCACTCTATTGACGGAACTACGAGACAGCCGCAGTTGTCGTTCATCTAAGTCAGAAGTGAAGTGGATGTGAGATTATAAAATATTAGTACATACGAATGATGGCAGATTATTTTACATTATACCGGCCAAACGTATCATCACAATAATAAACAGCTGTTAATTAAATGTCACGAACAAACAATTGGTCCTCCGTCTCTTCTCTCTATTGGGAATTTAATATGTCATGCTCTAAAATCATAATTAATGATTATGAAGTGATACTCTGATAGTAACTCTTTGAATGTAATTTCGAATATTGTGAGTCGGTAGTATCTAAAACTTTTCATTTTGTTTGCGAAGACAGGTGATTGACTTCATATAATATACCTCGTTATATTACAATGTTAACTCCGTCATTACAAGTAGATTAGTGGGATGGGAGTAAATAGAAATAGAAAGTCTCTCAGGCGTAAGAAAATCTTAACATTGTTATTAGTTCAATACAATAAGCTCGGCGCTCAATAATATTCTTACTTACCAAGGGCGTTAGGCCCCATTCAAAAGTTTGAAGTGATGTGCAAGTAAACCGTATATAAAATGAAATAAACCGATTTGCAATGGACAGCGTAACACAACTCTGATCGGCATTTTATTTTTATCACGATATCAAATGATCACGCATGTCTAATCTATATTAAATATAAAACTCTTACTTTTTGTTTATATGGCGGTAGAGATTTTCGCAATACGATACGTTTTACAATACTATCAATACATACATACAAATAAAGTGTTATTGTAATAATTATTTAGCGTCCCACTTAATTTTTCGACTTTAGCAGTGTAAGGTACCTGTGCCTGATATGGCCTTGATACTAAGATAGCCCACTTTCAAAATTGGATACTTGTAACAGTTCAATTGAATTAAATTTTCCCCCATCCTGTACATAAGCGCGAAATTTAACCTTTTGAACGCCAAGCACCACTAAAGTGGTCGCGTGATGTTGTGCCTGCCACGCCACCGACCACTAAAGTGGCTATGGCGGCCGCTGTCAAAGCAATTGTCCTGCTGACAGATAAGGTTTATATTTGTTCTTCACAAGTCGATACCAGGTATACGTCACATTTTGACGCGAGAGGAAAAGCGTTCAAAAGGTTAAATTAACGGTCCAGAATTTAATAGGTACTACTTGTATAATCCTTCACACTAAAAATATTTATTTTTACTAAGACTGTGGTAAACAAGCATAAGGCCTGCCTGATAGTTAACAGTCACCGCGGCCTATGGACGCTTGTAACTCCAGATGGTTCACATGCGCGCTGCCTACCCTTTAAGGCTCTGACCTCTCTGGCGACCTAACTCCGGCATAAACACAACACTATGGGTCGGATCTAGTTGTGTTTGGCTGTGGTTTTCTGTAAGTTGGAAGTACGTCCAGATTTATGCGAGATGTCATTGGCTGAAAGTGCCCTACCATCAGACTTACTGAGATGACATTGGAGCTATTCGCGGGTTTTTCTTTCTCAAATACACTACCAGACATAGTAAGTGCTTACGACTCATTTATTACCGAAACACGAAAGCCCTGCAAAACTCAAAAATGTGTTTAAATATAGGTGAATGTAATATAGCTATGGTTAGGTACTATGAAATTACATTTTGTGTGCATGATTGAAATAAATAGTCACATTTAAATTTGTTTTTTTTTACGATAGCAATCGTGGGAAACAGGTAAACTTTATTAGGTACCATTATTTTGATGATCTGTAGCAAACTGTTATGTTGTTAAAGGCATTTCGTTGGGCTGTTAAATTTTATTTAATATCGGTTTGTTTAAGCAATTAACTTATTCTAAAAGTTTAATATGACATCATAAAGACCAGCCAAGTATTTTAGCTGATGGTCAGTAGCGACTAGGCCTAAAATAAAATAAAGTTATAACACGATGCCTATAGAAAACACTCAATAACTTTGGACTGGAGAATATTGACCCTATAAGGTTAAATACAAATTAAACCTTTAAGGAGGTTATACGAAGATTTTTGGGTCACTGAAGACTAAGTCGAGCCGACACTCAAGACGACAACATAAGCAGTTTAACCACAACTCTTAAGGTTTCTAAGTAAAAAACGTTTTGTCTAATTTAGTTTTGTATTGTTCCAATTTTTAGGTATACATGCACATTTCTCATTCTGGGTATTTCAATAAACACTTTATAACATACTAAACTTAAACTACTTATTCATTGAGTTACCTACTCCCTTTATCATGTTGCCCTTTTTGCAATAATTAATTTCAAGATACCATGAACAATTTTGTTTTACGCCATTGCCAAGACTTAACTAAACTTTAAGCTACAGAGAGTACAGAGTATAGTATGAATCATCAACAATACAAAAAGGAAACGGTGAATGAAGTTAAAATAAAATAAAGTACCGCCGCCGTTTCCTGTTCAATTTACGCCGATTGTTTGTACTACTTCACTGACAGTATTAATTATGATTCACGTGTGTAGCAGAGGGTGGAAGGCTTTCTCTCGTTTAGGCTATGACTTGAACTCGTTTCGGCACTTTAACGATATCGTTCGGTGCGCTTATGGCACACCACACACCAATTTAGACAACATAAAATTCAATATGAAACTTTCAACATCTGTTGTTGTGACGGAGACTTAATTGAGTGTTGTTATATGGCAAATAAGGAGTTTATAATGTTGACCGGGTATGGGCAAGATATGAATATGATTTTCACTTACATTTAAACATGGTATAGTATGTACTAAGGCGCGATTCGACAACCTAAAGCAGACCATCCACATTGACTCCACACTGACATTACAATCATCCATGTTCATTTGAGAATCCGAATCGCTAGGCATACGTCAAATTTGACATTTCACTGCCACATTTGTCTATCACAAGCAAATCACAAGAGAACCTTGTCTATGATCATGGACGCCATGTTTTTATTTTAACATAGAGGTCAAATGCAGGGGAATCCCTCGCTGTGTCTTACAAAGTCTGAAAGTTAAGTCAATAAAACTTGGATACTACGTGTTTCTAGGCATAATTTATTTAAATGCCTATTACATCCAACTTTTTTATCGAAGATTTTCTGAAGCAAAGGCCGGAGAAGACATACGCTATTGCTATTACTGACCCACCTCTAAAGCAAAGTAACCAATTCATACGAAATTCAGGTACAGGTTTTTTTCCATCTGCTGTGAGATTCCCGACGTGTCCGTCAAACATACTAACTGTAGCAACAGCCATAAACAAGAAACCCTAGCGAGAGTAGTGATAACTGATAACAGTTGACATTTAGGTGTACATGTTGGGATATCGTGTAATAGATGTCCATATGTGACAGTTGCCATGTTGAATAGGGTACCTGTATCTAGCTCGCCCCTAGTCTTAGGACAAGAAGACTGGTGTAGAGGGATGAAAAATCGTTTTTGTTCAGTCTGTTATATGTTATATACCTATATGACGACACAATGGGTAACGAGCCAAAATAAAGGTCAATCCCCGCGAACTGTTTTATTCGTTTCATACAATAGTCATCATAGTAGTCATTGGCCTTCGCGTCGTCGCGGTATCTGCTCCTTTTGTTTTAAGCACGCGTTGTCATGCAGCCATTTTGCCGCCAAAACGTACGTCAACCCGTCGATGAGATGTTACGCATCCGGAGGCCGCGAGGTCGTTTTTGAATTGTCTATTTTGCGTGTGAATGAACCTAATTACAATATTATTAATACATGATTGTTCTATCGCAGGTACCTGCAATCAAGTTTAGATAAAATCTTTCGTCGCGTACCGCGTATACATAAAGACCACACTAGCACACTTGTATCAGTTGTATCTTAATCATAATGTATTATTACTTCTACAAGTACACATATTGTAAAAGAAATGTAGGATTAACTGTGAAATAATCAGATTGGCACATCCCAGAGAAGGATCGTCAAAATACAATTTCAAAACAAAGTACCTAACGGATTATGCGATGGATTACACAAACGCAATTCTTCCTATTCGTGATTCCCATATAATATGGATTCCATACAGCTACACTTTCCTACATTCGTAATTCCGCACAGTCAATATTTTAACGCAATCGGTATTCTTCCTATTTGTGATTCTACACAACAATAAGGTCAACGCAATCGCACTTTACTACATTCGTAATTCCATACAGTTATTTTTACATTTTAATAAATTTGACATACGGTAGCGTGTCAAGCCAAGATCAAGCTAACATAACTGGCGAGCAGCCGGTGGCGGTGATAGGTGCCGTGTGATATATGAACTATTTGGCACCATATTAATTGTATAAAAGCGGGTAACTCACGTTTTATAAGTCGAATATTGCTCGACATGTTTCACTCCGTAACGAGGAGCATAATCATGAGCCATTCGCGTTGGCTAACCGACGCAGACTCAGAGTCTGTGTCTGCGTGAGTTACCCGCTTTTATACAATTAATATGTTTCAATCTCACGATAGTTTTGTATTTGGCACCACTTTAGAAACCCAGTACTCAAAAACTATTTGACATCAATATTTCTGTCAAAGGTTCACATCTCACTGAAACTTTCGTGATCCTACAAAAGAATTGAAATCTTAATGGGTGCCAATTTAATAGCCAGTCCTGAAATGTATTTATAACAATACAAAATATTTAACAACAACACAAAATATAATTTCTTCTCAAAACTTAGGATAGGTAATATGGAATGGAAGGCTAAGATTTGACTTGGCTAGATCTTACTAGTATAATAGGTACGAATTATATTATAGTCTTCGCAAAATCTTAAAACAGTAAGTTCTTATTATATTCTTCCCGAAAATTCTTCTTTGGCTCTTCTATGACTGTTTTAGTAGGTAGGTAAGTACTTAATATACGAGACCCCACATAGAAAGAAAGCAGAAAAAATCAACCCATTTTACGTGTACCAAAACATGCACCTATTTTTATTTTATTTTTTACTATAGGGTTTAGTTCATGTTGTTATAAGCTATAGAAACTATTAATGATATATGGGTAGTAATAAAAAATATGGATCTGGAAGTGAAAGATCGTTGTGCAATACTATTATCTTTTTTACGTTTCGATTCGACTCAGTTGCCGGAATCGCGCTCTTCTTTTTGTCTAAAAAACTATTGATTATGAAATACTACTTGTAGATTGACATTTTACAGTGTCTAACTGTTACATCTTGATCCAAAGGTTAATAAAACAGTTCCAATTTACATGGATTCCATTTCGAAGACTAACTAGACACTATGAGCACACTTTAATATTTTTGTACCTACTAAGATAATTTTAGGACACAATTAAAACATTGAGGGTAAAGTAATTAATACTTTAACCAACGTGATAAAGCTGACGTCATTCTTTAACACCGCACAGTTGAAACAGTCACTGTCATAAACACGCTGTCACGTAAACAAAAACGACCATCAGGTTTACAAATTGTCTCCCAAAAAGGTTTAGTTTCGATTTTTTTACCCATTTCTTACTATAATTATTGTTGGTGATATGACCGGAAGTCATAATATGTAATAATATACCTACTTGTAATTAACACACCACACTTTTGTTAGTCAACATTTTTTATAATAGATAGAATACTCTTTATGGGCTCACCACAGTAAAAAGATATAAAATAAAATAAACAATTGGTTCAAT
Source organism: Grapholita molesta (assembly GCA_022674325.2). Taxonomy (NCBI): domain Eukaryota; kingdom Metazoa; phylum Arthropoda; class Insecta; order Lepidoptera; family Tortricidae; genus Grapholita; species Grapholita molesta. Next base: position 16,121,518 of record CP053121.2, on the reverse strand, counting down.
GTACAAGCAGACAACAGGCGGCCTTATCGCTAAAGAGCGATGTCTTCCAGACAATCTTTGGGTACCGGGAACAAAGAAATGAAACTAAGTTTTGCAAAAACATTAATAAGCCTACATTCATACACATAATAACGGTATACATACATAATTCGAATAAGTCATATTCATAACTAATGTGGGATGCTACCTGCATAGACACACTAGCGCCTTCCTATCTCCAACTACCTAATGTAAAAGCGGGTGCAGTGGAAAGCTCCGAATTTTTTTAACATAACAAATGAAGAAGAGCCTGGGCAGAGGTACCATATTATACCGCGTGGAGACGCAAGGTCCATAGGTTCCCAGCGCACACAAACTTTTTGCTGAAATCGCGAAGCGTCTGACGTGGTGACCAAAGAGCTGGCGGCTTCTTCGCACAACATATATCAGCATTGCGATACAACGGGGAGCATCCTCGGTACAGTGCCTCAAGGGCTTTTTATAGATTGAATCTTACTACTTACTTAGTTAAGTAATAGTAATTATTATAAATAAAATTATTGTATAAAAAGTAGTTTTCATAACTTACTTCTAAATAAATAATACCTATATTTATAAATTGTAAGGAGTCGAGATCCGAGATCACGAGGACAACGTCGTCTTCGAAACGTCGGAGGTAAATTTTAAAGTTAACATACGCGGTTAAGTCCCGTTCATGTATAATAATGTGTACAAACCGTGAAAGTTTAAATCAGTATTTTGTAATGACTTGTCACTAACATTTAGTTTCGTTAAAATGATGTTGTGGTTAGTTTTTTTAAACTATGACCGCTTCGAATACTAGTACTTACACCTTACATATAAGTATTGCTACTATTATTCATTTTTCTGCTTAGTTCTTAGTTTGCATAGGTGCCTTGGCAATATAATATTAAAATATAGTAAATAAATATAAAAGATGTCGGAACATTATTACAAAGTGCTAATCTTACAAAACAATGAGACACGGCTACTTAGCGAACACTGACACGCACTAGTTCATGCTAGATAACCCACAAGATGAGAATCCATGGTCACAGCAGCAGCATTAAAATTAATTCAGTGTGCAAAATACGTGCAAAATAAGGCGTTATGGTATTTTACTAAAGTGCTATTTCGTGCAGCACATTACGTATTCGGGTTACCTGCTTTTATTGAATACAGCTCAGTATAACAAATGTTAACCAAATTAAGACGCTATAATAATTTAAGTACATAGGTACCTACAAGCAGTGCTTACTAGTATTATACCTACTAACAGAAGAGCTAGCTCCTAAAAACGTTTGTTATTTAGGTATATTGCTGAGCACTTAGATGCCTGTAGTTATTTTCACCATGAGTAGGTACCCTTATTTCATCGGTGGAGCTTGAATATAAGTCCAAATAGTAGATAATGAGTTAAAAAAAAGGCTTAAATAAAAAAAAAACGTGTCAACGAAAAGTCGTACCAGGTGACTGAATTAATGTCAAAGATCTATGAAAAAGCAGAAGTGTTCTCAACTTCTCATATTAAACTTACAAAACCCTATAGTATAAAAATACCTTGAAACTACTGAACAGATCTTAATCAAATTTGAATTAGAGTATACTAGAAGGACTCTCTTTTGAGCATACATTGAAAAAATTAAAAAGGCCTTAATACTACCTACTTGTAAATAAATAGAGACTCAAATATAGGTACTCAATAAGTTTATGAAAGTCGGTTTAAAACAGAGTTTTATATAAAGTCGTATCTACACAAGGCACTAAATATTGTTATTTATTATAGAACCGTATGTAATGTAAATTATGTAAACGTTATTGTAGAAATTCATAAATAGGTAACATTGAAAATTCAAATTTCCTCTCCTGGTGAATGTTTTTGTACCTTCCATTATTTTCCAAAGTTGCATACGTTAGTTTTCAAATGTACTAAAGCAATTGTTTCTTTCGCAGGTAAGCTTTAGCACGTATAACTGATTAAATCGTCCGACGGCGTGAGGTGACAACACTTTCTTTCGCGGTCACGCGTCATCCCACGGTACACCACAAAAACGACATAAAATGCACCAAATTAATACAAGAATAAGAATCCAGTCAGTCAGATGATCGTCCAAAGACTTGATAATGAGGGATTACTCAAACCGAGTCAGATTAAAATGCTTTGTTGCTATTTGGCTGTCACTAGTCCTTGGGGCCTCAGCCAACCGACCTCCCAGATTTCTTATAGAGGGTCAGTCGGAGATTGTTGTGAGGCTCAAGGAAGGGGCTGATACTCCAGTAGGTAAGGTGTACATTATCATTTTTACATTTAAGAAATAAATGTGTTCAACCAGCAAACCTAAAACTGACTTCTTATTATCTAACTTAGTAGAACAAATTAGATTTATTAAAAAACAATGGGTTAATTAAAAGTATTTTCTAAGCTTATGCTTCGTGTTGCGGTGTAGCGAACATTGCAAACTTTTGCGATAATTTATCCTGTGTACCACAGCTATTGCAAACTTTGATTGCTTCCAAGTTTCAATGCAGTTTTCCGGCTATAGACTACCGGATATTGCATACATAGGGTGCGATCTACAAAGGTGTTACCAGGACAACACCGGCATAACAGAGGGAAACCCTGCACCCTTGCTGTGGATTATTGAGCGATGCTTATTAGTCATCAAGCATGAAACCATACTACCTTTAATGCTGACTTAGGGATCTACTTAAATAGCTTAGATTTATTTAATACAGGAACCACATTCGTTGGTTAATGTAAATTGTATAGGTAGGTACTTCTTTATAACAATGTCTACAATTCTAAATATATGTTGTTACAATTCTGTAAACTGACTTTGGCACAAAATTATGGTGAAAAAATACACTTATACATACTTATTAGGTACCCTACCATCACCTAATTGTTTTCTCTGGTATGTCGTATAGTCGGTTAAAAGGGATTCATATTGCGATTATTTTTATTCTTGCTTTGTCTTTATTTATTTACTATTCCTAACCAGTCTTCCTGACTTCTATTCTTGAAAAGCGACCTGATGCCAGAATCTAGTTAGGTAAACCTAAGGAACCCAGAGTCGATAAACTAGAGTAGTTTAAATACTCTATAAGTGGTATAGATTTTGTGGCCTTTGACTATTCTAACAAATATCAGTTTGTGGCTTATTGCTATATTTACTTATGAGATTGAGTTTTCTTACTAATTTGGTTGATTTGTACTACCACTTACAATTAAGTATGAATATTATGGTTGGTATCATCCGTTATTATTCTAATTACAGGCAGTTTAATATACCGACTTAGAGGCGTTGACCCTGATGGAGACGAACTAAAATTTGGAATAAGAGATCAACTTGGAAGTAATATTTTAAGAATAGAGGCCATTACAACCAACGAAGCTAATATTTATTTAGTTAGGGAATTAGATAGAGAGGTTTGTACCACTTTTTATTAAGTACAGAGCAACCTAAACTATCAGTATCCGAAATTCGAATTTAAAAATTAAAATTTTCATTGTATCGAGGGACCGAATGTCTTCAACACCTTTCCCAATGCACATAAATAATATAATAATTTCGGGTTATAAATTTTATACCTTATTATTAGTAGGTATAACATGTATATTTTACTTTTGTAGATACGTGATGAATATTCGTTTGTGTTAACACTTACGGATGGCCATTTAGGGGACGGAAACTTCATTACACAAAGCTTTTTGTTGTTAGTCGAGGATGTCAACGACAACGAACCCATATTTAAACCGTATCCTTCGGCGATCACTGTAAAAGAAGATGCTTCTCCTGGTATACTTACAACAGTAGAAGCAACGGACCTCGATGAAGGAGCCTATGGACAAGTAAGTTACGGTTGTTATTACTTTCTTGGTAATGGTAAGTATGAAGGTAAGTACAGGTTTTAAATAATATTTTCGGCATAGGTACATCGCATCGACTTATATAGATACCTAGTATAAATATTAGGCAAACAAACCGAACTAGGTACGTATTCGCTCGAATACGAACATTGAATATGCCGAATACAAATATTCGGTCCTTCTTTAGTCGGAACCCAGAGCACCTTACACATGAAATGCATGGATAACGTCCATAGTCGAATACGGGACCTCTAGCTACGTAAACAGTCACTATTCTAGGCAAGGCAAAAAACTATAATTATTTTAAAACAACAATCTTGTAAACAATCGAAAATCTCAAAGATATCGTCGATGTCTACGGTAAATTACAAAAGCAATCAATCATAACACAGTTAAACCTCATAATATAGAGACTAAGATTCAAGTCTTTCCTGTACCTTGTTTAAACATGCTAAATGCTAAAGCATAGACCGACAACAATTTACCTTTAAAACCGTTAATTCAAAGGTAAATTGTTGTGGTCTCTGTAATTAAAACATGACATTGATCACAGGCTACAATAATTTTGTTTTATTCAGTCTGTATGCTCCTTAAATAACTACTTGAGAGGGCTAAATACACTTGTATGCAGGTCACAATTGTAAAAAAAAATCGCCAATCAAATGTCATACTTGACATTGACAGTAGATTGTTTATAGTCTTATAGAAGTTTAGAAGTAAATAGACTAAAATATGAATAGTCTAATAGTTAAGAAAAGTAGTGTAAAATTCAATTGTAACGCTTTTCATGGATAAACTTTTCATTACTGGAACTATAATAATTCCAGGTCCTATACCACTTGCAAGAGCTAGACGGCGACGTCGACAATTTTGCGATCCAAACTGTGAATGGCAAAGGCGTTATTCGTTTGAGCAAGCAATTGGACTACGAACGCAAGTCTTTATACCAACTGCGGGTTCTTGCTATCGACCGTGCAAATCAGGGTCGTGTAAACACTGGGACGGCCGCGATCCTCGTGAAGGTGCAGGACGTGGAAGATCAGCCGCCGGAGTTCGTCGTGGTCAGCCCTGTGACTAGGATTAGCGAAGATGCTGAGGTCGGCACGTCGGTTTTACAAGGTTTGTGTGGTCCTGGATATTGAAAGAACTTGTATGAAGTGTCTTATTAGACACAAAATGAGAAATGAAGTAGTTAAAAAAAATATGAATAATGTTTAATTGCTATTTTTTATCTATTTAAAGTAGTCTAGAAGACATTTAAATTAGTCTTTTTTTTAAGATGACTGATGTTTTCATGTGTTTCAATTTTTTTTTTCCATGTTTTGAATTCTTTATTACAATCGTATTATGGTAACTATACATACTTAATGTAGTTACAGTATAAAATCTAAAAAGGCCCATATGGCATTGTACCAAGGATGCTGGCGACATTAATTACTAAAAAAAACCATGAAGTGCCCACAAAGTTATTTGGCCTCAAAGATTTATGTGTCATTGGTGTGTCTCAACTATTTTGCTATTCACTTTGTAAAATATTTTCTAGTGCATGCAATTGATGGAGACAGAGGCATCAACAACCGCATCTCGTATAGCATTATATCAGGAGGCGAGGAACACTTTGATATTGATAGTAGCTCTGGTATTGTATACACCGTCAGCCAGCTTGACAGAGAAGACCCAAGAAACAGCAATGGAGCTTACATTTTGGAAATATTGGTAAGTAAGCTATATAAATGATGTTTTATTTTATGTAATAATGAATCATATTTTTTTGTTACAAGGCAGATATTATTATAAATAATGTAATCTTATTTAATAAAAGATCATGTTTAAGTTGTTCTTTAAAGTTTTCAATCATTTGATTTGTTTTTGTATACTACACTCATTTATTAAGTGTAATGTGACAACTTTAAAAAACCTATTTAGAAACATCAAAAATGATTTTGTCTATCAAACAATGTGTAGCAGTTCCTTGACAAAATTTCGGCGGATGTGATTAGATTATCAGCGGGTGAAGGATAATGTTAAACAGTGTTTAAAAAGTGAATGTGAGTGTTGCGCTTTGTTTAGTGCGTATTTTAAGCGATTAGAGTTGTTGGTACACTCATAAAATCACCTTAGTCTGCAAGTTGGACACGCCAAGGATAAGACGCAATTTTTCGCTCGCTTTGGTATCGATTGTCGTGGTCGAGTGGCTAGCGGTAGTGCTATTGATTCCGCATATATCGCCATCTAGAAGTGGGTTCGAGTCCGCAGCCAAAGATGATCAATTAATGATTTTTGAACTTTTTTATTTGTATTTTTTATTTTATTTTTATTTCTTAATTTATTTAATGTTTTAATTATTTTTTTTTTTTTGATTATGTATAATTTTTGACATTATAGTGGTTAAAATTGGGCCCCTTTGGCATGGTTAGAATGATGATGGGTCATTATTAATGACCAATTAATGATTTTTTAACATTTTTAACTTTTTTAACTTTTTTTTTTAACGTTTTAATTTTTTTCATTTTTTATTTTATATTATATTTTAGTTTTTTTTTTTGTTTGATTATGTATAATTTTTGACATTATGATGGTTAAAATTGGGCCCCTTTGGCATGGTTAAAATGATATTCGCAATGAACTTTATTTTTAATTGTTTCAACTGTAATAATTGGAATGACCTTCGTTTCATATTTATTATTAATTTTTTATCTCTTAAGTTTACCGGACAATTTGATGCTTTTTGTGTTTTGATATATAGGTTCTTTCCGTTTGTAACATTTTGGGTAGTGTAGCACGATGAACAGCCCTTCTAAAGCCACCTGCCCCTATTGCCCAGGCTCTCCTAAGCTTTATGTAGTGCCGAAAGGCCTTAGCGTCCACATTTCTAGGGTCCACAAAGATATTGCCTCTCAGAACCGGAATACCTTGGCAGTTCCCGGTCCTAGTATTCATACTGGCGGGCCTCAAAGCAACGGCGATTCTCCTCATGTGATGTCGGCGTCTACTCCACAGGTTTGCTTGGATAGATTGCGTGAGCTCAAGGCTAAGGTTGGGGTGTTAAAGCATATACCGAAAGGCGCGAGAAGCTTGGTAGCGGGAAAATTATGCGCGATTATTGATAAATGTCTACAGTCCAACTCTATTGACGACTGGTTCTCGTTATTGTCTTTCTCGTTTTCGGCACTCAGGGTTCCAGAAAAAAGTGCTAAATCTTTAACAGCTAAGGTGAAGGAAAACGTAGATAGTACAATCGATGCGGTGAGTTTCTTTCCCGTTGGTGGGCGAAAATCTAGGTCGCTGGCTAAAACTATAGAGAGTAAGGTGCACGAGGGTGACTTGAGGGGTGCAGTACGCCTGCTTTTATCCGATTCGTCTTTGGCACCTGTAAATGACGAGACGGTGACATTACTCCGGGAAAAGCACCCTTCGCCTTCTAGGCCACTGTTGCTACCGCCCGAGCCGGACGCTTCTGCTTCTACCATCTCGGTAACGCCAGTGGATGTTAAAGAGGCTTTAGGGAGCTTTTATAATGGGTCTGCGTCAGGTCTAGATGGCTTACGTCCGCAGCACCTAAAGGAATTAACGTCTTCTGCGGCAGGTAGTAATGGCACCCGGCTCTTGGATGCACTTGTAAAACTCTGCAACTTTATGTTAAAAGGTTCATTGAATCCGCTGGTTTGCCCCTATTTTTATGGTGCTGCTCTTTGCGCTCTCACAAAAAAAGACGGAGGTATACGACCTATAGCTGTGGGGTGCACAATACGGCGCCTCGTAGCCAAATTGGGCTGTCGGGCTGTTAGGGACGATATGGCCAAGTATCTTCAGCCTGTTCAAGTAGGTTTCGGGACGGCTCGAGGTTGTGAAGCAGCCATCCACGCCACTCGGTCTTTTGCACTGGCAAATGAGAACTCAGGTTCAGTCTTGCTTAAGATTGACATAAAAAATGCCTTCAATAGCATCGAGAGAGACACAATACTTAGGGAAGTGTTTGATCAGGTGCCCTCCCTATACCCATTTCTACACCAGTGCTATTCATCTCCGAGCAACTTACTTTTCAATGGCATTTCTTTGTCATCAAAGGTTGGGGCTCAGCAGGGTGATCCTTTGGGGCCTTTGATATTCTGCTTAGCAATACAGAAGGTAATTTCTTCACTGGATTCTCCCCTAAATGTTTGGTATTTGGATGACGGTACAATTGGGGGTAGTCCGCATACCGTGTTGAATGACCTTCGTAAGCTACTTCCAGCACTGAAGGAGATTGGTTTGGAAATAAACCCAGCTAAGTGCGAATTGTTTATGTGTGCCACTGATGATATTGGTGCTTTATCGGGATTTGAAGAACTGCTTCCGGGGGTAAGACATCTTCAAAGGTCAACTTTTGCCTTATTAGGTGCTCCTATTTTTTCGGAGGGAGTCAGTGCTGCCCTTGAGGAGAAGAGGTTGGCATTCGTGAAGGCTAGGGAACACCTGAACAGCCTATCTTCGCATGTCGCGCTGGTCTTGCTGCGAAATTGTTTTGCGATGCCGCGCTTAATGTACATTTTGCGGACGGCGCCAACGTGGTTGTTTGAGGACGATGTCACGAGGCTCGATGAAACACTAAGGTTGGCCCTGGAATCCATTCTGAATGTACGCATGGAGGAGACGCAGTGGTGTCAGGCTGCTCTCCCTGTTCGCCACGGGGGGTTAGGCATACGCCGATGTAAGGAAGTTGGAGTAGTAGCATACTTGGCTTCCGCATACGGCACTTTGGGTCTTGTCACTCGAATTTTGTCGACTGATGGTGATATTACCCGGGTACCGTTTCTTGCGGAGGCACTTGCCAAGTGGACTTCCATTTGCGGCGAGGATGAGCGGCCGGAGAATGTAATCGTTCAGAGAGGGTGGGACGATATTATGTGCAGAAAGATAGCTGCGAGTATGATGGGAGATGCAGGGGGTTCAGATTTAGCACGCCTCAAAGCCGTGGCTACTGCTGAATCAGGGGCGTGGTTACACGCCCTGCCTTCCCCCTCGTTGGGCACGCTTTTAGATAACGACTCGCTGAGAATCGCAGCTGGTTTGAGGTTGGGGTGCAAGGTTTGCGAGGTGCACCGGTGTATTTGTGGGGCCATGGTGGAAGAGAACGGGCACCATGGTCTTAGTTGCATGAGATGCGCAGGGCGGTTCTCAAGGCATCATGCAATTAACGATTTGATTCGCCGGGCTTTGGTGTCGGCTAATGTTCCGTGCGTTCTAGAGCCTCCAGGTTTGTGCCGGACGGATGGAAAAAGGCCCGATGGTTTGACTCTGGTTCCCTGGCAGAAGGGTCGGTGTCTCTTGTGGGATGCAACGTGCGTCAGTACGTTCGCGCCGTCCCACATTGGTCACACAATGAGATCCGCAGGGTCCGCAGCGGAATATGCGGCCAGGATGAAACATGCCAAATACTCTGCTTTGGAACCGGTGTATGGCTTCGTGCCAGTAGCAGTCGAGACCGCTGGACCTTGGGCTGTGGAGGCTAAAGAATTCATTGGGCAAGTAGGTCGGCGGTTAAGAGACAGAGGAGGTGATCCTCGGTCCGGATCGTACCTGGTGCAACAGATCTCGTTGGCTATTCAACGCGGTAACGCTGCCAGTATTATGGGGACATTTGCGCCAGGTACGATTAACTAATAAATAAAGTATAAACATTTTAAAGTTATGACGAAGCCTTTTGCGGATTCCATCGTTAGTTTGTATGAGACGAGGCCTGTTGCTGATTTTAATGTTGCCACCTGACGAAGCCTGCGCTGTGGATAGCGGTTTGTATAACAATCTAATGAAATATATAATGTAATTATTTTTTGTCTATGATGTTTGAATAGTCAAGAAGACAACCATTTTGTCATATTTACAATTTGTTCCCTATACAACATTATGTTGTGTCTGAAAGTGGTACTATTTCTAGCATTTTTCGTCCTATAGGCTACAGAAGAATCCCATATGGTGTCCCCTATGCCGAGCGCCACAACAGAGGTCACGGTCATCATCACAGACGTGAACGACGAGACGCCGCGCTTCCGCAGCGAGAAATATGTCGGTGAAGTGCTGGAGAACGCACAACAGAACACCCCAATAACCTTCCTGCAGGATGCTGTGCCTGAAGTTTTTGATTATGACCAGGTATTTATTTATTTATTTAGTATTTATTGCACAAACACACAAAAGTACAAAAGGCGGACTTAATGCTACAAAGCATTCTCTACCAGTCAACCTTTAGGCAAAGCAGAGAAGTTGTAGGCGAGGCGGTAGGTATGTCAGTAAATAGCAGAGGCAGCGTAGGTAGGCCTCTCACAAGGTGGACCGACAACCTAGTTAGAGTTGCGGGATGCCACTGGATGTGGAAGGCGCAGGATAGGTCTTCTTGGGTCGTTCCGGGGAGGCCTATGTCCAGCAGTGGACGTCAGCCGAATGACGTAAATATAAATATTTCGGGACAAACTTACACAAATCGACCTATGTCTACAGTAAGCTCAGTAAGGCTTGTGTTGTAGGTACATGATGATGTTACTAAGAATATACTTTGGGCCTGTTTTATTTTAACTGTGTACAAATTGAAAGGAATGTAGCAAGTATTCAGCAATGATTTATTGTGATCAAGTAATCATCTTCATTAATTTGAACAACATTAATCAACATTTATTTTCCAGGGTAAAAATGGCACCTTCGAGCTTTTCCTACAAGGTGACAACGGCGTTTTCGACGTCACGCCATTCAAGGGAATCAATGAGGCCTCCTTCCTCATTAGAGTAAATGATCCATCTTCTCTAGACTATGAGAAAGTCACTGTCATGAACTTTAGTCTCATAGCTAAAGAGATTGTTGCTAACAATCCGAAGATCAGGTATGTTGTAGCTAACTAACAAAACAAATAGAATTTTCATCTACACTAATATTATAAAGGCGAAAGTTTGTGAGTGTGTATGTTTGTTAATTCTTCACGTCTAAACGGCTGAAGTAATTAAAAAAAAATTTAGTATGGAGGTAGCTGACACCCTGGATTTACACATAGGCTACGTTTTTTCCCCTAATAAACCGCGGGTAACACTGGGGGGCACATTAGGCAATGCTCTCAGTTCTGATCAGAACAAAAGGTCCAGTACTGATTTGGTACTAGAAAACAAGAATTCCCTAGTACTAGTGTTGTATGGTTCCAGTTATTAGTTTATACCGCTTATTTTTATTTCAGCGTGGTCCCAATAACGGTTCACATAAAGGACGAAAACGATAACTTCCCCGAGTTCACCGAATCTCTGTACACGGTGTCGATCCCCGAAAATTGCGCCGCGGGCACCACCGTGGCGTGGGTCCGCGCGCTCGACCAGGACTCGGACAACTACGGCACCAGGGGCGTCCGGTACACCGGGCTCGGCGGGAGCATCGCCAGTCTGTCAGTACTTACAATAACTGGAGCAACAATATTATTAAACCATGATGCTGAACACGTTCTCACCTGCTATCGTTTCTTGCAAGCCACACTACTCGTATAATTGTAGATCCATATAAAATAAGTCTTAGAGATGTACCTACAGTCTCCTTACCAGTATACCTTTGACCGCTATAGCAATGATGTACCTATAACACGCAGATGTGAACTGGAATTTACGAAGGTTAATTTTAAGCTGTAGGTAAGCGTTGACGACTCAGGCCGTCTGTGGCGCTCAAAAGCTAAAACACTTGTATTCGAATTCCAGTAAGGGCATTTATTTGTGTTATGATATGAGCACAGGTATTTGTTCTGGAATCATGGGTGTTTTCTGCGAATTTAGGTACATAGTTGTATATTATATTAAACATATGTCTTTTGCTGAGTACCCTCAAGTAGCCTTCTAGAGTTACCATGGGGCTCAGTCAATTTGTGTGAGGCTTACAGGACAGGCTTATTTATTTATTTTAGGTTAAGCCTCAACCCAATATCGGGTGTGATTACCGTGAAGCAAGCCGGCGGCGACAGCTTCGACCGCGAACTCGTCTCGCGGCACTACCTCACCGTGGAGGCGCGCGACGACCTCGGCAAGGGCAACCGCAACACCGCGCAACTCATCGTCAACATCGACGATGTCAACGACAACGCGCCGATGTTCCTGGCCAACAAATATGAGGCCAGGCTGCTGGAGAACGAGCGACAGTTTGAGAACCCGTTGGTGTTGGAGGCCAGGGATATTGATTTGAATGGTGAGCTGTGTTGTCATTTGTTTTTAGGCTACTTCACAAGAAGCAAATACTCAATTCGAATATAAGTATTTTTTTAATGGGTGTGTATCTAAATCCTTACACGAAATGGTGCTTTTCATGTGGGCCTATTTTAATTTGATTAGGATTATCAGTCGTTTTTGAGTTATCATTAATGCTGTGTATTTAGCAGTCAATAGCAGGCTTAACTAACTTTCCCACAGTTGAACAGTTTTCCTTGCACTTATGAAAAATAGACAAAGTCATACTGGCTCCGTCTTGCAAGGAAGGTCAGACGGGAATCGCTTTCGTAAAATTAGTGCTTACGCCAATTCTAGGGTCCAGGCTCCCAAAGAGCCGTGTCAAAAATCCGGGACAACGCGGGGAGGATGATGATGATTGTGGCTCCGTAAAATAAAGTCAGTTATTTTTTTGTTAAAAGTTATATGATCACCGTTGTAAAGCCACACTCGACAATATCCAACATCAATAAAAGCTTAACTGACTGAGGGTGGGCAGTATCACGATATACATAATAATACATGATAATTTTAGTTATGGCACACAGCGAGTTATGGAATACGATGGCGTTCACAGATGATTTGGTGGTTCATTTAATTAGGTTACATTTTTAATCTAACAAGTAAATCAGAGCGATGCTGACGCGAGTGCCATAATTGTGTCGTTTCGTAATGGTTTTCTAGATTTTATCTCGTAAATTTCAATGCCGCAGTGACAATCCGTGGCACACTTTAGGCTGACATTGGATTCGCTAATGATTTTGTATGTGACGCTCTGCCGAAGAAGATCAAACCGGTCGTCGATTGTAAACTTTTTTTTTATTAGCCAGTTTTTTTAGGGTCGAACTGCTGGGCAGGGGCCTCCCCTATTTTTCTCCACTCAACCCTGTCACGTGATCTCCACTCTACGCAGAACGCGTTCAATTCGTATCGCTATCTCCTTTTCGGTCTGTCTGATGCTTATAGACTTTTATGGCATTATTTTCCAATATTAATGGAGACAGTAATATCGCTTCCGGCAAAGTAATGCATGTTGCCACTAACGTTTGCGGTAACGTTTTTCAAAAATATTTTTCCTTACAAAAAGTGGTAAAACTGATTTCCACATTTTAACGTATTTAGAAAGTGTTTACATGACACGAAATGCACTAAATATAATGTTCTGTTTGTTTAAAAGCAAAAATATATTCGAAAAATACCTAAGAACCTTAACGTGACGGCTAACAGGCTGCTTATATCATTACATGCATATATTTGACGTATTCCAAGGTATCAAGGTAATGACACTAATGACGCTTTTTATGTTCATGTTTCAATGTTTATTTAGACCTTTGTATGTGTTAGAAAGTGACGGTATTTGACAGAAGTTTTGAAAGTTTAATGACAAGGGCATAACTCTTCTCCTCTCCTTTTCTAAAAGGCCAGCAAGTAAAATGAGTTAATATTTAATTTCGCAGGCACGAAGAACAGTCACATAGAGTACTCCATAGTAGGCGGCGATTACAAGAACAATTTTTCAATCGACCCAAACTTGGGCATCATCACGCCAGTCGACGGACTCGATTTCGAGCAAATCCCGGGAGACAACACTAACATACGTCCAATACATCTGACGGTAAGCTTTTATATTATAACATTCTCCTCAATGGAACATTAAAATTGTTCATCAAAATCATATTATCTTAATGAACATAATGTATATGAATTACGAAAACCATCTTTCTCTCAAGGGTCATAGGATATCTCTGAATTGAAAATTTAAAACAAATTAGCGTTTCCCAAACATCTCAACTTAAGTTCGACACATGGCGCTGGTACCGAAAACAGGAATACCCTCAATTCCCCAACCCTTTGGGATGGTAGGAGGTGTTATAATATGATCCTTGCTTTCTATTTATTAATTTAATAAGTGTACTAGTTTCAGAACTAGACTATTTAAATTTGTGCGGTGCTAACTAGCGAACCGTAGTAATATACGTGCTCTAGAGCTCGCTATTTTTCAGGTTCGAGCTCGTGATTTTGGAGTCCCACCATTGTCGTCGACTGTACCGGTCACAGTATACGTGCAGGACGTCAACGACCACGCCCCCATGTTCCAGCAAATGATGTACAAGCGCTCGATACCAGAGGACATGCCCGGCGGCACTAGCGTGTTAGAGGTAATTATAGACAGGCAGTTTGGTTCCTAATTTATACTTTATTGTAGATTATGTGTATTATTTACTAGTAAACGAGACAACTGCGTGTATAAACTTTAAATTTTTTGTGGTCGTGATATAAAGTTATTCACAAGATGCTTCTAGCGGTGTCCTGCACATTGCCACGGCCTTCCAACCCAGATGGAAAACAAGTTCTTATCGAAACGTTCTGTTTGTTCTGAAGTTTTATTATTTTAAAGTTACTAGTTCGTATAAGTTATATTTTTGTTAAATGCCAGGTCAAAGCTCGTGACAGCGACGGTTCATCCCCTAACAACCGAGTGGTGTACCGCATACAGCGCGGCGCTAGCGACAAATTCGTCATCGACTCGCGCTCGGGCGTCGTGTCCGTCGCCAACGGCTCGTCTCTCGACCCGGACAAGACCAACCCAAAAAGCAATCGATACACGCTGACTATCGTGAGTGATTTTCAACTTAAGTTTGAAAGTAATAAAGTACAATTTTCGGTAATTCATTTTTGACTCGCGCTCGGCATCGCGTTCGTAGCCCTCACCCTGGCAAGAGACACCCTTACTATTTGTAAGTGATTTTAACCTTATCTTGAAAGCATCCATCGACAATAGCTCGAAATTCGATTCCGGAATTACCAGTCTGGAGAGTATTAAATATTATATACGTACTCGATTGCATTACAATAACTATGTACTTATAGTAGTTGCAATGTGTTTAAATTTCAGCAATTGGAATTTTAAACAAAATAATAATTCTCATATTTCTGAAGGTGGCATTAGACGGCGGTATCGGCGAACAACAGCTAAGCGCGGCGGTGCTTGTCAACATCACCATAGTGGACGTCAACAACAAACCGCCCGTCTTCGTCGAGCCGGGGACAATCAGCGTTAAAGAAAACACCCAGGTCCTATAAAGTTTTCTAACAGATTCTCCTTTCAAGTATATGTTAACTCTTTATAACCACGGGTGCCCTTTTTGATAAAATACAGGTAGGGTCACTAGTATACCGCGCCCAAGCCCACGACCCGGATTCGCAACCGGTGCTACGTTTCGCAATAGACAAGGACGCTAGTATCGCGCGAGACGAGGACGGGGTGCTAGTACCGCCGACGGAGTACGACTACATCGCGCTCTGGGATTTGAACGCCGTCGACGGTACGCTTAGAGTTGTCAGGTACGTAAAGTTACTTATACAGGTTTCTAAATATCATCCTTTATTCAGTCCGGTAAATAAGATGAATTTGTAAATTCAAAACAAATACTTTATTTCAGGCATAAGCCCATATTAAATGTTAGTAATACATAAAATTAATCTTAATATACTAAATGTTAGCACAAACATATTTACAAATATAATATAAAATTAAAATTAAAACATGAGATGGTAATCATCACCTGTCTCTATTTTAAACTCTTAATATGCTGACTGCATTTAGAACTGAAACTTTTAGGCATATATTCGGTTTCAGACTTTGTTAATTACCTATGCACTTTGATTTCCTAAGGTATTTTTGTGGATATTTAACAATGCTAGTATTTAAAAAACCTTATCCCACAGGTTACTCGACAGAGAAAAAGTAGAAACCATCAAGCTGGTCATTACAGTAGAAGACATGGCCGCAGTAGCCGGGCCCCGTCAGACCGCCTCGGCGACTCTCACCATAGTGGTCGCCGACGAAAACGACAACAACCCCAAGTTCAGGAAGCCCTACTACCGCACGTCCATAGCTGAGAACTCCAAGAACGGAGCGAGCATTGTCACAGTCGTTGCGGACGATGCGGATAAGAACCGCACGATGACTTACTACGTTGAAGGTATTATTTTTCACATTAAGCATTTCTATTAGTACAGTCGACTACAAAGATATGAATAAATTTTTCACCTTAATCCTTTGTAATAAGGTGAAAAATGTATACATATCTTTGTAGTCGACTGTACATAATGGCGGCCAACTCAAAATCTAGATATGTTGTTACTTGTTGACACAGTATTTTGTAACAAATATTAAAATTGGCATTTCTCTCACGTTTAATATGTGTCTAGTTTATTGCATTCTTATTTATGTACAGTCGCCATCAGGTATATAGGAGCTGTGGAGGTGGTCAAAAATATCGGAACAACTCCGATATATCTGATGGTGACTGTACATTGTTAGTGCGATTAAAACAATACCGAAGCGTTCAATTTAAATTAGTTTTTAAGGTAGTCTTGATTTGGGATTGGGATATGTTTAATTTTTATTTTAGGAACATACTATACTGTACATACTGATGATGATGATGATGATGATTGTACAGCCAGCAGCAAAAGTTGCTAAGCGGGTGAGGTGTTCAAAATGAGCTTGACACGACTTTATTGTTAGGAGTATAAGAGCGTGTCAAGATAATTTTGAATCGTGGCCCTTTTGTTAACTTCTGCTGCTGATGTGTGCTGTAGAGTTTACATTGTTCCGTAGGTCCCGAAAAGCTGTTAAATCTGATCCACATGGAGAGCTCTACGGGCGAGATAGTGGTCGCGAACAAGATCGACCACGAGCAGCAGGCGTGGATCAATCTGACGGTGAAGGCGGTGGACAGCGGGCAGCCGCCGCGGCACGCCGTCGTCGACGTGTTTGTGCAGGTCCGGGAAATCTGTCTTGTCTTACTACAACCCTGCATACGCCCCAGCCACGACAATGCGCGACTTGCGGCGCGGCAAGCGTTTTGTCTGTTCGTTGCGCGGTCAAGATGCGCAATGCACTGCGGTTAATTGGGATCACACGCAATGAACAGACAAAACGCTTGCCGCGCCGTAATTCACGCTATGTCGTGGCCGGGCCGTTAGACTAATTAACCGGAGGAGAATAACTTGAAAGTAACTTATATTATCAATAATGATAACTGTTTTTGACCTTATTGTAAAGAGACTAAGACTCAAATTATAAGCAATTGTATGCAGTCGTTAAATCACATCTGATTTGCACTATTACTTTGTATATCTAAGCACACATACATCGCAGTATCGCCCTTTTAATCGCTTATTGTGATAGCTAATGAAATACAAATACTTAATTTTCGCCCCTATGGTATAAACAGTCGGCTGTTTAATGTTTCTGTGTCTAGAATTGACGTATAAATCAGCTTATACCGCTTGTATGATCTAACATGCCGTTGATGCTCGATTGTGAAATGTTTTAACGTTACGATACGATACTTAAGAAACGACGAAAACGTACACAAGTTTTTTTTTATATATAATTATCTCTTGTCAGGTGCTAGACGAAAACGATAACAACCCATATTTCGAAAGCGGCAACTTCGAGTACCGCGTGCGGGAAGATGTCGAGCCCGGGACCACCATCGCCAACATCGTGGCGCGCGACGCTGACTCGGGCGAGTACGGCAAGCTCACCTACCTACTGGATCGCATGTCCACGCAGGTACTGACTGCTAGACGACTGTGACTTTTATTACTAGTACGGTAAATTCGAAATCCGCCTGTTGTAATTTCCATGCAAGTATTTATTGTCTCTGTAAAAATTGAAAAATCAACTGCCTCAGGCGAGAATAGAACTTACGGCTCACTCGGTTTAATTAGCAGACGTTTCTGCTTAAAACAAAACCACTTTGATAATTTAAAACAGAAGGAAACTTAAATAAAATAAAATACTAAAAATATAAATAACTAAAAACTAAACCTAAAATACCTATCTAAAATAAAAGATCCCCCCGTGGCATGGTGCCGTAAACGCTGGCAGCATTTCCTCGCTGTATCGCAATGCTTATGCGTTGAGCGAGGAAGCTGCCAGCTCTCCGGTCACCAGTAACGTCGATAAGACGTTTGGCCAAATCTTTGAAAAAGGCATGGGCACTTGGTCCCCACGGGCCAAGGGTCTCGACGCCAAAAGGTACAAAATTGTATTCGGCCCCGAGACCCTTATATTTTGCCTTTTTCAAAGATTCAGCCGTCTCTGCAGCTGGCCCGGGCTGAACTGCCGTGCCATGGAGATGGGAAGGGGCCAGCGTATCGACGCAGGTGGCGTCCCACACTAGCACCCTTCCTAACTTCCATGGAATCAGCGACATCCCGTCCGGTCTCTTGCCGTCGTCCCGGAGAACACCAGGTGGCTCGAGAAGAGCCGGTACGTTGACGCTGGCCAGAGACCGGCGGAGGATGTCGTTGATGGCAGCGTGCCGAGAGAAGCGGCCAGCGCTCCTCTGACACGACAGCCCGTGGTGACCCAGAGAGTCAACGTTGTTGCCGCAGGGGCATCTGTGTGGAGCGCACACGCGAATACCAAGCCGCAGGCAAGTTGCGACGCGTAAGGTGTGGGGTTCAAGGAAAGTACCGGTGGTTACAGATGGAAATGCCTGTAGCCAGGCACCTGCTTCCCTTGTCCCCACAGCCAGTAGTCTAGCGCGTACGGAGCCAGCGCTGCGGCTTAGTAGTGAGTCATATATCAATTTTGATTGCATGTCGTCCCAGGTCCTTTGGGATTCTAAGATTTCCGGAAAATCCTTACCCGGGCAGGCAATGCACCAGGCATTTTTGGCTTCCGTCAAGCCAGCAATCTCATAGTTAGAAGGGCAAGCCCTTAGGATTTTACCTACGAGAATTGCTGAACTGTGAGCTGAAGACAAAAATGCCGGTGCAGACACACAAGAAATTTTGCGGATCCCTAACCCACCAAAGCGGATGGGCAGGGATGCTTGGGTCCAGGACTCTTCGCTTAGCTGTATATTTAAAATAGATTCCAAATTGGTTTTGATAATGTCGTCTAATGGAGTTAATAAATTTTGAAATTTTGAAAAAGGACAGCAGCGAAGTACATAGGTTAATTTTGGTACGAAAAGGCAAAATTTAATAATAGTCAAAGCAAAATGTGGACTGATTTCTAAAAGACGACTTTGGTAATTGACAAATTTAGAAGTTGTATTCGAAAGAAAGTTAAAATAGGATTCTTCGAAGATGGGAGATCCTAGGAGGCAAAGAGAACTTTTGTCAACTATCTTTATATTTGGTGTGAGGAGATCAAATTTTTGTTTCACATCCAAGAAACTTAAGGTGTTGTTATTTACAAAAAGCTCACATTTGCTATAGTTGAGTTCTAGACCTAAAGAATGAAATTTCGTTTTGATGGTAGAGAGATCTGATAATACGGATTGACATTAACATTTGACAATGAATTCTACTAAAAGCAATACTCTTAGCTGTACATTGGTGGACCTTATATTATAAGGCATAAGGTCCATCGCTGTACAGCTAAGAGTATTGCTGTGTGTATTACCTTCTGGGCTAAGAGCAATATAGTCTATATTGTAATCAATTAAAATTACCCTTATCATTGTCTATAATCTTCCTTTGTTTTGATCCAGGGCAAGTTCCTGATAAACGCCGAAACGGGTGCAGTAACAGTGTCAGACTGGCTGGATCGGGAAACGCGCGCATCCTATACTTTAGTAGTGGAAGCGTGGGACAACTACCAATTCGGATACCTCAGCGGGGAAAGCAGGAATGCCTTCAAACAAATAGTGTAAGTTCCATTTTGTGTCACTAATCGTAAATCTTTTGTGTGATATAAACGACTACGACTAATCGGATTCTTGTAGTACGAAAGACCACAATATTTTGAAAGGAGAAATTGTAAATACTCTTAAATGCCATGCCAGTTTAAAATTCCAAAGCACTAGTTTACTAAACAACAATTCATTTACATGCAAGTACAGTCAGCAACATACAGTTAGTTGCAGTTAAAGGGTCCTAATCTATAGTAACATTCTTACCTTTATGCAAAAAAATATCAGCCCGACACATTTTCCTATTTTAAGTAAGTAGGTACTACTAACTAGTGGACGCTGACTGTACAATCTCTAATTTGCGCTATTATTTGCAGTGTTCACATAGAAGACGTGAACGACAACCCGCCCGTGCTGCAGCTGCCGGCCGAGTGCGTGACCATCAGCGAGTTCCACAAGCACCGCGAGCCCATAGTCGCGCTGTCGGCCACCGACGCCGACGACAACGCCTCGCCCAACGGTCGCGTGCAGTTCAGGCTCGTCGGCGGGAAGGGCTACGGTAACATTGAACAGGAATTTAACACTAGTTACTGGTCGCACGTTTTTATCTGCAGATACATTTTAAATTAACTGTCGGTGGTCTTAACATCTTCAAATGCCTGTTCCTAACAACATATTGTTAATTAACTTGATAAAACGTACAAACCCATAACGTACAAAGAAAAAACGTGTTTTGATATTACATGTTTAAGACCATCCATGTGGGTTCAGTAGTCTAAGAGCTGCGGTGCCATAGATATACAGAATGACACACAAACAGCTATCAAACTTGTGGCACCCCTCGTTTTACATCGGTGGCTAGAACTTCAACTACTATTAACTCTGCGACTAGAGTTGTACTTTCTCGAAAACGTTACCTCTGTTTTGTATCAAGAGTTTTCTTAAGCTCTAGTGTAAGTTTCTTTTGACGTAAAAACGTTTACGTACGCGTAAGTAATAATGTTATTTATATGGGAAACGCAAACGCGTTCGTGACGTAAAGTTACGTTAGAAATTTAAACTCAGGAGGACAAATTTTTGAACAGAGAACATTCTCGAGAATGGCACAAGTATAACTACAGCAATACGATCATGTGAAAATAAATTCTCTTTTACTTTTTCTTAGATCTATTCCGATTCGAACAAGTCGGCGGTGATGCCAACACAGGCCGGCTATTTGCGAAGCAATCGCTGAAAGACCGCTTCGGCAATTACTCTCTCACCGTTGAAGCTAAGGACCTGGGCACACCGCAGAATGTGGTTCGCGGGGAACTGAGGCTGTGTGTCACAGACTTTAACGACCACGCCCCCGTGTTCGTGCATCCGCCGCAAAATGTTACTATTAAAGTACCCGAGGTAAGTCAATAATACCTATAAGCACTAAGTAACTATGTAATAACTTGTAGAATTATTTTACTCAGAAGGTAAGCTTGCGCTTCCTATTCGAATGATTAACGGATTATCATACAGCTGGAGAGTCCTGACGTCTATGTAATTATTATATTATAACAATAAATTAAATTATTATATTGACTATTTCGATTAAAATTTAATTTAATTCAATATGTTTTATATTTTGAAGTAATTTGGTTTTAACCCTTTGAACGCTAAGAACCCTAAAGCAGTCACGTGATGTCGTGCTTACCACGCCACCGAGCCCTAAAGTGGATATGGCGGACGCTTATTAATTGTATAAAAGCGGGTAACTCACGTTTTATAGGTCGAATATTGCTCGACACGTTTCACTCCGTAACGAGGAGCATAATCATGTTCCGTTCGCGTCGGCTAACCGACGCAGACTGCGGACCGCAGGGCTCTGCGACCGTGCACTCGACGCCGACACGCTGACGCCAACAGCTGAGGGTGGGGAGGCGAGAAACTACCCTCATTTTCAGCAATATTGTCTAACGTCCGTTGGCAAAGGTCCGTCCACACAAAACGCCGACGCACCACACAAAACAATTCTCCAACTGACCATCTAGATTCTAGAGTCACGGTTAAAGTTCGGATAACGACTAATTTCAATAGCCTCCCGTAGTTTGCGCTGAATTACAAATTTTCCTTCGAAAGTACGGTTATCTTTATCGAAACGTATGTAATGAGTCGAGTCCGAGTCCAGTATATGCTCCGTCACTGCAGAACCACGCTGTCCCAGATTTTCATGCTGCGTATGTGCTCTGATACCCTGGTGGCAACGTTGCGGCCCGTTTCCCCTATACAGCTCTTCCCACAGGACTTTACACAATTAATATGTTTCAATCTCACGATAGTTTTGTGTTTAGAAATGGCGGACGCTGTCAGCGATTTCCTGCTGACAGATATAGTGTATACTAGTGACGACCGAACGTTCGGTTTCGGCCTAAAAACATGTTTCGGTCTAAAAACATGTTTCGACCAAAAGTTTGATTTCTGCCTTTCCTTTCTTTCTTCAGTGATAATTATATTTTACCCTTTTTTACCACTTTTTCTGCTACACTGATTTACATATTCTTGCCAAATTACTGCTCTCTGGGACTAACGGTCACTGAGCATAGCCAAAAACAGACTGAAAGCGAGACAGCCAGACAGATAGAAAGACCGACAGACGAGAAAAGACATATCTCTTTATGGTTCCATAGTCAAAACTAGGTTAGTTTCGCCATGTCTACCATACTGACACGCTACTGATTTTAACTCGTCTATAAAAGTTTCGTTTATATTCGTCCTTTACTAGTCTAGACGTTGGTGTATACGTTACATTTTGACTCAAGAGGAAAAGCGTTCAAAAGGTTAAGAAGTAACACTATGCACTATAAAAACATCGCAGTTAACCCTCTGCAACTGACTTGGTCTCGTGACGTAAATTGTTCAATCTTACTGTCAACATCATAATGGCGACTTTGCAATGCACAGGTGTCAGTTAGGCGTGACATCAGTGGGAGAGGGTTAACCATACTTATTGGGGGTCGATCGGCATCATGACGCAACGAACGTGTTAATAGGCGTAATATTGGCAGAATGCCATCTAACCGACCAGCAAATGTGACCAATATTTTTTAATGGTCAATCGCCATGATGCCGTATCAAAAATTTACGTAGTACCTTACAGGCCTAGGCCGGAAATGTTAAACTTGACGATCTCTTGTGACTCTCGTTTAGCCAAACCTGCAAAGACATACTTCGCACCCTATTCTGTTACAAGGAACATAATGTAAACATTGTAGTGCATGTTTGAAAAAAATAGTATGATTTCTTTGTTGTCGGGTGAATAATTGTTTCCTATTTTAGAACGCAACCATCGGCACGGTGGTGGTGGAGGTGCGCGCGATCGACGCGGACATCGGCGCGAACGGCGCCGTGCGCTACCGCGTGCGGCGCGACGCGGCCGGCGCCTGGCGCGCCTTCAGCGTGCACGCCACCAGCGGCGCGCTGCGCACCGCCGCGCCGCTGCACCGCGACACCGCCGCGCGCTACCAGGTTACTACGTACAACTGTTGACTACACCACCGATGGCCTCGTACGGGTCCCTAAAAGTCGGTGGCTGCAGTATGCTGAAGATCGCTCCCTGTGACGGTCTATGGGAGAGGCCTATGTCCAGCAGGGGACGTCCCTGGCTCATAGATAGAACTAATTGTCTAACTAACAAGGTTAGCAGGCACTCGCCGGGTGCAGTCGGTGACCGAGCGAAGCTCTTTGAGGCAACTTAACTATTTATCGACCGATATGTTAATCTCTCTTACAAGCGAATAGGGTGGTTTGCAGCGCGACCTATCAAAAAACAGAATAACGTTTAACATAGCAAAGAAGCTGTCATCCTATACATAACTATGAAAATTCATAACAAGAAAAATCGAACAGAAAACAGTTTTTACAAATTGCCAGTGATGGTTTGAACTTTGGCCACATTTTCGTGAATCGGCTCCTCACCGTTCCTTTGTCGATTAAAGGAACCTTCTTACCCACTTTTTTACTAAATTAATAAATCTTTAGTTATCCTAAATCTAATGTTAATTAAATTTCACAGCTCAGAATCGAGGCATACGACCTCGGCCTGCCTACTCCGCTCAGCTCCGACCTCGACTTGACCATCTACGTGCAAGACGTGGACAGCTACCGGCCGCGCTTCCCGGACAAACACCTCCACATCAACCTCACCGAGAACGTGTACGATGAGGAACTCTACCTGCCGAGTGTCATAGAGAGAGATGAGATTGACCGGGGAGACGAGCCGGTGCTGCCTGTATGCTATTATATCGTAGAGGGGAATGAGGATGGCGAATTTGAGCTGCATCGGAACACTCATAGGTTCGTAGTCAAGTATTAAAAATATATAACTACTTATACCTACTAAAATATATCCCACTATTATTTTGTCGGTATAAACTGTTTCTAGTTATTCGTAATCATTGACTCAAAATAATGCTTGTTAATTTAGAATCCAGAAAGAGCTATGCAACTGCTAATGTTTTACTCGTATTCATATATCCTTTAGACGACGCCGACGTACAAATGTTTATAAGAAATAATTTAAGCAATATTTAACAGGTTTGCCACACAGCGTCCGCTAGATCGGGAGAAGAAATCAAACTACACGCTTACCGTACTAGCCACAGAGGACTGCGTAGCCGCACCAGAGTACCGCGCAAGCGTGGATTCGGTCAGCACTCTGATCGTACACGTCACGGTTAACGACTTGAACGACAACGCGCCTAAATTTGTCAGCAGGATATTTACGGGGGGTATCACGACGGAGGCGGACTTTGGCATCGAATTCATGCATGTGAAGGTAATATATACAAGAAGTACATGATTATACTTAATATCGAGGACGGCGGTGGATGGATAAGGAGCAAATGAGTTGCCTACATTTTGCTACTAGTCTTTAGCTGGGAAATCGTAAAAAAGAGCTAAAAATAATTTAAGTAGTGGAATTCGACTTTTATGGAGGCGTAGTCGCATTTAAGTATTGGCTACGCGATACAATTAGTAAACAAGAACACTAACATAACACAAATCTAATTAATAATCATAATTATTTATTTTTCGTAGGTACATGGTTAACCTATAATTCTTATCAGGTTGACACTTATTCGTACAATCTTATCTCCTGAAAACAATGTTTATACTTACCCAGTGATGTCGGTGGCCTTTTGACTTTGTATACTATCATGCTTTATTAACGAGATAACGATCAGTATCGCAAAAGATAATAGAGTAAAAGCAGCTTTTATAAAGTGAAGCGCGATTTTTTATAAACATTGCAAACCATTATTTTCATGATCCATTATATATGCAAATTATAGAATACATAATATGTTACCAAGATTGATAAGTACACAAGGTAGCAGCAATAATATATTACGATATGAAGACCGCAAAAATATCTGATCGCATGTTATGTCAAGGACATAACATAAGGTTCTGCCGGAAATTTTTGCAGCCTTGATATCGTAAGATATTGTAGCGGTGACTGTACAGTTAACGGTGAAATGTACGAGTATATTAATCTTGTAAGCAAATTTCTCGTCAAACTTACTTAAAACAACTTTCTAACAAGAAATCAAGCTTTATTTAGGTACTTAATCAAGCTGTATATTAATTATATGAACATTTCAGGCCATAGACCTCGACGAAGGAGAAAACGCCAAAACGAGGTACTACCTCCTGGGCGAAGTCAAAAAGACGCTCACCGAAGGGTTGGAGAACTTGGCAGTGTCGCCTTTTCTGGTCAATGAGGAAACGGGAGCTATTTCCCTTAATTTCGATCCACAGAAAGGAATGAAGGGATATTTTGATTTTAAAGTAAGTTTCTAATATTATTGTGTAAGATAGAATAATTTTACCCATTTTGCCCTTCTCTCCGAACTAAAGGTTGATGTAATTGAAATTCCCAAGGCAGGTATTCAGGTTGTACCTTTCTATCTTAGGAGATAGGACTTCTACCAAGATCATGCTAGTTGAATGTGTTACATTTTTCCTAAGTGTAGTGTGTGTTCCTAGTTAAGGAACAGAATCGACTATTCCTGAACCAACCTAGAAAGATAAAATTTAATTTAATTTTATCATTTTTACACAAAAGAAAACTTAAAGGCGAACTTAATGCCACAAGGTATTCTTTACCAGTTAACCTAGACATTGTATCGATTTTTGTGATAACAAATATATATTTCGTCCCTTTATTTTCATACGGCTTTCGAATCAGAAACAAAAGATCTAGTTGTGCCTGATTTTTTAGAAAACATACGTTTCTTCGAAATAAAGGGAATATGGAAAAATTAATTGCCTCGGACGAGACTCAGGGATACATGCCCGTCGCTCTACCAA
This sequence comes from Grapholita molesta, assembly GCA_022674325.2. Taxonomy (NCBI): domain Eukaryota; kingdom Metazoa; phylum Arthropoda; class Insecta; order Lepidoptera; family Tortricidae; genus Grapholita; species Grapholita molesta. The sequence continues at coordinate 16,095,437 of CP053121.2, read as the reverse complement.
CTGATTTACAGAGGCACACTGAATTTCTCCACCATATCCTTTAATGCGCCCAGGAGTCGCTTAGCGACATCTACCTTAAGTGTGATAAAAACTTGATTAAGGCAGTGGATTTTTCCTTTCTCCCTAAGAATTATGGTTTCGTTAGCAGACGTGTCTGCTTGAAAATAGTAATTTAACCATACATTTGTTAAATTTGTTATGTACCTCGCATATTTTTAATTAAATTGCATCTTTTAGGTACTTGTCAACGATACAGGCGGCCTGCAAGACGAATCTCACGTATTTATATACCTTTTACGGGAGGACCAAAGAGTGCGTTTTGTTCTACGCTCTCACCCCTCTGAAGTCAGAGACAGAATAAGCATCTTTAGAGAGAAACTAGCACAAGTTGCCCAGTCTGTAGTCAACATAGACGACCTAAGAGTGCATGAAAATAAGGATGGATCAGTAGATAATACGAAAACTGATTTGTACCTACATCTAGTGAATGGGCAAGATCATTCTGTGCTTGAGGTTAATCAGGTACTCCAGTTGGTCGACAAAAATATTGAACACCTGGACGATTTATTCAAGGTAATTTGCGCAGGATTTTATATAGATAGTCATAAAAAACTGTTGCATTCGATAGCTAATCACTGGTGACTAGCTTCTGGGTCTACAGACGAGTCCAAGCTCGTTTTTGAATATAAATAAAACAAAACTTTAAAGGAAAAATCTAAAATTCACGTCACCGTCACACAAATGTGCAGTATTTCTAAGTCATAACAAGATAAAACGCCTGATACGTTAAATAGCAAATTTGTTGTATAGATACAGTTCTGTTGGAAATATGTGTTTTCAAATAGGAGCACATTATTATTTTTAATCAGGATGCCTTCTAGACTTACTTCAGTTGTATTCAGACTTACTTATCACATTATTTTTTAGGAATTCAACGTCCTCGACACACAACCTGCCGAATACCAGCCGCTCACGGTGGACACGATTACCTCCAACCAGACGGTATTTTGGCTTGTCTGGACCACCCTGTTCCTCACCGTGCTGCTTGTGCTCTCTGTCATGATGTGTCTCAGCCAACGAGCTGACTACGTGCGCAGGTTGAAGGCAGCCACGGCTACTGCTTATTGTGAGTATTGTAACGTTTACAGAATTTACTTTCATTCTAAATTGATTTACAAAGTTATAAGCCAATTAAAGGCATATAATAATTTGCGCCGTTATGTACTTGTGCGTGTATACTTATTACATCGCATCGTGCGCGGTAGTTCATAGCTTAATTTATATAATTCTACAGTTGTCAATATGCCAACCAACGCAATAAGTAGTTTATTAGTTATCTAAACAACCTACGCAATGACTACGCAGAACAATCATTTTAATTTCTAATAAAAGACACTCACATTTATTAGATACACTTAATTAATCATGTTATGGAAGCATTAATACCTACTTTATATATATACCTAATGACAATGATAAATTGATAACCCGTTTTTCAGCATCACCAACTCCAGGCGAATCGGATATGACGATTAGGAGTTCCGGCGGCCGCGTACCCAATACAAACAAACATAGTACAAAAGGATCAAATCCGATATGGCTTCATGCATATGAAAACGAATGGTACAAATCCGATGATCAAGTGAGTCATTCGGAACGCGATTCTCTCGATGAAAACGCAGTTGATCAAGACTTGTCAAACGAAAAACCTTACTTTATCACTACTGGTGCCTTCCCTTCAATAGAGTCTAATGCGACCGAACCTCAAACCAATCCGGTTAAGTACGACTTTTACCAACAATTGGAACAGATGAAAAATGCCAAAAATATGGAGACGACAGAATTGTGAGCATATTTACAAGCTTAACTTCGTACACTGCTCAATTAGGCTTACATTAAATTATAATATGTACTTGACACCATTCTTTCAAGATCCGAAAACATCTCAATCCGTACATACCGTAGGTACTTATTAGTCATTATTAAATCAAACCCTTGTTTTAAGTTTAGTAGATAAGTTACTGAATTTATTTCGAAAAAATGCAAGTAATGCATTATCAATTTGCCCTGCTGCAATTTATTCCAGCTATTACCGTATTACCAGCCGCTTTAGCATAATTATACGTGCCTTTTGTAAATTATTTTCTTTAGTCTTAAGTGTTATTGTACATTAAATATTATAGTGTACAATACTTCATGTACAAAAATAAAAACACCAAGTTTAAGACTAGTTCAACTGAAGAACTTTTCAACTGAAAAAAATGTTGAAACTTATCCTTATGTTAATTCTAATAGGAAGTTCAGTTTGCGAATAAAAACATATATTTGGGCCACTGTTTTATTTTTGTGTCTAATCCTTAATCCCGGTCGAGTACCGATTGCTCCTCGTCATCTTAGAGCATTTCTAAGAATATCTTATTTCAGGAACCAATTTGGCACCCAATCTTAAGGATAAAATTTGAAAGCAATTCCCATAGAGTAGGTATATGGAATAATATGCCTCGAGTCCAGTCCCAACGATGTTTTCCTCAGAGACTACATGTTTGTGTTTTTCGTACAAAACTATAGCTATGTGACCAAGTAGGAATGTAGGAGTGCTTAGCAGTAGAGACAAGTATTTTTTTTTTCTTAGGCAGACGGAGTCATTCATAATGGTTTGTCTTTCTTCACGAGCCCAAAGTAAACAAAAGTTAGATAACGTCGGGGATAGTGCAATACCACGTAACTATAAATATCGAGTGTTCGAAATTAAAAAATTGTACATTATTGCATATTTTATTAGTATATTGTACTATCCCCAACGATAAGCCAGCTAGAATCCGTTTGTGTGGATGAGCCCCCACTGTTACAGATTAGTGACCAAAATGGGTATTCATTTTAGGTACAGTCAGCAGCAAAAGTTGCTAAGCGTTTGAAGTGTTCAAAATGACCTACATGCGCTCTTATTCTCTTGACAATAGAGACGTGTTGACCTCATTTTGAACACCTCAAATGCTTAGCTACTTCTGCTGCTGACTGTACGAGACTTGTTTCTCGTCGCGTATGTAATAATTATAACCAATGGATTCATATCTTAAGACTTGCTATTGTGGCCCTATAGTAAAGTTTAATTAGTAGTATTAGGTACATCAATTATTTTTATTTACCTCAGCATGGCCAAGCAAGGGTAAGACTACGGCGGCTTTTTAAAACAATATAGCTAGTAGGTAGGTGACTAGGTACAGATTGAAACAAAAATCGTCTTTACAAGTTGTTTTAGTGGTATAGTGTTACTTATGAGGGGGAAGTTGGTATTTCATAAAATATTTGGTATTAAAACCTACCAAAGGAAAGACGCGAACCTAATATATGTATGACCCAAGTATAATACTCTATCTTAATGTCTTGTTACTCGACAAGAGTAAATAAAAACCGTTATTTTAAATTAATAAGGTTTATATTCGATTGACATTTTTAACTAGTGGCCTGAAATAAGGTTGCTGTAAATAAATTAGCTCTGAGTTTTCGACGAAACGCTTCGCTAGACGATCATTACTGTACAACTAAAGTAGGTCTCCGGTGCTTGACCTCGTTACCATTTTGACACTGAACCGCGATTCAACACTTACGAGTTTGCCAACGCAGTAAATTACAATACCTACAAGTAAACGCAAAAATACTTTGCGAGGGTGAGAAATAACTAAATAAGGCATTTTACATAATAATAGAAATTGAATAAATAGGTTAGCTTGTTGACCTTGATAAAATCTCAATGAATTGGCATTTGGGAACGTAAAGAGTTATTTCCAACGCCAACTGTCCACCTGCCGCGCAAGAATGTCACTATTTACAGCCGGCGAGAGCGTGCTCTACGGGAAACCTTGCCTAAATAAAGCTCGCCGTTATTTACATACACAATAATTTATTGTTTCTTACAATTTAGTGAAGCTAAAATACAACTTGTCGATTGATTACAATTTGAAAAGCTTTAATCTTAATCTCCCTGTGTTGAACCAGCGAACATTATGTGCCTCTCGCAGCAGTTGGCAACACACGCTTGCCTGGCGGGCCAGCCCGCGGCCGCGCCGCTGTTTCGTCTGTCCCGAGGAACGTAGGATGGTACGTGGATAGGATCATTCGTGGAAATTACAACGCAAGTATCCTTACAACCACAATATATATTAGATAAAATTATAAAGAACGCCATATTGAAAAAATCTAGATTAATCGTAACTTATGATCTTATGAGATACACTGTAATTTATACTGAATGTAGTAGCTATTGGAGCGTTTTCCTTCCTTTGAAAATATTGTGGATGAAAGAAAACTGACCACTTCAACAGATGTCAGTCTGGTCTGTAGCACGCTACATTTACTAACTTAAAAAAAAGTTGTTTCTCTAGTAAAAAAATTAACACCCACTCGACTCCGTCAACGAGCTCATTTCGTAATACCACTTACTTATATTACTCAAATGTTCTGAACACTTACGAGCATTTCATACATTTCATTGACAAATTCCTAAGTGAATTGGACAGTAGTAAGCAATGAACGCTCCGTTTCTTAAACATATGGGCTATTGTACAGTTTCACAATGCAATTTAGATCTAGTTAAAGTACAAATTCTTTAGGAGTACAATTATTCAAATCATGTAAATTTAACTAATGTTTAACTTCAACTAAATGAGAATAATGCAATAAGACATCTACTGACACATCAATGTTAACGGAATAGAATTTTGCTCTTAAGTAGAAAATATATCTTATTAGATAAACAGAAACTATTTTCACATGTGTAACGAGTTTACTTAGAATGCAATTATTCGCATAAAAAATATTATAAGACAAATTAGGCAAACCCTAGTGAATGTAGACAATTTATACAAGTTCAGTTAATTTAGGTAATCAATGAAGATCTCGGAGGAACATGGTTTGGAGTAGGGGACTGGGTTGGGAATGGGAGGGATGGGAGCCAGGGCTGTGGCGATGTGTGTGTGTATGTGTTGCTGACGTCACGCCTGACTCATCACATGGCATACTTCCTCGTCCACTCACGGGCTAGTTCATTGTACTTTTCTCTGTCCGTTTTGTAGATCCTAGCGATTTCTGGCACCAATGGGTCATCTGGGTTTGGATCACATAACAGTGAGCAGATTGACAGCAACACTGGAAAGAAATAATTAGACAATTATATTTTTACTTCAATAATTTGCAATGAAAATTACAAAAAAAAAAATCTTTACAATCATCCTTTTGTATTAGGCGGGCCCACAGAGACTAAGCAACCTCAAGAGGAAATTGCCAGCTCAGGTAGTGTTGAAGTGCCAAGCTTAATTGTTTGCCGGCTCAGGCACATCTACCAGATCTGCTAGAGCTGCTTATTGTCAAATATTAGTAATGTCATTATTCTGTCAAAGTAAAATTATCTATGTGAAGAAAGAAAGGATCATATTATATTATATTGGAGGCTCTGTAAGGTGCAAAATAAGAATGTACAAAGTTGAAAGGCCAGTGTCATTGACCAAACCGTTGCTGGCTAATGCCTGATTCTATATAAGTACCATAACTAAAACAAAATTTCAGTGCAATCTATTTAGAAGACAATTTTAGAAGACATATTAATTAGTTAGGACTCTTAACTATTCAGTTTTATCACATTAATGGAAATCAATGAAATAATATTATTTCAGTTCAAGTTTGTATTGAGGAATCTGCTCTCTAATTTTCTAATTATATATATAATTATGAGGGTCAATTCCATCTATATGTGTATATATATATACATATTACATAAATAAATAATATGCTGATTATATATGGTAATAGGTCAAGTAGGTCTTTAAATACACACTAGATAAAGCCTACTTCTGCAAACCATAGATGCAATGTCAGTATACATAAATACCACGGTACCTAGAATGAGTCAGCCTAATCTTGTACAGTCAGCATCACACAGTAAATAGCTCAGTGGCTAAATAAATAATATGCAAGAAGATCTGCACAAACATATTTAGGTAACTACTTTGTTTAATGCTTACTATTTGAAACTAATATACAGGGTGGAAAGATCGAATGCCACATGGATGGCAACTACCTTAAATATTGTAAATAGCACATTTTGTGTAAAGGAAACTTTCCTTTGTTTTTAAAAACAATAAATTCTGCATTTTGAACAACTGCTTTAGTTAGCAAGGTTTTAGTAAGGTTATTAAATGAATATTGTTTTATTTTGTGTGTTTTAATTTTAATTTTTCGGTTATAAGTTTCATGGCCTTCCGTTATTCTGATTGTATTTGTTATTTAGAAAAAAATGAACCTTATCAGTAACCCTTTCAATCTGCATCATAAAATACGGCACTTTATTTTTTGTCATATTTGATTTTTCATAAATCCTTAAATGCAGAATTTATTGTTTTTAAAAACAAAGGAAAGTCTCCCTTACACAAAATGTGCTATTTACAATATTTAAGGTAGTTGCCATCCATGTGGCATTCGATCTTTCCATCCTGTATATACTATATATATACATATACTTACATTATCACAATAAAATATGGAACAAAATACAAATAATATTAATGAAAATGACAATATGCTACATGATAAGAGGCATTGATTAGATGCATGAAGATTACCTTTAGATATGGTGAGCGCTGGGGACCACTGTGAGCGCAGAATGTCAAGGCAGATGGAGCCATTACTGTTTATGTTGGGGTGATAGATACGTGTTGTAAATGCAACTTTAGGTGGCTTGAATGGATAATCTGTTGGGAAATGTATGGTCAGGAAGAATACACCTCCTTGATACGGACTGTCGACCTGGAATTAACAACAACATATGGATTACTAAATTTATTCACTTTGAAATGGCTTTAATTATTTAGTTAAAAAGCTACTTACTGGACCCATTATTGTGGCTTGCCAATGGAAAACTGAAAAAAAAAAAACATTAATCAGAAAATGCACAAGATGATAAATAAATTATTATGGACATTTAAAATGATTGTATGATATTTTCAGCAACTGATAGTCACTTTAAAATACTTCACTGGAGGCTCATGGTTTGATTCTTATTAGTATCCCTGTTTGCGTTAAAAATAAATCCATCATGTTGAGTCAAAGGCATTGTTACAAAGACTTGTGTTTACATGTCAAATTAGATGCACTGTAAAGCTTTCACTGTAACCAGACAGCTATAAAACCGTATCCATTGACAATTTCTCACTATTATTGTAATGCGACAATGAGTCACAAAAACTATAGGTACTTAGATCAATAAGGCAAGTACTCACGGTCTTCGCCGTGTGGTCCTGCAGAACATTGTGCCGGGGGATCTCTGCCAAGGTCTTGTAATTCCTGAAAGTGAAACCACAGAACGTGTACACAGTGTCACAACACGACCAGAAACAATACCAAAATCAGTAGGACATGTCATCATTTGCAAAATAAACTCGAGGTTCCGTCACGATCATGAAACCGGGTCTAAAGCACATAATCCTTTCACGAAGTATTTGTGTAAAATGAAACTTCCATATTTATGCGTTTCACACATTAAGTAAGAGAACAAAACTTTAAAATTGGCACATAATTCCGACATTTTATGTACGCCGTGTGCACAGAATTGTCACCTACGTAGAACATTGATTCACCGTTATTTTATAGAAACCGTATTGTAGGTTGTAATTTTTTTAGTCCACACCTTTACAGCAAAACCATCACGCACAAGGAATTATCCAGAAGGAATTTCGATAATAGGTATTCACAATGACGAAACGTTCACTTCCAAGTCTGGATACATATTTTAACACACTCTGTTTAAGAACCATTTGGTTCATTTAACTAGAGATCACGATAAACAATACGTACCCTATTAATTCGTTTTAACGCCATTTGATTATTTTATGATGGAATAAACTGACTTTCAACTAGACAACGAAACTGTGAGCCAAGGACCTTTGATTAGAGATTGCAAGATGGCTCCCGTCTCAACGCAAAAGTACCACCAAGTCGTTTTATGCAGTAATATTCATTTATGCTCAATAACACCAGTACTTCAAGTCTTAAATAAAATATAAAAATAACTAATATTAAGAAATAATAATATTTAGAATAGAGCGCGATTTATAACAAAATTAACACACTCTCGACGAGTGGAGAACAGCAAACAGGAAAATCGACCATTTCTAGAGGCAAGACAATGTTGCTCTAATCAAAATATAAAATTATTTAAAAAAAAAAAAGTTACATTGTCTGTTTGAATAATGAAACTTGATGTAGCGAGTATGGTATAGAAAAAAAGAATGATCTACTATATTTTTAATAGATTATTTAAGTCGTTACTGCTATGTAGCCTCAAATTTAGGTTTGTTCTATCAGTGTGTATTTGGACTTTAGCATTATTAATGGTAACATTTTATTTCCGGATATGACGATTTAGTCCCAAAGAGGAATTCACGGCGCTATTTTTGGATTATGAGTAGCTATTTTCAAACACATTTTTGCAATATGAAACTTTCCCTCTTCCCGGGTATTAATGTCAGATTTCCGGAACCAATTTTTTTTTTTTTATTATTTTAATTTCACTTTGTAAAATCGTACCGATAAAGGATAATACTTATTGTCCACAGACTTTTATAAAGTTATTTCAGTGCAGAGCGTGTAAGTTGTAAGTAAGCCATTAAGCCTAATTTACTATTTCTTTTTTTTTAATTTGACTATAATTTTGTAGGTATATTAATGATAAATATACCTAACTCCTACTAAAAAACATTTTTCAATACACTGTTTGTAATTTGCAGAGTGTATACAAGGTATAATAATGAAATAGTGTGTACGCGGCTTCACAACGTACTTTTTATTTTTGTTATTATTATCAAATATGCTTTTTTCGTATTTTGTTAATATCAATTACACATAAAGATATAAAACCCATATTTTGTTATCATAGCTTGATCCTAACTAAGCTGTCATCACTGTAAGCTCTGTGAATAATGTGAGCGTGATTCGGACCACGGTTTACTTACTATCTTACCAACTTGACATTGACAGGCATGGATGACATAAACAACAATGAAACGTTGAAAACCAAACCAATGCAATGAAACCAGTTTAAAAATTGATTTGGAGGTGGCAGTCAGACGTCAGCAGTGCGCGTTTTGTTTTTAATTTGTTTAAATTTATTTTGGTTTGATTTGTATAGTATAGTAAGTTACTAACAGTTACTCTTATGGTTACAATCGAAAAATATTAAATAAATTCATCAGTTATATCTTGAATCGTTTCTGTGGATGTGGGTTGCTTGCAAACTTGTGATAATTAATAATTATTGATAATGACCGTTTAATGAAAAAGCTATTTTGATATAAAATAAACAACAGAACATTTTAAAAAATGACGCTAACGATGACAAAAAAAGTTAGTGAGGTTCAAGCGGAAACTGTGCAGTTTATGTCATTAGAAAAAGTAAGTAACATCGTATATTAATATAAACTTAGGGCCTTAAAAATGATCTATTTATTATTCTCACAACATTATTATGCTTTATTTATTAAGACAGTTAAATCTGTTATGTTGTAATAAGATGTAGATAATTCAAACATTTACTGCACTTTTCATGATTTATTTTAATAAAAAAATATACATTTAATTTAAGTTAGCATCAGCACTTTGTTTGCACTGATGTCATAAACTTTAAATATTTTGAACATTTCATGTATCCTATTTTTTTTTTTTTTATTTAGATTAAGATGTCTCATAGCAGGGAGACAAAGACAATCTGATCTCACAGTATTGCAAGACTGTTCAGGAATAAAAAATCTTTGGGGTTAAATTTGTTGCATTATGTTAAAAGCTTTTTAAGTTAACTACTGTCTGTGTTAATATTAATTATTTTTGCAAAGGCCCAAGATGAGCACAAGCAAGATGCAGATTACAGTTCCGGCTCCACTCTGCTTCGACGAGGCAAGAAACTGGAAGACAACAATAACTTAACCAAAGAAGACATAGAATATGTGAATTACCGCCAGTTGCTCAAATATGAACAGGCTCCTGAGTATCTCCAGCACAATCCATACATAAGAGATGGATATAGGAAGCTATTACCCACAAAACTATGTTGGGAGAGGTAACATTTTATTTTATTACCTTTGTGCATGTTCCGATGTTTGTTCAATCCTTTAAATAATAATGAACTAATATTATGCTAAAATCTAGTAGCCTATCCAGCAGTGGACATGCTTGGGCTGATATGATGATGAATGATGACACTACATCTTATACAAATAGATGTTGTCCAACAGTAAGCTCAATAAAGCTTGTTGTAGGTATTAGAGAACAAAATATATAATAAAAACTAAATACTTAAATACATGGATACAATTCATAATCCAGGAACAAATATTTGTGATATACATACTAATAATCACCCTTGTGAGGATTCAAAACCGGAACCACTTGCTTAGAAGGATACCAAGTACCAACTAAGCTAGGAGGTAGTTGAATATTAAAAACAATATGATATTACATAACATCTGCAATCTTGTCACTATTGACTATTTTTCTTGATTAAAAATGCTCATTAGCTAAATGGCTAATAAGTTTTTCAAAAATATTGCCACTTTACAAAATTTTGTAATAATAATTTACGTAAATTTTGTGTTTTTTCTGCTCCGAATCAAGAGGTTGTTCTATTAAAATAAGAAAATATATTGTCCCAAAGTTATTTTCCCTATTTTGTTACCATCTTCCATATATTTTGCACTAGTTTTTCCTCCCGACTTCATCAGCCAGGCATGCCAGTATGGTTGCGGGATAAAAGTTATCCTATGTTTATTCTCGTAACTCAAACTCTCCATACGAAATTTCATCCCAATTGGTTCAGTGGTTAAATTGTGAAGAGTTTACAGACAGACTGACAGACAGAGAGTTATTTTCGCAGTTATTATATTAGTTTTTCCTTGCGACTTCGTCGGCCAACCAAGCATGTCTAAAGTATGGTTGTGGGATAAAAATTATCCTATGTCCTTTCTCGTAGCTCATAGTCTCTCGATACGAAATTTCATCCCAATTGGTTCAGCAGTCTAAGCATAAAGAGGTAACAGACAGACAGAGAGAGTTACTCATTTATCATATTACTAAGTACTACGTAATATTAGTAAGTATTTAGTAAGTATTTTGAGAAGAAACTTCACAAAAGTATGGAATTTATAGAGACAATTTTTTTCTCTATTAGAATGGAATGATTTTGTGATTCCGAGTCAAACAAAATATTTTTTAAGAGAAGTACTCTAATATTCATTACAGCATTATTAGGACTACAATCCAATTCAGGTAGGTTGATTCAGTTTTTATTAGTTCTAAAGACCCTTTGACGCTAAAAATAATTTCCGACTTCCGTACTTGTTCCGTGAATATAATGTGTGATAGTATTTTCACAAAACACAAGTATAGTCTCCAGAATGGTGTAATTTATACGTGTATAAGTAGTTCAATTTTGAGTACCGTAATTCCGAGATGTACTAGGGGAATAATTAAGATATCCTCCCTAAAACAGAATAAAATGCACACTTTCATTGTAACTTTTTATGAGAACATCAAGCAGCAAACTATAGGTATTAAGTTCTACGGATGATATTATTACATTCTGTTAAGAATTATAAGTGTTAAGTTCACATATCTCAAATCTACCCGCCGGTGGTAGTGGTTACCAGACTGGAATAATATGTGTACAATTGCATACATAATTGTTTAGCAATATTTCTTTACAGTCACACATGTTCATTAGCGTGTAGGAACTTTATTCCTATTTCCTAATATAGAATTTAAAGCATTTGTACCTCTACATTTGTAAATTTGTTTGTTATATTTATATTAAAAACTATTTATAAACGAAATGACCAGTTTTCATGGATTATAAAAGGATTACACGATCATTAAAATTGCGTATTTCTAGTGCCCTATGACATTTTTAAGTTCCAAGTATGCAAGTGATAGAAGTAGAGAACTAGGTTTTGCATAATATGTAGGTTCAGCGTGAATAGGTCTTAAAATTTCTAACTAGCTAGAACCATTGCATACAGAAATAATTTAGTGCCTAGTTTATTTACTGTCAAGTGCGGGAATGATTTAACATAAACAAAAAAACGCGATTACTTATGGAGCAATTTTTAGGCATACTTGTATATAAACATGCTTGTTGCAGCATATTCTGGTGGACGAACGAAACGATGAATATATGGACGCACTTGTTCGGATTCTTCCTGGTGCTCGGGCTGACCATTAACGACCTGGTCATCATCAACATCCACGCCACCTTCACCGACAAAGTGGTTGCTGCCATACTTCTCTCGTGTTTCATGGTGAGTTATTAAGTAGTTTCATTGTTAGTCTATCTTGCCTGCTAAGTGCTATCACTGATGAGCAAAGACTTGCATCGAGTTGACACGCAACATGCCTCACTAATTTGATTGTTAATATCCACCCCCGAGGCCTGAAGCCTAGCTAATACCGCGCGAAAGCCTAAATGAACCAGCGTGAAAGTAAGCTTAAGTACCTAAGTATATATAATAAATTAATAAAACAACTGGAATCGGATTATACCGTTAATACTAATTAAAACTTCATTCTGACGTTTCGAACCCTTTAGCAGCGTTCGTGGTCATCGGGTGGTCATTGCATTTTCAGGCAAACGAAGACGATTTTATCTATGTATGTATATTACTGTACTTCATATTTAGGCTTCGACATATAATTGTTACATTACTTATAAGGCCAAAGGCAAAGTTTCTATCCAAGACATGTATAATGGTTCTGTAGAATTCATCTTATAGAGACCCTAATTTATTTTGGATATTAAGAATGAATTATGTACCTAACTGTATCATGTAGATTATGGTATTCTCTAGTCTTTCGTTATAATATTTTTCTACTTTCATTAGCTTTAATTACATGTGTTTATCGTGGCCAGAATCTTTATAGATACCGTTATTACCATGGTGAAAGTGCAATTTTACACACAGCATAGGTCTATTATTTAGAAACCATACAGCTCTATCCATACGACACATCCCTGAAATAACGATCAAACACAAACTTTATGAGTTTTATAATAGAGTTGGAAAAAATTGTGACTTATGCCTTATGAAAACGGGGCGCCGATAAACCTGTAATAAAGTTATTAGTCTGTTATCATAACAGAAGACTTTGATGAGACGTTGAGTTAAACTGCCTGTAACATAAAAATTAAATAGTAAGAGTGTAAGATGTGTAATTAGAAAAGCAGTTAGAAACTTACGAACAACTGTTAAACAGTTGATACCTACTAGGTAGTGCTCGAATTTATAGTTTACATCTGTGGTGGAAGTCGACTTGTAGGTATTAAGCTCTGCCAGTTCTCCTAGTAAAATGCATGCCGCGGCTATAAAATTAAAAAAAACCTTCGAAATTTAAATGTCTTTATTTCCGTTACTTTTGGCTGAGTGCCGAATTACCGATCGATACGGACGGAACTGTCTGCGTCATTGGCCGTTGCATAACATACTATAGTACCATGGATTAGGTAATAATGCCCATACGTTTTCTCTAAGGCGAGACATATTCTTATAGACGACTTTAACGATTGAACTAACTGTCTAACGAGGTTAGTTAGACACATACTCTATATTTTGACATTGCAGGATGGGATAGGTAGTATCTATTGAAAAGTCTAAAACTGCAGACTACGTTTTTTTTGTACTCAACTTTCTCCTTTTTTATAAACGGTATAAACCTAGCCTAGTCAGAACGGCATAAATATATAGTATGGCCTAAAGACACAATTCCATTAACTTAGCAACTAGTTAGGTATGCCAAAATGGTTTGAAATTGAGTTATCTGCAGTACATTATCATTTTGTAATACATTTAAGTAATACGCATCGTAGTAGGTATGAAAATACATGTATCGAAAACAAATGACTAAATACTTACCTATATTTTAAACAATTGTTCGCCTTATAGGTAAAATCATCTATTAGGTACCTACGTACATACGTTATAAATTGCTACATGTTTCTCAGTTCCCCGGCATTAGATAATGGGTATCATATTTTTTCAAATAACGTTATTTTATAAACTATAAATATTTTATATAGGCAGTTATGTTCCCATGATAGTCTTATTTCCAACCTTCGTGACAATTGCCATTTCCAGTGCGCCAAGTTACGGGCTCACAAGTCACATTGCGTAGGCTATAATTTCTTTGGCGCGCAGATATTACGAAATATGAGCTATCCGCGCGTTGGTCCAGCGCGCGAAAGCCGAGATGCGACCTGCTTCTCTCGAGAGAAAGTATTCGACCTCCGTCTTGACGAATTAAAAAAAAAAACGCTGTCTTGACCGTTTCTAATTTTGTTTTCTTCTTAAAGCACATTATTTGCATTAGATGCAATAAGTCCTTTCATTTAATAACATTGAAATGTACCTATAACACGTGTTTAGGTGATTAAAAGCGTAACCATGTTTTGCGTGTAGTATTTACAAAACCTCGTGTAACAGCTACGTACATTTTCTAGGTATAAGTAGGTGAATTCATGCACGTAGATACATTGTAATATACGTTTTCCTACATATGTATCCAGTTATATCTAATGTAATATAAAATACTAGGAAATCTATATCATCACTAAAACCGACAATGTAGTATACTTTCGGTAAGTTGGTTATATTGGATTGGTAATTCTAAGCATTAGATATTTTGTATTTCTACATTTCGTACATACGTTTAAGATTCATCTTTCACCTACATATAAATTGTTATGTCAAATAATATACAAGAAATATGTTGAGTCTATCATCAAACTTTCGCTGCTGCTTTGTATCTAAAAGAGACAAGTTCATACTTTCACTAGCACTAGAGCTCGCACGTCAGCTCCGAACGTGTAAGCTTTATGCGTTATCTATGATAAATTATATGCACGAGTTTATCTTGAACAAAGCACATTGAAAGTCTCGAGCATATAAAGCTTAGCAAATCGCTATGTTTTTGTCATAGGTTTACTAACTTACATGAACCGCGTACCGCGAACATCGAAGTGCGTATATTTCGAGCATCTTTCTCTTTTACTCCAATTATGGCGTCATGAATGTGACAGAGACAATCGTCCGGAATATACGAATATCGTTTTTCGCGGTAGCGCCTAAATTGTTCCCAAGGACGGTTCCCAAATGAAAATGTATTTACATAATACATATATGTAACTCGAGTTCCGACGTTTGGATGAGGGTTCGTTCCAGTTCTAGTTTCCATTACTTATTTACTAACATCTATTAACGCCAAAACTCTGATGACATTAATGATTATTCCCTAGTTCATACTCATACAAAACATGCTGAAAAGGAAAAATCTGGGTAGCGTTCTATTCATTACAGCGTCGTTACTACAACAAGCTTCATTGAGCGGTCGAAGAGAAATTGAAACGAGTTAATAGCGATGCACATCACTTGTTTGCGAAAAACGAACACAGTAACGATGCGACCGATCATCGTTTTTACGACGATATTAAACATTTCAAACCTATTTCTGTGTTACCAGTAAGTAACGTAAAAAAGAGCAATAATCTTTCACTAGAAGAAAATCCAGCGCTAACATTTTATAAGTTGATCAGCCATTAGTCGTTAGCTGCGAGCTGCAACTGTCGAGATAATTTAACTACATATACCTAATAAAAAACCTGTTTTATTGATATGAAATTTATAGGTTTGTTACTAAGACTAGACAACCGTTAACCTAAAGCTGAAACCATGACTTGTATTTTAGAAAGTTTATTTAGTCCATAAGATGCTGTGTTTTGCTAAACAAGTATATCTGGTTTATCATCATTAGGTAGATACTTTTCATTAATAAGAATGCTTATTGAAATAAAAATAAAACTGTGCTGGTATTACGTATCTGTATACCTAGTGTATACCCGTAGGTATATTAAACTATCCTTATTGTCTAACAAGTATTTATTCTGTGAACAAAAAGTTACCTGATAAATTAAACATTAATACGGCTCTACTCACGTTTATTTAGTCACTCGCGCGACAAACGAACGGACACTCAGCACTCTTAGTGCTTGATAATGGAGGCCTATGTTCTCCGAAACATGTCGCGCGAGTGACTAAATAAACGTGAGTAGAGCTGTGTTAATGTTTAATTTATCAGATATGTCTCAAGAAAGTTTAAATACAAAAAGTTACCTCTGTTTTGATTAAAGGTTAGCTAATATAATTAATTTGAATTAAATTTATAATTAATTACATAATTAATAGGTAATTACAAATTACTTGAACATGATAAGCCTTTGAGAAAACGACATTCTATAACATTTGTGCTTTAGGAAGTTCTAGACGTTTAACTATAACGATTTATTTAATTTTTTTTACAATAAATAATAATTCAAGTTAACAATATAATTGATAAATATAAATAATAACTAAGACAAAAGGAAAAAACTAAAAATCTAATTCTAAAGTTGGCCCCTGTGGCATAGTGCCGAGGATGCTGGCACCGTTTCCTCGCTGAACTGCTATGCTTATGCGTTGAGCGAGGACGCTGCCAGCTCTTTTGTCACCAGTGATATCGACCAGCCGTTTAGCCAACTGGCGGTACATAATTATATATTGTAAAAGTAGGCAGATACCTATTTCTGTTTAGAAGTGGACCATGTAATCCGTTGTTATGAGTGCGTGTAAATTTTGGGCGGCGGTCGGTCACCGTTATGATTGAGACGGACCGCTATATTGTTTAAGCCAACGTTACAACTTCACGTAGGTTAGGTGCTTACTTATTGCTAAGAGGTAATCATGTCATTTTGATATGTCTGTTTTTTAACACACCGTGTATTGAGTTACACGAATGATGCACTTCTCTGGATAGATACGTAGATTTCATTTTAGAATGCAAGACACATCCAACACAAAAAGGAACTTCAACTCTTAGCAATTAATTGAAACTAGAATACTTAAGAGCGCGTAGTATTATATATTATCTTAGCTACATCGGATTAAATATAGATAATAGTTACAAGATTGGCTGTCGCGAGAAAGCAACTAGTTTAATTCTGGTTTAATCATTTTCTCGCGTAATGTGTCGATGTAGATCCCGTGTAATTAAAATATATAAATATGTATGATTTATGATAGCTCGCACCGTCTGCGCTAAGAGAAAACAATGCGACATGCCCAGGAATTACGCATATTGCACATTTTATATCCCGAAAATTTAGTTTGCGGTTAAGAATCTATATCTATACACATGAAATGTCGCTTTCCAGGTGTGTATGGGGCTGTCAGCGCTGTACCACACGTTCTCCTGTCGCTCGGAATGCGACTACAACACGTTTCTGATGTATGACCTCTTTGGCATCGCGTTGTCGCTGCTCGCCATATACACCTCCGGCGTGTACTACGCGTTCTGGTGCCACCATGTAAGTGTTGTCTTGTCTGGGCAAGTTCCTGATGCGATGTATCTTGACGACCGGTCTGGTCCGGTGACCCTGCCTATGAAGCCGATGGTTTGTGTGATGTGCACAAATATTTGTTCCTTAGTCATGGGTATTTTCTGTGTATTTAAGGATTTATATGTATCTATCTATTACCTACACATATATATCGTCGTCTAGTACCTACAACACAAGCCTTACTGAGCTTGCCATAGGACTAGATTGATTTGTGTAAGATTGTCCCGAAATATGAAGATATGTATATAAATATGTATCTATAATGTGAAATGATGTAGTGTGTGCGATGTAAGTATGAAATTAGTACCTTTCGTTTTTATCCCCCTTACACCTAACCCTCATAGTTTCTCCATGTCTGTCTGTCTGTCCCGGCTATGCTCAGTGACCGTTAGACCTAGTTCGACCTAGAAAGCTGGAATTTGAAAAACATAGGTATGTAAATCAATCACTCGGACGAAGTGGTAAAATAAAAACTGGAAGATTTCTAAGAATGTCAACATACTGAACGTCGCAACATGTTCATTCATCCAAAGGGGACCTTACCTAATATAGCTATGACAATCCGTTTCTCCAAAACTTAATTTACATGGTTATTATGTTCTTAATCTGCAGTAATATATATGGTAATAGTTTACTACTGATATTGTATAAAATGAATTAGTAATTACCCACTAGGTACGAAACTCCTTTATAATTATTAATGAGCAATGACTTCACATGCCGTAAGTGTAACTAGCCGTTGTAGGACAATGTGCTGGGTGCGAGTGTCGCAACGATGCGCTCGGCGGGTATGCGGAACAGTGGCCGTGGCCTAATAGACCATACATTAATTAGCAGCCGAATTATATTCCGATTGGGTTTACTTAACTGTCTAAACTATAGCAGTATACATATTAACTGCACTTTACGTGGTCGACTTACCTATTTATTCATATGGATACCATGCCCATTGCCCTTTCTTAACCTATAAATATAAACAAGGGGCTGGTTTACAATAATACGTTTTTTGCACTGAGTAGTCGAGTACAAAGTAGTTCTGTGGCCCTAGTGAAAAAGGGTACAAGTCACGAACAAGTAGTATGAAATCTGTACCGTTTTTCAGGAGGGTTGTATAACTTGGGAATAAATATTACTATTTATTTATTTATTAATAATTGCATATGACTAACAATTGGCGCAGGATCCCAAAGACAGACATAAAAAAACTATCTAACGAATAACTTTTTGTAGCTATGACAATAAAGGCTATAGCCGCCCCCCTCATGAATTATTAAATTAAATACTCCGATACAATGACTAAGTTTTTTTATTTTTGGTTTGGTTTTTATCTTCTTCTTCTAACCTGAAATATGGCTTAGGTAACTACTTCAATGGCGATACATTGTTATGATAGGTACGTCGACGTCAAAGATATATACTGTATCAACAGGCTTGTCCTACCATGGAGAGTAACTGGTTATACGAACTATGCAAAAATGCTTACATGAACTATGGGAAAATTACTTAAGCCGGAATCGGTTTGTATAGTTTGCCTTTATACAAAAAAAGGCATAAAATTAATAAATAATAGGCCCAATATGGGTAGCTATAGCCAACGTATTATATGTATTGTTTTTTTTTTGCGACGAGGGAGGAAATACTCATAGTATACGGCCAGGCCCGTACCTGACCGCACGCCCGACTCAAACTGAGAATGGCGCCCAGTCACCTACGGACTAAAACCTCCCCCGTTTTTGTGGAGAATTGTTTGGTTTTGGTTGGGGTGTGTTGAGTGTGGCTGGGGTCTTGTATGTCTGTGGGTATCCGGGTAACTGGCCCTCGCTAATGGTATACGGGCGTATATGTATTGTTAGGTTATATAATAGTAAGAGCAAATTTTTTTAATTAACAGGAGTTAAAGGCGTTCTACATGGTATCTGTGACGCTGATCTTCATAGTGGCTATGGCGCTGCAGATCCCTCAGCTCAACGTGCCGTACCTCGTGAAGATGTGCGTGTTCATCGGCTGGGCCGTGTACGGGGTGCTGCCGACACTGCACTGGTGCTACGCCATGGGCGGCTTCGAGAACCCCATGGTGCAGGTCGGTCGTAAAACTTTTATTGAATTACGACGGCGTCGAGCTCGCAAATTTAGGAATTTGTTGTACACACAGCAGCAGCGGCGCCTCCATACAAGCCGATTCCCGCCGGCTTTACTAACATTTCCGCAGTTCAAAAGGTTTCATCGGGCTTATGAAGAAAAAGCAAAGCCATATAGCTCCGTCTTGCCTTAGAAAAATATTGACCCTCCGCCACTGACACACAGCAACACTCATAGCTGTACATCCGTTGACCTTATGCCTTATGTAATAAGGTCCACCAATGTACAGAGAAGATTGTTGCTGTGTGTACGTATTATTTAAAAAAATACAAATGTAAGACGTATACGTTATAGACAATAAATAATTTTGTTATTATTAAGAAACTTATGACCTTCTGTTAAGTATTTGCGACGTATTAAGGGAATCCTATCTTTTATAGAGTTCACTTTGGATGTCATGAAGTTATCATGTTTCTGAATCGTATGATTTATTTAGTTAATCCTTAAATATGAAATTATGGCGCACATAGACTGAGACAAAGGATTCAATATACAAAAAAGGTATCTAACAAACGAAATTCTGCTATCATTTCTTCGGTGCAGCCTTAAGTTGAAACATTTGCTAATGTTTCTGATTGTACAATTCGTAGATGATTGGTTTATCACTCGATTCCAATGCGAGCACTCAAAATAGGTGTTATGACTTGGCTTTATACTTTGTACTCGTAGGTACCCACCCGCAAATATTTGTGGTTTCGCATAATGATAGAGAATCGAATCACGACGGGTCTTTACGTTCCACAATACACACATTTTTTAACCCTCGAGTTATCTATCCCTGTATACCTTTGATAGCTATTTCATAAAAGTACGACTGAATTTTATACAAGTTAATGTTACGTAATGTGTATGTACGTACGTACAAAACTAGAAAATATTGGAATTCAATAGTCACTATTTAGAATGTGTACGATTTTGTGTAGGTTGGTAATTATTCAATTGATTTAATTTTATTTCTTATTAATACATTTTTTATTCCTATTTTCAGATGTTCTTCCCTAGAGTGATAATGATGTACGTTATAAGCGGGACTGCATTCATCATCTATGCATTCAAGGTAGGTCTATCATCTATAGATCTATACTTTCTATCTATAGGTGCTTCACAGGCAATATCCAATAAGCGTATAGGCCCTTTATTAAAAAAGCAATCGTCTTAGAAATTTTGTCATTTTCCAAAAAATACAGACTGAAATAGAAATTTCTATAAATAGAGGATGACATCCAAATGTCATCTGCGTATTAGGCTTCACAAGCTGAATTACATAATTAGTTACATATAATAAATAAATAATAATAAATAATAAATATTTCGGGACATTCTTACACAAATCGAACTAGTCCCACGGTAAGCTCAATAAGACTTGTATTGCAGGTATTAGGCGATGATTATACCTAGATATTTTTCTAGCACGAACGGTTTCTTGTAAGTGATTGACAAAATAAAAACATCGACAGTCCTGTTATCGATAAGTACCACTTCAACGTCATACAGGTCAACAAGACTAATATTAGGTAATAGGGTTAAAAGTAAATAAAAATAACAAAACTATCTATTTATTTATATTTTACATACTTCAGAAAACAATTTTGAACTATTAATTGCAAATAAAAAATAAGTTGGATCAAGTGTACGGATTACGTTCAATTTGTTCAAGATCGATGTCACGCGGCGTCTAGGTATGCAGAATGTGTGTACGTATTGTTGTTGAATTACTATGTACTTACTTATCGATAACAGGATTGTCGATATTTTGATTGTGGCAAGCACAAAGCAAATGTCGTTCCTGCTAGAAAAATATCTAGGTATAGCGATGATATATATAATAAATAGATACATATAAATACTTAAATACATAGAAAACACCCATGACTCAGGAACAAATATCTGTCCTCATCACACAAATAAATGCCCTGACTGGGAATCGAACCCAGGACCTTTGGCTTCATAGGCAGGGTCACTACCCACTAGGCCAGACCGGTCGTCAATAATATTACTCTTGGTAAAGATATTCTATATTTGAAAATTGTAATATAACTAACATATAAGATATAAAATAATATACAGAAGTACCCGAAAATATACATTGTTTGGAAATGCCAAAAGAAAAGATACAGAGTATAGTGAATGTATTTCAGATTCCGGAGCGCTGGTTCCCGGGGCGCGTGGACTACATCGGGCACTCGCACCAGTGGTGGCACGTGCTGGTGATGGCCGCGCTCTACTACTGGCACAACTCCGGCATGATGTACGTGCAGTACCGCATGAACCACGGCTGCGCCAACACCATGCGGATATTCTAAACTTTACTACCTACAACATAGGGACTACAATCGACCTAAGATTTACACTATGCTCTCTTTGTCTCTCTTTGCCACTTTCGAAGTCATAGGAACAGAATATCAATATCAAAGTATAGGGCGCGTCTAAGTTGGCGAAGGTGTTGCAAGTTGTGTTTAAAATTTTGTGAGTCACATTCAAACATTGTCTAAGAAATGCTTTATTTTTTTGGGAATTAATGACACGTTGGTTTATGTGTTGCTTGGTTTCCGATATTCATTTTGTTGAAATATTATTAGTAATAATTATGAATTTTAACTTACGCTTTAATTTTTAAATAATATTGCTGAATATGTAACGTCACATTTGAGAAACAAGGGCTATACAATAGAAGCTATTTATGTTAGACAGCAAGGAGAACCAGGATAAATGAAACATGAAACACAAAAAAAGTTGTGTAAAGTGATTTGTAAACGACCCTAAACCGGACAGGGCTATTTCACTTGGACTGTGTCCATATGACTTCACTTTTAGGCTCTACATAGCAGCTACTTTCTTCTTGAAGTAAATATTTCTAGCTTTAAGGCCATTGCTTTTAGTACTGTTGGTAATCAGTAAGTCGGCTGAGGCATTATACATTCCTCTAAGAAATCACGTTTTATTATGCCTACTCTTGTTCTACAAACTCTACCCACAGTATTCTTTAGACGGCACGAAGTTATAGAACTTCGATGGTTGCAGATTATCTTAGATAATTGTCTAGCTAGACTCTAGTTTATACATACGTATTTAAATTGACTAGTACTATCGTATTTATGAGGACAATATTCTCAGTAGAATAGTAATAAAATTTAATCAAATGCTCAAATTAATATTGCAAATAATTTAATATTTAAACATTCCATGGGACATTCTTATAGGTGCAACCTGGGAATGTTGTGATTATAAGTGTACTTAAAAGTTAATATACACAAACCTTTTAGTATTTAATTGAACCTTCATTAATTTGGTTTGTCGGTTCTTACATTTTTTTACAAGTAATTAGATCCATTTTATTTACGAGTATTTAGCTATGTACCGTACAGATCATGTTGACTATATTCTTGACGTATTTTAAATGATTGTATTGTTTTGATTTTATATAACTGGATCTGTGATTGTTATTCTGTTATTTATAATTTATTTATGTTGTGTGTTATTTATATCCTTGTTAAACATTATTTTTTTTGGAATGGGGTTGTTTTAGAAAATTTATAGATAATTATTAAAATATACAAAAGGCATCTGTCTTTTAATTTTTTCATTTGTCTTTTTTTAACATGATTAAATGAAAAACTTAATTATCTACCTATACAAACGCTATAGGTTTTAATCCCCTTGATTTAGATATTGTTGGTCTTACTTAAAATGCGTTTCTAAGGAATAATACTGCGTTTTGAAGTCAGGATTATAAACCATTATATTGTATTTTTTTTTTAATTTGGTCTTTGAATGCCGAAAGGACTCGCACATTTGTACACACTAGCAAGGTATTGATACGGATGGTAAAAGGGATTTGAAGAGTTAAGTAAGTATTAATGATAAACGTTTCTCAAGATTGTAATTTTATATTACCTACCTACTTACAGCCGTAGTCTATATTCGTCGTATTTAGTGCGTCACCGCTCATCGATTTCCATAAATCAAATACCTTTTATGTACCTAATAGTTAAAATGTTATTGATTTTAGTGCCCTCTATCGACCAATAGCAACACCGCAATGACGTTATGTATATCATCATACAACGGTTCAACCTTGGATTAGGTAAGTTATTGCCTACTCGACCATAGATGGCTCTGAAATCGAATAACGGGTATATCACTAAAATATACATAATTTTTTTTTTTTAATATAATTTATGATCAGTCCAGCCAGCATGAAGATGTATTCATGTATGTGTATTCGTAGAAGGTCATTGTATTTATAAATTGATAGTTAAAATTTACACTCACACGTTCAAATTAGGACTAACTTTATCTAAGTCTTTCCTATTTATTGAAATAATTTAATGTATATTTTTTACTATTTTTAATATGGGTTTAGCAATTAAACTTCTTTGCAATTTAATAATAACGTTAAGATGCCCTTTTTAAATATTATTCTGAAATCGTATAATTATCGCTATGCAAGTTTATCATAAAGTCATAAGTACCTATCAGTTTGATAAAAAAAGCCGTACGTATGTAATACACACTTAGTTTAATAAAAGTCCAAATTAATGAAAATAGGCATTTTTTACATTAAAGTACAATTTTTTTTCTATGTTTTATTTGTCTGTCAATAGCACTTATATTTTCTATGATTGTTATGTTCAAGTGTTGCATGGATGTGACATGGATGCATGTCGACAGGATTTTATAACATTTATAACGTTATTGTTTCAGGTATCTCAAGCTACCAGAGAGAGAAAGCTGCACTTGCAGGTGAAACGATTATGAGGAAGAAATCTGAACGAAAGAATGAGTAAGTACCAACCAGGTCATGACAGCAAGCTGTAACGCGGGGGATAGGCACTTGATCAATTTAACGCCTGGACTTTTTGTACATTACTCATTCGGATAGGATTACCTGCCACGAACAATAAACCGAACAGGTGCGATATTATCAATTGTAGAGGGTTCCGTTTGCTTCGGGTTCGGAATGTTTTTCAGCACATGCCATTAACATAAATATAATGTACATTTATCACAAAGTTCACAATTATTAAAGACATAAATAAATAACACAATAAGAATATCTTGATGAAATCCACCTCGTCTTACTCAGAAAGGCTTGTATTTATGATATAGTACTAGATGAGGTAACCTTTCCGCTGCCATGGAAAAATTACTTATCTAATAAAGTCATCCACGTAACAAATTGTAGGTAAAGAACCCCTTATACACAATTAAGGGATCCAAAAGTCCAAATCGATTCATTAAGTAGGTAAATTGTGATGAAATAAAGACTCGTAACACCCAGTATTTGAGAAATACTTAGTTTTAAATTTACTCTAATTGCATACATAGCTACATATACAAGTCACTACTAAACCGGATTTCATTCTTTATATCTATAACTTGTAATATTGTTAAAAAAAAACCCTTATATAATGTGTTGCAAATAGGTACTTAATTTTTAGTTTACGTTATGGACTTTGTTGTTATAGACGTTTGATTTGCGGTCATTGGCGTATGGGACTTATAGATTCAGTAGGAAATACTGAATAAGCCGATAATAACAACGCCGTTTACCCGGTTACTTCCTGTTCCTACTAAATTGCTATTAGTAGGATCTCGCGTAAGACCTATTTTTATCGGTCCTTAACCTTTACTGGCCCCACATATAGCCGTGTAGAATAGGAAAATGATCGTAAAATACTGCATTGTAAATAATGGAAATAATGAACCAGAATATACGATTTCAAGCTAACATGGTCGGTTAAGTAATAGTTGTAGAATATTCCAGAGTTGTAAAAAACATACTTAGCTATGTATAATCCGACTTGAGTCCCTACTGTCCCTTAGGGGGGTAATGAATATTGACGCGACCACAAACGATACCTTAGAATCTGAGTCTTAGTTCTTTATGATATGGTTTCTTTATAAATTCAATGATGTTTATTGAAAATATCAATTTACTCTAATCGTCGCTCTTGACTATAGGTAGGTATCAATACTCGTATTATATTACGTTGGCATCAATAATAATTCTAAGTAAGAAATTCTTCTTAGAAATTTAACAGTTTATTAATAAAAACCGGCTTGTTGGAAATTTTTTTTTTTGCTATTTCTAATATTAAAAGGCTCAAAGTCACTCAAAGAGCAATGGAGAGGGCTATGTTGGGAGTGTCCCTGCGTGATCGCATCAGGAATGATTTCATCCGCAGTAGAACCAAAGTTACCGATATAGCTCTCCGGATCGCCAAACATAAGTGGCAGTGGGCGTGGCACATTGCGCACAGAACCGATGGCTGTTGGGGCGGAAAGGTTCTGGAGTGGCGACCACGAATTGCAAGACGCAGCGTAGGTAGGCCTCCCACAAGGTGGACCGACGACATAGTTAGAGTCGCGGGATACCGCTGGATGTGGAAGGCGCAGGATAAGTGTTCTTGGGTCGTTCTGGGGGGAGACCTACGTCCAGCAGTGGACGTCTTTCGGCTGACATGATGATGATGAACTTTTTTATAATATAGGAGGCAAACGAGCAGACGGATTGCCTGATGGTAAGCAACTACCGCCGCCCATGGACACTCGCAACACCAGAGGAGTCACAAGTACGTTGCCGGCCTTTAAGATCCCTATACGCTCTTTTCTTGAAGGTTTGGATGTCATACCGGTCCGGAAATACTGCACACGACAATTTATTCCAGAGTTTTGCTGTGCGATGCAGGAAGTTTCTAGAAAAACGCACAGTAGAGGACTGCCAACCATCTAAGTGGTGATGATGGAAATGTTATTGTGTAGAGCGATGATGATGATGATGATTTCTACTATTCTATTTCGTTTTCCATTTTATTATCTGGTCGTATCCTATCTGTATCGTGACCAATCATTTTATTTTTCTTATGACTCGGTCAAGCGTCAGCAAATTTATCTTCTGCATATGACTACAAAATAATCTTCACAGCCCCATAGTATCTGGAGGGGTGATTCCTTCTAGATATTATGGGGCTGTGAAGATTATATGACGATCTCGTATTTGTTAGATACGAAAGATCAGTTGAGAGAAATGGAGCCTCGACATAATTTCAGTGTAGCCTGAAGTGCTCTCTGCTAGTCTCGTAGCTAAGTAAAATTAGGTTCAAATGGAACAGACATAGAGTGATACGGGTATGCGACAGCCCAAATACACTACTCGAACATTTCCCAGCCCTTTTAAACAGCTATCAAGTTGTGACGGAACTCCGAACATATTTTCCACCACGTTGAGTACACACCCGACCCATTCATCGACTCAATGAAAATATTACCCTTTATCTTTTTGTTCCCAAACGGTTTAACTGCCGCTCATGGAATGTGTGTGCACTGACAGAATTCATATCTGCAACAACTAAAATGGATTCGCACCCAGTGATATGTGAAATCACTTTTTTTCATCAGTCGCTTTTTTGGCAATTTTAATGGATTTTCCGAGTGAAATCCATTTTACTGTCTACCTATCTAAAAGGCTTTGTGTTTTATATATAATGTTATATGTCTTATACATAATTGTTTATATTTAAGTACAACATAAACTCCTAATCGAGCCGACTCTGAATCCGTAAAAGCAGAGTAATTACCATGAAAATACAGGGTACCTAGGCCAAACGCGCTAATAATTAAATAACATTGGTCAATATCTAACGCGTGTGTAATATAATATTAATATTTGTTACACTATTTTTATTATCGCCTAGAACTGGTTCTGTCTGAACCACCATGATTAAATTAGTCAGTGAATAGATAGAAAAATATGTAATCAAAATATATGATTTAACGATTTTATAGCTCCTGACTAATAAATAGGTCTACCTATATTGACTGCTGTACCATATATATCAGATTGCTCAAAAATATTTGTAGAAAAATATTCACTCAGACGCTTCGTTCAGGGCGTCAAATTAGCCAGGTCACCGCGCTTCAATCACCGCGTCTCCAGGGACCGACGCTGCTTTGACGCGCTGACGACTGACAGATTGCCGCGCGATTGCCTTCGACGCGGCACGCGGCTCCCGCTTGCTGTTGTGTGATAAATTTTGATGATCTGCCAAGATTCGGTATTGTTTCTTAGGGGTAGAAACCTACGGTGAGGTGTGAGAGAGCTGGAATATGATCAGTGGCCTCAACTTATACTTAACCTTTTGTTTTTACCTGTGAAGTTTCCCTAACAAACAAACATCGACTGTCTTTTTCACCCACTTTGAGGATGTTTCCGGACTATCCTTTTTCCTTCATGATATATGGGACTCAAACTATCTATGGTTAAGCGTCAAGATGTAATAGATAGACAGACAGGCACACTCGCGCAATATGTACATTAAAATGGAGAAATTTGCGCTTTTAGCAATATGAACGTAGCAAGTTATTAGCATAAATCCCATATGCGACGTGCCCGCCCACTGACAGATGTAGGTATTATGCGCTTTTTAATATGCGTTCTGTATGCTAATATTTTTTTTTGCTTTTCATCGAAGACTTTTGCGGTGACATTGTAAATTATTTTTTTTATAATAATAAAAAAACGTGGGCACGCGACATGCACATAAATCACTTTTTAACATTGCAGTTTTTTTTTTGGTTGGTGACATATTATATTTGTTGAATACAAAAACTAGACTAATAATTGTTTTTTTTATTAAATAGGCACATTTAGGATTTAATGAGTTCAAAGTTCTCATTGTTTGGTTTACTCGTAGATGCCTCTACATTTTGCACGTAGAAACTTTAAGTCCTTTAAGCCGACAAAAACCTGGTCACACTTGTTGTATTTAGTACTTACTTGATGTATACTTATTTAATACCGAACACAACTAATTTATTTACGTAAAATATCCGAATCTTAATTTCAGGATCGCTCACCAGGAGCGCAGCAACTTGTAGGTGGTTGATTAATCACCACATGAATATGCATGGGTATTAGGGCTGTCAGGTGCCCGCACCTTTAAATGATATTAAATTTAGCATGTAGCCACCAACTAAATATGTAAGTACCTACACACAACGTAGGTATATTATACTGTCTTTATACAGTGTTTTGTTTCTGAGGATATTAGTTGTAGGTACGTCCGTAGTAAATGTAATTATGTAAGTCTAACAAAACTTTAATATTGACTGCATAGCCATACATGAACTGCATTTCTCTTGGCCAGCCAGCAGCAAAAGTTGCTAAGCGGGCGAGGTGTTCAAAATGAGCTTGACACGACTTTATTGTTAAGAGAATAAGATGGTGTCAAAATCATTCTGCAAACCTGGCCCGCATAATAGCTACTTCTGCTGCTGACTGCAGAACGCCGATGTACATTGTAGGTACTTAGCACTATTTATAATATCGACCACTCGAGCCGTCGGCTTAACTCATTTTCCCACATATCGACAGTTTTCCTTGGGCACATGAACAAAAGGCAAAGTTATATTGGTTTCGTCTTGCCTAAGAAAAAAGATTGACCCACCATCACATTAATCTACTAGGTAAAAAGACAGCTGTGCCGTAATAGTTAATGTTGTATTTCTCAAATTAGCTAATGTAAAGAGATCCTAGGAGATTTTTTTTTACTTCTGATTAGATAAATATTTTTTTATAAAGAAACACCCTAATGAAACCAATATGAAAATCATCAGCGCGGCGACCTCAGGCGCAGGGCAAACATACAGAATTACCACACGCCCATTATTATTTCTGGTGGCATTACCATCCAAATCGCATCTCCCATAGTGTCTAGGTATTTGCGCACTATTGTACGGCGTTGTGTATAAAATAAACATTTGTTATGGAGGGACACAATATCGCGCTGAATTACCATTAGAATGGAGGCTGATGTATGGCCGGCTCTATACGCTTTTAATGCCTTTGTTATTGTGAAATAAAAATCATTGCGGGTGTAAGACCGTAACGTAAATATTGGAAAGTAAGATCAATATGTGGATGTTACGAGTAGGTATCTTATTCTTACTTAAGTAGATATATTAAAACTTAATCAAAGGGAAAGCAATCAGTTCTCTAACAAACCAAAAATGTCAGTAACAGAAGAACAAAATGATCCATATTAATAGCTTTTTTGGAGTGACTAGAACCTTCAGTAGGTTGTGAACAATACAGTATAAGAAAAATACAGTATGATTATTTCTTTCTATGCTATTTATTTATTATATTCTATAAGTAGCTCCTTGGCCACACTACAATTTTTGGTAGTGTATTACTTGATAATTTACGATTTTTATGAACTACTTTAGTTAATTTAGTGGATAGGTAACCATGAAATACTAAATAACAAATTTCTTAAACGGCTACATCAACATGCCTCTTTGAGCAATTAAAACACAATGCAATCAAGTATTTGCTTTACGATGTGAACTGATGAAATCTAAACTGAATTAGTGAGGGCGTTGGTCCGATGACACGGGTCCCAAAGATCCTCACGTTAAATAAATACCAAGGGTTCCGTCCTCGGGGGTCCGACGCGTGCCGTGCGCGTGTGCGGCGTGTGCCGGAAGGTGCCCTGTCCCATCTCTAGTTCAGTCGGATAATATTTTGGCGGGAAAAGAGGGCGTCCATAATTGTACCGGGGACATTACACGCTAATTTTGTCACATTTGCGGATAGATTGATATTCTGTGGTGTGCTGGATTAGTTTAATTTACGGTTTAGTTTGTGTTATTTGATTTATTAATGTTTTTAAATTAATATGATTATAGTTGCACAAACAAACAATTTCATCTAAATCGTTGGTGTTTAATTTTGTCTATATTATTATTAGCGGTGTAACTTATGTTATGAACTAATCAGGTAATAATATTCCAAAAGCTGTCTCGATTGAAGGAGACATGTATGTAGGTATTACACACATAGGTACGTTACGTACATAATTAAATAACCTTTTAAATAGTCGCTTCTTATAACAGTTTGTTCTGTTCTATTTAGCCGGTAATTATTATTTAGGTACACCAAGTTGTATTTATCATTGTCATCTTTAGGTATAATAAATTATTTAAAATAGTGAAAACTGTCAACTAATTACCAAAACTAAGTACACGTCGTACTGTAACTAATTCCCGACGCAGCAATAATACAAGCAATAAATTGAACGCACGATATGTAGCGGAAGTAACGAACTATTCGGGTTTACGGCGCGTGTGATTGCTCCTTAGTAGAAGTTTATTGATTGTTTACTAATTAAATTTACTATTTCAGTAAAGGGTGTAGGAAATCTCGAACGTATATTTAAATAATTGTATTAATGAAACCTAATCTGACATGTGATATTATAAAGAAAGAATATAAGTAGTGTCAATGTATATAAAATTGATTATTTTTGTTTTATCTAAAAATATATAAATAAAAAATTGTACACTTGCATGAAGGTTGAATAGGTTTATACTAACTAGTTTTTTAAGACCTATGTAACCGTATTATACAAATAAAATATTTGATTGATTGATTGAATAAAGACAGTTGAAGTAATTGATTATGGCTTATTAGCCTAATTGGCAGGGACCTTAACATTAGGTTGTAATTTCTAGATTTCGATCGATAACTTCGTAGGTATCAGAGTAATTCGAGTCATATGGTAGGTACGCCGTAGTCCATTATTTCGTCTAAAATAAATAATAAATATATAATTACAGGACATTCTTACACTGATTTACTGAGCCCCAAGGTAAGTTCAAGAAGGCTTGTGTTGTGGTTACTCAGCTAATAATATAATATAATATACAAATACTTAAATACAAATATATATATAACAACCAAAACACAGGAACAAATATCTGTGCTCATCACAAAAATAAATGCCCGTACCGGGATTTGAACCAAGGACCATCGGTTTCATAGGCAGGGTAGTGACCAACTAGACCAAACCTGTCGTTAAATGGGAAAAATATATTGTCTACTTTTATTGTTCCTATTCATCATCTTCCTTGCGTTGTCCCGGCATTTTGCCACGGCTCATGGGAGCCTGGGTCCGCTTGGCAACTAATCCCAGAATTTGGCGTAGGCGGTAGATTTATGAAAGCGACTGCCATCTTACCTTTCAACCAAAAGGGTGAACTAGGTTGTTGTTCCTATTGTCACATTTTAATACAGTGTGGAAGTCTTATACGGGCGAATCTCTTAACGGAGGGTAGAATAGGACATAAGAAATATATTTAGATAACTTTTACTTAGAAGTGCAATTCAAATTTTATCCATATAAAAAAATACGGCCCGAAATGCAATGCAACACACTCGAGTTAACCATTCGTTGACAGTTAGTTTCAAAAGCTCATATCGCATAATGTTCGCAGTACATTACTGCTCAGAAATTTTACAATAAATAATTACATGTGTATACTATGATTATACTGGTAACTCCTATGTCTGGTTTAATTCTCCGCCCGTATTAGACTTCCACACAGTATACCTTATTAGGAACAAATTGCCTTTTCAATGTCTGTCTACTTAATGTCTACATTACTACTTAGAAACTATTTAGTTGCTTTATAGTAACGGCAATGTGTATGCTTAAGCACTAGACTTAATTAAGTTTAATTAGTTAGGCGGTTTAATCCTGACGATCACGACAGCTAAGTATCTATTAGATTAGCTTGCAATTACTGTTGCGGGAACTCTCCCCGCATTCTAGACACACGTAGACACACGATTGTTAACTAGAGATGATCAAAACCAATAAGTAAATGTCCCTTAAGAAAATTAAAGTAGAGTTGCAATAGTTACCTAGACCTCAGTAAGACTCTTAATAAACCTCACGTCAAATTAATACAACATGTCGGGACATGCTTGGTATAGGGTTTCTTAGTTTTCGATTCGTAACTTAAAAATGGTTTAACTGATACAGAGGCGGTACCGCGAACATCGAAGTTCGTATATTTCGAGCATCTTTCTCTTGTACTCCAATTAAGGCGTCATGAGAGTGACAGAGACAATCGTCCGAAATTTACGAATATCGTGTTTCGCGGTAGCACCGCAATTCAAAATATTTTTCGTAGCAAGTATTTATTAAACTGTTTTTCATAATTTTTTATGATTATTTAGTTGGTTTTTATTTTCAAGTTTATTTAAGTATACAACAGCATATTACAGTGTAATCAAGTATGACAAAGTATATAGTTTTAACGCGTTTGAAATACTTTGGCTGAAAAAAGGATGGAATGCTACTGATGAAAAATAATAAATAAATAAATCAATCAAGTCTACCTAAAACATTATGTGCAAACGTACGGCATGTCAAGACATGGCGGTAGGAACTATAGAAATTCGCATGCGTTGCAGTAGTGAACATATCGAGTGCCAGCTAAGTACCCTTACCATGAGTTGTGACGTTACGGTTTTCGATAACGGGTATCGAATTTACTATCTGTGCATCTCGTTCGCACTAAAATAGTAGAAGCGAGATGCACAGATAGTAGACCCGCTACTCATTATCGAAAACCGTAATGTCACAACTCATGGTACGGGTAAAGTAGGTTCTCTGTTCGTAATCGCTTTCTTCTACAAAGCTGGGATCGGCTACAAACGTGGCCCCTTACGAACTACTCCACGGATACCTACTGAGTAAAAATTAAAAAGAAATGAAATTCTTGTACAAACGTATTGGTACTTGGTACCTACTCATAGTTATAGTGTATCAATGTAGCACATTATTAAATATATCGTTAATTACCTACTCGTATTGAGTTCTGTGGGATTATGACTCAAATCTTAAATTGGTAAGACATATCTTTGTCGTCAACTGTACTTATATATTAGAGAAAAGCTAACCAAAGCATAAAGTGGTTATGATAGAACATACAAATTTGTCACACCTTTCTGTAAAAATCATAAATCTGATATTTTAAATACAAAGTTCTATCCCGTCACGTTTTTATATCAGTCCTTTAGTAAAATTAAGCTAACTTTTAGATGAACCTTAATAGTAGGTACCTACCTAAATATATTTAGGTACACGATATTTGGGTTTTACTATTAGACTATTTAGATTAAAACAACCGTTCGACCTTTTATTATTAGGTCATAAACAGGGAGCGTACCTTTCATGCCGATGACATCAAATTGACGTCATGTTGCATATACTAATTTTTCTGAAATTATCAATCATTCATCAATCAATTAATCATGAATCATTTTATTATATAGATTGTAA
Organism: Grapholita molesta; assembly: GCA_022674325.2. Lineage (NCBI taxonomy): Eukaryota > Metazoa > Arthropoda > Insecta > Lepidoptera > Tortricidae > Grapholita > Grapholita molesta. Next base: position 16,061,705 of record CP053121.2, on the reverse strand, counting down.
CGATTTTTTAAAATATGTTTTATATTAATTTCGACAGATATACCATGTCAATTTCCATCTGTATCAGTGCGGAAAACATTCTTCATTTTACGTCATGTTTCATACATCATGATCCAGTTTCTTAAATTTTAAATTATGCTCAATTAACACTGATATCATATCATGATATTACACAATAAAGTATTATGTTATGATGGATAAAACACACATGAATAAATGATTGATGATTAATGATTGATGACTACAATAAGGCTAACTGGATTCATCCTATATGCAACGTGACGTCAATTTGCTGTCATCGGCACGAAAGGTACGATCCCTGGTCGTAAATAATATGTTCACGTGGTTAGATTTACTTAAGTAGAAAACTGAAGTCTAGTACCAATTTATGAATAACACGGCTTCGATCATGTTTATCTTGTGACTCGCACGACATGCTCCGCAAAAACAGTACCTATAATACAAAGAGGTTAAGATTTTCGTTGAGGTTTTATTTTAGTTTTTTTTTAATAAGTTGTAAAAGATCTTCTTTGAAATCTTACAGTTAACCTACCATAAGTAACAATAAAACGCGTCGCTAAGAGCGGTATTAACGCAAAGCCTTTATCTTAGCGCCGAGCCCCACAAAGATGCCTATTGTGCGAACAATAACTGGAATCTGCATAATTTCGGCTCGTTAAGGCTATGAAATGATTAATAATAGGGATCACATAGCCCAGTCTTACAGTGACCACATCTTACGATGAAACCGTAGGATAAATCTCGTTTCAAAAATGTTAATGTAACTTTAGTTAGGTACCTATAGGTGTTTAAGTTTCACACCCAATTTAAAAAATAATATATAGTGTAGATTATAACCAGGATTAGCTTTAACCTATGAATGTTTTTTTTTAACTTAACCGATTACGATACATTACTATCCTAACCTAACCTAAATTGTGACATACATCAGGATTATAAAATTATTTAATTATAGGCACGTATATAATTTATTACTTAAAACATTTTTATCATTTGGTGTATAATAGTGGATATTTAAAAAAACGTGATACAAGATTATCAAAACGGCATCTATCTGTTCATGATTTTGAACATCTTTTACTATGGGGTCAAGTTTATAAAATAAATAAAAATTGAGCTGTTCCCTAGAAAAGGTCAAGTATAACTTGACGAAAATGTATGAGAGAGTTTTTGTACAATTTACAAAGTTGACTCCATAGTAAAAAATTGTTCCAAATCATGACCATCACGTCATTATAACACACTGTATGATTTTCAGTTCGGTGGTTATCAACCCAACATCTTGATTTCCTTGAGTCTTTGTCGAGTACTATCCTAAATGAAACAGGAGATACCTTGCCACTCTACTCCAAGACGTTACAATAGGAGCGATTTCAACAAAATATTAGCAGGCGACTTCCTATATTAGAAAATTAAATGAGTATTGAAGGAGCCAAGCGTTGAATATTCAAAAGGAATAAATTAAGTAACGAACGTTAAACAGAATTTTGAAGACAAATTATAGTAGACGCACGTACCCCATTAGATTAAATAAATAATAACGGGCTGTTCTACCTTCAAGTACTTTGTACCTACCAGGTTAATAATAAAGGAGGATACGAACCATTCACTTAAGTATTAAAATATTTCCAAAGGTAAGTACCTAAGAATCCGCTTTATTGATTCTAGTCGGTCCTCAAAAATATTCGTGAACGAAGTATTTTATATTACTTCGTTCACGTTTTGTGCAGTTCGTTCGTGAAACTCTCTCCCTGTAGAATTTAGACAAATGCTAAATCACTTGCAACTTTCAAGACTCATCTCAAGGATTATTATTATTATTTGTCTCTTCCTTACTATTTGGTTATCGTTTCATAAAGTTTAAGCAGTAGATAATTCAATGCAAAAAAGGCAAACAAATCATTTCCACATTGAGTTCATCCTAAATTAGCGTCACCAAACTGAGATATTTAGTTAACTTTTCTACAAGTCACCCTAATTGGGAACATTTTTTTCATGCCACGTTAATAAGGGCATTTTTTAAAAACTTTCAACTAAATACTTGTAGAACCATCAACTTATTAACCCTCCCATAAAAAAAAAATGTTCAATCCTGTTATTATCATGTGACTAAAAAAAAAAAAATACTACAAACTTGATTTAAAAAAAATACAGACCTATACTCAAACAGACTGTTCATTAGACGTCACTAAACTTGATGATAGAACAACAGGTAGGTGTATAATTAAAAATATATTATATTTAATTATTTAATAAAAGTTTTTTTTAACGTAATATACATTTATTTACAGAAATTACAATCGTATTATGATAACTACAAGTACTTAACTAGTTACAGTATAAAATCTAAAAAAGGCCCTTGAGGCATTGTACCAAGGATGCTGGCGGCATTTCCTCGTTGTATCCCAATTCTGATACGTTGTGCGAGGAAGCCGCCGGCTGTTCGGTCACCTGTTACAAAAGTATATGAATACGAACAAATAGCGTATGAATGCCAAAATCCGCGAAGTAGATCTAGGTTAATCCAGCTCACCCCCCCAAAATAATTATTGCATTTAGGTATGCGCGATAGAAACTAACTTAGTAGATATATTCATTGTGCATACTCGTATCAGGACAGTTGAATGGTCGGTCAAGTTCAGCCGACGACCTAAAGGCTTATGTTCTTAGCCGTAATCTCGTTAATCTTTATAGCTGTTACAACACGTGCTGTTCATACATGTCATATCGTCTTTGCGTTACCTACAGCGATTCCAATGGCTCACTGTCAGACGTCCAGTCACTGTTTGGAACATACCCGAGTTGCCATATTTGATATGCGTCACTTTCGTTACGCGGTATCTGTTTTTCCTAAACTGCTACCGCAGTAAAATTAAATAGTACTTAGTAAAATAAAATTATGTCAGATTCACATAATTTAATATTAATAATGTTCATGTGTTTTTTGTGTCAGGGTAATTGAATAAGTACTATCTATACTACTATTATTTAATATACTACTACTATTTAATACTATAATCTAATACAACTTATCTGTTATATAAGTGTATTCGTATAAATGGTGTAACTAACCCATCTTGGTTTTATATACATACCAACTGGCTTTTTCTCGCGATTTCGTCGTCGTAAGATACAACATACTTAAAACTGTAAGGTTTACTATATAAATATTAAATGAACTCTGTTTATAGGTAAATAGAGTCCATTTTTAGTACCTATATGGTGGCCAGTTATTGAAAGGTGGCCAGCTGGCGATTTACCCTATATGATTTCGAGACTTTGGAGTTAGAAAATGTTTTTTCTAAAAATTATAATTATTTTTCAGATGATAAGTACAAAAAGAAATTACTTATATTTTGGTCACCCCACACAATGGGACGTCTAGTCGCTTTCCATACTGCGTATGTCAAAAGGCATAGGGTGACCATTGTTTGATTAGTTTAAGATTATTTTAATTGAAGAAATAAAAATAGATAATTAACGTTGTTTTCATCAAATACTACAGTAAGCTTCATATAGTCAGTACCTACCTGCCAATGTGATCAAATACCTACATCGTAACACATCCTTACTGCTATACAAATAAAGATCTGTATCGATATATTTGGCTACGATGGTTGCTACTAACTATGTGACGCTGTACCATAACATAATATATCGACCAGTAACTGGGTAGGAAAATCTAGTTCTGGGTCACGACCCAGATAACAACTGTATAAATCTGCGATATTTTAACGTTATTCAAAATAACTTGTAATCGTTAGTAACCCACAATCATTATGACTTAAGCGCCATCCCTTTTGATATTTATATCTAAATCCTTTTGATTTGGGTGGACATCTGTACGTAATAGGTATGGTAACCTAATATGCTTAAGAATATAGATTTGCATTCTTATTGCCAAAGTTTAACAATTTAAGGTATAATTTACTAAACATATCGGAGCCTTCAGTGTAAGTTTTTAACGTAATATGACTGTACCATCGCTTTAGTGATTCCCATATGAATAACATTATCACTTACTCGTTCGAGACGTTTTTTACGTCAAAAGAAACTTACACTAGGGCCTCAGAAGCAGCGATTAAATTTTTTTCTTAGGCAAGGCGGAGCTAATATGACTTTGCCTTTGTTCTGAGGAATATTCGGATTAATCCCTGCCGCCTCCTTCCGCCATTGTTCTATGCGGCAACATTTCCTCCACCACCTTCTCTTCTTTCTATTTCTATTCTATTTTTCTCTAGAAACTTCCTACCTTGCACATCAAAATTGTGGAATGATTTGCCGTCAGCGGTATTTCCTGACCGATACGACCCTCATACCTTCAAGAAAATAGTGTACTCCTATCTTAAAGGACGGCAACGCGCTTGTGACTCTCCTAGTGTTGCTGGATTTACAGACGATATTGTTGCAGCTGACCCTAATATTAGAATTATTATTTTTTAATTAATTAATTATTATTAAAGCGATATGAATGCCAAAGTTCTAGAAATCTGCCGTAGTATAACGCGCGTACGTTACTCACCATATGGCCCCCATGTCATTACTTCTTACCTTGTCGCTGCCTTTTGCAATTCTCTTGGTCTTATCTCCAGGCAGCCTAGTAGCTATCTCGTCGGCAACGAAACAAACGCCTGAACTCAGCACTAATTTAATTTTAACTTTTCTAGAAATAGGAAAGTACTTAACTAATTGCTATTAAAATGAAAAATTGTGTCTCAGTAGGTACGTACCTACTCATTAAAAATGTTATCGTTATTATTAACTCGGGTATTGTCTCTAAACTTTGACCAGATACCATTGGAATACTATACAGCAACGTCCCTTCAAACGGTGGAACAAACTGCGATCGCTAACCCGCCTTCCAAGCGTGGCGATTATGGCATTGAACCTCCCATGCTTGGAGATCACTCCGGTGGCAGTATAGAGGGAAGGCCTATGTCCAGCAGAGTGGACGTACATAGCTGATAGGGTAGGATAGGATAAGATTATGAATTATTCACAATTAGTACCTAATTATGTAATTAAGTACAATGTGTATTGCCCTAGGTGCTTGTATTCTAATAACAACGGTGCTGTAATAAATTAGGTAGGCATTAGATTAATTAGGTATAACTAAAATCTCTTCGATAATATTTGAGAAAAGATGTCTATTCTTAGGAGAATAATAATATCATTAATCTTTTTCTGCCTAAATTTAATATTTAGATGTTATGCAAATCGTTCGCTAAAATGCATAAACACTATACATTACGATATCGTATTACGAAGGGAGCCACCCCAATCTCACTCCTGCTTCCATGGCGGTCGCAAATTACGTTATACCCAATACATCGCTTACGATTGCTTCTCCATTTCGCTGCTGTACAATAAAGGCCTTTCAAGAACTTCGATGTATCCCGCTCATGATGTGGTATCGCTGTATGATAGATGCTCTGGTACTAGGACGGATGGTCTTTTTTGAGAGGCATCTGCTACGCTCGATTAGTTTGACAAATTATTGTGGGACGTGTCGATTAAAATATCGCGTTAGGTGACGGGTTAATACGGCAATACCACTGTCATTTAGCGACAAAACAGACTAAGGCTTACGGTACATCGAACTGTTTATTATGCTTAGTTAGGCAAAAAAACAACATTAAGCAGGTAGTTAGGTAACGTTCTACTTATAGGATTTTGTAAAAAGTTAACAGCATAATGTATTATATTTTTTGTTAATATACTTACAATTCATGAGTTTCACAAGCATATTGTTGTTAGAATTAACATTATAGCGGGTTGTCTGGTATGTAATGCACATCCCTTCAGAATCAGAATCAGAATTTTATTGGTAAAATGCTAGTATTTTATACAATCGTGACATCGATCATAAGAAAGGTACGAGATTTAAAAAAAAATATGTTACGATTGTATACAATACTTTTTTATACGAATCATCATCATCACCTGGAGGAACATTTTCATCATTCAATTCACATAGGTACGCTATCATAACAAATAATTCTAAGCGATACTATGAGAACATAACAGCTATAATATGAGAACTGTAGTAACCTTTTACACATTGGAGTCACATCGAAAGCAATTTTCGAAGTTAGGTATTATGTTCTAGCGTTCCAATGCACGTAAAATATAACTTTCATCAATATACGAACTATAACAAATAAAACAACTTGTATATAATATAATGTATATTTTGTCTGCCCTTCCATAATTTTTGCGTGACATTTGTTGAGCAGCTTTTTTCATTTTTCCGGCAATAAAGTAAGAGTTGCTTCCTTATACCAAACAATCTTGTTGAAATCTTAGATATTTCTTCCGGTGTAGCAGGTAAACCAAACTCATCGCTGTCACTCTCACTCATTTTTAATCAAATTTACAAGGATAACTAATTAAAACAAGGATAAATAATTTAAATAATTTCAAACAATGATACACGCAGGCATAAAACACAAAAACGTCGAATTAGAAACAAAACACAACAGCATTGTCTGAATACAATTAAACAAAATCTCCAAGAGTGTCATTGCAAAACTGTCTCTGATTGGCCGATAACGTGACAGATAAAAAAATGCGTTTCTAATGCAGAAAAATTTGGCAAGTAGGTATCGCATATTAATATAGAATTTGTATAAAGTTCTATTTTTGAATGTTATAGATATAGCGAATCGTAATGAAATATTATAGTTGAGTTGGAGGTGTCATAGACAGTCTGATATTGAAAAGTAATGTGCTTGTAGTTTTGTCTGTTATTGTAATTGACATATTAAAGTACGTGAGTATAAAAAATATTTTAAGCTGTGGGTACTTCTTGTTTTGCAAATGTGACATAATAATCCGTAATTATTGAAACCATAAATACTATATTGTAAGTGCTTAAGTATGAGAAACATTTTTTTGGTTAGTAACCGACCTACCTCATACTAAATAATAAAATAACTAATACGGGCACCTACATCCTTAGCAGGGTTGGCGCTTAAGATATTTGTACCCGTACCATGAGTTGTGACATTGAGGTTTTCGATAACGAGTATCGAGTTTACTCTCTGTGCATCTCGCTTGTACCTACTATTTTAGTGCGAACGAGATGCACAGATAGTAAACTCGATACTCGTTATCGAAAACCTCAAAGTCACAACTCATGGTTAGGGTATAGGTACTGCGAACTTCAGTTTTCTCTTGCAAAAATTTCTGGACGCCAGTTTGGGCAGTAAATAAACGATCAACTATTAATCTAGGTACCTACTTAAGCATTCTTTATTAGTATGACATAATCAGCTAGACCTGTATGGCCGGGCAGCTACCGCTTAAATGAGTAGGTATTAAATAAGTAAGTATCTACTCGTAGGTAGGCTTCCCTGCTGCTGCACCCTTACCATGAGTTGTGACGTTGAGGTTTTCGATAACGAGGATCGAGTTTTCTTTCTATGCATCTGGTTCACACTAAAATAGTACAAGCGAGATGCACAGATAGTAAACTCGATACTCGTTATTGAAAACCTCAATATCACAGCTCATGGTAAGGGTACAAATATCTTAAGCGCCAACCTCGCTAAGGATCTAGGTGCCCGTATTAGTTATTTTATTATTCGGCATGACGAAGGTCGCCTACCGACAAAAAAAAATGTCTCATACTTAAGCACTTAAAATATAGTATTTAAGGTTTCAATAATTACGTACATTCAATAGGTACTCTTTATAGAAAACCTCAACGTCAGAACTCATGTTACGGGTACTGATTATTTGAAGCTACCAAAGTGACCTTTCCTAGGAACCCCTAAGCTGATAGACTTATAAGAACAATATTGTTATGATGCTAAATTTTTATTTACCTTTTATAGTTTTAAAAAGAGCTTGAAATATGATCACAACTTAAAGGAACGGAACCTTAAAAGCTCTTTGAAAGGGAAGTTATATTTAAATGTTACAAAAGTTTGAGTTGTTCGTCGTATTTTTTATTATAATCAAACATTACCTACTATCAGTATAGCTTTAATATGTATGTATCGCCTTTGCATTGATTCGTTTCTCCAGTTGGTTGACTGGTAGTTCTCTACCATATGCCATATGGCATTAAGTCAGCCATTTTTACCTTCTTGTATTGTACAAAAAAAATAGTTACTGTTACTTTAGTAGTATTAGAATACTACTAAAATGGAATAGTTAAAAAGTGCAAAAATAGTGAGTGTTGCTTTAGTAGTATTAGGATACCTGTGTACTTATTAGGTACAATTCCACTGGAATATCAGAGACAGCAATGAAATATTGTTATCACGTTTTATCTGCGTTGTGCTATCAATATATCGATAGTAAACATTAATAGCATAATAGCAAACTTGATTATTGAACACAGTCATATTAAAATTATATTTTTTAGGTTTTAGTGGAATTAATATAGTTATATTTGAATTAAGTAACTAGGTATTCATTTAAGTACCTACTCGTATAGCAATGTAACTAATACATGTAGGTGGGTACGTACCTAGTAACTGAATTTATATACAAATAATATATTTATGCCTACATTGCATGCTAAGTAGGTACATAATAATTATACAAGTAGGTAATAGGTAGTTTAGGTGCCTAAGTTAACCAGTGGAGATATACCTATTATACTCACATTATTGATTTGTACAAGTAGTATCAAAATTAATTTAAGTAACATAGAGCAACTATTTTATTTCTTCTTAAAAGGCGCGAGGGCTATTTCTTCTTAAGGTGTACTTCCGAAAACAACTGACACATTCGATCACAATCCGTTGCCGTCGGCCGCCGGCCGCCTGCCGCCGGCTCGGCGTAGCGCGCTTCTTACATATCGTAGCAGCGCGTAGCCTGCTGGAGACCTGCGTAGCATTCACGTCCGATTTTTACTCGCTCCTTACTAATTACGGTGGTTACCCATGAATTATTGAAACCGAACTTTTAACAAGATACACGTGAAACAAACCGATCCGCGCCCGGCGAGTAACCGACGTATCGAAGAAAGCGCGACGCTTGCCGCCATATTGTTTTGCGCCCCGCCCCCCACACCGCTCCGTTACACCATTGGGCAAAAACACGCCGTAGGCGGGGCGTATCTCACCAAAATGTTGCCAGCTTTTTGAATAAATAATTTCAGTAATTTAAGTAATGAAGGCAATTATGGCGTTGTTTAGCTAAGTTCGCGCGGTAGCGGGAACTTTATATTTATATCGGTCTCTTTATGTACGCCGACGCGGTTAATGCCGCGATCTGTTTGCGTTGTGCTTTATTTATTGCGGACGCTGTACGGCCCCCGATTTAAAGTGCAATTATTTTGCACGCTTAAGGAAAACATATTGCACTATTTAAATGAGAGCAGTAAAAATGCTAAGCTGTCGTTTGTATAAGTATAAGTACACTTTCTGCAAGATTACATTTTTAGACATTTGGTTAAAATAACATCATCCGTCAAAATTCGAGAGGCCATTGCATTGTTAGAAACAGTTTTCAATTATACATGAAAGATCTATATTATTCTATTGATGTATAGTTTAGAGTTATTCACCTACCTACCTACGTAAGTGTAGGCAAAAAATGTATGACCAAAAAGTCATAAATAGTCAACATGAATCGGAATGACGTTGCGTGCCGGCTCCGGCTCGAGTAAACAGTGACGTCACGGAGCGTCATGACAAAAAGTCGATTTTCGCAAGTTCGGCCAGCTGACTGCGCTCGCGCCCCGCTCCCCTCCGCCACACACTGAAAATTCAGTGCGTCGAGATTTCAGCGCGAGCGAGAGAGACAGCGGGAAAGAGCAGTAGACTGAGAGGGACGGTTACATGTGTGTGGGGTTCTAGCGCGACGCGCGGTGGGCGGGCGGTCGGATGATGTATAGAGTGGTGGAGTTAGGTTCAAATTGTGCCGGGAAGTGGCCGAGATTAGAGCCCGCGGGCCGCACCGCGAACGTAAGCCCACTTAAGACTGTTTTTAATACTAGTATTTTTTACGCGATCCCGACAGGATTTAGCGGATAAGCGTCGTCGCGATCGTGCTTTGATTTATCGGTTTCGAATTCGATTTCGGTTGGTGTTTACGCTAGTGGTGACGCTAGTAATCCCGCGGCTTGTCCCAGATTATGACGAATACCGGATTGCGTGTACACACACTGTGAAAATCGCGGAATTATCAGACGCGCTAAGCCAGCTTTTCGCTTGTTAATAGTAAGTACTTGTCTTAATTCAGTGACTGTTATGCTACGCCCGTGTCGACAACTGGTGGAATGTTTCACAAAATTTGAGTTTCTCACATGCGTCTGCACACTATGACGATGTCGTTGCTAAGATGACACGATTGAACAAACTTCACAGTATGCTGTGTGATAATTGATTTATAAACGGCACGTTGTTGACACTTCTTAAGTAAAAACTTTGTTAATTGAAGGTAAAAGAGTTTGTAGGTACCTACCTACTTATTAAGTATTACCTGATTGTAAAATACGCTCAGCAAAAGTGCATGAGAACTTATTAAACATAACTGTCCTTAACTTCTCATTTATAAAAATAATTTGTCTGTTTTAATAGTTATTTCGTTCTACAAGGAGCATAAAAATTATTTGTTAATATTGAGACCCGAACTACAGAGGGTTTCAACTTTTGTGTTTCACTCTGCCGAGTGAAGCACAAAAATTTTCACGTCATTACCGCTAGGAAAATACTAATTCTAAACTTGAAAACTTTAAATAAATTTATTACTATCAATGATTTATCAAGCAAAATCATGATTTAAAATTACATTTAACCCAACTAATGACAAAAAATAAAAACAATTTTTTTATGAAATTACTTTGCTCTGCTTTAAAAATAAATAAAACGGATTTGCGAGCTAGTGAGGTGAAATAGTTATTTGTTATACAAGGGGGCAAAGTTAGTGTTTACCTTCTCGTGCTAATATTGAGAGGAGGAGGGTTTCAAAGCACGAGAGGGGAACACACTTTGCTACCGAGTGTAACACACAATTTTCCACCTCACTACCGCAAGGAGAAAATTAACTCTAAAACTTTAAAAACGTTTTCAATATTATTGGCATCCGTCATTTATCATTCAAAAACATTAAATAAAAGAACAATCAACCAGCTAACATAAAAAAAAACACTCGATTACCTACTAATAAACAATTTCTATGAAATTACTTTGCACTCTTAAAACGCAACTTTGCTATCTGTTTTTAAAGAATATAATAGTTATTTCCGAGCTAGTGAGGATATTAAGAAGAAGCTAGGTTATATACCGCTAAGAACTTTCTTAGCTGATATTAAACTGCAAAAGGATCTATAACAAAGAGCTGGAATCTGCTAAACAAATGGTTCTAAATATCCAATGTATGATAATCACTACAATAAATTCCAATAATTTGAGAAAAATAATTATTCTCTCTCATGGAATTGTTTCTGGCGTGGGCAAATAAGATTATTTTTTCCTCTGATGCTCGTAAAATTCGATTTTAAGTCGTGTGTAGACGACATAAAATCGATGTTTATGCTCAAGTGCATAAAGTAAAATTTTCTTAAAAGACTGACTATGAGGCTGAACATCCTAATACAGATAAAATATATCATACTATGGAACTTTGTTGTTATATTTTATTGTGTCTAATATTATTTGAATTTCATGTTCTCGGTAATTAAATTAATTGATTCAGATATTATAGGAGTTGATTATTGTTTCAAAATGGTTGGAAACGTTTTATACCTTGGCAGAAAACAAGTATCTAAGTCTACTCACATGTTAAAAAATATTAAAAATGAACTGGCGGGAATTTGTCAACTTTTATGTTGTTTCACTTTACGACGGTGTTATTGTTTAATTTGAAGTTAACACATTCCCAGAATTAGTAAACTATTGGATATATATAAATACTGAAGTCGCAATCGAATTGAAAAGTGTATATAATGGACATACATGCATGGGCATAAGGCATAAATGTCTATTTTATCTTTGACTATTCGAACTCGCTATGCTCGAACCAACAAATTGACTCTCATAAAAATGCCCTTGTTGTACATTAGAATGTATAACAAGGGCATAAACCGATCCATTTACACTGTAATTTATTTCGGCACTTCGTTCTAACTTGGTGCTTACAAGGCGAGAACTATTAGGAACATAATATTTTGCTACCCTAGGGTAGAAACGTTAGAAACGTACCACTTTCCTTTGCTACATAGATAGATCCACTTTCCGAGCATGAGAAATGAAAAACATTTTCCTCCAACACCATACCAACAAGTCTAGTTGAAAAATTTAAAAGACGTCGGGTCAAAGCAATATAACTTTAAGATTGCCAACTGAGACATTCATACAAAAATTGCTGCTGTATGCCTATATAGGTGTAGCAGCATTTTTTGTAATTCTATGTAGATAAGTTCGCATTTTTCACTTAGTATTGTTATTTATTCCCTTTATATCTCAATATCTCGTACAACAGAGGCTGCAAATATGTCTGAAAAAATATCACATACCTATTCAAGGCTCGGAAAAACTTCCGTAATTTTGAAAACATAACCCTGTTCCGTACAGTGGAGACTTCCATATATTAATAAAAATATTGTATGATAAATAAATTTTAAATGATACTATAATTTATATGTTCGATAAAAAAAATATTGATTAATGACATTTCAATAGAAAACGCGGGATAAATGTGCCCACGCTCTAAATTAGAAGGTAGACAGGTATGGTAAATTAGAATGTAGGTAGGCCTGTGTGTGATTACCGATTAGCACGAGTTGGACTTGAGTTTCTATCTTGTTATAGTTATGGCGACCGGTAGACATGATAAAAGGTAAAACCTTGTCTATTAATAGTCAGCGTCGCGTTCCAATGGTTTCGTAGGTCCCATATCTTTTTGTATTGTTTTCTTTAACCGAGTCACGAAACATCAGTTTTAGATATTTGTTACAATATTTTTATTTTTATACTACGACGGTGGCAAATAAGAATAAGGTCCGCCTGATGTTAAGCAGTTACCGCACATGGACGCCTGCAATTTCAATATAATTGTAAACTAAATAATATGTTAATTGTTAACCACTGTCTAGCCCCGTTATACGAAAAATAAATATATTACCAGATACTGAGGTTAACATACTTAATCCTTTAGCAATTTTAGCATGAAATAAGTATAAAAGTCACTTTGTCTTCAAAATAGGATGGTGAAGTTTGAACTGTGTAAAGGTTTATTTTTTGTGTTTATCGTTTATTTGTGTCTTTATCATGAATAGGATGTGTTGCGAAATTTATGGATCATTTATATTTATTTATTATTAACTACGAAAATTGTGATACTATAATTATTCATTCTATTAAAGTTTTGGCGAAGGAAAAGAATTATTGTTTTGTCTGTGACATAACTTACTTATTCATGTTTAAGTGAGATATAGGTACTTAATAGGTTTTATGATAAAAAAAAATATTGACAGAGTAAGTTGCCACGTTTGTCGTTTATTAGGAATTGCGACCACAAAACTGATTATCAGCCAAATACACGCTGTAACCGGTTGGAATTTTCATGATGTATTATAGATTTTTCTTACATAATATAATTATTTCGTTCAAGTTTACTTTACAAACATAGCGGTACTATGAAGAACAAAGTACGTTCTAATTTTACTGGATTTATGATTAAAAAATGTACCTACTGAAAGATTTTATTACTAAAAAGATTACATAAAGCGTGGCGCTATCTATAAAATTAATATGGTACGCGGCATTCTTTAGTATCGTCAATTATCTTGACTTGCTTGTCAGTCCTGTCACTGGTCGTATTAATTATGCTAATTGCCTTGAAGTGTAATGTAACAGTACCTACCGTTGTTACCGCATACAGTCATCAACAGAAAAGTTTATGTAGGTTCTTTTAAACACTTCGCTCGCTTAGCTCTTCTGTTGCTTACTGTACCTATATGACAGGTGCTTTTTTTCAATCATAGGTACTAGCTTCTGCCCACGACTTCATCTGCGTCATGTCATGTTACTATTTCGAGTAGCCAATTTCAATGTGTTAATTGACACAATATCTTTATAAGATATAGCATAAGTATGTGTTATTCTGATGTATAAGCTATATTATTGTAAGATTTTATTAACTGTAGTATGTATGTATATACTCACATAACTTTCGAGTTTATAATATTAGTATGTCATATATAAATGTATAATTAAATGATATTAATGAATGTATCAGCTTAACTATACAAGGAGGAAATGCCGCCAGCATCCTTGGTACATTGCCTCAAATGCCTTTTTAGATTTAAGGTAGAGTAGGTAGCTATCGTACATTTATTTTAATAGTTTGCTTAGCTTGTAAATTAATCTTTGCCGAATTAATGTTCCACCAAGTTTTGATAAAAAAAATTTTTTTTTTTAATTCTTATAGGTTCTTACATCTAGCCCCTAATAATAAAAATAAAATTGACTATTCAGCTACTTTAGGCACTGTTGCCACCGCGAGCTAGTAAGCTATGAGCTATCAGCTATTTCAAGGGACAAAAGATAATCGCTCCCGTGTAAATAAAAGAGAGATATATATTTATAGCTCATCGCCCGGCGATGAACTACGATCGCCCGGCTATGACATATATGTCTCTTTTATTTACACGGGATTTTTTATCTTTTGTTTCTTGAAATAACTGATAGCTCATAGCTTTACTAGCTGGCGGTGGGACCAGTGCCATAAGTAGGTACCTACCAAAAGTCAGAAACATTTGCACTGTCACGAGCTTCAAAATTATATTTTAACAAAGTCTTTCTTTATATATAGTAATCTCAATTAAACATTCATAATTTCGCTTAAGGAGAACTAAACTTAGTTCTTGGAATTTCAATTATTTTTACAATTATTAATGGCACACTTCACAGTGACACAGAAAATCATGGTATTGATGATGATGAAAATGACGAACGATGAAATCAAAAGTCTGATTTCTTTTCTTTGTAACGACTCTATCTTAACTTGTATATTGTGCAAAATTATACAAGAAACTTTGAATGTTTAGTAAAGTTACATAATTAGGTACCTATTAGATTCACTAATAAATAACATAAAATAATTAATATCGTTAGGTATTTTTTTAAATTCAATTGTTGTATTTTCAGGATTGACAACAATAAACAAATGTCAAGTACGATATAGAAAACACGGCAGGTATTTTTCAATATTTAATTACGAACAAATGTTCCTTGAAAGTCACATTATAAAAAAAAAATATTAACAATCTTACGACGTTGGCCCATTTAGATCGGTCAATATGGGCAAGTCTGAATTCATAAGACATACAAAGATCTATTGTTAGGAACAGTGCCATAGATTTTAGGAAAAAGAACAACTGCATACATGGATTAAAAAACTTGTACAGTCGACGTCAAAGATATACTTACACTTTTTCACCTTAATCCCTTGTAATAAGATGCACAAATGTAATTTTGTATGTTTATAAATTATAAATTTGTATCTTTGACGTCGACTGTACACAATTCGGGAATCGATTACCTGCCAGTAGGTATATAAGCCATATATTCATTTTTATATACAAATTTCATAACACAAATATTCGTTATAGACACTATTCGAACCGTTCCTTGGGTTCGAATATGAAATACTATCGCATATAGGTACTCTATTATTAGTGTTCACATTAGTATGCTCAATCAACTATTTTATGTCACTAGTTGCCATGGTTATACTCTCCTGATCTTGAACCACCGTATGAATGCATCTAAAGACAATAATCATACATTTTTGTGGTAACTAGATGTCTATTCTAAAATGGGTCACCTACCAAATATACCTATTAAAAGAACGCGGTTCCACATTTTATCACAACTCATGCGATTGTTTTCCGTTAGCTGATGAGCCAAAATAACAACAGATAATAATAAAATTAATTCACCCAATAAGGATTTTTCTACGAAACTAGTTTCTCCAAAGTTTCAGTATAAGACATTCTAGTAAGAAAATATTTGCCATCAAATATATTGAAATATAAAAAGTACTAAACATGCACTGAAATATTTACAATAGAGCTGTTTCCAGATATTTAGAAGCAACTCAGACTGGCAAGATAATTACATGCGTATTGTATACATACGTTACAGTGGCGGCGCGTCTAATTTGTTTTAGGCAAGAAGGGGCCAATATGGCTTTGCCCATTCTTTGAGGCAAGTTAGTAAAGCCGGTAGGAATCGGCTTGTATGGACGCACCACTATTAAACCGCAACCGTTAAATTGTAAGCAATATGTTAGGTAAGGGATCACAATGTTTCGACAGTTTACAATCTCGCGAGTTAGATTACAATCAAGTGTTTACAATTTTACGGTGACATATAGATACATTCACACGTCTTATGTTGTTTTAAGTCATAAGTATTTTATATCATGCCATCACTGAAAGAAACATTTAATCTATATTTATCGGTACAAAAATAATGTTTTCAAGATTGCATCTAAACGGTTCCTTACACATGTAACGCTATCTGATCATTGACAATGCGATACCATATCAGCTGATAGACTGGATGATATCAATATTTGAGTGCCTGGGGACTATTCTTGAATCGACCTGTATTGCACAGGTAGACAACAAAAGTATTTAAAGAGTAAGTATTTTTTATAACTTACATAATAGTTTTGTAATAGTAACCGATTCGCATGTTTTAACATGTGAATCGTTGGTTTTTTTTTCGATATATTCAATACGAAGACAAGGTTATCCATACATTTTTTAATATTGTGTACACAACTTCTGTTTTACTTTCTTTTTATTAAACTTTATTGCATAAAAACACAAAAGTACTAAAGGCGGACTAATTTGAGTTATCATGCTGTTTTATCCGTTATCTAACCCTGTAGAATAGTCTCCCTACTAGTCCTATTAGTCAAGAATCGACACAGATATAATGGAAATTGTTGGAATATGTCGTTATTTTTTGTGTCTAACTCGAAATTATAACTATAAAGTACTCGTACTTGTGTATGTTGTGAACAATTGATAACGTGAAGATTGTTGAGTGTTTATTACCTATTGGTTATTAAATGTAGCACGTTAAAGACACTGTTACATACTAACCCAAATCATTATTAAAGAATGAATAAACCAAATAGTGAATTAAGGTAATATTACACAATTTTATTGTCTTATACTACATTGCCAGTATTAATGAGTCTGAATTGTCAGTTGATCTGTCGTTACATCGGATTCGGAGTAATTTACTTCAATTGAATAAAAATGCTTTCGAGATTCTTTATCGGCGCCAGTGAGCACGGGTTCGAGTAAAATTCGAATGAAATCGCGTTTTAATAGAGCAGCCACTTTCGCCAACTTAAATCTTTTGGCTTAAAAAAGGCTTTGCGTTGGTTTAAAGGGATAAGAGAGGCTCAGCCGGCTCGATTGCTGCCTTTGGCTTTGCTCAATTACTCACCGCCGAGTCAAGATTAGTACTGCCGGCTTCAGGCCGTTTTCAATTCAACTCGCTGAAAATACGAGTCGTATTTGCGTAGTGCGACTTTCGAGTTTTGTGACACTTCCTTACTCAACGCGTGGGTCTATGACCTTTTATAGGAGTTCGGATTCTCGGTTCTTTTAGATTGTAGTTCGCTACGACTATTCACGAAGTTTGTAACGACATCTTTTTTTAGCTGGTTTCTATGTTTCACTGCTTTGGCGCTTGTTCCCGGAATTTGTCTGTGTCCAGTGCAATATTGTTTTAATATCATAATGAATTAACATTAGTATATTTAAAACGTTTAATTTAGTCAGTTGTCGTCTTAATCATCACTGCATATAAGGTGCCTTCTTAAAAGCTAAGACAACTACTTTCTTACCTTCTATAGTAGGTATATGAGGTAGGTATGTTAGAGTTTTATTTTTGATGACATTGATGAAAAATATAATATAACAAATACAACCTGCCATTTTATTATCTAAGACTTGATATTTAATGATACTTAGTACTCAGACAATCAAATTAGATTTTTTTTATTACTTGCGAACTTTATAAAAAATAAATACCTGAATGTTACCTTTAGTAGGTAATTTGCCATGAATTAATATTTTCATCTCCATTTTCACCGGTCCCGGAAGCAATAAAAAAAAACATAAAATAGTCTTTGATGTATTTGTAGTCTGTACTGACAAATAAGTTATTTATATTTTTATGTTTATATTATTATGTTTGATATTTCCAAATACTTTCGTGGAAAAACTATAGTTATTTATCATATCTAAGATCTAAGTTTTTAAATTTCTTAACATTAACATACATACTTATAAGTACATAATTATTCTGCGCCGTAAGTCGAAGTTCCGTCATTTTCAAACGTTAAAACCTATTTTAAACTCCATTCAATGGGTCATTTACGACCTACCGTAGCCGTAGCGGAGTCGCTTCTCTTTTTTTGCTGAATATTGAATTCTCGGTGCAGAAATGTAAAAAAGCCCGTTAAAGGCATAAATCAGTTAACGCGCCTGTTCTATCTACGCTATGCGAGTGAATTTTATGTGCTTAACACTCACTGACGTGTTTGATATATGAAAGTTGTATATCTCGCTGTTTATGAGGCTGTATATCTGATGTGTTAGCAACCTTAAATCAACCAGATAGTTTACGTATACGTTTGACTAGCCTAAATTGTGTTGTGTTATGGACTTTCTCTTATTTCTTAATAATTGAAGTTGGTACCTATATTTACTACGTTTCTAAATATAGATATATCGTATGGTTGTAATTACTTGATAGCGTACTTAGTTCAATATCCACTTAAAGTTTACTGTATTACTGTGGTAAAAACGAATAACCATAATTTTGTTTTGTATAAAAGCTAATCAATTCTTGTTATATTATACATAAAATACCTGTTCGCTAAATTATCCACAAAATAAAAACCAATTTGTGAAATCATGTAATAGGTTTAATATTATATTACATAGGTAATAAATTAAAGTGTCGCATAAGTAGATTGCTGATAGATAACCATAGTATAATCCAAATTCATTCAACACCTTCGCTGCGGCATGAGTTCGATTCGACCTCATACAAGTATCCTTAATTATGATGTTAACTAATTGCCGCAACGAAGGTGTTAAACATCAAATTATTAATACAAAACAAATGAATGCAATTACATGAGACATGTATTTGTTTCAGAACCCAATGCGCTGCGCATAAGCGTTTGTCTTCCCCCCTCGACCCCGTCCGGCCTCACCATTCACCTCCGCGTGTACAAGGAGGCGCTGGCGGCCGGCATGGAGCCGCTGAGCGAGGGCCTGTGCCTGTCGGAGCTGGAGCTGCACGGCGGGCACCTGCACGAGTCGGTGGCGGCGTCCGTGGGCTCGGCCATCTCCAGCCTGATGGCGCCGCTGCACCACGAGCCGCAGCACACGCCGCTGCACGCGCACGCGCCGCCCCTGCACCACGAGCCGCTCGAGAAGCTTAAGCGTAAGTTTATACTTTAATTGACAACACAACAATTTTCTGGTCTTGTGCTGTTTTTTTCAGCTTCACTTGGACCACTATATAAAGAAATCATTTATTTTCCGATTTCTGATGAGAGATAATTTTTGTTAAATAAAAATCTATACATCTAAACTAAGTTTGAGATTTTTCTATAATTTGGAATACTATATAAATAAACATTACAAAAATATGAATGTCTGGTTGTTACTGTCATTGGCCATGTGATCTAAGGTGTTTCGTGTCCGAAATTTTCATTTGTCTTCGCTCGTATTGTTTATCTCGTCATTAAAAGAACATCTATTTAAAATGTAATTTTCTATAACTACATTGTAGATTGAAAGGAAGTTCTGAAACCATCCAGATTTAAATTTTAAAATTATTACATGTGTGAAAATGTGGTGTATTATTATCACATAGGTATTAAAGGTATCAAGTCTAATTAGGTAGGCAATATTTAGAAAATACTAGGTATATCCCATTTTTCATTTACGAAATTGAAATCCCTTATTGTGATCTTACACCCACATCTTCATTAATACTAATGTATTTATCGTGCGCATTTAACTATTTATTACATTGCATTGCCTCGTTTAATTAGGACAAACTGGTCCTAGTCCTATAGGTGGCTCATGTGAACATATGTAGTAAAATATAAATGCAAACTGCTGCAGATAATGTGAAATGGAAATCGCCGCTAAGCCCCGATAGATGAATTTTAGTGAAATACATCGCAAACGATCTATTCCGGAACGTTCTATATTGGCAAATAAATCCCGTTTTAAACTCCATCGGGCTTGTAAATAAAATAAAGGGGAGTTTCCGTCCGTGATCCGCGGCGAGCATCCGATGAAGTCGTTCGTTCGTTTGTTTTATTTTTATGAAGATGTGTAGCTCCTCGGAGATAGGATGTGGGATACGGCGAGGGTAAATAAATAGGGTGCTTTCGATTTTACGTAAAAAACGTAATTGGGTTCTTGGCGTTGATGAAATTAGTTTCAGTCGCGCACTGAGACTGAATATAGGTGGATAGGACGTATCTCATATTACCTACGTAAGTTATTTCTCTGTGTTGGTACTGCTATTACTTAAGTAAGGTAACAAACATTACATTATTGTATTATTAGGATTTACGCTCGTTTTCGGTAACCTATCCGTGACTTGAAATAGTTTTCTATAACTTATAGTTTGCTGAAATTTCATTTATGATATGATATTAATATATGATATAATTATGGAGAAATGAACCATATATATGATATAATTATGGAGAAAGAGAGTCCAGGCCTTTGCCCAGCAGTAGGATACTTAAAGGAGGCTAATAATAAAAACATGCAATTGATATATTCGTTGAAACCACAATATAATCTACTACTTTTAAATTATCCGTGCAACTGACGTACTTTTAACATTTCATTAAACAAACAAAGACAGTAAATTAAAATATTATCTACAACCATAAAACCTTTCGTATCAATACAATTTTTACAACAATTTCATAGCAATAATCATCGATTGTTGTCACACGTGTTTTAGTTTTATTCACGACACAATCGTGACGAAATTGTGAGCGTCACACGTCATCAGCGTGACGACCGTGACGGCCCGCGACGGGGACGGTGCACTTGCCGCGTTTGTATACAAAATTAGGGATTATTCTATGTCGGTGACACGCAATTTTGTCTTTTATCCGAGCCCGTGCCAAAGTTATCATGACATTTTACATTTTACTGTACATCATACGCACATGGTTCTTGAAGTTTGTATATCATGTTTTTTTATAAACGTATTAATAAGCTCGCTTCATTGTTTCAAAAATAAATTGAAACTGCTCACTTTATTTCATTATTAGTATTCTAAATGGTGGCCATTATTCAACAGTTACGATTAAAATATTAGAGGCAAGCCTAACCCAATTTAGTATTCCTTGTCTTAAAGGGTCGTGGTAAAAGTACTCAACTGGCTGATTATTAGCCATTGCAATAACACTGATCACCAGCGCTGTTTATAGGACTCTGTTCTTACTATTTAACTAATTTTCTTACACGGGGACACTTTTTGTCTCCGACTTTTCTACGAATTGAGATACCTACCGGCATCTGAAACATACCTACTAATGTCAAACAATTACGAATTATTTTTGTGACCGGTTGCTTCTAAATTATTCAAAGTGATTGATTTTTTCGGAGTAAACCTTGTATAATGAGCAAAAATATAAACATTAGACAATAAGGAAGCTAGGATTTAATGGTTGCTGCTTAACTACGTGCTCCAAGGCTCCAAGCAAATTATGAGGTTTGAAATTATTTTAATACTCCTAAAATAGTACATTTCGATACTAGTGAAAACATTTTTTTTTCTTAAAGAACTTTTTACACGAGTATCGAACCTAATTTTTCATAGCAAGTGCCTTAAAAAGTGAAATTTACGCACTAGTTAGGAAAATATTATTAAGTAGTTTTAATTAGAGCCTTTATTTATTTAAGGTAGTTTCCATCATACAATCCACTATCATACGTAGGTTACATCGATATTAAAATATGTATTTTTTTAATTCTTTATAGCTATTATTGTATTATAGCAAAACTACCCCTACACCTGTATCGCCGGTGGCAAACAGCTAGGGCCGCTAATCGGATAGTTTTTACAGACACATCAATATCGGATTACCCGCCCCTGGATGTTTAGTTGCACAATTAGTCATGCTGAGGGGCAGCCCTAAAAACCACCGTCGCTTTGTATGCTCTACTTGGCTCTTTTATAATAAAAATAAGTTAATTTAACAACTTGTATATGAGTAGTTAGTTAATTTGTTGTTTGTGGTACTAAATAGCAATACGAATTAGTCTGATTATGTATATTCTCACAAATATGAATAAGACTTGTTACTTGATCAGTTTATCAAAAGACGAAGTAACCAGAAATGGCATTACATATATATATTTGCTCTGTTTCCACTTAGAAAAGCCATGTGAGATATGAGATTATTTTTAAGTAATGACAATATGTAGGTAACAATTATAATAAGTACTTACGAGTAAAATGAGTTAAATTCAGATTAATGTTCATTCTGATGCTAATCACAAGTACCCTAACTTACATACATTGGTACATTAGTCAGGTTCATGGTTTTGAACACACGTTTATTCAGCTTACTATTAGTTATTAGGTAGGTAAGATGAATTAGTAGAGTTTATTAAAATGTCAGTACTTAAATTTTAAATTAAACAAATAGAGTAATTAAACAACGGAACCACGGGAGCAAAACTGGCGTAAACGCAATGATTTGCAATCCATCACCGACGAACAAAAAAGGGCAGAGGGAGCAATCATTTAAAGTCAATTCCGATGAATTGAGTACTCTATCCTTCTTGTACTCATTTGCCTCATATATTCTTTTTATCTCCATCTCGCTTGCATACTAAAAAAACAACCCTCCGAAATCGACGAAGCATTATATAGCGATGATTAGCTCGCACTTGCTGCTTTTGTTATAGAATTTAAATAGGGGATTAAATTCACAGTAGTTTATGAATGCTTTTATGTTTTGTTTGGGAGAGGAAATGTTCGAATACTAATGAATCCATCGACGAAACAGTAAAAGTATAACGCAGCACCTATCTCACATATAACTTTATCAAATTAGAAGGTTCCTAATCACAACTATGATTTTTCTTATTTCGATGCACTGTTTTTTTTTAATTCGACATATTGCTTTGCATTACATAGAACATCATATTGGTGGCAAACTAACATACGACCCGCATAATGGGAAGCGGTCTCCGTAGCCTGTGAACGCCAGTTACGCCAGATATAATGATGCTAACATACCTATGTCGCACCTATTAGTTTCGTGGACCCTGGTATAGGTATATCGCGTTATAGGTAAAATACATTTATTTTACGTATTTAAATACATTTATTTACAGAAAATACAATCATATTATTATAACTACAAGTACTTAACTAGTTATAGTATAAAATCTAAAAAAAGGCCCTTGAGGCATTGTACTAAGGCTGCTGGCGGCATCTCTTCGTTGTATCGCAATGATGATACGTTATGCGAGGAAGCCGCCAGCTCTTCGGTCACCAGTTACAAACCAGTACCATTATTAAATTGGAATATATTTATATTATGATTTTCATATATTATTACATAAAATGAAGTAATCTAAACAAATAATTATACCAGTAAAAAGAAAAATCTTTTACACTAGATCTGCAAATAAATTCGTATATATTAAATAACTGAAGAATAGTAAAAGTAAAAAGACATATATTTCTTTATAGTCAAATAAATAAATAGATCTTACGGGACAATCTTACACAAATCAATAGTTGACGTATTTCTCTATAAGTAAACGGAAATTAAAAACACGCCGTATACGTACATGAGAATTTAGGTGAATTAAATTATCGTATAAAAAAAATGGACTGCAAATGTTTTAATTTTATTCAATCTTTTATACTCTATCCACAAGGTAACTGCTGCCATCAAAGAGTTAGTACTAAATAAACACTTATAGGTATAAATAAAATAAAGAATGAATATATTAAGATATAAAGAAAACTGCAGAATAGAGAGAATTAAAACAAAAACTACAGAACACAAAATAGTATAATAAATTGCAATAGTTGCCTGAATAGTCATTCATACCTGGGTTTCAACTGTTTTAAGTCTAATTGCGATGGCGGGCTATACGTAACTATCATATATTTCTTGTTTGGCAAAATATTTTTAATATTGATTTCAAAGTTGGTTACATGTCATTCATGTGACTAACTCAACATAGGTCTAATGCACGTTTTCCAAGTATTTAAATACGCATAGTAGGCCTTGTGCGATCGACGATCGTCCCTACCAAATAATTAGAAAATGGATAAGTAGATAGACAAATAAACAGTTTGAATGTTGTAATATTTTTTAGATTGAATTTTTGATAGGTAAAATGTTTAAATAAGATTTTATCTAATATTATTTAAAACAACAAGACTGCCAAAGTCAAAATCCAAATAATATATTTTCACCCTGGAAAATACACGTTACCTAATCATATTGGCTCTCTGTGATCGGTATTGGGTTTATCCTCCGAAGATTGTGTCATATCCTACGATTTTTATAAAATAGGCGAAAAACACGTTTCGTGGCTTTAATTTTAAATTGCAGGTTTTGCGGAATCTTGCCTTAAGCCTTCCGCTCGTTGATTTTTCCGTCGCTCGTGATTTTTTTCACCTTCTCTCTTACATGCAGGGCGAATCTCATTATTATACTCGAAAAATATGGAAAACTAATTACGAGGGATTTGATTTCGATTATGAGGGGATTTTTATACGCTTTAAATTTATCCTGCTGTGTATAATAAAAGTAGGGAGATATTCAAATGGCTAATGCTGCTCCGTGAAACCTACGATTCTAAAGTTTGTATTCATACTCACCAGTACTGTTCATACTCACCATATTCATACTCACCAGTACATAGTGTTGTAATTTACCATTTTCTGAAACATCATATGCTACTTACTTCATGTCTTTAAATTTGGAAACCAGTTGGAACCGTTTTAAGAGGATACGTCCTCTTTTCTTTTTTATGAGAGGTAGGGCACAGCGATGACCATCACGCTTGAATCTGGGGCAGTCCGACTGGGGAAGTACCTCCTCCTTACAGAAGGGCACAGCCATAATAGCACTGCTACCTTTCAGGTATGCAGTGTTGTGTTCCTGATGGTGAGTAAGATTCCCAGAGCTCCAACCCGCCTTAAAGGCCGGCAACGCGCTTGTGACTCCTCTGGTGTTACGGGTGCCCATGGGCGATGGTAATTGCTTACCACCAGGCGTTCCGTCTGCTCGTTTGCCGCCTATGTCATAAAAAAAGGAACAGTACCAGTTTCAACTCTTCAATGTATCGCCTACGTAAGGGTACGTAATAGGAGAATAACTTGCACACGCTTTAATTATAAAGGCATTTTAAAGCACGAGCGCATATTTACATTCCAGATGTATTAAAGATATCTTCTGTTACTGGGGAGGTGGGCTCGAGCAAATATTTGTAATGCTGTCCGTCATTCGAGATTATCACTATCTTGATGTTAATCTGACTGTACGAACCGCTTCCTTGGACCCTGAAATCTTGTTAACATGTGTAGCTAGGTTGTTCGTTTTGTAGATATAATAATTTGACTATACGGATCACAGTTTTTGAATGTTTCCCTAATTGTCTAATTCTATTAAAATAATATTTTCTTTGATCATCTTGGTAAGTTGATTTTATATAATTATTATTATTAATTTACCAGATACATCCACTCATTATTTCATATTAAAACAAAATGAAACAAATACAAAAATACTTCTTAATTTTTTCTAACTTTCCCTTTACTGCATACGAAGCGATTTGTGGCAGTTATAATTTTCAAATCAATTGGAATTGAGTTAAAGTTTAAAGTCAAACTAATATTTTTTTATGCCATGGAGTAAAGGGTTAAAGTTATTTAGATTTAAAGGCCCCGAATAAGAATTTAGATAATTCTGCTAGTTTTGTATGTATAAACATACATAAACAATTATTTTCTGACACTTATTATTCTTATTAATGACAGTGATGTCTATAAAATGATTTAACAAAAAATCGGTGCCACACTGTCTGTCCCGCCCGGCGTCACTACACAGTTTTTGTGTATTTTTTTACAAAAATAGGCATCCCTTGTCACCCGACACTGACACCGGGTCCCGTTGTCGCCGCGTCAGAACTCTAGTGCAATATATTATTTTTTGTTGAATTTTTTGACTTGCAAAATTAGCCGCCTATATTCGTTTGATATTAGAAAATCCAAATCCCTTTGACGAGCACCTCTTGGAAATCAGAAATCAGTTATTTATTAGTGATAAACTATTGACACACAACACAAGTGTATTATAAACACAAAAACAAAAGAAATTTCTACCTAAAAATCAGTGAGTTTACCACGAAATTCATCATAAATGCTGACCCGGGGGTCAATGCTGATATTCCGGCATGTTTTAGTAACGTTTTCGTTAATTCTTGTTATATGTAGATTATAGCAAGTACGTGACATGAGGAATTGTATGTTTATCATTTAGTCCTCGAGGTCAGATTTATCTTATTTTAAATTTATCATTGGTTGGTTTTCACTTTCTATATATGTAAGACACAGCAACACTCTTAACTGTACATCGGTGGACTTTATGCCTTATATAATAAGGTCTACCAATGTATAGCTAGGAGTGTTGTTGACTGTACGTATTTAATTCCGTATTTTACGCGTAACGTATAGTTAAATATTTTATGAAATATTTGTGCATCATCGATGACCACTCGTAACAGCATCGGCATCGCTTTGAACTTTTTTTGGGGTTTTTGTGTACAATTCGTAAAAGTCAACATCTTCAAATTTCCCAAACGTTGGGCGTGACTCTGTTTCAAGCGACAGATGTCTCGCCATCCTCCCCAAAAAACGCGTTTCGGAGGCGTGGTAGCAATAAATTTAGTCAAAATATGCTCGACACAAACACTTCCCATACCTCCCTATTAGAATAACAGAACGAATCGTTTTAATTTGTTAACAGGCCTCCGGAATGGGTGTCACATGTCTACCAGGACTAAATTATTTAGTTTCGACTTCACTAATTGCCGATGACAAAGTTTAATAGCCTATGCACATGTTAATCGTGTTGTTTTTTATATGGTTAATCTAGTATTTTTAGGAAGCTATTTGAGTGATTTTGGGATGTTAGCGCATTTATTTTCGACTATAAAACTTGCAATGATAATGTAACGTGACGCATAGCATTTATTTTGGTACTTTGTTATAAGAAACTTATAATCAATATAGTAAATATAATATACAAATACTGATAAATTTATTTATTTACAAATGCACAAGTCAAATTTTAAATAACATAAAACAATTTATATTAATATTCGCAACACAACATTCGTCAGGTAACAAATACCTACATGGAAATCACCCATGACTCAGGAAGAAATAACTGTGCTCATCACATAAATAAATACCCTTATTGGGATTCGAACCCAAGATCACTGGTACTAATCGCAGTATCAACAAAAGCCAGAATTGATCAGTTCCTTTTTTGTAAACTTTACGTATTACTCTAAACCGCCCGTAATTATGCCGATAAATAAGAATATTTTGTTTGCCGGAGTTATGTAACCGCAATTTGTTTTTTATTGTTTTTGGTATACGGATATTACTCTTTTGGTCCCTGGATATTACTCGTTAATGAAAGCAGACTCGGCGATTTAGTTGTTGCAAGCAAAATGCACCTTTTAAGCGGTCAAGCGCGCGACAGTACCCAAGTCTATATCATCGTGCACTACTCCTTTTCCGTTAAACTGTCAATATCTCGTGCTGTTCAAAAATATATCGTTAACTTACCATTCTCAGTAATTGTGCTAAAATGACTTACTAGGAGACTTTAATGAATCTCGTGACAAATGAGTAAAGTGACATGTTAATGACCTCTACCTCTAAATAGGTGACAACACAAATAAATAATTGAAATTGATTACCTCAGAAGTCAAGTAATGACAAAGCGCAGCGTGAAATCGGGAGTATTGGCAACAAACAAACATTGTTGACTGCGTGATTGATAGTGTGACAGATGTAACCCTTGCTCTGTCGCATCTGTCGCTCAGTGGTCAACGGTTATCGAAAGGGATAGGGCTTAACTAATATTTAAAGATTCTAATTTGTACTTCCGTATGCTTTGTTTAGCTGAGTACACGAGATACATGCGAGAATTGACTAACTGGAATAAATACAATCCACAAGAGATACCTATATCTTTCGGATTAGAGAGATGTAACAGATGAAACTGGCTATAATACCACTGACTGCATCGATGGTGGAGCAAAATTCTTGAGTTGCGACTATAAAGGGTATTGTAGCAGAAAAGGGCCATCAACAAGGTAACAAGATATTAACCAAACAGATACGTTAACGGTAGGAGCAGCGGCGTACAACGGTGGCAAACAAGCTTACGTTCCGCCTGATGGTAGGCAGTCACTCTAGAGCATTCACACGGGCGTAGCCTACCCTTTAAGGCTCTGAGCTGTCTGGTATCTAACTCACCGTCAGGAAATAAACACTAATAGTAGGGTCCAGTGCTATATTATTCCTCAAATCCCTAATGCATGTCTTTGGGCTGGTAAAATCACATGGATTCGTAACCTTTCACCTGTCCAAACTTTGTCTTAAACGCAATGATATTGGCATTTAAGTATGATACTGTAATATGACATGACACATCCAGGCGTCTAGGACACAGATTTTCGTCGATGTGAGTTGACGTCTTTGAACTCCAAAAGTCGAATAAAAAATTACTTAAGTAACATGTGTTGTAAAAAAAGTAATTACGAATTGTCTTCTGCAACATCGCGGTTTCCATATTTGAATCATTTTTATTTTATTGACGTAGCTATAAAAACAGATAACGGTTGTAAAGGAGCATTGTGCTCACACATCCATAAATCTTTTTATTTTATGACAAATTGTGTAGTCACCCCAACGCATTCAAGAACAAATAACAACATAATAGCCAGTGATGGGCAAACAGCAAAATAATGGGACAGTTGCACCGTAAGCACAATAGTGGGCTACTAATATCGCCGAACTTCACTAAATATTGTATTGTATATGTAATTTATTATCTAGGGAACTGAGACAGTGGTTTAACAAAAAAATTACTAATACCAACAATGTTTTAAAGACTGGGCTGACTTTTGAGTTATCGATACTGGCTAACGATTACGACCGGCTACGACAAATTGTAGGGAAAGTTCATACAAGGTGACCCATTTTTATTCTTCTCGCTTCGAGTAAATTTGGGATTATTTAGTGTCTTTTTTACCTCAGCAAAATTCTATTACAGATACGACATATCACAAATTTTATTGTCTTTAGCGTCATAATTGTTGTATAAGGAGGATACTTAAGAAAACCAATGGAGTGAAGCTCTTTTCACTTGAGGTGCACAACTACATAATAGATTGCACTATTAGGTACTATGTATGTAATTTCAATGATCGGTACTATGGGTGCAAAACTTTAACAAAACTTGTTGAAATGAGATATAGTAATACTGACCATTAAGAAAAATACGAATAACTTTGGCAAATTAGTGTCTAATTGAATTGTATATCGGAATTTCAATACGCATATATTTGGATGCAAGCATATAATTGTTTTATGGCTCTATACACTCCTTTATGTCCACTCAACAAGTTTTGTTAAAGTTTTGCACCCATAGTACCGATCATTGGTAATTTTTGAAGTAGTAAAAACAGGTGTTAAAAAATTGTAGATATTTTTTTTCAAGGTGAAAAGGCAAAGAGACTCTTGGAGTCTTATAAAACCCCCGTGTTGTTGCCCTCTACTAGTAAAACAGCATCAATACAACTTCCAACGCATTTCGGCACCCTAAACCAGATCGGCTATAATTCTGTAATCACCATAAAATCTGTATCACCACAGTAATATATTTATGACATTACTGCTCCCACTAATATTTATGCAAATTGAAAACGAACAGAATGGCATCGTTTACAACCCTAATGCTTGGGGAAATCATATGTTCTTTGGGTATGTTACTCTTGTATATCGCTATATTTCGATACGAGTATTGTAATGAAAATAGAATAAATGGTAAGAAAATATCAAAAGTGTTGAGAGCTTGCTTTAACTAGGTATATATCGATTTACTGCTGTCTGCCTACTTATTTTAATATAGGCACAACAGTCAAAATACTGCCTAAAAATCCAGGTGAAAACTTACTTGAATATTCATTTCAATTTATTACGAACTCAGGTAATTTTTATTTAACAAAATCTGCCATAAATGTGTTATGGTTTTACAAGTGCTACATGGCTTTTAAAAAAGGCAAATATTTATATTGTTTGTACTGGCTTAGCCCAGCTAAGATTTTTATATATTTTGTGCCCATAAATTACCGACTTCAAAAACATGAAATCATTTCGGTTACACCTATGAAACCTCAGTTATAAGAAAGTTATTGACTACAAGGCATAGAAGGTTAGCGAAATGTTATCAGGGTAGCATAATTCAAATAGCCCTTTTCATTCGCCACACATTTCATCCACATCATTACAATAAACAAACCGCATCCCCAGCCAGTTGTCATCGAGTCCGCAGAAAGTAATTCGTGCCCATATGTGCGCAGTGATTGCCCTCGGTGGTCTTTTGCCCATTTTGTCCCCTCATCTATTTTCTTTAAAGTATCAATTTTATTGCAGTTAAGGGTTAAATAAAATAAACCAACTTGTTGAGGCCAAGGCAGTCTCAAGAGTCACTAGATATGTGTCGCAATGATAAAATGGCGCAAACAAACAAAACATAGATTAAGTCACTATTAAATTGATCTGTTTTCATTCATTTATTATAAGTACTAGTTAGTTAATATAAGGACCGAGTCTTAAAGGTTTAATAAAATATATGCATAATTTCAGTATACGCGATATAACCCATTTCGGTTGTTTTATTTCCTAAATAATTATCGCAGCCACTGAAGACAATAAATATCATGGCTTGATAAATGTTGATTAGAGTTTCCATACCTAGTATAGAATTCTTCTAGTTTTACTCGTAAATAGGTACATAACATTAGATTGAATAGGTACATAGAAGTTAGATTTCGTTCAAATTGGGTTCAAAACTTTCGATTCCGTGGCAGAATACCTTTTCGCGATTATATTAATTATATGCTATAATCTGCAAAACATAAGACGCGTCGGTCGAGCTCACCCCACTAATTCAGCTTCCCATTCGGCACTAGTAATATTTTTTTACAAGTCTCAGGTGGTCTATAATTTGGTTGCGGGAAGGGTTGCTGATTTATCTGCTGATTCCTCTCCGGGGACGGCTACGCCGCCACCGCAGCGGTCTCTCGCGTGCTTTAATACTAATTTGTTTAAGTATTAGTGATAGTTTACTTATGTCTTTTTGATTAGTGCTTCTATTATGACTAGTTAGAAACATATTATTTTTGGTTTACGGTATAACGTGTAGGTACGAGTACATGCAATGTGGAAATTATATTTTGTTCAAATATAGCATTCTTAATATACAAGTTAATATTGCAATAAAGTTTAAGATAAGATATGTAAATTAATATTTGATTGACTGTGCAATTATGTCAAAATAGTTATTTAAAGAAGATAATAATGTGTGACATATCTAGTAAAAAACCCGGCCCAGAGCATGGGACATGCTCATTGTAGGTTCCGTAGTTTTCGATCCGTAATTAAAAAAGCGATAAAGATTTTCCTCTATTATTCTTTTTTTTTTGTTAAGGTGTACTTTCATGATTTATTACAAATTTTTGAACTTGCGGTTAAGAAGTTAAAGGTACATTTTTTTAACTTCCAAAGAAAATACATTTAGGTACTTTATTAGAGAATGTTTAAGTCACTGACAGACAGACCAACATTTAGGGCTCCTAATTGACTGAGAAACCCTAAATGTATCCAAATTATAGAACTAACTACGACGACATGAAAAAACAAAGAAATGTGTCAGCACTGTTTGTTTGTATAGTAGAAAAGTTTAGCGGAATCTATAAAATGACAACTGTTACCTCAGAGAAAGTTTATAGATTTGGTTTGCAACTCGTAAACGTCCCTCGATCCGCAACAGATTCGACCTTGAGACCGAACGTGGCCAATAAACAGACAGCCGTCCTCGTACGTGTCATGTCGTACCGCTACAATAACGAAACATGAAAAATTTCCAGACGCTCACATCAGACTGATAAATGGCTTCCGAAAATCCAAAAGGAAGTTACAGCTTACTCGGGATTTGGTCTAGAACCTCTCACGTCCCATAACTGCTGCACTTCGCTTTATTACAATTACCATAAGCCTCAAAGTCCCGCACTCCACACCCGATGAAAGCGACTTCATCATTTTGAACCTACCTACGAGCGCGGTAAGACTGTTATTGCTTGGGTGAAATAGAAACCGCGTTTGGGGCCAAGTCTCTGCGTGGGCTCGCACGACATCGGTACTTTATGCTGATACCGTAAGACTCATTTTGGCTCGCACTGAACACTTGTGCAAAAGTTATGCGCCGTTCGTGCCTGCGAAGCGGTCCACTCTTTACATTTATGTACATACGTGTACGATGTCGGGGCTATTTGGAATACTAATTGAGGATGTCTACGGACTACAACTAAATGCTATTTACTTTTGCCGATATAAAATGTCTTGTAACGTGCTAAGGGTTCTAATTATATTGCGTACAAATCTCCACGCAAATTGTTCTTTCAGATGGTACACGTAATACTGTTTAAAAGTGAATATTGGAAGCGTCTAACTTATAAAAATATTAGCCCATTGAAATGGGCACCCTATTTATATCAGACTTCCTAAATAGCTACTACATCGATCTATAACTTTTACAAAGGTATCCCAAGGCTGGCAGCTACGGAAATATGAATAGGAAGGCAGCAAACCGCGAAACGATGATGAATCGAGCGCGAGAAAAGGGCCCGTCGAAGGGAAACACTGCTATACGCAACTGTGCGCCAAACAGAGACAGAAGACAGGGAAATTAGCGGATGCTCCCGTGAATTTGTGTAGGTTTTCAATGAGCCTTCATGGTAGGTAAAATAGGAATAAAGCGGATCGAGCCTAATCCGCGCCCATTTATAACTTACAGGCCATTAATTTGAGTGATATTTCATGGATAGGGTAGCGATTGGCCGAAGATATTAGGTTTTAGAGCAGTGGGCCTGTTTGTTTAATTAGATTAGATAATTATTTATTGGTATACACACACCGATTAAGAGCATGCTGTGTTTCCTGTTTTATATTATAAGTAATACATATTTACGCCATTAAATCATCAACTCATCAAAACCATACTATTAAGCCCATTCAAGGCGCTACTGAAGAGTTCCACTAGGATCCATCTTGAATGTCATGGACTTGGATAAATTTGGTTAAAGCTGTACGTAGTGTCTGTACCTACGTGCAAGCAAGGGCAAATATTTAGAAAATCAATTATAGCACGCTACACATATACTTTGTTGTATTATCTCAATTATTCGGTTTTTCAACCACATTCCAGTTTTTTTCAAACACAAATTTACCAACCTCGACACGCGTTTAAACATTTCATTAATTTCTTACCGTGATAAGGCATAGATAACACCGAAACTGATATGATTATGCTACATGCTACATGACTGTGATACTGTATTATCACGCTTACACACTGTTACTGAGTCCTTAGTATGCACATTGCATATAAAGTTCCTTTACATTTTCACGTCGTTGAAGCAAATATTTATTCATATTTCTACCATTTGTCAGTTTGTAAATAAACAAAAATGCTTGAAGTTTCTACAATTGGGCATAGAAATTTGGTACCTGTAATTATAAATTATGATCAGTTTGACTTACTTTTACTCAGCTGCATAAAAAGTAGAAGCTAATAGTGACGCAGATTAGCTTCAATAACGATATTTTGATATGGTTATTTTGGACGTTGTAATAGGAAAACATTAAGACATGATTATTTTGGTTAATTAATTAGTTGATTTGGTTTTGGTCTTTTCATTTGATACTAAATTGATACTATAAGGTACAAAGGTATTTTTAGAAACAACCCTCGTTTCGTCTCCTCAAAATCTGTAGTTTTTGTCACTTATAGCCCCATTTAGCCCATGCAAGAACTTGTATACGATTTTCATTACACTGTGGGATTATATAAAGCGACCGAATTCGCCGTACGCCGATGGCCCGCAATGTAATGAAAATCGTATACAAGTTCTTGCCTAGTCTAAATGGGGCTTCTCTACTCATTATTGACCAAGTCGGTATGGGTTAGTTAGCACGATCACTGCGGTACGGGGTTGATTCGACCCTGTACAAGAATGTTTAATTGCGATATTAACTAATATACGAATTATACGGGAGCAAAGACAAAGTCGTTCATCATGACGTCAGTTCCCGAACACCTCGGCCACCGGAAGTAGCCACTCGACATGACTCGCCCGTCTTAGTCTTATCAGAGATACAACATTAACCAGGATCGCGGTGGAGGGTCCGCTTACTGAAGCTTAGCACTTGTTTTTTTGTTCTTAGCATTTTAATTAGACTTTAAAATATGCTCTTACTGTTTACTAGTTGACGATCAGATTTAACAAACGAACTGCATGGTAAAAAAATGTGTTCTTTTATTTGCCAGGCACAAGCAGGATTAAACTGCAAGTCTTATGCCCCAACACTGTAGAGAAAGATTTGTAAATTCGAAATCCATACAAAATTAAATACGGTTGACTCTAGCCTTTCTATTTTAGTTTTCCAAATAATAACCAAATTATTTCAATTGGCTCTTTAAATAAACAATGATGTGGATATAATTTAATATGCTCAGACAAAACAGTAACACAATATTTCTTCGGCAACTAATGGACAACGATTACTTATGTTTATTCGTCTGTAGAATAAAATGAGTGCTGAGGCCGTGAGACAAAAGATATGAATTAGTCGATATTTCATGGAGGATTTAGCACAATGCTCTCAGAAGACAACACAAGGATTACTGAAGCACTACTCAAATCGTCTGAAGGTTTGGTCGATTTATTTGATTGCTCTACGAGTATTCTATTATATGTGTATGAAATCATTTGACTGGTTATAAAATATAAGTACTTTCTAATTTTATATGCTTATACGTAATACTATCATTTAGTTAAAATAAATAATCTCTACTTAAGGTACTCAATTACTAAGTGTTTTGCGGGCAGAAATAAACATAGCGATTTGGGTAGACCAAAAATTAAGTCAAGTTCGTAATGACACTAATGACCGAGTGACAATTCAAATTGAATTTACATTGTTATCTGTAAATAAGATTGCATTATAATCAAATCTTTAAATGGAGGAGGATTCCTAATTTAGTAATCGGATTTACGGACTTGACTATTACCTATTTTTGTATCTTTATATATATTACCTTATAGGTGATGCACACCATACACCTTTGCAATCTTTCAATATTACATTCGTTACTTAAACTACGTTAACGCTAAAATGCCGCCGCACACGACGCGTAACGTAAATCAACGAATCAGAAGAGGCAGATATGGGTTGTTTAGATGTACTCGTATGATTACGAAATTTTATTCAGCTTGATAACTCTGTTTAGTAACTATCTAAACACGTAAACATTGGTACCTTAAAATAATTGTACAGGAGGACCTACATATATCCAGATAGTATTTTACAGATAGTAATTATACTTGCCATGAGTGTTCTAATTTGCAGTCGAAAGATTTATTTAATAGAATGAAATGAAACTGGTAGTTACGTATTTACTTCTTGGCAAAATATACCCGTTACAAATAAATTCACTATTTCTTACAATATTACATTCCTGTGGAATATTCAACACATTCGAAATTCGAAAGAATATAAACAGAGCATTCTGTATTTACAGTAAAGACAGATAGCCGGGGGTAAATACAGATAAGTATTGTAATTTATAACGGCGAGCTAGCCGCCGCGGTAAACTGGACGTTTTTATGTCACTACGAGATACCAAAATACTACAATAATATTACTATTAACGACTTAACGAGATTTAACTATTATAAAGGATTAAATAGGAGTTAGATGTAAATATTAAAGGACTAGAAGAAATCATTTCCAGGAACTTACATAATCGCCAGAAGGCGCTTCGATTTCAAGGCTTAATGAAATTATTATTTCGGGTTAATTACAAACACACCTCATGCTACGCACCTCACACATTTCTGGTGGAAACGCAGCCTTGAAGTTTAAACTTTGTTACCTTTATTTTACGAATTTGAGACGACTCGCTGTGCATCTCGTGCGAGCCAACAAGTGTGAGCGATATGTCAAATGATTCAATGTGATGGGCATATGACACGCATCAATAAAAACCATAAGAAATAAAGCTTATTAAATCTGAATAAGATTCCTAGGTAACCTAGATTACACCCACCGGCAAAACGTGCGTAGATTTTTAAGATTAACTCGAAACGTATTTATTTATATTTGTACTCATGTAGTACTTAGGTGTTACATTATAGCAATATTTGTTTAAAACACTAGTATGTAATACTCTAGTAATGAACGATGTTTGATAGTAGCCAGGTGGATTCACAGGATATAATTATTATACTTTCAGCTAACTTACATAACAGGAAGGTCTATGACAGATACTTTTTATGACAATGAACGTCGTGTTTACTATATTTTGTGCATGTTGCCGCCCTTAATATTACTTTATTAAGTCAAGTACGTCAACACCTTATGCTAATAGATTCAGTCAAACTACATAAATAAGTTCAAGAAACTGTACAATATATTAATATCTAGATAATAGCTAAATAAAGATTACGTTAATGCCTACCCAGTAGCATTATTTAACGACGTTATTTAGGTAACAGTTCAGATTCGTCACACTATCTTAATATTGGTAATGCTACATAAGCTTCGGGATTTCACGATAGCTCCCATATTCACACGATTTTATCTGTCATTTGAAATCGAGCTACACCAAGAACATAAAGGTTGAGAAACGAGTAAGGATATTCATTTTTGTTATTAATAGAATTATAGTAGTTTTAGAAATGTATTTATTTTTATAGAAATAAATAAGTTATTCAGGGTATTAGCTTGTACCTAGGTTTTTTATCATTAGTCAGCAGTTGAGTAGAAAAGTAAATGGTGCCTTACTCCATCTCTCTCTTATATATGAGTTGGATACCTTTAATCATGGCTGTTTGAGCCCAGCGTGCAGCGTTTCTTTTCTATTTTTTTCCTCTTCGATCTTTTATATCTGTAACCCTAGTGAAAAAGGGTACCTACATGTGCCGAACAACTAGTAAAAAGATAAGATAAAATAATAAAACTATGAAACTTATACAGTTTTTCACTCGGACCACTGATATCTTATGTAAGTCAAGCATATTTTTAGATATATCTTACGTTAATAATTTAAGAGATATAAAATATATGTTGTGAGATGCGACTTGATTGATAAAACAATTTTTTTCCTGAATCCGCCATTATTATTTATTAATAATGGCTTTACATAACAGACTTCGATTTCAATTGAATTTTGAAATGACAAAATTTGGAAATGAATATTTCATATAATAATATGTATATATATTTTTACGTTACTTTACGCCATTATATAAAAAATGAAGATAAAATATTGTATATTTAAATCATTATATTTGTTAAATCGTAAGCAACGCAATCTAAGACAGTTTTTATTTATGAATATGACAAAGCACAACAAACACAAGAAAACTAAACCTTGTTTAATATCTAGGGCGAACAATTCGTAGACACAATCAATTTTCCATTGTGTTGAAGGTATTTGTTTTCACAATAAAAGGCATAAGCGCGTCATAAAGGTTATGACTCGTCGTATAGCGGCTCTGATACAGGTGTGACAGCTGTTACGTACAGCCGCGAACACAAACCACTGTCTTACAATATATCGAAGCCATTACTTCGTTAAGGTAATTTTATATAGTTAGCATAATTACTGGTTTAAATAACGTAAAAACGGTTATGGAAAAATATGACGTCAATATTCGTATTTAAACTTTCTTGAACCATTTTAACATTTCATTACACACAATGGCGTCACTCACGTTTATTTAATCACTCGCACGACAATCCGCGACGCGCCTTGGAGGCCAGGTACACACTTAGTCACGGATTTCTTGTTTATAAGGAAATTGGTAAAGGATAATGGTACCAACTGTACTGTGATCTATTGAACGAAATAATGATTATTTAAACAAATCAACAGTTTGCGACCTATGAACTATACTTGTAAAAATAGTGAATTTTCTGATGAATTGAGAACTCCCTTTTCGAAATGGTGACGTCGGTTTATAATACCTAATCGTTCTAACCATTCACTTACACTTACTACAACTGTGCCCATGTAATTTGATGTATTCAATCAATATGTTTCAAGTTTCATAAAATCATATAATTATCAAAGCTAATAATTAGCATTACTGGCATTTTCTACCCTCTGTTATAAATTACATATATTGTATCGAGTTATTAAATCATTTTTTCTACATGAAGGTACCTCAGTTCATCACTGTAAACCAGCGGAGAGGTTTACAGCCGCAATAAAACAATGAACGTACGCTTATCATCGTTATCAGGCCAAACACAATTTATTTGAACGCGCACTCACGTTTGTAACCGACGTCTTGTGACGATAATGCTAATTACCCTTTTAAAAACAACCCCTGTTTGCTTAGATTTTTGAGATTAATTAAACTTAGCCAAATGTCTTATCATCATGGTCTCTACTTAAATTAATTATATTTATAAACGACTAATAGTAACTATTTATGTGTTATTATCACGAACACTCTGTTAACATGCGTGATAATGTTAGTCTGTGTCGTAGGCATCAGGTATTTACGTATGATTCACTTTGAAAAGTGAATAAAAACCGTTCCATGATCAGCTGATTAACCTGTAATATGTCGTCTGTGCGCTATCACATAAATAAATATTTAGGGCCAATCTTACACAAATCTAGATACCTACAGTAAGTTCAATAATCCTGTAGGTATAGTCAGCGTCATATAGTTTAGTTTAGTTAGTAGCATCCAAAGTACTCATACAGTTTGGTACACCATGGAATTTATATGGTGTACCAAACTATTTGACTACTTTCAATGCTGTAAACTATATGACACTGACTGTACTGGACTACATTATATGTAGTAATGTATTTTATAACTTGTTCACTTTAATTTTTAATATAATTAGTAGCCCTTTATTCCCTCAGTATATTTATATTAAAAATGCCGGAACTCGCCTACAAATAAATACCTAGTCATAAACATTGGCATTGGCATTTTAATTAAATTGTAACATTTTGGTTCACCTATTAAAAAGCTCGTTACAATTGTTAATATAACATTTTTTTCGTGTGTATTTGTTGGAAGTCGTCTTCGCGCTGATCCCATTGTTTTGAGCGGAGTCACGCCCCGTGCGATTGATAGCGCCGTTACAGAACAAATGCAGAAACGTTTCTTTTAATTAAAAGTATTTAGATTCCGGCTGAATGTTATTCAACATTAGATTTTTTTTTTCTACCTAATAAGCATGGCCAATCTATCTGCCTAACATTTGGTATTTTATATTACCCTATATTATTAAAATTACATTATATTAATCACCATCGTTATATTTGTATCATGTATTGCCGTGCGGTGCCGGTTGACGATTATAGCACCATCTCCTCCCGCGGGTGTCGTACGAGACGACAAAGGGAAAATACCGACGGATGGGCAGCAGCGTCCGTTGAAACCCATTCTACAGTTACTGCGGTCGCCGACTCGCCTGCCAAGCGTGGCGACTATCGAAACCCAAGATGATACAAGTCGTATTCGGGGGAAGCCTTTGTGCAGCAGTGAAGGACTTACTGAAAATATAATGATGACGATCTTACTTGTAGAACAATACGACCGTGCATTTATTTTTGTCACCTTAGTTGTGCATAATAATTTATATAGCCTCTGAGTAGGACACCCGAGCAAACAAATGAAATATTTTTTACTAGCTTTTATTTAACTTGCAGTGTATGTTTGTCGGGTTGGATTCTTGCAACTGAATTTTGAAGCAGACATCTTTAACCGATTGAACTGAAATTTAGCACACTTATGTAAGTTATTATGGTACCACTGATCTGATCTGATGCTGGAGCCAAAAAGTAGCAAAAGTCACTCCTAAAATATACAAGATATACCCGTGGTGTTTAGGCTCGTTAGAATCCTTTCGATGAGTAAATGTCGATTGTGTAAAAAAGTACAGTCGGCAATAAAAGCTTAGGTGTACCAAACATTACATTTTTGACCGAAACTTATTATACTATGGTGAATCAACTAATAAACAACTATTAAACTAAATTGTATATTTCGTTATTGAATCGATAGAGAATAAATAGAGACATCATGTTTTTATTAGTGTGTTATTTTTTTTATTAAATCAAATAAAACAACTTATATAATTATACGAATTTATATTTGGATAAAAAAAAAGTTTAAACATGTGTCATGTTTAACACCTTATACATAGTCACGCACCTTTTTATAATAGTGGGATATTAATATAAAGCTTTATCCATTGTCTCTTTATGTCGAGCAAAGTCTAACTTCATTGAAAGCCAGCACGTCTTGAATATGAGGCATCTGGAATAGGCGTACCATCAAAATATTCTGTAGTGAAAGCAGTGTTGATCTTTGTCAAACAAGGGATGCACGTGCGTGTTTGAGATATGAAACAAACAATACTAAATAACTCGAAACATGGCTACTAACGTAGTTTATCTCGTTGCGACCCACAACCCAAGTGGAACGTGTAAAAATAGTGTTGTATACAAATACAACAAGATCAGTTTATACATTTTAATACAATGGGATGGGAGAAGTATATGTACTTGATAAATTTTACCTTTATAGTAAATTACTTTCATTGTTCTAATAACAATGAAAGTGATTTACTATAAAGAAGCAGCAGCTTACCATAAAGCCTCTGTATTTATTTACTTGTGACTTTTTTTTAAAACGGTGACAACGCATAATGAAATGCATACATTTTGATTTAATAGCATATGTAGTTACACATTACAAAACTTTATCCTGTATTTAAAAACTTTATATTTTTTAATCCAAATTGCTTTTATACACGTGTGTCTTGCATATGGCAGGCCTATAAATAAGGGCACACGCACACGGGCGTCTTCAGTGACTAATTTGTTAACAAGTGTTCGGGGACACTTAATTGCCCGTAAGCGACGGGGTGTCATCGTCGCTCGGCGAATACATTATTTTGTCGAGATCTCCTCGTTAAATAATGTGAACGTTTAATTTACGACTCAAAGTATTTTAGTGACCTGCCAACCGTATCACATTTTTATTTTTATCTAATTGCTTAATTCAGTAAATTAATGATAATATCGTATTCTATCATTGGCGATGCGTCAAAAATATTAAGGCAATTATTTCAGAATATGTAATTAATAGGTAGATACCTAAAAATACTTAAGCTATATTAATTATACGCAAACAATTGTATCAGGTTAAATTGATACCTCTATAATGTACTTGTTTGCGGCACTTCAAAGTACAAAAGTTATCAGTAAAACACATGTCATATGCTTAAGCGCGCACCTCGCGTGTATAGTATCTCGTCTGAAGTCTATTACAATGTACTGAGAAATTATCGATTTCTCAAGAGTAGACAAGATTATCTGAATATGATAACAAACGAGGCTAGTTGTAAAGAAGCGTTCTAAAAAATCATATTTTTAGTAAAAAGGCATACAATACAAAACTAATTTTATAGATTAACCCTGATGTATACAAAACTGAGAACTTCTAACATACAAAATGATAATACAGGTACCAACATTATTATTATACATTATACATTGTTATTAACATTATACATTGTTCAATCGTTATAAGATATATTATATATTATAGTTCTACATTGTAAGATAGTGTAAACAATTTTAGATTATTTTAATTGTATATACCCTTCTACTTACGAAATAAGAGTTACCTCCTGGTAAGTCGAATACTGCTCGACATGTTTCGCTTCATCATGAGGAGCATAATCAAAAGCCAATAAGAAGAGAGAGTCTTCGCTAACATGAACGGCGGCGGTAGAATCTCACGATAGTTTTGTAATTTGTTATATTATTATTTGACCATCTGAATAAAATATTTAGTATCAGTACAGTAACAGTAAAATATTTTGTGGTTTTGCAGTATGGGCGGAGACAGGCGAATTCCGGGACAGCGGGCACTCGTCGCTAACGTCGGGCGGTTCAGGCGTGGAACAATCACTGTACGCGCCGCCGCGCCCGCGCCGCGACCGCAAGCACAACGACGACAGTGAGTACACGCCTTTACCATGGTCTTCCAGTACAATGAGAAGGAGGCCACTC
Organism: Grapholita molesta; assembly: GCA_022674325.2. Lineage (NCBI taxonomy): Eukaryota > Metazoa > Arthropoda > Insecta > Lepidoptera > Tortricidae > Grapholita > Grapholita molesta. The sequence goes on along the minus strand of CP053121.2, from coordinate 16,019,186 downwards.
CCAAATCTTACATGAGTTTTCTCACAAAAGTTCTAGTAGTAAATATAATAATCGTAGCTAGATTATTGATATTGAGCGTGCAGAAAAAATTTAAACTTTATAATTGCCGAAACCTCCTCTTTCCTCCACGAGAGTTTGGTGAGCCTTGACTCGAATCCCTCTCTCTTCTAAACGCCTCACGTAAATAATTGACGGTCGACCTACAATACGTTTTGATGCGTAATGTTACCTCCCTAAATAATGTTACCTTCCAAAAAAAGTAACACATTGAAACTTTTTGTATGTGATGAAATATGAATTACAAATTTGAATTGTCAAGAAAGTACAAATATTTTGCTAACGGTTAAAATGTTGGCATCAAACTAATTGCTAAATCTTTTGTTTGTAAATTAAGCTTCGACTAACTAATAAATTCTGCATCCACGAAAATACGAAATACATATGGAATTATAGTTATCTGTAAATATCACGAATATTTGCCAAAGCAGCAGCAACAACCTGAAGAAGGTTACGAAATAAAGCAACAAACGAAATTAGATAGTATGCATTATTATATGTATTTAACAGTACATTGTAAATAACCAGTATTTTCCTAACAAAACCGTTCTAACTTATACGCCAACAACTTTCCAACATCACAGATACAGCAGCGTAGCAAATTATATTTTTTATTTAAAAGCGACCACACAGAGTGACAAACTTGGACTGAATGCAAACTCGGCGAGCGCCGGGAAACCTAGGGCAAATACCGGCGCGCTCATTCTAAGCCACCACAAACATGCCGGCAACCGGCTTGCTCTAATTATGCCATTTTTATCGTTTTTATTCTGTGGCATAATGCTGAGTCGTTTGACATTAATTTAGTAGTGAAGATGGGTGAATCTAATGAAACTTTATGAGGACAGTACTTGATATACTAAAGCAAAGTAACAAAATCATGTTATTGTTAATTGTATAGATAAACGTTTTATAAGTCGAAATTAATGTGATTGAATCATATTAGATGTATAGTTTTGTGTTTACAAATACTAATATTGTCTTTTTGGAATTAGCAGATGAGGTAATATTGTAAGTTGTAATTAATAAAATCTATAGGTATAATATTACAAGCGACTCTACTTTTAATATTATTTTGTTCTAATTAACTAGCTTACATTATTATTGACAATATAATTAATTTAGGTAAAGATTGTATCAGTTTTTTGTAACTTCGGGTTCACACACAACAAAACATTAACTTTTACATTAGCTGATATGATAAAGTTTCAGGTTACCCGTTGGACCAAGCTATCTTTCGTGTTTGATTACTTTTACATATCAATAAGTGTCACCAGAAACAGGCACTTATTATATAACTATCTATTACTTGGTACATTAAAGATGTTATCGAATAGAGTGATCGTTGAAGTGGCCGTGTATCGATATCGGTAACACATGTTCCTGCGATATTTACACGTCCATATCGCGTCGGTACAACGCAAAGGTTGCCCGCGGTGATGGATCGGTCGGCGACTCACAAAGCGTATCGCCGATAGCCGCTATCACAACCTCTATCGACCCTTATCGCCAGTTCCACCGGTAGCGCTCCGCCTAAACCCTGAGACCGTAATCCCACCTTGTTCATTATACGCCAATGAGATTGCCAAACCGTTCAGATTGATGGTTTTAATAAAGTTGTCGAAATTAACGCGATACGCGCACGCTAATCCTCCGCAAACGTTTTGATTGGAAGCGACGGTGTTATTAGATTTCGGATACGTATCTATTTGTCAATTTTGACGTTTGCATAGTTGACTTGGTTTAGTCACAAATATAATATGTAACGAAATTAAGGTATAATACGAGTACGTAATGAAATTGACTAATTTTACGAAATGCAGTTTGATGCATGAGCTCTAACGGATAAGTTTAATAGAGTTAATTAAATAAGGTTATTAACTAAATTTAATTTTGAATTGTCGCAGTCAGATTTAAAACTAATTTGAAGGATATCGTAAATCAAAAGCAGCATGCAAATATCACGTTATAGCATGCTAACATTTACTAACGGCCTCGATTTCTAAATGAACTATTTATTGAGTCTTCAATCAAGATAAGTAGGCACAATAAATTTGTAACCCTTAATCCGATAAGGTGTAATAAATAATAGATAGGTATTATGTATGAAAACTAATTCTAAATTACAATATTATATATAGCAGTGGGTTTTTTAATAGCAGGTTTATCGCCAATGACAATAAGAAACAATTTGGCCTGAATATGAGCAGCTATTCTTATTTAGTGTAAATTACGTAAATAAGCTATCGCCACTTTGGATGGTTCATCAGAAAAAAAAAACTTGGATTCTAAACGTGCTTTTATAGCTATTATAAACCAAGAATTAGTTAACCAACCTAAAATTTCAGTCCGTCATCATAACCAACTATATTGAAATGAAAATCGCCCTTCTCGTTGGGAATAGTGATAGGTTATTACATCAATTCGAGATAGGAGGCCGATGGCAATCAGTCCGCGCATATGGGTTTAGGCAGGATCCCAGTGTCAATGCGATAAGCCCGCTGTATGTGCGTACTTGTAATTATGGCGGTGCTACGATGTGTGTTGATAAGTGACGGCGTGCAGTTCATGGATAATTGCTGTCGGTTTACAGAGCGACACCTTAGCCGTGGTGCATTCAATACAAATTCTGTCAACCAATCATGGCCTGGTTAATGAAGATTTGAAGAAAAGGAATACGAGTGCTATTGGCAAGATTATAAATATAATAATTGTGTACCTTTAAACAAATAACTTTGGTTTTCAATATAGGGGGTACTAAAACTAAAAGTGAAATGAACACAATTTAAATTTTAAACAATATTCTAACTATAAATGAGATAAAAGAAGCATTTTTCGAGAAATAGATTTTATTATGCATAAATATAACACGTTATATGCATTGAGCTTAAATTTACGAGCGTCGTAAAAGCATTAGACGCAGTAAGCCACGACTAAGCGCCCGCTCCTGTTGGTTTCCGCAACCATTGATAATACTTACCTAAGTTATTTATAATTCTAGTGATTGTAAATTATATTTAAATATAATAAATTATGTACTTATTAATATTGCACTTTTCTGTCTTAGACAACCGGCCGCTCACAGAAGCCACCATCAAGACGGAGTCAACGACACCGGGCATCGGTGGCGATGACGGTCTGGACGACAAGGGCGACAAGAAGAACAAGCGGCAGCGGCGCCAACGCACGCACTTCACCAGCCAGCAGCTGCAGGAGCTCGAGGCTACCTTCGCGAGGAACCGGTATCCGGACATGTCCACGAGGGAGGAGATCGCCATGTGGACTAACCTTACCGAGGCGAGAGTTAGGGTGAGTCGACTTTTTTTTAATTGTTTCGGATTTATGTAGACAAATTCAACATACAGTAGTTACAGGTCAAAATATCACCTTAGTGTTTTTGTATGAAAATAAAATTGAAATAGATGACATTATATTCAAGAAAAACCGACGGCGCGCCGGCGCGGCGTCTAAGGCAGGTTTTGAACCCGCATCTCTTACTTCCGCGGATGACGTCCTGACCAATTAGACCACATTGCCACAGCACAAGCCCTTGAAATGTATCAAATATATGCAATTAACAGTTTAAAATAAATGAAAATATTCAATAACATAAATTTGATTTGTGTAAATGGTACAAAAAAAAACGCACATATATTTATAACTTCTTCGAAACAACGATCATCAGCTACGTACGTATAGCGACGTAGATATTGTGATTTCGCTCCTCAAGGGCTCTATATACAGTTACATGATGCATATACTGGAAACCAATAAGAATAAGAAAAAGATATTGATATACCACAACGAAACTGATATATTATTGTCCGGAAATGTAGGTGACGAGCGTTTATCCTGGAATTAACTCTACCTTATTAAGTTTTCCATTTAAAATTGATTTTATGGTTCTAGCCCGTAAAATTCTCATCTGCCAACACGTTAAGCCAATTCGTGAATGTTTTTCGTAACAAATCTGGTCCAGATAGTGGTTTTGTCGTCCATCTTTTGTTTTATGATCTTTTCTCGTGTAACATTTCACTAAAAGCAAGCGTTTTAGGATTAAGTCGCGTAAATCTCTACATACCGGAGAAACCGTGAAATATTCCGTGAATCCCAGAAAACATTGTAAAATAGAACAGTCCTAACCGCAGAATCTGTAACAGGCCTTCGGAACTATTGACAGTGAGTGTGGGTGCGATCAGTCTTAAGCCGGGGATTATGAGAAGACCGAAATAGACGGTTCAAATGCTCAGGGATTAAGGGATTCCATGTTCCGTCGGAGGCACAAAAATACCGAGCAACGGATGCGCCGATTAGTCTAAACACTCGCGCGCACTGCACCTCCGCACTGGGACAAAAAGTCGCTTCTATATTTAAGATTACTCATTAATTTGGCCATATGGACAGTTAAGGTGATCCGATGCATAAATCACTTAAAACTTGTTACCCGTTAGTGTATAAGTAAGTTACATCTACGTATACTTAAATCCTATGTATGGCGAATACCTTCGTATTTAACTGGAGAAACATTATATTCATACTTTTCTTCTATGCATTATAAAGAATGTGAACAAATAAAACCACGTGTTATCATGGAGGTGCAATTTTTTTGCTTATAGAATTATTAGAACGCTTCAGTGGCGTATTTTGCATTTGTTTAGTTACTAACTATATAAAATATCGGGACTGAAGGTATACACAAGTATATAAATTACTGTTTCTAGTAAATTGTTAACTTCTTTAAACTTTATATTCCTGTCCTTCACCAAATGGTGTAAATCGATACCAGTCCAGACTTACACTTCAAGTAGATATTCATTTCGATTGCAATCGGCCGCGTGTGTTCTTCAAAACATTGGGATCGGAATGCATGTAGGGCTGTCAGAACCTTTAGAGTAATATGATTAATAAAAAAAAACATTTAATGTTATTACATGCCATCGTGTTTCCTATAAACGGCTTCAATCCTATATCGGCTCATGAAATAGTATTGGATCTCATTTATCAGAAATGTAAAGTATTAGATAAACATATGTTATTACAAGGAGGCGTCGAACATATACTCACCAGCGTCTGTGTAAAATATTTTTATGCAGAAATCGTACAGGACATAGTAAATCGACTAAAAAGGCTTTATCAACAGGCTAACGTGTATCTATGCTGGTATGTATGTGGCATGGTAGTGCTACAGTATATAAATATAAACGCTTAATATATTACTAAAATATGTACCTTACCTTAGTACCCTAGGTCATGAAGAACTATATAAAATAATAATTTAGGCAAAAATACGAAACTTAAAAATGAATGAACAGTTTTTTGTCAGCCCTAATCCCTGGCGGGCTTAACGCTGCTCGCCCAATAAATCGTGCGCTCGCGCCGACAAATCGACCGACATTATTTTTGTTCTCATTAGGGTCATTGCCTGCTTATGACTCAATTAGCCGTAAAATATGAATTAACTAAACGCTTGTTGTAAAACCGTCGGCTGCAAATTGGGTGTGAACATGATTTTATAATCGGTGCCAGAGTCAACTAACTGGGAGGTCATAATAATATTACGTCAATATATTTTTTATGCCGGTCTGATAACCACTAGTGAGTAATACCGACCACGGTCAGTTTTAAGATATCACTTGACATAAGCTGGTGATTACTGTTGTCCAGGACCCCATGTACCTTGGACCGTGTAAAACTGAACCGGACAAACGCTAAGCTAAGATGATGATGAATTGAAACGTAATAGGAGACTAAATAAACGTTTTATATAATTGTCGATAAAATACAAAAGCATCACATTTTTTCAACATTTTTTTGCCCTCTATCCTTGTTAGTTTTCGCGGAATTCGCAAAGGGCGTCGTCGGCAATCGCCCGTGAAACAGCTCGCGACATCTCATCTGAGCGACACATTTCATCCGCGATACACCTCATTGAACCACGCTACGAGTATTGACGTCTGTGATGGGAATTAATCTATCGATTTGTCGTTTGGAACTCGCATTTGGGAGAAGCAGAGAAATATAGCTTGACATTTTTTTTATATTTACGTATATAAAAGATAGAAATAAATGAAACCTTCAAAAATGTATCTACCAGCCTTAACTAGGACTGTTTAACTAGGAACCAATATTTTTTTAGTACGGTTATGGTACGAGGGTAAAGACGTCGTTCATCGTCGTAAGTTCACACGTCCATGTTTCGGAAAATCGGGGGACAGTGTGGTAAGGGTGTTAGCTGTGAAATCTGAAGACGCTGGTTTAAATCCGGTACCGAATACGGCAGGGCTTGGTCACTTTTATTTAAGTATATGACATCTATTTCAATTTACATATTTAGGTACGGTTTTTAAACTAATCTCAGCCGCATTCGTACTAAATTTCATTTAAGTTTTTTACACTTCGGTTAACTATCATAATCTCTTTTACAGCAGGTTATAGCAACATTTCGCACATAGTGCGGAGATGGGACTCTCCTAGCTAAATCACCAAAGTACTTAGAAATAGTAATAAAAAAATGGTAAAAGCTTCAAATGTTCGTTGGGCTTACAGAAAATCATCGTATTTCGCAGTACTAAATAGAATAAAATCTGACGATGACGTGACACAATAGTTTTAATGCCAGTCTACAGTCGGAATCCATGCCATCCGTCCATTTTGTAGTTGTATGAAAAAAGAACGACTGCTAAACTGTTTGCATACAGAGCAGACAGTGCTAAAACAAAAAAAGTGAAACGTGAAACGTTTTCAGGTAAAATAAATAATGCTTCGTGCCACACCGGCTGTCAGCGGCATTGCACACGGCTTTTATCTATAAACGAGTTCACAAATGTGTAACAGTGTAAGGACTAACGTTTTGTACAAAACCAGGTATTAACTATTCAACAAACGTGGGCAAACGAGGCTGCAATATCCTCATAGCTCAAAACATCAGTATGTCTACCTACCTCATCAGTATTACCTAGACACCTTCTGAAGAAATAAACTACATTTGATATTAGTATATGAATAACTACTTGACTGTCTCGATATATATCTACCTAGCGTTCCGCCTTAGCATTCTGCCTAGAGTCCGCTCGTCAACCCCATCCGAAAACTTTGGCATAGAGCGTAGTTTTTACGAAAATCTTCTGACCCGAAGAGAAAAATATGACGACGTGTAAATATATCTAATGAGTATATTTATAATGTTATTATGTAGGTACAGAAGTAGCAAAAAAGTCAATGATAGGAACCGAGAAAATAATACACATAGAAATTTAAGATAGATGACAACGGCGTCCGGTGTTCGGGTGGCCCAATTAGTTAAGGCGTCAGCCGCGATAGCTGGAGATGTGGGTTCGAATCCTGCCTCCGACGCCGGAGGTCCTCGTAAATTTTTCTTAAGTACCTATAGGTTATCTATTTTATAATTTATATAGTAGTGTTACTACTTGTTTAAAAATCAAAGCAAATCAAAAATGTTTGGTACAAAAATATATAATTCTTAATCAATTAGAAAAAATACAGAAAATCTGGGAGTAGTAATATTACATACTTAATGTCGAATTTGAGAAATAACAGAAATTATTTAATTGTAGTTAGTTTAAAATTATATCAGTAGCATCCAAAAATCAAAGCGAGTGTGCAATGTGCATACCTACATATTATAATCCTCCTTATTACTGTAACTCAGTAGCCACTATATGTACCTAATACGACTAATACGAGTATCTTTATATTTAAGTATTTATACGTATAAAACACAAATTGTATTGAGCTTACAGTAGATCGATTTGTGTAAGCGTGTCCCAAAATATTAAAAAAAATATACCAAGTACTGGTACCAGTTATACAGATATACTATTACAGAGTTTCTTGTTCTGTAGTACAGAGAGTTGGTTCGCTGGTGCGAAGTGCGCAGCGCTATGTCGTAAGCCAGTGGCCGTGACAGGGCTGCAGCACCGCGGGGTGCATTTAATATCTGCACCGCAGGGTTGTCGCTAATCCACTGCGAATATAAATCACATCACTTTCCGGGTCCAGTTTGGCCACACCACACATCATAGTTCTCGAGAAAATGATTCATTAGAATAGAATATTAACGTAAGGCAGGTAGGACGGCTGCACGCGTGTATTTAAAATCTTGTCTACCGTCTAAAAACGTCTTGTGTATCATTGTTGTCTCGATTATATTATCTAATATCATAGCAGGAACACTGCTTTGATATCAGCTGATAGTTTAGAATGTGTTTTTGAGGTCGCGTTCGGCTGGCAAGCGTGTGGCTTCATTTTTTTTCTACAGATGTCAATATCATATCTCTTCATGCTTAATCTAATGCTTGTAAATTTTACAAATGATTTGGACACGGAAGCTAAACTTAACCGTAAATTTACGAGTAAATTCTTTATTACAATGAGACAACCCTATATTCGGCGAGCATCAATTCCAAGTTTATATCCTCTATCCATTTATATGAGCGCGTGTTTATTTGACTTTGGAATAGTGATTTATCCTGTATCATTATTCTAAAACGAAGTTTATGTACTACTTTATAAGGTTGACTATTGTTTGATCCGGAACAGAGGGTACGCGTTCTCTTAGAGCGTTGTTTGATTGATGACACTAATAAAACTGTGATTCCAGTTTAATTTAAAATTTAAGGCAATTTGGCCGCAGTCTGACCGTGTAATCACTATAGAAGCGAATTCATCAGGCCATGCTTAATCTGTGGACGTTGATTTGACAAGATTTTCTATTTAGATGGACAATTCATCATCATTTATAAAAACCTTGCCGTAATATTGTTCTAACCGGAGGGGAGGTTTTGTGTATACAGTTCACAGGCATGACTAGACCACATCATACCTCCTATCTACTAAGATATTAATATATAATTTAGATTGCTAAATACAGTAGGCACCTACCTAAGTCATTTTGGGTATAGAAACTCCTCCATTATATAAGTAGCTAATAACATTCTTTAGTAGGTACCCTTAGAAACGTTATCATATAACAAATCTAAATCATCTCAGCAGTTTAAACGGTACGTGGAGCCACTTGGTTATTGAGGTAAATTACAAAATAATGATTAATTCCAGTTTATAATTGAATTTCTATGTATAGGGATGTCTCTGAAGGTTTAGTTAATCATGTAAGGTTTTTGTTTTTTGTATGTAGGTTTTTAAACGATCCCTTCCCTTATAGCACCAACACATTTAATAAATGTAGTACGTACAAGAAACATTAATATCGATTTCGGAGGCATTAAAAATTGTCCCTCCTTGCGGCGGGTTAGGGTACGGTCACCAACGTGCAATAATATATTTAAAGGATTAGCAGGGACGCAATATTCCGACCCTCTGCCCTGCCTCCGTCTATTCAAATAATGGAAATTATTTCCACATATGTGCACCTAAATAAATATCATTCTGTTGTCATTATTGAGCACCCCAAAGTTCCTGTGGAGTTATTTTCACCCGTTTGTTCGTGGTTTCAATGGGAAACGGTGCGGTTTGTATGAATTGGTAATTAATGTGCTGTTGTAGGTAATCCTTTTATATTGATTTTAATTTTCCAATGTGACTTATGCTTGTAAGTTTATTTTTTGGTTTTCATATTTACCGCTGGTGAAGAGTAGTGACTCGTTTAAAGGCTTACGTGTATGGTGTATGGTATAGGAAATTGGAAATGAAATGTTAAACTTGACTGCTGATTAATACAGTTAAGGCATTATTATGATTTTGTATGCATCAATACTTTGTAGATTGTTTACGGTAGTCGGGAGGTACTTCCCGTTTACCCGTTGGTGGACCCCCCTAGGGGCCCCAGATTGAAGAACACCGGATTAAGGACTAGGCGCTTTGTAATTAAACCTTGCAGCATGCGCATACCAAATGAACATTATGATTATACTAATGATAAAATCTCAGTGGCGTCGGGTTTACTAGTCATTTTCAAATGACAGTTTTTGCGGAAAGTTAGCGCTAGGTAATATATTAAATATAATAATACTCGTACTTTAGATAAAGACACTTGTTAAATATCAGCTATAGGTACCAACAATGAACTAAGATTGTAGGTATACCTACTGTGATAGAATTTTAAACAGTGATCTTAAGTAGTTTTGCTTGGACTTCATAGAAGTCCGAAGTTTATCTATTTTGGAGTATTACCATATCTCTATGCCCTTTTCGGGATATAATACGTATAATTAATCATTTTTTTAAATCGTGGAAGGTTTAATATTCTTATGTATAAAAAGACGAATATTCAATTTCACATTAAATCTTACACGAAGATCTTATAAGAATACCAGAACATAAATTCTAAGTTACCTACAACACACATGCGTTCATGCGAATTTGTGAAATTTATGTTTTGAAAAACAAACGATTGTATATGGGGTGGAAACGAGCGTTCATGTTCACTTAACCGAGGAGGAGGGTATTATTTACCGTTTCGGCTGGGTGCGCCCGCCACTGAGTGAGACAAATACCTCTGGCGGAGCGATATTTATTGCTCGAGCTTGGATTGCGCGATTTATCGGCGAGGAACCGATCGATCGATGGGCGTGAGCGAGTAATCGCCACTTACGGCGACTTATCACCTCGCCCGTCGCTGCACTGTATCGCCGTCCTGACAACCCTGACAGATGTGCAGCCGAAGTTAGGGCCTCGGTTCCCATCCATCTCAATCCTTCGCGAATTGCATTACCTAACGTGTTGTCTGTGTCGGGCCTTTAGCGAAACATACAGCCGTAGTAAAGATTCGTGATAATATAGCGAGTGCTGCATGTAACTAGTCCAAAAAATTGTCCAGATAATTTATTTATTTTGCAATGAAACTAGATTTAATGTATGGATCAGTTTATATAAATAAAAGGATATTGTAACATCGTAATATAAAACTAAAAAATGTTTGACACAAAATAAAAGCTCATAGCGCTCAGAGGTACTTTACTATAAAAGAAGGAAGTAAGGAATATAGAGGTACAATAAGTTTTTGTAGAGATATGTAGTGAGATACAAGCAGTTTTTGTTATTGTGTGGCTATGAGTAATAGCGGGCCGTCGGCGCTGAAGGAAGGAACATAAATCAGCAGCTATCTGCAAAGTGGCCGCGCATCGATCCTGCCCGGCTGACGCGTACTCTAATCTTATATTAAACTAATGCTACGAACTACACGTGTTTTACACTACAAAATGTATAGTCAAGGTATACGTAATGAAGTCCACACTGAAATTTTTAGACCTAATTACGGGTTCCTCTCTTTATTTTAAGCAATTTATGTTGACACTTAAAGTCTTGGATATATCTGCCTAATAACTATACCTATAAAAAGAATTAAGTAATAAATTTAAAAACCACTTACTGTACTTTACTTTTATTTTGTAGACATATTTACTCGTATAGGTATGTGATATGTTTGGCGTAATCTGTTTACTGTAGGTACCGTACACAACCTACGCCTGCCAAAACCGCTATTCCAACAATACGAAGTTTTAAATCAGAATCAGGATGCGCACGGCGTTGCGTAGCTATTAACTTTGCTCATTACAAAGTTGACGTCGCGTTATTCCGCGATTCCGGCCACGTCCTAACCGCCGCTCTAATTGCGGCCGGAATGAAGACGGACGAGCGGGGCGATCGGACGCGACGCGGGTGCGATAAATGAGTCCCGCGATCGATGTTGTTTAGGTTGTACTTAGCCCGAGGTAAGATTAATTATTGGGCTCTGTTATTGTTTGACCGGGTTTTTACTCTTCCATTTCCTAATCGGCAGTGGTGACTGGCTGGTTTTAGATAACCAACAGTTATTTGACTATCCAATCCAGTTTCAAACCGCGTATTTAGCTAAGGTATAACGTCCAAATCCAAACAGTAAATATAATAAAAGTAACTTAAAATTACCTCAACATACATAACATATTTTTAAAAATAACAAAACTTTAAAAGTTTCTATTTTGTTCTAGGTGTGGTTCAAAAACCGGAGAGCGAAATGGCGAAAGCGAGAGCGCAACGCCATGAACGCGGCTGCTGCAGCCGCCGCCGATTTTAAAAACGGTTTCACAACGCAGTTCAACGGCCTCATGCAGCCCTTCCCCGACACCGACATCTATTCCTCCTACCCGTACAACAATTGGGCTGCCAAGGTTCCGAGTCCGCTAGGGACGAAAAGCTTTCCTTGGCCCGTAAATCCTTTGGGGTCCGTCGTACCGGCCAGCCACCACCAAGGCTCCGTCAACTGCTTTAACACGGCCACGTCCATGGGTGGTGTCGGGGGCAGCAGCATGGCGGTAGCGGGCTCGGCCGTTGTCGGCCCCGGCGCGACGCCCTGCCCCTACACCGCTCCGCCTAACCCGTACACGATGTACAGGACGGAGCCGTGTCCGGCGATGTCGTCGTCGATAGCGCAGCTGCGGCTGAAGGCGAAGCAGCACTCTACAGGGTTCGGCGGCGGCTCCTGGACGGTGTCGCCGGTGTCGCGGGCCGGCTCGGCACCGCTGTCGGCGTGCCAGTACGCGGCGGGCGGGGTGGGCGTGAGCGACCGCGTGCTCTGAGACGAGGCGCGCGGCCGCGACGACGTGCGCTCGCCGCTGCTGACCGCCGCGCGCGCCTCCTAGTCGCCGCCCGCGCCCGACGCTTCCACACCCCTTGGACTTTATAGGCATTTGTGGGACTGGTTCGATTGATATTGTGCACAAATTGAAGCGTAGCTGTTTATTTTGTGTGCGTTTATATGTGCAGCAATTACAACGTATATGAGAAACAAGCATTTGAAACCCTGTACCATTTAAGTTTGATTTTGCCAGTAGGCTCAAAATGTATGCAAAAGGATTAATAAGTTAAATTTTATAAAATAATATGAGTTGTACTGTATATTCTTCGTGGCAGAGCCGTCGTGGTCACTCGTGCGGTTTTCCGGTGGCATGTTGTACAATCTTCCTGCAATTTCCTCTGGCCTGAGCTTTGTCAGTCCATCGCATTGGCAAACTGGGCACTTTATACATACAAAGAGATATCGGGCAGCCATAAATAGATAGGTACACCTACATAAAGTGCCTACCTTCGTTAACTTAAATGGAACTCAACTAAATTCAGCATATTAACAGGGGAGTTTGGTACGGTTTGGAGTTGTATTAAAGCTGCAGGTATTATCAGCACATAAACTTAACATTAAGCATTACGGTTGGATCGAGCGTGTCGTTGCTGTTGCAAATGTTTTAGGGCATTTTCGCGAAGAGCTGGTTGGCAGTGACTAATATAAATAAAATTTACACCGATCGTATTTTACTTGTAAAAATTTGTTATGTTCCCAAATTGAGTGTAGATGTTGTATTATAACAAAAAGTGTATAATTATGTCGCTTGTCAAAAAATTAGCTCTTGTATGAAACTTGCACTCGTATGATATATAAATGCTGTATTAGAATATGCCCGACCGTCTAGACCTCGCATTGTGGCTCGCCCCCGCTGTCGCTGCGAAAGATCGTTTATGGCCGTTACGATTTTGACAACTATTATAACGAATTTTGGAACTAATCTATGTTTGTAGTAGTTCTACATACGTAGGTACTATATGAGCCACAGTATCTTACATTATTAGGAATGGAACATCTACAACGTCATTGGGAAATGTTAACAAATTGATATGATTAGCCAATCTTTTCGTGAAAAAGTCCTGAAAATCACGCTGCATTAGTGTTGAATTTTTAGCGAACTCGGTTCCGTTTGAAACTTCGGGCAATAAAAACCTAACGATTCTTATAGGATATGTTAATATGTACTCTGTAAATATGTAGTTATGTACCTACTTACGTATACCAAAGCGATGTGTGCAATTTTATAAGCTTAAAATGTATGTACTTAGATTTAAAAATTTAATGTAAGTTTGTAGTTTAGAATGTAAATATAATTAATGAGTAAATTATTTGAGTTACATATCGAAGTAACATTGTGAATAAAAACGGCATTTTTCAGAATAGTTAATTATTTACTGTAACTAAATATTTATTTATACAAGATCATGTCACAAAATTGTTGCATGTCCTAGCTATTCTCAAAAATGCTGATAAACGCATTTAAGCAATTGTAAACTAAAGAAATCAGATTCATATAAAACACAAGTACCTAACTTTTCATAAAAAGTGCATCAATGTACGAAATGTTGTTGTATTTTTTTTTGTTAAATGTCAGTTGTTGTTATTTTATGTAAATCACACAAAACAATAATAGTTAATATTGACACACAATGTCAACATACTAATAATATTACAAACATTCTGTAACCAACGTTTCCGACAAGAAAGAAAAACCAAACTAATGACCAGTATAGGTATTTATTATAGTATTAGTAATCGGTAAATAGTAAATTGAAATGATAACTTACTTTACGTGTGAACCAATTATTTTCTAGTAAACACAAATCATTACGATGATCAATCCACATCATAATTATCAACTCTGACCAAATAGGGTGTCTGTAACCGTCTTTAGACCACAATTCGTTAGACAATTGTGGTCTAAAGACGTTGTGTAAAGTTTAACCTACTTTAGTTAAATTACGTTTTGTCTATATCGTACCAACACAATTGTCAACGAAATAGATGAAATAAATGATGAGTTTGCATGTAGGATCAATGCTACGCCGTAACTCGTAGCATACTTACATGTCCTAAGTATTATGGCGTCGAATCCGGCGTAGCATCTTGACACGTTAGCATTACCTATGAAAGAGCATTATGAGGTTTTGTGGATAGTTCTAAATCAGATTAAAGCAATACTACTTGTAAAGCCGTATTAACTTGTTTGGCTTATTTAGCAAAATAATAGGGGTTTCATGCGATTGTTACACTATTGTAGAATCATATATAACGCTGTTGAACGAGAAAGGCGTTCGTGTATAACTGCCTTAGAATTCAAGTAAAACATGAAATTTTGCAAACATACCTACGTGGATTCCACTTTAAAAATAAGTATCGACTTACCTCAACAGTATTTGAACAATTGAAGCTCTACTATATAATCTTTCCTAAGATATCGGCAACTTGAAATGAGATTAATGTAACCAAGATCTCATTAATTTAAACAAAAAAAAAACTATTTATTAAACACCGAACACAAATTGTATATACATGTAATAAATAAATTAGTATTTTACACTAGTGCTACTCTTAGTTAACTACACGAACTAGATACCTTCCGTGTGCCTATCAGTAAAAGTGATGTAAATAAATTAATTGGATAGTTGTAAAGGATTGAATTCGAGGTTTTCATTTTAATACATATCAGACAAATATCAGCGAACTAGCCAGTAATTTGAATTATTTTGTAAAATTACTTAAGAGATCCGATTGTTTTGTAACTTCAAAACCTCTAGTCATAATAAAAATATCACTGAATATTCAATGGTTTTATTTAAATATAACGTTTTACTTTTAACATATAGGTAGGTAGGTACAGTACCACAAAGGTACGACTATGATACGATACGTAATCATTATGGTAAAATAGTATCTATATTTTTTATCAGAACCCGCCCAACCCGTTTTGACATGATACCAAATCAAATGACCAGAAATCAGAAGATAATTTTAAAATTAATTGAACTGTGTTCTGTTACCAGTTCCAAGAGTTCTTAGTTAGTAAGTTGATATGGACAGACATTATAAAAATAACCATTTAAATAAAGTCTAATTTAAATCTCTCGTGGTCCGAGTGCTAGCAGATAAACCAAAATAAATAAGAATTAAAAGCACAGCAGAGTATCGATCTACCCGCTATACCACCAAGCGCAGCAAACAAGTTAATAACCTGTAGGTAATAGCAAAATTGACTATACTTACTATATTATGCAGCAAGAGCACAAAATAATGTAAATAGTAGCAGCAATAGAATGTAGTCATAAAGAAGTTCCGCTCAAGATATGCGTAAGTTTTTTCTGAATTTATTCCTATAAATACAGGCAATACTGTTTTGTACAAGACGGCGCAAATCTAGATTGATTGCGAAATCGTCTATATTCTAGAATCCTTGTTTTTGCGATACCGTCTAGGAAATCTCAAATAGTAGACAGGGGCGGTCCCTGCGTGTTTTGGTCGCTTTACTGTAGGAACATCTCGACGCAAGAAATCTGTAATCCCTTTAAATCTAGATTGTTGATTCACATTTGGCTACGTGTACGTAGAATAGCTCATTTGGGCGGGGCGGACCGTATTTAGCCAATTGAGTGTTTGGTCTATATCTGAGTAAGTGTGATTCTTGTCTAATAGTCCATTTTTAATGGGTGTCCTTCTGAATCAGATACATTTCAAATGCGACGTGTGATGGGTAAGTTAAGTTAAAAATGTGACTAGACCAGAATTACACTAACTCAGTTTTAATTTTTTTTTTATGGTATAGCCATCCCAAATTAAATCTGGTCCGCCCCGGTCAAAGCGCATAGCTAATAGTAGCTGTTACACAGCGATTAATATTAGTACGAATAGTATTTTTTATACTATGGTAACTACGTATTTATACAATTTTTTACAGCCAAGAGACACGAGGGCCATTAGGTTGGATGCAGCAAATTTATCGTTCCTTAAAGATTTCATCATCATAATGGCGGAAAAATGCTTGTTTAAACTATTATAGGAAAATAATTGAAAATATTCGTAGTAATCATAAGATTAATATAGAATTAAGGCATCAAGCAATATTAGTTATACAGTAGGTATGTCTTCTAAGTTTATTTTCTTACAGTTTTATTTTTGAAAAAAAGCACTATACCTGCTTTAGGCACGATTTTTTCCTATAATTAACAATATTTAAACTCAAGAGAATAAAATAAACATTTGTTAAATGTAGCTACTTAATGCGTCAGAACAAAATTCAAAGGACAACAGCCGCTGCCCGGTCATAAGTCCTGTTATGAAAATCTTTTAATCCTCAAACTCGATCGGAAAACAATCGGCAAATTACAAAATTATACCCAAATCGGTAACATTAAGCAAAGTATAAAGTAATCCGGATGGTTAACAGTCGGTCGGTGCAAACACATACTTCCCAGGTGTTCGCTCCTGGCGCTTTAAGGCTTTAGCGGAGGATTTGCTTTCAATATTAGCCCGGCGGCCGCTCCGTTCCGCCCGTTTTTTATTATTTTGTCGCGTCGTTTTGGCTCCAAATGGAATCATTCCACCATCTACATTTTTATTTTTCAATTGCACCCCGATTAGTGGGATTAGCTGGTATTGCTTTCCGATTCTTTGCTCTCGTTGCTGGGCTGCTAACGCCGTGCCGCGCGTAATGCGTTTCTAATAGGGGTTAATTACTTTATGCTTGTTTCCAGATCTAGCTGAGTGGCTTCTATCGAGTGCCTACAAAGATGTTCATTAGCTAAATAGGCTTGAATTCGAGGTGTATAATCTCAACAGTTTAGATTAATTTTTGGCTGAATGCTACACAGGTATTTGCGTTGTTGGGGCTTGGGCAACCCAATTTTAGATCCCATTGTTTTGGTAGTAAGTGCATACGAAAATACAATTTTCAATACAGATACAGAATATATTATATTATTAGCCTATAAGAGTATCCCACTGCTGGGCAAAGGCTGTATATATATATATATATATACAGAATGCTTTCATCATGCATGGTCCGACACTAGCTGGTATTTATAATGTCCCTTTTATACTTTACTAGCTTTTCCTCGCGACTTCGAATTTAAAGTATGGTTGCGGTATAAAAATATCCTTTGTCCTTTCTCGTAGCTCAGTCTCTCCATACCAAATTTCATCCCAATCGGTTCAACGGCTTAAGCATGAAGAAGTAGCAGACAGACAGAGTTACTTTCATATTTATAATATTAGTATGGATAGTATGGGTGATATTCCCGCATATTTAAAACTTTATGGGATCGGTTTATTATGCTCTAATCTGCCCTAGCAGTGGAGTACATCCCAAATTTATAGATTCATCTAACATTATGTTTGCAAGTAAGACTTATAAATTGTAATAGAAGCTTACATTAACCATTTCATGAATAAGTATGTGGCCTTTACACTAAACCTTATCGTTTAACAAGGCTTGTATTTGTTCGTTACGTCACGTCTCCACGGTGGCCGCGACGCTGCGTCAGACGCAAGTTTCTTATCTGTTTAGTCATAAACTGGCCTTACTTAACCAATGCTATGAACAATGCTAATGAACAAGAGCTAGTTTAATTTTGTATCAACATATTCCCTTACCACTCGTTGTATATAGTATGGGTACAGGTACAGTGGGGGAATATTTAAAGTGTGTTACGATGGATAAAACTAAAAGTCGCCGGCAATGCTCCGGTATAAGGAAGATATTTCCTCATAAAAAGTTATTCAATTTTGCCTCACTTTACCTTGCCTTTATAATTATAAGACCGATTGGGCTCAGAGCACTTTATAATTGGCCGTAGATGTCTACGATTTCATCACTCTTTACAGCTTCTAACTATGTACAGCTGTAAACTATTCAACTTACTTTAAACAAAGGTACAATTAATCAAAACAAAACATAATAAAAATACTTAAACAGCATTTTTTCTGAATCGACCATGTGATAAATTATTTAGTACTTGTTTTTATAATAGAAAAAAAAATCACCAGGTCGAACTATTTTCCGATTTTCAAATGCCTCTAGGGAACGCCACTCCGATCGCTGTAACCAACTGTGCAACGCTCTCTCCACTCTGGTGAATTTCTCTATCACACTTTCTTTATGCACCGTAACAACATTTACTCAAAGTTCCAAGCCATATCAAATTATTTGTGTATATCCGGTTTGGACCCGGGTATGTCCTTAAACTACGTCCAACAATGAGAGGTAGGGCACAGCGATGACCATCACGCTTGAATCTGGAGCAGCCCAACTGGTGAAGTACCTCCTCCTTACAGAAGACCGCAGCCATAATAGCACTGCTACCTTTCAGGTATGTAGTGTTGTGTTCCTGATGGTGAGTAAGGTTCCCATAGCTCCAACCCCTCTTAAAGGCCGGCAACGCGCTTGTGACTCCTATGGTGTTGCGGGTGCCCATGGGCGACGGTAATTGCTTACCATCTGGCAATCCGTCTGCTCGTTTGCCGCCTATGTCATAAAAAATATATATATACAGACGTTTATAGACGTTTAAAACGTCTTCGTCGTAGTAAAAGTATCATTTTATGATATAGACACAGGGGCGAAGAAGATGGCTCATTTTTCAGAGCTATAGGACCGGTGTTCCGAAAGATCAGAAGCAGTGGATTTTAATTTGATTTTCTATTATAGAATCATGATTATTCAGTTTAATTCAATTCATAATATTAAATAAAATATATAAATAGTCCATTAAAGTATCTAGTTTTTTATGAGTATCTTATGGGTGCTCAATACTTTCGGTTAAGGCTGTACAATTACGGGTCCGTCCGACGGGCTACAACTGTCTCAAAAAAATAATATCGTACATGTAGACGCATCCAAATATGGTATAATAACAATATTATACGATGGTTCGGTTAAGGTATGGAACCCTTCTCCAGCAATGTTACGTAATGCTTATTCTTCTATTATCATACTGCGCCCACGACGCACCGGGTACCGCGTCTGTGATAGCACAAGTTTATTTGCCATCCGAATGTAAGGTCAACAACGCACCTTGTGTAAGCTGAACAAGTAATCCAAGTGAATTATAATACTTAAAAAGATTAATTAAAAGGTAAAGTGTAATGTGTGGTCATATAGAAAAAAAAACGGCTAAGTGGGAGTCCGACTCGTGGACTATAGGTTCCATCTAAGTATGTAACACTAAACATTCAAGCTAGTAAGTAAGTAGGTATAGGTTGGTAATAAGTAAGTAGGTATATTTAATTAATTTATATATAAAACTCTATAGGGTCTTCTCGTCTTTTAAAATTATTTTAACTTTTTAATTAAAAAATTAAATTCTATAAATAAAAATAAGACAGCTTATATCTCATCCAATCTTTCATACAAGTCACCAATTAAGAGACTAATGATTATGCTACCTTTGTACAGTCAAAATACTGCAGCCCTTCAATTTTCATCAGTGGGCAGATTAGACTTTAAATTATTTCAAAAAGACATGTTTTTGATAAACAAGTGAATATAACAAAGACTCACCGAGATATCGAAAATCGAAAAGTATGAACTTTAAGTTCTGTCTATGTACTCGTAATTGGCAGATTAAAGTCGGCGAGTAGAAAAATAAATATTAACGTACTTATGTTCGTACGTAAAAAACAATACTTAATTTGATATTCATTATTCCCTTTGTCACAAATGGTAAAATTTGTATTCGTGTGAAACAAACAATTTTATTGTTAATAGAGGTTTGTTTTGTTTTATAGATAAACCATCTCATTTCCTCAGCTCCCCTGATAGACACGTGTATAACCTATATAACCTTTATATAAGTTGTAAGTATTAAAATTGTTGGTAAGTATTGAAGATGTTTTTAATAATATTCACATTTGTAAAAACCGACCTCAAACATGATTTGATTCACCTATTATTAAGGAAGCACCGCTTTTATATTACTGATGTAGCAACCAAACAAAGTATAACAAAATGTAACAAAAGGTTACATAAATTAAGAGTGACAACACAGTCCCTCTCGCATATAAACCCATACGACGCGAACAGACAGACAGGTACGCGCGCAACATGTCAATAGTTAACCGAGGAGCGCCAAAAAGGGCTAGGTTTTGGGTGGAAAGGATCAAATCGGGATTAGAGGAACGACAACCAATCAAGGGTAAACTGGACTGGTATACCTACGCGAGATAAATGCGCCACATAAAACTTATTCGAAGCTAAAGGAATTCATGCTCACGGTAATAATATTAAGGTTTGGTTTGGGATATCAGTGGAGTTTATTGATGTTTTGTTTTGAGGGTGGGCAGATGGAAGGAGGGCGAGGGAAGCGAGTGCAACCTCCGCAGACAATCTTACGAGTTAATTGTGTTCCGTGCCCCGAGAGCGACTACAAAATAATATCGTACCTACTCGATGTATCTACCTAAGGTAAGGTTTGTCTGATGGTATTTACTCGTTACTTTTAATGTAGGTATTCATCACGAAACAATTTACTAAATTACTATTTTAAACTAGAGGAAATCTATACTAAAATTTTTTAAGCTTAACAAAATATGGTTTTTAAAACACCCAATGGTACAGTTTACAAAAAACGCCTTACTTATGTCGTTAGTTTAAGTACTTATCCAAACGTTTTAGCAACATTGTAGGTACTCGTTCATGTCGGTACTGCGGAGCGGGCGTACGGGGGTGCAGTATATAAATACAAGAGGACAGCGATTTATTGCAAACACTCTCAACTCATGCAAATACGCCTGCTTGAAAAAACAAGCCATAGGAAACGACAAGATATGTTTTAACAAGGATTCATTTCTCGTTCTTACGGTACTGCTTCCAACTTATATACGGATAAACTCACGTGTAATTATATCGCACTAGGTGACATGTTTCGTTTAAGCTCTGGTACCTTGATTCTTAGTTTATCCATTTGTAACTAGCTAATTAGTAGTAATATGGCTCACAACATTATTAAACACTTAAACTATCGTGAGATTCACACATATTAATTGTATACAAACGGGTAACTCACGTTTTATAAGTCGAATCACGTTTTATAAGTCAGTCTGCGTCGGTTAGCCAACGCGAACGGCTCATGATTATGCTCCTCGTTACGAAGTTAAACATGTCGAGCAATATTCGACTTATAAAACGTGAGTGGGTAACTTACGTTTTACTTGCTTCTATACAATTAATATGGCTGACAACAGTTTTATGTCATAGGTATTATATAGAAGGAAATTAGGATTGTTTATTTAATTTTTATTTATTTCTTTAGCAACATTTTATATAAAGTCTAGAAACCCCTTCAAAACCTTGGATTATTTACCCGAAAGTAAAAGCAATTGTCACCGCTGAAAAAGTCAATGGCACAACTTATGTTTACCCCAAACAACTTATCAGAACATTAGCAAAATATTATGATCGGTGATATCCAAAGGTTCTCGAAGGAAATCAAGAGACGGGGGAATGAAGATTTACGACCTGCCCCGTAACGACCGCTAGATGAGGCGTAAAGAAGCCCAATTCGGGTTATTATACCTATTCAGTATACGCTCGTGGAAACGTATATTTGCGTAATTTCGCCTTTACTGCGTTATAGTGGAGAAAATTACGTGAAATTTTGAGTTTA
Source organism: Grapholita molesta (assembly GCA_022674325.2). Classification (NCBI taxonomy): domain Eukaryota; kingdom Metazoa; phylum Arthropoda; class Insecta; order Lepidoptera; family Tortricidae; genus Grapholita; species Grapholita molesta. The sequence continues at coordinate 15,996,917 of CP053121.2, read as the reverse complement.
TTGGAGGTTAGCTGCTCCCGTTTTATTTTATATAAGTAAGGTAGATGAAGTCTTGAAATGTGTACAATAATTAAGTTACGGCTTTTCTTGCTTAAGTTTAGTAGAAAAAATAAAAAGGTACTTTTCATTAAGTAAGTAGTTATACCTACATATTAAGTTTAATATTTCGAATGAAATATTTTTTAACCAATGTTCCTTGTTCGATATGAAATAACTTTCTTGGTACTACTTATTATACTTAATGGACCTTATTATAATTTGATGAAATACCAAAATTATTAAAAATAGCAATTGCATCCAGATACATCCATACACGGTTGATACAGTTAATATATACTGCTTTAATTAATCTCATTGCCCAACATCCGGATGTCTGTCAGAGCCCTGTAAGTTTTTCACATAACTTTGCGTTTGCGTTTCCCATATAAATAACATTATTACTTACGCGTTCGTAAACGTTTTCTTACGTCAAAAGAGACTTACACTAGAGCCTCAGATCAAAAAAGTAATAAGTAAGTCACAATGTTTATTTCACTTGGTCATCATCCAACATGTTATTTGCCAAAGTCTTCTTATATTTTACATAACTTATAAAGTGCCTTTCGACATGAATATTGAACATTGTTCTATATGCACTAATATACTCGGTAATACCTACATCATCTTCCACTATCTATTGTAGGCGGGAGGCGGAGAAGATTTATCGCGTACTCCCCGTATCGTACATGTACACAGAGTACACAAACACGATACCTTTGGGGTGCCACTAATTTATGGATTAACCACATTTGCAAATGTAATTTGTATTCATTAAAACAGCTAACGAACGTGTTTTAAATGAACGGCGGTGTCGAAACGTCAGGGCCGGTTAGGCGCATGATCAATGAAAATGCTGGGTTGCGTTGCGTTTTAATAATTTTCAGGCTTGACATAGAGTCATTCAAAGACTGTTTTTTGTGAATACAGGTGACGCAGATTAGTAAAATTAAAATTTGGATGTACAAAATATGTTACATCCAGAGGGACCTAGTTATAAAATTCATCATCATCATGTCAGCCGAAAGACGTCCACTGCTGGACATAGGCCTTCCACACCCAGCGATATCCCGCGACTCTAACTAGGTCCACCTAGGCCCACCTTGTGGGAGGCCTACCTACACTGCGTCTTCCAGTTCGTGGTCGCCACTCCAGAACCTTTCCGCCTCACCGGCCATCGGTTCTGCGGCGCAATGTGCCCCGCACACTGCCACTTAAGTTTGGCGATCCGAAGGACTATTTCGGTAACTTTGGTTCTACTGCGGATGAAAAAAAGAGAAAAATAAAGAGGTCAATCGTCGAATCCGACTCAGCTGGGCAGCGTTCGGAAAGCTACATCACATCTTTTCTTCCAGTATCCCGCAGTGTCTCAAAACGAAGTTCTTCGACCAGTGTGTGTTGCCAGTGATGACGTATGGTGCTGAAACATGGTCGCTTACTATGGGCCTCATGAGAAGCCTGAAAGTTACCCAATGAGCAATGGAGAGGGCTATGCTAGGAGTGTCTGTGCGTGATCGTATCAGGAATGATTTCATCCGCAGTAGAACCAAAGTTATAAAATTATTTATGGTATAATTTCTTATTAATACATAAACGTATTGAATAAACAAAATTAGGTACCTACCTACAACAGTAATAAATTTTATGCTTCTGTTTTATACAAACTAAATACATTTAGGCTAGCTTGCTGTGTTAGTACGAGTAGACACCTTAATTTTAATAAGGAGGATCGACGGCACTGCGAGTTTATTGCGCCGTCGTTCAAACGCGACAGTACGTAATAGAATTAAATTGGGAGCCTGTGCTGTTATGTGGAAAATAATAACAGAGAGTGGCTCCTATCACAGGGCTTTCGCGCTCCGCTGGCAGGGGTCTGCACTAATGGAAATCCTACCAATGATAATCTGTTTTCTACACCATTAATCCTTAAGTAAGTCTGAGCATTCTGTGGCGTCTCCGGAGTGTGGATCGAGTTTTATGCCCTCGTTAAGGTTCGCAATTTGTGGAGTCGGGCCCGTTAAGGCACGGCGAGGGCCATCCGCCCCGAATCCTAATTCCGAGCGTGGACTTTCTTAATCTTGCGATATCTGGCTAAAGGTAATTGTTTCCAAATTGTTGCCCAGATTGTGGAGTCGGGTACACACGTGATTTGTGAATTAGGATCGTTTCTTGTACATACTGTACTAATTTATTGATTTTTATAAAGTTATGTGTCTGTATAGCAACTATATATAAAATACGATGGAAGCATTCAGGACTATAACAAAATAAAGTTTCCATGTAAGCCAACCTGAAACCAAGTTCATAGTGTAGTGTAGAATACACAATAATTAAAAGCTTAATATGAATAATTCGGATTAAGCGTAAAGATTTTGTGACAGAAATCATTGATACGATACCTCACTTAAAATAGTATAGACATTTTACAACCATTTTTTCAGACGAACAGCTGGATCTGAAGCAATCTGAATATTAGTACGAAAGGTGAATGGCCAAGAACTGGCCACACTGACGAAGAGCTGGCCACCGCAGGTGTTATGCGATCATGAAAGCAACATACGTAAACCTCTTAATTAGGTACTTTTGTTTTTACTTGCTCCCGGAATCTGGCAGCTTCACATCCGTGCAGGTCGCCTAAGGGGCAGACTGTCTAAAATTCTAAAAATAAAAAATAACTTCTGAACAGAATACCAATATATATATGTACTTCAATAAAAATATTAAGAGGTTACAAATGTCAGATTTATATTGTCGGTTCCGAAATAAATGTTGTCATAAAGGAATGCTCGATACGGTTAACCACATAAAGATATTTAAATTGTTTAGGTACTCACAATAATATACAGGTTTATGCCACATGGAGGAAAAGTACCTTGAATATTGTAGATGGAACATTTTACTGATTGAAATAGTAATCTATATTGATATTGAATCATCAATAAATTAAGGAAAAATCTTTATTAACATTAATTACAATATTATAACTATTTACTACATTAAATCTAAAAAAGCCCTTGAGGCGTTTTACCAGAAAATTATCAAATGAATCATAAAGGCATTTTCATCTATTCGTCCAACTTAAATCTGCCATTACTTTTCCTAATATAGTTAAAACAAGTCACCGTCGGGGCATAATAAAAAGGAAAGTAATCATGCAAATTGGAGGAGGAAAGTTGAATTAAAAAGCGGGTCCGCGGAGGCGGGATGGGCGGCGGGAGCGGGTAATGTGTCTTAATGACCGCAATGGATGAGCGCCCTAATCCGCCCTCCAAACGCGCCCGAACCGCTGCTACAACCTCTTAAGTTAACCTCCACTACTAGCTATGGATTTGAAACTTATAAAATAACCACAAGTAAGTTAAAAACTGACGCTCAAAGGTTTTTACTCTTAAATATAATTTACATGGTCGCGCATCGATATCGGTGAATTCTTAATATGACTTGAGAATCGACAATGCCTGTAAAAAGTGTGAATGTCATTTACGGTAGATGTCGCCAGGCGCCTCCTAAACCCATTTAAGGGTATAGTGGAGAAATTCGCAGATTTTAGGCAAGCCTCTGTAACTCAGTTGGTAAAACGACGGGCGATACATGCTCATCGTTTGCCCAGAAGCAAGTTTGAGTCTAACCAAATCATGGGCACACAATACATCTTTTGACATACATAATATGGGTAGCGACAAGACATCACATTGGATTTTTTTCTAATAATTTTAACCGCGATCACGGAAATCCACTGGACACGAGCGGCTCAGAACCATTGCGGTGAGCTGTCGCTGTGTACGTCCTTCAGCTGATATGACGATGATGAATACCTCATCACCATCATGATATCGGTTCTGGAAGAAACCGAATACATAAATTACACAATATTAGGTAAGGTAACTATTGCAACTTGGGTCATGAGTACGAACTTTGTATCTTTTAATCGTAACCTCATTAAAGCTTACAGTGGTTGCACAACTTTCGGTATGTGCTTTCGTCTTGGAAAATAATGTACTCGCTACTCGAATATGTTATGTAGACTGACTCAATTGTTTCATATGCAACTATGTAATATACAGAGTGATTTCGTGAGGAAACAAACCTTGATACAGAATTTATAAACACATGTGAGCATATACATGTTTTATTGATTCTCACAATTCTTAATAATTTAAATAAAAAATAATTGACGAACACAATAAAGGGTGAAGTTTATTATTTCATCGGTATAAATTTTGAGTCCACAATTTTCAACCTCGCCAAAGACCAAGATAAATATTGGCAACCTTTACTAGATGAAGAAGCACATTAACCAGAAGAATCTTTTAATAATAGGTACAAAAGAGATCGGATAGCAAAGTAAGGCAGCAAGATTATTTTTTCTAACCATAGGCAAAACTTATGGTAACTTTTGAAGCAGTTTTGTTACCTAAAATTCTTGACGTATGTTCCAAATAAAATTAAATTCCAATTACGTAGACACCCATTCCACATGGAAACATAACCATTCCGTATTGCACATTTATAAGCAACCTTTGTAGACGTTCAGATGCGCAATTCCTAGTCATGGAGAATTCACAGGAGCATGATTCGTTTGTCGGTCGTAGGGACGGCAATAAAATGTAGTAATCAAACCGGCGCGGGTCACGGCACGACCCGCTGCGACCCGCGCCGCGCGACGCAACGCGCCGCAACTCCGACGCGATACGACGCGACATCATCAAATCAACATTTGCAGATTCGCGAAGCTTTCCCTGGGAGATTTAGAGGTGGAAGGAAAATAAAAAAGTTCGTAGAGGAATCCTCCTTGATCCCTGTTGCCTTTATGGTAATGCTGGGATGCGTGTATTCGCCTATTCAATTTATATTTTTTCCCTTTCGCCTTATTTCTTTCTCTGAAATTATCTATCCTTCGAATTTCGTTTCGCACTGTATTGTATACGGGATTCGATGTTTGCGAATAAGGTACGAGTTTGGTTGAAAATATCGGGGATAACCGCGGTGGATTGGCTTTGTTCCCGACTTCAAAGAAGTTTTCTTCCCGAAATATGTGTATGAAATCGTTGGGCATCGAGTGTTTAGGTGACACAGTTCCAACTTGGCTACTGCCTCCTTTCTATGCAGTGATTTATTGCATTTATTCTTTCTGTAGTGTTTGCCTAATTTTTCATTGTAATAACATATAGTTAAGGGGTATTCAATATTTATTATAAGAATTGGAATGGAAAAATGGGTATATTTATTGCAATATTCAAAAGTTAAAACCTTTAAAAAACAAACTTAATATACCTAATATTCTTCCATCGTCAGAATCTTTATATTCAAACTTTAAGCGCAAATTAACCAATGGAATCACTTGCCGTTTAATAACAGCGCAGTAGGCATGTTCAAATTTAACATAGCTGCTTCATGAATAAATCATAAGAAGTAAGCAGGGTTCCGTGCCTTTATAATTCTACATAATACATTAAAACAACGTACAGATTGCTTTCTACTCGCATTGTGAACTTAATGGGTATTAGCATGTAAGGGAGTGTTACTTTGACGCCTTATTTGAGCCTTTGTAGCGTATGCTATAGTCCCAATATACCTTAGTGAACGTTATGTGACTGAAGGCAAATATATGTATATTAATAGGTAAATAACTATAACTATACATTATTTATATGTTACTACGTTATTTGTATCGTTTCAGTAAATACTCATATTTCCTACGTCTACAAAATCTTTTTCACGATAAATAAAGATAACATGTACATACTTAACATATTTACATGCAACTTTTATTTATGTATAACAAGCATTTCGAATTGTATTGTGGTAATGGTTAATTCGTCACAGCTGAAATGCATAATCCTGAATAATGACGGCCTCCGTCTTGCGGCACGTGCATTCGCCGAGTCGCAGTTGTCGTTCTCTTCACTAACTACCTTCACCAAAATGCTTATTAAGCTTATTAATTAATTATTAAGAAATTATGGCATTAAAAAAGTTGAAAATGTTAAAATCTTTATATTCAAACTAAGATAAGATTTTAGTAAGAAACTTAAAATCTATCTTTTTTTTAAATTGGCCCTTTTACAGCCTAAATTAATATTGTTTGATTGACTTCACTATTTTGTTGTCAGGACAAAATATAATCTATATTTACCAACTGTTGGAGCTTCCGACCAGACGCTGACTGTACTGACTGACTGACACGTTTTGGAATGGCCGACACTAAATTTAAAGACTGACAGAACAGACATTGACAAGACGAAATTGAAATTGAGCAGTAATCGACCAGAACTCGACAGAGACGGTTAAATATTAAACAAGAACCAGACAAAGACGGTTCACCAACTTTGACATTAAAAAATAAGTTACTGGTTTTAAGTTTATGTTTAGTATATATGCATGGCTGTTTCGGAATTAGTAAAAAAAAATGGAATTTATTATTTCAAAATTGTCTTCAATGTATTAATAATTTAATATGCAATATACGAGTATGTATAAACTACCAACGCTGTTAAGGCTATTTATTTTATAGTGTAACAAAAGTTTCCTACTTAAGTATCTAATATTGCATCATCTTATTTATTATTATTACCTACTTATCTACATGTACATTCTAACACAGCTCATAAAGCGGAAAATGGAAATTCTGTAATTATACCAGTTGTCACTTTCCACTCGATTATGCAAATGCCGTCACTTTTCTGCTTGGCAGCAGGTAGGCAGGTGGCAGCGGTCGAGAGGACCAGACATGAAGTCCTGTCTCCCTAAAACCACAATGTATGGTACAATAAAAAGTAAAAACCAATATATTAATACTTATCTACGTAGGATAAGTAAAATAAGAAAGTGGAATATAGAACGAATAAGTATTAAGGAATTTGGTGAAAACAATAACGATAAAAATGAACTATACTAACTGTTAATTATTTCAAAAAACAGTTAAATACGATTGTACATAACGATTGAATGTTACTAGCGGAAGCTATTCTGCAATTAAAAGAGTAATTATTCTCAGACAAGTTAACTTGAGTCTCCATCTTCATTAATAGATAAAACATTCTTATTCTATCTCTTTGTGCCGAGTCTTGAGAACTTTATGTAAGTATTTTTATTTGTCTAAGTACTTAAATTCTAAGGAGCTTGCTGATTGCATAAATGTGACACTGTGTCTGTCTAATACCACTTCAACCGGAAATTTTCGAGTACGCAAAAAAGTCAGAAGCTAAAAGTTAGTAGGTTTTTTTTTAACAACCATACCAAAATAATATAAATATTTACAAAGAATACGCTATGTGCATATTATGCATGCAATAGACACCTCAAAGTTTGGCTTGAATTGAAACACAATTCTAATACATAAAATAAGAAATATTTAAACCACACATTTGGAAATCTTAAATCTCGACTCAATAGCAATAAATCGTCAATTCCGTCTGAGACGGGCCTTTTAAATAAGTATATCGAGTGTTTCAGTGCAACGATACAGTGGGTTGTTTACAGTGGGGGCTGTGGGGGGGCCCCCGGGGAGAAGGGGTCAAGATGGCGCCGTAGCCAAGGCAACGCTGCACTCGCTTCCTTAATCGACCGGGGAGGCTGCGTTGGACCGAAAAGCTTATGTATCTACTGTATTGCACTTGTGAAACGACTTTTGTGTTTTATTATGCTCATGTTTAATACATAGAAACTGTTGTTGGTTTTCTTTATAAAACTTTATGTGCACTGACAATGTTGATGCATTTGGCAAAGTGGTCCTGGCTGTAAATAAAGCAGGCACTAACTAACTTTAATTACTTTTGCTGGGACAGTCATATCTGAATATACGTCCGCCATTTCTAGGTAACATTAGATATGTAGGTATTGTGCAAAATATTAAATAAATACATTTACACAAAAATACATAGTTCAATACTTAGGTAGGTACTCTAGTTGTTACCTAATTCTAAATGTATATAATCTAGTCTTGTCTTGTGGTACCTAAAAATATTATTATATAAGAAATAGTATTTTCTAATAAAGAAATCGGAAATGTTACGTTGACTGTTAGAGCCACAGTGTAAGTTTTAACTTAATGGACAATAGAAATAAAAACAAAACCTACTCACAAATAGCTAAGCCATCAAACACAAGTAACTTTAGAAATAGATATGCTTCAGAGCTATTACAATCCAAGACAATATCACAGCAGTAAGCAAAACTAACACGATTACGTGCTATCCGTACGTTTAAAATTTCTTACTGTGGTAATATCTGCACAATATAAGCCAAAACGACATACGCGCCCCACAATATCATACACACATGTATCTTTTAGCTCGGTTAGTGTCCGAGAAAAGCTGACCGCAAAATATACGGCACCATCGGTTGGAGTCGCAAAGTTGGTCGCAGTTAGCGAAGATTTGTCGCGAGAGCGGCCGGCTAATGCCGCACTCCGCTTGTAAGTAAAAATTATGATTATCGCCCACCAAGCACTGAGCCCTTGATCCTTAACTAACGGCAAGACTTTCCTTTTCTTCTCAACTATAACTCTTTTTTATTGCCTCGCTGCAGGCCAGTGGATTACTGACCTAACCGATCAACGGACTAGACACTTGAACGCGGTTCGTGGCTGCCATTAGTGCTCTTTTGTTGACTAGAGTTAGATAACTAAGTAGCCTTTCTTAATTTAAATTAACTAATCATTATTTATGCAACGCGAAAACGTATTTTTTACTATGAAGTTTCTATGGAGATCAGAAAATAGACATCACGTTATGGTATGAACTGATGAATATTTCAAATAAGGTAGATCAACGGTGGATCAAATCTGTCTTCTGTCAAAAATATGCAAAGGTGCATACTAATCATTTAATAACAACTGAAATCGGATTGTACGGAGTATAGCGAATTGTTGACAACGAACGCGGAGTATTAGAAACGTCACGATGTAACGGAAGTTATATAGGTAGTATATGTGGTATAATCGCTATTAGTTATTTTATTTTATGAATATCTATCGCATCACCCGAGAACAACATTCATATTAAAATAATTACCTGAGGGACATAGCAAATGACAACATATAGCTCCTTGTCGCATTTGCAAAACGCAACAAAAGCGAAACAAGCGAACGAAAGTGTCGATGCAGTAGCAATACAAACGCGCAAACGTTGCAAGTTGCAATGCATCAGTAGCGATACAAATGTGCGACCTACGTCGTGATGCAATTGCTGTTTGTAATATAACCTCGCACACTTTAACACGATTCAACATCGATATAGTCACGATTAATAATTCATTCAATTATAGGCTGTCTGAGTTTTAAGAGTCGTGTACTCGAATAAAAAAAATTGAGGACGAAAATAATCGCACACAAAAGTTTATCACCGCTAATTCTGCACGAAATGTATAGTGTCGATACCCATGTTTCTAAAATACCATTTCTTCGTTTCTGACAAGTTAAAATGTCACGATTCGAGTACTCGACTCTCAAAAATCAGCACCCTATTCGTGTACTCACGATTAGTAACAGCGGCGGGAGGCGTTTTTTTTATTTTTACTACCTACTTGAGTGCCAGCTGGGCAAAAAATAAGATTTCACCTATTCCAATTAGTGATGTTACTTTGAAACATGGATTTTTACGCGGTCCACATTATTGCCTTATATAAATAATAAATAAATAAATATTTCGGGCCAATCTAACACAAATCGACTTAGTCCTACGGTAAGCTCAGTATGGCTTGTATTGTAGATACTAGACGAAGACCGAATATATATATTAGATAGATACATATAAATACTTAAATACATAGAAAACACCCATCACCCAGGAACAAACAGTGCTCATCACACAAATAAATGCCCTGACTGGGAATCGAACCCAGGACCATCCGCTTCATAGGCAGGGTCACTACCCACTAGGCCAGACCGGTCGTCAATTATATCATAATATATCTTTTAATCATACCTACTGTTTCGCTTTTACTCATAAAATAACATGTACCTATTTAAAACGTAGAGTCAGCTGCAGAAGAAACTAAGCGGGGGAGATGTTCAAAACATAATCAACACTAAAATAAGGGTAATTCCTTTCATTGTAAACCGAGCTGATGAGCTGATTCAGATGCAGTAATAACTAACTGACTATTTCTACTGATATTCCACACATTCCATTCTGTTCAGAAAATATGTTGGCTTCATACAAATAGAGGCATTTGAAGACCGTCCGCAGTCGAGGCACGCGTATATAGAGTTCACACAAGAGGCCAGTGCGTTACGGACGATGCCGACACGATTATCACGTATCACGAATTGACCCAAACTTCAGAAGGTACATATTGTGGACCGAATAATTGTATGAACTATAACCTACTTTATTTTTAATAATACTTAAATAAGTAAATTTAAAATTTAAAGGACATTCTTACACAGATTGACTAAGGCCCGCGGTAAGCTCAAGAAGGCTTGTGTTTGAGTACTCAGCCAACGATATATATAATATACAAATACTTCTATTTACATATAATCGTCTGTCCTGATTGACTGACTGACTGAACGATCATCAACGCCGAGCCGAAACCACTGAAACTAGAGAGTTGAAAATTTCAGGGTAAGTTATTTTGACAGGCTACAGAAGCAATAAGAAAGGATTTTTTGAATTTCCACCATTAAGTGCACACGTAGGTTGCGTATCGTTATGATCAACTTGGTATGCCTGTTTAAACAACAATAATAATTGCTACCGGTTACAGGTATTGCTTAGGAACAAATTTCTGTGCTCATCTTATAAATAAATGCTCTAAATTTTGGACCCAGGACCATCGGCGTTATAGACAGGGTAGTAACACACTACCAAATTTGTCGTCAAAATAAAATACAAGCGAAGCTAATTATTACAATAGCTACTTAACTAGGTACTGTAGATGAAATCTAAATATAGTCCCTTGTGGCATTGTACCAGGGATGTAACAGATGTGGTTTTATCGGAACCGAAAGCGGAATCAGATGTTTTACATTTAGTTTATCGGAACCAGAAACGGAACCGGAACCGAAAACGGAAGTGGAACCAGAATCGGAACCCGAGAGATAGATGGGCGAGATGTTAAGAGTACTTCACAGATTTCACACCAACACATACTAATAGGGATTTTTAATGGAATAATACTTATTTAACAAAACAAATAGTGCAGCACGTGGCAAGCGGGACATGAGCAAATAAACCTTTTTAATTCTGATGTACGTTGCTCATTTTCCCTGCTGCTTTGCTGTGACATCCGATATAACTTCTGTTTTAAAAGTAGCAGAACCGGAACCGAAGCGGATGTTTCAAACCCATCGGAAGTTCCGACTTAACGGAACCGGACCGGGAGCTCTGTAACATCTCTGCATTGTACCAAGGATGCTGGCGGCATACGGATAAGTTGTGCAAGGAAGCCGCCAGCTCTTTGGGTCACTATGCACTTGGATGACAAAATTATGAGGAAACCGGACTAATCCCAATAAAGCCTAGTTTACCCTCTGGGTTGGAAAGTGTGTGAAGTGAGATGGCAGTCGCTTTCGTAAAACGCCTAATCCTGATATTAGTTACCAAGCGGACCCCAAGCTACCATGGCCTTGGCAAAATGCCGGAACAACGTGAGGAAGTTTTTTTTTATAGACGACCCCATCGCCCACTGGTTTCCTCTAGTGCAATCAGTCAACGCAGGGCAGCTCTACCCTTAGCCCTTTGCACCGGTGTTGCCCTTGAGCCATCTTCGGTGTCGCGGCCCGCATGTGGGGCCCATCTCGCATAGGTCGAGTGACCGTCTACCGGAGATTTAAAATTGTATACCATTTTATTAGGCATACGTCCGGTTTTTATCCAATAGCCTAGTAGCTAGTCAACCCTTTCCACCCCATAGCCTGGCACATTCTAGACTCCATTAAAACTCGATGGTCCGTACACCATGGCGGTTGTCTCTGTGCACGTCCCATGATACGGACAGGGGCCACATCCGCTTAGTGTACCCTTTACATTTCATTAAATTATTTCACAAAATTTCAATCATTTGTGACATTTTGTGAGTTTCAAAGTCTGTATAATTATATGTTTAGTATGAAAAAAATTGCATTGACACGTGGCCCGCTCATATAGTTTATCCTTTTCTTTATTTCAGATTTAGGTTTTATCAAATTCACGTACTTAATCAAAATCATAGGCAAACGTTAGAACTAATACTTAAAGTAGATATTAATATATCTATACATCACCAACCTATTATAATATTGTTTGCGACTTGTAAACATTGCCGTTTTTCGTTAAATGCAGGTTCCCGTCGACTTCGCACTTGGTCGTAATTATTTACTAGCTTTAATAGTAAATTGCGGACATTACTTGATATCGCCATTATTATATTAACTAAAATATTTGATTACGCTTGATAAACCGCGAACAATTGGAATGACATCAATTGACAGTAGGTTATTAGCTTTTTTTTAATTATAGAGAAATTGGTTATCCACAAGGATATAGACATCTCCTATATTGTTGACAGATTCAACAATATTTGGATAGCGAAACTTTCTTGATAAGCACATTTATTATTAAATTAATCAACGACATCAATGTTGTGCTTTTCAAATTGTTCTTGATGCGATGGAGATTTTCTGGCGCTTACGACTCTTCTTCTCAACGCACACCTTGCCTTGTCTGTCGTTTCAATATTCCTGTCGCGTCCCAACAACACACTCAAGTACCTACTGTCAAGTACAAACTGTATGTTTCTTGTTTGAGGAGAACTACTGAAAATTGGATAATATTCCTATTAATTTCCTCATATGTAATTTATCTAGGTAATATATTCTTCACTGGAAATAGTGATTGTAGGTATACATAACGCTTAGTGATACAAATTACGATCTAAAATTATGCAGTTTTGTACCTGCTCTAGAAAACGCAGTCAAATGATGTTGTTGTAATTGGTATCCTAAGGTGTTGTAGGTACCTACGAGTATACCTACTAGTAAATAGATGCTTGCCTTAATGAGTCATAAGAAACACAGTGTCTTTTGTATTCATACCTTTTTCTTGAAAAAGATGTTTTCGTACACCTTAACCCGAGAAAACCCGCGTCTAATCGCTAGCTCAAATAAAATAGATTTAGAGAGTGGAGGGCAGACGGCCGGGCTTCGAACGGCGGTGCACAGAAGAGAGTTGTCCAAGCTGGGGCACAACCTCCCGGATACTTAAGGTAAGTAAGTAATTGTGTTTTCTATTAGCCTTCAATATTGGGCACCTACTTATCCTTTCAGTGCAAGTACTTATTTGTTTCAAGGGGGAGGCCTATGTCCAAGGGGGAGGCCTATGTTCAGCAGTGGACGTCTTATGGCTGAGATGATGATGATGATGATGATGATTTATTTGTTTACCTTGTTTTATTTTGGCTAGTAAGTTTCATACGCAAAGTAAGCAAAATAATTTTAGTAAGCTAGTACTTTAAACCAGAAAAAAGTTATGGCTACCTATGGATTTTATCTTGCCAAACTAAAGGCATTATTTACTTTTAATACAAGTACTTCCCTAGTCTGGTTTAAAATTAGTTGTAAAGTTTTAGTCGTTTATTATAATTTGGTCTGGTTTCGTTTCAAATAAAACAGTTTTCAGGACACACAGTTAAAAAGTTTACATTTTCAATTAAACTGATTGTTTCAATTTATAAAAGAGCCCTTTAATTAAACGTAGCGTATTTTAATAACCTGTAACTACATACCAGCCTTGAATAAACTTGGCTTCCTTTTACCGCTCAAGTCTTTCGGGATTTGTTTTACGGACCGAAGTCCGCAGACTCCGAAGACATCGACTTACGCCCGCGCTCGACTCTCCTTAATTTTATTACGCCCGAGGTGAACCTAATTGTGTCTTGGGAAACGTGAAGATATCAATTTGTTTCGTAACGGTGTTTCTTCTGCCTTACAATGAGGAAAACTGATTTATAAAACCCGACCCAGCGCGTTTTGGACCATGTTTCTTAGAGTGTTCCGATCCGAAAGAAGAACAATGCTACAAAGCTATAAATAAAACCCCGTGAAGTCCAACGGGCTAACATTTCACGCTTTTCATGAAGTACCTAGTACCTACCCTACCCATGGTTGAATCGTGAACTGGCCTGGTACTGGGAACATTGAAGTTCGTATATTTCGAGCATCTTTCTCTTTTACTCCAATTGAGGCGTCATAAGAGTGACAGAGGTAATCCGAAATTTAAGAATGTCGTTTTTCGCGGTAGCCCCGCTGTCACTACCAAAAGTACTAACTGAATTTTCATAGTAGGTATGCTAAATGCAAAAAAAAAAACAGGTGTAATAAATACTTTAAGCATCTAAATGTATTCGATCCAGTTCAGGAGTATAATAAAACAGAATAAGTAGCTAATTGACGGCAAAGTATCATAATCATAGTAGTCTCTGACTGCAAAACAACAACCGGCAATCTCACAGTTAACGGAACGAAACCAAAAAGCCATCTCGTGGTGAGTAGCGGAATTAACGAAGCAACGCCATCTATTGACCTACCGTACACATGTAGTTTATGTTTGACGTAGAAAATCAAAGCGCGTCTAGGTGGCGCTTGAATAGTTTAATATTTATATATTATCATTTTAAGTATACAGCTTATTTTATTTACACACATTTTACAGAAACTTGTTTTAAGATAATACAACAATATCAATAAATATTATTTTATCATAGCATAAATTATTTGCTTTATTGGAACGGATTACCCATAAATGTGGCCATGCTCAACATAATTTCAGGAAATTCATATTTTTATATTACATACGTAATCAACAGATATAAAAATAATTAAAAGTGTTAAATGGGTAGTACAAAATAACTCCTCTTGACCATACGTATTATGAGTAAAGATCTATAGGGATTTTTATACGAATTTTTGATATTTTAAGGCAATATACATTTAATTTTAAAAATATGAACGCATATATAGTGCATATATATCATAGACATACCATTTCACTAGACGGAGCGTGCTAATAATAATACCAAGATCGAAAGGGATGGTCTCTCTGCTACGTTCGTCCGTCCTTGTCATAGTCTATTTTCGTTCCTCTTCAAACTGTTAAGTTGAGCAAAACTGTTAAGTTGAAGAGGATACAAACAAACAAAATTGAGTCTTGTGTTTTCAACCGAAGTTACGGTAATTAATTCAGAATAAACTAAATTTGTATTATAAAGAGTGGCCTGTAAAGCAAAACTATAGTAAATTCTTAAATTTTGGGTTGAAAAGGCAAGAATATCTTTGTCCCTTACTGGCGTTCGGAACAAACCTGTGAATTTCATGCACTGCGGCGCTACCGCGAAAACCGATATTTTAAATTTCCGACGATTGTCTCTGTCACTCTCACGGCGCCTTAATTGGAGTAAAAGAGGAGGATTGGAGTAAAGTACGAAATATACGAACTTCGATGTTCGCGGTACCTGGAGTGGTACCGCGAACATCGAAGTTCGTATGTTTCAGGCATCTGTCTCCAATCAAGGCGTCACGAGAGTGACAGAGAGAATCGTTCGAAAATTACGAATATCGTCTTTCGTGGTAGCGCCTCTGGCCTGACCTCTATTAAAAGTCAGTGATTTCATGTATTTTATATGGCAACATCAGATTACGTTCCGTTCCTAATCTGCATTGTACAATTTGTACATGTCATGAAGTTCTAGAAGAGATGTCAAGTCAAAAAATATCCATAGTGAGCACTCAGCACTGTGAGCAGTGACTTCATGACTTGCTTTGCTTTGCATTGCACTGACAGTTGTTTATCAATCAATACCGATACGCAATAACTTCAAAAACTAAGTGAAATTGTTGGGTGTCTGTTAGTCTTTTCGTCGCGGAGGAAGATTGCGGACAAAACAAGATAAATTACGTGAAGCAAAAATGACAAACGCGCTAGCGCTTTGTCTGATTGTGACACTCTTTTGTTGTTCAAGTGAGTTGCATATTAGTTACTAATGTTTATTTGTCCTTGTGGTTTAATTATTTCTAGTTTATAATCGGCTTACCAATGAACCGTGGAATGCAAAAGTTCGCAGTTTCATTGCGAAAATTGTGGGTAGGTAAAGACAAGCCACATCATTCAGAACCAAACATGTGTTACTTAAACAAACAAAAAAGTATTTCTAGACTGTTAATACATTTTTTATTTTTTAACACAATAAAAATATGTATTGTCATCAAATATTTTAATAAGATTTTAATATTAATTGAAATCTATCTATTGATGGTTCTGGTACCTACCATTGTCTGGGTTTATCTTTATAATAGGTAACTTAGGGACCTATAACAAAAGGCCAAGAAAAGTTGCCAGCCATAGTAGATAATAGAATAAAATTTAGGTTTAAGATTGGTCTAAGTTTATAAGATATCCTACAGTAAGGTCAACAAGATTTATTATGTTGTATTGCCTAGAGGTTTATAAAAAGATATTCTAATCTGGTATTTTGAATTTTGATAAAGACAAATCAAGATTGCCTTTTATTTGGCAACTTATAGCTAGAATTAGAAGGTAGCTAGAATTAATAACATCTATAACTTGGGTACCTCAACACTTTATTAAATAAAACAACTAAAAATTGATTTTATTGTGGATATAGAATTTAAATTTTATCCTAATGTTTAGCAGTGTTCACGGTCATGCTTCAATACATTTCAGAATTTTCATACAAACATCCATAGATGTAAAGAATAAAAAAATATAATAATACATTTGGTAATAAAATAGTAAATCACAAAACAAAATGTTCTTATTTTTAATTTGACAACTGTACCATAGGGTTATCTAAACTTAAAAGTAAACATAGATAAAAGCATTATCTTGTGCCATTAAAATAATATATAATTATAGTGTTCAGTTGTGCTGTTATTTAATAATAGATCGTTTTTAGACATTTACATTATCTAATAACAAAAAAAATTTAGAAGAAGGGGAAAATTATGTAATTTTCTATACTTGGATTGCATTTACTGGACATGCATAAACTGGTAGTCACACTTCTCTATATGTACATTTGATCTGGATTGGATCCAATGTCATATATATAACATATATTTCAATTTACAAACTTGTATTCTTAGAAGGGTATCAATTTCCTGCATTTCTTGCATTCTTGTTACATTTGTGAACTGGTTCATACCAGTTGCACAGAAACAACTATAGCAAGCCAATAACGCTGCTAAGAGTATGTATTTTCTTGAGTTATGTGCAAAGCTGTTGTTCAAATTGAAATATGATATGTTCAGTTGTATATGTGTATATGTAAATGTGGTAGTCCATATGGAAAGGTACCTTATGGCGCTTGCGCTTACGTAGCAAAGTGTCACATAAGGTACCACTACCACATATAGTAAGGAAAAACGGAACATATTTAATTTACGTATAAAACTGTTTCTACTTGAGTAACATAATTTGAAAACATATAGATTTTACATACACAGTGAGCTCTTCTCAAGTTTTAGAATTAATATGTTCAGCGCTTGTAATCAATATGTACTATTGAATACAATAGAATAATTAATGAATTTGCATTTATCATTTTATTACAGTGGAGAGTGTAAATAAGATATTGTGATTGACCTTTCTGCCCTCATAAGTCATAATCATTATATTAAAGTCATATAATGTGAAATTTGAACCTCATACTGATAATTTTTATTATTGTTATTAGACAAAACAGTAGCAGTAATGGTAATGACTGAATCATTACTTTACTGATGTGAAGTATTGTGTTACTCATTTGTGTTACCTACATTGTCACATTAGCTCAATGTTCAGTTAATACAATAAATCATTCAGTTATGTGATCATTATGCATTTGTTTTTCTTTAGGCATATTCTTGAGGCTAAAAGGTAGTATTTAAATTATTATTTGTTGTTCAATCACCATGGAACAATATAGGAATATGAATGTTTGAAAGCATTTCATCTTTGTTTAGACTTTATGCTACTAGCCTAGCATTTGGCCTAGATATGTAACCTAATACTTTATATATGTTATTTTTACTTAAGAATTATTAAAAAAAAAAATAGTTTATACGAAACACCCACACCCCCACAAGGTGGACCAACAACATGGTAAAACACAGAGGAATCCACCGAATGCGAGTGACGCAAAACTGGTCATTATGGGTTACTGGGGGAGGCATACCTATGTCCTGCATTGGACATCCTACCGTTGATATGAAATGAAAACATATAATTATATCGGGTATACTAATTTAATCTATAATATGTTTTCAGTTGAAATTGATGTGTGTTGTAAATAATAATCTTATAAATACCCTTAATGTTAAATTAAAAAGTTCTTTCAATAAGGGAACTAATTTATGTTTTAAATATGTATTTAGTAACAAAGGATTGACTGTGAAATTATCTTGCCCACAGATTTGTCGTCAGCTCGTCAAGTACCTAAAGAATGTTCTAAAGGTCCAGAAGTATGGTGTCAAAGCCTGAAGTAAGTAAAAGTACTGTATAAGACACATATCGTCATAGCATTGTTATCCAGCAATCAGCATAATATCGGCTTCTTTGAATTTTTCAAATGGTTCTGTAATTCCACTACCTTTGAACTGACCAGTTCGTATAATAATAAGGGTAATAATAATATACTTATTATTGTAAATAAAGTACATTGTTATGCGCTATTATTAAATATAATCAATTTACAAGTTGTGATTCAGCATGAGTCAGAATGAATATTGTTCATCACACAGTCCACTTCCTGTGAGTCCCCTTAGTTTAGTGCTGCTGACAAATATTATATCCTATTTAGTTATAATACGGTTGAGAATTCAGAAACGGGGAAGAGTCAGTATCGTTTGCGGCTTAGCGACGCGACGCTCGCATATTCGCGATATGCAAAATTAGTAACTTAGCCTATTTTAGCTCTTGTATATAACAACTGTAACAACAGCAACTGTACCTACTACATATCAGTACCATAACATATGGGGATGCCCTTATATCCGGTATCATTTTCGTAAACACATACTATTTACACAAAACATGAAACAGACGATAAGAAACATTACAGGAAGTGCCAGTTACATTGATTCTTGGAACTTAAATCGTTCAACAGAACAGTTTACACATTTTGTCTGTGAATCAGACAACCTCTGTTCTTATTTATGTTTGGCCTAAAGCGATTATTTCCTTGGCTAGCAGTGTGGGTTATGAGTATAATACAAAATCAGAATCAGGATGTATTTATTCGTTTACCATAGGTACATTGTATTTTGCGAAACACTATGTTATGGCGAGGTCAGCGTCATTCAAATATTGTTGTATATTATAGTTTAGCACTTTATAGGTAATTAGCAGTAATTTTTGCGTCTTTTAAAATTATTTCATTGTTTGTTTTTGGAATTTTATTATATATTTGAGTTGCAGTAGTACCTACAAGAACTCTGCTATTAGTTGCAATGCACTGCTTCCGTTTATTGTACCTTATACTGAATTAAACCGAGTAAAGACATCTACAGTTTAACGGTTTTATATGGCAAAGATTGCTAAAACATCTACAATTACTAGAGTTAGTCCTGGTAACATTATTACCTTAGGTACCTATTTGTCTATCGTCCCCAGTATTAGTCACCTCACCCGGACAATATCGTAATGGCGACCAAATTAGTTACCTAAATATTTTCGTGTCCACACATAAATGAAGTAACTACGACTTAAAAATGGTTAGTTGGTAAGTGAAGTGTTTGTTGGTGTCAGGCAGGCGGCGGAGTGCGGCGCCGTGGGGCACTGCGTGTCCAGCGTGTGGGCGCACGAGCAGCTGCCCGTCAGGAAGAATGACGTCGCAGTCAAGTTCATCGCGCTGTTCAAGGAGCTCAAGGACATTAATGAACTTATTAATGAGGTATTACTGCTTTCTAATTTGATTCGTCGAAATCTTTAACTTAATGCTTGCTGATCCTTCATACCGCCATACAAAATTCCAACCCCCTTAGGAGTTGAATTCCTAAAAAATCCGTTATTAGTGGTTGCCTACTTTACATAAACAGTCAGTTACGAAAATTTCAGGCTTCTATGGACAACTTAGGCTGGGAATTTAATTAAAACAGGTTAAATTTCATTCTTAGCTATAGTGCGTGTAGTTTAGCAGGCTACTTACTGATACTTATCTAAAACGAACCTCCCATCTTTTTCTCAAAACTTAAGGCTAGTTAAAAACTTTCTTATAACCTATGGACGAGTTGTACATACATTTATTTATTTAATAACACAGTCTAAATGTCCTATGACTTAATTAAGGGTCTTCCATCGTTTAGGAATACTTGGGACTCCGCGTGAAGGCAGCTTGCCGCAGTCTGCCGCCGGCTGCGGCCCGGCTCTGCAAGCACAACACGGCCGGCTTTGACGCGTACCTCAGCCATGTGCTGGGCTCCAAGACCACACCGGAGACCATCTGTCGTGTAGTCGGCATGTGCAACAACGATAAGCTGAACCAAATTCTTTATGTGAGTGGTACTCAAAAATATCGGAAAATGCACTTTATCATCTTGACAATAGAGGCGTTGTTCAGATAGTTGTGACCACCTTGGCCACTCCGATATCTCTGATAGTGACTGTACAAGGTTTGTAGAGTTACTTACCTATGTTCGTAACCTAGCAGGGCACATCGGGCGTGACACAACATCGGTTATTCGCTAAGAGGCCAACTTACGAACATTGGCAAGTGACTCAATAATCCCTCTACCGGATTGAACTCTACTCATTGTTGGTTCATACTAAAGGGTCACGCTGAGACCTCGATATGAATCTGCTTCGCCAGCACCAATTATTTAAAAATTAGAATTCTTTTTTTTTACCTGTGTGTGTTATTATGTATCATTTCATTCTTACTACGTGTGTGCTCACCGTTGATAAATGGAAAACTTTACTACAATACTGCGATGACAGATACTTAGCTTAAAATTTACTTTCATATTTTATAGCAGTAAGAACTGCTAAATGAGTGCAGATATTTGACAATTATTATAGTCAATATCCAGATTAAACCAATACTACAAGCCTTTAGTTTTTTTTTAATGTTTAATCTACCGATTTTCTACCGATTCGTTATCACATTAGTAAGCCATTAAAGATTCAATACCTATTATAATATTGATACTTATTATTATTACAACTTAAGTTTCTTGTAAGTATTGTTTTATGTTACAATAACTAAATAACAATACAAGGAATTGTTTTCGCAGAAAAATACCGAGCCGAAGCCAAGCACAGGTGAGTGTGAAACCAAGTTATTGTTTTAAGTATCAATTGGCGAAGACTTTATGAAGCGATTCATCCGTTCCATAATATTTAGCATTGCGCCGATTGCACAAAAATGTACCGTGACAGTTTGTGTTAAGTGTGAAATTGGATTGGTACAAAGTAAAGTCACGGAAACATGATTGCTGTGGTTTACATTCAGCAATTTAAATTTGATTTCAAACAGTGGGAACTGCAGATCGTGCAAATTCGCAAAACAACGAATGTCATGTATGAAACCAATCTGCCATTCTTCTATTTTATGTAGATTTACTTAGTTTTCGAAAAAATCTACCTTTGAACAGTCAGCACAAAGTTCGAAATTAATATACCACCCTTATTTACTAACGCGGGTTGCGTAAGATTGTTGAGCGTATCGTTAGCATCCAAATCCCGCCGTCTCGTCAAACCGACATAATGCGATAACGCTACGCTTATTATATTCGAATTTACGATCTTAACCTACGCTATTGTCTACACGCGAAGGTCGACTTTATCCTGCTGATATGCAATTAACATTTTGCACGGCCATTATTATAAAATTCCTTTTGTATCGCAGGGCACCGGTTGGGTAGTGAACAATGCACTTGGGGACCATCGTATTGGTGCAGCAACTTCAGGTAGTACCTATTTTATATTTGCTTATTTAATTTTTTGAACCCAATCCATTCAAAGTGCAGCAGGTTTCCTTAACGTATTTTTTTGAGAACGTAGTATAAAAGTATCAATTAAAGATCGTTGAATGACACGAAAAATTGATGTAATTTTTTCCAAGCTAACAGTAAAAATGCTTAATCATTAGTTATTGGCGAATAGGTGCTTCAATTTCATTGGACATAACTTATTTATTAACTTTTCAGCTACACGTTTACAAACATGCCAAATAACTGTCGAGACCGGTCTCATGACGAGAAGTTTATGCAAGCAACTGTTATGTAAACTACATTGTTTTGTAGGCAATCGGTTTATTATTCCGTAACATTCCGTTATTGTTTGTTCTGCTGATACTAGGGGCCCATTTAAAACCATCGTTTTCCTCACAATCAGATGAGATACTTGAGATTCATTAAATAAGTCTATTGAACTCCGCTGTTATAGGTGATCGAACAATTCTTATTTATAATTACGTCATTTGTGTTAAGTATTTGGTTATAGTTTTAGGTTAACATTTAAATACCTTACCGCAACAATTAAATACCTTAAATGCTAGTAATTAGTAAGCTTTATCAACAGTTTTAAAAATGGCGTATTGAAGGAAAAAATTCTTAAGGCGCTGGTCCTACCGCGAGCTAGTAAGGTATGAGCTAACAGCTATTTCAAGGGACAAAAGATAATCGAACACTGTAAATAAAAGTAACATATATGTCATAGCCGGGCGTTCGTAGTTCATCGCCGGGCGATGAGCTATAAATATAAATATATATCTTTTAACACGGGAGCGATTATCTTTTGTCCCTTGAAATAGCTGATAGCTCATAGCTTACTATTTAGCTCGCGGTGGGACCAGTGCCTAAGTAACATTTGGACATTTAAAAATCTTGGCAATGGCTGGTTATTTTTGCCTGTAGCAAATCATTTGATGAGCTTTGATTCATAGTTTCCTTGAATTTATTAGACTATACTTCCGTCGATTGACTGATGTAGTCATAGCCACCATATTATAGAGCACTATCTAATCTAAGACAATTCACATTTTAGTGACCGGAATTACCATTGGCAACTTTTCTTGTGACCTAGAGCATTAGTCCTAATTAGTATCCTATTGCCAGCACCGGCCGCGAGTGCATGGCCACCCAGCACTGCGTCGAGCGAGTATGGAGTCAAATGTCGTTCCCCAATGACACAGACGACATCTGCAAGATCTGTACCGACATGGTCACCCAGGCCAGGGACCAGCTGGAGAGCAACGAAACACAGGTATGGAAATCTTAAATAGCGATTCGAATTAACTTGATTATGTAGACAACTTAATTCAAATTCGGATTCCTACACCAAGATACCAAAGAGTAGACACGTACCCCATCGTACGACATACTTATGAAAAACCTATTTGAATAGCTGAAAAATAATGACACAAAATCGTCCACATTACAAAACCTCCATAATCTGCAAATTTGAACTTAAATTAGTATCCAAAATGCCTATAATGCGTACGTTTCTACTCCACTACTTTTATTCGGTGATAACTTTATTCACACAAAGACTTAGGACTACCTGCCTATCTGGTGACACGGACGTATCGCTTGTTCTAATTTGTTATCTAGTCCATCCTCCTTTTGGACGGCTAGAAAATCAGTAGAAGTAGAGTCCCAAGACCAAGGGGTTGGCTACATGTAATTGGCTACATTTCTGGAAAGTGTAGGCACTAAAATAGAGATTATCAAGAATCTAAACTCAATTACTTTTTCATTGCATTGGTCACGTCCGTCTTATCGCTTGTTATTTTGGCCCGCATACAACACTATTTAAGATAGGTATGTAGGTATATTAATCGTGATTTTATTACACTTAACGCCCATAAAACATTTTGTTATTGCATATTCAATTGTAGCATTTATTGTATTATGAAGTACCATATTTTTATCTCCATAACTATTATTATAGGGGTCCTATTCAGCGATTAATAATATACATAGATGACGAATTAAGTTTCCTCAGAAGGCGGAGTCTAAAAAAGTCTAGTTTGACGTCGCCTAATATTGTACCACCGCGCATGAGGTTTGACGTATCACATTTACCCAATCAGGACCAATCACAGTATTTTTAATAAATAGCGGGAATTTTCATGTTGACCAATATCTAAAACCGAGGAGGGGTGTAAAGGGATAACTATCAGTAGAATATTGGGGTCATTGTTGGATTGAGCCATTTTGTACTGGAAACGAAGTCTATGTATATACACAGTCTGCTAGTGATATTCTTATATCTAAACAATAAATGGCTATTGAAAACAAATTTCATGCATAAAGGTCAGGGACGACTAAGAAATTGTGCATTTAAATGGGACGTAAAAAAAATCTGTTATTCTTGATTTTATTACAAAGGCTTTATACTTAGTCGTCGTAGATTCTTTCTATACAGCTTCTCCGGATAGCAATAAAACAAGTTAGTTTTATTGACGATACTTAGTAAAAAAGTATATACATAAATGTGTCCTGAGGTACCATTGGCCAATGATATCTGCTAACAGTTGACCCTCCGCGAAGTCACAAGTACGTCAGCTTATTGTTACCGAGCGTGTTACTTTATCAGTAACAGCGAGATGAACGTGCCTTAGCCCTGGGCCGCTGACCGATAGCGCCTAATTATCCCACGGATACACGCTTTTTATCTAACCTACTTTAATGAACTCCAGCCGTTCAAATTTTATTTGAAGAGAATGGGATTCATAAAAGAAAGTTAAACTTGCATTATATAAATAAATCAATAGTAATAATCCCCTAGAATTCTCTCCGACCATATTTACTCGTTCTCTGTTATTTATGCGCATAACTTAATTTGTTATTTTTTTAGAGAGCAGAATATTTAAAAAATATAATTAGTTAAACAAAATTTCACGTATCAGTTTCGGTCGTAATAATCATTATTACAAAACATATGTCAATTCGATTATACTCAAATTCCCCTAATCGACAATTATGAAGCATGAATTTTATAACGGTTAATAAAATATAATCTCTGTTATTTATTTACGGAAATTAAATATTAAAGTTAATATAATTTTAATTTCGCACGGCTTAATTAGTTACACCAACCGTTACCATGACTAAGTAATATTTATTTATTTGGATGTGTAATGAAATAGTATAATAATTGACTTTTGTTTATTCATAATTTATTTACACCAATCGTTTATTCTTAAAATGTAGGCATTACCTAATCATGTTCTTAACTATATACACTTTCGGCTAACAATTATAGTATGTTAATAATATTGGAATAAATAATAGAATATTGTTGACATTCTGTTGAACAATTTACAATACATTGTATTCCGAGCGATAAACTTTCATTGCCCCTGGCAGCCAGACATAAATAACTATGATACTTATTGTACACAATTTAACCAGATTTAATCCTGAATTATTATTTCTAAATTATATAAATGATTTATTTTATCAATTTAATACCAAAAATGCTCCAATGGTCAAACTCAAACGGTCGCTTCCAACCGACCACATGTGGAGCTCCACGGGAATGGAGGCCTATGTTCAGCAGTGGACGTCTTATGGCTGAGATGAATACCATCTCAAAATTTCATCTGTATCTGAAACTATCACATTTTAGCTCATAATGCCTATACATAATGTTTTAAATAGTCCCAGAAAGTCAAACTTTAAATCTACTTTTGCATTGAACAGTACTAAGGTGATTTAGAATTAGTCTTTTAAACTAAAACATTTAGATGTAGCTTTTTAGAGCCCGTTTGTGTTTTCATTCAGTCCTAGCAATGTTATTGTTCACCACTCCATTGATAATGCGTCTAGGAGGCCGATTTTTCAGCGTCGAGTACTCGACTCGTGACATTTTAAACCCTGTCAGAAACATGAATGATAGAAATTAACGATCATGGGTATTGAATACATTTCGTGCCAAAATAATGGTGGAAAAGTTTTGTGTGCTATTATATTCATCCTCAAGTTTTCTGAATTCGAGCGCACTACTCTCAAAAATTGCCCGTTACGCCTTCTCCTTTCCGGCCGGCCTTTACCATGGTGCCGAAGCGTAGTAGTAGCAATATAAATACAAAAATTACTGATTAATCTATATTGAACTATTGAGCATGAGGGGAGATTCATTTCACTATGGCTATGTATTTCATAGAAAATCTTGACTATATCTGTTCGGTTATTTGTAGGAGGAGCTGAAGCAAGTGTTCGAAGGCTCGTGCAACCTGATCCCCATCAAGATAGTGCGCAAGGAATGCATCAAGTTGGCGGATGACTTTGTTCCTGAGCTGGTGGAGACGCTGGCATCCCAGATGAACCCCCAAGCTGTATGCTCTGTAGCCGGGCTCTGCAACAATGCCAAGATCGACCTTATGCTGGAGGACTATGTGAGTGCTGTAATGTAAAGTATTTGAAATTCGCAGCATATCTTTGGTGACTACTTTCGCATAAAAGGAATCTTTGGCGTCCGTTAGCTCGTTGGGTGGATGACATTGGGGATATCGCGTGGCATTTTTGTATGCGAGTAGCTTAGTATCGAGACAAATAAATGGCTTTATGGCAGCAGTCGCAGATACCTAATAAAAAGCTAAACTGTTGGCGATGATTATAAAACCATACCCAAATGATCTACAACTAAAAAGTGTAATACAATACGATTGGCGTGTTTTCAGCACACCCAGCTGGTGCAAGAGACCAGTTGTTCTAGCTGCCGGCAGACAGTCGCCGTCGCCAGGAACAAGTTCGACGCCACCAGCTACGAGGACTTCCTCGTTGGACTGTTACAGGTACTACATACATTTCATTTATTTTATTATAGCACTGCGCTAACTATAAAAAATCAACTTGAACATAGAGTACAATAGTAGGTACACGTAAGACCCTAGACTACAGGAAAATGTCCATAAACCACTTACCTCCTTATTCAGCAAACCTCTAAATATGATTTCTTTCTAACAAATACATTATGAAATAACGACACAGGCAAACTTATAAACGGCATTATAACTTACACAGACAATTGTCAACAAAGCTAATAATTTAAGTAACTTTCGAATAACATAATTATTATACTAGTGTTCGCCTGCGACTTTGTATGCGCAGAATTAGCAATTGGGTTTACGGATAAAAACTATCATTAGTCTTAAACTAGCTGTATACAAAATTTCAATTAATTAATTCAGCGGTAAGTGACGTTAAACGCCGTCGACGAGCTGCATGGTTGAAGGGTTAAGTGTGAATAGATACAAATACTTTTGCATTACACATTAGTATTGATTACCTATGTAGTAATAACATTTTCCACAGGTCTGCGGCAAAGCTGGCTCGTTATCCGACTCGTGCTCAATGCTCGTGTTCAAATACTACGAGAAAATTCTGGCCATGCTCAAGAAGGACCTGACTCCCGACAGCTTGTGCCACGTCAGCGGACAGTGCAACTACCGCTTCCACACTCACGACCAATACACGTTCCCTGTCGCCAAGGAGCTTACCGACGTCGAGTAAGTTTCGTCAAGTTATAGGTCACTTTGATTAAAACATCACTTTGCATTAACCTTTTGAACGCTTTTCCTCTCCCGTCAATATGTGACGTGTACGCCAAGGTGTCTACTAGTGAAGAAAAAATATAAACCTTATCCATCAGCTGTACAATTGCTTTGACAGCGGCCGCCATAGCCACTTTGGTGGTCAGTGGCGTGGCAGGCACGAAATCACTCGACCATTTTAGTGGTGCTTGACGTTCAATAGGTTAAAACATACCCTCCCAAGGCTCACGATACAAGAAAATGTCAGTTCAGTTGTTTTTAATAGTGTAGGAAATAAAGTATAAAAATAGAAACAAAAGAAATGCAACGCAGTTGTAATGCAAAACTTTCGTATTCTATTGAATTTATACATGTAGGCCAGTGAACCTTAGGAGGTAAATGTAATATTTTTAATTCAAATTTTGTTAATAGTAAGTCGTTTATTTTATTTATTTATTTGTACATATAATTGCAACCATAGAAAAACTAAACCGTGTATGAATTACCTTCGATTTCGAGAAGTTTTACTTGTAATAATATTTTTTTAGTACTGGTTCATTGAACGCCACTTTAAGATAACTGAACGTTAAGTGAACGAATCCTAATTGGCAAAATCTACATACACATAATCAACGTTATTAATAATATTATAATGGATTTTTTCAGGGACGTACCGTGTGAATTCTGTGAGAAATTAGTGACGCACTTGCGTGATGTTCTCGTCGCAAACACTACCGAAATTGAGTTCCACAAAATATTAGTTGGTAAGGATATTCATTGAAACTAAGAACAAATCAAATTATTTTTTATGAAATATTTTTGATTTGCTTTGATTTTTAAGTAGTAATACTACTATATAAATTAAAAGTTGAAATAGATAACATATACCGGAGGTCCTCGTCGTTTTTTCTTAAGTATATGTTATCTATTTCAACTTTTAAGGATATTCATTATTATAGTTACATCAATTTTGGTTACTTTTACCGAAATAAGTTTTTGACGCCGACTCTTGAAAACGCTTTGATATAGTTGATAACTATAACCATATAAAGCGGTATGTGACTTCGACCTAATTAATTTTTTGGCCTTTTAAAGCAATTTTGACGTAATGCAAGGCGAAGTCGGGTTCAGTCAGACAAAAATATTTGTCCTACCGTGTACTATCCACCGCGAGACATAAGTTCTTTGTACACTTTCTTTTTTGTTCCCTTTTAGTTTTAACTGCCGTGAATTGTTTCAGTCTTATCGGGAGATAAGCGCTGACAACCGTTAGCTTTGTGGTGACATGAGGTCATTTCGTGGCTATTTTAATTTTTTATCTTATATTTTTGTGTGTTACGAATATACAATTAATACAATTTGAATTCAACTTGTTTCACAGGCCTTTGCAAACAGGCAGGCGAGTTCAAAAGCGAGTGCCTGTCAATCGTCGAACAGTACTCCAGCCAGATCTACTACGCGCTTGTGAACGAGCTCAACAGCTATGAACTGTGCTCCCTGATCGGCATCTGCGGGAAGAACGCGACGCCGGCGGTGCCGGTGGCGCCGCTGCTGCCCGCCGAGCTGGCCGTCAAGGCTGTGACTTTGTCCTCGAAGCTGATCGGTGCTGATGAAGCTAACAGCTACACCACTCCGAAGGTATGTTTTGAGACATGTTCGCCGCGGCACTTAATTAACATCGCATTAGTCATTCATGGGGGAGGTCGATGGACCATCTACCGCAGCAAACTGATTTAAACTCTCACAAGTTTCACTCATAATTACAATTTAAATGGGACTTACTGCCTTTTGTACCTAGATCACTTTTTTGTCTGTCGGGTATCAGTATCTTTTCGTTAGAGCATGGTTTGCACTTATTAAAACAGTGCTGAAAATATCGTTGTGCCCCGCGGTGATACGGTTTATTAGGGGAAAACGTAGTCTATATATTAATCCAGGGTGTCAGCTCCATACCAAATTTTATTAAAATCGCTCCAGCCGTTTAGACATGAAGAAGTATCAAAGATACACACTCACACACTCACAAACTTTCACCTTTATAATATTAGTTTAGATTTTCTATATAGTGCTTATTAACGATTAAAAGAGTCCTGTGTCAAAATATCTCTAAATTAAAAATACTGCTAAGTTTAGGTGGATTCGTATCCTGTTCATGTATAGTTCACCTCCAAGTATGTACAATATGTACCATTGCGAACTTCTGTTTGACCCAGAGCCGCGTACAAATCGGCGACAAGCAGATCAACCTGCGCATCCTGGGCTCGGACCCCAACGCGCCGGCCGCGCCCGCGCTGCCCGTCGAGCGCATGTTCGTGCGCCTGCCGCCGCGCGGCCAGGCCGCCTGCTCCTTCTGCCAGTACTTCATGCACTACCTGCAGGTCGAGCTCAGCGACACCACCAACGAGGTGACTCCCTAACAAACATTATAATTATAACCGGATTGCTCAAAAGAGATTGGTCAGAGTTTGCAAGAAATTGGTTGTTAACAAAAAAGGAATCATTAAATTACTTAATGTAGAGAACAAACATTAAAAAAGTTTAAAATGTTCATATTTTGCGGCTAAGATAAAGGTGGGAGCTGATGAAGAGCTGGTGACCTCGTTCGAAAACTTGCTTATAAATACAACAAAATTGTCCCACCCTTTTAAGAGATACAGTGTCACAGCGGTCAAACTTATAAAACCCCTAATATTGTCTTCGGTTGCCGCGATAATTACTCATGATATAAAACAACTAGAACAGATTAATCGCGCATACTAATTTAAACTTCATCCCGACGTTTGGAACCCTTTAGCAGCGTTCTTGGTCATCAGATGGACCACCGATTTAATCCGTTTTAGTTGTTTTATTTCATTATAAACCCCTCTTTAAGGTCTCTATTATAAACGACTGGCTAGCGGCGCGTTCGCCAGATCAGAAAATACATTTACAAAATGTAACTAATCAATTATGTTGTAACCAGGAGCAGATCAAGGCGACGGTGGAGAAGGCGTGTGACAAACTGCCGAAGTCATTAAACGGCGAATGCAAGCAGTTCGTAGAAGAGTATGGCGCCGCCATCATCGCACTATGTGTGCAGGAGATCGACCCGGCGAGCGTGAGTACCGGTTTACTATAGTTCTTGTCGCGCGACAGTGCCACACACTGCCAGTCATTACACGGCCAGGAGAGTTAAAGCACTTCAGATTGAAGGCTGTTTATATTAGTTTTAGTCTTCTACTAAAATATATATATATATAACGGGTCACTCACGTATTTTAAGGTCGAATAACGATCGACATATGTTATGGTCGAGCGTTATTCGACCTCAAAATACGTGAGTGACCCGTTATATATATATTTTTGTATGTCTGAGTCTCACGGGAGTTTTTTTGTAGTCTTCTAGTTTAATTTAATTGTTAATTGATATTTGTAATTATTGAGTTGTTTTTGTGAAATGAACAGGTTTGCCCAGGCATGGGCCTGTGCCCGCAAACCCAGGAGATCAAACGCGTGAGCAAGCACACTGATAAGTCCAACTGCGCTCTCTGCCTGTTCGCCGTGGAACAGCTCAACCAAATGATCCAGACCAACCGCACCGAGGTGACTTTGTGTTCTACATCACAATCTTACTTAAATTAAAAATGTTTTATGTCGAAAAAAAGCATTGGTGTTTTTCGTATTAGATGAAATTCCGATACTAGTCTTATAAAGTGATCGAGGTCTAAGTTAGATTTGCGTGTATGGTTGAAGTTTTTTCGGAGGAATTGAATAAACACAATTGACAAAACAAAATGGGCCTCTATTTAGAGAGTAAAATTAAAATTAGAGTGCCTTATTCTATAAGTTATATAGGTATACTACGTAATTAATTGTAACTAAATCTCTTAGGCGGCCATTCAAGCAGCCCTCGATGGCCTCTGCAACCACCTCTCCGACAAAGCGCGCTTACAGTGTGTAGACTTCGTGGACACGTACAGTAAGACTTTAATCGACATGCTGGTGAAGAACCTCGACGCGCAGCAGATCTGCGTCTACTTGCGACTCTGCACCTCCGACCTGGAAGACCCGCTGAAGATCACGAGCCAAAGCATCGATAAATGGTTCACGCAGCCGAGGATCAAGCCTAGGAAGGGAATCTCTCTGCTGCCGGACTCATTGAAGGAGAAACATGACGATATCGGTGAGTTGGAAGACTCTTATAAGTTATTATCTGACCTAGCGCCCTGCATGCCGCCACTGAATTTACCCCTTAACGGTTACTTCACATATTTAAACAATTAGTTGTAAAATATTTTCCTCATCCTATGTACAATCACTGATATCAACCGAAGGATGTCCCTTGCTGGACATAGATGTCTCCCACAGCGACCCACAATGACCGGTTTTGAGCCACTCGTAACCGATATAGCCCTCCGGATCGCTAAAGTAATCCGTTGGGGCGTAAAGGTTCTCGAGTGCCGACCACGTACCTGAAGGCGCAGCGTGCAAGGTGGACCGACGACATGGTAAAGATGACCGAAATCCACCGGATGTGGATGGCGTAAAGCCAGTCATTGTGAGACGCTTGATTCTATGTCCAGCAATGGACGGCTGATATGATGAAAACCGGGGATTATTATTCACATTGCAATTATCGGTCGCAGATAAAAATTTTTTTCCTCAGTCGACCACAAACACTGCTACACACGGATATAATCCGTTTTTAGTTAACACAAGATCTTTTAATTTTACGATAAAAATATTAAAATATATATCAATCCTACACAAATCGGCATAGTCTTACAATAAGCTCAATAAAACTTGTGTTATAGATATTAGACGACGAGAAATATCATACTGTGTGTAAGTCTAATACGGGCGAAGAATAAAACCAGACATAGGATTTACCAGTATAATCATTAACGAAAAGGTATTTCTTTAATTTTACCTATTATACATATGTAATTAATTTTTGTAATTTTAATTTTAACATTACGCGATATAAGCTTTTGAAACGAACTGTCAACGAGTGTTTAACTCGAGGGTGTTGTATTACATTGCGGGCCGAATTTTTTATATGGATAAAATTTTTATTATAATTCTAAGCAAAAGTTATCTAAATATAATTCTTATGTCCTATTCTACCCTCCGTTAAGAGATTCGCCCGTATAAGAATTACACACTGTATATAAGAGACTAAGACAAAAATATCCACCCTCACCAGAATTCGAACCAGAGACTTCATAGGTAGGGTCACTACCGACTAGACTAGGAGTCGTGTTTTAAACTCGATTAATCGAAATAACTACCTGCTTTTAAAACTGAATAAGCTTTACAAATTAGTGGTGTTGGCAGAGACGAACGAAATCCCCGACAACACGGTTAACGGGCGCGTGGTGAAGCAGCCGCAGGACAAGACGCTGTGCGTCATGTGCGAGTTCGTCATGAAGGAGATCGACGACGAAATCAAGGACAAGCACAATCAGGTATGCAAGTGAGAATCACTGCCAGAACGAATAGGATGCGCGCCATTTTATCGCATAGTCCGTAATTCGTTATTTTCGCAGTTCTTCTGCTTTAAAAAAAATATGGCTTCCATCGATAAATCAATAGATGATTTCGCCAGTGTCAAGTTAAATAACAAATAAGTAAAATATCATATAAGTTTGCCCTTATGGCATGACGTTGTTCGGTAGTAGGCCTTGCGTTTTATAAAGTGATAGCTGGACTTTGGTTGTGAGGACTGCCGGGTGATGAGCAAAATAGTGGTGAAACACGTTTCGAAATCAATTCTTCATTAGCTGCACAATTCTGCGTTAGATCACTGCATAATACGCTACATACTTACTTTCGCAGTTACATACTTGTTAGAACGTGACAGTTATATTATTACAGACGATAAAAACTCCACAATCTTAGACTACCAGGACTCTATTTCATCTTCATGCAATTGTCACGATTCCTGAAATATTTAAATTACCTGCCGTTACAGTAACTGGTTACCATAAGGCGGTGTACATGCTTGCGTTACACCAACATGATATTTTTGGTAAAGACTACATATTTTAGCTGTCAAAATTTTGGTTGGCTGCTTTCTCAATAGTAGCTGCTATTAACTTATCATTGATAATGTGATAGATATGCTAATGCTTGATAGTTGACGCCTTGCTGTCACCTTTATTGCTAATGATTTAAGTACCCCTTATCTTTCTTATACATAATTTGGCATTATTTCGCAGGACGAGATCAAAAACGTAGTCCACGGCATCTGTAAACGCATGCCCAAGTCGGTGAAAGCCGAATGCAACCAGTTCGTGGAGAAGTACGCAGACCTCATCATCAGCCTTCTGGCTCAAGAACTGAATCCCGACGAGGTCTGCCGCGAGCTCAAGCTGTGCAACAACAGCCGCGCCATTTCCACTATCAAAGGTAAAAACAATACACCTGGCAGTACACTGCGTATACTGCACCAAAAGACTCGTCCTAACTTCCTAACGACCTCGATACAAAAACCTACATGTTAAGTTTGTTTTCAATAGTGTAGGAAATAAGTAAAACGAAATTTCATTTGTTTCAAAATTGAACGAAATAATATAAATGTAACTGTTTTCAGAACTGGTATACAGTGAGCAGCAGAAGTTGCTATGCTCTTATCCTCGTAATAATAAAGTCGTGTCTAGTTTATTTCGAACACTTAGCCCGTTTAGTAACTGCTGAAGTGCTGACTATACAGTCGAATTCATGAATATGTATACCTTTAATGGATAATTGTGATTTATATGTATACATAGTTACGAATTCGATAGTTCTAAAGGTTGACCCGTGGACATAAGGCGGTGAAACGTGAGTACGAAAAACGCAACCAGCGTTCTCGAGGGAAAAAGGAAGCTAATACTTTATGTTTGATTGATTTGCTTCATTTGGCCTATGAAATGATGTCATCAGCCGAATGCCTATGTCAAGCGGCTGTTACTGTTTCTGGTGCGGTACCCGCGTTTAGATTTCTGTAATCTTTACTTCTCAAATATTGACGTTATTTCGACTTGTATAAAGTAATTCAAAGCTGTTTTTGCAAGGATATAACAAAATCTTAAATATGTTTGTACAGAAGACGTGCTGAACTGCGCCGTGTGCGAGACGGTGGTGGTAGCAGTGAAGAAAGTGCTCAGCAACGATAAGGTCGACCACGACATCGTACATATCGTCGAGAAGTCCTGCGGCATGCTGCCCGCCAAGTACTCCCAGCGGGTAACTATCAACCGTCAGATGAGAATACATGCTTTAACTGTGAATTATGAGCTGTAATGTGAAAAAAAAAATTAAGCATATCTTTACAGTTATTATAAAAGTAATATTGAAATAGTACATTTCGATACTAGTGAATATAAAAATTCGACGAGGGTGAAAGTTGGAGCCCGAGTGAAACGAGGGTGACAATCACCCGAGTCTTAAAGAAGTTTTTACACGAGTATCGAACCTAATTTTCATAGCAAGTGCCTTAAAAGTGAAATTTCCACTTTTGAAAAGTGCACTTTTACGCACTAGTTAGGAAAAGTATTATTTTTTTACCTCTGTTTGTTTTAAATTTCGTTATTCAATTTTGGAAAGGTTGCATAATAAAAAAGCTAAAGTAGAAGAGGTCCGTAATGATCGGTTCGTTTTTTTCGCTGTCAATCGTCTCACGTTCTTTTTCTTGTGTTCTTAGTAATCAACAAATTGTTGAATTCAAATCACGAGATTTTATACGTATTATAAAACATTATTATTTGTTGTTTAATATTAAGATTTTAAAATGGCCACAGTAAAAAAAAGTTCCGGAAACATTTTCTAAAATAAATAAAGAAACGTGGACAGATGTACCCACCATGTTAATATATATTGTTTATTCAAGCTCGATACAATAACTTTTTGATAAAATAAAAATATTTTGTATTTCAAGAGTATAGTACAGTCAACCAATTTGATTTATAGGCCACTTCGTCCCTCGTCACAGTGAAAATCTATATGAAAGATGCAAAAGATTTCTTATTAAAGTCACTGGTCACAAAGGTTCGAAGAGGCCTAGAAATCAAATTGGTTGACTACACATGGTTTCATTTACATGATACATTGATAATTTGACTAACTTTAATATTGGTCTCAAGCAGAAAATGGTGACGACAACTGCTATTTACCTTATTTCTAATCCTAAACGGGCTATAATAATTGATTAAATCTGGTCTGTAAGACTCGAACGACTGGCTCATAAATGTTTGTGTTACTTGTAGTGCCACACGCTGATGGAGATCTACGGAGATTCAGTGATCCACCTGATAGAGCAGTACGGCACCAAGGCCGTTTGCCAGAAGATCGGGCTCTGCGTCGACTCCAACGCCGCCTTTGTGCACTTGCACTCTCGCCAGCACTAAATGCGTAAGTATTTGACGAAGACGATTCGACGGTTGGCCATTTTATAGCCCAACCCTAAACTTGGCAAACAAAAAAAATCGTAACTCTAGCCTCTCTTGCACCTTAAAGGCAAAAAAAATCTATATCCATAAAAAATTAAAGGGAATTTTCAATTTAATCAACCTGTTTTTTTTTCAGATGCCATAAAAGCGAGGTGTGGCGTTTAACAGCAATCTCCAGTTAAAATAAGTCATGTTTTTTTTACCAAATTTTGTAGATGTAAGTTGGTATCATACCATTAAACCTACTGGGACTATTATACTGGCAGGAAAAGCGGACATAAATCCACTTTTTATCCTAATGTAACTAGGGAATGAATAGATATATTTTTATAAAGAAGTGTACTTATTAGACACGGGCGGATGGAGTAATAGTCACAGTAGTTTCAAATAACCCTTCATAGAAATAATTCGTGAGTCTTAGATATATCATCCGTATTCTGCTTTAATATCCATGTAACATTTGTTTTTAAGAGGGTTTTTAGTTTAGTTTCTTGTGCAAGTACGTATAACATTCGAGACTTAAATATGTTTTAATCACAGCTTGTGTTTATTATCTTTCTATGATCAATAGGTTCATTTTAGCCTGTGATAAACTGATTTGTAACGTGTTTCTACAAATAAAGTTAATAAAATGTAATGCTGGTTTTATTTGTAACATGTAAATATAGTATAAACGGATACTGACTGCACTCTGAATTTAGCCTATTTACCGCTATGATAGGAACGATGAATAATCAGGATATGTGTGTACCGTTGCACTGACGGGCGATTAACTTTTACCAATTTTGACACAATCAGTAAACATCGGTAACCACGCTCGAATTTCACTAAGTCTTCATCAACGAGGGTGAAATGACTCAAACTATTTCCTTGGCAAAGGGAGTCAAAATTCGGGAGTGCGAGCTCAGGATAGCACGTTCCCTCATAAAAAAACCTAGACGCGATATCATGCTCATGTAGCATGTCAATTCAATGTCTACGTATTTACTACATACTATGTAGTATTTAGTTGATACATATCAAGTAAATATTTGATTACATAAAAAAAAACAATAATAATAATCTAACTGATAGGTAAAGGCAAAAATAGTGGTTATCCCCACCCTGTAATAGGGTACTTTAACCAAATGGTTAAAGTGCCACAGCTAACTGTCAAATGACAGCTGTTGCCTTTTTGTATAACATGCAGATATTAATAACTACACTGGAAAGACAGAAGGTTCTATGTCGTTCGTTGCTAGGGCCGTCTGTGGCTTTCAAAATATTAAAGCTATTCATTGGACAGCACGCTGGACTGAGGCGTGTAGCAGCGCTCGTCCTCCTGCATGTCACGCGGCTGCGGCGTCACGTGCGGCTCGTTAGGGTTGTGCCCCCGCAGGTACTCGGCCAGCCACAGCACGGGCTCGGCCGGCCGCTCGTGCGCCAGCGCCGTCAGCCCTGGCGTCAGCACCGCCGTCAGATGCTTCTGAATGTAGTCCTTTACTTGCCAGCGGCGCAGAATTGGGCCGACGACCACTGCGGGTATGAGGCTAATATTAGCTTGAGTTGAACAATAATCTACTTCATTCACCCGAATTAAAACTTATGTCTTTTATTTCGCACGACTCCGGTACCATCCGGGCGACGTTATACGGCTAGAAATATATGATAGTTTGCAAAAGAATATTTTAGTGGAAAAAGATGTTTAAAGTCGCCCCAGAATTTCAAAGCCACGCGAAGTTTTACGGTACTACGTTTAATTTAAACATTTCGAATAGCTAGCAGGTACCTCGCTCAAGGCATCAGTCTCGCAGTGCAGCAAGGTAACGCACAGCATTTTCGGTACTATATCGCAAAGGCCTTTTTTAGTTGAATACCTAGGTACCTCATAGTCTTAATATTGTGTTTGCAAAATTTTAAGTTAATGTTTGCACAAAACTTCAAACCGTACTAGAAGGGAAGAAATAATGTATTTCTCTGACAGCCTCTGCGTGGTTCTCGCTGCCGTGGAGCCCGTTGAAGTACTCGCCGAACGCGGTGCGACGTCCGTAGCAGGCGCGCAGGCTGTCCGGCCAATACGCTTGGGCTTCCTCTACCCTGCAATACACAGAATTTTAGTGTAATTAATTGAATACGTCACATTGATATTTACACTGCGAATATTGTTGCTATTCAGTCTTTAAGCAGGGGCCCTCAAGGTGAGTACTGTGCTCGTAGTCGTAAAAGGTCGAGAGAAATTAGAAAATATAAAAAAAATAGGTCGCCGCCGCATTTGTCTGTATGCTCACTTTGACTACTGAACGGTTTTTTTTTTACCTTTTTTTGCGTTTTTTTATAACTGGTTAAAATAAATACAACGATGATTGTTGAAGATATCGGAAATACAATAAAGCAAACTGGGCTTATTCTTACAACGCTACCTGCCCGCGCTTTTTCAGTGGTGTTGCGTCGCGTCAACTTTCCTTATGCTCTACCCGTGTGCGAAGCTTAGTTGGTTAGTTGTTAAGTAAGTACCTAATATTTCTAATAATAAGATAGCTGAATACTGAAATTAATTTCGTGAATGTAAATAGGTACCTCGGTGGTCCCATTAGGGTCCTCCATTTCTGTATCGCGTTGCGGGCCGCCAGCACGAGCGCGATGACCGGTCCGCGCGAGATGTGGGCTACGAGGTGCGGGAAGTGGTGGCGCCCGTAGTGGCCTTTGTACAGCTCCGCAGCTTGCTCTGGAGTCAAGTGAACTTGACGCTTCTGTTGAATACAAAAATCAGAGGCGAGTGTAAAAATTATTATTTTGTTACTTATTTTGAGTCATATATCATTCTTGGAATCACGAGCTGTTATCACAAGACGAAAAAAAGGGTCCTTAAAAGAAAAAAAAAATGTTTTGCTCTGTGCCACCCATACAAATCATACAAAGTATATGGAAGTGAATTCAAAAAATATATAACCCTTTATAAGGCAGAGACCATTTGGAAACCACTTAGTTAATAAACATTTACAAAGAAAGAACATCCTCTTTTTTATTTAACTATAATGCAGGTATTATATAGCAAATATATCAGGCTTTCTTTTCTTATTTATACTTTTTCGGTCATCATTTAATTTTGGTGTAATTAATTAATCTAAAGTTTGTGGTCAATGAATGCACTGTGCCCGTTAAGGGAAGCAAGCATTTGTCACTGTTTCCATTATACTATTAAAATACACAAGTCGCTGAATCTAATAATTTTAATTATAGCTCTTGTAATTGCGAGTGGTGAGACTGTTATTGGTATGATAATAAGGTCTAATTTTGATAAATCCACTCTCCATCGTGAATTGCAATATTTGCAATAACTGAACTACGTTGTTTGTAGTATCAGGAAAGTGTATCATTTGCCACTTAAGATTAATAAAATTATAAAAGGTTACATGCTATATCGATAAATATTGTAATTAGAACTATTTGCATGAAGAAGTATTGAGTATTGTATGTCACGTATCTGTCAATGAATAGGTGTATTGGAAACAGATCATCTGAAAACTCGAGTGCACTAACGGGCTGAGTGCATATAATGACCACATGTTTTTATTAATGATTTCGGTTTTTTTTTGCCGTAGATGTGTTCCCCAGTGAATTACAAACATGGGAGTGTATTTAACTTTCACGTAGCATATCTGTATAACTGCGGCCTTATAAAGGGTTAAGAACAATTGTCAACCGGTTTTAACCGAGAATTGTCTAGATCCTGAGTAACAAATATGAAACTCTATCGAAATATCGTGGCAATCAATTCTCAACCTCTAGGAAGCGTTGACCGTGTGATGCGGGCTGACGGCTGACTAGAATAGCACCACCATATCTCCTCCCGCGGGTGTCGTAAGAGGCGACAAAGGGAAAATTCCGATGGACGGGCAGCAGCGTCCGTCAAAACCCAATCTACAGCTACTGCCGTCGCCAACCCGCCTGCCAAGCGTGGTGACTATGGCATAGTTGGGTAGTCCCCCAAGATGATATAAATCATATTTGTGGGAGCCCTATGTCCAGCAGTGGACTGCATACCTCTGAAATGTATGTATGTATGTGCGAAGAGTCATAAAAGCGTCCATTATAGTTTGATCTCCGAGTAAAAAGCAACGTTACATACATTACGTTACGTATATACTTTA
Organism: Grapholita molesta; assembly: GCA_022674325.2. Lineage (NCBI taxonomy): Eukaryota > Metazoa > Arthropoda > Insecta > Lepidoptera > Tortricidae > Grapholita > Grapholita molesta. The sequence goes on along the minus strand of CP053121.2, from coordinate 15,956,884 downwards.
AGGTACGGAAACCTTATAAATCCATACGGGTAACACTAAATCGTTGGCACAAAGCGCGAGGGGAATGTAATAATAACTAGATCTGTCAGTCGTCTACACTGGCCCTTCAAACGTCAACAAGAATATTTAATTAGTTTCATGGCTTCTATAGATAACGTAGCAGGGGCGTTTCTGCATCAGTACTAACGGTTAGGGTTGTCGAAAACAAGTTATTTGTCAGATACAGACTTTTTCAAAACTTCCATTGATCCGGTTAAGGGCATAAAGTTGAGGGCCTGATTGGCATTGTATCCTGATTAGAAGAAATGTAAAACAATTTTTAGGTATGCAGTTATAGGATCTCCCCACGTTAATCGACGCGAATTTAGAAAGTCGATTGTACTAAGACGAGAGGTCGCAGTAAGAGCGTAAAACCTGGGCTGACGTCGACCAGCTCCGGCAAATGTAGTCATTATCCACGTGGACCTATCCCTAAAACAAATACAGGAACAACGCTTCTATTGGCTATATCAAGGCTATATATTGCATGTTCCGACATTTTAGAATACCTTGGTTGCTCCGATATATTTGATGGCGGCTGTAGGTTACCCATTATTGAATGGACATGTGTTGGTAACTATACAATCGTGCTCGGACAAATCATCGCAGAAACAGATATGGACATGGAATAAGACTCTATAGAGACTTGTTATCAAGGTTATTGTTATGTAATGCGAATACTATCTTAGTTAAAAATTTAACCTTTTTAATCGCATATCTTCCCAGAGCTCCAACCCACTTATAGGTCGGCAACGCGCTTGTGACTCCCTGGTGTTGCGAGTGCCCATGGGCGACGGTAATTGCTTACCATCAGGTAATCCGTCTGCTCGTTTGCCACCATTGTCATAAAAAAAAAATATCTATCATGGACTTGTCAAAGTGGCACGCTGGAGTGGCATGACAATTTAAATTAATACAATTATTTGATTTATTTTATTATAGTTATTTCTAAATATTTAAAGTATGGTGCAGATAAATACAATGCATACCATCAGTATTAAAAAAAATAATGGTTACACCTTCACACGCGTATGGTGAATTTTGGGTTGCAGGAACAAATGTCATTGAAAAATATAATTAAATAATACTGTACATAATGCGATTCTAGTAATTTTGTTCTACTGCCGCGGTACGATTGTTTTGCGATGACTTGTCCGAGCACTGATAGTTAACATAAAAATATATGTTTATTATCTTTAGAATAATTAAAACGGTGGTTTTAATAGTTACCCAGAAGACCGTAACCAATAACATTAAAATTGTTGATTGAGCCAAATAACCCATCAGTGCCAACCCTGCGCTAGGGCTGCCTGTGACGTGGAATAATGCCGACACCCCTCACGCTGTGATACCGAGTTTGCATATCGCCCGCCCTTTGCCTGGACATGGCGTGGACACCGAGGGATGGACATATTTTCTTGCATCACACATTATCATGGATTCTATAATAATTAGAACGTACTTAGTAGTTACCTAAGTATTTTACTAGCATGGGTAATCGAGGTTATGATATGATAGTTTTTATCTTAATATAGTTTTATTACATTAATAGTTTAGATTTCGAAAGTGGTTTACTTGCGCCATGTTTAAGTTTCATTTTTTATTCAACTAACTTATGAAATACAACATTTCTTAGTTCTAAAGAAAGGTACAGTTTGCAACGCGAACTTCCACTGCTGCGCCTGTTCCTCCCCCATTGACTGCGATAAACAGAATGGGGAGTTTAATGCTATAATCGCCATGCTTGGTAGGCGGGTTGGCGATCTCAGTATTTGTCACCGCTTTTGCCCGTCCTTCGGTGGTGTCTGGTCCAAGTTTAGGGATAATACATACTCGGGTCAACGAAATTGCAACGCTTAAGACAATCGAGAGTCCGACATTTAAAAAAATATTATATTTCCAGATTGTATGTCAAGTTCGAATGACACACTAAAAAAGATGTAAGTGTCAACACAACACTAGCCCTCGGACATTTGAAACCGATGTCACCCCAAGAGACGCTGTTCAAAGGGGTGCAATATTGAGCAAAATTCAAATGATGCAATCTATAATTTTGGCGCGGCTTTAGACATACCTTAAATACTAAGAATAAAAAGTAATTGCCAACACAAAAGGTATCAATTTGAGACTGGGTAATAGTAGCATTTTGTAGTAGTATATACTTAGTAGGTAATAATAAGTAGTAGTAATAACAAATCAGACAAGTAAACAGAACGAGATGTAAGGTCGGAGACGGCTGTGTTCGTAACCGCGCGTATATTAAGCCATAAAACGCATATGTCGCCATAACGTGCCATAACTCTACGTACAGTAAAACTGTGCTAGTCCAAAAATTGGGGACGAATTGGTAAACTAAAACTTAACACTAATTCAATTTCTTTCGCACTCGCCCATAAATGGCAGACGAGTCGTAATACATTTCCAATGTAATTTTGATACACATGTATGATGTACCTACTAAAGTGTTGTTGTTGCAATCAAGAATTACGAGTACACCTTAGTAATTGGATAAAATAGTACATTTCGATACTAGTGAAAAAAGAAGTTTTTACACGTGTATCGAACCCAATATTCATAATAAGTGCCTTAAAAGCGAAATTTACGCACGCGAAGCGTGCGCAAAGTACGCTTTTACGCACTAGTTAGGAAAAACTCTAGTGTAAGTTTATTTTGACGTAAAAAAACGTTTACGAACGCGCATGTTATTTATATGGGAAACGCAAACGGGTCAATTTCAACAGTACTAGTTTTTTGTATCATTCCGGTGTAATTCTTTATTTACGTTTCTTCGAAGTTTCTTTTAATGTCAATCGACACCTCAGACTGTTCTTTGATAAGCCTCTTACAGAGCACTTGATATCTTAAGCATTTTGTGAATTATCGGAGAATAAAAAAAAAATACTCGCACGTGAATGATAAGTATACACAGGAATGATATAATACTCCACCTGAATGATATTTTTCCCATCGGAATGAAAAAAATAAACACAGGAATGATATATATACACTAAAATGAGAAAAATGCTAAGAACTGCCTAAATCAGCCAAGTTCAATAATTAACCGAAAATTTATTTCGAATGCCCATGTTCAATGTAGAACTACTCCAATCTAGCATATCGAGTATTTCTTTAAAAAGTGCCACTTTTATCTCGCTCCTTTCCTTAATGAGTTTCCGAGTAGAGCTAGAGAGTCTTTTAGTTCTACTGCTCCGTTGGGCCTTGAAGAACTTAGACTCGGAGCTGTGGACAGCTTCTACAAACCCGTCGTTGAGTTCGTCCATCTCGCTTCCTAGACAATCAAAACGGTTCCGGAGCTCTAACTGAAAGCTCTCGGGGTTTTGGATTTGGATTGGTGCTGGCCGGAGTGTAGACTTCATCAGTCGCGAACGTTCTAACTTAACACTTATATTCAATGTGCCCTTAACCAGACGGTGATCACTACGGATCTTAACCGTATTGATCACAGAGACATCATTGAATATATGTTTCTTCGTCGACATGATGAAGTCAATCTCGTTTTTTGTTGCACCATTGGGACTCATCCAGGTCCACCATGCTCACGTTTCTTGAAGAAAGAGTTCATCATATAGAGTCCCTCTTTCTCCAAGAAACCAACCAGTAGTTGGCCCCGGTGGTTCCGACGTCCGTATCCAAATTGCCCCACTCTCAGCTCTGCGCCGTATCTCTTGCCCAGTTTCGCGTTGAAATCCCCCATAACAACGGTGAAGTAACTTTTGGAGCTATGCATGGCCTTTGAGATGTCCTCATACATAGCCTCCACCTCGTCGTCGGAGTGTGTCGAAGTCGGCGCGTATACCTGGATGACCTTCAACGAGTATCTCTTGGATACTCTGAGTATCAGGTGAGCCACCCTGGACGACACACTCTCGAACTTCACCACGTTGTTTACGAGGGACTTGTGGACGATAAACCCGACACCTCCTTGGGACTGGTGGCCGCCCTCCTGGAAGTAGAGCAAGTTGCTGGACTTCAGGGTTATCGTGTCCTCCCCGTCTCTTCGGACTTCAGATAACCCTATTATATCTCAATGCAACCTGCTCAACCCTTCCTCCAGTTCCAGGAGTCGTCGGTAGCAGGATCCCGCCCGGGGATTCTTAGCACCCCTGACGCCTTTTGTACCTTGGCCGCTACCGGCATAACCGGGGGCCGTCGGGGACTCGGGGCCATGGTTTTTGGGTGTTCATTTCATATGGGGGGTATATGCCATAATCGTCACGCTTGGCATGCGGGCTGGCGATCGCAGTGCTTCCACCGCACTCTAGGGATGCTGCTGCCCATCCCTCGCTGGTCTTGGCCTTAGTTTTAGGACATGCGCGGGTCCATTTTTTTATTCGTGGCATTCTAAAAGCAAATAAATCTCACATCAAAGTTGGTCAAAATCGCGAAATTTCAACTACGGACTCTTAAAAAAATTATATTAAATAAATGAACTAACATTTAAAAAAAATGGTACTATAAACTGAAGAATGGTACATCACTGAAGTGTTTTTCAAAAAATAGTTTTGATTAATAATTAGTAATTACGTACTTGGAGTAATTTTGTCAAAATTTGCCAAAGACAGGACAGTTTACCGAGAAACACCCAATTGATGTTAAGGCCTATTTTGTAACCACAACTTCAGGGCTCTAGCTTTACCCATCATAAAACGACATGAGGTTTAATGGCTTGTAGAAAAAGATGGTACAGCCGGAATCTTATTTTGTCGGACTTGGCGGGGGCATGGCAGTGCCCCCAAATAATACTTAAACACAAAAGTGAAGCTACTTTTGATATCATTTCGGTGTTATTTTCATTCTGGTGGGTATTAAAGCCATTTTACTACACCGAAATCACCGGAATGAAATTGGTGGAATGATAAACCGAGGTGAAATAAAATTATTAAAAAATAACTAAATCCCACATTATTTAACTATCACAACATTTAAACTCACAAGTACAAAATACACGATCTGTAAATATTTGAAAAATAACAAATATGAAACAAAAAACATATAGCAAACTCCGGAATGATATTTTTTTTGTCCCCGTAACATCGAAATGACATTCTCACATGGGTAGCGGATCTATTTGGCATCTTGTCGACGTCTTATTGCGGTGAGAGCCGCGGCACAAGTGACTCTCAAAGTGCGCAAGAGGCGGGGGGGCGTACGAAGTCAAACTTAGCCAATAAACCTCGATGAAATTTGTCCGCGGTGATAAGGATATTTTGCCGGACAAATTTCTTTACACATAATAAAGGGGTTTATTAAACAGTTGGTAAGCAAGTAATATGTTAAAGGGTTCTTTATTTTTATAGTATTAGAATGAACTAAAAACAAATTTGATATCTTGTATAGTTTTAGAGTTATGCGGCATTAAACAAGAATAACTGGGTTCCGGACAACCCACCTGAATGAAAAATTGGGCCTTTATAATTTTTTTTCAATTATTAAATCATTTCATATTTTAATATTAGTTATTGCCCGAGGTCGATAGCTAAGAGATGTTTCCAAAAAATAGTGTATGTCTATTTAGACTTTCTGCACCAGCGTTTTCAGTCTTGCCATCAAATTTTATCGCTTGGGATATTCACCCAAACGCGGTGGTGTCGTGACGTAAAGTTACGTTAAAAACTTACACTCAGGGTTCTGAGTGTGCCAATGCAAGCCGAGCGCGGACACATCGAGGTGGAATATTAAAATGTTCTAGTTACTTAGTTGAAGAGCATCTGTTCTATGACTTGTTAGCTTTACAGACAGAAATAAGAAGAGCGGTAGTGTGTACTAACAGCCAGTATCGCAAAGCCGTTGTTCCTAATGTGGTTCTCTATGGCCTCCGCATCTTCGAGGGCTTCCGGCTTGATCAGCGCCAGCGTGCGCTCCGAGTATGACTGCAGCTCCAAGTCTGAATCCGAAGACGCGACCGACATTCCTACAGAATGTTCTGTTACCCAGTTGACTGGATTTACTTTTAAACTTTGTGTGGTGACTCGCGTAAACTGCTGCAAGAATGGAACAAACGATTATATTTAATGACTTTCAAACACACTAACACTATATTATGACTTGGCGATGATTTCCATGACACACATTTTTTTTTAAATTTAAATAGCTTCTAGTTCTGATCCACTTTGTTAAATAAGTGCAAATTAAAGTTAATTTGCAAAAAAAATTAGTATTATACTCAATTATACCTAGAGCCGTTCATAAAAGCTAACCTACGATCTATTAATATTCATTTCATTACCTATTAGGTACCTAGATCCTAGATACGTAAGTATAAATACTCAAATTAGACTTTACTTACCTCAAACTTATTTTAGCAAAATATATATTTTTTGGATTTTTGAGTTTGTCAGATTAATAAGTGACATTATTGACACCAAAAATAATATAATAAAAATAAAATTTATTAATTTATTGATGGAAGCCATATTTATGTAAAAGAAAAAGAAGAAGAAGAAATAACCTACCCTTAATTGACACCCTTGTCGACATTCCTTAGATTAAAATCACAGATTACTTAGAAGATACTTTTATATGTGAATAACTTATACCTATATATATTTTATATAATATAAACAGATAATATAACAATATTACCAATATATAGTCGTGTTACAATTACGCGAAATGAGCACGCATAGCTATTTACTAGCGTGTTAGATACTTATTTACGTGGGGTGTACGTGGTGTAGTGAGTATACAAGTAGGTAGTAGTAGGGTGTCACAGCCACCTTTATTGTAGTGAGACTTCAGGACTAAGGTCTAGGTCAGATAGCAGCTCCCCATCTGGGACGAGTAAACACCACAATTGTGTAGTTATCTGAAATTCATATACTTATTCAATATTTTTGCAGTATAGGGCTGTTCGCAAAACTGTTTCATAAATTTTTTGGCATTGAAATGAAATGGAGGTTCATTTCATTCGTCAATGGAGGTTCGTAAAAAAATCAGAGCTTTATTACACGACTATTTCTAGCAATATACATTCACAACCATTTTATAAAACCAGTAAAATTTACTGACACCATCTAATCATATACGTACGTGAAAACCTTCCTACCTATAGAAACTCCTAATTACCCTACCAATCATGATGATTGATGTATTATGAAAAGCTTGCGTTAAGGTATGATCATAGTCATACAATTCTAAATTTGGGTTTGATAACATATCGCTTAGTTCTAGGAAGTAAAAAAGAAGCTTTTACAATTAAATCAATCCATCCGCCATTACATTTGACGATTGCATTCACAACAGGAAAACTGGCACGCATTTTCCACGCCACCCCGCGGGGGCTGCGTGCGACGGCGTGGGGACGGGGCCAGGCCCGGGCCCGGGGGCCAGGGGCCGGGGGCAGACAGGGGAGTCCAGCCAGTGCCCCCCCGGAGCACACGGCGGCGTGACGCCTCCCTGCCATGCCGCTCTAATACTCCCGCCACCCGAAACACACCGGCGTATACATGGACAACTCCTGCCTCCTCGACCTGCTTATCAGGTGTTTCGCCATGACGGAGCCCGAGGACCTCAACTTCACGGCGTTCACGGACCTCTGTCGGCTCTGCTCTCTGAAGAGCGGGCCGCGGCTGCACATATTCGACAAAGAGTCTGAGCAGAGGCAGATCCTCTTCAAGCTACGGACGTGTCTGCCGACTATGGTAAGTCCCTATTCCTCATTTCGCCTGTAATTTCACTTCTCATTTTAGAATACCTACACATGATTTAACGGATTAGAACACACCTAAGAAATGTATGAATCACTAGTAAAATGTCTTATGTTCTTAATAAAGTGTAAACATGAAAGCCTAAAGATGCATCGGGATCTCCGCTACGCCGTTTGCCGTAGGGCTCGTAGACGCATGCGCGCTACGGCGCGCTACGACAACAACATTACGGGACACGATACCTGTTGGACCTTGAGATTTATTTATAAAATGCCTACAATATTCATTGTTTCAGTTTAATTACCTACTACTGCTGCGTTATGATTTATAAACTTTGTCATTATTTTAAACATTTATGAGATAAACTTGAGAACCGGAAATTAAAGATTTTTGTGACGTCATTATCGCCCCTTCTCCCTCGGGGGATGTGTAACTCTTTGAAGAGGAGATTTACGAAATTTTTGGGTAGAGGGACTTATTTTTGTTCTTTTTATATTTAGCGGGTGGAAGGTTTAAGAAATCGGATTAACGTGGCTAATACGAGAGAGAAATGTGAAAGCATTACAGTTTTACTAATTTATTTCAATGAAAATTCTCTTTTGCATTCCGCGTGATCTCTACGCCCTGAACTTTAAATATGGCAATAAGTAGTAGTTAATTTGTAATACTTATTAAATGACGATGTTGTTAAAACTTTTATGTTGCTGAAGCAAACAGTTTCAATTGACTCTGTTTGCTTAATAATTGTAATAATTAGCAAAAAAAATGTACTTATATTTTTTTAAAGACTAAATATAGGAAATATAGGAAATCTGAGTATGACTGTGCTATTGTATAAAATTGCAAGTTGCACTGGGCGGTCATCAACCCCGCCGTAAGTAGGTCGCAGTTCGAGCCCGTGGCGCCCGGCACGTGACTGTGGCTAATCCCCCTATTCACTTGTTTACGTGGACTGGTCCATATGACAAATTGGGTATTGACAATTGCTAACAAATTTATTTTATCTATTTATGTGTTATCGCTTTATCTGATGCCGATATTTATTATAGGGGCATTATTGAGGCAATCAACACATTTATCTGATTACGCTCATAACGTATAAGATTAAACATAGGTATTAATGAAAACATGACGCAGCAAAAACTAGCAACGTTGGATTAAAGGTAATTGACAAGAGGAATCATCGAATGAAGGCGTTTCGCGATCGGTCCGATCGCTGGAATAAATGTAGAGATCCTAAGCGGAGAACATTAATTAAGGCTTTGTCACTTTTTCTTAAGTAGGTATATTTACATTTCACTATTTTAAATAATAAAATGGTAAACATATTTTTTGATAGCTCTTAATGAATTGGAAATAGTTGGTTATATATTTTTTTTTTTACTGTAAAATTAAACTTAAAATACCTACATGATCACACTTAAAGCATAGTAGCTAATCTAAAACATTTTACAAGAGTCTGACTTACACCAATTAGTAAACTGTTGCCAGTGTCCCCATATTTTTTATTAACTTAATATGTTGAACACAAGCATATGAGCCAGATATTTAGTTGGGGTGGGATCAGGCTCGCGTTCAAGTTGCGCGACCCACCCACTACGACGGTGTAAATAATCATTCTATCAAATGGATGAAGATCAACCTTGAACACGCACGACAAATAAATTATAAATAATAAGTTAATATATGTATTTTTCAATAACACGTTGACAAGACATGCATACAGTGCGGTAGAAAGCGGTTGAAGTAGGTAGCCCATTAATGCGTGAAAACCTTGAAGTATCACATGAGCAGAGCCGCAATTTCTTAATAAGCCCCGGTTTACACCGCGTTGGGTTAATTAAATTGCGCTAATTGTTAATTTTCAACCAGTTCAGTACTATTACAACAACGTATAACCAAATAGCTGTCCTAAGTCCTAACTTTATAGAAATTTATGCAAAGAATTCATCACTCGTAGCGTTTACTTACTCATTCAGGAGAAAACAGTCCTTGTTATAGGTAAAGGTAAATAATAATTTAGTGTAATAATCATGTTTTGATATCAATGATTCTCTATTTTTATAATTTACCGTATTACTTTCATGCGTTTGTCCCCAATTATTCCTTCGGGTCCATTGCGAACATCGAAATTCGATAATTAACTATACAAATTTCTATTACTCTCACGTATTGAGCCACAGAGGGATTGATAACGAAACGTCCATCTAGGTAATTAATTATTCTTTATTTATTGTTACCATCTCTTTACTATCCCTCTGTTTTGTTTATCAATGTCCATAAACAAATCCTAACCCAGCTGTAAACTTCCAGCAGATATCGAAGGACGACTTCCTGCCGAAGAAGATCTGCGAGCGCTGCGTGACGCGGCTGGAACAGCTGTACGAGTGGCGCCAGAGTTGCCTCAGCACGGACTCCGTTCTGCGCAACTACGCCGAGTCCATGCGCATCGTCACCTCCACCATCAACTTCCAGGTTTGAACATCTTGAATTTACCCGCTAGCCCAGACATTTTCTTTATATCTTCTACACCTTATTGATTTACGCAAGATTCTTGTAATGTTTGTTCGTTTTTCAATTAAAATTTAGATATATAGAATTGCAACTGCTGATCTGTGGGCTGTGAAGGTTAAAATAAGTTTTGATAAAATATAAGGCGTCGATCGCTGAATGGGCAAGTCCGATAAGTCAAACAACAGTCAATGGATTTTCCACTTTTTCTTTAGGTGATTTACATATTCCAATAGAAATATGTGTAAGGGTTATCAGACTTTTGCTCCAAATCCTCGACATAGTTCATCAGAATCCGATAGATATGTTATAAAGATTCGATTGCGCCTTATGCCATTTTCCCCAAATCCATGCCCAAACTTGATCGTCATAAACCGTATTAAAGTTAAGTTAAAGCGCATGCCATTGATGATGACATTTTCATACAATTTTGTTGAAGATCGCATGTTAGGTTAGGTTCAAATGCAACTGCAGGTCGTTAGTATGGACTCGAAGTAAGGGTCAGTGCGTCGAGCGAAGGCACGCGGCGGGCGATACACGGCGCGTCTCATCGGCGGGGTGGGGCGTCTCCTCTATTGATCCGCGCGGACTCGGGCTCTATCGACCCATCACCCACCTCCCACACTAACCGCACAACCGAAAATCAACTCTCAATACATCCGTATACAGCTCATGTAAATAGAAACGGTGTTGCTGTGTACCGTGTATGGGAATTCGGACTTAATCTGCACGGGTTACGTTCGAGAATTGTTGTTTGATTCGTACAGCATACTCTGTAAGGCAATGCATTATCCGCTTTAATGCGATAGTTATAAGGCTGTCATCAGCAATCTGTGCTCAGTAAAGCACTTGTAAATTTGGTTGTTGGCTACGCATGTCCGAGACGTTTTGTTTTATGGGTGTAAGTATGGATTGGTGCATCAGTATCTTGTAGCCAGCGTATTGATTTCTCCAGTTATTAACGGTGGCAGAATAATAAAAAAAATCTTTAAAAGTAATTACGGACTAATTGAATTTACATCGTTAATGACATGACGCTCGTGGATATGGGTATACGATGTAGCCTTGAGACATGGGTAATAGCTACAACTGTACACCACCTAACGCTCGGCATTCGCACCCCACAATCCCACAGCTCGTACGAAAAATCTCAACCCCCCTAACGTCGAGTGCAAGGCCCCCCATTACGGGTGCATTAACGCACAAGCCCAAGGTCGATGGTGGAAGGTGGAGCTGGGGCCCGTTAACCCTGACCTAGCGGGTGAAGGATATTCCTACTACGCCCCCCGCCTACGGCTCCAGTCCCCACTCACTCATCACATGGTGCTAAAAATAGATGCGCTCAAATGTTTGGGATTATCTGAATGTGGCTTTCACTTTCGACCAGCTTTTGTTAAGTCATTGTTTATCATTTTGATTTTTTAAATCTTTCAGTTTATATGTAGTATGAGTTCTGAAGTAAGTACGTCAGTTTGATTGAGTTCATATTCGATTATGTTCCTGCTCCGCTGATATAGATATACGACTTGACGATGAGTCACGAGTTAATGTTTTGAAGAAAATTTGTTCGGTTGGTCTTAATACTTGTTTAATTAAGCCATTGGTACGTAACGAAATATTAACGAAGAACGTTACTTTTGATGTTTACGTTTGAACATTTTTAATGGAATGGCAAAAATAATGTAAGTATTAAGTATTAAATCATCAGTACATAATACAGGTATGTACTTACTTTTCATACTCAATTACGTCTACGTGAATACCTATTTTAAAAAAAACGAAGAAATTACTTTTCGAACCTTTGAAGAATGATTGAAATGAAATCGTGAACGTTAAGTCTTTTATAATTAAATTAATTGTATAGAATCGGGTAACTCGCATTTTATATGTCGAATATTGCTGACATATTTCGCTCCGTTACCGCGAAACAGGTCACTATTAAATTAAAATGGTTGAGTCTCACGATAGTATTGTGTCTTTTACAATTAATTACATTAGGTTAGGTTAGCTAAAATACAATGATTTTCTAAAATCAAATCAATTTCGTTAAATGGAATGGCTTCCGTCAGCAGAACAAATGGCCGCAAGGATTCATTGCCGTTATTCGGAAAACCCATAAATTTTCAGGGCTGTTATTCTCAACGGTCACCGAGCTATCGCCACAAGCCAAACAGTTTAAATGTATCTCAGACTTATCTTATGACATATTGGGATCATCTTATACTGGGACGCGCTCACAGCAGAGATTTAATAGTTTATGAATTAGGTAGGTACTTATGAGTAGGAGGAATTACACAGAGAGCAACAATGTTCCAAAATCAGTAAATATCCCTACTTTTATACTTGACAGAAATTAAAAATGTAATTTACTGCCCGTTTTGGTAACTATAATATAAAAATAACTTTTTACAAACTAAATTCAAATACGATCAGTGCCTTTATTTATATACATGCTTAATACAATCTAACATCCGACACGGCACAAGTGCCGTACAGCCTGGCTAGTGCTGTGTAAATTAATAAGTTTTTAAGATTGATATACAAGTAATATGAGATACGTTTCTACTAGCAATTACATTTTTTTTAGTACAAGCTTGTATTGCCGACTGTATTTTTTTGCAAAATCTTCAACTTACTCATCGAGAGGATTCTAACGAGCTTCAACACCACGGATTTATCTTGTATACTTTAGGAGTTGCTATGGCTACCTTCAGACTCCAGTATCAGATCAGTGGTATCATAATATTGCATTGTAACCGAACTTACATAGGTGTGCTACATTTCAGCTAAATCGGTTAAAGATATCTGCTTCAAAATTGAGTAGCAAGATTTCACCGGAACATACTTACATGCAAGTAGGTTGCTTGTTAAATAAAAGCTTGTAGTTAAGCTCTTACTCGTAGGCCGGACATGTAAAATGTATAAAGGTCCATAAAGGTGGTTTATGTAACTGCTATAATGACAGGTATAAAAACACGAGTTTGGTTTATAGTAATAACATATTCAAATAAGTGTGTTTATGCCTAATTATGTACGTTCAAAACACTTCTTTATCTACACACAGAATTTATAAGCTCTCTATAATAAGTTCAAGGAACGGCATACGAAGTCGAAAACTCAAACCGAATTTTAAATGACGGCGAACGAAAACTTTTTCCAAGCAACCGTTTTTTTTTATATTCAGAGTCAAACTAGAGTTGCTTTGTTTTTCGGAGATTAAACAGTTTAATGTCTTTAAAACATCGATTTTGATATATTAATGAAGCAATTACAACTTTTAGGTACATAGTAGATTAACAACAGCAAGATTGTAATAAACGGTCATTCAATAGAATTTTAAAGTGTGGCACCTATTTTCAAATTCACATATAATGGAAAAACAGTATTATCACATATTTCACATATTTGTGACACCTCTACCTTCAGTTCCAATTCCAATTTGCCTAATCTACTTTTGATGTTTTACTCACTACAAAATTTTATTTGTTAATTGACATATTTTATAATAATTCATATCTAGAAAAAATCCCGCGCGTTATACTTATTGAATGAGATACGTTTTGAGCAACTATATATACGAGTATGCTGATTTAAACTTTCACGGATTTTACACATTATTACAAATAAATGGGACTCAACAGCATACAATACCATAATATACGTAGTAGTTATTATACGCGGTTATGTCCCGTTTATTTTGTAATCGAACCTGTCAATATTCTTTATACGGCTGATGTTGATGATGATGATGATGATGATGAAAAATGTATTCATGACTCATGAATTTACGTTTCGTATCATCAACAATAACAACGAAAAATGTTTCAGTTTTACACCTAACATTGTGTACAAGACTTCGACCAGGTTCGAATCCCGGTTATGAGATTTAAAAAAAATTGAATGCCATTATTATTTAATCTGAAATCTAAGCCATGGTTCCTAAGAACAGATTTCGCTATCTCTCATAGTTTCTGACTTCCCCCTATTGACACATTTGGATTGATCATCCGGTATATATTATATATTATTTCTGATAAAAACTGGCCAGGACAGACTATTATTCTCCGGCTTCTGTACTAATCTACTATTTCTGTATTAATCACATAAAGGGTAAGGTACAAAAACCAAGTTAGGAATGCACCTCTAAATATCATACAGCTATTCATTTCATAATGGCTTTCTGTAAATAAATATTGTAGGATATCTTTTTCCTTACACAAATACTATGCTTTATACTACTACGTACCATTTGCCACTTACCTACTATAATATTACATACGTTTCGTCTAAGAACTTTGTAGACAGTTATTAAGCTACAGCTACAGCTTCAATATCGATATTGAAGGCCCTAAAAGAAAAATGCAACAAACGGCCCACTTCCACTTAACACATTGTATCAGTCACTCGGAAAATCGCCTTTAAAGACTCATTGGATCAGAACTAATAGATATTTAATATTTTTAGAATAAAAGAACAGCAATCAGATAAAAGTAAATCTTCATTTCATTACCAAAGAGACATTTATTCGATATTATTAAAATAAGTTTTTAAAAAAAATGAGTCGTACCGGTCGCGTGTATTTTATTCCCGACATACCATGGACGCGAACAATACCATAACTTTTCCGACATCCTGCGTCTACTAATTTCCGGCAAGTACGCACGAAGGGGAAAGTCGATCGATGCACTGATGCATAGTGCAGGGCCGAGGGCCGGGTGAAGACGTCTCGAGACCTCTTCAACACCCGGCGAGCCTGGTACTTTCATTCCGTATGCGTGACGTTACTGCGCCAGTCGTGGTTCCTGTAACTTTTTTTTTTATATTTTGGCGTTGCAAGTAATTTTTAATTCTAGGTAAAAAAAAGATTTGAGTGATTTTAAAAGTGTGCTTTGAGATTTTTTCTATATTAAGTTAATTGTTGCAAATTGTACACCAGTATGCAGGTAGATTCATATTATAATGAGTTTTGGAGTCTAGGGGTAAGTAAAAACACATAATTTGATAAAAAGTGTCATTATTTCGTGTCCTGAAGGAATAGTTCAAATTTGGTGTACCTATGATTTCTCAAATGTCAATGTTTACTGATATGACATTTTCACCGGATCGGAACGAGTTTTATGTAAACCTCAAAATCAATGTTAGTGTTAACCTCAAAAATAGATATAAAAAATATAACATACTATAAGTTACTAGTTTCTTAGACAATTTAACGGTGGTTTAAGAACCCGGTAGAGTTGTAATCTCAGTAATGGTGTAAATGCTGTGAAGATAGTGGCCACATTTGTATACCTAACTCCAGTATAAAACCATAGCTATAAATGGGTCCCAAGGCAACGCAAGGCACCAGTGTAGCCACTCCAGTATTTAACATTGACGCAGATTACACCTATTTTTAACCAAATAAACTAGTAATCGCTTAAACTAGAAAATGTAAAATCAATGTGCAATCATTTGTTTCCTTTAAAAAAATACTCTAATCTCAAGTTACACTCGGGTGCCCAGATATAATACACATTTTAAATGTACCCTATCTCACATACCCTAGTGTTCGGCCCTTTAGAGTTTGCTTTTAATCAGTGCGAGATAAGACTCCCTCCGCCCTCGCCGAGGGAACTTCCCTTATCATTAGGGGACGTGGTATTCAAACAATGCCGACACGGGATCGGAATTTTTGTTTAATATCTTGTCTTCCGATACTTATACCTGTACAAACAATACGCGTAGAGTTATATCTGCGAATGAATACAAATACATTTCTATATAAGTGCATCAGACTAGCATTAGTCGTATAATCCAATTTGATGTTATATATACTTAAGTGTGAACGTTTATAGAGACATCTGGATGTTTGTTACTCAATCACGTAATAACGGATTTAAATGCAAATTAGCTTCAGACAGACAAATATCTGAATTGTGACATAAAATACTCGATATCGCAGTTATGCATTCCCGTGGGATCGTACGCCGGAGAAACTACATAGTTGGAAATAATTATAAAATTCGTTTAGCGATAAATGGGCCATTAACTGCCTTATTTATTATTATATACATACATATACAAATATGTATTATACTACGAGCCTATTATGTCCTCCTGATGCTTCTATACTTCCATAGTCCCGGAATCGATCTTCATATTTTGTCATTATAACCCAAGAAGTTCAAGTTATCCCGCTACCGAAACGAGGTCTGTCGGGTCTGTCGGATGCTCGGCTTGTTTCTTGGTACCCTAACTCCGTGCTTGTCTTGGCATCTAAGTCAATCGTCTGCCATCCCGTCAGAGGGATTATTGTCTTAAATATCTCACAGAAAATGTAATTACAGCCCTTCGTAAACAGTTTCTTAATTACTTTTGTATTCCCAATAACTATACCTACTACCTAAAAGTAGGTATAGGTACTTGTACACTTTCAATGCAATATGTCAAAACAGTGTAACAAATCAGCGTTGTCTAAAAGAATTCCTAAGGTCATTGAACCTGGCCCGTGTCGAATTTGGGCAATTAAGTATGGGGTGTTGCGGAATGAAGTCGAGGGGGTCGCTGCCACGGGGTGAAACCACTAGGGGCGTCTCCCCGCTTCCAATAAGTTGAAAGCAACTTTTATATTGTCATTAGAAAAAATGATAAGCATCTAGTTAATTCCCGAAAGATTAAGAAATGCCAAGAGCCATTTAAAGCTGCAATCTTTTTCCATTATAACACATTTGAAGAAGTACTCGTATATTTATCTACTTGAACATAATTTTTATGAACATTATTAAATAAGGAATTGCTTCAATAATCACGTGTAAAGATTAGTTAATAAGCAGAACAAAGTTTTAGAACTTTGAACTTTACATCATAAATCCGAGACAGAAGAGGTGATTCTTTTAGATGTTTAATTAACATTACACCATACGTATTTACTTGGCGGTTTGAAGAAAAGTGTTAATTTTGCTGGCATATCGTTCTTTTGCCGCAGAGACTGTTTTTTTTATGATATGATAGGCAAACGAGCAGACGGATTGCGGATAAAAGCGAAGCGGTATACTCGTAAAAAGAAAAACTTTTTTTTACAACTAGCTTTTGAACCCAAAAAATGAAAGGGCCACTTTCAGTAATACATAATAATTATGACATGTAAAATTAACCTTGCAGTCGTTTTGAAAGTATTTAATATATGCATTCATCATGATCTTCCCCAAAATAGTAACATTCATAGGTACTTAAATCAAAATGTGAACAAAAGAAAGAAACTGTAAAATTTAGTTTTTTCTTAACAGGATGGGACGGTTAACATGGACAAAATGACGGAAGCGCAAAAAACGGCCTATTTAGAAGCTCATGTCGCGGTCCAACAACACATGGCCCAAGCTGCAGCTGCTGCACGGCGTGAACAACAACAGCAGCAACAGCAGCAGCAGCAACAGCAGCAGCAGCAACAACAACAACAACAGCAGCAGCAACAGCAGCAGCAACAGCAGCAACAACAACAACAACAGCAACAACAACAACAGCAGCAGCAACAGCAACAGCAGCAACAACAACAGCAGCAGCAGCAGCAGCAGCAACAACAGCAACAGCAAGTAAGTGTCTCATAAGTATACTCTTCCTAATATGGTCGAAATTCAATATTTTGTTGATGTTACTCATATTTATTTGAAGTCATCGTAACATCCAATATTATTACTCCAATATATAACAATTCGTTGGTATACAGTCTATAGAATGTCCTATAATAACAGTAAAAATATCTGGAAAATAATTCTGTTAATACAATCGAAAGAGATTCCGTATTTTGTGATAACACATTTAACATGTCACTTATCATTGAATATAGTTGGTAATTATAATTTTAGGCGAAAAATCAGTATATAATAATGAGAAATAGTTTGTTGTTATTAAACAGCAGCAACAACAACAGCAACAGCAGCAGCAGCAGCAACAACAACAGCAGCAACAACATCAGCAACAACAAACTACCAACACAAGTAATGCCACCCGCCATCATCAAGAAATGCAAGTAAGCACATGCTGTAAATATTACTATGTAATTTTTGTTATCGGTTTGGCAGTACCTAAGTAATTTATTGCCTGCAATTGTTCAATGCGATGTTAGCTTAAGGTCACCGAAATACTCCGTTGTACTGATAAGACAAGGTTTGCCCAACCTTAGTTTTACGATTTTTAATTGATACGCGTTCTCGTGCCGTGCGTATTTGACCAAATTCTTGTATTACTTGTAACTTGCAATCCATTTTAACCCGCTTTAGGTTTTTTATAATCGTCTTCAAGGATTTTTTTTACATTCAATTTACACATTATCTATACAAGCTATACTACACTATATAGGCTTTTAATTGCTTAAATTCCAACTTTTCTAAGGCTTAAAAGTTGGAATTTAAGCAATTACCTATAGCCTATACATATAGTTATATTATAATATATATAACCCAGATTTTTAATAATGAGCAGGAATTTCAAACAACCCTGAAATGAACCCTTAAAGTTGTAGGCCCCTCCATCTAATGTCTGTCAATGTTTACTCAATTTACAATTTTCGAAAATCATATATTTTTTTTTTATATTTAGTATTAGCTCTGCATTGAATGGTCGAATAGTCACTCACCCAGGGCACATCACTTAAAATAGCATTATGGTACAATAGTATATTACGTACCCAGGGCGGTACAACAAAGAATGGCTCAGATCGCGGGTATTTGTGGTATTATACAAGCGGTCTGAGGCCTTCTATATTACCGCCCGTGTTGCGTACATAGTTTTACGTCTTCACCTGGGTGTAAAGTGAGATTTTTCGTCGCGCCCAAGAGAGTTACCGCCTTACCGGTCTTACCGCTCAGTGTGACGTAAATACTATTATATTACTATTACTTCCTACTATAGGACCTTTGACCTAACTTTTATTTATATACACGATTATTAATTAATATTAATTAATTTAGTTTTTAATTTAAGTGTAGAAAGTTCGAACACACAGTCCAACCTTTCTTAACTCTTATTTCATTAGGGGTCATCTCGCGTGCTGCTGGGGTTCACAATTTTAATTGAAAATGTTTTATTTTGTTTTAAGCAAGCGCAGAATAACGCCAGTGCCCACCAAGGTCACCCGTCTCCTCCTACCGTCAGCTCCACTCAACACCACTATGCCACCATCAATTCCCCCATTAAAGTCCCACAAGTGAGTTCCAGCACTGGAGGGCCGGACAGCACATTCACGGTGCCTGATGACGTCGGAATGGGCTTTGAGGGAGGGGTTCGAGTGTTGCAGAGTCTTGGCAATTGGTACGTATTTTACGTTCTCATAAATAGGTAAAGAGATCTTCTTATTTCAAAAACCATGGAAATTATAGCCATTAACAATATTCTGAATCGTAAACTCATAAAATCGTACTAATCTATACTTATACCTACTATTGAACATTTTTTACTTTTTCGTAGGCTTGCCTTTGACGCTATTTAATGAAATATTACCAGGTCACCAGAAGTAACGAACAACATACCCAGACCAAATCTCATACCTTTCACTGAACCGTACGCGGAAGGCGGTTCCATGCATCCCGGCACCAGATTAAAGGCTCTTCAGGGAACGACTGTAAGGAAACACCCGGCTATCAAACCTACCAGTTCGACCAATGAAGGTAAGAATAAAGCTTTATTGATATGAATGGCGGTTCTCAGACAATGTTTAAATTTAACTAATAGAATTTGGAACCCTTTAACCTAAATTATGTCCACATTTTAGGGTTGAGAGCAATATTAAATAAGAAATGAAATTTGACTACCTACACTGATTGTAATACTTGCTTTCTAACAGTTGTTTCAGGCAGTAAAGCCTTCGAGTGTACCGTCTGCGGAAAAGGATTAGCACGCAAAGACAAGTTGACTATTCATATGAGAATACACACTGGTAAGTTAAACTTCCAAGGAGATTTTATTATTATGATTTGAACGATTTCCTCTTTAGCAATTAATATCTAAATTGAATAATATTAACTCGAAAAAATTTAATTATGGTATTGAATTGAAATTATCGAATATTTTGATTTGTGTTAGCTTTTCGTCTGCTGTCCGACCTTGGATACTTATGGACTAGGTTTTTTTGTATATACATGATTATAATTTGTTTACAATTTGTTTACAGGTGAAAAACCATATGTATGCGAAGTATGTAATAAAGCATTTGCTCGACGAGACAAGCTGGTTTTGCATATGAACAAGTTAAAACACATCACGCCGTCAAACATAGCACCGCTTGGGAAAAGAACCATTTCAATACCACGTAAGCAAGTTCATTCTCTGAGGTATTGGTAATGATATCGATCTGGAGGATTGTCTCTTATAGCTATAAAAATAATCTTTATTGCCCATATTCCTTTTTTACCTAAATACTACAAAAAGTTTAACGGCACATTTATGACGGCACTGTCTTTAACCACATATTTGTTTGTTTTTCTAGCTTTAAAACTAGATGACGTCAAGCCTCAATTGACGAAACAAGAGGATACAAAACCGAGCCAAGCGGAAATAGCGGCAGTGGCTCAACAACAACAACAACAGCAGCAGCAGCAGCAGCAGCAGCAAGCACAACAACAGCAGCAGCAGCAACAGCAGCAGCAGCAGCAACAACAACAACAGCAGCAGCAACAACATACGCACCAGCAGTCTATACAAGTGTGCCAAGTACCCGGCCATACTTTCACGGTAATTATTTCTAGATATTATTACAGAATATAAAGTTTGGGACAATGATTATATTAACTTAATAGCAGTCTCTATGTGTTCTGATGTAACGTTTTCATTTACTTGATCAGAATACAAACCTGGTGCACACGAGCGCGACGGCGGCGGTGGCCGCGGCTACGGCGGGGATGGTGGTGTCCTGGTCGTGCGAGCTTTGCGGCCGGCTGTTCGCCACCAGGGACGAGTGGAGCGCCCACGCTAAGTCGCACCTCCCCGACAACAAGCTCCTGCAAGACAAGATGCAGCAGGCGACGCATCAGGTAAATTCGCAGCTTTATCAGCGGGATACACATATTTATCATTCAAGCTCGAAACATAAATACATAGCTAAAGTACGTTCCGATATCTTCCATAGAAGTAACAAGTAGGTGAAGATGCACGTTTTTAGAATGAATTTACTTTTTAACCGAGAGGTATGGTATTATATTATTTATTATTTATGTCTGGAACCGAGTAAGTTAATGGATCTACATCATCATCTACTACATACCCACAAAACAAATCTTATTAAGCTTACTGTATCGTGGTATTTATTTATGAGAAGCTTTCAATCGTTTACAAAATATTTGTTTTCATTAATTTCAGCAACAAGATAAAGTCCATCTTACCAACCAGGAAAAGCTGCAACTGTTGCATCACCATAACCAGAATCAGCAGATACTGAATGGCCATGGTATCGCCACTGCCTCCGTCTCTACCGCCACCGTCGTCAACGAAACGGCCAACGGAGGCGCCTACTTCACTCACGGACACACACATTACGCGCCAGAGCGACAACACACACACGCGCACCACTTGTGCCTGATGTGTAGACAGGAGTTTGCTGGGAAAGCGGAGTTCATGTTCCACGTTCGAGGACACTTTGAAGGTAAAGTGAGCGACATCGCGGCGGCTGACGTGCTCGCGCGCTCGTTAGTGGACAACTCGGGACTGTGTACCTGAGCCACGCCTGCGCCCAGCGCGTTCCCGACCGACGGCTGTGGCAAGGGCGTGATACAGGACGACACTATCATGCTCAAATTCTGAGACATAAGTGATGACGAGTTCTCGTGCTTCGTGACCAGTGACGTGATGAGGTAGCGTGGGCAGAACCCGTCATAAATACTTTTTAATGAACTATTTAGGCTAAGGTACCAAATCGTTTAATACAAGGGATATTTTTCTAATATGACTTAAATTCTACTTCCCTAAGATAAATATTATAGTGACTGAATAGGGACGCACTTGTTTAGAAAACAACACTTTTTTGAAGTAGATCTGCTCAATATTTCAGTAACTTCAGAGTGGACTTGGAGATATTCGATTAATGAGGTAACGTTCTGTGTAAATATTAATTATGATATAAGAAACTGCTTACATCTAAATCGCATGTAAATAACTAAATTGAACAATTTAAAAAGAGAAGTATGGAGGCTTTTAAAATTGAAAACATATTAGATGATAAAATTATATATGTGAATATTATAGTATAGAATTACTAAATATTCAAAATAACGAAGTTCAAAACTATTAGGTGTTTTTTTTATTAACTTTGGACTGCATTTGGTCTGATGCGAGTTTCAAGGAGATAACAAATTAAATAAGTTTGTAATTTCCGAGATCAGTAACGAGTTTGTAAATATGTAATATTTGTTTATATTAAAGTGTTTAATAGAATCCAACTGTATCGCTTTAATTACTGGTTTTAGTACTAACTTAAATCTAGTCTAGTCTAGTCAAGGTTTGATTAAACCTAAGGATGAGTGCATCTAGTCATTGCCATTCCAAGTTAAACATTGTAAGAAAATGTACATCTATATTTTTGTATTTAGATCATAAGTACTTATTTATTTTAATGTAGGAATGTAGGAATACTTACAGTTTCTATAGTCGATTTCTTCAATAAGCAAATGTCTAGCAGTTGCAAAGTACGAGGTCAATGGATATGAATTAGACATTTTGTCGAACTGCTAATATCATAATATAAAGGCGTAATGTGTACTACATAAGATAATGATCAATTCTTTATTCCAGGAACTTTAGTTATTTTTTTTTGTTTTATCTCTGTAATACCTACTACTGTGTACTTTATATGCATAAACAAATAGCTACAAATAACGACGCAAATTTGTCGATCAATGAGCCAATGACATCATTTCATACATAAGAAAGGTTGTAAATAACTACAATATTGGTTAAAAACGAAGTCACACACTTTCGTTTGTTAGCATTCTCCAACAACGCATATGGAAACACATTCTTAGGTATTGCTTTAAAATTTATCAGGAATAGGGAATAAGTATGATTTTTTTTCTTCGCTTTAATAAAAGCTCATTTATGTAAGGAGTAGTACAAAAAAGAATATTTCGAATATTTATAAAAATAACCAAGATATAAGCCATGAAACTTTTCTTTCTAGCAACAGAATTTAGTATGGAGTTATACAGCCGGTGTAGACTGTGACGTCGTAGTCTACATAGACTATAGACCAATCTATGTCTAATCACGGTCTAATTCGTGGCTTATATCTTCTATATTTCTTGACCGATTTTAATTTTAATTTCACTTTTAATCTTCTTTTTTACTATATTTTCTCATTTTGTTGAGAAATGCGAAAAATAAATTTCATGCCTATTCTCTATTCTCAACATCGAGAAGATGTTAAGTAGGTAATTAATATGAAGTTCCGTGGATCTGCATTGTTATACCTAAAATTAAATATACTATTTTATACTTCACTTCAATAGCATGAAATGCTTTATATATATTAGTAAAGCCCACTTTGTAGATTGAGACGTATGAGGCTAGGTAGGTAAAGAAAACCTATGTTTATTCGATGTTAGTTAGCATAGGTTCTAACACGTGTACATTTTTAACAAAATGTACAAATCTGGGTACATACATACTTACGTGAGATAAGTTTTACAAACATACTTGACGTAATAATGAGTATAGGTAGGTACAATACTACACGTGTCCTATAAAGCGCCTATACCCTTACCATGAGTTGTGACTTTGAGGTTTTCGATAACGAGTACCGAGTTTACTATCTGTGCATCTCGTTTGCACTAAAATAGTACAAGCGAGATGCACAGATAGTAAACTCGATACTAGTTATCGAAAACCTCACAACTCACGTTAAGGGTACTGGGAAATCCTACCGTGTTCAGATAGTTATCTGATATTTCAAACGAATTAAGTTAAATATATACCGTTGGTAACGTTGGTAAAACTATGTAACAAACGGAAGAGCAAACATAATTTGCCGTATACGTACGTTATCTGAGTTATCTCAATTGTCTCACCGTTCAAATTATTTGATTTCGTATCGTATTAGATGATTCAGTTAAAGTAGTTAAACAAAGATTTAGATATAAACGATCTAGAAGAATTTATTACAGAAGACAAAAAAATACTCATAGGTACTTCTGGTTCATGATGATTAAACTGAAGACGACTCACCCTTTTCAAATCTTAAATTGCAATGCTAACGAATAAACTTTGAAATATGCGTAGAAATATGTACCTACCTACTATGCCCAGCAATGAGGATTAAGGTGCAAAAGTCAAACTTTAACGAATATTAAATATATAAAATTTAATTTTATGAAAAATTACAGCTCACATCTATTTTGTCACTCGCTCCACATGTTTCGGAGAGCATAGGTCTCCATTTTCAAAATGCTTCAAAAGTGCTTTGCTTGGAGTGCTTGAAATGTTTTTATAAAGACTCGCGAAAGTTAAAAAACTTTAATTTAACGGTTGCTTGTAGCATCGAATAAACAATTGGGTGTTTAATGATGGTCCAATGTGAATCTCACACGCAGTGTTTTGTAAACTTACTCTTATATTCCAAGGATAATAAAGGGACACTGTTCGATATTACTTAAATGTCGAAAAGTCAAAGCATTGAAAATTGCAGGTATCGATTACAACCTTAACGAACTACCAGAGACCCATGAAGATGTAAGTTAAAAAAATTGGTAACCTTTGTACCTGTAACTAATGATGGGTATTCAGTTATTGTTATACCTTGTTTATAATGTATACGAGTGAAGTTACAACGACGCTGCATGTGACAGCACGTGGAATGCGTTTGAGCGTAAAGCCAAATCAGAGCACGATGTAAGTTACAAATTTGAGTAGGCATAAGGGGGCCGTGAACGCGAGCCGGTGATAGGTGGGACATGTATGCAATACATTCAATAGTTAGTATTACAATCTTATAATCTAGGTTTAAACGCACACCTACTAGCTTTATTAATAAAAATGTAGAAGCGAGCCTGAATTAAGCTGTCCATAACGTATTATAATATAACATGGTACAGTCAGCGTCATATAGCTGGCAGCATTCATAGTAGTCAAATAGTTTGGTACACCATATAAATTCTATGGTATACCAAACTGTATGAGTACTTTAGATGCTCCGAATGATATGACGCTGACTGTACAATCAGCAGCGGAATTAGCTTAGCTTATTTTCATCACCTCACTGGTGATGAAAATATCTAACACAAACTCATCTCGCCTTAAAGAGAATACATTTTTTTATAACACTAAGCACTCTGCTACCAACTAACCTACCTAAGGTGTACCTAAATAATAAAATCAAACGTTATACCTTGAACTATGTCCCGTTCAAGTAAAAGTACAACATACATTTACAGTAATATATTAACTAGTAGTGACCCGCTCCGGTTTTGCAGGGGTGACATGTATTATTATTTCTATAAGTTAAAAAGATCTGATCGAACCGACAGCGGGAAAAGTCTCATACGTACTAGGTACAGTCAGCGTAAATAGTACGGTACACCATATAAATTCTATGGTGTACCGAACTTTATGACTACTTTGGATACAACCAACGTAATAACTAAGTAAGTAAATGTGTATTGTTAATGTATGAACTGGACAAATAAATAAAATAAAATGTCAAACTTTTTGTCAGATCGCTTCTACGTATTATAATTATAGTTATGCTTGTGCATGTTAGTATAAGATTATGTACATATGCAATATAAGAAAAATGCTGCTTGTTAACTCCTACACAGAACTTTTAGTCGGTACTGTCAGTTTGTTAGCTTAGCTAAAGTCATTGCAGCTTATGGCTCACCACAAAAGAGACGCAACTAATAAGACCAGATTGTGATTTATAATTATTGTTCTGCCTGATCATTAAGTTTTTTTTTTTATCTGGGTATGCAGTTTTCTGTGACGATAGACATTTCGATCAAGCAGTTACTCGCGCCTCCTCTTTAAGTCTAACTAATTTCGTTAAGAGGGTTCGGGTAAATCCGAGAATCACTCAATAATAAATATACTAAATCTATAGACTAGACTATAATAAATCCTTATCTCATTTGGATTTACCGGTATATACCGGCATGTGGTGAAGCTATAGCGTCTGATGACTATATAAAGCAAAATATTACTGGCCGCCGCCGGTCGGACGGTTGATGCCTTAGGTAGTCATAGTTAGTAAGAACCTAGCCATGTGTAAATAAGCTTAAATAAAATTTGCTTTCAAATGATCTCAAATTGTAGTCGTATAATTGTGAGTGAACAAATGCATGCAACGCTATATGCATTAATTAAGCGGATCTGGAACCATGTTTTATTTTAACGAACATTTATGAGAAATAAATAAGACAAAGCAATTTAATTAATCCGCTTTAAAAACCAAAATACATCACAATTTATGTTAACAAAAAGGTCATACGTTATCAAAGACAGTTATTATTAAATTCGAGTCCTAAAGCGTATAATCTAAGAAATAATCGTGTTTGACAGCATAACTTAATCGTGATAAAAGGAGAATGGATATTTGATTGCATTCAGCATGTACTTATTCTCTTATATATTGTCAGCAACAACACACAACAGCAATAAAACTTCGTTGTAGAGCCATCGCTCTTGATTTTAACTTAATACATCGATAGTTGTGGGATTGAGTTGGCTCAATGTTGTAAACTTGCAGAATATCAGGTAAGGTCAATGTAGGTAAGACCGTCTATCTGGAAAGACCGTCTACCAACTAATTTCCTTCATTATCTCATAGGTATTTAGTGTCATATGACGGACTTCCCTTAAAAATAAAGTATGCCGGTCTTACCCACATTGACCTTACCTACAGATGTCGCTACCGATTTGATGTCGTCTTTGCAATCTCTAAGTTCGCTGTCATTGATGAAGCACGTAGGACCTGCAATCCAAGGATGGGGCTTCGAACCCCTTCACGGTTCATTTTCCATTGCAATGAACATATTATTTGTTACCAATTTGTAAAGTAAACAACTAAGATATTAGTACAAAATTTAATAAAATTTAAATTATACAATCTTCAATTTTGCGAGCACTGAACGTGTAATATTGACGGACTTAGTTACGTCGTATAAACAACTCCGACATTTTAGTGTACCTATGTAGTTTATAAGTAAAATTGTAGTATTAAATAATGGGTGAATCTGTAGACCACCTGAATAAATCAATTAAGTTAATACCATAAATTATGACTGTTTAATTCGTGGGTTGTTGTAAATATAAACTTGCTTAGGGGAATAGTTTAGGTTAAGTAACTTAAAACTTAATTTAATAGAACTAAATATTGTACAAAGTAATAATATTAAAATAATTGTACAAACTAAGCGACACTAAGTCCTAATTTGAAAAAAATATTCCTGATTCTTATTTATTAAAATGAAACAACCTTTTGACGGTAGTTTGCAGCTTTGTTAGTTTTAGGAGGTTCCTTTCTATCAGAAAGCGAATTATTACTAAATTAAAACAAGCTTTAATTTATAAAACTTTCTTCAGGAAACCTGCGTCAACTATCTGCTTTACATTTAGAAATCTCGACTGTCGTACATTCATCGTGAATTTAGTTGTATAATATCTTACAAAAGAAAATATGTAAGTATTTAAATACCTCAAATCACACCGACGACCTAATGATGTCCCCAATCTGAATCAATCTGCCCAAGAAAAATGTTATTTAATAAAATAAAAAATAGACATAGACAAATGACAAAACTAGATAGAATGGGTGGTTGTGCAACCAATTTCTTGAAGAGAAAAATGAGTTATGTGGATGGCGACAGGGTTAAATACACTTAGCGTATAACTTCATCTCTTACCAGAATTCTTTGCTTGCCATGTACTAGGCTTTATAAGTATATGGTTCAACCATAACAATAGTCTGAGTGAATCATTGTTTTAGAAACGTTATTCTAGTAGGTAGGTACATACAGACAAGCATTTTTGCTTAAAGAGTACGTGTACTTATACATATAGCGACGTACAAGAATCGTCAAGTAACGTCTATACTGGCTCTCTCAAATTCCTGAAATTTAATTAACTTTCTAAGCTACCTTCATAAACACAAAATCTTAAGTATAAATCGACGTCATTTATCAGAATTAAGAGGCGAAATTAAATTGTGATTATTTGTTTCAAGTCTTGTGCTGCGTTTTGTATTAGTGTCATATACTAATGTAATTAAAATTGTACAGATAGAATCTTGAATACGAGTAATATATTGTCAAAAACTAGTCATAAAATAGGAGCAATAATGCATATCGTTTCTGTTAATGTACTATTAAAATTTGTGGACATTGTAACTACGTGTAGGTAGAGTTTGGAAATAAAAATGATGACTTGACTGTTTGTTTTTTTTTCTTACACATACTAAATGTTAATTTATATTCGAAACTTTAAATAGTTTGTCGCTTAACCTCAAACTCGGGTATATCTATTTTGCTTTAAGCTTGATTATCTAAAAATATGTATAATAATCTGAAACTAATCAACCTTGGCACAGAATGGATTTACCTGCTTTTATTGCCGTGCTAATAATTGTTGAATTTAGCCGCATATACACACACGGCGAGACGGACGACTGAACTATAGGGGTTCCTTAGTTGAATACGGAACCCTAAAATGCGATACATTATGTCAATACTACTGTAGTATCCATCAATGATCTTCACTATCACAGAATAGTATTACAGAACAGTATTGCACAATGTATTATGCTTTATAACTTGGGCCTTGATTTAAGAACAAGGTCACTGACGTCGCTGTTATTGTTCTTACATAGTGCTGATAAAAATTATCTTTACTGCTTCGCATGATGCTTCTTTATACATAACTATGACAAACAATATAATATTGCTGAAAATGTGTCCATTTATGACTTCCGATAATAGGATTAAAACGTGAGATTGATTTAATTTAAACTCCAATTTTATGGACGATAATCAATTAATCACTAGTGTTAGGGCCGTGTGCCATAATCGTACGATACGCGCTCGTATGCAAGCACTAAAGTCTGACTAGGTACAGTCAACATCATATACATAATTAGTATCAGTCAAAGTGGTCAAATATATCGTAACAAATCCTTACTGCTGTACAAATAAACCGTAAACTACAAATGTATATGTTGTTAAATGACTCTTAGTTTGACTTTAGTTGTTAAATGTTAATTAATAAGACGCTGACTGTACATGTAGGTACAGTTAGCGTGTAATATTTAAAAACATAGATATTTATTTTTAGCTATTAGTAGCTAAATAAGTATATCATAACATAATACATGCTGTATCCATAATACATGTGGTCCCACCACGAGCTAGTAAGCTATGAGCTATCAGCTATTTCAAGGGACAAATTTTATTTACACGGGAGCGATTATCTTTTGTCCCTTGAAATAGCTGATAGGTCATATCTTACTAGCTCGCGGTGGGACCAGTAAGCCAATTCTCGGGCCGCTCGAGATGATCTCTATTAGACATATCTCGAAAAAAAATGGCGGATGTCGAATGAAAACTAATTTGCGTATTCTCGAAATCTCACACTCGAGATATGTCTACTCCCAGCGTTCGAGATGCAACAAGTGGTCGTTGGCAATCGAGATGGTGTTATCACTGATTTTTGACGTTTGAGTGGCGGGAATCTTTGAAAGGTTAGTACCTAGTTACTACTAGTACGGAAAATGAATATAGGTGTTATTTATTAATATACTTACTAGTTAAATTATAACACAATGATCTTTCCTACGTAACTAATCAATAATAATGATATTCCTCTTACCTAATCGTACACTGATAAATCATGACTAGGTTATGAAAACACAATATTTTAACTTTTGCTATTTTGCTTATTTTGCCACTTTCATATTAATATTCAAACTTTTTAGTAACTTAAATAAGTTTAAGACACTGCGTTTTCGTTTGGCAAGCCAAGTTGTCAAACCTATACAGGCGCCATTTTGCGCTCCATTCTACGTAGTTGTATAAGCGAGCAAAAACTTACCTAAATATTTTTGGTGGCACCAAAAATATTAATGATGGTTTTGATGTATTAAATACACCATAACAATGCATTTTATAATTAAAAAATCGATTTTTGTATGAGAAATATTTAATTCGATGGTATATGTTTTACACTCGATTGAAAACAAACACAATCGAGAAAAACGGAACACGTATTCTAATAGAGATGAGATCACCATTCGACATTCATGTCTATCGTGCCCGAGAATACGCAATTTTGCATCTTACGACATTTTGGCGAGATTTTTCAATAGACATTACGTCCTTAGAGATCATCTCGAAGAGTGATAATCTCGAACGGCCCGAGAATTGGCCTCCAGTGCCTTAGCTACTTTGAACGTCGACGTCTAAATGTCGGGATTCAGTCTGTGGCCCTAGTGAAAAACGGTAAAGTATCATACTTGTTTCTTTTTTGCAATAGGGTTACAAAAGTTTAGAATGTGCGATATAATATGTTTCGATTGTTTTATTACTTTGGGTGTATTTGGCATAGCTAAGTTTTAAAAATGCTACGGACGGGCAGCAGCGTCCGTCGAAACCCAATCTACAGCTTGCTACTGCGGTCGCCAACCCGCCTGCCAAGCGCGGCGACTATGGCAACTACCCCCAGATGATACAAGTCATATTTGTGGGAGGCCTATGTCCAGCAGTGGACTGCATACGGCTGAAATGTAAAGTTTTGTAATAACAGACCCGAGATTTCTAAGAGCTAATTATGTGCCGTTGCACACAGTACTTTTTCTATGACTGCTGATGAAGAACAAACAAAATACCTATAGAACCGTAAAATATAAGGATTGGGATATTTAGTTTATTTATACGTATATCTACATAAATATTGTAAAGGTGAAAGTTTGTGAGTGTGTGTGTATGTTTCTTACTTCTTCCAGTCTAAACGGTTAGACAGATTTTAATAAAATTTGGTATGAATTTATCACATCTGACACTCTGGATTAACACATAGGCTACGTTTTTTCCCTAATAAACCGCGGGTAATACCGCATATATGAATGTATACTTACTTATTGGAAATAACACCTTCTTATTAGTCATTATTACCTACATTGACTAGAACCATTTTATTATTAATTCTATTACTTTATACATAAAACAAGCCTTAAATTTTAAAAATAAAGAGTTGCTTAAAAAAAGATTCTGTGCGTTATGACAATTGCAACATAATTGTTGGCGAATGAATGGGTGTCTTAAACAGCATTTTAGTTTTATCAAAAACCGCAACACTTTATTTTTAAAATTTAAAGCTTGTGTTAAGAAAAAAGTTAGAGGCCGCCGATTCTGCGCAACCATTGAAAACACTTGGATAGTAAACAAAGTATAGTTATATTTTGAATTTAATAATTACGGGTTACTCAAGTGATTCTAAAATGGACCTAACACCTGACGGAATAAGAAATAAAGCAAGTTATTATGGAAAGCCGTCTACCGCAAGTTTCAATAGAAAATCTACAACTTGAATGAAATGGCGCTTAGAGAAATAAGTAAAATCTTTGCAGAATGTGTGCTGATTCTTTATATTTTTTCAATGATTTATCGATACAACTTAAACATTCAGCTCCATGCTTCAACTTAAACAAGCTGATGCGGTAAGTTTAGAGTTTTAGAGGTTAGTTTATTATCTAAGAGTCATTTTTTACTTTCTTCTTGCTCTTATTTTACTTTCCTTCGAAATGAAAAATAGTATGCTTAAATCGGGTAAAAGTTACCCATTTCCGACTCGCAATATTAGCGCTCTCACTTCGTTCGAGCGCCGAACTACCTCGTCGTCAATACGTGACTTTCTACCCTCGGTTAACAATCTACAATTACTTGTATACCTACTTAGAACAAAGTTAAAATTGAATAAAAGTACCTTAGATTCTTATTTTCCAGCACTTCATTTTAGGCACTTCCATATACAGGGTGTCTCATTCAAATCGGTCAGTATGGGGAAATCTAGATACATCAAAGATTAGGTCTTAGGAACCATGTTTCATGATAACTTTTGCTGCCTATAACCAACACGATCAATATCGAAACGAAAATAATTAAAGGTTTTATTTTCCAAAGACGGTAACCTGGACGTCAAGTGCATTAAAAACACAGTTCCATAATATGTAGGTATTGTGTGACTGCTAGCAGTTGTATAAAGTATCCTCAGCGCCCCTCTCCGAAATATACCGATTTTATCGCTATCACCTATATTATTGGCATATTGAAATGCTAGAGAAAAAAAAATGTTTTATGTTACTGTTACATAATAAAAGGCATAAAACTTTGTTTTTTTTTAATACAAAGTTTTATGAAACGAAGCTATTGAGAGCATCAAGAGCGTTTATGGTATTTGTGTAGATTAAATCAATAATTTGACTAACAGGTTTCTATGTTGCGCACCAATAAAGTTAAAGAATCAGTTATGATATACTGTGTGTAAGTCTAATACGGGCGAAGAATTAAACCGGACATAGGATTTACCAGTATAATCATTAACCAAAAGGTTTTTCTATGATTATACCTATTATACATATGTAATTATTTTTTGTAAAATTTCTGAGCAGTAATATACTGCGATATGAGATCTTAAAACTAACTGTCAACGAGTCTTTAACTCGAGTTTGTTGCATTACATTGCGACCCGATTTTTTTTATATGGATAAAATTTTAACTGAACTTCTAAGCAAAAGTTATCTAAATATATTTCTTATGTCCTATTCTCCCTCCGTTAAGAGATTCGCCCGTATAAGATTTACACACTGTATATTAGAATAAACTACTATAGTAGCGCAGTTTTCTTTAGTCTAAGGTTTTCTTACACTTGACTTACACCATCGGCCTGTCATAGATATAGAAATAAAACAAGATTGAGTAGTGGCCCGAAAAAAGCGAGCCGAGTGAAATAGCTACCAGGCAGACCTTTATCTCTTTCCATTAGTGTGACCACGTTAATTTAAAAAGTGGGAATCCACCTTCCGTTGAATACAAGTGTCATATTATTTTTTATTTAATATTTATTACACAAAAGAAAATATTACAGTGTAAAAGGCGGACCTAATTCTATAAAGCATTCTCTACCAGTCAAGCTTTAGCGAAAGTAGAGAAATTAACCAGTATAGAGACTACACCGGCAGCTCGCTCACTTAACACGTTCATTGCGGCAGTCAATTTCGTGTACTTTACGTTGGTGCTGTATCAGGTACATTAGATCTGTTACTTAACTTTTCATTGTAGCGTCATAGGGTCGAATGGATCTGTTCGAGATGCAAGTATTTAAGTGCAACTTACTGGCTAGTAGTAATCATTTCTATCGTTTTTTTTATCGGAACATACTTTCAATGAACTTATTGATATAATATTTAAGCCGTTCCTAAATCGAATAGTTGGAAGACTATTAAATAAAAAGAATAATCTGTCAGATCCTTTCGACCCTATATGCGTTCTGAATGATTGTCTTATCGATAAAGGATTAGGGTTGTAAAAATAAAATATCGATGGACTTCAAAATAAATGTTTTATTTGAAACATAAAAACTAAAACTCAAAAATTTTAAATAAATGTATAAGTGTAGAAAATACATGATTTGTGTCATTTTTTCGTATAAATATTGCTACACTCTGTTGATATGGAGATATTCTCTAATATTTGGATTTTTTTTCTGTTTGGATTAGCGGGAGCGGATACGGGTGAATGAGATACATTTTGAAGAATTGTTAATGTGTGGCCAGTAGTCGGACTCGTATATATGTTAATATCTGTACTCTGTTACGCAGTCGATAAACTGGTGTCAAAGGCGTAGGTATTTTCTTTTGTTATTCAGTGGTCCAGTATCAATATCTTAATTATCTCTCGACATTTGACGGTAGTTTCAACATTCCTAGTAGACATTAAAAACATTCGTCTAGACCGCTTCATAATGTAACACAAACACATCTAAACCACAAAACAATGATCCAATATTGTTTATTGCATTCGAGATTGCACTTTATTCACGTGTACTTATTTACACTAAATAGTCTATCGAGTATTGTTTATACCGCCTGCACTTGAGAGCGGCACTAGATAAACTAATCCTAATTCTAGTGCGGTTATCAGGTCATCGGGTATCAGGTCGAAAAGATCCGACATCCGCACTAGGTGAAAAAAAATCTTTTCTGTCGGTATGAGATACAATCGACACGATACGGTTTTATCATGCCGATGTAAAATATTCAAAGAGACAATTTTAAATATATATTTATCTCGTTCCTACTCCTTTGCAAATAAAAGATATCTGTCCCGCACCAGCGGTAAGAACAGTACATTAAGTGCCGCCCCGCGGGATAGTTCATCATCGGGTCTTGCAGACCTGATACCGCAATGAACGTCTTAATCTGCCCAATCCAACTGTCTCTTAGTATAAAACTAGATGCATATTTAACACATTTACAGTCCAGTGTCCCATACAAGGATGAACTATCGACGAACTATCTTCACAAATCCGTACCATGTGGCAGTATATGGGAGAGGCCTATACTTTGTCGTGTTGATTAAAATACAGTCTATACTTTTATATCATATAATATAATCGGAAATATTTATGTATTAAATATGATTTTCTTATTACAACGTATATTACGAGTAATGTGTAAAACAATAAAAGGTTACGTTAAGTTTTCAATGTTCAGATTTTCATTTTACTTGATAAATATTTTTGTTCTTCAAACACCATTTTGTTATTTTATTTTATAAAATTAACCTCATAACCATTTTTGTGTGTAATTTTCTGTAAAAATTGACACACACGATTCGAGTTTTACATGTTGATTTTTATTTAAATCTTTACCGGGTGAAAATTTGCATTTTGCACACTTGTATATTCTCTATTTTTATTATATCAAACAGATACACGCAGGAAACTAAACCACCATAACCCCGCTTCTGTGAGAATTATTTTGGCCCAACATGCTATATTCTCTCTACTATATATACAATGACAATGAAACCACATTTTACAAATTTTAATAAATATGTTTAATGTACTTTATCTCAACACCAACATTGTCCTCGTCCATGTACAAGCATGGTTACCCTAGCATCTAGTTGACTTTGAGTTGCCACAGATGTAATATTATTATTGGAATGGCATCATTCAGAAAGGGACAGAGGTCAGTGTACTAGCTGTCCTACTCAGCTCGTATTTTTCCTTCAGAATCGGCGAGCGAAAGTAAACCTTAGACTTATGCTTACAAAGCACATTTCACTTATTGGCTTTTTTCACAAGACTTATTCCAGTTAAGTATATATTAAAAATTCCTTGTGGCCTGTCGCAACAAACCTAACCTCATGTTACTAGTTTTATACTGGCTTTCAAGATGTAACAATGTCAACCATTGTCATTGTAAAATACGTTTTGTCTGTAATGGATTAACTATAGAGATAATACTTAGATTTTCTAATTTATAGCTTCAAAATTTTTGTTATTATTTAAATTATGAGTCCTTAGTCACAGTCGTCACAGATCTTCTGAAAAACAGGTAATTATGATATTTAATTAAACAGATGTATGTGTTAATCTTCGATCATTAAAAAAATAGGTACATTTGTATTAATGTAAACTATTATTAAATTAATGTTAGGTGTCATAAATAGAAATATTCACAGAACAAAATGAGGATGACACCAATAACTATACTTCGGTATATACAATTGATGTAACATACATAAACTGTACTGATCTTGAGGTCATAATCTTCTCCATGTAGAGAATTTTAGTAAAGTTTGTAGGTACGTACCTACTTGTTAATTAGTTGACAATATAAGTCTAAAAAACCTTTAGGATTTGAAAACACACCGACTAATATAATTCGTTTTTTTTAATGCGTACTTTAAAAACGTTTCTATAAGATAAGTAAGTGTAGAAGACAAATATACTTGCTAGAAATTTCTTTTTAATGCGACTTAAAACTTCAATCAAATAAATAACATTAAAAGTACCTATATATAAATATGATATATGTACGGGAGCTTTGCATTATGTATGTTGTTTTTTTCAGATATTTATTTTTATTACTTGTTTGACGATTCCAATTAAAATGGAGACCGCACGCTTAAAAATTAAATTCACATCTTTAATAAAAAAGCTACGGCAGAGTGACTCCAAATGTTATCTAGAAATTGTACCAGAAGTGACATGCTTAAAAAATGTTGAAAAAATGCTATGGAAACAAGAAAATAACTTATACGAATATGTTATTCCTATTACATACAAAATTATTTTCAAGAAGTGTCAAAAACATAACACTACGTACAACATAGGTCACAAACTTAATCAGATTTATTATTCCTGTGTAGACATGTTACGCACAACACCTACCAGTTCTCTTGCAACTATAGACATTCAACGAACATTTAGCGAAACTTTATTACTTAAAGAAATATCACCAAGTGTCCATAAATGGGAAATCAGTCCACGGCAACTTAATAAATGTAATTTCGAGCAACAAGAGGAACTTATTGGTAGCGGAAACAACAACGCAGACAGAGATTATAACATCTCATATGAACGAAACCAACGATGTTGTGGTAATTGATGACACAGTTATCATTACCAATTTTTTTTTTGTTTTTATTACTATTTTTTAATCCTTTATTTTTTTCAGTTATGCATAATAATCACGTTCAAGTTGATTTGAATAATATGACAATAGTTGAAAATGTAGTTAAAAAAGGCACCGAAAAGTACAGTAATAAAGAAATCGATTACTCGAGCAATGGTATCGCTAGTAAGCGTAATATTGACGAAAAGGGTAAATTAAGTCTCACGCCTGTTTGTTTTATCGATACAAATGATAGTATTGTTGCAGAAAATAATTACAATAAAACTGTAGCACATTCTACAGACGTAGTTGTTTATGATTATAAAACGCC
Organism: Grapholita molesta; assembly: GCA_022674325.2. NCBI lineage: Eukaryota > Metazoa > Arthropoda > Insecta > Lepidoptera > Tortricidae > Grapholita > Grapholita molesta. The sequence continues at coordinate 15,919,713 of CP053121.2, read as the reverse complement.
ATTATTGAAAACTAATATAGAAGCAAAGTATATGCCTTCATATGATTTTCAATTATTGAAATCATATAGAAACACAACCCAAATGCGAATCGCTAACTTAATTAAATTAATGGAATACGAGATGTTGCCACTAAAATGTATGTTAAATGACATCATTAGGAAATACGCTTCATTGAATATAGACCAACTAAAAAAATCTTTCTTAGTTAAGAAGAAAGTAAAAATTGTAGAAAATAGTGAAAATCAAAATAGCCATATATCTAATCGTGTTATTTATACAATTGTCTTTGATGGTTAACATTGTTTAGTAAATAAAGATAAGCAAAAAATATTTTATTTGTTTTTTTAATTACGCAATATATCGGCATTGCTTTTTAACATTTTGAACACTTCCTCTCGCGTCAAAATGTGATGTGTAAGGGATGGTGATGGACATTTGCTTTGACAGCGTCCGCCATAGCCACTTTAGTGGTCGGTGGCGTGGCAGGCACGACATCACGCGAGCACTTTAGTGGTGCTTGGCGTTCAAAAGGTTAATACTATTATTATGAGTATGACATATTACAATACTTACAAGAAAATATGATTAACCAGACTATTCTAAGAATTCGCCCTTCATCGCTCCAGGCGCAAAGGTACATTTACGCTCGCCGCGTTTCCGCGAACTGTAATGAACGAACCGCGCACGAGCTGGAACGAAAGCTTTTGAATTGGTCGAGTTATTATCGTCTGGTCATACATAAGCTGCTATGTTCTAACATGTATGTAACTCCAAAATGACGCAATATGGCATAAGCGATAAAATGTTAACCGTCTTGTATTATAGGCCAAGCACATGGTTGGTGCAACAGTATTTGTGGCGTGACAGACTACCAGTCTCTTTAACTATGTTTATTCGAGTACTCCATCTAGCCGCAAGATACTGTCACCCCAATCATGTGCTAGGTCTACGGTACATTCAGGGCACTGTAAAACAAAGTGCAGTCGGTAAAACAGTAATAGAATCACCGCATACTAATTTATTTTAAAAACTTCAAATTTTCTGTTAGCACGTCGCAATTTTCTAAAAATACTTTAAACAGGAAATATATAACTAGCTCCGACTAACCTTCCACACTATTTAATTATTTGATAAACTAGACCACATTCAGCTAAATGTACATGTTAGCTACGACTATCACATTATATTATAGTTTAAAATCCTATAACTTTTCGAAGGGGAGAAAATTGACATTAAAAAGCCTTTCATCTGTATCTGTATCTCTGTCTTCATTTTCATATCACTTTCAAATAATAGTATTTTTAATATTACGCTCATAGACAAAAATGGACGAAGAGTCAATACTACATGAAATAGTTAAAAGCCTAGCGTTTGAAATAGAGGCTGTAAATCAGGACAATGTCTTAAAGTGGTCTACTACAAACGGAACACCGCTCAACGTTAAAGTGAGAGTGAGAAACAAAGATGAGCCACGACTGATTCAAAGGGGTGCTATACCTGTTCCAAGAATTGGCATTACCGCACCCGAAAAACTTAGACTCATCTCTAGCGACCAAACAATATTATCTTTTAACGTTTATTTGGAGGATGGATTAGAAAAAGAATCAAAGCGTAACAATATTTTTAAGAAGTTTCACATCGGTAAGAATTTTGTAACCTTCCTTATATAAGTATGTAGGTACCTATATCTATTTCACATATAATTCATGGTATGTATAGGAAAAATTACTTGCCATGGTTTTTACCTAAATTATATGATGTGTTACTAAAATTGTGTAAATAAGAAATCAATTATATAACATCATATAGGAAGCTGCTTAGGAACATATAGCGATGATGAAGGACCGTACTTACCAGGCCCCTCAGAACACAATGCCCTGGGAACGGACAGTGATATAAATACTACACAGCGTAATAGCAGCAAATCTGAAATTGATTTCCTTAAAGAAGAGACTGTGTCGCCAATTCTTGACTATATAAACAAGGTTCCCCAAAATCAAAAAAGATTTTTTGGAAAATGCAAACCAGGTATGTGAATTACGTCTATTATTTTATTATCAAATAACAGCGACCTTATTGACAGTATTATGGTATTAAACCTTCGATTAATTACAGGGGGTTGCCTTGATCCACCTTTTGGTGAAGAGAATTATGCCTATAGCCACTCAAAAGCGGATCGTAAAGAAAACATTCAACTTAAACTTCAAGAAAATAAAAACTCACATGAACCAGGTAATATTTATTTTTACTACAATATAAGTTAATCAGTTAAAGATATTAAATACCTTCTTTTTAAAATAGGGGGATGCCTCGACCCATCTTTCAGTGAAGATATATATTCCTATAATAAACCAATAATACAACAACACAAAACACTGGAACTCAAAACGCCGTCCATTACAGATAAACAAAAAGAACTTAGTATAAAATCTTTAGAAGAAAGTGACCAATATAAAACACAAGATAGGAAATCGATAAAAGATGAGGATGATACAGGAAAGCTTAAGAATATTTATGCACGAATTTCGAAAGAAAATTTATTGGAATCAAACTATTCTAATTCTATTATAACCTACGCTACTGATGTGTCGTCAAATGAAACGCTTAATGATAAAATCCCAAATAAAAAATTGTCGATAAAAAGCAATCATGATGAAACACGCAAACAAAGTTACAATAACCCTGTATCATATTTTGTTCCTCCAAAAGATGTTATGAGACATAAAGAGGAAGAACGGAGATATAGTAGGAGGCTTTCATCGGATATAAGCAATACCAGCAGTAAGGGCACAGGAAGTGATGAAGCAGACAAAAACTATGAACATGTAAAGTTATCTCAGAATGTTCTCATTTCAAAAGATATATACGAAAATTATCCACCACCAAATTTTGCATCAAAAAGTTACCATACTCAAAAAGATGAAGTATCTATTAAACAAGTAAATTCGGGTCCTGATTCAGTAATAAAAAGCCCATCGGATGACATAGAGCATACCGTAAAAGAAAAAAAAATCTTTAATAAAACTACAAGGGAGGGGCCTACTAAAAGTTATTCCGATAAAGATGATTGGCTGATACCTAGCAATAATGACAAATCAAATTATGAAAAGACCGGAAGCCTAAAAGAAAATATTCAAATAGAAAAAATACATACAAGCGGAGGCATCCCATTAATTAAAAAAGCTGGTAAAGATATAAAAGACGTTTTACCTCATTCAGAACTAAGTTACATCACAAGTGATCCGACCACAGATCGTCTAGGTACACGAAGAGAGAAACTTGATATAGTGTCAAAAACTCAAGAAAAACAAGAATATTCTAAATTTTCTAATATACAGAGTCCTTTAGAAGGTGACAACCAAATTAATGGTGGTACTTCTAAAAAAATCATAGTTGCCGAAGCAGCTTTACCTTTTTCAGCTACATCAACACTGGCTTTATCTGAAAAACAATCAACCGAATTTTCAGAAAAAAGTAAAATCGGGTTTAACAGTTTAATGATCGAAAACAATAAGGTTTCGGTTAGTAACACTATTTCTCGGGATCTTGTACAACAAACTAGTGACCATAAAGTACAAGAAGATCCCATGACATTATCACCACAATGTATTTCAAGTAGCGAAAATAATGAATTTGATGTATCTTCTGAACATAGTAACGATTCAAGGCATGATCTTAAAAATAACTTAGAAACTCATAAACCAGAGGCCACATTAGCTTATAAAGATAAACAAGATATATTAGCAGATGGTTTATACTTAAAACGTCATACTGACGTCATTAGTGAGGATATCGTATTGAAAGATCAATTCATTAAGGACCCAGAATGCCAAAAAATAAGGACGAGTGAAATACTTCAGAAAAAGCCATTTACAGCTAGACATGACTTGGATATTGAGCAGGATGATATTGATAGAACTACTCCGATAAAACGTAAAACGTTTCCAGCTATTGTATCTGATACTTCACTACAAAAAAGCGATAACATTGAAGAGCTACCAGAAATCATCACAGATGTACATTTTAAAACGACTAATATACCAAAATTTGGTTCAACTGAAAATATCACACATATTTCTGATACGAATATTGAAAAGCAAGTCATTAAAGTTAGTCCTAGCCAAAAAGCTGAAACGGGCAAGACCAATAATTTACATTCAAAAGTCAGTGATGACAATAAACCTTTTATTTCATCAATAATAGACCAACATACTAAAGAAACAGAAAATAGATTTGATACCAACTTCGATGGAAACATACCTTTTTTAGTTTCACAAAATCTCACAGATATGAGTCGAACTATCAATGAAACAAACGCGTTCGATTCGTTACAAAATCAAAACAAGGTAAATTATGATCCATCGCCAAATCTCATACCAACATATATTAGAGATATTGAGTTAAACATTGATAAGCGAGAGTCACTTCTAACTGTCAAGAGCCGCCAAAACACAGACATATTAGAAACAAAATACCAAGATAGTGAAAACTTTAACGAAAATTACAAGGATGTACAGTTGTTACATAATCCAGAATACATACAAGACTATAATATAAGCACTAGCAAAGAAAAGGCCATGGGGAACCAATTCATCGAGAATATACTGCTTAGTGAACCTTCAAAAGATTCATTACATAAAACTAAACCTGATTATGCTAAAGATATACATGAAAACACATATGTTAGTGATAAATCAAGTGTGTATCAAACAGACAATATGTATTTAGGTAAAAATGAATCGAAAATTTTATTAAATATTGATTCTAACATATCTGTACAAAACAAACATACAGAGAATATGCCTTCAACACCTATTGCTGATGACAATTTATTTACTGACTTAGGGGAACGTTTGCCAGAAAAGAATAGTATACATTTTAATGATAATTATGTCTCCTTTCCTGAAACCCGTGACAAAGTGGAATTCATAGGTATAAAAGAAGTCAATACAAATGAAAATATGAATATAACTCACAGTAGTGATAACAGTACCATGGACGAATCACAAAAAAATGTCCCGACTAATCTACAGCCTAATTATAATAATAGATATCTTTCTGTTGACTCTAAATCAAAAGTTGTTCTTAACACATATGATAACTCGGAAGTTAATTCAACACATACTGTCATGCCACAACCTGAATCAGGTTCTGTAATTAATAATAAACCGAAAGATACATCAGATCCAAAGTATTTAGATTACAAAGAACTGGACGACACAGAGCATGGCGAATTATCTATGACTTTTATATCAAACAATGCACCAAAACATATTGATGATACGAAAGCAGGCACTGCTGATGATAAGAAATATAATAATATTGATCACTTATACGATAAACATGAGTATTTTGATACACACGGGAATGAACAACCAGCAAAGGTAGAGCTTGCTGAGCACATCGATACAGAAAAAATTGCAAAAAATAGTATACACTCTGATAGATACTCGGACTTAATAAGTGGGGTTTTAAGCAATATTTCAGAAAACAGAGAAGGGGAAGAAAGTAACACAGTACAAAATATATCTATTGAAAGACGTGAGGACATAGTGAAATTAGATGATAAAATTTCTAATGGTCGCAGAGAGGTTGACACTGAACATGCTAGTATATCTAAAAAATCAGAATTAATTATGGTAGATCACATATATGAAGACAGCATTTATAAAAGATCTATTAACAGCTTTATCGAGAATCCTATGTCAACATTACGACAAATTGATAACATATCACGGGAATCTACAAAAATACCTACTACAACACAAAATTCATCTAGTTTTGACAATTCGAAACAACAATCAGATGTATATGAAAGAAATAATATGCAGTTAAATATATCGAAAGAAATAGTATTCCTTGATGACACAACTAATAATAATGACCAACCTAGCGAATATGGATCGTCTATTAATGATTTCAAAAGATTGAAAACAAATAACTCTAGATCAAAACATATAAAGGCTAATAATGGACCACCTGTGCATAACAAACAACCCAGTCTTACCAAAGTGAACGTTCAAGAAAAATCCAATATTATAGACAAAAAATCAACTCCTCTGAGAAAAGATATAAGCCCACTATATTTGGACATGTCGTTTTATAGTTACGTCGACGACAATAAACAAAGGGTTGTTCAGACTCAAAGTCCGCTAATTAAACGACAAACACCTAATGATGGTACAATTACTTCAGTAAAAACATTGATACGACATGGTAAAGAAATCAGAATACCTGTTGACAATGATAATGACATTACTTTAAACATTTTGGAAAAGGACGTAAAACTTGACATCAGAAATAGTATTGTCGGATTGCCAACGTCTCATACTCGCCGAGATAAACGTAAATATGTAGATTTTTACTAAAATAGGTTTTAATATCAAAAAAAATATCTGATAGAGGCATGCTTAGAACTTATAAGTCTATGCTTTGTTTTGATGTTAATGTTTACCTTCTCGTGCTAATATTGTGACCCGAGTTAGCGAAAGATTCCAAAATTCCAGAAAAGAATGGAATCTTGAACATTCAAAGAGTTTCAAAGCACGTGAAGGGAACACACTTTGCTACCGAATGAAACACATGGTTTTTCACCTCACTACCGCGAGGAAAAAAACAAATACTCTAAAACTTAAAAAAATGTATCATAAATTATTGGCATCCATCATTTATCAATTATCATTCAAAAATATTAAATAAAAGACATCCAACCATCTAACATGAAAAGAACATTCAGTTAGTAACAAGTAATAAACAATTTGTTTGAAATTACTTTGCACGCTTGTGACTAAAATGCAATTTGCTATCTGTTTTTAATAAATAAAACAGTTCTTTCCGAGCTAGTGAGGTGAAAAATACTTCTAATCGCTACGCACGGTATATTTTTATACATTACTGGCATAGTTCTGGTATTAAGTAATTAGGTGTACTTCGATAAGTACGCAATACGTATACCTACTTAGGTAATATGATATCTATACATATATAAGAAAGTAGGGTTTGTTCAACCACTTATAACTCGAGAACGGCTGAACCGGTTAAAATGATTTTGGATTGGTTGGAATCGTCACAGCCCTGATTGAGACATTAAGTATTAAAAAGTCAAAAATCCCGTGATTTCGAAAAACAAATATGACCTCAATTGAATGGTCGCCATTGTAGGCATTATATTTATTGAATTAAAATCATGTATGTTTTAGCTAATTAAAAGCTATCACTACTTTTGTCGCTTTTTAGGCGGTACGAAGTTCGCCGGGTCAGCTAGTAATTTATAAATACATATTCGGTTTTATTATAAATAAATCCAATACTTGGATTACTTAGCTCCCAACACCATGTTATTATTGTTTTCTATAACAATTTATTGCCATTCCAGTCTTTGATGTCCGCGCTAAAAAGCACAATGAAATTTTAAACAAAAATTTGTCTCTGATATATGAGAGTGAATTAATTCCTTTACAAACTGTTATAAAAGATCTTACGCAAGAAGTAGACACACTAGCAAAAAAACAAGAAATACTACAAATGAGAATGAGAAATACGAAACGGACAAAATCTCTGAGGTTGATTCCCGTTGTTAAAAGATGTGGATGCAGAAGAATTTAGCGAACATAAACTCCTTGTTTGAACTTCACTTACATTTAATAAATCGTAACGTAATTAATTACTGAATTGTTTTTATCTCACCAGTTATCGTTTAGTTATTTATAGGAAATGACAGCGTTTGTGGTACAAAGTTCCTTACTTAAAATTTAGTTAATATTTAGAATAATATATTTCTAGCTTTTTATGTTTCTAACACGCCTTACATGACCATCTACGCTAATATTTATTATACTACGAGCTTTTGTTTAACACGCAATGTAAAGTAAATATGTAAGTGCTATGTTTGGGTGACATTTTGCAGATAAATTTTGAAGCAGATACAAATATCTTTAACCAATTCAGCTGAAATTTAGCACACTTATGTAAGTTCGGTTGCAATTGCAATATTATGGTGGTACTGTAGGTACTGATCTGATGCTGGAACCAGAACTCCCGTGGTGTCTAGGCGCGTAGAATTCTCTAGTTGATGATTGTGCAAAAAAAAAATAGGTACCGTCTGTATTTTTTGACAGAAACTTATTCCTTGAAAATAATTCACATTTATAGGTAACTAGGTACAATCAGTTATAATTATAATATATAGTTCGTAGCAGTCAAAGTGGCCAGTGATCATAACAGATGTGTACCTATAGTCACCAATAAATATATCCGGCTGTGGAGTGATCACAACTCTCTCAACAACGCCAATAATGACAAAGCGATAATGTGCATATATGTACATATATATTCTACTAATTTGGTTCCTCCTGGCTATTTAACGCTGACTGTTTTTTTCTTAATTTCAGATGGATGGGTTGTCATTTGTAGTAGAATAAGACCATATGATTTTATCTACCAATGCTCTTATCCTAAGCGATGACGAAACGATTTATTATATATCCCTGAGAGTAACGTATACAGCTTTAAGGGCGTGACCACATGTCCACGGCACGGCGGCGTAAACGTGTATTTGCACGACCCGGCAACGTGGACATGTGGCCACGCTCTAAGTGTTAAAGTCAAGATGAAAATTATTTTGCTAACATGTGACACATACAGCGAGTAAGTTTAATATTACCTCAAACCGTAACCAAACGTAGGTTTTCATACTATGAAAGGTAATTTTAAATTAGTGTTAATCGTTAAAGCGTTATTATTAATTAATTTTTGAATTCGTTTCGAGCCGCAATGTAGCCTACATTAGAAGTAACAGCTGTGACGTCATGCTATCGCAAGTAAGACAAAGTAGCGATACAATGCCTGCTGAATTATTTTATTAAGGAAACAAATAAGAGTTGTTTTCTTGGAACATCACTAATTCCTACGTCAGGTTAAAATTTGAGGTAATTTTAAATATATACACACTGTATACTGTTATACAGGCCTCTGAAAAAAATAAGTTCCAGACCACAGACCTAATAGACTATTAGTTATTCAATTTGTATGTTTGAGGAAAGCAATATAAATGTAAAATTTTGTACTTAAATTATGTAAAATGGGTAAATACAGACTAACTTAATCAAGAAAAGTACAAATGTTTTTTTTTTTTATTTGTGAAGCTTAAAAAACATACATAAAATTATTACAAAATTTAATTTTTATAGTGCTTTTCTCAAACATGTAAATTGCAATACAATAAATAAAAATAAACAAAAACTTCAAGAACTATAAAATTTGATTAGGTTTTATTTTCAGAAAAGCGAGGTAGCAAAGTACAGTTATTGATCGAAATCAAGATTTTTTATGCAAAGAAACTAACGGTGCACCAAAGTATATGCACTTAAAAATCCATAATATATTTGATTGTTCAACTTTAACTTAAGATACACGCTTTTTCATAAACTTATTTAAAATTATGCTAACGCCCAAAAAGTTTGACTACATAGCTACATAGGTACCTAGTGCCTATAGTATAGGTATGCAACAGGCGGTCAAAATGACAGCCAGCGGTGTTGCCATGGTGCTTTTTCAATAATCCGTACTTATAAAATCGCTGATTGGATATTGTTTTATTGAAAGTTTTTCAGTTGAATAAATAAGTTATAGAATACAACTTAGAGCTGCCACGCACACAAACCTCCACTCCATAGTGGCCCATACACACATAACAAATCACAAAGTAAACCCCAACAGATATTACATAAATGCGATACATTTATTTATACGGTATCATCAAAAGCACAAATGATGACATAAACTGTTGGCCTTTTGCACACAGAAAGTTAGAGGCCCGCAGCAAAATGTGATATATATTTTATGGCCAAACACCATGATGCTGTGTCACACATTTTTGTGGAATGGCAATTAAAGAAAGAGGACCTTGACCGCCGCGACTCTTGTCTAGCCAAACCAACGAGATACTTCGCATTCCTATTCCTATTATAAGGAACATGGTTGTAATGTGAAATGTCAATATTTTAGTGCACGTTTGGGAAAAAAAACTTAAGAAACGACATCTGCCAAGTAGTTCGAGTTGTCACTTGATGTTTTAGCGCGGGAATTAAGAGTTGTGAGGAGAATTAAGAGAATTTGTATTTATTCAATTGGTAAGTAGGTATAAGAATGCTATAGTAAACAGTAAGTACTTGATTAATTTAGTTTACTCATGTCGTTGCGTAAAGTAACATATTCTGATTGGCACGTTTTAGTCAATTAGTGAAAAGTAAATTAGTGAATTTGGCCATTTAATTGTACTATTTAGGGCATGTACAATGAGTTAAAGTTGAAAAGTTATTAAGCATACTTACTTTAATATTTTTAGACACAATAATGGAACCACGGGAGCGAGCCGGCTCGGAGCAATACTCCGCCTTGATAGAATGTATAGAAAGGTACGCATTTCTACTTTTCATATATCACATAATACTTCTACTTACTTGTTAACATATACAGCCTATATGTCTGCCATATAAGTTTTACATTTTGGTCACCTAAGTATATTTTTAGACACTGGGATCTCCCGAGTCCCGTAAATCTAATATATACAGATTAAATATCTTTTCACTTCAGCAGCTTGAACAAGGGTTATTATTGTTGTTTAAAAACAGTATAGAATTCAATTTTGTTGCGAGCGTGAGACTACATGACTTAAGGCATGGTCACATAGGGCGCGTTTTGTGGCGTGGCACAGCGGGGCGCGACGCTGCCGTCCGAATGTGTGCCTTATTTCGTTACATTAGCCACACCGCTGTCACGCCCCGCTGCGCCACGCTCTCAAAACGCGCCTATCTGTCCAAGCCTTTAGTTCTTTGTAACCTTGAAATTAGAACGTGACTTCTGTTTTGAAGCGGTACCGCGAACATCGAAGTTCGTATATTTCGGGCATCTTTCTCTATTAAGGTGTCATAAGAGTGACAGAGACAATCGTCCGAAATTTACGAATATCGTTCGCGGTAGCGCCGTTGATATCGTCGATCTGTCGAACGTTTGTTTTGATTTACAATGATTAAAGTGATTTACGTGATAATATTATAATGTCAAATGTTTCTTGCCGAAGTTCTAGTAGGTAACCGAACGGTATTTTAAAAACAAATGCGTGATTTCAGTTTTGATTTTAGTTTGTTTCTTAAACAAATATTACACGTTTGAACTGTTGTGTTGTAAAAATGATTGGAGATCCAAAACATGAGTGCATCTAACGACGAAGATGGGCGTTTTCAAAAAATTGTGCACTCAATTAGTGAAAGTTGTTAAGAAAAGTTAAATCACTGTCAGTTTCGTGACGACAATTAAGCATTAAATATGGATAAAAACTTGGTTTTGATGTTCGTTTTATAAACTTCAATCGATATTACAATATGATTAAAGGCAAAAAGTCGATCTTCATAAAGATTTAATGCTTAATTGTCGTCGCGAAACTGACAGTGATTTAACTTTTTTTTACATCTTTCGCTAATTGGGTGTACCAAATTTTGAAAACTCCCAGATGCAGTTTTAACGCGAACAGTAGAAGGAGGAGCTAACATAAACAGTAGGAAAACGATGAACTTACTTGTTCTTACTGCTGAAGTAAAAAGTTGTAGGAGCAATGTGAGACCAAAGTTATTTGCACCTCCTGCCTTTTGAGTCCCTCACTACATCTAAATTAGAACCACAAGCGAAGCGAGAATTATAGAATCTTGATTCTAATAATGTTTTGAATCTTGCGCATAGTGAGGGACTCAATAAGCACTCTAATCAAAGATGAACTTTTGTCTATTGTTGCATAAATAAATATTGTATAAAAATATTATCGAAAGGGATATATTCTTCTAATTTCTATGTACTTAGAAATTATAGGTTTGTCTGCACAATGTCACCAAGAATAATCTTTTAAACAGCGTTCTTTACAATACAATACGTGGCAGATTTTACTGTGCTCATGTGCGCATCGGTGCGTAGAGGTCGCCACTTCATCATATAAAATGGCATATCGACGAAAAATGCGTGCCGATTTTGCAGCACGATGTCATCAACACAGCAGAAAACTAGACTTTTCGAAACTATAGAGGTACCGTATTTGCCATTTTGAACATTTTATGCCGTTTGGCATTGGCTAGATACTTTCGTTTGATTATCTTCTTACCGTTAGGCCACCAACGGTTCTACGTCGCTTTCTGTAGGATTATTAAATACGGAAATACCGCCATAGTATGACCCGGGTATGTCCTTAAACTACGTCCAACAATGAGAGGTAGGGCACAGCGATGACCATCACGCTTGAATCTGGAGCAGCCCAACTGGGCAAGTACCTCCTCCTTACAGAAGACCGCAGCCATAATAGCACTGCTACCTGGCAGGTATGTAGTGTTGTGTTCCTGATGGTGAGTAAGGTTCCCAGAGCTCCAACCCCCCCTTAAAGGCCCTGGTGATGTGGGTGCCCATGGGCGATGGTAATTGCTTACCACCAGGCAATCCGTCTGCTAGTTTGCCGCCTATGTCATAAAAAAATTTAGTACAAACCATTAATCGTGGTGTCCATTTCCTGTGTGGTGACCTCACAAAACAGAATTTTTAGTAAATACTTACTAGAAATAAGACAACTAAAACCGAATTAAGTCGCGTATACTGAATTTTAAATATATCCCGACGTTTCGAACACTTTACAGCGTTCGTGTTCAACGGGTTGACTTAAGAAAATATACAGATACATTTACTACATTGTGTTTGTAAAATTTCAATGTCTAACTATCCAACGCCGCCGTGGCCTTCCAGTCCTGTCTCGCTTGCTCCTTATCATATTAATCTGGTGAGCGAACGAACGCTGCAATATTTCAATTCAGTAGGTATACGTGATTTGACCCGTTCATCAAAGATATGTGATATAATTAATGATTTACAATATTCTTCAAACTTAATTATTGTGGGTAGGTATATATATATATATATAAAATGTATATATATATAATATTATACAGTGCGTATTTTTCATACGGGCATATATTGTAGTGGCGATTAGTATTGGACCTCAAGAACCTATTTATATTCATTTTGTTAAAATAATTGGTTATTTTTATTTCATACATAAAAATTAAGCACGCAATGTATTGCATCCATAGTAATTAACGTACCTATGCGTCATGTCATGTCAGTATTACTTGTCATGTCAAAATAAGTTGAACTGCGTACATTGCTGCCCGGTCAGACTTAAAAAAATCTTTACGAGTATGTTATAATTATAACACTAATTTAACAAAATTATTAACATAATACGAGTCGTATTACTGGATACTGTATGTGGGCAACTTATACGCCCTTATGAAAATACACACTGTATATATATTTCATAAACTTAATAAGTATTGTCATTATATTGTCTTCGGTTGCCACTTCATAAGTATATAGGTATTGTTATTGATAACATTCAAAGTTACTAAAAATCTGTAAAATCACATTGGGTTTTAAGTAACTAATGTGGTATGAAATTTTCATTATCGTTAATTTTGTTACTGAATATATTATAATGTAATACTGTCACCGTATTATAATTGTAATATACTTAAATGTATGAATATTATCAGACGGGTTAACGTAAACGCAGAGACATAACTATCCCTTTATGTAACACAAACATGTTACACGTTCCCACCGTCGAGCTTCTTAATTATTGTCACTGATAACGCCGCTCGTTGTGTCAACTCCGCTCTGATTGCCTTTCAGCGCTTCGTTTAGTTTAAACGTGCCGCGAGCCCGGTTCCAAATACACGCAAATTGTTTATTCCACTCTAGTATACTCGAAATCGACTCTACAAAAAACTTCGGTCTCTCTCGTACTCACTTAGTTAAATGAGAGCGACGGCCATTCTAATTCCAAATCAGCTCTAGCGGCGCGAAATAGAGCTCAAGTTTATGTATATCCCAATATCAAATAACTGAACGATAGTCGATAACATACGGTAACTTTTAATTGTAATGTAATTTTACAATGGAATTTAATTTAAAAACTGTTTCAAATAGTGTCAATGCCCAAGAGAAATATGCAGCAGACTTGGAACAAGCACTTTCAGTGGCAGGTAAGACTTTAACTTACTGCGACAAAATAACGCTTAATACAAGTATCAACTACTACATTATGGTATTTAAATATGTAAACAAAAAGAACCGTCTGATTCAGTCTCAGTCATTCAGTAAACTGCGATTCCCTAGATCAAATTGTAATCTCTTTATTTCTATATACTGTCTACGATATAAAATGTCATTTCTTTTTTATTTTTACATTTTCACATTACCCTAAATAACAGAAGGTAAACTAAGATTGAATTATTCTGCAGGTGTGGGCTGGTACAACATAAAGTACTGCTTAGTACTAGCACTGTTCCTAATATCAGCAATAATCGAAACGATGGGGTATGCGTACGTGCTGCCAGCCGCGAAATGCGACCTGGCCATGTCTGATGCCCAGCGTGGCATCATCGCTTCACTCCCTTACATAGGTAAATCTGAAACAGACTGACTTCTTATGATTAAAATGTATGCTCTTTTTCACTTTGAAACTATGCTCGTAGCTCGTTGCCGAAAGGATAGTTTTTCACGTAGGTAAGTAGCAAACATGATAATTTTAAAGATATTGTTAAGACCAATAACATCTTTAAAGCACAGATCAGTGCTTCAACATGGGTTTAGCACACCAAAATATTATGATGTTTATTTCGGGCGGCCTTTGCCCGTTTCTGACCTTGGCCGTATTGATGTTATAATTTTAAGATGTTCGTACTAAAATGAGCTTTACGATCTTTCATATTCGGTCGAAAGTCTTATTCATTTAACTACTTTATATTATTTAATTCTTTATTGTAATGCCTGTTTCCTGGTGCGAGAACTAAAAACGTGCGGCACGCAATGATAACGGGAATACAAATTAACCGAATTCGGATAATGTTAGAACTGGTATTATCCAAATGTTGAATACAATTTTATCTACTTATAAAGATTACCTAGCTATATAGAATTAAAGCAAAACAATAGAGATACATAAGCAATTAAAGGCTTATGTAGGTAAAACGAAGATAAATTGACGTCTAATTGACGTTGCTGGAAATTGCGTTAACATTGTCTCCAAAGTTAATAAAACATTGGCAGTAGACAAACGGTGTTGTAATTAATTACTTGATAATAAAGCTAGTAATTTAATAGGTCCGGGAAAACGAGATTCAAAAGATTTGAAATCTAAGATATCTTCAAAGTTCCACAGCATAACAATATCGCATTTAATAAGGCTACATATTATGTTTTGTAATAAGAATGTATTCATGTCTTAAGTATATGTATATAGATGTCACCGTAAAATTGTAAATCCTGTTAAATTATAAGCTACGGTTGTACCTATTCATAAAGTTGATATCAGTCAACCTAGTTAAACGTTAAGTTCAATATAACGATCTAATATAACAAAGTGAATATTCGCTAAATATAAGCTTTGAATAAAGTGAAAACTTTTAAAAATAAACCCTATGGAAATTAAAAAAAAAGTAAAATATTTTTGATTATCTGTTGAATCGATTTTGAGTTATGGTTATAAGTCGACAACTACGGAACTCTACTCTAAAGCCCGACATGCTCTTGGCCAGTTTTTAGTATTGACCCCCTTGGACGCACAATACTTACTTACCAAGGCGGTTTATCGAATCGCTGAATCACCTTACAAAGCCAGTATAAACTAAAATCAACTATAAGATCGTAATTGCTCAACTGTCCACTTTGACCAGTATTCTCGTCATCAACAGAAAAATTACAATATAATGGAACTATTAAAAAACATTTCGCACAGGGCCAAGGGCACGCCTGACTGAGCTAATTTTATGGAATAATAAGTAGATCAGGCTCATACTTATAATGGAGCGGTAATTACACATTTTGCTTCGTTTTCTAGCGGTTATCGTGACTTCATTCCCTTGGGGCTACCTAGTAGACACGCGAGGCCGTAAATCTATGGTCATCTACAGCTCCCTTCTGTGCGGAGGATTTGGAATACTCTCGGCATTCATGCCCGAACTTATCAGCTTTACCGCATGCAAGTTCCTTGCTTCGATTTGGTGTGTACTTTAAATTATATATAAAATATTTCTGCGAAGAGTCCAACCAAACATTTTTAGTTTTCCTAATTGAGATTAAAAGAAATTATATGGTAAAGAGGGCGGGGAGGCTGGGCCGAGAATTGACTAAATGGATATATTATTCAGTTTTAGCTTCATAGGATTCAAACATTTGGTATCAATTTCATTTTAGATGATGTCCAAGATATCCAATTACCAAATCGTAAGTTAAGTCGTACGATTTGGTATTGGAAGATTGTGGAGTAATTGGTAATTTCTTTAGAATTTCGTGCTTACTCCAGCAACAAAGCTAGAAGTAAAAGTCAACAAAGTTTTAAAAATCTGATTATTTCAGCATGGCTTGCCCTGCAGCGGCGCCGTATACTTTTATCGGGGAGATACTTCCCCAGAAGTACAGGGACTTGGCTCTCTCCGTTACAAACGCTATGCAGGCTCTTGGATCTGCTTTAGTGCCATGTAAGTATTATATTATTCTATAAAGGTGAATTAAATCCGCTTTAATACTACAATGTTTTGACTTACTACTGACTACTGTAACTGAGCAATTAATTGTGATTTTTGCCATTTTATTGACAACTGGCGATTTGGTGAACTCATTTTATTCAATCTTACTTTGTTGATACAACTACTGCTATAATATAATAGTAGGAAGGGTTTCCTATAAAATTAATACCTACGGGTTCGTTAGATATAGTCAGGGAAAACAAGATATACCATCATATTAACATATTCCACATGATTTAACCTTATCCCGGATGATTATTAATTATATACACAATACAAAAATAAACACCTTAAAATAAACACCGTATAAGAAATCTCACTGAAGTAAAACCATTCACAAATGAATAATAACTTTAAGTAAGTATTCCGTAGGTACTTAGTAGATATCGTAATGCACAGTCATTCTCCATAAAACCGGTAATGCCGATATATCCATTTATGGTGATGAAAAGATTAAACTCATAAGCACTTAGCAGTAAGTCCTAAGAATGTATAATATATTTAAATATGTTTTGTTGCAGTACTAGCGTGGGGTATAATCCCGTTGCCCTTCAGACCTGATTTCGGCGTGTACACCTTTCGCTCGTGGCGAGTTCTGGTTATTCTATATTCGTCTTTCTTCATCGTAGCCGCTTTCCTGATGTCGTTCGGCCCTGAGAGCCCCAAGTATTTGGTTTCACAGGGGAGATATGATGAGGCCCTGTCAGTTGTAGAAACTATGTACGTCGGGAACAAAGGAAAAGCTAAGGAGAAATTCCCAGTAAGTTGCAAGTATAAAGCAACAATAAAATTTAAATAATTTTATTCTTTAATTTTGGAGAATATAGGTACAATAAGAATACAAATTATAATTACAGATCAAGATGCTAAAAGCGGGCGATGGTCCTAATAAAGAAAAAGTCGGTTTCATTACCTCGCTCAAAGTTCAGTCCCTACCTTTGATGAAACCACCATATGTGAAATGGATGGCTCTTAATGGTTTCCTGCTATTTGGGGTGTTTGCTACGTAAGTAGGTAGTTTTTATAATAACTTTAATCTCTATATTGGAATGTCAAAACTCTTTAAAATAATTGCTCTTTGAATTAACTTCAGTTTTTTGATGCCCCATCAGCATGAATAGTCTAACTCTAAGCCATCAGCATGTTACTGAGAAATGTTTAGGCACCCACTTTTAGACTACATATTTGAATCTTTTTGGTAGTCTAGTTTCCAACTAGCTGTTTTATTGTTATCGATATTGGTAAACCAGTTATTATGAGCATATTTATTACAGTTTAAACGGTCTGTACATGTGGGTTCCGGATATCCTGAACAGGGTACTCAGTCAAGGTCGCGATGGAGTCACAGCGTGCGAAGTTATCGCTCAAAGACTTAATGAGGTAAATGATGTCACTGTAACTTGATACTGATGACGGAAAACAAGAAATTTCTGTAAATTTATCAGTATCTACTAACTTTACTGTCGATGTCAAATTAAAATGCTCTTCTTTTGCAGACTCATGAGGAAGAATTTTGTGACGACAGAATTGACGAACTTACATTTTACATAAATTCAATAGCTAGCCTCTCTTGTGCCGTAATATCTTTGATGGCCAGTGGCACACTTAAGATAATTGGAAAAAAAGTGCTTCTAGTACTAATCTACTTCATTCTGGGCTCTTTCTGCATATCTATCAACTTTCTTAGAACGAGTATAGTCTTCGCGGTCTTGTTGTCAGCTCTGCAAGTAGTGGCTGTGGCTGTTGGATCCATAAACGCCTATGCGGTGGAAATATTTCCTACTCATTTGAGGTAAATTAATCTTAATACGCCTACCGACTTTCTTTTTACTTCACTTTTTCTATTAAAAAAAAAACCGACATCAATAATAAACTTACTACTTGAGAAATAGTGACGAAACCCACGGGAGTCCGAGGCTATAAGTGAACCGAAAAAATTAAATAAAATCAGTATCTAAGCTTGTACATTGTCTAAAGTAATTTATAGGTTCGAATCCCAGTAAGGGCATTTATTTGTGTGAAAGGCAAAGATATTTTGTCCCTGAGTCACGGGTGTTTTCTATGAATTTAAGTATTTGTATATATTATATTATATGTATTGTTGGCTGAGTACCCACCACACAAACCTTTTTATATTACCGTGACGCTCAGTCTCTTTGTTTAAGGATGCCCTGTAATATTTATTTATTTATGTACGTAACAATGTAACGAGTACTTAACTAGTTATTGCATTAAATCTAAAAAAGACCCTTGAGGCACCAAGGATGCTGGCGGCATTTCCTCGTTGTATCGCAATGCTGATACGTTGTGCGAAGAAGTCTCCAGCTCTTTAGTCACCAGTTACATCAACCAGACGCTTCGCGATTTCTGCAAAAAGTTTGTGCGCGCTGATGGGACCCCATGGACTCTCTACGCCAAATGTTTGTTACGTTTAAAGATTCCGGCGCTTTCCGCCGCTGTACCCGCTTTTACATTAGTTCATTGGAGATGGGACGGTGCTAGCGTGTCTACGCAGGTAGCATACCATACCAGCATCCGCCACAAGCTCCAAGGAACCAAAGACAGTCCATCGGGCCTCTCTTGTTGGCATCTCTGATAATGCAGGTCGGCTGAAGAAGAGTAGGCACATGGATGGTGACAAGAGACCGAAGGATTATGTCATTAAGCGTTGCGTGTCTAGAGCCTTCCTTTTTTGACAAGATAATCCATGGTGTCCCAGTCGGTCCACGTCCGTGCCATAAGAGCATGATGTTGCGTACATAATGTATATAAACTTAAGATTTTTGATAATTCTAGTTTTATTGAAAAAAAAAATCTGAGTTTTACTCATTGGGTAGTAACGTTTTCTGAAATCTCTGAAGTTTACGGAAATCATCAGTATTTCTTCGCCTTAATAGGGACATGACCAGGATTAATCGTGGGTTTAATCCTGGTCATGTCCCCTGAATCACCCTGTATACATATTAATCATTTTAGGGGTATGGCGGTGAGCCTTGCATTAATGTTGGGCCGAATGGGGTCAGTGGTAGGCACCAACCTTGCCGGGCTCCTCATCAACGCCTCGTGTGAGACGACGTTCTACTTGTTCGGTGGATTACTGTGGGGTGAGTAAATAGTATTCCTTAAATCCATAATTTTATTCCTAAATCCAGTTAAATCTTACTCTACTTATATTTGGCAACACTAGTTCGCTTCTGGAGGCCACAGTCAGAGTACATAGTAGTTTAAGCCACTTTACTAGCAGCAGTAATTATGGCATCTGACAATTATTACATATTAAATTATAGTTATGTATATGGCACTTCAGCGTAATGTTAAATGAAAATAGTACAAGTAAAATTATGGAAAGCGAGGTTATATATTATATTACACAATATAAATTGCTTGACCGTAGTTGTTTATACCTAGACTTGTAAAGAAGTATATTTTGCTTTTTATAAAAAATAATAGTTTTAACTTTTAAGTAGTGCTTTCAAAGAGAAGGGGGTTGGTCAATTTTGACTATTAGATACCTACAGTATTCCCAGCAAGAATGGACAAAATGTATTTACGGAAATATTATATTTTTTGTTATTATTTATTTAGTTAATCAATAACAAGTCTTTTTTCAATTTTGAGCCTCAAATTTTATTTTTATTTTATTTTCAGTGTGCGGCTTCATGGCGTTCCTGTTACCGCGAGCTAAAAGCAAAATATGCTGCTTTTAAGTAAAGTACACGTTGCTTTTTGTAGTTATTAACTTAATCTTACGTTAAATGTGTATGTAAATAAAATAGATTGTAAGAAGATGAATGTAAATAAG
The DNA here is from genome assembly GCA_022674325.2 of Grapholita molesta. Lineage (NCBI taxonomy): Eukaryota > Metazoa > Arthropoda > Insecta > Lepidoptera > Tortricidae > Grapholita > Grapholita molesta. The sequence goes on along the minus strand of CP053121.2, from coordinate 15,899,291 downwards.
TTTTTTTTCTATAGTTCTGTTCATGTGCTATATGCAAATATACATTTTAAAACGATTCTTTTCCTCCCACGGGAGCTACCTAAATACATCGGCTGTAACTGGTCTGTATGGCTGCATGTAAAAATAAATGCAATTAACGGGCTACTTCAAGACTTTTAAAATAATCAATTTATATACTATATCTTAAATAATACTACTGTTGTCCCTTAATATGAAGTTATCGGCATCGCGATCAATTGAAGGACCACCTTCTATCTGCATGCCACTTTTTCTTATTAAAGTTTGCAGAAATCCAGTTAATTAATACTTACTTACTTACTCCGTAGTCCGTTAGCTCAGCGACCCAAAATGATCGTCTTGGCCTCCGACACAAGAGTGCGCCACTTTTCTCGATCCTGCGCTAACTCTTAATGAATATTAACTGTAACAATTAATGAATATGTTTTATTAATCTTTACTAAGAGTAATCAGTCATGACTGAGGGTCCATCTTTAACTGAATATAACTTTTCAGTGCCGACTTTTACAAATTAGAAATTGAATTTACAATCGTTTGAGAACTTTTACTATAGACTAACACATTCAAAAACTAGAAATTCCAACGTGGACCCTCAATGGGAACGCACACGTCTGAACTGCCTACCATTTGTGAAATAAGTATGTACATACCTAAGTATGCAAACGAAAATAAACCTTACCTCTCAGTACGTAGGTCCAAGGCCTCTATCGTGGCGTGTGGAGCTTGTTGATGATGATTGATGACTAGCATCTTTTATTGGCGCCGCCTTGGTTGCTACGACGTTGCCACAGCAAACGTTATATTACATTTCCGCCGTATGCAGTCCACTGCTGAACATTACCCTCCCCCATGGACCTCCACATTTACCGGTTGGAAGCGACCTGGGCCGGTACCGCGAACATCGAATTAAGTATATTTCGAGCATCATTCTCTTTTACTCCAATAATATGTTACGTCACACGTCATGAAAGTGATAGAGACAATCGTCCGAAATATACGAATATCGTTTTTCGCGGTAGCGCCGCTGCATCCAGCGTCTTTCGGCGACCTTAATGAGGTCGTCTGTCCATCTTGTGGGGGGACGCCCTACGCTACACTTAGGTACTAATAGTCTCCACTAGAGGACTTCGACACCATCGGACATCTTGTCTGCGTGGCCTGCTCATTGCCACTTCAGCTTGCTACTTTGAACTTTGAGATGAGGCCGATAAAGACCACGTTTCGGAGCCGTAAGTCATCACTGGTAACATACATCGATTGAGAACTTTCGTCTTGAGGTACTGAGGTATGTCTGACGACAAGCTAGACATTACGTAGTTTCCCGAACGCTGCCCAACCGAGTTGGAAATGAAATGAAATGTATTTATTTGCCATAAATGTAGTACAGGTAAGGTGTTACAAAGTTTTAACTTAGTGTCATACATTTAGACTTCATAAGTCATGCAAATTAGCTTATGGATTCGACGGTTCACCTCTTTCTCGAAGGTAGAATGCTTGTCCTAGGTCCTAGGTAAATGTACGAGTCTTCAACTTCGAGTACCGTGTTCCCAACAACTGGGGTGGGCACAATATTAGTTTTGTAATGTCCATGATACCCGATGTGAAATGAAACTCGGTTGAGATCATCGACCATCATGCTGAGTTCCTCCATCGACTTTGCCATGACTACGATATCGTCGGCAAACCCAAAGGTTAGTATTAATAGTGTATATACGACCTCATTAAGGTCGCCGCGCCGGAAGACGTAAATGGAGTAAAAGAGAAAGATGCTCGAAATATACGAACTTCGATGTTCGCGGTACGGTCGACTACAAAGCTATGTATACACTTTTGCACCTTATTACAAAGGATTAAGGTGAAAAAATGTATGCATATCTTTGTAGTCGACTGTACCAGGCCAGTTGCCCCTCTGGCCAGGTACAGCGAACATCGAAGTTCGTATATTTCGGGTATCTTTCTCTTTTACTCCAATTAAGGCGCCATGAGAGTGACAGAGACAATCGTCGGAAATTTACGAATATTTTTGTTTATTTGTTGCAAATAAACAAATATTCATTAATGACATATTGGTAATATTATTAGCACGCCTCGTCTAGTTATAGTACATTGTGCAACGAGGATGGTAAGTAAGGTATAGTAAACGCGAGTCTATTAGAAGCCCGACGACGAAGTCGGAGGGCTTTTAATGACTCAAGTTTGTTATACACTTACCACCCGTGGTCCACACAATGTTTTTCATCACATTTGCGAGGAAATAAAATAAATTCGTTGGTAAAATAGTAGTTATGTAGGCTTAAAATCAAAATACACTTTGAAAACTACAATCAGACCACATCCACTAAAAAAGATTGTCAACAATGTCAACTTTTTTCAATGTCTTCCACAGATAATGTTAACAACTGCGTTTTGTTTTCGAATTTGACAGATCATCCTGCCAAATAGTATCAATTATCAAAATCAAATATAAAACAATTATTTTTAATAAATACTAAACATTAAATTCCAGTCAAATTGAATATAAAGATATGTTTTATACATATTAAAAGTTGGTTGTAGCAAACTTTTGAAGATATGAAATACACCTTGGCTGTTTGGAAACATCCTCAGTCCGAAGTGAAGTATGAGTTCTATATATTTTTAAAACTAAACTTAACAGCCCGTGTGAGCTAAATCGGCTATAACTGCTCTGTACTCTCGCAAGTAACAACGCCATTGACGAGCAAGTGTGATGAAAAATGATATGTCTATGCTCGCGGCACGTAGTCCAATCAATCCAATCATAACTTAATTTATTTTGAGGGAAAGTGAACCTTAAACTAAGTGGAGATAATACATTTAACCAAGGATTTTTTAATATATCTGGAATAAGTCTAGTGAATAATGCTAATAAGTGAAATGTGCTTTGTAAGCATCATTTTAAGGTTTACTTTCGCCCGCCGAATGTGAAGACAAAATACGAGCCGAGTAGTACACAGACCTCTGTCCCTTTCTATGCCATTCCAAAAATAACATTACATTTGGTAACAAATTATATGAGGTAAGAAGTGCAAATAAATTAAATGACTAATGTGCTTTACTAGTTTTACTTATCAAAAGTGCAATTATTTGATAAATATAGTAAAATAATTAATAATCCCGTCAAAATAAATTAACAAAGATCAACGTGGTATACATAATGTTTACCTGTGGCAACCCAAAGTCAACTAGATGGTAGGGTAACCATGCTTGAACATGGACGAGGACAATGTTGGTGTTGAGATAAAGTACATTAAACATATTTACAAAAAATTGTAAAATGTGGTTTCATTGTCATTGTATATTTTATACATATAGTAGAATATAGCATATTGATCCAAAATAATTCCCACAGAAGCGGGGTTATGGTGGTTTAGTTTCCTGCGTGTATCTTTTTGATATAATAAAAATATAGAATATATAAATGTGCAAAATGCTAATTTCCAACCTGTAACGATTAAAAAAAATCAACATGTAACTCAAATCGTGTGTGTCAATTACAGGAAATTACTCACAAAAATGGTTATGAGGTTAATTTTATAAAATAAGAACCGTAAATAACAAAATAGCGGTTAAAGTACAATAGTATATTACATCAGAGGCCAGGAATCCGTTTTCACGACGAGACATGTATGGTGCTTTTCTCAAACATGCAGTGAAATAAAAAAAATGCTTCAAAAAATTAAATTTGTAAAATCACAACTAACAATGAAATCGAAATGTATTAAAAATTAACATCAGTTATGTGCTATGACACCCGCCATCTTTGCCTCTGTATGGTTAATAAAGTAAATATATAATCAGAAAATTGAAAACTAAACGTAACATTTTATTGTTTTACACATTAATATACATTGTAATAAGAAAACCATATGTAATACATAAATATTTCCGATTATATGACATGATATAAAAGTATAGACTGTATTATAATTAACACGACAAATATAGGCCTCTCCCATAGACTGCCACATGGAGCAATCTTTAACATAGTGAGGCCAGCGACCAGCAGCACCCGGTCATCGGTCCGTCTGGTTTGTTGATGTCCGACATTGCTTTATATGTATAGGCCAAGATATATATATTTAAAAATATATGAAGAAGGCTGTTGTCGTATCATAATATACATGTATAAATAACTTAGGCTGTCAGAGAGAAAAGAAGACTGGTGTTTACTCCACCGACTCTCTTAAATTTGAACACTGCAAGAGCTTATTTTTGTTCTTTCACCATCTGGTTATTTATTTTTAATTTTAGAAATCAACGTCATAACCTTTTTTACCATTTAATTTCTTATAATTTGATACCACACACTATTTTTAATCAAATTTATAAGTATTCGAAGTTGAAATCTTAGGGAAGCAAAAAAACGAATATAGTATGTCAAATAGATACAAACAAAGAACTAAAAAAATTAAATCCTGTTTCTGTGGGAATTATATTGACACACACCTACAAATTTTCGTACCATTCCTGTACTAATAATATATTATCTGTTTAGTTCATATATGCGATAATTGCCTTCAAATTCAGTGCAATCGAACTTCTATAATCATATTTTCATAACTCTGACATCTAGTTTTGTCTTAAAAGACAAATTGGGAAGATTGAGTGACATTAGGGCAGACCGAGCTGCCGGCGTGGTCTACACCGATCTAGTACCTACATAAGAAGTAAGAACACTATTGTATTTAATGGAATTTTCCTAACTTCTAAAAATAACATGGTCACCCTATAGAAAGAGACAAAGGTCTGCGTGGTAGCTATCTCACTAGGCTCGTTTGCGGTTTTCGGGCTAGTACACGATCTAGTTATATTACTATATCTATGCATTTAACAAGTAACACAACATATGTCAAATAGAATATAAATTAGACATTATTACTGGAACTGACCTAAGAAATTAATAGAACGAAGACGAGGCAGTATGGCCTATGGTCTTAGCCTGTCCAATGGACGAACACAATAAAAAAAACAAAATGTCAAATATGTCAAATATGTGACATATCTGTTATCTCTTTAATATATAGTGAATAGTCATCAACAAGTTTTTCACTAAACTTAACAATAACAGTTAACAAATAATTTAAAGCCAAAAGGATGCATAATTTGGAATCAGACAGTGAAGATGAAATGCCACCAGGTTGGGAGGAAAAATCCACTGAGGATGGAAGTGTTTACTTTGTAAAGTAAGTTTTTTAATACAACATAATAAGACATAACATGTTTTAAATTATACAAGGATAATAAAGGAGCCTGGTGCAGTATCAAGACAAATCGGTTAACCGGTATTGGTTCATACCAATACCTGTTTACCGGTTTCAATTCACTTGTGAATTGTTAACAGGTGATTAACACCGATCTAGTACATAAGAACACTACTGTATTTGAACTGTGAAGAATTTAAACATTCATGTGAATTCTTGCCAACAACTAGGTCTACTTGTTTGTGTGTTTTGTCCTAATGATTGGCTTAGAATTATGACTACATATTTTATGTCTCATTTTATTTACATGGTGATAAAAATACTTTTTCAGTACATGCACATCCAAGACTCAATGGACCCACCCACGCACAGGCCGTAAGAAAGTTATACCTAAAGATTTGCCATTTGGCTGGTCAAAAACTGTAGATGAAGAAGGAAGAACTTTGTATGTTCAGCAAGAGACTGGTCATAAGACTTATGTAGATCCCAGACTTGCTTTTGCAAAGGAGGAGAAAAAACATGTGCATGATTTTAGACAGAGGTTTGATGCATCTTCCACTGCATTTCAAGTAAGTTAATATTTTATGTTGCTGTCAAAAACTCACATTCCTCCATCCAAAATTACATATTTTAATTATAACAACTATAAGGTATTATATTTACTACCTTTTTTACAGATTTTGCATGGTGTAGACTTATCGGGAAAATATGCCATGATAACAGGATGCAACACAGGCATTGGTTATGAAACAGCAAAATCTCTTGCCCGGCATGGATGCAAGCTCTTATTTGCCAATCGGAATATAGAAGCTACACAAACAGCCATAGAAAATATTGTCAAAGAAACAAATGCTCCTGAAGAAAATTTAAAAACAATTCAACTTGAATTATCATCCTTACAAAGTGTGAAAAAATGTGCAATGCTGGTGAAGACAATATTTTCAGAGTAAGATTTTCTTTAAATTTAGTAGTAGTGAGTAGCTTTTTTTTTATAAATATGTTTTTTCTCATTTCCTTCAATGACTTTGTTTCTATATCTGGCAAACCAATTTGTGCAAGAATTCTCTAGAAATATGAGTTATCTAAGATTTCTAGCAAAGTATGGAAAGTGACTTATTAAACAAAACAACAGAAAATAACCCTTTGCAAAAAGATTTGGACTTTAATTTTGACTTTTCCACTTTTACTTTTCAGTCATCTTGATATGCTGATACTTAATGCTGGAGTATTTGGTATACCATACACAGAGACTGAGGATAATTATGAGACAACATTCCAGGTGAACCACCTCAGCCATCTATATCTGGCTATTTTACTGGAACCATTGCTTAAAAAGGGTTCAAAGGTGGTATTTGTTTCTTCAGAGTCTCATCGGTAAGCATCAAATTATTATGATCAAATTTTGAACAATCTGCATGAGCGCATATATTGCAATTGCCCAATAGGGATGCTGACTGTATAAATAAACGAAATTAATTAATGTTCTCAGTCAGATGATTAAACATATTGCAAACATATATTATAATCAGGAAGAATTATTAATGGAAGTGGATTCAGGTTAGGGGAAAACTAAGAATTGTACCAGGTAACATAACTTCATGATATCTTGGAAATTGAAATGTGAAAATATACAGTGTCCACTGTCCAATATATTTAATAAGCTACCTAATAAGAAAAGAAATGCCATCAACCGTATTTAGGAGATTGCTACACATTTTTATTACCATAGAATTAATAATGTTACAATATTACTATCAGCCGCCGACATATACATAAAACATAAAGCTTACTTGGACAATCTGGAAATCAACCTCTTAATTACCTAATTATTATATTTTAAATTAAATTATTATATTTTATAAGCTAATTTAAATTAGTTTCTCTTTGTTTTGTGTATTGCATGGATACAAGACCTTCATTTAAAACATTAGTTTATCTTCTTTTTCAGGTTTGCCAATCTTAAAAACCTGTTTGCACAGCAAAGCCTTTCAATGTCTAAGGACCAGTACAGTGCAATGATGGCTTACAACAATTCAAAACTCTTCAATGTTATAACTGCAAAAGTAAGCAAAAATTTGTTACAAAATTCTAACATAAATCATAAAATACACACAATAATCTATCAAACTAAGGAATTTAAAAAACTTCCAGTTCCAACGTAAAAAAATTAAGCAAACATTAAAATGTAAATGATAACCAGGATATTTGTAAACCGATTATGATAATACATGTCTAAAAACCATTGCTAGAAAACCAAAAACAAAAAATGCATCAAAATCGGTCCATCCTTTAAGAGCTACAGTGCCACAGACATACACACATAGCGGTGAAACTTATAATACCCCTCTTTTTACTTTGGGGTTTAAAAACTGGGCGAATCTAAATCACTCCAATAAGCCTCATGCTTATTTAACTACTTATACACAAAACTTATCTTAAATGTATTGACTACAATGATGTAAAGTATGAACTTTAGATTACCTAATACCCTACGTTTCGAAAATGCTTAATTTACGTAAAAACGTACACCATCAAGTGCTTTTAATATAAAGAAAACTAGTTCAATGTAGTACATTCAACATACTTGTAATAATTGTAAAGAAAGTAAAATATAAACCTATTTACATTAAAAAAAAAAACAAATTAAGTATGAAACTTTCTATTTTCAGATCCTCAGCGAGGAATGGAAAAGCAAAGGCATTTGCGTCAACTCCTTGCACCCAGGCAATATGGTGTACACAAACCTAAGCAAATCGTGGTGGCTCTACAGGCTGGCGTTCATGTTCGTTCGGCCTTTCACCAAATCTTGGGTAAATGTTGCTCATTTTGGTCCATAACTATTTATAACTAACTATACCCTCATAAGACCCAGTGTACATTACAATAGAATGTACACTCCCTTTCAATGGAATTTAAATCCTTTATTAAAGGAAATAAAGTAGCATATCAATTTCCATATTATTTTTCGAACAAAAGAAAATTCAACCCAATTTAATGTAGGTACAATAAGATTGATTTTAACTATTAAAACTTTTTGCATTGTGGGTCTTACGATGATACTATACTAATAATAACGGAACTCATTTGTAATTAATGATTACTATTACGTACAAGTTTAACTAAATGTTTTGATAATGAAACATGGGTAAGGTAACACGTGAGTAAAGCCGTTATTTACAATTGTAAAATATTACACTGACTCACGAAAGTTTAAATACAATGAGGAACAGCGTTTTTAGGGTTCCATAGCCAGAATGAGAAAAGCGGAATTCTTGGTGTTTCATACACGGACTGCTCGAGCAATAACCCAGTGATCAACATACATAGACCACTCTTGTAGTCGAGAGTTAACAGCTTGAGGCAGCCATTGATAAGTGATAAATGGAGAGCAGTTAGCTTAAAAGCTCGAGCAGTTAGCAATTTCAATCAGTAGGTAGCATCAGCAGCAGAATGAAGAGCCCGGGCGGAGGTAACGCCCTGGCGAATGCTTGATGATGTAATTTTCACCGCGCTGCCAACTGCCCGAAGCAGTTGCAACTTGAGCGGTTAGTGTATTGCAAATAACCATTTTGTATTGAAACTGCAGAGCACCCAACGACGACCGCTTGAAGCTGTTGGCATAGACTAGGTACTTGAAGCAGTCTGTGTATTTCGGCCCTACGTTTTTTTTATGACATAGGCAGAAGACGGATTGCCTGGTGGCAAGCAATTGCCACCGGGCAATCCGACTGCCCCAGATTCAAGCGTGATGGTCATCGCTGTGCCCTACGTCTCATTGTTGGACGTAGTTTAAGGACATACCCGGGTCCAAAAACGAGATAAGCATTTAACTCTCGACTAAACATTTGAGTATTCGGGTTATCTTATATAGACTGGTTAAACGAACTATACCTAGATGACGCTTGCGTCGACGATCCTTTTGTTGTTTAGGTACTCATTAACATATTTCGTAGACATTCTAATTAACATTTGATTATTAGACTGTCTACGAAACTTAATATATAAGACAGATGTCTTATATCTTAAGACTGTCACTAGATAGTGAAGTTGTTAAATACGAAGCCGGATTATTTGATCGGTTCGCGTTTTAATTTCCATTGTTTTTGCTTTCAGCAACAAGCAGCCGCCACAACAGTATACGTTGCCACCGCAGCAGAGCTCGAAGGCGTCACCGGCCTGTATTTCAACAACTGTTTCTACTGCGAAGAGTCCGCCTTATGTAGGGACAAGGACATAGCTAACGAAGTCTTCGCTTTATCGCTGAAAATGATAGAACAACGAGTAGGCTCTGAATTCCTTCAGAAATATTTGCAGAAATATAGTGCACCTATTAATAGTGTTCAGACTTAGGGATCACAGGGCTGTTACATGTCTGAACCCTAAATAGTTAACTTCGGGTTAAGTTGGCTAGATCTATTTTAGTCCAAAAATTTATAATCAGAAGCGCTACCGCCAAAAACGATATTCGTAAATCTCGGACGATTGTCTCTGTCACTCTCATGACACCCTTAATTGGAGTAAAAGAGACAGACGCCCGCATTATACGAACTTCGACGTTCGCGGTACCGGGCCAGTATATTGGATGGTGTTGCATTTATTACTTATAAAAATAAAATGGTGCTCTAATGAATAAAGTATTCAAAACAAATTGTGTAAAATGTAAATATCATACATTCCTGCTTTTAATTCCATCAAACCGTCTGGACAATATAGTACGAAAATTTTATATCTTCATTAATATTAATTTTATTCATTCAGGTTTGTTGTTTTTTTTTTTTTGCTGTTGTGTTTCTTACTCGTATGCCTCGGTATAGCTTTTCACTGTTTACTCTCAAAACTTTGGTAATCTTGATGATAAACATTTGCAATAAGAGAAGTATTTATAGGGTATGCAGATCAACTAAGTTCACGTCTTTCCTGTGGACATTGTGAAAGTTAGAACAAGTCAAATATTTGATTGTATGAAATATCAACCTGAACCACTCCCCTTCTTACGTAACACTACCACAAAATCACGTAATCACATAAGGGGTTAACTATTGAATTGACCACAGAAAAGACTATTTTTGTTTTAATCAATCTGTATGAATAGCTGATATGCATTTCAAATATCACTATCCGATGCCGTGATAGTGCATGCGATCTCTGAAACGGTCGGTAAGCGACCACTTCGAATCAGACATGCAAACAAAGTACTCCCGATTTGTCAATACCGTAAGAGACTCTGCAAACATGCACTTTGCGGGAACGGCTAAAACTAACATTCGTATTTCCGCGGAGGTTGAAAGCTTGACCTCAATTTCTGAAGACCAGGGCGTTTAACCAATGTGTGCTGCCCACTATGACCTATGCTTGCGAAATGTAGACACTAGCCATATGCTCAGTAGAAGACTCAAACTTGCTCAAAGAGCCATGAAACGCAGCATGCATGGTATGTATCTCCGCTACAGAATCCGAAACGGGGAGATTGGGCGACGGAACAAGTAGTTGACATCGGCCAACGGATTGCTACTCTAAACTGGGCATGGGTCGGACTTGTCTGTAAGTGTTAATTAGGAACAATTTGATAATAAAGAATAAATAATGAAGAACGTTATCAGGATTATTGGCTACAATTGTCCTGATAGTGATAACAGATCGATCCCAAATCCCAATAGAGCGGGGCACGGCCATTTTCGAAACCATTATTATTTATTAATATATCATTACATATATTAGTCACCGCAAACAAAAGTATTCCTTAATAATAGGTTCTTGAAATGTTTCTAAACGGTTTCATTTTAACGGTACCTAACAGCTTAATAGTGATAATTAGCCGATTACGCAAAACTGTATTAAAACTAGTTTTTAAGATGTTTTTACAAAAAACCTAACCGCCATAAAAAAATATTGTAGGATTTTTTTTTTCAAAATTTTATGGGGCCAACGTTGCGGTATACCCTATCCAATAAAAAAATAGTTATCTAAATCGGATTACTCAGTAAAAAATCATACGTAAAATCAATCACCCCTATTTTCTTACCCTTAAAGATGGTTTTTTTTTTCCTAATTTATATGGATCCTAATTTGGGGTATACCTTTTCCAATAAAAAAAAAAACAAAATCGATTTACTCTGTAAAAAGTTATGCGTGATCATACATAAAAAATAATAATAAAATATACGCGTCGACTTGAAAATCTCCTCCGGTTTTTTTTAGTTAAAAATAGAAACAAACATTTGTAGACTTGTGTGCCTTTAAAAAAGTATAGAGTGGTATAGATCTGAAAATTTTAATCTGTGGGTCATATTTTTATTAATGGCAACTTGCTGGAAAATTAGGACTGGCAACCCCGCGTTAAAAATGGCGGATTTGACATTTATGTGTGTCAAGGTAAATTGTCAAATAAAATATTTTTATTAATTTCAATCGAAACCCTTCTAATCTATTCTAATAATCAAATATAGTGATGATTTATTATATTCCTCCAACGTTGGTTATATTTTCTTCAACAATGCGTGATTAAGTACAATGCTTTTACGGACTTCTAGGGGCTACCAGGTCCCCAACGGTCGTCAGGCATTTTACCCAAATTAGGACTCCTCCACGATTGGCGCGTCGTTTAGAGAAATGCCAGGGACGTGAAATTTGTGTGTGTTACAATTAGTGTTTGCCTCGTGATGGGTGACAAGATGAACGGAGAATATTTTCCTCCTGCCACGGCAACCTTCAATTACAACAATGTGGTGAGTAATTGTATTGTTACACTTTTACTTGCTTACTTAAATTCTTTTTTCCAGGTCGTAACACACCCAGGATTCTTCCCAAGTCCATAAAACTATATACTGGAAACTTACACACCTCTTTATCTGTGATTGAGCAAACAGTTGTCTTTATGCAATTGTTTCTGAATAGGTATTTCAAGGCTTTGTTAACTATAAAGTTTATACAAAGAATTTTACTTTTAAAATAGTCAATTTGTATTGGTTCATAATGAAACCATTTTAGAATAAATCATTTAGTATGAGGCAATACATAAGTTTTAAAAATTAGGTTCCCCAGTTTAGTTATACATGACATTTATTTGTAAAGGGAATTAATTAGGTTGTGTGTTAGTAAATAATAACCCAAAAACAGTTTCAGTAATGTTATGAAACCCATGTCAGGTAAAGCCCATTAAATTGAGCAAATTGTACATTATAATTGGAATTCTTGGTGACTTATGCTAGGTTTACCTTATTGTGTCTGAAATTGTAGTTGTATGTTAGTCATGATTCTTTAATTGTTTATTTAAATGAATTTAAATATATAATTTTTTTAATCATCTCAAATCAAAATTAATGAATCTAAAGGTTTAATACACCTAGTAAATGTATATACCTAGTATGTTTGCTCTTATTGCTTGTTAAAGGCAATAATTATTATTTTACCTTATGATTATGATCACTAAATTATCAGAACAGAACAAGAACAGCCATTGAAATTTAATTTGTCAGGGTCAACAATAATAAAAAAATTGTTTAAGGGACCAGTAAATACGTATTCCTAAAAATTCTATCTTAAATATTTTTGTCACATTGAAAAAGACTAAAAACATGCTTGTATACTCAACCCTAAAAAGGAATTGCTGAAGCTCATTAAATAAATATTATATGAATAATAATAATTGTTAACTTAATAAATGACTGCTAATAAACAATAAACAGAACTTATTTACTTTCTGGTCATTAGTGGCTTATGTTTATTGATATTTAGGGAACAATTGGAGAAATGCCCACAATATTGTTCATTTTCCAATAATAATCATGTGGAATGCTCATGATACTAAAAATATTACTTCTATGTATTGAGGGTAGTATTACACCTATTCACATTGAGAATTGAATAATTTAATCTATTCTCTTGATGCTTAAACAAATATGATGACTGTTATAAAACTGCAATGAAATGTAAAATGTGTATAGAGCAATTTTCACATACTCTTTACAATTTTACAAAAGGTGACATACTAATTATCAGGCCTCGGAGTATTTTTAGCATGGTAAGACTAAGGAGAGCTATGGAGTTGTTGTCAATATTAAAATTAAATTCATACTCATACTCATCCTCCTCATACTTAGACTAGTTATATGTAATTAACAAGGAGCGGAAAAGCCATAGCAAAAACTAGAGGTCGAACAAATGACTATTATTTCTATCGACTATCGATAAGGTAATTTTGTGTAGATAATAAATAAAGTCTTATAAACAAGGAGCGGAATTTGTCATAGCATAAATCACTAACTGTTTTATCGACTTATCGAGAAATATTTGTTAATTTTTTTCCATGGAATATTGCATGAAACTAAAAATATGATTAAATCTATATAGAAAGTGTCTGAACTCGTACTTTTTGAGTGACTCGTACTCACTAAGTGACTTTCAACACAATGTTTCTTCAGCTGATGTAAATGAACGTCACATTTAGAGCAATATATTGTGGAAGAATCTTCTTTGTAACTAAGAGCAGCATCTTTCTGTATCCATTTGTTTATGGTTTTTCTTTTCGGATTAACCATTTTAGTAACACGGCACGAAAATCACGCATGAAAACTTAAGTGACATAAATGACATATGTGACGTTGACATGCTTTACTTTAATATGGAGATGCAAGTTGCTTATCAAAGAGGTCAAATGTTACAGAATAATCTTTTAAGCTGATTATGAATACCTAATGCGATAATATTCCGTGATATCGATAAGTCGATAGAAATAATGGTCATTTGTTCGACCTCTAGTTTTGCTATGGCTTTTCCGCTCCTTGGTAATTAATTTCGTTTACATATATTTAATTAAATATTATATTATAAATTTTTAAATTATAGTATGTAAGATACGTTAAAAACTTAAATAAAATATTGGAGCGATGACACTGCAATATAGGTAATATAATAATATTATCCCTCAACATAATATAACATTTAATTAAATATAAGTAAACAGAATTAATTACATATAAGTCGAAGTGTTTATAAAACGATCCAAACGAACTTAATTAATGAGTATGAGTATGAATTTGATTTTTATGTTAACAACGACTCCATAGCTCTCCTTAGTCTTACCATGCTAAAAATACTCTGAGGCCTGCTAATTATTCAATAAATTTCAACACAATATGTTGCCAACTATAGATAATGTGCCAGAAAAAACTGTGATATACCAGTCTAAAGAATGTTGATATAGTTAATCCAGCAGTAAATACAGCTGTTGAAAATACAGGACACATGAGATTATATGTGGTTGATGATGTTTCAAGTGAGTGTGTCTTCTATCTATTGTCTTGTTGTGTCCTAATTCCTATTAATCTCATTTTTTATATAATGCACACCTGCATTAGTGACAGTAATGTGCTTTATTCCATATTTTTATTCTGTTTTTACATGCACCTTTGTCACAGCACTTAGTTTACATCATAATTAACCATACTTGTATGAGGTTGAATCGACCTCATGCCACAGTGAAGGTGTTAATTGGCTTCTTCTATCTACATTCATTTTTATTCTTTAGTATGTAAGCTGTTGGTTCTTATTCAAATAAAGAAGTAAATAAAAAGAAATCAATCTAAACAGGAGGTATATTTTAATTTCGGCAACAAGCTTAGGAAAATACTAGTATATTGTTTAAGTAAATGCCATGTATAAAAAGTTATTAGGACTATATTTTAAATATGGATTTATTTTTACTAATTTCGAAACTCATCAAGCTCACTATAAGCTCTTATTATCCAAGTGCAGCTTTTAGATTCTTAGTAAATGACATTTGATGATGTGACAATAAAACATGTTTGCCGGATATACCTGATATGATAAAACGATAGTATAACTTCTGCTTTTGCATATGGCTCAGAAAGATATTTGATCTTACACCAGCCAACTTATCACCCAGGATGTGTTTTCATAATAAGATCCTGCAGCCTGCAGATGCATCGTAAATAATTCCAGTAACTACACTTAATCAGCATTGTCTGACTGATGATGACTTTACTATAGGTACAGTCGACTACAAAGATATGTATACATTTTTTTACCTTAACCCTTTGTAATAAGGTGCAAAAGAGTATACATATCTTTGTAGTCGACTGTACATAATATATTATTGTGTCTGATATTTTTGCAATAGTCACTTGTTTTTGTGTAGCACCTTACTATCAGGGTTTTTATGAACAATGTTATGTGGGAGTGTTTATTCCTTAGCATTGTCAACTAATGGTTTTTTTGTTTTTTTAAATCATTAACGACAAAGCAATATGCCGCGACTGTGATGCCACGCTATCGCATTTGATGGAGCGCAATTGAACTTTATGGAATCCTTCGTAGATCCCTATTTCATTAGCAAAATTGTTGTCCGGAGCCGTCGTTGGCGTCCTTGGTACGACTTCCGATGACGACCACCGGACCACAGCCGTCTCAGGAGCGGTCAAGGGGCACCTATTTCACTTGGAAGTAATGAGCTCTCTATTTAAGAAGATGATAAATATTCTTTATTTTTATTTGTTCCTGATGTTCCTATTTAAATCATAAACTTTTTGTATGAATCAAGTACCTACCAACCTAGTTAAAGATAGGTACCAATCTGTACACTGGCTTATAATCGCACAACTGTACTGCAAAACTCGAGTGCACAACATGCCCTTTTACAGCGCACGATAGCAACCATGTCATTGCCAGATCTTCAACTTTTTCGTCACCGAATAAAGTCAGCAAGTACAGTCAGCGTCACATAGTTGGTAGCATCCAAAGTACTCAAAAAGTTCGGAACACCATAGACTTAGTATGGTGTACCGAACTATTTGAGTACTTTGAATGCTACGAACTATATGATGCTGACTGTACCTACCTCTATACTCTTGTGTACATATTTTTATCAATAGTTAAATAGGTTTACTATAAAAACTTCTTAAGGATTTTTATAATTATAGGTATATTGTCTTCTAGAAACAAGTAAAATATCGATATAGTAAAAAAATTAAAAGATTGGCGTTACTGTTTTCATTACTATTAAATATACTCGCTGTATAGTGGGCACTTTTATAGGTACTAGTAGCAATGCATGTTGGATCACGATTAAAAACGTTCTCCACGCTTTAAGACAACGCAAACGCGTTAAATGCATTCATCCGTTTTTGCGTAACCACTAATGCGAGCGGACCAAGGAAACTACGTACATTAAGTGTTACCTATACTTACGTAGTTGATAGTTGCACGGCACTCTGGTCCCTGTTTTAACAAGTACAGTTATTTTAAGCCTTTATGATTTATTAGCTTTATAAATACTAATTAGCTATGTCTGGCTGGGCCGAGCTGTCTCGTGAATAATATCTAAACAGGCGATGTGTTATCAATGTTATCATCGCCCATGTGAACACAGACGCACAAAAGCATATGCAAAAATGTATGTCAGTGTAGGTAAACCTATCTTGGCTTAGGGGGTTAAGGTTTGTATTAAGATAACTGGATATAACAAAGTAGGTACCAGTTTGCGAAATTTGTTAGTGTTATGACATGTCGCAAGAAAAGCCAAGTGAAACTAAAGATTTCAGATTGTGGCTTGTTAACTGAACCACTTGGGTCGACGTTATTAAATCCTGTCTTGACTGATATGATGTATGACTCAAGATCCTTTAGACTGTCGAGAGGTTATATGCCAAGATCTTTATAAAAAGAAAGTGGACGAACCGTCTTATACACTAATGTTAGTTTATTTATTAGCGTGCTCAAACACCTCATTGTTTATAATTTTCTATTTTGCCACCAAACCAATGAACAATAATGGTAACTGGATCCCACGGCAGACAATGCGATGTGGGGCAAGCGTCTGACACAATTTAATTTACGCGAAACAACGTCATATTAGCGTTTCGTTTTTAATTAAAAATGACATATGATTGGATAAATCAAGTGCACATACGACTATTTCGATAGGCGTGACAAAGGTGGATAGCTTTTTATTCTCACGATTGTAATGTACCTACAAGCGACAATTAATGAACCATGTCTAACTCCTGCTTATATGGGAAGCGGACAAAACATTGCATTAGAAATGTAACTTAGTAATTGTTCATAACTTTTTATATAGCGATACAGATATCTTTCTATACTTAATAGATACATTACTATATATAATACTATCCACATAAGATGGGTCCGATTCTTATTTATGTTATGGTCATGCATTAAAAAATAGTGCAGTTTTTCAATCGTTCCACCGTCCGAATGGGAAAAAGAACACTACTAATTTCGGATGTTTTTGGCTATATATTTTAGTATCGATCTGATAGAAACCAAAACACGATTGTTGAGAATTTCCTTCATGTAAAAATAATCCGGATTTTGCTCTCCTATTATTTCTGATAATGAACCTTGTGATATAAAACAAGGAGTAGATATTATTTTTTATGTAAAGACTTACAGAAGCGAAATGCATTAAAACATTGCATGTTAACATAGTAAGTTATTAAAAAATTAAGTGCATTTTTGAGGCTGGTTCCTTACTAGTTGACTAAATAGCCTTGCATCTCGTTCTTTCAACAATTGCACTGTGCAGTGTTACCAATACATGATTGGCGCGATATTATCTCGCGGCAAGATTTGCATCTGTTTCGCTATTATAATATTCCAACAGCTATATTCAAAGCCTGAAACTGTGTCCAAATGGACATAGGAAAAGTAACAACCATTTTGTTGGCGGCACTGTACTTATTTGGATTAACTATTAGAAGGTTGTCATTTTCCAGACAGTCTGAAACGTAAAAGTACATAGGTATAAAATTAAAGATAACTGACAAAAGACTGGAATATTTATATGTTATATTGATATAGTTATATGCTACAAACAATTGATATTGTTTATAAATAAGCATTTTCTAATAAACTAATATTATAAGAGCCCGCGCACACTTAGCGTCTTTTGAGCGTCGACGTCTTGTGTGTGCGGGCCCTAAACTTAATAAACTCAAGAACATAATGGCTAACATTTTTGCGTGTGCTATGTAAAACAGGTCCTTGAACTTTGTCAGACTGATGTCTTGTGTGCGTGTATCAGCTATGAGAAAGATAATACAATTTTTATGGTCCCGAGGTCGCATGCCAAGTCCAGGTGCCAGGAGTTGCCTGGTGCTAGCGTGAGCTACGCCGCTACAGCCCAAGCATGAGGACTTTTACTGCGTCATGGTTTTATTATATAAGCACAAGGTTTATATTATTCAATAGTTAGAAATATGTAATTAGAATAGTAGGTGATTTACCTTGTTTTATTTAAATAGTTAGTAGGTATGTATTTTTGCTATATATGCTTACACCAAGCAGTGCTAATGATTGTAATATGAACGACATAGTTTTATGAACGACATGTTGTTGCCTTTAATTGTGAAGTATAATTTTCCTACGTACAGGATAAGCTTACTTAAAAAATGCATTACATTATCAAAATTAAAAAAAAGACCCGCACAGTTTACTTACTCTTTTTAGCTACCGCTATTTGCTTGATATTTTCTAATTTACGTATGGCATATACAGATTACATGTTCACCTAGTTTATAGATACATAACATATTTCTTCGTTAAACACTAAATACAACTTCAGAACAGTGGTCCACTGTTACAAAGGGTGTCAAAATTTGACTTTCACTATTTCAGCATCACGTTGACTCAGTATGATTCAGTGCCCCATAAAGTTTCGTGCGCACTCGATATAAAGTTTATAGTTACGTACCAGTCGCGTGTTGGCAAAACCTATAGCTACCTAGTTGGCAATGCTGTTGCTCAGTTTGGTATTATCAGCCAGTTCGGATTCTACTTGCGAAACTTATGCTGCATTGTGGCCAACCTTGTGTGCCAAACAAATTTATATTCTAAGTGATGTGTCAGTACCAAAATTTTTGCCTAAATGTGAGAATAGCATAGTCACTTGAATGAAACGAGTTAAGGTGGTAAACTGTACCTACTTACATATAACCTACCGAACTGTATGGACCTGTATAAATCTTTATTAGTGAACTGAATCGCAGCTAATATGAAAACTGTTTCTTTTTGTAAAAGGAAAGTCAGGAAATTGGTGCGTGCGTCATAATCATTACATTCATTATAAGGCACTGCATTTATGAAACTCATATCGACACACGTTTATTTTATTCACTGTAGGTAATATAACACTTTAAACTTTATTACGCGAGTTATACGCGAGAATGACCGGTGCAACCCGCGCGTCGAAAATTCGGTAACTACTCAAGGTAATTAAATTTTAATTCGCGATAGACTCGTTCTAAAGTTTTTAGTAAATATTACTGTAGGTAAAATCCTGTTCTAAACTATCCTGTTCAGAGGCTCTAGTGTAAGTTTCTTTTGACGTAAAAAAACGTTTACGAACGCGTAAGTGATAATGTTATTTATACGCAAACGCGTTCGTGACGTAAAGTTACGTTAAAAACTTACACTCAGGGCTCTGATCTAGGTCAGGTCAGAACAAACAACGCTTTTAGTAGAAAAATATTTTTGTCTGAAAGAAAGTAAGGGAACTGATATAGTTTTCCAATCTCTTCCGCTCATTTTGTAATGCTGTAAAATATACTAATCTAATAATGCTAAGCAACCAATGAACATTTAATACTACCGCTTTTCTAACCTATTACGATTTTATTGGTTTCTTTTAAAGTGATTTAGTTATTATTAATTCGTTTTAAAGTACAAATAAATAGCAAATAGTACATATAGTCATTTAAATAGCAAATTTTGCTCTTATATTTGGTCTTTATATTGTTATTAAAATTCAGTAAGTTTAACATTTCGTTCTTAAAGTCCATTCTCTGGCAGCCAATTTGGCTAGCAAATTTTATAGGCAAACATTTGTGTTTATATTAATAATATATTTTAAATCTACAAATGTTATGTAATAACCTTCTCGATACTGCATATATAAATCAACTAAAAATATGAACTCATTTCAATTGCATCAGCTAATTTCGTATTACATCGATAGCTTCTGCAACATCCAACAGCATTCAAAGCCTCAGTCTCGGACGTTTACTGTAAGAACCGTGGAATTTCCATTAAATCATAATGTTCTTTTTACGCAACACCTAATGGCTTTTTGACTGGTGAAGACTGTTTTGTTTCAGTACACATCACTGCCTGTTCAAAAGGCGTTTTTGACTAGCAACCATAATATACGCGTATGCTCACTTAATGCTGCAATACTAGTTCAAGGTTTAAACTGTAGGTACTTATTACCTTTGTTAGAATTATATCGCGTAATCACAATTGCTTCCTGGTCGTTCATTTAATTTTGCTATGCCACCTATGTAATGGTTATTCGAAAGCCAAGACCCGAAGAAATCGCCTTTATTGGCATAATAGGTGAAAACAAAAATCGCAACTTTATCCAACGCTATATCAGCTTTCTAAGTTTCTATAATGTGCATATTGGTTTCTAACCGCAATTTGTATGCTTGTCTGAATGTTACATTTTATATCGAGATTGAAATGGCTGTATATATCCTCATTACCTACGGGCCCGCGTCGAATCATATCGGGGCATAAACATATCTAACTTCTGTGATATCCTTTATCGATCAACTATTACAACCTAAGGAAAATTTGACTTCTACATAAGGTTTTACTACATGTTACATTGATTATTAGAGCATGTTCTAGTTATATATGGGGCACGACATAGTGAGACGAAATATTTCTCTAACACCTGTATGTACAGTACACCTATGTTGCACGTATAAATAATTTGAATCTTTGAAAAAAAATAGGAATATATTCCAAGTTATCTTGAAAGTGTTACACTAGCTGCCGTTAAATATTTTCAAATATAAACTCAGCCACACGTGATTTATATATTGTTTAAAGGTTCATTCGCCTTAAACTGCAATTAGTTACTTTCTCGGAAAAGATTTAAAAGCAATTCAGCAATATAATGTTTGTGTTAATATACAACACTACATAATGTTGTTTATGTCTTATGATTTGAAATAAGGGTAATTTTAAAATTACCAATTGAACATTGAACACATTTTCAGCAACGACTAGATAGGTTAAATACTTATTGCTTACGTACAACGTCATGTTTTTTGTACTAAACGATACTGGACTATACCTATATTTCTGCCTTTCCGTTAAGGTGTTGATCGTGTTCCCTTCTATCAAACCCTAGGTTTATTTCCTTACTAGGATGGTATCCTAATGTGGTACTCGTAAATATGTAATGTTTATTCTACTTCTTTTTGTTCAATTATCCGAACATTGTAAAAATCACCGTTCCTAATGAGTAACGAATATCGAGTTTACGTAAGCGATCATTACCGGCGTTGCAGAAACGAATCAAGAGCTCAAACTTGGTAAATCTTATTTGAATGTACCTACCGATTGTTCAATAACACACTTTTAGGACCATGGATCATTATACTCTAACGATAATTTGTTGGAAAGGGTTATTAAATCATTGATATAAGCAACTTGTCTTTAAGTTTATCTAAATTCAGTATTCATTATGCTCTTTTATATGTAAGATAACTAACATATAATATAACACAGAATTACCAGAAACCTACTTCGGTACTTCCAGTCGAGTGTCGACGTCGACTGGTTCAAAAGTAAAGCCGAAAATGAACTATCTATCTCTTACGCTATCAACGATTGACGACTGTGTCATATGGACACAGTGATATTTATTTTTGTAAAATTTAAAATACACAAGACAGTCTAGACTGTCAACGCGAGTAAGATGATGGAGTCGCACATCCCTTGTACTCGCTGAGTTCTCGTAACACAGATATTTGAGTTATAATATCTTTACTTAAAAAAACAATATTCGGCCACTTGTCAGATTTTATCGTGCTGCAGTAACCCTGTGCTTGTGCCCTTCAAAAAACCTGATAGAATGGTATTCGATTTCAATTCTCTGACGTAAGTTATGAACTTACTACATTTAACAAGATTTTCATATGTGATTAGTGATTACATAACTATACTACTAATGTATACAGATTTGAAATTGGGAATATTATCAAAATTACTTTTTCCACGTTCATAATTAAGTATAAATATGTAGTATCGTTAATATTTAGAATGTAACGTGTAATGATTAATTCGGTAACTTTTTACGGCCTTATATCATTTATCCCAGTTTGACGCCGATGGTGCGCTGTATTGTTATATTTGTGATACTTACTACGTCATTTAAAAATAAAAAGGCACGCTATACCTCAACGTACAGTCAACTAATTTGATTTATATAGGCCACTTCGTTCCTTTACACAGTAGAAGTCTATATGAAAGACGCAGAAAATCTCTCATTAACGTCACTGTGACAAGGTCCGAAGTGGCTTAGAAATCAAATTGGTTGACTATACGGCGCAGCATCAACCGTAGCCAAAGAAGTATGTTTATCGTAGACATAAACTAACAATACTTACCTGTGTACATTCGTAAGTAGTATTTCATGAATTAAGCTGGAATAACAGAAGTTTATTTGTTACACAAAACTGTGATCATACCAGTATAAATAAGCCTTTCCGTACTCATCATGTGTTTTTTTTTAGTTACTTGATTTACTGTGTTTACTTTTTTGTTATATGTCCATGTTGGTCGATAAAATATAAAAAGATAAATGATGAACACCGTATGTATTGAATAACAATAAACTTCTAAGGATCTACTAATTAGCTAAGTAAGAGTAGAAGTGCTTTACAGCTCTGAACGTGCTGTATTATATCGACTGCACAAACATGTTCCCATATCAAACACATAACGAGAAGTTAAAAACATCTTATTAAGGTCAATGTGGGTAAGACCGGCATACTATATTTTTAAGGGAAGTCCGTCATATGACACTAAATACCTATGAGATAATGTAAGAAATTGATTGGTAGACGGTCTTTCAAGATAGACGGTCTTACCCACATTGACCTTAGTTAACTATAATTTTTCAAAATTAACTTTATTTCACTAAGGTGCAAAACATACGTTCAGAATAAAAACGATTTGTTACATTTAGCATATTCGTAGTAACAAAATGATTTCCTTAATCTCGTAAATTCTTGCTTTATTAAGTGAAATATAAATTTAATGCACACAAAAATATGATAAATATTCCTTTTGTAAGTGAGGTAGTTGTGTAGAAAATAATAATTGCCAGGTGAATTACAAATGTAAGTACGCCGTGCGGTGCGGTACAATGAGAATGAGCGATTTCTAAACGGTACCCGCATTTCCTAGTCGTCACGCTATTGCAGTTGTCACTGCTTATGATTCTATTGAGAATGTTTTGCATAAACAATGTACCTATTTGTGATATATAATGCTGGCAATTGGTACTTTGTTAATGCTGGATCGGGTTTCAACCTTTATATATCCTAGATTGGCTGATTGGGCATCGATTGTCCATCAGGCGAAATGTTATTTTAAGAACTGACACAATAAAACATAGATGAGGCACTATAATAAATTTCGTTGCAGATGCACGTAAATATTATATTTTATCTTTTTATAGTAAGTAGTTCAACTTCAACCCAAAGTATTGTAAGATTCGCCGACCTCGTGATTAGAGGAGGTAGTGAGTAGGTTTAAGCTAGGTCTTTATGCGTCAGACATCCTACGCCTTACATCGAACATTGAGCACTTCATCCGCTTTATTAAGGACTGACGCTCATGGTGAGTTTTTGGCAGTTGTTTAAATTACAAATTTGAGCTCAGGTGGCCACAAATTCCTTTACCTACCTTATGTAAAAAAATGTTAGAAGTGCGTCTAAAACTATTTAAATTTTTATCCAATCTGTAAGCATGATAGAGGCACATATAAATTTCTTTTTTAAGCATTTAAACATCTTGAATATTTACGTATATGGTTGACCAAGCAACTTCTATCCACTTGACCGATGTTGATATTCTTTCGTTACGTGTTTACATAAGGTCGGAATTTTTTTGTTAAAAGTTATTTATTACACGAGTTTAATCAAACTAAAAGCGGTTAAAAAGCTTTTTAATGGTTTTATGGCCAAAAATAAATGAAATATGAATCTCATGCGTAACGGCACCCGGAGATGCAAGTAGTCAAGTGTTAGACAATACAATTTAGCAAAGAACAAGACGGTAGCAAACAAGCTTTCCGCCCGCCTGATCGTAACGTATCGTCATGTAACTTCAGACGATTCACACGCGTGTTTCCAGAATGGAGGAGGTTCTGCACTCCCTTACTTACCGGTAGGAACACAACACTATGAGTAGGACTAGTGCTAGTTTTGTGTACGGTACTCGTATATCCCCAGTCGGACTCCGTTCCACCTCCAGATTTGTGCGAGATGTCCTTTGACGTGCTCTACCACACTTAGCAAAATAAACATAACATTTCGCAGTGCCTATACATCTTGTTTAGACGTAGTTTAAGAGCATAGCCGTGTCCAGAGTTAGTTTAAGCACATACCCCGGGTCCATTTAATGTTTACCTCTTGGACATCCAAATACTTTACATACATACTTGACATATGGCCAATTTTTGTCACACATTCATTAATGTTACTGTCAAACTTATTATTTTGAAACAAGTTTGGTTCGGACACGTTCTATTTCGTCAGATATAGATCTGGACGTAATACTATAATGTTGTCGGGTCATAATGAGTAGCCAAACCGGTGCAAATATTCCAACAATAGATTTAATAACAGCGTTACGTTATTCAGTTACTGCGCCGTTATCTTGATCAGCATTACCATCGATGCTATCAACGACTACGGGTATAATCTCTTTGACTACTTAGATCATCTTCTCAGGCTTTCGATGGATGGTTTAATTGATTCTGATTCTCACGACTCTTATATTATGTTGGCTTTCTATAAGTTCTGTTTACTTTTTTATTAAAACGTGACGCTTCATTTGCGAAGCACCCATCTAAATGTCAGGTCAGATGTCGAAATATCGGAGGCTGTTACTAAGTATATCTGTTGTGATGTAAGGTACACTAATACATTATTGATTTAATTTACGTATTGAAATAATTTATCTTTAAAAACAATAATAACTTATTGATACTTAGTTTGGTTTCTTCGTTTGTACTTTCGCTATAATTGACCGGCTAATTTATGTATCTCACTTTGTTTTTGAACTGAATTATATACAGTCTTTCCATCCCGATTTTTTGAATAGGTCATTATAATTATAATGAACCATTGCAGCCATTAGACATGTTATCAAACGCTTAATGCATTTAACGTGTTCTGATAACGGTTATCAACTAATGCTCGTTCACTAGAAATGCACTCTGATCTAGAAACCGTTCTATTTTGGTCGAACTCGTTTGTCGACAACAAATTATCGTAGACACATTACTATATTCTAAGTGTTGATCTTGAATTGTAAGTAAACCGTTAAGTCACATATATACAGCCAGCTTAACTGCATACACCATTAAATTATCTTGTCTACTTTACCTAAGCAGTATTATGATGACACATTAATGTAAATGTTTTCAGATAACTATCACGTGTTTTTTTACAACTAATATAAAATTTTATAAAGTTTCACGCACGAATTCTTGTTGTATTTTAATTTAGCATGGATATCAAAGAGAACAGGTTTTTTTTTTGCATACCTTCTCTCACATGATACTCATTCGTGGGTTTTTCGAACCTCCATTATTAATAGATATGCAACGTTAGGCGGCATGTAGGTGGGTTTCTGACTGTCTTCTTCAATCTTAAACCTCCTTTTTATTAAAGGTCATTAATTCATGTCGATAAGAATGCTTTAGCGTAGTTCTGTGCTAGCGGAGTTTCATAAGGTTGACTGCAGAGTCCAAAACAAATACCTATCCAAAACTCGCAGCGGTTTCTAATACGCTACACAGGCGTTGAGTCCGGACGGGATTTAATTTTGCCGCTTCGATTGCGCTCACGCTTTGCTTATTGTGACTACAGTTTATAAACTTGAATCTTACAGAACAATAAACTTTCAGAATATATTCAAGGTTGCAATTCAGTCCTTAAAATAAATAAATAAAAATAAAACAAATATGTTAGGAGAACTTAGCGATTTGGCTAGAAGGCCATTAATTATAAATAAAATAGTCCATGCATGAATAGTCCATATTATTAACTCCAGCTAGAACAACATTTATCTACACTTAAAGACAGTCACAAATAGTAGTCACAAGGGAGCAAAATTAAATATTTACTTATAGCGAGGGCGTACATTGAATCCTAAACAAAGGGAAGGCCTCTACAATAAACGCTTAAGCGTAGTGAAGGATTCAAGCCCGAGGTGAAAGTAATTTAGCTTCCATGTGACTCACACTGCTTTTCACCAGCCACCTTTGATATAAAAATGAACCGGATTATATTTTGCATCCAACACTGACATACGAGGTGAAACATTGAACATCAAGTTTAATTTAGCGACTTGAATATTAGGTGGTCATATAATTTATTTTTTCTGGCATATAGGTAGGTACCTAATACTCAATCACATCTGTAACTTTATTCGTCACACGTATAGTGCGCAAATTCTATAAAGATGTTGTTCATCCTTATAATCGACCAATTACTTAATTATTTAGTACTTGCTATAATGGTTGGCATTAACCTATTTAAATGGCGATAAATAGTAGTAAACTAGTTGTTTCGGGGCCGACACACCCAACGTTTCTCTAATCCCCAAAGCATAGACAATCCCTTTTCTAGCACGCGAGTGGGTGCAGGTCTTTAAAACCTAGTAGCCGTAACACTGGTAGCAAATTAGAAGGCCTTCGACTTTCAACCAGGCGAAGGTAATTGATGGAAAGTGATACCTACGCAGAAAGTTAATTTGTAACAAGTACCTATAACCGTCTCAATCAGTCCAACGAAAGTGAGCCTCACTCATCTCAAAGCTTTCAATAAAATCTGGATGTTACTGTGAATTCATGATTTATTTTTTGGCCTGTTAGTTTACAGACAGGAGGTTGCATTCTAAGCTTGAATTTCGAAACCTTTTGCAATTATTGTGTAAATGAAATCGCACATAAATGCAGTAAAAACGCCTTTTTAATTTAGTTTAGAGCTTCGAATAATGTACATAAATTAACCAGTACATTAAAGATACCATATTTGAGTTTGGTGACATGAACTGTAAACTAATTGAAAATTTCAGAAAGGCGATCAACTGATGATTTTCAATCTGAACTGGTCGTCTTAGATCAACCCTTTAAGAGCTCAATAACAAAAACAGTGCAATTTGAAAAAAGGAAAGAATAGTCTTCTATTTTTATAAATCAAAACCACAAATGTGATATTGGATAAAAAATAGGACATAATTTGAGTAATATATTAAGGCGATTAGCGAAGCTACAGTCAATGATATAGTTATATAACATAGGTTTAAACTTAATACTGTGCACACGACCGTGCATTAGCATTCACGACTTCTCCGGCAACATACCAATTTATTCGATGGTATCATTCTTAGATTATAACGATTGTATTGCCTAACGCTATTGTCTCATGTCTTATAATTGATAATCTGATTCTGTCAATAAATGTTGAAACAAACTAACCATTCCACTGGAGAGATAGATAGCTGGTCAAGCATAAACCCTTAAACCAATAAGTAATTATTAGCTGTATTAAGTTAGTATGTAAAATTTACGTGTCAACGGTTTAAGTTGAATACTGAATAAATCAAACAACAAATGCAATGTGAACATAATAACTGATATAATATACCTACACATTCATCCATTACCCTGTGAAAGGTTGATGTACTAAACGAAATGGTTATCGATTTCTTAACTCAATCATCCGGTTCAGTTTCTCTCGATTTAAAAATCTGTTCAAGTGTTATTACGTTAAATTACACATATGCTTCCGCGGCAATGAATTGCTGTTTATGTACGATGGATCTTTCTTTTCTTTCGGCAAACGGGAGAAATCGAGGTTATCGGTAAGTAATCGCAGTCATAGTTCACGAGTGCAGAGATTCATCGATCAGCATCACTCCGAACTTTTCGTAATTTAGATTTTGATACCTACTTTTAATCATATTTGACACCTGCTGATTAAGACTTGACCAAATAATCGTGATATGTAACAATAACAAAAATGTTAGATTAGGCATATTAAAGAATATGCACCAAGTCTATTTGTCACAAACCTATCTATAGCTAAATGGTAAAAACGGTCAGCATTATATATAACACGCCCTTACAGCTATACCAATAGATTTAGCTACTTTATTTGCTACAAATCCTATATAAGGCCGACTGTAACTACCTATCGCTCTATTCTTTGTTGTCTCTTCAGGGGTTAAAGTACCTCGAAACATTTGACGCGTGCCAGATGTATGTAGGTACAACAGAATCACTGTAATTAATTTAGGGCCGGTTGCATCCAACCGCCTGCTAAATGACGTCAACACAAACGTTAAAAGCTTGTATGACATTTTATACAGATCTATATACAACGTTGACTGCTGCACCGACATATTTATCATTGACAGTTCGTTAATACTGCGCAGTGCCACCCACGCCCATTCAATAACTATTATTTTCTGCAAATCCCACACTGAATATACCTACTTTACCAATTTTATAGTAAAAAAGTACATTTCTAACAGTACGACGCCACGGCATGATTTACTGTTGCCTACGTTTAATCTATTTATTCTAAAGTTATTGTCGTTTTATCAGATTCCCGATTAATTTTGTAAATGGAACGCACACAAAGCGCACTATTGCAGACGGATTTATTGATGGGCGTGGCGGGTTGTTAAACGAGGTAGGTAATGATTGTCAGTCAGACCCAGGTGCTTCTGGGCACGACCGCTTAATGCAAGTCCTTATCGTGACTACCGTGAATTCAGGCGTGGCAATATTTGCAATGAACCACGTTAGGGACAACGTCCGGAGCTCCGGAGTACTCTGACCTGTTTTATTATAATATAAAATACTAACATTATATAATAAGTACTATGCATTTTGTATAACTTAAGTATCTTAAATATCATTAAGAATAATAAGATACGATAATAATGATGGATGAAATTTAATTTTGACTATTGACGATGATAGGGGTGTGGCATAGTGATACCTTTCACATATCTTAGATATATACCCCAAACAACTTTTAAACAGCGATTCAATAACTGATCTAAAAGCGTGTGGCATAGATTTAGAGATATTTACAGGACGTGGCATGACTCTTCTGACGTGGTAGTTTTTTCAATATTTAGTGCACAGATAGTGTTTACAGTAATCTGATAATGTATTAAATGATGAAGTGAATTGTATGTTGTCTTTTTATTTTAGTACATGTCATAAACAATCGATAGTGAAAGTAATATTGTGAATAAATCAAGCATTTCATTTTAGCAAAAAATAAATATAGTAGCCGAAACAGACGAGATTCCAAGTTGCATCAGTTGTCTCCCAACTTTGCTAGATACCCCTTAGCTACGCAAAAAAATTAACATACATTGTACCTAATTATACCTATGTATTTGTTGTTATGCTAATATTTCATGGTTTCACAAATGTTTGTACGATTTATCTGATATTCACGTAGTGGCGATCTTACGCGCGACGACGGTGGATTTTAATCGGCGAAAGTACTGTGTTGCGTGTCGAGTTAGTCATACCGCGCCATTAGACACTCACTACAGAGTTAATAGAATATAAATAACATAAAATGTTTCATTTACACTAATTCATACCAAATCCACAACAGAACATAACAATATGGAAGAATTCAAAACATTAACTTTAGCTGTAATTACCTGTTCTAAACTTCTCATGAAGAAACAGCAAACCCATACTGGCTCCGTACTAAAGACTAAGTAGCTGTCAACGGTTTGTCCCAATGACAACCGAGCGCGTTATCGCTTTGCACAGTATCGGACTTCAATCTTTGCCATTACCTTTATTTGCACAATCGGACATTGTCATTCGCAATAACGAAATAAGATCACTGTTGAATTAACTAACGTCATATAGTGTCCGGGTATACTTGAGGTGATCATCGACCTCATCAAGTAGGCCTTTGTTACAGACGAATTAACGCCGAGATACTTTTTTGATGGTTATGAATATGAAAGCCCATACGACAAGCACAGACTATAAAACAAAAGAAGTAAGGTATTATCACGTTAGAGTCTCTAGCATTGATCAGTGGGTTGTCGGTGCAGGTTTATCTTTCTTCTAACCATTATGTCTCGAACCTCGGATAATAACACACATATTTGATAAGTGTAATTATATACCATTACCTACCTCACAACAGACTAGTGACATAATCGTGTATTATTATATACTTGTTTCCCCTGACAGTCGAATTAGCGACAAAACTGCAAAATTTCACCGCTTGGGGCTGGTAGTGTTTCGTGACTAGGCGTCATTCATTTTAGACCATTGAATCACCATTTTTGACTCCGCCTACCAGTTAAATTGTCAAATTCTATCATCATTTTAGTTGATTGTAAATATTATATATGTAGGTAATTATTTAATTAGAAATGCTTAATCGTTTTGTTTTTCTAATCGATCTCTTCGACTTTGAACACGTCATTTGCGTCATCCAGTTACATTCGTTCCTTTGAAGACAGTAAGAAGCGGGTCACCATGTCACTTTCTTCGTCTGCTGATGGTTACTCCATTATATATCCCACGTACGCTTTTGACATTCACCAACTACTTTAGCCTAAATAACCAGAATGCATATATCGCGACACAGCAAATAAAACACAAGTTTACTTTGGAATTGCATAAGCAGATTTTTAATCACCTCATAGTGTAAAACACGTTTGTTGGTTCGCGAAATGACGAGTTCACAAAGTAAACTTTCTTTGTGAGTGCATTGCCGAAATTTCTCTTTATACACGTGCCCGTTTCTTGATACAATCGCTAAATTATTGTTTCGCTTGCTATTGTTGTCATCGTGCGACAGCGCACAAACTACACTAATCACTTGCGTATTGTTGCAAAACCAGAAGTGTAATGCTTATTTTGAGACCTTAAACATGTACTTGAATCTTATGAGAGTATATATATAAATTTGTAGAGTAGATGTTATGTATTTTGTATGACTTGCATATGAATATGAAAAGCAGGAAAGTATGTATGTAATTCTTATAATACTTTAAATATTGCATTACCACATTTCTGTTTAATTATTTTCTCATTAATAGTTAAATAGTAACTGTAACATGTTATTTTAATTACATCTACTAACAAAATATTTCAAGGAATTGTTTTCGAAAATAACGGTCAGTAAGATGATCGCAACTCATTGAATGTGTCATCAAAATTAAATTTTAATTTCATATCGATTAATTCCTAATTAGATAAATTAAAAGCTGATGTGTAGGATAAAAACTAAACAGAGACTGTATAAGTGTATAATTAAGGCTAATCCGGATGTCATAGGACTGTGTTTAGGGGATATCTGAATACACACATTAGTTTATTTACTAACACACTTACTGGTCATATTTTAAAACCAGACCGACACCTATGGATCTCTCCCATAGGCTGCCAGGGAGCGATCTCTGAGCGTGGGGGTTCCATGCCATAATCGTCTCGCTTGGGAGGGTGTTGGCTATCGCAGTAGGTATGTTCCACCGCTGACACTGCTGCCTGTTCTCAAGTGGTTCTGGTCGCATTTTAGGGACGGTATTTTACGGGTCCTCATATCTTTCATATTATACAGTATGTACAAGAGGCAAAGCACCCATTGTTTTTGTTATAAAAATAATTTAACATTTCACAGGCTGACATGGGTGTGTTAACCGACTTAGAAAAAGTACAACTTGTCAATTATAAATAAAATGACGAATTAATAATAATCGATATACATTAACATAAAGTCCGAAATAGTATTAAATTCGACATGGCCATTAACGGGTTCAATGCTTTGCCTCTCCTATAGATACATACTATATAAGGGCAATTTCACTTTCAGGGACACCCAATTAGCTTAATTGTCAAATAAAAGTTAAATCAGTGGTCAGTTAAGTGACGACAATTAAGCTTGAAATCTTTATGTAAATCATCTTTATTCGCATTTTCTATTACAAAAACACGTATTATTTATGGATTGATCATAAAGATTGTATTGAAATTTAAAGCTTAATTGTCGTCACTAAACTGACCACTGATTTAACTTTAATTTGACAATTAAGTTAATTGGATGTCCCTGAAAGTGAAATTGCCCATAATGGTTACTATTAAAAAACTTAGCACTTTGTGAAAATATTTTTTCTCAAAATACTGATTAACTTTCACGGTTTTTACACATTATTACAAATAAACGTTAAGTTCAGTTTATTTGTAACTAGCGACCCGCCCCGGCTACGCACGGTTGCAATGCTGATGTTAGTATTTCTCATAGATGTTATTATACATATTAGCCTTCATCTTCAATCACTCTATCTATTAGAAAAAACCGCATCAAAATCCGTTGCGTAGTTTTACAGATTTAAGCATGCATAGGGATACGTATAGGGGCAGAGAAAGTGACTTTGTTATACTATGTAGTGATATTTCACAAACTTCACAGTTTCGACACAAATTATCTAACAAGTTCTCCAAGGGCTATCTTTAGTTTGTACCTCCATACATTTATATTATTAACGAATCTGTTGAACAATAACTTATCGCAATTAGCGTCTATCATCTAAATTGACGTGATTACCCACCTCCAAGTCGTCCAACACTGTGCGGTTTCATAGCGGATAACGTTTCATTGATTTCATTCTTTCATACCCTCATTATACTGTCATGTGTCAGAACTGACACGTATCTCCGTAGCTTCAGTCGGCCTTGTTGTAATAGGATTGCGTGCTAATTTTACCACCCGCGCAATTGGCTCCAGCTATGTGCCGTAACACTGTCAGACAGATGCTATCCACTTTATCTTGCTAATGTTATTAACTTTATTCGAAATACAGTTTTAATTTCAAATTAGCATGACTTGCTTAATCGTATGAGTTAAGAATACTTGCGATATGTATAAACAATATCAGCTTATATGTAGCTTATCAATAAAATAAAAATAACATTTCTGTAGTTAGTTAGGTATAATAAACAAGTCGTAAATATAACAAGGTCGGCACTAAAAATAAGACTGGGGTATTTTATTTATTTATTTATTTATTTATTTAATCTTTGTTGCACATGAGATAACCTTAATGTACAAAAGGACTTGACGCTATGAGACATTCTCTTCCAGTCAACCTTAGGGTAAAACAGAAGAGATTGTAGGCGGTGCATCCAATACAATTTATAAGACACTAAACAATAAGTATACAATATACAAACTAGCATTCATAAAATACATAAACATAATACAAATACATTATACACATATGTATATTATTTATAATATTATAAATGAAGTTAAGTACATATACAAAACTTTATCACGCCAAGAAAAGTACTTATGGAGGAGACATAGAAATTAACTTTAAGTGTCCAGCAAAGAAGGCACGCACAGTCCTTTTAAAAATATAATGTTAGGTTTTAAAGCCAGCACAATTAAAGGGAGTATTAAAAAAAAATGTCCTCAATTAACGTGACTTGCAGAAAAGTTAATTATGTTCCGATAGTTAAGTATTAAATTTCTGTAAAATACTTAGATTTGTTACTGGTGTCATAAACTTTAAGCAGTAATACAATGTGAAAGTGGTAAAAAAATAATTTTCATACAGAGTTCATGCTTAATTATCGTCACAAAACTGACATAATATAAAGTTTTTCACGTCACTTTTTTGCAACACTATATGAAATTAGCGTTTATAAATATAATATACAAAACCGTATAGTTATAAATTTATTATCATTTCATACGATGTATAAATACAAAAATAATGATTGCGTTTGACTGTTAATCTTATTGAATGTGTGTGGCTTGCCTGAAATAGTCGCACGCCTCGGTCGCATAAGACAAATGTTTAGTTTCCACATCCACCCATTATTGTAATTGTTCTCAGTCGAATTGGCGAGAATGTCGTTTGCAATTGCGGGCCATGTATGTCAATGCTAATACATAACACCCACCGCAGAAGGTCGGCTTGAGGTATCTTATACAAATAATTGAAAGCTGTCTTCACGATTAATTACTAACCTTGAATATGCATTAGTCTTTTTTGAACACTAAATTCCAAGAAAACTTATTAATTAATTTAAAAACAAATCCTTCAATTGTAATATTGTACATACTTGTTTTTTGATCACAACGGAAATATGGCCGATTCGGTTGTGAATTAGTATTTCATAAAAATCCATGTTTGCCGTGCCCGTGTGATGCCGGCTGACTAGAATAGCACCACCCCATCTCCTCCTGCGGGTGTCGTAAGAGGCGACAAAGGAAAAAATCCTAAGGACGGGCAGCAACGGCAGCATCCGTCGAAACCCACTCTATAGCTATTGCGGTCGCCAACCCGCCTGCCAAGCGTGGCGACTATGGCAATTACCCCCCAAGATGATGTAGGTCATATTTGTGGGAGGCCTATGTCCAGCAGTGGACTGCATAGGTACGGCTGAAATGTATGTATGAATGTAAATATATTTCTATCTACCTATATTGCTTTATGCACGTTTCTTTATTATTAGCGATTTTCGTTTTCTATTCGGCTACGGGCTGTTAAAGTAGGTCATAAAATTCCGGAAGACAGTCTAATGCTAACATTAAGCGCCAGACCGGTTGGGTTTTCGCATAAAACGGCTGGGAGAAACTGGACAAAAACAGTCTCGTTTCAGTCTCGTTGTTGTAGGAATCTCCACGACACTAAGAATATGACAAATATGACAATGCGGCAAAGAAAGTCAAAGCCAAAAGTACGAAGTTTGTTAACTATGTACATATTTTCACTACCTTTCACAATAGTGTTATATCATTGGCGCTCCATGCGATTCCCATAAAAACAGGGAAAGTATGCAATCGACGTGCGGGCGCAGTCTCAGACGCAGGCCCGCGGGCTCGCGTCACGCCCATCCCACGCTCGGAGCCGAAAGAAAGTGAAACTTTTTCCTAAGAACCTCTTTGACCTGCCTTGATACGGGGTGGGCGCGATTTAGTAAGCCAAAAACAAGCATAAAAATATTTCTCAGTTCCGCATCATTCATCACGTCGTCGTCGTCGTGTATGTTTGTTATTAAGAATTAAGTAGTTATTGGTTTATTCCGGCTAGGTAATTTTTTTTTTAACTTGTTTAAGATTTGTTACTCCGTTGAAGGGCAACAATTTAGACCTTCGCGCTCGGTCGGTGACTCCGCCCTCGATTTAAGGTTTTTTTGTAGTTTGCACGTGCGTGCACCTAAAAAATACAATAACACTTCAAATACCGGCATAGAAAACACAAGGAAGTTATTGTAAGCAAAGTTGCTTGACCTCAGAAATATACCTAAGTATTATAAAATACACTTATTCAATTGACTCATGGATAGCAGCTTGTGATTGTGTCAGATAGAGGTTAGAGGAAGATAGATACGTCTCCATAAATCTATAGTCCTCTCAAGCGGATGATGAAACAAATGGTGGCCTCCTTTTTTGGTATTAATGACTATGTGGCGGTTATTTCGAAATGGTCGTATACCATTTGAAGAAATTCGTAAAACAAACCAGGGACGCAGAATCATTCAACACCATGACAATCACAATTGCCATACATCATGCGATACAACTTGATTTTTGGAAGGTCAAAATGTAGAATTAACGGGTCATTCACCGTACAGCCCTGACTTGGCACCAAATGATTTTTATTTATTCCCAAATGTAAATAACAAAATACGTGATCAACGATTTTCGACCCCTGAAGATGCCGTCGACGAGTTCAAACTACATGTTTTGGGGGTTAAAAAACTATATTAGTCATCAAGGAGAATAATTAAAAAAAAAACAGTAAAACCATATTCAACCATGTACCTACTTTTGTTTATTATTTCATTTCTGGATATTATATAATTATCAGCCCCCCGTGTAAAAATTATTACTTTAAATTTATGTAGTTTGATAATACCCTAGAAAAATTATTTAGGTATTTAACAAGCAGCAGTCAAGTAAAAAAAAAAACCCTTAAAAGAAACATTTGAATTTCGGCAACTAACACGACGTTTCTCTATATCACAAAAGCCAATTGCGCGTCTACGAGGTCGACGATTTCAAATAACGTCAGCCAATACAATACCAATTGCTTTAGCAAAATGTACGTTAAATTATCATTTCTAAACAGGTATTTACCTACAAAATATTACAATGAATCAGTAGGCGGTGATGTCGGGGGCAGGCACCGATGCGCCGCAGTTCCCAATGCCATCAGATAAGGTTCACTGGTGACTGCTGTCTTTAAAATATTGATTACCTTGCGGCATGTTTAAGAAAATTTGTTCAGGTCAGAATCATTAAATAGCTTAAATGTTTTCGGCAATAGATACATTAAATGTTGCGCATACCATACGCAAAGGTGCCGAAACGTCCATCATTCTGTTGAATCGTGGTCATCGTGGAGTACTGATATCGTAATTCGTCGTTCGTAGTCACCGTTTTGTACTATCGACACCTTCAATGGCAATACGCAACCCATCAAATATTATCATATTTAATTGCATTCTGTACTAACACCGATGCATGAACAGGGGCATATAATTATTAGCAATTATTTACGCATAATTGTGTGTTACGCGTTGGCTAATACCAAATGGTTGACGAGGCTAACTATTGCCGCGTTTCGCGTAACAAGTGCAATGCAATTAACCGAAACTAGAGCATAACTTCTGTGCAAATGTCTGCTTGATGGATAAACTCGACAATTTGTTTAATTTACTCTCGTGTACGTCATTTTACGCCGACATGCCACGTTAAAATCTCATCATCATTGCCACATCGCCGATACAGATCATATCTGAGGAGCAGCCGCGGTGCCGAACAACCAATAAGGCAGGTCCAAGATTTACATGTATAATTTTATGTACCATTTGTTTTTATCATAAATATAAAATTACCTTGATTATATTTAAAAAAAGCTTCATTTTAAATATATGCTGTATGCAATGTTCTAGACCGTCCACTTGCACGATCTAGGATTAGTAACAGAAGCATTATAAGCTTAATTAGGTTGAATTTTCATACTCTTTCAAGATATCTTTTATTTTATTTCGCCTTTAAAGAGTTCGATAAATATCTAATGGCTATTATTATGTTATGGGTCATAAGTCATAAGCTCGCGTTGTTGTAGGACAAAGTTTTTTTTCGTATCAAGATCGATAGAGCTCGTGTTATAGAACAAAACACAAACCAATTCCAAATGAATACTTGAGTAGGTACCTAACGACACGCCATGTCATGCCATGTCGCCAGTTCCAACTGTAAATAAATAGGAGGTAGTTCTGATACTAAGTTGCTATCGCAAACCCGCATATCGCATTCCCGGTGTAAAAAATATGGATCTGTGTAAATGAGTACAATTCTCATACACATTGTGAAACAACGTGTTCTAATCCGACAAAAGGTGCGCTACTTTAGTTTGGTGATTGTGCTCATAATACTTTCCCTGCAAATTACACAATATATGATTGCTGATGATATAACCTTTATCTCTGCTCAGTAATTGTAGTTTGTTCTAAGATATCATGAAATAAAATGGAAATAATGTAGATTAATTGATGATCCCGCTTAAATGATAGCCATGTCGACTGGAATGTTACGTTGTTGATGGCAATCAAACACAGCAGCGCAGGTTAAGGCGATGATCCTCGATTAAACTAATGACGTTATTCATAAACGCTTGTCAAAGCTAATTTTAACCGTTGGCTAATCGTTTTGTCCCTTTCGGCGACCCCGAAACCATCTGAGAACGGACAGCAGCATCCCTGTTAGGACGGTGGAACATACTACGAACGCCAACCCGCTTGCCAAGCGTGGCTTTAATAACACCCCATGCTGCTTACCACGGTCTATGCATTTTGTATACAACTGACTTTAAGTAAATTGTGGTCGACACAGTTTACCTATGCCAGTTTTAATGCCCCATTTCTCAGCAATCAAAGGGCTTAACTATACCCTATTAATACCTATATACAATGTGTCAAAGACTTCAGAGGAAAGTTTATGTTTTAGTTCTATTTTATTTTCTTTTATTATTCCGACATAGAAATGGACGCTAAAAATAAAGTTTTACAGATTTCACAGGAACCTCGATACGCTCATTTTATTGAGGACTTTGTTAATGAACTGTGAAGAGAAGACGGTGTTCTGTTACTTCC
Source organism: Grapholita molesta (assembly GCA_022674325.2). Taxonomy (NCBI): domain Eukaryota; kingdom Metazoa; phylum Arthropoda; class Insecta; order Lepidoptera; family Tortricidae; genus Grapholita; species Grapholita molesta. The sequence continues at coordinate 15,860,813 of CP053121.2, read as the reverse complement.
TGAAATTTTATTCTGCTTAATTAATAGTATTTTATGTAACCATTGTTCAAAATAAGTCAATAAAGGCGTGTAGCGGGGGTAATACCGATGCCACGAGTATTTCTCCACTAAGTTAAAGAATGTTGCATACTTTTTCTACGACCATGTACTTACTTTGAAATAAAATTGGAAATTAACAAATATTTTTAGTCATGAAGTGAACTAGACTACCTACATTTGCTAGTAAATGACAAATAAAAATACGGGACTAGAAAAACACTGTAACAGAGTTGAATTTATTTTACCATACAACGTCCGAGGGGTCCAAGGACGCCCATGTATTTTCTATGTTAAAAGCTCATTATGGTAATTTTAATTAACGATAGGTCGCCGTGCCCGACGATTGGATTTAGCATTACAAATACAGGTAAACGTCGTGCTCGTCGCATATTTAGTTTATAGAGTTGCGTAATGCATAGAGTAATCATCAGGCAGAAAATTAGTAAATTTAATAGAAACCCTATTAACAAGGCGATTTTTTTTTTGTGTGTGCATTATCAGTACAAAAGATATATAATTTACCTAGGTATGGTTGAATATCTCGCAAAATGAATACAAAATGACTACCCGTCTTCGGGTCACTGGGCTGCCTGTCAATTGTGTTGAACATCGTCGATTCTACTCATTGCCTCGTTTATCCACTCTTTAGTTGTTTGTTACGTCGTTACAGGTTCTCGTGATGCGATAGAATTCCAATTAAGTACGTTCCTGTGGTTTAATGTACTGCTCAGTGCAAACAAGCACGCACAGGGACGTGTCACACGGTGTGGATCTACTGCTGCTCAGAAGTTATGACCCTGCCAACTAGCTGAGTGTTGGAATTGCGATTGTGTTTAGGTTTTGATCTAGTTAGCTCATTTATCCAAAGAAACCTTTTTTAAACCGCGAATAGCAACTATCACTATTTACTATTTTAACGAGCACACAATGGAACGAAGATTTTATATAGATACATAATAGTTAATGTGCCAATTTCAATAAAAACTGCTTTAAACACAAAACTATCGTTAGATAAGAGATTCAACCATATTAGTTGTATACAAGCGGGTAACTCAACGACGAATCGTCGGTCAGCCAACGCGAACTTCTCATGATTTTGTTCCTCGTTACAGAGTGAAACATATCGAGCAATATTCGACTTATAAAACGTGAGTTACCCGTTCCTACACACACTATTGTTGGATTAAGGTGGTAGTTGATTTTTGAGAAGAAATAGTGACAATTCGATGCCATGGTATTTTATTAAAAACATTTTTTTTAAGGCATGGCAAAACGTCCATTTATGTGGTTCACGCCTTACCCATAATGGGTCACTTACTGAGCATGTTAGTAGAACGCGGTACCTACTACAAATTTTCCAACATAAACAAACTGGCGTCCAAACTGATGGGACAGATAACAGAATAACAAGGAGAATTAATTTATTCGCCTTTTTAACTACCAATTTGAGGATTGCAGTCACTAACGTACATACATTGTTCTATATGATACTAACCTAACCGTCTGCGATAAAATTGATAAGATATCGATAAATTCCATCTACAATCGCCTCGAAAGACCTTAGGTTAGGCAATAAAATAGAATTTCTACAATTTATTAGCGGCTAGCTCATGCCCATGGCGGTGTTTCCCGCGGTGCGTAAAATCCGCGTATAACCATTTAATACAAAGGAACGTATATCATTATAATATAGACGATAGTATGTATGTCTTGGCATTAGTATAAATTGATCTGCGTAGTCGAACTATTTATAAATATAACTAACCCCTACAAATAATACCAAAACTACAAATGAACTATATATTTTGAAGTATTAATATTGAAAACCGTGTAACCGCTGAAAACAATTAACGTGGGTCATGGATAATGAGACTAGCAGCGTCCGTCGAACCACAATCTATAGCTACTGCGATCGCCATCCCGCCTGCCAAGCGCGGTGACTATGGCAACTGCCCCCAAGATGCTACAAGTCATATTTGGGGAAGGCCTATGTCCAGCAGTGGTCGATTTACGGCTGGAATGATGATGATGATGATAATTATTTTGTATTTACAATGAGGTACCCCGAGATATTTGTAATATTCGATTGCCGGCAGCTGTGCAACCCCAATTCTTAATAAACATTCAAAACAGTTGAATGAAAACTCATTATTACACACACACACACACACACACATATAGGCACTGGTCCCACCGCGAGCTAGTAAGCTATGAGCTAACTAACAGCTATTTCAAGGGACAAAAGATAATCGATCCCGTGTAAATAAAAAACACATATAGGTATGTCATAGCCGGGCGATCGTAGTTCCACGCCGGGCGATGAGCTTAAAATATATATTTCTCTCTTTTATTTACACGGGAGCGATTATCTTTTGTCCCTTTCGTCGATATGTATTTTAGGGCATTTCTATTTAACCTTGAACCCCATATTTTATCAAAATTGGGAGTTTTTATATTATTTATGTGAATATTTTCATCACTGTCTAGTATACAATTTATACAAATAAAAAACATATTTTAGTATTATATATATCTCAAACGAGCTCGTGATTATGTGGAGTGGACATAATATAAAACATCCAAAATCAATAATGTAAATTCCCTTTGTGTATCATGCGTGTGTCCGTAGGTACGTCTAGTACCACCTACGTAAGTAGCGTGTAACAATATCAATAATTGTATTAATGATAAAGATATTATACTGTTCACGGCACTTATCGCGACCATGACAGATGATGGAGGGTGAGTTAAGTGGTAATAGTGGCATACAGCCAAGATAAATTTACTTTCACTGTCTGTGGTCAAATTAAATTTCAATACTTACTGATTGTCGATCTGCGGAGCGTCCCTGCACATTTTAAAGACTAGTGCTGTTTTAATATTTACGTAGCTAAACTAAAACGGCAATGTAGGCTTCGGTAGTTCTTCGTCCATAGGCTCTAGTGTAAGTTACTTCTGACGTAAGAAAACGTTTACGAACGCGTGATAATAAATAAATAAATAAATAAATATTTCGGGACAATCTTACACAAATCGACCTAGTCCTACGGTAAGCTCAGTAAGGCTTGTGTTGCAGGCACTAGACGACGATATATATAATAGATAGATACATATAAATACTTAAATACATAGAAAACAACCATGACCCAGGAACAAATATCTGTGCTCATCACACAAATAAATGCCCTGACTGGGAATCGAACCCAGGACCATCGGTTTCATAGGCAGGGTCACTACCCACTAGGCCAGACCGGTCGTCAAAACCAGTACCATTATTGCGTTTCCCATATAATGTTATTTATATGGGAAACGCAAACGCGTAGGTAAGGATAACGTAATTTACGTTAAAAACTTACACCCTGAGTGTAAGGGAGGATCTGTAATGATTGGGACTTTTGAGTAACTAATATTTCAAATAGGTAAACCGATTTTATAGAATGAAGACTATGAAAAGTATTTCTCAATTCAATTCACTTAATATAATTATTTTACATTTTTTGCTAAGGCACGACGGACAAAATTTGTAATGTATGTGTATTATTGTTTCTTTCACTTTCGTTCTGTTTCAGTTAGGTTAGGTTAGCTGAAGTCAACTATATAAAAATATGTAGTAATTTTTATATTTCCGGAAACTACGTTTTCACTAATACGATCATACGACCTTTGTGAATTAACCATGTGTGTCATTAGTACCTACACCACTTTGAGTTTTGCCCTAATTCTATTAATCCACCTTAATATAATATTTTTCATTAAACTCTTAACTAGTTCTTCTATAATTTCATCTTTGACAGCATACCGAACCGATCAATTAAAACTAATTTTGCAGTAAAACAGCAGCATATTCAAGCATCTATAAAAAATATTTCAACTCAACCGGTCGGACGACATTCAATGACATTTACATTATGCGAACAAACTGGACGAGTCGCCTTTGGGATAAAAAAAGAAAGTAAGATACAAACGTGCACGGTATGTTAATACTACTTATTTATGGACACCTTTCAAATACGAGTCCTGAAACCTGTTGTCACCTCACCACATTAGTATGCAATTTTATTTTGTAGGCGCTTTTGTACATACGAAATAGTTTTTCCTAAAAAAAATGTTTTATTTATTACGTAGATACCTAAAATATATGTATGTACAAGGTGTTAATTTATTACTTGCAGATATTTTAACAGATGAGATGATACTTTACTTTAAAACAATTACCTTTAAATAGAAATTAAGAAATGATTTCATATATTTTTCCTGTTTTCATTTACCGAACAAAAATATTTATAATTTCGTCTAAAAATAATTACCATGTTCATTTAACTGAGAAGACGTTCGAATGATGTATCTGCAACTAATCAATTGACACCTTATAAACTTACGGACTTTACAACTTTCATAATGACCCCTTATCATTATATTGATGATTGTGTCAAGTCAAGAACCAAAGTATTAAATATAACGGATGAATTTTATATTTATCTTGTGAATCGTTAGCTCGTCGTAGCTCAATAAGCCCCCAACTCCCAGACGGAAAGGTCGGTGTAATCCCCAGTCTGCAATACGAATGGAAAGGACCCAGAGTACCTAAACTGTTCTGGGCGGGCGTTGACCCGCCCGCCTACGCATCACATCCTTATTCTACGGTACCGATATGCTAATTAAGTTAGTTTTACTTAAAAACTGGAAATTGTGATTACACAACCTTTCGATGAAGCCGGTGTAAAAGTTAGCCTGATGCCTTAAAACGAAAAGTGTAAGTACTTATGGAACTTAATACTTCAAAATAGTCAGTTTTGTTTATTTTTGTATTGTGCGAGTGCGTAATTTTCGCCTAAGCTTCTTAATTCAGCTGTTACGATGTCTGTCTTAAAAGGGATATAAAATAAAATAATAAATACAAAATAAGCATTTCAAATAAATTTGGTAAAGTAGAGTGGCAGTCTTTGAAAAACAATAAGAATGCAGTCAATTTACGAGCATAAGAACTCACGAGAGAAAATTTATTCGTAATTGCTGATACAGTGTGAATACATTCATTCGCTATACAATTCATATACGTACATAGCAGATAGCAGACAATCGTCACACTTGACTAAACGGATGCGGAGAGAAAACCGCACTAGCTCACTACCTCGCCACCGGTTTTTGTATTCGACACTTGGCATACTGATCAACATACTACTACGAAAAGACTCGTCTTATTTGTATCCCACATACTGTACCCTCCCAGAATATCAAAATTATTTTTTTCGAATGATAAAAAAAGTATTTTAATTGTTACCGCTTTCTATTTGTTTTTCATATTCACCATTTCACCAGAATGTTCTGGCCTTTCGTCAATTTTAGTTATGACCTATTGTTTACACTGTTACTAATTATTATTTAATGACTAATTAAGTAATTAATATTATATTGTTTAATGATATAAACATAAAAAAAACTTTATACTTTAAATTATTACTAGATTTTATGGTGTAAAATAACCATCAACAACCTTCGCAGTAAAACATTGAAGTACGATTCTAGGTAAATAAAAGCAGTGCAATAAACTGCAGTAGTGCATAATATATATTGTGCTTTATGTTGTTACATACGCAGGCATGTCTAGTCTTCGCGAAACGTGACGTGAGCCGGCCTTGGCGTTCGGTACACGATCGGCTGGAGTCGCCGGCACTCGGGTGAAGCCATCCTTTTCTTACTCAATGATGACGACTCTGCTTGACTTGAATTTCCACACACAACGTTCGAGGAAACTGACTCAGCTGTGATATGAACACTCGAAAACTGCGCTTTGTTGCTATCGTATTATGGTTCCTGTCTCCGTACAGCAATATCACCGGTTATAGGGACACTCCTCCACTACGCTACGTCATAGTATAGTTCTTTCTCTTTTTTTCTCAGTCTCGCACAGCTGCCGCCGGCCAGTATGGTAAAAGCGTTCAAACCACGCGGACTGTTACGCTGTTTTCGTTCTTATCACGTCATTGTTTTTCCCAGGTTCTAGTGTTGCCAAATAATTATCAAGTTAGCGTCCCAAACTATTATTTAGCGACGATACGAAACAGTGGTGAAACCGAACAAGGGATTATATACCGATAACAGTTTCCATTTACATCAAATCGTTATCGTGGGTATTGTTTTGAAAACATTGGACGATTGTCAAAGTGTCAACGTAGGAAACAGTGCAGTAACTGTACCGTTATGTGGTTAGGGAGCAGTAGTTCCTAGTGAGTGCGTGTGTTACGGGCTAATGGTTCGCGTCTGGAGTGTCCTAAGTGTGTTGTACTACAATAGCGGTGGAAACGTCGACTGATGGTCGAGTCTGGTGTCTGGAGCGGGCGACATGCGGGCCCGCATGGTTAGGACTAGCCACAGCGGATACCAGCAACACGGCGACCACTCAGACGGTGGCGGCACTTGCACAGGTTGGCTTCCATGCGTATCAACGTTTCGCGTCGATATAACTAAATCAATTTATAGATCTAATCTACATATAACAAATAAGCAATGTATACGAGTACATACATACATTTCAGCCGTATGCAGTCACATAGGCCTCCCACAAATATGACTTATATCGTCTTACAGGCGGGTTGGCGACCGCAGTAGCTGTAAATTGGGTTTCGACGGACGCTGTTGCCCGTCCGTAGGATTTTCAATAAGCAATATAATGAACTATTAAGACTACTAAATTCTAAATCTAAGATATCATGAAATACATACCTAATTGAGGCTACTAAGTACTACGTCATTTTGTTAAGACCCACTTACCTTTCTTGTCATGAAACCAAGGTTTTAGTATGATTGTTGAATGAGATCGAGGAACTAGGAATCGAAAGAAAAAATAACTATTGTCGCTCATTCAGCAACAATAGTTATTTTTGTACTATAGTATCCAGCATTAACAAAATTTCACAGGAAAATATGAAGTACCTAGCTTATATGTACACCACGTACATACTGGTATCCTGAGATCCAACTTACTTATTAATATTACAAATGTGAAAGTTTGTGAAGATGCTTGGGCGTTTGTTACTTAATCATGCAATAACGGCTGAACGGATTTACATGAAACTTGGCGAACAAAGATCTGAATTATGGCGAAGGATACTTAATGGATAGAATAGCTAATGCATTACCGTGCGATCTTACTCAAATGAAGTCGCTGGAAGAAGCTAGTGTACTGAAAATAGGTATATAATATAACAATTGGACAATACCTATCCTTGGTACAATACCTACTGTAAACATAACGCCCATCTATTTTAATAATACCTATTAATAAACATGGTTTCAAGGCAACTTGTGAAGGGTTTAAAGTCAGAAGTAATCGTATTCTGTTTACTTGTGGGACCAGAATCCAGGCGCGTATAGTGTTTTATGCACCACTCAGGCCAATTATTGGATGACTCATACCGATGTTAAACTGTAATAAAAAAAAGTCGTACGATTAGGACCTAATCGAACGATTACAATCGGATTTTTCAATTTAACAGTCTTACATTTATTCATAATCATAATATGTATGACATTTTTATTGGTCGAAATTGAGATATTAATATTTTTTCGATGAGACTAGGTTTCGCTTAATGTACAACTTTAAATGAGTTCTAAAATATATATTACTTATGTTTCATCGAATTTATAGATATAGGTATCTTTACAATCTATTGGCTTAAATGAGCTAAATATGCAACGGGTTTTTTGATAAGTTTTAGGTACATTTCCTTACAAATTACATTTCTATTATTCTATACCTTACAGAAAGAAGCTAGCAGCTCACAGAATTCTTAACGAATACTAAATAGATACCAAATAAGTATAACATCTTAAGCGCCAATGTCACGTAAACACGTTAATATAAGCCAACTTTGAGAGTGTGAGTTCTTATCTGAACAACAAACAAATAAAGTTCGTATACTATCAGAGTATGATAAGGTTGCCAGTAACAGTGTAAATGATTCATTGGCAATGTATCATGGTGATGTGAAATGCTTAGGAATAAATAAGGTTTAGAAATAAATTATTCCTTACATACCTGTTAAATTGCCATTAAACACAAAATAAAAAATGACTGTACTTAATTAGGAAGTGCAGCTGTTCTATATATATAACGGTTTCCCATTACTTCAATGTAAAGACAGGTGTCATTGATTCTCGTTTTCCAGTTGTTGCTTTATAGTTTATCTCAAGGTTCGAAAGGTGCACAGTACCTACGCATAACCTACACTGGAGGGGCTCCTTTGAATTACCAGTTATATTGCCATCTGGTAAGCATCATTCTTAATTTTACACACCAACCTAGTTTTGTTAAAGTAACAAAATTAAACTTATAAAAACGTTAGACTCGTGGTTTCTCTTTAATCCGTTCTTGTCACGTACTCGAGAAAAAAGCTTATCAATATCAACTTGACAAAAGATAACATTTAAACGTCTTTAATGCGTTCGAAAGTGTTAACTATAAAAAATTTGGTAAAGAAAACCAGAACACCATGTAATCAAGTGACGAGAGCACTATGTATTTTCAAGAGAATAGAATAGTAAAACCAGTTTCTAAAACTTTATATCTATAACACAACACAACAAACAGCTTATAAAAATATTTCTATCCCTTTGTTTTCACACTTTTTTGTTCTCACGATATAGCGTTGAATTATATGAATGCCTCCGAATGACTAAAATTATTGTGATAGTTCAGAACAATCTCGCCAACTTTTGTGAAACGACCTACCAACTAAGGATTTTAATAAGAGTTTATTTAAACCAAGAAAAGATTATGGGATTTATTACCGCAATCTTAAAAAAATATTTAATTTGTCGTTTTCTCCGGAAACTAGATTGGGTTGACTGTAGGTAAGGTATCAACAGAGGACTTACCGCCAACATCGAAAATCGCTAATTTCGATTTCTGTCACTCATAATTGGAGTAAAGGAGACAGATTCCCGAAATTTAAGTACCTACTTCGATTTTCGCAGTAAGCCCTCAGATCGATTAAGTAGTAGTGTTTTTTAAGAACCTGATATTAAAATTGTCTATATGTTGGTATTCTTTAGAACGCGGGATCAAATGTTCAGTCTGTATTTACGATTAAAATACTTATAGGTAACAGCAAAATTCCTTATCCACTTTCGGCGAGTTTGTAGATCACTCGGGCTAGATTTTGACCTAGTTGCGCATAGGTATTGAAACCGGTCGAATCAGCTGACATTTACGATCTTTGATATAATTTGGTATGATAAGATATTGTTGAAACCGTTATTGGCATTGATATTTTTTTGATACATGGAGTGTTATAAAATGAATGCGTCTGTCTCAGATCCTTCATAAGACTCGAACTCTTCTTTAATATGTAAATCATCAGAGTTAATATACATTCTGAAAATTTATTCATATCGGCCAAGACTCATTTATGTTTATAATTTATTTGTCCATCTGTGACAGGTGGGCGCCATTACCAAATATACATTTTCCGGTGTAGCTGGTTTTAAAATACATTCGTTCCAGTTGAAACATCGTTTTTATCTTCTGGGAATAAACTGCATTTCGTGATTGTAAAACAGTAATTCTTTACGCGTATTTACGTGTTTATATTGTTGTTGATGTTTATATTTTTTACCTATATAGGTATATACTTTTATGTCTTCACTCTCAGTTTGTTAGTAACGCATTGTGCACTAGCACTGGTGTTTGCTTCGGTCTGCATTGCTCTGCATTCTAGACAGACTCGATAGACTCGGCTATCTGAACTACTTAATGCGATTTCTTCTGTCGTGATACGCCGAAATCGAAATCGCAACCTACTGTATAAGTTTCACTTCTGCGTTTTTATTTATAAAATCAGTATTTAAGTAGAGCTCAACAGTCAATTATGAAATCAAGGTTTTAACCTCGCAGGGATCGGTGTCGGGTTTTTAGGACAGTAATATCTTATGCCTAATATATTATTAACCCACGGGGACAACTTCATTGAAAGGGTTAAGTCTTTTTCTAAGTGGGAACATAATTTAAACGAAAAATTCATAAGGGATAAGGTTTTATGAAACCGTATTTTACTAGGAATTATCTTTTATGTTTTATTCTAGTTTATTCGGTAAAAGTTTAACAATTTCTTAGAAGAGGTTCTAGAACGTCTATAGAGGTCTTCATTTATTTATCTTATTAACAGGGTGTATTAACATAGCAAATTTGTTTCCTTGCTTTCTCCAAAAAACATAACAAAACCGATGATGTTTCATACTTAAATCTACTCCGAGTCCGAGTACTATCAGCGGTAAAAATATCCGTGACTAATTTGTGCGCACCTTATATAATAAACACAAACTGAAATATTTACATAAAAAACATCCATAAGAAATGCTCTTACTGGGATTAGAATCAAGGACTATCGGCTTCATAGGCAGGGTCACTACCAACTAGGCCAATCCTGTCGTTCGGTTGAAAAAAGCGGTTCTCGCATATTGAGTGTATAAAATATACATATAGGGGAGAAGTGGCATGAAAGAGCCAGGTTTTGAAAGAGCCACTTGCATTATTTCGGAAGTTTTAGAACAGATTTGGTTGGCAATACTATTTTTAGGTGGTAACACTGATTTCCCGTCCCTCACAAAAATTTGACAGTTCGCCGAAACCAACCGCCATCGGTACATCCAGTCGAAGTTTTAGGCACTCAAAAGTAAGTTTTTTGTTTCATTTTCGTTGTTTTTTGGTATTTTTTTGCTAACAATTATAAGCAAATGGGTTATAGATTCAGTTGGTGCATATATTTGGCTTTGTAGCTGCATAAAAACTTATTTGCAAAAGGTCTCGTATTATTGTTATTTTGAAGGTTATATATATTTTTTGGACAAGTCGTGAAAGAGCCGGGTCAATGGGCATTGAAAAAGCCGGCTCTTTCATAACTGGCTCCTTCATAACCTTGAAATTGTTTTATGTAAATAATATAAAATAATATTATATACGTAAATTTTTTCATAATATTATTGAATTATTTGCTTCAGATATTTCATTATGGCGAAAGTTGGTCCAAAAAAACGTAAAAGACCTCTTTACGAATAATATTGCTATCTTTAGGCTCAAAGATAGCAATATTATTTTCCCCTCACTAGCTCGTAAAGCGCTTGTTTATACGAGAGGGTAAAAACGCATTTTATCCACTAGTGATTAAAGTAAGTTGACTTCTCATAGCTCTTATTGCTATGGTTTAAAAGTCTAAATTCGCGAAGTACAGGCGAGCTTCGCTAACGCACCGAGTTGAAAATCGAAGTAGAACATTCGAAAATCGTACTGGCCACCACAAGCTAACCAAGCTAAAGGCACCTTTTGTAAAAATGTTGAATGTATCTAAACGCAAAGAAAAAGTCAATGCGATTTCAAAACATTTTTTTGCATGTTTCACTTTCCTCGCTGTAGTGAGGGGAAAAGTTTTGTGTTACACACGGGTGCAATTGTAATTTACTTCTCGTGTATTGAAACACTCGTTACGCTCAGGATTCTATTTTAAAACCACTCGCTTTGCTCGTGGTTAAACTATAGAATCCATTCGCTTGCTCGAGTTTCAATCCCACACTCGCAGTTAAAATACAATTTTGCACCCTTGTATAACAAATAACTATTTTGAAGTTCTTGGAGATTTAATGATATTGATTTTGATAAAAAATTTTTTTTTTAATTTAGACTGTTATTAATAAAAAAGAACATACCTATGTACATCTGACTGTTTAATATGTTAAGATTAAGAAAGCGTTAAAAACGATTACTTATAATGACTGATATAATTCTTCATTTTTTTGTTAAGAAATGTTAGCAATTACTTAAAATATTGTTAGAATTGTTTTTAAGTTTTTTTTTATATCACACTTTTTTTTTTTTTGATAATTTTCATAATTACTTGTTGTTATACTTACCGGCTCTTTCAAAACTTATGGCAGCTCTTTCAATACCGAGCTGTGATGAAAGAGCCGAATGACACATTTTTTTGAAATGCATATTTTGTTGATTTTTATATATTATTTGAGAGTTTTTTGCACGAAATTACGTACTCAAATAAATAAAGAATAATTTTTAAAATAAAAAATTACATCTTTTTCATTATAAGTAGTATTTTTTCCGCCGTAAAGAAAACTGGCTCTTTCATGCCACTTCTCCCCTATTGATTATTGAATTACAATGAGAGGATTTGTTGTTGCGCTTATTGTAAGAGCGTTAATTAAAACATTAAATATGTTGCGAAAATATCATGTAAACGTATTTAGACACACCGACAGATACTTGGTTTATCTGTCAGGTAGGCTTCTATATCAGTGTTTTTCTTAAACAATATTTCTTATCCTACTTATTTTACAAAAGACGTTATCAGCGAGGAATAACGAGTGGGAAATTTAAGATATGCGCACGTCTTGTCTTGACGTTATTGACATGTTGGTGAGTAGGTACATCAGTACGTGTTGTGCAACTAATTGATATCTCTGATATGCACTGCACCATTGAGGTTACAAAAACATTCTAAAGAATAAGTAAATATGAAATTATACACGACTGACAATTACATCAAGAGTGTAGGTTTATGAAACGAGCCGAAGGCGAGGGTCATAAAAATATCACAAGAGTACCTTACCCCCCTTATACCTTTGTTAAAGTTTATGCAATCGTGTCACTAGCAACCACGATTAGCACGTGGAAACGAGCAGCTCCAATCGCGATAAGAAATCGCTAAACGTGATCAATTATTTACACTTCACCGGGCGTTTGTTTGACCGATAATCGACTTGCGCCGTGCTTCGCTGCCAAATATCATATTCTTACTCTCAATAATCTGACAGTGCAGAGTCCATTTAAACACAAAGTTTAGTACTAAAGTAAATAAACTAATATTAAGCATAATACTATGTATCGAAACGATCCAGTTAGAACATTAGACATTATGATTCCTCGCCAATGTGTAAACACAGATAGATACTGCAGCTGAACAAATATTTACATGTCATAAAGCAGGCAACGGTTGTCTCGTCACTTCAGTTGTTAATATATAGGTATGAGCTCTATCTTAACTGAACGGACGATATTTTCGCGATAGATGGAGGTAATCCTGCTCACTTAGGTTCACAAGCTAATACACCTTAGGTTACAAACTTTAAAATCAGAAAAATATACTTGAAACTATTTGAAATTCGATATCGTGGACCCCTTGGTTTAAGTATCCTTTATTTTATAACCTCCAATAAAACATGTACCTAAATTAAGTGTATAGAGGAGCATTACCCGTTCCGTGTTGCATACTTGTAGGTACTGCTTGTAATGCTTCTATTTATTGTGGAGGGGGGCAAGCGTGAGAGGCGACCTTGTGCGCTCTGACATTGGGCACGTCGATTTCGAATCGCGCTTTATGGCACGACCTCTGCGCCGCAGGCGCAGGCACAATGATCTTTTAGCGTGAGCACCACGCTAATCGGTCCCTATGGCATAACATGAATTTTATCTAACTGAATGTTATGATTAATCTTGCCTAAATATATATAGATAAGATTAATATGTAGCTGTTTACATATTATTTCTAAAGCTACATGAGCCACTCGTCGTTGAACATACGCCTCTCTTCGAGTATGCAATTGGTCCCGATCCTTACTCCTACGATCACGATCAAGTATACATAATATACAAACAAATAATTGTAGTACTTTACGTGTACGCTTATACCACAAAATAGACAGATACAGAAATCAATCTCCATACAAAGCGCGCTCGATCAACGCACACATAGACACTGCTCACAGACACGATATCTCGGACCAGTTCGGACCACTGCAAGCGTGAGTGCCATCCGAAAAAAAAACGAAGATATTTTTCTCCCATACAATCTTTATCAACTCGAAAAAACAATAAGCGCCGCAGGATTTCTTACATCTTACGCGTTTTGGTAAAATGGTCTCTGCTATCATCGTTCGAGAAAGGCGGAAGCGCCGCAGGATTTCATACATCTTTCGCTTCTTTGCGAGTATTTTATATTATTCCAGCACTAAAGTTGTTAAGGCGATAGTTTCTTACAAATTGTTAATAAATTAGCCCTTATTCCCTAAGATATGGCTGTCACAATCTCTATTGAATGACAAGAGACACTTCATCTCTTCAGGAGCGGTACCGCGGTACCGCGAACATCGAAGTTCATATGTGAAAAGGGACGTCATTGTCGATGGCGCTTATGACGTTGTTAGAGATGACGCGATACAAACATAACGCGGTTCGACGTAAGTGCCATCGACCATAAGGTCCCTCTTTATAGATAATGCCACATATTTCGGCCATCTTTCCCTTTACTCCAATTATAACTGCGGCGCTACCGCGAACAACGATATTCGTAAATTTCGGACGATTGTCTCTGTCACTCTCATGACGTCTTAATTGGGGTAAAAGAGAAAGATGCCCGCAAATTACGAATATCGTTTTGGGCGGTAGTGCCTCAGACATCCGTTTCTTGGTTACGTTATTTAATGCGAACTTATTACATTTTAAAATATAATAGTCGTGCTTTTTGCCAATGTCGAAATCGTCGCAAGATATTTGCTGTGACAAATTTGTAATATAATAATAACATTAAAATAAAAATATTCTAGTTATTATTAATTCTTCGTCTGCATAAAATCAAGGTGATGATGATGATGATGATGATGATTGACAAAAACTATCCTATGTCCTTTCTTGCAACTCAGACACTCTCCATACCAAATTTTATTTAAATTGGTTCAATATTATTAAAAATAGCGTGAAATCGACACAGACACACAGACAGAGTTACTTTCGTATTTATAATATTAGTTAGGATAGTTATATAGTCAGGATTCTTTCCGTTTCATTCTCGACAATTAATCACAAACAACTAGATAGGAGCGCCAGTACCACGATAGTTATTCGTGCATAAGCATGGTTGGCAACCCTAGAGCGACCGCCGGGAGCAGGTATGAAAAATGAAGTACATACATTTGATTGACTTCTGTATCTGTCTATTTTGTGCTTACACGACCATGTCCCGTGGCAGATTTGCTCGTTCCGTTTCGAGTTTACTCAGCGCGCGTAACGCGGTTGGTGTTGTTTCAACTGCGCTTTCTATCTGTTATCTCGAGATCAGCCGCACCTCTCAGCTCGATGGACTCGGTAGTCGATTCCGCCCACGATTAGGGACCCGCTGATTAAACGCTGCGAAATCTGATCACAAAGGTCGTTCCAATCTGAAACGCAACAAGACTCCTTTCAATAAACTAGTTTTAACTGTATCGTACTTTTGTGGAGACTAAATGACGGAATGAATGTAACTGACGGGCACTTTTTCAAACGAGTGCTAGATGCTCCTACTAAACTAGATATCGTTTGACAGCATAGGCGGCCTATCAAATACAAGTATTTGATAGGCCGCCCAATAAGAGGTTTTATTGTTGTAAAATATTCAGGATTTCTTACGATCACGAATGCCATCGTATGATCTGCTATTTGTTCAGGTGGCACACAATTGAATTTATCTAAGTAGGTACAATAAAATTTATTACTTACAATTAGTAGTTTATTCTTATGTTTGCGCACCTACTTATACCATTGAATTCGTGTTCAACTACAACTACCAAATGGTTCCTGCAAAAATCCCTTTTTATCATGAAAAAACCGTTTAAAAAATTCACGGAGTATGATTTATGCTTCATATACATATTGCTATTTACCGGTTTCTACCTTAGTCTAACTGTTTATTCGCTTGCCACATGGGCCACGTTAATTATATGTATTTGGTTAGTCTTAAACGAGTGAGCGACCACCTATTATTATTCCTCCTATAATTTTCTTTTTATCAACAAGCTTGCATATCTTCAGGTGACAGCCAAAACTCATTAATTACTACTACAAGTTAATAGCCATAGTGAATCATATTAATACCTAAATTAAATAAGGTTGATTTTTGTTTTATTATTTTTTTGTAGTTAGTGAGTTTTGGTTGTCACCTGACGATATATGCCTTCTAAAACTTCTAAATCATTGTAAAGAGTATCGTTTAATTTTTATTATGTACATATTTAATAACGTTTGATATGTCCCTGTCTGTTTAAATACGAGGTTATTTTGTTTCAATCCTAATTCCTCATCCCAACTATAACTTATAGAGCTCGTATTACCCCGCGGGTTATGTGCCTTCTGAGCGACGACACCTTATAAGTGTTATATCTTGTAATAGGTCGTTAGCAACGAATTTATGTACGACCTCTGAACAAAGTCGGTACAACTTGTTGCCGACCGTGTTAATGTTAAAACACCTAATGCTATCTATTAACGCACCCTTAGGGTGCGGTTGTAAGCCGTCTACGGTGCGTTCGGCGAGAACGGACGACAACCTGCTTATTCTTCAAAATACATACTATGTCAACGTCTATAAGCACTATTACATTAGTCTGAAATACATACTTTTTGTCAAAGCAGTCAAGCAAAGGAGTAGATGGATATATTTATGACTATATTTATATTATTAAGGCTAAAGAACGCAGCAACACTAAACTATCATTAACATAATTTGACAAATTACATTGGACAAACAGTACATTATCCTTGAAATATCACGTCTCGTATGTAATCATACTTTGTTGCATTAACTCTTGTTCTTCCTACAAATTTCATAACGATCGTGAAGCTATTATATTATATCGATAGGAAGAGAATCTCAACCCACCAAGTATAATTATGTCATTCGGTATAGCACAAGTCACGTCTGATTGACGTTTGAACAGAAATAGAAAGTGTCAAATGTCTCGCAGCGCGCTGTGTATGTGCACTGAATACATGACAACGAGGCGATTTACATTGCGTCTTTGCTGCATTATATGCTATATATTCAATATGCATAGTTTCGCCTATGATAAGCCTATTTTAAAAGTTGACGAGTAAAACGGACTGGTTATTGGATGAAGTGTAGAAAATTGTAAATTTTCAAGTACTGTTGAGATTCATGAGCGTGACGTTACTTAAGGTCATATTTCCGCTCCTTTGAGCTCCCAATTAGTTAAAAGACAATAAAAAGATTCTAATAAACCTTATATAAATTACAAATGGCGGCGGGTTAGGATCTTTCTTAGGTAAAACTTAGTAACTAGTACTCAAGCCTACACATAAAACTTTAAATAAATAATATTTATTAGTAGTATAACTAGGAAAGTCAGCATTAACTTTTGTGATAATACTTAAGCGGCCTTACTGTAACTATATACCCGTTTATTAATAGAAAGATAACTAAATGTTGTAATTCGTCGCTATTTAAGAATTTGAATAGTAATAGTAAGCTATACAGGTATAATGAGTTTTTTAGAAAAAACTGTACCTACTCAATTAGCGTTCCTTGTAGAAAAGTTAAATTATGTAAGTTTTCGTAACAATAATTCAGCATGAAATCTTTATGGGAATTAATTTTTTGCCTTTTTTTGTATTGGAATATTTCTTATAATTTATGAAACTTAATACTATTATATATGTATATGACTATTACTATATCATATAACTAATTTATTACACGTTTTCCTGAAACCTTCCTTATATGCAGTTTATTCAGTTTGCAGCATGATCCTAATCAACTTAACTTGAGATACTTTTGAGCGCTAAGTTACTCTAGTGAGTATTTAGTATAGTATATGAAATGACCTACTACGATGAAATGACTAATTACTCGATAATCTGTATTAAAAACCCTTTACTTACATATGCATTTATTATAAAATAAAACACTCAACGGTACTTAACCGGAACTATACATGGCAACTTTAGTTGAGTTACATAAAAGTAATTATTATAATAATATTAGGTACCTGTAGTTAATACCAGCATTGCGCAAAACTAATGTACTGACAAGTGGCGTAACCTACGAGCACTTAAAATGTCCACTTCTTACAATTTCTGTAGTATTACAAGTTATACTGGGTGTAGTGGGTGTTATATATTGAGTAATTAAATTATATATGGCAAAAAATACTAATATTTTTAATGAATATGGTAGGTACATTTATTATCTTCTGACTTACTTAACTAATGTGTGTAATTTTTCGTTCGCAGGTAAGCATCGACACACACGTATGTGGACTAAAAAGTATATTGTTGGTAAGGAAAATAAATCTACATTTTTGATTAAATTGACATAAATACTAACCTAGAGTATGATGGGCTGCAACTAGAAAATTTCATGTTACAACTTGTTACACTTACTAGGTATAGGTACAGACGAAGGGAGTGAATTCCATTCCTTAGCAGTACCCGTACCATGAGTTGCGTCATTACGGTTTTCGATAACGAGTATCGAGTTTATTATCTAAAATAGTACAAGCGACATGCACAGATAGTAAACTCGATACTCGTTATCGAAAACCGTAATGTCACAACTCATGCTCATGGTACGGGTACAGTCCGCCTTAGGAAGGTAGAAGCGAATCGCTTCGTGCGTATGAATGGAATATTCACAACATAAGGATGTAACCGCTCCCCTCGCCTGGACGTCCGGCGGTGGGACGCAGATGGCGGAATTAAATTGTGCAATCCGCGTGCACATCCCCCAAAATGTATCCTATAAAACACAGACAAAGTAGCAGTAGTAGTTAAGACAAAGGCTCTGTAACCTTACACTCACTAACTCAGGATCGCCAATGAGTCTGCTGGCTCGGTGTTCTATTGAATCCAAAGCGGCCAGCTGATACTTGGCAGACCAGTCCTAAAGGTGGCAACTGTACTCCATACATGATCGAACCTGAGCTTGGTAAAGTGTTATGTAAAATCCCAAGTTTTTAGCAGCGGATTTCGCTTTTGTAACCAAGTGGTCTTCGCCTCACTCGTCAACGGCCATCAATGTCAGGTTTGTTCGCTCAACCAAAGCTTCCCTAATAAAAGACTTGGTCTCTCCACTGGTAGTGTGGGCCTTAGTAATATATCAGTCACTGTGCTGTCGTCTGGATATCCAAAGAGACAGGGCTTTTGCTTAAGCCTTATACGCAGCAACACGTTTATATGCAGCAAAAAGAGAGTGGCAGAGAGAACCGAACCCAGAGGCACCCCGGCATTAATTGCCTTGCCATCCGAAGTGCAACCACTACGAACCTAATAGATCCCTGCCTTGGGAAATCAGAAATCCAAGAGCACAAGCCAGTGAAGATTCCGCAGAGAGCTTGCCGAGAAGGCCGTCATGCCAAAACCCTATCAAAGGCCTTGGACATGTCGAGAGACACAACGAGGGCTTCGCCGCGTTTCTCATGGCCTCACTCCAAATGTGGGTAGCGTACCTATAGGTACTAGAAGGTTTTCCAGTAGACCAATTTCGGCGAAAGGATCCACAGGTTAAGGTATTTTTTTTTAAACATTTCAACTATCAAGCGGGTTTCATCGTTTTGTAATGAATATTGGGGGCTAGCAATATTTACAACTAGAGCATTACGATTGGATTGTCCGTGCGTCAGACTGGTAATTGAATTACGACCCACGGCTCTTAAATGGGTTAGGTTAGTGGCCCGGCTTCCCCGCTACGCTATGTGTTACGAGTACGTCATTATTACATTACTCTACATGATGTATATCATTTTGTTTTCTTCCAAGAGGTTGCTTTATCAGACAATTTTCAAAATCTACTATTATTTTATGTTATTAATTTATTTAGGAGATCCGTAGGCGAACTAAAGTCACCGACATAGCCCACCGGGTTAGCAAGCTGAAGTTGCAATGGGCAGGTCACATTGCACGCAGAGAAGATGGCAGATGGGGTCGAAAAGTGCTCGAGTGGAGAACACGGACTGGCAAGCGCAGCGTGGGACGTCCACCCACAAGATGGACAGACGACCTCATTAAGCTCGCCGGAAGACGCTGACCGGACCGGAGGTCCAAGGGGAGGCCTATGTTCAGCAGCTGACGTCTTATGGCTGAGATGATGAATTTATTTGTCTATTTCGTCTTTTACAATATTTTCATAGAATTAGAATATGAAAATACGATTTCAAGCATTATAAAAAAAACATAACATAACCTGTGCCGCCGGCAACGGCAACCGGTGGTTAGGGCTGCAGAGAAAGAAAATTATTACCTAATTTAATTATTATCACAATCGTGACTTTTCTTAAGAACTCGCCCCAATATGGTACACAGTACAGTTTGCCCTAGGTATCTACAACTTCGAATGTAAAAGTCTCTGATTGCAATGGAAGTTTGTACAACATGCGCCTTTGACAGGATTTTCGTCTTGTCCGTGTTCATCCTCAGATCAACTTGCTCAGAGACATCACTGAGGTGCACTCAAACCCTCCATGGTCTCAGCCAAGACTTAGTAGTCTTGGCTATAATATAGTATCGTCGTACCCTTATTAATCTTCTAATTATACAGACTAAAAAGCTGTGGATCCTCAAAATATAATCTTCAACCGGAAGGGAGCAATGTTGTCCAATTCACTAGCGATCTATCTCTGTAACTGATATTTATTACTAACAGTGGGCGTACCACACAGCGGTATGCTCAGCTTTACAAGTCTTATAACGCACGAGGGCGTAAATTTCATACGCCTTATGACCCGTTTGCAAAGTGAGACGTTATATTGAAGATTTTCTAATCTTCAGTAACTGGAGCGCTCAATAATTTCCGTTCTGTGATCTGTCGTTCCGATTGCTTTGAAGGCACATAAAGCCTGCTTCCTGATTCCTCTTACTATTTTGTCCATGCGTGTGCAACAAGCTCTCAAGCTCAACAGGCTCTGTAACACGTAACATATGTATGATTTAACTGCTTAAGCGTTTGATTGATTGACATTATCGGCCACGCAAGGTTATTCATCAACTGCTCTAATGGAAATCTAATTGTAAAGCTCGCTACGAGAGTTAACTTCGTTTTTTATTTATTTACGCATTTTTAATTTTTATCCAATCCCATGTCTCTGCATGCGTTGATGCCGGAAACCAATTGTGAAAGTAACGATTCATATTGTGCAATGTATTTTCTAAATTGTACGATATATGTATTACGTGTTTCTAATTGAGGTATCATACAGATCAGATCATTGTTCGCGTGCTGCGACACATTCGCTAACGGGGGGCATTCGTGATTCGAATTCAATACTACGAGTCTCGGATGCCTCTCTCAACGAACTTTCTACTTTTTTCAACTTGAATGCCACGATTATGTCTAATTAACACCAGCCACAAACACTTTGCATGTGATGTACGCTACCAAGTAATTCCTATTGAATATCATTTTAATATACCATTTGATGTGTAGGTGCACGTTCACCTCGAGTGTGGAGGCTATCGCATAAGTGATTTGAGATTGGGCTTAATCTGTTACTGCAAAGTGGATATAATAGAAGGTAATAGTTTTATTTGTTTTTTACCACCTTTAACTTGCGCTGGAAGCAAATATGTAGAAGGTTATTGATTAACCAGCGTGTAGTAAAATTACATAAAATATTGTGAGTTATCATAAACAGCGTATTATTATAAAAACGACTACATGAATTACTTACTTGTTCCGAGTATTCGGTATTTAAAATACTAAAATCACTAATTAGATCAGTAGAAGATGATTATAATTATCAGAATTTCGGTTTGCCTTATTAGGGCTGTTTTCATTGTAGGTATCGGTCTGCAGTCGGCAATTACCAAACCAGAAGTTTTGAAAGTGCAATTGTTATCATTAGGTACCTTGGTTTCATTATGATATGGACATATTTTATTGTTTCAGATACCTTATCATAATATTACTTCTGTATTATAATAATGTAATACTACCTTTACAATAAACATGTAATACTTCGTGGAAAGTAATTCCGAAATGTACAGCCTCCTATCTAAGCATGATTTCAAAAATACCTAGTATATCCCATAATACGTTGCAATATTAGTACAGTACGTACAGTCGCCATCAGATATATCGGAGCTGTGGAGGTGGTCACAAATATCAGAACAACGCCTCTATTATAAAGGCGTTAAAGTGCGTGTTCAGATAGTACCTACACAGCTCCGAGTTATCTGATTGCGACTGTACGTGGTTATGGGATGCCTAACCATGTCTGCGTCACCTAAGTTTTAATATTAGTTTTACCTAAAAGAATGGCGACATATACAGGATGCAGAACCACTCATTGATTTGTACAATTGTCATTAGTTACCTACAAATGAATGAAGCATCAAATTGTTACACACTTTGAAAGAAACCTCATGCCAGTCTGTCGTGGAACGGAGAATAGGAGTGTATTTTGAAATATTTTAGATATCTTGGAATTGGCGGATACTTACTGGAGGATATGTGATCATTTTGCAAGCAACGCAGCAACTGATTGTGGTTAGGTCTCGGTCGATCATAAGTCGTGTCAAGTCATTGTACCTTCTGACATTGACATTAAATAGTCACATTTGAGTGTCGGTAACCCGAATGCGGTCAATTAAATTTAAAAGTGTATTTTATACGTTGCAATAGAACCAGTTCGGTTCCGTATGGTGAATACCAGTCTGCGGTGGTCGGTGACGTCACCCCATGGTCCGCGGGCTCCCTGGACCGTGTCTTCGTTTCCGCCGCCGCATCCGCCTTCTACCACAAATTATGTCAACAGTTAAATCGAATTTACATTTCGTAATTTAAAATTACCTGACAATAAGTCTTTCAATAAAAAGCGAAACCCCCAATAACAAGTCGTACTTGTAATGCTAGGCTAGCAAACATTCTTAATTTATATTCTTAATTCATTCTTAACACGGAATTTGAGCAGATATAGAATTTAGTATTCTTAAGTCTGTTTGTAATTTTGATGTAGGTAATAGGGAATCCTTTTTTTTGTATCTACTTCCTTATTTTTGGGCGTTTGAAGCTGAATGATCCAGAATCACACAAGAGGAAGTCGATAGACAGCTGATACGGGTAAAACAAAACCTCCATTATTGAACCACAAGTAACGAGAGCTGGTGAAGCGAGCTGGCCGAAGCACGGCGTGTTCAACTCAACGTCGTTTCGTGTGTCATATTGCTTGCTATACGACACTGCGGTGTCTGGTTTCGTCGTGGTTTAATTAGTTCGTTGGTGAATACTTGCTTGCTCACTCTTGTATATGCAACAGGGCTATAATTAGTGTTCAGCAGTAAATGGATTTCTATTTGGCTCCTACATATGTTTATTGTAGTCTGATTCCCCCCGCGGGTATCGTGACTGCCTTAAGAGGCGACACCTGGTTAGACGTACAACTCGATAAACTAAAAAAGTTTTTGAGGAAGCCTAACCCAATTTTGTTTCTACGGTTGAATACTATAGTTGTCATGATACAAAAAGCAGGGTTAAGCGAAATTTGGTTTTTAAATTAAATGAAATATTTCAAATACAAAGGTTCTTTTCAAATTGTCAAACAATGTCACGAAGTAACTTAATGAAACGTGTGCATGGAATATAATAAAAGTGTCTATATACATAACTGGATCTCATAGAGTTGAATCAAGGCACGTGGCGTGAGCGAGGCTTCAGTGAAAGTGTCCCACTCAGGGAACAATCGATTGCCGTTCTTTGAAGTGTCATCAAGACGCATGAGACATGATGGATATCTCACATGACACCATCATACTTCCTAGAAGCTTACAGTTCAACGCAACCCACTTCTTACAGTAGGAGCAACCGTATGAGGAATAGGATCTATCTTTATTTTAGGTGTTGCCATATGTGCACCGTGTACGCAGGCCCTGTCTTGTTGACATATTACATTTATGTTTATTGCACACGTGCATGCTGTTAACGAACATAAATAGTTTAGTTTTCTCTAAGCAAGCACGAATTAATAGCTGCGTCTGTGGGAGGTAAAAGAATTATGCTAAAAACGGTATAGAGCTATAAACATGTTTATAATTGACCCAAATGTTTAATTCTGGCGCCGCTTCCTTATTAATAATGCATATATTCACGGAAATTATGTGTTTGTTTAGTTCTAACGCTATTGGTTACTTACACAAATTATACTAAATGCAGCTAACCGTTAACAGAAACAAAGCCAGTTTACTCTTTGTAGAACATCAACATTCTATTTCTGACTCTAAACGCTGAGATATGGGCTTCATTGACAGCTATAGTGATTCACTATTGTTCGCTCATACACTTCTAAGTTATGTTTCTATTCTAAGCTATAACTTGTGGCCAACTTCTGACTGACCTTACAGTGCGCCAGACCCCTTAAACGTACCGAAAGAGATATTGCGATCTTCGATGCCCAGTCCTCTTAAACGTTTTTGGTATAAAACTTCAACGCTAGTAACTTTTTGTTACAGTGATACGAGATACAGGATCAGACTTGGTTGACATGAATGCGGGCTAGAAATGGTAGCGATGAGCGAGGCGTCTCTCGCCGGAGGGTTGGCCTCATTAGTTCCGTTAACCGTGCCATACTAGCTTCACTGACACGTAATGTCTCAAATATGAATTTAAAAATCAACGTACATTTATATTCTATCAGGTATCGATGGATTTCATATCAGTAGCGGCGCGTCCCTAGAGTCAGATTCTAATTTGTAATTTCCATACAAGTTGAGCAATATTTTTCGACTCATGGAGAAAAGGAAGAGATATATTGGTTTCGGATGACCCGAGGACATGAAGAGAATTATAATCTACCGCCGCTGTTCTACATTAAGCGCATTTATATACAATACGATAATGTAAACTATCAAGTAAAAATCACTTGTTTAGACATTTTAGTATCACTAAAGCTAGCTATTGACCTAGAAGGCAAGTTTGTCGATGTTTTGCAGGCCACAGAAATGGCGACGTAACAGGTAGTTTTTCCGAGTCAGAGGCTTTCTGATGACGACTTCAGTAGGTAATCGCTGTTGAAAATCAAATTCTAAATGGATACCCCGAGTATTTAAGAATTTTAAAGTGACTGTCACATTGGAGGCACCTCACTTCGTCTTGAACGTCAATTACATTTGATGTTATCTCCGTCTTCATCCGTGTCGACGCGATTCGTTCGTGTAATAAACCCATGTTTCACACTAGATGCTGCATTTTGTTGCCAACGTAATCTGCTTGTGTTAGTTGAGTAAGACCATGTTACGTAGATTTATATCGTTTCCTTGATTTGTACTTATTCGACTTTCTATTCTGATCTGATATAGATGATTTAGTTGATGACTTAGCTAAATACTAATCCTGTTCAATTAGGTAACGAAGTACACATAGTTTTTAGACATTTGCTGTAGTAATACATTTGGCCATATCTTTGTTGGTTCCTTGCGTTTCACAATCAAATTGGGTAGAATGTAACTAACGATAATTAGCTCTACACACTCAACTGCGTCTATAACGTTTAATGTGTATCTGGAAAATTAGGTAGCCGTTTCCCTGCCCTGGCGTGATTAACTTTACGGTTTTGTGGCTATTCATACAAATTGTGCACACTTATGCATGGCATAATTGATGAATGCATATTATACGACGTTGAATTGAATAATGTTTTCGAAACAAGTATATTTGACAGTTGCACTAAATTGACTGAATGCAATACCGGCGGTGGTGCGTGACGGACGACTCGGTGAAGTCTGCTATCGCCGCCGGAACATTCGGACCTTGTAAATAAGACAAAGTTGACAGCTAAATTAAAATTATTAACATTGTATGTCTATATACTTATTAAAAGATAATATCTGTTAATCTTGTTTATATATGAATATAAACAAGATTTTCATTTCCACTTGCACAACAATATTGTAAGAAAAGCATTTAAGTACAGATATTTAATGTTGTGACAAACCAGATGGTATTGGTTATATTGGTTAACATAATTTGATATAATATTATCTGTAACTTCACTGCCCCGGTCGTCGATATTGTCGGTAGCCGCGAACCACTTGGACTTATTGCGTATGCTGTCTGCTCTGCTGACGCCTTTACAGTTTCTAATGCTTTCAAACTTACCGCTAAATATTTTAACCATTATGCATCTTTTAGATTAAAGTAGGCCCTCTTCAGCCTATAGATATTTTCCACATTGTATACCTTTATTAATATCATGAAACTTTCACTGACGTTATAGGTTAAATTTATGGCATTGCCATCTCTCTTCTTAGGTTTAATCCAACAATACCTCAATTGTGCCAAAATCGGTTAAAGAAACTACTTACATAGAACTTACGTATTGCGCACATCCGTGTGAATGACATTCACATCACATATTCCCTACATCAATTATTATAAATTTAGTAAATAAATTATTAATAGGTGCCCTTAACCATCACGTATTACCGTTAGTTTTACGTTATAATTTAAGCAGTAAAAAAAAATTCACGAGTTTCTGCCGTTCTCGAGAAAGTAAAAAATCCATCGCATTTAAAAGCTTTTTGGTTCAGCACTTTCGCTAAAATACATATATGAATTTGTTGTATTTTTTATGTTTCAAGGCCCTAGTTTGAGTTGAGTTGACTAAAAATCGCTAATAACAGACATAGGTAAGTTACAATAAATAAGTTGGGTGTAAACAATTGTTATTGCGAAATAACATCACATACATACATCTAGAACCCAAAAATTCCAATGCTTAAAAAACCAGCTATGCGAAGAAGTTGGCCAGCTGAACGTGCAAGATTGTCACATGAATAAAGCGTAAAGTTTGGTTTTTAGACATACCCAAATGTATCTGCAAATCACGCCTCTACTTATAATAATTATATGAAAATGTAATATTTATTCGGTAGAAGACTCATTAATCTCATTATACACTTAGTACATACCTACTATACATTAATACTTTTCCAGAATAGTGGTCAAAACATTGAGCAAAAACGAATAAAGACGACAAGGGCCTCTTAAGAAGACTCCACTGTTACAGCAGGATATAGTCTCTACTGCTATAAAAGTTGTATCACAAGCGGATTTGTACAGAAATCTTATCTGATATCTGGCATTGATTATCATGACGTTATATCGAAACTTTTCAGCCGAATTATGTGGCAGTCTCCCGATTTCCAATAATGATTCGGTGGAAGCTGATGTGATGATTTATGGATGACGATGACAACATCCTCAATTATTCGCTTTTTATGACATGCCATTAGAGAGAGAACTTTCCATATTATACTTGTATATATTATGGACAGTTCCCTCCATATATGGTTGTGGAACTTTATTTGGGTATATTACTGATACATTATAAATACATCAAATTTTCATTTGATGATTCTTTATTCAACCAAACATGGAAGAGAAAAACAGTGTCATAAATGTCATAATAATATAAAGACATGAAAATGTGTTGAAAATTTTGGCTGTATACATGAAACAGCAACACATAGAATGCTTTGTGCTTATATCTACTTGTTTTAGGTACTGATGATATTATTCTCGCTTAAGTTTGGTAGGTATTTCATAGGCCGAATAGCAATAAAGATTATAATTGTTTTATCGATGTACCTTTATTTCGAAATCATCCATATATGTTAATATCCGGCTATGTTAACACTATGGCCAATTACTTTCAAGCAGCATTGACTCCAATTGAAACATGCATTGAACAGATAAATTTAAATAACTGCATCTGGTAAACCCGATAAGGAACCGAAGCATCGGTCGACTCCCACGAAATTGCCCCGTCTCGACCATTATGCCGACTGACACTAGGTCAATATCTGAAGCCAAGCCGCGACTGATCGGTCAGAGATTTTTACTGCTATTATATTGTGTCTTATTTTATGAACTTTAATAATTGTAAAATAATAATGGTCGATAAATAAGTCGTGAAATCTTGTAGTTCTGTAATTAGTCTTGTACACTCTAGTAAAAATATTTTTATTCCTGAAGTACCTATAAAATTGTGTACATTAGGCCCAATACAATAGTAAGCGTTTCCCGTGGCTTTGTATGTTAATATAATTTTAAACTCTCACTATTTACGTGTAAGCATTAAGCAGCCAATTCATACAATATAATTTTGAATTAAGTTTAAAGATAAACACAAAGAAAACCAAAACTCTGACAACCTCCAAACGCTCAGTTAACCATCCTCCAATAATAAATATCCTAATTCAGCAGGTCGACAGTTTTAAATATTTAAGCAGCATCATTAACAAGAACTCGAGGTGTACACCAGACATCGTTACAAGGATTGCTATGGCAAAACAAGCTTTCAACCATAAAGGACAATTGTTGAAATCTCGTTTGTCATGCAGAAGCAAGAAACTACTCATTAAGGTGTACATCTGGAGCATAGCCCTTTATGGGAGTGAAACGTGGACAATGACATTAAGAGAATGTGGTGTTGGAGACGAATGAAAGGCATAAGCTGGAGAGATAGGATAACTAATGAGGAAGTGTTGCGAAGAGTGCGTGAAAGAAGAGCTATTCTGAACACAATAGAAAACAGACGCGGTAATATGATTGGACATTTGATACGACACGACCATTTCTTTAAACCCATCTTGGAGGGAAGGATAGAAAGCAAGAGAGGGGGAGGAAAGCCCAGACGCAGATACATGGATCAAGTGAAGGAAAAGGTTGGGGTCGTTTCGTATCTATAAGTCAAGGAGCTGGCGCAAGATAGGAAATGCTGGAAGATACTCCACCGACAAGAGTCTAACTCTTAAGTTTATGATGATGATGATGAATAATAATTAATAAACTATAGGTAAATACACCAAAGTAGGTTTATATTTAATATTACCTTTGGTTACGGTTTGAGGTAATATTAAATATACTCGCTGTATATAGCTGACCGACAATTACATTAAGAACTTTTTTGTTAAGTAGAAACAATTAAATCTAGAGTTTAAGGTTTCCTTATACTTAGTATGGTTTCCTTGTGAATTAGTATTTGGTTTAAGTTTTTTTAATATATTATTAATAAAAAAAAAATATTTTATAAAGGGGCCAACCCTATACACAAAATATAGGTTTGGTTAATTGGTTATCATGTACCTAAGTTTCTACTTGTATGTGCCTAGTGTTTAATGTCGACCGTCCGGCGCCGGGCTCGACGTATACCCTGTTAGTAGCCCCAATGCACACGAGACCTCGAATTATGGTGTAATTTACTTACGATGTGCGCCGACAAAACGAACTTTTAAATACAAATACTATTGATCACAATCCAAGCTCTAAATAGGAAATTGGTATATGTTGGTGCTTAAGGGGTTGTATATTGAATCCTATATTATGTAGTCTAGTGCTAGGGGTATCTCTGTAGATATGTAATTCATACGAGTATGCACCGGAGCCATGTAACCATGAATTAAAAAAAGGAAACGCTTTGCTTCACCAAAGAGCCTTGCACAATGATATTTAAAGTAGGTACCGCAATGTCCAGTATATTGTGGTTAACGCTACGAAACATATATATTAACTTGTAATACGCAGTTTCGCAAATCGTTAGAAAAATGTGTTACAAATCTGTCAAGACTTAATTATCATAAGCAAAAAATGGTACAGTTCAATTTTTTGTCTATTATCTACTTTATAACACTGAATGTTTTTATAAGTCTGACCGAGCCGACAACGACCTTACACCTTGGAAGTTATTAGCGCTATATAGTCCTATCCTATATTGAAATCAAAATGACACGACCATGTTTCAGAAATCATGAGTTCTTTTTCTGCGGTACGAATCCAAATAAAAAAAAACAACTCTCACATAATTATAAGTTATCAAAACGTGTTCTATTGTTGTTAGTGCTTACACGCGTGTATAATGTATGATTAATTTGTTTCGCACGATGCAATTCATCAGCTGAACAGATGGTGGGTGCAACAATCGGTCGCCCACGCACTTAGTTGAAACAATGAACCTCTAAATGTGACCCTTATAAGGAGACTAACTACATGTCAATCCGCAATCTTGTATCTATATATAGTGACTACTAAGTGACTTTCTGCAAAGCAAGAATACAAAACACAATACTTTAGGTTACCGTGCGGTTGAAGCTAAAATTGCAAATTAATCAAACATTCTTAAAAAATATTTAATTATGACTAACTGGAGCAGAGAACATGCTAACAGAAATTAACCTCTATTTTACCGTAAAATTTTGGGTAAGATTTGATAAGCTGGGCGTTTTTATATATTGCGGTACAGTAAACTGACAGGCAATGTCAAACACCATATCGAAGAGGGTTTCGTGGTCAAACCCGATAAGTCGAGTAAATGGGATTTTGAATTTAGAACTATAAGTGAATTACGTAAGATTGTTACTTCAATGAAATATTATATCGATTTATCAGGTTTGACCACGAACCCCTCGATTTACATTTTGTCAGATAAGAAGTAGTGTTTAATGTACAAGTCGAAATTAAAATGCCTAGCTAATTAATATTACTGAAGTTAATACTTCAGTGGGTACAAACTGATTAATTTTTAACATTAATATAATAACATTAATATGCTCATAGCATAAATTAAATGGTTTCGTATTTAAATTATATTAAAACGTAAAACAAATAGTTTTGTAATGTCTAGACATCTACTTGTGAGAGCTTGGCGAGGGTAGCATTCGATGTGCAAATTGATTTTGAAAGGTTGAGACAATTGAATAGCGCTAGAAATGTCTTGTCTTTATCACAATTGGGTGACGGCCAGACTTACGACACGAATCTCATCTTTTTAGAGTTCCATAGTCAACTAGGAACCCTTTAGTTTCGCCCCGTTTGTCTGTCTGTCTGTCCCCAGCTATGCTTAGTGACCGTTAGTCGTACAGAGCTGTAATTTGGTATGATAGCTACTTGAAAAATAATATGAGTTTACCTTAACGTTTTTTTATTAAAGTGAATAAAATAAATGAATGAATAAATAAATCATAAAAGTATAGCCCAATCTTTATTATTTAAGTACAGTTTTCTTTTAATTATTTTGAACTTGATCGAATAAACCCTTCCGGATCGATAACTACGGAACCCTACACTGAGCATAGGCCGACATGTATTTTTAAAAATCAATTTGACATTACTTGTTAACGCTGTAGAACGAATTCTATCATCATGTAGTTATATGCTCTTTAATAATTTGACTAAAATAACGAGTGATTACACCTACAGTACAGTCTTAATTATTTCATTGATACATCCAATCTTACTAATCTTTATACGTATGCGAGTATGAGATCAATGCTATGGTATTAGTAGTTTAATATTGAATAATATGTACCTATCCTATTTGTATTTGAATCCGAAAAACCAAGTCACTGTGTTTCAAATATAATTTTATTAAAACACTTGGAAATTATTCCTACTATGGTTAATATTATCCTATTTACTATTTCCAGACATTTTACGTATATACTCTCCATTCTAGATATCTAGAAAACCTACTTTATGTTCTGTATGGGTATAACTTTAACTGAATTA
Source organism: Grapholita molesta (assembly GCA_022674325.2). Classification (NCBI taxonomy): domain Eukaryota; kingdom Metazoa; phylum Arthropoda; class Insecta; order Lepidoptera; family Tortricidae; genus Grapholita; species Grapholita molesta. Next base: position 15,829,446 of record CP053121.2, on the reverse strand, counting down.
TAATGTTTAAATTCAAGTTACTAACTTGTAATCCATTTAAAAAATTAAGACTACGAGTTAAAATGTAGAATACGAATAAGTATGTGTAATTTTTTTTTATAAATAGATTTCTGCCTTAGTAGTGAACTAATCACTAGTGATATATTAACCTCGTGCAAGTACGATTAATACGGTTTAGTTTTATGCACGGCTATTTGGGCGGAGCGCGGACGCACGCCGGCGGTTTACAGGTATGCACTGTTCCGTATGCGTGAGCTACTTGCAAGTCTTGCAACTAGATAAACGGTACTTCTTTATCACACATCACATTTCTTAATGAAATGCGTGCATTTCTATTGGTAGTCATTTATTTTCTACTGACAGTAGTAGGAAGCCTCTTTTTTTATATAACCTTTTTTATATTTTTATTAGTTGAAAATGAAAACTATCAATTAGCTAATTGATAAGCAGTATTTGTTTTTGAGATTCACATACAGACCATAACCAGGCATATAATAATCTATCTAAATTCGTATAGTACGAAAAATATTTATTTTTCTCCGACAGGAGATTAAATATTATAATATTACTTACTTATTATATTATTATAACACTATTGTTATAACGAAAGAAGACGTAGCCTGACGTAGGTAAATATATCAATACCTACGTACCTAAGATAAGTAAATTAGGCCAGTTTATGTAATTATGTCCTGTATTACTAATTGTACATAGGTGTTTCGAAAATGAAGTCACTGTTTAGAAAACGACAATTATTACCGATCTGTCTCAACAACAAAATATAGATCTAAATCGAATATTACTGGATATTCGTTCCGTTGTTCGACATCTTCTATTTCTTATATCATCTATGCTTTCCCTGATTACTGTATAATCTGTTTCGTTCGTTATTTGTTGTTTTATTAGTTTTGAAAATGAACCTTGTCCGAGCGAACAGGTCGGAGAGTGAAAGCTCGTAACGCTCGATTGGATCACGTCGCTCCTTCTTTTATTTTGCCTTGCAAGTGTCAACTGTTTGCCAACAAATTATAGCCAATTTCACCACAGTTTCGCTACTTAATTCTTCTCGGTTAAGTAGCATCGATCTCTATGAGCAATATACCATTATAAATGCACACGAAATACCTTATTGATATCAAGAGTGTATTAACTTACTGGTTTAGCTTAAGACAAGAATATCAAACATGTACTAGATACAACAATTACAATAGTATAATAACTACTTAACTATTTACTAAATTCAATCTAAAAAGGCTCGTGAAGCATTTTACCAAAATGTAAAAATACCCTCCAAATATGAAATGTTTCAGGCATCAAAAGTTATAGAAAATAAACCAGACGAACAATAAAATTGTTGATTCGGCTAATATGTTTTTGTAAGGAACTGACTTTCCAGCAACACTTATATAAGGTTAATGTGCGTAAGACGGCATACTTTATTTTGAAGGAAGTCATATGACACTAAATACCGATGAGATAATTTAGGAAATTGGTTGATAGACGGTCTTTCCTGATAGACGGTCTTACCCACATTTACCTTAGGTAAAATCATACTAAGTTGTAACTTCTTACATATGTTAGAGTTAGAAACCTATCCGCATTCTGGTTAAGTTTATTGAAATTTCACTTAAGCACAAGGGTCGACTGGTATATACGATAGGATTTTCCAACAATTTACTCGATTCCTGTATTTATATACATGATCACCATCATCCCAGTGATAAAATATGGGCAGCATTGATATGCCTCGTATTTGCTATTACTATTTCACATTGCATTGCTAACTGCCTCCAAGGGCAGTCGGAGGTAACCCTGCCTAGGAAGCAGAAAACTTCAAATTCTGGTAACGCCATTTATTAAGTTTTTTATTTTGTATACCGTGAATATTTTGTTCCTGGTCCTGGGTTATGGACGTTATTAAATATTATACGTAACTACCAACAAAAAAACGGCTCATTGAGCTTACTCTAGGTCGATTTGTTTAATATTGTTCCAAAATATTTATTATTATTATTTATTATATATCAATATTTTAACCATTGGGTAGATTTATGTCTAACCTCTAATCATAAGTGATTGTTACATGGCCACATACAGTTAACATTACAAATTGTGTAGTAATTACAGCAGTTCATTTTTTGTTCCGATCTCGAGGCTTCATTACACTATTTTTTGCGTTGGCATGGCCGAATATAATACGTTTCCCATTTTTTGTACGGCAATTCATAGACTGTTGTTGAAGTCACGAACCCTGTTGTACATACTCGTATGTTTGTTTTTATTTAGTTCCGTCGAGCTATTCGGTGCCTGTTATGAAGTGTGACTTGTGAATAGATCTAGATTCTAATAATTAGTGATAGAGAGTAACATATACCTAACTGGCATCAACAGACAATTTAATGTAACATGGACATTATGTAAAATAAAAGATAAACACTGTTCTACTCACATTTATTTAGTCACTCGCGCGACATGTTTCGGAGAACATAGGACTCCATTTTCAAGCACTAAGAGTGCTGAGTGTCCGTTCGGTTCGCCGATCGCGTCGCCGGCCCGTCGCGCACGTCTGTGCCTTTGTTCTCCGAAACATGTCGCGCGAGTGACTAAATAAACGTGAGTAGAACCGTGTTTATCTTTTATTTTTTATAATATGTCTCACAAAAGTTTAAATACAAATCAAATGGACATTATTTAGATCGATTTAACATTATGGTATGCAGTTAATGGAAGGTTTGTTTTAAACAAACTGTTAGTTTGATACTTGCGGTTTTCTTTTAAATATTTAGCAATCATACGTTGGCATACATCGAATGCTTACGAAATACAATATCTATAGACTTAAAACAAGCGTTCACTGCATGACGAAGCGAACAAATTCGTAGAAAATTCTGAACGGTTGAGTAAGGAACAGAAATCAAGTTTCTTTAAACATTGACGGCCCAAAATGTGCTGCGTTATACAGTTACATTACACTCATGGTCATGTCTCTCTTATGTAATTACAATAATTATTTTTAACGAACTGCACATTGATGTTCTTTTGTATGTAAAAATCTCATAATCCCTATACAAAGATTCTAAACCGAGTGAAATCCGATCACACTACTTTCATATTGATTTCTTTGAACGCTAGCTAATACCTAATGATATCGACATTGTACGCCATCAACACGATCAATTTGTACTGCTTATTCACGGCAAGTGGAAGCTGCTAATTAGAAATATATGACCATACAAGACGGTGCGACTCTCTCGGTGCTAGAAACCGACCCGACATTGAAGCAGTACATATACCTAATATATTGATCACAATCCATGCGTTAGAAACAAGTGTGGATTTGTCCACTGCGGTACGCTAACTGGGAACTAAAATACACCGTGTAATTACTTAATAATACGTGCAACTTTTTACACGACCAAAGAACAAGTTGCAGACACATCCATGTATTATTTAACACGTAGAAGAGTTGCGGTGACGCATAGCTATTATAAGATTAGGACCTTAATTTACAAATAAAAGAAACCGTTTAAACACAACGCAAATTGTATTTACATTTCTTATTATAATACTTACAAAAATTTTAAGTTCGGCATTCACCTCATAAATCTTTGACGAGCGCCCGCCAAATTAATCAAACATGACCGTTATTAATATACATTATACTATTTTTATTCCGTTGTGATTCATGATTAAAGAAAGGGTTTTCGTATATGTATGATTAACATCTTGACACATGGTGCGTATCCCAGCTATTCATCATTCACAAAGACTTGAGGTGAATAATAACTATATGTCTAGTGACATAACAATGCTATTATGAATTGTTGACATGCATAAATATTGACGTTTCTTGAGTAGGTATCTGTAAAGTTATTAATTACCTTTGGTGTTACCATTTGCTGACCCGTAATGACCATTGTTAGTGAGAATTCGGCTTGTTGCGGCAAGCAGTTAATTTTCGCACCAGCAGTAAGTATCTTATCAGAAAACAAAATTAAGAGAACTCTAGTGGATTTCATATTGATTTTCACTGTGGCAAGCTATGAAATGGTACATAAATCAATTTCCTTAGCTATATGCGTAACTTGATGTCTAGTGGTAGGTGTCCATTTCTGGGCCGACGCAGCGTACAGAGCAACTAGGTCATCAATCAAATCTTGATATGCATATGATTTCGGCACTGTTAGCTAGCGCCTTCATTTAATATTCTGATATTGTTTGTTAATATAAAAAAATGTTGATTACGTTATCTCCGATCAAATTTATCGATCTAAAGTTACAAATCCAATAAATACACCCAACATCGTCCATACATCGATCGTCATCAAAAACAAAATACTACCTATTTAGTGGAGATCTATTTCAAAATGTTCGAATTCGAATCCCATTGCTAAAAATTACTTAGCCTATGTTTTCGTATTATTTTATACCTTTAGTAGGTACTTATTTAATTAAACAGAAACCAGTGTAATGTAAGTCGAACCCTAGTCACACATCATAATAACGTAAAAAGTATTTGATTTTCAGACTGACCCCTCTATAATCGGTTGTCTAGTTTGACCTTCAAGTCAAGTAGTTACTAGTACACGCGTTTTGTACTTTGCCTATTTTCTCTTATCACAGCATAAAAATATAATTTAGTTTTACATGGATGGACTTTTGATACGTCCACACGGTATACACCGGTAAGTGTAGATACTATTGTTATGTCTTTGAAAACCAACAATAAAAGCCTGACACAAAGTTTCACGAGAGCTAATGTGACCTCGCATTAGCAGATCGTACCTATACCACCCAGTGATTAGCGACAATTAGCCACGGCCTTGTGACGCAACGAAGAAAGTGAAACCATGACATCGCTTCCAAAACGTCACAACAAAATGACCGATTGTTCAGCAGTTAGTCAACACCCGGTAATCACCGAAACCTGCTTTCACGCTGCACAAACCAGTTTTGACTAATTATACGTCTATTATCGAAAAACTATAATTTTCTATTACAATTGTGGAAAATTCAAATGGTTGGTATGCAGGAAGCACGCCCATCCGGTTGGTTCCACGAACTTTCGCCGTCATACATTAGCACACATAACCGAACAAACAGTGCAGTAGCAGACAAATTGAACATTATGTTACATGTTAACTACCAAAAAAAATCTTTCAAATTTAAAAGGAACCTTTGTATTGGCTGTACATTGTCTGTATTTAGAAATGCCTATAAAAAACGTGTACATATTTGAACAATTACTGTCCCTGACATGCAACTTATTGATAACATAACCGTCTCCGTCACGTCAAGATTATTTTTAATCTATAATGATAAAGAGTGATACACCGCAAATTTCTATTCAAGTATCTACGTAGTACTTTCTGGGAAACTAGTTACCTCAGTTGTTTCAATCGTGTACGAAGGTTTATGTCGATATTACCTTGGAAGTGTATTTGATTGACATCGCTAATCTCGTGTATTTACTTAGTAAATTGCAAGTGAAACTGCTGTTGATTGCCGGTCTCACTTAACGGCTTCATCGTGCCTTGTTTACGAGACACCAATCGATTTGATAACATCCTCTTACAGATGTTAAGCTTTATGCAATAAAATAAAATCGATATTAACCTCGTAATGTGTCAAATGTGTACAAGGGATGGAAGTAAGGTATACTTAATAAAAGTGACTTATTCTGAACTAGGTTCGAACTGTAGTTGAAGCTTTAAATTCGCTGATTTTACTATTTTTGCTTTTAATAAAGTACAAACTGATTTCAAAAATATTATTAAAGTACTTATTTTAAGTTTCATGTCTGGCAAACCGGATTTATGTATACACAAAATAACGTTTCGTGGACGATTTTGTAACGTTTGCATCATCGCATCTCAACAAGTACAATAGTTGTAAAACATAAACTCAAAGCAAAACAAAACGCAGGTTGTTCGGGCGCGCGCACTCAGGCTTGAAGCAATTTCATGGTGGATGGAACACTGCGACATTACAGAGTTTCCTCCATGTACCACCAGTTAATACCTATCAATTTTAATATAGTTGGTACCTAAACGATGGCTCTACGATTCGAAGAGACATGATAATCTTAGCCTCTATAACCTGTAGAGTATTGCTGTTGTTTTACCCAGGTGTATTATATGATAATTAATAATAATAGCACGTTTTACTTACTTTCCAGACGGGCGGTGGAGACAGTGCCAGCGGTGGGTCGGGTGGGTCGGGCATGGAGTGCATGCAGCTGCGCTCCCAGCCAGAACCCTTCCACTACCTCATCTCGGAGCAGGCTAAGTCCCTCGTCGCATTACAGGTAACTTACTTTTAGGTATTATGTACACGTAACAAACTTAAGCAGTTATATTTTAGGTTTTAGAACACAGCAATCTGCAGTGGCGAATAAAAATATTTTTTTAAACAATAGTATATTGGATTAGTTTAGTATTAAGCAGAAACGTTTGCTAAGGATACCTAAACATTTTAAAATACCCGAAAGAAGAATAACATATATGTATACACTGTCTCGGGCGAGATACTGCTGAATTCTCAATGTAACTTTGGATTCCGATACCATTTCAAAAGTGTAAAATTGTTAACACACTTATGCTAGATATTGCTAGGCGCCCCCCTCAAGCTCATATTAATTACTAGGTGATACCCGCAACTTAGTGACTATCTATAATGTAGGTATCTTATAAGTGATGATCTCTTCTTCTTCTTCTTCTTCTAGACCCAGATCACGATATTGAAGACCGTATCATTAGCGAGGACCGTTGGGTTTAACCCAGTCCGTGGTTGTTAAAACGCGAACGATTTCAACCACGTATTTCTGACGATAATAAAAAAACATATATGGACGATCTTACACAAATCAACCTAGTCCTACGGCAAGTTCAGGAAGGCTTGTGTTAAACGCTTTTGTTATTGAAACAATATAATTCCTTAACTAAGCTTAGCACTTCATTGTAATGATGAATATTTTTAAACAAGAATTGGGAGCCAACAAGTTTATTTCGTAATTTTTCATCATGTTCGTATGAAGAAGATTCTAAAATAACATGACATATTTGCGACGTTAGTTTTATATTCGTTTTCACTAATCGAGACGTTGGCGTACACGTCACATTTTGACGCGAGAGGAAAAGCGTATAAATGAATTCCATAAAACAACTTCGTTTTCATAACCAACATCATACAATACATTCCTATAAATTGGAGAAGGCGTTAAGGCGTTAAGTCTGGCGACCTAATAGCGAGCCATTCAAGAACATCTGTTAGGTCGTTCCAGCCCACAAGTTGACGAAAAATTAATAAAATCTCGATTATGCATTTTTGGACTACACATTGTACCACTTTTTTTACTGCATTTTAGCGTAGGAAGCTATGGTTAAAATGGGTCAGGTTAGGCAGCCCACGGTATATACTCAAAAACTTTCGTGTTAATAATATTAGAATTATGGTGAATCCAGTTAGACAAGGTACCGTAGGTAATAGAATTCCATCTCTTTTTGTTAAACTAGAAACCCGGAGGCGGGCTTCTTACTTGTCATGATCTATTGTGCACCAAAAAGTAGGTGCCTATATCTATTTCTTTTGTTAGGGTACGTAGGTATATGTTTAGGTGTGTACCTAAAATGTACGATACATTTTCATGTTACAGGAACTCCAGAATGAGGTCGGAGCTTTGCTCGAGTTTCGAGATCTCGTCATCGAGACGTTCCCGAATCTTCGGTCGAAGATGGCTCCTTCGACTCCCGCGAGTGGGACCCGTCGCGATTGGGAGCCCGGCGTGCGTGTGCGACGCAAGCTTGCCGGCGGCGGTGGTGACGCCACTCGCACCAAGCCGCAGCCTTCCGTACAAGATTCCGGATTTAGCACAGAGACATCCTGCGGGAAAGATGCTCAATCATCATCTGCGTCTCGATCTCGACCACTGGAAGACGAGCTTTGGGCGTTGCTGGACGTTATACAACGCAAAGGAGTCAGGTTACGGGACGAAGCGGAGTTGCTTCGAGGCGAGCTCGATGAGAGACCCTCGGGCGATACGGCGGAAGAATCGTTTGCGAGAGCGCTTTCGGGCTGCGGGGAGTGTTCCGACGTGAGGCGACTCCGTAGCGAAAGGGATGCATTGCTTTCCAGAGCAGCCCAGTTGGAGGCCGAGGCGGTCGCCTCGCCGCCGCGTGCGGCCTCTTCGCCGCTGGGCCGACTGGACCGCGCTTTAGACACACCCCCGCGGCCCCCGCACGTGCCTACTCCAGACTCCAAGAAGTTCGCGGCGATTCTCCAAGAGAGCAATCCCGTGGAACTTCAAAGACAACTCCTTAGCTCCACTGTACAGAATCAGGTAATCATACTATGAAAAATACAATTAAAATACGTTTTTCACCTGAGGTACTCATATATTTTTTTGTTTATAAAAAAATGTCTCCAAACTTCTTGGTTCCGCGTTTTGCGTTTGCATAATAGGTAATTTGTTTTAAAAAAGCGTCAATTTGGCAGCGGTTTCGTCGTTAAGTCGGCCAACCTCGTTAATTGCAGAACTAGTGAGGTAACAGTAGTACGTGCCAACAGCGGTGTTTGTCGCGGCGTCAGCGACCACTCTTACTCTGTATACCTCGGTCAGTGATGTGTAGTCGATATCTTGGAACGAGGAACTGTTGAATAAAATAAGTTCTATTTAAGGTGTAGGAAATTAAAAAACTGATAAATTTAAGTTTGAAAAGAGCATACCTAGGGGCTCCTTTCAATGTTACCTGAGACCTTGAAAGAAGTATCTACGCTAAATATAAATAATTATGATGAGTTTGCAACACCAACACCAGCCAATTTACCATTGACTAAACACTAGTCACGAACAGGAAGCAGAAGTCAAGGCTGCCTGCTGATTTCACAGCTTCCGTACTCCGACGGATGTGTAGACATAGACACCTATTATTGTATAGGCGCTTGATGAAATAGCCGCAAATCGACGACGCTAAGGTAGGGCCACTTCAATTTGTGTCATTTCTGTCATGCCGCTAACGAGGGCCCATTAAATGACGTAAGAATTAGATTTCGGCAAATTACACGGAAGAATAAAAAAACAAACTAATGGAGTGTGGCGGCAGGCCAACCGTATAAGAAGAAAAAGAATAAGATTTTTTTATTAAAAGTGGTCTCATTGTAGAGCTGTAATGGTTTTTTGCAATAGGTACCTGTGCTCGTCCTTGAGTTGAATAATAAGGCTCTTCTTTGCGTAACATATGTCTTCATCATTATTTGCGCGATATCGTACCTACCTAGACCATCCTTGCATTCTGTGGGCCTACTATTTTAAGTATTTAAGTAGGTATATCCATAATAGATCAAACGAAAATAACGCAAGAATTTAGTTGCTTGCATATTCTATGTGGAATATACTATTGACCACGTCTTCGCCTACATAGAGCTTTCCTACTGACCCATGTAGAAAATTCACCGTCTCATATTTTTTTGGGTCAATCAACTTTCCGTTGCCATTGGCACGGTCCCCTGGACAACTCTTTTAAGACCTGGTTTTATTAGTTAAATTAGTCCAATAAAAAAATCTTCGTAAACATTCTAGGTTTTACGAGAATGGATGAGCCGCGCTGTGAAGCAGCGTACGACATTACTGGAGCGGCTGGAGCAGGCGCGCGATCTGAACGAAGACCTCAAATTTCGGGTAAGATTCAGATCTTATTTTCAAGCAAACGTTTAGTTTAGTAGTTAAAGCTGAGATGGTTAGTGCCAATGTCAATACGGCGGCACATTTTCTTTACTTTATCGAAAATGTCTTTACAAAACCGGTGAAGTCTTGTTTAAGTCTCAGGTCGTTTTAATGTTCAAGGTCTCCTCGCAGTGTTGAGGTTTTACAAAGGTTCACCTTGACTTCTCTGTTTATGCGCTCGAATAGACAAAGTCCTCGAAATAGCGAATAACTACTCCTAATATCTACAAAAAAAGTAAAAAGACGTCTTAAATAATGCAGTCGGACCTCAGTTATAATTATAACTTACAATTCTGAAACATGATCTATTTACATTACAGTTAGAAGAAAAGAGCGTCGAATTAGACAGTGTAAAAAGTCGCGTGCGGCAATTAGAGGGGGACAGGGCGCCTTCGACGACGCCGCCGAAGCCCGGGCCCGGGCCGCCGCCGCCCGCGTCGCCGAGCACGCCGCTGAGCCGCCGCGGCCGCTCGGCGCGCGACAGCCCGGAGCGGCGCTCGCACAGCAGCATGCGCGACATGCAGCCGCTGCCCATGCCGTCGCAGGAGCCGCGCTCCACGCCGGACACGCCGCGGCGCCGGCCGTCGCGCATCCCGCTGCACACGGCGCACAAGGGCGCGGCGCCGCGGCCGCCCGCGCCGGCGCCGCGCCCGCCGTCGGCCGCGTCGGCGCGCTCGGGCGGCTCGCGCGGCCGGCCCTCGCTGCCGCCCGCGGCGCCGGCGCGCCGGCCGCAGCCCCCGCACGAGAACAAGGTGCGCGCCCTCCTGGAATACATGTTCCAATTCCAAAGATTCCGGCCGAAAGTTACCGATCCCAAACTAACCGTGTCGTGTTAAACCCACCGTGTGACAGTGCACCCAGTGACTCACTAATATCCGCGTCTGACCGTTCTCATGTTTCGGTTTTGGTTCTCAAGCCGCGGGCTGGACGGGCGACGTGACGCGGACGCGGCTTCGCCTCTCGTAACTCACATGCCATTATGTCGATCGTAAGTTTTTGTTTTTCATTTCTTTCCTTTTTGCTTTCGGTTCCATTTGACATTCATTTAACATTAAGTTAAGTTGTAGATTTATTTTACTTTTGTTGTAGTTGTGACGGTCCCGAGTAGACTAGGTAGCATGTGACTAACGAAATTATACATATTGTTTAAAGTGTAATTTAAAAATATTAACTAATATGGTTATGGATCAATAACCCCTAGCATGTTGCATTCGTTGATAAATTGGTCACTTGTAATCAATAGTAACTAACTGTCCAATGCACGAGTATAGGCGTCGCTATTTATACCTTGCATGATATCTATTGAATTATATGTTACCGAATATTGATGAGCTATGTTAATATATAATTTAATGTTGCACTAAATTTAATATTGGTTAACATGCCATACAGAGGTGATCATCAGTTACATTATAATTATCTAAACAGTGTTATATGATAATCATTGAGAGTAGCATTTTTTGCTAGTCTGCTAGAATCCAAAATAGAATAGCCCATTTTGTAGAGTGTAGGATCCTGGATGCCTTGTGACAGATTCATTATCCTTTGTTTAAACACTCTAATATTGTAGTATTTTTAATTGGTCACATATTTTGTTTACCATGTTAGCTATCACTGTTTTAAAGTGTTTACTTCCAAATTACTACTATTTACTGTAAAATGAAATATTATGAGTTATGGTGTAGACTTATTATAATTATTGGAATGTTTAAGGTAATTTTATTAACCCTTTGAAGTGATGTATCTGTTATATATTTAATTTGAAAAAATAAAAACCGTGGTAAGTGAAAAAGTTCATAATACATGCCTACACAGTAGATTCACATTTGATCACGTTGTTTTGTCTGTTTGGTTCTATGTTTTTTGTATTATTTTGTTTATAGACATAGTGGCATAATGGCAATGATTGGCAATCCACTACGAACCTATATTTTGGTCAATCGCTCACATGGCTAATGGCACTGTCTGATCACATTGTTTAAGGTATTGAAGTGATGTTAGAAGCTCTACTTAAGTAAATATTTTTATTACTAAAAATTGCAAAGTAGAATCACAAAGCAAAGCTCACATAATAAGTAAAGTATTTTAGCCTATAAACACTAAAATTTATAATTATACTTACGTATATATATAATAGCATATTGTGAGGTTTTGCATGCAACATTTAACAAAACTGGAACTCTTGTTTGCCGACGGCGACATCGGCTCAGACAATTTACTCCGTTTTGGGTGTTGACAGACTCGGCGAGCGTCACGCGAGTCCGAGCCGGAGTTGTATCTCGACTCTCTCAACTTCGTCGTTTCGGAGTCGCGGGTCGAAATAGTAGCGGAGTACTTGGCCCGCTCCGAGCGCCTGTTCTCCCGCCTGCAGCCGCGCTCGCGGCCGCAGCCCGCCGCGCTGCCCGACTACCGCGCCGCCTACGACTCCCCGCACAACCTGGCGCTGGAGCTCACCAAGTCCATCCTCTACGAATCTGCCGACCGTCTCGACACCGCGGTCAAGTCTGTCAGTTCGGGAGATTCGCTATGGAACGGCAGACCTCAGCAGTATTTCGAGAGCATGAATTACGCCGAAAATGACGGTCCGGTTAAGGAAACTGATTGCGATAATGATTCGTTAATACCGTGAGAATATGACACTGCATGCACTGTAACTACCTAGTTGTATTTTGAGTCACATTCTATTTCGATTCTTAATTTACATTGGGGTCGCCTCGCATTTCCAACACCGATTTATATTTTCAGATGTATCATTCCATGTAAAAGGCACTATTTTAAACGTCTCGAGAGATTTGCATTATGTCACGTTTTAGAAACGACGATAACTCTAGTAGCGATTTCGCAGGCGTTTTATTGTACCTTATGATTAACGTGCGAGTCTTATTGTTGTTCTCTCTAACAATAATGAGATCCAATTTACAATGACTTTTGATTCAGGTATTTTAAAATATCATTTCTTAATTAAACATTTTAAAGTATAATTTCTTAGGTATTTAAACAAAGACTCTCAACACTGTTCCGCTGCTTTCCAAAAATGAAATGGGGTGCTCGGAGAAGAATATGAAACAAAGTTATTATTATTTACCTATTGTCTAAAATATTGTCATAGTTACTATAAAATTATTATTGCGCGCTCGTGTTCGAGTTGTCCCTTAGGTATTTGTGCCGTAAAGGTAGCTATTTTACATAATGTCACGTCATTCCTAAGGCTATAAGAACAGACTGTAACTATAAATGTAAATTGAGTGAGAGCTTGGAACGACTGTAGCAAGGCTGTGAAACATTTTTGTGTGCTTGAAGTTGTGTTTCATGTAAGAGGGTAGGTATCTTAGCATTATAGATTTTATGAAAATGGTTCACATGGTATGTATTGGGTGGAAGTTTTTTTTATATATAATATGTACTATTGTTATTGATTTTTTCCAATGTCCAGATGTAATCGTCCTAAACTCGCATAGCTCGACTGCCTTCGCTGCTAGCGTAGCGTAAGGTTAGTTTCATTATAGCGTACTGTGCAACGTTTCATACAACATCGCTCGGTAATAAAAATGTAGGAGACTGAATATGTATAAAAATAGTGATAACTTATACCAAGGTAGGGAATTTTCTTTCAATAATGCCCTGTTAATGCTTTCTTTACTCTTTTAACTAAATGATGCCTATATGTGAATAAGTGTTAATGTATTAGAGTAAAATTATTCCAATTCTGTAGTATATGACTGTATTTTATGTAACATAAGATTAAATTTAGCCAACACTACCTATTGATAATTATTTAAGTCAACTGTTTATTGTACAGATTTCAATCGCGAAGCTTAAGTTTTGTAAGTTATTAAGCCACTACCTACCTAAAATTTAAGATACTCATAAATTTATCTAGTTGACTTGAATCTAGTTGATGACTTATGTACAGCTGTACAGAAATCATATCATTATATACAAATTATTCAAATAAATTGTTCATATCAATTAACGGTTTTATTTCAACAAAACGTCTTATTCAAAAAATAAACATTTCTTTTCAACAGTTCTTATTCAAATGGAAGTAACAATTGAAATGACACAACGATATAAACATTAAGGGGTAAAATAAAATTATAACAACAAATCAGTGTCAACACAGTATGAAGCTTCTAAGCAACTTAATTTACTAAGTTACTTAGAAGCTCGACTTGGAAAAAAAAAAGTTTATAAACGAGTTATACCTAGAATAATTAAACTTAATATCGTAATGTAATAAAAATATAATGCAATTTTAAGTTGAATTATACTTAACGACTGCATTTTAGAGAAAAGAAACGAAAAACTTTACCTAAATTTTAAACTTAGGACCTAAAAAAATGTCGAGTATCTCTAAAGTTTCCGGATCCTTGCGTATCCGAATGAAGCCGTGTTGTTTCAGTTCTAAAAAAAAAAAAAAATCTTATTAGAGTTTAAACATTTCTAACAAAGAATGCGAGTACTAGCCGATTGATTATTAGGGTAGGTAGGGAAGCATTGGGCAGTCGACTGGTTTGGGCATCACTTTGTGTCCATGTCCCCTATTGCTCATATTAGATAGTCTAGTAGTTCGAGAGCGTTGATAAGAATCATAAGTTACGACAACGCCCACATTTTACTGCATTCTCATGTAGAAAAAGGTCTGCCGCCATAGCAAACGTGTTGAAGTGTTTTGTGTTATCTACTTTTTATTTTAAACTTTCTAAGTAGATTAAATACAAGTATTCATTTAGTTTCAAGTGCATTTTTAAGAATATATACAAATAGCTTTTGCCCGCGGCTTCGCACGCGAGAAGAATACCTGTAACCGGTAGCAATATTGCTTACCATTAGGCAATCCTTCTTTACACAATCCCCATACAAACTTCCAACCCTCTTTTTACCCCTTAATGGTGGAAAAATCCCTTCTTAATGGGTCCTCAGTCATTCAGTCAGGACTTTCACGTTCATATGTACGAATTATAAAACCACGTGAATTAAGTTTTATCTTCTTTGGAACTCACTCAGTATTGAAGTGAAACATCGAGCTGCTATAATGCACTTATATCCCGGTACCACAGGCCCAAAAGACAAAAGGGAGTTAACATTCAATGGCTGAACTTCTGCTTTGACCATCTTCAAAATCTTCACCATAGTGCCTTCTGTGCCCCATTGATCGCTGCAGTCGGAAAAAAACATTTTAATAAAGTAATATTAAGTAGCAGAAACTATTCGTTCGTAGAGATTAAAGGGTGAACACTATTAAATTGTCGCATGTCGAACATGCTACAGACGACAAAATAAAAATCCAAAGTGCTCAAAATTCTTTATATGACTAATTTTATACAGCGTAAAATCATTTTAAAAATATTAGGGCTATTTCATCGAACGACGAGAAAATTTCCGGACATTACTTTTGACGTGAGTCATTGAATTTCGCACGGAATCATCGCTTAACATTTTGTGCATTTAATCCATTTTCGTTGAAAATCTGGTAATGAAGTGGCAGGTTGGCAAGTTTTTCGCAGTTTAGTTTTTATATTAGCCCAATATTTTTCGATGGGGCGAAGTTCGGGACAGTTAGGTGGGTTACTCTCCTTAGGCACTACCTCGACTGAATTCGCCTTATACCATTCCAAAGTTCGAGACGAATAATGGCAACTTGCTAAATCTGGCCAAAACAATGTTGAGGAAGTGTGTTTCTTTATGAATGGTAACAGTTTCTTTTTCAAGCATTCTGATATATAAATATCGGTGTTAATTGTCCCGGTAGTGATAAATGGTGAGCTCCTCATGCCGCACTGGCATATAGCTTGCCAAACAAGGTATTTTGCAAATTTTTCTACCGGGATCACCTTTTCCGATTCGTCAAGATTCGAGATGTCACGAGAGGAATAGTACTGGTTACCTGGTAAAGACTTGAAATCTGCCTTGACGTAGGTTTCATCGTCAATAATTAGGCAACATTTTTCTCAATCAACAAGGTATACAATAACCTAGAACGTCTAACCGCACGATTATATTGATCCACAGTTCTCTTGGGAGCCTTTTGCTTCTTATATGTTGTAATGCCGCATTCTTTTTAATTTTTGGACATTTGCTTGACTAGTGCCTACTTTTTCGCCACATCCCGGGAAGAGATACTCGGATTCTTATCAAATAGCTTGCACACCTTTGATTGTAACTTAACATTAGATTTTCTGGTGGGTTGACCTTCACGCCGCTTCCTATCTATAGTTTCACCTTGTTTAATTTTTTAGGGTTCGTTGAACCGTCCTCCGAGTTGTTTGACAAGATTTTGCCAGATCTAAAGTTGATAAATGAGGATTTTTACTGAATTCTTGCAAAATTAATTCGCGAACATTTTTTCGTGTAACGCCATTTTCATAAATAAAAACAAATGAACATTTTATGGTTGTCTAATATATTACGAGCCTTCTAAATTTAAAATTTTAAAAGAATATTCAAAAAGGTTCGATGCAACACGCTAGCAAAGTAAAAATGTAGGCGACAATTTAATAGTGTTCACCCTTTACTAAAAATTGTATACATTAAGTAAAAAAACAATTATCTTTCACTATTTTCTTGCATCGCTAAGATGGATCCATTTTGAACAAACTTCAAAACATGGCGAAACTAAAAAGTATGTAAATACTCAATTAGACTCGGAGCTTTTTTCTGGGTGAACAGAAGGATGAAACTAACTGAAGTTGTTTCTAAGTTATACTCAATAATGCTTATTTACTTATACGAATCGATTATTTTTGTTCGCAAAAGTTGGGTACTATAGCTATATACACAAAAAAAAATAAGATTTTAGTATTGTAAATAGCATTACTGTGTCCGCGGTTTATTTTTGTTGAGCTATGTGTCAGAGATCCAGGGTTAGGTAAGCCCTGCCCTGCTGTCATATGTTTTAGATATACAACATTTCATGTGACAGGCTCCTGATCTTACACTATCTTACCGGATAAATCTCTTCGAGTCGGTAGTTTGGTCGGAATCGCCGAGCGACACCTTAGTCCGGTCCAGACTGCCTAGCATGGTCTCCGAGCTGTCGCTGCCACGCCGGCGACTCTTGCGCGGGGGCTCCTCTGCCTCTCGAGGCTGCTCCGGCACCGGCACCAGGTCGGCCAGGCCGGCCTCTTGCAACATTGACGCCACCACTCGTTCGGGATCGGACGGCCTTTGTATCTCAATGTTGGGTATAATCATCTGGCCTCCTGAACGCGGGGGTATTGTCTGCCAATTATCTGGGATATTCTCTTTTTCGACTGAAAGATGATTGCGAGTTAATAGGTATTCATTATCATTAGTATTTTATGATTATATTACAGTAACTAGATCAAAGTAGTTTACCGATTTCTGGCTCGGTCGGAACCAGGTTTTGGGATTGACTCTCTCTGAAAGATGTGTATCCGCACCGTGGTTTTTTTGCCTGTGGAAAAATGTTACCATTTATAGGATACAGAAAATCCACGATAAGGTGAAAACTAGTGGTTGGTGCCTGGTGGTGATAATTAATGTATGTAGCATTAAGACGAATAGGAACATCATCGGCATTTAACCAGATATAATGTACAGTATAGTTGTCTGCAGTGAAGCAGGAAGTCCCGTTCAAATCGTGGCAAGGGCATTTATTTTTTTTCGTCACGAATATTTCTACCTATCTATTTAAGCATTTATACGTATCTACAACACAGGCTAGTGCCTTATATGTAGGTAGAACTTATTTAAAGATAAGTTCGATTTGTGTTTTTCAGCAATATACGATTTTCATTACATTGCGGGCTATCGGCGTACGGCGAATTCGGTCGCTTTATATAATTCCGGCTTAACGGGGCTTTATGTTCTTACTTGACTTATATTTATATCCTCTCGTGAGGTCCTTTTCTGTGTCGCAGCCAACTTCTGCGTTGGCAAGTCGGCTACGTCGACAGCGCTAAGATCCGGTATAGCAGTGGACTGGTTCAGAATGTGCTCCTCAATCGGCAGTTGCGGCTCAGGTATTTGTGGTTCAAGTGCTATCTCCTGCACCTGCGGATCTAGGGCTTGCGGAGGTTCTTCGAGGATGGGCTCGAGTTGTTTGACGTTGTTGCGAGTAACGCGTGAAGCAAGTGCGAGCTGTAACATATCATACATAATACCTATAGTAAGCTTTGAACTTACGATATATTGGAAAATTATAATATAAACCAAAGATCAAGAATACAAATCAAAGAATTCAAAGGCGAATTGATGTCTTTAGTAAAATACGTTTTTACACCACCGGCTCGAATAGGACACTTTTCTTCTTTTAGGGAACTAAGTGGAACTTTTCTGTTATAAGACAGTAGTTTTTCAGCCAGTGCTTGATTAAAAGGATTAAAGTTATCGATTACATTTTTATTATAATCGATTACGTCCATAAGACTTTATTTTGATGTAGTTATTCCGCATCTAAAGGTGAAAATTACTATACGTAAAAAGCAGAGAAATAAATATAGATAGATCAATTATTGCAATAAATAAATAGAACGAAGTGATTATAAAAATGTTAAATGTAACGTCTCTTTACTGCTGTTTCGCTTGCACTAATACGTAAGAGTGAAATACATTAAAACAAGGGATGCCAGGAGGGAGTGTTTTAATATAATGTAAATATTTATTTCTACATTTTTAGTAAGTTTAGATTTCGTTTTTAAAATATGTTTCTGTAGTATTCGTTGGTGTATAATTATACTATTACTGCATTATTTACTCAATTTAATTAAATGACATTAAACAGATTAAATGTAAATAAAACAAATTGCAATTGCAGTGTTGGTACCAAAATACGGTGTCCGGTGTTTATTTTATTTATAGGTGACGTGGAAAGCAGCATGTGTCACATTGTAGTAAAATTATTTTCATCGCAGGTTTTAACACATGAATACAGTACACTCAGGCGTATATTTTAGACGGCTTCTAAAGGCTTAGGATTCAACGCCCTCGACGTATTTATTTTATTTTGCTCTCTTGCGTTACAAACTATTATTATACCTTACATGAAATTTCCTCAGCATGTATGAGGAAGTTATTTTTGTAAAACAAGTCACCTGATTTAACGAACTTATGTAAATTTTATGATTTTCTGTTCAGTCTCCATACAAAATGGAAAAATAAAATTTAGGAAGCGTCGGGTTTACAGAAAAATGCCCTAAAGAAGAAAGATTTGTAAATATTTTTTATATTCATGACGTAACGAAATTTTGCTTTCTGTGATTGGCGTCCCATTTTTGTGAGTTATTAAAAGGATTCGAAATCTAGGCGACTGCCGTTTTAGGCGACGATTAAAGACCTTTAACACAAAGAAAAAACAGCAAACATATCAAACAAGCGAAATATGGACGGTATCAATAAAGCCTCGTACCTCCATCTCCCTGTGCGGGGCACGCGCGGCGTGGCCCAGCCGGCGCCCGAACAGGAGCCGCAGCGCGCGCCAGGCGCCCCGCCGCGCGCGCCGGCCGCGCCAGCAGCCGCTCCGCCGGCTCGCGCAGGTCCGCGATGTCCTCCGAGAACTCCTGCAACCCTAGAGCTTGTACAACCCGAACTGTACGGTTCGCCTACCCTACGACCGCTTGTAAACGGACAACCGCCGACTCTCGGGAGCCTCGGCGCTCCGGTGTGTCGTGCGAATGATTTTGTAGAAAGTGTCTGATTATGGAAAAATCCACAAAATGTTCATAGAACGGATATACTAACGGTCAACTAGTTTTGTCAAGTTTATTCAAGTTGGCTACTCAAATATACCTACGATACCAGCACGTTTCGTAAAGTACCTAAATAAAATTCTACAGGTAAAATGTAGGGTATTTTACTTTTGGCCTATATATTGGCGCTTAGTTATTTATCTTAGTTAATCGATGACGGATAAAGATTTGATATGGAACGAGAATGAGACTCGGCGAGACCGACACCGTCGATAGGCTATTATTATCTAAATTCCTAGTTTACATAGCCGACCGAGAAATATTGAGGGTAGTCTAATTTTTTTGTAAACTTTATAACCAATTATATTAGGTACGGGGTAGTTAGTATCGACCTATTTTATATACCTTGGCATATATATTACTTTTGGATTGGTACCTATTAATGTAGGCAGTACGAGTAGGTACACAACGGTACGATAATTTTCCCAAAAGGTGAACAATGTGTCCTACTTGTAAATCTAACTTCTGCAGATGAGCCAGAATCATAATTCTAAAAAGGTTTGAGAAATTTATGAATAAGCGGGTAACTAAATACCACCACTAGCAAGACATAAAATGAAAGATTCCGTAGCGGTACCTACCTATTTCGATCTAGCTGCAACCAGTCAGATTCGAGAGCCCTTCATTTGGTCATACACTACATAGATGCATATATTATTATACTACTTTAAATAATATAGCCATGTTACGCTATTTAAAATGTGTTAGTAAATACTTAAGATGTTTATAATATCAAAAGTACCTCACAACGCAAGTCGACATGAATGTTCTCGATTCTCGAGCGCAGAAACTTCTTGGAGAGCTGGTGGTTCTTATCTATGATCAACTTGTGCTTCCTGCGGCGCTTGACTTGCGGCTCCCCTTCTTCTAGTGTCTATGTAAACAAAGTATCTAAGCACGTGGAACGTAAAAGAGCCGATAGGATATGAATGAAATTAATAATGCAGTCTGTGCAGAAAGTTAGAAATCCCTAGCACAGAAACAAAGTCCAGTATTATTTTATTTGTTTCAAGATCATTGCTAATTCCGATATAAGGAAACTTGAGAATCCCATTGTCCAAGAAATGAAATGTCTATTACAAATATTATAATTTTTAAGTCAAGAACTAAACTAAAATTAACACGTTCACAGTCCCCGTGCAAAATGGATTTCTTCATACGTCCAAGCAAATTACTTCCATCGCACGTCCGTGCTCCACTTGAGGGTCACTGAGAAACCTCCAGGTGAGCACTCTGATTATTACAATATTTTATATAGAATATACTGATTACTGTTGAATCCAACAAAAATATTGTCAGAGAAATCAGAATTATCTATACAGTTTTTAATACAATTAGAAGAGAATTGATTTTAACGCGCAAGTTTTCGGTTATAATGACCCATGTGTGGGGCACGGACTGGTGAAGATAGATCGTGGTGACCCATGTATGGAGCCCTGGACTGTGATGGTAGTAATAAAGAACCTCTAGAGTGACGATCTCTGGCTCGTGCGGTGCTGCCTGAGCGGCCGCGGGCGACTGCGTGGGTGGCGCCGGGGCTGGCTCGGGCGCCGGCACTGGCTCGGGCTCCGGCAGCGGCCTAGTATTTCAAAATTGGATCACTTAACGTTACGCGTAATAATTTGTCGGGAACATAAGAATTAAAATTGTGGAAGATACTGGAAAAGTTAATACGCCTCTACTACTTGTACATATTAGCGGCTAAATGGTTGACTAATTTATTATAAAAGATGCAGGTTATCTATGTAATGAAATTACCTAGGTAGGTATATGGATGAATTGCAAACATTATGTTACGTTGATTAAGCCGCTGATATTTAAGTTATATGCATATGAAAGTGTGCTGGTCTATGCTTTAAACATATATGAGTACGAGTACAATATATACAATACAATTAACACCGATAATTATCGTAACACAAATGAAATGGTTAACGTAAGACTAATCGTAGGTCTTAAATATTTTTGCAATTCTCTCCTATCAGTTATCGCTTGTCGCGAATTCTACGTAGGTACCTATCCCATACTTAAGACTTTTGTTTTGATCGTTACCTATTTATCTGTGTCTGAAGGCCTGAAGTTATTTTTCATTTGTGGTTTATTATATAGTTCTTACTTACCTGTACCTACCTATTAAAGAAACATAAAAGACGATACACTCGGATTGGCAATGCCTATAAAAAGTAGTGCTTCTCCTCAGATTATTGCTCTATTTTCGATATTCATTAGATGGCGCACCGTATTCTATTGTATTGTTTTGACAGCATCGCACACATAGAATTGCTGAACAAAATTTATTACTGTAGTCTCAATACCTAAATATCTTGATTGCGCTAAATAGGAAGGATAGAATAAAACTAACACTTTCTCGGGAACGGGCAGGTCCGGAGGCAGGATTTCAGGAATTGGGATCTCTGTGTGAACACGAAGTATTAAAAAAAGCAAAATAAAACCATTCATAAATAAAGGGACCTACGCACGGCTGGAGCTAGGTATAATAAGCATGATTGTAAAAATCTACATTTCCGCTAGCTTAAAATATTTTCTTTGATAGACAAAAAGTAAAAAAAATGTGGTTATTATTTCATCTTCAACCAGAACGAGATTTGAACATAAAATACCTCTTTCAATCGTTTTATTGAATTTTAGGACTGGGAGTTTGCGAGGTTGGGTAAGGATTGATTTTGGAGTAGGTACATTACGCTCTATTAACATACCTTTATCAGATTCCTCAGGCAATAGATCGTGCGCTGTAGCTGTAAACAGAGTAACCAGTTACAAGTATAGGTATAGTCTTAATCAACAAATTTGATTTCTAGGCCACTTCGAACCTTGTCACAGTGTCGTTAATAAAAGAGATCGTTTGCGTCTTTCATGTAGATTATCACTGTAACAAAGAATGAAGTGGCCTTTAAATCAAATTGGTTGACTGTACCTACATAAAGTAATACCTACACTTTTTCACCCTACGCCACAGGTAAAAATGTGTATAGGTACATACACTAAATAGTCTATTTATGCTTTTACTGTACTAAATAGACGACTAAATATAATCTACATATACATAGTTACATACATATAAACAGTTGTACCTAGAAAGCACGGAATTTTATAATTGGCTGGCAATATAAAGGACTAAGGCTGGATTTTAGAAATTCAACACTAAGGGGGTTACTTCGGGGTTGAAATTTTGTGTGGCGGTATGAAGGTTGCGGGGCAGAGAGGGTAAGGTAACATACATTTTCTGAATAAAGTAACATCATGCTCGGACATGCGCTCCATGGTGTCGCGCAGCGGCGGGCGCGGGCGGGAGAGGTCGCGGGAGAGGTCGCGGGTCAGGTCGCGGGTGAGGTCGCGGGAGCGGTCGCGGCTGCGGTCGACGGGCGCGTCCAGCATCTGCTCCAGCGTGCGGTCCTGCAGCAGCTGCAGGGCCTGCTGCGGGTTCTCCTCGCCGAACCCGTCCTGGCAAGTTCATCATTTACACTTTTATGTTACCGCGTGCGACGAGCGACGACGTTTATGATCACACTATGAGACGCTACTTTTTTTAAATATATAATTAAGTAACATATGTATTTATAGCGACAAAATAAAACTTACGTTAGGTGGAAGTTGGAAGTCAGGAATGGCAGCCTCTTTAAGTGTAATATCTTCAATATTAGGTACGATATTGCCGCTTTGCTGAAAAAAGGTAAATTTAAGTAAAAGCCGAAATTAGGCTTAGCTGAAAATATTCTGTATCTATCGGAGAAGATTTATTTGTTACATGAATTGCACATTACATAACATTCTAAAAATTATGAGCAAATTTCACTTAGGTGCTTATTATAAATTTGTTCTTGAGATGTGATTAGGGTTGACTGGTTTATTGACACAATTTTTTTTTCTAAATTGATGTGTTAATATTATAGGAGGTAGGTAGGTACCATGCCTTAAATGATAATCCAGAATGACAGTATTTCTGCTTTTACGACAAATTATAAACAGCAAGCTAATCCAACATTAACAATTTGAGGTATGCCATATGTTGTACTGTATGTAGATTCCTCGTAATCTCTTAATAGGTACATCGCAAACTGACAACCCTATGGTCTGTATGAGTTAGTAACAAGAACCAGATTGTTTGAGTATGAAACCCTACAAAAGTGTGGGTATGGTCAAGGGCATAAATACATCTACACCTTTCCACCCTTTGCCATTGCCATAAGGTGAAAAAGTGTGTAAATATTTGTGTCCTGGACTTCACTAACATAGCTTTCCAGATACTACAAAGCTCATAATGAATAGTGTAATAGCAATATTTACTTGTATCATTTCCTCAACTCTTTCTTCTGGTTCTGGGAGAGTTTCTCTCACCAGAGCTGGCAGCTCCAATATTGGGACCATCTGTCTTTCCACCTCTTCGGCTGCATCTTGAATGTTAAATCTGGAATAGAGATATAATGAGACAAATGTTATTCTAGACCTGTTGCTAGGTATTGTATTACAATCATCTACATTGAATTGTTATAATCAATAATTCTATTTTTTTTAAGTATTTATTCCAGTAGACTTCTAAGCTATTTTTGCAGGTGTCAATAAAAGGTAATAAATAATGTATCCTGTAATTATCTCATTATGCAAATTATTTATTTACCTTCTTTGATTTATGATGAAATATCCATCCATTCATTCAGTGTTTTTATAAAGTAGGTACAAACTATATAATATTTTACTTTGCTTATATTTATTACCAAGACAGATGTATAACATATACTTAACTTACTTTCTGTGAGATTTTTGCATGATTCTTGCATTGATCATGCATAACTCAGCTGAAAAATAATTTAAGTGGTTTAGGGCATCAAGGAATTAATTAAAATATATTAGACATTACCTAATCTTATAATGGTCATACATATAGGTATAGGAACTAGCTGGCATTGGCATCAGCATTGCAATTCAACAAGGACATGCCGCCAGAATTTGTGGTACAATACCTCAAGGGCCTTTTTTAGATTTAATACAATAACTAGCTTACTCAGTTTTCATAATAATTGTAAATAAATATTTATGGAACTAGCAAACATTTAATAAATCAATATACTTTAGCTAATCATGACAATTTATCAATTTATAATAACAATTTATATCCGTCTATTAGTTATTTCAAGCATTTCCTTTTAAGTATACATTTTACTATCATAAATGAAGAATCTTCTCTATCATCCATTCTACCTC
This sequence comes from Grapholita molesta, assembly GCA_022674325.2. NCBI lineage: Eukaryota > Metazoa > Arthropoda > Insecta > Lepidoptera > Tortricidae > Grapholita > Grapholita molesta. The sequence continues at coordinate 15,804,795 of CP053121.2, read as the reverse complement.
AAAGAAGTTCTGGACGCCATTGACATGCAGTTGGTTTGACATGCAATGCAGGCAGTTTGATGAAATGGTCTTCTATCAGTGCTACTAGTTCCATAAATATCTATTTACAATAATTAAACATAATAAATCAATATAATTTAGCTAATCATGATATGCATAGCATGATAAAAATGCAATTAAGTAGTTAATGTAACCTTAAATTCAACACTTAATTAATCTTGCTTACCTATCATGCTATTTACTTTTTTCTGATACAGTCGGACCAGTCCCCGCATGAGCTGAGAACTGAGGCGAAGCGAAAATCGGTGTGATGGCCGACCAGACTCGTTAGTCATAACTTGTAATAAATCATTGCTGAAAGTAAATACTATCACAATGAAAAACATGTATTATGAAACCGTTAATTTCAGTATTGGTAAGTTTGATGGATCAAAAAAGAGCTTACCAAATTTTTCGTATGTCTTGAGACCACAGTTGACGTTGAGTTATTGCAGCAAAGCAGACGGGCCAGGAATCCGCTACCCAGCATAAATGGAACCTGCCCCCTTTCTTTAACGAACTTTCGGGATAAAACATTTTTCGTACTTAGATTAATAAAATAAGCAAACCGTAAACTTGCAAGGTTGCAATTAAAAGCTTACAATGAAGCGATCATGGGACGATACGACAAAGACGCGCTCGCGGCGCTCGAATTTACGGTTTTCCCGCCAATTTGTGTTCCGTTCATGTTCATCTATGACTAAGGAATATAATGGACTTGGCATATTGTTCTATATATTCAATCAGTTATGCAGATATCATGCATTTCGACATAGAATTCTGAAAAATATAGTTGTCTCTTTTTCTAAAGCTTTATTTTCAGTTATTTAAAAGAGACAACAATACGCCGGTGGGTTTCAAATTTGGCAACACTTGTCATTGTCGGACGTCTAAATGCCTAAAGCGGCCGGGAGCCATTTTTTGTTCCACTCAGTTAATAGTAATTGAACTGTCAAAACACCGTGGTTGTTTTAAAAAATAAATGATATCTCGCGTTTTACGGAATTTTGCTGTGAAAAAACTTTAAAATGAAGTGAAGAAACATTTTATAATAATGCCAAAGTGTAGTGTAGTGGGCTGTGGTATAACAAAACCCAAAAACCAAGGATCTTTATCATTGCACTGGTATGTAACATTTATTTATTGAAATATTGGTTACTATCAACATTATTGAGTGTTTAAAGTACAAATTGCAATATTATTATTGTAAAGATTAAGATGTATTACGTATTAACGTAATCTTTAGCTAATTTATGGATATTTTACATCTAATATGTCGGTCAGTAGATGGCGACTTTAAAACGAAGAAGTGGTTGGAAGCAATTGGTACAGAAAATATCCGGCCTAATTTGACAGATATTTTTATCTGCTCCTTGCATTTCCATGAAGATTCATTCAATAAAACCCTGGGTGTTATTCGATTGCGAGATGACGCAGTACCATCATTACAACCATCACGCACCAGATAAGATCAAACATCAAGTATAGGAAGATACCTACGTACTTTACTTTTTTAGTAAAGAATCTAATAAAGCTATTTAAGTAATCACTAATTTGTTTCATTCTATATGTGATCAAAGTAACCCCACGTAATAAAAATGTAAATAACTTAAAAAGTACTGAACCGATTTTTGTGTTTCTATTTTTATGGTTTACTTTTCATTTTTTTTTTTTTTTTTTCTTGGTAAGATAAAAGACGAGAAAAAACCGATTACCTATTATATTTTTTTTTTCATATTTTTGAGTTTATTAGGATCGCCAAAAAGAGATGTCAAACTCTAAAATTGATCATAGTAACCTCAGGTTACAGTTTTTATATAAAACATAAATATATCTTAATACTAACTAATTTAAACTATTTTTACATATTATCTTAACTCCTGGTTGTCCTCTAGTTTTTAATATTTTTTAAACACAAAACTATCGTGATATACCTAAATATATTTGTATAGAAGGGGGTAACTCACGTTTTATAAGTCGAATATAAATAAAATCTTTAAACTAAATGCACATACATAAATACAAGTCTTTAAACGTCGTAGCAAGTTTTTGATTCATCGATTAAATTTGTAACATTAGGGCAGCACTAGAATAACTGTCAAGACGCCATTTATTGTTCCCAACCGGCACGTTTTTCTTGTAGGTATTTCACCTCCATGGAATTTATTACTCATTGATGTTCATTCATTCAGTTCGTTCCGTTCCACTCCACCGGTTTGCGTCAAGGAATATGGTTGCGCAGTGCTACATTGGCGCAGTCGCGCTAGCAGAATGCTTGCCATTGACAATTTGGCACTTGGCATTGAGTTGGCCCATGGATTTGATATTAATCATATTAAGAGGATATTTTTACATCGAATTGATGAATAAGTAAAATATACTACATTAATATACGATTATGGTTTATTTTCGCTTAACAAGATTGACGGAGAAAAACGTGCATAGCAACTGTCCCTTTCTAAAACGTTGCGGTTCCAAAAAATAATATTTTGGCTACGGAACGAAACCCACACGAGGTTAAAACGAATGGGCGGTTAGAAATATTAGAAATAGACTTCAAGATAAATTCCACGCAAATTAAATTGAACAGCTAGATAGAAAAACCGGCCAAGTTATACGGTTATCAATTTTAGTGGTAGTGGTAATGCTCCAGAGGGGCTACCAAGAAACACGATATTCGTAAATTTCGGACGATTGTCTCCGTCATGATTGGAGTAAGAGAAAGAGAAAGATGCTCGAAATATACGAACTTCTATGTTCGCGGTACCGGGCCTGAAGGGTTTTGCGGCGCTACCGCGAAAAAATATATTCGTAAATTTCGGACGTTTGTCTCTGTTACTCTCATGGCGCCTTAATTTGAGTAATAGAGAAAGATGCCCGAAATATACGAATATCGTCTTACGCAGATGTACACAGAAAACTGTTTTTTTTTTCATTTCCTATTTGACCACTTTGTCCGCGTGATTGATTTACATTGCGAAACTATAAGGGTTCCTTGTTGACTACGGCAAGTACGGCATAAGTTGCCCCTAAAAGCGGAAAGATGTAGTACAATATATAAATTAATTAATCCACGATTAATCACATCATCGTTAGTAGGTTACTTTGTAGTTTGACTGTAGGAAGGGCCATAGTTTACCTACCACTTACATGTCTGGGATATTTTCGATGAATTCTTAGAAAAAAAACACTTACAATATTTAACTAACAATTTAATGACATCTAATATAATATTAATAAGGTACATTATATTATTACTTGAATACTCAGTGCTTGTAGTATGTTATTTACAAGGCATATGATCACACTACTACTAATAAAACAAATTATAATGCATAAAATCTAAACAGTATATTTGAAACTTTGTCCTGTAGCTTCTACAGCTTCCTTCAACTTATTTAGCGAATTTTTGTTAAATTGGTCCATCGGCACGCCGAATTTCACAGCTTTTTCTAAAACGGCCTGCGCTTCGTCAATTTTGTTTTCAAGTAAATATAAGTTGATTAATCTAGAGCATGCATTGCCATGCGGACCTGTTGTTATGTTTTTGTTTTTCTGCATTGCCGTTATCAGTTTTTCTATTAACTGTGGTTGTCTTCTGACGTGGCTCTCTTGCAGTAGTCGTCTGAAAACGACACCCTGGACATTGTTCAAGCATTTGTCCCACAGATCATCTGCCTGCTGGTCTTTTCCTGCTAGAAGGTATTCCATCCAGAGTAGATTAGCGGGCATGTGCTGGCCTCTGGAAGCTGCCAGTTCGGCTACATTGCGACCTGAAATGCATTAAGTAATAGGGTTACCATAGATAGCTTTACTAATTGGTTTGGATCTATTAGATTTTTTAAACAACAAATATTTAATTGTCAATAATTTATAAGTCTGTAACCGATTTACATAAAACAACTGCTACACAAACATAAATATTTATATATGAAATTTTATGTTTTTCTCTTTTTGGAATATAGTAAGTCCATCCATAGACATTGTTAACATAAAAAAAAATATATGTGGAACTCATGACTAACGTGGGCGCATTAGACTTGAATTGATATGATAAACTTTACATGGATCCGGAATGTTAAATATCTAGTATGAACATCAACTTACACTTTTCCACAATAACATCATCTTGTATGACAGAAGCAAGAGCATTGCTTCGCGGAAATTTCACCAGAGCATTAGCTAAGTCTTCGTCTGACTTGGCATTGTTGACAGCTTCGTAAAGGTTGTCGATGTGCTGCGGGCCTGCGCCCTTTGCAAAGATTGCCAGAGTTAGTTTATCATCATAGGTGACGTTACGTTTCATAGGCTCTGTCAGACGTTTGCCTAACTCTTGTATTTTTTCAACCTCTCCTTCCTCAGCGAGTTTCTTCAGTAAATACTTCAGTATGTTAGGCTTTGCTATCGTCCCTTCGTCTAGTGTCTTAACAGCGTAGTCCAGTGCTTCTGTATTTTTTCCGTTTTGAATCAAATTCTCAATCTGAGCTGTTACATCTTGCTTTGTAAGTTTTGGTTTTTCTGGTTTTGCTACAACTTTTTTCGGTTTTTGCTGATCTTTTTTTACTTGCTTAGTTTTGCCCTGTTCTTCTGGAATGATAAAGGGTACTGGCCTTTTTTTTGCTTTCAGATGTTTGCCAAGATAAATCAGGAATTGATCGCTTGGGATTTCACCTTCTTCTTGGAGTATAGTCCAGAGGCCGAGAGCTTTGTCCGTCTCGTCAGCTTTGCAATAGGTGACGAGAAGATGGTAAAAAATGTTGGAGCGATCGATGTGCGATAATTCTTTCGTAGCCTCGAGCAGTCCCTCAAGATATTCTGATTTGCCTTCCTGTAATCACAAATTTAATATAAACATTAAATAAATGTGCTAGTTACTGCGAGGCCGCGTTCAGATCTAATCGGGTCTATTTGAAGTCTTTACATTAAAAAGCACTTAAGGGTTGGTTGCGCTTAAACCTCTGTTAAAAAACTGACTTCGTTAAATTTTATTTTATAGCAGTTCTGTTGGTCTATCTATTATTGGTAGACAATTGGCCCTAACTGCTGAAGCAAAGTAATCAATATTATATATACACTCAAGGGTTACACACAGTGGACGCAATAGAATTTACTTCATGAGTTTTACAGTTTGAATAGCTTTACGTATGTCTGTAATGTTGTCTTAAATTTGTAAACTTAAGAACTGTACTTCTTAAGTTTACAAATTTAATGACGTAATTACAAGAAAACCTATTTTCATAACATACAGTCGATTCGGAAAGTCGGAACTGTTGTAATGGAACAATTATTCGAGACTTTACTATTATAGGATTAAATAGCATCAATGTACGCCAGGTAATGTGATCTGTTTGAGAGCTAGCGTAAGTACCTCAACGTATCTCTCGCAGGCGTCGTTGAGCCGCTGGTGGCGCGCCTGCAGCCCCGGCGTCTCGAGGATGCGCCGCGCCTGCCGCAAGCGCCCGCACTCCACGAACGCGAGCACCAGGTCATGGAGCACGTTCACTTCACCGTGGATCTATAATTCATTGAAACATTGCTATGAGTCCCATGTGAAAAAATATTTGTATTTAGAAGTTTAAATGGAAAATGCTAAGGGCCGATTGCACCCGAGCGTCTGTTAATACCGCCGTCAATGTTGTCAGTTCTCTGTGTTGTGGCAGCGTTAGTAGTTTGCAATAAATAAAATTGATATATACGAGCTGTATTTTACGTTAGATACTCTGAATTAACGCTAAGAGCACGGACCAGCACACAAAATGACTACATCGGCTCATAGTCCATAACTCAAAATGATCGAAACACAAAATGGCTACAACACAATTAGTCACATACGAAAAACACCAGATGCGGAAAAGTAAACCTACTGTCCTATAGGTAGGTTTAGGTTATGTTCGTTTTGTATCGGCCCGTAGAATAAAGCACCCAGAAATAGGAGCTCCGCTTATGCGGAGCTCCGTCGACTAATTGTGTTGTAGTCATTTTGTGTTTCTGCCATTTTGAGTTATGGACTATGAGCTGATGTACTCATTTTATGTTCTAGTCCGTGCAAGACTAACCTGAATTAACTTCATCTTGAAATATTGGGTTAGTAGTTGGTTGTTTGCGTAGTTTGTTTAATACTCATGTGAAAAGCATATACCTTGTAGGTAAGTAGTAAGGAGGTACATATTAGTAATGTTTAATTCTAGATGGTAACAAATATAACGTTAAGTTAGTATTTTCCTTTCCTAGCTTGTTAATTAAATAATAAAGAAGTCGATAACAAATCACCAGTTGTGGTTAGTCCACCAGTCCAGTCTGCCCTATTATAACTGCCCCACAGTAATAAATAACATGAAGTACAATTGTGACACTATCTATGATAAAGGGAAGGTCCCTTCACCCCTTACGCCGTTGTTCAAGATGCCGCAATACAAACGCAACGCGATTCGACGTAAGCGTCATCGACAATAAAGTCCCGTTTGATAGATAATGTCACAAATAATGATTATAATTAGTTACCTGAGTACTGAGGTCCGCTAACCACTGTAGCTTGCTGGCATCTTCCTTGGTGATGAGGGCCTTCATCAGCTCGCCCTTCCACGGCGTGCACCTGTACTGCTTACAGCAGTTCTCAAACTGTTGCAGCGCGGAGTCTATGTCGCCCTTCAGTAGAAACACTTTGATGCTGGGACCGAAGATCACGTTAGATGGCTCAATGTAGTTGTTTTCTAGCAGTACTTTTGTCATTTCGATAACCTATGGCAAAAGTTAATATAAGCATTATTAATAAAAAAAAATCAATAATATAGTGCATACGGCATCACTTATGGCTTTTTAACGGCTTAATAGCCTAGTTTCTGTAGTGCCGGCTTATGAATCTGCTGTCTTACAAAGCAAGATGTATCCCGAGTTCCATTTTCAACCGTGTGTGTGTTGATGGATTATGACTGTGATGGCCCTTTTTATGCCAAACTATCCAGGTTGTTCCTTCACCTCAATAGAGCATAAATTAACACTCACCTTAGCACTTTCCTGCTTTTCAGCTAAGCTATTCAGCATTTGCCAGCATTTGGAGTTCAGCAGGAAACTTCCCTTATCCGATTCCGGATCAAGTCTATTGTCCTTTAAATACTGGATCCCGTCATCCACTTTACCTGCTCTCACTAAAGCATACGACATTTGAACAAGCTTGAACTTGTTCAAAACAAATTCGGGATCTTTTTGAAGCATTTCTGCATGGTATTGTTTAGCCTTCTCCAAATCATCATTTACACAATAAAATTCGAACAACTGAGAAAGAACCAAATTAGATAATTCAAACTTTGAAGCTTTCAAGTCGGCTAAAAGTTTATTAAGCTTTTCAACATTGTTTTCTTTAATATAGGCAGCAATGAGTTGTCTTTGTAGCCGCTTTTCACTATCAGGCTTGCCTTGTGCCAATAACTTTTCTAAATGAGCTGAGCTGCGTGGTTCGTTATTATAACCTCTCTGCACTTCCAGTGGCGCTATTTCCAGGTCAGGTGATGTGAGTTGGGAAAGTAATTCTGATAGTTCCGTTGTCAGGTTCTTTCCTAGATACTGTTGGATCGCTTCTGCAGATTCAGAGCTAATTCTTAAACCTTTGCTATGAATTGCTTGAAGCAGTTGGGGAGCTGCCTCGTCTTTGGATAAGTTTTTCAAAGCAGATAGGATAATTCGCCCAACCTCAATCTCGTTTTGCACGTCATCATGTGCATCGTCATCAGTTTGTGTTACTTGACTTTGTGAGCTACAAATAACGTGCAAAATAGTCGCAAATGAATTAATATCTTTACTTTTACTCAGTGCAATCACAAGTGGTCTCGTTATTAAAGAGTATTGGCCTCTAGGTCTATATTTTAAGGCAACCTCTGCGGCCTGTTTAACTTTGCCAGCTTGTAAGAGCTCGATCATGAGGTTTCTTGCTGCGTGTGCAACTGGCACGTTAGCGATCTGAAGTTTAAGGATTACGTTCAGAGGGGTGTCTTTTTTGATTAGGTGTGGTATGACATAGTCCCTCAAAGCCTCACCACTGGGAATGTTACCTTCTTTCACCATATCACGTATGATTTGCAAAAGGCCTTCTTCATCACCTTCCCGACCTTTCTGCAGTAGAAGTGGCCAATAATAGTGCTGGCGTATTTCGTAACCTTCTTTCTGGAGCTCTTTGAACAAACTTTGAGATAGTTCTACGTATCCCTGCTGTAACGCTGATTCAGTAGCTATATAAAATGAGTTAGGAACGAGTCCTTCTTCCTTAAGTTCTCGGCAGGCTTTGATAATGTCATCTGGAGATTTCTTAATCCTTAAAAGCTGTTTGATGAAGAATGCTCCCTTAAATGGCGTATCCTCAGTGTTGGTAGCCTTTGGCATGGTCTTCATGATCTTTTTAGCTGCATCAAGTTGTCCTTTGTTAAGCAAACGTAGGATAACATTGCAAACATCTTGATTGTAGCCCATTCCCTTTTGTAAATATTGGAACAGACTTTCTACTTTGTCACTGTGCCCTCCAGTCGCTAAATGTTCAATAACATCTAGAATATCCTGAAAGAGTGGTTTAATTAAAAAATAAAATCTATAGACATAAAAAGTTATATAGATTTCAAATAAATATTCACATTGCATGAACCAATTAAAAACACGAGTAAATACCTTGTCAGTCAAATAAGCATCTTTGTCAGTTGCTGTTTTGATAACATTTTCCACTCCTGCAATGTCCCCTTGTTTAGCATACCCACAGGCGAGAAGAGTATATGTACGGTTAGTTGGCTGCAGGCCTGCACCAGCCATAGTCTCAAGGACAGCCTTTGCTCCTTCTGTGTCTCCGTGGAATGCATGGCCCATGACTAAGGCATTTAGAACTGGTTCCGAAACTGGCATACTAAGCTCCCTCATTTTTTCTAGTACTTTTGTGGCTCCTTCAACATCACCTTCTTGACAATAACGCCACATCAGTCTTTGGTAAGTCACTCTGTAATGTAAATAATAGATTATAGCAATATTAAAATAAAAGGATATCTTATATAGAATACCATTACAATTTTGACAATTTGAACAATAAATTGGTTTGCATGTATGTAAACAAGTATTGTTACAGTATAAATAAGAAGTATGATTGATGACACAATGATTTTTTAAGGAAATATGTTATTACATTAACTGTATACATCAACATGAACAAAACAACTGAGATACCAACATTAAATACTAGGTAATGTATATATAAATGGTACCAGTATTTGATTCTTGGTTACATGTCACATTTTATTTATAAATATAAGTACAATGTAAAAGTAATTAATAGCTTTTTATAAAACTTATATGAAATAATTTTAATGTAAGTAATGTAATATGTATTGTGTTTTTATACCTGAAATAACGAAATTCTATTCTATAGTTGTCTCTCAAAAACAATCGAACTTAAAAGTTCATAATCATAATATGTTAACACCATACCTATTTGGTTGTAGACCTTTCTTCTCCAGTTCTTCAAGGAACTGTGCTGGTGAGAATGGGTGCTCATTTTCAATGTAGACCCTCAGCAGAGCATTGTAGTGAGAGATGTCCATGGGGATCCCCCGTTCGGTAAGGACACTCCATATCTTTTGTACTAAGAGTGTTCTTTGTTCTGGTAATTCTTCTGGTACAAGTTCACCTGTAAAATATATAAGAATGATATGTAGCTCATTCAAGCAATATGTCCAAACACAAAAGAATATCAGCAATCTAGAGTTGGTTTATGGGAAAACAATTCTCACATATTTTAAGAATTTAGGCCTAGACTCTACACACACATTTGTAGTATTTCACATGATTCATTTTCTTACCACAACACCGAATAACAAGCAGGGATTGGGAGCTGGTGATATCATTTTTTGATCTAATTTCATCAAAAACCTCATCAATATCCTTTTTGGTAATGCGGCCAAATCTTCTTGCTTCTGAATCCAATTTTTGTAGCATAGGTTCAAGACTCTCTGCTTTCTTGGAAGTAGCATAATCTCGCATAAGTACACTGAGACAAAAAATCATTTCTTTTGAATGTCCTCTCCATAGTGTTAATATGAAATAAATACTACTTAATTCAAATTAGTAAATATGTATTCTGAAATGTCTGGCCTAGTTAGGACATCTAATTATTTATCTACATAATGAGTCACTACATACTCTAACTCTCTACTACTAATAACATCAATTAATAATAAACTCTAAAACTAATGTAAAACAGCAAATAAAAGTTTAAATCTGAAGAGAGCTTCCTGTAAACATTAAAATTCAAAGAACATTTATTAATCTTAAATAATATTTTACTCAAATGGTGAAAAAATTATATAGTTGAACAAACTAAGTTTTGAAGGCCTTATGAATAAGCAGGACCAAACAGTACACAGTCTAGGTAGGTACATGTCCTTGGTTAGTGTAAATAGTTATAAGGTGTTCAAGAATGTTCATATTACTAATATAGGACTGCCATCTAAAGTAAAGAAACTTTTAAGGTGTCATTTTGATTTCTGACTTTGTTTCTCTTTTCTAATATTTCATTAACAAGACTGAAACAAATAAGTACTTAATTCCTATTCAGCTTCACTTTTGATCCAACCGGCTGTATGAAAGCAATTTACTCGTTTCATTTCGTTGCCAATCCATTAATGACTTAATTGCATTTTCAGGCAGTGTTTATTTAAATTAATTAAAAGTATTTAGTAAAATACACTATGCTTACTTGTTAGCGGAGCACAATGTAATAGGATTAACCAATAAATTTGATTCCGCTGTTTTAGCGGAGTTCAATATCAGAGTTCTTGCCGCACCCGTGAAGTATCGCACAAATTTAGTGGAACGTAAAAGCGACGACATTTTGATGTCGTGCTTTTTACTCTTGAATCTATATTGTGTTAAGGAAAACTTAAGTTCAGATGTTTTATTTTATTTGAAATTTTATGATGTCGGCTAAATGAAAAATCCACATTAAAAGAATATGAGTGAGGTTATTCTGTTATGTCATCTGTCATTTTTAATTTTTTTTTTTTTTTTTTTTTTCGTCCATCTGGACAGGCTAAAGCTCTAAGCCATACTGCCTTGTCATAAGTAGTTTGTTTTCTTTTCATAAGTTCAATCCGGTCAACGTCTTCAGTAAGTACTATTCATATTAGGTGAAATCCGAGTTCAATGTCTTCAGTTACTTTTATTTTCTTATACAATTTCAGTATGTATGTATCATCCATTAATTAAGTCAAAACCGTACGTTCAATCTCATAATCCAGTTTAATTATTGTCCTTTCCAAACAGTACAATCCTGAAATATTCTAGTAGCGATATTTAGATTTATTTTAAATATATACAATTTACATTTATATGTTATCTGCATTAAGAACCTAAAATTAAAAATTGTATTAAAAAATTTACAACTTATTTATGGTGTTATGTACAAATTTATACAAAGACATATACGTGGTAGGCTCTCTTAGCAAATCTGGTACTGACAGCGGGATTATATTAGATGCCTCATAAATATTAAGCAGCTCATCCATCAGCACAAGGCGCTGAATGCCGAAGGACGGGCAAACGAAAATGATGTGGTCGAGAGACTGAACTTCATTCATTTGACAACGATCACAATAAGGAGAAGAAACTATATTTTTCGATGAAGATGAAAATTTAGGCAATAATGACCAATGCGCATTCGATTGATTATAGTATAGAAATTTCTATGAACAAAATGTTTAAGCTTGCAGAACCATGGCGTACTATTAACAGGAACGTCTAACAAAGAATATATATGAGCTTTATTTTCAACTTCTCTACAAAAATACCAATGTTTTCCCCAATTACTAATCATGCGCTTTTTAAGATTAGATATCATATCCGTATACGGCAAAGCGACATCCAACTCCTTGATGGTTAAACTTGAGCATGAATCAGAAATATTAACAATGGTTCTGGCTAAAAATCTGCATTTTCATTACCTAAGACTCCTATATGCGAAGGTACCCAAACGAATTGTACTACAGTGTCAGTTAAGGATAACTTCCACCATAATTCTTTAATAGTAAAAATCAGGTAGTTAATGTTAGCATTCATTTTGTTACTTGACAAACTTTTTAAGACACTCATACTATCACTGACTATTACCCAATTTTTGTTCAACTGATTTCTTTCCATAATATGTTTTAAAGCAAAAAGGATGGCTGTTGCTTCAGCAGTGAAGATGCTAGCATATTTATTAATTTTGTATCCCACTCCCTTATTGATTTCGGTCTGGTAAATTGCAAATGATACAGCATCATTATTTTTGGACCCATCAGTATAAATAAATTTATAATTAGTCCATTCTGACAATAACAGATAAACTTCCTCCTTAGAAGACAAGCTTGAATCAATTACAATATTCATTGCGGCATATTTACTTTGGAATGTGCCTGCATAACAAGGAAGAACATCATCGTTCAAATGTATATTAAACTCTTCAAGAGAATGAAAAAAGCAAGAAAAATCTTGCAAAATAAACATATGTTGCTTATAAGGAGCAGATTGAGAAGCAATTAAATTGGTAAGAAGATCATTATTAGGCAAACTATGAAGCTTCAAGATAAATCTTTCTTTCAAATAACGGAATCGAACACTAATGGGTGGCAGTTTTGTTTCGATTTGCAAAGCAGCAATAGGACTAGTTTTAAAGGCACCTAGTATTGTGCGCATACATTTATTTTGTATTTTGTCCAAACTATTCACTAATTTACTATCTCCAGCAAAACAAAGAAAACCATATTCAAAGTGACTACGAACGAGAGATTTGTATAACACTAACAATATTTTGGGATCTGCTCCCCAAGTAGTCCCGCAAACAGATTTTAATACATTATAAGCCTTGTTTGCTTTTGTTGTTATATTATTAATGTATTTTGTCCATGAGAGTTTTGGAGTAAAAGTTACACCCAAAAATTTTACTTCACTATATATAGGCAATGGAATTCTGTTATACAAAATATTAGGTGTAGCTACACATTTACGACCGAAAATGAAGACTTTTGATTTAGTAGGATTAACATCTAAATTAAGGTATGAAAAGTATTTATATAAACTGGAAAGTGCGTTATTTACAGTAGAAGCTAATTGACTTAAATCCATTCCAGATGTATAAACTACTAAGTCATCTGCATATTGTAAGTTTTTACATTCGATCCCAAAATAAGATTCAATCGTCTAATATATAAGATAAATATTAATGGAGACAGAATTCCTCCTTGACATACTCCTAACGACGAGCATCTTGGACCATATAAATGATTATTAAATTTAACAAATACTTTTCTATTGGTCAAAAATGCTTGTATCCAGTTTATTAATTGCCCAGGTATCCCTATCACTGACAACTCGTTACAAAGAACCGAAATATTAACACTGTTAAAAGCACCAGCAATATCAAAGAAAACGCATAAAAGATATTGATTATTATACAGACTGTGTTGAGCATCTAATACTAGCTGACAAATGCTTTCACGAGAAGACCGACCTCTGCGAAAACCAAATTGGTTGTAAGGTAAAAGACCATTTTGTTCTACATAAAATTCTAGGCGTTGTTTTAAAAGCTGTTCAAATATCTTTCCAATACAAGACGTAAGAGCTATGGGTCGATACGAATCCGGCAACAATTTATCTTTACCAGGTTTTAAAACTGGAACCAAACAATCAGTTTTCCATTCCTCAGGTATAAAGTTTTCCTTCCACATACGATTAAGTAAGTTTAAAAGATTATGAGACAATTTGGGGTTAATTTTTTAAAAGTATATATGGAATCCCATCTAGACCATGGGATGTATCTCTTCTAGAAAACAACGCAGAATGGAGTTCTTGATACGAAAATGGATCAGTCAAATAATTATTTCCAATATTATCAGTTTTATTATAATTTAACGGCTCATTCAAAACAAAGTCAGGAGTGTATTTACATATAAAATCTGGAATCCAACTATCATCAAGAGAATTATTAAGAGTAAATGATTTATTAAATTTACGCATGTACTTCCATACCAATGACAATGAGGTACATCTATTAAATGAGTTGCACAATTCCATCCAGCTGTTGGTTTTTCTGTTTTAAGTATTAGTTTTTAAAGCTCGCAATCTCTTAAATTCAATATAATTATCCTCAGAAGGGTTGTTTTTAAAATATATATAAGCATTCTTTGAGTTTTGAACAGCTTCTGAACACTTTGAGTTCCACCAGGGTAAACTAGGACACTTAGAATGTTTTGGTAAACAAGGTTTAGCAATATTATTACATTTATTAGTGGAGGTAGACTGTGGAATTGACTGTTCAGCAACAGAATGTATTATGTTACAAAACAAATTGTAGGATTCTGGTGGAGACATAGCATTAAAGTCAATATTTTTAAATTTGAATCCATTAATTGACTATATATTTTCCAATTAACTAATTTGTAATTATGCTGAAATGGTAAATGTACATTATTGCATTGTATATTATTCTGTAGATTACTTTCATTTCCAACAACCAAATTTATAATTACAGGCAAGTGATAACTGCTACCCAGAGGATAATCATAAACAGACCAATCACATGAAAGTGCCAAAGATGGAGAAACTAAAGTTAAATCAAGAGCATTAGCTCGCCAAGATGAAGAACCAATTGTAGTGGGACTGCCATTATTCAAAAGAACAAGATCATTTTCATCAATAACATCTAAAACATCCTTACCTCGAGGCAGGGTGTCGACACATCCCCAAGACATGTGATGAGCATTAAAATCGCCTCCAAATATCATAGGTTTAGGAATGGACTTAAGCAAAACGTCTAGATTATTTTTATTAAATGGTGGATTTGTATTAGATGGACTGTAAAACTAACGACACTTAATTCATTGTTATTAATTTTGATTTTCACACAAACATTTTGTAAAGAACTATCAAAATGAGTTGTAATTTGAGAATGTGTTATAATATTATGAATTAAAATTGCAACACCATTGTGGTTGTTCCCACAATCATTTCTAATAATATTGTACCCTTTGATAGAAAAAATTGATGTGGTTTCAACCATGTTTCAGAGATTATGGCAATATGTATGTTGTTATCATATAAAAATTTTGTTAAAACTAGCCTATTACTAATTAAACTTTGAGCATTCCATTGCACTATATGTAATGTATCCATAAAAAGGTTAAGGTGTTTTTTCTTAAAAGTGTTATCTAAAATTTCTCTAATGCTTTTAGAATTTTTGGCACATCAGGTTTTGAACATATTTCAAGCATTGCTTCAACTAATAAATTCATAAATTTGTCAGATTTAATTAAATTGGATATTTGAGTATCAATGTATTTTGAATTTAGCTGTGGAAATTGAGCTGCACTAAAAGATCAGAATATCTTGCATTTTTGCTTTTATTTTGTTTTCTTCTAGTTTTTGTTTTTAAGTGGACATGTGGTAGAAATTGCAATATGGTCACCGCCACAGTTAGCACATTGAGTTTTGGACTTGTCACATTGTTTAAAATTATGGTTGCCTGAGCAAATTGAGCAAGTTTCATTGTTTTACAAAATTTAGCAATGTGGTTGAATTTCATGCACTTCAGGCACTGTTTAACAGGAGGAACATAAACTCCTACCTCATGTCTCCAGTGGTCTAAAGTAACATACTCGGGGAGCTGCGTTGAAGCAAATGTAACAGCAACTGTCTGTGTTGGAAGAAAGGAAACGACACCTTGAGCGTCTTTTACCCGTCGCATGAAACGTCTCACACTAATAACTTTTTGACTAGAAGCAATAAGCTGAAAGATTTTTATTGGAATAATCGCAAGGTACAGATGTGAGAACCCCAGTGGCTTCTGTTTCGGCAGCCGGTATTGAACCAACCATCCTCAATTCGTTTAGGAGCTTTTCGTTCTTAAGAAAAACATTAGCGTTATTAGGGAGGTCGAAAGTTATACCAATTTTGAATGCATTAATTGACCTCAGATGCATTACACCTGAAACACAATGTTTTCTGATGCCATTAGATATGGCCAACCTATCCTTATCTGTAATTTTAGTGTTATCTTCTTCGCGATTGAGGAAGACAATAAAATCTTTCTTCTGCGAGTTTTCGTCATAAAATCTGTTATAATTTCCTGCTTTATAAGGTGTGTACTTATCCTTTTCTCTTTTCTTCGCTAGTGGACGATCATTATTTTCAGCATCAGAATATGAAGTCGTCGATGATGATGAAGAAGGTAAGTCCTGATCTATTCCTTCTGTAAGAGACTCACCCGTAACTCGCGATCGTTTACGGCCGCTACGCCCGTGCGCTTCCCATTATGGGGAAACGCACTAACGTAATATGTACAAAACTAACACTATATAGACTATTTTACATAAGAAATATACAAAGAAATGTACAAATCTAGAATTTAAAACTAATTTACAAAATTTAATTTCAAAAGCGCGCCTATTCTTTTAACGTTCCCGCCAAAAAAAAAAAAACCTGTCATTTTTAAGCACATAAAGTATGGCAAAGCTGTTTAAGTTAATGTAGAAAGCGCGTTTTTAATTACAGTCTGTTTTTGTCTATGGTCATATAGTATGCGAGTTTCTACGATGACACAATCCGTATGGCGCTCACACCAATGAGCTCATGCGTTCGAAGTGGTTCAAAACCCATTTTCGCGATCTTGAGCGCGTTAACTAATTCGGACCTGAGGCGCTACCGCGAAATACGATATTCGTAAATTTCGGACGATAGTCTCTGACACTCTCGTGACGCCTTGATTGGAGGAAAGAGTAACATGCTCGAAATATAGGAACTTTGATGTTCGCGGTACCGCTCCTGGCCCGGTACCGCGAACATCGAAGTTGTTTCGGGCATCTTTCTTTTTTACTCCAATCAAGGCGTTATAAGAGTGACAGAGACAATTGTCCAACATTTACGAATATCGTTTTCTTGCGGTAGCGCCACTGGTAGTGCTGCTGCTGTCAACACAGGTTAGCTTTGGGAGTGAGCAGTGCAAGTATAATTCGGATCCACAGAAATACATTATTACTCCGGCTTTACCGCGAAACACGATATTCGTAAATTTCGGACGATTGTCTTTGTCACTCTTATGATGCCTTAATTGGAGTAAAAGAGAAAGATGTTCGAAATATACGTACTTCGATGTTCACGGCCTGTGATACTAGCGAGTTTTTTATTTAGCCTAGCCAAAGCCAACCCAATAGCCAATCAAGTCAAGCAAATCAGAAAGATAAGAAGAGGTCGTGTGCAGTTGACGATATCTAGAATTCTCGACCTTCATATTTCATTTCGGTTGCTTTATTAAGGAGACGTGTTTTTGGTAATCTTTGCGAAAAAATCCATTGGAAAAGAAAACATGGTAGGTGTTCATTGTGTAATTTATTTACTAGTATTATTCCACTGACTTTGGTTTGACCTTCATTGTTATTCATTTTTATTAAATCTTTAAAAGGCTCAATTCAAAGCATGTAGCAGACAGAAAACAAAATTTCGGCATGTATTTTGTTAAGGCTATTTTTAGCTGTTAAGTATTATTAATTACTACACATTAGCGGCCTAGTAAATAAGCCGGTTGCCGTCGATTCATGTTTTTCCGCATGTCCGTATCATGATCACGATAGTTAATCTAATCATTAACAAGTTGTATTCTTTTGCAAAATCTCATAATTAATTTGTTCCTATTAAGACATGGCATGCTGTTGGGGTTCCAAAACTGATCATTTTGCAGAAACTAATGTCATTGTACCCATACTAGTTACCATGGTAATTAATTATGATATTAAAATATTTAATTATAACTTTTGCTTTTGACTTACCCACCTTGTGTCAGTGTTGCAAAGTCATATAAGAATCTTGTTAGACTTATGTAATTTTTTTGATTTTCAGGCTGCGCCAATTAAGGTTGTTGTTACTGGAGCGGCAGGTCAAATTGCCTACTCACTGTTGTACCAGATTGCATCTGGGGCAGTGTTTGGCCCTGAGCAGCCTGTGTACCTGCACCTCCTTGATATTGCCCCGATGATGGGTGTCTTGGAAGGTGTGGTCATGGAACTGGCTGATTGTGCACTGCCTCTTCTTGTTGGTGTCCTACCAACTGCCAGCCCTGAGGAGGCTTTTAAGGATGTTGCTGCTGCCTTTTTGGTTGGAGCAATGCCCAGAAAAGAAGGCATGGAAAGAAAAGATCTCCTGTCTGCCAATGTCCGCATTTTCAAAGAGCAGGGACAAGCCATTGACAAAGTTGCACGCAAAGATATTAAAGTCTTGGTTGTCGGCAATCCAGCCAACACAAACGCTTTCATCTGCTCTAAATATGCTCCTTCTATTCCCAAGGAAAACTTCACAGCTATGACTCGCTTGGACCAGAACCGTGCCCAATCACAATTAGCAGCTAAACTTGGAGTACCAGTGAAGGATGTCAAGAATGTTGTCATTTGGGGCAACCACTCTTCCACCCAGTTCCCTGATGCATCCAATGCTGTGGTAACAGTTGGAGGTGCCCAAAAATCAGTCCCAGCAGTCATCAATGATAATGAATACCTGTCAAACACTTTTGTTTCTACTGTACAAAAGCGAGGTGCTGCTGTCATTGCTGCAAGGAAAATGTCCTCTGCCTTGTCGGCTGCTAAGGCTGCGTCTGATCACATGAGGGATTGGTTCCTTGGCACAGGTGATCGCTGGGTGAGTATGGGCGTGGTGTCTGATGGATCTTATGGCACCCCTAAGGATGTTGTCTTCTCATTCCCTGTCACTGTTACCAATGGTAAATGGAAGATTGTTGAGGGCCTCACCATCTCTGACTTTGCCCGCAAAATGTTAGACAATACTGGCAAGGAGTTGGCTGAGGAGAAACAGGATGCACTGGATGTGTGTAAGGATTGACTAAGTAAGGTATAAGATTAAAAATCGATGTATTTAATAGCATTGCACTTATTTGTATAGGGGGTATACATACACCTAAATTGTTTTACTAGAAAATGTTATTGGCAATAATAAATTTGTTGATATTTATTAACTATGATTTATTGTGTCCCTCAAATGTCAGCTTTATGTAATCTTCCAGCAGTACATAATTACAGTCTTAGTAGCAGGTCAAGAGTTCTGGTAACAACTATCACAATAAATACGAGTATGACGTCAAATTAAAGGCGAGATAAGAGCACTCTTATCTCTCCTTCATAGATATGTTATGCCCACCTACGAGTCTGAACAATCTAGTATATAGGTGGTATTTTCATTTTTAATGCTACATGGCAATTATCATCCCAGTACCATTTTACGTTGTTTAGAAAATCATGGATTATGCTAGAATTACATATTCTAGAGCAATCTGTTATCTATACAAAATGGGGCTCAATATATATTATTTTATGGGAAATATCTATAGGCTATAGCCGTTTTGGGCCGTATTGGTTATATACGTTTTGGGAATTAATTCTTATAAATATTACTATATATGTAAGATTTCTTCAATAGATTGTGTCCAAAATGGGAAAAATATATTAAATTCAAGATTTTTGTATAAAGGTGAGTAACCGCTCTCTTTGATTGATTCAAAATTTTACTATTTATCCACAATCCTATATCTATAGGTATATCAATATAAGTTATTATTGTTTTTTCCTTGGTAGATAAGATTATATCTGGGTCCTGGGTTATTTACAATGTCATGCGACTACTTTAGTGTCTAATTAGTAATTATATAACAATATCATGATAAAAATATTATTAAACCACCTCTTTTACTATAAGTAGGCTTTGAGTTCTTATAAGTAGGCAAAGATTGCACGGTTACATTACTAATTATAGTTGTTATTTTCTAAGCTGACCGTTTTGCCCTCAAGACCCTTTTATGCTACCGCAAATAACAAACAAAGCAAGTAACAAATCAAAATAAAATTGTCATACGTACGGAATGTACGTATTACGCGTAACCTGAACCGTAATTAGAAGATTGTCAATCCAAATTGTTTATGAATTATGACATAAGTGTATGGAAATGTGTCGTTCTCGAAACGTCGGAGGTAATTTTTAAAGTTGTTATACGCGGTTAGGCCCCGGTTAATTTGTAATGTGTAAAAACGGAAAATTTTAAATCAGTATTTAATACCACAACCGACAGGAAAGTGAAAGCTATAAAACTAGAATTATTATAAAACTATTTTGTTAATAGTTTTCAAAGAATAAAATAGTGGTTTCCGTGCGACTATATTGTGACAATTGTGATTAGGTCAACTGCAAGTGTTCCGAGTGATGCACAAACCTAAATATCAACTTTAACAGGCTCACCAAACGGTATAGGTACGGGGAGACAATAAATGAAGCCTACAATATGGTACGGCGAACATCGAAGGGCGTATATTTCGGGCATCCTTCTCTTTTACGGCGTCTTAAGAGTGACAAGAGTGACAGAGAGAATCGTTCGACGAATATCGTTTTTCTCGGTAGCGCCGTAGCCGTAGTCACCGAAAGGGAAGCGCAGCTTTTTGCCTTAATTTAAGCAATTATTTATACTATTTAATGCCAATTAATATATATAATACCTTTACTCGTAGATATTTCATATGACCATTTCACTGTCCATTGAACGACAGGCGAATTCATAAGGGTGGTTTTTCGCCAATTAAGATTCGAGAACTAAGTATAAAATAAAACTAAACAGGTTGAGGTAGATAATTTATTATAACATCGCACATAACATTACCTACTCATAAAACTTTTGGTACAGTCGCGTGCAAACTTAATGTAGGTATGGATTTAATCCGCGGTTTAATACTGTGTAAATCTAATACGGGCTATTAAACTAGACATTTTTTATGAATCGATAACTAAGAGTTTTTTTTTTATTATAAACCTGTAAATGTTTTTTGTAAAATTTGTGTGCAGCAATGTACTGCGAACATTACGCGATTATAAGCTTTGGAAACTAACTCTCAACGAGTGTTTAACTAGAGTGTGGCATTACATTGTAAACCGAATTATTTTGAATGGATCAAGTTTTGATTGTCCTTCTAATGAAAAGTTATTCTAAATATATTCCTTATGTCCCACCCACCGTTAAGAGATTCATATTAGATTACCTACACTTTATTTCACCGACATAAGAGCAACAGAAGATGTTTGTATGCAACGATATTTTACACTTGACCGTACATCAATATAAGCAAAGTAGGTTTTAAAAAGTTCACAAAATATCAAACGCTCTGTTATAATTAACGGATTTTTCCATAATACTTACAATATAATTATAGACTATCCAAACTTAAATAATTACTTTACTTATTTTTGGTGTTTTCCATCTCCTTATTAAGTACTAACTTAAGTAAGTATTTATAAGTACATTTGGCCTAATTTGGCGTAATATTGTTAAACTATTTAAAATACCTAATGTCTACCCGCGGTTGTTTAAAAACTATCTAAATCTGAACTGAATTACTTTTCATCGCTTCGTATGTAATCAATAACTTACAGCTTTCAGAGCATCAGAAATAAAAAGGTTGCAATTAATTTATCTTATTACTATTTTGTTACTTAATTGTAGTTTGAATATACTGCAGCGCAAACAGAAGCATATTTTAGCAATATTTCATGGGCCATTTTATTTAAATCGTACACTCAACTTAATATCATAAACCTAAACAATACTAAAAAAAGTGGGTGCATACTGCATATACTTTAATAAAGTGGCCCTACAATTTTGCTATTATTTAGTTGAACCCCTACACCAAAGTACTTTGACTTACACAGAAACACACACTATCATATTTTTTTTGAAAAATTGTTCTAATTTAATATACTTAGGCTCCTACTTATGTTTTAGTAGCTTACTTACATACGCCATGTATTTATTAGAAAACTCTACAGTCAGTTGGTACCGTAGAGCGTAGTAAGCTAGCACCCTATGCAATACAGTAAATGCTAATAGCGCCAGGATTTGAAAATAGTAATTATCATCAATCATGCCCAAGTCTCTTAATAACAATTTAGGATTGGCGTAGAGACAGAAGAAATCGTCGCAGTCCAAGGGCGGCCTCTCCTGATAAAGTGCTAAGGTGAAGCCGGTGACGCCGTAGCGTAGATATGAGGCGGACATAAGAACCTTCATGACTACTTCGATATTGGGGCCGAAGCCCATTCCGTAGCAGCAAAGCGCCAGGAGCGGAGCGGCGGTGGCTGGACCTATGATTGATCCGTTCTGAAACAAAAAGAAGTAGTTACCGAAAAATATGACTAGGTATTCAGGGCATCAATTGTCATTTTAATGCAAAAGATCTTTAACGTACACGGTCGTTAAAAAGTGTTTTCAACATTGGATAACTGTGTAAAATCTTTCTTTACTAATACAGTAATTTGCGTATGGTTTTAATCAAAGGACGGTAACTAAATGAAAAGCGTTTTTAAATGAAGGTTCGTTAATACTGCCCTACTATGCAAAAGAGGCGCCAGTTCGTTGGAAAACGTAAGTATAGGTACAAATGATCCCCTCGCAGTTAACATTCAACAACTGGCTTATTGTCAGTAGATACTGCATAGAATAGACGGTTTAAAGCAAATTGATTAAAAGTAGCAACTTGACAAGACACATACTTAATATAACATTTGTATTTTTATGGCCTTGTTGGTAGTATCCCAAGTAACATTTAAGTGTCGGTAAAATCAATATACCCGCCACTTTAGAACTTAGAGTATTTTAAGGGACTTATAATAGTGTTAGAGAAAACTAACCTGAGCTAAAGCTGTATAAAATCATTGTAAAGGAATCTGCGTACGAATGGAGTGATATATCAGAATATAAAAACTCTACTATAAAACTTCAAGAGTTGTGTGACACTTCGAGCTAATTCTGACGTTAAAGCTGTATACAGGCTGTATTGTAGTATCAACTGACGCTTGTTGCTGTACAAAAGTATCCGTAAACTCCGTTATAAAACTTTAAATATTGTGTGACGCTGTAACCTTATTCTATCATTAAAGCTGTATAGAGGCTGTAATGTAGATTCACCTGGCACTTGTTGCTGTACAAAAGTGTTAATCAACTCCGATTTAAGACTAATTCTTATGGCGTAACTTTACACTTCTATAAGTAAAATAGTGTTATAACTTCTGTCTGTAAGGTTATTATAAAACAAAAAAATAAATGACAGCTGTAGTACAGTTTTTCTCTTTATTTCTGACGAAGCTGTAGAAGTGACTAAATTAATTACATAATACAGCTACTAAGATTATAATACTCTCCAAATGTCCTATAGGCTGTTTGAATATAAACATGTTTTAAAATATAATTAAATATATATTTGCAAATATTTAACAAAAACTTAAGTCATATTATGATAACCAGCTTAAATAAATTGACTTTTGCCTTAGAATTGATATTAAAGGATAAAAAAAACTTAATCTTAAAAACAAATACTCACTTATGTACCAGTTATTGATATTTTTGTTATGTTTCTCTTGATTATTAAGCAGGCGCATGAATATTTTGCCAGAAAAGATACACATGTTCACAGTAAATAATAATCGGCACTTCCCAATATATTACTGCTCTCAAAATCCTGTGTCATAACTGAATTTTATTACTTATTCACTTGTTTGTAATATTGTCGCCATTATAAATATAACGAATGAATAGAAGACATTTTAGACTTAAATATTTTTTAATCTTTTGTAATTCTTATTAAAACCCTATTTAAAACATATATTTTTAAATTCTACTTATAAGGAATAATTTGTAGTATTAAGGTTTCCTTTTACACCAAAATACAGCAATAGTACAGCTTATCTATTGCTTGTACAGCTACAGTCCAGCGACTGTACAGCTCTAATAAAGAGAACAGCTCTATAATTTGGGCCCTTTTTTAACTAATAAGGGCTGTATAAGCGCTTAAACAGCTATAGTACAGCCTAAATGTACAGCTAGTAGTATTCAAATAAACTGATATCCAACTCTTATACAGCTTGCAATGATACTTGGGATGGTTTCTAATGCCATACTCGTGCTAACTCGGGGTCGTGGAGTTTGATATCGACGTATAAGAATATGTTTTCGACTAACTTTCTTGTTGCCTAGTCCTTATTATACCACTGTTATGGATCACAAACCTAGATGTTTAAATAAACAGGTTTTCATTATAATCACAGGTCAGACGGATTTGCGTCATTGCTCGCAATTATGTTTTGTTGACTTTTTGTTGATTAGCCTTTATCGTAAATTAATATAGATTTGTACCAACCTAAGTAGCACACTTGCATCATAATCATAATACATCTATTAATGTGAATAGGTTCGATATGATTACTAATATCGGGCCTTAAGATAAAAAAAGCGTATGAGTGGTAAACTATACTAATACCTAATATGAAAAAAAAAATGTTTTCATTAGTTTGTATGGAAATAACATTTCTTCATGTTGAATAACAAATAGATGTTGATAGTATAACAACAACATAATATGTAGGTAGGTTATGTTTATGTTATAATATGTTAAAATATTTCGTTTAATATACCACGCTCCGACTTAGCACAGGTATGCTAATTACGTCTTCTATATACAGGGTGGTCGGTCGGTGGTCGGAAGTATACAGATTTTCTTGTCCCTGCTGACAAACAGTATGGGCATGGGCAATGGGCAGCCCGCAGTATGGAGAAATGTAACTATAAAAATAGCAAGATCTGTCGTTAGGAACCCTGTCATCGATTTCAGAGACAAGGAAATTTGTACTTACATACTTACATGAAAAAAAAAAACTTGTACTCAGTTCGGGAACCGAACCCACCGTTTTCAAAATAATACTCCTAGGTATGAAACCATGTATTTTATACATTTGAGATGTTTAAATAACATTTACTACATACCTAGTTATTGGCTTGCCCATACTGTTGTTCTAAATGGGCCACTCTGTTTACATATTTAACTTAGATTGCGTAAAACTAACGTTTATATAAATATATGTGATATTATCTATGATAAGGGACCTTATTGTCGATGGCGCTTACGCCGATTAAGAATATTAAGATGCCGCAATACAAATGAAACGCGATTCGACGTAAGCGCCATCGACAATAAGGTCCCTTTTGCTAGACAATGTCACATATAAGTGTACCTACTCACGCCAAAGGTTTCCCGGGGATAAACAGTATATTCTTTCTAGCATATTTTTCCTGTTTCATTCCTACCTGTGTTGTATAAAACTGCAAGTCTGTCGCAAGCTGTAAGGCTACGGTCGTGGTGAATAATTATTAATTACTGAAGTCACAGCTGAAGTTAACTAATGATTCACTAATTTTGTTACAATCTTAAATCGCGTTCTATGGTTGTATTTACCGTATTTTCAAAATACTTAGTTCCAAACTTTTATAAGGTACCCACTTGATGAGAATATAATGATTTGATGATAGAACGATAACGGCGTTAGTTCATAACGGGTTTTGATTAAACTTTGTACGTAATTATGATATCGGCCAGACTGTTCAAGAATTTGGGTCAGCGGTGAAGGTGTACCTACATTGTGTAGAGAGCAGGGGTAGTGCGAACAAAGCCTGTCAGTGCAAAGCTTTGAAATTTGTTAAGGTTACCTGAAATCTGAAATGCATACCTACGTAAGACGCTATTTTGTACATACATATTATGTAATTTTCTACCTATTGCTGTGCACGTGCAAAGTGCTTAGTAGAGGCAACTAAACTGTTTTTACTAATATTCCACATCATTCTAATTCTTTCGTATTCTTCAGTGATAAGGAGTAAATGCTAATAGATGAAGAAATGATTACGGTAGATGATAAATGAAAATAAGAACAACGAAACCTAGTTGGGTTAGATTGCCATTCGTTTGTTGAGTATTGCTTGATGCAAGATTCTTGCAGATTTTTATCGATATAGACTAGAGTAACTGAATAAGCATTAACAAATGATTTTGTGATGTTCTGGTTTAATTATATCTTAGGTATATTGTATGTTAGAGTAGATACATTTACAGAAGTTTTCATATGGATGACGTCGAATCAATTAACAAATCAAAGCAATGGTGGCGAAATATTCAAAAAGTTCTTCGATTAAAACTAGCTAGGTGACAGTCTTAAAAAAAAGGAAGACGTCGAGTGTAAAGTTTTATGTTACCCTGGTTCTACGAGTACTTCTGCCAATTAAACTTCTTGCGAAGTTATATTGCAAAGCGGGTCCATACCAAACCAAAAATGATCAAATTTGTGAGTGCTATGGGACTTAACGGTATAAATTCGCCTTTGTACATTTTATTTTTCATTCTTCTTGTACCTCTCTGTATCAGTTCGTGCAATAAAGTGTTATCCATCTATCTATTTTAGTCATTTTGCGAAATTGCATTTGTGAAAAGCTGCCTTTCCAGATCAAGTAATTACAATCTAATATAAAGGGTTTTGTACATCTCATTACAGTTTACCAGCCAACTTACCGTCTATAAGATAGGAGGCAAATAAATACAACTTTTTAAATATTTTTCATATATACGTTAAAATGAATCTACGTCCATTTGATACCCCATACCGTGTTTTTACTTAAAGCTAAGCGGATAATATTAGTGATAACACTTACTGTTGCACTAAAGGCAGCCCCAATAACCAGTCCAAGTCCTTCGGAGCAGACACCAGTTAATATGCCGATTAGAGAGAAAAGACAAAATCTGTTCCATTCTAGCAGCTGGCCGGACATAAGGTATGAGATGCCGAGAAACAGTAGGCCGAATAACATCTGCAATAAAAAGAAATGAGCATGTTTATCATGTAGGTAATACAATATCTATTTGAAGGAGTTATCTGTCATTATGTGAAACACCTACACGGTCTACCCTTGAATCACCGAAAAACTTGAAATAGGTACAATATTATATCAAGGAGAATTTTTCCATATCTTTGTGACTTTCAGTTGAAGTATAAATTTTAAAAGGTATTTAGTAGTTTGATTAGGTATATCATGGTATAAGTACCTACGCTATAAAATCATTTCAAAATATATATTATACTAGGTAAATAAAATCGGTTTTAAATAACCTAAATCTACAAAAAAGCAGTCGCATTCATATTTTTTTCTCATTTCAAGAAAAACTTACAAGCAAATATTAAGCGGTGGATTGGAAAAAGTTTTATTTTTTCCACCACTTTTTATCAAGGCAAATCTAAATGGGACTACTACTAATTCGATGAAATGATATTTGACGAAAAGTATGTCCACAAAACAAGGGGATAGTGAAATGCAATTTACAGCATTTTGCAGGCACGTGTGATTTAACGCTTTAATTATCGAGTTTCTAAATGCGTTGACCATTCTAGTGAATAGTATACGTTGTTGTGAAATTCGCTAATTAGCCATATACCTACCTATAATATATAGTTAGATAGATGAATTTATATTACAATAAATGATAAAGATACATATAGGTATTAAAGGTAAACAGGCTTATCGCTTTCATAAACCGATGAAGTTGTTAAACTAGGAACCTTATTAGAAGGCTTAGTATCTACTCCAGAATACCACTACCTATCTATCCTTATCCTAAAAAGTAGAGTCATAGGTAAATATCCTTGCATCTTTTTTTCCTTCCGTATGCACTGAGGCGACGCGAATGACACGAAAATGTAAATTAAATGTGTTATGCGTTCGCAAGCACGAAATGATTCACCTCTACTCGTTAACAAATGGTGTTTTTAAATAAGACTAGGTACACAATGCAATATAATATGTAGGTACGAGTGCAGCAGCGTGTAACGTTTATGACACACTTAGTCAATAAAAGACCCGTTTCAACTTTCTAATCTTATTTTAAAAGAAAAAAAAAATAGCAAACTCCTTAACTGTTGACTAACAAGGGAGTTGTAACTTCCATCAGCTCACCTGAACCAATAACTGAAAATCGTAGGTGGCGGTACAGATATAGTGAGAAATTATTTTCCTTCGGGTAAACTCGGATCTTTATCGGAATACGATGAGACCCGAACTGTCAATGAATGGTTGTATTAAATGAGTGACTTTTTCATATACATTAATATGGAACTTTATTATTTGGTGTCAAATGTCAAAGGGAAAAATTACACGTGATATTAAACAATATAGGTCCATATTAATAGATATGAAAATGGCACTAATTTAATAAAGTAATTGACAGTTCAGCTGCCATCGTATGTCGATCGAGATACGAGTTTTGCAGATGGAAAATAGTTTTGTACTACATCTGTATCTAAGACTCAATAATATTTAAAGACTAATTCCTCCACTAACTCCAACTCCAACAAGGCGTTTTAGAGTAATCGGGACTTACTTACAACTTTTCATTATAAACAGGGAGTCTGTTAAAGTATATTTGATAATATTTGTCTATTGCTCTTAGAAAAGATAAATTTGAGATGTAACATATATATCGATGTTATTTCATTTAAACAAAAACTGATGAATTATTTATGCAACATCTAATTTACATACTCCGGGCTTATAAAGAAAGCTGTAGTTGCTGTACTGCAGAATGTAAAATCTATATCTCAGCCTATTCTATATAGATTTCAAAGCCGAGCCTTTGTATCTATATCTATTATCTAGGTTTCAAGAAGCCTACGTTTGAACCTCACACAACACTTAAGTTGATCAAGGAATTTGAAACGTGTATAGGACTGTAGGGAGACTCAAGCTCCTTTATCGTCGTATTAGTCGGCTAGTTGATGTCGTGTTCAGAAAAGTAAAATTACCTACTTAATAATTAATATTTATATACACATCACAGGCCTATTTTATAAAATGACGGCGTATCAGATTGCATTACAACGAGGAAATGCCGCCAGCGTCCTTTGGTACAATGCCTCAAGGGCCTTTTTTAGATTTAATCTAGAGTAGTTAAGTAGTTATTGTAAAGAGTAGCCGAAAGACGGGCAGCACAGTGTCCGTTTAGAATGGTGGATCATGCTGCCACCGTCAACCCGCCTGCCTAACGTGGCGTTTATGGCTTGGTCTACGTTTAGCAGTTCTTTGATTTAGTATCTAATAACACGCAGCATACCCCGCTTACACATCTGAATTGTTGTGTTGGAACCAAATACCTAATATTACCTTAATTTGTTCTTAATAAATACGGAACAGCTATAACTAATAAATAGTAATTACGGAACAGTTACCGTGTAAAGTAACAAATAGGTACTCCTTGAATATTGGAGTTCACAACAGTGCCAAAATCTTGCCATCACATCACAAATTTATACCGAAATAGTGCCTAATGAGCTCTCGTAGTTTTATTTAATTATACATAATATTTGAAAATACCATTATCGATAGAGCCGAATCTGCCTTAACATTTTGAAATTAATAATTCAGTAATGCCTAACATTTGTTTTATTTTAGTAATTAGATATTATTGTATTCATGTAATTGTTTGACATGTAGGTATAAGATATTATCAAAATATTATAACATTTACATTTTGTAATTACAGTAGCCATAACTTACATGTACAGATTTGGGTAGAGCTGGGACCTTCCTAATAACCAATTTTTATTTTAAAAAACGTAAACGTCTCCTGTAATGCTGGCTGACTAGAATAGCACCACCCCATCTCCTCCCGCGGGTGTCGTAAGAGACGACAAAGGGAAAAATCCTACGGACGGGCAGCAGCGGCCGTCGAAACCCAATCTACAGCTACTGCGGTCGCCAACCCGCCTATCAAGCGTTGCGACTATGGCAACAACCCCCAAGATGATACAAGTCATATTTGTGGGAGGCCTATGTCCAGCAGTGAACTACATACGGCTGAAATGTACGTATATGTATTTAAAAAAAAGTACAGTCAGCATTACTATTTTGCCATCTACTGCATTTTTTTTAATTGGATATTTTCTACAGTTTGCGTGGGTAGATACTATTGGTGCCATATTACATACATTACTATTGATGGAGACTGTATATTATAATTACAGTCACCAACAAAAATGTAAATCAAAGGTTACACTGTTATTTGATATTATCATAATATGTCAAGACTTTCCACAGGTTTTCCACTTATTTTTAAACAAGGGGTAGTAATGGTAGTTGCATATTTTCCAAGTTTACCGATTTCTATACTGAACAAAGAAATAAAAAAGTAGATACGAATATGGAACATGATTTACTATTTCAAGTATGTTTTTTTAACTATTTTCACACAGTCCGTATTACTATAGGTGGAATAGATTAATTTTTTTTGCTTCATTAAATATCTATTTTGTGAATAGGACTAGACTCGGTGTCGGCTACGGGTGGATAAACTTATTCAGATGTTACATCAAACCCTCTTAGCAAAATAAGTTTGAATATCATCTTAAACGTTCTGGATATATCAGATCATTTGGGTCAACGATCTACAAGTCTCCGAGAAAAAATATTTTTAACTTGCTTTTGACTCACTAGTTTCAGTTGAGTAAAAATGAGCGTAGGAAGAGTAGGTCACCAAAACACTTTTTTTTTCAAGAAAAAATACTTTGACCACGATGATGTTATGTATGAAAGATATGTTTAAGCTTAAATAGGTATTAAGCTTAGTGCCTAATAATTGCTCAATTACGATTTACGGGTTTTTTTACTCGGAAATCAAATACTTAACCTCTCTTTCATGTTTTGATTAGTAGACAATTAGCTATCAATTCATGCACTATTTTATTACTTTATTTTAGAATTTAGAAAGAACTCCGTAATCATCTTGGTACATTCTCGCCGTACAAAATCTACAAGTACCTACGAGTACTTCTGTAAGGTTTGATTTAATTGAATTAACAATTACTCTACTTTGAATAGGTATAAATTCTTTAAGCTCAAATCAAGGTACATTTTATTACGTACGCGCATTGTTGCTTGTCAATTGTTATTGCGCATTGAAGCAATAATCTTTCTGTCTTTAAAAGTTGCTTACACTCGATTAGCGATGCGAATGAAACGACCATTAGAAAGAGACGGTAAGTAACATTCCTTGCCCTCGAAACTTGAGGCTAGTATTGCTAACCCTTCTACCGGACTTTGGAAACATCTAAAGAAACTTAATAACAAAGGATTTGCCCAATGATTACGATTCAGATTCGGATTGCTTTCCGTTATTCAGCGTCTGGATCTCTATTAATTCGGCCGGCAAAGACATTAAGTAGGCCTTTAACTAAACGGCTCGGGGTTGAAATGTTTTACAAATCTACGCCAAATTCTAATTACAATTACCATACGATTTGCATGGACGATCACAGGAATAATTTACGCTTAATAATTAAGGGTCTAAAAGCTACATTTTGAAAATATTTAAGATACAAAATACCGTAACGTTAAAAAGGAAAATAATAAATAAAACGTAAGTCATTTAAACGTTAGTCATTTCAATGTTGGAGGTTGTAAGTAGGTTACCTTTAGCACACGTATGTATAACATAACATCATTTTGAAAACTGCTTTACAAAAACTTACACATTTCCCTATAACTAAATGTTGAACTGTCACTGACTGCAATGCGATAGCGATAACCGATATTGGCTGGATGGCTGACAGCGCCTACCAACGAGTAGAATTACAACAGACTGTGAAATGTTAAATAGCTGTCTGTCACTATGCGATGGAAGTAAACAATAAAATGATTGTAACGAATATCGTAATTTATGTAATTAAATGATGTATACTCGATATCATAATTTATTATATATATGATTTGAAACTCGATAGTGTCGATGATAACGTAGACTTTTTTTATTTCATTTAAAATGGGATTATCAATCAATTTCCGCAGTCCCTATACACGGACTTTAACTGGCCATCTTCTTCACAAGAAGTAAAAAAAACTAATAAACAAAATTGATCAAATAACGCAGTTCATTTATATTGCAGATGATAATTTATAACTAAGTAGTATTATCGTTTATAATGTGATCAAATTATTACTACGGTCGTTTTATTGCCCAATTGATTGAAAAACTGGATTCAGTGCAGTCACACACGACATCACTTTCCAACAGCAAATCCTGTCATGTGGCTTTGGCTACCCTGGCAATCCATGGGCAATGAAGTAAAATAACAAGAAAATTATAGTAACTTAATCACTGTAACATGTATGTTACTTCCTACAACGTAAAGTATAACATTAAAATGTTGGTTTATATGTTAGGTTAATATTTTTTTCTTCTTGCCAGCGATTATATATTCTTTTGTTGATCTTGTTTGGAACTACATGGTGTATTTTCAATACAAAACTATAGCGAGACTCTGCCATATTAATTGCATAGAAACGGGTACCTCAAGTTCTCTCAAATTCTAATCTAAATCTCGAGTTGACTACATAGTTATGATGGCGGATATGTATAGAATTTATGATTACTGTTTTGGCTATTTTTCTTGCTTTTCTAATATTCAAGTACGCAGCAGGTTTCAGTTATCTCGTACGTTACGAAAATTTCATAAGTAAATATTGACAGTTCGTCCGCCAATAGCTTTTTTTGGCCACGGTGGGCGCCGCGACCGATTCATACCCACACCACACGTTTTGTTTATCTATGAAGCAGGTGGAAAGTGACATGTTTCTGCCCTAGGGTCGCAAAATGGTATGTTCCTAATGTTCCCCTTGTGAGTATCAAGTAGAACAATAAATCAACAAAGTTTTGTTATATTTTATAATTATGGGAACGCCTCACGGGATTAGATGCTTATGACCAACTAAAAAAATACCAAACACGACGGTTTGAAGAACTATAACAAGCTGATGAAGCTGATGAGCTGTAAGGAAACATTCTAACTTATTTCTTATACATTATTTTAACTTATTTCTTGGTTTTTTACATTCC
This sequence comes from Grapholita molesta, assembly GCA_022674325.2. Lineage (NCBI taxonomy): Eukaryota > Metazoa > Arthropoda > Insecta > Lepidoptera > Tortricidae > Grapholita > Grapholita molesta. The sequence goes on along the minus strand of CP053121.2, from coordinate 15,771,958 downwards.
TTATATTCGAAATGAAGAATATAGTATTTTAACTCGGATGAAAATCACCCACTTCCGACTCGCATTGTTAGCGCCAAGCTACCTCGTCGGGGATGGGTGACCTTCAGCCCTTGGTTACTTATCAATCTACTCTTCAGCCTACTAGGTCTGCTACTCCGAAGCAAAAAGATGGCCGCGAAATATCTGCGGCAACATAGTTCTTAAACAGGTGAACCTATTAAATGCGTTTAAAACAGGTTTTAGCGACGGTTCTTAGACATGATTATTAATATTCGTTTAGACGTTTCGAGGTCATTAGCTCTTTTTAGCTGCGGTAGCAATTATTGACGCATAATGGGAATTAACTTGAATCACACATGTGTGTAGGTAATTTTAATGTGTTTCAATTCTACAAATTGTTTATTTATCTAATTAATACTTATAATTTATTTTAACGTCCAATGGTTCTCTATTAGTCAACCTTGGGCCTTGACACACATGAAGTGTTTGGTTGCCTATAAATATCCCACTACCACAGGTTGGACAAACGTTCAAATCATAGTATGGTAATGTAAAAGATACTAATTCTACGCAGTTGCAGTCGCGGGTAGAAGCTTGTTTCCTATAAAACTTACTCTAAGACACGAGTGGCGAACCAATATCACCCTGTTCCTGTATGATTGAAGCACGAGCGAAGAACGTTTAAAAATACGAGTAGAAAGTTGACGTTGTGCAGAAGTGTGTAACACAAAACAGGTTTCACTACTCTAACATAACTACGCGTAAATAAATATTTTACACTTTCAGGATGTACTATCTGTCAAAATACGCGGTAGCTTCCCTTTACGAATAGTCAAGTAAAACCGTCTTTTGAGCTAGGTAATCACTGAAACAGGTGGCTACTCTGGCTTTGCGCTTCAAATGTTAGTTTATTTTGCTGAGAGACTAGCTTTGCCGGACGCGGACGTAATGCACCATATAGGTAGTTTATGTAGTAGGTACCTACTTATATTTTGAGTTTCACAAGTTTGCCTATCTTTTCACTAATACCCCACTAAATCGATTTAAATAAAAACCTTAAAGCTTACAAGATCCTATTTCATGGATATTTATAACAGACGTTCTATAAATCAGGTGAAGTGGCAGGCACAGCAGTAAGCATAAAATTAGATACGAGTCTAATACTTATAAGGTCGTGTAGCTATATAATCCTTTAATACATATATGCTACGATTTTATTTCGCGGACATAAGAGCAATGGGACTTTTTGCATTTTGCATTGAGCCGATGTTTGAATATATCTGAAGGCCATTATTTGCGTACGTTGTCGTATTTTTGTCTCTTGCTAGGTACAGATTAAACAAACAGCTCCTACGTATGTTATTCTAGGTTAGTAGCTTTGGCACAGTTTTACGAAGAACTCATTTATGTTATGTTTTTTTAGTTAATCAGAATTTACTCCTTCAAAGATACTCCGTACCATCATATTAGGTATACTCGTATGAATGCACCGAGTAACGTGTCGAATTTCTAGCACAGTAAAAAAACCGCGTATAATGAAAATGAAATAAGATCTCATTTATAAAGAACTAGCTTTTTTCTTAAGCGTCGTCTGCGTCACTGGAATTCTACTTTCCCGTTGGGAATGTCCTGGGAACTTATATAAAAACTTTGTAGTTAGATAAATACGAAGTTTTCTCTCTTCTTATTGTCTTAGATACGAAAAAGATGGTCTAATACAAGTCGGTAGTGCGTGATGGCATATGCCAAGTATACATTCATTCTAATAATTGCGTTCTAGGGTTAAATTATTTACCGGATGTTTGGCATGGCGGGTTCTAGTTTTTGGGAAACAGAAGTATAAAGAAAGTACCTACCCGAAAGCATATGCCTAAAATTATCATATTATATCTATATGTAGATAGGTATTCGTATAATATCATGTAGGTATTAGAATAACATAGACACGTACAGTACCAACAAGAGGTATGCATATGTAATATTATTAGTAGTTTATGCAAATGTAATATTAATGTACCTATAAATAATTTTCAGATCATGATGGGTATGCAGTGTTCACAAACACGATAACGCAATATCGACAATATCAATCAGCTTCCCGGCCGGTAATTACTTCGACACTCGACATTGCTCATTTTGTCATATGGTGCATTATACCAGGCTATTAATAGCTTCATGAGAGAGCAATCTAAATATGGTTAAGTGTGTTGTCACCGTAACTGATCCAAACTAAGACTTTATTGTGTAGCATTCATATTGTATGCCTGCGTACGCGAAATTTAAATGTCTAATTTAGTATGGGAGTTCAAGTGGGAATTTATGTTAAGTCCATATCGAGTGTTCGATCGAATCAGACCGAGATGAGGATTCTTACGCTTGTGCGCCTGTTCGCACAAAAATAGTACAAGCGAGATGCTCAGAAAGTAAACTCGATACTCGTTATCTAAAACCTCAATATCACAACTCATGATAAGGGTACTGTTGAGTAAATCTACCAAGTTTCAGTCCTCAACGTAGCGTCACAGGTACCGTACCTATCAGCGGAGGCGCATCCATACGAAATGATTGGCGCCGGCTTATCCACTGTTAAACAGTTTTCCTTGGGCTCAAGAAGTAAAGGCAAATCCATATTGGCTCTATCTTATATAAGAAAAAAATTACCTATCGCCACTGGGACTATACTTTGTCGCCCGTTAAATTAGGAAAAACATTCAGGTAGATACTCGAGCGTGTTAGATTAAAGTAAGTAAAGATACGCGGTTACATTTTGCACGGCTAAAATTAACTGTTAATTTATATTTATGTTGGACCTAGACATTATGTTAAATAGTACATGACTACAGGGCCGGAAAGTAAAGGCTTGCGGATTCTTACGAGGCCGACAACCCCTTTTACGCCGAGAAGAATTACTAATAATTGATAAGAGAGAGGTGTGGAGTGGTTGAACATGTAGTGACAAAAATTGAGATGGGTATGTTAAGATGGTTTGTCCATGTAGAGAGAATGGATGAAAGAAGATTAACGAAGAGGGTATATCCGATCCGTTGGAAGGGGAAGGCCTAGGCGAACTTTTCTCGACCAAATCGGGGATATTTTGAAGAAAGGCCAGGTCAGGAGTACCCTAAACCTACGTGCGTGTATGAGGAACGTTATGAAAGTGAGTGAAGCGAAAGTGATTTGTCAGGACCGTAGCAAAAGGAAATCCGTGATCTCTGCCTACCCCTCAGGCGTGATTGTATGCATGTACGTATGTATGTAAAAATTACATAATATTCTAGTAAGGCGCACTATCCCAATCATATTTATAGTTAAAGTTAAATAAGACCAATCTTATGATAAAGTGTATTGGCTTGAATTTTCTTTTATTCGAAAAGTATGAAACAAAGGAAATGCTTAGTATTTCAATGAAATTTTAAACTTTTGTAAAATTAAAATTTCATTGCAATGCACATTGGGTCTTTCCAGGATAAATTATAAACAAATGAGGTATCCGTTGATGATATAGATTTTGTTGACTTGCAGATCGTTGAGTTAGAGGAGTTACTTCCAGAGCACTTCGTTTCAAAAAAAGTTTAAGGCTATTCTTTTTCAAATATGTTTCTAACGACACCACCGCACACTTCAGGGTTGAAAAAAAAAGTACCCTCCAATTCACACCGGTACCCTAAAAAATTGTTCCCATTTTTTATTTAACGGTCACTAAACATAGCCAAGGATAGACGGACAGGCAGACAAGGCGAAACTATAAGGTTCTTAGTTGACTAAAGAACCCTAAAAACGAAATGACACAAAGAATCGCAAAAAATATAAATTCTTGTTGACATAAACCTAAGTTCAGCCAAAAGTTTAATTCTTATAATAAATATACTACCTACACATATCGTCAAATATTGAAAAGGTACAAGATAATATTTACCATTACAGGCAGGGAGGCGAAGGTGAGCGCCGCGTAGTACGCCTTGAGGCTGTACCAACGATTGAAGTACTCTCGTCGGAGCATCCTCACTTCAGTGGGGACTGAAAATGAACCGTTTTTATAGAGTTAATAAAGCGTTGTACCTACTTTATTGTTCAGTACATTTTATTTTAACCAACTTCAAATAGGTTTTTTGAGTATTTGTTATTCGACTATAATTATATACTACATATTTTTAAGTACGAGTATTTTACCTAAGAACTTTTTCTATGTGAAATGATTATGATCACCATTTTTTATTTGAAAACTAATCGTTCTCGTGGTTTAAGACATTTTTTTTATCCTAACCTAAGTAACTAGATTTGATCAGTATTCTTTATACTTACATATAAGTACAGGTATCATAATGTAAGTGTACATGAAGAACACGAGGCAGGTGAGGCAAAACTTGAAGTTGACAATTGGGGAGTTGCCATCGTTGCCTACGAGGAAGAATATGCAGCCCACCAGCAAAGCGGACAAGACGTGGTGGAGCAGCTGGATCCAGAGACCTGTCTGATTTACAAAATATTTCAATTCGTAACTATTCAAACAACTGAACTTTAAGATTTTAAAATTAAGCTCCAGATATTGTCGATGATTATTGGTACGAAAACTAATATCTCTTGACGCTACAATCCTCACATATGGAAGAATTTACACATTACTATTCTGAAACTTTGACTGCATAAAAAACGTAACTTACTGCGTTCCGTTTGTTCTGCATGAACATTCGTTTGGTAAGAATAAGGAATTGCGTCAGAAAGGTGGTGGGGAACTCCATCTTCTGTTCCAACTCCTTAGCCACGTGCTCCACGAAAATTCTTTGGATTGACGCGTCTGAGTGCAACACAGGTTTCCTGTCAACAAAAAAAGAGGTTTGCTTGATTTCTTAGTGCTCAAGGTTCTTTCATGACGCTGCTGCCCATCCGTTGATTATTTCACTTTGTCTTTATTTCACTTTCGTGGGAGGAGATGGGGTGGTGCTATTCTAGTCAGACACCCTTTGACATCTCACCTATGGCTGCGTTAAGGCATAAACATTAAACAGGATACTATACTGTAAGAATAAAATAAATTTGGAGCCATGTTTTTTTTTTAACTAGGTTATTGAATAGGCCTTACATTTAAGATACTTAGATCTGCATTAAATTACAATGTAATCGCAAGGAATCCTTAATGGGAAATATAATTCACTTTTATATGTGTACCTAGCAAAGTTGAGTATATGTATACCTATTATAATATGTTTTGAGCAGAACTTTAGAATGATCACCATAAACTATTGTGTAACACATAACAAATATGATAAACTATTATCAAAAAATAAATAAATAAATATTTCGGGACAATCTTACACAAGTCCTACGTCCTACGGTAAGCTCAGTAAGGCTTGTGTTGTAGGTACTAGACGATGATGTATAGGTATAAGAGATAGATACATATATGTTAATTCTTAAATACATTGAAAACACCCATGACTCAGGAATAAATATCTGTGCTTATCACACAAAATCCCCTGACTGCGATTCGAATCCACGACCATCGGCTTTATAGGCAGGGTCACTAACCACTAGGCCAGACCAGTTGTCACATATTAATGATCACATAAAACTCATAAGTATCTAAAACAACTTCTAAAACAGTAGCAAATACTCAAGTAAAGTGCCTAAAGCAGAATATGATTGCGCCAAAAGGCAAAGCGAAGTCAGTGTTAACTAAGATAAACAGAATACTCCCCCATGTACCAATTAAGCCAAGGACGGTACAATTCATGTACGAATTTGTAAACATGGAACAACGTTCCTGCTTAATCGGAGCTTGTATCACTTGTAGTCAATTTGACGTAGAATTGAGTTAAATTGATAGGTTTGATTAGGTGTAGACGGTTACACTGCTTGGAATGCATTCAATGTTCGTTACACGCGTACATATTATAGCAAAGATTATATAGATAGGAGGAAGTTTAAGGCTAAAAGTTATTTATAATTATTTAATTATGTGGTAGAGACGCTAGGTTCATCGTGTCCCAGCGCGCACAAACTTTTTGCATATATCGCGAAGCGTCTGGTTGATATAACTGACCGAAGAGCTGGCCAATATACTGTTTTGGAAAAATAAGTTCCACTGAGTTTCTTGCCGGTAAAAATCTTCATCAGATGTGTAGGGTTAAGACCGGTGGTAGAATTTATTTTCATCTCAGCACTTCTTTTTCATCTCGAACATCCTACTTTCGTCACTCCAGGGAGTGAGACAAAGTAGCTTTTAATTGACGACCGGTCTGGCCTAGTAGGTAATGACCCTGCCTATGAAACCGGTGGTCCTGGGTTCGAATCCATATTTATTACTGAGTCATGGGTGTTTATTATATGTATCTATCTATTATAATAGGACATAATGGACCCGCTAAACACCACTAACACGTTCGGACCCTTACAAATTAATCAAATATTATAATTTTGAAATGTAGGTACATATTTTAAAATGAAAGATATTTAAACAAAATATTAAGTAATGAAGCCAGTGCAGTTGCAGATAAAACACGTAAATGAATGTGGATAACTTGATGTTAATTTTTACAACCTTTTTAACTTGATGTTTGTATTTGTATATTTATCCGGGCGGAATCGTGCAACTTAATTTTGAAGCAGACATCTTTAACCGATTGGGCTGAAATTTAGCACACTTATGTAAGTATGGTTACAATGCAATATTATGTTACCATTGATCTGATCTGATGCTGGAACCAGAAGGTAGCAAAAGCAACTCCTGAAATACACAAGATAATCCCGTGGTGTTTTAGGCTCATGAGAATCCTTTCGAAGAGCAGATGACGATTGTGCAAAAAGTACAGTCGGCAATAAAAGCTTGTACTAAAAATTACATTTTGGCAACTTATTTAACCTTTAATATGTTCTCACTACTGTGGTGAAAAGTTTTATGTGTCACACGAGAGTAAAGTTATTTTACATCTCGTGTTTTCTATGCTCTTGCTACGCTACTGTTTTCTACGCTACGCTCGTGATTCAATTATAGAATCTTTCGCTTACTCGGGACTCAAAATAAACAATCGCAAGAAAAACAACTTTCTCGCTCTCTCTCTCTTGTTGCACAAATAACTATTGGCGTTCATAAGTTCATTGGAATGTGCCTAAATTTAAAAATAAAAGATTTTTTATTATTAATCTGACTTAGCATTTTTCCTCTTCAGTTGGATTTTCTGTTATAATATCATTTAGGTTACTAAAACTTATTTATTTAAATGAAGGTTAGGTACGCGTTTTATGTATGTGAGACTTATCTTATCACCCTAGGGACGATATAATGTGAAAAAGGTCCAAATAAATGTTTGGCTATAGAGGTTTTCCGATATATTGAGTAGTTATTTATACCTTATACATTTCTATCATTATCTAATACCTACTACCTACGCAAGTCTTATTGAGCTTATTGTAGGATTTGTGTAAGATTGTCCCTAAATATAAAAATAATCTAAAAACACGCGGCCCGTTTTTCGCCCAGTTTTCCTTGTTGCGCCAGGAACGAGACTATTTGATCCAAACAAAGGTTTAAGAAGCTGGAGTTCCGGGTTCGAATCTTGGCAATGCAAGTGACATTTTAAAGAGAAGAGCCTTATGAGACGTAGGCGCTCGGTCATTACATGTGCTCATGTACACAATATCGTCCACCAACTTAGCACTCTTGTCAACACAATATACCTATGTATTGTCTAACTCTAATTTTAGAAAGTTAGTTAGTATTAATAACAATGAATTAGTTTCTAAACTAACCTGGCAATTATGTAACGTAAGTTTTAACCTTTCTATATATATTCCAATTTCAATAATTGGGACAAAGCTTCTGAGAGAAGCGACCACACTCTCGTGCCTAAAGTCTATTCTAAGCATAAAAGTTGTTCAGCGATATGACCTTTACGAGATTATTTATTATTGTCCTTAACTATTACGCCTAACTTTAGCTAATTAAGTCATAACTTACTACGTACCTATTTACAAGTACCATCTTAGACATCAATAAATAACATGCGATTATTTATTAAATTAGCTTCTAAGTTATTAGAATAAAGGTTAAACTGTTGTTGTTGTTGCCGGTCCTAAGGCACCCCGGAGGTGCATAGGGCTTCCCACGGGCTTCCACAAGATCTTTTCACTTTATTGTGGCCCCACTGAAACAGCTGATCGAAGGTCTTCTTCAAAGGGCATGCCTGATTTATCTCTCGAAACCACGTTGGACTTCCAAACTGGTGTTTTTCATGTCTTCAACTGAACCTCCCCGCGACGTTTTCGTACTTACGAACTTGGAAAAGGTTAAAGGCCATCGTTTTCGAGCATCAAAGGTTCTGTGCAATCTGATTTTATTCACATATCAACTATTTTACGTCGCGCGTCGGTTGATTCGCAGAGGCACATGAATTTAGCTTCTTCTTGAAGGCTCTCGAACTTTAATATGAAGGGGTCAACTAGGGATATTAGGGGATTACTTTTATTTTTATTGCCTGTACAGTTACTTCTAATCGATCGAAACAATGCTAAAGCTAAAGCCCCTCATAATGTTGGATCTTCGTGTAAAATTATTAAGTACCATTTTCTATGCAAAAAATACCTGCAGCTTATCTTCACGTTAAATTAAGACACAAGTATTATAAATATGATTCTCACCGGCCTCCTCTGGCAGTGATTCTGTCCAGCTTGCGACACAGCTTCCCGTTCTGGCAGAGCTCGGAGAGCTGCGCGGGCGCCTCGACATCGATGACGAGCGTCTCGATCACGAAGTCCGCAGGGTTGTGCGTTGTGGGGCAGACATGGCCGACCTCGGCCAAGAATGGCACTAGGAGCGGTGCTGCGCCCTGTTGAAGACAACAATGAATAAAAAACCAATTTGCTGACAGCTATTTTTTTGATACATACTATACCTATTTTTATATTGTTCTTTGGATGGTAATGGTGTGTTCTTTCTAACAACCGTCTTATATCTGTCATGGCCTTTATTATCCGTGCTGCAAGTACCTACCAACCAAATTATGAAATATATAAACGCAGTGTCTATAAAATACTATTTTTTGTACTGGCGTGTTTTTGAAGTACCTATCCAATTTATTTCGTAGATAAATCAACAAAACACGTTCATCTATTTCAATCCTCAATAAATAGCTAAATGCCCAATTTAGCGAGATTAGTCAACTTCACGCAAAAAATGACAAAACATATTAAAATACAGTATTTTTTGTAGCCATATGCTGCCTCGCTATTTATCGCAGTTAGGCATGACTTAATCTCCATTGGGAGTGAAATAGAAAATATATGTTTATTACTAATACTTACACACAAAAAAAAATTAATAAATTTTTTAACCTACCTACAAAACTTATAATTAATAGTATTAGAAGGTGTGCTTATATACTTACTGAACGTTCGTATTATTGTTTTAGAAAACCATGGTGGTAATACCATATCAAAATAATTGAAGCATCCATGTTCAATATGTAATATCCCATTTGCCATTTATATTACTTTATGCCTCAACGATACAAATATCAAAGACATTGCAATAACGGTGAAATAAGCTGCTTATTTCATTTCCTAGTCAAAACGAGATTTCAATGGTTCAATGTATTCAAATATGTCCGTAACGCTTCCCCAGGGATTTGCATTCATTCGACTTTCAAAGATACTTCAACACACCCCATTAGGGATTACAAAGCGGTTTTATAATTTCTGAGTAAATAATATAATAGAGTTGTACAATCATTACAATAAGGATTCTCTTAATCTTGATCCTACTGCTTTTAGTCGACAAGGTTGACCGAGAGAAGTGGACCAATTAAGGTAAGAGCTGGAAAAATAATGGTATATGATCATATATCACAACCACTGAGTATAGGTGTTCTAAGGTTAAAAAGTTTTCAGGCAACTCGGGAGGCAATTGATAAGAGAGAAAGAAAGGAGAGGAGATTTGACGCGGTACACGGAGTGCGTATCCGATTATAACGTTTTTTAAGGGTTCCGTAATATTCTTTGAAAATGTTGGATGGAACCTATTACGTTAAGAAAATTATCGCAGAAATTCTATTGGTACATACTACATATTGATCGCATAGTCAACTTTCCACATATTGCCTCGTGAGCTAAGTCTAGTTAATTGCTGGACTTGTGCTCCACGTTACCTACTCTTCACTATTATTATTATTGTCATGTCATTCCCCGTACACGGAACTGTTCGACAGATTGCCAGTATTTTTGTAACAACTTGTATATCCTCCTAAGGCCCACTGTAAAATTCTACTCGAATTTGTTCTTTACATAGTAGGAAATAAAGTAGAAATTTCTATCAAAATCGAAGGAGACAAATGAAATTCAACCCTGTTCCAATTGTATAAAATTCAAATTTCTTTAAAGTTATTAGTACTCCATGTAGGCTCGTGAACCTTAAGAGGATATAACCAGTACCTATGAACAGTAATTCCAGTCATTTTTGACAACAAAAAAGTCAAAAATAAGACTGACTCACTAACTCATTAGTGATTCAAAGTGAGTCAAGATTATGCTCTGTGTTAAACATGTATATAACTCACCGACAAATCGACTAAGTGAGTACCTTAGCATTGAGTAATAGTTTACTTAAACTACTAGTGATTAGAGTGATCAAAAGCTTTCAAACATTAATTCAATAGTAGTAGTTAATTATAATGATTATTCTAATTATAACATGATAAACAGATAGGTACAGCTAAATGACGATTTGTAATGAACAGCATTCCAAATGAAGCAATAATGCAATTTAATATTTATATACTGAGATCTGAAGCTACTGTCAATTCAGTTCTCGAGCTTCAATACAAGCATGTTAATTTAGCATAACCTTGCGAAACACGTCACGAGTCGAACACAGCTGAAGTCTTGAGAAACTTACATAGTAGGAGCAGAATGGTACATAGGTACGCACACTAACATCGCCTGTGTTCAAAATGAAGTCAACACAATATTTCAACAGTATAAGAGAATATCTAAGCATTTAGAACACCTCCGTAGCTTAAGCTTATTCACTTCTGCTTCAGGTTCTACAAAAATAGCACCTACTTAGTTGCCAGGTCTTTTAAATAGTGGTCTCACCAGTATACAATTAACATGGTGGATAATAACAGGAAAATATTCTATTTGTTGAATCCCACTAAATCACTTTTAACACGATTATTTGGTTAATAATAATTTTCTATTCATGCTGTCCAACTCATATATTTCAACTTGCATTTTTCTTTTTTTCTTTTTTTTATGACATAGGCGGCAAACGAGCAGACGGATTGCCCGATGGTAAGCAATTACCGTCGCCCATAGGCACCCGCAACACCAGGGGAGTCACAAGCGCGTTGCCGGCCTTTAAGGGGGGTTGGAGCTCTGGGAACCTTACTCACCATCAGGAACAGCGAGCCTCGCTAACGCACCGATTTGGAAATCGAAGTAGAACATTCGAAAATCGCACTGGCCATCACAAGCTAACCAAGCTAAAGGCACCTTTTGTAAAAATGTTGAATGTATCTAAACGCAAAGAAAAAGTCAATGCGATTTCAAAACGTTTTTTTTGCATGTTTCACTTTCCTCGCTGTAGTGAGGGGAAAAGTTTTGTGTTACACACGGGTGCAATTGTAATTTACTTCTCGTGTATTGAAACACTCGCTACGCTCAGGATTATATTTTCGAGTTTCAATCCCACACTCGCAGTTAAAACACAATTTTGCACCCTTGTATAACAAATAACTATTGTGCACCCAGTAGTAACAGTCACGAAAATGTTGCGTAGGTACTAAAAACAAGACTGACCCATTTTTCTAACTACACTATGCCTTTTCTAACCGCACAAGTGAATTTGCCTGCAAGTTGAAATTAACATGAAATTTAATAAGATCCGTTGAACTCACAAGTGGCCTCGTGTCAGGTGTCTTGTCTGTTCGCCGAGAACTTGTAATTTAAGTTTGCACTTTTGAAGTTCTTTGCTCGGATTTTATGAGAACGGTTTCAGGTTTAATAAAAGTTAAATGTGTCTTGTGTAAAATTATTTAAATTGTAGTTAAAAGTTTGCGAGGTAAATGGTTCAACTATAAAGGTCATACATAGTTCGTATTTTTATTGCGGTAGCCAATCATGTTTGGTTCTGTAAGTAAAATTTAAATATATAAATGTGAGCCCGATTGATTTGATGTTATTGGCAGACTAATATAAAAACTTTAGACTTGACTTCATGACAAATAAATATTTTATTGCAAGTTGTTTGGGTCAAAGCTTACGAGTGTAGAGTGCTTATGTTTTAAAATGACAAAGTATTAACCTAACACTTGTGTGAACAGATATTATTTAAACTGTGCATAATGTAATGACAAATATGTATTGAAAGATTATTTAGATTCTAATTCTCTTTAAGATTAACGACTTGCAAACTCTTTGGGCATACCTACTCGATTACATGGCATCAAGTTTCGGGTGAGTTTAACGAATATTATATACAATATCTAACCGGAGTAACTTGAGTCATCGGTCTTTCAGTAAATTGGAAGGTAATTGGTATTCTTATTACATGCCAAAGCCGACGTAGCCGCAGGCTGATATTTTGTTAAAGTTTATCTATGATAAGAGCATATTGCAAGAAAATTACAATGACTGAAAAGTTATAGAATTTTCAAGTCAAGTTGGTTAAACGAATGTATTCATGACAGATATTTATTTGAAATATTAACAATAATACTAGTACTACTATTAATGAATATGTAAGCTACAAAGCACATGCTCTTGAAAAGGATGCTAAAAGCGGGTTTATGAGCATGCTTATAAACTGTTTCCTTTGCTAGTAATAAGCATGCTAGTTATAAGACTTTTAAGTATGCTCCTGAATAAGTATGTTCTAAACAAACACTCAAATGCACATAATGCCATATGCCATTTTGTAGCGCGCTCTCTCGCTCTCTGTCTTTCAAGCAAAGCTACTATCAATCAGCTAACCGTATGGAGCTGAATAAGATCATCTTTTGCTGGCGATGCAATGCATCCAGAACTTTATATCAACTTGGCAAAAAGAAAAGAAAGTTAAAGATCCGTGATTGGATATCTAGAAGACTGGACTTTGGAGCAAGTGCACGCGCTGTAAGTACGCCCCTTGTACCCGCACTGCAGGTAAGATGGCCAAAAATCACACGACCGTTGATTTTTGAGTATACTTTAAATGAGCTCGCTCATTATTAGCAATATTTCGACACACATACTACTAAGTAGAAATTGCTTAATAGTGGCATGCTGTCGTGCTAGAAATCAGCATTCAACATAATTTAGAGTTTAACCGAAAAAAAATCCTCCATGACCCAATATGTATTGGGTTTTCTTTTATTTCACCACATACATATTCAAACAATATTGTACCTCTCTAGGACTAATGGGCAGTGAGCAAAGCTGGGGACATATAGACAAGCTGACAGACAGTCATGGCTGGGGTGGAGATACAGTGACGATAATATTCAAATCAAAAATACTTACTGAATAAAAATGATGCCAATATTTTTGTACCTATTGTGTAATAAAAATGGCTGGTACTTTGTGATTGTGAGTGGAATTTTGTATTCGAGCTCTATTTGATGTAGTTAGTCAGTATTTAAGGCAGTCATATTTTGTTATTATTTTATATATTTAATACCTTTAAAATTAACTTAGGAGTTAGGTACAAACATTACTATTCCTATCGCCTCTTATCGCGATGTTGGTAAAGATGTCCTCTACTGCCAAGATTGACGATAGTTTTGTCCAGCGTAGTGAACTGTGAACAGGCCCGGTACCGCGAACGTCGAAGTTCGTATATTTCGGGCATTTTTCTCTTTTACCCCAATTAAGACTTCATAAGAGTGGTAGCGCCCCTGTCACAGACTAGCACAACATGAATGATATGAATTTGATATCATTCGTCGCTCTATTCATTTTACGCATAAAACGGTTTTGCGTACCTATGCCTCTATTTTTACAAACAGTTCCATAAACAAGTCAAATAAAATTGAAAAATCAATTAAAAGTGCATAACCTATTTGTATTCAGGCAGTCATTGTTTTGTCATTGTCACACAGGTACAGTTGCTGTTATTTTTTTTATAATACATCAACGAACATGTATGTTTTTACTAAATGCATATTTTATATGATTCGCAATATAACACAGGAAACAAAAACCGGAAATAAGCATGAGGGTTCATTATTAATATTATTATACCCAAATGTTAACAATATAGGGTAGATAGAGACCAAAACAACATTTAAGTAAGCTTAAAGCTAAGCAATGCAAAGCATATATATACCAAATAAAAAATACACACTACAATGAATATTAAAAAAGTTAACGCTTAAGTAGCATTGTAAATTATTTCTCTCTCAATTGCTAAAAGGCTAACTGAAAAAAATACCTTACAGAAATCCCTTCATCTTTGTACGAATATTTTGTGTTTTATGTCTATCGCTGTGCTTTTATGTAAGTGTAGGTACAACAGAGTGGTTTTACTACTACTATTATACACGTTATTCAGAGAAAATAGCGCCGCGTTTGACGTTACCGTAAAACGGGAGAAAGGTGAATGGCGGAGGCAGTAGGGCAGTACCGAAGTAAATACAGAATTTTCTTTTTTTCAGTAGATACTTTAAATTTTGGATAGTTCTAAAATATCCGATGAGATAATAAAACTATTTTCATCTCAGCAGCTCGAACATGCCTACTTTCGTCACTCCAGGGAGTGAGACAAAGTAGTTTTTAATTGACAACCCGTCTGGCCTAGTAGGTAATGACCCTGCCTATGAAACCCGTGGTCCTGGGTTCGAATCCCGGTCAGGCCATTTATTAGTGTGATGAGCACAGATATTTGTTACTGAGTCATGGGTGTTTTTTATGTATTTAAGTATGTATATGTATCTATCTATTATAATAGGACATAATGGACCCGCTAAACACCACTAACACGTTCGGACCCCCACAAATTAATCAAATATTATAATTTTGAGATGTAGGTACATATTTTAAAACGGGAGTTATTTAAACTAACTATTAAGTAACGAAGCCAGTGCAGTTGCAGATAAAACACTTACATGAATGTGGATAACATGATGTTAATTTTTTACAACCTTTTTAAACTTGATATGTATGTATTTGTATATTTATCCGGGTGGAATCTTGCACCTCAATCCTTAACCGATTGAGCTGAAATTTAGCACACTTATGTAAGTTCGGTGACAATGTACCTAATATGTATCATATAATATTACATTGTCACCGAACTTACATAAGTGTGCTAAATTTCAGCTCAATTTGTCTGATCTGATGCTGGAGCCAGAAGGTAGCAAAAGCAACTACTAAAATACACAAGATAACCCCGTGGTGTTTTAGGCTCATAAGAATCCTTTCGAGGAGTAGATGACGATTGTGCAAAAAAGTACAGTCGGCAATAAAAGTTTTAATATGTTTTCACTGCTGAGGTGAAAAGATGTATTGGTTACACGAGAGTAAAGTTATTTTACATCTCGTGTTTTGACTGCCTCGCTACGCTCAAGCTTCTAACACTAGAATCCCTCGCCCCGCTCGTGATTCAATTATAGAATCTTTCGCTTACTCGGGACTCAAAATAAACCCTCGCAAGAAAAAGCAACTTTCCTCTCTTGTTGCAAAAATAACTATTTCAGATCTATCCAAAAATTAAAGTATTGGCTAGGTAGGTATTTATCTATATTCACTGTCAAAACTAATTGATGTTCATAAGAAAATAATTTTGTCTAAATTGTAATTCATTTTCATGTGAGATTTGACAAAGTAATGTGTTCATCGGAGCTATCGAACATTGTTTATAACGTCTTTCTGGGGCCCGGGTTCAGCAGCAGTAGTGCCGAAGATATTTAAAATGACCCTCACGCGCTCATAACCGCTCGCTGTTAGGAATAAAGACATGCTGCCTTAATTTTGATGACTTCTCATTTTATCACTAAGTTTTTTACAACTTATGTACGAAAAAGGAAACCAGACCTCATTCCTTTCAAAGCCTAGGTTCCCCTCTTAAAAATATATAAATAATGAGATTGGAATTGCTTTTTACAAAGAAAAGCTTTTGTTTAACTTAGAAATCCTAGCGATTTACTTCTTCAAGAGACTTTTCTTGTAGGTTTTCAACTACTCAAGCGTCGCAAATACTTACTCGTTTTTATTGAAAGGCTATGAGTTTGCGGCGCTTGCTGTGGCGACAATGGGTCGTTGGTCAGTTGACATGAAATCCTTTATATCCCTGTCGAAACGGCTGGTTAGCGTATTTCCCTCGCTGTGCAGAGGTGTTTTTCAAGGGTATTTCTTTTTGGTAACTAGTTTTCTTAATTAAATTATTTTAGCTATATATAGTTTTAATGTAGTTTATGTTATATTTGTTCTACTTATGTAAATATGTATCTAAGTATGTTCGGGCGAAATTTAGCACACAGCACACTCATGTAAATTTGGACACAATGGAATATTATGGTAAGTACTACTGATCTGACCCATCGCTGAAGCCAGAAGGTAGCCAGAGCAACTCCCAATACATAATAATATAAACCTATGGTGTTGGGCTCGTTAGAATCCTCTACCAGTAGATGAATAAGTAGTCGTAGTTGATGTTTCTGCAAAAAGTACAGTCGGTAATAAATGCTTGTACCAAAAATGTCATTTTTGACAGTAAAAATAGTGTTTACGCATGAACTTGCTAAGTGGACGCCCTGTCATCAATAGGGCCTTGGTAAAGAAACTCGACACTAACGCTAGACGACCATGATGAGTGTGAAAAAGTCAACTGTAAGGCCGCTTGTAATGCATCCGGTGTTTTCCGTGAAAATATCCGTTTTACATGAAGATGAAAACCATGTCTTGTTTCCTGAGGTGTAACTGTCGATAGCCACATATATAACATTGGAGGTGGTTGCGTAAACCGGTTAGTTGTCCTAACAATTTCGCATTGAGGCGGATTGGGTTGCTAACCCTACAAGGTGAGATGGGATTTACCACTATTTTGTGTATATCATTAAATTATGAAACAAAAACACATATATTCATTAAAATACTAAAATTCCAGCATAGCAAAAACCAGCAAATACCGGCATATTTTTTAAGGAATATTATTTATCAGCGTGCCACATGAAAAAAATGAACTTGTATTTCGTAACTTACCGGATTAATAATGCTTAATAAATTCAAAATTTCATGTTTTCTTTACATTTGCTTGATTTACCACAAAAATGAGCCTTGCAGTGTCTCATCATACCAGTCCTGTTATTGCTTTTCAATATATTTACGCAACTACCTAGGAAACTCGGGATTAATATACCTAAATACAACGGCGTGCCAGCGCCTGCTAAAATATATTAGCAATAAGTCTCCGACAAGCCACACAGTATAGACGCTCAGGCGCTGCATTCACTTGCATAATGTCTTCTATTTGCGCTCCCGACGTGCAAACAATCCGCCAAGTGACTATTAACCTGCACAAAGCCGAGCTCTTGGGTTTTATACACTGTGTACTTTGTCAGCACGTTTAAACGCGGGGACGAAATTCCTAGAAACAGCTTTGTGTAACTATATGAATTTATAAAACTTAGTAAACAGAAAAAAATATAATGTACACTAATATTGTTACATGTAATACAAATTACAGACTAAACCATGGAGTGTGGTGATTAAAAAAAGCTGTAAAATGCTTATATTATACTTATACTTAATATTATAAAGGCGAAAGTTTGAGAGTGACGTCAGAGTGTATGTTTTTTACTTCTTCGCGTCTAAACGGCAGGAGCGATTTTAATAAAATTTGGTATGGAGTTAACAGACACCCTGGATTAACACATAGGTTACGCTAGTATTATATAAGTAATTGAGATTTCTACTCGTGAATGGGCTAAAATATTGTTGTGCCCTATGACTTCAGACCCCACTCAAACATATACATTTGATGTAACTGAAGCGTAAATTCTCGTTACCACATTTATTAGATGGGACTTTTGAGTAACGCTTGTTTTTTTACACAAAATAAGTAAATAAAATTTATTCTCAACTTGATGAAAAATCTAGATTTGTACAATCTTTCCAGGCGATAACTCATATTCTAGATAATGTATATCATTCATTAATCCTCGTCGACATCAGCTAGGCGATAGGTACTTACTCAAGTGGATGTAATATAGATATAAATATATTTTGATTTCCTATTAAACTTGTTGATATTTTTTAAGTATAATTGACATTTTCAAATATCGAGCGAGCTAATCTTGGACAGTAAAGTTTGTGACAACTAATTGTAGGCCCTGGTAAATGTATTGGTATTTATACTAAACTTGACATTACTCGTAAGTGACACCATAGCTCTTCAATACAGTGTATTTTCTTAATAACAGGTCCTTCGTTGTAATCCAGAAGAAACGATACTGTTTTGTATTCGTGATTGACGTAATACTGTGCCTTTATTAACAAATGGAGTGAAATTTGATACAACAACGATACTTTATAATACCTTTACGGGTACCTACTTGACGTGTTGTGAGAAACTTGGGTCATAAAACTCTGTTGCTCCGGTGCAGTTTAATTCACAATTCAGAAGATACAGTCACACATCAATAAGCTCCGATTTAACGTTGGTCTACAGATATAAAACCTGCCAGAGAGATCTCCACATAGAGCTTCTATTATACTTAAGTACTTCGATTATTTTCATAATATTTCGTCATCAGCTAAATATATAATGTATAATATCGATCTTCCTATTTCTATAACCATTTGCCCTTATGCAGTAGCATACTCGACCGACTTAGAGTATTCGTGAATTATTCTGGACAAATAATTTTCGATAGAATTGAGAGTACCTAGTGGTCCACTAGTGGTCCTGACGTAGTCCGACAAAAGTACGTTGAAGGCCCACTTAAGTAGTGTTTTGTTCTGAAGTTTGATGCTCACCACTACCTATAGACTCGAAATGTAATCAGCGCTGTACTTACTTTATTTTTAATTACTTGTTAAAAGTACGCGACGGGTAAACCTTTTAATGTAATGAAAAGGTTGAACAGTGCATTTCCAGAATGTAGAGATGCTGAGGTTCACATTTAGGAGCCACGTGGAGCGTAGATTTACAACAGATGTCAAAATTCTCAAATGAATAAACGACCTTGAAGTTAATTCACGACACGGATCTGTGCCTTAGCATACGAAGGGTTAAGTTGCCAAAAATACCTACGCAAAATTCTGCGTAATTTTACCCACACACGCCGGGCCAGAATCTCGTATTTTATCAAACAACAGTCACTACGCGGGAACGTTATATTGGACGTTTTATATTTAATTATTTCAAACATATTTTATGTCCATAGTATTTTAAATGGTTTGAATTTTGTCACAAAAATAAATTACTCTCTAGGGAACAAGTATGGCTATTACGAGTACTCTCTGAACGCGAAATAATATGATGATACTGTAAACGAGAACAAAAATGCAGTATAATATGTATGCTACCTACAATATGTATAAGGATTTAACTAATACGAGGAGTATTAGGGCTGACACGCCCCCTCATTATCCGCCCGTCGCGCACGCCTTGCCTCTGACAACCCTGTTTCATGCCAATCTTTTACGCTCAATTGTTTTCGAAACGTAAGTTGGAGATAATACAGTCCATCGCAATTAAATGTTCTTTAAAGATTTCTAATATTTATGTAGTGTTGATTTTTTTTAACAAAATCTATAACTGTGGATCGGACTGGATTAATTTGGATCCTGATTTAATATGAGTATCTATGTACCTACTGCAAAATTAGGGATGTGCGTAGTTTTTTTCATCGAGTTTAGATTATGTACACATTTCATAACTCATAGGTGTCATTGCCTCATTACATTACAAATATTAATTAAGTAATAATAACTAAAACAAATTGATATACGAGCTCAACCAACAATTTTATGTTTCTCGTTGCCACGGTTACGATCCCTTAGGCCACTCTAAAACCACATTCCTACTATTACATAATACACAAAATATGTAAATTTATATGTAGCAGCTATGTATCCTTTCCATAATGGGTCGCCTACCAAGAGCGTTAGTAGATCGCGAGAAGAGGAGCTTCAAGTGTCCCCGTGCCCCCAAAACATCAACAAAAACTGTTGATGCACTCTGCTCCATTAATCTGTTTATCTGACCTTCTGTGACCAACAGTGTCCAGATCTAGTAATAGGTAATGATAGCAATGAACTAATACGAGTTGCATCAATTCAATGCTCTCATGATCATGCGATTATGAGAACACTGAATCCATCCACAACCGTAAATGTAATTGAGTAGATACTTCTCGTTAATACCTCTTTGATTTGCAGCAAGATTTTTACAAGCTGAATAATGCACTATTTACGCAAAAGAGTATACGGTATGGGAATAAATCTATTGCTTATTTGATATTTTATAAATATTGTAGATAATATGATGGTGGAAATGTAAGTGCCATTATCAGAGCAACAGACATAAAAATACTAAGTTTAAGGAAAAAAGGTTCATGGTAAGGATAAGTTGAAAAGAGCAAATTTGGCCTAGACTATTCAGGGATTACTAATTTTCAATAGGACCATTAGGACCCCTACTTACATTCACCTGGAGGAATATGATCATCATCGCCCACAAACGAGTAAATTATGAGCTTCAAGGCGATGTTTACAAGTTGTTAATCTGAAGTATTACTTTTCATTTTTCTATTCTACGTACGTATGTCCTGCCTAAGAGAAAACCTGCGTTTTTGACACAAATTTCGTAGTCACACGGGGATACGTGAGGAATGATTTCCTGATGAATTCTATTATGGTTCTAGTCAATACAATACTCACGATTGAATGAAATGCCTGTTACCCTATACGGCATATTCTCTAGAGAAACATGGAAATGATAGCCATTTAGAATCGAACTTAGGTACCTACATTAGATCTCATAGACATTATTTTTACCTGACTATTATGACAGTTTGCGTCTTAAGCGAAGTCATAAATTATTATAGGTAGAAAATATGTATATTTATTATCGGTGTACAACCTAATAGTATAAATATCTACATGTTGAGTAGTTAATATTTTAAAACTGCTTGTATCTTTAGTACATTTCATACAGATACTGTTTAAGATGGTAAGAACCAAGTCTGTAAGTCTATTAAAGATTATAGACGACAAAAGAAGTAATACTTTAGGTAATTAGTTTTCTTCGTGGGGGTAGTAATACCTAGTAGTACAGGCGTCCAAGAAGCACTAGCGAAACCAATGGTCTCAGCGAATTCGGGTCGTTTTGGCAGTAGCAAGTTCAGATGTAGGTACCTGAATTGTCTGTCATCTTAAAGTATAAGTATTCGGCGGTATAGTTTAAATAATTTTAAGTTAGCTCATGCACTTACTGCATACACAATATTACTACAATGAATAATGATATTATTTAATTCGAAAGAAAAATAGAAATTTTTTGACTCGAAGCGGGACTCGAACCCACTACCACTGGATCACTAGCCCAGTGCACTACCAATTGTGCTATACGAGCGCCACTTAAACGTGTCAAATTTTTCTATCTTATCCTTCTTGGTATATACGTCATTACGGGTGACGTGTAGCGACATCTACCGAAGAGTATTGACCCTTTTTACGGCATCGATGTCTCAAATTTAGATTGAGAATTCATCGATAACAATGTGCTACCCCTTTCTAAAATTATTTTTTATATTAAGCAGAAACGTCTGCTAGCATATCAAAGATATTTAAGTCGAAAGAAAAATAGAAAAATTTGACTCGCAGCGGGACTCGAACCCACAACCACTGGATCACTAGCCCAGTGCACTACCAGTTGTGCTATACGAGCGCCACTTAGACGTGTCAAATTTTTCTATCTTATCCTTCTTGGTATATACGTCATTACGGGTGACGTGTAGCGACATCTACCGAAGAGTATTGACCCTTTTACGGCACCGTAATGACGTATATACCAAGAAGGATAAGATAGAAAAATTTGACACGTCTAAGTGGCGCTCGTATAGCACAACTGGTAGTGCACTGGGCCAGTGATCCAGTAGTTGTGGGTTCGAGTCCCGCTGCGAGTCAAATATTCTATTTTTCTTTCGACTTAAATATCTTTGATATGCTAGCAGACGTTTCTGCTTAATATAAAAATAATAATGATATTATCTACTTTTGTTTTCGTAAAGTTAGTTACTTAAGAGGAAAAATTAGAAGTATGACATTTTCGACTTTATGTCTTGTTAAAATGGATTTAAATAGTCTTTAAAGAAAAAAAAAACATGCAGTCTTTGGCGGGTTTTATTTCTCTTGACAACGACAGAGACGAATTGTAGTATTAAATGATCTTACTGGGAACTCATTACCTTAGTTTGTTATTGACCACACAATGGTATTGTAAGGTGAAGTGGATCAGCTCACTTCAACTATAATTACGCCCGATCTTCGTTTTATTGACTGTCAGAACCACAGTAGGTATATAATGAGTAGAAACACGATATTAGTGGAAGAAGTTGTGTATCGCTCCCATACATAAGCCGAAATTATTTTGTAGAGCTATGTGCTTCATCACATAAATTCTTTGAGTAATTTTTAGTCCGGGAGGCAAACCGAAATGTGCGGTTCAAATGTGTGGTTCAAAGATGGCCGCCACCCGTTCTTCTTAAAAAATTCTATTCTCGTCCTGGTGGCTACTAGGACAAGTATGGTACAGATTTTTGCTTTAAGAGCTAATAACTGCTATATATAAAATGTCTTACTAAAAATATTATAATAAAGCCTACTTTATATAGTGTAATGAAATGAAAATAATTATGAATATCTACATTTTATGTGTTTTGATTTCAAGTTATTATATACTTAAAAACAAATCTCATTTATTAAATATGTTGACTGATTAACGTAATTCAATTTGTAAAATACCGATTTACTTACAAAAATATTACAAATATTTCAAATTTACGTAGCAGTCCGTGCTGTTTGCGTAAACATTGAATTTAATCATCGTGCATCGTTGAAAAATCAGTAAACATAAAGCACATTACACATGTAAAAACCGGCCAAGTGCAAGTCGAACTCACGAACAACCCCTGGTGCGGTACCACTGAACCTATATAACATTACTATATTGTGCCTGCGACTTCGCACGCGCAGGAAGAACCCCGTTTTTGACCTTTTAGGGCATGAATTTCAAAAAACGCTGAAATTACTTTTCTTGCATTTAAATAAGGAGTGTTTACATAAAATTTCAAGTCTCTAGCTTTAAATTTTACACTTACCCCATACACACTTTCAACCCCTTTTTTACCCCCTTAATGGTAGAATTTCCCAAAATCCCTTCTTAGTGGGTGCTTACGGTATATAAACTACCTATTGTGAAAAAATCAGCCATCTAGGTCAAGCGGTTTGGGCTGTGCGTTGATCAGTCAGTCAGTCAGGACATTCACGGTTATATATATAGATTTAATTTCAAGCGTCTACCTGTTGCCGATTTAAAACAAAAACAAGTTTGTTGTGTGGAAGGCCCCTTAAATATTTATTTTATTCTGTTTTAGTATTTGTTTTTACAGCGGCATCACCGCATCAGGAATTAATCATCTTTGAAACTTTCAACTGTCTAGCTATCACGGACCATAAGATACAGCCTGGTGACAGACAGTGAGACAGACGGACAATGGAGTTTTGGTACAGTCCTGTTTAACCCTTTGGGTACGGAACCCTAAAAAGATTTAAGAACTTCATAGTGTAGAACTTCAGCGACAAAACGCCGAATCTGACATCGAATTACGTAAAATGAGTGCTCTTTACGTGTTATGAGACAGCGGTATTGGCTTTTATCGTTGTGAGTCCGGATACATCGGCAAAATCCCAGCGAAAACCGGAACAAGCCAAAACCCACCGGAACCGTTGTTGTTCGTTCGCGTAGGAGCCGAATGAATTAAATATGATGGTATGCCAAATCAGCATGGTTGCATGTTAAATTGTTAACGAAATAAACGGCATTAATTATGTTCTTATGGTTGGTTAATGGAATGGAAATCAACTCTCAGTATATGTATATTCGTGTAAAGAAACTAAAAACATATTTTTTATAAATCTGATATTGTCTTCGGTTGCCGCGATAATTATTCAAACGGATTATATCGCGTATACTAATTTAAACTGCATCCAGACGTTTCGAATTCTTTAGCAGCGTTCGTGGTCATCGGGTCGACTGAGTAAAATATTGATTTTCCTCCAAGAACATTTATTTTTATAAGCCCACCTGGCGTGTGCAACTATCATGTGCAAGAACCAAAATTGTTTAATAATTTATATATATAATATGCTGCTGGGGCTGAGCTGTAGGCTACTAGCGGGGTCCATAGGTGGCGGATCATGGAACGGCCATCAGATATGGTGGTTAGCTGCGAATAACCAATAAGCAGTCCCCGACCAAATAGCGGCAATGTTATCAGAGCGTGTTGGGAAGTCCGGTGGGACGGGTTTTCCTATAAAATAACACAAAAGGCTTGTTGACGACGTTGTGACGTGGCGAGAAAACGCCGCCACTAAATAAGCGTTCCTCTGATGTTGGGCAGCAGCAACATCAGTACCACGAAGAGGCCGAAGAAGCAGGTTCTGGTAGGGCTCAGAAAAGGACATCAGTAGGCGCACGGAAGTTTGCTGAACTGCGGTGCGGAAGGAAAGGAAACCACCGCACTATACTCCCTTAACCCCGTAGCAATGATGGAAAGTAACATAAATGAAAATATAGTCCTTGACAACGGGCTACCACGAAGCAAAATACCGTGGCGGTCCGAGTCCGGCAGGGGCAGAAACAAGGCTGCTTCGGTCGTCATCCTGCGAAACCCTTGTCAGGAAATGAAGATTGGAACCTGGAATGTACGAACTATGCTGCCCGACGGAAAACTAGAAGAGCTGACGAGGGAAATGAGTAGATTAGATATAGACATACTAGGAATATGTGAAACACGCTGGGAAGGAAGCGGGGACTACTGGCAAGATGATTATAGAATAATTTACACAGGAGAGGAAAGAGGAAGAAACGGAACAGCCATCATTTTAAATAAGAAGTGGGGGCAACAAATAGAAAATACTATGCATCTGAATGACAGAATAACTGCATTGAAAATTAAGGCACAACCCCAAAACATGCTAATAATACAAATATACATGCCAACAAGTTCTCATACAGATGATGAGGTGGAAGAAATATATGAACAAATAGAAATGTTAATTAACACAAATAGAAGGAAAGAACAACTAATCATTATGGGAGATTTCAATTCAGTGGTGGGTGAAGGTAGCGAGGAAGGGACAGTTGGCAAGTTTGGACTAGGAAAACGTAACCGAAGACGGGAAAGACTAGTAGAATTCTGCAAACAGCACGAGCTAACAGTCACAAACACTTTATACGAACAACCTTATAGAAGGCGTTACACCTGGAAAATGCCCGGTGATATAGCCAGATATCAACTGGATTACATATTGGTAAAAAAAGAATTCAGAAAATATGTAACAAAATGCAAAAGCTATCCAGGGGCCGATATAAATACTGATCACAATCTAGTAATGTGCAATATTAAAATTAAGTTGGAAAAACCCAAGAGAGCAAGTAGAAATAAGACGATAGACATACAGAAATTAAAATGTGATAGCACCACCAAAGTGCAATATAGTAACTCAGTAGGAGATAAATTATTAGAATATAAGGATAAATATACATCAGATAATATTAATAATAAAGTAGAAGAAAGATGGAGCAATATTAGAGACATAATGAAGGATAGTGCAAGGAATGCAGCGAAAAGAGAAAATGTCATACCAAGGAAGAAATGGCTTACACAAGATATTATGGATTTAATGATAAAGAGAAGAAAATTGAGAAACAGAACTGATGATGAAAGTGTGAATAACTATAGGAAGCTCACAAACAAAATAACTTTATTATGTACAGAAGCGAAGATAGAAGATATGCAAAAGACTGCGCAATGATTGAGGAACACATAAATAAAGGAAACATAGACAGAGCATACGCAATCGTAAGGAAACATAACAAGAAACACAGAACCAAGCAAACAATAATAACAAATGAACAAGGTCATATAATAACAGAAAGGAAAGAGGTACTAGCGAGATGGAAAAGGTACGTAGAACAACTCTATGAAGGAGATGGTTTAAATGAGAGAGACATAGAGAAGGAAAGCGAGGTAGACCTGGATGAAATGGGACCAGATATTCTTAGAGAAGAATTTGATAAGGCCCTAAAAACAATAAAAGATGGAAAAGCTCCAGGTGAGGATGAGATTTTTATTGTAATGATTAAATACTCTAACAATCCCACCCTACTAGATGAAATTTTTAAACTCATAGTAAGCATGTACTCTACTGGAAAAGTACCCAAAGACTTTACAACAACGAAAACTGTAATGTTGCCAAAAAAGCCCAATACTTTAAAGTGTGAGGAATATAGAACGCTCAGTTTGATATCACAGGCATCAAAAATACTATTAAAGATAATACAATATCGCATAAGAGAAAAGATAGAGCATAATTTGGGAGAAGACCAGTACGGGTTCAGAAGGCAAAAGGGTACAAGGGAAGCGATACTGGCATTGAGACTAACGTTGGACAGACGATTAGACATTGGTCTCAATACGTGTGTAGCCTTTGTAGACCTAGAAAAGGCTTTTGATAAAGTTAATTGGAGATTAATGATGAACAGACTTAAAGATATTGGTATAGACTACAGAGATAGAAAGATAATATATGAACTATACAGGCAACAAGAAACGATTATAGAAATAGGGAACGAAAAGGGAACAGCCAAAATAATGCAGGGTGTGAGACAAGGATGCTCACTATCGCCACTCATATTTAATGTTTTCATAGAAGCAGCCATTGTGAAGGTATTGGAGTCTGTGGAAGGAGGCATTGGATTTAATGGTAAAAGAGTGGTATTTGTCAGATTCGCGGATGATATTGCAGCTTTCGCAGGCACCAGTTTAGAATTAGAAAAGATATTGAACACGATGGACACCATATTTAGAGAATTTGGACTTAAAATCAATAACGACAAAACTAAGTTCATGATTATATCAAAGGAGGGAAAAATGAAAGGAGAGATAAAAGTAGACGGGAGAGATGTAGAGCAAGTCCAAAAAATTAAATATCTTGGAAGTATAATAACAGAAGACTCAAGGTGTACCCCAGAGATAAAGGCAAGAATTGCAATGGCCAAACAGATCTTCTATAAAAAGACAACACTGCTAAAGTCTAAAATTTCAATAGGTATACGGAAGCGATTTATAAAGACTTATATATGGTCCATTGCCTTATACGGATGCGAAACATGGACAATAACACAAAGAGATGAAGAATACTTGGAAGCATTCGAGATGTGGTGCTGGCGAAGGATGGAAGGAATAAGCTGGACAGAGCGAGTGACCAACGAAGACGTACTTGGTAGAGTGAAGGAAAGGAGGAGCCTGTTGAGTACAATCACGGATAGGAGAGGAAAAATGCTGGGGCACCTGCTACGGCACGACGATTTCATTAGAAACATAATAGAAGGGAAGATAAATGGAAGGAGAGGGAGAGGCAGACCACGGAAAAGTTATATAAATCAGATAAAGAAGCAGGTAAACGTCGTGTCGTACCAGGACATCAAGAGGCTGGCCTCGGACCGGCAGAAATGGAGACAACTACATCTAGCTACACCGACAAGAGCCCGGCTCTTAAAAGAATGATGATGATATATAATAGGTTTGCATATTGTAATTTTTGGGATGGAGGTAAATTAATATTTTCCTCAGTCCACCCGATGACCACGAACGCTGCTAAAGTGTTCAAAACGTCGGGATGTAGTTTAAATTAGTATATGCGATATAATCCGTTTTAGTTGATTTATTTCATTTTATATATCTGTTTAAGAATACGACTAAGTGATAACCCCGTTTGATACCGCTACGTTTACACAAAATAGGGTCCAGAACGTCTTCCCTGTAATTCTTACGTGTGCGCATTCAGCTATATAATTATATTCACTGATACGATTTCAGTTCGAATTTCGCCTGATGAGATATATTATAATCTCTTTTTATTTTTTCCTTAAATTAATCCACATTACACCCCTATCTCGACAGATGCTATACATCAAAGTATAAAATATGAGTGGTAATATTAAACATAACTAAAATGAGACGATATCTCTGTTATGCGAGAGATAAAACGTGTCTACAGCATGTTAACCCGCATCGAACCGAGGCTATCTAGGCAGCACATTACCTCTGGGAGGGGCTCTAACACACAAAACCACAGAAGGCTCGACCCAACTGGGCTTACTTAAGTACACGAAGTTATGCTAAACAATAGTATTTAAATATTTATGGACCTTGTATTTTTACATAACGGAATTAAGCCTAAACGCAGGTTAAATAATATAAAGTACATACATATATAATTTAAGATTCCAAGTAAAGCACCCAAGGCCACATACCTCAAAATAAGTTAATTGTCAAGTGTACTTACTTTTGTCCTAACAGTCATTTATTCATTGGAAGATTTTGACAAATTTAAAAGGATTTGCGTTTTTTTACCTTCAGTACCAGGTACAACCTGCATCATATAACTACAAACACACTTTATGGAACGCCTCAAAAAGATAATAGTACAAAATACAGCAAAATAAAGTAGATGGGAAACAAGTGCTGGTCTTATCGCTAAAAAGCGATCTTTGCAGACAATCTTTAGGTAGCGGAAATTTATAAAACAATAAAAGTCAGTAGTGAAAATAGTCTACCAATAAAATAATATATAAGGGTCATTAAATACAATTTAGTTTGCAGAGTCCAATATTTCAAACAAACACTGTTAGTTGAATTATTATTTTGAATACATGAAAACGCATAACATATTATAGAGCCTTTGGTTAACTAGAATAAAAGTGTTTGAATAGAAGATGCGTTATGGGTATTGGCGCTGGTGTGTACAACTTTTTGCATATTATAGCGGATCTTCTGTGTACATTGCTTTTGCAGAAATGGGTAGCCGGTAGTAGGCGAGACGTAAATTACAACTGCGAATTGGTTTAGGCAACATTTGGGCTCGTAAATGGCGAAAATCCAACGATTGGTGACCCGGATAGACTCGGAACAGTCGGTAGGTAATAAAGGGACGAATTCAAAATGTCTTCCGGAAGTCCTTAGCAGAATGATTAGAAAGTGAAAATGTAGGGAAAATGGCCGAATTTACATTGTAGCTCACTTGTAAAGTGGGTAGGAGGAGTAAGTATTTTAATTGCCGTTGAATGTTTGTTCGATCAGGTGATTAAAAATATTGTTTTTTGTATTAAGTATAGGTATATCTATCTACTTATATATATATAAACGTGAAAGTCCTGACTGACTGACTGATCAGCGCCCAGTCCAAACCGCTTAACCTAGATAGCTGACTTTTTCACAATAGGTAGTTTATATACCGTAAGCACCCACTAAGAAGGGATTTTTGGAAATTCCGCCATTAAGGGGTAAAAAAGGGGTTGATAGTGTGTATGGGGATTCTGTAAAATTTAAGGCTAGAAACTTAAAATGTTGTGTAAACACTCGTTATCCAAATACAAGAAAAGTAATTTCAGCGTTTTTTTTAATTCATCCCCTAAGGGCGTTCTTCTGCGCGTGTGAAGCCGCGGGAAAAAGCTAGTACATAAATATAAATATAAATGTTTCTGGATAATCTTACACAAATCGACTTAGTCCTACGGTAAGCTTAATAAGGCTTGTGTTGTAGGTAGGTACTAGACGACGATATATATAATAGATAGATACAATAGATACATATAAATACTTAAATACATAGAAAACATCCATTACCCAGGAACAAATATCTGTGCTCATCACACAAATAAATGCCCTGACTGGGATCTGTACCCAGGACCATAGGCTTCATAGGCAGGGTCACTACCCCTAGGCCAGATCGGTCGTCACATATATTTCAGCACAGCTATATACAATATAAAAGTACTTATATATATATCAAATATGCCACTTAAGGTTATAGTGCCTAAATTGTTATATATCCACTGTTAGCTTAGCTAACTTTTTATAATTATTTCATTGGTTGAATAAAAAACCTTTTACTCGATCAGAAATTGTGATGATCTCACTTACAAACAAAAACACCGCGTTATCGAAATCGCATTTAATCCAAGTCAACCAAACTTATTAAAGACGTAACCATATCACAATAATATTGCGGCACGTCAGGGGGTAAGAGAAAATGAAGAAAGTTTGGTGATGAGATTGTCGCCCACATTGTCTCTTGTAGGTAGTTTGGGGGTTTTACTCGATTTTGTATGCCTGCTGATAAGGCGAACAATAGGGCCATATTATACGCTTTATTAGATTAGGCTTCCTTAAAACACACACACTGACTACATAAAAGGGTTAAGTACACCTACAAAGAGACATCTTATACCGAAAACTGAATTACCGCATTCAGCCTAACTCACCTTATTTATTTTATGTAGTGTACAGAGTGTATAGAACTTAATATATACTTCTCCTTTCAAAATGCATTTCATAAGTAAAAAGTAAAATTTTGCACTTACCGTGTAATATAATAGTGAATACTTTGATTTCATGTGAAACCACTATGAAACGAACATGATTGTTAAAAAAATCTATTGTTTTAAAAGGTACGTATTTTGACTTTATAACACAAATAATTCGGTTGAATTATTACTAGGCTATAATTCTTACGTTATTGCTTAAGGTTATGAATTAGGTGCTTGAACTAATGAAATATATTTTGAGACCATTACTTATTCCGGGTCATTTCTTTATACCGTCAACTCATTTATGTCCCTGCCGGCGCGGAAATGGCGATATATGCCTCCACAATAATCTCTGAAGAACTATAACTTTTCTTAATAACGCCACGCTAATATATGAAGACTATAAGTATATCTTTATACAGGTGACTTCGAGGTCGCGAAGCAATAAGTCAAGGCAGATTCTGCATCATAGAATTCATACGTGGAGCTAATTATGTTAACCATTCATTTATATTTAAAAAAAATCAGATAAAGGGTACAACCTTTTTGGATACAATTTGGTCACACTAATCAATACGACGTCTTTTCACTTCTCATACAGCTTATTTCAAAGGTCATAGTGAGAAAAATATATAAATGCTCATTTATTAGGCTTATTTATTAACCAGCATTTATTTTCTATAATTGACTAGTTAGGTAGTGTCAGAAAAACTGGTACGGGATCACGACCCGGAAATCAACCTGTACGACGGTATTAAAAAGAATACATAGATATATAATGAAGAAAAAATAATTACGAATGATACCATATTCTTTCTAATACATTTGCACACTAAAACATAGGTATCGGATAAAATAACACAGGCGTACCTGGTAACAGCACATGCCCCTGGCCAGGACGTACACTCGGTCGAAGAGCGCGAACAATGAGGCTGACGGCTGGTGGATGGTACAGATGATGGTCCTGCCCTGCCGCGACAGCAGACGCAGCAGCACCACCAGTTGCCGAATGGAGACAACATCAAGACCACTGTAAAATGATAAACATTCTTACTTTTGTTTCCAGTTTTACACTAACCAATACTTCTAATAATGGCGTCTAAATATAAGAGCTTCACATCATATGAATTTCTTCAGTAAATTCATGAAAGTAATGAATTCCAGCTCAAAACATCGATAATTTTCCATTTCGCAATCGCGAATACTTGTTTAAACGTCGAAAGTATAATATGGAAAAATTAAAAAGCATTTAATCTGAAAAATAAACTCAATCGGAAGCTCACTGAAACAAATAAAATCTCGTTTTATAATTGGACTATTTTATCAAATTACCAGAAAACGTGTTTGGGATTCGCTATAGAGCGCTCACTGGTTGAACATTTGGTTTTTCATTGTTGAGTGTGAAATTTTTAATTTTACAACAATACATTTCGGTCATGAAACAATATTTTTACTTTATTTAACAGTATTTTTTTGTTCTTGTAACTCATGTACGTACACGCCACTATTAAAACGTCATCATCTAACATATTGTAACATATTTTACAACTACTATATTATGTTAAAATGCAATGGGTTATAGCGCCATCAGTCGCAAATGCTGCACAGCAAAAGCTTACCTATGTGTTTCTTCTTTTATGAGTAACTTGATTTATTTTTTATGTAAACGATGATATAAAGATCAAACAAATTAACTGTAATAATTAAAACTTAAATGCCAGCCTACTTAAGCTGGTTAAAGAAAAGCAAGCTCCCGGTCTAAATTTTCTCTTCTAGGTACGGTTAGCAAAAATGCAGTAAGCTATTCTGGCTACGTAGGTAAAATGGTTAGCGTACCGCTAAGTGGCACAGGTGTACTTTGTGCCTAGCCTGCCGCATCGCTTAAGTTCCTTGTATTTACTTAGTAACTTATTACTGAACTATTATTATTGTATTTATCAATGCATTAAGTATTAAGTTAGTAGGTGTTTTGTACGTAGTCTATTTTATACATACATCAATTGTAAAGCTTATTTCAAAATCGACCTGCTCTTAGGTTAAGGATAAGAGTGCATAGCCACTTGGGGTTAGTGGGTTATATTTCACTCTTCCTGGTTGTGTGTTTCTGTTGTATTATAAAAACATGAAGATAAATGATATCATATATCTATCTAATTATTCCACACCCATAAATATAAATAATAATATCATATTAAACCTAATCATATGTACTTAATATCTATAATATAACTTTAGCTTATGCCTTATTCCGTTGCTTTGTTTACTGTAAATTAGAATAGACTTTACACTTGAGCAGACTTGCAAATGAAATGTAGTGTGAATCGATACTGCGTAAACATCGATACAATGGTATATGGCGCCCACAGCGATAAAATTGAATGTACCCCGCAGTTTGCTGTGTAATCAAATGATCGGGAATTCGACGCTCGCCTATTGTGTGAATACTAAATTAATCGGGTTCTAGGTAGAGATTTCAAATGGTAGTTGCGGAAATTGTACGTGTAATATTTTTATTTTAAGATTGATGATGTATTTGAGGTAAATACACCTCACAGCAGCCTTGATTTATTGATTTATTATAATATATTGTATGCGACGAACCAACGAGGAGTGCTCGCCAGACTATCCCGGCTGCTTACAAATAATAAATAAATAAATGACCTGAGACTGATCTTCCAACCCAGAGGGTAAACTAGACCTTATTGGGATTAGTCCGGTTTCCTCTTGATGTTGTCCTTCAACGAAAAGCGACTGGTAAATATCAAAATGATATTTCGTATGTGAGTTCCGAAGAACTCATTGGTACGAGCTGGAGTTTGAACCTGCGACCTCCGGATTGCAAGTCGTACGCTCTTACCGTTAGGCCACCAGCGCTCTATGAAATGCATTTTCCATTCTTTTTTCTGCTATCTTTTTCTTGATCTGTGACAGTGACGTGAAAAGCAATTACGACTTACGCGTACCAAAACATCAAATAAATATCCCTTGACAAATCTAGTAATCTTCATTAGCAAAAGTAACTCATAATGATTGTGTACACAAAGCTGTTGGTGCATTTAAGATTTAATTTTCAAGATTGTTAGAATTGTGATAACGTCTGTAGAGGTCTTATTAGGTTAAGGTGGCAACGGCTGCGGATTCAAGGGTAGAGACGCGATAACTGTACGCTCCCTTTGCGTTAAATGGGCGTGAATTATACAGTGTAAATGGTAGATGCTTTTGAGTTTTAAATTAACAAAATAATGTTAACGCGCGACTGAGTTTTAAATAAGGCAAACGTCCAGCTGCTCGATACTGTCCCGGTATATGACGTCTTCAAACTTAAGTCATTAGCAATCGCGGTTATAACTTATAAGCTGTACGTCCACTATTGGGAATTAGCATGTCGAGCACTAGGGCGTTCCCCCCAAAAGGCAGTAGGCAGTACCCGGTAGTAGGTTAATGTTCTTATTAACCTGCTTACATATAAATTATTAAACAATTTGGTTGCACAGACGGGTTTATAAGAAGTACATGTAAAAAACCGGCCAAGAGCGTGTCGGGCCACGCTCAGTGTAGGGTTCCGTAGTTTTTCGTCCGCCACGGTAAGTGCTCCCACTTAAGAGTTAAAAATGGGCTATTTGATACATTGTTGTTGACATATTAATATGAAGTACAGAACCCTAAAAACGGGCCCACAAACGACGGTGACAACTAAAGAAAGAGTTTTAGATCCCAACTATACATAGAAAATTCGAAAAAATGTTGTCAATTTCAGTCCCACCATGAGTAGTAAGAAGGGGTTGTAACATGGAGTGATAACCAGCCAACGTCATTTGAAGTCAGTCAGTCAGTTTCAACCTAATGTATGGGCATGTATGCTCCGACCCCATTAAATCAGAAAGAATCTTAAAACCGCTATGTAGGGTATGAGCGTTCCACCTACAGCGACATGTATCGGCAAATTAAGTAAACTATGCGCGCGAGCTTAAAGTACAGAGGCTCTAGTGTAAGTTTCTTTTGACGTAAAAAATGTCTCGAATGCGTAAGTGATACTGATATAATATGAGAGACGGTCGCATTGGGCGATGAATATTAGTGCAGATTCTTATTTACGATTAAAACTAAACGCGGAATTATACATAAAACGGCGGCGCTACCGCGAACAACGATATTCGTAAATTTCAGACGATTATCTCTGTCACTCTCTTAACGCCTTAATTGGAGTAAAAGAGAAATGCTCGACATATACGAACTTCAATGCTCGTGGTACCGGGCCGAAGTGATGAAGTGTGTCTTGTCATTCAATAGAGATTTTGACAGCCATATCTTAGGGAATAAGGGCTAATTTATTAACAATTTGTAAGAAACTATCGCCTTAACGACTTTAGTGCTGGAATAATATAAAGTACCTATTTTGCTCGCAAAAAAGCCTAAGATATATGCAATCCTGCGGCGCTTCCGTCTTTCTCGAGGAAAGCAGAGACCATTTTACCAAAAACGCGTAAGATGTATGAAATCCTGCGGCGCTTACAGTTTTTTCGAGTTGATAAAGTTTGTATGGGGGAACAATATTTTAGTTTTTTAGTATATTACTCGATTTTTTTCATACTTTCTCACCGTTTAAACCTTCCCTGAGCTACTATAAATATTTCAAGACCAAAATTAGCCAAATCGGTAAAGCCGTTCTCAAGATATAGCGTGACCAAGAGAAATAGGGGTTCATTTTTATATATATTATTTTTTTCAAAAACTATTGAACCTATCAAGTTCAAAATAATTTTCCTAGAAAGTTTATGTAAAGTTCTACTTTTGAGATTTTTTTCATATTTTTGAAACTTGTGGTTCAAAAGTTAGAGGGGGGGGACGCACTTTTTTTTACTTCTGGAGCGATTATTTCCAAAAACATTTACATGATCCAAAAATGATGTTAGTAAACCCCTATTCATTTTTAAATACCTATCAAACAATATATCACACGTTAGGATTAGAATGAAGAAAAAAATCACTCCCCACTTTACATATAGGGGGGGTACCCTAAGAAAACATTTTTTTCCACTTTTTATTTTTGCACTTTGTCGGCGTGATTGATATACATATTACTACCAAATTTCAGCTCTCTAGGGCTAACGGTCACTGAGATTATCCGCGGACGGACGGACGGACGGACGGACGGACGGACGGACCGACATGGCGAACCTATAAGGGAGCCTAGTTGACTACGGAACCCTAAAAATACAAATTAAATTCAACTATGTCCACACTATCCAAACATAGGCCCTATAGTTTTTTTTTTTTTGGAGGTAAATTAATATTTTCCCAGTCCACCCAATACACACTAACGGGGCTGAATTAGTATATGAGATATTATCCGTTTTCAGCTGTTTGTCTTTCCTGTACACGGAACAACGGTGTTCCGGATATTTGGGAGGCGTACGCTGAGCCGGAACCAACACGCAGAGACCATTTCAACAATTTAATGGAATGTGAGATGTACACTTAGACAGCAGAGACAGAACCCGTCATGGTGTAGGGACTATTGAGATTGAATCTAAAATGTACTATAGGCAGTTTGGGTGAAAAAGATAGACTAATAACTACTGAGCTATTGGGTGAAAAACCGGACGGTGCTCCCTAATAAAATGGTACACGATTCTATCTCTGGCAGACGGTTACTCGCAGTTTTGGGGTCATCCCACTGTGAACAGCCAAGGCAAGCCAGAAACAGGGGACCTGTGCACCTATCCGACAGGTCACCCCATAGGCGTTCAGGTACGTGGAGTCGCTACTTTCCAAGGCTCGCTACAAGCGGCCCTGCGTTGACTGATTGCACTGATGAAAAAGTATATACTTAAGTTATTATTTTTGTTAAAAGTACTATTATGAGGCATAGAGAATGTACATTATACTCACAACGTAAAAGCTAAAATTATGAAAATGGAGTCTAGTATTTACGGAGTAAATATTTTCATAAAAAAGCACATAATTCTTAAAGTTTCAGAGCCCTGTTCCACCATATAAATTCACTTCACCGTAATTCGTATCTGAATATGGCTCCAGCAAGAAGCCAGCAGCAGTCACGTGTGGTCGAGTAGTTAATTTGCGGTTGTCATGCGTCTCGAGAAAATTTGTTAGTCGCAGAACGTAGACCAATGTACCAATTTACATGAAATTCGTATCTTAGGATTGCGTGAGGCTTGGATAAAATATTATAACATCTATGTAATGTCACGCTTGCGTTCACCGGACACGTAATCTGCTAGATTTAGGAGTTTTAAATGGGAATAAAGTAAATTTTAAATGCTTAGCAATTCTGTCGGTTTGTCTGTCTGTTACCTTTTCACGTTTAAATTACCCAATTTGGTATGGAGTGTATGAGCTCCGGGAAAGGCCATAGGCTGGCTTATATTATATTATGGAAAGAACCCCTTACAGGAATGAAAATATGGCACGAATTTAATATATATATTAAATCATATATATGTATACAGGTGCGGAAATTGATGCAGGGCTGTGGGTTAGACATAGCATTGTACATTACATTTATGCAGGCGTTTTAATATTTGTTACATTATGAATTCCCAAAATGGATCTGTTTATATTTGTTTTTGCATAAATATAATAACAAACATATAACTCAAAATTCTACGCAGACGAATTGAGGACAGAAGCATGCATTGCATGCGAAGCAGGCATTAAATAAGCAGTATCAAAAATAACATACCGAACTCATTACATCTGTACCATATGACAGAAAAATGGATTACCTTCGTTATCAAGCTATGACATTATTTGAATTTAAATTGGTTTCGTAGCGCTGACGTTGTCCCATCTCCACGGTACTGCAGACAAAGCCGGAGCGGCGGCAGAGGCGGCCGAGGTGCGCACAACCCGGACGGATATACAGGAGTCTCGTCTCCAGCTACGATTTCGTTGCTCTTGGAACCATATTACAGTGGCCTAAATCAGATTATTGTTAATTTAGTCTATCTCATTTTAGTTTTACTTTTATAGTTATTTATGGTTGACGTTCGAATCAGTTTCTTTTCTTTCGTTTCATCTTTTTATTATGTCTATATACCCGTATATAAAATATATACGAACATGTGTAAATTAGTTTCATATTCCTAATACTTCCTTAATTCTAAACATTATTTATTTGCGAATTATAATGGAGTTACGAATATGAAGCGCTGTATCTATCAATTTAGCATGACGTAAGCAATTTCATCTCTGGGTAATTCATTTATAATATAACGGATGTCAAATACAGGATCTAGGATTTGAGCGACATTGCGTAGGTTGGTCTAATTCAACTACAAATATTTGGCATTTCTGTTATATTTGTCTGATTCGAAGTAACGTTCAATATTAATCGTTTGACATTTAATTTTGTATAAGCAGATATTATTCTAAAGGATCCTGTTTAAATACATGTTTATACGACGTTATCATCAAACAAATATTTGACATAGCTCTAAGAGTAAGTATGCATTTTTATCAACGGGCAATAATTAAAAAAATATAAGATAAGCTCTAATATGACTTTATAATCATAACATACTTACAACACATACAGTCAAAATACAGGTAGCTTTATGTAAATAAAATTCAATAGATTCCCATAAGTAAAGAAGAGAAAACAACATTCGGTTTTATCGCTAAGGATCGTTCTCTTCCAGACTACTCGTACTTCAGTGGTTAAATATTCAGTTAGTTATTGGCGTCCCGTTCTTTTACACATCTCAACCCTTAAACGCGAGTGACAAAGTCGTTAACAATCAAATTACATTAACGATTTCAGCGCCTGTGGTTTTATGACCCCAGACTATATTGGAAACGGAGATAGCTGGGACGTCACGCGTGATGCTCCGCCCGCACCCGCTAGATTGCCACAATTACTCAACTTTAATCCGGGCTCTGCGTGACTTGTTAGATGACCGCAGTTTATCTTTGTTTTGTATTACGACTATGTTGCCTAATGTGTAAAAAGAGGGAGATATTCAATTCGTCTGATGCGTTTTTTAAGGTTCCGTAGTCAACTAGGAACCCTCATATCTGTCACCACGTCTGTCGGTCTGTTCCCGGCTAATCTTGGTGACTGTTAGTCCTAGAGAGCTTTAATTTGGTATGAATGTCATCCTCCTCGCGTTGTGCCGGCATTTTGCCTGCATGCGGCGGCGTGAGACTACTTTAACAATTTGTTACTCACTGTCATTTGTAGGTCAGAAATGTACTTTTCTTTATTAAAGTAAATATTAGTGGTAAGTTAAACTAATACTAAGTTAAACTATACTAGTATTTAATTGTGGAGACACAAAAAAACTTATTGAATTTTATTTAGTGTATGAATATATGTATGGTATATGTTTGAATTCACCTCTAGCCAGGGTTCAAAGTAATTTTTTTCTCATATTTCCTTAAAGGCATTAACCTTGCGATGACGCATACCTTCAAACTGTTTAACTTATTGTTCGACGTCAATCGTGACTAACAATACGTTATTTTCTTATGTCTAAATTATGAAAACAATGGGCTACCCTCGTAATAGAAAACCCATGAATCATCGAACTCGTTATATGTAATCGGTCGGACAAATAAATGTTTTACTGTAATAACGGTTTTCTTTGACATATTGGAGGATCGATCAGTTATTGGCAGATTGAGCGTGTTCTATTATTGCAGTCGCTAAAAGACGGGCCAGAAGTAAAAAAGGTTGTCTCATAAGTTTCAATGTATATGTTTAGTGAAAACAAAATTTATAAATCAGAAGAATATATACTTTAATTACCATATTAATCATAGCTAGAGCTAAAAAGTATAAAAGGGTGTAATTGTTAAGGCTAGTCATATGTAATACCAGTATAGTGAAGTGTTAGTAGATAAGTAGTACCAGTATAGTAGTGGCTACATTTAACGGTTACACTCATTGATTTAGATTATCTAAGGATTATCAACTAACCGTTTAGCGGTTAGACCAAAACATTTTTTTTTGCTGCAAATGTAGTCACTATAATATAGGTGAACAAAACAGTGTCTAAATTCGTTGCAGGGTAAATTGCTTGAATCGATCAGCGTCAGGCAGGTTAGGTCTGACAGGGCACTGCGCCACATGACCTACCGCCGGGTTAGATAGCAAACCGATCGATGTCACAGACCAATGCGGCCATAGCCAGTCTCTGCCTTTATATACTGGTATTAAATGTTATGTATGTACAAAAGAAAACCAAATGTCAAATTAAAAAAGAAAAGAAAACGCTACTAATATTAACGAATTTTAATATGTCAATAGTAATGTTATGTAGGACGTAAGGAAAAAAATATTTTTCTCAAACATGCAATGAAATGTCTTCGTTACGTGCGTCATAATAGGCTTCGAAGTATCACGTTTAGGGCGGATCGACTCCAGAGGACAGGTAACGAATTTCATATAAAATTGAAGGCCTAGGCCGGGAAGTAATTTTAAAAAAAAAATTATACCTGGCGTCTGTGTTCATGAAGCCTGTTCAAACAGCTGAATTATATTTTTTTATAATTTTTACTGAATAAATGATTAGCGGGCTAAAAAATAATTTCAGACGAAATGGTATGAAGAGATTTATTTTATTTATCATAAAAATTAATACTCATATCATCAAGTTATTACATTATTATATTTATTATTCATGCTCTCAATTTTAAAATTGTATTGGCAACACCAAACACTACTCCACGCATGCACGTTTTTGAACGCATTTTTGAGTCAACCAATCACAGGACACTTTTACTTGTTTTAATAATGGCGGAATGGAAAAGTTTCTCGACGTGTAAAACTCTGTTTATTAAGACTAAATAGTGGTAAATGGTGTGATTCAATGCTTTTCTGACTTAGATATAGTGTAACGGGTGTATAAAAATTGAATAATCTAACCGGGCCCGGTGTTATGTATCTATATTTTGTTATTGTGTACCGCCAAAGGCAGATGCCGTTGCGCCATCATTTAAAAGGTAAGTGCATTCTTTTTTGGTGGTTTTTCTAAATGTTGTATATAGTAATTATAGCCAGACTATTTATGATAGTCATTAATTATTACATCGAAGGCAAAAATACTACAAAGCGGGATTGGAGGGAAAATTAAAAAACTTATGTCGTGAAGCTGTTTTGTTCAGTGGTATTTTTTTATTTATTTCATTGCATTAGTTTGAGAAAAGCACTATACATGCCTAGCCGTGAAAGGGTCTTGAAGGCTTCGTATACTATCCGGCCTCCCTACGGTCGGCCGTATATACAACTCAGCCTTCAACCCCCTGTTTCCCGGCGGCTGCAGTAATGTACTATTAATACATAACTACACATATTATAATTGTTCAGAAAAAAATTGATAAAAGCAGATAGACAACGCAACATACCAAACTCTCGAAAGAAAGAAACACGAAATATAAAGTGAATCTTGACAATTTTGTGACAAAAGCACTATACATGCCTAGCCGTGAAAGGGTCTTGAAGGCTTCGTATACTATCCGGCCTCCCTACGGTCGGCCGTATATACAACTCAGCCTTCAACCCCTGTTTCCGGCGGCTGCAGTAATGTACTATTAATACATAACTACACATATTATAATTGTTCAGAAAAAAATTGATAAAAGCAGATAGACAACGCAACATACCAAACTCTCGAAAGAAAGAAACACGAAATATAAAGTGAATCTTGACAATTTTGTGACGCCAAGTAACGCGTAATTATATTGCCTTCATTGCTGTATTTCATTTATACAAATTATAGATATTATTTATTTCAATCCTTACTGATACAATATGATGGTATGACTCTTTAGTTAGTGCACTAAAATGTAGTATACAATTGTGTAATATACGTTATTAATATTATACTTATAATGGTAACATATATTTTGCAAAGTTCAAATTGACAATGGCGGGGCGGGGTGAAAGCGCAAAGGCCGACAAAACACTGCGGTACGAACATTATACGAGTGCGCGTGCGCGTGACATTGTATCTAGTACTAGCATTCAAACACAATAACACAATCCTTGCTGGTCGATGCTTTGAGTTTGCTTTGCTTTAATTCAGAAAATTACTACTGCGCCTTGTGGCTATATTCTTCTAATTTAAGTCTACTTATAGTTTCTTACCCTAAGGAGAAAGCTGCGATATATTTACGTATTAATAAAAAATACAGCATTAAACTAACTACTAAACCGCATTATTAAGATATAGTTTCAATAGCTAACTATAATGCATATAAAGTTTTTGAAATCAATTTAATTTGATTAAATAATTTTAAAATTAAATGACTGTACCGGCCAATTATATATCCACATTTTTTGTTATTCTAAGTGGTTTCCAGCATAGGACTATAATAATATCATGTAACCGGTAGTAAGTGGACCCTTTTGCTGGGTAATCAAAGAACCTGGTCACTGGTTATGGCGGATTTTTTTTCGTACAGGTTTTAAAGACAACTGCTTTTTTCCCTTTTTAAGAAAGCAATAAACGGAGTTTCCGTTGTTATTTTTATTATATTTTAAGATGTTTTATTTGATTAAAGATAAAAACTAACATATAACTTTAACATTTCATAAATTTTCATAGAAAAACACTGGTGCTATATTATTGGCCAGTACTGATAACGAAGATCTCGACACAAGTAAAATTTTCGCAGATTATAACAGATGTGACACTTGACCTTAAATTGGAATTTTCCCTAATCCCTCGGACTTCAGATTAAGTTAGTTCAGTTGTTTACTGAACCACTGAAAGCTGTCACAGTCAAGGCACTCTCTTGCAGCTGTCTTTGCATAAAATGTAATATTAAATAAAATATGATATATTTTATGCTAGCTTAATTTAAGTTGATTTGTATATATATTTTAAAATAAAAGACTTGTATTATTAGCGATTAAATTAGGGGACATTCTTGTAAACATTCAGGTCAAAAAATCAATATTAACCGTAATACACGGAAGCAGACTTAGGCACCAGATTAGTACATACAATATCTCCGGGAATCGAAGGTAATAGCAATTAATAATCATCTAGATTTTTTATTATTTAGTTGGTTAAAGTTATATTATTTAGTTTCATAAAAATATAGTTTATCGACCTATATTTTAATGAAAGGAAAACATTTGTGTGTTTGACAATTTGCCAGTATCTAACAGGCAACGAGATTAGCAATAGATTAGCCAGCTGGCTGGTCACAGAGCTAGTGAAAGCGGCCGATAAAGTGGAAAATAGCAGCAAGATCGAGTGTCGTGCTCGCTCGGCATTGAATTTTAGTGCAACGCCTGCGTCCATCCTGCTAACGGCATACGAACATTTTTATGTTCCAATGACTGAATAACATAGGTAAACGTAAAAGTACGCTAAAAAGCGATGCGGTATTGGTAAAATCCTGTTAAGTCTAACCCGTTCCTCGAAATATACCTAAAGCCTTTTTGGCTTGGGCGATATCTACCAGGGCAATACTTCTCCTTTCTTTACTCGTAAGGTACAATAATGTATTATATTGTATGTAAATTTATATCCCTCAGGGTATCGCACAATCGACATAAAACTCTGTAGCCGAAAGTGTAATATTATCAATAGTTTAATATTAGGAAAATGTTTGATTGCTGTAAACGACTTAATATATATCGTAGACACCCATTTAGCTGACATGAGGGGGGGAAGGAAGGGGGTTGGATGGGTATACAACGTGTTCGTGATAATTGATCTAATAGCAACTTAATATCTGTACACGATCTAATTAATAACCTTTTAATATACGGGTAGGAACCGTATATTTAAGTAAGTTTTCACTGACATTATAAACAAAGATAGCCATTTAAGTAAAACGTAGATGATATATTCACTCATAAATTACTAAAGTAAAATTTGCCATATAATTTATAAACCTAAAGTTATCTGTAACTTTTGCGTGAATAGGGTTGGCTGCCTTTTTGGGGCGCCCTGTAAAATGGTTTCAGCAAAAAGTAAGCCCACAACATGCGGGGACATGTATCTATATTTTAAATACTGATCAACTTGTACTTTAAGTACCTATATCAAATTATCCATTTAGGTTGATGATAATATTCTTAATTTAATAACTCAACTACTTGTATTGCATATACAATCAGGAGGGGGTCGCAAATATCTGTACATGCACTTTATTTATTTCACAATACAGAATAATATAGATTAAATCTAAGAATCAATTAAAACACGGCATCATTAGATACTTAATTAACAATCATTAAGTTAAAAATTTAATTCTATATAAAATTTAACTTAACTATATAAAATATACTTACGCTTACTAACTACACAAAAACGTTGTCAAAAACATCTTTTGCGACAGTTCTCTGAATTGTAGAGCTATATGATTAATAAAAATAATGTAAACATTTGTACTATAAAACACGCTGTTTGTCTTTGGTTTTATGAGATAGAATAAATGTTTGGCACGCAACTTTAAATTCTGAACTGGTTTTGAAAACTTTTCAGGGTTAGGTTGTATGTACATTTATATTAATATCGCGTGTTTTTCAATTAGTAATGACATAGTTTTAAGACATCGCTCAGCGTACACATTTATCTTTTGAATTAATAAAAACTCTTCTAATTTGCCCTTAATTACGTGGTGGTGCCCCAAATTATAATCAAGGATTGTAAAACAATGTAATCATGGTACGCTGAAAAATTAATTCCTTTCGCTACTACTCAAGCTTTTACAAGAATACAATTTGTAGTTTTATACGCCTCGTTAAACGCCTCGTTAAAAACTACAAATCTGTCAAGTGCTTATGAACTTAACTTCGTCATAAACATTAAATAAGAAGTTTGGACCTTATAGATGATTTGAAAACATGTGTGAACAGATGTGTACAATCTGGTTTATTCAATATTAATGTTTAGACCATCTTTCACGTGGACATATTTTTTTAAATTATTCTTTAATACCATTTACTATAAAGACCAAATTATTTTACTATAAAGACTAAATTATTATAAGGGCCTAGCAAGGTAAGACTCTGCGCAATACAAAATGTG
The DNA here is from genome assembly GCA_022674325.2 of Grapholita molesta. Taxonomy (NCBI): domain Eukaryota; kingdom Metazoa; phylum Arthropoda; class Insecta; order Lepidoptera; family Tortricidae; genus Grapholita; species Grapholita molesta. Next base: position 15,727,375 of record CP053121.2, on the reverse strand, counting down.
TTTATTAAATGCAAGGCGCTTTCTTTGATACTTTGTGTGATTTTTTCTGGGGTATTTTGTAAATTTGTTATAAAAGTGTATAAAGACAAAAAATAATACACAATATGTACACATTGTCTAAAGCTATGTAAATGCTAGGCATTCTATTCAGCCGGAGGGAGAAGTTTTAAATCTTTGAGATTAACTAAGGTGAGTTCGGCCAATTTCGGACACCGGCTAATATCGTTTGTTTCAAATTCCCACCAATCGTGGGGATCGTTTTCTGTGCTGGCAAGGTGACTCGATCCGCCATTTTGTACCGCACCCCTCTTAAGTCCGCACTTGTTGCTCCGAGTGGTAGGATGTGTGTAATTCACATGGAAGCAAATAATACAATTTTTCGTAGTGTCCGGAATTACCCTGTGTGAGTTTTTTTGGAATAACTTGTAAGTTTAAGCAATTTTTGTTATTTTTACATATTGCATATTAATTTTATAAAATTTGTGTTAAATCTGCATACTTTTCATTACGATACGACGCATACAAGCCGAGATCCGATTTTACACGAAGTGGTGTATAATCGGACGCAAATCGTCCGATTTAAAATTTTCAGGGATACTCAAACTTTACACTACCTAGGACCTACCAGAATGCTTTCATTTTTCTTCATTGCTATACAAGATTTGAGTTACAAAATGAGTATGCCTATAATTATATTGAGTTTGTCTAATAAAAATTAAAAATACCTGTCAAAGTTTATTTTTTTATAAAATACAAACACGCATTAGGTAGGTAAATGTAATTTGCGTTTTACAGATTCATGATGCCGCCACGTAGAGTTTCGTACTCTCAACGCAATTTGGAAATTGCTGCTGATAAAGTGAGGCGACAAGAACTATAACGCTGAAGCATCATGAGTGTATGGCATTATTAAATATGATTGTTTTCATTTCTTTCGCATTTGTAATTACTTTACCTATTTGTCTAACTTGTAGTTATCATAATATTGTAATTTCTGCAAATAAACTTATTATTTTTGTTTAAAGTCGTCACTATCTTATTCATACATATTGTGTTAGGCGATTTTGCTTCTAGAAGTAAACATTTCATTATTTCATCTTACTTTAAAATTAAGTAAATACTGTTAATGCGGGTAAAAGTTTGAGAATCTCAAATTCTACAATATTTCATGCAAGGTGTAATATCGGACACAAAAAAAACAAATACTTTTATATTGAGTCGGATATCGAAACCCACATAACTACCTAACCAATTCTCATATATATTTACCAGTGGGTTAAAGCGGATATTTCCCGAAAGTCAACTCTACGCTAGACACGATAGGGACTAAATTATTAGCTCCTCCGATATTACACTGTCAGGCAAAAAAGAAACGTATGGCGAATTTATCTTTTCTCTACATTTAAATACTCACTACTCACTTATTTTGGCGTCTAGATGAATATTAAAAATCAGTAACATAGAACAATATGTCCTTATTAGTTCGGTATTTAAATATTGTCCGTATTCTGTAAACATGCTGAGAAAAAAATTAAATTCAAAAACCTTCAAAACACTCCTAAAAACGTCCGAAACTTTGCCGAACCCACCTTACTTTCTTGTAATCAATGATTTTATTATAAAAAAAACATTAATTGCAAGATTTTGTTAATTTTATGAATCATTGTTAAAATTGTCCTTGAAACATCTTACTTATTGTGTCAGGGATAAAAAGATGTGACAGAAATCTAAATGTGTTCTCATAAAATGTTTATTGCGCATACGAACGAATACCAACATCTCTGTATTTTTAAAATCGGGGTTGCTTTGATCAATGCCCAACTGTATTTGAATTGTACTAAGATCACTGTAAAGTTACCGACATTAAATTATGTATTACCGTTAAAACATATCGCGTTGTGCATAAAAGTCAACTTAAAAAGTAGCTTCGCTAAGAGAACTAGTTATTTAATTAAGTTAAGAAATTCTAGAGTTCAGAGGAGGTTAAAAATTATAATAAAAGAAACTTGGCCTATTGTAACACGCGGTAAACTTGCTCTTAAGCACTTGACCTGAATCTATTACAGACGCCAAGAGGCAAAACGTTTTGTTGAAACTCAAAGGGTGTTAGCGACCTTTTCTGGGACTTCTGCTACTCAACTTGAAACAGTAAGTTATAAGTAATGTAGGGATTGTGTAATCGTCTAAAACTTCTTTAGTTTTATTGAAGATTTCTGGAATATTGTGGGTTTGTTTTTCTATTTATATCGGCTTTGAAGGTATATTTTTGGATCCTTCAAAATGAGAGTAAAATCACTTCATTTTGAAGCTGTAGATATTAGTATATTAAACAATCGTCACATTATAAAGCCTATAAAAGCTGAGTACCGCGTTTAGGCCACGAGGCTTGCCGAGTTGCCTAAGTAAGGTACGAGACTTTTAGCCTTTATGATGTTACGATTGTATACTATACTTTTTCTACGTCAGCCAGATACATACGTATTCGAGAACAATAAAATGGGTTACTTATCTACTTCGTAATATTTTTGGTACGCTTTTTTCGATTTATTAGGTAACAAATTATGAGTCACTTTGAGCGCCATAGCGTTGATTTCTTCGGGAGTACATTGTTCATCAGAATCACTCATAATAACTTAAGTTTTTGCACAATATTGTTGACCGATATTCATATTAGGGGCTTAAGTATGGAATCATTTTTTTTTTTTCACTTTATTGAATATATGTAGTTATCGTTAAGTGGAAGCCTCAAAACATATAAAAGCTTAGTCTTCATTGTCATGCTATATAGACTTTTCTGATACTAGAGTACAAAACATAGTACCTACTCGGCCGGTTTTTGTAATAGGGTTAATATGAACTATACCATACTACTATTAGTAGGTACTTCTGTGCCAATACTACACCGAAACTTATCACCCAAGTTTACAAAGGATAACTATTCCGATTTGGAATAATGTAATATTAGTTACAGCTTGACTCTTTAGGTATGTTAATGTCACTTTCAAGACTGGATACAGCGCGTACAATCAAGCGATTGATAAAGCGATCGTATAACAATGGTACTTTTTTGAAAATAAGTAAAAAATATAAAATTGTATTACGTGTACCCTTCTGGGGGGTCGGCCGGCTAGCCCTAAGATTTTAAAGATTCTTATCAATACATTCTACGTTTGTGATAAAATATCTATAGATAATTGTAAATTATCTTTAAAATTATCTCGAGAAAATATAATCCGATATAAAAATGTAGCGTGTTGACGGAGAATACGTGTTGTAGTCATTCGAAACTATGAGAGGATTGGTTGTGCTCCTATTATTCGCTGTGGCTTTTGCCAAGCACGAGATATACGAGGGGTAAGCAAGTTTTATTTTTTATTTTGAACTTACATCTACTCTGTGTCGATTCATTTATTTTAACATAGATGTGACAGAGAGAATATACTTCATGAGTCCTTTTATAAAAGTTGTAAGGTCTTACTGAAAAACAAGTTCTTTAAGTTCCCGTAACACATAACCACAATGACTCACAATTTTATTTGTTACTTAATATTTTTGGTAATGTATTATAACTGCCACAACTTTGCCAACTTAGTAGGTATTTGTGTTCATTCTTAATTTTTTCGAAAGGGCCTTAAGTGGCCTTACAAAACCGCTTACTATTTGTGACTTTAGAATTTTGTACTTAAAATATCATTTTAATTATGTATTCCACTTCGCGATAGAGAACATTTTAATCATTTTTAATATAACAGTAAGAATATCATTGCGTTATTTTATTAAGTGGCTATACTGCATTTACTGTCCAACACACCAGCTGACCAAATATTCTAATGAAATTTTGAAAGTTATATTAATTAAATCTTTAAAAAAAATCTATACATAACTATATATTATATCAAATGTTATATAATAGGATAATTGATACAAATATCAATAACAACTTAACTTAACAATTAATTCATCGCAATTCATTGATGCCATCATAAATAAAAAATAATATTTATATAATCAGGGTCCATAATTCTCATGCCGACGACGTCTATTTGACGTCATGCTCCATATAGGCTGATTCCAAATAATGTTATTGTAAGTTATTAATCATTAGCCGTCAATCATTTTAATCATTCCCGAATTTTCACTTAAAACAGCATAACTAAAAAAATTACAAGAACTGCTAAAAATGCATAGTCAGTTATTTATCTTTTTAGGCTTGTGTAGTTACCCCTTATAATATCGCCATGTCTATCTGTCTGTCCCCGGCTACGCTCATTGCACAGTCCTAGACAGCTGTAATTCGGAATGAATATGTAAATCAATCACGAAAACATTTTTGACAAACCAAATATTTTCTGATATTAATCGTTCTGGAATTTAAAAAATGTCCTCCCCCCTCTAACTTTTGAACCAGAAGTCCATTAAGAATCAATAAATCATGAAATTACAGCTTATTAAACTACGAAATCTTACAATGAGCATCACCCGACATGCTCTCGGCCGGTTTTTGTAATTACCATTGGGTCGCTTCATTATATAAAAATATATGTTTGCATTATTTTTATATAATGAAGCGTTATATTATGTGGCTGTGGGTAATAAACGGACCAAAATATTATACATGCACTTTGTTATATTACTGTATTAATGCCGTAATAGTATAAAACCGATTCAGTTAAGCATCCCTAGTACGAATGAAAATACGCACGAAGCACTTAGTTGTATAATACAGCAAAAACCAGTATCTACACTTGATAAAAAAAATCGGTTTTAGTAATGAAAATGATAATCAAATATATCTAATAAAGTGCAGTGCACATTAGATATTACTTAAAAGCGATATAAATATATGCGATATAATACTTATTATATGTGTAATAGTTATTTGTTGTTTGTCAATTCTGTAAGGCCAAAATCGATAGTCACAGTCGATACTCATTAGCTACTTGGCTTAAAACACTAGTTTCTAGGCCATAAAAAGACTTATTAGCAACCCTCCTAGTGGTACAATCGCCATCGCCCTTTAGATATGTCACTTATATCAGAGTTGTGCAAATCACAAATATTTGAACATACCTACACTTTGTCGCCTTGATAATAGAGGCGTTGTTCAAATATTTATGACCAACTTCACTGCTCCGATGTATCTGATGGCGACTGTACAGACACAGCACAAATGTACCTATATACATTTTGATCATGTATGTAGTAGTGGATCACAGAGAATAAACACACTTCCAAGTTGCAAGATGTTGTTAGAAAAGCTTTGCGCGGCAAATTTAAAAGTTTAAAGAAAACCTTTGTTATGATGTTACGTTTTATTCTTTGTGTGTAATATTTGTCCTGTAATATTAATTTATACTGGTATATATGTAGATTTAGTTTTTATTACATGTTTTTTTTTACTCTCTACATTTGTTTGTGTCTGTGTAAATTAATTTGAAAGAAATAAATTTTTAGGATTAAAAAAAATATAAATAAATCAATATTTTAAATAAATAAATATATCGGGACAATCTTACACAAATTGATCTAGTCCTACGGTAAGCTCAGTAAGGCTTGTGTTGTAGGTACTAGACGACGATATATATAATAGATAGATACATATAAATACTTAAATACATAGAAAACACCCATGACTCAGGAACAAATACCTGTGCTCATCACACAAATAAATGCCCCGACTGGGAATCGAACCCAGGACCATCGGCTTCAGAGGCAGGGTCACTACCTACTAGGCCAGACCGGTCGTCAAATATATACATATGTATATTACCTATACATGTATATTATATTATACTTAATAATAACCATATAATACCGTAGAATAATTTTGACAATTATTTATTGTATCAAAAGTGGTAAACTGTTTCTCTGTTTAAATCGTAAAGAGGTAATTAGTATCATTGGTTTCCTGAAAAATCATGCCCCATGTAGTTAAACTGTTTAATTCAATTGTAGTATATCGCAGTACCTTCTCTATCAATTACAGATGGAAGTCCTACTACGTGGGGCCAGCGTCCGAAGATCAATTAAAAGCCCTCGGACCAATCTTCGACCTGTACAATATTGACGTCCTAAGTCACCCCATCGTTACACGTGAGGGCGTTGTGCTAGTCCCTCCGCAGCATCAAACTAACTTTATAAAAGCTTTAGAAAACTTGGCCATCGATCATAAGATCCACACAGAAAATGTTAAAGCGTAAGTAGCGGAAGCGGAATGTTTTATCTTTACACTATGATTTGAAGATTAATGGGTTTTTTTGTTTTTTATTATCTTTTATGTTAAGTATTTATCTATAGCTGCTGATTACTTGCTATCTAGGTGTTAATTCATAATCTTCGATAATTCGGTAATTAATTTCCAATATTAGTACGCATAACACACAGATTAATGCTATGAACTACTTATACGTACAATGTTTTTTAATAATATGTAATTCTTAGAAAAAAGATGTCGCTGTGTTAAACCCACACCTACCTACTTACTTTAGTTTATTGAGTTACCGTTATTTTGTTACTTATTACCAATTAAAAGCGAGTACTTTCATTTTGTATTTGCCAACATTATTTTAGTTATGACTAAGACTTAAAGATAATATTTCTGTTCATATTATAATATATAATAAGGACATATATATATATATATATATATATATATATATATATATATGGACATATATATGGTTCAAACCTTCAGTCCTTTGTTCACGAGTTATACAAGTAGATTAAATATTTCAGTGGCTCATGATACATTTTTATTATGTATCTGTAGATATACAGTATAGTACCTACTTAAATCTGGTTTTCATTCTATAAAACCTCTTTATGCGCCAAAATTTAAATCGCAAATAATTCTGGTGTTACGCTCTATTCCATTTTAGGAACATAGAACCTAAACAGCTATATTGTGTAACTTTCTTTAAAACTGTAGAACTATCCGTCCAAAGAATATACCTCTAATACTCACATAATATAAACGTATTAGTGATATTATACAAAACGTTCAATATTCAAAACTCTATGTCACACACAAATAAATCAACAAATTTATGGATTATACGCCGATTCCCGTAGGTAAATTAATAGGGAAATCTTGCAATGGCGGAAAAAAACGTTTTAAATGTGGTTCTGGTTTAGGTTACTAAATCCAATTACTTTTGCAGTGCCTTGGACTACGATGATTCATTAGTTGAGGCTAAGAAGACGCGCGATCGTTTAATAAGGAATGGTGCGAAAAGCCTCCCCTATGACAACTATCAGACTCTAGAAGCGGTATGTGAAAAAAAAGCGTATTGGAAAGAACTGATACATCTTAGATATTTACTAAAAATTTATTAAACGAAAACGATGATAGTAATATTTTTCTGTGCTGGAAACTGTCTTGTCAAAAGATAGTCCTAATTGTGAGAAATTTATTCTGCGCCAACTTTCCCTTAATCACTGTAAGGAAAATAATAAACGTTATCTTTTTAGGCTTCCACTGAAATCATTTCTTTTTTGTCAGATTGATGCGTACCTCATTGACATCGCCACTCGTTTTCCTGACACAGTCACGTTGGTCAGCCCCGCAAATTCTTTTGAAGGCCGGCCCATCTACTACCTTAAGATTTCTACCACCAATTTTCAAGACGAGAGTAAACCTGTAATCTTCATTGATGGCGGTATTCACTGCAGGGAGTGGATTTCACCACCTTCAGTTACTTGGATGATTCATAAGTTGACTGAAGACGTGACAGAGCCTGATCTTCTAGAAAACTTTGATTGGATCCTCTTGCCTGTTGTCAACCCTGACGGCTATGTTTTCACCCATACTACGGTAAGTTTAACTAAACTGTCTTACACCATTTACTATGATTAACCTGTATATAATTAATGCCGTTTTGTTACTCTTTCAAGTAACAAATCACCATCATAAAATACGAGAATTTTGATTAAGTACAAATTTATATTTTATTTTTATATTAGAAATTTATCTTCCCTAAAAAAATCTTAATTCAATTTGCTCAATTTAATTATCATAAGAAATACTTACACTATGAACTTCTTCGAAAACTGAAGTGACTTTTTCGATTTCAGAATCGATTCTGGCGCAAGACTCGCTCAACTGATTCTCACGCCTGGAGCAGTTTATGCCCTGGAGTAGATGGCAACCGTAATTATGACTTCTTCTGGAACACTGTTGGAACCTCCGCCTCTCCTTGTGGAGATACATACGCTGGCAGCCAACCCTTCTCCGAAATTGAAACTAGGGTTGTCAGGGATCTACTTCACGAATACCTCCACCGCATAGCTTTGTACTTGACCATGCACAGTTACGGAAGTATGATCCTTTACGGATGGGGTCATGACGGCTCCCTGCCTCCTAACGCCTTCGCACTCCATACTGTTGGTGTAAATATGGCTACTGCTATCGACGCCGTGAAGCTCCCTAATTTCCCTAACTATATTGTCGGCAACGCTGTATTGGTCTTATATTATGGCGCAGCTGGTGCTTCTGAGGACTATGCGCATCTAATCGGTGTCCCATTGTCTTACACTTACGAGTTACCTGGTCTCCAAGGCGGTTTTGAAGGATTCCATTTAGATCCTATTTATATCGAACAGGTCTGTCGTGAGACGTGGGAAGGTATTGTCGTAGGAGCCAGAAGAGCAGGACAACTGTTTAATAACTGATTTTTTTCTCAAAAAGTATTGTCCTGATTTTTGTTATATTTCACTCAAAAGCATTTTGTTTCAGTCATAAAAACTGAAGAAGGCTGTAATTTGAGTTCAGACAAAATCTGGTCCTGGCTAGTAAAACAACTCTCTTTTCTTTCAATATCCAACTCCATACAAATAATGTCAATGATGGTGGTTGTTTTTACGAACAAATATTTTTTTGTCCAGTGATCGGGTGGATATTAATAATGTATAAATACCCAGTTCGTATTTCTCAAACTAAAAATGTTACAAATTTCAATTTGTTTTATATTGTTTCATTCAAATTGTGTTACATCAATTATTAACAGCTGCTAACAATAGACCGCAAATATTACTGTTAGACTGTTTCGATTTTATATATGTAATATAAACAAATGTTTATTGTTAAAAGAATAATTAATTAACTCAAAATTAAATATACACTTGTTAAATGTTGTTAAAATTTATTTGAACGTAATTAAAATTTTCATTGCATGTTGTAGCAACAATAAATAAAATAAAAAATGTTGGATTTAATAAATTTCTTTAATAACTCAAAACTTTAAAAGTCAACTTAAAAAAACGAAGTAAGTATATAATAGTATCTAAAGTGCGCCTACTCGTATTACAATAACACCTCTTTTCATTACTTTTAGCTTCATAAAAGTAATACCATTATAAAACTAATACAATTAGTAGAACCAACTCGTATTTTTATTACTGTTTTTTAATCCGTTCGCCTCGCTTCACTTTATTAGGCATATGTTTACCTTTTTTTTCGACAGAAAATCTGTTGCTAAATATGGCGTGGTAGTCCGCGCAGCGTAGCAGCGTTACAGCGCAAGTTACATGTCCGTCACACCGACTAAAAACCCTCCGAAGGCCCACTTCTACTCAATTTGGATGGTTCCGGGGTCTCCCGAGGAACGCAATAGTTTCACCCAGGCATTACCACTCTGAGGGCTCCACCTTTTTAAACCGACTTCAAAAAAAGAGGAGGTTATCAATTCGGTTGTATGTTTTTTTTTTATTATTATGGAAAATCACAGTCCCCTATCGAAACACCTACAACAAGAATACTGAGGCTGTACTCTAAAGCCCGGGACTTAGGTCGCATTGTACATTTACCTAGCAAAACTTGTAATTCTATCTTCAAGTTAAGTGTAAAATTATATCGACTAAACTTACGTGGTGGGTTCATCCAAAAATATGATAGGTGGGTTGTTCACCAGTTCTAGAGCAACGGAGAGGCGCTTGGACTGGCCTCCGGACAGGCACTCGGACTTTGTGTCCCGGTGCTCCCAGAGACCTAGAGTCTGCAAAATTTCTTCAACCTAAAACAAAATTAGAATATGTATATCATTCTGTGTCATATAAATATTAGTAGGTATTCAATTTATTAGGTTGGGGCTTACCCCAAAATACTTATATTTTCTTACCTACTTTATGTTTTTTAGGTTCAAGTCTATTAGGTAGGTAAATACAAGCACCAAGTACTTCGAGCAACGGAGAAACCAAGCTAAACAAGCGACAGTGCCTAATCAAAATGAATAGGTATGCATCCATCAAACTGCTAAATAATTCATTTGTATGGTTGTGGTTTTCGGAATGCCAATAAAAAGGGCCTTGGATAAAACTAATCCCGCCTAAAAGGATCTTATCCGGCTCCAGTCTACAAATCCGAAAAAGCCGGTGCAAAACCGGTTATCTATAGCAAAAGGCAAGTACAGATAAATGGACTCCACTTAAAGAAAATCGTTGGGAGCATGACCTTAATGCCACGATGACATAAAGGCGGACGGCCTCGACCGTATACACTGATTAGAGCACGGTCAAGTGTATAATGTTCGTAAAGCATAGCTAACGTATGAACCGAAAACCTAAAGACTGAAAGTAGGTTTTTTAATATAGTTGCGAGAATTTCATTTTCAATAAAACCCAATTCAATAAAGTATAGTGCGAATTTTGGCGAGACAGGTGTCACGCATCATTTAAAGATACGTATAATATATATTTTCGTTTATTTATTTTGTTTCTTACGTTAGGTCTTTAACAATATTTTTTATTAAAACACATCCAAAATATATCGAAACAATAAACATATTACAAAAAAATCTAACCTAGGGTGCCGCCGGCAACGGTGCAGGTGGTTAGATCTGCAGAGAGATGAACCGCCGTACTATGCGCGCCGTGTCCAGGATTACATATCTGTTATTATTTTTATATATGTTTTTAGATAGGCAGCTTGCGCTGATACGTCTATACGTAAATCAAAGTTCACTAAGCACCTTTTCTATAATCTATTTTTTAACTGATTGATACAATTTCTTTACATTTTATTCGTACGAACCACGCTAGTTAATGTTTATGTTTATATTAAGAATTAATATACCTATAACTCTTATCCCCAATTCACACCAAAAAGCAAGACTATAGTCAACTTTTGAAATTCGGTCCCTGAAATCTGTCCTTTGTATATCGGTAAATTCAATTTAATTTGTTTTGATATAAATGTATAAAAACGGATAACTCGCGTTTTCTAAGTCGAATATTACTCGACACGTTTCGCCATATAACTAGGAGTTTTCTTAAAAGACGTTCTTGTTGCCTGACCGACGAAGACTGTGGGCTGTGTGTGACTGTGGTTCGAGTTCGACGATAGTTTTATGGTAGGTAAATAAATATAATATAGTTAAGGATACTTACTTACTTTGCCTGCACTAGATGAAAACTTACCAACCGTCTGTCAGAGATCTTAAAGCTGTATAATGTGGTTACTTACGATTAGATGCTTCTCAGCTCGCCCCAACTCCTTTCCCAGCTTGAGGTCGGCTGCGATCCTCATGGCCTCGATGACTGTCAGCCGGGGCTGCAGCATATCGTCCTGCATTATGTAACTGCACAGCTTTTTAAACACGTGCATGTCACGGGCGTGTCCGTTTACTGTTACTCGCCCACTCACGTTGTTTGAACTGTACAAAAGAAAAAATAATAGTTGTTTGATGCTTACAATGAAATTGATTGTCGGGGGACTTAAAAAAATCAGTTACAATCTGTACACAGTGACTTATATGGATGTGTACATGAATGGCTATTTGGAATGTGAAATCATATGCTCTGATGCGAAATACCTTCTACAGGACAATCGTTTTGGTATTATAATTGATATCGTTTATTGATCGAAACAAACATCTTTATAAACTTCATTCTTGCACTGTGTACGTGTGTATTAATTGTTTTTTTTTTTTTTTTTTATGTTCAGGTACGCAACATTTTGGTTTAAAGTAATTTAGTACCAATCCCGTCAATTAGCATATGCAAAGTCAATGAATCTGACATGTGTCTCAGAAAAAAATAACAGAAATATGAAGGCATTCGTAGTAGAGTGTAAACTCATAGCATGAGCCCGACTAAATAATCGATACAATGAGACTACATGTCCGCCAACTTCCAAAGTGAAACGTGCCAGTTAGTTTTACAAGTACAATGCAAATTTTAGCTGTATAACAGTTGTTTAGAACTTTAACAGGCATAATAATATCAGAAATTAAGCAAAATGTAACCTTGCTACATTTAAAATAAAGTTCAAATGATGGTGGGAAATATATTGCCTCTGCCTTATAAAGTCAATTCAGCGTGAGTGCTGTTATAAATAATTATGCGTCTGTCTGCTACGCTGCAAATACTGAATTGCTGCTCTGTTAAATTATTATAATTTTTAAATGACATATCAATTAAACATATGACTTAAATCTCTCTAAACGATAACTGTTTCTAGTAAATAAGAAAATCATTATAGAAACAAACGAATCAAAATGTATGAATAAGTCTTAGAGCTCGTTCCGATCCCACCATGTTGGATGTCTGGGCGATTTTTAATCGGGTGTCGTAGCGGCAGAACATTTTGTATGAATTAGTTCACACACAAACGACAAGGATTTTGTGTCGGATCCGACATAAAATATCATGTGTTTTGTCAGCCCTCCGTCCGGAAAAAAATCATGTCGGCGGCGCTGTTCACATAATGTCGGATGTCAGGCTGACTCCGCTCGCGTCGCATCCCCTGTGCGTCGCGATCACGCACCACACATTTAGGCGCGCAAGAGTGGTTGTTTTTCTTTGTAACAATGGCTGTACGAAATATACATTTTGAAGTTTTAATACTCGCTTATTGAGGAAAAAGTGGTCTTTGGGATAAAACTATAGGTGTGTATAAAGATAGGGCTTTAAAGCTGTGAAAATATTTAGCTGTCTCCTCCGCAAATACAAATAAATCACAACAACTTCGTCGACGTTCATCATGTATACCTCGTTTGAACTGCCGTTAAAATGGCACCAGCTGCGATTATGGCCAACACCGACGTCCGACACCCGATTAAAAATCGTCCCATCATCTGACCTAGTGGGAACGAGATCTTACGGGACAAATTACCCGAATACATCCCGAGTTCAAAAAGCTCATCACGGATTGTGGCGAGAGTATTAAACAAGTAAATACATACCTATTAATAAGTATATATAAGGTATAAGTATATACCTAATAATAAATAAATACCACCGAAAATATTCATCACTCAGGAGACTTGTGCTCTAGAAGGTCACTACTGACTAGGCTAGGTGGATTTTAATCAAGGATGATATTTAGCAGAAGCACAGTAGCTAAACACGATACTTTATTTAGGTAAGTTATTTATTTATATTGTTGCCATTATAATGAATGTCTCTTTTATAACTTTATTATAAATCGTGCTCGCTATTACGTCGCTGTAATAAAATACATCATACATTCCTACGTACCTACAAGGGATGTTAAACTTATAAAATTTAGCACAACCGAGCAGCAGTCTGCGAAACAATAATGCTTCCTGCCGTTCCCTTTACGATTCATAACTTTGTTTTACCACCACACAACGCCACGCCATAGACAAACTACCGCGTTTATTTTTTTGTTGGCTCATGTTTTATACATGATCAAATACTATCGCCAAATTGTGCAAAATGAATTTTTTTTTTTTTTTTTTTATAAAAGACTGACCAGCGTTTGACCTCAGTCCCACCTGATGGAAAGTGACGACGAGGTCGAGGGTGTAGCACGCTGGTTCAGTAACAGCCTATTCACTCTTGCCTTGAAAAGACCCAAATTATATCTTACCGGGAATACAGACGAAGGGAGCGAATTCCATTCCTTAGCAGTCCGCATTAGGAAGGTAGAAGCGAATCGCTTCGTGCGAATGAATGGAATATTCACAACGTAAGGATGAAACCGCTCCCCTCGTCTGGACGTCCGGTGGAGGAACGGAGATGGCGGAATTAAATCGTGCAGTTCCTGTGCACACTCTCCAAAATGTATCCTGTAAAACACAGACAAACTAGCAACCCTGCGACGGTGCTCAAGGCTTTGTAACCTTACACTCAGTAATTCAGGATCGCCAATGAGTCTGCGAGCACGGTGCTCTATTGAATCCAAAGCGGCCAGCTGATACTTGGCAGACCCGTCCCAAAGATGGCAACAGTACTCCATGCACGATCGAACCTGAGCTTGGTAAAGTGTTAGAAGCTGTTCCGGCGTGAAGTACCGCTTCACCCTGTGTAAGACCCCAAGTTTTTTAGCAGCGGATTTCGCTTTGGCCTCAATAGTGGCACCGAAGTTCAGCTTAGTAGTTAATTTCAGCCCAAGTAGTTCGAGGTGGTCCGAAATTGCTAATGAAACATTCTGGAAAGCAGGAGCCAAGTTAAAAGGGCTCCTTTTGGCTGTGAATAAACACGCCTGTGTCTTGGCATTTACATTTACATACATACATTTTAATATTGTTTTTTCTGAGTATAAAATTAGAAAAATGCTACACGAGTGTCCGCCGTAAAAGAAGACGTCAGGTCGAGCAGTTCTGAAGTATTTGACATCTGTTTTAGTATATATATATATATATATATATATATATATATATATATATATATATATATATATATATATATTAGTGTTATAAATTCATTTAAAACCAATTGTAGCTGAGCCTTAAACCTTTTGAATAGTAGGAACATTATTTTTTAAATTGCCAAACTTCTTAATTTCTAATGTGTTACATAGTTATACGAATAGAATTTTATAAATAAATATGTGGCTACCAAATAGATGCCACAAGAGAGGCGCGGACGGGGCAGGCCTAGACAGAGATGGCGGAACGATCTGGATGCTTTCCTCAGCACTTGGCCGGAAACAGCAAAAGACCGAGAATTGTGGGGGTCCACGGGAGAGGCTTTTGCCCGGCAGTGGGACACTATAGGTTAAAGAAAAAAAAATAAAAAAAAATATGTATATATGTCGCTTATTTGATGGTATTTTACTTACATATTTTTCTGCTTATTTCTCACTCGATCTAAAGTGTGTCTTTAGCGTAGGTTGTACTAGGTATTCACTTTAAGTAACAAATTAGCATGTAGTTTTAGAGAAATCTTAAAATAAACATTGCCAAGCCGTAATTTTAATACATGATAGAAGTATTATATTAATGTAATCGTATACAATAGTTTTTAATTATATTAATTTATTAAATATAACGTATAGTACGTTAAACGTTATGCATTAATATAACGTACTATATTAATGCATAATTTAATGTAACGTACGTACTTTGTTGCACTATGCTTCATATTAATAAAAATTAAATATTATTATTTTCCGTTTTAAAATAACGTGGTTTCACAAAATTGACAGACAATCAGACGCAAAACATACTGACAACGATAGTTTATTTTTCTGAATGCTAAAAAAAAAAAAAAACTACTGAAAAGTCCAACAATTTTATGCCTACGAAATAATTTGATTGTATCGATCTACTTAGTAATGCAACGTTCTCGTAATACTTACGCATAGCCAGCCAGTATGTTCATCAAAGAGGACTTGCCAGCGCCTGAAGGTCCGAGTATGCACGTCAGCTCACCAGAACGGAACTCTCCCGACACGTTGTGAAGAATGGTGTTGTCGCCTGGAATTAATAATTATTCCTTTACAACTTTCATTCGGAGATCTGTCAAGGAATTGATAACGATAATATATTTATCTAGTGATGGTGTGAGTTTTAGACCTCACCAGATACTAAATTTGTATAAATACACTTTTCCATGTAAACGCGAGCTCTATTAGAAACGTGTTCAAAGAAATAATATTAAGAAATTTGTTAAAATATGGTGCTTAGTTAAATATATGAAATACGTTTCGTATCTAGATACATGTTTAAAGTGACCTATCCCAACTACAGCAGCTCTAAAATTAAGTGAATTCGGCGAAGAGAAATGTACGTAGTTACATCGATTACATTAATTTATGACCTAATAACAATGTACGTTAACTTTATACAAAAAAAAACTGCTCGTAACATATACGTTAACTTTATACAAAAAATACGGTAAGCTCAAGAAGGCTTCGGTTGTGGGTACTTAGTCAAAGATATAGGCACGTACATATACTTAAATATAATAAAAATACCGTTGACTCTGGAACAAATACCTGTGCTCATCACACAAATGAATGCACTTACTGGGATTTGAACCCAGGACTGTCGGCTTCATATGCAGGGCCACAAATCACAACCCAGTGCCAGACCTGTCATGTCTGCGTGTTAGTTTATTTTTTAAATAACTTTATTGTCTAAAATTCGTTAAACAAAACGAACTCATAATTTATTTTTATTATTTTCGCATAAACACAATAATTTGTTTGCATCAAGAGTGCCATATAAATTGCATTTATGAATCGTTAATTATGAAGTAATCTCATACTCTGGCGTTTCTGATAATCATATTATAAAACTAATTGGCACTTCGTTTTATGACAGTGATAATTTAATTACATCGCACAGCTTACACTATTATTCAGTTTAATTGTGTTGTCAATAAATAATAGGTAATTTTAACATTCACAGATTTATAAATGAAATTAATGGTTATTAGCAAGTACTTTATAAATTTACACCTATTTATTACTGCAAGTTGTAATAATATTATCTCGTACATTTAGCATTCATAGAAACATGACGCACTAAATGATTTTACTAGTTGATATATTTTTCTAAAGTTTAGTCGATTTTCAATTGTAAAATATATGTACCCTTTTTCCAAAGAAATATGATAGTTATTTTCATACTACTTTTGATGCTAACTGTTACATTTTATATATTAGGGGAACCACTCGCGAGTTCTTCGCCATAATAGTTGTTATACATTTTCAAGCCTTTTCTTAGTGTAGCTCCATGGCATTGAGCTGATTGAGTACTTGATTTTTAATTCTATCAAAGACGAATAAAGGTATTATAGAAATATGAGCGATAGGTATTGAAACGATAAAATTTGTGCACAACTAATGCTAACCAACTTTTATTGCCAATTATTTTCGACCTCTGATTCGTTGACTTTGAAAGTTTAAAATCAACACCAAACCCTGGTTGTATTATTTATTTACAAGCTTACCTAACTGAACTTAGCAAACATTACATTTTGCTTGTTTTGATTGGTTTTTAGTTATGAATTTAATATATTTAAGTACTCCGTACATCTTTTATGCCAATAAATATAATATTAATAGTTGCTAACAGCGAATACTTGCACAGGCATTATGACGTACTCTTGTGGACTGCGAAGTACGATTACTACAAGTACACTCTGCCAATTCTCGAAAATGGTTGTGCCAAGATCGATCTGTTATCACAGACTGTAGCCTATAGGTAAGCCCAATATTCTGCCGATAGACTATAGATCGCCGCCCCGGGTGATGTTAGTCGACATCAGCGTCTCATATCACGAGACCCTGACTAGAAACTTTTTCATACTTTTTAAAAAGAATCAGCAAGTACTACAGGTACTTCGCTTATGAGGTAAACGTTTGTGTTAAGCGATCGTTGTCCTTGTAACAAAGACGCGTTTTATGTATTCGATATTATCTTTTCTTTTTCTTTAAGATTCATATTGTTAGAAAACTAGCCTATTTGTTTTACAAGGGTGCAAAATTGTATTTTTAACTGCGAGTGTGGGATTGAAACTCGAGCAAGCGAATGGATTCTATAGTTTAACTACCAGCAAAGCGAGTGGTTTTAAAATAGAATCCTGAGCGTAGCGAGTGTTTCAATACACGAGAAGTAAATTACAATTGCACCCGTGTGTAACACAAAACTTTTCCTCTCACTACAGCGAGGAAAGTGAAACATGCAAATAACGTTTTGAAATCGCATTGACTTTTTCTTTGCGTTTAGATACATTCAACCCTTTAGCTTGGTTAGCTTGTGGTGGCCAGTACGATTTTCGAATGTTCTACTTCGATTTTCAACTCGGTGCGTTATCGAGGCTCGCCCGCGCCCGCCGCCGCCGCGGGGCAAATGTTCTGTACTTCGCAAATTTAGACTTTAAAACCATAGCAATAAGAGTTATGAGAAGTCAACTTACTTTAATCACTAGTGGATAAAATGCGTTTTACCCTCTCGTATTAAAGGATAAACAAGCGCTTTACGAGCTAGTAAGGGAAAAATAACTTAGAGTTGATACTGTAGGCAATAAACACTGCACAAATTATCATATTATTATACACAAAAATGCAAGAATGACATTATTTAAGGTAACTGAAAGCACTAACAAAGATGCCTTTGAGTCGAATTATTTGAGCTATCCGGCTTGCAACGAAGAACATTACAAAGCGTAAAAGACGCTTCATTCGTCCAGCTCAGAAACTGAGAAGTTGTTTGGTGGAATAGTTTTAAAGCTTGCTCATTACTTTAAAGCACTATGACTTGCCGTTTTCGTAAATTAAATGACAAATATTTGTCATTATTAAATATTGTAACGCGTAACTTCATAATAGTTAATACTCGTATTAATCCTTATAGGTCAGTTTAGAAACCTTGTAACTAAGCAGCTAGAATCTACACAAAATAATAGCTCTATATTTAAGACAAGGCCTACCATACTTTCTTATTTTTAAATATTGGTTAATTTTTATTAACTTGACTTTAATCTTACATTAGTATTACATTTGTAAATAGATATGTTTCGACACAATTGCAACATACCAAATAAACAATTTAAAAGCATCTTGGTCAAAACAAAAATAAGGCGTAGTGATATACCCGTATAATATAACTAGGTATAAGTACCTACCTATATACATACAGAGGACGTAGTGTGAAAAAGAGGAAGGCATTAGCCAAGAATTCTTGGTACTTCAATGAAAGGAATGAATATTATTATTTATTATGTATCTATGTATGCCCAACCCGAAGTTATTTGGACCCGGGTATGTCCTTAAACTACGTCTAACAATCAGAGGTAGGGCAAAAGTACCATCACGCTTGAGTCTGGAGAAGCCCAAGGAAGTACCTCCTCCTGACAGAAGACCACAGCCATAGCAGTGTTACCTTTCAGGTATGTAGTGTTGTGTTCCTGATGGTGAATAAGGTTCCCAGAGCTCCAACCCACTTATAGGTCGGCAACGCGCTTGTGACTCCCTTGGTGTTGCGAGTGCCCATGGGCGACGGTAATTGCTTACCATCAGGCAATCCGTCTGCTCGTTTGCCACCTTTGTCATAAAAAAAGTTATGTATTCGTTAGAATATTAAATGGTATAACACAAACAGCTAAACAACTTACAGGAGTAAGTGTGGTAGACTTATTAACTTTATATTACATAACTATTATAATGACATACTTCATTCTTGGAACTCTAATTAGGGATGGATTTTAGGAGTTTTATACTCGAATCGAAATAAATCAGGCAATCACACACAAAAGTTTCTTACCATTATTTTTGGACGAAATGTATAATTTACTTTAAAATGTCACAAGTCGAGGACTTCTCGCTCAAAACTTGCCTTCCTGATGATATGAAAACAGTTTTTTCACAGAACGGTGGACACACCTCGGATACTCATTCGTTATCCATGATTGAATATCGGCATTCTGTACAGTTGTAGCTCCTTTCCATATTTACCCGGGTGTGACAAAAAAAGGGTAAGTTTATTGATAGCCCGCGTTTTGAATGACCTTTATTACCAATAGTTAATCTACTACGTACGTGTATTGTTGTATGTTGAAGTAATTCGTAAGACTTAAATGTTGAATGTTATTTGTATTGATTTGAATTTAACACCGATCAGAATTGTGATCAGTCAAAAGTTTCTCCAAATTCTTATCAATAATATTATATCAAGGCTGTTACCGAAAACCTAGCTCAATAATGTTTTGTTGTATTTTTTGTCTTATATCTATTTCAATAGTAATATTCTATCATTGTCATTAGGGTGAAGAAAAATTGAAGAAAATACAAACTTATGCAAATTAGTCTAGCCGTTCACACGCTAAGTAGCCAAATAAAAAATAAACACTTTGAAGCACTTTCACGTTTAATAAAGTAAATTATTCGTCTGAATTAATTTTGTTTTTATATAAAGTTTCACAAAGTAAGTGTTCATCGACGTGTTTGGTTTCGTAAATTTTGTGGACTAGTTTAAAACAAACAAATATCATTTATATTTTCCTTATTATTTATAACGTTTTAAAATAGAAAACGATTCCATCGTGTTTGAGAATTTGTGAGTATAATTCCCGCAGAATAGTGTACAGTTCTTGATGGCATGGTCAACTATCGTTCATGGGTGTCCAACTGTTTTTGTGTTGAGTGTACAACTGGTATAGCTGCTTGAGTTTAATAATGCACAGTGAGGACGTATAATTATGTCGGTATCGTAGGCGTTAAAATGAGGCTAGATGGGTGTGGTTTATCTGGTTAAGTTAAATATACTTATCACTTAAGTTAAAACTGAACCTAGATAAGAAATCTATGTTTCTATATCATAATGGAACAAAAACATTGTGACTTTGGCAATATTTATCAAACAATGTCATAAATTCCATAGTTAATTGGACACATAAAATGAAGAACTAAAAGTAATAAATTGTTTGGCTTTCAGCCACTGTTAATTGATGTTATAATGACTATAATTTTGCAAACAGTTGAAAGTAATTGTTACTATTCATGAAATGATAATTACAAGGAACTTATGTAAATAAAAAGAACTTGTAAGTAAGTAAGTCATCTATTTCTTCATAACCATCTTTAATTAAAAAAATGTATAAAAGTATTTGTTATTTATCTGTCTATCTATTATCCGATGTCCGTCCACCAATTGCATAGTTTTATTTCGAATGTAATTAAGTGATTGACGGGTTTCAAGTTTACTCTCGGTCGGGTAGTCGAAAACACAATAGCGGTGTGTAATTGCATCCGTTAATGATCATTATTTAAATTAATCTAAATATTTGAATCAAAATTACACAAATTGATTTATTTTCTACAGATACCTATACACATTGTGTGTAAGGATTA
The DNA here is from genome assembly GCA_022674325.2 of Grapholita molesta. NCBI lineage: Eukaryota > Metazoa > Arthropoda > Insecta > Lepidoptera > Tortricidae > Grapholita > Grapholita molesta. Next base: position 15,706,335 of record CP053121.2, on the reverse strand, counting down.
GTAAGTATCGAAAATTTTGAAGGTTACTTGACTATTTTTTTATGGTATCAATCGACTCGTTGTAAGGATCATATGACTGTACATGGGACTAATTGCGTTAAAGTTACAAAAAAATCAGAAATGAGTATCAAAGTCAGACATTCGTATTTCCCGCTTGAAACACTCGTTACAAAATAAGATGAACCTATGCCTCATCATTCAATCATAGCCGTACTTTAAAGTACCTAGTATAATGAAATTTCTTTTTGGATCGAGAAATATTGCGTTATTTACATAGTTGTAAATACAATTTATGTTTCAGTAAAATATGGAAAATCAAACGGTTAATCGAGGTTTTTTGAATTTTCGAAACTAAAAAAAACTTTTGAAATCATTGTATCGCAACAATATATACTAAAATATAGATAAAAAAAACGGGTCACTCACGTATCTTAAAGTCGAATAACGCTCGACATATGTTTCGGTACAATTTGTGAACCATACTCATGAGCTTCGTGCCGCACCGTCGCTAGCGGCGCCCCTTCAAAAACGGCCGCCGCCAGTGAAAAGTGAAAAGTTGTATGAGCAACGTAAAGTAAAAAGTTACTTGTGCCTCGTGTGTTTTACTACGCTCAAGATTCTAAAATCACGGAGTTAGTGTATAAAATCTATAATATTTCACTTGCTTGGGACTCTAACATTCGAAACAAAAACGAACTTTGGTCTCTTGTTTCTCAAATAGCTATTTCCCCTAATTAGGTAGTTCGACGCCTGCATTGTTAAAGTGTGCTAACTTCGCCCCTTAGAAACATCTACTCTTGCCAGCTGATTTTGGTTGGCTTTTATCAAAATCGAAACTATATCAAGCTAGTTTAAAGTAGCATTTATAGTTAGCCGAGTGTTTTGAGATATAAATGTCATTTTCCACGACAATGTTTCCGCTAGCAATGCAGTTTGAAGTTGTAATTTAACTGTAAAAGGTTGAAACCTTACAACTTAATATCCTGAAAAGCACCACTGTTCTTAAGATCGAAGAGAAAGCGACGGCATTCAAACGATTTTAATCAAGGCGGTAAGGAAGACACTTCATGTTTCTGTTGGCTTTCAATGTGACAGCCATATTGGTGCTGGCTTGGGTTCAATCTTATCTTTAACATGGACAAATAAACCATGAATGCAACCCCCGTACCCAGTGGCATCGGATATTTTTTTTTCTTATGCAAGTTGGTGCTTATATGGCTTTGTCTTTTATTTTATGCTCAAGGAAAACTGTGGGAAAGTATACCACGCCATAAAATTTTAAGTGTTAAGAAGTATGAAATGTAAGAGTATGATTTGGTGATTTGACTGCAATAAAAATCTTGATCTCAAAACGTTGTTAATGCAAGAGTTTTAAAGCTGAATTAATCAAAAGCGTTGCCTATGAAATATTTACCCGCTTTGAAATCGTTAGCACGGGTTGCGGCCATTGGGGACACTCTATTTTAAAACATTAAGCTTTAAGTAAGAATAAACTAGTACATCGTCTTAGTGGAAAGTATATGCTTTTTATTTTCTTTTCAGATTAGCCTGGTTTTACATTCTCTCCTAACCTGTCACATAACTTTCACCTGTATATGCAGGCACTCTTACCCATTTTCCTTTTCACAGATGGTAATGTCAATATTTTTGAAATAACTGAAGATAAGGAAAATTTGTGAATGTCTTTTCTATTTACAATATTGGCTTTCTTATGATTAACAAATTTAATAAATTCAATAATCACTCATTACCTTATAAGTTAGAACTGCTGTAACTTTATCGTATCGTATCTACCTAATAATTTTTTCTATACAAAGTAATAACCTTCTACAACAGCATCCAATTACCTGCAGCTAAGTATCATTATAATAAGTAACCTACTTTAGTTAACTAGGACAACGATTAAGAACTAGAACCCTCGGGTCTTAAGTTAAGTAATTAACTTAGTTTCTGTTGTACTACATACAGCATGAACCACCACCGTAGTTTATAGTAATATCGTCTTGAAAACAGTATAAAACAAGGCTTGCAGCCCAGCCAGATTTTTCGCAGCCCCAAGGCAATACAGGCTTGTAAATAACAAAATTGTTGCGACATTTTGAAATGACAAGAAGGAAAAGGAAAATTTTGTATAATAAATTACCCGACACGAACATCACAATTACCTGTATCGAACAGTTAATGCAGCACCAGTTTATATAGTCACGATTAATGCCAAATGTTTTACTGATAACTCGCGCGGAAGCACTTCTAAATATATTTCAATTAAAATCGTACCCAATAGTATTTACTGCGTCCCAGCACAGTTGCGCAAAATTGTTCTTTAAAACAAGTATCTCGCAACTGAAGAGTTTGTAAACTTCCCCGCCTTCAATTAATATAAATTATGAGTAGGACCAAAAACACAGAAAATATAATCGCAGAGAAGTTCCACTTTGAACAAGCTTTAGAACTGTTAACTTAAATGAACAGAACACTCGGCGTCCCGACATACAAATCTCTGAGTATTTGTGTTTTGAGCGCTGCCCGTGTGAAGATATTTCGCGATTAACAAACCACTTGAGCGCCACGGTCGGAAGACGCCAAAAGACTTCGACCACTTTCAACTGGATGAGTTTAGAGCGTGTTGCAATGAATGCAAATGGCGCTGTATTTTTTGCAAGTATAATAATAAGACACCTGGACTTATGTTGCCCTTGAGCCATCTTTGATGTCGCTTTTTGTGGGGGCCCATCTCGCACAGGGCGAGTCACCGTCTGCCGGAAATAAAATTGGATACCATTTTATTAGGCAGACGTCCGGTTTTTTATCCAATAGTCCAATAGCTAGTCCATCCTTTCCATCCAATACACACCGGAATGTACCAGTACATTCTAGATTCCATTAAAACTCAATAGTCCTTACACCATGGCGGGTGCGTCCCATGACGCGCACAGAGACAGCACGGACAGGGGCAACATCCGCTTAGTGTACCCCTTACATTTCATTAAATTGTCGAAAGGGCCTCTGCGCATTGGCTCGATCCGGCTCCGCGTACGCCTCCCAAATGTCCGGAATACCATTGTTCCGTGTGTACAGGATAGACACCTAGACTTATTTTATTATAGCTACATTCTATTATATGGGTATTCTATAGAGCTCTTTGTTGAATATTACAAAAATTCCAAAACATTTTTTAACGGTTAGTCTTCTGATATGGCAATATCTGTGTTATAAATAATACCGAAAATGTAAGGCCGCAAAACTTTTGTATCAATAAATTGTCCCGAACAAAGTCGTCTTTTGGAGAATCGCTTACATACTAGATAATTATTTGTTTGTTTAATTAAATACTGCGTAACTTTTTTCATTTAGCAGGTAGTCCTTAGATTGGAAACACCCCCGCCGTTTCGTATTTAGGACATTTTTATTAGATCTCTGAATGAATATAACTACAATATATTTTAAGTTTACGTATAAATTTTCCTTTGGTTTGCACGACTATGTTTAACATTTTGTGTTTAATGTTGTTACACTTACTCGTATAACAAGTTACATGACAAAGATAATGTCACTTATGTTTACTGTAACATACACTGATAGGTATATCATTTCATTTTACATGTTATTCGTTGGGCAGCTTATAATATAAGTAAATGTAGTGCGAAAGCACGTAAGTTATTTAGGTAAAGCTGCTGAATATATGCAAAAGTATATATAATAATTCGATTTCAGCTTCGTATACCGAAGGGTAGGATAACTTTTAAGTATAATATCATGATAGATGTCATTTAAATGTTCTGAAGTTTAATGAATTTACTTCATGCATCGTCAAAGTGAGAAGTAAGCTTTGTTTCGAGTCAAGCCTGGACTGCTTTGACGTCACATGATATTGGAAATTGCTATAACAATCTCGCCTAAACCAAGCTTGAATTCAGGCCAGACGCTGTGATATTCAAAATCTAGTTTCCCTAGCGCCAGGTAAATTCATCGGAAATAACTTTCACAACTTCTTAAATTGACTACTTTTAGGAATCAATTTAAACTCTATACTGTAAGAATAGAATGAGTTTTTCTTTAACTTTAACTTTATAACTAGCGATAAGGTTCAGTCTATTCCGGTAATGGGTAAACAATAGAATTGGTTTCGAATAGGTATAAAATACTTCACAATATCGGTAGGTATATAGATACCTAGCGATATTGTGACGTATTTTAAATTGAAACGATACGATAGAACCTCAAACATTTTAGCAGGTTGAAGTAACGTTCGCGACCACTTACAATGTATTGTGGTAAGGTCAATGTTAGGAAGCGTATCTACATTAGGTCTACACTCATTGTATTTGTTGGTATATGAAGGGTGCTAATACAGTCATAAACATTCATATACAGATAGTTTTGACCGACCGGTCTGGCCTAGTGGGTAGTGACCCTACCTATGAAGCCGAAGGTCCTGGGTTCGATTCCCAGTCAGGGCATTTATTTGTGTGATAAGCACAGATATTTGTTCCTGAGTCATGGGTGTTTTCTATGTATTTAAGTATTTATATGTATCTATTTATTAGATATATCGTTGTCTAGTACCTACAACACAAGCCTTACTGAGCTTACCGTAGGAGTAGATCGATTTGTGTAAGATTGTCCCGAAATATTTATTTATTTTATAAGTCGCTTACGGACATAAATATAAGGTTTAATTTGAAATTCTAGCCTTAGTTGGTCATATGGCGGTATTATCCACAATGATATATTTCTAAGAAAATGTAAGAACAATATTCTTAGGTTTTATCATCCAACATACTCGTAGATAGTTCAGTTATCTTAGAAAGCGCAACTCATTGAACGGCGTCACAAATCATATCACAAATAAATAAATGTCCACACTGAAATAAAAGCCGTGATTGCTCGTATTAACGCCTCGAGATTTAATTCCTCAGGGACTTTGAGTAGTAAATGAATATCTATTGTTTCCTCAATCACGTCTAATAGTATTAGGGTCGGAGTTATACGGTAAAATATAGATCATTCACATAATATCGGCGTTAGAGATCTCGTCACCACCAAAATAATTCAAGAAATACAGATCTATTTAATCTTACAAGTAAAATAAATGAAGACTTCGTGTTTTTTTATATACTCCTACTATATTACTGAATATATGATCGGTTCTGTTTAGGTAAATAAATCGCCCAATTTCCTCCCGCGGGCTCGTTCTCCCTCCCTAAGAGGCGACCAAGCGAAAAAACAGACGGGTGCATAGTCCTTATAATAAGTGCATCGTCACATAAACTAACAATTGAGGCCAGTAAAAAGACCACCTACCTAGGCTTAAAATCAGACTTACATATTTAACCGGATACCTATTTATAGTCACGCCGAATTAAACATGTATCTTGTCGTGAAAATTTTACGTTTGAGTAGACTTGTTTTGCATTATCAGCATTCAATTAAATTGAATTAAATCATAAATAAACAAAGATAACATTTTCGATATTTCCTTAAGTAATGATTGAAATGGTGTATCAATCGATATAAACAACCCTTATAAAAAGAATTAAAGAAAGGCATGTTCCTTAAGTGGTGTTTCTCGTTGGAAATAAGGCCCGAGTAGATGGTAAAAAGGGTAGCGACGAATTGGACGGCCTGTGAGTGACGACCGGCGAATTTGCGACAAGACCCTTCTCGACAGAACTGTAGGTACAGAAGAAGCACTGGATCCGGTTTGCAGACAGCGCCAAAACGGGTTATCGAATTAAATATAAGTCCTCGTATTTACATATACCATATACTTACTAATTGAAATGCATAGCAGTGTCGTAGCCATTGAATTAATTTATATATTTTGATTTTGGTGTACAGGTTTTTAAGTCTCACTTGTCATTTAGTCGTTACTATTTCTGCACCTAAATATTTATTTTCACATCATTAGCTCGAAAAACACTGCTTTATTCAGCAAAAACAGATAGTAAGGCTACAAAGTAATTCCAAATTGTTTATTACTAATCGAGTGTATTTTTTTGACGTTAGCTGATTGGCTGTTCTGACTCTGACATGACATATATCGAACGTGAAAATGATTAAAATGAATTATCTGAGTTTCTATGCTGTGCCAGAACCCTTGACGCCCAAAGGAAACTTAGTTTTGCCTCTAACTCATTCCAATTTTAAATTGAACAAAATTCAAATCACGTGGTTTGACGAAATAAAGATAAAAACATTTTTTGGAATTTGAGGGGAACCAATAAACCCCTTATAATCTTTACGTTGTTTTTGGGTTATTGCTGTTTTGAGCAAGCTAGTGAAAACGTGGAATCTGTATGGATATTATATTTTCGTATTTTTTCACTAGTTATCACCAAATCTAAGTATTCATAGAAATTTACATCTTTATTTTCGTCACAAAACTGATGAACTGAATTCATTTTTCTACAAGTGACGCTAATTGGGTATACTTTTTTCTGAAAACTCCTAATTATAGAGGTAGGTATATTGATAATCTACTTTGTACCAGTGCGAAACCGGGACGGGATGATAGTTATTACTTTATTAGATAAAAACTAAACTTTTGATATTATACATAATAAGAGTATAATCATATCAGTTAACATTATTGTATACTGTTTACAGTAAAAATCATAACCCACGTGAAAAAACAATGCGAGTTTTTAAGTTAATCAAAATAATGAAGGTGCTGTGGTTGTTGTGTTCCTGTATAAATAATGAAATATACCATAACATTCGAATACCTATTTCAAAATCAATATAATATGTACTCGAACAATAGTTATAGGTTTTTCACGTCCGCGTATGCCTCAAATCTCCACCCGGAACATCTTTGTACCATGCTTGTGCCCGGTTTGTACCCACGTTTGTACCCGGAACATCTTTGTACACATGTTTGTCTTTGTACATACTTTGCACATTTGTGCCCGAAACATTTTTGTCTTACAAATAATAAAATACATAAAATCATATACTATATTGTTTAATTCTTTGGTGCCAATAATGTTACTAAGAACTTGTTAGTTTATATTGATTGGCTAGTAACGTTACAGTGCGAAACTTGTCACTAGCAAATTGGCCGTTAGTCTTGACCCTTGTCAAACAAAGATCTTTGACTCTCGTAGCCAACTCTATGTCCTAATTGCACTGTTTGAGGTCGGTAATTACTCTGTAGTAAAAATGGATTCTATTCTGAAGACAATAAAAACTAAAAACCAAACTTTCCGCTATAAACAAATGATGGTGTTTTACAATTACTATCGGCTTATATTTTATAACCCTATTACATTTCCTTGTCATATATTAATAGCGTGTAGGTATATAAAATGAAATTTGTCATAAAATGTATGACAGTATTAATATTAACAGATTGATGAAGAAAAAAAAGGCATGTAGTGCTACCATGGACCAATTTAAAACTCATTTCATCAACTCATCAAATATTAACCTAAGTATGGCTGGTCCGGCAGAAAGTTTTGAATACCCGGAAATGTTCTCGAAGTTCCTATGTGTACGAACGAATTTACACAATCAGTGTACTTGACAACCGCTTAGAGTTTCGCGTTAAAAGTTTGGTAATCCACGCGCCACGCCATAATTATTTACAAGTGAAGGTGTTCCTACATATGTATATAAAATAAAATAAGCCATATATAAAACGGATGTCTGTATTAATAAACATACAAAAACAAAACGGTAATTGCTTACCATCAGGCGATCCGTCTGTTCGTTTGCTCCCTTGGTCAGAAAAAAACCGATGTATAATGTTATACTAGTTGGTTACAGTTAGCAATATGGAGCTAGGTCTTTGAAATGTCATGGCAATAAATAGACTGCAGATGCGTTACAACAGTGTGCGTTGAATTATGAAAGCTTGTAACTTTGAAATTACAAGATATAACTGGTATCTAATAGCTATTTAGATAACAATACACAAATCAGAAATATACACGCTGTTGTCCATTTTCGGCCACGGCGACTGCTTCAATGCTTTGTTGGCGCTCATGTGCTTTCGTGTGGCTGAAATAGCCGATCTTGTTGGTAAAGACACTATCAACATAATATAAACTGATCACTGGTGGTGGCCAGGCTTTCAGCTCATCCCTCTTGTCGTCAAAGTCCCGCCCCTACCGTCGTACTGAAGTATTTTATTTTTAAAATAAACCTCCTAATCTCAAATTCAGGCATCTTTGCAAGTAACTCGATCAATATAATACCCAGATTTGCGAAAGTGTATATTATATCTGAGTTAGTCACAATTTCAATGCTGCATACGGGATAAGGTGATCGCATTCGAAAGGTACGCTGAGAACAGCGAAGTGCCAGTAAGCAAAGCCAGTTGCCTGGCAAGTAGTATTGATGTCGGGAGTAGAATAAATAAAGTAGGGATATTGAAAGACTAGGTTTTAAGGTTTTTAATTCTGAAACTGATTTACGTAAATATTGCACTGTTATCAAAATCTGATTTAGGACTAATGATTCGATCAATTAATTAATTTCATGATTCATAACTCTTAATAATAACGTGTAGTAGAGATAATTATAATATTTGATGTACAAAATAATTGTTTCCATTTTCATTGTTTCATTCATGCTATTCGATAGTGGCCCTGTATGTAAGAGAGTTATTTGTGTGTATTATCTACAAGCCTTATTGAGGTTTCTATAATAGGACTAGGTCGATTATGTATAAATAATAATCGTCATAATCTAGCTAGCATGCTGTGCTATAAGAATGTTAGCTGTGTCCCGTGCAGAGAGTAGGTACATGCCTATAAGGCATATGGATAAATCTTAAATTCGTCGACCTGATCAAAAGAGACGGTTACGAATATAAAGTAAGTATTCTTTGAGGGTAGTCAGAATAAAAAATGTAATGGCCGGAAATCTAAGAAGCTCCTTCTTATGAGTTGTTAAGCAAAAATGTATAGGCCTAAGTACTACAGTTTTAAAATATGTTTCTGGCAGTTTACTTTTAGTATTTAGTTAATAAAAATGAAGATTTTTATTTACATTTTGGAATGTTGTCATTCTGAGCTTGAATATGTTGGGCGGATTTGTTCCTTGTTGTATAGATGCAGATGGCAAACTTATCTCTCTAATTATACCAGATTTCCGAAATGATTCGAATATGATGCATGCTGTTAAAGTATAGTCAATGGCGCTTGGCCAAACAGAGATTGCATACACTTCCGGTACCGCTGTGTGAATGTTACGGATATGCTGATATTTAGACATCCGCGGATGCGGATGCATATGTCAAGAGGCTTTATCCGCGGATGCAGAAAAGTACATAATAAAACGAAACTTTATATTTGAACAAGAACACAGAACATGTATGTATTTAATAAAAGTTTTCACGGCCCTATAAAAATTGTTAAGAGCTGTATTTTATTTTTCTGATATATAGTTTTCTCCGATAACTTCAACCCTACGTGTTAGCTATCGTGAACTACAGCGATGTGTCTTCTCCGACGCGACCGGTAATGTCTCCCGTATTTCTTATAGCTTCGACTGAGCTCGCAAATGCCTCTTACGGATCGCGTAAACAGTGTCGTGAAATGTAATTTCCCATTTTGTACTAGTTTTGATTCAAGATTTAAAAAACGATTGAATATAAAGATATTTGAACTACTTAGGTGAAAAAGAATATTACGAAAACATAAAATAATTAGTATATCTTACAAAAATTTGTACTTTGATTACACACTTGCAATGGCAGTTACATTATGTCACGTTATTACAATATCAAACGGATACAGATACGCCACACGGAAAATATACCGTACCGTGTTTGGGGATTTAATTAAGTACTAACTGCAGACCTAATGAAGAATGTTCTAACTATTCTTAGCTGTGTAAATAAAGAATACAAGCACAGTGAAAGAAAGATACATAAGTTCATAGAGCTGTAACCGGATACCGCATCGGAACCAGGAAATTGGTATTTCACGCCTTGCGCATAATAAATAGCATCGCTCCGTGCTCATTCCTTTGCCGAATCTTGTATGTACGACGTTCAGCTTGAGCTGCCACTGCTTTATATTCGAATATTGTTATATGAGGTACCTCATTCATTTAAAATACGTCATCAAAATTATCTTCCTAAAGTTTGTAGGTACTGAAAGGTGGTCATAGCTAAATTGAACTTTTGGTCTGTTAGACAACCTTATCCCATTATTTGGCATTGGCGTAGATATAACTTTTTGTAAAAGTGGTTACTATCATCTGATATTACCGGGACATAGTATCTACTCCAGAAGAAACACTAGGCCTTATTTGGGTTATATCTGGTTTCCAGATAATGTTTTCCTTCACCAAAAAACAGCTGGTAAATATTGAATCATGTTTTTGAGATGCTCAGTGGTTCGACGTAGGTTCCCAACCCGCGCCCTTATTATTGGGAGATGATCATTTTGCCGCAAGCCCAACAACACTTAAGATTGTTAACTGGGAACTGGGTATTCAATTTACTGGATATTAGAAACTTGCGAGAACGCGATCTTAAAATAGGTCGTCAACAAAGGAAATTTGTGTCCTATTAAAATCTTGTGGCTAAAGATGTCAAAATGTAAAACGATCCCTCGCGGTAATGTAAAATTACTCGTCTCCAGTGTAGGTACTAAATTTTTAAACATGCCTTCATTGCCGGTATTACAAAAAAATTTATAACTTCCTTCCCAAAGAATTAAAAGAACTAGAATCACCGATATTTAAAACTGAATTGTTTCGCTGGTGTTTAAATAAAATGTACTACAACATCTCGGAGCATTTTAACACATTCGCTGCCACCCCCTTCAAAAATGTATGGAAATTAACGCACATGTGCGTCGGTGGCAGTGAATGCGTTAAAGCCGCCACTTGATGTTAAATTTATTTAGTACCATATAGAATTAGTGATGTTAATATAGTATACATATAAGTAACTGTAAATATAGTAGGTAAATGTATTAAGTAATTAACTAATTATAGTCGTAAGTTTTTCTCAATTTGTATGTCTGTACAGGCTGAAAATGGAGATACAAAAATTTGTAAATAAGATCCTGTGTAACACCCATTTTTATCAAATAAATATTTTCATTTCATTTACAACATACTCTCGATAATACAATTGTCCTGCTTTTTGTATAATAAAGTTATGCAAGTTTGTTACTGCCAGAATTTCAGAGTTTTGACATAGGGCACACTACTTTGTTTTCTATTTTGCATTTTACATATATTGCTAGGAATCACTTTCCCTGGTGTTTAACGCTGTGGACTACACAGTGATCATCATACACACGTATCATACATTTTGCTGTGCAAATTATGCGTCAACATATTTTAACCACTACCGTGACTAAAGCTCCACTCGTATGATTTAAAACGTATTTTACTATTACATGCCGCCCGTTAAACGAATAGTTTCATTCAGAAATATCTGAGTTTGCAACCGCAGTGCATGCGGGCGCAGATTATAGAAGTGTGCTAATCCTGCAAGCGAGTCTAAATCCTCAGCTTACTATCCGTAGCTTACACCTATACAGAGCCAAGTTTGTCCCTGACACTAACGTCTCTGTAGGTACTCTGTTGGGGCGTGAGTTATATTTTTCGTGTGTTCGAACAGAATCGGCAAAAATCATCCATATAATGACGGAACCTTCTTAGAAAATTTCTAAAGTATCGGGTAACAAATGATACCTGAAGATTTGTGTTCGATAGGTCATACTGTATCTGGGATGAGTACAGAGTTACTGTGTTTCAACTTAGAGTGTCTATATCAGATACGAGTTTTTGTGAACGTAGTGACGATATATATGTATTAAGCAAAAAGTGGCATATGCAAAAATAAATTGTTATTGGCATAATCTCTATAATGCATAATTACTCGTATTTGACTAGAAATAAATTTATTCGTCGTTCGTGTTCGAATAAATGCTCATCTCTGTTCCTATTCCTAGAGCTGCACTCTAGCGTGTGTTACCGGGACTAGCGGTTTACACCAACCTATTTTTTAGTAATTATTTTGGTTGCATGAAAATAACAACAATGGCAATTAATTAAACATTATTTGCTCCAAACTTTTGAGCAGTAAGCCAAAACAATTCAATTGCTTTTACTCTCTACTGAACACCAATTGTGTTAGGTCCAAATCTGCCTCATGGGTCACTTTGAACCGGTACTAAAATGCTTATAGAATTGGATGCTAGGATCCTCACAGGAGCGATAGTGTCTCAGCTTCAGTTTTTGAACCACTTCACGCGGCCAAACATACCCAAATTACAACAAATAATTCTGGAATGGTGTAACGGTAGGTTGCGTTAAATGAAACGAAAAGTGATTTATATTTGATACGAATCAGACGTAATAATTGTGTATATGGGTCAAACATATTTAGAACAGCGCGGTGCAGTGAATATGGTTATTTTATTAATATTATAAACTAGCTTTGTCTGCTCCAAATTAGTATTACTTAAACTAGCCTATTCTCAATGTCGAAATTTATACAATCTAAATTATAGCCCATGTCTTACATTATTGTAAAATCTGATTAAAGTTCATTCGGTAGTTTTTACGACAAAGAGTATCTTACAAACATCCATACATACTTACAAACTTTCACGTTTATAATATTAGTCGGGCCAACATTCGACAGGACAGAAATTTACCAACAACGAGATAAAGAAAAATTATGATTAAAAAAAAAAATACATAAAAATATAATTATATAACACCTGCTTCTTGATCCTGCTTTGTTACTTAATAAACCCATGCAACTGTGGTTCGATGTCTTTTCACTTTTATTAAAAGGTTGATTACTTCTAGTTTTTTATACGCCAGTTTTGATTTAAGTCTAAGCAAATATAACATGTGACAATGCGTCATCGACTTTTGAATTGAATTGACTTATTTTAATAGCTAACATAGCTAATTGCAATAGTACTAACTCTACACAGACTAGACGGTAGTATTTTACAAAAACTCAACAAAAAATTGTGTTCCGCAGCAGTGTAATAAATGGTATAGGTGAAAAACTTAGCAAAAGCACTTGGTCTATGTAGTAGGTGGTAGTAGTAACGTGTCTGTACATGCATTAAATAATTAATATATTATAATTTTGACGTAAGTTCCACATTAATTCTCCGCACAAGTACATCGACATGGTGACTTTCTTAAGTTTTTCACCTATAGCCCTTTATCACTTGTTGAGCACTCATGGTGGGAAAGTAGAGACAGTAAGCAGAGAGGCGTCAGATGCGTTTGGAATTCCCCGGTGCCATAATTACATTTGAATTGCTGATCTTTTATAGGAATGTGAGTCTTATCTTATTGTGTATGTATTTATGATTCAAAACGAAACGGCATTTTAATAGAAATACCGATTTAGAACAGGGTCAGTAGTTTACCGAGACGATTTTAAGAAACGATTTATTTTAAATTAAACATAGGACTAAGCACTGACTGTAAACACACGGCGATCAAGAACAAATATCTATTTACGCGGTCAAGAATAAATATGTGTCCTATTTAATTTAAAGGTTAATTTTTGACTTTCTTTTCAATGCATAAATAAGATAATTAATTCTCATAAATATTAAATAAACTTATATAACAATAATAATTTACTTATGATAACCGTTGTCTTTACTCTTAGTTGTAACCATCTCAACCACTATTGTTATAAAATATGAACAATAATTAAAGTCTGGATTAATTAGTCCCTAATTAACAGTCGCAAACAAAAGTCTTTAACGAGAAATCTTTGAGGCCGGGCGAGACTAATTCGACGTTTTAATTAAATGCTTTTGATAGCAATATACAGCGGTTTCTCTCATCAAAATATGAAACAACACAGAAAACAGTAGTAACAGACAAAAAGTCTTAGACATGACAATTAATTATAGTTAGATACAGCTTATTTACAAAGTCCGGTATAGATTATTCGTTTTTTGGTTTAGTTAGTAGTGACCCTATACTTATCGGTATTTTGATACGAGCAGCCTCGGAAATGAAATACCGATAAAATATATATAAATCTACCGTTCGTTTTTATCCTCAATACGTATAAAAATATATTCGGAACATTATTTCAATAAAAACGGACCCAAGTTTGATTTTAGAATATGGTGTTCATTGCAAGCTCTGGTCCATTGTCTCGAACACGAAACAGTGCGTAACTGAAAAATACTAGCTGTACGAAATTCTAACTGGTGACCAGTTTTAGGCCTTTTTTTAGCGATCTGGTTTCATCAACCGTTTGCGTTTTTCTAGTTAAGCGCAAGGTATAAATGTAGAATTGAGAGTCGCAAAATATACAGGTTTTCATACTATGAACAGATATTGAAAGGTAATTTTAAATTAGTCTTAACCAGTTTAACCACTAAAGCGTTATTAATTTTTGAATTATTTTCAATAGCAGCAATGTATTACGTACACTTGAATCGACAGTTGTGACGTCATGACATCGCAAGTAAGACAAAGTAGCGATACTTTGCGTGTTGAATTAAGGAAAAAAAAAGGAATTAGCTATGAGTTGATTTTATGGAATATCAGTTCATAGCACCAATGCCTACGTCTGGTTAAAATTTGACGTAATATTAAAAATACACGCTGTATATTTTGCTACTCACTATTGTAGTTTACATTTCAAAATTGCGAAACTTCTTTTACTTTTTTCTTATGAAAATGTATGACAGATTTTCGTTCAATAATCTACAGTTGTATTCAGAGTGAAGCAAAGCTTTCTTATTCTAACAAACGATAGGCCAACTTGAAAATATGTTACAAATAACGAATCTCACGTTGCATTCTCGCTAGAACATCGTTTGCCGGAACTAGCACTGCAACTGCCAAATTGCATATCGATATGAAATTGGGCTTTGCATAGAGTTTAGATTTCTAGATGTTCTGAATTATTATTTGCTCTGTACATTAGCCCACCTATCCGAATGCATGCCGTAGACGTGCCCGGCCCAGTCCCATTTGAACCATTTTTGTTTACGTCTGCAATGCGGGTTATGTCACGAAGTCTGGTGTTCCGGATACGATCAGATCCTCTTTACACCCTTAAGCACCGTAGGTTCAGACAGGCATAACACACATGTTATCGAGTTTTCGCTTCAGTGAAAGTAGAAGGTCACCCTTCTTTAGCTCTTTCATGGACCAGTAGCTCTTCCAAGCGTCATCGATCCGACGTGGAACTGTTGCCTGTTGCTGAAAGATGTCTCTTTCAGCTGGCCCAAGTAAATGTTCTCGTCGACATAATGTATATTATAATCTGCCCATCAACTTCGTTCTTACGTTTCATGATATTGGTCATTTTTTGTATAGTTTACAATATTACTTCAAATAACATAAATTATTTTTGTCGTTGGGAACATAGAATATGACTAATCATAGTTATATGTCTCTAATGATATAATCTACGTATCTAGTACGTACCTACATAGTTAGTAGATGGACTAGTTAAACTCTTATTTCGATTCCAATTAGATTGTATTGATACAAACATACAAAATTTAACTAGTTAAGGCGTAGTTATAGCCATTTGGCTCTGAATTTAATTTGTTTTGGTAGGTCAATATAACTTTTTTGTCAATACTAAATACTAATAAGTAGTATTGAGTTGTCCGTTCTAAATGTAGAACGGACAACTCCCTTGTACTCATACCACACTAGGCAACATGCTTCGGGTAAGCTCTTTGGCTAGCTTAAAAATGATATTCATCATTTGTTACTAAGTTGATTACTCGTAGTAGCATGTCTCACAACAATTTTAATTATATAGGTATTATTTTGTCAATAATTTGGCTAGTTAGGCGCAGTTATTTGAATATTTTATTTCTATTTGGCTTGGCACAAGCTCCTTTTGAATCCAATCAGTAAAAAATGACTGAAATTTCAATGCATTTTCTTTAGGGGATCATCATACAAAGTATATCGGGAGTGGTATCATATAAAGGCAAAAAAAAAGCGGCTATGAGCATATAAGGCCATGTCGGATTTGTGCACGAGTTCCATAATGTTTTACCCGTAGGTACCTCGAAACTCTTGATCCAGAGTAGAAATAAATATCACAAAACTTACAGAAAGTAGCACATATTAAATCAGCGGTATTTTGTTTCAGATAAACTTGTATACTTTAAGATATGTATTTTACACAAAGTACCTACTAAGCATTGTCTTAGTAGTTTAAACATATTTAATTTTTATGTTTTATGAGGGACGGACATTAACCGTTACTTGAACTCACAAGACAATAAGACTACAAACAGTCAGAGCATTGTTACCCAGAAGAAGCAGCAAAGTAGGCACGTTAGTAGAATAAAAAAAACGCTTGGTAAACCATCGTTTACCAGATCATTATCTGATAAAGGTAACAAAACTGCCAACATTGACTAATTTTTATAGTTCCTTAGAGGGTGCCAAGACGATTACTAAGCTTTGTCAATCCGTCCTTTCATCCACCTTTCTGTACATTCATCCGTCTGACACGGGGCTGGCATTTTTGTAACCGTAATACTCGTATGTCATGAGTTGAAAATTTTACTAACAATATTAATTATATTACTATGGCCCCGCGATTACATTAACTACCAAAAATAAAAATAATTGAAAAATAATGAACTCTCCATACAAAAAACGTATGTTTAACTACGTGTTTAACGCTACAGTAGTAGTAGCTACGTCAACGATTTTATACTTGCATTTTTTTATTACACTAGGAAACTAAGCTAATGTAGTGAGCCGGTATCTAATAAACCTTTTGAAATAGCTAAGCGTAGTTAAACATCTAATTATGGGATTATTCCAAAATCTTTATTATCAATGTAACAACCATGTTATAGTTCTGAAAGCTCCAAAGGCATAATTAAACCTGCGAAACTCTGGTTTTGTAATATGATGCTACTGGCTTTTATAAAGCAGGTAATTCCAAGATAAAACAGAAGTGGAAGCAAGTCGTCGTAGTTGCAGAAAAAAAGTACATATTATGAAATTTGAGAAATAAGAGGTGGACGAAAATAACTTTTTTGAAAAGTTGTTTTAAACTTGTAACAGGTAATATATTGTCTGTGAATTATGTTGACATAAATAACTATTTATACTGTGGTATGTCTGCTTGCAACAAAATGCACTTATTATGTTTTTTTTTTAATACTACCAGCGTATACTGTAATGTGGCTACTCGAAAACTATAATGGCACTGTACACAATTCAGAACCATCCAAATAGTGACAGTTCAATTTATCACCAGTTCGTAGGTCAGTTTATCAGTTAAAGAGGGCAGAACTATGAGTTCCAGTATATTTTAGCTCTTTGTTTCAAAGCTGTGTCTAGCGTATCATTTTGCAGGCGCGGCATGCGTTTTATTAATTTCATATCTAACAATGACCGTTTATAGGTTCTTTTTGTTTTTGCTGAGTTTTCATTTCTAAGGTTCTGTGAGCTCGATAGTCTCAATTAAAAAAGGGACGGTCAGGGAAATTAAGGTAGAAAATGATTCCGGTATGATGTCACATCGATTTGCTTAGGCTTTTGATAGAGTAAACAGTCATGTTTTGTCTGAACATTTTTTAGATATCCCACGCAGCGGTGGTGTATACCACACCTATAGACACTACTCTGTTGTTGTCGTTTTTTTCGCCGCACGCAGCAAAAACAATACCGCTTGGGTTATAATAAAGGTTTTTGAGAAGCGATACCTTTTTTTATACTGACATCGTACCCTTATATTTTAATCAGTATAATTCTACTTTTACAACGAAGCTGTATTTTTGTACAGCTTCGTTGTACTAAGCTATAACCATAATGAAAACTTGGTTTGGCTTCATCGACAAATAATTGAAATCTAAATAGGTGCCAAGCTCTGCCAAGCCGAGACATGAGCAATTTATCCCTAGCAAAGAGAATAACATAATAAAGATAAAAGATTTCTCTTATTTTTTAGCTTTTCGAGGTATTTCATAAGGCGCCAACTGTTTATTACGAACATGTCAAATACATATCAGAGTAAAATTGGGTACCTCTAAAACGATATATTCATTTTTAGGGTTCCGTACCTCAAAAGGAAAAAACGGAACCCTTATAGGATCACTTTGTTGTCCGTCTGTCCGTCCGTCCGTCTGTCAAGACCCTTTTTCTCAGGAACGCGTGGAGGTATGAAGCTGAAATTTATATCAATTACTCAGGTCTACTGTCCCTTGAAGCTGTGAAAAAATCAAACTTCTAAGCCAACGCAATCAAAAGATACAGCCGTTTATGCCGCAAATTTTCGACACTTGCAAGGGAATCAAAACCTACAGGGTGCTTCCCGTGAACTCAGAATCTTGAAATTTGGTACGAAGCAACGTCTTATAGCATAGATAAAGGAAAAATTACGAAAACCATAAATTTTTAGTTACATCACATAATATATATTTTTTAATAAATATAAACTTGAACTTTGTAAACCTTGCAGGTTTGTACGGAACCCTCGGTGCGCGAGTCCGACTCGCACTTGGCCGGTTTTTTTTTACGTAGCCTATGTTGTGTCCCACTGCTGGGCAAAGGCCTCCCTCGCTTTAGCCACTCGTCACGGCCTAATGCTCCCGCCAATCGCGACAGAAACCATCCAGGTCATCCCGCCATCTCCTTTTAGGTCTGCCTCTGCCCCGGCCGACTTGTTCGACTTTATATTAAATATTTTTATTAAAACTGATTGTCAGGATCACTATTGGTTAATGTCTCATGATGACAAGAGAAGATTTTATTCATGAAAGATCCGTAACAAATTAAGATTTGAGAGTTAGAATACTGCTCAAGTTCTGTAATCCAGGTTTCCGGCGTTTGTTAGCCTAAACATTCTTGGCACTCAACCGAGCTTAGTAAATAACAAACTAAATTATTCGAGAAACAGACTAATTTAAATTAAATTGAACAAACGTTCTGGTGCACTTTCAAGTGAATTTCCTCGTCCACATACAGTTACTCTAAAATTTAATGTGCAATCACATAGTGATGTTAGTTATGTTCAAATATGCGGTTAATATAAGCATTTCTAGTACTCCTAATAATGCCACTATGAATAAATTGGGTATAATATAAAGCAGTAATGCTAGATGACCATTATTAGACAGAACTTTTAAGCCATTGTGATTTTTGATAACTATATAATATTTTCTTGTTCATCAAAAATAAATAATACATTAAATATCAGTTAAAATGTTGTTTACCTATTTCAGAACATTATTGTTCTGAATAGGTATTAACTTTAAATTAATAAAATAAGTAGTAAGTAATAAATTGTAGGCAAAAGGCTGTCTTATCCCAAAAAAATAACTAATGTAAATGGCGATCGATAACATTTTAAAAACCGCAACAGAATGACCGCAAAATATATAAGAAAAAGAAATCTGGAAATTTGCTACTCATCAATTATTTTTCATTCTATACCTTTATTATATTTAAAATATAGATATTACAAAAATATAACTCATTATCATTTTTTCACTTCTCATTCTTTATAAGTGTGTCATATTATGCTTGCCAAGGTGGACTATTTTTATGATATACAAAACGTTTTAAATTGACCAACCAGAAAACTTCACCTTATTAAATCTAATCACGACACATATCGAAGTTAATCGCAACTCTAGATTATTTTTTGGTGCGAATACTGTTGAAAAATGTGAAATCATTTAAACAAAACTTTGTATAAAGTATCAACCAATCAGAATACCGCAATATTAAAATCGACCAATGAGGAAACGCAATCAAATTATCAAATAATTAGGTGCTTTTTAATTCCTACTTCACATTAAAAAAAAAAAATTAATAGTTGGCAAACTCTTTGAAGCCCCAATTATACGTTGTCTATGGCATTTATTCACGGTGTAGATATATCCTATCTATATCAAAGCAGTGACAAAAATACAAAGACTCCCGAATGAAATATTTTTGACTCAGAATTCATTGTGGACGAAAAAAATTGTATTTGTTAATTGTTAAAATGTTATTTTTTTATTTTCTCGCAATCGAAGTGAAAACTAGAGTGAAGCCCCAATTATACGTTGTCTATGGCATTTATTCACGGTGTAGATATATCCTATCTATATCAATAGTATAACTCGGGTCTAAACGCCATATTACCCATCGAACAATCTTTAGCCCCTTGTCAAACAATCTACTATAAAATATGACTCTAGTGAGTAGAATTTGAAAATACCTAAATATTTAAACAAAATAAGTAAACCATGTTAATATTTTTTATTGGCACTTTAATACAACATTAGTATAATAAACTTCATTTTGTGTTAAATCCTAACATCATTTTTATTTTCTTTCTCTCTTCATAAACGCTCGTCTGGAATGTTGAATAAAAGTTGCCGTTGACGTATCGTCGACCATATTCCATGCGACAATATAAATTATCAAGCTTCTTTATTATAAATAAGGCAATTGTTAGTAACATTTGAAACTATAATTTCGATTAAAGTTAGTCAAATTGACTGTTAAAACAATTGTTTTTCCAAACAATTAAATCATCATCATTATTTCAGCCATAAATCGTCCACTGCTGGAAATAGGCCTCCGCCAAACATGATTTGTATCATCTTGGGAGATGTTGCCATAGTTGCCTTGCTTGGCAGACGGGTTGGCGACCGCAATAGCTGTATATTGGTTTTCGACGGACGCGGCTGCATCCGTCGATTTTTTCCTTTTGTCACCTCTCACGTGGGAGGAGATGGGGTGGTGCAATTATAGGCAGCCGGCACCACGCGGCTACATTTACTAACTACAATTTAATCTGTACATTTTTAGTTAAGTATTACAGCACCACTGCCTAGCAGTAGCTCTAAACGATTTAAAATGTTAATTAAGTTTTTGCGTTTATATGGGAGTCATACAGACTGATTAAGACAAAAATCGTCTCGCCTGCGGGTAACTTTCACAATGCCCAAAAGATAAAACAAACTTAAATATCAGTATGGCTTACCTATAAGGAAGCCACCTCAATTCAATTTCAGTACAGCACAGTTAACTAAAAACTCGTTACGTTTTTCTTAATTTGCTTAAATTAATAGCAGCCGTACAATAACTTTAATTAGCTTGTGGAGGCAATCTGCTATTTGGATCTAGGTTTGGGGACCGTGTCGAGTAAAAAACTAAACGAAATTAAAAATGTGTAATATATTTAAATAATGTTTTAATTTTCAACTTGATTGAGGAATTGACTCTCAAGCGTACATTTCTAACTAGAAACTTAATAGAATTAGAATTTTAAATACCTTTGCAGGGAATCTGTGGTGTAGAAAAGGACATACAGGCATTAAATAATGTCCTTTGAATTAAAACAAATCTCGATACTGTCTCGGTCTCGGATATACTTTCTAGTAGTAATCTAAAGTCATGTCAAACGTACCAACTGAGGAGAGGAAGTCGTGATGGCTTTGAACCAACTTATATTCGAAATATTCAGCAACTATGTATACCTAAAGAGAAATATTATGGGCAAGGCATTGCAGTAAATAAGATAACACGACGTCAAAGACTAGCATCGGCGACAGACTTGGAATTTGCCTTTAATTAATCTCTTTAAGAAACATCTAAACGATTTGTGACTATAGTTTCCACGGGAGATATAATCGGTGACCTTACATTACGACATGTGATGATTAATGTATACTGCGTACGTACTTATGTTTAAATTAAATAATAATGAATAGCGCAGAAACATGTTTGACCCGGGTTTTCCAGCATGTTTTCGCACTAAAAAAGTTTGATGTCGTCAAACCTTTTGGTTTGGGCTAGTTGGTAGTGACCCTGCCTATGAAGCCGATGGTCCTGGGTTCAAATCCCAGTAAGGGCACTTATTTGTGTGATGTGCACAAATATTTGTTCCTCAGTCATGAGTGTTTTATAGTTTATGTATTTAAGTATTTGCATAATATATGAATCGTTGGTTGGGAGACAATACAAGCTTTGTGAACTTACCATATAGGGCTCAGTCAATCAGTGTAAGAATAT
Organism: Grapholita molesta; assembly: GCA_022674325.2. Taxonomy (NCBI): domain Eukaryota; kingdom Metazoa; phylum Arthropoda; class Insecta; order Lepidoptera; family Tortricidae; genus Grapholita; species Grapholita molesta. The sequence goes on along the minus strand of CP053121.2, from coordinate 15,684,366 downwards.
CCCGTAATATTGATTTATTAAAAGTAACTACGGAACAGCTGAATGTGTCTCAGGAAATTGACTGGGTGTCAACCAGTCACTTTAATAAAGAAAAAAGTTCGCGAATTTATCTGTGATATTTCAGTAACAATAAAATATAATTAGTTGCTCCACTCTCATAACGCAACCGCAACGGAACGAGCTCAACTAAAAGTTAGGGTTGTACTGACAATGAGTGTTACCACTAGGCTCTACACTCGACTTACCAAAACGCTATACCGCCTGGTATAACGTTTTAGTAACTGTTGTTCTAGATACTGGAGTTTTTAAAATTATGGGTACGATATTTACGATCGTTATAAGCGTCCAATTAATAACTATAATTTCATTGATTTTTGAGTTAAAATTTAAGTTTTATATACTTTACATATATTATAGAAAATTTTATTGTTCTCTTAGAAATGTTTATTTTATTTATATTTTGCTTATTTATACAAAGATTATTTTATGTAACTACGACGAATCCAATAAAGGGGAAGTATTCGGCATGTCTTTGTCAGTCAGTAAACGCGAATGGCTCATGATTAAGCTCCACCTTACGAAACGAAACACGTCGAGTCATATCCGACTTATAAAATGTGAGGTACCTGTTTCAAAACAATTCATATGTTTGAGTCTCATGCTATCGTAAGACGTTTACGTTACGTTTAAAATTATTTAAAAATGTTACTTTATTTGTAGTATTTTTTTGTAAGAATAGTTTTAGTATGCCAATGTATGTAGCTATTAAGAAAATAGTTAGCAAATTTATTATCTGAAACCTTCGTGTCACTTTAACCTTTGTCTAAAATGTTTTAAGATGTTATGTCAAGTTTTTAATCTTTTCGCCGCCACGTCAAAAAAATGGAACGTGCGTCACACGCCACAGGTTTTTGCAAGCAAGCGAAAATAAACCTTATCTCTCAGTACGTAGGTCCAAGGCGTCGACTTTATATCAAGTCGTGGCATGTGGGTCACGAAATGGACATTATATCAAGTCAATTTAAATAAACAATAATAAACCAAATCAAAGCTATATTTCAATTTAAGTATGGTCTGACTTGGAATTGAAATCTTAATTTACATTCACTCTTCACACTTGAAAAAGGGCTCCTATGCTGATCGCCCCTAAGTGTTTACGAACGCAGCCTATTTATAGAACAAAGAACGGAAAACTTTTACTTTACTGATATCAATTTCACATGAAACAAGGTAAAAAACTTTATATATTTTGGTCGAGATAAGAATAAGGTTAATAGGTATAAATCGGTAGTAATCGAATGATGGACCGGTTTGTAATTTTACTTTTGTTTAACGAAATTAATGTACAATCCTCAAACGGCGAATTCATCTTCCCCTATATTCCTTTGTGTTCGACATTATTTAAGATTAATGTATTTTATGATTTATAGGTATAAACATTACATTTTACTAAGACAATACATATATTTACAACATAGTCAATGACATGTTATATATGTATTTATGGCCCCAGGCAGGCACACAAGAAAAAAAACTTACTGGGAACCTACACTGTACATTTTAAAACTAGTTAATGTTGTAACGATCTTCAAATTTTATTGTCTCTTTCGTAATTGGTAACGCGAATGTTGACTTTAAGATTTTATCAAAAAAATCATTCAATTTGTGTAACGATTAACTTGGTTTAAGGTAGGAGACAGACAAATCGAAGGGTTCTTGGCTCAGTTTATCTGTTTTCCACAAACAAATATGCGATTTATCTGTTTTCTGCAAACAAAGAGGCGACCGAAGCATGTACACCTGACGAAACTCACTAAAATACGTCATCGTATCTTGCTCGGCCCGGTAGCGATGTCTAAAAACAAACGTTAGGTATATTCGGATGTTGCGGGATATGACAGTATTTAATATAAAGCCCCAAACCTGAGAAGCGCCTGCTGAGGATATACTTAGATGGCGCAAACGTCTAGAGCTGTGCTGTTATGAAGCCTGGTTTGACGTAATAAGGTTGTGCAAGTAAGAAAGAAAATTCAGTGCCTTCAGTGTCAACTTTTTTTTTCCGTCAGAGGTGTCAAAGAGCGAGACATCGATTTTTGTAATTGACGTACGGTCAATAGACTCTATTTCGTTTTCCTTTTAGGTAATAAATAATATTTTTTATTATTAATTACGAAATATTTTCGTATAATATGAAATGTTTTATATTCGATTTATATTTATAAAATTAGTTGATTAACGTCGAACCAAGTTAAAATAAGTAATCATTAGGATCATGTAAGATTATTTATCTAATAGCCCAGTAGCTAGTCCATTCTTTCCACCCAATAGCCAATTAGATTTTAATTTCTATTAAAGTCAATAGTCCCTACACCATGGCGGGTGTTGTCTCTGCGCGCGTCCCATGTCATGCAACATCCACAACATCCACTTAGTGTACACCTCTTACATTTCATTAAATTGTCTTAACGTAAGGGCCTCTGCGCGTTGGCTCGATCCGGCTCCGTATATGCCTCCCGCAGGTCCGGGACACCATTGTTCCGTGTACCAAAAAGACACGCAAAAAAGATAACTGAAATTAGTGATTAATAACTACGCAGTTGGTATTCGTTATCAATAAAAAACAACATCATTATCATTACCTATATAACAGTAAATAATTTGTTTTGAAATCATAAGTATCGTGATTTAGAAAAATAGATACGAGACAGGTCATAGGATAGTTGGTAAACTGTGAGCCGTCTACGCTGACGTTTCCCGGCGTTTAGGTGATTTGAACCATTGTAGCACCTCGACTGAATAACGCTGTCAAAGCTTTCGTGCTGTGTGTTGCAATAACTTGTATTTTGGATCTGTGTTTACAGTTTTATTCTCTCTGCAAAGCTTGTTGGATTCTATAAAACCAGGCATTGTGAAATGCAAACTAAAAAAACCTGAGCGCAACGTACATATACCTACTGTCATTAAAAATACACAGTGTTTTCGTCACATTTTCTCCTAAAAGGTTTTGTTCCATGCAGGTGCACAAAGAGTTATAATATAGGCAATACGTTTCATAGAGAGTTATGTGTTCTATATTTTAAGCTTAAGTCGAAATTGGTCCAGTAAATGAAGCTAAAACAGGGCTAGTCCTATTATGATATAATAAATGTGAATGTTTGTGAAGATACGATATTCAATCACGCAATAACGGTTCAACGGATTTACATGAAACTTGGCGCACATAACACAGTTCTGATTTGAGAAATAGGATACTGTAGGTATATCTTGGTGTGCATTATCGTAGCATTTTACGCAGACAAAGTCATGGGAAGCTTATAGTCGTCATATATTAAAGCATCACGCATATGCTTAACTCAATTTAAAGTAGTACAACAGCAACTACTTCGCATAAAAAAGCGTAATAATTAATTTAAAAGTCTTAATCCAGAAGCCTTAAAAGTGTATGCAGAAGTAATATTAATTAAACGTTAAAGCTCTTTCTGGAGTATAAAATCATACCAAAACATTTCGTGCGAAATGGCAACCAAGAATCACAAGCATTCTTTAGATTAAAAAAAAGTTTTTAGATCATAGGGAATATGAGTTGTTTATAAAATGAGGACTGATAGAAACTACAACAAAATAATGGAATGATTTTAAAATTCATAACACGATTTTCAATTTCAGTTTCATAAAAGCATCAGTTCATTTAAAAGAAAAAAAATAATTCTCCGTGTATACCGGGTGCGGCCTGTAATAGGAGCAAAAAATTTAGGGATTGCTTCTCAACACGAACATAACAGCATTTGTTCTACGACTTTAAATAATTGGGTAATTTATTACTTGTGATTTTTTCGAACAAACTAAATTGTATTTTCAATGAACAGCATCCAATAGTCTAGTTTACGTTTACTGTCAGCCTACAAACTTCATAGTTTTCGCAATACATTGCTTGCTTGGAAAATCTTTTTTATGTATATTTTTTAAACTATAGTCGTAGAACAAATGTTGCTACGTTTGTGGTGTATAAACGATACCTAAAGTTAATGCTCCTATTACAGCCCACACCCGGTATACATTAAACATTCAAAGATTGCAGAGGGGCAATAATAAATAATATTAATAAAAACCACATATAATTTTTTACTTTGCTGTTTACCTTACTGGAGGATATGATTTTTAATTGATTTCTCTGAACATACGAGCATGTTTCTTGTATTCAAGAGAGAATTTATACAAAGTTTATAGCCTGTTTGTTTTTTTTATCTATTAAGTCGACCCTCAAAGTGCAAGTGCCTGTAAACTCCTCTCGATAGTGTGTCGTCTCCTTCTTGATTATGTAAATGGTTTTATGAATCGCTTGCTGTTGTAGCTACGTTGTTTAAGCAATAGGTTTTTCACTTCACTCCGAGTCTGGTGAAAACGAGAAAAATTCTATGTAATACTCTAATACTAGTTATATACAAATACATATTAAATAAATGCAATAAAATGGATTTCCATGCGTGGTTAAAATGTGAAATCTTTTACTTACGTAGGTCTCAAATAAATGTACTACGAGAAAAAAACATTTTTGTTGATAACGTTACGTCAATATAAGCTATGTCGATGATGACTAAGATTACTTTATCACTATTACTCATGCTGTATGTAAGTATATTACATATTATATATAATAACATAGCAGTTTAGGTAAATTATGTATTTATAGGTTGAATATTTTACCATGAAATTTATCAAAGGCGAAAATTTGTTCAATAAAATCCGATGGCTGTAGTCAGCTGACACTGTCACGTCACGAAAGTCGTGAAATATCGGTGCCTGGCTAGTTAATTGTTTTATTATATAGATATTATAAGAGATTTATATGTCCCACTGCTGGCTAATCTTACACTAATGGGCGAAATTGGCGTTAAGTTCGGCTACATTATTGTCCCAAAGGATGCGATGTTTCTTTGTTTGAATAAAAACATACAATATCTATATACCTCGTTTATTTCAAATATATGATATTAAAAAAAAAAACAATATACAAAATCTTAATATCGATTGAAGAGAGGATTAATATAGTTATTTATGTTGAAATAAGCCCTAAGACAGTGGTAACCATTATAGGTAAGTTCTGTTACGAAAATAAGTTTCTACCTAAGCAATAAAAATACAATATACCTACTTATGAAAGAAAAGAAAGAAAATACATTTATTTTAACGCCAAAATGTTGCATATTTTTGAAACAAGGTGAAATAAAACAACATATAGATACAATGAGGCGTTAAAATACGACCCCCTCTCAACCTAATGCCACGGAAAGCCAAGGCGTTGGTTTTCAGTGGGGACCTACTTAACCTAACTTAAAAGTAAGTAGTGGTGAAGACAGAAACCCCAACGATACTCAAATTAAAATAAAATATAATTGAAGAATTTTGAAACTATTTAATATTTGTAAATAATAACTACTGCACGAGCCCGTTCCTAATGGAAAATTTTATACCTAATGGAAAATATGTAAATATTCCCTTTTTTTAATAAAAATATGCTAACATAGTTCAAATTGGTGACGACTAAAGAATTTTATAAATTAAGACGAAACTAAAGAATGCTGTGAGAACTCGAAACTCATACAACTGGTTTGCGACCTTAAGCGTCACAAAACTGGTTATGTAAGTTTATTACATTTTGAACTAATGATTTTCGGTGTTATGATAACAGCGCGGGTTACCGCATTTTATATCAAAAATACAGTTCTGTATATTCTAGATAATTGGTCTAATAAAGTTACCACAGCGCTGCGTTTTCCGTATGCAGCGACAGTGTGTAAGTAAGATAGCATCACGCATGTCTAAATAGCATTGTCTTGCTCTCACACCAATGCGGGTGCCTAAGCCCACAAGTAAGATCAATCGCTTGCGGCGGTAGTTTGATTACGGCGCTAAAGGTTCAACTAAGGTTTGAACTAAGTTGACTTTAGTTATTTAAACGCAAGTACTACGTACAATTTTACTTATCTTAGGCAATTAATACTATTTCAAATTTAATCGTTACGTGTTGGATGCTCTATATAATCATGTATCGGTTTGTAGTCGGTCTACAACAATATAGTCAACATATGATATTGTGAACTAACTTGAGGGCTCGACAATTTTTGGCTATATACAAAACAAGAAAACAAGTTTTACTACAAAATGGTGTTAAAAATGCATGCCTTTTTATTTGTATGTTTCGTTTATGTTTCTATGTTAATGCCATGTAAATTGTGGGTATGAATAAAGAATTTATCTATCTATCCATCTACAATAAGTAATAAGGAGAGCAATTATTCCTCGTCTAAAAAGATCAAAGTAAACAAGCTCTTGAATCAATAAAACAACGTAAAACATACTTGTTTCTACAACAACTATTTATGTTTTTGGAATGGAGATAAACGGGCTGGCCGATTTGGTCGCGATTATTATAATAGATACCTGATTTGATGACTTGTATTTTATGTTACTAGATTTCGTTGTATATAATTTAGTCGCATCACATTTTTAGTCATAATTATTTTAAGGATTTCAAAAGAATCTTTGAATTTTAAAATCATAACTAAACAGTCAGTACTAAACACTACGTTAATTTTCTCTTAAAATATTTATAATCAAATAATCACCAGCAGGTTTAAAATACGAATCGTACTTAAAAACGCAAATAAACAAAACTACATTTATTTGACAGCTGACAGCTGCCAATCACTTATTATATTAAAAAATATATCTTTTTTATAATTGTATTTAAGTGTATGACGTGTATGATCTAAATACCGGGTGTGGCCTGTAATAGGAGCTTTAACTTTAGGCATCATTTCTACTCCACAAAAGTAGCAACATTTGTTCTACGACTTTTGAAAATAACTAATAGTTTAATAAATATTCATAATAAAAGATTTTCCAAGCAAGCAATGTATTGCGAAAACTAAGAAGTTTGTAGGCTGACAGTAAACGTCAACTAGACTATTGGATGTTGTTCATTGAAAATACTATTTAGTTTGTTCGAAAAAATCACAAGTATTAAATTACCCAATTATTTAAAGTTGTAGAACAAATGTTATTACGTTCGTGGTGTAGAAGCGATCCCTAAATTTTTTGCTCCTATTACAGGCCTCACCCGGTATATGTCACAAGATTTAGAGACTCCAAAATTACTGCTTGAAATAAAATCATACACAGAATTTTACAGTAACTGTATTGTGAGTAAAAATATTTTACTCATAATACGAGACAATGAAATACAAAGCAGTGCCTATGATTTTAAATAAACTTAACGCCAAGCTTTTTACCTGATAGCTATGGCTACATCGGTGCTGGAGGATAGAGGAAAACGGGTTTGCGAGCTAGCATTCAAACTAAATAGTTCATATTTGGACTCGAATTCGGCCGGATACTGAACTTGATCCGCTGCTCTCTCGAGTCTGATTCGTCTAAACTTTTGAGATTTCTTCACGTAGTACTGAAGTAACAATCGTCACTGTATTTCCTTTTCGAACTAAATCTGCAGTAATGAAAGTCAAGAGGCGACGACTTTGCCTAGCCCAAGGGAAAGTGTACCTATAGATAGATTAACAAAAAAGGTAATTACTTTGTTTTATTTAAAGAGCGTGATGGTCACGTTTCTGTTTTATGGTTCAGTGGCGCATGGCTAGATTACAAATGGATAATTATGGAATATCTTTAAGATGACTGTAATATTTAAGATATGAAGACCATTAACAATCAGTAGGTGGAAAAAATATTTTTAAATTAATATTTAACCATATCCTGCATGTTCCTGCAATTGGTTAAAACACATCGGTGCCCATCACTGGGTTCTTAAATTAAATGTTATGAGACCGTTCGCGGAAACTACTATCCGAATAAACTTTCTACATAGCTGTTACCTTGTGGGCTAAGTCTAACCTTCTCGGCCTTCACGAGGTTCTCGTCACATGGGATGGTGATGTCGATGAGCATTGCCCAGCGCTGCGATCGATCTATAACTATGATATCAGGCTTATTGGCTACAATAGTCCCGTCCGTGATAACAGATCGATCCCAATAGAGCGTGGTACTTTGTGGTCCGTAAGTCTGTACATAAGAGCAAGCTGCTGGTGTATAATCCTGGCTACAAGGTTATGTCTGTTCAAGTATTCGCCGTTAGCAAGATGAGAACAACCGGAAATTATATGCCTGAGTGACTGTCCGGGACGCCGTCATGCCCGACAAATGTCGACCGTACCGTCCTTCAGGATATACTTCCGGCAGTTGTTCGTCATGATAACTTCGCCCGCAATTGCACAGGCTAAACCCTCGGTTTCTCCAAAGAGGTCCCCGAATCGTAGACAGCTCACCAACGTGGGCAATATATCATCCTATTATTATGACGTGTAGTCCACCTTTAATAGCTTGTGTATATTATTTATTACAAATAAAACTGTGTACACGCCGCTGTCCAAAATCTCAAAAAAGTTGAGATTACTGAAAGACGTTCATTTGATTTATATATGATCGACTACAAAAACTTTACCATTGTTGACCATTTACTTGATTCACAATTCAGAGGATTCTTTTAGGATAGGCAACGCGCATGTGAATTTAGTTTAGTTAAAGGCGTCTATAGGATTTTGGTGACATCAAGACAAGCATGCCGTACACGTATTAGCCACTATCATAATATAAAAAATCAGGATTTAAATCTCTTTTACGGGTTGTCCGTTTTATGTTATACATTTTGGGGAAGCATGATGTTGTGAGTAGTGTATGTATCAAGTGACGCCCCTTGTGTTCATGATCTTCAGGTCATCAAACCAGGTGCTCGTAATTTGAAAAAGGCTTTTTTCAGACCCATGGCGATAATATTGTCCTGGAAACATATATATTTTTGAAACTTATGAAAATGAAAAAAAATAATAATGAAAATGGTTTATTGGTAACAATCAAGTTTACAAGAAGTGAAAGGGTTGAGATCTCCTAGTTAGTAAGTATAGCGATACTTGTGTCAGGAGATATACGTAGTTATGTCTCATTTTAATTATTATAATCGTTGTTTATATCTTCTCAGCCTACCGCCTCCCAGTTATCCATAACATTTTTATTCCGTGCACTAAAAAGGTATTCATATAAAAACAAATAAACATCAAACTTAGTAAGGATATTATCATTTATCAAACTATAAAATTAACACAATATACCTAATACAACATTAGTTTACGAGTACTATTATTTTGTAGGAATTCATAACACTTCTAAAAAGTAAGTAACAGACAAAATGTCTGCATTTAAATACTAAAATTGGACTAACGTTAAACAGTGACAGTTTTAACGCCGGGATAATGTCGTTTAACGCGGGATGTGCTAGAAACTAAGCGGCGTTAGTACAACTGACTGATCCAGCGGTCTCTGCGGTTGCGCTGGGCCATGACAAATTTGTGAACGCGGGTTCATCCTAGGGAGAATCGTTTCTAAACCAGCTGCATTTGTGATACTAGGCCCGATAGTTAGTTGACAATGACAGTTTGAGAAACAAGATTTATATTGTATTTCGTGCCGTTTATAATTATATTGTCAAAACAAACATTTGATGGTATTAACCAAGTATTGTATAAATTAAGTATAGCTGAAACATTTTATTATAAAGCAAAACTCGTATTTAAGGTAGTTTACAATATGGTACAGTCAGCTGCAGAGAAAAGGCACCCCCTCTGTCGTACATGCTGGCACATTGGGGATTTTTTATTCTACAGCTGACCCCACATTACTGCAGAGGTCGCGAAGTAATCAATGAAATAATAGTTTAAATTACCGACTTTTTATTTTTTAATCTTCACATTTGAAAGTGCTATTCGAGCACCGTGTTTAACCGCTGATATATATAGTAATATAGATTTATTCTATTTTTTTATCTTAATGTCGCAAGTATGCTTACAGAGTGTTAGTTGGCTATATGTAATTTTTCCTTTATTAAAAAAAATTAGAGCAGCGGACAATAAATTATTCTTCATACTAACTCCCTACATTACTTCTTGTCCTCGGTCAATAGGTTGTGAAAGGTGCAATAAAGGAAAGGTAGTTTTTTGATTAGTTTAATGAAACTCAAATGTAAAAAATAAAAACTCAAAAATAAAAACTGAGACCTATTTCATCACAGCAACAAAGTCAAACCTACGTACACCTGTGTGTCGGTAGGACACTACGATACAATAACAACACAAATAGGTACATCGACATATCCATACACAAACATACACATACTTGTACACGAACTTGCTCTATAACCATAATCGGAAAACCGAACTTAACCGTAAACACTTTAAAAAGGTGCATAAAAAATAAGATGCATTTATTTATTGAAAGGCAAACAACACGTACCTTCACTAATGTGCCATGATCTTTATAATTTGCATGATTTTTTAATTTTTATTCCAGGATTTCAATAACGTAATTATGTATTTGTTTTATGTTTATGTATTATATGTATGGTAGTCTGTGTAGGTATAGTAAATTTAAAAAACTGTATTGGTTGCACCGCCTACAATCTTTTCTGTTTTGCCCTAAGGTTGACTGGTAGAGAATGCCTTATGGCATTAAGTCCGCCTTTTGTACGTTAAGGTTTTCTTATGTGCAATAAAGATTAAATAAATAAACATAATATGTTATGTTTTACAGACCGAACTAGCTTTGTAAAAGATACACAATAGAGTCTAAACCGTTATCAATTGCTATGAAAGTGTATATATACTACTAAAGAAATATACTACCGACCCACTTTACGAATAGTAATTATAATAGGAGGCGTACCTACTTAACAATGCTCGTATCAAAAAAACAACGCAAACCTAACGAGTCCGCTGTTTTACGAGTGAGGAAAACAAGAATACTTTGCGAATATATACTAATCCTTTCGCAGTTCAGTATCTTCAATTAAAGTATTCTAGATTAACGTTTTACTAGATCGTTTTAGAGTTAGTTTTTATGTAGAAAATGTCCCGTTGCATCACCGAGTTCTACTTAACGTTGAAAAGGCACGAGTACCTGCGGTTTTTCAACTCCACTTCAAATGGAGGTAACAATTTACGTTTTAAAAGATTGCTTAAAAAGTCGTTAGCGTTAATGGTGTCACCAGTTTAATGCGTTTTTGAAACGTAAATCATTAACGAGACGGAAATTAGAAATTTATAAAACCTCATTTGTAATAAAATTGTTGTTTTACTTAATATCACATATTTTCTCTAGATATTACTGGATATTTGAAAATCATGATTTGGAATAAGTATGTTTTTAGAGTTTAGTCTATGAAGGAACTAAATGAAGCAAGGATTTTAAATAAAACATAGACTTTTACGTTTCAAATCAGTTTAAATACAATGAAATCAAACCAGACAAATCAAATAAAGTAAAAAGTACCAAAAGGTAATTTTTATATCTAGTAGACGAAATAACGCCTACGTTTCTTTGAATAGATAAAAAATAATAGTAAACTTAATCCAACAATAATTACGATTCAAATTAAAACAGTTTTCCTCTCAAAGTTATAAAATGTTATATCTTATTAAGGTTACTGAATAAGAAACTGCTAATATATGCATTATAAGTTGTTTATTTATCAAACATATTGACCTTTGCCTTGGGAACTATCGCAAGCATGTCTGAGGTGTCCTTGTCGGTGGGAAATCATTAGTTAGTTTAACAAGGTGTGTATCTTTAGTTACGCTTAATAAAAACAACTTAAATGATTTACGAAATTATTAGCAGCTACATTGAAATAATGTATTGTACTGTATTGTAATGATACAGACTTTTAAATACCTAATGTTTCATTTATAGTTAACTTGTTTAAATAATGATGACACTGAAATAATATACATGGATTTAATGTGATTTTATTCAAGGATAAGAGTATTAAAAATGTTCACTAAATGACCCTAATACAAAACCATTATTCTCGACTCGCACAGACATGCGAATATGGAGATATATTATTATGAGGCTGCATTCCTGGTGCTAATGACCTTCGATTTCAACGCCTCAATTTTCAAGTTATATAACAGTAAAATTTGCAAAATAAACATATTTGTCTTGAAAATGTGAAATCAAAAAACTTTATATTTTGTATAACGTTTCAGAGATCGTTAGTGTATTTAAGAACGGTATTTTTTTGTTCTATAGATATACAGGTATAATAGTTATGGATCATTTATCCTTCTATTATGACTATGCACAAAACAACTACGTGCTTTGGATAACCGCTAGGGCCTATGTTGGAAACTCAAACACTCAAGCTAAGGGTGTTGGATGGGCAAACTTTATTCATTAGTTATGTGTGGCCCACTAAAACTAAAGTTGTTCCCATTCAATGACACTCGAAACCCGATAGGCCTCTGTGTTATCCATGTTTCCATTTAATTATCTTTAGTAGAATAAGTGGAATAGCTCAGGTGCCATAATCCCAAATGGATAATATTGAATTCAAACATTTTCGCTGATCTCAACTCATATTATTGTTTGAAACTTATATTGCCCAGTATTTAATAAGCTTAATATATACGTCATACTTACGCATCAATATGGACCTTTTAACATGATAAATCCTAAATTAAAAGGTTGGCAATTGGCTGCGAAGATCACTTATTTTCAGGTAGGTCATATTCTTATTTATGTCTCTTCCGTACACGGAACAATGGTGTTCCGGACATTTGGGAGGCGTACGCGGAGCTAGATCGAGCCAACGCGCAGAGGCCCTTTCGACAATTTAATGAAATGTAAGGGGTACACTAAGCGGATGTTGCCCCTGTCCGTATCATGGGACGCGCACAGAGACAGCACCCGCCATGGTGTAAAGACTATTGAGTTATAATGGAATCTAGAATGTACTAGGCTATTGGGTGGAAAGGATGGACTAGCTACTGGGCTATTGGATAAAAAACTGGACGTCTGCCTAATAAAATGGTATTCAATTTTATTTCCGGCAGACGGTGACTCGCCCTATGCGAGATGGGCCCCCATGAAAAGCGACATCAAAGATGGCTCAAGGGCAACACCGATGCATAGGGCTAAGGGTAGAGAGGTGTCACTGGACTTTAAATATTCTTATTTATTATTATCGTGGCAATATATAAATTTTGCTAAACAACGAATAACTACTATTTGTGTATCCCATAGTAATTAAGTTGAAAACTGTTTGCCTTTTTAAATTACCAACATTAAATCAGAGATTTTGATGATTTTACAATTCGGTGTTGCATTTTGTATAAATTTTAAACAAAGATACATTTTTTCAAATAAATGTGATGTTTCTTTTTGTCCATTTCCAGTGCGGCCCTTAAACCTGGCAGTGGCCTCGCAAACAGCGAAGCGCTCTGCGGCTGTCAGCTTCGTTATTCGAAAGCTCACTCGACACTTGTACTGACGGACTTTTATGACGAGTGTGCTTTATGGCGTCACTTACGTTTTCGAAGCCAAGCGTCAAAACGAGTTTCGGGCGAATTCGAATAGTTTTGAATTTAAAGGTATTTTTTATTGAGTTATATGTATGTATATTTTGGAAACAAAGTCGAACAGTTGGAATTGTCCATATTTCGATTCTCGTGGTAAGCGATGCCAGTTGCGTTAGTCACTTAAAGCAGCATACAACATGAGACCGTGAATATATAAAAAAAAGTATTTTGATAATGAGGTCTATATTGGGTGTAAGTATCAAAATACTCATACTTGTTTTTTGCATAATAATGTATGTTATAAATGTCATGTCATATTAAAAACGATACAAAATCAAACAGTGATTTTTTATTCAAGTATGTAAGGCATTCCTTGGTAAACGTAAGGTATTGTACTTAATTTCGTTTTGACTAATAGCAATAATAATTGATTTAACTAGACTTAGGTGCAACGGTTCAAAAATAAAACTAATGTGTAATAAAACTGTTTGATAGACATGTATTATTTATTTTTCTGGCTAGATTTCTATAATATGAATATAAAAGTAAAATAATAGTACATTGTGCAACGAGGATGGTAAGTAAGGTATAGTAAACGCGAGTCTATTAGAAGCCCAACGACGAAGTCGGAGGGCTTTTAATGACTCAAGTTTGTTATATACTTACCACCCGTGGTACATACAATGTTTTTCATCACATTTGCGAGGAAATAAAATAAATTCGTTGGTAAAATATTAGTTACTAGTGTAGTGTAGTTTTACCTATCAGACCGCATTCACTATAAAAGATTGTCAACAATGTCAACTTTGTTCGATGTCTTCCACAGATAATGTTAACAACTGCGTTTTGTTTTCGAAGTTGACAGATCATCCTGCCAAATAGTATCAATTATCAAAATCAAATAGAAAACAACTATTTTTAATAAATACTAAACATTAAATTGCAGTCAAATTAAAAGTTGGTTGTAGCAAACTTTTGAAGATATGAAATACACCTTGGCTGTTTAGAAACATCTTCAGTCCAAGTGAAGTATAGGTTCTGTATATTTTTAAAACTAAACTTAACAGCCCGGGTGAGCTAAATCGGCTATAACTGCTCTGTACTCTCGCAAGTAACAACGCCATTGACGAGCAAGTGTGATGAAAAATATTATATACCTACATACAAAATTAACAAAATATTTATCAATACATTATTATATTTTTAACTATTAGAATTAAGTAACTATTCAAAAACATAACTTTCATATTTTGTTTTGGGAAGTGGAAACATATACAATCATGCATTATTTATTTGTTTCTCGACGCTTCACCTTTAGCGCCGAGAGAAGGTGTTTGACTGGACGTGTGACCTTCGCACAATTGACGTAAAAACTAAATTTTGTATATTGTAATATATATTGTCTACTTCAATATAATGTTTCTTGGTCTTTTTTCAAGTTCAGAAATTCAACAAATGTTATTAAATAAAAATGTTAAACTATTTAGATCACTTATTTTCGTTATTCATGTATTTAATGTTATCATTCAGAAGTCTTACAGAACGGCCATTGTGTAATCAATATAACCTTACAAGACCCTGGGAATACAAAGCCATTGTCAATGGCGAAAGGATTCAGGTAGCGGACCTTTAGAGCTAACCGGTATCTCAGGCAATGTTGGCACTAATTACAACTCAATGTCAATAAAAGGTAGTTAGGTAATAAGTAACTATACGGTTTCGTGTAATTTTAGAAAGATAGAGATGGACCAGTTTTATAATAGTTATTGTGTCGTACTCATATAAGCAGGGCTTATATCTTTAAGTATTAGTTTACTTTGTATCTAGAAAGGGTGGAACGCGCTTTAGACAAATTACGTGTTTTACCATAAAGTCACGAATACATATTATTTATATAATGTCCGTCTATATAAAGGGACCGTAAGTCCCTGAACAATATTTACTAATTTATAACCATTGAGTGCATTACTTTAATGCAACCTTATTTACAAATTATTTCCAATCCCTGATTTTTGGGTGTGTCATTAGCATAAGCCACCGATTAGGGTGATGGCACCAATGT
This sequence comes from Grapholita molesta, assembly GCA_022674325.2. Classification (NCBI taxonomy): domain Eukaryota; kingdom Metazoa; phylum Arthropoda; class Insecta; order Lepidoptera; family Tortricidae; genus Grapholita; species Grapholita molesta. The sequence continues at coordinate 15,668,883 of CP053121.2, read as the reverse complement.
TGGACACTTTAAGCTGACAGGCACCAATGATGGACACTTAGTTCCTAATTCAAAAACCATAACGCTATAATTTGAGTATGTACCAACAAATCCACAACATTTGACTCCATTGAAATAAGCACTTATGTTCATGATTGGTTCCTTGTCCGTTACTTGGTGCCGTTACCCTAGTACCTAACAGCTCAAAACTGTCAAGCATAACATTTTAATATTTCGTCCAAGCAGAAGTCTGCAATATACAAGGTGAAATCAATATGGTAATACAAAAATATATTTCCTTAATGCATACACGATTAGCTTTTACTATGGGGCCAAAACCAAAATCAGTAAAATAATAATACGTCATTCCTATACTTAATCGTGAAACTAGCTGTAGTTGTTAGTACTATATATTTTTAACTTTTAATATCCAATTTTTCTTTTTGCATTTATTTAGAACATTAAAATATTGCTTTCTTACAAGCCGAGGCAAACGCAATTAAGAGGCTTAAAAGTATCTTAAGATGATTAGGGAAAAACAGACACGCTTGATTATGGTACTTGGGGAAAAACTCAGATCTTTAGTGCAACATTATTTGAAAGGACAGTTATTTTAGATCTTAGGGTTGGACAGTCTCTATCACAGATATGTGGTATGTGGTCAAACTAAACTCAGTAATATTTTATATGCGCAACTTAGCATAGTTTCACGGAATTTAGACAAAGGCTCAATTTAGGATTTTTATGATTTTTAAAAAAGACTTTATATTCAGCAATAAAAAAATATTTTTAAGTGAAACCGATTTTTAGGAAGATAAGTCAGGAATTTTATAATTATTTTTAAGAAGCAGAAATTATATGTAAAAATGGATAATATAATGGATAATGGATAAGCACGTGTTGCTTCTAGGAAAAATTTTAAAACTACTATAATATATAATAAGAGAAATATTTTTTTGTACTTGTAACGTAAATATCTAATTTCAGCGAGCGCGGACCGGAACGGGTTTATTACGTCTGAAATCGGCGTCTTCCGCTGCCGTAACAATGCATTTTAAACGCTCTCATTATGAATAAAATATCAATGAAACACCATTTCTACACTTAAATATATATTTTACAAAAGCACGGGATTGCACTGTTTTGATATTCCTAAGTACATCTGTATACCAGTCGCGTTAGGTAAACGCTGACTCTGACAATACACATTGCCAATCGTTCAACTAAAAACCTTCAATTTTAAAACATAATATAGTTTGATCAGGTCGTTACTCTCTTAAGGCATATCTAAATTTGTTATCTACGGGTATATTCTTGTTTAATTAAAATATGCTATTATTACCTATATATTCAATAAAAGTAACTTCTGTAATAATATTTTGTCATGTGCCAAATGTTTTTTTGCTCAGAAATTCAGTTGTCATTCAGCAATATTTGTTTACATTATTTTGGTTTTCTATTGACTCCAAATATACATTACTTGTCTTTTACTGCTTCTGACACATTTAGTTTTCCAGTCTTTAGTTTAGTATTATTTGAATTTAATGAGGTGAAATAATTGTTACTCTTAAAGTGTTGAAATTTTGATTTTGTATTTTTACGTACAAAGTTAATCAAGCGGAGTTCCTTAATAAAATAAAATCCGCTCAATATATAATCATGATAATTAAACAGGCGTCTGTTTTTTATTACTGGAATAAGAAAAAAAAATTGTCTCTAACTTGTTCAAACGTTTTCAATAAAAAAGTATAATGAATTAAAAGTGCATACCAAAATCTCATTAGAATAAAGTTAATTAGCAGGTGTGATTATGATTTTTTTCTATTGTTGTACATAAGATAATTGTATATACTTTTCCGATTGAAGGCACTACAGTTTTGATTGAAGGAACTTTTGGAGCTGCGTACTCTAGATGAACGGAAAGTTCACAAAAGCTCATTAAAAGTCTTATTGGTATACTGTTAAAAAGTTAACAAAAAAGTTAAGGTTATATTGTTAAAAAGTTACCTGGTAAAATAACCACGACCGATACATTAAAGTATTACATACTTTAAAATTACCTTTGTGCGAGCTAATAGTGTAGTTAATATCTTCAAAGAGTATATGCACAGGCGGCCGCTTAGCCATTCGGTTCAGGGCCTTCAAGGTTGATCCAGCTCTTTCCAAGGCCGCGGGGGTCCATTGGTTCTCCTGTCCAGGCTGGATCACTAAGGGGTTGTTTTCATTTGTAGGGATAGACGAGTGCCGAGCGGCGCCTGCGATAGCTCGACGCACCAATGGAACGTTTGACATTTTGGTGTTTTGTTTTTTAACACAAACACTTGAACTTTATTTAACGAGGTATTTTAATCACTTATGATGAACGTTTGGTTTTTTGGTTATTAATTAAAATTAAGTTACTATTATTTTGATTTTAACATTTATTTTAATTACATTGTATAGTAATAAACCATGTAACAGGCATTTTAGTAACTTGTTAAGTTGTAAAATAATCTAAAGTAAAATAAACACTTGATATAAGTTTAAAATGTTGAACGTATCAATGTCCAGCCAGCATAATAAACGCGCGCGCCGGCTTTTGAAGACGCAAGGATACTAAACGATGCAATCAGAGAAACATGACTTACGATTAAGTCAAAATGACTGATCGCCGACCCGTGAAAATAACTACCGGTAAAGTACAAATCAACTTGTGATTAGCAAGTGAGGGAACCGATGGTTACTGCTGGCAGACTTGTTAGTTACTTAGTAGTTTCATAAGCGTTAGGCAATAAAAATTGTAGGGTTATACGCAAGTGCGGTGCATGAACGAGTGGTTTTTATGATTGCATGTGTTACTTAGGAGTAGAATTTAATGACCAGTAGTAGTAGTACAGCATTATATATAAATAAATATGTGTGGATTTACAATTCTGCGATAAATTTATAAATAAATAAGGTTAAAGTTCGGGTGCTCGACAGCGTCCCAATTAATGGATGCCATTTTCAATGTTAAGTCATTGTTAATAGAAATGACAGAAGGGTGTCATTTATTGTAAATTCGTGTGTCGAGAACTGGTAAGCTTACCTTTAATACATATTACAAAACATCCTTACACAAAAATATTATTATATATTTTTTATTCGTTTTTATTACATAAAAGGTAAGGTACACTGTGTATGGTTACAATATGTCCCACAAAACGGTTTACACAGTTTGACTGTGGGGTCTAAGTCTCTTAATATTAAATCTAACTGGTAATAGGTCAAATGCTATGTATATTATGGTTAAATAAATAATATTTTTAATATTGCTCTATTTGCCTCCAGTCTGATATGGAAAACAGTTGGGACAATCTTACACCATTTGGTTTTGAAAGCATTAAATGACGAAATACAAAATACATAAAGTTTATAACGAGATAAACACACAAAAATCCCCTGACCAGTTCCAATCCCGGGACCAGCTAGGTGGGTCACTAACGACTAGGTAAGGAGGTCCTTGTAGTGATTTAAAATATTATTTAATGACTCCTTAATCCAGATTATCACGAGCTGGAGACTTAAAAACAATACAAAAAATAAATCAGATGACCTCAACCTTCGAACAGAGCACGAGTATATACACGAACACAAAAAAAAAAAACGATTGATGACGGCCAGTAAATGGATACAAAATAAACGATCAACGAGCGTAGGTGTACGATCAACATAAACATATTATCGTATGTCAGGTTCATATATTAATTTAACACAGCTTATGCATACATTTCGGTAGTTCGAGAGATTAAATATAAGCATAACAACTCTACGAAATAAAGTATCACCCGTTTGGTTTTTAACACAGCGTTGAAGGGGTTCGAAAAGTCAATCATTACAAGAACTTAACCAATTAACCCTCCATGCCACGACCTTTATAACTATACCTAGATATTTTTCTAGCAGGAACGACATTTGATCAGTGCTTGCCACAATAAAAAAAGACAATCTTGCTATCGACAAGTTTCAACGACAAGACGAACACACCGTCTTATACCGGCTACCTACTCCGACGCCGCGTGCCACCGATCTTGAACAAATTGAACGTAATATCAATAATCAATCAAGATCAGAAGTGTACAGATACTTCTGATCCAATTTACTTTTATTATTTACAATGAATAGTTCTAAATTGTTTTCTGAAGTACGTAAAATATTCATAAATAGATAGTTTGGTTATTGTTAGTTATTTTTAACCCTATTTGACTATGTATTAAATTATTATTAATATTACTTTGTATTATAATTATGTTGTTGAAGTGGCAGTTATCCATATACAGGACTGTGTTTGACATGTTTTTATTTTGTCAACCACTTAAAAGAAATCGTTCGTGTTAGAAAAATATCTAGGAATATGTATAACTTAATAATATTACTTTTGTATATGCTATATTGTACCTTTATTGTAAGTTTAAAAAAAATATTAATAGTCCGATTAAAATACAGAAAATAAGACTTAAAATTTGTCGTATAAAGTTATCTTATTATATTTGGTACAATAACTACCTGTAAAATAATGTTTTAATCAATAATTGCAATCAAATCAATTTGTGTGTGTATTTAGTAAAAAATAAATATTATACATAATCATATTTGGTTCCATCTTTATCTTTCCTGGTGTCGTCATTTACTTTACTAAGCTTTTACAGAGATTGATGTACAGAAGTTATGTATTACCTAATTGTGCAATATCATCGAACATTAGCTACCATTACTTATAACGTGTCTTGAATATAATCATTAATTACAATGAATATGGTAGCTATGAGGGAACATAAACTACATATTCAATTCATTTTAAGACATACTGAATAATAAAATAAATGTAAATAAAATATATACCGCACTTGCCTACTATGTTCGAATATAGATATTTTTCCACCCACTGACTTAAGACTCCTTTAAGAATTTAACTCCAAAGGCTGGAGCATTGACCCCGAGTTGATGACAAATATTCTAGCTATCTAATGAGAAATAACGCTCTAGCCAACGATTATGTGTTTTTTATCTATTAGAGTCGATTTCTGTATGGATGAAATTGTCTTTCTTTTTTTTTGCAGCGTGCAATTACAGAATGGTAATTGGTTTGAAAATGTCATATTCAAATATACCAACCGTTTGCTGTTTACCAACAGTAACATATGATAATACATAGAAAATAAGCTATAATTGAAAATAACATACTTATAAAATATATTTTTTAAAGAGATAAAATGATATCCGTACATATGAAATGACATCATCGCAAAATAATTATAGTGTATTTATAAATATGTGACTTGCCACGCTTAAACGTGGAAGGCCATTTAGTCATTTACCAGTTATCATCGCAATGTATCGTCACACTTCGTGGTTATTTTTGTGTTTAGGTTGGCATGGCGTGTTTTAGGTGTCCTGGAAAAACCCCAAACTCTCATTTCTGACTTTCTTGTTACTAAAATGCTCTTGGTATCATATATATCAAATCTTACCAGAACTGATTTAATCGGGGCTATAAAATGTAAATGGGACATCCCTTTTGTAAAGTTAGACATACAATTATACTAATTTATTTATCCTATCAATTAACTTCGTGAGGTAACTTAATTTGGAGTAGGGTAAAGCGCGGCTATGCTGTATAAAATACTATTCATATTAAATATGATAACATAAAATGAAGTGATTTTGGCATTAAAGTGTTCGTGGATTTATCAACTTCGCACTAAGTTAATTTATTTATACAACGCATATTGTCCTCCTAGCCACCTCGTTATTACATTGAAGTCAACATAAACTATACTGTATTGTTTCGGTGCCGTACTTATGTACAAAGCGAGCTTTTACCTTTACTAGTCAGTCAGCATGTTCAAAATACGTGCGGTTTGGCACGTAGAGAGTAGGTATTTGCATTCGATACAGTCACTCAATTGAAAATAACTGCTTTAAAGCATAAGTTCAGCACCCTTAAAATTCCTGCAGTCGATTGTTCGCTACTCTCTGCATCCTTATTAAGTGAAAAGGCTAACTGAAGAACAAATATACCGATTCCGTTTCTAAGAAATACCGATCAGAAACAATTATTTATAACGTCGTTCCTAATGACGATCTGCGGCTTTTGTCACCACGTTTGACGATTTCTTTCATTGTAAGGTATACATAAGTGTCTTTACCTTTCTTTTATTTAAGGGCTGATTGTTTGGTGCTGGTTTGGTGAATAATCTCTGTCCAGCTTTTGGTAGATGCGGCTCAGAGCGTGATTTCGTAGCCACGTCGAAATATATAGGTACCGACGAACCGTAGGTAATTTACAGGAAGCTATAGATTCATGGTTAATAAATGCAGTTATAACGCGATAAGAAGAAATAACACATTTAGGCACGTTTGACATAATTTACCAGGACGTTTATTATACAGTGAACTATCAATTCACAGTACGCAATATTATTTATTTAATCTTAATGAATTAAAAATTTAAAATCAAAAAGTACAAAGGTGAACTTAATGCCAAATGGCATTCTATACCAGTTAACCGTCAGGCTAAATAGAGAAACACATTATTACAACGTCGAGATCATAACAAAATAAAACACTAACATATAATATATATATATATATATATATATATATATATATATATATATATATATAATACATAAACCTATTACAAAACATTAAATACATACATACAAGAACATATAAATAAATATATACATATGGTATTACGAGCCCCAATGCAAATGAGTACGTCTGGTAGGAAAAAAATGTACTAAACTAACGTTAACCTAAAAATTCTGGGGAACGAAGGTGTTTGGAAGAATTAGCAATATAAAAACAGTATAAGTTATAAATCGTATTTTATTTATTCAATGAAAAAAAAACGAACTTTCCTTGGTAATAAAAAAAAACATTGTTTCACTAATTGTACTAAAATGCAAAAAAGTTCGTCTTTAGTGTTACCGACGCAGATTAGAACGTCTACCACTTGGTGGCGTCTCCTTTTGCATCTAAAACGGCTTTAATTCTGAGCGGCATTGTATCTACCAGCTGTCGACACTCTTCCGGGGTTGTTTCATTCCAAACACAGGTAAGTTTCTCTTTAAGATCAGCTTTTGATCTGGACGGGTCCTTTCGCAACTTCTTCTTCATTTTCCACCACAACGTTTCTATGGGAGACAAGTCCGGGCTGCTGGATGGCCACGACATGGTAGGTATTTGTTTCTTTTCAGCCACGCCATCGTTGCTTTAGCGGTATGGCATGAGGCACAATCTTGTTGAAAAGTATACGCATTTTTATACTTTAACTTACGTATAGACGGCAGCAAACTCTCTTGTAAGATGCTTTTGTATTTTTCGGCATTGACGGTTCCATCTATAAATTGCAGACAGCCGACACCCTGTGCCGACATGCAGCCCCAAATCATTAAGGAAGCTGGAAACTTTACCTTACGCTTAAGACAATCTTTTTGAAATGCCTCTCCTTTTTCGCGAATGACTTTACTTCGTTCATCGCCTACTGTGACTTCAAATTTAGATTCGTCACTCCATATAATTTTACGCCACTGATCGACGGTCCAATTTCTGTACTTTTTGGCGAATTTCAACCTGTTAGTTTTCTGCCGTTGTGTAAGTAACGGTTTCTCTTTAGCAGTGTAAAAACCGTAGCCCATCCTCTTCATCACTCTCTTGCAAGTATCCACTGAAATGTTTTTTTTAATTGCGTCACGCCATAGTACCGTAAGTTCTCCAGCTCTTGCACGACGATTTTTCTTGATGATCTTCCTCAGAATCCTGTTTTCTGCTTTAGTAGTAATTCGTGGGCGGCCGGATTTCTTTAAACAAGAAATTTTGTCGTGTTTTCGATGATGCTCGATGATAGTTTGGATTGTAGACCTTGGCATAGAAAGGTCCTTGGCAATTTGGTACGTAGATTTGCCTTTATTGTTACTGGAGATTATAATTTTCCGCACTTCTTCAGTCACTGGCTTACCTCGTGCCATCTCGATAGAAAAACGATTTGGAGTAATAAAAAATTAGGCTGAATTTGCCCTTTTATATAGTGGTTTGTCATTTTACATGACAGAGAATATTCCGTATTCAATTTGAAAATAATATTTTATATTACGAACCCTGGTAAACAGGTTTTATTTTAAATAGACGACCTATTTTGCCTTAAATATGAAGCAGACGTAATTATTTGCGTGTGAGATGTAATATTTATAATTAAATTATTTTAAAATAAATAACGAGATGTACACTTTGTACAACTCAAAACTAAGCTAGCTTTAGTGACATTGCGTCTAGTGTATTCCATTAATCATCAAAGTCGATTCGGGTAGAAATACTAGTTTTTGAAAAAAAATACGCATGCAGAATTGCGACTAGACGAGGTATTTTGCATTGGGGCTCGTATACCTGCAATTCTAGTTTGAAGATTTTTCGAGAAGGTGTTTGCGTAACTTGTTCTTAAATGAATACTTGGTCTGAGCTTGGCGTATCTCAAGAGGGAGATCATTCCATAGACAACTCGCATTAACTGCAAAGGAGTTATTAATAGAGCCCGAGCGATGATACGGAGCTCGCGACCTAGCTGTACGCTGACAAAATGAAATAGACCGCAGGAATTCCGGCGCAGCTGGATCATGCAGTATGCTAAATAGCGTACACAGGATCCAGAGGCATTTACGTTCTCGAATACGGAGCCAGTTTAGCCTACGTCTAAATGCGAAGACATGGTCATATTATTCATTCTGAGATTATACTAGATAATTTATACTCGTAGCATACCAGTGTACAACGGCACATTGTGTTGACGTTCAGTACTTAACTATTAACGTTCGGGCTGCGAGAGTCGCTAACACAGAGTTTGAATTGTGCCCTAACTCATTTTTGCTCCAACGTTAATGAGTTAGACTTCTCAGTTCTACCTGTTACGTAGCGACATTTACTGTGATGCATGCCGCGATGCACTCAGTCCGAGCCATAGCCAGCGCGTCGCCGTCGGGCGACCATGAGTTCCATACGAATGTAGAATTTAAAGAAACACTCGGTCACTGTACATTTTAAGTCCAGAGTAGACAAATACATTTAGAATATTGTGCTCCTGATAGCGTGGTGTGTCTTGTAATGAATGTTTGGAAGCTTAATTTGTATCTCAATAGCCATACAACGAAATAGTAGGTAACTCGAAGACGCTAGAAATGCTATAATCTTATAAATATTTTTCACAGTTATAACTACCATGTTATATATGTAATCCATACTTCCTTACTAATAGTATAAATGCGAAAGTTTCTCTGTCTATTACCTCTTCACGCTGAACCAATTGGGATAAAATTTGGTATGGCGAGTTTGAGCTACGAGATAGGAAAATATAAAAAATATCATATATATGATATATATGAATATCAAAAATATCATATACTATATGATATTTTTATCCCGCAACCGTACTTTAAAAACGAAGTCGCGAGGAAAAACTAGTGTTTTATATACAGAGTGTTTCAATTTAATAATCGTTATTTAAAATAATATTATTCAACTGAAATATACGTATTATTTTCTCAAATTTTTGTTTTTTATGCAGTCCCTATTCGCCTTTTAGCTTCATTGCCAGCGCAACTCGGTTTTAGGTAGCTATCCCTTACGTAACGAATGCAGCGTGAGTCGCAAATAGCACTTATGGCGGTATATCATTGAATACGACCCTCTTTACTTAATTTTAATACTCAACTATGAATTAATAAGAATGAATTCACATGATAAGTGCGTCATTTCAGTATTTTTTTTGTTTGGTTAGGGAACGAATTAGAAATACAATTATTTTTTCTCAAACATGCAATGAAATGTCTTCGTTACGTGCGTCATAATAGGCTTCGAAGTATCACGTTTAGGGCGGATCGACTCCAGAGGACAGGTAACGAATTTCATATAAAATTGAAGGCCTAGGCCGGGAAGTAATTTTTTTTTATTTTTTATGTATACCTGGCGTCTGTATTCATGAAGCCTGTTCAAACAGCTGAGTTATATTTTTTTATCATTTTTAGTGACTAAATGATTAGCGGGCTAAAAAATAATCTCGCTTATTTCAGACGAAATGGTATGAAGAGATTTATTTTATTTATCATGTAATTGAATATTCATATCATCAGGTTATTACATTATTATATTCATGCTCAATTTTAAAATTGTATTGGCAACACCAAATACTACTCCACGCATGCGCGTTTTTGAACGCATTTCTGACTCAACCAATCACAGGACACTTTTACTTGTTTTAATAATGGCGGAATGGAAAAGTTTCTCGGCGTGTAAAACTCTGTTTATTAAGACTAAATAGTGGTAAATGGTGTGATTCAATGCTTTTGTGACTTAGATATAGTGTTACGGGTGTATAAAAATTGAATAATCTAACCGGGCCCGGTTTTATTTATCTATATTTTGTTATTGTGTACCGCCAAAGGCAGATGCCGTAGCGCCATCATTTAAAAGGTAAGTGCATTCTTTTTTGGTGGTTTTTCTAAATGTTGTATATAGTAATTATAGCCAGACTATTTATGATAGTTATTAATTATTACATCGAAGGCAAAAATACTACAAAGCGGGATTGGAGGGAAAATTAAAAAAACTTATGTCGTGAAGCTGTTTTGTTCAGTGGTATTTTTTTATTTATTTCATTGCATTAGTTTGAGAAAAGCACTATACATGCCTAGCCGTGAAAGGGTCTAGAAGGCTTCGTATACTATCCGGCCTCCTTACAGTCGGCCGTATATACAACTCAGCCTTCAACCCCCTTTTTCCCGGCGGCTGCAGTAATGTACTATTAAAACATCTTAGATTAATTACGCGGCGTCAGGTAAATGTTATTATGGTTATCGTGTTGGTTGTTATCAGGTTTATGGATAAATTCATTATATATTGATACATTTCTTAAGTTTGAATATAAATTTATAAAACTACTCGTACTATGGGTGTATTTAAATATACCGAAACTCAATATTTGAAATAGCAATTTACTTGTCCAATATTTTGCGTAGTTTGATAGGCGCTTTAGAATGGGCCTGACTTTCAGTTTGTCCAGTTTTATCCCGGTATTTATTTCTTACAAATTATATTTTTAGCTCGATAATTCACTTTTTTCCGAATTCCATTAAGCATTACTCGTATATTTAGGAGGGAAAATAAAAACGGCCCTTAGTCTTGAGTTAGTAACGTGTCTTGTAGACTCAGTTTTGTCAAAATATATACGTAACCTACCCGTATTTGTATAAGTATAGTACACATACATAGAAATGTATCTTATACATAGCTACTTATACGTTATACAGTTTTAGTAAACTAAATACGATTGTGTGCGTGTGTTTGTGTGAGTGCCTGTGTATCTGCGGCAATTATATGCTACATTATTTGTAGTAATAGTATTGTATAAATAATTATTAAAGACAAATAATAACCATATAAAAGCTTCCCTTTATTATATTATGATTTTGCAAGTGTGTAGTTTAGTATTATTTTTATTATCTAGGTGTTTAATTTACCCAAGTAACGCTTGCTATTATTATTATTAATGAACCTAACTTAGAACACGCATTTGCAGTAATTTCATAAGAGCCCGATTCATAAAAGCTATTTAAACAATAATTTTCAAAAAATCTGAAAAAAAAAAGTAATATTACATTTATTATGCATGATTGTTCGTTCTGCTATGCAATGAATGTTTGTTTTCACTCCTCTGTACTATTCTAAGTTTTTTTATACTGTAACTAGTTAAGTACTTATAATTATCATAATACGATTGTAATTTCTGTAAATAAATGTATTGGATAATTCTAAGTACTTAGAAAAAGGATTTAATCTAAAATCAATGCAAAGGTTCAGTTCAACGCCCGATGATCAGAGACAATCAAGCCGTTTTACATGACTCGTGTTAATTTCTGCCAAATAGCCCGCCGGTCGTCACCCTTGTTGTATTTGATTTGTGTACGAGAATTTATACCTTCCTTCAATTTATACACGAGTAAGCGCAGAACGCAGAATTCTTAATTTAATTTGTTCCTATCACTATGTTCGTATAACATATAAACAAAACTGTGTTTATATATAGGAATAATTGTTTATATGTAGTTGTTGATGTCATAATATCAACATGAGTTAATAGTGGTAGCCTGAAAGTAACATTATACTAATAATTTATTTAAAACAAACATCACTAGTTTTAGAAAAGCGTCCTTTAAAATTACATTGAGTACAGTAATTATTTTAGTATTAACAATAAAAAAGCATAAGGGTAGAATTAAATAGTAAAATTTTATTAGACCTACTAAATCATATAGTAATAAAACCGTTCTATGTTTAATGCAGGAGCAGTAAAAATAATATTCGTTACTATCGTTACCTTTTAAAATTTTACGAGGTTTACAGGGACGGGACGCAACAAGATTAATAGGGTTAACCTAAGGGGTCAAAAGGTTAAAGCGTCCTTTGGTAGTTAATAACGATGTATTAAGTTGAAATCAAATTGCTATGTTTGTATAGGTACGAGTTTGTATATTTTATCCTGTCATGTTTCACTATATTTAAACAACAGATATCCACTCTTTTGAAACTTGTAAGTTTAATTTAGTTTGATAAGCCATTTGTTATACTTTGACTAGCTTCTAGAGTATATTAAGTATAAATAGAAACGGTCCGTTTTAATTTCTTTAAACAATGAATTTAAATCATAAAATCCAACTTTAAAATTTCAGATATGTTTAAAAATATATTTTTTTTAATGTTTACTCATAATAAAGTACATATTCAACGTAATTTATAATGCTTATTCGCTATAAAGCTCCGCAAGGTCTTAAATGACGCCACTATCTTTAAAAGTTGTTTACAATGTGTTTCGTCACCTATTACAATTCATTAGGAACGTAATCTGCTCAAGGCCGACTATAAAATAAATGTCTATCTACACACATAACATAACCCTTCTATGATGCGTTCAAAAACAGCAAATAACGACCCACATATTAAGGCATACTATTTTGTTACAACATATTTCTCACCTGTGTAAATGTTATAATGGTTGGTTGGGGAGGAGGGACTCGGCTTTGTATGACTGCGGCGAAAAGGACCAGACTATAGAACACATTGTCCAACGCTGCCACCTAAAGTCCTACGAAGGGAAGATTTGCGTCATGTCACACCCGACGCCGCTGCTTAGCTCAGTCGACATTATTAATTGCTTATTTTTGTATTTTGAGCCACAATAAGTAATGGTTTCATTTTTATATCAAAATTGACATCATAATGTCACTGGACTTTAAACAAACTCGCCACTTAGGTTTCCACATCTACCCTCGAAAACGCAGCTCTAGCGACTCCACACTATACGGCTGGTTAAGGCAAGCTAGAAGCATCTGTCTAGCAGGCTATTCTCCAACAGCTCGCCAGAAGCTGTCCTGCGTTTACTGATTGCCCTGGACAAAACCAGTGGGAGATGGGGTCATAAAATCCCTACGCCTTTATTAAATAAATAAATAACAAATAATTGCCTTCTTTCATAGGCAGTAGGAAAAGTGCTTAAAAATTTGAAATTTAGGCAAGGAAATCAGCATTTAGTTCAATGTTTAAAAACTTTATTAATTTTATGAAGAATTGTGATATATAAAATGTAAATACCTACTAGAAATAACTTCGGCGCCACTATTGAGGCCAAAACGAAATGTGCTGCTAAAAGAAATCTTGGGGTTTTATTCTATATATTATCTTAGCTTCTCACACTTTACCAAGCTCAGGTTCCATCGTGTATGGAGTAGGTACTGTTGCCACCTTTGGGACGGGTCTGCCAAGTATCAGTTGGCCGCTTGGATTCAACAGAACATCGAGCTCGCAGACTCATTGGCCATCCTAAGTTGATGAGTGTAAGGTTAAAGAGATCGTCCGCATGATGATGCAATTAATAAATACTTTATTGCACGCTTCAAAAAATAGTAAACAATTACCACACAGTAGAACAAAAACAATACAAAAGTTAAAAAAAGACAAACAACAGTCGATATATTATTATAGCGATACATTCTACAGCACTGTTGACATTATACCCTGCAGGCCTATCAGAATGTTTCACAAATAAACTCTTAAAGTGCAGACGTAAACAAAGGAGAGACCGACAAAAATAATAAACCACGTTTGGATATCGCAGGGCTCTAGTGATGCGCGGTTATTTCCCTTGAGATACTACCCCTACGTAATTTACATAAAGTGCCTAATGTTGAATGTCCATAACGTAAAACCAACGTTTTTACTGCTAAACCTTGAAACTCTGTAAAGTATGTGTGATTTATAGCCGATTCTTGGGTTCAGTTTGCATCTACTTTTATCTGTTCATAACGATTTTTGTAATAATTTTGTTTATAATTTACTAGATTTTAATTAATCCATAAGTAAAGATGGCATTTATTGATAAGATTGTATGTTTAAAATTACAAAAAGATAAAAAGTTGAAATGGATAACATATACTTAAGAAAAAACGACGAGGACCTCCGGTGTTCGAGGCGGGATTCCAACCCGCATCTCCAGCTCATAGCTCATAGCTGGAGATGCGGGTTCGAATCCCGCCTCGAATATATTATCTATTTCAACTTTTAATTTATATAGTAGTATTACTACTTAAAAATCAAAGCAAATCAAAAATATTTCATAAAAAAATTATTTGATTTGTTCTTAGTTTTACAAAAAGATAGTCATTATGAGGCAGATTGAAAAAAGTAAGACAATAATGATTATGAAAATTATAAAGCAATCTAAAACACGTTATAAACTACTTACATGTTATAAATAAATATACTACTATATAATTATTACTTACTGTGCTATTCATGCTCTTGTTTCAGTGTTTACGCAGCATTCGCTTGAAAGCAACCTTACTTGAGGCTTGACAAAGAGAAGCAGTGAATTCTATACTCGTAATTATTATTGTTATTTGATACATGCCAATAAATTACTCAATTTAAGTATGATTATAAGAATTCATTATTTGATTGCACGTGTATATGGATTATTTGTCTGAAATATACGTATGAATATGCAAATTACGCTTTAATTGGAGTAAAAGAGAAAGATGCCCGATATTTTAGAACTTCGATGTTGGCGATTGACTTTCAATACTAATGTTAGTCATGGCTTAAAGTGCGCTTAGAAAGAGTATTTATAAAGAAGGTGACATAGATTAAAACGAATATTTTCTCTATAAGTACATACATTTCAGATGTTGTTTAGGATTTCAGTTATATTACGGCATGGGGCTGAGGCTATTTTTAATAATAATGATTAATTTTTTTTCGATTATTTATTCATTCCAAATGAATAAATTTGTAAGATGTGAAGTGAAAATCTAGTCGTCCAGCGAATGTAAATGTATATAAACATTACACTTTATTTATGTAAGTACTATAAATATGCCAATTTTGCTTGTAAATATATAGAACTTCTCTCAAACTAAATCAATTGCGTTTCAAGTTTGCATTTTTTTAGAATTTTGATTTCAGTCTCTAATTGTCAAAAGGAGATTACATTAAGATAAAAATTTCAAATATATATTAAGTCGCGTATATTATAATATATAAAATATGAAGAAGTGATATGGTACCGTTTTTTGGACCCGGGTATATCCTTAAACTACGTACAACAATGAGAGGAAGGGCACAGCGAAGTATCATCAAGCTTGAATCTGGAGAAGCTCAACTGGAGAGGTACCTACAAGTGGAGAAGTACCTACAGAATACACACTCATAATAGCACTGCTACCTTTTAGTTATGTAGTGGTGTGTAAGGTTCCCAGAGCTCTAACCCCCCTTAAAAGCCGACAACGCGCTTGTGACTCCCCTGGTGTTGCGCGTGCCCAGGGCGACGGTAATTGCTTACCATCAGGCAATCCGTCGGCTCGTTTGCCACCAGTGTCATAAAAAACATTGCCAATCAGCGGAGGCATGCTAGGCATGATGCCGCGGGGGTCTTTTTAGATATAATTTAGTTTAAATTAGTTTTATATTGTGTTCATATTCCTTTTCTCATTTATGCTGTGATTGTTTATATAAAAGTTATTCTTCCTAGATGCTTACGAAAAATACATACAAATGTTATTACATTAATTTTAATCTAACGGAACCCATTTACAACCAAGGTAAATAATTTTAAAAACCATCTTCTGTATGAGAACTGTAAAAAGTTTTTATGTCGAAGGGTGCGAAAAATGTTTTCAGTTAGCTTTTCATTTCCCTAAAACGTTCGACAATACCTAAGAGATAAGGAATATTATTACGGGTAAAGGAAACTAGTAAAACTCGTGAGCTGGAAGGGCCAACCTTTTTTTGACAATGGACTGATTACTCGGGGAAAACGTGAGCTCAATATCTTGAGACTGCGCGGAAAGGCATTCAGTTAAAACATTTGGTTCAATATTCGACAATCTTGTTTTATTAAGAACATATGCTGTCGGAGTATCTCCAAGGTAAAATATTTTTAAAAATATTATTTGTGAGAATAATTTTGTATTGCCTACGCATAACACGAACTCGTGCGTTTAAACATTTGTAACATAGTTAATTGTGTATTTATTTTCCGGAAACATCTATAGAATAAAATAAAACTGAACTGGTAATTTTCACGCTTACTTACATACGTGGTTTGTTAATATTTTTATTTATATTTATGTAAAGCTATACGATACAGTTAAGAGTGCAGAGTTAGGTCGGCAAGGTTGTGTCCAAGACTAGCAGTTTTGTACAGTCAGTATCATATAGTTTGTTTCAGTCAAAATGGTCGGATACATTATCATTATACATCCTTACTGCTATAAAAATAAAGATCTGTTCAGAAATTAACTACTTTTTTTGCTACTAACTATTTACGGCTTTTAATCCATCCACCTACCATGCGTCTCGCAAGTGTTGATGTTGGTGGAAATAAATATCGTCGTAATTCAATTGAATCGACTAACATCCCACATCATGGTTAAAAAAAGTAATTTGAAAAACAGAGTTGCTTTATTTATACACATATTGAAAACGGGAACGAGTATGCACAGCTTGTGCCAACTAATTTCTGCAACAAACTTGAAAGCCTTCCTTCACAGGGTTTTCCGCCTGAGTCCCAGTGAGCCAATTTTCGAGATTGCCTGTGGCCGCTTAGCTATTTGTAACGCGGTTATTGTGATTTGGGGACACAGATAATTTAATATCATAGGTTTTCTCTGGAAGCGAAAAGTCCTACATATTCTGTAATTGAACTGTCAACATGGCAAAAACCGAAGGGTCATGCGACGTATATTTCAATTTTGGATACGTTAACGCCTATCCAAAGTTCAAACGTTACGATTCTGCACGCTACTACCGTCGAGCGTACAGCGTCGATTATGATAATTGTTCGCAGAAAATATGTTTTAAGCCGTCACCCGTACATTTGTTTTATATGGTTGTTGTCAGCAGCGTCACGTTTCGAGTGTCAGCGAAAAGGGTGCATTCCTTGGCCCAAAGGTACCGACTACCACACGGTTTAGATTCACTTTGGCAGAATTATCAACGATCTTAGGTGGCCATAAGGTTTATAAAATGGTCGAGATTTTCTATAGCGCATACATACCTGTATCTTGATGGAATATGTCTTTCTAAATTGTAACCCTAAGTTTTATACAAAATAAGTTATTTCAAAGAAAACACTGTTCCATTTTCAAGACAGGGTAACCTTGTTTTGCCACAAGCGGTAATCGTTTGATTGCTATATTTTAATTAGACCAAGGAAATGAAATTAAAATTAAGGGCAGAATGCAAAAGACCACCAGGGAGCGTCTGTTTTCCCACAACCGGAAAATTCTCCTAAAATTATTAAGTAAAATTCTCATTGCTGACGCAATTTATTTAAAAATATATTCCAGTTTCAGGGAGAGTAAGCCGAGTAAAGAATGGGGTACCAAACTGAGCAATATTTATGTTAATTCCTAATACTAATAACAGGGAATATCAATTAAATGAAAATATTTATTTCCAAAAAACACCTAAGACAGAAGATCTTATTACATGTTTTAGTATCTCCATTTTTAGCCTGTCACAGACATACACATTAAGAGCTTATGACTTCGGGTACAGTTGTATACTATATTTACAGTTGCTTATATACAATATGTAGATTACTAATGCATTTTATAAACATAGTTATTTAAGCCTAATATTAAGTGACGGTGTTAATATGCTTCGAGATGTTAATATGCTGATGCGATGCCATTGGGAACGAGTAATGGTAATGTGTTTACTAGATACAAGTCACATAATACAATAATTACCTAATAGGTAAATTGACTTATTAATATATTTAATTAACAGAGAGGGAAACCTATTGGTAATGTATAAAGTAGGTATATCCGTGTATGAATGTGAATTAACAAATTATAAAATAATGAAAACGTAACTAATTATATATAATTGTTACTACTTACATACCATAATACTTTTATTAAACTATTTCCATAATATTCTATTCGTGTTGTGTTGTCACCACATTACGTTATTGCTGAGCATATTATAATGCGCATAATCTAAAAATATTTATTATTTCAATGTATACAACAAGAAAAATAAGTTCACCGTCCAATGCCCCATACATTGGTCACGACAAACCATCTTTACAAGTGATTGCCTCACACATAACCGACTACTGCATACATTGGTGCTCATAATATAAAAAAAAAAATATCTATTAATATTTCTGTTAGATAGACTAGCATTCTATAAAATATAGCATTCTATAAAATATATTGTAATAATCACAGTGTCATACCTAGGCGTTTCTTAGTGCCCCTTTACGTGGAGCACGGATGTGTGATGGAAGTAGTCTGCTTGGACGTATGAGAAAATCATGACATTTTGTATGGAGACTATGAACAAGTTAGATAATCTGCCAAATTGGCGATACTTTGTATACTAAGTAATTGTACCCAAAGACTGAATGAGATATTTCCATAAAGGCATTATTAAAGTTTAGCTTACAATAACTCCAAACTGATATTAGAGTTGAGTTGCAAATATTTCATTTAAAAGTGGAGTCAGCTCAAAATAAAACAAAATGCTAGAAAAGTCTGTTGCTTTCTACACAAAAAAAAAACTACGTTGTATGTAACAACAATACCGCTGATTGGAAACACAATTTCCAGGCGCCTGCGGCAGCGAACACAGCCCGACCGACGCCGGCGACTAAGCATTTTATTCGCCCAGGCACCAGATGCCTTCGCTTGTCGAGATATTAAATTAAACATATAATAATCTAAAATATAACAGTTCTCTCTTCTTCAAATACAACAGTTATCCAAACGCATAAACATTCCTATCACATTTTACCCCAGATTATCACTTAATATGCTGTTACATACGTAACGTCCCTAAACAACGACCAGATACCATCCGAGGACGGGCAGCAGTGTCTCTTATAGAGGTGGGACGTTTTGCGATCGCCAATCCGCCTGCCCAACGTGTCGATTGCGGTAATGAGCTTTTTCACGCTGGTATGGGGGAGGTCTATGTTCATCAGAAGGCGTCCATCGCTGTTAAATAGATTCGTAACGAAAATGGCAAATCATTTAAAAATCAACTACATAAAACACAACAATACATAAGGTTAAATTTTGGCACCGCCAACTGTCAACAGGTTTGTTTTTTAATATACTATATCTTCATGAAAAAAAATATCAATACATATTACAATACATTTTTTACTTAGAGGCCTAGTACTTTGAAATCCATTAATATTATGTAATAAAAAAAATATTATTAAGTTTTGTCTTACATCTTCTGTGTCCTAACGCGGAGTACTTATGTTTCAAGTTGTGAAAAATACACAAATTATTAACTTTACTTTATTCATCATCATTATCATGATAGTAGCCAAAGGATGTCCATTGCTGGACAAAGGCCTCCCTAGTGACCCACAGTGATCGGTTTTGCGTCACCTGCAATCCAGTTGATTACCGCGATCTTTATCATGTCGTCGGTACACCTTGTGGGGGATTTGCCTACGCTGCGCCTTCCATACCTGGTTGCCACTCGAGAACCTTTATGCCCCAACGGCCATCGGTTCGACGTGCAATGTGCCACTGCCACTTAAGTTTAGCGATCCGGAGAGCTGTGTATTGTGTCAGTTACTTTGATTTTGCTGCGAATGGCATCATGATAGATCTTTGTGAAAATAAATTATTTGTTTGAAAATTATCCTTAATGACGCAGCGATATAATTTTATGGAACCGTGTGTTTAAAATGTGTAATGATTACAATGAACATTGCTAAAGCTAATGAATAAAAGATTGCTGAGTTTTGACGACGACCAAAATTTTGATTTATAGCAGTAAAAAAATATTCCATTGGGATTCCATATTATGAAGGAACAAAATTAGGTTGATTGGTGACATCGGTGTTAATGTTACGGGTAACATGAGATTAGGAGTCCAATATTTTTAGATATCGCCAGTAGGTATCAAATTGGCTTTGTAACCTTAAATAAATAAATACTGAGACCCAACGAAAATGATAATTAATTAAAGAAAAGTGGCAAATTCCCCGCGTTGAGCAAGATTCAAACTTACAATATTTAACTAAACCAACCCAATTGCTCTTGCCAACTGGTCTATCGAAGCTTACTCAAATTGATATAAATTAGTTTTAGACATTACTTATTCTGTTTTTCAATAATTAGTTCCCGGTGGATATGGAAGAATGATATGGAAGTTTATTTTGATGACAGGTTAAAGGTGGACCAAAACCAGACCCACATCCGAGGAGACACCCTGAAGCACAAACCGGATTGGACAGTAAGCGGTCTCGTACTGAAAACTCTAAGCTTTTGCGAAACTCTTCGGGCTATAGGGCGATCAAAGCTCAAATACGAGGCTGGACTTCGATCTTTGTTATTGCTATTTTGTTTACGATACCCCAAATGCGCTAATTTTAAGTAATAAATATTTAATTACTTCCTGTTTGAATTACTCATACACATAATAATACTACTAGACCGTAATCATCATATCACACTGTTCGCACACTGCTACGCATCACTCATATCAGTGGCAATGTATTATTTTATTTTTTTGTTATTTAAATTGGTATATAGCTCTGAGCCATATGTGGCTACATGGATTTCACTGGAACAATGTAAGAATCCAAACTTACCATACTTAACATCAAACCCGTTAGAGGTTCAAGTTGCATTATATAACAATAGTAAAGGTGCCACTTTGCTGCGAGGATACATTGAACTAAAAAAAGATTTAACGGATAACATATACCTAACTAGTTTGGCGTACGGTTTTGAAACTTCTCGAGGAATCAAATGGTTGTATAATTTAAAAAATGATGACTGTAAAGCGTTTTCCACTAAAACGATATTAACTGCATTGGGAATTCCATATACTAAGAAATGTATGTTGAAAAAAGGAACATATAAGATTAACGATGTGGACATAAACAAAATAGAGCACGCCTTCAATGGAAATATGGCTAGGCAATATGGAGTATATGTAGCTTTCCTATCGTTTTATACTAAAAAACACACATTGACTTGCTGGAATGTACGAATGAATGTCAAACGTGGCAAAAAGTAAACAGAAAAGACGGTAAATTTGGTTAAGTTGTGGTCGTAAATGCAGGTACAAGAGAGGAAATCATGAAGGCAGGCGCCTCGACGTTGTTGCAACCATCTCCTACCTAACCGCATGCACTGCTTGCATGACGCGGCAGACGCTGTTTATAAAAATATAACAAAAAAAAAACACTTCTTAAAACTCGACTTTTATTATTATTTATCGCAAGTAACAAATAAGGGAAGTTAATTATTATGTAGTAGTTACTAGTAAACAGTATACAGTGACTAGTTTGTGTATTATTTATAAGAATTTGAGAAATATTCTGCTATGCGAGGCGTAATACGCGGAAACAAACGCAACAAGTCAAAGAGTTTCTTATAGAAGTATGTATTTGTAATATGTAATCGCATGGACATTGTGTTATTTCAAAATCTTAAGTTTTAGAACTATAGCGTCACTTAAGAGATCGATTAATGTTCATGAAAATCAAATCATACGTATTTACATCACAAAAATCTGGAAAGCGAGTTAAAATAAAGTGCATCAGTTGCTTTAAACATTGAAATTTTGACCCCTTTGAGTACTTAACGAAAATAACCCGATACTCATTTTCTTGATTTTTAGAGTTCCGTAATAAACTACAAACCCTTTTAGACATGACGCTTTCTGCCTGTCTCCGAGGCTATGATTAGTGACCGGTAGTCCTAGAAACCCGTAATTTGGTATAAATAAATTTAAATCAATCACACGGGCAATATATACTAAAATAAAAATGGAAGAAACTTTTTAGGGTACCTCCCACATGTGAAGTGGGGGCAATGTTTTTACGTTTTTAGCTCTAACATGTGAGGAGAAGTTACATAGGTATATGAAAAATCATGGGGTTTGTCTTAAACATTTTTGGATATTTTATGGCTCAGAGAGTTCAAAAATAGTGCGTCCACCCGTTTAACTTTTTAAACCGCAAGTCCTAAAATATAAAAACAAAACATGGAAGTACAGCTTAATAAACACAACCAAAGAAAATTTTAGTTCCGGATCGAAAACTATGGAAATATACACTGAACATGGCCCGGGCCATCGGCCGACATACCCTATGACTGATGAGTCATCAGTATCGCTATAGTAAAGGTCAAGGTTATAAACATATAAATATGGCAGCTTTGCAAATCTAATCTTATACCTAGAAATATTTTTGTAAATATGTTAACATTCTCTGTAGGAACTGTCCACCCTTTTTATTACTTACAAGCTTTTATTTAACTTGCAATGTTCGGGTGAAAGCTTGCATTCCAATGTGAAGCAGATATATTTAACTGAGAAACGAACCTGAAATTTAGCACACTTATGTAAGTTCGGTGACAATGAAATGTTATGGTACCACTGATCTAATCTGATCTCCAAAAATATACAAGATATTTAAACCCGTCGTGGTTAGGCTCGTTAGAATTCTCTCGATGTTCATGATTGTACAGAAAAGTACAGTCGGAAAATAGTTTGTACCAAAAATTCAATTTTGACTGAAATTTAACACCTACGTGATATGGGCTGTTTAAAATAATAAAAAAACCGGCCAAGTGCGAGTCGGACTCGCGCACCGAGGGTTCCGTACAAACCTGCAAGGTTTACAAAGTTCGTTCATTAAAAAATATATATTTTGTAATGTAACTAAAAATTTAAGGTTTTCGGAATTTTTCCTTTATGTGTGCTATAAAACGTTGCTTCATGCCAAATTTCAAGATTCTAGGTCGACTGGAAGTACCCTTTAGGTTTTGATTCCCTTGCGAGTACTTGCGAGTTTCAAAATATGCAGCTTAAATTGCTGTTTCTTTTGATTGCGTTGACATAGAAGTTTGATTTTGCTACAGCTTAAAGGTATTATAGACCTGAGTATTTGGTATGAATTTCAATTTAATACCTCTACGCGTTTATGAGGAAATGGGTAGTAAGTTTAAAATTAAAAAAATATATATTATGTGATGTAACTAAAAATTTATGGTTTTCTTAATTTTTCCTTTATCTATGCTATAAGACGTTGCTTCGTACCAAATTTCAAGATTCTGAGTTCACGGGAAGCACCCTGTAGGTTTTGATTCCCTTGCAAGTGTCGAAAATTTGCGGCATAAACGGCTGTATCTTTTGATTGCGTTGGCTTAGAAGTTTGATTTTTTCACAGCTTCAAGGGACAGTAGACCTGAGTAATTGATATAAATTTCAGCTTCATACCTCCACGCGTTCCTGAGAAAAAGGGTCTTGACAGACGGACGGACGGACAGACGGACAACAAAGTGATCCTATAAGGGTTCCGTTTTTTCCTTTTGAGGTACGGAACCCTAAAAAAAACACAAATGTTTATTATTATTATACATAATTTTAAAACAATAACAATTTCGCAATAGTATAATTTTAATCCCTTAAACAAATATTGAGGTCAGTTTTTTTATCCATGCAAAAAATTACTTTTTCACTTCTTATGCTCTAAAAGTGTGTCATATTATGCTTGCCAAGGCGGACTAAAGTAGTACATTTAGCCTCTTGGGAAAATATGTATACATATTTATGATATACAAAACGTTTTAAATTAACCAACCAGAACGCTTCACCTTATTAAATCCACCAATCACGACAAATATCGAAGTTAATTGCAACTCTAGATTCTTTTTTGGTGCGAATACTGTTTAAAAATGTGAAATCATTAAACAAAACTTTGTATAAAGTATCAACCAATCAGATATACCGCAATATTAAAATCGACCAATGAGGAAACGAAATCAAATTCTCAAAGCATTAGGTGCTTTTTAGTTCCTACTTCACAAGCATTAAAAAAAAGTTTGAATAGTTGGCAAACTCTTTGAAACCCAAATTATACATTGTCTATGGCATTTATTCACGGCGTAGATATATCCTATCTGTATCAAAGTACTGAAAAAAAATACATAGATTGCCAAATTAAACATTTTTGACTCAGAATTCACAGCGGGCGATAAAATTGTATTTGTTTAAATATTGTTAAAATGTTACTTTATTTTATTTTCTCGCAATCGAAGTGAAAACTAGTATGTATAACTTGGGTCTAAACGCCATATTACCCCTCGAACAATTTTCCCTCACTTCGTTCGGGAAAATAACCATCTCGTGGTACTATGGCCTACTTTAGCCCCTTGTCAAACAATCTACTATTTCGTAAGCATCTGGTAAGTAAGGTACTTTAAGAACGTTGCCTTTTTTCTGATAACTACTTATATCTTGAAATGAATGTTTAAAGTTGCTATTTAAACAAATATGCAAATTAATTCTGGGATTGGATCTGTGTAATGTTGAACTACGAACCAGTTAATAAGTACTACTTAAATGATAAAAAATATATTATTTAACCCTTTGAACGCCAAGCACCATTAAAGTGGTCGCGTGATGTCGTGCCTGCGTCGTGGCGGACGCCGTAAAAGCAATTACGATACGTTGGCTTACAAGTTACATTTTGACGAGGGAGGATAAGCGTTCAAAAGGTTAAGTTAAAACGTATGTCTTATTAAGACTTCCTTGTAGATTTTATTTGAACAACAGCTTCCCAGCAACCTAATGTATTTCTTTTGTCGTAAATTGCAAATATACAAAGCCAATTACCAAAAGTCCTCGCAGGTATTAAGTATGCAGATTCAGCTGCAGTCACATCGATGTCCTTTAGAATATAAAGACCTTTCTTGATTCGGCATTTGCTGTCAACAGGTATTCCGAGGGCACCAAAAACTGATTTAACAATTATATTGTTACATTCTAGATCCTTAGTTATAAATCTCCACTTCAATCCCTGAGCAGTGTCTATTCCGCATTTGAATCTGCCCCATTTACCTTTACCACTCATGTCGTTTTTAATCGTAAGATTTGCTCTAAGCAAATTTATTTTCTGAGTAGTGTTATACATTTTGAATACAAAACTGAAAGGATAATTTTGCGGATAAGGTGGAATTACTGCGGCGCAATCTGTGAGATTATATAGATTCGCTTTGTACATTTTTCCTGCATTGCATACTGCAAAGAAGGACCAAAAAAATATCAGTAGCCGTGACTGGGTCATTAGTGTAGCTGTGATGATACTTGTAAAATGACTATAATAGCTTTCACATTGAGCTAAAATGTCGATTACGTATACATTAAGCCTCATCATTACGAATAATTGTTGTCAGTTGATAATTGTTCACCGATTATATCGAGGTAAGTGCCTATGTCGAGTTAATTGGTATAAAAACATCTGAGAAGCGTCGATGTGAATATGTTATAATTACATTCCTACTAGGCCAAAGATCATAAGACAAAGGCAGCACAATTGATAACCAACCAATTTGCGAAGATAAATTAAACAAACGATTAACGATTAAAATATTTAGCTATTTTTTTTTACATTAGGTACTTATTTAGGCTTATTTTGATATTTTTTTTATTGATTATTCGTGTACCATCTAAGATTACTAAGTAGAAAATAACAATAATTCCTTACCTACCTTCTGCATCTGGGTGCATTCATAAATAGAATATTTCCTGTAACAGTGCTTTTGCATAAATTTAAATAGTTTTAGTTTCATTAAACTGTAGCGCTAAAAATATGATTAAGTAATGCATTTTTGTATCATTCTTTTTAATTTGCTTTTTTCACTTATTTTCTTAAAATTGTTTTGTGTACAAAAAAGTGATTTCTATAATTACTCCTTATAACTACTAGTGCATTTTATTCAAAATTAGGTTATTCTTTATTATGAACATAATTTTGCGAAATGAGCTTATCAGTACCATGTATTTAACTTATAATTGAAATAGTCTGTCCTTAGAGGCCAGAACCTATTAAACTTTCTTAAACTTATTTTTTTTTGACGGACGGAAACGTTCCAGAAAATTCGTTACTTTATTTACAAAGCTCGTTGTGGCGATGAAAGCAATCATGCGCTTAAAGGCTTATAAAAGTTTAACACTCGCCGCTCGCTTCGCTTGTGGAAATTTTTGGACCGAGTGATTTTGTTAGGAACTTTGCTTTCAATTTACGTCTATCTGCTGCAGTAGGCCATCTAATTAATCTTTTGTTATTTTAGTTCTTCTACAAAGTACCGAACAAATAAATTGAATTCACTCTGTGACCTCACCTTTATTAGTTGTCAGTGTATTAGTAGGTTCAAGAGGAAGGCACTCGCATTATATGTACATATACTGGATTTGGGAAAACCCTACTTGTCATTGAATTCTAGGTACTTTTTCATAAATGTGCAGATAGCCATACTTCTAACTAAAATGCACAGTGTTGTATTTGTGACGTTCTGATTAATAAAAGATATATTATTATTTAAATGTTTTTTTTTTTTACTTATTTGTCTACGTACAGTTAGGTTTCATAGACTTAAGCCCGCATTTGTTCCATTATTAAGCACTTACTTGTGATCCGATCACGTCCTCGATCGCTGGGAAGGAGATAAATAGGCCCGGCGATGTTAATGCTGTCATCCATCATTGTTAACCGTCTTACCTTTGCGTTGACCTTACGCACTGTTCAAGTCACACACTATGGCGTACCTAAAAAACAAAGATTTCATTTAAAAACTGTTTTTCTTTGTTCTGCTTTTTATTTTTACTTTTTTTTTGTATTCCATATGGCATTTTCAACTAACCTTTAAGGAGTCGAAATATTTTTTATGAGTTAACTTTTGTGTGTATAAAAGCACCGTAGAATTCAGGTTTCATAAGTTATCATCAAATACGTGACAGGTTTTCATTACACCATCAACTCCACAAGTATACCACTTTTTGGCTCATAAGACATTAGTTTTTTTGTCATGTAATCGAACTTGTCCTATAGTAAGACACAAGATAAATTTTAAAGAAAGATGCAGAAAGTTGGTAATTCTTATTTAGTTTGAGAAAGTCTTACGTTTCGCTCGAGGCAGTGGATTGTTAAGATTTTCCTTTACTTCTAAGCCTTTTGAGGTCGTTAGCACCCTTTCCTCTTATTAAATTCATAATAAATACCTATGGCAAACAGTAGCGTGCCGTGTACGGCCGGCTGAAAATAGCACATGCCGTCTCCTCCGCGGGTGTCGTAAGAGGCGACAAAGGGAAAAATCAACGGGTGGGCATCAGCGTTCGTTAAAAGCGAATCAACAGCTACTGAGGTCGTCAACCCGCCTAAGAAGCGCGGAGACTATGGCAACACCTTTCCAAGATGATACTAGTAATATTTGGGGGAGGCCTATGTCCAGGAGTGGACGCCTTACGGCTGAAATAATGATGTTGAAGTAGCGCAACGATATCAGTGAATTCTCAATATGAATTAAGACTCCGATACCGGTTAACAAGTGTCAACACGTTCACGGTACATGTCGGTTGTTTTAAGCTAGGTTAGGTTAGATACATATTTACAATAAAAACTATTAGCATCACAAGCAACCCTGCCAAATTTGACATTGGGCTAAAACCAGCGCATCTGCTGATATACAAATATATATTCCGCTTGTTCTTTTTACTTAGACTGAGATATTGAGATACCATTATATGTTACACTCTATTGCAAATAAATTCATAATCGTTTTATAATTTATGAGTATGCTTTAATAGAAGTACGTATATACGTGAAAACGATTCGGGTTTAATACTCGTGACTCATAAAGATGTGTATTGTTTATCATTTATTTTGTATTCGACAATAACAAAATGTGTTTGTGTTAAAACATTTTAAGAATTACTGGTATGAGTATTGAAAGTAAAATGTAGCGGCCCAATTCGGATTTCTGATAAATTTAACTAAAGGCAACAAAATAATACTTTGTCAATATATTTTTTTAATTGTTCATTCTCATGGGAATTAAAAAAAACTATACATATTTATAAGAGAAGGGTGAAAACCCTTTGGTATATTTTTTCTCAGACAGGAACTGCTTGAGCCCTCTCGGGGACCGATGACAAAATGAAACGTAAGAAAGTAGGCTTATACGATACCCGGAGGAAGAACCCGTCAATTATGAATAATTCAAACAAAAACCCTGATTCAAAAGGTGCCACCGGATTTATTGAATGCGATATCGATACGCATTATTGGTGCGATGTTAAAGCCACATGAAGATTTCGTATTAAATATCGGAAACATGTATATTTCATGTAGGTACCAACAGCAACTGCAACAAGCTGTACATTAGTGGACCTTAAGGTAAGGTAAAGTAAGGTAAGGCCCACCGATGTACAGCTAAGAGTGTTGCTGTGTGTACGACTAAGATTAAAATAAAAAGCGGCAAATTCTCTATTCTCCTAAAGAGTCCTAATTTAATGAACCTGTTTTGTTATTAATTCTTAAAAATATATTTTAATATGACCATAGCCGATTTATCTAGTTGCTAGTCGGCTTTGGATAATATTAAAAATAAATTCAATATGAAATGCTTGGAAATAAAGAAAATTAAAAGTAATTAAATTCGAAAATGGGATAATCGACTCCTTCAGGTGAGACTCCAACTTGCAATTTCCGGATAGGTACTAGCTCGTCGCTCTGCCAATTGATGAGGCTAGGCTAGGTACCGCTACCATAACTTGAATGAAAACTTTGGCATTACACCCAGCGACATCCACCGTACGTGTGTTAACACTTAACCAGCAACGGAGTCTTAATTAAGTCAAACAGAAATTTTCAATTTTGATGCGCTATAGGGAAAACGACTTCTAACGATACCATAATGGTAGAAATAAAGGAAAAATTAACAAATACACCGACACATATTTTTTATAACTAATAAAATTTATAAATCGAGTCAAGTTCACCCGAAAGAATTGTAATTCAATTCGTAATTATTCGAATCTGCGAAATGACGTACTATTATACTAGCGTTTCATAGCTGTGCTAGTCACCTAAATAACTAAGGCAAATAGGCTAGCGACTTCAGATTATGTGAATACATTCTTTATCTTAATTACATTTACGAGTAAATACAATAATCTATTTTGCATCGCTTATTGTATATATAAGAGGAGATGAGGCAAGGTTAAGTTTACCATCCAGGCCTTCGCAATGACAATTAGTTTAGTTTACTAGGGGACAAGGTTGGACCCGTGTCATAGAAACTGCGACGTCAGACCCTATTTAATGACTTAACGAAGCCATAAAGGCGTTTGATAAATAAGTAGGTCATTGCAGTGACTTAATTAATAAGAACGATATTTTAGTAATATATCTTATATTAATAATATAGGTTGCATGTACGTAATTATAGTAAAAGTAGTTAGTTTGTAGAATAAATGTTATGCCATAAAGGCATTATATTAAAATTCTACGAAATACTACTTTGTCCACTTCGTTATTGTAACTGAGTGAAAGAATGTTGTTTATTATTTCATATGCTCAACCATTTTTAATAATTTATACAAATAAAGTACTATGAATTAAAACTGAATTATAAGAATTCTGACTTTATTTATCTCTATAAAGTGCATCATCTATTTTACATTACCTACAATTTCTATCAAACCAGGCTCTTTACTTACCAGGTATATTTCAGCATATTTGCACAGCCATATCTAATTTTGTAGCGAGTCTTAGTTGTGTTCTACCTACACAACGTAGCGATTTACCGATGTCCGTTGTTACTTCTGCTACTAGGCGCCAATGCTGTCCTTATGCTCACTTGGAACTTAATCTCTTTTCCGACACACAGATTACAGTATCAAGTCGTGTTCTTTTATCCATAACAATCTCACTTGGATTAAATAATTTTAAACACTTGATAAGTAAAACTAAAACCAAAAATCAATAATGATATAAATGGGGACATCTGCACAATCTTCCCAAAAATGACCTTACACTGTCTTACACGGTCCTTACACAAAAGTCGCCATCATTACAACCATAGACGAATATGATATAACTGTCAGAGAGAATATTATAAATACCGCGTCGTTATTGCCATTTGCATAAAAAATGACAAAAACAAAATGACAAAAGCAATAACGACAAAAAATCAAGTCAAAAAAGAATAAGACCTCTATACCTATTCTTTTATGTTAGTTCTTTTAATATAATCACAGAGTTAGCATGGAATTTTTGCAGTTTTAGGATTTTGAATTCCTAGTTTTGAATAGATAAGTCAGTCAGTAGTTGCCAAGGAATGTAGTTGCAGTGTGCTACCCGGCTCACTGTGTGACATTATGCTGAGTGAGGCCTGTTTAGCGCACAAATAATATGTTTTTTTGTGTGTAACCGTATTTTTGTGTGCTAATACAATACATGTATTTTCTTTCTTCTTCTTCTTTCTAAACGAAAGTCTGTCACGGAACACAAAACTAAGGAGTCGCAGACAAGTATAGGTATTTTTATGTATATTTTTTACGAAATTCGTAATTTAATGAAACTATTATATTATAATATATCTTTTAAGATTTTCACATAATCTTCTGCGAAGTGCAGAATGGATAGCTGTCGTAACACCAGATGTACGTGACGCACTATTTAAACCAAGCCACAAGGGTGTTGTGCGATCTTCTTGTTTTCCTGTTTCTGAGATATTTACGACAAGAAAAGGGTTTTATCGACTCACTGCAATAGTATTTTTCAACTCGGGTGAAGTCGTCGATTTCTTTCGTACTTTGTTCGCAGCCCCAAAATGTAATGTTAAGCCATGTTTTTAAAATATGTTTAGTAAAAAAACTGTTAAACGTAACGTGTAGTATGAAAAGGTTGATTTAGTCGTCATTTAATTAAATATGTTTGTTGGATGAAGAAATGTTAGTGCTTAATAAAGTGGTTGAAACGACTATGATGAAATATGCGCTGTAGATTATGATGTATATGGATAACGGAATTATGTTTATTTAATAAATATCGAATAGCTTACTATTCTTTTATATGTTGCTGTGTACATGGTGCCGCACGTGCCACCGTGCACGGCGCGCAAGTTCTTGTATATAATAAGAACTACAGTTCTGTCTCGATCTGTTCAGTTGACCCAAGCAGTTTGAGGCGTGACCGACACACGGAGCTATGAAAAATGGAGGACATGAGCCTCACGCACCAGACATACACGGGGTGCTCGTCACATATTTAGAACAGTGATGTTGTCGACGAGTATTGCCCAACGCTGCGATCGATCTATCACCACGATATCAGGCTTATTGGCTACAATAGTCCTGTCCGTGTTAATGGACTGATCCCAATGGAGTGTCGCACGACCATTTTCGAGAACTGTCCGTACATAAGAGCAAGCTGCTAGTGTATAATCCTGGCTGCAAGGTTATGTCTGTGCAAGTATTCGCCATTAGCAAGATGAGAACAACCGGAGATTATATACCTGAATGACTCCCAGGATATACTTCCGGTAGTCATTCGTCATGATAACTTCCTCCACAATTGCACAGATAAAACTCTCGGTTTCTCCGAAGAGGTCTCCGAATCGTAGCTAGTTCACCGACCGGCGGGTCTACGTCTGGTCCCGCGAGGGCCCTGTAGAACCCTCATGTACCTTACTCTTCCATACGACCCTGCGATTCACGGTGCTTAGTACCACTGGTTTGCCCAGTTCTCATTTGCCAAGGAGAGCGGTAGTAATTTCTGAGATTGCACACCTCACGATTATGGAGGCTTTTGGCATTTAAAAAACCTCGGCCTCCACACTTCCATGGGATGTACTACGATTATTATTATGGGACTAAAAAGTTTTTACTAGTTACATGCAGACTTAATGTTTCAGACTATTCATTTTGAAGCATGAAAGTTTTATATGGAATAAGCTTATGAAAAAGCGTCACTAACATAAACTTGAACTTAGTAGAAATGTCATTTTGTGTCAACATTTTTGACATGTGTTCCTATGTAGATATCGATTTCTTTGCATCAGTGACTAAAATTATTCCAGTCAGTACCCCGTATCGAATCATTTGAATTAATTACATAGAAAATCTGTTTTGATTGTTTTGAAAATGTGATAATTAAAAGGTTAGACTATTCAGATCCCTCCTGACAGCGAACTTCTTAGTCTATTGATACACAAACAACAGATGAGAATATACTCTTCGATTATAGTTGGTACAACTGATAAGAAGTGCACATGGATTTAAATACTAGAAAACCACAATAGCCGAAGAGAACGTAACTGTTACAACGAGTACATGAAAAAAGTACATTTTCCCAAATTTACAACGCCCAAATGATTCTCTTCACCTTTTTATCGAAATATGTAAATACTGACTATTTACCATTTATTGAAAGAGTTCAATTTATTGTAAATAATTCTCATGAACCCTTTGAATATCTGATGTGTTCGCTTCATTACTTGTAATGACGATAGGTAGTTTCTAGGGTTCCGAATCTAAAGGGTGATGAAGGGACCCTATTACTAACACTCCGCTGTGCGTCTGTCTGTGTCTCACCAGTCTGTATTTCATGAACCATGATTGACACTTGATATTTTCACAGATGATTTCTGTTGTGGCTATAACAACAAATATGTACTAAAAACAAAATAAAATAAATATTTAAGGCGTATGTACGTTTTAGCTCGATATTAATTACGGCAGCAGGTACACGCTTGAAAGATTCAGTTGTATAATCACTTAAAAATAAAAAGCAAAACTATCGTGAGATTTTACCGGATAACTCACGTTTGAAGAAGTCGAATATTGCTTGACATGATCGACTTACAAAACGTGAGTGTAGGGTTATGTAATATTCAACCCGTAACTGAAAAACGGTTCAACATCAAATTTGAAATAATTTTCTTGATAGTGTGAATTAACTGGACTTGGACTTTCATTTTTTCGATTTGCGTTTCGAAAGTTAGAGGGCCTCTTAAGGCACACATTTTTATTAACATTTAGCTCGAATTTTTCCGAAAATATATAAAGGCCAGGATTTATAATATCCGGAGGTTTTTCGTAATTTGTACAATGATAGTTATTTATATCACAATGACAATTAGTCAAAAGGGCATAATGACCTACCGCCAGAATGTCCAGGAGCAGTAGCCAAAAATACAATAGATGATTTTGGGTCTGCTTTTATAGTTTTAAAATTTTACACTTACAGATTGTGGTATATGTAAATACCGATCGACCGAGTGACATCCCTAGCGCACAAAATTCAAGTTAAAGTTGATAATCAAGACCAATTCGGAGTAGTTCGAAAAACTCGTGCGACTAGATATTGATGTCAGCGTTATCCAATCTTCAGCACCACGAGTTGTTCCCGTAACGTTGGAGGTAAAATTAAAGTTTATATACAATTTAAGGAGAAGTTTATTTTCCCTTTATGCATACAAATATGATATTTTGATAAAATACATATATATATTTTCTAATGCTAACGTATCCGTGTTTAAACAAGGTTTTATGTGGGTCATAAATAAGTTCTAAAAATTTTGAACTTTATAAAAATACAGATCGTCAAATAAATACTTTTTGTAATTAAGAACAATGGTAATACATAATAGCCGTGGGGTCGCTAGAGCTGCGTCCTCGAGGGTAGATGTGGAAACCTAATTGTCGAGTTGGCTATATGTTTAAAGTCCAGTGACACCTCTCTACCCTTAGTCCTTTGCACCGGTGTTGCCCTTGAACCATCTTTGATGCTGCTTTTTGTGGGGGCCCATCTCGCGGAGGGTGAGTCACCGTCTGCCGGAAATAAAATTGTGTACCATTTTATTAGGCAGACGTTCGATTTTTTATTCAATACCCCAGTAGCTAGTCCATCCTTTCCACCCCAGCCTAATACGTTTTAGATTTCATTAAAACTCAATAGTCCATAGTAGTCAATAGTCCCTACACCACCGGTTTGGCCTAGTGTTCGATCCCCAGTCAGGGCATTTATTTGTGTGATGAGCACAGATATTTGTTCCTGAGTTATGTATCCATCTATTATATATATCGTCGTCTAGTACCTACAACACAAGCCTTACTGAGCTTACTGTAGGTCTAGGTCGATTTGTGTCAGATTGTCCCGAAATATTTATTTATTATTATTATTTATATTAAATAATATAGGTAAGATGAACCCTAGAGCCCTAGGCAATAAGAACTTATTAAAAGTCTGTTACTTAAAACCACGTCAATTGCAAGGATCATGAAAATAATGGATATTAATGTCTATACAAAGTCGCGTCCTTTCAATATTCTGGCTATTCGTCGGTTTTCTATATAATTATGTGGTGCAGCGCCATCTATGGACTCATGTTGGGTTATTTTGACAGCGAAAATTCTCCATGGAAGTAATATGGAAATAAGACCTGCTGCTGTTAAACGTGATAGATGGCGGTAGTGCGTATGCCAGAATGAGGGGAACGCGATTTTGTATAGGCATTTTTAATCCGTTATTTCTATAATCCTTGGCCAATCGAAAAAAAACAGAAGGTAAACACTAAATTTGCTCCCTTGTATAACAAATTACTATTACACTTCCATACACTACTGGCGGGTGAGTAATATACATTTTGCTAGTCCTATGCGTACCTATGATTTTTGCTAAATCACTCGGAGAACGCTTTTACGGTTTTAAATCATACTTAGTGGTCATATTCATCGCACAATGAACAAACTGTTGAGACTGCTATAAATCATCCAGTTTTTTGGCATACAAGTGACATAATTTAAAATAACGAACGCGCTGTAACAATATTTCGGTAGGCTGAGTTTACCGGTACTTTTTAAGCTTTATTTAAAAATAAAGCTATACAGTTGTGCGGTACACAGGATTACTGGCTCAACTTACTTTGAACATGTGCCGAGTTACAGTGACACAGTAAAGTCGTGATTACTTTAAAATCAAAAGTGATACTTATACTTAAAATCAACACAGAATAAACACCGCGTTAAAAAAGATAGAAAATGTTATTTATATTATAACAAGCTTATTAGTTATAATAAGACAGCTTTTTTTATTAATGAATTATTATTTATTTATTATTTAATGGGGTACCAAAAATATTTTCTAAAATGAGCAACAAAATATTTATATTTCGTTTGTTTTTAAAAATATAAATAAAACATGGTCACACTCTTTACACATAAGATGAGAAGGCGACGAAAAAACTAACACAAGGGTTTGAAACGTGTATTACGAAACTTATTATTCATGAGAATAAACTAAGCTCTTTAAAGGATATACGAGTTAAAGTGGGAATTATAATGTACGCGGTATGTAAAATTTTTTTTCCTTCCTTCTTAAATTCTAACTTTAAATGGCAAAAGATAAATAGTAACATATCCGCTACAAAAGATTTACTTATTTTTTGATATTATGAAACATCTGTTCGAATTGCTACATAGAATTAACATCACACCTATGGGTGTACTTTAAAAGTAATATTCCCTTTAGATAATACTTTCAAACGATAATGTACTTACTTATTTATCACTTCCTCATAAACCGACTTATTACACGCAGAGGACGGATTTAAATCAGATTTTTAACTTCTTTATTTTTACCTACACTTTATTTTATGTCAAATGGACTAGTATTTTTTTGTTAAAAACAAATTTACTAAAATTACACGAATTATTCAAGAAAAAATAAAGTAATTATAATAATAAACTTAACTATTAAAGTAGCCCGTTCGTCGCCCGTAGCGTCGTTCCAGGTACAAAGGTGCCCATTACACTCGCTGCGTTGCCACGTTGAACAGCAATGGACAACCTTTGTAAGAGGAAAGACCCGGAGCGGGGGTCGAGGCCCTTTTCTCGTAGGCGGCGTCCCATCTCCTTAAGGAAAACCTTGGCTTCCCCACACCACACACCAGAAGTTTCGACGGCCAGCGGAACGAACAAATATCCGCTGAGTGCCGAATATTTGGCCCTCTTGTGTAGGGCCGCTAGCTCTGCGGCTGCGCCCGCGGCTCGTATTGTGTGACTCAGGTGCGAAGCGGCAAACGTGCTTACGCACGTGGCGTCCCACAGTAGGCACTTCCCCCTTTCCCACGGCACCAGTGTCAAGCCATCGGGCCTCAGCCGATCGGCTGAGGCCCGGTGGTTCTAGCATGCAGGGGACGTTAGCCGAGACTAGCGCCCTGCGGATGATGTCATTTAGTGCGTGGTGTCGTGGGAACCTCCCAACACATCGGCAACAACTCAGCGCGTGGTGACCATTGCTCTCCACCGTGGAACCGCAGATGCATAAATGAGGTTCGCACACATCGCAGCCCAGACGGAGAGCAACGGCCACCCGCAGTGAGTCGTTGTCGAGTAGTGTGCCAATGTTGGGACATGGAAGGGCGTGAAGCCAAGCACCACTGTCAGGACTCGCAGCCGCATTTAACCTGGCTCTGTCTACCCCAACAGCGTTTGCCAGCAAGTGGTTAAAACTCGCTTCACACCTGCGTCGTCCCAAGACCGCTGATTATTTGGTTTTCGGGGAGCGGCGAAGTCGGATTGAGTGTCACCCAGGCCGACTGGGCGTCCGCGGCGAAGGGGATAGAAGCCTTGTCTCCATCGAAGGATAATATTTTAGAGACAAGTTCTATCACCCCGCCGAAGACGACAAGAAGGCTGGGAGACTAATATCGAGCACGTCGTAGGCCCAGACCACCGTTCCGGGTGGGTAGAGAAGCCAAGTCCCATTGGTCTGAGTTGAGGGATACATTTAGTAGGCACTCCGTTACCTCCTTCAGTGCACGATCGAAGGAGTCAATGTGCTCAGGGAATAGCCAGACTGGTACAGTACGGAGGAAATAGGTAACCCTAGGAATGGCAAAACAGAATCGCAGCAGAGTGAGTGCGACGTGTGCAGAAAGGTTTTTTAACCTTTCCTTAGCAAAAAGAAGAAGCTCTTCTCTTACCTTAAAGGCTTCGGGAATAGCTTCGGGAAAAATAGGGGAGCCTAGAAGATTAAAATTTTGAGGCGAAAGGTGTTTTAGTCCTGGGAGTACGGCGCTGAATGAGGGAAATGACGAAAGAGAATTTGCGCTGCAAGGAAAAACTCACATTTACTGGAGTTGACTTCGAGACCGAGCTCCCGGAAAAGAGGCAAGAGCGTGACTAGGTCCTGTTGAACTTGTTCTGGCTTGCCACCCAGGGTACCGTCATCTAAATACCACACGTTCAGCGGGGAATCAGGGACTGTAATGGCTTTCTGAATGGCGAGGCTAAAAATAAGCGGGCCAAGCGGGTCTCCCTGTTGCGCGCCTACCTGAGAAACTATAAGGGATTCGTTAAAAAACAGTTTAGAAGGGGTCGAATAAAAATAATTTAAATCCCATTATAATCCCATGGTTATTATTAATGATTTTCTGCTGAAGAAAGTGGAAGCAGAGAGCATTAAACTTGGATTGAAAATCAACCACTGTAAAAGCAAGATTATAGTTGTGGTCAGAGCACAAGTCCTTCCTCAATCCAGTGCTTTAGATGGCTATGAGAAAGTGGACCACTTTGTGTACCTAATCCATAGGGCCCTAATAAATGGTGGTAGCTGCCCGCAAGAGATTCGCCGACGTGCTGGAATGGCTAAAACTACTATGACTAGCTTCAACAAATTGTGGAAGAAACGAGGTATACGCCGTGGTACCAAGGTACGATTGGTGTGAGCACCGATATTTTTCATCTTTATGTACGGTGCAGAAACCTGGTACATCAAAAGCTTGGACAAGAGCAAATTATGAACAATCGAAAAAACACCAAACGACTCTCAATAGTTTCCAGGAAAGTATTCTCAGATTTTTTTGGGCACATAATGAGTTCGGCACATCACAGCCTCGAACGATTTTGTCGTAACCTACTCTTGGTCCCGAGATCCTTGTAAAAATACATTATGATGCATTTGTATTCTTAGTAAGTTGTGGCAAAGTAGTAGGTGTGTTTTATTTTTACGTAAATAAATTGCTCACTTTACTAGGGGTTTGTTCGCTCTTAAAATAAACCTTTTTGCATTGAAACCCTTGTCTTAAAGATACATAAATTAGTATGTTCAGTTGTTCTAGGGCTAGATAAAATAAAAATGGGTACAGTTCTATACAGATTGAGCATGTTATTTTAACTAGCGTCTTCATCCATGTGTGTGTCGGTAAATTTAGTAATTTTTTTTACGAGTTCATTGCTAAACTTACACTACCGACATCTGCATCATTGTCTGCTAATTGTTGAATATTAAATATAAACTATAAGTAAAACTTGAAAGCCAGTTTATGTCTGAAATAAATCCTAGGCCCATGGTGAAGTGTTTTTAAATAAGCGAGTGAGCGCATAGCTCGTGAAGACCGAAAGCCGAGATCAGCGTAGAACCCTAAATTCAACTGATGATTATGCAATATGCATCATAAAACTACAGGTAAACGGATGCGTAGGTGAATGTGCAAATCGCTAAATATGCAGGTTGCCTAATATAAGCAAATCGAAAAATGTGCAGATCTCACAATAAGCAGACCGCAAAATGTACAATCTCACAATGGACAGATCCCAAAATGTGCAGTTCTCATAATGGGCAGATGGCAAAATGTACAGTTCTCACAACGGGCAGATCGCAAAATGTGCAACCACATCTTACATTCAGCAGTAGGTCTATGGTGGTCGGTTTGTCATGTAGTTACAAAAACATAATATAACATTACTTAATTTAGTTAAAAGCCCCGTTTGGCATGATCCAGCCAATTGTGAAATCTTTTGAAATAGAACGACAACCATTGTGTACGACTCGAGTAAAAGCAAAACGAAAGACCGAATTCAATCCTACATCTTTATTTTTGAAGAAAGATATTATTGGACTATGAGGAACGAAATGCTTAAACCACCACCGTATGGTCTATATATCACCGGGACACCTTGGCAGCGCAAGCAGTCGCAAATTGTATACAGCTTTGCGCAACCAAGTGGACACCAGGTGAAATACCTTTCATATAGCTGCATACAATTTGTTGGTAGCTGGTGACTGGTTACGCCGCTATGGTGTCCTGTTGAAATATAGACCTATGAGTCGGAGGCTGCAGGTATCTAACTAAAACTCGGGAGCTCTTTATGTGTGATGGAGCTATTATTATGAATATTATTCTCGTTTATTTATTTTGTGTGTTACCGTAGGTTTTTAAAAATATTTTTATAAAAGTAGAATATAAAAATATATCCAAAACATATCAAAACAATAAACATATCATAAAAAACCTAACTTAGGGTGCCGTGAGCAACGGAGAAGGGCCCAGGCTGCCGGTGGTTAGGGCTGCAGAGAGATAATATTATCATTATGCTGTCATGGTCGTACAAATGCAAATTTCTACGGTAGTGTAAAATCAGTCGATGTTATTTGACGAAATATTGCTTGTTGCTGTTCGTGCCTGCTAGTATATATATTATACACGTAACATTTATTTTCTTTATTAATTTTTACTCTAACGTTATAGTTTGTTATCGGTGAAAATATTCTGTTTTAATTCCTCCCACAAATGATCAAGCTAGGGAAAAATTAAGCTTTAGTCTGTTAGTCGAAAAAAACTAGTATACAACTATTATAAAGGACGACAACGTACAGTCAGCTGCAGAGAAAAGGTACCCCCTCGGTCGTATATGCGGCCACTTGTGCCGGTTCTTTTTTTCTGCAGCTGACCCTACATACCACCCTCGAGAGATATAAAAGCGGCCATAAGTTTGTACCCATTTACAACTGAGCGTAAAGTATCATAGTTGTGATAAGTTTATACCGGCGCCATCTTTGCAGGGTATAACTATGCAGGAATTGAACATAAACGTTGCCCATAGACTAATCACGAGTAATTATTTTTGTAACTTCTTATTTTAGTTACCACTTAGTTAGTGTCAAAAAATCTACGAAAAATTGTAATTTTTGTTTACAAATTATTTTTGACAGTATTTTAGATATAAACTTAATCTCCCCTTTTTACTCACGTATATCATCACCATCATATCAGCACGTTTCAGTACCATATGTTAGCACTGGCAACATACACTGGTCAAAGACTTTAGTTTTGAAACTTGAGATGCATAGTGGCTTTCCGAACGCTGCCGAATTCGACTGGATTCGACGATTGACCTCTTTCTCGACGTTGGACTTACCTTACTCTACAGTTTACCTAAGGTATACATAATCTATAACTTCGAGTCTAAAGTCTCTAATTGCAAAGGAAGTTGGTACAACATAGGCCTTTGAGATGATTTTCGTATTTTCCATGTTCATCTTTAGGCCAACTTGCTGAGAAACATTAATGAGGTCATCGAGCATTCTACTCAAATCCTTCATGGTTCAGTTCCGAATCTTGAAAATATCCGCCATTATAGCGGTGAACAGTTTAGGAGAAATTAAATCTACTACCTTGATTCCCCTCTGCAGTGGAATAGGTTTCGAGTTGTGGTCCTGAAGTCGGACTGACACAGTGGCGATCTCGCTCAAACACTTCAGCACTTCGATATAGATAGTATACTTGACATCGTTGAAGACATTGTAGTACAGACCAGGTTTTTATCAAATTATAGGCTTTCTTGTTGACCACAAATGCCAGACAGACGAGCAAGTTATACTCCTACTAATGCTAATAGTACCACAACACTTCTGCTCCATGCCTAAGGTAACGATAGTACACAATATAATCAAAAGTATGAAAACAGCCTGGATTCAATACAGAACGCAGAAGAACAAGAAAGAACGTTGAGAATCCCATGTGACTCTCCAATGCCAATTAAACTCAAATACAAAAAGGGCAGTGAGGTTGGCCGATGAGAAAGACCTCACCCCAGACCAAGAATTCAGTATATGCGATATAATCTGTTACTTATAGTTTTTTTATTTCAAGTTTTTCATTCCTCAATAGTTATTAAGTAATTTTTTGTGTTAAAAACACATTACAAAGTAATAAATTAGTAAAAATTAAATATCTAATATACAAAAGAAAAAAAGAAAAAAATTAAATAACTAATTAAAGCTGGGCCCTTTTGCAATGTGCCGTTTCGCAGGCAGCATTCCCCACGCTGTACTACGATTGCAATCCGTTGTACAAGATATTATCTATCTGCGACAGGTTTGCATGTTGCTTTTCGTAGGCGTTTGCTCAACTCCTCGTAGAGCACGAGCGCACCCCTGCCCCGTGGTCTTAGTATTTTGACGCGAAATGAAGAGAACTGGTATTGGGCGCTGAGACTGTATTTTGAAATCTTTAGGCGTCCGCTCGTCTTATGCTTCCTGGAAAATAAAAATAACTTGATTTGTTCTTAGTTTTAAGTAACATTTTGTGAAATCTGGATTTTTAGTGAATCGGATCCATATTTTTAACTGATAATTTGGGAGTTTGTAATCGATATGCAGATTATTACTATTGTCAGTGGTCGCTTCTAGTAGTAGATCTCGCGAGCGAAGACATCTTTGATCCGATACGACCCCCATTGGACATGATAAAATCTCTTTTTTTTTGCTGTTACTACTTTGGCCTCCCACATATATTTCTTTTGAGGCTGTTTTTCGAAGAACAAGTTCATTTAGGTCAGCCTTAATTTTTCGAGGAAGTTGATGAGAGGTTGGCTATCTGTTCCTGATGATTGGCCAACAGTTTTAATAACTCTAATTTTACCAATAAGATGTTAAATCTAGCAATAAGATCTATGCACCAACAATCCGAAGCTGTCTAAGAAGACTCGCTTTCCTGTATAAAAATAATATAACAAAGTTCGACGCTTATGTTGTCCTCTCCTACTTTCCGAATGTCACTCGAAACCCAACTTTCCATTTTATAAACAAAAATGCTCTTCAAGTCACAACGTGCGTTTGTTATATGACTTATATATATCGTTTTGCGAGCGCATAGCAGCATACTCGTTGCACCAATGACGATATAATGCGAAAAGAATATGGCTCTAGGTATAATTTAATGTTCGTGGAGGCACGAAGAAGTGTAAATTAATTCTTCATACGAGTACAGTCAGCAGCAGAAGTGGCTAAGCGGTTGAGGGATTCAAAATGAGGTCAACCCATCTTTATTGTCAAAAGAATAAGAACGCGTGTAGGTGTTACATTTTGAACACTTCAAACGCTTAGCCACTTTTTACTTACCTCTCTTCTTTCCGCTAACATAAAATTCTGTAAATACAAATTATTTTTGTTTATACACACTTACAGGTACATACATACACATTATCAAGTCATTGTATGAGAAACATCGAAACTTCTCGAAAAACGTCATCGTGAATGACCTGAATTACGTTTATTAAAATAAGATGTGTAAATTAAATAAATGTGTAACTTAATGATATGTGTACCTACACAACTTAAAACATCTATTACTCCTTTGCGGAAACGTGGAGATAAGTGGAGTCTAACATCAGTAACGTAGTACAGCCAGCAGCAAAAGATGCTGAGCAGGAGGTGGTGTACAAAATGAGCTTGACACGACTTTATGGTTAAGAGAATAAGGGCGAGAATAACAATAATAAATAGAAGAATAAGAGAATAACACTTGGCCCGCCTAGCTAATTCTGCTGCTGACTGTACAGTGGTAGAGTGTAAGAATATCTTAGGATATTAATATTTTATGACCAAGAACTTGATCCTTTAACCAATACCGTTAAATAAATTTGATCCTCAATTCGCCATATCGCAGCACACCAATAGATTAACTGCATCTCGACCAATGGCGATAACGGTACAGCGGCATCGTAAATTACGCGCCAGTTGGTGCACACTCACTACTAGGGTTTATCTCGCGAATTATTAATGTCCCTATTACAAGAAGCTATAATATAATTATTTAGTTTAGATATTAATTGTTTTGTCTAATTTGAATTATTGGCTCCACTTATCTACTTTAAAAATAAAAACATTTTTCCATATAGGTACCTACTTATTTACGTGGATATAAAAGTAGATTGTACAACAAGGGCATAAAGTGATCTATTTTATATCCGAGGTATTTTATTGGTCCGAGCGCGGCGTGGACATATATATATATGGTGGTATAGTCGAGGATAAAAATAGATACTTATGCCGGAGTTATACACTCTGCTTTTCATTTCGATTGCAAGGAAAATTTTCAGTTGTAATACAATTTTAATAAAACAATATTATTATATGTTTAGAAGAGTATTTAATTAAAATTTATTTAATACATGTTTTTCATCACTGTGCTGATACTCCTCAACATCGACTCCATAGTGTAGATTTTTTGACAATTAGTCAAAATATGTGTGAAACACACTCTACGTTAAAGTATTTACCTGCTTTTCAGATCTCCAACCCAATAAGTTTTCATAT
This sequence comes from Grapholita molesta, assembly GCA_022674325.2. NCBI lineage: Eukaryota > Metazoa > Arthropoda > Insecta > Lepidoptera > Tortricidae > Grapholita > Grapholita molesta. The sequence goes on along the minus strand of CP053121.2, from coordinate 15,625,124 downwards.
GCGTTAAGATAGAGATCTTCTACTTCCGTCATTAAGCATGTCTAATCGTTAAAAATTATGGGAAATAATCAATTTTTGTTCATTTCGTTCCTAATGAATACAATTCCCGCTAACAACTTTTTTAATTTCAACATGTGAACATAGAGCTATATAGTACGTAGATACTCGTACTCATTTTTTGGCCAACTCATTTAAAAATTAATCCTGTTATGTTTGATTTTATTTATTTAACTATAGTAAACACGAAATTTGAATAATTATAATTACCTACAATAAAATTAAAAAACAAGTTTCAGTGTTCTACGAAATTTTACTGCTCAATTTAATTTTGTTGTTACACTGTGTTGGCTGTTGAGCCTCATAATCTTAGTTTTAGAAAAAAAATACTTTATCCACAAGAACCTAAATTGCGACTTTATGTCGTCCACGCACGACCTAAAGTAGAATTTTACGAGCATGAGAAATGAAAACAATATATTAAAATTATTCATCAACACATTAAATAATATGGAGGGCCTACCGCGAACATCGAAAATCGCAGAACAATTGTCTCTGTTACTCTAATTACTCCTAATTTGGAGTAAAAGAGAAAAATGTCTGAAATTTTCGATCTATTTGTATTACGACTAGTTTTAGTTCGATAATCATTCAGCCACTAAAAAAATTAAAAATATAATTCGGCTGTTCAGCCTGTTCATAAACACAGACACCATGTTTACAAAAAAAAAAACTATTGCCCGTCATTTTTGTATGAAATTCGATTACACTTTACTTGAGTTGCTTCCCCCGCCAAAAACGTGATAGGTACTTTGAAGTTTGTTATTACGCATTTGTTGTTGTGTTTGTTGTGGCGAGATTTCGTTTCATGTTTGAGAAAAATTATTTTTAATATCTATTCGAATACAATTATTTCGAAGACCTAAACTAAATGTACCTATACAAAGATAGAATGTTGACGAGAGGTCTGGCCTAGTGGGTAGTGACCCTGCTTGCGAAGCCAACGGGTTCAAATCCCAATAAGCGCATTTATTTGTATAATGAGCACAGATATTTGTTCCCGAGTCATAGGTGTGTCCTATCTACTATGTATTAGTGTATTATATAAATATAATATATCGTTACTGGGTACCCGCAGCACACGCCTTCTTAAACTTATCATTAGGCTCAGTCAATATGTTTAAAGACGCCTGTATTCTTTATTTATTTAATATAATCATAGTTGGTTATTGTGTTTGTTCGATTACCGATCTTTTTTTGGTATAACTTTTATTTTCAAGGTGACTAAATCTCGATAGCGACGTAAGATGACAACTGATATTAACGATTATTTGAAACAAAAGATTTCCAAGATATGCTCGAAGATTCTCAACAGAAACTGGGATGCACCAAACAGTCACTGTGCACTACAAAACTTTCTATTACCAGTAAATTGAAAATTTTGTTCTTCTATACACACTGTAAAACATTTTAAAATGAGTCTTCTGCGGAGAAATCACTTTGTTTTAGCTTCTCCCTATTTAAGTTAAACAGTTTTTTTATTTTCTTATTTTGAAACTGCATATTCCATAAATGGGTCCCGACATCAATTATTGAAATTTTATATTACATATTTTTCTTGATTTTCTTTTGCTGCATTAAATACTTTTATCTAAAAACAATTAAATACCCATAGACACTATTAATTTGAAATCTAACAATAAAAATTCAACTTTTTGCTTATTATATACAATTACATTAGGTACATATTATTATTCTGTTTATTAAAAATGCTTTTTAGAATTAGTCTATTGATTGACCTACTTCAGGGTGGAAACATGTTTGTAGAATTATTACATATGTCAATATAAAATTAGAATGTGTATAGTAATTTAGTCTCTTGCTCAACCATTCCAATTTTCCAATTCCAATTTTGGACCCGGGTATGTCCTTAAACTACGTCCAACAATGAGAGGTAGGGCACAGCGATGACCATCATGCTTAGATCTGGGCCAGTCCGACTGGGGCGAAGTACCTCCTCCTTACAGAAGACATAATAGCACTGCCACCTTTCAGGTATGTAGTGTTGTGTTCCTGATGGTGAGTAAGATTCCCAGAGCTCCAACCCCTTAAAGGCCGGCAACGCGCTTGTGACTCCTCGGTGTTGCGGGTGCCCATGGGCGACGGTAATTGCTTAATACCAGGCAATCCGTCTGCTCGGTTGCCGCCTATGTCATAAAAAAACCATATCTTTTCTGAGCTAACTATCTATATGTACTGCGGCAAGAGTGTGGCTCCCTTGAGTGCACTTGTGCAAACCTGACCAAGGCCATTTTGAGAGAATGCTGCGAAAAATTTGGTGTTCATTTCAAATTACTTTATTGAACTAGGAATATTTGATCTATCTATTGTACATGGCAGAATATGAAAATATAGATCAGAATTTAAATTCTAAAATTTTGTTATGTCTGAAATACTCATATGACTACGGAAGCTTTCCAAAGTTGCGACATGTTTCGGAAATTTAACGTGGGAAAATTTTGGAATCTACTAACTTTTGTGTGGGAAAAGAATTCTTCTATTTTCTATAAATATGTCAGATTTTTTTTGAAATTATTGAGTACTTTCCGAAACTTAGACATATGTAGTTAGTCTGCAATATTAAAATATATACTGTTGCTTCGAATAATAACTTTACTGTTTTTATTAGGTAAATCATCTTTATTTTATTAGTTACTGGCTGAGTGACCTAACAAGGACCTATGTCTCGGACTTTACTGTATTATACAGCCTGGAGCGCGCTTATATCAGAATAATAATTCGAAAGCAGTTATGTAATGTGTTAAACCACAAAACAGTTTGATTAAACGAATATAATTACATAGTTATTGTCAATCAATCCACAATATGCAATTTGTTGGTTCGGTTTGTTACAATATAAATAAACTTGTTTTCTGGGTAAATAATTAAATTTATGGATTAAAAAAAGAGTTCTTATTTAAAATACTCAGTGATAGTTGGACAATGTGAAAGCATAGTAAATAGTTCCGTATCTGTATGATAATTTGCAACAACTTTATATACAATATGAAGTCAATATTAAAAAAACTGAAAGTACCTACAATACAGGCTCGTACACTAAGCTCAAGTTTCCAAAATATTCCTGTATGTATATATATTTTTCTTTGATATAAACAAGGGTAGGTTGATCAAGTGGACGTAATTAACGAAATTACTTATTTCACTGTAATAAGTGTAGAAAAGGAGAAATATATATAAAAAATATCTGTCTCTATCAGTTAATTGTCGGGTCATTGAGGTATGATAGTTCCACAAATTAGCCTAGAAATTAGGATTTTAATAAAATGCCCTTATATTGTACATAGTAAAGTAAAAAAATCCGTAGTTTTCTATCTATAACTAAAAAGCAATTCAACCGATCTGTAATTTCTTCGAATACATCACAAAATAATTAAGTTATTTTACCTCTTCATAGGCCTAGATGAGTGAAAGTACAAAATCTTCGGCTGTCACGCCCCCCGACACGCACATAGCCTTTATGGTAAAAAAAACGACTTGAATCTATATTACACTAAGTAGATTTGATCTCACGGTATCAATGGGAAGCACGTAGTCCAGCGCTCGTTACTGACCCTAAGGATTTTCGTGCGAAGGCGAAACGCATTGTTTGACAAAAGTCACAATGTGAGTTTAGTACGTGTGATATTGTAATGGTTAAGGATTTTAAGAAAAGACGGTTTATACCTAAATATTTGCAATGTAGCATAACTACAACCTTGGAAACTGCATTTCGAAAATACTTAAACAGCGGTGGCGACAAAGCTAGCGATATGCTAAGTTAGGTCCTTTCCGTGATGCTCTAGTTTTGTCTTTGTTTTCTGTACTCGTAAATATTTTGTGACTGTCTTGAATATATTTTTTTTAACTTTGACTTATGTTTTAAAAAGTAAATTACACGACGTCCTCCCTTACCTCTGTTTGCTTATGTATGACAAAAAATGTTTGTCTTGGATTATGGACGTTATTTAGTTATCCTATATATCTTTGAATATTTATATGCCTATCTACTATCGTCGTCTACATATAATTTAGAACGCACACATAAGGCTATCCTCAACGACCAACAACGGTTTGATACAGGTGGCTTATCCCTGGATAAGATTCACCAATGTAAGATTAGAATGCAGTGCAATCAGGGTGTGATAGACTTCCATCCTTTGCTATTCCAATCTGACTAACGTCTCTCATTTGAATCGAGGTCGTCAGTATCAGCTAGCTATCAATGTATAAAATAAGAGCACTTATCAGGTCTTTGAAATACAGTCACTGTTTTGTAGCCCAAACACACTCAAGCATAGACAACAACTTGTTATTCTATAAACACAGCAATCTGCGCCACGCGTCGTCTGATAAGTACCTTATGTAAGGGAGTTTAATTTAAATAATGTCCCGATTACCGTAACTAGTAGAAAAGTGAACTATGTCACTTTTGTGATGATAATAAGCATTACATTTACAAATACTTAGATTTGGCGATTATCTTAAAAAACTTTCAGAAGTAATTCAATGCAAAAATAATAATTTCCATACAGAGTTCATGCTTAATTATCGTCACAAAACTGCCATAATTTAACTCTCTTCATATCACGTTAATTGCGGGCACTATTTTCTGACAACTCCCATAAACATGGGATAAACAGTACAGTAGACTATGTTAATACGTGGTGATTCAAATTATAATAGAAAATTACTTAAGCAAAGTCTAAAATTTTTATATTCAGCTAGTCGCCAATCTGCCTCTATATAGTTGTTAATTTACAGAAACAAATGATGTCCAATGTTATATTATAATCCTCTTTACTTTGAGGGATCAATCTCATTATTCTTCTTTTTTTTAAAGGTTCCTAAAATTTTATAAACGGATTGAATGCCACTCATATTTAAATATTTAATACAATATTTGTTTACTTAATTAATCCTTATTTCACAAGAGAAAACCTTAACGTACAAAATGTCAAACTTAATACCATGAGGTAAACATTCATTCTTTATAACCCAGAAATTTCCATGTATAACAATGCTCATGAGATAACTTATTTTGGCGGCCACGATTGGCCAGATTGAGATCGAAACGTATTAAATATTAAAATAGCATTGTTAGATTTTGAATTGTGAACTTTTTGAACTTATTATATTTTCATATTCTATGAAGAGCATGGCATTCTCTGTTTTATTTTTTCATTATAATAAAAAGTCAACAATGCCGCGATGCCTTTCCCTTGGGCCTCGGTGACCAAAAGAAGTTTAAAAAATCTTCCTTCTGTTCGAGGATCACTTTGAATTCTTAATAATACTGTCAATTGATATTTTATTTACTAATTACTTTAAGAATAAAAGTGAAGAAGTTTTATTAGAATTAATGAAAGATGCACAATAACTAGTAAGTTTGTACGCAATTGTGCCTATGACACTCATTTCACACGAGACGAGTGGCAACAACACTTCTGTTGAAAAAAAAAACTTTAATACTTAGTCTACTTTTAAGTACAATGTATAATTGTACATGTGTATGTGTATGTACTCGTATATATGTATCCGAGTTATATTTTTGCTATAAATTATTGTTTTACACAAAATATACTTGGTGCGTACTATACTTCAAAACGTTCATTGGGTTCCGGTAACACCCAAAATACGTACAAAGTGCATGTCTTCAGGAGAAATTGCCATAATAATTTATGAAACTCAATCAATTACAAGAGACAAAGACAATCTCGAGATATCCCATTTGGGTTACCAGCGTCTACCTTGCTACAATATTGTGCGTTGCCTCAAGAGCATTATCCCAGTATCCCTCCCTGAGACACGATGAATAATGTAGCGGAAAAATAATGAGCCACCGTTGCTCGTACCTACTTCTCGCCGACAGCTGTCTCTGAGGATGAAATTGGTGCGTAATGGATAAAACAAGCAAGCATTTAGTATAAGTGAGTCCCCTTAAAACTGGTCAAATTTGGAAATTTGAACAAAATTATTGTAATTACTCTCTTCGCAACAATCAAACCAGAATTAAGATACAAGTATTAAACTTCAGCTATGTAAATAAAAATAACGTCGTAAAACTTTGATGATACCGAATTCTATGATACCGAAAAACAGAAGACATTTTAATGAAATGAAAACGTTTGTCAACATTGTTCGTTTGCGAGGGTAAACGTATGCTTAATTAACAGTAAATCGTTAGACTCACGAGACCTCTCATATTTAAGTTGAAAACAGTTTATTTACTGATGAAATACTTAAATGTTTAATGTATTTATTAGCGTGGTTTGTTTACGTATATGGGTCACACAGAAAAATTAGGGTCGCATTTTTCCTGTGAATATTGTAAAAGTTAAGGGTTTTTCAAATTCAAATCTTTTATTTTAGACACCATAAGTCCATATTATTGTTAGTAGTATAATATAATATAATAAATACTTTGAAATAATAACCTTGTAAGTCTTATTTAGGCCTGTAAAAATATAGTAGATCCAAGTTAAGACGCATGTACCTATTAATACAAATATTCCCCTTGAAGTACAGTCGAATAAATGTGATTACGTTATTACTTTTAATACTAAAGTCTTCTTCTAAATGGTGGCCAAAAAATCCCGTTTAATTACACGCTAGGTACACTTTGGTTGTGTGCCAAGCGCTACACGTTCTGTTCGTATTAAAGAACTATACGTACATGAGGATTAATAAATGTTTTTGAAGCCACCATTTTGGTGACCAAATGGGGTAAGCTGTATGCTTGTATGCTAATGAAATTCTTTGAGAAAGGCGATAGGTAGATTATTAAATTTAATAATTGCGGTTTATTACTTACGGAAAAAACGGGTAAATAAATATTTCAAAATTTGTTGGACTTTGGCTTACCCGTTACTGAAGTGTTATAAAGAATGCGTTGCTTGTAAGTAACGTATTTTAGTTATAATGATATAAGATATTGATTAGTACAAGTAATTATTTCAAAACTAATGATGTGATCAAAATAATGTTTTGAACGGATAATCAAAAATGATATTATATACGTTACTAGCGATACTAGTTCGCGTCTTGTATTTAAGTCCCTACTTAGACTACCTACCAAAACCTTTTTGTACTTCATGTATTACCTCCATAGATAATATTGTCTATGTCATTTTCTGATTTTGCAATAATTCTGACTTTAGTGTGAATGTCTGTTGACGCTAAGTGAAAGATGGCACCCGCATTTGTAGGTTTACCATGATTGAAAGTCGTGTCGGGATTGCGGGTGAGCAACTAATAGCGCCTGACCTGTGAATCGATCGTGTGGTCATCCTCGTGAGGCCATGGATATACATAACTAGTGGGTTGGGCTAAAGTAATGAAGTTGTAAACATATAATTACAAAATTAAATTTATGTATCAGTATATCTGTAAACATTATTTTACTGTCCTGCAAATACTTTCTTACTACCTAAGTAGAATATGTCCTTGACTTACCAATGACTTATTGATTTCACCTTTATTAGAATGGTGTTATTAGTACACATAATATATTTTTTATGCCCTGGTAAGGGCATAAAAATTATTTTTATCTATTATGAAAATAAGTAGGTAGGTAATTTATGTATTTTTTCACATGAAAGCCATTTTAAATTTTTGTTTATCATAAATAAAGGGTAAAAATAAAAGTCAATGCAATATTAGACTCTATATAACGAACGCAATTAGCGATTATTAATATAAGCTTTACATTTTACATTTAAGTATCCCAGAGTTAAAATAAAGTCCTAAAGTTTCCCAAAGTTCATTAAACTTTACGGGCGAACATTGTATAGTATAAAGTAAATACCCCATACCCATCTCATCCTATAATTGAACAAACAATAAATTCTCGGGTTGAAACGTATCCCTTAAATTTGCCATTTTTTATAAATATCATAACCTAATTTTCGTTCTTTCTCGTATAGCGATAGTACCTATAACTAGTATTAAATGCATTAAGTGACAAAATACAATTCGGCCAGCATCTTGTTGGTGTTATTTCTATAAATAAGGAGTAACAAAAAGAAAGCATGAAACGTCTACTAGGAATTTATTGTTTATACTAGAACCGCAACTAATCAACTGTCGTATAATAGTTATTTGCTGCTCGTGCTAATATTGAATCCAGAGCTAGCGAAACATTCCGAAATCCGCCTTGATTCGCTATGCTCGTGGTTCAGAGTGGAGTATTGAGTATTGAGAGGGTTTCAGAGCACGATAGGGGAACACTTTGCTACCGAGTGAAACACACAATTTTTCATCTCACTACCGCGAGTAAAAAAACTCTAAAACTTTGAAAATGTAATCAAAATGATTGGCAGCCATCATTAATCATTTATCATTCAAGAACATTAAATAAAAGAACATCCAATCAGCTCAAGTCAAAAAAACACTCGATTAGTAATAAACAATTTGTATAAAATTACTTTACACTCTGGTGAATAAAATGCAACTTTGCTATCTGTTTTCAAAGAATAAAACGATTTTTCCGAGCTAGTGAGCTGAAAAATATATTAATATACATGTCATAGAACGATTATCATACAAATCTGGCAATGTTCAATCTGGCAATGTAGAATCTAAGTTTGTCATTATTCACCAGAACGCTAGGTCTATTAACGGTAAAACAGCACTAATAGACTTATTAACTAACACAGAAAACCCGCACGTTATTGGATTTAGTGAAATTTGGTGCCGCAGTAATGAAATTGCACGAGTAAAAATAAGAGGGTACTCTCTTGCTAGTTTTTACTGTCGTACGCGCATCGCCCATGGCGGTACTGCACTGTACGTGCGGCAGGGTGTAGACTACCGGGAGCGAAATGACCTTTGCTCTCACGCCGTGCAGTATCATTTTGAATATGCAGCGGTGGAAATTACTGATCTCAAATTGATTATAATTGTTATGTATAGGACTGGACAAGGAAATTTTGACATTTACCTAGAAAAAATTGAATTGTTATTGAAAATGATTACTGACGAAAACAAAGGGTTTCTCATAATGGGTGACCATAATGTGGATTACTTGACTAATAATAGCATGAAGCGACGTATTAATGATGTATTAGCGTGTTATGGATGTCAAAATACTGTAACATTTCCAACTCGCGTAACTATGGACTGTGCATCTTCCATCGATTGCGGAATATCCAACTGCGGCAGCGAAATGTTTTCTGCAACGTCAATAGATACCGCAATAAGTGATCATAACGCGCAGCGGTATGTATTAACACTCGAAAACGGTATTCAACACAAAGAATGCGGGACATTTGAGCGGCGCTTTTTTAAGGACGAATCCATTAGGTTATTCTATTTTGACATTCTTAACTATGACTTTAATTATATATTTAACGATACTTTTGACATTAATTATAAATTTAACAAATTATTTAATATTTTAACACATTACATTGACATCCATTTTCCAATTCGACAAATTAAGCCTAAAAAGAAAAACAACCATAATGCGCCTTGGCTGAGTGATGAACTGACGGTTTTGATTAGCAAACATAGCGACCTTCACGAAATAAGACGTCAATACCCAAACAATCCTGTACTATCAGAATGTATTGACCACTACTCCTCCCTAATCAAGTCCACATCACTAAAAGCCCGGCAACATTTTGTCGAAAAAAGGCTGAAGGATAGTGGAAACCGCGCTAAGGAAATTTGGAATATAGTAAATGAAGAAGTAGGCGTCAAGACTAAGTCCCTCGATGTCTTATTGCGCGATCCTATATCAGACCGCAAAATTGACAAAAGACACTTAGCCAACATATTTAATTCACATTTCCTTAGTGTAGGCTCTAAGTATACAAACCGACGTATCCAAGTCTACAAATTACTTAAATATCCACTTAGGCGCGTCAGATGCGCCCGTTTTCTCTTTGCCAGCCATCACTCGCGATATAGTGGACAAGGCTTTTCGCCTAATGTCGAAGAAGCGTAGTACCGTCGATGCCTTCGACATTTCTCCAAATGTCCTTTCTTGGATATGGCCAGTTGTTGGCGACGTACTTGTCGTGCTCATAAACCAGATGTTTGAAACTGGTACATATCCTGATGTTTTAAAAAACGCCAGGGTGTGTCCAGTTTACAAGGGGAAGGGTGACAGGTCCGACGTCAACAACTACAGACCGATCACAATAGTTCCAACCATATCTAAAATAGTCGAATCGATTTTGTCATCTCATCTAATGGGTCATCTGGAGTCTAACAACTTGCTTACGGACAAACAATTCGCTTACAGACGGCAAATGTCGACTACTACTGCGGCGTACAAGATGTTCGACTCCATAGTGTCTGGTTTGGATGACAAAAATAAAGTGGCTGGAGTATTGTGTGACCTGTCGAAGGCATTTGACGTGATAAGTCACACTCTGTTGCTCAACAAACTAATCCATTACGGCGTCCGCGATAAAGCCCACCTACTGTTCTCGTCCTTTTATCGGGCCGCAAACAAATAGTGAAACTTCTTGCTGACGGCAAACAGCTGCAATCTGATGAAGGGTGTGTAAATATTGGTATTCCCCAGGGCTCTGCACTCGGAAATACTCTATTTTTATTATTTATAAATGACCTGCCATCAAATGTTGTAGCTGGTTTGTCCGTGTTGTTTGCGGACGACACAACTGTGTTGGTAACTGCGGAATCTTACGACCAGCTGAGAATAAAAATTAATGATGCCTGTAACCAGCTGCAGTCCTGGTTTTCAGCAAATGGACTATTATTAAACTGCACAAAATCAAATATAATTTTGTTCTCTGGTCGGAGGGTTCCTCTACCACCGTGTATGGCCAACTGTCCGATGCCATTGTGTGAAGAAAGTAAATTCCTCGGGTTTACAGTCGATTCCAATTTGAATTGGAAGAGCCATGTTGACGGTGTTTGTAATAAATTGGGAAGTGCAGTGTTTGCGTTGCGAAAACTAAAACCCCTCATATCACAGGAAGCTCTTAAGCAGGTGTACTTTGCTCATTTCCACTCCATAATGTCATATGGCACTCTGATCTGGGGTTCCTCTACAGATGCCAAAAGAGTCCTGATATTACAAAAACGAGCAATCCGTGCACTTGTCGGAGTTAAATACCGTCACCCCTGTAGGGAGCTTTTATTTCGCAGCGCATAATGACTCACTACTCACAGCATCTCTTCGACCTGCTTATGTTTGTGCGTAAGAATTTCTCAACTTTTTCAAAAGTAGATTGTCCGGGTAAATTACTCCGATCAACAGGACGCCTGAGGTCAGTACCTCGACGCATGGCTCTTTCAAGAAGGAATCCACGTGTCATCGGACCCACTTATTTCGAGCACTTACCTGCCGAACTGAGGCATGAGCCATGTGACGAAACATTCAGGAGCCGTTTGAGAAACCTTTTGTTGGAAAACCCTTTGTACTCAATTAACGAGTACATGAAATTGAAATTTTAATTATGAATTATTGTTACTTAATTTAATGCATTGACATACTTATGAGTACATACGTATTATTGTATGTATATTGTAGAATTTTGAATTAATTATTTATTATACTTTTTGTTGTTAGTTAAGTACTGACGATTCTTATTGGGAGATATGATTTAGTTATTTTGGTAATGTTATGACAATATTTACGATTATTGAATTTTTGAAGTATGTTGCTACATATTTACATAATAATGATGTTTTATATTTTGTTTGACGATCCTTATTGGGAGATTCATTTACCCATTACTGTACAAAATTATATCACTAAGTATTTTTGAATTGATAATGTGACGATCATGACTGAAGTTCTTATAAATTTGTAAATAAGACAAACTTATACTGTAATTATCTTTCATGAAATAAAATAAACTAACTAACTAACTAACTAACTCCTACCAGTACTGTGTTTCTAAAGTACATAGATGCAACCGACATGTATTAATTCACATTAAATCCAATATAATATCTTAATAACTATAGACCGACGAATTGCATTAGCATTGCTCGGGTTGTAATAGGCAGTCAGTCTACAGGTATCTAATATCTAATAGTGCTGATGCTACTTGGTGTTGGCATATCCAATGCGACAGATAGATAGGTTAGGTTATACTTCTGTTCAGTTTTTTAATATCTCGTAGAACTATATCATTTTTGAAAAATTTTCTTTTTCTTTCACAAAATTTTCCCTGGAAAATTTACGAAACAACTACCTATACTAAGACATAAACCTTAATAACAAAGTACAGTGTTTTAAAAGGGCTTTTTTTTTGCTTAGAATAAACTAGCTGCTTTAGTACCTAAGCTTGAACAATTTGTATCAAGTAAAAGAAAGGCGACCCAGAATATACGGGTAGTAAATAAAATTACTGCACCTCATAAAGTTAGGCAAAAGTTAGGGGCGGCGTTTTATGTCCAGTAGTGGTCTTTGTCCTCTTACTATCATAAAGGATCCATGCGACCTTAAGAAAGGGATACGACCTTTAATACTTGTAGCAAGTAACGTTAATGACCCTTTGCAAAGGCAAAGAACAAATCATATAGACTGTAGGTTAGGATTTTACTAAAGTGGAATCTATATTATTCTGAACTTAACTTACAGACGGTTTTTTTCATATTTAGTTAAAGTTGATTTCAGATTACCTTTTAATAAGTCTTTCATTATAATTAGCTAGTCATTATTAGTTAATAATTACTGAACCGTCCGAGTTTCGTAAGTTTCAGGCGATAACTATATTTGTCAATCTTCTTGTCTTGTCGGTCTTTAAACTTAAAGTAGGTCGTTCCAAAAACATGTCAGTCATTAGGAGTGTGAACTATAATGTTAAATAATGCTAAAATAACCCTACGTAAAATAACCGACGTTAAGTAGCATTCTTATTATCTGTCAGTTAACTTACGGAGTAATCCGTTACCAATTGTTATAAATAATGAAATGTCATATTCACTTTTTCAAAACTAACAGAAAATGATTATTCAGTGTGGATCTCTAATCATTTTTGTTCAATAAACATCTTAAAGGGCGTGTTTAAATAGTAAACAATTTATACTAACTAACTTAACTTTATCTGTTTTGAATTTAAAAAAAGTTTAAATTCCTCCCATGTTAGTAATGCATTGTACGTAGAGCACGTCATCACTAAGTTACTACAGTATCAGACACAATCAGCTTCTTTAAATTTCATATAAAATAAAAAATTCGCTACTTTTGTCTCTCTGGGAGCTTATCCAAGATGCAAAAACGCTATCGAAACGATAAAATAATGTAATTGGGATGACAAATACAATGACAAGTCATCTGATCCTTTCCATACATTCTATTTCGCTAGGCCCCCAGCATTCGGCTCTGGTTTTATAATATATAAAATAACTAAATGAATATGAAGTAACTAAAATAATACGACTCCTCTCAAACAAATTTAACTGGTTATTAACGATTATCAAGGTTCTACTCACGTTTATTTAGTCACTCGCACGACATGTTTCGGAGAACATAGATCTCCATTGACTAAATAAATATCGGCGCAAGTGATTAAATAAACGTGAGTAGAACCGTGTTAATCGTATATTATTATATCTCACTAAAGTTTAAATAAAAAAAAGTCGAACTGGCGTTATTTTATTTCTATAATCTGTTTATGAAAGAAAGATAAATTATAATCAAACTTCTTTTTCAAATTCCCTGAACATCACATAATGCTGGCGTAAAGCTATTCATCTTTGTACGAGTATGCCTTTTTGCGGAAGTCTAATATGCTCCTAATGTGCCGTGACTTGCGAAGTCGAACTTTATCGCCATAGTTCCTAATTTTATAACGTAGCAAGATATTTTCTCTTGAATTTGGCGTGTTACAATGTTACGTCAATAATATGTTTCTAAAAACAAATGTACAAATATTTTAAGTATTAACATGTAATTCTAGGGTAGGGTAGCATCACTGAGATATACCATACGAGATACGATAACTCATAACCGTGGCAATTCCAATATATTCATCATAAGATTTTAGACAAATAATAGGAACAAATAAGTTATTTTTTAATGAATATCTAGATTTGCTTTGAATTTTAAGTATAACACTGTTATATAAATTATAAATTGAAATAGATGAAGAACAAACTCACCAATGTGCGAAACCGGATTTGAGTTGAGACTGATTGATTGAGAATACTTTAAGGGCAAGCATGCAGTACGACCTTGCACTTCATATTCGAATCGCTTAGGTGCTGTGCTGCCTTAATGTGTTCTGTGAAATGAAATTAGTTTATTGAATATGTTTATTACAACAAACAAATAAACATAGAAGAGACAATCGTCTGAAATTTACGAATATCGTCTTTGGCGGTAGGGCCTCTGATCTCACACCAACGCGACGAAACGGTTCCGAGTCGGTCCGAAGTCACGTAGGCGGTTTTTACACCGCTCTGCGTCTCGCAACGCCGTCCGTTGGTGCGTTTTTTTACTTTGTATGTAGAACCTCGATATTGTATAGAACAATCGCATGGTGCGATACACCGGCTCCATCTCGTCTGTCTTCCAGTAATTTACTGATTTGAAATATTGTTTTTGTTTAATTTCAAATCTTTTAGTTTTGAAGTGTCGGTTTCATTAATAATCTAAATATAAGAAATTCTTATTAAAGTATAATTGAAGAATAACGTGGTAGGATTATTCCTTACTTGAGTGTAAGTCAAAGCTTTCGCATTTCGATGAAAATGTGTATCCGCGCCAGTAATAAACACTAATTTTGCTCAGCAAATAATCAAATGACGCGTTTGACATTCGGGTGTTATAAAAAAATCCTTTGTGTTGCCTTAAATCTTCGTAATCTCTAGCAAAAGACCTATATATGTCTGGTTTGTAAATAAGGTTGTACCCACGGCATTCTGCGTTTTATGACTCGACTGTACAAAAACCAAACTGAAAGTATCACAGCAGCGTTCTGAATAAGTTCTATTGGCATTTTATCGACAAATCAAAACTGTTCACCTCACTCACCTTCATGTTTGAATGTGGAATGAACGCGAGACAGACGGAAGCAACGCGGGACGTTGCGCATCCCAGCTCCGGACGGAGATTGGACGGATCGGACGTTGGTGCGTTGTCTCCGCATGCGAGTCCGCTGCCTCGCGTCTCGCAACGAGACGCGTCGGCAGTGTGACAAGCGCCGTACTGTAATAATAATAATAAAAAAAAAACATTCTACTGAACATTAATAGTAGTTTATGTATCTATGCATAATGAAGGGTATCACAACATGAGTGTGGGTTTAAGGTGGGTTCAGGAACCGTAGCTCGTAGGGAAATGACCTGCATTACTACTAGTGCTACATGTAAACAAAAGTCAACGAACAAAACAAATGACAGTTTGGAATGGCGGCGTTTCGTATTTCATATCTCAGTCAAATATTCTTTTAAACCATAGACAAGCGAATGAACTACCTATTCTATTGTCACTCGAGTTCAAATGTCGTTCGATTTATATTAAAAAAACATAACGAATTGGCGTTTCGTATCAATGACTGTTTTAATAGGTAAGTATCTATAGGTATAGTGTATACTCGAATAGACACCCCACTTGAATTTGACAGCTGTTCCAAAAATTAAACTCATAACCTACTGTTTTCAGGAAGTAATGTTAACTTTACATCTCCATTAAATACTGATGGTTGGTAATGCTGGTCATTGTCTACGGTTTCTGGACGCATTTTAGAGCACTAACGATATATACGTAGATAAATACATTATGAATAGTTTTAATACTTTACAATTATATCTAATTCCTACTCGACGCAATAAGCGTGCCAAAAATGTAGACAAATATATACTACTTACACTTGTGCGAAGCGGCGTACGTGAGGGTCGCTATAAATGAACATAATTTTTTTTTTTGATAAAACTGTAAACATTTTTTTATACAAGACTGACCAGCGTTTGACCTCAGTCGCATCTGATGGTAAGTGTCGACGAGGTCGAAGGTGTAGCACGCTGGTTCAGTAATAGCCTATTCACTCTTGCCTTGAAGAGACCCAAATTATATCTTTCCAGGAATACAGACGAACCAGATATCTTCCTTAACATCTTGTAAACAACTACGACTGTTGACTAAGACAGACAGGGAAGGCCTTGCGCTTCGACTTGTTGTCTATAGAAAGTATCGCTACACACCTATTACCACGTGCAAATGCCGCACGCATCTATTTCATGTATCTTATGCACTGGGAATAACAAGATCAGGCGGCCTGCATAAAAGCATATTTACGAGTAATCAATATTGTATGACTATCACTAATTTATTTATTTTATTTATTATATTTATCGTATCGCAATTATTTTTGTTTATATTACTAGTATTCATTATTCTAATTAAATAATCATACGTTATTCAATATTTCGTTATACGTAATATTAAGAATATTTTACTTAAGGTATGTTGGTAATCTCACTTAGCACCATGTCTTGGAATAAGGTACTTCACCTTTTACAGGACATGGCGTCTTTCCAAACCGACACCCCAGCCTGCTAAAGGCCGGATAATGCGCGTCGGAATTATGCAAAAGTCTCACGTATTTGGGATATCTACTAGTGCAGATAAATACTAGCGAATACTTTGACGCAAGAAATAACTGCTATATGCACAAATGAAACGAAACGTTGGGTTGCAATTAGGTAAAACTTCTTACATCTTAGACCTTTGGGCTGCAGAGAGACTATGCGCGCCGTGTCCAGGAATACCGCCTTCTGAATCTGATCCTTGATTAAATCACAGACATGTAGTGAGAGTTTCTCTAGACGGTGGTGGAGACTCTTGACCATTCGCAGAAACAATTGTCGGTAAAGTCATCTCCGAATCAATTTCCCATATGGCAGTTACCTCGTGAGCCAAGTAGAGGTACTCGCTGGACGTTATTCTCGACTTTCACGGTGTCTCGTCACATGGTACGATGATGTCGACGAGCATTTCCCAGCCATGCAATAATTTAAAATGCTGCCAGCATCTTCGCGAAGATGCTCTTCAGTGCCATGCCGCAGATGTCTTTTTTACATTTGTGTTAGTTTTAGTTAAATTTTATGGTTAGTTTTAACATTAATTGTTTTTCTAGGTATTAAGTTTTTTTTTACAAGAGGCCTATGATATAAGTCATATAACATTAATTACAATTATTTATCGAAATAAAAGATCAACACGGTTCTACTCACGTTTATTTAACTAGTTACTCGCGCGACTAGTTTCGGAGAACATAGGCCTACATTTTCAAGCACTAAGAGTGCTGAGTGTATTTAGTGCGCGACGGGCCGGCGACGCGATCGGCGATCCGAACGGACACTCAGCACTCTTAGTACTTGAAAATGGAGGCCTATGTTTTCCGAAACATGTCGCGCGAGTGACTAAATAAACGTGAGTAGAACAGTGTTAATCTTTAATTTACATAATATGTCTCACGAAAGTTTAAATACAAATATTTATCGAAAGTTAAATACTTCATCATCATTTAGTAATAATTGTTGATGTTAATTGCCAGTTTTTAACATTACGAGTAAATGATAAGTTATTTTAACAAGTATTAAATACTTGGTATTCGCAGAACGATACTTCTTCCCGGAATCCCTAATTTCGCTTACTTCAGCAAAGTGAGCCTTACATAAACGACGTTCATATTTTTAAAGGTGACGCCCCTTTCCTGATAGCATTGCTCTGAAAGCGGCATATCTCATATCGTACTCGGTTGTGAACTATAAGGGAAGCTCAGTCGTGACATAAATTGTTATGACGTTACATTATAGTGGGAAGTTTTAACATATCCCAGTTTTAGTTGGGGTTGGTAAGTTTAGAAGTAATTTTAAATATAACATACGCTACCTTTAATCCAGGCTAGACTTCATATAACACCTTATTTAGAACAGATTCATTGTATCGCAAAATAAAAACAAATACGTAACCTAGAAAGACTTTTCGAAAAAAAAACTATATGAAGGTATTTGCGGCACTTTATATTGGTTTCATTCTCCCAATAGGATTTGAAATCTGAGGACTGAGAATACAGAGAATCTCGTTTCCATAGTAAAATAAACATTTCATTTTCTACGAAGAGCCTTTTTATTTATCATCTAGTGAAAAACTAAAATATTTCATCTATAGTATTTTTACTAACTCATGTTTCTAACGATGATATTTTTTACTTAGAATGATTTTTAAAAACTAATTACTTTATAGAGCACTTTAATGATAAATTTCTATCTATCTATCTATAAAAGAATTAAGTTTAAGATTGCTAAGCGTGTACATATTTGACCTTTGATTTGACCATCCAATTATTTTTTCAAGACTCCCAATCGTACTAGTCTCCGAAGTCGTTCCAACTTCTAAATTCACTCGCTTATTGAATCTGCCACTAAATTGGATTCATTCGGGCAATTAAACGGAAGCGATGGGTTCTTTTGTTAGGAATTGGGGAAATTTAGGTAGGTACATTTTGATTTCAAATTCAAATCTGTGTTGGAATTGAATACAAATTACTCGTACTTTGTATAAAGATTGGGTTTATACTGTTGTAATTTTTATACGAAACCCACACTTTACATGTAAAACACAATTGTTAGACAAGTGGCCATAAATACTGTAAATACAAGTTACGATAAAATAGTTTTAAACAGATAGCCATAGAGCTCTTAAAAAAGCTGTAGTTGCAGTAATAAGTAAGGGGTGAAAAAAATCCTATTTTGTTATTTTAAATATTTCGTCCTCTATAATATATATATAATATATAACCTCTATATGTTACATATACTGGTCTTACGTTAGGACATAATTGAATTTAGAAACCCTATAAGTTAAACAAATGTAAACGTACCGAGTCCAACATATCGACACAAGAAGAAAATCAATTTGACGTTTTCTTTCCCTTTTATTTGAACAAACAAACATTTGAGTGCTCACATGTTTCCCAGAGCTGAAATAAAACCCTTTAGGTGCCTCGTGAACAAGAAGAGCTGTACTTTGTACCGCTTCAAATAGGTTCCGTTACGTGACACGAATGGGCCAATGGAGATGGATAGTCGGTTGTATGTCACTGGAAGTGATTATCTTGATTTAGCCTTCAACTATTGCAATATTGCGGCTTCATAAAAATATTATTCGTATTCTTAAACTATTTTTGCAAATCTTTAACTTACAAATTACTTTCCATATCGGTGATATTTTCACTATTAAGTATTATGAATGTGTCATGGAATATACTTAAAAATGATTCAAAGTTTGTTTTCTAAACATAAACAACATTCGCAGCAGAACTAAAGTCACCGATATAGCCCTCCAGATCGTTAAACGTAGATGGCAGTAGGCGATGGCATGTAAAAACATGCAATATGCCCGCCAACTGCCATTGGCCGTTGGGGCGTAAAGTTTCACAAGTGGCGACTATGTACATGGACCTGCCCACACGGTGGATCGACGACCTGGTAAAGATCGTGGGAATCAACTGGATGCGGGTGACGCAAAACCGTTCATGGTCGCTTTGGTGGACGCCTGTGTGACGATGATGGCGATGATAGATTCAATTTAATAGCAGCTGTTATTAAACAGCTGGCATTCAAAATTAAAAACTCCTGTCAATATTAAATATATGTTTGTATAGGTTATAATAAAACATATTAATTGTATAAATGCGGGCAACTCACGTTTTATAAGTCGAATATTGCTCGAAATGTTTCACTTCGTAACGAGGAGCATAATCATGAGCCATTCGCGTTGGCTAACCGACAGACTGCGAGCCACAGCTCTCCGTGACCACGCCGGGGAAGCGAGAAACTACCCAAATTTTTAGCAATATTGTCAATAGTAGGGTTGCACACTACACTTACTACGTCCTTTGGCAAAGGTCCGTCCACACAAATCGCCGACGTACCACATAAAACAGTTCTCCAACTAGGGGGCACTGACCATCCACAGTCGCGGTTAAAGTTCGGATAACGATTAATTTCAATAGCCTCCCGTACTTTGCGCTGAACTACAAATCTTTCCTTCGAATGTACGGTTACCATATCGAAACGTATCTAATGAGTCGAGTCCGAGTCCAGTATATGCCGCGCAGGTGGTTCACGGCTGTCCATGTTTTTCATGCTGCGTATTTTATGTGCTCTGATACAAAATAATTCATAGTGTTAAGACATCTTATTTTGTTTTACATCTGTGACTAATAAAACACGTCACACCGTGTTTAAGTCTCAGAGTGGACATTGAAGCCAGGACAAGGCGAAGGTGCTAAATATACCCTTAATATAAAGGTTTGTGGTTTTGTACCAGAACCTGCTGCTTATGTTGTGTAACAGTTATCGCTGTCCGTTTGATTCCAAGCTGTATATTACGAAAATACCTATGTACATACAGTTTCATTAAATACATCGTTATAACTAAAAGTAATTTAAATTACCTAAACGTTATTTGTCCTTTTTATATGAATAATATCTGACCCGACCTCAAAAAAACACAAAAAAGGATGCAATATTAGCTGCTCGTACGTGTACATTGTATTAACCGTGTTACTTTTATAATGTTCTGTTTTCGCAATTCGTTTTCGAACGTTCTTTTAAGGTATTATAATCAAACAATGAGATACCTAATACGAAAGCAAAAGTTTTCCAAAACAGCAAAGGAAATATGACACCACAACAATACTTTGAAAAGTTTCCATCCACACAAGTTTCCAAATTAAGCTAAATTTCTTCAGTTATGTTTTTGAGCACAATAAAATTATTTCACTCAGAATCTCTGCAGAATATTTGAGCCAAATTGATATCGACATAGCTGAAATAAAGCCAAATAAAACAGATCGTTCGGAATTTGGTTGAAACTTACCATACGTGCAGAAAGCAACGCAGATTTGGGTCTGACATCGATGTAGTCCAGTTGCAGTATTATGGCATTACCGACATTTTAATAAGTAACTGGGTTAAACATAAACAGTTATTTTATCATGACATGTGATGTACTATAGTCGGTATGAATATGACTTTCACCCTCTACCACTCTCATCAAATATGACTATTATCTTCTTAGCAGGCGAGATGACCGCAGTAGCTGTTGATTTAAAGTTTAATACTTACCAGTACTTTAACAGACCTTAAAGAAAGTTTTATTCAAAATATTATCTAACATACCGATATTTAATAGTGACGTTAAAGTTAAATTTATCTATACTTTTGCTTAAATCTACTTTATCTTTTAGTACGTATCTAAAATACTAATATTATGAGTATTATGAGTAAAACTAAAGTAAAATTAAAACTTTGAGTTAATATTTAGGTAAGTGTTTACTCGGAAACAGTTTAGTAATAAATAACTAAACAAATTAATTACTCACTTATATAAAAAAAATCTTTCACATCCTGTTTATATCTGCCTACTATTTAAGCCAAATACTACTTACTGAGTAACTTTTTAAGTAATTAAAATAAAGGTAAAACTTTTATGTTGTGATATTAACCGCAGCATGAGAAATCCGTTTACGTCGATATTTCAGAAGTAGCATTTTATCTTGCATTGGGTATGCACTTGCCAACGCAATTTATTTGATTTCAGCAAACAGGGTTGCGACTTATTCTCCTCCAGCATACCTTAAGGATTCTTGTTAGATTTATTTATTTTGTTTTATTTATCGTATTGTAGAACCTAATTATTATCCATCTTAAATATTAACATTCCAAAAAAAGCACCTGTTTATTATAAGTTAAATTAGAAATCAGTACTACCGCACTTCTTGAAACAAATTTAAAAATTGTAGGTACCTTTAAGGTACTGCAACATGAGTTTATCTCGAAAGCAAATTACAAATTCTGCGCTGCTCTTCCGTGTCTTATCTCTTCGGAGGAGACATGTAAAATGTACATAATTTTACTACAAGGAACTTACGGATAAAAATGTAATCATGTCAAGAAATTCGGGCCATTGTAAGATAGGCTTGAAAAGAGGTGGCACTTAAAGGAAACTGAAACATAAAGTGCACCAAAGATGATATATATACATCTGCAGGATGAGTGGTATCTAACAGAAATTAATATTATCGTAATAGAAATGCAACAACGATTACAATAATGCTTCATAACTGTAGAGATTTGAAAGAAAGCGAGTGGGCTCTAGATATGTACAAGTCCACTTGTGGCATTACTATGGCACTTTCGGCTGAGGCCGTTTTTGACGACTACTGTAATGAAATTGTTTTTATTTTAAGCAGAAACGTCTGCTAGCATATCATCGATATTTAAATAGAAAGAAAAAATAGAAAAAACCGAACCCACAACCACTGGATCACTAGCCCAGTGTACTTACTGTAATGAAATTAAAAATGTATATTATATTTGTACATCATTTATTGTAGCTAACTGTTTCTTAAACAACCTACTGACAGACAAACAGAATAAATTGCAGAGGTTGGGAATAATAAATAAAAACACAAATTGAAAGGAATTTCATCAATCGGTATCAGTTTTACTTGATCGTGATTCAGAAAAACAATATTACTCAAGCAACTTTATTTGTGGAGCTTCAAAAAGAAACTTTAGAACAGTCTGTTGAAGTAATAAAGTTTAAAGGGAATCAGGAATTAAATGCAAAATCTAACAAGGAGAATGCTGTCCACCTGCAAATAAGTTGACGGTTTCATTTTATATTCAGAAACTTGGAGATTTAATTTTATGGTTAAAATTATGTTCTTGTATTACCTGGGAACTCTTTTGGTTAAGAATCTCTAATCACGAAACTATATTGGACATAACGAATTAACAGTTGACATATTCAAAAATTTCAAAATATTATTTTATTATGATGTTTAGGAGCTTGCCGTTTTAATACGTTACACATACTTTTTTTAATTTCCAAAACTCTGATTTTTGTACCTTCCTTTAACCTATCTATATAGTACGATCTAGATGAAAGAAAAAAATGACCAAAATTCTTTTACTACATTACAATTATTAAATGTTTATGGATGAGAGAGACGATATGAAGTAATAATGAAAATTGTGGGCCACCTTTAGATCCTATATGAACCATCCTTTAAGAGCTTACAGACCTCATGAATCTGAAACACATCTAAAACAATATTATATTTAAAAGAAATTTACCTAAGCGATTTACATTAGCTTCTAAAGATAGTAAATTATATTTAGTCAAACAATTCAAATATTATTTGTGTAGTAGTATAAGAATAAATTATATGAATGGCAATTTTCTTTTCGGTGTATGCCGATTGACAATATTCTGCAATTAAATCATGTAATATTCATTGAGTAATTTTCTGTCGCGCTGTGTACTGTATGTTCATTAAAAATGTATTTTTAATTAATAAATGCAAATGGCATGAGGGTTTTGTTTGATGAGATTTTGTGACAGTGTAATCGCAAAAGCGTATTTAATTAGTGTTGATACATTCCGTAAGCTACAAGCCGTAATGCTGCAAAAATTAATGGGAATGCCAAAATTAAAACTTGAGAGTGAACTATTTTTATTTTAATAGCTTTTTGATGTTAAAGTTAATAAATAGACATTAGGCGAACCCCGACTAGTTAAGGTCAGAAAATTGCTTGACAATTATTCATTTATATAAAGTTGCTCGGATGAAACCACCGTCCCATTGAACGTCTGATGGTCCAGGGCAGAGTGGAACCATGAGACCCTGCTGTTGCCTACAAATACCCTGGATGGGAATATCTTATTAAATTTTACCATACCTTACAAAGAACAAAGTTTACTATCTCTGAATGTTTTCACAACCTTATGCACGTAGTTTAATGATACCAAATCCGGTGATTCGGTAAAGTAAACGACTAAAACAAAGAACACTGTTGTTGCTGAACGCTTGTGTCTTTGCTTACGATTTCATGTAGGTATAATTTTTTTTTTATATATTTTTTATCTTACACAGAGAAAGCGTTTTTAGCTAGTTTAAAGAAATTAGTATCAACATAATCTTAAGTTGCTAATGTGTTAATGTACTGATGTAGTCATGTAGGCAAAGCAGAAATGGCAATTTTTGAATGTATCAAGAGCACAAAAACTTTATGACATGTAGAGGTTGTACCCTCCTCTTGTAATGACATTTTCTGATTGCACCGCACATTTGCATGTGTTTGCCGTGTGGTTGCCTCGCTATACTCGTTATGCAAAAGGGATGAACCGCAGTGTCCCTTGACAGGGCTAATTAGTGGCCACGTGTATATGTCTTGTACAGACCTTTGCTTTATATGAATAGTTACTGAAGTGACAGAATTAAATTTACATTTGATTTTGCCGAGGTGTGTATATAATTGATATTTAAATCGAAAGAAAAAATTATACGATCATAAAATGCGACGGTGATTTAGTATCTAGAATAAATAAATAACTTTTTTTAAATAATTTTTTTATATTAATTATTACAATTCCTGCAGTTTACTATTTGAATACGAAACTGCAGTTTCAATATACGATTTTGAGGCTTAAAAATTGAGAAAAGCTGAACAATTATGATTATTTTTATTATTCGGATTTTTTCTAATTAGGAATGACATTAACTGTCTTTACATCACAATCGTCATCTTCATTTCAAAATATCGGCGCTTTCTTGTATTTTGAAAAGCAGGCACATTGATCGAGACAAGGGATTGTGTCATTACCAAACACGTTTATAGAAAAACGGCCATCAACGTCCACGTCCGTGCCACACGAGCATACATGTAAGTTGTGTATTGTTTTTGTAAGTCAAAAAGACTACGTTGTTTCAAGGGTAATGTTGTAAAAAATGTCTTACCAGAACTGGCGCCATATAAAACTTTAAATTGTTCATTAACTGTTTAGGCTATTCTAAATCGATCGTGATAACGCCGCAACTCGGTGACAGCAATTAGCATTGGACCCTTTATCTTCATTGTTGGCTTTGAGTTATGATCGTTCGGTTATCGTCACAGGCATCACAGGCGGGATATTTGTCGACGTGTAATAGGCCTATCAGAGCTTAAATTCTGGAAACCATTTTTGTTGGAAGTGAAAGTGTTGCAATGGCAGTTTCAAAATTCAATATACTGCAAGGAGCCGGGCACTCGAGCAGGCCTGAATGCGAGTATTAGGAGTATAGTTAGCTATTCATTATCAAATAGTATTAACAAAAGTGATGCCGATACTATACCAATATCATAAACATTTTAATGTAAACTTGCAATCGTTTCAATTTTGTATAACTACTTGTGATATAATTAATGAAACAAAAAAAAATATCATTATTATCCCTATCTTTTAAATTTATAACTCAATGTATTTAAACAATAACTAAAAGACTTAAAACAAAAATAAAATATTTAAATACTTTCTTAAATGAATACTTAAACATTAAAACAAGAAGATTATTTAAAGATCGGGAGCTTCAATGACGCGTGTTATCTTAGGCTCAATTCAATCAATTATGCTATCATCAAGACGAATTTAATTAATTTCGGATTAATTCAATTAGCGTCAGTTTTATTCTCGTCTGTGTTGTAATACAATTTTTATTAAAACACGTATTCAGTGAACGCAGAAGCTTAAGTAAACTCCATAACTGCATCCGATAAACACCGGTACCTGCGATATATCGTGCACTCGGTTAAAATTTAATATTTTCAGACATTTTCAAATAAAATCATGTATCTTCCTACTCTGCTAGTTTCTAGCAAATTTAAATTTCATGAAGCGGAGTTACGTTTCCACCGGCTCGAACATTAAATAACTTGCTAAGCAAACGAATAACTTTCATGTTCGGTTGATATTTTGCTCTATAATATAGTTCCCTGAATGATTAACTGAATCATTCGCACAGAAACAATGATTTACGGGTATCAACTTGAGTAAATAGACGTTTATTACATAGATTTGTAGAAACATACATGATTATGTTAGAACTGCCACTCATTACACAAAACTGCTATCAGAGTAGGTTAGGTTATAATTGCGATACCCTACACGTAAAACTGCTACGAGAATAGTTTTGATGAATCAGAATTAATAATTTCAGGTTAATGACAATTGAGTTTTCGATGTTTTAAGATTCGGAAATATTGCTTTCGGTGTTATATTGTATCGGCATTTTTAGGTTCGGTATTATATTTTTTGGGATTTAAAAAATTGGGTTTCTTGTTATTCGGAAATTTCAATATTCATGCTTTAAATATTCGTAATTTTTACAATCGGAATTATAATGTCGGTCGGGCATTACATAATCGGAGTTATAAAAATCGGAAAAAAGTATTACGGGATTGTGTAATGTACGCTTTAAAAATGCCTACACCACAAGGTCGTAAGTTTGAATGACATTCCATTTGTTTATACCCGGATTTTGGCTATTGTATTATATTGGCCTACGTCCAGCTGAGCAGTGGACGTCCTTCGGCAGTTATGATGATGATGAGTATGATTGTCGCAAAATTGTATTTATTAAGGGCAGCCGTGCCATCATCTGTCCTGTCGTTTCAAATTCAGTCGTTTACGAGTACCTAAGTTTTGCGGTAAACAGTGAACTGCGCAAACTACCTTTAAGCGGGCATACCTTTGTTAAACTTAACTTCGCAGAAAAAAACGACCATAAAATGTTGATTTTTATGGAATATATAATTATATATTTATCCGGATTCACCTATTTGTACCGATGATTATATATAATTATAAAAATATAGTTAAATAAACTGTTCTCATTTAATCGCATTGGACAGTTCTTGCATAAATAGCTCCCCTTTTCCTTTATAAAACCTACCTTTGGTACTTGTCGCCGCTCAATGGCGTAAGGATGGGCGTTCATATTTCAAAATTCATACATTACCGTCTAATGTTGGGTCGCAAAGTACGATGTTATCGTTCTTATGACATGGTCACTATGACCTTTTTTGATTGGTTGTAGCCATTAAAATAAAATGTGCTTTTTTATGTCGGTTTCTACTCTACTAGTACTTTTGTACTTATTTATCTATTTTATTAGTCAAATAAGTTTACTACATCGCTATATTTTTACGAAGACACCGCGAAAACAAATTTGTGACTCTAGTGAATAAGGGTGTAAGTCCAATTGGCTTCGTAAAAAAAGGCCACAAGTCCTATAAAATGTACGGCATTCGTACCCTTTTTCGATGTTCTAATTTGACTTAATACTCTTTTTCACTAGGGCCACAGAAATATTCATTATAAACATCAAAGAAAAAGCTTAAAACTATTTAGGTTTAAGCACAGTGCACTTATGCACGGGCTGAAGTCCGTGCAGTAGCGGGACTGCCACTCTGGTGCACCTTTAACTCTAGAGCCATAACATAAAACGTTGGTAAAAAGGTCAATAGAAAGTCATCAAATGCTTTTTTCGACTCGTATTACGGTAAATCGTATCGAAAAACAACCCAGTCTTTCTATATTAAACCTTTTTGAAAAATGAATAAGTACAGAATTTAGTAAATATTAAGGAGCTCTCTTCTAGATTCGATAAAGGTTGCCAATAAATAACTAGGTACAGGTATTATCATTATGTATTAAAATATTACCAACAAACGAGATTATAATGGGTAAAAATCATCCAAACATTCGTGTTCGAATGTTGCCCAATGTTTTTTTTTTTATCTAAAACAAATTGTCAGTCGTTTACAGTCACATCTACATTGTCATTAATTCGGACATTAAATTGAAATAAAACTTTTCCTATTGACTAGCTCGTTTATAATTGGGTTGTTACCTATTTATTATTTTTAAATACTCCTGAAACACAGAAAAGCTCTTTTATTACAACTATAAATACTTGAAGTATTAAATCAATATTTCAAATATCCTTAAAATACCAAAGCTAAAACAATATATTCAACCACTCGAATTTCAAACTACTGTTAACAAAATGTTATCTTAACACATTTAATCAATCCCACTAAATTCAGAGGTTCGGAGCACAAATTACATTTCAATTTTGAATTATTCATGGCCCGTTCTAATGTTTCCGAGCATTACGAGTACAAATCTATGTTGCATTATAATGGCTTGTAATGCAATGGTCGTAATTTTATTTATTTTATCTACACACATATCATAAACCCTATTAAATGCGTTCAAAAACCGCATATTACGACTAGCGTAGTGTCAAACTCCTTCATTAAAATAATTTTCTTATCTGTGAAGCTGATATTATAGCTCCATAATAAGCAAAAATCGATGTCATTATAACTTACAAATCATGAACGTCTCAAAAATAAAACAAAACAATTAGTTACTTACTATAGAAACTATATGAAAACTGGGCTTGATTCTAGAATGTATCTGAATTAAAAAAAACTACGGTTGCTTGGAAAAAGTTTACATCCACCGCCATTACTAATGTTCTGACGTTTGGAAATTATTACTGATAGATTATTGTGTGTAGATAAAACAGTGTTGTCATAAAATGACGTTAGAACGTTAAATTTTTTTTCTCTATTTTCGTCAATATCGTTTATTGCGGACTACATGCCTTCATCAGTGAAAAAATCACCGCCCTAACAGATCTTTTAACAGCTTGAATAAGTAGTTGCAGAGAGCTAAATCTGGAGTTTTACTCATCTTTCCTCTTACTTTTTTCTCGGAGCTGAATTAATAAGTTAGCATAATAATCAGTATTCATCGTAGTATTTTTAAGTAAAAATTCTAATTGTAGAATTCCCCCGGCATGCAATGCCATGAGCTTGCCTGTTTATGCTCGGAATTAAACTTACGAGAGGCTATCCTCCCTTAGGTATATATAAATTGTATGGAATTCTATCTGCTTCCAGGATTCTAATGGCGGATAAATCGTGATTTATAACAAAGCACTTTTTTTAAAACAGATTGTAGGAAAGGTATGGATGGATCTTAACTTATCTATAAGAATACCTTTTAAATAATGTCACATCTACATAATATCATATCAAATTACGAACACTGTTCAAGATTTCTTGGCATTGTGTCAAAAACTAATCATAATACGAAAGTTGCACAGGGCCTAGCTAGTATTATAGCTTTGCACTTTTAAATTAAAAACGAGTGCGCAGTCTTTGTTCTCTGTTTTAACACCTTACTTAAATGCCGCAACCAGATCGCATGCGGCCGGTTGCAAATTACGCGGCCATGATGGTGACTTGGCCGGGCCGTTGGCTGGATGTCTTCAATCAGAGCATCGTTCCCGATATAACCCTAGAGCTCGGTGAGTCCTCACCTTTGTTTTGCCATAAAATATTCAAGGTTGCCATTGCCATTCTGAATTGCTGATTTTTCTCACAATTCTATTTCATGCACTTGTAATGTCGATATTATTATGATTTAGACGTTTTGTTCTTACCGTAATTTCGGATTTTTAGCAACCATTACTTTGTTGTAACTATAAATTTATTTTTGTTTAGGCTGTTAGTTATTAACTAACTTGACAGTTTAATGTTACAGGAAAACTCAATAAATAGATAAGTACAATCGTGAACCGGAGAGATATGAAGGGAAACATGACTAATCACGATGCCCAGATATCTCCATCCATCACTATCGAAACGTGATGTGTCATACTTCCAACCCTCATTCCGTATCTGTGATTGAGAGCCTATGAATATCAGAAGCGTTATACATATTTATGGATAGTGAGGAGTTTTATTCTATTTCCAACTTGTATAATGGTAGTGGCCTTCGTTTAAGAGAGTAACTATGAAAATACATCCTTACGAGTTTTCCCTTCATTGTTCGAAATAACAAATCTGATATAGGTTGGTTGATTAAAACCAAAGATTGATTAGTATCAAAATATCCAAATTAAAAAAAGACTTAAGCTAATTAGCTTAAGAGTCTTAGCTTACTTCTATAAAAGGCAGGTATATTAAGTTTCTATGACTATCTTCTTTGTTATCGCTAAAGCTAAGTTGTAATGTGACATGAATATTCTTATGGCAAATAAGTATTTTACTGAACTAACGGAAAAAAAAAGTTTAAATCCAATTGTTCTTCGAAGAAAATGAATACGGGTTGAAAGGCATTATCAACTCTCGTTTACTGCAGCTCAAAAGGTGATATTTTTCTCATCGATCATTTTAATGAGAAGCGGCTTGCCATTCAGAGGGTTAAAGAGAGTTACTTTACTGGTTTCGTCATTATTTCGAGTAACTACGAGTACATCCTTTTATATAGTTTTTCGTGAAACAACCGTGACCTGTACTTCGGCAGAATATAAGTGTTCTGCTCGAAAGAGTAAAGCGTATAGCTGAGTTGTGAACCCTTTTGTTTTGCAACCTTCTTAGATTTTTTTAATTTTTTTTTGTGATATCCGTCATCTAGTTAGGAGTTTGAACAGAGATGGTGTGAAATGTTAAAAAGAACAAAAAATTGGAAATAGAGGCTGCATTTTTTTGTAAAACAAGATTTTGTTTGTTTAAAACATTACTTTATTACTTTATGTAACTATACTTCACTATACGGATCTTCCTGTGTTTTTAATTCATTTATATCTTTACTGCTGCGCTCGGCGGTATGACCTCTACTCGTAATGGAAAATCTCGGGTATTATCAGATTAAAAATATAAATGTATGTATAGCTTTCTTTTTGTATTTGCTCTCAAAAATTTCATCGTAGTGCTAATGATAATATGTACTGGTTAACGTAACTGACCACCGAAGAGGTGGCGGTTTCCTCGCACAACATGTCAGCATTGCGATACATGCAGGATGCCGCCAGCATCCTTGGTACAAGGCCTCTAGTACCTTCTTAATTTTAATCTATAGTAGTTTAGTAGTTACTTTATTATCTAGCTTAGCTGTATTTTCTTTGTAAGTATAGCTATATTACCTATAATATAAAAAAAAATAACATGAGCTTAATATACAGCCTTTATTTTATTGCACATCCGACTGTCGCACGGATGTCTGACTATTCTGCTCTATAAGTTGAGAAATACATAGTGTATTTCTCAGCCAACCCAAATTTTGATAATTAAGTAATTATTTAATTATTTTTTTTACTATTTAATTTGCTGATTTGATTAGCATATGAAATAAAATGGCATAGATATAATATTTAGTAGAGAATTAATAATACATTTTAAAGTAATATAAATGTTCTTATATTGTAAACGCAGCATTTAAATAGTCAAGTTTAATCTATGTCAATACAAAATTATTAATATACGTTCTTTTGAGTGCAATACGAAATTGAATTCGCTCAGCAGTTGACGCCAATTTTGAACCAAACAAAAATTTACAAGCTCCCGCCCACACGTAAAATGTACCATAATGTTTTAATCTGATGCAATGTCAGGATTTATGTTTGTATGTCCGTCCTATATACGTATCGTATGCAAATATATTAGGGGTTTGTCGTTATTAAAAACTGGGAGTTTTGCGCGGATTAATACTGTAAGTCACGCACGGGCGTTAACGCTGTACCATTACAAGCTTTGGGTAACAAGTATTAGGTACTAAAGATCTAAAAATACTTTCGTACCATACTCGAAACTTTACCGTTACGTATGCAAAAAAATACTTGTTAGTATTCATTAAATCTATAGTTAAAGTTAGAAAGCACATTTGTATACGCATACAATAGGTATATTAATAAATTGAGCCTGCGTATCAGCCGTAATGTATAAATATAAACGTATTTAACCCAAGTATTTTTACCTAGTATAAAATAATAATAACCAAAAACTCGTTTGATACGTATTTACCCTACACGTTGCAGTTAATCCCAAAGGAGATTATTGTCGAAATAATGTTTTTGATTTCGAAATTTAACTTCAGATTACGAGCGGTACGTGTCCTCCATAACCGGGGAACACAAAAATATTGTTTGATTGAGTTTTTTGGTTGAGACCTTTTTTATTACGAATGCGTAACCAGTTGTCAAAAACAGTAAACCAAGTCCATTGGGACGAAAACACTATATTATCGTAAAATGTGAGTTGAGATTTTATATATATCAACATCGTGGTATTTACACAAGGTTGTAATTTGGAATAATCCTTTTCGTTGTACTATCTGAATCATGTATACGTATTATACATATAATATGTATATACTTACTCGTATGTTGTCTAGTTGTCATCATTCCAACATTAGGATGTAATATAATGAAGGTTCCGATAATTACTTAGGTCTAGTAAAATCCTCGTCAACCCTGATTCTCGTACAATAGAAAATTGAAGGAAATAATATTAGCGCAAGAAGCTATTATTTCAAAATTACGGGAAAATACATTAAAATCTGCATTCATGTACTAATATCATTTCTAATTAAATAATTTTAGTGAGACTACGCTTTAAAGGACCATTATTGTAACGATCCCTTCCGCAAAGGGTGTTTGCGCCAGTGCCTTAATAAGCGCCCGATTATCACCAAAGTTCAACAAACATGCCCACCTGGCCTTATTGTTCGCACGCCTTTAAATTCAGACCCTTTGTTGTGAAAGTTGGTAAGATAATAGTCCTTAAATCTCTTATCTTGTATCAAATATAATTTATCTGTTTTTCTCGCCTTTATAAACCTTAAAGCTATGAGTAGTATGTAGTTATGAGTTTAATAAATATGCCGTTAGGTTGTTTAGAGATGATTCCGCTTGCAAAGTCATCAGTACCTCCACGACGAGTTACTACAGTTAATTTACGTCACGTTTTTTAGGACTGTTTTGTTAGGCCCCATACTTTCTTCATATAAATACTTTAAGCAAGTGCTAGCGAGTAATTTTATTCCATCTCGTATAACTGTAACTCGTCACTATATTTGAGTATAGTTTACCAATTTAGTAAAGCTTAAATTAATCGTCTTATATGTGTGCGTGTGTTTTCTACGACTAATAAGCTAAAAGTAATAAACGTTAGTTTTATACTTTAATTGACACTGTTTTACAGTCATTATTTGTGGTATTCAATTAATCCCTTTAGACCCTAATTGCAAACTATTTCTAGTAAACTATGCGGTTTGTGACTATAGATATTCTACTTAAGTATTATTAGATATGTATTGCATCATGGACTTATACGAGCATAGTTATAATACTCCTATAAGTCCATTATACAATACAATGCTACCAGAAAAAAATCAAGAACCAACAAGCAGTACTACGCAAATATACTATCTTATCTCCTGAGAATTGCTGGGAAAATATTAAATATCTAGACAGTTGCACAACTAAAACATGACAGATCATTCTAAGAATTCTGGCGTATTGAAAAGTACTTCCTGGCAGTGGAGAACAAAAATAAATTATAAATATAAAAAAGTGATTATTAAATTACGATTAGATAAAGATAAATTAGGAAAGGGTTTTTTTTAGATTTATTATAAACTAAATAAGTAATGTTATATAATAAAATAAAAATAAAGTAAAGAAAACAAAATTGGTAAGAAAAAATACACATAGAAAGTTATAAAAAGAAAACTTTGAATAGAAGCATATTAAGAATTGTAACAGTGACAGAAGTCATATTTTTTTTGGAATTCTTTGTATTAGTTTTATAAATAAACTTTGACAGTTTTAGTATTAGGTATATAGGTATTTATTTAATAGTTTTATGACCTACGAATAACCTCATGAAATTGAATTTAATATGTTTATGGTATTAATTGTAACAAATAACTACAAATGTAATTTCACACGTTAAATCTATATTTAATTATATAAGCGTGAATGTCTTGACGGACTTACTGATCCACGCCCAGCCCAAACCGCTTAACCTAGATAGCCGATATTTTCACATAAGATAGGTTTACTATAATACTGTAAGAACCCACTAAGAAGGTATTATTGGAAATTCCACCATTAAGAGGGTAAAAAGGGGGTTGAAAGTTGGGGATTGTGTAAAATTAAAAGCGAAAGTCTTGAAATTTTGTTTAAATACTCCGTATTTAAATACAAGAAAAGTAATTTTAGCGTTTTTGTTTTTATTATCATCCCCTAACGGGTCATAAAGGGGGGTTAAAAAAATGTATTCTTCTGCGCGTGTGAAGCCGCGGGCAAAATATAATAAAAAAAACACCATTGACTCGGGATCGTATTGCATTTCCATTTTGTACTATCAATTACAAGCTGTGCACTGGAAGCAAACAGTCAGTGGAAGACGATAAATCTCGCGAGGCGTGGATACGGCTGCTAAGAGCGCAATAAGGACTCTTTTTGCACGAACCTCTGTTTTGGAGCATCGTGACGGTGCCAGCTTACATAAACTTAGCATTGAAAACAACAATGAGGGTACATAGTTGCTTATTTATATTCAATGGAGAACGTACGAGTTACATGTACGTAACATAAATGTAACTGTTCGTTGTAGCAAGAAATTTAGGTGAATTACTCTTGATTTCGTCTATAAGAGCAGGTAATAAAAACCACTTGTAGTACTATAATATTATCCCCGATTTACATGTAGCTAAGTAAAAAACATTTAAGCAACTTTGTGTTAAAAAATGTGTGATACCTACAACTTCACAGCGTGCTTAATAGACTTAATATTTTTGCTGCTTTCTGGTACTGTCACCGAGTGAAATTCGGGTGTGACAGACAGACAGACAGACATAGGATACTAAAACAAACATTACGGATAGTGTGTCCACTGACTACGGAACCCTGAAAATAAATTCTTTTCAACGAGTGGATGCAAAACAAACACTCAAGTAAACGAGTGGACTTCAAGATTTAAGCAGCTTATTTCAATTCCTGTTTTCCTACTGTCCTATTTTCGTAAAACAACGATTCGTTTTGAGTAACTACTTTCGTGTCTATTTTAAATCTAGCTGATCATTAACCATTTATACAAAGATAAACGTGTTTTTCTTTTATTTTTATGTATGGATATGGTGGAGAAATTCGCAGTCTTTGGGCAAGCCTCTGAAGCAAGTCGGTAGAGGGCATGTATCCAAGAATTACGAGTTCGAGTCTTGCCCGGGGCTGTTGATATTTTTAGTTTACCTTTATTTCTACGAATTATACAGGTGGTTTTGAGACACGATTCGACTTCTTTTAATCCTTGACTAGACGCCCCGCCCCTGCTTCGCACGGGTAGATAAATTTCATCATCGGACAACTTAGAATTCTAAATATTGCTAACCGTGACTATGTGATGTAATATATGATGTATGGATATGTACGGCTTACCAGACGCTTTGGCAGGCTATGCCTCTGTATTTCAAATCTGTGATATCTTCTAAGACATCCATTTTAATGAAGAGCTGTTAAAGGCAGTTTTGATGTACATAAGGTGTACGACCTATTTCATGTATTTAGTTGGATAAGGAATTATCAATATTTACAAATTTAAACAGCTTAAAAATAAAATAAACACATTTTTTTATATATGTAGAAAATAAAAATGGTTACTGTAATTTACCCTTAGTAAATAAACATATACCACCGCGGACTTTTTTATAGATCTTTTGGTTGGATAAAGCAGAGAATTGTACCTATATCTTTATAAAGGTACCATTCCCTACTTTAGTTTGAATGTCATTATTATTAAATCTAAAATCGAACCCATGGCTCCTATGAACGGATTTCGTTATCTGTCATAGTTTCTGACCTCCCCCTACTAACTCATTTGGATTGATCATCCTGTATTTTTTATAATTGAAATCTTACCACATTTGCTGTATACAATCTTCTTGACAGATATTTCATAAATTCCTTGGTTCCCTATCACTGTTCAGATAACATGCAACCGGGTTTAATAATTTAAGAAACATTTAGCAGTCAGCACATATACTTGTAAGCAAACCTAAGCAAATTCAGTCTACTTCTAGTTTCATTTAGGAATTCACGCACGAATTTACTGAATTTCCTTGCACAGGCTTTGGTTTCATTACCATACGTTCACACAGCGGGAAAGCTTGTGGTTATGATTATTTACATAATTAGTACCCGAAACTAACTGCGCAAATGCGGTGGTTAAGCGGCTAAAATTTAGAGGTTAAAATGCGAGGTTAGTTAAAATTGAAATTGCAGAACTTAGTTTTGAAGTCAGACTGGATAAATGATGTATAAGGCAAAGATCATAAGTGCTGTAAAATATTATTTGTATATGTGAGATATTGAAACTAAGGGTGTATCCTGGGATAAATAAATGATATTTGTGATGTTACTTAAGCTTATCAAACTGTGTAGATAAGACATCAATCAAAAAATATGTAAATAACTATTACCTGATTAAATGTACAAGAAATTGCTCAATGTGTAATTAAAACTGAATTAACTTTTGTAACTAAATAGCACATAATAATTGTAAACATGTAGGCTGCCAAAGCTGTAACTTATGTAAGTTATGAGATAAATAAATAATAAAATAAGTAAATATTTTGGGACAATCTTACACAAATCGCCCTAATCTTACGGTAAGCTCAAGAAGGCTTGTGTTGTAGGTACTAGACGACAATATAATATAATGGATAGATACATATAAATACTTAAATACATAGAAAACACCCATGACTCAGGAACAAGTAATCTGTGCTCATCACACAAATAAATGCCCTGA
Organism: Grapholita molesta; assembly: GCA_022674325.2. Taxonomy (NCBI): domain Eukaryota; kingdom Metazoa; phylum Arthropoda; class Insecta; order Lepidoptera; family Tortricidae; genus Grapholita; species Grapholita molesta. Next base: position 15,588,635 of record CP053121.2, on the reverse strand, counting down.
CCGGGAATCGAACCCAGGACCATCGGCTTCATAGGCAGGGTCACTACCCACTATTCCAGACCAGTCGTCAGTTATGAGATAAATAAATAATAAAATAAGTAAATATTTTGGGACAATCTTACACAAATCGCCCTAATCTTACGGTAAGCTCAAGAAGGCTTGTGTTGTAGGTACTACACGAAGATATATATAATAGATAAATACATGTAAATACTTAAATACATAGAAAACACCCATGACTCAGGAACATGAATCTGTGCTCATCACACAAACAATAAGAATAGTTTGTTACTTTTTTCTAGCGCATTTTATTTGTTGTCATTATTAGTCGCCTATGATAATAATAGTAATGTTACTTAAGAACAACTCATACACGTATGCCTATTTTGTTATATTTAAAAAGCAAAAAGTAGAACTCAACTTGAATTTATGGTTGAAGCATGGAGTTTAATTTTCTTCTTTTGAAAATAGTATCGCTTCACTGGCAGTGCGCCAGCCGTTTACGTAAAAGGTTTATTAAAGGAAAACTTTTTGATTAATATTATAATGTGCGAGCTAAGTGGAAAACGATATATGACAGCTGAAGTTTTACCTGAAACTTTACTCGTGAAGTGCAATTTAACAATGCAGCAACATAACTTTGCAGAGTTTCTTCTGTTTTTCGCGAGCAAACAAGAACTTTATGTAACCGTGTAGGTGATTTTGTTTGGTGTTTGAGTTTAAGTTTAAGTTAGAGTACAAGTTGCACGCATAAAATAAACAAAAGAATTATGAAGTACATCTACCATTTGGAGTCAAACATTCACAATTAAAAATGGAAAGTGCATTGTAATCTACGTACGTTACGTTGTAGTTACAACTATTTCTCTATGAGTTATGGTTAATATCCTTGGTTTTATTCCTACCATAAATATATTCACGAAAAATTGAATGTATAAAATTTTTAAATTTGTATGAACATTATGTATGTATAGAAATATTAATGTCAGAATATTGTTTATATAATACATAGAAAGAGAACCTAAAGAAGCAAACTCAAAATAACACAAAACTCAATCAACTCAAATAATCTTTTCTCGGCACAATACCGAAACTTTCGTGGGTTCTGGTATTATTTCCCTGAAAAATTGTTAGACTGATTCGTTAAGCGAGGAGTTTCTTCGTCTTTTATGGCATCACTGAATGTTGAATATATGAGTACACAGACAAGATAGATAGATAGTAGAAAGTCATCATTATCATCATCATTTCACCCGTAAGACATCCACAACTCGACATCTGTTGGGTTGGATTTCGAAAACTCAGAATTAAAAAAAATAATCAAGTGCTGTTTTGCTCACCGCATTGCCATATTATCAAACATCCCAACTACGATCTAGTTAGTTACAAGTATTACAAATATAAATATTTTCCGCAGAAATTGGCTGTCGTTTGAATTGGTTTAGTAGGGATACTCGGGATACACAGCACAACTCCACTTTCACGGCGAAATATCGCTGTATACGAATCATCCCTGAAGCAACCAAAACCGAATGAATATTGATGAGAACCTTATATCTGCCGAGCTGCCCTATATATATACACATGTGGTATAATTGTAAAACGATGGCATTTGAACCCTAATTACAAAGAGGTCCTCCCAAATCACTAACACAAAGTCAATTTTACGGATCGCTTATTTTATTTAATAGCAGTAAAATAAATCGAGATCGGCTCCTCTTTATGTTCTCGTAGAGGAGAGACGTAGGTTTAACTAATATCAGATCTATCTTGGCAATAAAGCATTTAGTCTCTGTACAACTTCATTTTTAAAGATTATCTGTGTACTGTGTATAAGATAACTAGTAGTTTTGAGAGCTCCGATCCCCCTTAAAGGCTGGCAACGCCCCCCTGGTGTTGCGGGTGCCCTTGGGCAACGGTAATTACTTACCATCAGGCAATCCGTCACTTTTGTTATAAAACAATGATTTGAGTAAAAAATTAACCCGGGAAAATGATTTTTCTTGAGTATATTGTAAGGGGTGTGTTGTGGGCTTGCTGTTCGGGGATAAAATAGTTAGTGGAGATGTGTTGAGGGTGTTTTTCACAACTTAAAACTTACACCGTGCTCTATTTTGGATTGGTATTTAATACATAGGCCCTTCGCTTTGGTTAAGGTTTAATATACACCTTCGGTGTAAATAAACCTTTGTGCATTAAATTTATATTTTACCGCTGTAACTCTATCTTCATTTACCTATTTTCGATTACCAGTTACATCATTACTAAGAATAACTTAATTAGTTTGTTAATTATGCTATAAATCAAAACGAGGGCACCTACCGGAAGTGATTAATGGTGGCAACATGTCGCCTGTGTTACGCGAAGCGTTACCTGTTTGACAAATTTTTGTGTTTTCTAAAATCTATTCCGAGATTTAATTTGGAAAATTGCTAAATGGTTCAATGATAATTTTATGCGAACACCTTTAAGTAACGAGTAATCTATCGGATCTATCCGTATGGTGTAATGGATATGGGTGGTATATATGGCGTTAGGATATTTGGGCTAGACATTTAAAATTGTAATTAACATTGTGATTTAATTATGGCTTTTTGTGAGTGTCATGTATTTGGATATATAATATCAGATACCGCATTGTAACTTCAAAATGTTTGAGTCAGAAAGACTTAAAAGTGTAATCTCACACAGTTTTTAAATTGTTGCCATATGCGGTCGTAAAAATAAATTTTGTTGTTTTTCGCATTCCACCCTGCTTTTTCCAGCACTATATCCCTAACTCAAGGCAGCTACTGACGTTACGCAACGCGGAATAAATTTGTTGAAACTGTGTGCCGATGTATAGATCTTGTCGATGCGCAATTAACTCCTTCACTGAACGATTCTAGGCGCCTAATCTAATTTCAAGAAGTTTATTAACTTTGTTTATTAATATGTACACGATGTTGCCGAATTGATGAGATTACGTTGGAATATTTTTCTTGATTAAACCTTACAAGTCAAAATTGAACCGCTTTTTTACACATTTCATTTTAGAAAGAAAGAAAGAAAGAAGAAAGAAAAATCTTTATTCATGACATAAAAAAAGAGACAAATAATAGAATAATAAAATAAAACAGAAAACAGAAATATGTCACGAATTGGTCCCTTCTCAGCATGTTGCCAGCGTTAGCCAGCGCTGATCTTCCGAAGAAACCACTAAGTGAAAACAATACACAGAAGGCAACAAAACACAAAAGCGCATATAGAATAAAATAAAATAAAATAAAAATAAAATAAATAAAATAAAGTAACACAGTATAATGAAAACAATTTGAAATAAAAACATAGAAAACGCTTGCCACTTGCCCTCGTATTCGACCACACCTGACTTGGCCGGACATTGGCATAAAGGAAAGTGAAGTGAAGTGACAGTGACACTGACACTAAAAAATAGGTCAATTTCCTTACACGTGGGGCAAGTGGCGTTTCAAGAACAAAAACAAAAACTTACATATTAAATTGAATAATAATAACTATCTACTTATTACACATAACATATTAAACTAAGGCTTGACAACAGGCAAATAATTGTGGTTAGAATTACAGAGGGGACAGAGAAAGACGGTAAGTAATACTTATATTATATTCCTAAATACAGCTTGTTTCGAGTCTAAGGCATTCCTCATTTAGTTGGTGGTCAAGCATGAACTTCTTAAGTTTTGTTCTAAAAGTGTAAACGCTTTTTAGGTCCCGGATAGGCGGGGGGATGTTGTTCCAACACCTGGTGGCTGCGTAACGAAAACTGCCCCGAAAGGCTGCCGATGCGTGTCGAGGAGTTAGGAGTTGTGTGGCAGACCGCCGACCTCCGCGTGACTGACATATGGACAACTTCCGGTACAGGTATATTGGAGTCTGCCAGTTGATTATGCCGAATAGTAAGGAAGCGAGGTGCATCTTACGGCGGTGGTGCATCTTTAGGACATTATGAGAATTAAGAAACGGTGACACATGCGCCCGCAGTGGAATGTGAAAACAAAAACGCGCACAGGCATTCTGGACACGTTGTATGAGCCTCTTGGTTTTACAAGTAAGTCGAGGTCCAACCACCGCATCCAAATAATTTAGTTTTGATAACACCAGTGATTCTACTAACCTAACTCGCAGTGTTTCATTAATGAAAGGCCTAATTTTGTAAAGCGATTTCAGTTTATAAAAACAGTTCCGAACCACATTAGCAATATGTTTCTCAAAACGAAGACCATAGTCCATGACTAAACCCAGGTTCCGGGCTTCATAAACTTGCTCAATAGGCTCATCTAACAGTATAACTTTTGTTCTAGGTGCAATACAAGCCAACTGACGATTACTACCAAGGACCATGTACTTTGTCTTGTTAGGGTTGAGTAGCAGGCAGTTTTCTGTCGCCCAAGATGCTATATTACTGAGATCAATGTTGAGTTCAGCTATAGCATTGTCAATTTCTGATGGCTTGCACGAGATGTATACTTGAACATCGTCTGCATAAATGTGGTACTTACAGTGTGTGATGCGTGAACCAATGTCTGCAGAGTATAAGATAAAAAGGATCGGGCCAAGGATTGATCCTTGAGGGACTCCTCTGGTCAAGGTTATTGGTTCAGAAATAGAGGTGATGCCCCCTCCCTGGTTAATTTTCACAAATTGGCTACGCATATTGAGGTAACTATAAAACCATCTTACAGTCCGACTATCAAAACCATAGTAGCTTAACTTTGACAAAAGGAGGTCAATATTCAGGCAATCAAAAGCTCTGGAAAAATCAAGCAGTACCAAAAGAGTACACATTCCTTGATCTTGAGAGCACAGTATACTATCAGTGACGTCTAACAAAGCTGTAGTTGTACTCCTACCCTTTCTGAACCCCTGACTGTACATCTGGTAAGATATTATTAGTCTCTAGAAATTTAGTAAGCTGCAAACATACAACCTTTTCTAATATTTTAGAGACACAAGGTAAAATACTGATCGGTCTGAGGTCACTTAGATTACACGGGTTAGCAACTTTAGGCAGAGGTTGCACAATGGCCAACTTCCAGGCATCAGGAAATGTAGCTGTCAAAATGGAGGTATTTATTACGGTAGTAAGTAAGTCAATAGAGTGTGGGAGTGTCAAAATAAGCATTTTTAGGGTTATACCGTCAGACCCTTCAGCATTAGATTTTAAACTCTTAATAATTTTTAGTATTAGTTCTGAGCCAATAGGTTGTAATTGGAAAATGGAGTTGTTAAACCTATGGTACTCAAAGTATGTCAGCAATGATATGGGCAAATTCAAATAATCAGGCAATGTCAGGAAATGTTTGTTTATTATTGTAGGGTTGTCGAAGCTTGATGGTAATTCTGTGCTATTTTTTGTTAATAGCGTAGATTTCAGAGATTTCCAGAGTAGTCTAGAGTTGTAAATATTATTGTTTATGTTATGGTTAATGTAAGCTGCCTTTTCACTGTATATAGCTTTGCTTACAATTGATTTTAAGTCCTTGTAATACTTTTTCTTACTTTCAGTCCGGTGTTTGTGGTACTCCGCTGCTGCGCTGTCTCGTAATTGCATCATGCGCCTGACCGTGTCAGTGATCCAAGGATAGGAAGGTCCTTTAATAGTGATAGACCTAAGGGGAGCATGGCAGTCAAAGATTAAAATAATTATTTTATTAAAAGCTGTGACCATGGCGTCAACGTCCCCCAGTTCCGACACTAGGTTCCACTTCACACACTGCAAGTCACCATCCAGCTTTTCAAGGTTTATATTTTCAACGGTCTGTAAGTTAAGCATAAGGGCCTAGGTTTTTCAATTTTAAGTACAAACTCGCAGACTATAAGGCAGTGGCCGTATAGAGTACCTACATGATTTACGGTTATGTTTTTGGCTCTTAAGTCAGTACAAACTACATCAATTAGAGTTTGACTGGTCTCAGTAAAATGCGTGGGTTGTGTAACTAATTGAGATAAGCTGAAACTATTTAGAAATGTATTAAATTTTGTAATTCTTATGTCAATGTGGTTAAGTAAATTTATATTAAAATCACCTAATAATATCAAATGGTCAAATTCATTAAAAGAGCTAACGGAATCAGAGAGAGCGTCAAAAAAAAGGTCTACATCAGTCCAGGGTGGGCGGTACGCCGTACCTATAATTATTTTTCTGCCATTGAGGGTCAAAGTAAGCCACATTTGTTCAATTGAACTATGCAGCGGGTCGACTGGGTGGGGCAAAGTGCGCGCATTTATGTTGCGTTTAATATAAAAACCTACGCCTCCTCCGCGCGACCGAGCACCCCGTGGCCTAGGAATGTGACTTAATTTATACCCAGAAATCACCGGTGCACGCTCGTCCGAACCATCCTTAAGCCAAGTCTCATTAATAGCCAGCACATCAGCATCCAAACGGGTCACAGCCACCACTATGTCCTCATGTTTAGTGCCTAGGGACCCTGCGTTAAACAAACCTATTTTAAGCGACTTACTAGATATTAAGCTGGAATGGGTTCACCACCAACGAAATAAGGATATACAGGAATTTTGATATGATCAAATGTTCTAAGAATAGATGAATATTAATAATTGTAAATAATGTTTTATTAAATAATATATGTAAATAATAAGATTGTAATATTTTTGTAAATAATGTCATTGTAAATAATTTTATTTTAAATAATACATGTAAATAATGAGATTTTAATATTTTTGTAAATACTTTTGTTTTAAATAATATGTGTAAATAATGTGACTGTAAACTCGAGAGACTTGCCAAGCTGTAAATAAGACTATAAGTGCCAAAAAGAACTAAATAATGTATTAATGTCAACCCTGCAACGCTATTCCATTCACTAACTACTAATAAAGACAGAACTGAGAGTAAGTCTATCACTACTAATACTACCCTACAAATAAAACTCAGCAACCAGCGCCACTGGGAAAAACCTGAGCCAGGTCAGTTTCGGCCCGAATACGAAATGCAGGGGTCTCTTTGCCACGACGGACAAACACCCTTCCGTCCTTTGTCCAGTGGTAACGCCAATCCAACCTCCTGCACTCCTGCCGAGCAAGGTAAAATAGCGATCGATTCTGCCTAGTGAGTCGCTCGTTCACGTAAAACGTGCTCGGGCCGCTTTGCAGGCCGAAGTCTGACGTGTTGGCTCCCCGACGCACTCGCGAGCCCGCAGCAAGTCACCGCGCGGTCCGCGCCGGGCCAGCCGCACCACCAGCGGGCGCGGGCGCGCGCTAGCCGCAGTGGCGCCAGCCCCGCTACCCGGCGGGCTCCGGCCGTCGGCTGCAGCTTGATGTTGACGTCGCGCTCCAACTCGTTCAGCGAACACTATGTCGCGGTCGTCAAGAGCAACCCCCAGCTTTGAGGCTACCAAACAGGCCAGATGGGTCGCAGGCTCGTTTGGTGCCTCCGGGATCCCCGTGATCTCGACGTCACTAAGAAGAAGATCTTGTTCGCGGTCACAGAGCTCAAGTTTTAATGCGGCTACTGTCGCAGCCAGCTCGGTGTCGACACCAGCAGAGGCCACCGACCGCTCCTCCATGCGCTCTTCTAAGCGCTTGACCCTCTCCTCAACGACATCCAGTCGACTGCCGAATAACCGGGTCAGCTCCCCCACTTCCTGACGCAGGCCCGCCACCTCGTCGCGCACCGAGCCGAACTCTGCGCGAAGTAGGCGCAGCTGTTCAGCTATGTCGAGCTGCACATCAGCCGTCGTATCGTCCTCCCAGGCCCCGCTCGACTTTACCGGTGTATTGTCAGCATTGTCCCGTATAGGAATCGCCTTGCACGCCGGGCATGTCCAAGTGGGTGCGACTCGAGCATTTTGTCCCATGCCCACACAAGCTTTGTGGTAAACTAAACCACAACCACATTTAGCGACACCTGTCGCCGTGACGGGTCTACCACAAGCAGCCGCACAGTTAACCATTGCACTATAGCTACAAATTATCAAACCAAAAGTAGAGTTCTTCAAGATTCAAGTTCCGACGAGGGTGGCAAGATTGCGCCAGTAATAATGTACATAAGTCAGTACGTAGGTGTGTATTAGTAATAGGCACTCAAATTGTATTAATTAGATTGTAGAATATTTGTATAAAATAAGTATCTAAAAAAGTAAACACGACAGTCATAACAATCAGCTGTTTTCAAATATAATCTTTTTTTTTCCTACCCACCGCACGCAAAAATGTCACTAGGTGATACGACACAAAGGAAATAAAACCAGATAAATAAACGCACTATCGCGACGGCGCTGCAAGCTGCGCTCACTCACACGGCTTTAGGGTACACTGATGCAGACGTAGATACTGCAATTACAAGTAACTATATGTTTTACACTGTATTAAATTAAATTAATAACGAGAGCGCAAATGTGTATGTTGCCGTCCGTGACGTCACTCTCTTTTAGAAAACGCCAATGCGGGATGGAGTCCCAATTCGTAATTATCGCGTCGCCATTGAGGCAACCTTCAAGCGGTTTCAAGCGAAAAATTGTTTTTTTATTTGGGGCAACTCGTAATTAACTAATAAATTTATTTTCGAGCTGCTCGTCATTGTGTTCGACTTTTGGAGCAACATCAGGTGGACCATTATGGTAAATTGAGTAACAAGGGTGCAGAGTCATATGTAGGGCAGCTGAGTACATTAAAATGAAGAAAGAAAGGAGAACTTTTTAGACAGACTGACCAGCGTTTCACGTCAGTCGCATCTGACGGTAAGTGACGACGAGGTCGAGGGTGTAGCACGCTCGTTCAGTAACAGCCTATTCACTCTTGCCTTGAAAAGACCAAATTATATTATTATCTTTCCGGGAATACAGACGAAGGGAGCGAATTCCAATATACAACTTTTATGAAATGGCGGTTCGAGAAGTAAGTGAAATGTTTGTCAGAAAGTGTGCCGATTCTTATATATTTCAATGATTTATGATACAACTGAAACCGTCAACGCTTATTTGAATCCATCAACAACGTAAATTTGATGAATTTAAATAAGCTAATGCGGTAAGATTAGTTTCGGGTAAGGTCACCCATTTTCGACTCGCACTATTAGCGCTCTTAATTCGTTCGAGCGCCAAACTATCTCGTCGGGACTTGATGACTTTCTTTCCTTGATTAATAATTTACTTTAATTTATTCTGGGATTAGCGCTGAAAGAAAACAATTTTTGTATACGAAAGTAATCTCGAATACCACACAAAATACGTGCAGCTTGAAATGCGTTAAAACAAAATACAATAGGAAGGCGATATCTAATATCCAACCTCGCCTGCTCATCGATCTGTAATAAGTCTGTGATGATTGGTAAAAGAAAAAAAAAACGATCACAGTAATATTGGCTACTACAAAGAAACGAGAAAAAATAATCGGTGACAAAGGAAATGGAAACCGCAGAATGGAATCAAATAAAATAGAAAACTTTAAACGAGTGACTCCGTGTTATGTTTACTCGGCTGAAGGAGCAATGTTCACATGCCAACTTAAACATGAAAATAACTACTAGAGACATGTTTATTTTAAACATATCAGGTATTGCTTTTTGGTTATATTGTAGTGTCCGATTAAGTAATAAAGCTATTTATGATTTCAATTTTGGGGATAATAAATAAATAACATGTTATATTATACACTTGATGCCTTCAGACTAACTGAACAAAATGTAGTGTTCATTTCATGGTTCATATAAAAATAATGAGATTTAGTTTAGTGGTGCTTAATTATAAAAGTTCAATGATTGTGTATATATTATGATCAATAATGCTTTTCTTAGTAATATAAAAAAAAATATGTAAAAATGGGTATTATTTTCGATAGAAATTAGTAAATACTACCAATTAACGGAAAATAATTATTGAAAACCATATTGTATAATTTAAATTAAGGTAAGAGTAGCTCAATCATTCAGTTTTGATTGTTAGTTTAATTCGACCTGAATTCTGTACTGAACGAAATTAATTTTCATGCAACGTTAAAAGCAATGGGTGGTCGCTTACAGCCAATCAAAATTCGAAATGTATTGTATTCTTCACAAAGAATAATGAGAAATATGCAATTTGGAAAGACATTATCAAGTATTCGTGTTTGCTGAATGAATTTTGAATTTTTTCTTTGGTGTTACCTAAAGTGTATAAGAGAAATGTTAGATAACAGTATATGAATGATAAATTGGTAGTAATGAAAAAAAAAAATTAAACAAATTTGAGTTTAATTTTTTTCTAAAAATTATAATGTCTATTTATAAATAACTGATTAATAAGTGATTCAAGAAATGTCAGTTTTTTAAATCTCTGTTATCCAAGCGTGCAAAACAAGAGTTATCAGAAAAGTAGATTAAGTAAGGTTAAAACTGTGTCCGTCTCATCAAAACAAATATATCTACAAGAAAAGTGGATTAGGTATTGTTAAAAAAGTAACCGCCTAGAAACAGATATATTCTGAAAAAGCAAATTTGGTTAGGGTGGAAATGCGATTCCCCAATAAAATAAAAATAAATTCTAAGAATGTACTCGTAGGGTTGTAACTTAAGTATTTTACCATTTTTTTTGTAAATGCAATTATTTATAAATTATGAGTATTTTTTTTTTTAATATTACTAAAAAGCAGATATCCGTTTCAGATTTTATTGCATAACCTTGAATTGCAAATCGTTCTGTGCGACATAAAAAAGTTTTTGTCTGTACCAAATAAAACTGAGTGAAGCCATAGCGCTGAATTATTTTTATGTTAACATATTGGAAAATAATGGATTATAATATGTTTTAAATAGTTTTATGACATCAGGCCTAGTACGGCCATCGTTTTGATGTAATGATATTCATAATAAAATAAATATCAAAATCAAATTGCTTTGCACCAATATGATACGTCAATTTTTTTTGTGGTGTTAGAGACTTTTTTGTACAAGTATAAGAGAAAGGAAAAAAAAATGTTTAGCTTTAGTTTTTCTTTACTTAAATAATATAAATATTATGTTGTGCTTTATTATAGTACCTTCTCCATAACTATTATTGTAATAATCCTTATAGTAATCTTATCCTTATTATATATAATTGAAAATATTATGATCACCAACTCTGGCAAACTAAGGGGCGAAATCTAGAATTTTCCCTCACAATTCCATTCCCCGTGGAACCAGTCAGAAAGAACATGACGTAAAACTGCAAAGTAGTTCGAGTTGTTAAGTTTGCCAGTACTCTTATTATCTTATTGTAAAATAGAGTGGTAAAAAAATAACTTAAATAAATCAAAAATAATCCTTAATATCAGATAGGTCGCTATTGTTTATTAAAATGATTATGGGCACATAAAGGTTTAGTATTTTATTTTAATTATCTATTCGTTATTTAATAGTTTTCTTCCTACCTGTTACACATATGGAAGGAATATAATTGGCAGTCATCAAAATCGTTGAGATATATTAAATCACTACTTATAAAATTTTATTATCACATCATTTCATAAACAGATATTGTAGATATTTTATTTGATTCCTAAAATGCATGAAAACACGGCAAGACGTATCCTCCAATAATAAAATAAGAATTCTAAAAAAGTTGATTAAGTTGTATCTTTTCATATCAAATAAACCCTTTTATTGTGAAGTATCAAGGAGAAATAAGGAAAATAATTTCAATTGTCACATTTCAGCAGCATCACTCTGAGGCAAAAAAATAAGAGTACTCGTTAACCTCCACAAAACAGTAGGCTGCAGATTTTGCACAATAAAGTTAAGCATCGTACGGCCACTCTCTGTTATGTTAATAGAGGTGATTAAGCGAACAAAGGGTTAATTTTAGAGCTCAAGTTTTTCATTACAGAAACGCCTGGAGCTATTGAGGACAATGCTGCCCACTATAACTGCGAGTATTTATTCCTAATTAAAAATGTCTGACAACGGAACGTTAGAATACTTTTTTAGTTTTAGTTTAGTTCATTAGAAGTGGGAATGCGGGTTGCGGAGAAGGGGAAACTTCTTTGTATGATAACATTATTTAGTTTTCTTGCAACCGTAGTGAAAAACAGAGTGTATAACTCATTTTAGGCCCCCGTTGTAGAATAGTAGTAGTACCATTTTATGCATAATGTGTCGCATATATAATTGCACACTTGTTAATCATATCACTGCTAGTTTTATTGAGTAATTTAATAAGTGATTTTTAATTTAATTAGGTTAAAGGTATAACTATGAAACTATTGTTTAGATTTGCGTGTTGTATTCTTTTTGTTTTAAAGCTGCTAGCCTTCTGGGTACCCTTCCATGCGGCGCTGAGTTAGCTCCTATTTTTTACTTGTAAATATCTGTATATACCTTTGATATTTAAATCGAAAGAAAAATAGAAAAATTTGACTCGCAGCGGGACTCGAACCCACAACCACTGGATCACTAGCCCAGTGCACTTCCAATTGTGCTATACGAGTACCGCTGAGACTTGTCGAATTTTTCTATCTATCCCTCGTCGTACGTGTAAGTCCCGCTGCGAGTCAAATTTTTCTATTTTTCTTTCGATTTAAATATCGAAGAAATTCGCTAGCAGACGTTTCTGCATAATAAAAAAAAAAAAAATATATATACCTTGTTTTAGTTTTCTTTAGTTCTTTAGTTTTAATTTAATTCTAGTTTTTTTTTTTAGTTTTTTAATATTGTAATCAAACTTATCTTACACAATTTGCTGAGTAATTTCACGAATTATTTAATGCATTAAAAAACTACATATTTAGTATGTATACTAAATACCATATACAATAATTTATATAGTTGTATGTTGTTTTTATTATGTCGTTTTCGGCATTCAATATAAAATATTTTGCCTTGCACATAAATAATAAATTGGAATTCTTTTTAAGTTATATATTTCACTAGGCCCTTACAAGGGTTTATGTTCATATGGGACTACATAGATATAGGCCACAGGGTATACACTGTTTTATTACTTGTACATATGTAAAATAAGTTTTATTTAATATACCTTTATAGGTTACTATCTACTTTGTACTTTGATTTCAATAAGTATTAAAAATCTTTGAAACACAAAACTATCGTGAGATTCAAACATATTAATTATATAGAAGCGGGTAAGTCAATGAGCCAACGCGAATGGCTCATGATTATGCTTCTCGTTATGGAGTTAAACATGTCGAGCAATATTCGGCTTATAAAATGTGAGTTGGGTATAAAACTCATGACATGGTTCTATACAATTAATACAAAATATCTTTATTTCTTTCTGAAGGAATTTTAGGTGCCGTTTTTTCTTGTTGATATAGATAGTTTACAACAAAACTTTTTCAAACATGTCCTATTTATAGTCGGGGAGATACCATCCGTTAAGCTTGATATACTGTGCGGTGCAGGGGAACAAAGCGAACATTAACCACGACACTGGGAAACAAAAGGCAACAAGTTTCATCGTATAAATCTAGAAATGATGGTGTTTATATGCTAATCGTAGCCTTAAGGCTCGAACAATAACGTAAACTAGTATTAGCGGGACTTATTAAGAAGAGTTAGTCGGAAGGGTACGCTGTAGGATGTTTAAAGCAGAGACTATAACTACTTAGGGAATCTGTTCTTGCTTAACAACGGTCTTTAATTAGGTAGCTAGCTGTGAAATGCAATAGCTGTCATAATTAAGTCAGGCACTATAAACGCAGTACGGTATAATACAGGGGTAGAGCGGATTTAATTTACAGTTTATTTCACGTTTACTTGCCGTAATATTATACTAAACACACTCGCCTGTTAACGGTACCGCATTGCTTAAAACAAACAAAACTGGTGAAGAAAAGTATCACTTAGTTGTAGCTTGCATTACTTATATCCGTATTTATCTGCTATAATAAGCTTTCGATTGTAGTTACTATTCCACAGTAATTAATTTCAGTATTCTTATTCCCTGTCAGTTTAATAATAAACAAAGGTTTAAACGTCTGTAAAGTCACTCTTCTCATTGAACTACAAAAGTGGCCACAGTCATAAAATGAAGTGTTTCAGCCTAAGCCAAAGTTTCGTCGTTTGAGGCGAGAGGGTACAAAGACGGGGAAGTTTCGCATGACGTGTGGTCGAAATAACCTGAATGGTTTGTTCTAAACTACTTTACTAAGTATGTGTCTTAGTGGTGTCATGAAAAAAATAGGCTACGATGTACTGTATTACGTAATGTTTAAATATAAAATTAATAAAAAAAATATTTGGTCCTGCTGTACTACTTTAAGTCAAAATAGTTGAAAGCGGCGCCCGCGTTAACTAATATTATCCAACTATTCCTTATACGTAATTATACATAGGTGCATACATTTTAGCTGTATGCAATCCACTGCTGGATATATAGGCCTCCCACAAATATGACTTGTATCATTTTGGGGTAGTTGCCATAGTTACGTAATTATATTTAAGTTAAGTGATTCATTGCAAATAAAATAATTCAAAAATAGGTACCTAGGCTATGTAAAATCATAAGAACCAATTTCTAATAACGTTAATCTTTTAATAATTCGTTCATGTTACAGTTTGATTACGTTCGTCCAAATTAGAGTCTAATGACGGCGAGGGTTTGGTAAAAAATATTGCAGGAAGTAATAAATTGCACTACTTTTAATAATAGACCTATTATAAGAAAGTATCAACTATTTTCTAGCACGCAAAGGCATTGTTTGGTATAGTTCAGAATTTTGAAAATTTTGGGGACATAGTTACCTAACTTTCAGATTTCCGTGACATGATTTACGTGACGTGACACTGCCACAATTATATAAATGAATCCAGTATTCATCTGGTTTAAACTGAAAAGAAAGAATGTAAAAGTAAATTTTGGTTGGGTTTCATCCCGTAAGAAGGTTTTGAGAAATAAAAAATAGGCTTCATATACATTTTCAATATCTAGAAATCATTAATCGATTACTGTATTTATTGTATTTTTAAAATGCTCAAATAAACAAATATGTTAAAATAGGGTAGATCTTCATCTTCCTCAAACTGTCCTGGAATTTTGCCATGACTCATGGGAGTTTGGAATCTGCTTGGCAACTAACTTAGGCACTAGTTTTACAAAAGCAACTGACATCTGACATTCCAACCCAAAGGGTAAACTAGGCCTTATTGGGAATGGTACAATTTTCTCACGATATTTACCTTCACAGAAAAGTAACGTAAATATCAGATGATATTGCGTAGGTACATAAATTCAGAAAAACTTATTGGTACGAGCCGGAGTTTAGAACCTGACCTCCGGATTGCAAGTAGCACGTTCTTACTACTAGAGACCATCAGCGCTCCACGTACCACGTTAATTGTTAATATAGCGTCGATTGTTTCATGACATTGTTCTTAAAGCGGTATATTTTATAATTCTTCCTTAATTCTTCGTGCCACAGCACAGTTCGCTACGGGCTACGCTCGTAGCCAAACCCATTGGTCGTGTAAAGAAGTCATATTTACATAAGTATTTTTATTTTGTTCCTTTCTGTTATATCGGTTTTTTTATTTTATTATGTGTTTGGTATTTTTTAGTATAACAACACATAATCATGTATTTCGATTTGATGTATTAGTACTGTGTTGCAAAAAGAAGTCTCGCTGAGTTTCTTATCGGTATTATAATCGTCTTAGGTATATATTTATAGCTCATCGCCCGGCGATGAACTACGATCACCCGGCTATGACATATATCTCTTTTATTTACACGGGATCGATTATCCTTTGTCCCTTGAAATAGCTGATAGCTCATAGCTTACTAGCTCACGGTGCGGTGGGACCAATGCCTAAGAGCGTGTGAAGCTTTTGCTGCTGGCTGTACTTCTATTTTTACATCATTTTATGTTTTAAGGGTTCCGTACCTCAAAAGGTAAAAAGTTAAGGGTTCATTTGGGATCACTTTGTTGTCCGTCTGCATGTCTGTCTGTCATGACCATTTTTCTCAGGAACGCATGGAGGTATCAAGCTGAAATTGATATCAAATACTTAGGTCTATTGTCCCTCGTTTTTAATCTATAGCCATATACATATACTTATTTAAAATTATGCATATCAGCGGATGTATCGTTAGATTACCTGTTTTACATATTTTGGCATTATTATAATGGGTATTCAGAGTTTGGAATCGCAATTGGGTTATTAATAATGAAACAAAAGTTACACGATGAGGAAATTATATTAAAATACGTAGCATACAGTCTGCGTAATAATCCTTACGAGTATTTACAGAACTAATTGTTAGTTCATTCATCCATCTTGGCGCATTCCATGACCAAGTCCTTTATGCCAGCACAAGAGCCATTGTCATCCCATTCCTTGCAGTCCTGGAAATAAAAGAAAATATGTTACTAAGATAAATCAGAGAAAATAGTTTTTTGCGCATGATTGTGATTGCTGGGATTTTATTTTAGTAACACGATAATTTTATTGCTTAATACCTATGGGTCTTTTGTCTTGTCCACTAAAGATATGAAATCAGCTAAAGTTGATGTAGTAGTGAGATATGTTATGTAAATCAGGCAAAAACGTGGTATTTTTATACCAATAATCAATATCATTTTAGTTTTCGAGTAGGTAGTTATTAACGAGTCATGCAAAATGCCAAAAAAGAAAAAAAAATGGAAACAAAAGAACATCTGCATAAGAATCCAAATTATAAGTACAGGTAATGGCACAATTATTTATATGATGGCATAGAGTGGAAAAGTACTCTATGCCATTCCTTTAAGGAGGAGTGTAAACATATTGATGCCCATGACTGTTAAACGACACACTGACTGCACATGACTATACTTAGAGTGTGCTTACCATGATAACGGCCTTATGAGTGCACAACTTCAATTTAAGTAATTTGCAGGCATCAGGCGGTCCGTATTTGCTGACGTCACCTTTGATACAGTTCTCTTTAATAGCTTCTACCAGCGACGGAGAACTCTTAAAATCTTCCGTAACCAAATTCTCCAGTTTATCCATGTCGATAGTACCGTCATCGGAGACGTAACCGCGCTTCTTTCCAACGCAAATGTCATGGTCGCACTAGAAAAAAAGGATATCATTTTTATTGAATTATGATCATACCGGGATGCATTGTTGCATTTGATGTATTTTTAGGCGTAAAAATGTACCACTGCTTAGTGATTCACTAAATGAGTTATACATTTTTTTTTCCGAATATATTATGTTACTAATTTAAAAACTGAACCAGGTATTTTAACTTGCCTCTATGCGTGTAGAATTGTCAACTACTATTAAGTATATTTTACTCGGTGTAGATGCATTTATAAAATTCATAAATTTAGAAATAAAAAAAACAGAAACTTACATCATGGTGTGGAATGCTGAAGCATTCTTTCATATCATCTTTTTCCATTAACGGCTTCGGGAGCTCACTTTTACAGCAACTCATAGATCCCTAAAATATCAACAAAGAAAACATTATTGGTACTATAATTCTACCCAAAAGCAGACATAACGAATGTTTTATACAATCATGATATGATTAATATTTTTTCAGTACTGTATTTAAGCTATACTGTGATGGTGACAGTTATGTAGGTAAGTAACTGAAAAGCTGAAGTATATAAATATTACTGTATACAGTACTTCTTATGGGAGTGTTAATACGACTAATAGGTAATTAAGACTCTGCGTATTTGACTATACGAGTACTATACATATGGGTCTTCGTGAGTATGCTCACCCCTAAATATTATGACATTCTACATAGAGTAGTGTCATAATCTGATGGCTCATATTACTACATTATATTTAACTTTGGCTCTATGCTATGGCTCAACAATTTAGATTTAACACATTTTTGCACATTGAACTGTATTTTTTGGTTTGAAATACTATGTTTGCGTGAGGATGAGGATTGGCCACAATATAGCTCCTGCTTCTAGCGCATGCTCCGTGATAGGTCAAATTATTTTCAGTTATCTCGAGCGTATAGGGTACAACATTTTTAGTTTCGTCAAGAGCTTCATTGAAAAGTATAGGGTTATAGATGGGTCTAGAAAGTATTAATTCAATCATTTTAGTCAGGGAGTACACTTTTATATTTAAATGCTTACACAAATCATTAGTCAAGGTATACATTAATAATGTAATTGTCTGATATAGAAAAATGGCAGATTTTTTAACTTGTTATTGCTATGAAAAAAAACTGTAAATGAGGAAAGCATACCAATTTTGCGATATTTCAACTTAAATTCATGGGAATTACCGATTAAAAAAAGAAAGAAAAATGTTGTCTATGTGTCAATTATGTACTGGTCCGTACAATACGAATGTAAACATTGAGACACACGATTGAACATCACACAACAAACAGCTTTATTGTATATACATAAATAATTTTAGCAATTATGAGTAAAAATAACCTCAAAAAGTTTTTAAATATAAATAAATGTTAGGAATAAACTGCATTTTGCCCACGTGGATGGTTACTTACCGGATGAAGCAGCCTCATACATTTCTTTCGATCACTATCGCCTGCCTGTAATTTAAAATTGCAATATGTTTAGCGGCAATCACAAAGCCTTTGGTATTTTATAATATTAAATGTCCTTTAATTCTTGACACCGTAACGTAAAAGTTTTTTGCTATTATTGTAATAGTTTTATATAGTCTATGACAGCTGCATTGTAACATACATATAAAAATATCAAAATATACCTGAATTGGCAACTAAAATGATAGGTAATGTATTTATTACAATATAACAAATTAACAATTGTTTTGTTACTTTGTAAATTCATGTAGAATATATAGCTTTTATTTATACATATTTATAGTATCTTACCAACACGGCGGTCACTGCAATAGCCAAAATTGTAATACGAAGCATGTTTCCCGACGAATCACTGAACACTAGTAACATTCAGTTAAGTACGCTCTTTTTATATTTAAAGCCGGAATAATGGAGATTTGTTTAACCTAGGTATTTTATTCTTAACAGGAAAATTATATTGCCAAGCCACAATGGTCCTTGCGTCATTATTCAGCTGATGTGATTTTTTGTGAAAAATTGTCGTATTACCCGTTTGTCAAATCATTTACGCGCGGAAGTCGTTATACCTATTTAACTAGCATTTCAATGTTAATAACTTTTTTCAGTACATAAAAGCTAAATGTATACAGAAGCCCACATCCAAATTGTTAAGTGACTACCCGTGACATTGCAAATCTTTTGTCATTGTCGCGATGTCATGTTATTTGTCACTGGTAATCTACATAACTAACTGGGTTCATTTAGAACTGTCACATTATTACTTTTAAAAGTATCATTCGTCGTTATGTCACAAGTTATTATAAAAAGAAGTAAAATTGTACTTTATTTTGTCACGCAAGGCTATTGTATGGGTTTTCTACGTATACAATTATAATGACTGGCAACAACAGTAAGAGTGACTCATTTGTTGGAAAATATATCGTTAACTATTAACTTGCTACAATTTTTTGCACAACCTTATTAATTAAATAGCAAAATAAGTTTTACAAAATACTGTATCCATACAAATTGATAGTAACGATTAGCACAAACCAAATATGTAGGTATATACTCAAGTACTATCGTAGTATTGTAGTTAGTTAAACAGCATATTTTTATTTATATACAAAAATAAGGTCGTACGGAATGCAAAAAAATCCTTTATTTTACTACTTCTTTGCATAAGTAACATGATGGCGGTGACCCACCATGACATTCCTTCTTCGAGGTTATCTTGATTGAACACACACGTGTTAAACACGTACCTAACAGTTTAAACATAAGATGACAGTTTGCATTCCACAATGTTTGGTGGTACTACATGTAACTAAAGGCCTGAAATAGCGTTTAATCTATGAAACAAAAGGCAAATTTTGTGCTGCCGGCCCTGTGACTACTGATTCGGATATTCCATAAGATCGCAATGAAAAAAAAATTTTGCCTATGACACAGAATTCATAACGAAGCTGAACTTTGCCGTTTTCAGCCTGCCTCGCCACGATAACAGGATGATGTCATAAAATCAAATTTCAGGTTTCGCGAATATGACGTCGTTCCGTCGAATGATAAAGGTTATTCGAGTTTAGATGCGCATTACCTTAATTCGGTTTCGGCTTCATTAGGGGCATAGTGCTCTTACCTTGCGAACTAGTGTGCTTTGTGTTACTGGACTTGATTAAAATTTAAGTTGTTGTTCTTCTTTTAGTGTTAAGAACAATTTTAAGGTAAAAACAAATGTTTTATACTATTGTGTTATTAATTTTTTTTGCACACAGATTGCAATTTCGCAAATGTATTGTCATCATCATCATCATCATTTCTTGTGTATGTTAAATTTTTTTCATCCCTTGAAGTATTATAATTGCTTGTTTGGATCATATTATATTTTGTTTGTATACTGTTCAGACGGTTATTGCCGTTGCTTGTGCTGTTTTGATGTTCTCTAGTTACTTCTAATGTGGTTTCATCCAAATATGATCTAGATTATACGTGTAGTTTTAGACTGTATAGGCCTTTATAATAATATTATGATTGACGTAAATGGAGTCTATTAAGTTCTTGTTAAAAAAATATATAGTTTGTTTCATTTCATAATGTATTATTTATACCAGAGATTTTTATTTTCCTCATAGGTGGTACGAAACGCAGTATACAAAGTAGCAAAATTATTTTCACTTCGTTAATGCTTATACACCTCATATAGTCAGTATTTATAGGATACTTCGCTTATTTTAGGATTCATTGTAATCTTATCGGACGGACTACACAAATAGATTCTTAAAGTTAACTGTCTTCATATTTACCAGTAAATTAAAATTTGCAGTAGGGATGGCGGGGACTAACAAACTCGTTGTGAATAAAAAGTTGAAATAGATAACATATACTTAAGAAAAACGACGAGGACCTCCGGTGTTCGAGACGGGATTCTATTTCAACTTTTAATTTATAAATTACTTTATAATTTAATATTAGTAGTATTACTACTTAAAATCAAAGCAAATCAAAAATATTTCATAAATAATAATTTGATTTGTTCTTAGTTTCGTTGTGAATAGTTAAATATTTGAGTAATGAAATGTGCCGCATCTCATTAAGAACCGGTTGCCCCATAAAGTCGTAATTACAACTTGATTGTAAATACAAGTAAGTACTTGTATTTACAATCAAGTATAAAACTAAGTAGTTTCTGCAGATATTTAACCAGTCTTTTTCAAAAAGCTGCGTTTATAGTTTCAATTTTTTATACTTAGATACCATATCTAGGGACTTTATTGATTGGCAAATGTTAGATAGAACCCAAAGGCGTTACTACTGGGAGGGATCTTTCTGCGAGCGTGAGTAATGTGCTTTGCGGTATCGGATATCGATTTAAAAGTTCAGGGTCAGAATTAAGTTAAACGCTTTAGTGTATTTGTCAACGTTTATATGGTAGTTTGAATGCGTTGAGTGTATACTTTTATTGAGCTGCGTTATGGTAACAATGATTTTTTGTATATATATATTTTTATAATTCTTTATCGCCGTGTAGCGTTTACAGCAGCAATTTAAATTATTATGTTGCGAAATATTACACGAACAGTCGCGTTATTCATATAATGACCGATTATACATAGGCTAAACCTTTTATAAATGGTCCTTGAAACTTGTTACATATATTTTACGACCGTTATGTTATAAAATATTTTTTTGGGATTGCCTATCTATTATCCTCAAATTGTCCACTGGTGATCATTTTGACAAATTGTACGCAGATTAGTTGCAAATGGCGGCTAGTTATTAAACTATAATCGGTATAGGAAATGACAATGAAGAATTATTGAAAATATACATTATGTAAATAAATATAATATTTTAATAACGCTCTAATTAGACGCCGCTCCTGTGGTCTCTTATCGGCATGCGAAAAGACAAAGCCAACGCATTGTGACCCTTTCCACAATCAAATTTTATTTCCACCAAACGGTAACTAGCTTAGTTACTGTTATTATAGATGGGTGTCTTCAAATAGTCTTATCTAATATTGCTCAAAGGTAACATCAGTGTAAGAGCTGAGGCAAGAGAGAAACATTGGAATTGTGTCAACGTGAGGCTTACCATTTATATAAATTTGTAACTGTCAATCATTAATAGCCAGTTAACATTCGTCATAAAACTGAGTTAATTTTAACTGACATTTTGTCACAAAATTGCCAGTCAGACGCAACTTAAACATAACTTAAGTTGTACGTTAAGGTAGAAGTTAAAATAAAAACGCTGATTTAGATCTGCTAGCGAGTGCTCTCAATAACGCTAGGGGCAGAGGCAGAGGGTGCATCTCAGTATAGTTCTTACTATTATTTTATTCCATGCTTGATTGTCAATTCGCTTTAAAAAAACTTTACCAAATATTGATATAGTAGTTTTCCCATTTAATATTTTAAATCATGTCAATATATAAGGTTTAATTAAATGTATATATGTATTTCTATTTTTCATTAGCAGTTACACAGTAATTACACTCTGGTCGACATTAAAAATTGTTCTTAGAGTTGTTAAAGTTTATTATTAAGCTGTACAGTTGAGAGCAAGCCTGGCTGCGCCTGAACTGATGAGCGGAGCGTGACGGGAATAGCCAATTGACACAGTCAACCGTACCGAAACAGCTTTCAAGTCTTACATTGATACAATGTTCTAATGGGTAAAACAACACGAAATATAATGAAATGAACAGAAAACAAAATATCAGCTATCCTTTGTATAATATCTTAAGCTTTACGATATTTATGTTTGAAAATATTTACCACACATTAAAAATAAAAACCGGCCAAGAGCATGTCGGCCCATGCTCAGCGTATGATTCCGAAGTTGCCCCTCATTCACTATTGGTGGACTTAAAGAGGAAAGGTTTTTGGTTTGATTAATTGATTTGAATAGGCTCCGAAACTACCAGACTGATTTAAAAAAATATTTCACCATTGGGATCCTACATTATCCCCGATGAACTTAGGCGATAGATTTTATAATTCTTATGCGAAGCCGGAGTGGGCCGATTGATTTAAATACATATAGTTATTTTAATATAAGTATAAGATTTTGTATTAATCTCAAACTTATTATTTTGCCACATAAAGATAGAAAATAATATCTAACACGTTAATATTTATTAAATTTTCAAAACATCTTGAAATAAAATAAATCGACAAATGTTTCAAACTCAATCCCAATTATTGTTTATTATCACGTAATAACAACAGTTTATTGTCTTTAATAAACTTCCAGATACTCCAGTTATAATATATTCTTGATAAAAAAATGAGACCGCACTAAAGAAAATATAGTTTAATGAGTTTAATTATTTTCCGGGCTGTCTTCCGTAACGTGGTAATAGTAGTTTATGTATCTGTGCATAATGAAGAGCATTAGAGTGTGATAAAATTAAGAGTGTGATATTATTATGAAACTCGCCTTCGGCTCGTTTCATAAACCCACACTCTTGTTGTAATGCCTAATTATGTATAGTTACATACACTACTTTATCTACACACATATCATTATGTGATTTAAGATGGGTTCAGAAACCGTAGGGAAATGACTTATTACTAGGGTTACTTGTAAACATTAAACAGTCAACGAACAAAACAAATGACAGCTTGGAACGGCGGCGTTGCGTATTTCGTATCTCAGTCAATTTTTTAAAACCATAGACAAGCGAATGAACTCCCAATTCTACTGTCACTCGAGTTCAAATGTCGTTCGATTTATATTAAAAACATAACGGATTGGCGTTTCGTATCAATGGCTGTTTTAATATCTATAGATACTAGATTAGACACCACACTTGAATTTGACAGCTGTTCCAAATTTAAATTCATAACCTACTGATTTCAGTAGGTAATGTTAACATTACCCACTGAAATCTTTCTGATGGTTGGTAATGCTGGTTATTGCCTACAGTTTCTGGACGCATTTTAGAGCACTTATGACATGTACGTAGATAAAAGTATTTAATCTCTTAAAAAAAATAAGGTTCTTAACATTACCTACTATTTTTACACTGATTTCTGTTGAGCTAGTCACGCGCACGGCACGGCACGCGCGGTATTTGTACCAGCGGCCACACTCAGATTTTTAAAAATATGTTTTTATATTTTTTAACCCTTTACTTATCTTCACCATTAAAAGCAGCTATATCCGTGTACTTAAATAATAATACGTTGAAAGCTGCAGATTATCTGGTGCAATCATTTTGCCCTTTTTTACAAGCCAGTTGCGTATTGATGCTCCGGTACTAATCACTAATAGTCCAAAAATGAACAGATTATTTCTTTGAAACTAAGTAGATTATCTTCCCTACTTGTTACAAGTAACATTCTACAAGAAACAGTGTTGCTCTTTTACGACGCAGTTTCAAAAGTCTTGAATGTTTGTCGATAGAGTTTGCTGACACAAAGTTTCAAATGGAAGGTGTACGGAATCAAACACAAATACGGTAGGTTCAATGACATCGTCTCATAGTAGCTCGCAAGTTCAAATAGTAGTCGAAAGTGTATGTCTATGTCATCACAAATATTATTAAGTATACAAAGTTATTTATGGGTTAGTAATAATTTAATAAAAATGTGTTTGTTAACCCTGTTACATACTCTACTCGTATATGTAACAGGGTCAAAAATTTAAAAAAACATGTTATAGCCGTACTATTATGCCAAAAAGTAAAAACTTTTATTATTTTATTTGAAATAATAGTTAATTAAAACAATACGTATTTATAGTAATATACATGTAAGTCATGTGACTTATATAGTAGTTTATGTATCTGTGCATAATGAAGGGCATTACAACAAGGGTGTGGGTTTATGAAACGAGCCGAAGGCGAGTTTCATAATAATATCACACGATTGTTGTAATGCCTAATTATGTATTACATAGACTACTTTATCTACACACATATCATTAAGTGTTTTAAGATGGGTTCAGAAACCGTAGGGAAATGACTTATTACTAGGGTTACTTGTAAACATTAAAAAGTCAACGAACAAAACAAATGACAGCTTGGAACGGTGGCGTTGCGTATTTCGTATCTCAGTTAAATTTTTTTTTAAACCATAGACAAGCGAATGAACTCCCTATTCTACTGTCACTCGAGTTCAAATGTCGTTCGATTTATATTAAAAAAAACATAACGAGTTGGCGTTTCGTATCAATGGCTTTTTTAATATCTACAGATACTAGATTAGACACCCCACTTGAATTTGACAGCTGTTCCAAATTTAAGTTCATAACCTACTGATTTCAGTAGGTAATGTTAACATTACCTACTGAAATCTTTCTGATGTCATTGCCTACGGTTTCTGGACGCATTTTAGAGCACTTATGACATGTACGTAGATAAAATAATTTATTCGTCTATACCCGGTTTTGTTTTCATATTTAGTTAAATAATAGTAAAAATTAACTGCTTTTAATATAATGTGAGTCCGATGTATTATTATTTTTTTATATTCTTTTATACACGGTTCCGGTATGCGGTAAGTCCCGTTTGATAGTAATTATATCTAAAAACCCAAAAAACGATAAAATTTATATAAAATCGTAGGTATAATAAATTGCATCAAAGTATAAAGAACATCATTCTCCAAGAAATTGATGGCTTTATGTTTCTAGTCACCAAGGATTCATGTATAAGTATATCCGAAAAAAATATATGTACCTATTTCTTTTTATACGACGTCGGTGGCAAACAAGCATACGGCATGTCTGATGGTAAGCAGTTTCCGCAGCCTATGGACGGCCTGTAACTCCCGAGGTGTCACGTGCGCGTTGCCGACCCTTTATAAATCTGTACACTCGTTTTTTGAAGAACCCCATACTGTAATCCCTCGGGAAATATATATGTATGATATATGTATATCACTGAACCATAATATTCAATCGTTCACGTATTCAAGCTTCCTCCACTAAATAAATTCTAGTTACGTGTCAAGTAGTGAAAGTGCTTCGGGTAAACATTGATTTAATGAATGTAAGGAGCTGCGCCGAATATGTTTATACGGGGTGAGGTTATTCGTCCTTCGAGTGTTGTTGAAGCCTGTACGAGGGATGGTTGAACCGGAATCATAATAACAAAATATTCTAGCAGGCATTTGCAAATGACGACGTATTTTTAGGAGAAATTCATAGTTTTTTTGTAATATTTAGAAGGAACATTAATTAAAAAAAAAAACCTTGATAGTTTATCCGTGTAAGTATTTAGAGTCTATATATATATATTTCCAAACAAACATACAAGAGTTTAAATATTATAAGAACAAAATACAGTGCGTGAGAACTTAGAAGAACCTTCCTAATTTAGAAAAAGACTTCGGTTATTGGCGGTAACGTACGAAGTTGATACTGCTGTTCTGCTTTCTTAATAGCAGATAAAACTTTTTGAAGTTATCGTAAAAAGTTAAGTGGACAATTAGCATCAACATAAAATAAACCCTTATCTAAAGTCACTTAAATTCAATTTCGCTATTGCGATTAGACTTATTTTTTTTTATTATAATAATTAGCACTAACAGTTCAACCTTACTTATTGTCATAATTTAAATAAAATGGAATCAGAATTTGAATTTCGACCGGAGGTAAATTTGAAAACAGAATGTCATCTCACCATGTATCACTTCCGGAAGAAATTATATAGAGCTGAGAATACCTAAATTTTATAAACAATCTTTTTTGGTCTCTTTCTCTGTGGCGTTTCAAAAGGCACAGACGGAGATTTTTGGTTAGCTTCATTTAAAATTCTTTTTAAAGTACTTTTTGAAATGCCTGTTGCTTCCATCACCCGGTCTTGAAGTTTATTAAAATATTTACAATTATTAAAATATGGATATACATTAATATATACAATTTCCCGCGATTGACTATTTAGAAATTTACCCTTTTTGAAACGTGTCTTCATTAAAATATATAAAAAAATATCCAATGAAATAATAACGATATATTCGTAATGGTGGTATTAACTGCCTTATACCTATAGTTCAAGACGAGAAAAACGACTGCACTCTTTGGGTGTTGGACTGCCACTAATTTGTCAACCAAAGTAATTGAAACTGTCATTTTCTATTACACGATTACGTCCGATTATAGCCGAGACCCGAAGGTTCTTCTAAGATCTCACGGACTTTACGCAAAATAATAAATACATACCTAAATTAATTCATTTCTGGTGCAAAAGTGCCCATAATGCAATATGCATTGCCAAGTTGTATAATTATGGACACCTTTTGTACCAGTAACTCTGAGCGGGGATCCTCTCCCTTTGTTTGAGTCGATTTTTATCTACGAGGAAGATATTTTTCCGCACTTTCGAATAAAAAGAAGAATGGTTAAGAAAATAAATCATTAGTAGGTACCTATATTCCTACATAAATAAGTAAATACTTAAATATACAATATAAATACTCCAGTAAGTAAAGGTAATAATGTAAAACTGAAAGAAATAGCCTTTTGACAAGCTCTCATCTAAAATGGAGCTGGGTTCCAAATTCCTATTTGACGATGACGAGAAACTATCAATGGATACTTTGCAAAGTTAATAACAAAAAGGTACATAACGCATGTAAAGTACAACGTAACGTTGGACAAATTTACCACAATAACATCCTTATATTTATTTATTTTTGCAACTAAATAGTTGTGAATCGGACAATCTTTTCAGACGAAATTTAAAGTATATATATGTTGCAGTTAAAAGTGAGAACTGGTCAAAAGAACTTATACCGATAAAAACTAGCGCAATATGTAAATATTGATTCTGATTTAAATTATATTTGATTATCTCAGAAATACAAAAAGAAACTAAACACCTAGTTTTTTACAGAAAGTAACTCTAGTTGACCTGAAGAATCTTCCCTTAGAGTTAACCGAAAAGAAATATACGGTGAGTAAGTAAATAGTATCTTTGCAAAATCATTTTCTCATGAAAACGGTATAAACAACTGTAATACATTTTTTGAAGATTGATTCTAAATGAGAATATAACTTATTATATTCAATATTTTGTTATATACTGAAAAAAATATCGAATTTCTTCATTTATTTCGT
This sequence comes from Grapholita molesta, assembly GCA_022674325.2. NCBI lineage: Eukaryota > Metazoa > Arthropoda > Insecta > Lepidoptera > Tortricidae > Grapholita > Grapholita molesta. The sequence goes on along the minus strand of CP053121.2, from coordinate 15,560,595 downwards.
TCGCCGTTCATTTGCATTGTAAATAAAATATGTTTATGTGTTATTTAAAAACAAATCAGGAAAAAAGCTTGTGAGAACTCCTTATATAATGATTAATGAATTATACAATTTATTCAGGTACAATTTCTACTTAAAAACTGGTTGTATTAAACTTGTTACAGAATGTTCGTACAAAATTAAGGTAGGAACTATAAACTAATTTATTAACAGATACATAGGAGCTGGTTTAAAGTAAATTTAGTGGAACTTATAAGAAACTATTTATCAATTCAGAAAATAACAATTACATTATGTTTTAAAATAACATTAAGTAAGAACTATAAGTGTCCGACCAGATACTTTGACCGTTTCTGAGTGTGACATGCAAATAAATACACTTTTGTATTAGAGTTACGCATTGTACCTAAATTGACTTATTGGTGTTCATTAAAAATTACACCATTAAATAAAAAAGTTCAACTTTTTAAACAACCCGTAATAAATACATATATTAATCAAAATTGGATATCGACGTATCTATATATGCTTACATTATTTGTACCTCTGTGTAACATAAACATCCCGATAGAACATCACAGACAGCCTGACAGAAATATTACCAATTTCATGTACATCATGATACATTTGCAATAATTTAAAACACGGTGAAAATCTACTGAAAAAAAAAATCCAATATTACCGAGGTACGGATGATGGATGAAGCATATTAGTGGGAGAGCGAAAGCGATAACTCAGAGGAATGAAATACCAAATCTAGGTATTGAATTTATAACTTTACACGCGGTTGGAATGAAGTAACATAAATTGCATTGCTGTACAGGTGTGTATGTAGTCCGTGTAACACATCAATGCATAGCTTTTTATTAGTGTTGGTATTCAGTTGTTTACTAACTTATCATTTGTGAATAAGAGCGTTATAGTTTATTAAGTTTTGCTATAATATGTATATCTTAACATTATTCAAGTATATTAGTTAATATCGTAACATTAACTTACATACATAATTATTACCGTGACATATAAAATCAAAAAACGTTGACGTATATAACTTTGAAATGGTACAAACAGCTTAAGTAAATATAATAACAGACTTGACATCATGAAACGTTTGTTCAAAACAACTATGAAGTCGTTACAGGTAACACAGCCTTTAATTTATAAACTCAAGCAGATTACGTATCACATCAAAAGAAGCCACCGATGCGAAATTAAAATAAATTGATGTTTTGTAATAGGGTGTAGTATCCATTGTATGTTACATTTTTGTTACTAATTCTCACATTGTACGTAGACGGATATACTACGAAAGAGACTTTGTTTTGTTTATTATAGGTCCTTCCTGACGTTTGTACGTAAACAAATTGTAATCATCATCAAGACATAATTCAATATTCATGTACACGTATTCTGTGGCCCCATCGATAAACGTTATGTTTTCATCAGTCTTTTTATAAATTCTACTTATTAGCGTAATTACTCTACAGCAAAGCCAAAACAATGAGTTGTACTTAACAAAAACGGAACATAGTACCTACATTATGATACAGGTTCCCTAAAATACGAAACTGCTTTAATTAAAATGAAATTGAATACAAAATCCCATCTGTATAATGGAAACGAATTTAACCCAAACAAGTGTCGTAAGTACAGACGTTTGTGCTTTTTGCGTTTATCTGATATTACGAGTTGTGCATTTGGATAGATTGGACATGACATTCAAAGAAGCTGATTCAATCAAACATATTAATGCCCCGGTTAAACATGACGAACTTTTAAAATGCAATTATTATTTGTAATTTTGTTTTATCTATAACTACCTAGCGAGTAACGACTGCTAATGATAAGTATCACCACTGCCTGCAGTCTTCTAATGAAAAAATATTTTGTTTTTCAGATTACCGCCAAGACAACAAATGTTTTATCAAAAATTAGCTATTGCAATGAACATATTTGGAATGGGAACTCGAAGTTGGTGGGGTTTTCCGCCACCTCTCAGAATTTTCGTGTGGAATTCTTGGTTGATGATTGGCGTGAGTCCCATATGTTTACTTTTACAATTTACATATATGTACGTTAATTTTGATAATCTAACCTTCAGAATTTTGGGGACTATGTTTTCAATTATTCCAGCAACTGCAGTTGTGGTGGTAAGTACTTTATATAGTCTATTAAATAACAATGAATGTAAATTAGTACCTACATATCGGTAAGACTAGCGATTTTGAATCCAAAGGTCACGGATTCATTACCGGCTTGTACCACTGCTAAATCGAAACCGGACTTAGTGCCCAGTTTTTCCAATGGATCGCAAGATCAGATGGCAGTCTCTTACGTAAAAGTAAGAGTCCTAGCCGAAACATTGCCATGTGGATTCCATGCTTTTTTGTGCTAAGACCAAATAGAGCATGGATTCCGCTAGGGCTTAATGTCGGGAAAATACAAATGAATACGGACCATTACTTATTATTTAACACCGTCAGTATCTAACCGACTACCAGGACTTATACTTATTAATATAACGGTACTCTTTTTTAGGCAAAACTATACATTTGCATGATACCTGCTTACCCCAAAATAATGAAAGAGCTTATGGGCAAAATTCACCTAAACAATTTCATAGATGACGAGATGGACGAGGATAATTTTATAAAAAAGGTACAATTTTATGTTTTTTTCTAAATTGCTGTTATTTTGTCAGTTGACGGCAGCTGTCACAGCTATAAGCTAGACTTAATGGTTGGAAAGAAAGAATCCTAAATACCCGGACTTTCCAGGCTGGATTGCAAAATCATAACGCTTATCAGCCTTCCTTAATAAAGATCAAATTAGGTTTTTGTATTTAAACATAATTATGCTTGTCTGAACATAAATGAATAAATAGTCTTAAACTTTGCTATATTAAATGTTTGGTTTTATGTTTAGTTTAATTACAAGAACATAATATGTACGTTGAAGTACAATTTGTTCTCGCTCAAAGAGTTCATTAAAATAATAACTTTCGTTCCACCGTGTATTTTTTTATGTACCTCTATAACTATAACTATTTTTAACTTGGTATAAGGATTTGAGTGTGTATTCTTATCTATTAAAATAATCTATGAAAAAGACACTTTACTACATTGTGTTTAGGTTCTAAACATGTCCAAAAGAGTAAGTTTTACACGATTTATTCTCTTGAATACAGTAAATGAAAAATGTATTTGGTTTTATACGCTTTCTTTGAAACATAGACTCAGAAGTTGACTATACATGACTTCGTACTATTTACTATCTATATATTTACTTAATTTAAGCATATTAAGCCATATACTTTATTATGACACTTTTTTTTCAGAAATTAATTAAAATTGAACGCCACACCCGTTTAATCACGCTGTGTCTCATAACTTTCATTCTTTTCGATTGGCTACTATGGATATTTGTACCTCTTATAAATAACATAAAAAATAAAGAACTAATAGATAACCGATCTGTGCGTATGGAGACCTGTTTATATTTGTGGATGCCATTTGACTACGGGTATGATTACAATACGTGGGCAGTAACTCACGCCATGAATGTATATCTCGTTGGTACTGGATGCTGTGTTTTTGCTCTTTATGATTCTATTAACTTTATTTTCATTTTTCACTTTCTGAGCCATATAGACGTGCTAAAACACAAGATGAAAACATATTTTGCTACAAAACTAGATGAATTTGCAACTAAAGGAAGAATTGTAAACATTATAAAGTATCATTCATTTATATTAAGGCAAGTAACATAAGTACCTAAAATTTACTTTTTTATTTTAACACAAGACATTTACTCACATAATATCGTAAAGCTGCTAAATATAAAATTATTTGATGGTATTACAGCACTTTCAAAGACATGGAGGCTGCGTTTGGAGCGAACGTTACAGTAAATTATGCTCATAATCTAATCGTGGACAGCTTACTTCTTTACCAAATTATGATAGGGGTACGTAGTGCAACATGAATAGGCAACAGAAGTCAGTTTGTGGATACACTTATATTTAATATAACACGTTAGTTATTTTCAAAATATTGGTAAAGTATTGATTTCATATAATTGTGTATCACCATAGTATTTTTTATATAAACCACCTCAGTCTACTTACGACGAAACTCTTGTCTACCTACTCTTATACAGTTTGCTGGTAGAAAATGCCTCGTGCTTTTTTTATCGATATAATTGAAATAAATAAATGTACCTTACTTAACAAATAAGGTACTTAACTTAATATTTGTAAATAATAAGGTTTTGGAGCACTGGTTATTTTTTAATAATATATGGTATTAGGTTTCAGTAAAAACAGACTAAGAGATTGAAAGGTTCGAACGGAATCTTGTAAATAAACCATCAAAAAACTACCTTGAATTACCTTCTAACAACCACACCGCCTTGCACTTGTATTGCTAAATTAAAAGACAAGTTAGGTTAGTAAAGAGATATCAGAAGTATGTTCCAAGTTAGAATTTTTTACATATTATTATGTTATACATACATTTTTCCAACGAATATTTTAGCATAATATTCGTTTGTAAATAATTCGTATTTATTAATTTGTAAATAATTATTCGAAATTATTTATAATGTGTAGTACATTATAAATAATTTCTTTAAGATCTCGCTTACGCTCTTTTCTTGAAAGATTGAATGTCATATCGGTCCGGAAATACTGCACACGACAATTTATTCCAAAGTTGTTTGTATTGTGTTGCTGTCCGGTTTTCAGTTTAAGGACATACCCGTATTCATTATACTATATGCTATTAAAAATTAAAAACGAAATATGATGTACGTATGATATTAAAAGATACATAACTAGTTTGTAACATTAATTATATTATCTATGGGAATTATAAAATATTTTCCATCTGAAGTATTCACCGCAACCTACAATGTTACACTCTATAGGTACACTACATGCCACTTAATGAGGCAAGTTTCGAAACTAATCAGTCATTATGCCAAGTTGTAATACATGCACGTGTCCTTCTGTTTTGCATGAAATTTAGTTAGAACTCATAGGTACGTATCAAGGTAATAAATAAAGCATGTTAAACACACAATTGAAGTATAAATGAAATCAAGTTTCAAGGTTTATAGTTTAATGAGTTCTACATAGGCAAAGTTAGGTGTTAAAAAAACGTTTATGAACGCATAAGTAACAATGTTATTTATATGGGAAAGAAAACGCGTTCGTGACGAAAAGTTACGTTAAAAATTACACTCAGGGCCTGAGCCTAGGTTCTGAAACCTATTTTTTTTTATCTGTGCTATAAGTAAGATTTGATTTTCTATTTTTGCAATTTTCTATCAGCTGACTGTCTAATATAATAGTATAAAGATAGCTACGTCTTATTTTGGATAAAATAAACAATAATTCTTATACTAAATATAACTTTCATATAATATGGCGCATGAAAAATATTATACTTCATAATATCTGTGATCTTTTTAACTACAGAATCTAATAATACTTCGAATCTAAAGGTCCATTTCATGGCGTATCTACTATTGCGAATGTTTGGAAATATATATAGTCAGTCTGCAACATGCCTGCTAGGATCGCCAAGGGTGATGTTAAGCATGACTGACCCACACTGACCCTAGCTGTTTCCTCTCGTCTAGACTGGTTTGGATTTCATTGCGAAAATGCTTAAAATGTCTTTATTTTATTCCAGGACAAAGCCAATAGACTATCATATGTAATTATGATGCAGTTTCATATGGGAGGTCTGATATTAATGTCGCTGGCGTTAGAACAAATACGTATAAAGGTAGCTGTTATTATTATATTAGATAGTTATGTTACATGTTGCTACACATCCGTGTGATGGCCGCAGGACGTATTGGTTTGACAGCCAGTAGGTGGCAAATAATGATAAACACTTAATCATGAGACGACGCGGCGCAGAAGTATTCCTTCTTGTTTCCGGGTCATGTACCTACTTCGTACATGACTATTCAGTATATAGTTGCTTACCTATGTACGAGCAAACAAACAACTAAAATCATACCTAGTGTTATGAATTCACATATTCCTTGCTATTCACATCTTTAAATTATATTGAGTTTTAGTTCAATATATTAAATACTAAGTAATTTTTAAGACGGATGATCTGGCACTAGTGCTGTACGACGTGCCCTGGGAAAATATGTCCATATCTAATCAGAAGTTACTTATACCGATTATGCACCGAATGCAAACTCCTTTGGTATTTAAAGCATCTGGTGGGCTTAGAGCTGGAGTACAACCACTGGCATCTGTAAGTTATTTTGATGTGCTATTAAATATAAAATAATATTATTAACGTCAAATGAATCCGGATGGACACAAATAACGATTTCTCGCGCGTGTTTGCGTTAAAGTGCGCATTCTTGCTCTCACCTGTGAGTATGGCCGTTTTACTTCTGCCGATGTGGCTGAGCTCTGAAACCTTAAACAAACACTATTTTTTGTAGGGACTTGAAACTTGCAGTGGATTTTATTTATATTGTCCGATATGTATAGCATTAGATTTTTTGGTAATAATAGTAACAAATATAAATAAAGAAATAAATATTTTGGGACAATCTTACACAAATCGACCTAGTCCTACGGTAAGCTCAGTAAGGCTTGTGTTGTAGGTACTAGACGACGATATATATAATAGATAGATACATATAAATACTTAAATAGATAGAAAACACCCATGACTCAGGAACAAATATCTGTGCTCATCACAAAAATAAATGCCCCGGCTGGGAATCGAACCCAGGACCATCGATACATATGATACAGTAGGTATTATGCATAATGTACTATCAGACTAATTTCTTACCTGAATGCTGACGAGTTAGGAACAATTATATAGGTATATTTTTATTTTCAGATTCTCAAATCAACATTTTCTTACTACGTAATGTTAAAATCGAGCATAGAGTAGACGATAACCAACAATTTGATTATTATAAAGGTTATAACTAGTTTTTTTTTTTTTATAAAAGACTGACCAGCGTTTGACCTCAGTCGCACCTGATGGAAAGTGACGACGAATAGTTGGTATATGTAAGGAAGCTTGGGCTCTAATCGAAATTTCTAAATCCTGCTATTCTTCAGTTTTAAATTCACACGCCTTACTGTTCAGCGCTCACGATTCTTACTTAATTTATGGCACTGTGTAGCTTGAATAAATAAACTAGTAAAAACGCGTGTTGCTTTTTATTGTTATCTGCTTTTTACTTTCATTGAATTGTAAAACGGAATGATGAATGAATGATTTGTGCGAGTGACGTTATTTTCTGTATTATTAACATCGATCAAGTTCTATAGGTCGTACTTGTGCGTAGACTTTACAAGCGTTTTATATTCATTCAAGGAGTGAGCGGCGAGTAAGAGAAAGGACGTCTTACGGGAGTACTCTGAAACAATTCATTCACATAAACTTTACACTTAACAACCTAGCTGTTTGCTACTGCAAAAGTAAAGGCACAAAAGTAAGACAATCAAATGTTTTAAGTCTCTTTAAACATGAATTATAAATAAAATTTAATCCATGTACGTAAATAAAAGTAAGCTGTAAGCTTTAGTTGTAGTGTTTTCCTATGTAATAAAATATTTCATATCCGTGTAAATAATGATTATGTGTACCAATTGCTTTAATTACTTAGATAATAAGATTAATGAAAAATGTTAGTAAGGATGATTTCTTATACTTATTCATCTGTATATGTTGCTTTTTTAAGTATTCCAATTTAATTTATCTTTGCAAATCTTCCGGTAATGTGCAACATTCAATATTTAATAAAAACTCGTTACTAAACTATAGTAGAACTTTAATCAAGTCCTGAGAAACTAAGAAAATTTTAAATGTTACCTTTATTTATCACGCACGCGCGTGTGTTGAGTACTATTGCTAAATTGGCAGGGTCTAAAAGTAAAATACGAAACACTTAAGACGTGATCAGCTATAATAACACGGAGGAAATTCTTGAACAAAGAATACGACACGACTTCCTTGTCTAGCAGGCGTTTAAAAAATTAAACAATAATTAATTAGTCGTATTTACATACATAACATTTCACTGAGATCAATCTAAAATCAATGCCAAATGATTGCTTGCATTTCCTGCTGGACATAGGCCACGCCCAAATCGACCAACAATGGCCGGTTCCCGCCACCCGCATCCAGTGGATTCACACGATCTTTAACAGGTCATTTGTTCACCTTGTGGGATGTCTGTCCACGCTGCGCTTCCCGGTACGTGGTCGCCACTCGAGAACCTGTAGGCGCCAACGGCCATCAGATCTACGTGTAATGTACAAGTAGGTTGTAGGTAAGTAGATCGTAGGCCAATCGGTATAATTTACTTTCCATAAATAAAATCTAATATAAAAAAAAATCTATTCCACATTTTTTTTTTATTTGATTTATCTTTTGAATGATTAAAATATACCGCAGCTGTAAAAGTAAGTTATATACCTATTACTATACAATACATGATGGGACTCTTGGCAGTAAATTACAGAAGAGGACATAAACAGCATTGATTTCAAGGTTGTTAAATGCAGCTAGTGTTGCTGTTTTTAAGTACATACCTATTAATTCTTCAGACCCACTGCAAATAATGCTCTTCAATTAAATGTGTTAAAATGTTGTGTTTTTTCTAAGAATTTCAAAAACACAATTTCCATTACCAAAAATGAATACATAAAAGCAAAATAAAAAATATATTAATTATTGAGTCGATATAATGGGACTAGGTGGAACCAGGAAAGTGATTCCATGCTTACTCGTACTTTAATATTTTCATGTAAGGTATACAACTCTGAGATGGTTCGTTAGAATTGTTTTAGAAAACAATATTACCGAGGTACGGATGATGATGTACCATATTAGTGGGAGAGCCAAAGCGATAACTCAGAGGAATGAAATACCAAATCTAGGTATTGAATTTATATAAATAGTCCGTGTAACACATCAATGCATACTATGCATAGCTTTATATTAGTTTTGGTATTCAGTTGTTTACTTACTTGACTTTTGTGAATAAGAGCGTTACAGTTAATTAAGTTTTGCTATAATATGGATATCTTAATATACTGCAAGTGTATTAGTTACTATCGTAACATCAACTTATAATTAAGGTTTTACATTTAGGTGATACAAATTATTGCCGTGACATATAAAATCAAAAAACGATGACGTATGTAACTTTGAAATGATACAAACAGCTTATGTAATAGTATTTTATGTAATAGTTGTATAAGAGGGTTCAACAATGGTAAGTGACGTGTGTAACAATTTGAGGCGAAGCCGCAAAATTGTTAATACAGACGCCATGAGCCTTTTTTGACATCTTTATACAACGTTGCATACAACACCTACGACTAGGGATTACATAAAACGCAATATTTAACTATTCCAAGAATTCTAACCGAACAGAGCAATACAGCTTAAAAAAGAGCGGGAAGTTGGATAGTGACAAATGACAGCCGACAGAACATAATCATAGACACGGTAATATATATCATTTTTTCAACTGTCATTTACTTATGTTTTTCTTTATGTTGGCAGAAATTATTTTAGTTCTGTTACTGCTTCAAACCATTTAAATTCAGTTGTTTATTAGGTTGGCAGTTTTGATTTTTGTTGTAAATATAGTATTTTCTTATTATTTTTATCTGTTGGATTCACCGCAGCGCTACTAAATAGCTAGCGTAAATTTTGGATGATTATTTCTGTCATTCTCATGACGCCTTAATTGGACGCCGAAACAGATGAACTTCGATGTTCGCGGTATCGGGCATTAGACACCTCTGTAAGCAGTTGCATTATATCACATAATCACTATAGGATCTTTATGAAGTATAGACTAGATAGACTTTTGAGAAATTGCATAATACATGGTTTTATATTTGTTCGCGGGACCATTTAATTTACAGATAAAAGTACCGGAGTAGAGAAATATAATAACAGACTTGACATCATGAAACGTTTGTTCAAAACAACTATAAAGTCGTTATAGGTAATACAGCCTTTAATTTTATGGGTTGAAGAAATCAAGCAGATTGCGTATCACATCAAAAGAAGCCACCGATGCGAATTAAAATAAATTGATGTTTTGTAAAAGGGTGTAGTATCCATTGTATGTTACATTTTTGTTACTGATTCTCACATTGTATATAGACGAATATTCTGCGAAAGAGACTTTGTTTTGTTTAGTTTATAGAAAGTTCGTTTTGTTTAATAATACCTAGTATAAAACATAGGCTCTTTCTGACATCAAGACATCATCAATGTGTATATAGGTACGTATTCTGTGGCCCCATCGAGAAACATTATGTTTTCATTAGTCTTTTTATAAATTCCACTTAGCGTAATTACTCTGCACAAAGCCAAAACAATGAGTTGTGCTTAACAAGAACGGAACATAGTAGGTACTAAAGGATGACGGAATATACTAGGTACCTTAGGATACTGGTTCCCTAAAAATACAAAACCGTTTTACTTACAATCAAAGTGAATACAAAATCCCATCTGTGGTATAATGGAAACGAATTTAACCCAAACAAGTGTCGTAAGTACAGACGTTTGTGCTTTTTGCGTCTATCTGATATTATGAGTTGTGCATTTGTATAGATTGGACATGGCGTTCAAAGAAGCTGACTCAATCGAACATGTTAATAGCACGGTTAAACATGACGAACTTTCAAAATTCGATTATTATTTGTAATTTTTTTTATCTATACCTAACTACATAGCGAGATATGACTAAAAATTAAAAGTATCACCACTGCCTGCTGTCTTCAAATAAAAAAATATTTTGTTTTTCAGATTACCGCCAAGACAACAAATGTTTTATCAAAAATTAGCTGTTGCAATGAACATCTTTGGAATTGGAACTCGAAGTTGGTGGGGTTTTCCGCCACCTCTCAGAATTTTCGTGTGGAATTCTTGGTTGATGATTGGCGTGAGTCCCATATGTTTACTTTTACAATTTACATATATGTACGTTAATTATGATAATCTAACCTTCAGAATTTTGGGGACTATGTTTTCAATTATTCCAGCAACTGCAGTTGTGGTGGTAAGTACTTTATATAGTCTATTAAATAACAATAAATGTAAGTTAGTACATATCGGTAAGACTAGCGATTTTGAATCCAAAGGTCACAGATTCATTCCCGGTTTGTACCACTGAGGTTTTCAAAATCACTTTCGGAATCGAAACCGGACTTAATTCCATTATTGCTTAGTTTTTCCTATGGATTACAAGGTCAAATGGCAGTGTCTTATGTAAAAGTAACAGTCCTAGCCAAAACATTGCCATGTGGATTCCATGCTTTTTTGGTCTAAGACACAATAGAGCATGGATTCCGCCACGTTGTAATGTCGGGAAAACACAAATGAATACGGACCATTACTTTGTATTTATTACTTATTATTTAACACCGTCAGTATCTATTCGACTAACAGGACTTATAACTAATTAATATATTGGTACACTTTTTTAGGCAAAACTATACATTTGCATGATACCTGCTTACCCCAAAATAATGAAAGAGCTTATGAGCAAAATTCACCTAAACAATTTCATAGATGATGCGATGGACGAGGATAATTTTATAAAAAAGGTACAATTTTATGTTTTTTCTAAATTGCTGTTATTTTGTCAATTTTGCGTGTATCTATTTATTTCACTTGACCTAAAAATCTGTTTCAGTTATTTTTAAAAAGCGCCGGTCTTGGCTTTAACTAAAACAAAATTAAATTGACTAAAATTACGAGTACCTAAAGAAAATACTAATAAAAAAGTGTTCCGTACATGAAAGCAGCTTATAAATTTTCCAACGTAGTTCTACTTAAAATATAAATAAATAAGTCCAAGTGCAATATTTCTTGACGGCAGCTGTCACAGCCATAAGTAAGACATATTGGTCGGAAAGAAAGAATCCAATATACCCGGACTTTCAAGGCTTGATAGGAAAATCATAACGATTATCAGCCTTCCTTAATGAAGATCAAATTAGGCGTTTTTAATTAAATAAATGTTTGGTTTTATATTACAAGAACATAATACGTTGAAGTACAATTTTATTTGGTCTCGCTCAAAGAGTTTTTTTATGTACCTTTATAACCGTGGTATTAGGATTTTAGCGTGTATCCTAATCTGTTAAAGGAAGAAATCTGTGAAAAAGACACATTCCTGTGATTGGTAACGGAAAACTTTTAGATTTAAAGGTCTAGTCTTGTGTTTAGGTGCTAAACATTTCTTAAGAGTAAATCTTACACTTTTGATTATATCTTGGATACACTAAATGAAAAATGTATTTGGTATAATAATATATGATTGGCTGTATATGAGTTAATACTATCTTATCTTTATATATATTTACTTAATTTAAACATTTTGAGCTTAATTTAACTTTATAATTACACTTTTGTTTCAGAAATTAATTAAAATTGAACGCCACACCCGTTTTATCACGGTGTGTCTCATAACTTTCATTCTTTTTGATTGGCTACTATGGATATTTGTACCTCTTATAAATAACATAAAAAATAAAGAACTAATAGACAACCGATCTGTGAGTATGGAAACCTGTTTATATTTGTGGATGCCATTTGATTACGGGTATGATTACAATACGTGGGCAGTAATTCACGCCATGAACGTATATCTCGTTGGTAATGGATGCTGTATTTTTGCTCTTTATGATTCTATTAACTTTATTTTCATTTTCCACTTTCTGAGCCATATAGACGTGCTAAAACACAAGATGAAAACGTATTTTGCTACAAAACTAGATGAATTTTCAACCAAAGCAAGAATTGTAAACATTATAAAGTATCATTCATTTATATTAAGGCAAGTAACATACCTTAAATTTACTTCTTTATTTTAATACAAGACATTTACTTATATAATATCATATAGCTACGAAATATAAAATTATTTGATCGTATTACAGCACTTTCAAAGACATGGAGGCTGCGTTTGGAGCGAACGTTACAGTAAATTATGCTCATAATCTAATCGTGGACAGCTTACTTCTTTACCAAATTATGATAGGGGTACGTAGTGCAACATGAATAGGCAATAGAAGATCCAGTGGTTGTGGGTTCGAGTCCCGCTGCGAGTCAAATTTTTCTATTTTTTTCGATTAAAATATCTTTGATATGCTAGCAGACGTTTCTGCTTAATATAAAAACAATAGAAGGCAGTTTGTGGATACACTTATATTTAATATAACTGGATCCAGTGGTTGTGGGTTCGAGTCCCGCTGCGAGTCAAATTTTTCTATTTTTCTTTCGATATAAATATCTTTGATATGCTAGCAGACGTTTCTGCTTAATATAAAAACAATAGAAGACAGTTTGTGGATACACTTATATTTAATATAACACGTTAATTATTTTCAAAATATTGGTTAAGTATCAATACTCAATCAATTCATATAATTTTGTTTCATCATAATAATATTTATATAAACCACATCAGTCTGCTTACGTCGAAACTCTTGTCATACGAGTACTGTTAGACACTTCGCTGGTAGAAAATGCCTCGTGCTTTTTTTTGTCGATAAAATTGGAATAAATAATTAAATGTACCTTACTTAAAAAGAGGTACCTTACTTAATATTTTTAAATAATAAGGTTATGGAGCACTGGTTATTTTTTAATATGGTATTAGGTTTCAGTAAAAACAGACTAAGAGAGTGAAAGGTTCAAACCAAATTTTGTAAATAAACCATCAAAAAACTATCTTGAATTACCTTCTAACAACCAGCCTTACACATGTATTGCTAAATTAATAAAATGACCAACGATATACGAATAAGTAAGTTTTGATTTGTATTTTTGTCATTTTCTATCAGCTGATTTTCTAATAGTATATAGAAAGCTACGTCTTATTTTAGATAAAAATATAATAATTCTTATACTAAATATAACTTTAATATAATATGGCGCATGAAAAATATTATACTTCATAATATCTGTGATCTTTTTAAGTACAGTAAATTGAGTTTCTGAGTCATTAACTCCAGAATCTAATAATACTTCGAAGTTAAAGGTCCATTTCATGGCCTATCCACTATTCCGAAATTCGAAAATATATATAGTCTGTCTGCAACATGTTTGCCAGGATTGCCCAGGGTGAAGTTAAGCATGACTGACCCCAGCTGTTTCCTCTCGTCTAGACTGGTTTGGATTTCATTGCGAAAATGCTTAAAATGTCTTTATTTTATTCCAGGACAAAGCCAATAGACTATCATATGTAATTATGATGCAGTTTCATATGGGAGGTCTCATATTAATGTCGCTGGCGTTAGAAAAAATACGTATAAAGGTAGCTGTTATTATTATGTTAGATAGTTATGTTACATGTTACTACACATCCGTGTGATGGCCGCAGGACGTATTGGTTTGACAGCCAGTAGGTGGAAAATAATGATAAACATTTAATCACGAGACGACGCGACGCGGAAGTATCCCTTCTTGTTCCCGGGTCATGTACCTACTTCGTACATGACTATTCAGTATGTAGTTGCTTATCTATGTACGAGCAAACAAACAACTAAAATCATACCTAGTGTTATGAATTCACATATTCCTTGCTATTCACATCTTTTAATTATATTGAGTTTTAGTTCAATATATAAAATACTAAGTAATTTTTAAGACGGATGATCTGGCACTAGTGCTGTATGACGTGCCCTGGGAAAAGATGTCCATATCTAATCAGAAGTTACTTATACCGATTATGCACCGAATGCAGACTCCTCTGGTATTTAAAGCATCTGGTGGGCTTAGAGCTGGAGTACAACCACTGGCATCTGTAAGTTATTTTGATGTGGTATTAAAAATAAAATAATATCATTAACGTCAAATGAATCCGGATGGACACAAATAACGATTTCACGCGCGTGTGTGCGTGAAAGTGCGCATTCTTGCTCTCACCTGTGAGTATGGCTGCCGTTTTACTCCTGCCGATGTGACTGAGCTCTGAAACCTTAAACAAACAATTTTTGTATCGACTTGAAACTTGTAGTGGATTTTATTTGTATTGTCCGATATTTGATGTTTTTGGTAATAATAGTAACAAATATGTATAGGTAGTATGCATAATGTAATTTTAGACTAATTTCTTACCTGAATGCTGACGAGTTAGAAACTATTACATATATTTTTATTTTCAGATTATCAAATCAACATTTTCTTACTACGTAATGTTAAAATCGAGCATAGAGTAGACGATAACCAGCGATTAGATTATTATAAATGTTATAACTAGTTAGTATATATAGGGAAACTTGGGCTCTAATCAAAATTTCTAAATCCTGCTATTTTTCAGTTTTAAATTCACGCGCCTCAGCGCTCACAATTCTTACTTAATTTTCATTTCACGTTTCTTACTTAATTTATGGCACTGTGTAGCTTGAATAAATAAACTAGTAAAAACACGCGTGTTGCTTTTTATTGTTATCTGTTTTTCACTTTCATTGAATTGTAAAACGGAATGATGAATGAATGATTTGTGCGAGTGACGTTATTTCCTGTATTATTTACATCGAACAAGTTCTATAGGTCGTATTTGTGCGTAGAATATACTTTACAAGGGTTTTATATTCATTCAAGGAGTGAGCGGCGAGTAAGAAAACGGGCGTCTTACGGGAGCACTCTGAAACAATTCATTCACATAAACTTTACACTTAACAACCTAGCTGTTTGCTACTGCAGAAGTAAAGGTACAAAAGTAAGACAATCAAATGTTTTAAGTCTCTTTAAACATGAATTAAAAATGAAATTTAATCCATGTACGTAAATAAAAGTAAGCTGTAAGCTTTAGCGATAGTGTTTTAGTATATAATAAAATAAAATAATAATCTAATAAAATAAAATAACATTCAATATTTAATAAAGGCCACGCCCAAAGTGACCCACAATGGCCGGTTTCCGCCACCCGCATCCAATGGATTCCCGCAATCTTTAACAGGTCATTCGTTCACCTTGTGGGATGTCTGTCCACGCTGCGCCTTTAGGCACGCTGGTATATGGTTCGTTAGAATTGTTTTAGCGCAAACTGCTAGAAATTACTATTAAATAGTCAAATACTTTATTTCGTATATCTAACATCAGAAAATTTGAATTATTTAAAATAAATCATCTTCACACGTGATGACGAACCAAACTTCATCCATCATGGACGAAGTTTACGAGTGGTGAAGTGATTTCGCAGCCAATAGCGAGTAAGCGTTCATACGAAGGAAGTTTTGCGTAACTGCTTCTCCATAAAAGAAAACGGGCGTGCGACTGAGCACGTCGCAAAAATATTAGCCACATCTGACAAACTTTTCTAGTGGCCTACCTTGTGATTTTTATTTTTTCATTCGGAAAGTTTGGGTTTTACAAGCAGATAATCGAACCGTAATTTGTATGTCTCACCATAATGAAATGTTTTAATTTTAGAATTAGGATCTGTTGAAAATTTTTAGTATGCACTTTAAGAGTTTGGATCTTTTGACAACTTTGTATGGCGTGTTATTTATCTTAATACTAAAATACATTTTATTTATATATTAAACAAAAGTTTTCAATCAGTGCGTCCTACCTGTCATACCTACGGAGCCGAAACACGGGTTGGTTCACCAGTCTCAAGTCTCTCATCGCACGAAGAATCTACAACCGCTGGGGTAAACGCGTTTTTGAGTGGAGACCGCTACTCGGAAAACGTAGTGTGGGACGCCCTCCGACTAGGTGGGATGACGATCAGCGAAAGATTGCAGGCAGATACTGGATGCGGAAAGCTGAAGACAGGACATTATGGCGCTCTTTAGGGGAGGGCTATGTCCAGCAGTGAACGCTACTATACAGCCTGATGATGATGATGATGATATGTTGTATGACGGTCAAAGTTGAATACTTACTACTACTGTACTATGTCTGAGGAAGAAAATATCAAAATAAAAGGTAAACAATGTAAATCAAGGTAATGATATAGGAAATAATAAACCTTGAAACGGTTACGCCAAATTTCTTCTCCGTCACTACAGTAGGAATTATTAATAAGTCAGGTTATCGCCAACCGCATGGTTTTTCATGGGCAAGACTGTTTTATATCAATAATAACGAAATAAACTTAGTTTATTAGATTTTATGTATGAATTAGTTTTTAATGATTAAACTATCATTATTAACTAATTTTTATGATATGCTACGACTGCAAACATGGGATTTTTATGACTTCATAATGTTATTATACATATGTTTATAAATTTTTTGTTGCGAGGTAGCTGTTAAGTAAATAGCTAAGTTTCGTACTCGACAAATATATTTTTTTAATACACTTACTGTGCCTGACACAAAACCGTCGCGAGGTGCAGAAATATCAGTTCCACAAAATCTTATAAATATCTAAGTGCGATCGAGCGTAATACTTACGGTGCGATCGATCGATATAAGAAATTGTTATAGCAGTCCAACTAGAACTGTAAAATCAACTGTAAAGTAATTTTAACTGTAAAATAAAACCTTAAAAGACTGAATCAAAATTATTATTGTGCTACTTGAAATAACCCTTGCACTTAACCTCAAAAGGAAACAGTTTTTGTTATGTAAGGCTGCAAAGTGTTGAAATTGAAAGCTGAGCAAGCGGAGGAACCTAAGATTGAATCATGAGCGAAGCGAATGGTTCAAAGATAGATTCCTGAGCGTAGCGAGGCTTTCAAGATACGAGATGCCAAATAATTTTGCAGCCATGCGGAACAACAGCGAGAAAAATTCGAGCGGCAAGAAAAACAATAAAACAAAACTTATCGTGCGATTTTTCAGGGAAATCATATCGGCATCGCTGCTGTTACTACAATTACTCATTTTTATAGTTCAAACGTTGAGTTCAAAGAGCTTACTTAGCACCGGAAAAATCCGACAAATTTACGTGAATTGTGATAACTTAAAACTTTAAAAACAATTTTTCTCCTCAAGTAAACCTATATTTCAATGTCTTTATCAAATAAACATTGACATCGTGTTTTATTTAATAGATTAATTCGTCAAAATATGTAAATTAAACTGAAATACTATTAGTATATATAATAAAACCTATTTGACGTAAAATAATGTGTAGGTAAAAATAAAAAAGTTAAAACTCTGTAATCAAAAATGTTTCTGATTGGTTATTATCTATGTTTATTATGAACTCAGGCCCGGTACCGCGTGACAGAGATAATCGTCCGAAATTAACGAATATCGTTTTTCACGGTAGCGCCCCAGTCACGCGTTGAAAGAGTTTAAAATTAAAAAATTACATTCACCACAGAGAATTACAATCATCGGCTTCAAAATTCGAATGACTTTTGCACGCTAGCGGATAAAATAGGCTTTTCCACGCAGATTTCACGCTGTTAAACTAAGGTTTTCCGAGCGAGCGAGGTGAAAAGAACTTAATACCTGGTAGGTGAAGACCCGTTCGATGTGATGGTTGTATACGGATGCAGAGAAAAGTCTACGTATCGTTGCTTGTTCTGCTCTTTTTATTTTTATGATGCGGTAAACAAACCAACCATGAATTATTATTGTAGGTGTTCCTTATAAAAATGTTGCTGCTTTCTCCTTTGATTTTTTAAAATAAAAACAACCGAAAGAAACATACTGAAATGTAGTAATTTGAATGAATAGGTGCTCGGAACATAAGGTAAAAGGAATGTGTGTCAACGTTGGTGTGAATAGACTGAAGCACCACGGAGAATTCAGTTTGATAATTATACAGTATTATTTTAAAAATATCGTTACTAAGAGTATTTCTAAAAACAACATACCAGGATTTTGTATTAAAGTCATATACTTAAAATCTTCAAAAATTGTACTGTTAATTATTCGGTTTCCACGGTTCGGTGCGTGCCGTGCGCAAGTACTTTATTTAATATTTATGCAAATTCGAATTCATTTTTATTTTAATATGTTTACCAACAAGCGGACAAAATAATAGTATTAATTTGTATTAATACTTGCTACATTCCATCACGAAATGTTGAAGTTAAATAACGTGGTCGAAAAATTTAAAGGGATATTTAATTTCAAACTTGTAACTCTATCAAACTATGACAAAATCACATATTACTTGCGGGCCGAATTTAAACATGTAATATTTAAAAAGAACAAAAACAAACGCAAGCTCTTATTTCCAATTTTTTCATTGATTGTTTATTTCACATTTATCATTGTATTTAGTAAGCAGGTTTGCAGATACATTTTCAGGGATGTAGTTATTCAATTGCTAAGTTAGAACATAACTCTTTTCTGTACGTCCACGTGCGGTGGCTTGGCAAATGTGGTCTGTCAGGCTAATTTGTCTGCGGGTGCGCCAGGTGCGAGTGGCCGAAAGCGGCGTAATTGTACAACTTGATTAACTTCCAATGCTCATGATTGCACTAATGAACCTAGTTAATGCACACGTTGATAATGGTCCTAAATTCACTACTATCCAACAAACCCATAATGATAAATTTTAACTACACCTACCCAAATTGTCCTATATTGTCCCAGTTTTTTTTGTTATTTGTAACTTAGAAACAAATTAATACGACTTACGCTATTGAAGATACCAGTTTCATAAGAAAGAGAGAGAGAGAGTGAGTGCTTCTTTATTGACGAGTAAGCAGACTTACTGAATTTATACCATCCATATTGTCTAGTGCGACATAAATACGACTGCAATCGCAATCACTGTAATGTATAGCGATGAAAGCCTCATGATCGCTGTTTATTTGCCCATTTAACTGCTATCTCGATTGCTTTCGGAATGAACATTGTTCCGAGTTAAATACGACAACATTATTGCTTAACGCTTTAGTGCAGAAACAAAAATGGCACTTAAGAACCTTGACAAGTTTCTAGACAATATACTGTTGTTGGTTTGTATGCACAAATAATGTACTAAGTGTTCATTGCACTTAACCTACATTTGGATCTGTTACATTTACTATGATATTTAAAATTATGTGGGTACTGTACCTGTCTTTGTGCACGTTTCATATCTTGGAAGGTACTTTAATAATTTGTATGACTTCTGGATTTAGAATTCATATTTACCCGATACCCATAAGTACTTACGAAATGCTGACAGTGACACAGCAACGACAATACTTTTTTAATTGATCCGGAGAATAACACAAAGATACGAGTATGTAGGTTAAAGAACATTATCATATTATATATGTATGTAAGTGTATGTATTTTTTAGTATGTAGGTAGTTTGAATATTACACAAGGACACATAGTGACGTACTCGTAGTACAAGCGAATGAAAGTGACCGGAAATAATTGCGAAAAAATACAACCAAATGCGGAACAACTTACATTCCAGTTGAAAATGAGAAATTTAGCACTATATTATTTTCAAGAACAACTTAAGTTATCTAAACTTATCAAGCTTCTATTTGTATATCTGATGTAAGCAATATACACTATTATTTATGCATGAGATATAAAAACTAAGAACTAAAAGTATAATAGTACAGAATTCAGAGCATGTTTGCTATTTTATCGTCTATCACGCTGTCAATTTTACACTCGCGTACTTGTTGGAGCGTGACAGATATTGTGAAATATCATAAAACCCGACCATGTTGGGCTAGCGGAAAACAGAAAACACGTTTTCAATGTTTAGTTGTGTGTAAAATAGAAATAGAGATACCTACGTTCTCCATTAAACAAAAGCCGCACAAAAGTATGTATCACAACACCACAAGTGGCTTGTCAACGATATCCTTTCGTTAATTTACACATAATACTTTTCCAATACGAGAAATTCCTTTTTCATTGAGTATCTCAAGTCCCGAGTCTGAACACCTTTATCAAAGCTTCAAGAATAATCCCATTTCGTAAGGGCGGGTAAATACGTCGTATTTGCTCGTTTCCGAAGGCGGTCGATTCGCATGACATTTGGGATTTGATCGTGTTGGCAGAAGCGTCTCAAGTAATAGTAGAGTAGGTATATTAAATACTAAATCTAGTAAAAAATGAGAGTTTATCATTATTCATAATCCTTATTACCTAACATAAGTCGTGCCTTTTTGATATTTTGGCGTAAAATATTATAAATCACTGAGACGTTATTGATAATGAGTTTGTGTGAAATCACCTCTCACACAAACTCATTAAAAAATGATATTCGATTTTGTAGTTGTTAACGTAGTTGAGGTATTTGCATTGTAGTGGGGTTAGACTGAATAAAACAAAAGTCGTCATTCCTGTAAAGAATGGTTAACGGATTTAGTGAGTGCAAGTTTTGTTTTAACACTATGCAGTGTTATATAAGTGGAGTACTCGAATATACTGACATTAAATAGAACTAAATGTTAGGCACATATGTAAATCTTTAACTTTCACAATATTTTCAGAAAAGGAGCGAACCTAAATGTGTATGACCCATTACTAAAACGTACTTTACTTTGATCGTGTAGGTACTTTTTTGAGTTTGATTTACTCAAATCCCATCACCCAAAGATGAACATATAAATTCCAGTTGGTCCTTATAGGACCGCCTGTTGTTTAACCTCTCCTTTCAATAAATCTCCCGTCTTAATATGTATTCTAATCTAAATATCGTCAGTATTCATATTATTTAGTCGAATAATCAAGTAACTTAGTAACTAAGTAACTGCCTACCCAACGCGGTTAATGTACACAACTATCTAGGGCTTGAGCTTAAATATAGCTTTGAACATGTGCCAAGAATGTGATTAGCTTTAGCAAGACGAGATTGAAACAGGCACCGCGTTTTCTTCATTTACCACACTGAATTTTTTGTTGTTTCACATTTGTATCACATATTAATATAATTTTGAATACCCAGTAACAAATTATATTTTCTTTGTATTATCTGTGCCATAAGGTGGCTAAAAAATAATTGTATTTAAGTTATTATTTAAAAAGTATGAAATCCTATTATAATCACGTCCTCTATCAGTAGGACTTGTGTCAGATGGTGGTCAATTTCCTTTACAAATATTGACTTGTTGGTTTTGGGACTGCCCAAGATCAATAGTGGATTAGTAATTTGTGTGTAATTTTATCCGGAGTTTTCAGTTTTATGTATAAAATTTTCAACGATAAAGTATCCAATATTGTGGCATAAATGTGTTTATGCCACAATAATAATTTTAAATAAGCTTGTAAACGAAACGTAGGTAAACAGGTAAGTTAAGTAAGACACTGATATAATTAAATATAAATAATATACACTGTCTACAGACCGCGACCACTGAAAATATAATTAAAAGCTTTTCAACGTGTTGGGAGTGCCAAGTTTAATGAACGTAAACTTTTTGTTTTCCTTTTTGCGACGAGCTCTCACCTTGGGCCGGGCTTATGAACCGCAAGAAATTCAATAAAACAAGGTCTGAATATAAACAAGACCTTTGCCAGGTGCTAAAAATACTGTTTTGAAGATTTGTCTGCTGACATTTTCAGATTTTTCGAGAAATGTTATTTACTGTAGCAGTTTTTTAAATTAATACAAAATATCAGAAATGATACTAGTAATATAGTTAATATCTATAGGGTACCGCGGGTAAGTCGCGAGCATTATGGGGACTTTTGCACCGAGAATGACTAGTAACTACAAAATTTTAGTTTTAATTTAGATTTAACTAATAGTGTTAAATAATCGAATTCAATTTTGTGTTGCAATTTAAATAAATATTGGTAATTATTAAAAGGGAAGTTCTTAATTGTATTTAGGAAAATATGGTTATTTTTAAGTATGTGTTTAGATAATTATGTACCGCGATCGCCAATCCACCTGCTGGTCGTGGTGATTATAGCATATTTCACCTACGCCATAGGGGAGGCCTATATCCAACAGTGGACATCCGTGACTTATAGTAGACGATGTTATGAACAGGATGTTAATTTTTAACTACAGAAATTACAATATTATGATAACTACAAGTATAGGTGAAAAACTTAAGAAAGTCACCATGTCGATGTAGTTGTGCGGAGAATGAATATGGAATTTACCTCAAAATTTGAATATATAACGTCGAAATGCGTGTACAGCCACGTTTCTACTACATAGACCAGGTGCTTTAGCTAAGTTTTTCACCTATACTTAACTAGTTACAGCATAAACGACTTTCAGAATAAGACAATTAGAAGATTCGGCAAAAACGGAAACAATATTTATAATTATATTATTATTATTGTTTCTGATTATAGTTTGTTAGTGTTTATAAAAATAATGTTCCCATTTAAACTATAAATATTTTGTTAATTATCATTGTTACATGAGTCTAGAGACACTTAATCTTTGCCAATGGTTTTGTAAAATTGTTTTCCTTTCTTTGAAATCATGTTACCTCGAGCGTTTCTTTCTTTGTTACTCTATTAATTATGAAATAAAAATAAAAATATACCATCTGAGATATAAATTCAAAATCCAAATGTAGTTTAAGTTCCTTAAGTTTATGTAGTCCACGTACAACAAGAAATACATACATGTTCCGCGCATCAACTGCAGTTCACTCTACATATCAAATAAGGTATTAAGTGCTATGCAATGGGTTACATCAAAGTCCTTTTGTATAGTGAGACACCGATGCTTCGCTAAACGTGAACTGTTTTATTTTATTTCGTCGACTAGCGAACATCCCGAATCGCATTGTTCGAAACGATGTCGCCGATTTGGAAATAGACGCTTCAAACTTTGTTACGAGTCTCGTATAGGGTGCGGGGTATATTTTATACTATGTGAATGAATCAAATTTATTGTTGGTTTATTGTGTTTAAAAAGAAGTTGCCTCGTGAGGATATAACGTCTTTCATTGTTGAAAAACAAAAGCTTTGCATCTGTAAAAATATGGATGTATAAAGAGAGATACTTTTATCTGAAGTACCTAGGTAATTAAGCGTTTATATATTTTACCAATAAGCGCTATACAAACTCCTACAATTGTGTGAGAACCAACATTTTATGATTAGGTGATATATATTTTTATATAATTTCATATATTTTTTACTTAATATGTAATCATAAGTTGCGAATAATTATTTTAAAGGTAAAATAATTAACATTACCGGGGTATTTTCCATGTTTACTTGTCTTTTAAAAAAAACTGATATATCATCATAGTTGCATGCACCATTGTCAAGGAAAAACATCCACCATAACATTCAAAAACACAAATAATAAACCCTGCTCATATTAACGGTAGTATAAGAATGACAACTTTTATAAAATACCAATTCACCATGTTTTGTAGCTTTTATGTTATGTACATATGTCTGACAGTTTAATTTCCGCGTTCCGGAATACGATGGATTAAATACACTACAAAAGGCTGAAGCCAGCAAACAATGAACGAGCATAATCACGGCCAAAGTGACAAAGATCAGGTGCAGAACCGTCGGCTGCGGGAAAAATACAAAGGGAATATAGATTTTAAAGTAGGCTTCGAAACCAAAGCGATAAAAGTTATGGTCGGGACCACAGTACGGTGTCGCGTGTAGAAAGAGATCATCAGATTATGTCACTTGCATGCCGCAGCAAGTACTTCGACCTAATTTCTGATCTTCTATGTTTTTGGCACCTAGAGTAATTTATACAGAAAGTATCCTTCTATTTTTGAGGTCCATAATGCATCCATTATAATTTTATTCAATTGAAAAAGTAATGTTCTGTAAAAACCCCGGAGATGACTGATAGTGATTGATATTTTTTCTTGTAATTACAACTTCGTATCTTACAGGAATATCTTGACATAAATTGGCTAAGTCCCACGGTAAATTCAAGGAAGTTTGTATTGTGGGTACTCAGACAACGAAATATATATATATTATAATTATACAAATACTTACTTAAATACACTGAAAACACCCATGACTGAAATAAATACATGTCCACAACCACACTGTACACTGCACATAAACTACCTAATGCCCTTACTGGGATTTTAAAGTAGAACTGTCGGCTGCACAGGCAGGGTCAGTACTCACTACCCACTAGGCCAGGCTTGTCGCCAATCATGTCATTAGAGATTACGAAATTGCTAGAAAAACTAAATAATAGATTTCCCCACTTCAAACATAAGTGAGGAAGATGCTAATTCTTTATTAGCATTATAATTTTTCAGACCTGTTTCATGAATCTAAAACCTATAATGTTGTACAATTGTTGTACAATTAAAAAAAAAAATTTCTCCTAGCTTAATCAGTAGCAAGGATAGGACAAACGCCTGTCATTTTGAAAATATAACCCTGTTCCGTAAATCAGAGACTTCCTTATTTTATGATGTTAAAATATTTTGGAAGAACAGTATACCAATGTCAACGATTACATATGCCCCTATGACGTCGTAGACTGTGAACGGACTTTTCAACGCATAAATGGATCATAAATTCACATTTCACACACTCACAACTGAAAATTTAGAAAAATCTTGGTCATTCTATTTTATTGGCGACAGTAAATTTCGGAATGTCAATCATAAATTAATTTGTCACTGGATATAAATTATGCTCTAATAAATGTATAAAATAGTATTTTTTATTAACATAAGGAAGTCTCTGCTGTACGGAACAGGGTTATATTTTCAAAATGACGGGCTTTTGTCCTATCCTTGATCAGTAGTGAAGAAGATCGCGGGTGCGTATCATGGAAATAACTAGGAATTTAATTTACATAATGTGTTTCGCGAATATTTTTTCCTCGTTTTTAAACACTAGTACATTTCTGAGCTGAGCACGTACAATATCAAATGGGCCTAGTCAAGACTGCGCCGATTTGTATAAGATTGTCTTAAAATATTTTTTATTATTTAAATATTCTGCTATGGTCATTTTCGGTGCTTGTCGACGTGATAGCATCAGTCTTAAAAACTGACATCTGTTTTGTCCCGTTGGTGACGTCTATGATACGCCCGCTGTTTTATTTGTTTCAAGCATTATTTTGTGGTTTGTTACTTGGCATTGTTTTAGATCCTGTTACTTTGTTTCACTATTTCGTAATCTGCCATCCCCTTTCTTTGTTATGCTTTCTGTTATATTGTATGTGTTTATTGATACAAGATGATACAAGTCATTTGAGGGAGGCTTATGTTCAGCAGTGAATATCTTACGGCGGAAATTATGATTATGTGTTTATTTCTAATTGTTGTTGTTATTGTTGTCAAAGTTTGAAAAGTTAACGAGTTAAAAGAATTTTCAGAAAAAAGTGTACTCAATTAGAGTGAGTTGTAGAAATGTTAAATTTTACCAGTTTTGTGACGATAACTAGGTATTCTGAAACTCTCAAAAACATGCTTTGTAAAACAATTTGTAACATGCCTAATTTATTTTTAATCATTATTTAATTTCCGCAGCTTAACGTTCAACAATAAATGACAACACAATAATTTCCAGTGAAAATAATCTTTTTTCTTAATTAAGTCTCCATTCCATTAAACTATAGGCATTTTAATTAAAAACAGTGGCCACTGTTCGCACTTCGGTTAGCGGCGAAAATATATGGGAATGTTAATGAAATGAATTTAAATGGGATTCACGTGTGTTCTCACTAGCGTGCGCACCTGTACTTTTCGAGATTACGTTACGTCGTGGATATTCAGATTTTTCTTTTGCTGATCAGTAAATACTGTACTCGTTAATCAGTATAAAGGAAATGGGGCGTCAGAGAAAATGTAGAGATATACAAACCGTCCTTTAAAAATCCTTCAAAACATAAAGTCTTTTACAATCTTATAACATATATTAGCAGTAGTCACGCAATACTTATAGTATTGCTTGTGTAACTAGCAACGCACGAACACACACACGTATAATCGTATATTACTAAAGTTCAAGACGTATAATATACCCAAACAATATGTCATCCGTCGAAGTATCCATTGTCGAGTTATCATGATTACTGAGATACAGCCAGGTGACAGACTTATAAGTAGACAGACAGACTAACAGAAAAATCTTAGCAATAGTGTTCCATTTTTTGACCTTTCGGATGCGGAACCCTAAAAATTTGCGTCCCTAAATATTATGATCTTAACAGCTCATAAAATTAAGATGTTTCAAAACTTAAATATTTTTGTTAGTTTAACATCACCATTTTACCAGTATTATCTATTTTATACACATATCATAAGCCCTCCATGAACCGTTCAAACAGAAAATAATGACCTACATAAAGGATGGCTCACGTTACACCGTCGCGTCTCTTACACGTCTCCTTCCCGCCTCGACACTCAAATATTCACATTAATACGAGCGTCGTTCCGTGCAGTCATTTGTTGCAAGTAGATGGCCGTCGCATGCCCGTCGATGTCGAGCCCGGGGCGAGCTGTTCGGAAGGCTTGGTGATCACGTGATTCATACAAAATGTAGCTACGGTGGCCTCGGCTCAGCGACGGGCCGCTCTAACGTGAGTCAACCTTAAAAGTACACTATATTATCAAAATGTATTTCTTATAAAAATGTAATTAATTATCAAAATCGAGTAATACATGAATTTCGACTATATCCGGTAAAAAAATATTTAGATTTCGAACGTCTCTGTATAACAAAGCAATTTGTTACTTACTATAGAAACGACATGAGAATTGTGTCCCTGCATTAAAATAAAACAACGGCAAATATAACTAAACATTTAAAAAGTTTTCATTCGCCGCCATTTAACATTCGGTTTCTCTTTTCGTATGCGGTTCCTGGAACTTATTATAAAGAGCTCGTAATAGTGTAGATAAACCATAATATGTAACTGTATATCATTTTCATTATGTAGCAGTCACATAAACTACTATTCTGTCCTGTTTGTCGGCCTATAAAAGAATGAAGTCGTGCTTAACCCTCATGGGCGTACGTAATGGCGCGGCATTACCGGCAGCCTGCCTCCGCACTCGTGTCCGACACGGCTGCCATAGTTCTACATCACATGATCACGCTAATGTTTGTGCATAAGGTTCAAGCTAAAAGCGATTTTTATGGATGTAAATAAAATAAATAAATAAATATTTTTTCGGGACAATCTTACACAAATCGACCTAGTCCTACGGTAAGCTCAGTAAGGCTTGTGTTGTAGGTACTAGACGACGATATATATAATAGATAGATACATATAAATACTTAAATACAAAGAAAACACCCATGACTCAGGAACAAATAGCTGTGCTCATCACACAAATAAATGCCCTGACTGGGAATCGAACCCAGGACCATCGGCTTCACAGGCTGGGTCACTACCCACTAGGCCAGACCGGTCGTGTGTGTGTGTGTGAGGATATAGCGTCTACCATTTTTGGAAATAATAATTCTTGTGTCAGTAATGGTTTCACTGCATTTGTTAGTTGAGCTGGCGTATTTAATGTAACAAAATACTAAGAATATGATCTTATCAGACGTGACGTGCTAAACTCGGTGACATTCCATGTTATCAGCTGGTTAGTTTAAAATGTGGGCAGAAATACACCGTCACATGTGGCAACAGTAAGTAAACTAAAATAATAATGTATTGCGAACGGTCTCATAGCGAAGAACCTCGACCAACATCTTGAGAGACTCTCTCTACGTGGTTGTGGTTGGATCAAGGGTCAGATTCAGAAGGCGGTACCTAATCTTGGACACGACGCGCATAGTCAAGCAGTTCCTGCCCCGTTGCCGGTGGTACCCTAGGTTAGGTTTTTTATAATATATGTATTGTTTTGATATGTTTTAAGTAACCTTCAAGAAAAGAGCGTATAGGGATCTTAAAGGCCGGCAACGTACTTATGACTCCTCTGGTGTTTGTAGTTTCCATGGTCGGCGGTAGTTGCTTACCATCAGGCAATCCGTCTGCTCGTTTGCCTCCTATATCATTAAAAAAAAAAAAAAAATAATGTATTTTTATAATTAATATATAATACAAATGTTAAAGCTTCACAATGTATTATGGATTTGATCCAGGAGAATGAATCCATAATCTGGAATAATAAAATATATAGACACACACTTTACGCATCTTACTATTTATATACTTTCCTTAATTTTTTTGGCTTCTTTTTATGTCTGTAACAACTTGGTGATCTCAACACAAATCGGAAAAGTTTTAATTTGATTTACGTCCCTCAAGTTGCGTGCAAATTATACCTTATCTACAACCAAACACGATTCCTGCTAAGAATTGGTGCTGTTAACAAATGATGGAAGATTAGAAGCCAAAGTTGAATGAATTCAGAAACTAATTATGTTCTGTTGCAATTCAACGTCTTCTTTGTTATTTACTCAACTTACTTCAATATTATGAAACTAACCAATAACATTTTTCATGGTATATCGCTGACGAGTTTGTTTTCTTATTATAGATACGCAAAGCTAGTGTTAAAGTTTGTATTTTAACTTTGAGTTATTGTGATATTTTATAAATAAATGATGAATCATAAAAACTAAGTACAGATTAATAAACACTCAAGGAAAGTTGTTCTGAACTTAATCGGTTGAACTGTTTTTGAGTTACGAATGGAAAACCATGATTTTGGCCCGACATGCTCTTGACTTTTTTTACTTTATATTATTTTATAACTGACATACCTATGTTAAGTTAACAGATCAAATAGTAGATTTATTTGTTTTAACAATGTACATCAAAACCATATCTCACTCTTTTAATCGATGTTAGCACTTGAGCCTGCATAAATTATAATCAAAGCAGTTACCCTCGCCACCCGACCATTATATTAATTATCGTGTCCTTTGTTTTCGGTAATACAATGATGGTTTAGTCTGATTATCTATATTCACCTAATATGCAAATCATTAGTCAATTGGGCAAAATATGCACATTTTGTACAGATTTGACAGATTGTACCTACTCCTACAGCTATAAATTACACCAACAAATTGGGTTTCAT
Organism: Grapholita molesta; assembly: GCA_022674325.2. Taxonomy (NCBI): domain Eukaryota; kingdom Metazoa; phylum Arthropoda; class Insecta; order Lepidoptera; family Tortricidae; genus Grapholita; species Grapholita molesta. Next base: position 15,530,726 of record CP053121.2, on the reverse strand, counting down.
GAGCAACTTACTTACTAAATGAAAATGTTATTTATTTAATAGGTAACTCATATATTATGGATCCCTAGACGATCAAGCGCAACGTCATGTAGATCGTATCAGATCAAGAGATAAGACAAATAACTTGCACTAAATTTATGTTCAGAACCTTTTATTGTAATACATGCAAATTTAGAAGATTACGTTATCGACATTAAAATTTTAAACATTTAAGAGAAACCCCACTACACAAATAATGTTAATGCAATTACGACTGTTAAAGCACAGTAGCTTATTTAATATGAAAACTTACATACTTTATGTAAATATAATGTTGGAAATTTTACCACTTCTTGTCTCGGAAAAAATAGACTTGTATCATACAAGTGTGAAAATTTGATTTTTCCCAAGAGCCACTTTCCACATTTGTGTCATATAGACTTTTACAATACACAATGCTAGGAAAAAACAACAATGTTTGGCGGTGATTAGTAATATGTTCTATTAAGGTTACCTACTACACATCCGAATAAACTGTCTGATACGAGACAGACGTCTGAAGATTTTACTTTTACCTTTTAATTTCATATTTCGAAAATTATGTTCTAATAATCGACAATATGCGCTTTCATAACAATATCTGGCGGTATGAGAGCACTTAAACCATTTTTCTAAATACATAACACCAGGCCGAACTTAAAACTCAAAACCAAACTCTGAAGTAAAAGTTCAAAAAGTGAAAAAGTTTAATCTAAATCAAACGGGGGACCCTGTCGAAACGGCTGGTCCACATTCTTTGAGACCGTAGAGCTGGCGCGTATCTCTCCCAGCGCATTTCTCTTGCTGATCAGAGAGGTAACACCGCCAGCGTAATGTGATCCATGCCGCAGTTGAAACTTTTAGAAGGGCTTTCCTTTGTAACTTGGTTTTTAAATTAAATTATCTTAGCTTTATTTTGTTTTAATGTAGTTTATTTGTGTATGAATTTATTATGAAAAATAACCATTTATTCGTAAACAAGGGTATTGAGTATTTCTGTAATTTCTGTTAATCAGGTCACATAAATATCAATTTATTAATATCCGCAACACGTGCTAACAAATTGTAACAAGTTGATTAATTGTAATTTTTTGTAATATTTTTGGTGCCCAATTAAACTTTTTGTCGCATCTAAATCACGACATCAGACAAAATGGTGGAATTAAAGCCACCATTCACTCGCGCATACTTGTTCACTCTGCCCAATTTTAACAGTGGGCTTGTAACAAAATTTAAAATTTCATATTTTATTATTTTAATACATATTTATTTAATCGTATTCATTTTAATACGAGTAACAGTTTAAAATATTTTTAATAAATCTGGAAAATATAAATTTAAATCTGGAATTTAATAAACATTTCAGTGGGTTACGGTAATGTTTTACTGAAGTGCGATATAGATTTATTATTACGAGTACATTTCTTAACTTAAAAATAAAAAGAAACCATAATAAAACGAACAATGAGAGCGCTGCATATTCGTTGCTCGCCTTTCGGTTCAGAATAGAGTAGAAGTATATTAAAATGAAAAGCATATTTATACTAAAACTTTGCAGAAAAATCATTATCTTGTGTGTTTTTGTACACACACATGGTAAAAGTTTGTTTATGAATGTTTCTGTAATTATATTTAAGTAGGATACAAATTAAACTTATACGATTGTAGTTGTTAAAACATAACCTTGGTCTGGACAAGAATAAAATATGAGTAATTTATTAAAATATAAAATAAATGTTTTCCCGAACCCGTGCGGAATAAAGGCGATGTTCCGCAAAAAGTAACACTTTCTGTGTATAAGCATTGTAAGTGTAATAAACAATATAATATCTTAAAAAATAAGCACACATTTGTTTACCACACGGATAATTCTAGTAAATTTGCACAATGGTAGATGAGATGTACATAGAGAGATTTATTGTAGTAGATATAGAGTTTGGTTTATTTCACAAGCGATATTATATTAAAATGACCATATGTTAAACAAGTGTCACTTATGGAGCGGCATGTAAAAAATATTCTTAGAAAAACCGAAATAATTTGGCTTTTAATTTATTATTTACGTTTTTGAGTTTATAATAACTCCAGTAAAATTACTTTATTTGCTAAATACGAGTATTAGGCATACCGCTGTAAATATACTTTTATGAATTATACCCGCTACTGTATGGTTGTCATTTTACGTTACTTAGTTACATAGTAACGTAAAATTTTAACCAAATTATAGTGTTTAGCTATAATATGGTTAACATTTACGTTACCGCTGTAAATATGCTTTTATGAATTTTACCCGCTACTGTACAGTTGTCATTTTACGTTACTTAGTTACATAGTAACGTAAAATTTTAACCAAATTATAGTGTTTAGCTATAATATGGTTAACATTTTACGTTACTATGTAACTAAGTAACGTAAAATGACAACCATACAGTAGCGGGTATAATTCATAAAAGTATATTTACAGCGGTATGCCTAATACTCGTATTTAGCAAATAAAGTAATTTTACTGGAGTTATTATAAACTCAAAAACGTAAATAATAAATTAAAAGCCAAATTATTTCGGTTTTTCAAATAATATTTTGACATGCCGCTCCATAGGTGTCATTTGTTTAACATATGGCAACTTTAATATAATATCGCTTGTGAAATAAACCAAACTCTATATCTACTACAATAAATCTCTCTATGTACATCTCATCTACCATTGTGCAAATTTACTAGAATTATCCGTGTGGTAAACAAATGTGTGCTTATTTTTTAAGATATTATATTGTTTATTACACTTACAATGCCTTTACACGAAACGTGATACTTTTGAAGGACATCGCCACTTTTCCGCACGTGTTCAGGAAAACATTTTTTTATTTTAATAAATTACTCATATTTTATTCTTGTCCAGACCAAGGTTATGTTTTAACAACTACAATCGTATAAGTTTAATTTGTATCCTACTTAAATATAATTACAGAAACATTCATAAACAAACTTTTACCATGTGTGTGTACAAAAACACACAAGATAATGATTTTTCTGCAAAGTTTTAGTATAAATATGCTTTTCATTTTAATATACTTCTACTCTATTCTGAACCGAAAGGCGAGCAACGAATATGCAGCGCTCTCATTTGCCGTTTTATTATGGTTTCTTTTATTTTGGCAATAAGAAATGTACTCGTAATAATAAATCTATATCGCACTTCAGTAAAACATTACCGTAACCCACTGAAATGTTTATTAAATTCCAGATTTAAATTTATATTTTCCAGATTTATTAAAAATATTTTAAACTGTTACTCGTATTAAAATGAATACGATTAAATAAATATGTATTAAAATAATAAAATATGAAATTTTAAATTTTGTTACAAGCCCACTGTTAAAATTGGGCAGAGTGAACAAGTATGCGCGAGTGAATGGTGGCTTTAATTCCACCATTTTGTCTGATGTCGTGATTTAGATGCGACAAAAAGTTTAATTGGGCACCAAAAATATTACAAAAAATTACAATTAATCAACTTGTTACAATTTGTTAGCACGTGTTGCGGATATTAATAAATTGATATTTATGTGACCTGATTAACAGAAATTACAGAAATACTCAATACCCTTGTTTACGAATAAATGGTTATTTTTCATAATAAATTCATACACAAATAAACTACATTAAAACAAAATAAAGCTAAGATAATTTAATTTAAAAACCAAGTTACAAAGGAAAGCCCTTCTAAAAGTTTCAACTGCGGCATGGATCACATTACGCTGGCGGTGTTACCTCTCTGATCAGCAAGAGAAATGCGCTGGGAGAGATACGCGCCAGCTCTACGGTCTCAAAGAATGTGGACCAGCCGTTTCGACAGGGTCCCCCGTTTGATTTAGATTAAACTTTTTCACTTTTTGAACTTTTACTTCAGAGTTTGGTTTTGAGTTTTAAGTTCGGCCTGGTGTTATGTATTTAGAAAAATGGTTTAAGTGCTCTCATACCGCCAGATATTGTTATGAAAGCGCATATTGTCGATTATTAGAACATAATTTTCGAAATATGAAATTAAAAGGTAAAAGTAAAATCTTCAGACGTCTGTCTCGTATCAGACAGTTTATTCGGATGTGTAGTAGGTAACCTTAATAGAACATATTACTAATCACCGCCAAACATTGTTGTTTTTTCCTAGCATTGTGTATTGTAAAAGTCTATATGACACAAATGTGGAAAGTGGCTCTTGGGAAAAATCAAATTTTCACACTTGTATGATACAAGTCTATTTTTTTCCGAGACAAGAAGTGGTAAAATTTCCAACATTATATTTACATTAAGTATGTATGATTTCATGTTAAATAAGCTATTGTGATTTAACAGTCGTAATTGCCTTTAACATTATTTGTGTAGTGGGGTTTCTCTTAAATGTTTAAAATTTTAATGTCGATAACGTAATCTTCTAAATTTGCATGTATTACAATAAAAGGTTCTGAACATAAATTTAGTGCAAGTTATTTGTCTTATCTCTTGATCTGATACGATCTACATGACGTTGCGCTTGATCGTCTAGGGATCCATAATATATGAGTTACCTATTAAATAAATAACATTTTCATTTAGTAAGTAAGTTGCTCATGAAACCCAATTTGTTGGTGTAATTTATAGCTGTAGGAGTAGGTACAATCTGTCAAATCTGTACAAAATGTGCATATTTTGCCCAATTGACTAATGATTTGCATATTAGGTGAATATAGATAATCAGACTAAACCATCATTGTATTACCGAAAACAAAGGACACGATAATTAATATAATGGTCGGGTGGCGAGGGTAACTGCTTTGATTATAATTTATGCAGGCTCAAGTGCTAACATCGATTAAAAGAGTGAGATATGGTTTTGATGTACATTGTTAAAACAAATAAATCTACTATTTGATCTGTTAACTTAACATAGGTATGTCAGTTATAAAATAATATAAAGTAAAAAAAGTCAAGAGCATGTCGGGCCAAAATCATGGTTTTCCATTCGTAACTCAAAAACAGTTCAACCGATTAAGTTCAGAACAACTTTCCTTGAGTGTTTATTAATCTGTACTTAGTTTTTATGATTCATCATTTATTTATAAAATATCACAATAACTCAAAGTTAAAATACAAACTTTAACACTAGCTTTGCGTATCTATAATAAGAAAACAAACTCTTAATACCGCCCCATTAAGTATTAAATTAAACGTAATTTAGCGATATACCATGAAAAATGTTATTGGTTAGTTTCATAATATTGAAGTAAGTTGAGTAAATAACAAAGAAGACGTTGAATTGCAACAGAACATAATTAGTTTCTGAATTCATTCAACTTTGGCTTCTAATCTTCCATCATTTGTTAACAGCACCAATTCTTAGCAGGAATCGTGTTTGGTTGTAGATAAGGTATAATTTGCACGCAACTTGAGGGACGTAAATCAAATTAAAACTTTTCCGATTTGTGTTGAGATCACCAAGTTGTTACAGACATAAAAAGAAGCCAAAAAATTAAGGAAAGTATATAAATAGTAAGATGCGTAAAGTGTGTGTCTATATATTTTATTATTCCAGATTATGGATTCATTCTCCTGGATCAAATCCATAATACATTGTGAAGCTTTAACATTTGTATTATATATTAATTATAAAAATACATTATTATTTTTTTTTTTTTAATGATATAGGAGGCAAACGAGCAGACGGATTGCCCGATGGTAAGCAACTACCGCCGCCCATGGACACTCGCAACACCAGAGGAGTCATAAGAACGTTGCCGGCCTTTAAGATCCCTATACGCTCTTTTCTTGAAGGTTACTTAAAACATATCAAAACAATACATATATTATAAAAAACCTAACCTAGGGTACCACCGGCAACGGGGCAGGAACTGCTTGACTATGCGCGTCGTGTCCAAGATTAGGTACCGCCTTCTGAATCTGACCCTTGATCCAACCACAACCACGTAGAGAGAGTCTCTCAAGATGTTGGTCGAGGTTCTTCGCTATGAGACCGTTCGCAATACATTATTATTTTAGTTTACTTACTGTTGCCACATGTGACGGTGTATTTCTGCCCACATTTTAAACTAACCAGCTGATAACATGGAATGTCACCGAGTTTAGCACGTCACGTCTGATAAGATCATATTCTTAGTATTTTGTTACATATGTACCCTATTGTCAAAACCAATGTTGTGATATAATAAACACTTATCAGAATACAAATATGCTCCCCATATTACGTAACGTTTCGGGTGGCAACCTGATACTTACAATGGTTGGTTGTTTTGATTCCAATCAAATCGGCCCGAATCTCATGCCCCAAGGGAGTTTAAATTTGCACGTCTCACCTTATGCACAGCTTGGGTTAGTTATCCGGTTGGTCGTTCTAGAGAAAATATCTGATTCAGAGTATTGCTACTTTTACATGAAAACGATGGGTATATACCGGAATTATGTACAGAATATTTCAGATATGCGTGCTCTTTTATTAAAGAAGGTTCATTTTATTTTTACTTTTCAAGACTCGAAAATACTATTTAGGCAATTAATATTTTTATTTGTTATGTCATGATAATTATAACCACGTAGTCCAGTCAACCTGATGGACTTCCTTATGGTAGGACACGTCACAGGTCTTCAATATACATGCAATATGTAAATACATTTAACGGCTAAGCTACATTTGGTTCACCAAGTTAAAGGGGTAGTAAAATGTAACTATGGCTAAGAGGATTCAGTAATGAATGTTCTTAATTAAGAATATGCACAAAAGAGTGCAAAACATTTCCTATAGTTTGTATAAATACTTTCAAAAAATAATGTATTTAGAAATCACAAAAATTTGAATTATAAGTTTAGCTCGTATTTAATGGGTCATACTAAAGCTATTTTGAGTCTTATATCCATCCTGCCTAATCAATCAAAATTAGTTGTACTTAAAACGACTGCAGAGTTTGATGCTATTCGAATGATTTTGACAATAAAAGACTGATAGACTGGCGTGGAATTTAGTATGAAGTCCATTACATCGATTACTTGAGCTTCTGCGCCGGATACCTGATACTTCAAAGTCTATTAAGGACCATATTTAAAAAAAAATTTTTGGTCACTTATTGTAATGATCAATGTTAGAAAGAGACAGCTTGACAGCTGATGGCGTCTGACACTCATTACGGCCGTTTTAGAAAATGTATAAGGCAACCTCTATAGGTTATTGACAGTTTGTAAAAGGAGTGAGGCTTTTGTTTTAGCAGTCGAATGTACGTTTTTTGCAAAATATAAAACTATTAAAGTAATTCATATTATTTTTATTTATAAAAACAATTACACTTATTTTATTCCTATAGCCCGTCGTGCTTGTTACGATGTCTGATATTTAATAACTTAGTTAGTATTTCGAAATTGTGGAGCGTTACTAGATATAGTAGTTAGGACCTAGGGATAACTGCCTTTTCTCCAGTTATGAGTTGCATCTTAAGCAAGGGCATTTGCAAAATTACATCCATTCACACTTAATCCTATATAATCCGCGAACAAACGCGCCATCTCCGGCTAAACAGTTTAGAATATAGATTAAACTTAACGATGTGATCCCTATTTAGGCTCTGGCGGCTAATAATTTAATACTAAAGTGCCCGTTGGTATTTGAAAAAATACCTTATATCAAGAATGATAAACACTAGATTCGCTTGAGCATTGCCATTTCGTCCTTTTGCGATAAGCGTTAAGCTACCGGGAACTGAAACTAAGCGGAAATAGTAAGTGGGATTTAACTGCAGCTTTGAAACAGTCAAGTTCTGAAACTGTCCACTGATGGGTTGTCAATGTAATACTTCGTTTCATCGCCTTTTATAACACGCAGTTATTTTTAGTTTAATTACATAGTAGTTAATTTTCACAAAACTGAAGACTGCAGTGTATTCAATTTTGGAAACTTAAGAGTGTATCTAATACTCTTAAATTACTTTTTATAGAATTATTTAAAAGTAGAAATACATGACATATAATCGTACTTAAGAAAAAGCGACCCGCATCTCCAGCTATCGCGGCTGACGCCTTAACCAATTCGGCCACCCGTACACAGCGGAACCCGTCGAAATTAATAAAGTATATGTTAATTTTAAAATTTTGAGAATTATTTACTCAAATCTGCTTTTGAGAAAAATAAATCAGCGCAATATTTAGTCCTAAATTGAGGCTAATATTGCCTCAATTTAGGACTAAATGTTGCGCCTGTTATTGTAATGCCTGTTATGTTAATTGTATGTTAATTAAAGCTAGGTACGTTTTTATAATTTCCTTCATGTAACAAAAATATCATAATTGTCATTTAATACATTTTTTTAAATTATAACAGGACATCCTTAAACAAATTAAGTGATTCCCATGTTAAGCTCAAGAATGCTTGTGTTGTGTGTTTAAATACATAGAAAACAACATGACTCAGGAACAAATAATTGTGCTTATCACATAAATAAATGTTTTTATCGGGAATACTACCCACTAGGCAGAACCTGTTGTCGTCACTGTGTCATATTTTTTATTTTTACCTTTGATCAATTTTATTAAAATATTTGTGATATTTTCCTTAGTAGGTGTACATAAAACATTCTAACGACACATAACGCGTTTATCTCGGGAGAGATCAGCCAAAGGAACAATTTAAAGCCTTCCTTGTCTTCTCCTACGTTATGAACTAAGAGCATCGGAGAAATTATGTTATCCTTTTTCCAAGGATTCGGAACTACTTTTGAACTTTGCAGGATAATTTGTTAGTCTAGTCTAGTATTTGGTAGTGCTGACTTAATTTTTCATCCAAATCATTTATGATGGCACGTAATTACTAATAAAAATAAATAAACACGTGCTATTTTAAAATTTGATTTAGCTTCTGTAACAATAGTTTTTTTTTTAAATTGATATGTATTTATATTTTAATAACAAAATAACAAAAGTACACCTTAATTATAAAAAAAAATAGTCATTACCTCCCCATACCGTTGCCGATGCAAAAGTGCCCATAACACTTGCAGCATTACCGCGTTGGATGGCTATGGTTAGCCTTTGCATCAGAAACGCTTCAGAACGCGGGTCCTCCCTTTTGCCTCCGCCGATGGCCTATATGGTTGATCTCCTTGTGATAAAAGCGTTTTGTGTGGTAAAAATGTTTTACGTACACCTACTAAGGAACATGTCACTTATATTAATGAAATTGATCAAAGGTAGAAAAAAAAAGTTTGAGAAAATATTACACATTTACTTAGGCCCACAGTAAGCTCAATAAGGCTTGTGTGGTAGCTACTAGTAGACGACGATAAATAATATATATATATGTAAGTAAGTAATAGATACATAACGTCCATAGCATAGCCAATGTATTAACAAATATTCGCGACAAACACACAAATAAATGCTCTTACCAGGACACGAACCCGGGCCTTCCTGTTTAGTAGGAACAGGTACGACTAGGTCAGAAGACCATTAATAGTGATACTTACATTCGTTTACAAATGAAGGGATGTTTACAAAAACAACATATCGTACATGTTTTTTAGGAAACAGATAAAACTACTTAACTCTTTTATTTTAATATTACCCTGTGAAGTTACATGTCTCAGGAAGAACAAATAAAATATAGATGTGATTACAAAAACACGATTATTTATTTAAGGGATTCTTTGTTATTAAAATAAACGAAAAATAAACTATGTTAGTTAATCATATTTAGCTAAATTTTTGCTAGTTATGTTGTTTTTTACTGGCAATGCAACATTTTCCTTAAAACAGCTTTATACTTTTTCATCACTTTGTTTACTTATTTACCGATTTCTTACCTTTATTAAGAAATTTCTACGTAAAAATAGTATGGCATTGTAGTTGGACTATTTTTCTTACACTTCCGTACGTATCCAATTTATATATGATCATAATGATACTAAAAGCTCGAATCCAACAAAAAATTTAGTTATTTTGTTTTTGTAAACATCCCTTCATATAATCGTACAGTTATGGATATCATTTATAAGAAACCCCTGTACCATATAACTCTTCACCTGGGATGGTTTATTCAAATTTCCAATGACACAGCAAGATCAGACAAGTGTGAAATATTATATTTTGTTTACAGAATATTATGTAACTTCGAATAAGGAAAATATACACCAACCTTCTGTTTCCTGTGCATTATGTTTTTTTTATTGCCTATTACATTTTAGGTACCTACAGCCAGAGCTACGAACTAATAATAAATAGTGAGCTAGATCTTTTACGTACTTATAATTATTTAAAAAAAGTTGTACTATATATTCGTATTTATAATATACATTATGTATATTATACTTAATGTTAATTTATTTTGATCTATCATCATATTATCAGCCAAAGGAAGTTCACTGCCGGACAAGGCCTCCCCTAAAGCGACTCACCGTGACCGGTTTTGCGCCATCTTCATCCAGTGGATTCTGGCGATCTTTTACCATGCCGTCGATCCACCTTGTGGGGCATCTGGAGTGTTTTCCTTTGGAATACATTATCATCAACAACTTCGAGTGTAAACTCTCTGATTGCAGTGGGAGGTGACATGATTTTCATCTTGTCCATTTTCATCCTTAGACCAACTCGCTCAGAGGCATTACTGAGGTCATCGAGCATTGTACTCAAATCCTCCATGGTCTTAACCAAGACTACTATATTGTCGGCAAACCGAAGGTGAGTGGTGTGCAGTGTACACACTTGTTTCATCTATCGATATTAACTCAACAGCTTTTTCTGCTTTGACTTACTATATTTAAAGACATGCATTAATGCAGTTTTCATAAAGTTCGCTAGTTCATTGCCTATCTAGCTTACTTAGTAAAGTTTTTTTTGGCCTTATATGTTGCGGTAAAATAATATTTTTCGTGTAAGTAGTATATTCTTTATTTTATTTCTATATGTATATTTATTTTAACTTTTAAATAGGTACCTAAGCCATATGATTAAATAATTGATTTTAATATAATATCGACATAGGTAATTAGGTTAGCTTGTGTAAGCAGCAATGGAGGTAGCAGATAGTTCATAGGGCTGGAAGCTCAAGCTTATTTAAAGCAAGCTTTTTTTTTTCTTTTATACGGAGAATAGGAAATCCAAATTGGTTCCGTATTCTTTAAGGATATTTTAAGCGGCTTCACTAATAGGCATTTAAGCATAGGGAGGATATAAACTTATTGTAAAAAAATATTAATGAGTGTACGAAGTGACTATGCCGTTGCACTAGGTACACTGGGTAGGTTTGTTATCAGTTATATGATATTATACAATATATATTATATAATATATATACAATATATTCGCTAGCAGACGTTTCTGCATAATAAAAACATTATATGATATTTGTTTTACTATTACTTTTATATGAAAGTTTACTTAATGAAGATTATAATAACATTACAATAAATACTTGGCTACTCTAGATTGAATCTAATAAAGGCTCTTGAGTCATTGTACCGAGGAAGCTGGCGGCAGTTCCGCACTGTATCGCAATACTGATATATTGTGCGAGGCCAGCCAGCTCTTTGGCCACCAGTTACATAAACCAGACGCTTGATTTCTGCAAAAAGTTTGTTCGCGCTTTGACCCCATGGACCTAGCCTTTCTTCGCCAAAGGGTGCAAACTGTTACTTACTGCCCAGGATCTTATATATATATATATATTTATATATATATATATGAAATTTATTAATAACAAGTAATCAAATTGATTACATACTTACACATTTTTACACATACACGTATCTCTTTAAGTAACATGGTCTAAAATTAGCCATTTAACCTAGTGAACAGTATTTAAGTATTTATATATGTATGAGCTTTTAACCCTTATTCACCAGTGATTTGTTTTTCATCGACATACCTAAACAAAAGAAGTTAGATAATTCTGTTACAGTGAAATGTTCCCACAAAAGCTACTAACTATCCCGTTTCATGAACATTTCCTGTTCATTTCACGCCTGTCCTTTCTGAAAACCTATCTGAGCACTTTTCCATTGGACTAGGTTTCGATTGGCTCCTTTCGACCGTAAGCGCCGCCGGCGAGGCGCTAGCTTGACCTCGCTTGTGCACTGTCGCCTCTTAATGCGTTGTATTTTAACGCTTTGCAGGTGCTTGTGACTTGCATATTACGAGTACACTAATGAAGAAGTTATCAGGTTGTATATTTTTTATTAAGTATGCAGTTTTGTGTTTATATTAAATATTAGTTCTTCCTTTTTCGTAAACATACGGCGTATTACTTTTCATTTATACATACATTTTTCATCTCATTTAAATAAATGAGGAAATCCGCAACAGGCTTCATTAAACTTACTTACTGACAATAGAACTTTCTCAAAATTTTCCTGGATCATAAGTCCTAATGACGCTAGCAGCGTTTACCATGTTGAATTACCAGCGAGTTATTTTGCACGTGATACAATCCGAACCGCGAACCACAACACCTGTCTTTCAGCCATCGGGTCAAATCCCACACGGTTTCGCACTGAAACTGGCTCAAAATCGTATATTGGACAAAGCAGCCATGGCTTGATACCCTATTGTGTAGTTACACAGTTTTTGAGTTCAAAAGGTTCGGCCAGCAAGGAAATTCATTACAAAGTTTATACTCACGCACATTGCATACCACATGAGGGTCCGTTTATTCCGCCGTAGAACCAGGCAATTAGGTCTTTTGCCGCCCGCCACCCGTTCGGCACCCTGAAGATTCGAGTATGTAGGGTACCTAAATAGGCATGGCCAATCATATCATTGATAGTGTGATGTTTTTAAGACTACCATGTGCTATTACACAATGTAAATCTCCAACAACATTTTTGCAGTAGGTACGTACATTTTTTTTGTTTCAAAACATAAGCCTTCAGATAAGTACCTATTTTAAAGAAAAGAAAATGAAATTCATACCTATGTAGGTATAAATTGAATTCTAAAAACGTAAAAACTTAAAAATATTCATCATTTAGGATTTTTTATAAAATAATATACAACGTGGTTATAAATGGTTTAATTCAGAATGAACTTCAATTTGGGAACAATGTAATTATGACTAATCTTATTCACTATCTACAGATTGATTTATTGTTTTCTTCTCATATTGTAAGTGTATTAAAATTTTCTAGAGCAATTTGACAGAAATGCCGTACATATAATATTGACAATCAATTCAATTTACAGTGTAGTACTTAATAGTTTATGAAACAACATTGACCTGGACCAAATAATTTGGTGTGAAGAAAACTTATTACAGTTTAATTATTAGTTGCGTTTCTGCAACTAGGCCAACCGGAAAAAAACTGTAAATCTATTCTAAACTTTCAAGATGCTTTACTAATACCAAATACTGAAGTCAAAATATGATACTCGGAAGCATAACAATCTGATAGGTATATTATTAGACATTTTCACAAAAACTGTACTTTTGTCAACATAGTAATGGTACCGTATGTGTTGTACTTTAAATGGTGCACTGAACAGCTACTATTTTACTTTATTTTACAGTTACCCTGACATTTTATGTTCTAAGTAAATTTGTAACATTGACAACTGTTTTTGATTTTACTATTCGATGTTTTACATCCACTCATAATATTTACCTTATATCAATATCTTACTTTTTACAAAACATTTTGTATTTTACACTTAGAGATATTTATTTTTAGAATAAAAATTTTGGCGTTTAATACTATCTTGCATTTCCTCACTTCATTTAGTCTATTACAGTCACTTTTAATAATGATACACTTATAAAGACGACTACTGGTAATCGTAATCTGCTTGGCCATTGGGCACTACCCTGCATTGCTGCTGGTGTTTCTCCTGCAACAAAACAAATCGTATGTTTCATACTGACCAACTGGATTTTGCTGTGTGTTATTGTTTAAGAGTACTAAATAAACAAATTAAAATTTTCCGGATCTTGGACACATTTTTTGGCTGTTTTACACGATTATATCACATGAACACAGTATGACATGTGGCTTAGGTGGACTGAAACTAAAGACATGACAAAATATAATAAATTAGGTAACTGAGCGCCAGCCCACACTATTGCCAAGCACGTCATGACATCCGTAAGTGCCTCACGACTATCAAGTATAAGCTTAGAGCAGTAAAAGGATCCAAAAGGCCAGTATATCTCACTTTATTATGCGTGACTCCACATACAGCGTGCCTCCGACTGTGGAGCTTTAAATTCAAGGCTCGATTTTACACACTTTATTGATTTTATTCTGTTTTGTGTAGTAAACGCATACTGATTATTTGGACAACTTATTCAAACTCAAAGTTTAATCGTGATGAAAGTGTATCAAAAATTGTGACATTGTCGCAATAGTAATGGTCTATGGGATGAGGGCGACATTTTCTTGATTGACATTTGATGTTTCTCAAAAGTGAAAAGACACAGTAGCAATCCACTGTGAATTTCATATTGGGTAGTGTATATTAAAATTAACCTTTATTATGTATTAAAAAATAAAAAAAAAGTGTTTTTTAAAAGTGCAGAACAGAAAATGCTCAGTTTGGGGAGTAACGCCACATAGCTTGTATTATCATGCCTAAGTTCTATTTTTTGTCACGATTTAATTTCATATGTATGTTTAATACTGTAATATATGGCATAATTAATAAGTTTTTTTCTCATATGGTATCCGATGAACTATATTTGATTGGATTAAACATTAAGTAACGTTTGAAGAGGCTTTTAATAAAACATGAATCTGTATAAGTAGTACTTTGATATTCGTATCTTCGAATACAAAATTCAATTCACTTTTCAAAATCCATCTAATCCCGCGAGATTTCAATCAAAGCGGTTTCATAAAAAGTAATATTAATGAAAACGTCTGAAAAGTAATTTAAAATTCATTTCTATGCAACATTAAACGGGCGATTTTAAGAAGTTCAAATTAAGAGAAGAGTTTTTATGATCAAGTGTGTCATCGAACCCCCTTTATTACGAGCTGTACGTGACTTTTGGTCCTAAAACTTCCGATGGAAAAATACGAAATAGAAATATTTGAGTGGATATATTTTGGTTGGCGTGGAAACACGTACAAAAGTGCTTTTCCCAATACATGTAACACACGTTGTAATACATGTACTCCCATTAGTTTCAATTCCCTAGAAGTTAGGCGGAATTTCGACCTGATGTCTATTACTTGTCAGAGACGATTTGCTCCGACCTGGTGACAAGGACAATTTATATTTATGTTCCTAATATGTATTTACCTACGGAGCCCCAATCAAAAGAATGCTCCATGCTGAAGAGACAGCCCGCACGGTGGCACTTCCGCGCTCGCGTCCTTCTAAACAATTTCATAAATACTGCACCAGACTGTGACCTCTTTTCTGACAGACACAGTAAACTGCATGTAGGAATTCTGCGATTTTGCGAAACCTACATTTAGTTAATTAAATATATTTTTACGTATTTGTGATATATAAATAAATAAAAATTAAGTGGTTAATATGGTTAATTGACAATAACAAATATAAAATCGATAAACTGTTTGATTTCTCGTTATGTTTATATGTTGTCATATTGATTATTTCGATATGTCCGTTCATTGATACACTTTTTTATATAGTGTAATAATCCGCCATTTAATATTATATATTAATGTACCTGTTATATTTTGCCTTAGTTAACAAGTTCGCTGCGTTATCAAGCCGATCGACCCTGTCATATGTATGGTTAACTGCGTTGTTAACCTGCAGTAGCGAAGGTGTTAATGACTAAGGATTTATTTCAAATGCAGGGTTAAAGTACTGAATCGAGATATTTTGACAGCGAAACATGTCCGTAGAACTATTGTATAACTGACATCAGTTTTGGTAGATGACGTAAGGGTATTTGACAGATTATCATTTTGTCAAATGCCCTTACGTCATCCTTAATTTTCAGAATCCTTAAGATTTACCTACTTAGTAAAACTGTATACATTTTTCCATATACTATATCATTTTGCATAAATCTGTATGTAATGTATTTAAAAAACTTGATTAACGTGTTTACTTACCAGTGAGTACGTGCACTCTCGCTGAAGCAGTGAGCGCGTTATCCGGTGCGCACTGATACGCGCCTGCATCTGATGTCCTTGCTGACTGTACCAGTAGCCTACTACTGCTGTGCGTTCCTTTTTCAGTCACTAGTGAGATGCCGCCACGCGTAGAGTCGAAGTTTATCGTCTGTTACACAAAATATACCTTTATTTAATTTGACTATAAGCGTGCAAACATTTGTTACACTTAACTTGCTATTGCATCATTATTTTTTAGTAAGCCAATTGCATTTTTATGAAAAAAATAATTTCTAAATGTATGGTCACAAAACTGTAATAGAAATATTTTAATTTGACATATCAAAACTGTAACTCTTAACTTTAATTATATTTAAATATGTAATAATTTCCGATTATTATATATGTACCTATACACATACATATTTGGCTCAATCCTACATAAGAAGCGTTGTGGGTACAAGATGACGATACATACAATAGATAAATAATACATAATTATACTTAATATTATTATATTGTTCCTAGGTGATAATTCTTCACAAACATTCAAATACTTATTAATGCGCTGGTCAGGATTCGAACAAATTGTTTCCTATAGCGAATAATTTATTTTTAAATTTTGTTATATCAACAGCAATAACGGAATAACATTTGTTAAATCTCAGCGAAAACACAGAAACGAGACCCAAAAATACGAATATATTAGGATATTCAGCCGGAATTGAACTATATTCATTGCTTTGCGGAATATCGGTAGATGTGGGTTTTGGATCGGATTGGCTGCCGTGGAATATATAATGGCGTCCCCGTCGTGCGTGATGATGGTCGACTGCATTTGGTTACTCGGCTTACTACCAAATTGAACCGCTGGGACCGTATCGACGCTGTATTCTGGTTTTCGTCAATTGACAAACCATTGTTCGGCAGTGAATCCGACCACTTAAACTTCGATTAGTCGTTCAATTGTGTATATCTGGTCATTAGTGGTCTGTTTTACATAAAGGTGTAAATGTTACCTATTGATGAGTTATTTTATAACAAAAATTTATAGCATCAAAAAACGGCTAAGAGTTTGTCAAGGGATCGTCAGTGTAATTCTGTAATTGCCGAATGTTTAAAATTAGCGAATCTAAAATATTGAATTTGTAGTTTATTTGATACTTATTTACACAAATATTAGGTTTCTTGAAAACGATTATTGTTGAAAGATTTTATGTTAACAGAAAATTAATACTGAAAAAATAATAATCCTAAGGTACTTTTTTTAAATTAAACATACCCATACATTGACCCAGACACAACAATAACAAAAAATAATCCCCCAATTTGATGTGATTTGGCGCTACCCCGATTTTTTGACAGCCTATTAACTAATTTTACATCTCGAACAGATTTCCATCTCGAACTTTTAGGCTTCTTAATCCCTGATTTTTGAGGTAAGCCACGCACAGGGGATACGAGGAAACTTTTAGGGTTTCTAGTTGACTACAGAAACATTATAATGATCTGAAAGGTGTCGCTGCTGATAAAACGACCTATTTTAATATCGTTGTCTGAGGCAGGATTGACCAAATATACCTTTTTTAATCTGCTACTTAGCCACAGGTTAAAAAGTCATCATCATCATTATATCAGCCGAAGCACATATACTGCTGGATATAGGCCTCCCCCAAGGCAGTGCGCCATTCGCATCCAGTGGATTCACGCAATCTTTACCACGTGGTCGGTCCACCTTTTGGGATTTGCTCAGTTGTCACGTGGTCGCCACTCGTGAACCTTAACGGCCAGGCCATCGGTTCGACGTGCAATGTGCCCTGCGCATTGCCACTTAAGTTTAGTTTGCAGTACTTTACACTCAAACTTGTAGACGATTATACCTAGTGAAAAGGTTGATTCAACTTCAAGTACCTACTTTTCATTTATATATAATATTTCTTGTCGCTCTAAACTTATCAATTTGAATAATAGGTACTATTGTTAAATTGCCTGTCTTACATCATAATTAATGTGTTGGTGGATTGTGTTTGTAGGATATATGTTTAAGGAAACATGTGTTTCTAATAATGTAACCGCAACTTGAATGTTTACCCTTCATGTGGGTATGTATGGTATTATAGGTATGTTATCTCTTTCATAAGTAAAATATGATAAGGGGAATATTCTTAAGAGATTACTTAATTGTATGTAACTTTTAGGGTGTCGCACCCAAACGGTAAAAATAGGACACTATTTCTGTTTCCATTGCTCGTCTGTCTGTCACCAGGCTATATCTCATGAACCGATAGATAGACAAATTGAATTTTCACAGATGAATAATTTAGCTATGAAGAAATACTAAAAACAGTAAAAAAATAAATGTTTAAGTAGAAGAATCCGTTTGTTGTATAGGCACCTATACAACAAACGGATTTTTTTTCTCTTGTAAAAAAAACCATCACACTTGGCCGCTTATTGACATTATTTTCATTATAAAAAAAAACGAAATGTATTTGATATTATTTCAGAGCGCCTAAATTAGGAAAAATTACTCTCATTATCATTACCCATCAATCTGCATTGTCCAACAATTCAAAGCAACAGGATGCCAAGACGAAGCACGATCCCTAACCCGTCTTACCTTGCCTCTGTGAGTCCAATTAATTGTGTTCGGGGGTTCTGGTGTGTGCTTGACTATACACGTCAGATTTATTGTGGAGCCAGCATAGATAAATAAATCCGGTCCGCCGAGAATTTCCGTTTCGGGTTCTACAAACAATAATACACAGTTTATAATAATTACATACTAAAAACCTCACACAGTGATTGTTCAAATATAATTATGGAGGTTCCCGGATGTTATATAATATTATATTTATTAATGATTAAATAAAAGGTAAGGTGCTACATAAAGTTAAATCTTTCTAGAAATACAAGTAACTTAAAAATATTTATGTAAAATTAAAATCTAAATTAGGCCCTCTAGGCAAGGTGCCCATCACGCAGGCGGCATTCCCGCGCTGAATTGCTATGGCAATTCTTTGTGCAAGAAAGCCGCCCGCGCGAGGGTCACCAGTGGTCTCCCGCAGATGTTTTATTATATAGTATGTTGCTTAACACTCCCAACTTGAATCTGATACTACGGAACTCTTTAAATACATAGTAGTGCTTTATGATAATGACAGTTATACTTGTTTTAAGCTAGTGAAATTCCCAAACAAAACTACTCAAAATAATCCTTAACAGTACTTTGATACCGGAATTAATTTCACAAATCATACATATTTAAATTAAATTAGTGCGCAGTGCATGATCATTTCCAAATCACAAAGCCCAGAAATAAAGGTGCAAAATCTCCAATTTGCAGATGTAAATATTTACAGTAAGATTAGCTCTTTGACATGAGTATGTGGGCAAACAGGGTACGGCACGGTTGTTGGTGGCGGAGTAGACGCAAACAATATGGCTCTGGGCGTAACATCCCCTTCAACTTCCCCGCCGGTACATTACGAGGCATTAGGGAATTACTTTCCTTCAATTTTTCGCTCCACTTTCCCTATTGAAGTATGAGCGAGTGTGATAATGAAATAATACACTAAATCTCAAATCTTCGTACGTGGATTGGCAATAAAAATCTTTATAGAAACAATTCATGCATGTAGGTACTAGATTTACACATTGTATGTAATTATAATCGCAACTTTACTTATACAGTCAAGTCAGTATTAATAAATGTTTGTTAAAATGTCATCTTTGTCATTTTAAGAAACATAAAGAGTTTATTTTTAATGAACAGTTTAAAATAAATGGCCAACTTTAGCATCCGTTGTTTCCTTATTTTATTGAAAAGGATAACGACCAGTTCAGACGATACAAAACCCAGAGAGTAATTTTATGTAAAACTATCTCACTAGAACTGTATCTTTCAGTGTTATATTATGCAACGACCTGGTTGTGGAACGCTTTGTTTGCATCAATAACTACATCGGAAACTTAATCCACGGTAAGACAAACAGATAAACAAGTGGCAAGCTTCCTGCAGTCGTGGCTTAACTGAAACGAGCCAGTTCAAGCCGGATACGATTGCAATTAGAAGGTTGGCAAGCCTGCTGGAGCGAGTGCCACGGAATGTGTCGTTTTAATCAATGGATTGGTACAATTTAAGATAGCTCCAGGGGGCCAAAGTCTCTTTGTCCCAGCAAGGAGAATATATGCTAGCATTGACCTTGAATTTATTTATATATTTACAAACCGTGTAGTGGTACTAATAAATAAAAAAATAACAACTATGTGAGCCAAAGTAATTTTTAAATTACCTAATTTAAACATTTTTTCGATGCGGTCTAAAAGGCGGATTTCATCATTATGGCTGTCTCAATAAAATGTATTTCACGTACAGCGTACGTTTGTTGTATAGGTATCTTTTAGTACAGCGTACGTTTGTTGTATAGGTACCTTTTGGTACGCTGTACGTAAAATAAATTTTATTGAGACAGCCATAAACTTTTTAAAGTTATCTTACCAACAATGTTAAGGAAGACAGCATGGCCGATGGGAGGCGTGGTGGAGATTTGGCACTCGTACTGGCCAGAGTCGCGCCGCTGCGGGGAGCGGATGCGCAGCGCCCACTCCTCGGAGCGAGGCTTGTGCTGCGCCTCGAACCGCTGGTCCGATGTGTACGTGTAGCGCCCCACCGTCAGCAGGTGGATGTCACGGTGACGTACCCAAGACACCTAATTAAAAAAGAGAATACAATTAAATCGATTATGGCACTGCCAAATTCGTCGAACTCGGTTTATTAGAGGTGAAAAAAGTGATCTTTTGATATACTGATCGCTTTCAGACATTAATTCTTATTTGTCATGTTTTATTTTAAACTTAAAACATCAAGTCATCATGTCTAGAGTTTCTCGAATTGAAACTTTGATATTATTACAAACGATTGTTCCGGTTTAACTTTTTGGTGCTTATGTACCGGAGATTGAACTGTTTCGCTTCAAACGTTTTCACACTCGAATTTGGTGCAAAAACTTCAAGCAATTAAAACTTTCGAGGGCCCGGCATTTTTGTCACAGAAAAATTAAAGTCGTGATATATTTGACGGGTTAGGCTATTTTTCAAAAGTTCTTTAAATTATGTCCAGTAATAGCAAAACAAAGATTAGACTAAGTTCCATTAGATTTTGCTTTTCTTGACTGCGAAATAATAATGCACTTAATGTCTTTCTAGCCCAAAAAAACTGTTTACTTGATATTACTATTTAAGAACAACTAAAACTGTTGTTGGCAGAGTGGTTTTGTCACTAAGCCCTTAAATTATAATAATATACAAAATATTTTCACTAGAATATAGTTAAATAAAGAAGAAGTAATATAAAAAATTGTTATGGTTTAAGACATTTTACTAACCGTCCTATTTTGTAGATTTTTCACTTTGCATAGAAGTGTAACAGGGTGTCCCACAAGGCCGGTAACATTATCAGGTGTACTCGGATCGAAGTAAGGTGCTCCAGGAGCCTGCGGCCAGTCTTCTAGAAACTCTGTTCGGAATCTTCTGGAAGACTCTGATACTGTGCTCTGTTCTCGAGGTTTGTTGTTACCATTATCTTGTCGACAAACTGAAAAAAGAAATCTGTTTATTACAAATACTGTACTACTTAAATACTAAAATCACTAAAGTCTAAGATTACTTCTATGTTCTCATTCGTTCCTTACCCAAGGATTGTGAGAGAACCAATTGAATTTAGGAAATACCCCAGAAAGTTTAATATAATTTCAATATAGATGATTCAAATTTCGAGGTATGGCTTAGGATCTATGTGCGAGTTGTGTGAATATTGTGTATTGGAGCGTTGACAACAAATCTGAATAAGTTGCCTTGGAAGAGTCTCTGTGTGTGGGTTAAATATAAAATAATTAATAAAAATAATGAGACTAGGGGAGGAGATTAATAATGTACTGTGAAAAGTTAAACAGAAAAGTCGCGAAGTACCTACTTTATGGATAACTATTTAACATTTATTCTAACAATAACCTTTTCTTGCCAAGTTGGTATTTATTGCCCTATTATCACAAAAATGCGCAAAAATATAAATGAAAATAAAAAAGGAAATGATAATCATGCTTCATATTGTTTTTATTAGAATGTTCAATTTGTTCCAATGTTTGAATAAAAAAAAGGTGAATATATGAAACAACTAGTCTATGTGTCATAATGAATGAATATGTGAGCGTTAGTATCAATTTGATAAGAAATATCAATGACGTTTCCATTCAAAAGAAATAAACATTGAGCAATAGTAGATTTTCTGGACCTATAACCTATGGAGATTACCTTCATCTATAGCAAACGTCAACTATAAAGCTACTTTCCCGGATGTGTACGCTAAACTGTTCATAGACATTCGTTGTGCAGCGAAAATCTGAATAACAAATATTTTTCCTTCCCATAGGACCCATTATTTTACTGGTGTACACATAGCAAAATTTTTAAATTGTATGGTTTTGTTCAAATTTGGAAGTAAAAATGCTCAAAAATGTGCCTCAGTTAAATTCTTATACGGATACCTAAGCCCGGTAGATAGTACGAGTATACGATAACGTGAAAATCAAAACCCCATTTACTAACTATATGACTAGGTTATTATATATTAGCTGTATTCAAAGAGATTGGGTGAGTAAAGACTGAGAGCCTATAAGAGACATGGGGTGATAGTCAAAAAGCTTCTGACAGGATGAAAGCCCTCCAACGCTTTCAGTAGCTCATTTTCCGCCATAGAGAAAATAGTGTTAAAAAAAGGAGGAAAAAAGCGTTGTATTGTGCCGCAACCACTGGAAGAACACAAACAAAACTTCAACGTTGCATTAAATTAAAGGAAATGCAGCATAAGATCCGTGTACTTATGTCAAACAAATAGTGAAGTGCCACGTTATTTGATGGATTATCTATAGTTATTATTTTTTAACCGACGTAAATAACGGAGGAGGTTCTCAAGTCGACTCGTATATATTTTTTTATCTTTGAAAATATAAGGATGAATTAAAGTTTGATAAGTCACTGATAAGCTTTGTAGCTTAGCATTAACCATTGTGGAGGTAGTCACAAATATCTGAACAACTCCTCTATTGTCAAGGCGATAAAGGCATGTTTGATACTTGTGACCACCTCCACAGCTCCGATATATTGGATGACGACTGTACAAATTCACCATCAGATATATCGCCTTTTCGTGTTCCCCTACTCGGATTTTGCACGCCGAATAATGCAAGCCATGCATTCACGCACATGGAGCTGTTGCTCACCAATACTTCAACACAACGATTTGACCACCGCACAAAAAACATGATTGTTAAATTTATTCAGCTATATTTGCTGCTTTATCAAAGCTTTTTTCGGCAACCTTTTTTATTATTATTTACTATTTAGCCAGCAGAACTCTATGTACACTCTGTAATTACTCACCATATGTACAAAAAGATATAGCGTTTTACCATTTTGTATGCTCGCCCCGCTTTTGTCTTCTGTAGAAAATTTCAGTTCTTTAATTATATTTTACTATTGCTGTTATAAAATAGTTATTTGTTAAACGAGGGAGCAAAGTTAGTGTTTACTTTTTCGTGCTAATATTGCGACCCGAGCTAGCAAAAGATTCCAAAATTCAATTATGAGCATAGCGAGTGGTTCAAACAGTGGAATCTTGAGCATCGGAAGGTTCAAAGCACGATACCCAGGAGTGTGGAAAATGTTTATTTAACCATTGTGTGATTTCACAGGGAAATTATTATTGCAACATGGCACAATTATCATATGAAATCACAAAAATATACAAGGCAACTCTGCCAAGCTTGGCGACGTTTAAATTCGTACAAAACTTGATAACAAAATTAGCTGGCGTACAATTCACTTTGTTCTTTAGGTAAACGTAATCGTAAATTTCGAGTAATTGTAAATATTCCGCGTCGACTATAAACAGAAGAATAACTTCATTAATCTGGTAAACAGAGGGAGGAGGAGGGATAAACTCATCACAGTCGTTATAGGTCTACTGTATAAGCAAGGCATTAGTAATGAAAATATTGACTACACTTTTTACTTCAAAATAAACTTAATACATTATTAACAAAAAAAACATCAACTAGAAATAGGTATATTTAAATCGAAAGAAAAATATAAAAATTTGACTCGCAGCGGGACTCGAACCCACAACCACTGGATCACTAGCCCAGTGCACTACCAGTTGTGCTATACGAGCGCCGCTTAAACGTGTCAAATTTTTCTATCTTATCCTTCTTGGTATACGTCATTACGGGTGACGTGTAGTGACATCTACCGAAGAGTATTGAACCCTTTTTACGGCATCGATGTCTCAAATTTAGATTGTGAATTCATCGATAACAATGTGCTACCCCTTTCTTAAATTATTTTAATATTAAGCAGAAACGTCTGCTAGCATATCAACGATATTTAAATCGCTCGGGCTATTGATCCAGTGGTTGTGGGTTCGAGTCCCGCTGCGAGTCAAATTTTTCTATTTTTTTTTCGATTTAAATATCGTTGATATGCTAGCAGACGTTTCTGCTTAATATAAAAATAATTTTGCCTTCCCCTTGGAGCTCCACATGTATCGGTTGGATGCGACCTGTATACAGCGTCTTCCGGGGACCTTAATGAGGTCGTCTGTCCATCTTGTGGGTAGACTTCCTACGCTGCGAAATTCCTAATTTTTCTTTAGTGTTATAATATACTAGCGGATCCGACATATGTTGTCTTGTCTTACCTATGAATATTGATTTCGAATTAAAAAAGTATAAATTGTGAAAAGCGCTAATGTTACATTAGAAATAACTTAATATGGTGGCTAAGTATCCTTAAATTATATAATTTTCCGCGCATTCATTTTGTTTTTTTCATAAGAACTTTCTCCTGCTACTTAATATAATAACAAACACATGAAACACAACAAAAAAGAAGTCCAGGTGTTGACTTAACTTTGCAATTTTGACTGAATCAAAATTGCAAAGCCGTGTTGGCTTACAACAAATTAAGAACTATTTTTACCCGATTATTCAGAAACATCTATGAAACCTACACTAGTTAATTTATATTTTGTCATTGTCTGTCACTTTGACAATTGTTTTTATATGATTAGTTAGTATTTATTATTTTTCTTAGGTTATCTAATAAAATTTCACAGTGAACTAAGTGCATTTAATAATTTAATATTGAATTATTTATTCAGTTCAATTAATGATTATAGCAGTCTCTGACATGTAACATGCAGATCCAATCAATGCATAATTATTATGTAGGCGGATCAGATGTCCACTACACGTATGAAAGGAAAACTATGTGTCAAAATACAATTAGGTTTGAAATGTAATGTATAGTGAACTGATGACCGGTTTAATGTCACAGTAATATATGCTAATATGCTGTGACATACGAATTACTAACTTTTCAGTATATTAATTGACAAAACGAATGAAATTAATAATATTCATAATAATATTATAACTATAATTCGGCTTCAAATTTGATACTATCTGAAATTACATTTATATCAGCTTTTGATAAAAATGACTTTTAAACTAAAATGAATCTGCAGTCAACTGTGTTCGTACTTACAGATTATTCAAGCAAAGTTTTGAAATAAATTATTCACGATATTACACAATAGTTCAAGAACTCAGCGTATAGTTGTGAAAGTCGCACATTGAGACTTCATCACTACTCAATTTTAAACGAAATAAATTATCGTGAAAATACTTATTTTTGTACAATAATATTGTGTAAAAAAAACCTTAACTAATACTAACCAATAATGTCCCATCCAATAGTGTTCCAACTAATAATATCTATTAAATATGTTTATATTGAGTTGATTAAAATAAAAATGTATTTAAATTTAAATCAACTCTAGTAGAAAAAAACTCTAGATATTTTTACAAACCTTTGTAATACTTGTCGTATATATAAGTACCATTACATTTTTGAGGTTACTTTATAGAAAGTGCCAAAAGCTTTAAATTTTTTACATTATATCATCAAAATGTACGTATTACTTACGTATTACTCGTCGTCTTACGATAAGCTTGTTATTGTTTACGTACCCACTACGTCTCCCTATGGTACTCCAATTGAATCATTTCCAAAATATCCATCAATTACATTTCTCTACAACCGTGTCTCTGTGCTGACGCGCAGAGTAGAAAATTAATGATGGAGAGCGATCAGATTAAAAATTAATCGCGTTATCTGCCTAAAGAGCAGCTCGAAGAAATGGAGCGGAAAATGAAACGCTCCCAGTAGAGACGTAAATCTTGATTGTCAGCCAAAGCTTGATTAAGTGTTAAAATTTAAATTATGATCCTCGCTTTGTCCTGTGGACGGACTGCTTTACAACACCATTTTATGTCAACCCACGCCATTTGCAAAATTTTATGCTTCACGTAATAAACCTCATATTCCATAGGACCATAATTCTGTTTATGTTTGACTGTTCCTAATCTCTTTATCATGAAATATTTCAGTTTCTGCTAAAATTATAACGTGTGGTATTTCCAGAAATATGTGATTTCGGTTATGTATGATCAAAATTTGGCATCGTATTCAAATGTGATTCAGAATGAAGTATTTTAATAGAAATCTTTAAAATATAGGTGCAAAATATAAAAGCATAAAATGTAGCACAATAATAAGAGTGTGATATACCATAAACTTATGAATTATATAGCGGTATCATATTGTATATATATTCATTCATACATTTCAATCTTATCTATCGCATTCCATTTGTACCAGTCCTTCACCCTTTCACACTGGCTTCGGCAACAATTCAGGTCAAGTGCGTGCAATCAAGCACCATAAAGTTCACAATACCTTGACGTTGACGCGCTTTCACAAACACTTAACAACCTGTCAAGGTACTCACCTATAATGTAAGAGAGAAAATGGACTGTAAAGAGGTAGACAGCTGTGGTTCGTGCCATCGTCGGTGCCTCAGAGCAAGGTCATTGAACCTGAAACAAACGTTCTTTTAATAACCCTTTCTAAGCGTAGCGCAAAAATGAAAGTTATTTTCACAAGTCAACAAAGCAAATGTTTAATGCCACTCTGACGTGAGCTTACGGGTAAGTCTGAAGGAGTAGCGTAGTTGGTGATAAGGAGAAATAAATATTATCGATCTGTAAGCAGATTCATAATTCGCTGAGACTGACGAGTTGAAACGAAAAATTCTTTGTCTATGTAATCTATTTTTTTTTTTTTTTAATAAAGTGATGCGGGTTAAAAAAAGTCCGTAATATTCTATCCCCGAAAAGCAAGACAAAGTTAAAGACTTTGATATTATGTTATAAGTTAGCAAACATACAACCAGTCATATTATAAAAAGTAAATACTACAAGCCAACACAAAGACATACCAAACACGTAATAAATATAATTTACTAACAAACTTTTAGAAAGAATCTCAAGTCTCAATGTCTCTCAACTCATGTAACTATTGGCACTAAATCTGCCTACAATACTTTTTATCTACCAACTTATATAACAATGGCTTCCAATGTGTTATCGGTAAAGTTATTTATTTCACCACAACCTCTCGTCCGTTAAACTTTTAAGAATCCTGAGCAAACTCGGAAGTTCTAAAGTTTCTTCACTTGTTTCGCTTCACCGCTTGGACTAGAATTTTCTTCCTTGCTCAAACTTGAGAATGTGTTTGAGACAAAATTTAGGATTCCTTCGTTGAAAAAAAAAAAACCTAAATTAAATGATTTGTAGTATTTACGAGTATATAAAAAATGGTTAAAGTGCAAACCGCAAGTGTAAAGTCAAAAGTAATTATCTACAATACTGAACGTGTTGAATCTTATTCTCTAAGAATGATATGGAATAATGTTTTTGATAGCTATTGATACACAGACGAAAAAAAATCTATACAGACCACACGTATGGAATTGAATTGAATATCTTTATTTCAGATCCATATGTTTCTTTACACCATTAAGTTAGTAACAATTGATATAAATGTATAATATACGTTAGTGAGTTTTAATTGATAATTTGCCATACGTGAAAGAGGTAACGGATCAAGTAGGATCAAGTAGTTCTCCAGAACTCTATAAACTGTTTATAACCCACATTTAGCGCACCGATGTTATGATATAATCTTAAAACTGACAATATATCTAATCCTAGCGCTCAATTATAGCTCTTTGTTGGTCTGTGTAATGTGTATCGTTCATTATAAAACAAAAAATTGTAACTAGAAAATAATCGACTGATTAAGCCTAGTATGCACCCCGCAACCAATAACAAAATATATTTTTGAATAGACTTCTGGATAGATACTTATGCGACTTTATATGTCGTACGTAGTATTGACACTGTTCAAATCAAGCTAACTACGGGTTTGAATAACAGCATATTTAGGATACTGATAGATACATCCGCATTAAATAATTACACATTTAATATCTAAGAAGTTGGCAAATGATCGTTGCGAAAACGTATTCTTTGGGAAGCGTATGCCCGTAGGCAAGATTACGAGTACTTCTAAATAGAACCCATTTGTCGTTTATATAGAACCCACGACGCAGAACCAGTGGACTATTATGCATGTTGTCAATTAAAAATAATGGACACTAAAATATATCAAAAAGCAGACTACTTCACCAGCTGCTCAGAATCTATAATATTTAAAAAATAATGTCATTATTTTTGGCCACTGGTAGGACTGTTCATATTTTCTACCATAAATTAACTACCAAAAATTAGATAAAAATCTAACTTTTGAATAAAAAAACAATATTATTTTCATTAGATATTTTAACGAACTAAGGCGTTTACTAATCAATTATGGGTAAAATAAAGTTCCTCAGTTACCATGCGTCTAAGGGCCCTTTTAGTAAAATAATATTAAAAATCCACTGTCAGATTTATATTATGTTCTCATCCAATATATTTAAGAATCATATCTATTGAATATTTGCTAATCTAACTTTGTAATATTAATTGTTTTAAATATCCTGTTTTAAAATCCTGTATTAGTTAAGAATTACTTACATGTTATAATAGGTAATAAAATTGTATGTAATGCATATTTTGATTTAATGACTATTATTGGAATATGAATAATAAATAACATATTATATTCTACAAAAAAAAAAAACTGTAAAAACCTAGCCTAAGACAAAAACTGAAAAAAAAAAAAACAACAAATTATATCATATAAAGAGAACTAAGGCAATAACTTCAAATTTTATTTAAATGTTTCCATTTTGAACTACTATCTCACATACTGCATAATGAATTATCACAGAAAGCAGGTTATGGTGTTTTTACACTGTATTATATTTCACGTGAAGATTTTATATTAAAATACATTTGCACATTCTGCATGCAATAGCGTGCTGCAATTTTTTCCTGCAATGTAACCCCACTCCAGTGGCGTTGTCATAATTTCAGGAAACTTTATTGCATAATTAATGTTTAATGGAAAATTATTGTGAGAGGTTTTGCTTTGTATGCAGTTTATTTTTTATGAGGATAGAATATATAATGTTGGTGATACTATACTTAACATTTTAAGGAACTCCTAAAATTTGTCAACCTTAGGTAATAAATTAACCTTGCTAAAACACACTCCATTATCTTAGTTTTCCGTACAATATAGCTGTAAACAAAGAATAAAACATAGAAAAGGATCATTTTATCAAAATAAAATATACGAAATCGCTGCAACTGGCTAGTTTTCAATACTTAATTGGCCACTTTATACTGGAAATGAATTAAGTGCACCTACAAATAAAACACATTTCTTAAGAAGTTTTAATTACTGCCAACGCTTCAATAACTGGGCACCTAATACTAAAATAGGTTCTACTCGTATTTATAAGTATACATAATTCATTTTCAGTATAAAGTGGCCAGTTATTGAAAGGCCAGCTAGTGGCAAACCTAACAAACTGTTAATGACATTCGCACTTTCATATTGAGTTTAGCAATTCATAGGAAAGCTGGTGTCAACTCTCCTTCTGTAAACAATGAAATCAACAAGAAGACTATAAAAACATACTTTCAAAAGTTCTGTTACTAATTTAATAAATACTACGAGTAGTATGAGAGATGAGTTGATTTGTTTTGTATTAAATAATGCGAATAAAAAGAATATCACATAAGTTATCTTTATTATCAGTTCTCCATCTAGGCGCGAACCCCCCTTACAGTACACAAATTGAAAAAGGCACTATATTTATTTTAATCCAATCATTTTTTTTGTAGTAGCATTTACTACTGTTTCCTAAGTATTTGGAATCTAACCAGTTGCTTGATATCCATTAATGAAATAAATATAGAATGCGACAATTAACACCTTAAAGCCTGGCCAAGGTGTTTAGCTATCAGCTCATAAAGGAAAAACACACTAAGTGATTGTTTTTTTTTTCACAGGCAAACTGCTAAGTAATAATGTTAGAACATTACAAGCATCGTTTGAGATTAGTAGATATGTCTACTGTTATTTTGATTTATATATTGTTTTTTTGCCCGCCTCCTTTTTTAATACCTAGTTTCTAACACGTCTTAGCCCGTATTTGTTTATTTAAACTTTATTGCACCAAAGAAAACCTTAAGGAACAAAATAAGATCTGGGGTGCGGTAAGTCATTAATCATTATTTAAAACAAGCTGTTTCAATCTTACATTTAAAAAACGAAGTTTGTTTACGAAGTATCCTGTTATGTTTCCATCTAAACTGCACTTTTATCCCTCATACTCATACATTACAATATGTTTTCCGTGTAATGCCTTTTTGATACTATCTGGATTTAGGTTTATGTTTATTTAAGAGTTTTGGAACAATTCCCGTATAGTGCTCTAGTGCGGTGCCAAAACTTGAACAATGCAGCCGGGCGCTTTTGTCGTTTCTTGGCTGCATGTTTGGTACCTTGCGCTGGTTTGTGTTGTACCTACTTTACGTACTGACCATGTTTAAATTTTAGAATTATTGTTAGATTATTTTTTCTTTTTACGTTATTTTTTAATAATGCACCTACTTACCTGTAGTGTTAGAAATTGCGTTTAGAAATACAGTAAATTTTTGTGTTTAGCATTTACTTTAAAGAATAAATTTAATGTCATTTTCTACAGTGTGGCCTTAGCCATTGGACAAACCCAAATTCTCTGGAAGGGCCATGTAACGTTAATCTTTTTTTTAAATTAGAAAAAAATTACAACTAAAATGATCTTTCGTTAATATAGGATATAATTAATTGGCAGTCATTTTAACAATACCATATTGGTGTGACACACACACACGCACGCAAACACACACACACACATTAGCATCACACCAATGTTCAGCAATGATAACATTTGCCAAAAGTCAGAATCTTATTAGTGTCACACATAAAAAAATATAAACGTCAAAGAGTGTCCAATGGCTAGGGACATACTGTATATAAGTATTTTAATGTAGTTAAGTCTAACAATGTTTCAAATTTAATGTTTACATAACGTATTTCAATCCTATCTGAAAAAATTGGCGAAAAACATGTCTGAGTTTTACCTACGTACCGGTAGAATATTATTTTTTTCAAGAAAATATTAATTGAACTAAATATTAATATCTTGTCACCACTGAAACCCTCAAGATACATAATTTAAGATCAAAACCCATGTTTGGCTGTTAAACGTCAAAACGATTTTATTTGCGCTTTTGTAACAATTAACTCAGCCGACATCTAATGTTGTAGACCTAACGTCAATAATAAAAACCGAATTAAACCGACATAAAGGGCAAAGCATGTGACGACTATCAAATAAGGCTGAGACATTAAAAATAAAAGTGACCAAGAGTATGTCGTGCCATGCCGAGGGTAGGGTTCCGTAGTTTTCGATCCGTAACTCAAAGTCAAGTCTCAAATCAAGTTCAAATTGATTTTCGTGGTAAGTATTTGTTAAACTGAAGGTTGATCAAGCTTTTCTTTTGTTTGCATGCTTATTAATTTTCGCAATTGTGTTAGTCTGTACAATATAGTTAAGAACAACATAGGAAAAATTTACCAAGGTTTCGTAATAACATTGAAACTCTCACATTATATTCAAATATTAATAAAAAATCCAGTGAAACCTGAGTTAAACATCGGAGCATAAGGTAAGTAAATTAATTCGCGATGGACACGTTCCATTTTTATTTAGTAAAAATTGTTAGTTCTGAATGAGAAACCTATCATTAAGAACTGTATTATTATACATTATTACTTTCTATGATAGAAAAAGTGTTAACTTTATTCAAAATTGTAACCTAAATCAAAGAGACAAAGATACTCAGAACGGAACAACCAATTAAAAATTAGGGGATCTCGCAATGTGCAACGAGTGTCTTAAAATACTAAAATAGTACATTTCGATACTAGTGAAAAAAAATCTTTTTTCGACGAGGGTGAAAGTTGGACCCCGAGTGAAACAAGGGTGACAATCACCCGAGTCTTAAAGAAATTTTTACACGAGTATCGAACCTAATTTTTCATAGTAAGTGCCTTAAAAAGTGAAATTTACGCACGCGAAGCGTGCTAAAAGTGCCCTTTTTACGCACTAGTTAGGAAATATACATTTTTATTATATTTGGCTTGGCAAAGTTATACCTACATGTGTTTAAAACAAATTCATTTGATCAGAACATTTATACAAGTCACTAAAAAGTATAGGTTTGTCAAGAATTAGATAAAAATACATTTTTTATATTTCATCACAAGACTCTCGGTAAAATTAATTATGATAGAATATTTATTTAGTTAATTACTTGCTGAACTCAAGCTCGACATCCTATGTAAGATAATCCCAACTTTTACAAGTTAAAAGCTTGAACTCTCATCTTAGTGGGAAACAATATTAATATAATAACTCGGTGAATTTTAATTACATCTACAAAAAGAGAAGCTTTGTATACTAGATGTGTGCCAGCTATCTATATAAAAATACAGAATAAAATTGTCAGATTAAGAAAAAATAATAAGAACAATACAAACCTGTATTTAGAAAATACTGTCATTAAATAATCATGTGCAACTTAATGACAATAATAATTTTAATGTCTTTTTTTTCTTTAATATAACTATTGATTTTGGACTTCGCTTCTACCTGCGACTATTTTGGCAAATTGTTAGTATTAAATCCATTAGACACTGATAAAACGCTTCATAAAACGAAATGAAACATATTATGAAGATATGGCAAATGTCTTGTCACGCAAAATTTGTTAAGACAAAAAAAGGATTATTGATAATTTAATTGATTTAATACCAGTGTTTTTATTAAAGATAAAAACGTTATTCTCGTAGTGTCTTTAAATAAAATAAATATTTGTCTTAGAATATTTTCATTTCAAATAACACAATTTTAATCTAGTTTTAACATCAAAAGTATTAATTACATTCGTTTCGCACAAACCTTTCATATGGTGGCTTTTCATTTGCACATTACAGTGCTATATATTTTGATGTTTGTGGTACATAAACACGTTGGAATGTAGAAAAGAAATATAACTAATCGGTCATTGTATAGAATTATACACATTTATTTAAATTCAATTAACTTGTTAACGAAAACTGGTAGAGCGTAATTATTCCTTAAAAAAATAAAATATACTCCATAAAATATTCTTACATGAAATTAGATATATGTTCCAGGTTCATAC
The DNA here is from genome assembly GCA_022674325.2 of Grapholita molesta. Classification (NCBI taxonomy): domain Eukaryota; kingdom Metazoa; phylum Arthropoda; class Insecta; order Lepidoptera; family Tortricidae; genus Grapholita; species Grapholita molesta. The sequence goes on along the minus strand of CP053121.2, from coordinate 15,496,983 downwards.
TTAAATTTTATGAATATGATTTACAAACGATTTAATACTCGTATTAAACTGATTTAGATTTATAGTCATTTTCATTTAAAAATTACCTCCGATTCTCTCCGATTCCTGCGACTTGAATATGTTTAATGTATGAACGTGGTATATTTCCCATTTTAATCTTCTTTGTTATCAAATTAATTAAGAATAACCAATAATTTACAGATAAATACAACGTAAACAATAAGACTAAAGAAAATAATAATAATTGTAATTGTATAGTATCATTATATCAATACCCAAATAAGTTACACTATGCTAAAACATGCAAATAATATTATGGGTCACTTAGAAGATTGAAAACAAAAAACAACAAAGATCGCGGTCAGTAATTACCATAGCGTCAATCTCCACCAGCCTCTCGCTCTGAAGATTTTAATTTCTTATCAACACTTGAATGGCAAAACAGAACACTTCACGACAAAAGATAACAAATACAAAAGAACGCCGAAAAGTTCTTTTGTTTCGCGTTCAAGTTTGGAACTCGAGACACTGTCGCGAAAAACAAAATACGAACGGGAAGTCGAATTTTTTCGTAAATGTGATTTTCGTAAAGTGTAAGTAACGCCGCCGTCGCCAGCGGGCTGCCTTCACGTCCGTAGGGCTACCACTGCGATGTGTCACGCCTAGCGCGCCTGCGTAACTTTGCGCCACCGTCCTGCACTGATAATATGTTTCTGCTTAAATTAATCTAGCTCTCTCAATTACACTTCTATGGTACAAGTCTATGGTAGTATAATAGCTCAAGACAAAATTCAGTGGTTTATTTACAATAAATCAGTTTTATAATGGCACTATTGACTTTCGGTTTGCTTCTTTTGAATGCTTACTTATTCATAGTAAGTAGAATCATGATTATAATTTCTAAAGTTATATAGGTAACTGCTGAAACTATTAAAAATAAGTAACACAATAAGTGTCACAATATTAAGAAAACTGTAAAATTAACATTAAATTAACTTTGCATCACTATCATAATATTTTAAGTCCAATGTATGATTTCTTAATATTATAATGCAAACCATACATTTCCTATCTATTTCATGATATTATGATTTACGAGTATAATGATACATTTTTTACAGTAGGTGTTCAATCTTAATATGCGAAACATTTTTCTATTATAGGTATATTTGGAACAATCAAGATTGTGAGGCCGTCACTGTATCTTAAGTCAAGATTTTATTTTTTAACATACAAGATGTATGAATTATTTGTAGGCCAATCCATCATTAGCTAAATGACGTTCACTGCTAAACAAAGGTATAGCAACTGGGAGTTTCCACTTAACTAGTATAAAATAATTTCATTCGATGACAAGTTTGGCCTAGTGGGTAGTGACCCTACCTATGAAGCCGATTGTCCTGGTTTCAAATCCCAGTAAGGGCATTTATTTGTATGATGAGCATAGATGTTTGTTTCCAAGTCATGGATGTTATATATATATATAGTCATGTATTTGTATATTAAACAATTATATTGTTGGCTAAGTACCACAAGCCTTCTTGACTTTACCGCGGGGCTCAGACAATGAAATGTGACTTAAAATAAATTAAGTCTGCTTAAATAAAAATATAATAAAGAATACCTATTTATTTTTTATTTTCTTTGCCCTTCAATCCCTTTTACAAATAGTTAGGTCTTAAAAGTTATAAAAGTTTCTACACAACTTTCTTATATTATATCAGATCAGACACATATTAAATGCGATATTTAAAAATTGCTATCACAAAGTTTTAATTGAATTTGACTTTAAAATAGTTCGATAACCTAATTAATAATTAATGAATAGGTTTTTAAAACCTTCTTTATGGACAATATAAAAATACGTAGATATATCCTTTTTTTACACTGCTTTGGTGACAACAACCACAACGGGGTTGCCCCTTGCGGTTCCTGCGGCATTTGTCGAAAGGCTACAAAGTATCGAGGTCTGCAACCCGTTAGTCGCACTGATTTTAAAAAATACCTTGTTTTAAGTCCCTCGAGAAAACCTCGACAGGGCAACTCATTTCACAGCCTGAGCGTTTGCGGGGGGAAATTCTTTACAAAGTGTACAGCGACCATTTTGGTTCTACTCGTAAATAGGGTGTCAGAATGTACTCCGCCGATGGCGAGAGAAGCTGGGGATTAGGTTTGGTGATTCTTTTGATTTAAAGTTTACTGGTTCGTTATTCGTTATAGATTACAAAGCCCAATTTCAAATCAGAAAGCAGTACAAATATTAAACTAGATATAAAGAGGGCTTTTCATAAATAAACTTATATTATATGATATGTGTGGAACGGTCTTCACGGTCCGTTTAGCCGGCTCTCGTTAGGTCGGCCTATAAAGAAGGCTCATCTTTACCGTAGCTCGGTGATACATGGGCTGGTAAGGAAAGATATTTCTAGGTGATATTCTCTCAGAGTATTTATTTGTTATAGCCACCAAAGACTTCGTTTTTGTACCTAGCTTGAGTAAGCATTTATGTATCTGCCATAACAACTTAAAAGAGGTACATGTATCTAGTTAGTAAAGAGTAGGGGTTTATCCGATCCACCAATATTGAGAACTGGGACGTGATTGTCTTAAATAAGACTATTTTGAGTATAATAAATATTTAATATCTTACATAAATAATTAACTATCAAATCATACGAGTTTGGCTAGAATGTCGAAATTCTGGTTTAAGGCACAAACCAATCTAAATATTATATCCGCAACAATGCAGACTGTGCAAATTTGACGATGTATGACAATTTTTTTTTTATTATGCAGAAACGTCTGCTAGCGAATATCTTTTATTCAGTGGTTGTGGGTTCGAGTCCCGCTTCGAGTCAAATTTTTCTATTTTTCTATCGATTTAAATATCGAAGATGTATGACTATTTATATTATGGTATATAGTAATTTTTCACCCGACTAGCTCATAAAGTCCGTCTGCGCTGCATTTTTCTTATTTTGAAAGTTTTTTTTGCTGTTAACTGGATAGATGTAATTTTAAATAATGATTTTAAATGATAAATGTTTGATAGTAATTTGTAGTGTTTTAGAGCTAGTATTTTCCTCGCAGAAGTAAGCTGGACTGTTATTACGTGTTATACGCAGTAGCAAAGTTTGTTCCCTTCTCGTGCCTTAAAACCTACCTAACGCTCAAGCTCAATACTTTGACCGCTCGCTATACTCGTGGTTTAATTTTGAAAAGTTCGTATCAATATTAGTGCGAGAAGGTAAAAACAAACCTCTCTCCCTTGTATTCACAAATGACTATTATTACTAAACAAAAAAGCCACGCGTTATTGAGATAGCGCTGCGGTCTTTGATTATACTTCTTTGAGGTGATCATATCTTGGTCTCCCTTAGCCTCTCGTCAAAAATACTAAACTACGTTCCTTTCAACTTGACAGCTAGCTTAAATCTAGGTGCTGCATAAAACTTGTTAAGAAAAATATAAAGTAAACAAACCAGAGACCCCTAAGGAACGCCATGTTTACTTAAGCTCACCTTTCCAGCGACTCGAAACTAATCTGAGTCTACTTCCAATATTCCGTTGCGTTTATTTCTCTTCAACAAAACACAAACGCCATCAAAGAGAAAAGGAAGGAAGACGAAGTTCAAGATACGAACATTAATGATATAAGGTTTCGGATTGCGGCGATACTGGCATTATTCATCCTTTGGGATGCGTCGTTCACGTATAGTCAATAAAAGTTTTCATACAAAGGAAAATTCTTTTGCTTATAAATATAGTGGTTTCTGGAACATTGGCTTTACACAAATAGAAAAAAATATTTTATTGACAAAGATTTTTGTTTTTGTATATTGATTGTTGATTCTTCCGATCGTAAAACTGTTATTAGAAAACAATGTTTCAGTTTTATGAAATAAAACCTCTCAAAATTATACACCAGAGAGATCAAATTTAAGGAAATATATAATAATTTGTTGATCAAAAATAAATTGTGTAAAATTAAATAACAATTCAGATCGCAACATTTATTTCATTTTCAGCTCCACAAAAGTATGGTTTTTTTTTTCTTTTTATTAAGATAATTACAATAATTTTACAAACTTCTTTGATAGATATTGACACATATTTCAATGTTTTTATTATGGAAATTCTCTTTTTTTTTGCTATTTTAATTTTTTACTGTCATCGGTATGCACAATTTTCTTCAAATAACAGTGTCAGTATCGGTAAACCGGTGTGGTTTGACTCGATGCCGAAATTAGGTAATAGTAGTTTATGAAACTGGGACATAATGAAGGTCTTAACACATGGGTGTGGAATTATTTTTATATTAAGCAGAAACGTCTGCTAGCATATCTTTCGACTTAAATATTTTCGACTTAAATACATGGGTGTGGATTTATAATAACATCACACGATTGTGTGGAGGCCTAATTATGTACAGTTGCACACATTACTTTATCAACACGCATATCATGAGTATTTTATGCTGAGTTCACATGTTGGAGGCATAGTATGACCTATATTGCTGCCATGCTATTTAGACAGTTTAAGCTTTGATATGAATAAATTAAAATAAATTGGCGTAGGGATGTGACGACCCCATCGCCCACTGGTTTTCTCCAGTGCAATCAGTCAACGCAGGGCAGCTTGTGGCGAGCTGTTGGAGAGTAGCGACTCCACGTACCTGGGGTGCCCTGTCGGACAGGTGGGACAGGTCCCCTGCCTCTGGCTTGCCTTCACCAGCCGTCCAGAGTGGGGTCGCGAGAGCTGCGTTCTCGAGGGTAGATGTGGAAACCTAAGTGGCGAGTTGGCTATATGTTTAAAGTCCAGTGACACCTCTCTACCCTTAGCCCTGTGCACCGGTGTTGCCCTTGAGCCATCTTTGATGTCGCTTTTTGTGGGGGCCCATCTCGCATAGGGCGAGTCACCGTCTGCCGGAAATAAAATTGTATACCATTTTATTAGGCAGGCGTCCGGTTTTTATTCAAGAGCCCAGTAGCTAGACCATCCTTTCCACCCAATAGCCTAGTACATTCTAGATTCCATTATAACTCAAGAGTCCTACACCATGACGGGTGCTGTCTCTGTGCGCGTCCCATGATACGGACAGGGGCAACATCCGCTTAGTGTACCCCTTACATTTCATTAAATTGTCGAAAGGGCCTCTGCGCGTTGGCTCGATCTGGCTCCGCGTACGCCTCCCAAATGTCCGGAACACCATTGTTCCGTGTACGGAAGAGGCATACAAATTAAATCAGAAAATTATTGATTGTTTTTTTTTTTAATTCAATACAATAATTCTAAAAAAGGCTATTGTAATCATTCGATGTTACCAATATTATTGTTGACACAGCAAGATTTAAGTAATTGGCAACTGTTATGCAGCAATCTCCAAATCTTCTGTTACTTTATGTGTATTGCCTCTACCAGCAAAGTAATTTAGAAAAAAACTGTAATAACTTCTAGTATATTTAACCTAAACGTATTTTTTTTCTTAAACTACAAATGACAGTAATCAAAATTGTGACAAGTTTGTTCTTCATTAACTTATAAATATAAGGGCAATCTAATGTGTGTTTATTTTTTAAAAGATGTTCCAAATTTGAAATCAATAATGCTATGAATACCTATTGCTGCTATTTCTAATTACCATAAACAAGAAAAATGACGATTGTATTGTAAATTGAACAGGTTAAAGAGGACTTATGATGATATTTGTAGCAATTTTTTTTTTAATAAATTAGTCAGAGTTCTATGTTAGCCGTTACGAATGAATTTCATTACAAATCGCCAATGGCGTGAGTTTTATTACTTCGTCGCTACGGTTTTCATTAAGGCTTAATTACTTTGGGATTTTCACGATCTAGTGTTGATATACATATTGCTTAGTACTTTACTGGCACAATTTTACTAGCACTTACAAATTGTACGCACGCGTACGCATCCACTTTGTATTTGACTTTTTAAGAGTAATTAACTTCTTGGTGGCATGGATGCTTTATGTTATAATGTAGTACACAAAATAGACTCACACACATCTTTTCCTTTCACAATTTTTTTTTCTGATATTTATTTTAAAATGTTTTAATTTAAGTTCAGTTTTGATCTTGATATTATTAAATTGTTAACTATAATTATATCTTAAAAGTTTAATCTACAATTATATTCAGGAGGTAGCTACTCATAACCCTCTTTCAAGCTTAACGGCCTAAACAAAACGAAGTTTTACGTGATATACTCCATGATGTGCCCACAATGCCCTCGGAACGTGCCATCTGCGAACAAAAGATGGCGTGACGGGCATATCGGTGTCATTGTTGGGCATTCTTTGGTGAACGCCTGAAAGTTTGTATTGTGTACTGAAACCCACGAAACTCATATAAATTTTAGTTAATACCTAGTGGTAGTAGTGGTAGGTATCTGAAGTTGTGGGCTGGATGATTACCTAGATTACTATCATAAGTTTTTAATATATCGTTTGACAGAGGATTCACAGTTTCAGTGGCAGAGTCTAAAACAGGTCACTTTTGGAAATTTACTCACCATGATTATCTACCGTTTTACTGCATTTATAGGGCGACCTACAACACGAAAGTAAAATTAACATCGCCTAAAAAATATAATTAACAATTAAAATGATTTCATTGTTGTTGTGCGCTACGCTGTCAAATGTATTAAGTCTGTAGCAAAATCTTAATGCATTTAAATGCATCTTAAGGTTCTTTGAATTTTACTAAATTATATGAGTGATGCGATGGGTCTATTTGACTAAAATTATGGGTTGTGAGAGCTCCTAGGACCATCTCTTAGTCAGCCCCCACATCGTTTCGAGAGAGCAGGTTGTCGAGGGCGGATGTCGAAACATAAGAGGCAAATTTTAACACCTTACGGACATCACTAACATTTAATTCAATTTATAACTGTTTCAATACTTTCTATTGAAATGTGGATAAAGTACATAAATAAATTGTCCAATAAATTTATTTTGAATTGTTTTATGGAATTAGTAGGGTATCAGTAAATAATTCTGATACTCATCTGTTGTTGTTGTTGTGCATTTTGAGTCGTATTACTGTCTTTAAATAAAATTGAATTGAAAATACATCTAAGTATTTACAAAAGTGGAGTGGTTCTTGGTAAGTTTTCATACCCTGACTGATAGTCACTTAGTTATAGGTTTATTATTTACATGGTAGGCAGTTAGGCAATATCATTTTCACCTCAGTAGCTCGAACATGTCTACTTTCCTCACTCCAGGGGTGAGACAAAGTAGCTTTTCAATTGACGACCGGTCTGGCCTAGTACGTAATGACCCTGCCTAAGAGGCCGGTAGTCCCGGGTTCGAATCCCAGTCAGGCCATTTATTTGTGCGATGAGCACAGATATTTGTTCCTAAGTCATGGGTGTTTTCTATGTATTTAAATATTTATATGTATCTATTTATTATAATAGGACATAATGGACTCCCTTAACACCACTACCACGTTCGGACCTTCACAAACATATATATTTTAAAATGAAAAATATTTAAACGGAATATTAAGTAATGAAGCCAGTGCAGTTGCAGATAAAACACTTAAATGAATGTGGTTAACTTGATGTTAATTTTTTTGCAAGATTTTATTTAACTTGATGTATGTATTTGTATATTTATCCGGATCGAATCTTGCAACTCAATTTTGAAGCAGACATCTTTAACCGACTGAGCTGTTTAGCACACTTATGTAAGTTCGGTGACAATGCAATATTATGGTACCACTGATCTGATCTGATGCTGGAGCCGGAAGATAGCAAAAGAAACTCCTAAAATACACAAGATAAATCCGTGGTGTTTAGGCTCGTTTGAATACTTTCGATGAGTAGATGACGATTCTGCAAAAAAAGTACAGTCGGCAATAAAACCTTGTACTAAAAATGACATTATAGGCAACTTATTTAACCTTTAATATGTTCTCACTACTGAGGTGAAAAGTTGTATGTGTCACACTAGAGTAAAGTTATTTTACATCTCGTGTTTTTGAGTGCCTCGCTACGCTCAAGATTCTAACACTAGAATCACTCGCTACGCTCGTGATTCAATTATAGAATCTTTCGCTTACTCGGGACTCAAAATAAACACTCGCAAGAAAAACAACTTTCCTCTCTTGTTGCACAAATAACTATAAATATATACTGTTCATTGTTATTAATATCAGTTGAAATTGTCTACTGAATTAATATTCAATCCATAAAATTAAGTTCATTCTCCGCAAACACATTCTATCCTGATTATCAAAGCTCAGTTCATCCAACGGAAATTCCTCCAAGCAGTTTCAACTTAACATGTCAATTAGTGAATTGAATCTATCTTCGTATCTCATGCAATCAACGGAGCAGTCACTTAATATTATGAATTATGCTTTCGCGTGCTCAGTGTTGAACGTTACTTGAAAAGGGATTGCTAATGAGTGTTATTAGGGTTTCAATTTAGCCTTTTTGTGTACTGTTTGTGCGTCTGCTTATTCATATCTCATCAATTCATAAAATTCAATTCCTGAATTAATTATTGTTTTATTCCTCTTAAAAGATTCAAAATTCTACGCAAACTATGTTTGAACTTTTTGTTTTGAAACCATGTTCTTCCAATTCCATAAAATACTTTCTTAAATAATTAATGTGCACGCAAATTTCCATACATAACAGGGATCTCGCTGTTATTTGTGGATATCTATCTAGCGTGTTTAGCTTTGCTCTGTAGACGATTAAATGGGCTTGACAATGACGTTAACTTGACACCCGCAACTAATTATTTTACCACTTAGCTTAAGCAATTATCTTACGTATGTCCATAATTTTGATTGACTTCATTAGATTGATTGTTTCGCTATATGGAAAATTCAAAGACAAATTAAGACTTAAAAAATTGCATAAAAACTAAAAAATTGCATTGTTTGTACTGCAATCAAGTTTCGCAATTGCATATACGTCTTTCGCGTCGTCTAATCATTGTTTGTGCCCGTCCATTTTATTTGGAAGGCACATTTAAAAATGTAGGTACAGTCGTTTTTAATTTCTTTAAATAAAATGACACACCTCTGCATAATAAACAATCTATTCAGACCGTACACCATTGTTAGGGAATTTGAAGGTCTGAATTCTTACCAGCTGGAATAAATAGATAATGACGTGTTTAACTAAATAATTTACTCTCATTTTTACACAACTAATAAGGTAATACGTCGTTTCTCTGGTTCATATTCGCATAAAATGCATGTCATGCAAATATTAGATGCATATAAAATGTTTCATTCCTGACAGATAACGCACATACCAAGCTGGTAAAGGTAGGACTAGGAAAATATAAATAGCGACGCTAAGAGCACGATTCGCATCTGAGGCGTGACACGATGTCTCATCCTATAGCTCGTACATATGTATAATACTCGTATTACTAGTGCCTGCTTTGTAGCTAGGTATGTGTATAAACGTTATACCACAATCAGAGTTCGAACTTGCGTATTAATGTGATTTTGTATTGTTTTGTTCTAACGTTATTCTGACAAAATCAGTCACTTAAAGTTTACGTATATGCAGTACGTTTATTTAAAATTTTCTTGAAATCTCATGATAATTGGATTATCACGGAAAATAACATCGTGAATTCGCTAACAAGCCCAATAATCATTTGCCTTGCAAACGTTTGGGACAAGAAAGTAAACAGTTCATTAGAACAGGCGTAGGTAGGCAGAATCCGTTATGACAATTCTTTGGATATCTGTACTGATACGAGTTTAGGGAGTTTTTATAAAAGTAACAGTAGTACGTATTTTATGTTATCTACTAACCGCGTTGTGAAATATATGCACTTAACCGGTTAACCTCGGGTTAGGTGGCTAACCCAATAACCCAATAGTGCAAGTGGGCCTTAGAATATTAACTAACCTCAGCCAAATATGACGTGTATCCAAATATTCAGAATGAGTAACTGATTGAAATCGAAATTAATTAGTAAAATATGCTGCAGGATTATTACTCACATGTCATTGCTTATTTGTAATTCCAATCAACATGTTTTGGTAAACCTTTCGAGGTATTCAGTAATAGTTTTATTTAGCAACATGTTTTAGTTTAACTATATTAAATTAAAGGATTTTTTGTGGGACAGTGGCAAAGTTAAAAGCGTATTCAGACCATTCATATGTATATATTATTTGTCTTTAGGTACTTTATAACTCCAAGTATATTATAATCCCAAAAAATAATCATCATTATAATTGTGATTAAGTTTGATAAAATAAGCCCTTCACTTCTTCAAGACAATTCGACAAAAGGGATTGTAGCTTAGAAGTTTGTTGTTGTTGTTACCCACTTTTCTTAATTTTCACCTGGACTAAATGTTTTATGAAGTTTAAGCTTGTAAAATAGCAAAGTAATATAATTAACAAGCACCGATTCTGTTGTGTCCAGTGTCTGGCACACACTGCGGAAATTGCTTTTAACAAGTTTAATTGGACTCTCAAGAAAAAACTTTTCCAATCTGCCTTTGTCGGTAGGTAGGCTTTAAAAGGCAAGAATAAACGTTTATTAAACACTGTTGTTTAACAAAATACATTATGTGGACGTTTGTGCCGCGGGCTATTACACGATTTCGAGTTGATGCTTTACATTAAGTGGATACTTATTTGTCGTATATTTTCGTATTTGTACTTTGATCGATAGAAAAAGTAATAGAAAGTAACTAGAAATTATTGAAATTATTTTATTAAATATTTTTATTTGCCTTGTTTTTTTTACTAACACTGCTATAATTATAAATGGAACAAGATAAAAGAACCAAACACAAACAAAACAAAAATCACGTATTTGTTAAAAAAAATCGTTGTTATCTGCTTACTAGAATATCGGTAAAAAAGATGTTTTATCATTTTAATATAACCATTTTCTTGTATTTTAGCATAATTTTTTAATAAAATATATTTAACACGTAAATACAAAATTTATTGATATTCATAAACATATAACAAACATATATAGAAATATAACTTATTATAAATAACTTATCAATAATGTACCTATACAAAATAAAACAACACACGCAAATCATTACATAAAACTTAAATTATTTTAATCATTGTATGTACTAATATCAAAAACCACAAAAAAAAAACATTTTAAAACTTATACTACCAATAGTGTATTTTTAGTTTCCCAATAGTGTTTTTTGTTATATTTTTTCCAGTTATTTTTATTTTATTTTGAAATAACGTACGTACATTATTTTAAGAAATCTTAGGTTAAAAAATTAAATTTATAACAAATTATTATTGCATGTAATACTCTACTTCGTACGTGTTTCGAACCAGTATTAAGAACCATATTATGAATCTGTTGCAGGGTTCTGGAACCGAGTTTTGAGAATCATGCACTCGTATTCAAAAAAGTTTAAGGACGAAAATAATCGCACACAAAAGTTTCTGACTAATATTTTTCCACAAAATGTATAGTGTGCCTGTGATTATTAATTTCTATATTTCATATATATCTATAATACCATTTCTTCGTTTCTGTCAGAGTTTAAAATGTCACGATTCGAGTACTCGACTCTCAAACATCAGTCCCCTGCTATTTAAATTTCAGTAAACCAACAAGATTACATTAAAAATAATATTTTATCTCCTTCCTACCATTTACTACTAATGTAAAGTAGGCAACGCGTATTACAAGCAAGTTTTTCGATTTTGAAATAGACCCCGTAGACCCCACTGGTGTGATTTTCTTATTTTATGGTTACCAAATAACCCTTGTCCTAGTTGCTGAAATTTATATTTATTTTCTGGTATCTGTTGGTGTGTCTGTCACGGAAAAATAATGTCTTTTATATAGTTTGTTCGTACGATTATTTAATTAATTTGTTTAAAAAATAGGCAATTAATGAATAAATAATTAAAAATTTGTTGTACTAACAACAACTTAATAGTTTCAAAGCATATTTATTAAACTTATTTAAGGGATGTAACTAAAACATTGAATCTAAAAAATATTACATATTCTAATTCGTAAAACTTATAACATATAAGTTCTTATTATATTTCTTTTAATCCTTATTATATACGACGAAGACGGCGTTGTCCTCGTGGTCTCGATCGTGGTGGAGTCTTAATCCGAGACCACGAGGATAACGTCGTCCTCGTAACGTCGGAGGTAAATTTTAAAGTTAATATACGCAGTTAAGTCCCGTTTATGTATGTATGATAATGTGTAAAAACCGTGAAAGTTTAAATCAGTATTCTTTTAATCCGTTGCAGGTTTGCAACTAACACTATAAATGTCTTGGCGTGAAAACGGATTTCCGGCCTCGTATTCCTATTCGACCTCGTTTACACTCAGCCGTCTTTACTTACTAGACTAATATTGCCTATTTTCCTGACTTTTTTTATAGTGTAATATAAAATGAAAGTTTTTTGAGGCACGATGATAACAAAAAATTTAAATCAACATGATGTTCATAAAGTGTCAGTGGAACGTCATATAGTATAAAATGTAAGCCCTTATATGTAAATACTTATATAGACCATAATAATATGCATACTATTTATACTAAGCATAAACTTAAGCTTTTAATATTAGAGAGGTATCTTAGCAAGCAAAATTGTAACGCTACAAAAAATTCCTTACGAAGCGAAATAAAATTAGATTTCGCAACAGATCATGGAATTTGAAATGAACGGAGTAGCTACATTATGTTTTTAAAGTGGCATTGCTTGATGGTATAATCCTCTCAACTGATGAAGATATGATGACTTAATTTAATGTTGTTGAAATCCAGTTAAGTAGTACACTTCGTAAATATTTTAATACTAAGCAGACCATCATTATTAGAAACTCGCTACTCCGGGATACATTACCATCGTTCTACCAACTTAGCTACAGACACTCGACAGATGGCTGCGAATTGCTCTACAATATCCCTCAACCTTTTTACCGGCATCGAAGTCTCAAACCATATTAAGAATTCAGAAATCGAATCAAATGCTACTCTAATTACTGAACAATTTTAAGTTTACCTCAAACGTTTGCTAACGAAACCATTATTCTTAGAAATAAAGGAAAAATGGAAAATCAACCGCCTCTGGCGACACTCGAACTCACGACTCCACAGAGACTCGACAGATGGCCTCGGCGACAGGAGGCGTCTAGCGACACCTACCATAAAATACCGTGGTACACCGATGGGTATGTGTCCGAGTCACGAGATCGAGTCTCGCCAGAGGCAGTTGGGTTGGGCATAAAAATTTAAGTATTAGCTTGAACCATATTAATATATTATATTTTATATTGTTTTGATAGTTTAAAAGTTAATTATAATATAGCTCAAAGTTATAAATACCTCTATTTAATAACAAACTTTTGTACAAAGTATTTGGAAATAATCATGTTTATTAGGTTCATATAATCCCTTTGTAGATCATAACCAATACTGCCAAGTGGATGTCTTTTAATATAAGTAACATTTTAAACTTTCATGTTATGTATACGTAATTAAATTAAGGAAGCCCAGCCATCACAAAATCAATAACTTCCAAATTATTTATTAATTCAAAAAGTACAAGTTTATGATACATGGGATGGGTTCGCCCAGTAAGCAAAATTGTTTGAGTTAAAACAAATACGTAAATGTTATTTGTTGTAACAAAAGCTTATCATTTGTTCTGAGTTGTACATTTTTACATAGTCCTTTTACTGGATTATTTCTTGTCGATAATTATCAAAAGTAAAAAAAAAATAGAGGTTTTTCTTTCTTTTACTAATATTAAATGTCACAGCTTTAATGCTTGTGCCTTCTTTCATCTTAGTTTAACCATCACATTCATGGGTGATTTTCTCAACGTAAAAAACTAGCGGCGGAGCTGAAAATGGCAGTGTGGACTAATTATTTCTGAATTATTTTATTTTTTCTGAAAACCTAACACTTACCCTAATATCAAGCCAAAGCGAAAAGTGTCAAATAAGTTAATGATAGCTAATAAAAAATTTTTTTTTATCAAAATAATAATTTTGGTGTAGTGTCCAGTATCCCATGTTCTTGAATAATCTGTATTTTAGAACCATAAAACGCACCGTTTTTATAAACACTTTTGCGTAAGTATATTTGTTATTAGCCTACGTATATTATAAAAATACATTATTAAACACTAGTACATGAATTGATACTCAAAACTGGGCATTAACAGTTGTCCGGGTAAAATAGTCAATTTTGGTGGTAAATATTGAACATGATTCTGTAGTCTAACGAAACGCAGCAAGAACAACAAACGTGTAGTAGCTCGTTCATCCAGTTCCGCTCCTACCCTGAGTGGTGACACTGGTGCCGTGTCTTGCCTAGATCAGTCACCAAGCGCGTAAGTATCTAATTTTGGTGTGTTAAAATACTTTCTATTGCAATTTCGGTGGGGTGTCTAAGTAAGGAATGCAAAGTAGTTGTTTTTGTGTGAGTTGTTTTATAAGCATGTTTATTGTTGCTCTTGTAAAATGTTAGCTTAAAACGAAAGTGAATGTTACAGTTAATTTTTAAATGAATTTTAATGCACTTTTTCTAATTTTGGTGGATCAATTTTGGTGGTTTTGGTGGTAATTTGAAAACCACCAAAATTGCTAAATTCCACCAAAATTGTTTATTCTATCCTGCTAATATTATAATAGCGAATTATATGAATATATGTAGGTATGAATGTTTGCGCGATCACGCCTAAACCGCTGAACCAATTTTTTAAAAGTTTTAGTCCTGGATATCACGGAAATATCCTATGTGTCATACATAGGATATTTCCGTGACATGTATCATGGAGATACATAACAAATGTAGACAAAGTCACACAGAAGCTAATTTATTAAACGAAGTCGACACTGATACAGATTCCAGTGCAACAAAGTTCAGCTCTTCGAAAATGGGAGACCAAAGAAACAATTTCGTTTAGATATGGACGATTTTGTTTATGATGTTGTTCGAAGAATGGTGTACGATTTTCATCTGCGTTACAAGGAACTGCCGACAGTAAAATCATTAAAAGCTAAATTGTCTGAGGCTATTCATTACAATGGGTCTGAAAAGACATTGAGGAAAATTCTTCATGAGATGGGATTTGAGTTCAGTAAAATGAAAGACAACAGACAAAGTTCTGATGGAAAAGCAAGATGTAGCTCTCAGATGAATTGAATATCTGAACAAAATACGTAAATTTCGCGAAGCAGGAAAAACATTATCTATATGGACGAGTCCCTACATACATACAACCCACACTAAAGGAAAAACTTGGAGTGATGATAAGCAAAAAGGAGTAAAAGCCGATTTCAAAGGTCAACTTTTGATAATTGTTCACGCAGAAAACGAAAAGGCTTTGTACCAGGAGCCTTTTAACGTATAAATTCACGGACACTAAAGGTGATTATCACAACGAAATGAATAAAGATTACTACGAAAATGGCTGGTTAATCAATTGATTCCAAATATACTCAGTGATTCTGTTTTGGTTATCGACAACGCACCCTATCACAATAAATTTGTTAAACGACTCCCCAACTCAAACGCCAATAAACCGGAAATGATCAACTGGTTACAAAGATACGAAATTTAATCATAAATTGACAAAATCAGATATATGATATTATACCTATGTCAGCACAAGGAAAGACTTACAGAGTTTTCCGTGGACAAGATACTAGCCGAACTGCGATTGCCACCATACCATCCGGATTTTAATCCAATTGAAAATAAATGGTCTCAACTGAGAGGCTATGTAGCCGCGAGAAACGTGGATATGAATTTAACTTCAATAAAAATATTATTAACTGAAAAAATAAACATGATCGGGGCTGATGAGTGGGAAAAGGTTTGCGATCATGCGGTCAAATGCGAGAATGAATATTGAGGAATTCAACACGTTATGGACGACAGAATAGATAGATTAGATAGACTAGTAATAAATACAGCAGATAGAGATAGTGACACAGACCTCAATGAGAGTACAGATACCGAAATGGAAGGAATTGAATATATATATAAATCGAAATGAGAGCGCTGTTAGACCGCCTTGAGAAGATCAGTAGCGAGTATGGCCTCACTGTCAACAAGGCTAAAACCAAAATAATGATAGTTGACAGGTACTCGAAATAGTGGACGAATTTATATACTTAGGCGCAGTTCTAAGCGACAAGGGCGGCTGTGAGGCTGAGATTCGACGAAGAACCGGTATGGCGAAATCAGCAATGTCCCAGCTACAAAAAATATGGAAGGACAGGAACAACAGGACGAAGATTAAAATAGTCCAGACCCTAGTCTTTCCCATATTTCTTTATGGCGCATAAACCTGGACCTTTAAGGCCGGTTTCCGGAAGAAAATCGATGCTTTCGAGATGTGGGTATAACGAAGAATGCTCCGTATACCATGGACCGCACGCCGCACAAATGTCTCGATACTGACTGAACTTAAACTGGAAAATCAGCCGAGGCTGTTTACCGTCTGCCTCCAACGTGTGCTACAATACTTTGGTCACATAGCTCGCAGAGACCCTGGCAACTTGGAAGGACTGATGGTGGTGGGGAAGGTTATTAGACAACGGGAGTAGACCACGGGGAAGAAGCCTAACACGATGGTGCGACCAGGTATCCGACCAACTGGGTACGACATTGAGTGGCGCTCTCCACAGAGCAACCGACAAGGAGAAATGGAGAGCGGACGTTAAAAATATTAATGGCGGAGTCACGATCCTCAGCAGTGAGGGACCGACTTAGAAGAGAGTAAATAAAAGTGGTAACGAAATTATTTTCAATCTACATGTAAACAGCAGCAATCCACGCCATTTTAGTTTATCACTGATGTCACTTTCTTGTTATAATTTTTTTTCTTAATCAAAGTAACAAAAAAGTTTGGTTAGCTATCAGATGTCAAGATAATTTTTCCATGTGACGTTTCTTGATTGTAAAAAAATAATACAGGATGTTATGAAATTATAAATTAAACTAATTATAATTTTTTGTATTTGAATTATAAATTCGAAAATTCGATAAAAGTTTAATTTCATTTGTATAGGTACCACAATCTTATTCATCGCCTAGCCATGCCCGGATTTAAATAAATGGATTTAGTAACTTCACATACCTACTGTATATATTTATTACTGTTTTTCATTTCGTTTTTTTTTAAATCTTATAACGGATATGTCAGAATCGAGATTGTTGATTACAAGTAACATTGTTTGAATAGTTCTAATGAACAGGAACATATGTATTCCTTCGTTTTGTTACCTATAAATAAGTATTCTTTAGTATAATTAAAACGAATCATAAAACTTTTGTTTCCGTTTCATTTTCAGTCAAAAATTTATTAAATTTTCAGTTAATTAGCATAAATTACTAATTTTGGTGCGGACATACAATTTTGGTGGTCAATAAATCTAATTTTGGTGGGTAGACGCAATTTTGGTGGCAACTAATTTATTAAAATCATAATATCTCTAAAACTAATATGTAGAATGTAAGGCCATTACTACACAATATTAATTTTGACTAGTTACGTACAGTGGATACATAATTTAGTCCAAAAAGTCAAAAATGAAAAAATCCACCAAAATTAGACAAATTCTGGACCTGTTGAAATTCACCCTCATCTTAAAAATGTTATGTGCGTGGATCTACTTTTAATATTAGTCAATGCATTTTTTTGTGTTATTCATCACTGTCGCTATAATACATATTCCTTATATTTCGTCGCTCATGGTCTCAGACATTTCACATGCGGTCTTAGGGATTCGTGAATTCCAGTTTAAATAAATTTGCATATCAGACGGAACACGGAACGCAGGCAGTTTCGTGACGACGCGTTCGCCAAATTACAGCCAGATACACGCGACATTTTATACTCACATTGAGGGTTAATTTGATATTAAGCTAGAAAACGTACGGTCGAATATGCAAAGCTTCCCTGGAGTTTATTGTTGATAATGCGAATAATTTAACGGAGAAGTAGAATTTTTCTCATTCATACAATATTTTTTGTAGCTGTTGCGCAAACGTCATTCATTTAAGATAATAAATAAAATACTCTTGACAGTATCCGCAGAATAAGTTTTGTCTGGGCAATGATAAAAATATGCATTATTGTCTTGATATAATAACCATCAACCGTCCTTTCTGTTACGAGTCCTAAAAGATGCCGCAGAATTCTTTGATCCTTTAACAAATACCTTACGCACTACTTTTCTGCCGACTCTAATAGGGGTGATGTGTCATCATTAGAAGCTGACTTATTTTCCTTACCCATTCATAAAGGTGGCTTAGCAATATCCGATGGCGCCACCACTTCAAATTTATACTATGATATGTCTAAAAGGCTGCACTGTTCTTTCATCCTCCCTACTTGAAATGAAGCATATGGAACTCGCAAAGCATCACAAATCCCTCAACGAAGCACGTAAAGAATGCCACAAACTGAAAGAAGCACATGACGATAACCTTTTAGATTCCATTTTAACCAATCTCCCACCTATCAAAAGAGCCATTGAAAGATCAATTGTGACCAAAATGAAAACAAAATCTTCTAATTGGCTATCCGTTATACCCACAAGAAAAGATCACTTTGACCTGTCTCCACACGAATTCCGAGATGCCCTCTCAATACAATACCATCGAACACCGATCTCAATGCCAAAATCTTGCGATGGATGCGGCAATAGCGACTTCAACATCGATCACGCCCTCTGTTGTAAAACCGGCGGTCTAATAACGAGACGTCACAACGAAATAAGGGATCTCTTTTGCGAATTATGCCAACAAGCGTGGGGAAATGTAGTAAAAGAACCAATTGTCACTGAAGGTGAAACCGGCCTACGAGGAGATTTAGCATGCCGGGGCGTATGGGTTGCACAGAGGGAGGCGTTGTTTGACATCCGTGTCGTAGACACTGACGCTCCCTCTTACACCTCACGCCCTGTTGCTTCTGTCCTGAAATCAGCAGAGTCGGAAAAACAAAACAAATACGCCAACGCCTGCGAGCTTCGTCATGCCACTTTTACACCTCTCGTCACCTCTGTGGATGGATGTTTTGCACCACAACTAGCAACATTCGTCAAACACCTCCGGGAAGCACTCGCATCTCGCTGGGATAGATCCCTGTCTCGCGTATTGGGCTGGCTGAGGGCTCGTATAATTACTTCAATAATTAGAGCGACCAGCATGTGCATTCGTGGCACCCGCCACAAATGGAAGACAGCAGCGAAGTTATTCGGCTTCGATGATGGTGCCGCCCTTCCACACGCCGACTGACCTACGAACTCTTTCTACCACTATTTTATTTTACGTCTACCTATTTGTTTAAATTTTTTTGTGTTCTTCATCATGTTACATTATTATTAAATAAATATCAATTTTTAATAACCATCAACTATTTTATTCCCTACTTGAAAGAGTTGTTATTATAATAATTATTTTTGTAAGTCTACCTAAGGTACCTACTTTTCGAACCAGTCACAATGACATATTTTTTCAAGTTGCGCCATTTCCATCTCTGTCCACAAAAAGAAGATGAGGCCACGAATAAATTTATTTATAAACAGCGAGTTAGTGGCATATAACTTCTATTATTTTTCTAAAGGCTTAGCTTAATACTAATACAGCTATAAGTATATTTTTTTGCTTTGTCTCACTCGGACGGACGTTTACCTTTTACTTTTGTTTGCGCAACTCTCTAATTCCCACAATGATTTGATAAACCAGCTTTTTAAGTAACAACCGCCTACCCTAGTCGGCAGTGACCATGCCTACGTGGTAGGACGTCCCGCGGACGAATCCTGGCAAGGGAATTAATTTATGTGCTTCTTACGATTTGTCGTTTCTAGGTTATGATCGTTATCCAGGTATTTAAGTATTTATATCTATATATCGTCGCCTGATACCTACAACATAGGTCTTATTTAGTTTGATGCATGTCTAGATTGATTTGAATTTTGAATGTGATTGCTCCTAAATTCTTAATTAATTATCTTGTATGAATAAGTAATTAAATATATAAGCTATTGTATAACTGTAATAATAATATAATATTCAACCTTTTCAGAACTCGTCAAACTTCTTAAAATAAGCTCGTTATTGTGGCACGATTGTATAAAATACTATCTTGCGTTTGCATTCTCTGTACTTGTAAGATAACAATATTACTTTCTGAAAAGTAGCTTAATTACTCGTATAAAAATTTCCCTTTGTGAAAGTAGCAATTATGTAGCTCGTACATTAACCGGATTTGCATACTAACAATCAAGGCAACGGTTGCTGACAGCTAGGGTGTGCCTAGAACTGCCTGATGTGTGTCTGACACTTCTAACTTAACCCACATTGCAACACAGTGTTTCACTGTGTCTACAACCGTACCAGAAATGGCTGCTACGTTAGACAAATTCGTTTGTACCTTTTTGCTAATGGAAAACAGTGTGAAGCTGGCCAGTTGCCAGTATTTCGCCAGGCCCCTGGCATATTGATTCTGTTTGCTGTCATGAATCTTAGTAAGTGCATAGCGGAAGGCTAGTTACTTTCCGATGCGTTGGCTTTAAAGTTTTCTTAGAAAAATATTTATGTACTCTGCGTCAAAAATATGGGCATTGAAATGAAGAGTGACTTTAAAAATAAGATGACCCAACCAGGATGTAGATTAGTTGGTTGGCAGAGACACGCTCAGGTATGCCTACTTATAAAATGGTACATGCCTAAGGTATACCTTATAAGTACCTACATTTTTTATTATATTGTCAATATAGTTGTTAATTGATTCGTTCAAAACCAGATCAGAAATGTGGTCCAACTCCATAAAACTGTAAACACATAACTATTAAGGCATATCATTAAGTGCAACTTATCATTTTTAAAACTAGATAAATTAGCAGATGGCGAAATATTATTGTACATTTACTTAAGAACAAGTACTTAATAAGCACCACACTGCAGGTATACAAAAGAGGTAAAGCTATCACGCCAAATTAAATCGATTCGGTCTTTTTAGAAACTGCTTAGCATAAGGTTAATAAAATACAGTAAACTCAAATCGATACACACAGGTTTTCTTACCATCTCTGGCAACAAGCCAAATGCAGTTGCATTTGTACCAAACTTCGTGCCTCAACACGGCTTATATAAGGCTCTGTTAACTAATTACTTCAGTCGTTTCGCTAAAAGGCCAATTTAAGTGTTTCACTGCAGCGGATTAGTCTTTGACTAATTTACTCTTGATAGGGTATCTTTAGTTTCGTTTGTAAGTATTTCTTTCGAAAATATTGACAACTACATATTGCTTCAATGGAAGATATTAGTGGTATTGATTATAAACACAACATTTCTGTTTTATTAACCATGTATCAAGGATTGAAATAAAGTCAAAGCACTTAACTAACCTATATCTATACACAACTGCTATGACAGTGCCACTTTTGAAAGCACATATATTTATTGAATTACGTTTCAATACGAGTTAGAACAATTATAATATCAACATTTTAAATTCAGTGCAATGATTTCTCCTCAGGTTGGTAACATCAGAATGGCAAAACTATTACCGGTATCCGACAAACATATAAGAACATTTCTTCTTCTTCTCCTTGCCGTGTCAAATTGTCATAAAAGAATGACAATTTCAAATCAAGTTGATATCTTGTGCAAATAAATCTTACGATACATGTTGTATGAATATAATGTGAGTTAAAATTTAATTTGGTTAATGAAAAACACAGTTTTATCAAAAAATGATTTATTTTAACGTTATAATTCCGGTCAGTTAAGTCATACAGAAAACTTGTTTCTTTCTTTGGTTTCTCAGAGGGCGTAGTCGTAACAGTTCAGTGACAATGCACTGTAGGCCGTAGTCAAGATTACAAATGAGAAAGAAAAAGAAGATTAGAAACGCAATTGCAACGAATTATGAAAAGAAAAGAACACATAACTTGTCGTTCCATCTGTCATTCCAATACAATTTGTTTTTAGTTTCGATGTAGAAACCCACAATTGCTTGGCATCTTGGCTACGGCCCCGCGTATATGACTAACTTAGATCTAACAAAAATGAAATTTACTTGTTTATAAACAGAGAAGATTAAACGTGAACCGTAATAGTTAAGTATATGGTTCTAAAATATTAGAATTCATCGGCGTCATCTACCGTCACATTTAATAGCTTTCTTTGGAACTCTTTGTTAAAGTAGTCACAAATCATGTTCCAGACATTTACAGAATACCAAACAACTATGCTTACAGAAAAAACAACACGACTTATTAACCCAAGCATTCTCTGACCTTAAAAGTTTTTCAGAATAAAGTTCAAATTTCTGTTACAAAGAAAAAAATGTAATATCTTAATTAATATTCAAAAGATATTTAAGTAAAATCTATAATAAGTTTTAGGTACATTCAAATGCTAAAATATAGTTAAATTATATATTTGTATTAATACCCAGTGATAAAATGGTCAGGTTAGATAGATATATGTTCGCAAACAAATTAATATGTTTAATATATGAACTCTACTGGTATATTTATTATACAGGTATATTACCGATTATATTATAGAATCAATAAAAATCTTCGTAGCCGTAGATCATGTCTGACACAAGATAAAATATTGTTTGAAAGTGTGGATAAGCAATGGTTGTCAACATCACTATACTGTTTGCTAAAACAAATAGCTTCATAGTATCCATGCCATCCTCGGACCTGGAAAAAACAATAATATTAAAATTAAGAAGTTTAAAATGAATAAGTTCTTTAATTAATTGCGTCCTATACCAAAATGCGTCTTAAGTTGTATTATACATTCTTCACCCTGGTTATAAATGATACCAGCTATGCACTCGTATAAATATGGTAGGTATAGCTAATAAAATAAAATAGGAAAGCAGATTTGATTTGAAATCCTGGCATTTATTATATAAAAACAGATAATATTATATTATAAGATTGCAGAAAATCTTTTTTCTATAGAATGCTAATTTGTGAGGTTAAAAAGGTGCTTACGATTACGTTACATGACTAGTTCTTATGCGTAATTTTTTATTGCTGGACCCTAAAATATTTAATTTCTTAAATACTTTTAAAATAAGTGCTACGGAATTTCCATATCGTTAGATCTGATCACGAGACCTTTTTGACCTTTATATTTTATTGTAATTAAATTTACTCTGTAAACTTATAGTGGTGCAAGCGAGGTGCTAAATATTCCCTTCAAGAAATACATATACTGTAACTATGGAAATAACAAGTACCTAAGCCATCCACCAAAGCCTTGATCTTCATCATCTAATGAGTCTGCTTTCACAGGTACTTCAGATTTATTCACTTCTTTGCTTGCTACAACGTTAACAGATTTCGTTGATGTGCGTGATTTGGGCTGTTTGTTCTTCGTCATAATCCTTAAAACATAAAAAATAAATAAATAATAATATGTACCGTTTTGATCTAAACAAACTATTCATACCTAGCCATCATCATTGCCTAACTGACGAGCATTGTACATCGTAACATGGTTGAACTTGTTATTTGCACTTTTTATTCGTCCTTCAACTTTGACAATTAATAAATTAGATTATCATATTGTTACTAAGTATTACAATACTTTCAGTAGTTATTTTAAGAAAGTCCTCTAAGGAGGCTATAGACTATTAATTTTTGTTACTACTGGGTACGAACGTTTGATGCCATTTAATTTGTTCAATTTAGAAAGAGAAATCACAACTTATTACACTGTTAATAAAATTTACTTCAGGCAATGCTTTTTACATGTTAAAAGCAATTTGTATTGTTATAAATAACTATTTAACTAATTAATAAAATAGACACGAAACAAAAACATATTGAATAACCTTTAAAATAAGAATAAAATAAAAATCACTTACAAATATATAGAACACTCTATAAAGTTCACACAAGCTTAAGAATTATTTATTTGTCTAAAAACTTAAGCATTGACTGAACACATAAGAGACTTACAAATAAGAGTGAATTATAAATAATACCCTAGCGTTTATCTCGTAAAACAAGTCAAACAAAAGATAGGAAAAAAATGTTGCAATATAAGAAGCTATAAGATAAGAAAGTATAAAATATTTCACTAGTTTACAAATTGTAAGGCACATCTACGACTACGTAGGCTATGAATATTTAATTATGAACTGTGTGATACACCTACATATTTAAACTTGATATTGTTATCACGAGATTTCCATTAAACCCTAACCAAAATAATTGTTAGTGTACCAAGGTGCCAGATCTTGATTTATTTATCTAAAATATCAAAACACCTATTTACCAAAGTAATTGGAAGATTATAATGTATACATGTACGTTATACCCAAAGTTACCTTTAGATGGTAAATATCTTGTAAATAATATTAGATTTACCTCCCGTTTTGATCCCTTTGGTCATGGGTTGCTTTTCATTAATAATTTCTCTGTCGAGACCTATTTACATGAAATGGTAGAATATTTGAGATATTTGAAAAACTTTCTTAAATGGTTTGGGAGTGTAACTATTTGGTAAAGAATCTGTTTTTTTTTTTGTATAGTAAAAATAAGCAGTTTTTTTACCAAATAGTTATAGTAAGAAATATTATAACATGTACATATTTGAATTCTAGGACAAAATTAGTTTACGATTATAAGTTTTCTTATTTGTCATGTAATAAGATTAATTTACTCACGCTATTGCGATGTAAAGATATTTTTCCAAAAAGATTCAAGAGTTTTGTAGTTTATGCAAGCTAAATACAACATTCATTGAAGTCTATAAAAAAGAAAAGCCACGAAAATTTATCATACTTAACTAACTAAAGCCAATTAGAACAAACGAAACAACTACGAACACCTGCCGCCTGATCAAATATTATCCGATGTAATATTACCTTGTGGAAACAAGTCGCACGCACGGTTCGCACTGACTAACACACCTAACGAACCGCATTCAGGGGAGTGCGGAGACCGCCGCATAGGCTAATACGGATACGCCGATGTAAGTAATAATTATTAGTATTGACGTAAATTATATTGGTTATAATACGATGGCAACATCGAGTTACAATTCTTAAATAATTAATATAGGCAGGGGTGCATTTTGGACGATTTTAAATTGTAGATAACGGGTCATGGCCCTTTGTATGGAAGATTAGGATACAATTTAGTTCTCGTCCTCACATACTCATATGGGGTATATATAGGGTATAAAATATAATTAAATGAAAACTCAAATGAATTACATATTTTTTTCCATCAGGACCATACTCGTGTAGTGGTTATTACTTATTTATTATTTACCAACACAAATGGGCTGTACTTATATACAGGGTCATCAATCCAAATGGGTCAGTAGGGGAGGTCAGAAACTATGAGAGATAGCGAAATCTGTTCCTAGGGACCATGGCGTCTAATTTAGATATCCGTTTTTGTATTTTTGTTTTTAATTATTTGGTATTTCAATCTTTTTATTTCATTAAGTTATGAAAATGGGCTTTATTACATAATGATAACAAAAATCATTTGTAAACGATATACGTGTTTAAAATTCAGGTTTAAAATTATCTATTACGCCATATCCATACAACACATAACAGACATTGAAGGAAACCTCTCAAATGCTGATCGATAGTTACACAACTTGTGAAGTATTCTTTGGATTGGAAGTTTTAATCATATAGGTATAGTACTTTTCGAGGTATTAGTACCCAAACTACACCTAATTACAGAAGATAAGTAGGCTAGAGGTTATAAATTGAAGTATATTTCATGCTTTACAAGTATATACCTGTAAAAAACTTATATAAGTTTATTTAAATGCCAAAATAAATTATGCCTACTACTACGCTCTTTTAGTGACCTAATTAAATTATGTGCTACAACTACGCCTACTTAAATGGACTTGATCGATTTTTCTAAATGATTTAAATTAGGTTAGTCACAGGCCATTATTTTTTTCAGTTATTCGATTAGACTATCAGCTATACTATGGTGTAGAGTTTTACTTGAATGTATAATAAGTGATAAAATACAAAAACAAAATCTCTGAAATATTTTTTTTTCCCGGTAGCCCTGTATAACCACGAAGACTTAAGAGTGGCGGGTCTTAGTTGT
Source organism: Grapholita molesta (assembly GCA_022674325.2). Classification (NCBI taxonomy): domain Eukaryota; kingdom Metazoa; phylum Arthropoda; class Insecta; order Lepidoptera; family Tortricidae; genus Grapholita; species Grapholita molesta. Next base: position 15,470,865 of record CP053121.2, on the reverse strand, counting down.
CAGTTTTATAGTAAAATGTATTCAGGTAAGTTCTAATTTATTTGTCTCTTCTCTTTAAATAATTAATAAGTTTTTTAAAAACTATCCAATTGCACTGTACATTTTTGTAAATACATTTCGTTCAGGTATTTTATTGATATAAACAAAATACGAATACTGGAAAAATGCAGAATACTAAAGTTAGATATGTCACCTGTAATAACTGCAAAATCATATTTCCTGTGCAAATTTGGCTGAAAACCATTATAATTTTGCTCAGTGAATATAAATCATCCTCCAGATAGAAATGGAATGCGAGACCATAATCATAGCAATCAACATAAGAATGAATCTTGAATATGCAGATTAACTTTGGCAAAATAATAGAAATGCGCACATATCTACCTTAAATTTAAATACAGCTTTGCCACTCTTATTTCCATAGCTGTGGAACTGAAGGTAAAAGTGTCGTCGACAAGTTTTATTTAGCTATTTGAAGTCCAGATTACAGTATTTTTTGCCGCAAATAGAGAAAAATAGTGTAGTAGGTAATATGACTAATATTTGTATCATAAGCTTAAAAATATAAAAAGGCTATTGAAGCATTATTTCCTCGTTGTATCGCAATGCTGATACGAGTATGTCGTGCGTGGAAGCCGTGCGCCAGCTCTTTAACGTTTATTTGTCGTATATATCTACTTAAGTTATTATCCCAGTTGGAAAAAAATCATAACAAAAATAGTTTGTTGCTCATCAGGTCCTGTTTAGCATATAACAATAAACATTATGGGTAAATTTGAAATCTTTAAAAAGTATACATTCTTTGGAAGACAAGTCCTTTGTAGTATTAAAAATAAGTTCTCCTTTATATATTACGAGAATGTTTTCTTTTATTACTTTTGATGTAATTAATGATTTAATTTTCATACGAGTAATTACATATATGGTTACATATATGACTATGAACAATGGATACTATAGTATCCTTGCAAGCCATCCCACAAACTAGTCTAATCTGTACAGAGCCAAACAGAGCGTGTCTCCGGACATGGCTCTAATTGTAATCTGTCTACATAGACTAAGACAAGACTGGTCAATCACTCATTCAGTGATCAGGTAATCGATGTTAATTTTTGATTAATTCTTTTAATGATACCCATACGTAAATGGTTATAATTTCATTTGTAAGTTAATATCGAGTAATTGGCACAGGTAAAATATGGTTAATAGTCTCTGAACACTCGACGACGTGTGATGTTTGAACAAACATGAGGTTTATCAGAAGAATATACATTTCTATTGATTTTATATCAAGTTAATATTCGGCAAAATTAAACGTTCATTGGCTTTTTCAGGTCATGTTATTTTGTCATCAATCGGTTGCTTAGTTTATTATTTGTTTATTACACGAAAAGGTACAATTTAATGGTAACTTGAGTCCCATAAAACTGTTTGCACAGTTTGACTGTGGGATCTGAGTCTCAGGTTATAGTTTATGGTAGAATGTTAAATATTAAAAGCAGATTGTTCACGTAAATTTGTCATGCCACAAGTTTAGTTTTTTTTTTAACTAGCAGATTTATTTAAATTTTATTTTAATGTTTTTGTTAGGTCTGCTGTATATTAATGCCAATGAGCATCTGCTCCCTTCAATAATAAAGTTACCTCCGCTTAGCTCGTTTTAGCATACTAGTTATAACTTATAAAATGTCAACACGCTCAAAGCCTTGTAAAGTCCATAGCAATAAAGCTATGGAGTTATTTTTATAACCGGAATATATTGGTCAGACCATGTCACCGACAAATGGCCTCTATGAATAACGGCATGCGGGCACGGGACACCGACAATTTTATACACGACACTTATTACAGTTTTAATAAATTTTCACTTTTAAGAAGGTTCAGTATGTATGAGTTGTATGACACAAACATAGGTATTTTCCTGAAAAATCAAAATATTTGTCTATAAGTTAAAACGTCTGTAAAAAAATCACGCAACCAATAATCAACGAATACTTAGATAACATACGCACTACCGAAAGTATAGTCGGCAGAACATACTTAGGTAGTTACAAAGTATGTTACTAAACTTTCATGGTTAATGAAATGAAGTCTATATACTGGTAGTTCAGTACTTCATTCTGCATTTACCTTTGATGAAACAACTTCTAGTGTAGCATACAAACCGACTTGTTAGAACGTTCGTGAGTTCATGTAGGTTATGCCAACATTGATTAAAAAACCTATACTGGGAGTACCTAAGCAGTTGAAAACTCAAATTGTAGAATGTTGTTTGATAATATAATAAAACTATTAAATTGCACTTGAATTTCTGTTGCCTCTACGGAACACTAAAATACGACTTAAAAATAAGCCTTGACGACTTACTGCTTCCTGCAAGCAAGAACGCTTATTATTTCTTGATTATGGTTGAGTTATGCCATACATGTTACGTAGGCTACATGTATCGGATTTTTAGTCCCAGCAATACAATTTCTCTTTTAGGGTTGCATAAAAACATGATAAAATACAATCTTGAAATCGAACTCAATCGAATAAATCTTAATTTTTAATAATATTTCAGCAATACCAACGTTTATTTGTCACTGTTTTTTTTTTGTAATGCCAAGGTAATTTTTCATTAGAAAAACTAATATGTAGTGAAAGTTACAGAGGTGTTTAAAGATAATTGATTTCAGTATTTTCACATAATTTATCATCTGTTGTTTATGATAAAATAAAATATATTATAAAAAAACTGTTTATTAATTAGTTAGTACATTGCAGCGTGTTCAAATATAAAAACATTAATATTTATCTTTTTTACTTGAATAGCTGGGCCATTTTATTTAAAGTTGAGAGAACAACTTTCAATAAAATGGCCCAGCTGCTTACTCGGTTCTTTAGTCTTACTAGTCATTGAAGATATGTAACTTCTTTTTCAAGTGAACACTTGAAGATCTACGATTTAAGATTTACGTTCAATAAAAACATAACGTGATCCAGTGTGTAAAATGAAAGATTTATCTCCTTGGCCGCAACAAGGGTCCGCACGTATATAAATTATTCATGCACTCCATTGAAAGTCGCAGTCCCCAAACCGGCTTTGAGTGTTTTTAAAGGAAAACCTCTTTGATATTCTGCTAGTGAGATACATCAAATGGCTCAAAGAAATTCGGAGTGCGCTACAGAAGGGAGCTTTGCGAATGCATCGATGAAGATGCATGAGACTTCAGTTAAATCTTTAACAAAAGTGGGTATCTAAGAGTTATGGAATTCAACGGGTAGCGGATCCATTTTGAATGCTATTTGATTAAAAACGAATTATTCTAGAGAAATACTACAAAAGTTTTTGCTACGTATACTAAAATAATTTTAGTTGATGATCTATGAATACTATAGTTATAATTCAATATAAATACAAAATATAATTACAGTAACTCTGGCTAACACCTAGCGCCATATATTGCTTTAATGCGTTTTAGTTTTCAGTCCTATTTATTTTGTTCCACAAATTAGACGCCGTGGCAATAGTTCAGCGTATGTTTCAAAGATAGCGCTACGCCAATGTATACCAAATTTCGAAGGAACGCGATTTTTTAATAGACTTTGTTAATTCAGATGTTTTATGATCCTCGCTCGTAGTGAAATTTAAGTGTTACTCTAGAGCTCATCTTAAAATGATACCCGTATTAAACCCAGGGCATTTTTAATACCCCGCCGGTTAACTAGTACCTATATTTTATCATTGTTAAACCGTTTTCAGTATACCGAATAATCATACTTAGCTTTATTATAATCATAACCATTTTGTCTTTGTTAACTATGTAAAACTTATTAAAGAGGTAATTAAGGAAAATTATACAATTACTACAATTATGTGTAATACTTCAGTATTACACATAAATGCTGCACAAAAGTGTGACAATAAATAATTATCAGAATAAAACTTCAATAACTTAACACATTCTTACGTTTTCCGTTTGGGGATGATATAATTTTGTGAAAATTTATCTGTATGTGAACGGGGAATAACGTCACGCGCAAAGACCCTAGAGTAAGTCGTGAGTTTGGAAACGTACAGCTTGAAATACCATGCGATTCACTCGTACATAATAATAGTCTTAATATTCTGAATAACAGTATAGTAATAGTGTATTGAACGCATTATAGAGGGCTTATTTTTTAGATAAAGTTATTTATTTGGTTGATTATTTCTTATTACGTGTCATTGCTACGAGAAAGGATCATAAAAGATATCAATAAATTATGACAATGGCTATACTTAGTATAGACACGACTTAGTATAGACATTGACAATCCGTCATTATTAATTGTAATAGTGTTTATTAAACACATTATAGAGGGCTTATTGTGTAGATAAAGTTATTTATTTGGTTGATTATTTCTTATTACGTGTCATTGCTACGAGAAAGGATCATAAAAGATATCAATAGATTATGACAATGGCTATACTTAGTATAGACACGACTTAGTATAGACATTGACAATCCGTCATTATTAATTGTAATAGTGTTTATTAAACACATTATACAGGGCTTATTGTGTAGATAAAGTTATTTATTTGGTTGATTATTTCTTATTACGTGTCATTGCTACGTGAAAGGATCATAGAAGATATCAATAGATTATGACAATGGCTAGACTTAGACTTAGTATAGACGTTGTCAATCCGTCATTATTAATTGACTACCAGTATTACCAAAACTAGCTTATTTAGATAGGTACGTACGTAAATCTTGTCCCAGATTTTGGTTGTGAAATTATACCTTTGCAAATCACCAGGAAAGCGGTAGTACCGCTTTTGTACAAAATAAAACACACGGTACCTACACAAAAAAAAGTACAAAATGTATATACAAGGGAAACTGTGCAAAAAGTGTTTGTACCGTAAACATTATTCTGAGCCGTATGTGGTCAATATAATTTGACGCGATTATCGGCGAAGTGTATTCCGGACGCGGCCCATTCGTTCCTCGGACGTTATCGCGCGGGTCGCGCATCACAGGTTCGTTTGTCACCCGCTGTCTCTCTCGCTACGTCTGTCTTGACATTGTAAGCGATTTGGAAGAGGATTTATCTCAGGCCTGACTGCAGGTATTCTGGGACGTGCGAAGTCTCTTAAGACGTATGATGCCTAGTACCTACTACCTATCTTTCGTAACTTCGTTGACGCATTACCTACGTTGTATCATCTACCGACTTATAATTTGCCAATAAAATACTACTACTACTTTTTATTTATTTAAGCCGACTGGAAAAACTACACGTGTTTTTTTCATTTTTTTGACTCTAGTGGAAAACAGTGTAGGTAAGTCTCATAGCAGTTTAATAGGATTGTGCGATATCTCAATAAGTGACAGATAATAAAAGCGTGACCTTAGTTGTCTACCTTCGTGTAAAATGGGCTAGGAAATGGGCTTGTGATAGGAAAAAAAAAACAAATTACTCTCATCATTTTTAGGATTCCGTAATCAACTAGCAAACTTTATAAGTCCGCCATGTTATCTGTCTGTCTGTCCCTGGCTATGCTCAGTGACTGATCGAAAACTATGTAACCCTACACTAAACATGGCTGGTCATGTACTTGGCCAGTTTTTTGTTATAATTGCTTAATTATTAGCAAAATCAGTAATGTAATATAATTATAAGATTATATTTGTATCTGACAATTTTAAATTGTTTGCCGATACTTGAATAAAAATTGAAATAGAAATGTAGAAAAAGGTGTGTATAAAATACAATGGTAAAGTTGTCAATGTGGCTTATTTCATTAATTCAAACTTTCAGAATCTCCGAGTTTTATATTCATGAAGAAAATATATTTTATTCTTCGCCGTCGACACCTTGCATTGTTCACTTGAAAATACTATTCGTCGCGTGTCTGAAAGCTGAAATGTTGTAAATGTACCAGTATGTCTCTGACAGTGCCGGTTATGAATTTCTCATTCATTCTACCCTCTTTGCATTTGAGTGAAGTGCCAGAGTTGCAGTAATGAAAATGAATTTCTCATCTAGCGTATTAAAACAAAATATATGTAGTAACAACCGATTTATAATGATGAAGTATGTGTTTGTACTCAACTATTAATAGTTATAGTTGCAACATATCTGTTCATTATCTATCTACCTTTGTGTTTTAGGATACCTCCCCTACAACATATACTGGGGGGGGGGAATTGTTTAGCCGTAATTCAAAAGTGGGATGTGTTTTTAGATGGAAGAGAATAGGAAGAGCTAAGCTAGGAGTGAATTACATCAGAAATGATGTCATTCACAGCAAAACTAAAGAAACTGATGTACTCTCCACATCGCTAAAGTTAAGTGGCACATTGCACGTAGAACCAATGGCTGGTGAGGCGTAGAGGTTCTCGAGTGGCGACCACGTACCAGAAAGTACAGCGTGGGCAGACCCTCCCACAAAGTGGACCGATGGCCCAGAAAATGTCGCGGGAATCCACTGGATGCGGGTGACGCAAAATCGCTCACTGAGGGTAGCTTTGAGGGAGGCCTGTGTCCTACAGTGGACGGCCATCGGTGGAAATGATAAAGTGAGTTAGGTTGTTCTGAATAATGTTAACTGAAACAAAGGAGAAACTGTAATTGTTATAAAGTTAAAATATTAATAAATAATCTATGTATGACGAAACGTTATTAAATGTCATAGAATTGTTCACTAAACTCGTTATTTCACACGCTATACAATAAAATTACCGTAAAAGCCTTCTCCTTTCCTACCTTAATAGTTCGGAATTACATTCATTAAAGAAAATTGCTACTGTGATCAGGCCGTGACTATAAATTTGCCTCGTTTGTAAGTATTTCTAAAGTGTTCAGATTATATTTATTCACAAATACCAAGTAACAAATATCAAGTCGAAATTAGGTCTACCAGATTATTGTTATTTTGAAAAATATAATGAATATCAGACATAACTGGAAATGTAAAATCTTTGCAAAATCGTTAAGCTTTGATACTCCATATATGCAGTGAGTAACCCATTTCACTCATTTCATTTCAGGTAAAAACCTACTTTCAAGAAACATTGTCACTTGGTTATGCATGCACGACTCGTTCCCAACAAAAGGTGTCACATTTCAGAGAAAAAGGCTCGGCGGTGGTGCACGTACGCTCTTGCAGCTCTAAACTTTGAGATAAAGATGTGGTCTTACGTGTTGTGTAAAAAAAATTGGGGTGTTTCTTTGAGGAAGAGCTAAATTTATGCATGGTTCCTTAAGTTGTCGCTGTTATACTGAAACGTGTCAGCACCATAAGTAATGGCGAGTGAGGTAGTAGTAAGCGTTTAATTGATTTTGTCAAAATTCAATATCAATGCAATATGTTGAAATCTACTAGCGAAACATATCAAAATCGCAAATGTATTAATTAACAAAGGATTGTAACATGTAAATCAAAGTAAGGATATAAATTAAATATTGAAAAAGAAAAACAATCTTTACATATATTATTATAAAACTTCAAACGATGTTATTTTAGTCTACATATAGCTCGGCACGGTTGGAATAGCCAAAGAAATTAAACTTCTCTGTATATTTTTTAATTAGTTCGATCGAGTGGAGCCCCAAACATTGGACGCAGCCGTGTGAAACGCCTCGCAAACCTACAACTGATGAGTTGTACGTGACCTGCATGTAAAAGGAAAAAGAAGCTTCAAGTGCCATGCCAATTTTTGGGCTATGAGTAAATTTTTCGCCGCATGCAAAGCATATTGCCAGTTCCCAATTTGTTTACGGTCAGATTGAAAACACTTATTTAAACATTTATTGGCTATTGTGTACATGTTCGTACTACTCCTGTCATTCCAAGGACTGAGATATGTTGTACTGGAACTTGCAGTAGCGTAAACTGGTGATGTCATTGAAAACGTCCATGATAAAATTAACAACGGATTCTAAGCGCTACGATTCGAAGCTTCGATAGCTACTTATAAAAAAAAAAATACCGATATTTTCCTGACTTTGCAACACCGCGAAGTATGTATGTGTGTCTATTTCATTTCCAAACAGCGATTTACATGTTTTATTATTAATCCTTTTAAAATAAATCTCTTTACGATTCCATTACGACGGTGTAACCGTTTAAAAGATAGAGGAAATAGCAGCCGACATTAACAAGCTACGTTTGTATCGTTATTTGCACCCTTTGAAGGATTGAATCAGTTGCACTTGCAAAGCAACCGTAGTCGTATGTGGCGTAGGATATTAGCAAGCGTTCACTGCCATCTACTAGCATGGCAAACACGTACGATGTGTTGTTTACGCAATGCACTATTTTCTAGTCCTGCTTGTCTAATATGGTCGGGTTTTTATCACTTATCACAATACCTGTCACGCTCCAACAATTGAGTGAGTGCTAAATTGACGGATAGCGAGATAAATGATGAAATGACAACCATGCTACCCGTTCTGATTCTTCCAGTTGAGTGAACTATTCAAATAATGAACTAAGAAAAACAATTGAAGAAACATTTTGTTTGATTTTATTATCTCAGTACATCAAAAAGTTTATAACGAGCTAAAATTATAGTTAAGAATAAATAAATAAAAATTACGCGTTCTTATATTTTAGTTTCATTTTGATTAGCTTATAAACATTTGGAGCATATTTTTATGTAGATTTCTACTATTAAGCCCGATTCTATTACACATAATTTATTTAATGATTATTAAATATAGAATAACAATACAAAACTTGACATTAAAGAATAACAAATAGATTTTACATGGAATCTAGCACATTAAACATTGCCTTCCTTATGATTAATGAGGCGAATGTTATTTATTTCTTTGCTCCTATGCCCACACACTGAGCTGTATCTTGCAAATTAACTTTTTCCTGAATGTTACTTGCTTTTAGATGATCGTTATATCCCTGAAAGAAAAAGCATTTCCTTGCCCTTTGCGTCATTACCATTTTCTATATCACAGAAAAAAAACCATTATTCTTCGATTTTTAATAATACTAAATGACAATGAAGTAGCTGCCTGATAACATTGAATGCGAATGCATCAATATTTTAGTAAAAATACTTTGAATTGTGTTTATATTGAAATATCAGAATATTTTTATTAGCAAAGAAAAAAAAACCGAGGAGGCTCTCAAGTTGACGTGTTTATTTATTATTTTATTCGTGTGTGGCTAAAATATAAGGTAAATGATATTGCAAGGGTATATTTCCGACGATAAACATTTATTTTGGTCCGTTTCTATTTATTTGCTTTGACAGGTTAGAGTAGGGGTCGTTTCTATAGTTCGGTATTGACGTGTTCTCTTATTTTATTATTTCCTATTTATATGTTATTATATATCGATAATCATATATGTTATTGCTTATCTTACCAACAAATTACAGGCGAGACCTATGAACTTCGTAACCTGTCAAATGCAAGTACCTAGTTGTTTCTAACCTTACTATAGGTGTAGTGTAGTATGGTGTATACATAATATTGTACGTCGTGCGGTGGATGAAGCCGACGTGGAAAATTTTATTTATTTTAAAGAACTATTAATGATATTAATATGAATAAAAGACCCAAACAGCTTAAATAGTTCCGAATTTCCGATATTACTTGTAAAGTTGTTTAGCCGGAAATTATAGGTTGAATCACAGTAAACATTGATTCTGGGTTGTATGCTCGGGTTTTAATTTTTTTTTACCCGGGCAAGCAATTGTAAAGGATTCTTTGCTATCCTCAAGGTTGCAGGCCTTGTTTCGCAATCACAGTTTGTGCACAAAGCCCTTAGGATATTTCCTATTTCCCTGCAATTAATATACATTTACATCATCTCTGACGTTCCGCGCATCTATTCAGTAACAATTTACAGAATGTTCTCATATCACTTACTCATGAATCTTGATTCCACATATTCAAATGCATATTGCAGAATTTCAGTGAGTTTGAGGTTAAGCAATAGATGCTTAATTTAAGGTACGCTTTATTAGAATAAAAATGCGTTTGATACCAGATGGTACCTTTTTAAGAAGCATATATTATTATGTTATACCTAGTAGTGGAGAATTCTACTTTAAATATGTTATTTAATACCTACGATGCAAAACAGTCAAAATGTTGAATGTTTACCACCTTTTTTATTAAATTAGCCCTTCTTTATTAATAGGATATACTTAAGACCATGATCATGAACAGAAGCAATGACAATTAAAAAATATTGTCGTTTTTGTACATGGTGCTCCGGACTTTTAGGACGCGTATGTGGAGCCGAATCGAGTCAACGTGTGAACAACGTGTGTCAAGAAATTTAATTTAAAGGCTACACTTATTAAAATGTATTACTAGTTGCAAAGTACTTTTGGCCTATCGGTAAGAGCGTGCGACTTGCAATACGGAATTCGCAGGTTCAAACTTCGACTGTTACCAATGAGTTTTGCGAAACTTATGTATTATCATATTATTAGATAACTATTTAGATATTTTCATAAAATCAGTGGCTAAGCCAATTTTTCGGATTAGTAGCCAAGCGGACATCAGCCAAGGCAAAATGTAGCCGGGACAACGTGAGAAAAATGAAAATTGATGACAAATTTATTATTATTTAAAATGCACTACGGGGAATTTGTAAAATTGCGTTTTATTGGAATATGTTATAATAGTTAATTAACCAGCCCGCATTTTAGCTGCCATTTTTGTTTTGGTTGCCATAGCTTTGTAACATAGTGGCATCATAGTGATAGAATAGCAATAAAATTGTGTAACTAGGTTGCAAAATTACACATTTCGTGGCGATGGCTGTTTGTAGGCGATTCAAGTGTTTAGGAAAGGGAGGTGGAAACAGCTTAGCCGTTTTTTGGTGCTCAAAGTGTTGAGTCTTTATGCTCCGTACGAATTAAAACCTTTGCTACCACGTAATACCATGGCTAGTTCATTTTACATTAGATCTCACTCTATCTAGCGTGATCTACCAACACCATCACAGCGTCGTTTTGATTCTTTTATTGCGAAAAAATGATATTTAATACAGTTAAATGCAATGCTCAGTCAGTGGTAGAAATAATGGTTTTTAACGATATTAGTAAGTGTAACAAGGACTTATTTATATAAGCATCATTAGTTTCCGTAGACAAATAAAACATAAGCATATCATACCTTCCTTTATACATATGTAATATGAACAACTCAAAACAAACATTGAAGTTACCTACTCCATTTGCTTGTGCCCGAGGGTTGCTTACGCAAATAAACTAGAACAGATTATTAAAAAAAGAGTGTTATTTTTACGAAATTAAAATTCTATATTCACGTTAAAAAGAAAAATAAGGTAAGCAAATATGGCGGACTGACAACTGAACTAAAAAAAATTGTCAGATTATAAAATATTATTATATCTAAACTAAACAAGAATCTAAGTGACAAATCTATGTAAATGGCAATAAAAAGTGCGTGATTGCGAAGCTATGAAGGTAAATGGGTTTGTTTTTGTTTATATAATAGTAAAATATATTTTAATAAACAATACATAGAATGGCGCATTCCTATTGGGTAGGATAGTAACCCTAATCATCATAATTATATAGCCTAAAGATGTCCACTGCTAATGTGCACAGGCCTTCCCTAAAGCGAGCCACAGTACCAATTTAGCGCCACCGGCATCTAGTGGATTCCAGTGGATTGTCGCCTGTCCGCCTGTCTGCCCACACTGCGCCTTTCTCTACATGACCACCACTCGAGAACCTTTACGCCCCAACGGCTATTGGTAATACGTGCATATGCCCGACCCATTGCCACTTAAGTTTGGCGATCCGGAGGGCCACTCGTTTATCAGTTCCTTACACTAATACCAAAGCAATAATGTGATTATGAGTAAAGTTTCCAGACATTCCGAACATTTCATCGTTTATTAACGTGCCTACAAATTGGGTCTGCTATGCGATTGTGAGACATTCTGGAGATGTCAGATCAATTGTCAAATCAATCTAGAGTAGTTAAGTATTTATTGTGGTAATGCAGACGGAACAGTAACCTGCAGCTCCAACTACAGGGAACTGGGCTGAATGATTGCAGCAAGCGATCGACAGCCCGCCTGAGTGCTGGGCGTCCCTACACTACATGTACATTTAGTTATTGTAATGCCCACATTAGCTGTATTTTATTTAAAAATAAAGATTTAATTGTCAAAGTCATAATAAAATATTCGTATAAATTCGTATTACACTAAAATAATTATTATTCCTTCGTTTTAATCCTTATGAATGATTTGTATTGCAGCCCATTCTGATGTTAATGCAAATTTTTATATACTAATTATTTCAATATCAGACAAGCACGGATGGCTGCTTTGTACTAATCTACTTTACGTTGTGTATTTCACACGCTCAGAATTCACAGTGAATCCGCAATTAATCTGGTAATGTTTGCTTGGCGTGCAAATAATGATGCTTTGTGCGTGGGCGCTTTTAATTGGGTAGGAACAGAATCAAGTTCACGAGTTATGAAAGATTAGTTAACATGACTTGGAGTTTCAATAGTGAGTTGAGTTGTGAGTTATGAAAGATTAGTTAACATGACTTGGAGTTACAGCCGACTAAAAAAAATCATGTATCCACGGGTTTCAGTCCACCTATCCTATTTTATCCTAAATACCACAGACGTCCACTGGCGATCGCAGTATGATTCATATTTGATTAGTTTCGTTAATTGTTCTTTCGGGTTCTTCTAATGTGCCTTTACCTGTAAATTTATTCAATAAATGAATATCAAATGAATTTCAACAAATTCGACTATATTGATATCATATCAGGCTCATCCTTCCGATCGAAATTAAATGCGTAGACAAAAATAAAGACTCCAATAATAAAAATTTAACGCTAAAGGCGAATTGATACGGAAACTTGGATTTATTTTGACGTATCTCTTAATAATTATTTGACATACAATAATAAGCATTTCAATACTGAAAAATGCGACCTATCAAAAAAGAATAACATTTTAACACATATTTCGTTTACATGATATTTTGTAACAGATATTTTGTTTACCACGATACGTTTCTAACATATTAAGTTACAGAAATGACTTACTTGAAAATATTTTTTTTCCTGATAAGTTCTTATCCGGTTCGGCCCGGTGAAATCCAATAGAACCAACTTTTGGGACTTTGGCTTCGCATTTGGCATACTTATTTCAATAAAAATGTTCATTATCAATTCAGATATAAATTTGCGATTGAAAACTTAGTTTGAGTTACTAATACTGAATGACAGTGTTGACCAATTGAAGTATTGACATTGAGGTTAATTTGTTTTATTGATACGTAGGTACCCAGCCAAGTTTTGCTTGGATTTCCTGCAATACATATTTGTATTTTATTAATAGTCGATTATTATAATATTTACTCTTTTAAATATAATAACTCTTAAAATCTCTTCTAACTATTAGATTAAAGTCTCAGTTTGGTCTGAGTTTCATAGTAAAAGCCAGTTTAGAGCAATATAATAAAGATAAGAAATTGTAAACGTAACGTCACAATTACTTTGATTTGGATACCTAGAGCAGTAATTTATAAAACCACAGCTTTAAAGAATTCTACTTCGGACATATACCTACTACTTGTAACTCATTCGACTTAGGCCTAATTTATTTATTTCAGTGTCCAAACTTATTTAAATTTACAAACTTATCTCTTACCTACAAATGTAGTCATCTGTAATATTTAGTAGTCATTATTATTCCGGTCGGGCAATGTTAAAAATCTGTCGCTGCGGACTCGGTCACGTAGTATCGTGGGTTCGAGTCATTCGTCAAGCTTACCTAGCTCTTTATTGTCACAGCTTTAAACTAAGCAGTTTTAAATAAGATCATGGGACTATTCCAAGAATATTTTTAAAGTGAGTGCAAACCTAGTATCGGTCCGAAAGTTTACCACCATGGGCGATAACTACATCGCGGTGTATTATTGGTTATTCGGTCAGTGACGAACCTTATAATCCTGCGGTTCATTGAAAAACTTTTGCCCATTTTCCTCAGATCCACTTTCTGGGTACAGCGAATAATTTTATAAAAGACCAGCAATTAACAATAGGTACCTACTAGCTTAACAGCTTAAGTAATTCTGTGTAGCTAACGACTCGGAAATAAGATGAATTTAAAGAGCCAAGTGTCCCTTTTAAAAACTGTTTCTGCTTTCAGTGTCATAATATATAATAATGGTATACTGGTTTATGGTAAAATTATAAGTGGGTACTTAAGTCACAGAAATCCTTTTGTATATAAGATATATACTTACAAGTTAGCCCATGATCTTCTTACATATGGAGAGAAAGTACCTTATAAACGATAAATGGGAATTTTTGCTGCATTTTTTTATAAAACACGTAGCAATTTTTTGTTACAATACGAGCAAAAATTACAAAATTCATATTCTTAAATAACGAAAGTATCCTATAATATTGTTAACAGAATTTCCAAATATAGTATAAGTAGGTAGAAGTGGAAATATGATGGGAAGTTTTAAAATTAAGAATTATTTGCGTCTAAATCTATTTTCTCAGAAACTAATCAAGGCTTATTTAGGTTGCTATTCAATTTTACTTGAGTTCGTGGATCCTTTTAAAATACCCGACTAAAGCAGGATAGTTTAAATACGGGAACATATTGCACTCTGATAAGTATATACGTCAAAAAAACTAAAATAAGTGTATAAATAATTATTAATAAAATGATGTACCTAGTAATGCCTTGATCCAGCTGTAGATGTTGTTTGATCTGCTAGTAGTTTCATCTTGTGTAACAGTTGGAAGGCTGTCAAACTCCTATATTATTTCAAATAGCCCGCACATAACTCTAAGCAGCTATTAACTGAAACTATAACCGTTGTTCCAGTTTGTGTACAAGCGGCTAATTTATGGAACGTAAACATTACATATTGACATGGGGATAACCACATCCAATAATTGTATCGGTTGTGATAATGGTTGCCGTTAATTTGAAATGATGTATTAGATATATATTTATTTTTTGAAATATTCAACATAAAACTACGAGTAACATGAAACATTGTAATAGCAATTTCATATCTGTAGAATGTTGCAAATTCGTTTAAAGCTACAATGTCCTTAACGACTACAAATTAATGAGGTAATAGGTTGATAATACATACGTGTGTACTACGTAGGTATATTTATGTATATTACGTAATATAATATTAACTGTAATTATTAAACCCTATTAACTAATCAGAGGCATAGTTGATTTATCCATTTTTCCTATATTTCTGAGAATTGTGGTTTCGGTAGCAGACGTTTCTGCTTAATATAAAAATAATTTTGTCATTTGGTAGCGCATCGATATTGGTGAATTCTCAATATGACTTGAGACTCTGATGCCAGTAAAAGTGTTGATACATTTACGGTAGATGTTGCTAAGCACCTTCTAGGCGCATTAAAGGATATGGTGAAGTGCAGCCATCTGGTGAGTCTCTGTAGCTCAGTTAGTAGAGCGATGGGCATGTATCCCGGACATGCGTCTTCAAGTCTCACCAGAGGTAGTTGATTTATCCATTTTCGTTTTGTTCATTTTTAATTTCATCTTATTTAATCGTTGAGTTATCTTTTTTAGAACCATAGTTATAAGCGGAAGCCGTACAAAATAATTGATTCATGGCTATCTGTCATTACTTCACGGGGCATTTTGTTATAGTAAATGTTAGTCAAGTATAATTTATACTTTAAACAGCAATGTGTGTTCCTCTTTCGTGCCTTGAAACCCTCCTATCGCTCACGATTCCATGTTCAAATTTGAAGTCTTTCGCTACCTCGGATCCCGATAACCACTAACATTGCTCACTTGTAAAACATAAAAATACAATTGTATTACTGGTTTTTTTTTAATCAAAAAAGCGTTCCGTAAATATAAAATTTTAATAATATTGCTTACAATTAGGTCCTGGATACTTAGCAGTAACCAGTGTTTGGACGCGTGATTTTTTGTACTATAGGTATTTAAATGTATATACCACGAGTTTTTTTCTTACTTAACAAAATAAGCTCGTGTCACTTTCTAAACTTGCTTCGATAACAAAAATTGCCGTAGCTGATAGCTTCAGTATTTGGAGCACCAAGGCCGCATGGATCAGGTGATAGCCAGCGTGACAAATGACGTCCGAATATGAGGGCAGTGGTCGACAATGATAATGTCGACGGTTATAAATGGGTATCTGCAGCAAATGGCGTGATCTGCGCTAGTTTGTAGCATAGAGAATATTTCAGTAGGTGAGTGATATGCATTAAGGATTTCCCTAATGGGTGGATCAAATAATACTCGTAATGATCTAGCAACATTACCTATGAGAAGTTATGATTATTGGTCACGTTATGTTATAATTTATTACATTTAGTTAATATAAATAAAATAAATAAATATTTCGAGACAATCTTACACAAATCGACCTAGTCCTACGGTAAGCTCAGTAAGATAGTTAATATGGGATTTTTGTATTTCGTAAATGAAAATAAATAGCTTTCACTGCTATTCATTTTCATTTAACAAATACATAAAATAATATAAGTAACAGAATAATTTCAAATTCTCATTTAATATAAAAGTAATAGCATAATTTTATATGGCAGAAATGGGGATTTGGTATATAAAAAAAAAAAACATTATCCAGAAGAAGTAATTGTTTAGTAGCATTATAATGTGTTTGCATAACAGGCCACCAGTATAATGTTCAATTTGTTTACTATTGAATGTTCATAACGTTCTTTATTCATGATAACCAATAATATGATAACGTTCACATAAAGAAAAACTCCGTCCTGGCGCCTCGCCGGCCCTATCACGGCACGTTCGCTTCGCTCGCTTGGCTCGCACACTGTATAAGTAAGACGCAACTTACCGTCACCGGACCTAACGGAGGCGTTAAGGTTGAAATGTCATAGAATATTAAGTTACCCGATCATCCGGTTGAACTTTTAGTTCTAAATATTAACCATAATAGTAAATGTATGTTAAAATAAGTAAAATTACTCCTAACGATCATTACAAGGACTGTTTTTATGATTATAATTATACAGCATTCTGTTATTTCATTATTATAACTAACTTACATTTTGTGTCTTTTTTTAACACATCATGTATATTTCGTTATAAAGTAGTTAAATTAAACTACGCTAAAAGTTTATATTAAAATTCATCGGCACCCTATCCTTATTCGTACTATATATAATATACTACATACTAAACATATCATAGTAAGCATAGTATATATTGTTTATACTATGCTTACTACAACACTGTGCTACAACTATATTACTATTACTTACTATAATATTATAAATGCGAAAGTAACTCTCTGTCTGTCTGTTCACGCTTAAACCGCTGAACCAATTGGGATGAAGAGAGTTTAAGCTATCAGAAAGTACATAGGATATTTTTTCTCCCGCAAGCATACCTACTCTAAAAAGGGACATGCCTAGCCGACAAAGACGCGAGGAAAAGCTAGTAATTATACATGCGTGACATTTTTGACCAGGATTCATAATAATGAATTTTACCGTTGATCCTGACAGCATGTTAGTACTAACAAGATACAAGGAGTACTCCTTGTATCGCAATGCTGATACGTTGAGCGAGGAAGTCGTCTGGTCTTCGGTCACTGGTTATGTCAACCGCGATTTATGTAAAAAGCCTTTGTCCGCTGGAACCCCATGGACCTATAATAAAATTGTTGGTTTAGGAATTATGTATGTTTGTATGAATATGAATTATGTAATAGATTTACTGATTTAAGATTTGCCTTTGTGCATACTGTGGAACTAAAGCCGCTGTCAGCAGAGTCTTAATTTAAATTTCAATCGTACATTCAAACTCATGCATAAGTAGGCAGTGTTGGAATTAAGAGTGTAAAAATATAAAAGATAGCCTTACAAAAGCTTTGATGGTAATCCAGAAAGGTGAATTAATAAGTGTTTTATTACCTGATTTGCAACAGCTGACGATGTTACTATACTAATCGGAAAATATTGGAGTAATGGAGGTCACTTACTCATGTTTTGTTTTATAAATATAACAGAGAGAGAGAGGGCGACAAAATGGAATCGGTGCGTGGTTTTTATTTCATAATTGAAGTCTTATATCTTATCTATGTACATACATTTATCGGTAATTTACAACTAAAGCTTCTAAACTCAATGGCAATACTTTTAATTGTTCTTAAAAACTTTATGTTACGCAGAATTACGTTCAAATACTTGAACCATGTTGTTAATTTTAATTAAATGGTAGGAGACAAATCGTTTGTTTGAAGCTCAAACACTGAACGGGCAATTTAGAGCAAAACTCATTATGAGAAAATATTTTAGGTTGCTGAGGCTAGGTGGAAGTATATAATTTTCTCGGCAGATTACGTCAGTGCGATGTCACCAGTTTAATCAAAATAGTCTTATAAGTGTGTGTCTGTATGTCAGTGTGTCTGTCCGATCCTGAGTTTGTCTTAAATGTCATTATAGTCCTAAAAAGGACGAAACTTATGAAAAATCAGGAATCCAACCGACATTTCGTTATTATTGTACTGTTGTAAATTATCAAAAGACAACGAAATAGTTTAGATATTTCCTGCTAAATTCGAAAAAAAAAACACAAATAGTTGAATATACACTATTTTCAAATGGTCAACAAGCCTGAGCTAATTATAACAATAACTGTATTTACAATACCTACCTTTAATGTAAAAAAGGCCTTTAAAATATTGAACAAATGATTTTATTTTTAATAATATTAGAAAGAAACAAATGCTAAGAAACGCTAGGTCCGTGGGATCCCACCGCGCACAAATATTGTGCAGAAATGGCGAATGTTTATTATTGAATCTTATTTTTTAATTTATTTATTTATCGTGTTTTTAATTTTATCTTTAGATTGTCTTCAAATATTCTAGTATCTGATATTACTTTATAAAATATACTAATTATCAGAATAGTAAAATCCGTTATTACCATTTGGCTATCAAATCCTTCAACATAATTACAATATCAATTGGTGACATTTACAAATACGAGTATGATTGTTTTCATAAATCTGTTATATACTCAAAATTTAGAACAAGCATAAACTGCAGAGCTAATTAACTGACCTGAAAGGAATTCTATCGTGACAAAAGATCGCTAAAGGAAAATTCAATTTCCGACACCCAACAAATTTAAAAAAGAAACCGTGCCTTTCCCGTACCTATTATCTTCGATTTACATTAAGGTAGAATATATTTTGTACGTGATTCTTTGGCACCTATTTATTGCAGGTATTGTAAAAATGCTTAAAGTTTAATGATTTCATACATTTTCATAAAAGTTCATTAAACGCTTAACTCATACCCAAGAACACTATACACTTGTATGATGAATTTTGTTTTATTATCAAAAGCACGGGTGTTGCTAAGTTTCCAAAAAATATGTTGTTAGATTATTTATTTTTAATCCCTTTTGTTTAGGAGCCTTTATCATTAAGACCATGTCGGCTGGAAAATACGTAGGTATTAATAGTGTTAAGTTGTTAGTTGCTTGTGAGCTAATGGCGCAGTTAAAACTAAGTGAAATTTACTTGCGTTTGGTTAAACTGTAGACACCTTTGTGTACTCATGCACATTAACATAGTAACCGTAACTATTTACGTACATAAAGCGATGCAACTTATTCAGTATTATGGCTTTTCGAATACAGTATAACACTTGAGGGTATTACATGTTTGCATGATCTTCATGTTTGAGGAAACTTCGTCAAATGGGGTTGACGCAAATAACGGGATCATTTCGTAGCGAGGACTCGGTGCGCGTCAAGTATCATTGACGAGATTGGATAAGATGAGGTATACTTATGGCGTATGTGTTTTAGATAAATGAAGATTATTTTTGCTTCTGGATTCAATTAATGATGTACTCTTCAGAAGGATACAAAGACGTAGTATGCACTACATGCATACAGAAAATGTTCTCTTTTTATCTTTAAAATGGCAAATTGATGTGGTTTTTGTTTTCGGAAAAAAGGTAATTATTAAAATGATTTTAACTAGTAAGATTAATAAGTATAAGAAGTATTATATTAAATTCTTTATTCATATTTTTCAGGTCGAAATTATGTATTCGATGTAGTAAATCGAGTAACTCACATTTTTGCCATGAAATCGCTAATGTTATTTTACTGATTTTTATTGATGAAATTTACAACTCAAAAAAATGAATTAAAATATCAACTTATTAACGAAAAAGTAAAAATATATTTACATCCTATTTTGTACTTCGTAATAATTTACACTTTGTTTCATACGCGTTAAGTTGAAAAGGTGTCATACTTACGAGTATATTATAAAAATATCTTTAAAAGCAAAAGTTTCACTTGTATTTATTCCACATTGAGCATTGCTACAATGTTATAGTACTACTTT
This sequence comes from Grapholita molesta, assembly GCA_022674325.2. Taxonomy (NCBI): domain Eukaryota; kingdom Metazoa; phylum Arthropoda; class Insecta; order Lepidoptera; family Tortricidae; genus Grapholita; species Grapholita molesta. The sequence goes on along the minus strand of CP053121.2, from coordinate 15,450,453 downwards.
TAATGAAAACAGACTGTTCACTAAGTAAGACTGACATGGAGATACCGAATCAAGTAATATAAAAATTTAAACAATACAGTTAAAGTAAAGATGAGTTATTTGTTGTTTTGTATACAATTATCAACGTATTTTGATATGGATCGCTGTATACATGTTTTGAAAAAAAAATCCTTATATTTTAAGGTTCGGTAAGTATGTGTCCTTTATGAAAGCGTTAAATATGAAAATAGCAGCGAATATTTATGCTGCTTCCAGTGTATTTGACTTCATGACAATGCAAAATATGCAAATATAATGCCGCGTCACGTTCTTTACGGTTTATGTTTCGTTGTTTTCCTAACTTATCATAATTTTCACATCTTAGACAAAACTTAAGGAATGAAAAATGCTTACGTCACACCAATTGTTTTGCTTCTGTTTCTTATACTCAATATTTATTAGGAACAATTATTTTTTTTGCCATTATTAATGTGAGTTTTTATATATACTCGTATATAGCAAAAGTATTGTCTGGTTTAGGTTGCAATCGTAAATGAATAATTAATCATTTATAAAATGTAGGTATCGTTTAAAATATTCCGACGTATATTTCTTACGGGGGTTTTTCACGCTAATTGGGTACAATATTCTCTGGAAGTTCCCATACATAAATTATTTATTTTAGTTCTGTTTCCAAACACATTAGACTAGTATATAAAACAGATATGGCGTGCCTTATAATGGATACAACTTTTATGTCATAAATATGTAACAAAAAGGAATAAGTGTATAAAATGCTTGTAAAATCGCCCAATTTACTCACAAGTCAATATATTAAGATTATGAGCTATGTTGTGTAAACTAAGCACTGATAACGTAAAATAATGAAATAAAAATAAGTATATAAATATAATGACTAAACTTACAACGTTCTTCTTTCTTTAAAGTCTCTAAAATATCTGTGTAAATACCACACGCTGAGCAGAACCGCAGCAGCTGAGCAAACTTAGCTTTGTTCGCTTGCCGAGTTACTAACGACTTTAGACAAATAGGGAACTCTAGGATATAGGCCACCTAAACACTACCAAAATGTTAGTTGACACTGGTAGTGAAATAACAAAATAACTATTTAAAGAAAGATTTACTAATGTGTTTCGTGTGTTTAGAAAAATAATAAAGTTTGTTTGAAATTGAAAATATTGATAAAAAATACCTACACGATTCATATTTCTTGAATCCAAAATATTAAAATGAAATTCAAAAGTAGGTAAAGCATTGACTGCCAAATTAACTCGAAAATATGGTAAGACATGCATGTGCCGTTTATAAGTAATCTTTAAATCTTAGCTCTACTATCCTCCATATGAGATCGACCTAAAACTGTACAAAAAAAAAAGTCCCATCTTTTGATCATGAGATGTAAAATGATGCATGTCATTAAAAAAAAAATATTCGTGAGCCTACCGCCTCAAATTTTTACAAGTTGCTTTTTTTTGCTGCCTTAATGAGTTGACACAGTTACGTTAGTTTTCCCTCATTCCCCCGAGTAGTTACAAGGATATAATCGAGAACCTTGTTTACATCTGACGAAAAAAGTTATTAAGCTCGTGGTTTCATGTAAATATGTTCAAATAAATGTAGCTAAAATATAAAATAGTGTTAATTATACACGGGTTTATTTCATATTTTCTAACATCAAAATTTTTACAAAGTTTCTCTTTACTACAATTTTTTTTTCAGTTATTCGTCAAATGACTTATGACTTTGTAATAAAAAAATAGTGAAAAATGCCCACCAAAATGAATAAAGAAGTAAGAAAAATTTCCAGATATATAAATACAAGTAATCATATTTTTTTACTTTTAGCTCTCGTACTATTATGACAGTTTGACAGGCAATTATCGGACTCGCGCGGAAGATGTTGTAATACCAATTGATATCGATATTGGACGCATAAAAACAACAGTTGATTTTGATTATAATATCGTTAACTTTATTGTAAACTTATTAAAAAGCCACGAGGAATTCATTACCTCTCAATTATCACTTATCAGACTAAATACATAAAAAAGTTTGTATTTCATTCGTACTTTACTCCTCCCCCCCTCGCAGTAGAATACGAATATACACAATATCAAATACTTCACACATATGATATCTTATATTGTTTTCGGTTGCCGCGATAATTATTCATGAAATAAATAGTACATTACTGCAGCCGCCGGAAACAGGGGTTGAAGGCTGAGTTGTATATACGGCCGACCGTAGGGAGGCCGGATAATATACGAAGCCTTCAAGACCCTTTCACGGCTAGGCATGTATAGTGCTTTTCTCAAACTAATGCAATGAAATAAATAAAAAAATACCACTGAACAAAACAGCTTCACGACATAAGTTTTTAATTTTCCCTCCAATCCCGCTTTGTAGTATTTTTGCCTTCGATGTAATAATTAATGACTATCATAAATAGTCTGGCTATAATTACTACATTTAGAAAAACAACCAAAAATGCACTTACCTTTTAAATGATGGCGCTACGGCATCTGCCTTTGGCGGTACACAATAACAAAATATAGATAAATAAAACCGGGCCCGGTTAGATTATTCAATTTTTATACACCCGTAACACTATATCTAAGTCACAAAAGCATTGAATCACACCATTTACCACTATTTAGTCTTAATAAACAGAGTTTTACACGCCGAGAAACTTTTCCATTCCGCCATTATTAAAACAAGTAAAAGTGTCCTGTGATTGGTTGACTCAAAATGCGTTCAAAAACGCGCATGCGTGGAGTAGTGTTTGGTGTTGCCAATACAATTTTAAAATTGAGAGCATGAATAATAAATATAATAATGTAATAACCTGATGATATGAATATTCATTTACATGATAAATAAAATAAATCTCTTCATACCATTTCGTCTGAAATAAGCGAGATTATTTTTCAGCCCGCTAATCATTTAGCCACTAAAAATGATAAAAAATATAATTCAGCTGTTTGAACAGGCTTCATGAACACAGACGCCAGGTATACATAAAAATTAAAAAATTACTTCCCTGCCTAGGCCTTCAATTTTATATGAAATTCGTTACCTGTCCTCTGGAGTCGATACGCCCTAAACGTGATACTTGAAGCCTATTATGACGCACGTAACGAAGACATTTCATTGCATGTTTGAGAAAAATACATTACCAACCGTGAAATACATGATCATACTTCTGGAGATCAATTGTTAAATCTAATACAACTGAAATTGAGCCTAATGAGCCTGTTTAAGATTTCTCGTGAAGTATGAATATGATCACTACTTTGAAAAATCTCGTACTTCATCCTGCTACTCTAAGTCGAAACGCAATAACTCTGTATGCATCTTAGATAATAGTTACGACTTTTTTCTTTGTATTGTCAGAATAAGATATGTTTTAAAAGCACTATACATGCCTGGCCGTGAATAGGCCTTGCCGGCGTCGTATTTCAATCCTATAGCACTCAGCCGGCAAGCCCTTCTTTTCCGGCGTCGGCAGTGATGTACTAATATTATTAAAGTTTTGACGAAAACTAAACACTTGTTTCACGTAGGTATGATTTAGTTGGCCCAGAGGATGACGATGGCTTATAAAACTACTTTCTATGCTGCGGCCTGCCTTCTTGCCGGTACTCCGCCCTGGGAGCTGGTCTCTATGGAACTCGAACGATAGAGGCCATCCTCCAAGTGATGGATAAGTGGGTGACACACAAGAAGGGGGCCCTGACATTTAGATTGACGTAAGTAGTGTCCGGACATGGCTGCTTTGCACACTACCTGCACAGAATAAGAAGGGAGCGAGTGCGGTGCGGCGGATGATACGGCCCAGCACACATTGGAAATTTGTAGTCGCTGGGCTGTAGAAAGGGCGGCCCTCGCGGCGGCTACGGGTGTAGTAGACCTCTCTCTGCACAACATTATAGCGGCAATGTTGTGCAGTGAGAGGAAATGGAAGGCCGTTGCATGCTTCTGTGAAGACGTCATGTCACAGAAGGAGGCAGCGGTGAGAGTGAGAGAAGCGGACGTGGATGCGCTGCCTCTCCGACGAAGGCTGCAGGGTCGTAGACGACGAGCGTTCGTTCGCCAAGACCCTTAGTTGGGCCAGCGGGTACGGGACCCGCACTGCACGGCCCTACATGCCGTCGCTAAGTCGGAAGGCGCCGTGGTAGAATGGTCGCGATCCTCAGAGGACAAAAGCGGCGAGCCCCACATACCCCCAATATAGCCTTCCCGCGGTCAACGTACGTACGGTATGATTTAGTCCAAATTGTAATTTTATCTTTGTAAACGAAGTAATAACACTCCGCTATACACTTTTAATAGTTACGCCTATAAAATAAATGCATTATGAATAATTTTGATAAAAGATTTAACTATTTAAGCACACTTATTACCACAATGACCTAAAGAAAGATTAACGGGTTATATATTTATAAGAACAAGGACAGTTTATTGCATTAATCTCAGTGGACGTAAGCTCTTTTGTAGCATATTGTTCGCATATGGACCCTTTGCCGCTAATACCGTGATGGCATCTATTTATCATAATAATTTTCTCACTTGCACGAGAAAGGACGCGCTTCATTAGGCTGAGATTAATACATTTAGGGACGCGAGTAAATCTTTTGTTATAAGTAGGTATATATAGGTATACTATATATTAACGGTTACAATAATATGTTAGTTCACAGTACTATTATGAATTGAAAAAATAATTTATTGATGCTCATAATTATCAACAATCAATCCATATGTTTTCATTCCCATAATATGTTAATATATTATTATATATTATATAATATCGCAAATCGTCTGTTTTACGTCTGGCGACCAAAGAGCTGGCGGCTTCTTCGGAAAACGTATCAGATTATTACATGCACAACTAAAGACGTACATCAACAAAACTGTCAGCAATTGAATATTTTAGATTTACAAGTAATTAGGTACTGTGTATCTGTGAATGGGTAATACAGTTATAAATTATTGTTTCATTATTTACCTACTTTTCTCCTAACTTCAAACCCAAGAAGAGAACAGGGAGAGGAAGAAATGTTATGATTTGAGAATACTTGTTAACGTACAAAGTTATTTATATTGCTTCGCCGTCATGCATACCAATTTGTAAGATACTATTTATAAAATTATGTATAACATACGTATTCTTTAACGTACACGGAACAATGGTGTTATGTAAATTTAACATGATGCCCTATATTTGTATTTTTATTCCATTTTGTATTAGAATAATGGATTTAATTTTATAACTTACGGCACTATTGGCGGTAGAAAATAGAACCCCCAGTTCTCCAGAACTCGTCGTGCGAGTGCCTTAATTAATTTTAGTAAAGGCGTAATATATTTAGCATATCCAATCACCTTCACCATTCACTTATGACAAATATTATAAACGTAAAAATTTTCACGACGAGGATGACGTTCCTCTTAATCTCAATAACTTCTTAACGTATTTTTATGAAACTTTCCAGTTAAGTACCTTTTCTATATCAGTATAGGACACAGGCTATAATTTATATCATCAATACTATGCAGTGCCATCATTGATACAGCACTATAAGAGCACTATCTCTTATTCAATATTGCAGGTTTCGGATTATTCCCTTACGGCAAGTATGGATGTAATGAATAATTGAAAAACAATTATCGTTAAGGGCTAAGAGCGTTGATAATGCGCTTCATAAATGTCCAGAACACCATTGTCCTGTGTATGGGAAAGACACCCAAAATACTAATTATGTAAAGACGAAGTTGCGGGCAGAAGCTATATTATAAATGTGAAAAGATTTAGTGTGTGTTACTTAATCATGCAATAACGGGTGAACGGATTTGCTTGAAACTTGGCGTAAAGATAGACAAAAATCTGAATTGAGAGAAAGGATACCTACTTTATATTTGGGTAATGTGTTTCCGTGGGATCTTATGCAGAAAAAGTCGGGGACAGAAGCCAGCATGTTTGGACCCGGGTATGTCCTTAAACTACGTCCAACAATGAGAGGTAGGGAACAGCGATGACCATCACGCTTGAATCTGGGGCAGCCTAACTGGGAAGTACCTCCTCCTTACAGAAGACCACAGCCATAATAGCACTGCTACCTTTCAGATATGTAGTGTTGTGTTCCTGATGGAGAGTAAGGTTCCCAGAGCTCCAACCCCTCTTAAAGGCCGGCAACGCGCTTGTGACTCCTGGTGTTGCGGGTTCCCATGGGCGACGGTAATTGCTTACCATCAGGCAATCCATCTGCTCGAGTATGGATATTATGTAGTATTATACATTATGGATGTACACTTTCACCGGTTACTTCATACGAATAGAGGTCAATGGAAACTTTCAACCCTTTTTTTCGTTCCCTGAGTGGCTGAGTCTTAGTGGCCCAAAGATCTTTTTAAAGTTAAAAGTCTATATCAATCATTAGAAAAAATATAATGTCCTAAATGTTTTAATTTTTTAGACAGTATGCACCGTTTGGGAATTGAAATGTATTTTTTTACGTCAGTGTTACATTTAATGTTTATTTCAATAAGTGTAAATACATAATCAGTATAAATTTTCAGTAATTCCAGCTTTGTTTATTGCCTTATTTTATAGCCCAGGTACAAGTCTAGTTTTCAATTCACATGGCAAGTTTCAACTGTTAAATTTGAGTGTATTATGATTAAGTATTTCAAAGTTGCAGTTTCAACTACGACGTAGTACATAGAAGTAGTTTCAACTTGGCGGGCTTGCGGGCAAAATCTCGTGGCAGTAAGCAAATGACCGACAGTAAAAGCGTGGCATAGAAGTATGTTACGTACGTAAACCTATTTTTTTAAGTATACAAGATTACACTTAATTTAAGAATTTATAGACGGAATATTTATAAAATAGATATAGGAAATATTACTTCATAAAACAGTTAATATTCGTCATAAAAAAATCCAATATTGATAAACTCTTAATGATATATGAGATTAGAAACAAATAACGTATCTCGCTTAGTAGATATCGTTGTGTACTGTAATTATAAAACTCAATATTTACAAAAAGGCTACATCTTTAATGTTAGTTTATGAGAATTTTCTCAAAAACAAATTGCGCAATTGAACTTTGTAATTAACGAAAGTTTTAGTTCAAGCTCAGCATAGTAAGGCGTGTCAAGAACTATCTTTCTTCCTCAAAGCGTGGTAAGGAGCTTCCGGGACTTAATGAGAAACACCCGACTGTCACTCTTTACTCTGCGCCGCATATATGAATGTAGGCAAATGCATCAACTCTAGTATAAAACAAGAAATGTAAAATAATATTCGTGGTATTTAATTATTCATTTAACATTATTCTTGCCTTGCCTATGAAGCTTGAGGACCCGGGTTCAAACGCCGGATGAGATAAATTTTAAGTGTTCTTGTTATTTTATTTGTGTAATACATAACTATGCCATACTATCGTCTACCCTTTGCAAAACAAGCCTCATTCAGTTTACTGTGAATCGCATCTGATAATTTATTACGCTTATGTAATGACATATATGAATTAACTTTATGTTTTGCGTTCGTTTGTATCTAAGCAGTTTTAAACCTTGTTCTCTTTTTATTACGCCATCTTTCTGACCCTTAACGTGAGGGACTTAAAGGATTCTAATCCCATTGATTTTTTCTCACTTTCTAGAACTAAAGTAAAGTATAAAATAATTTTACACGACTAAATTGGTTTCACATAAAAGAGCACAATAGGTCACTAGTTTGTTAAGCTACATTGGTGAAGCGCTCAGACCAAAGACAAAGTTTCGTTTAGAGGAACTCTGGCACGTACTTATGAAAATCGCCTTTGCTTATCGACTAAAGGTTTGAAAGAAGAGTTTGTTCAATCGATCTTACATACAAAAATTATAATCGTAAATTCAATAAAAAAAATCTTTCGTTTAACTACGAGAAGTCACTTATGCATATAATTACTAGCCCGAAACCTCGCTAGCTTTTTTTAATTGTATAAAATGTATTTTTGTGCTTCAAACATAAAATTCTTTAGACAAACTGAAAGATTTAAGCAATGAATCTTGAAATAATCCTTATGAAAGATAGAAAATATTATAAAATTACATTACACCAACTTCAATTTAAACGCCAGTCGTAAACGATTTTGCATTAAACCGATTAAACCTACTACAATGGAAACACCAATTATCAATCACTTACAAATAGTTTAAAGTTTACGTTAATCATTTTTTTAATACAGTTGCTCAAAAGTGGTACTTTTGTGGCTGCGTAGCGTGCGAGAAGCTCAATTTATCGAACTAGTGCTTTTACTTTTTAGTTCCAAACTATACTTTCGAAACGTAGTAATTTTATATTAGATTTTTTACTTGGAAATTATGAAATTAAAAACGCTTACGAATACTAAGAGTATTTATTTAAAGTATTCATTAATATATAAATGACGAAAAAATATTAAGAATTTGCATTTTATAGCCTACTCTGTCTTAGGTATCTATGTATGAAATATTTACTTTCCTAAAAATCGTTCTTAATAAGTTGTTAGAATGAAACGGAACAGCTGCCGAAACGCCTGTCAAAGAAGAGGCGTTTTTCCTACTGCACGCACGTTTCCAAAGGTAGCATTTGATATTGTTTTTATAAATATACACAAGTAATAGAAAAAATGTTGTGTTTAAGTGCAATATTGTATATTCAAAATTGTTTATGTGTTTTATAGAACATACATTTAAAAACTTTAATTGAAATGGATTAATAGTAATACTTAAAAAATTCCACTCTTGTCGAATTAAAGCTAAAAAAGACACCTCTTTATAATGTCAAAAATTGTCACTGCGATAATAGAACTTGTTCTTGTTGAACGAGTTGTTGTTTTTCTTATTTTTTCGCAACAGTATTAAAAAACGTCGTTCGATGCTCGCGCGGAAATGTCATTCTTCACTCGGCCCGAGTATCGCCACTCGCCTTCGGCTCGTGGCAAAATATCTCCGGCCTCGTGAAGTAAAATGACATACTTTCCGCACTAGCATCGAAATGTACTATATTACTTACGTTTAAATACTTAACAATAAAATTTTACATTTTAGTTACTTGAGTGAATAAATGCTTCATTTAAAACCAAGGTATAACAAAGAATTCAGTTAAAATTATTAAAATAAAATTTAATTTTTAATTTAATTGATACTAATTATTATTAATTTCAGTTACTTATATAAGTTACAAATGTCACTCTATAAAACGCTGCTAAAAGGTTCGAAACGTTGGGATGAAATTTAATATACAAGCGATATAATCCATTTCACTTCTTTTATTTCATATAATTTTATCATCAAAACATCAGAATTTTAGCATCAGTAATTACGACTATGTCTTAACACAAACTTTAACAACTTCTTCATCCCTCTGGGAAGGAATCTTCAAAACAATAGTTTTATGTTCAGCGAGCTAGCCAGCTTCGAAGAATTTATTTTTAAGTAAGCGTATCTGTTTTGCATACTAATTGTGACACTTTTTACAAACATGGTATTTTCAAACCCCGGTAAACTGTAGTATTATAGTTAAAAGTGGGATAAACCGATTATCTTGCAATGTTTAGTAGCTATTTGGAAGTTTCTTTTTTAGATAATTGTTGGTCACATAGCAAATTTCATACAAGTAACTATTAATATAATAAATAATAAGTTATATATATTTTTAAATACATACTTAACTCATATATGTGTCGTTCGATCGTATAGTTCGCCTATAAAATTTGTGACAACTACTTGGAGGAGGCCTTTGTTCAGCAATGGAGATAGTGATGAGATAATTGAGAGCAATGAATTCTTTGATATTGATAATCGTCCAAACCGACACAAATTGCGGGAAAGATATATCTAAGATTAGGCTAGACCTAACCCAAGATTATCTGAATACACTACGCATTTGCGGAATTTTAACTTTTCATATTATGATATGCCTATGAAGTGACTAATTTTATGCTAAATTTTAATTATCAAACAATAACACAACTAACCATTATAAATCCGAATGTTTTTACTTCTAGCAGCGCTATGATTTTAAGGCATATCGATATAGTAGACACCTATAACATGTAGACAAATAGCGGCATTTACGTTTTTTTTTTTTTTTATGACATAGACGGCAAACGAGCAGACGGATTGCCTGGTGGTAAGCAATTACCGTCGCCCATGGGCACCCGCAACACCAGGGGAGTCACAAGCGCGTTACCGGCCTTTAAGGGGTTGGAGCTCTGGGAACCTTACTTATCATCAGGAATATAACACTACAGACCCGAAAGGCAGCAGTGCCATTATAGCTGTGGTCTTCTGTAAGGAGGAGGTACTTCCCCAGTTGGGCTGCTCCAGATTCAAGCGTGATGGTCATCGCTGTGCCCTACCTCTCATAAATAATAATAAGCCTAATATGGATAATATTTTAGTTCAAGTATAGTCGGGCGACAACATTATGTATTTGGCTACCAAACTCGTTTTATTATATTTTATTGATGGATTTGGTGTATTTTTGTCAAATCAAAAGTTATAACGTATATGTGTATGTACCTACATTTTATGTATGACTTATTAAATCAATTTAATAATTAACACGGTCGTAGTACGTACTACACGTGCTGCCAATTTTTTTGAATATCGGAAACAAAGTTAAACAACTTAACAGCTTTTATATAACCAGTTAGTTACACACGCACCAATACATAAGTTTTCTGCTTAAAATCTACTATAACTTTCTTTAATCATATTTGACTACCTAATAAGAGGAAAAAAAACCTTAAGTGTTTTATTATTTAATACATATAAATGTATATAATATACTTAAATGTATACGATTCTTGCGTCACAATTGCTCATATTAATATTTTGGGTCTAAACAGTTGCGACAGCTGCCATCGTCATAACATGTATAACCGGAGGACAATATTGTACAATAACTAAATGAGACATGTCACTAGTACGTTAATAATGTAACGTAAGAATTGGTAATTATATAAAGTTTTGATCAATTCAAATTAAATTTAACTGTTTATTTAACGTCACAATTTTTTGTGTCGAATATCAGTAAAAATAAAGATTTTAAACCCTAAACTATAGGTGGTTTCACAAGAGTTGAAGTCACGCACACAACAACATCTCATGTAATGACAGGAAGATTTTGAAATTACTAATTCATTCCATTCATTCAATCAGTACTTCATATAGTTGTGTGCGTAATCCATTCGCACCAACTCTCGTGAAACTACCTATCCCGTGAGGTTCAACCATATTAATTGTATAAATAGAAGCGGGTAAGTTTCATAAGTCTAATACAAGTATTGGTCGACATGTTTCGCTATGTAACGAGGAGGCTTAAACATGAGCCGTTCGCGTTGACTGACCCATGATATTTCATCGTTTTTTTAATCATCATTAATCGTTATTAATATTTTCTAACTTCACTTTTTGTACCTCTTTGGCCTGTGGTTGACTGGTTAACTGTTTTTTTGTGTATTTTTATTTTTGTGCAATAAAGCTTAAATAAATGAATGTAATGTTCATTGTTTTTTTAAAGCATAATCACTAGGTTTGTTTTTATCACTACATAATAAACATATGCCTAAGCTAACCAAAAGTAGAGGTTACTTGATCATCGGTTTTCGAAAAAGCTCTATATTTCAACCATGGCTTAAAATATTCACTCCATTCATTTTATGGATCCGGTGTTCTGAGTTTTGTGGGCCACAAGCAACCAGTGACTTCTAAGCACTCAGCTAAATGAACCCAGCACTGAGCACATGGCATGAACAAGTAGGTATTTTATGTGCTTCACTAGACACCTAATGAATGTGGTTAAATGTAGTACTTTTTTATTTAGCTGTGTAAATATCTTACTCATTACATACTTTTTGTTAAAAATGAGACTATTTTTAAAGTAGCCTAGTCTTCAAAATGTACAGCATACGTAAATACGTAGAAAAATATTCGTGACACAACATGTTTGGCATATTTTTGAAAAAAGTGTAGCTCGTACACTCAACAACATAAGTTGCGGAGCAGGTGTTCAGAATGATTTTGAGACGCTCTTATTCTCTTAACAATAAAGACGCTTCAAGATCAATTTGATCACGTCGTCCACTTACAACTTTATCTGCTGATTGTACGCTACACTCGTATAATACGTGTCAACGAGATAAATCACGTCATTTATACCTACACGTACTCGTACTCAGTAACTGCACCTGGTACATTAACAAAAAAAAAAATATTTCAAACTCATTACTCTTAATTGAACTATACCTAGAATTTGGTTTATTTATAAAACACTTTATTTATAAGGCGCAGGATCGGTCTTCTTGGGTCGTTCTGGGGAAGGCCTATGTCCAGCAGTGGACGTCTTTCGACTGACATGATGATGATGATGATGATGATAAAACACGTATTTTTTAATCTGCTGTATGTTTATATTACCATTTTACTTATTTGTCGTATTCTTGCTGCTGTTTGATTGTAAAAGCTATCGGGAAATGCAAATAGAATTTCAGTGTGTACTAACTCCAGTTAACTCTACAGTATAAGATACTTAAGAGGATCAAAGGATGATTTAATTCACTAAGCTATCGGTAAAATTAATAAACAACAGGAGCACAAAGCGGACACAAAGTTGGAACAAACTCAAAGATGATTGGCTAGTTTGAGTCACGATTTATTGGACGTCCGCAGTAGAAGATAAAGTGGCTCCTAAGCTGGAACTACAACAAAGTAACGAGTACCGTAAAAGAATATGGAATAACAATGTTTGTTAATGGTTTATTTGAAATATGCGCAAGTAAAAATGGAAGATGGGAGTGGTTAATCACTTCGGATTACTGCTGTAAAGTGCTGAGGCTTGCGACATGTTTTTCGACAACCAACCTATGTCCGTGATTGGACTAAAAGTGACCATTTACGAAGTTATTCTTACAAGTTTTTAACTATAACGGCATTTGCAATTATTTAATAAAAATACTATTTAAATGATATGCATTAGCATTACCTAAAGTAGTTAAAGTATAGTTAAATAAAAAAAATGAAAATCTATGCGATATTATTTCTTAGGTTATTTGATAAGGAGTGAGTAATGTAAAAATAAGTACCTTGTAATACTGGTAATGTTAAAAACTACTATAAATTAGAAATTGGTGATGAAGCAGTGTTTTAAGTGTATTTTTCATGAAAATTGTAGTCTGGGATATAAAGCGCTGGTGCCCTAGCGGTTAGAGCATGTGGCTTGCAATCCGGAGATCGCAGGTTTAAACCGCGGCTTGTATGAATGAGTGATTTGGAACTTATACCAAATACATCTGATATTTACCAGACGCTCTTTGATTAAGTATAGCATCGTGAGGTAACCGGACTCATCCCAATAAGGCCTAGTTTACGGTCTATGGTCCTCCTCCTAGGTCAGATGACCATCGCTTTCGTAAGACTAGTGCCTACGCCAAATATTGGGATAAGTTACCAAGCGGACTCCAGGTTCCAATGAGCCTTGGCAAAGCCGGGACAGGGAAATTATTAATTCAGGAATATGATAAGCTAAATCAGGGTTTTTTTCTCATAGGGTAAATATAAATAATTGTATTTGTATTTAAATAAAAAAAAAATATTGTTTTAAAAAATTAAATAAATACAGTTAACTCATAGTGACGATAGTGATCCCGGAGTAGCGAGTTCGAGTCTCGCCCGACGCCCGAGGCAGTAAATTGTTTCCATTTGTCAATTATTTTCATACATTAGGGGTTAGCAGACGTTTTGTTTAATAAAACAACGTAATAAAAAGTCAATTAGATATGAAATAAACACGTTGGATAATAGATGCTTGCCTAATTAAACGGTATCTTATTTACTCTTACTCAGATGGCGTCACTCACTCAGTAAGATGGTCCTTCATAAAAAGAGACATCAAAGATAGCTCAACGGCATTACTGATTCAGCTGGCTGGGGGTAGAGAAGTGTTAATGGACTTTAAAAATTTACCTAACTCGCCACTTAAGTTCTACACATCTGCCTACTTTAGAGAACGCAACGCTAGCGGCCCCATCATTTAAATATAAATAAATATAAATATTTCGGGACAATATACACAAATCGACCTAGGCCTACGGTGAGCTCAGTAAGGCTTGTGTTGTAGGTACTAGAAGACGACATATATAATAGATAGACACACATAAATACTTAAATACATAGAAAACACCCATGACTCAGGAACAAATATATATCTGTCATCATCACACAAATAAATGTCCAGACTGGGATTCGAACCCAGGACCATAGGATTCATAGGCCGGGTCACTACCCACTAGGCCAGACTGGTAGTCGTGCAGCTGGTTATGGCAAACCAGCAACAACGGCCCTGCAAAGGTCCAAAGAGCGTGATTCTCTAACAGCATGCTGCAATTTGTACTGCATTGACTAATTGCACTGTTAAATTAGTAGTAAATATTTGCAAATGCTAAAGTTTATTAGGTGATCTGTTAGGTGAGCCTAATAATAATACTTAATAAACACGATTTCCGCATGTTAGTAATAAAAGTATCCTAACCATGGAAATATTGTATCCCAGTTGATATATTGGTTAGTGAACGCGGGTACCGTCCAATCTCGTTGATTTACAGTGCCAATAATCTTCGTTGTCACGCCACAACCGTCAGGTGAGCGTATCTGGGGGCCGCTATCGTCATGTGGAAAACCCAACTTAATGAAGGCTACCTGAATTGATTATTCACTCATAAAAAAACATAAGAAGAAAGGTGCTTTTAAATTTCAGTATAAGAATTACGGTCGCATAATTGAACTGTTGCTATGGCTATAATTGTGTACCGAGAAGTTATAGCCGTTTTACCTCACACGGGCTGTTAAGTTTAGTTTTAAAAATATATAGAACTCATACTTCACTTTGGACTGAGGACGTTTTCAATCAGCCAAGACTTTCAATATGCATAAAACATATGTTTACATTAAATTTGACTGCAATTTTATGTTAAGCATTTATTAAAAACTATTGTATTATATTCCATTTTGATAATTGATTTAGCAGGATGGTCTGTCAACTTCGTAAACAAAACGCAGTTGTTAGCATTATCTGTGGAGGTCAATGGCAAAAGTTGACAATCTCTTTTAGTGGATGCGGTTTGATTTTAGTTTTTAAAGTGTATTTTGATTTGAAGCCTATATTAGTTACTAATTTTACTAACTTTATTTTTTTATTTCCTCGCAAATATAATTAAAACATTGTGTGTATCACGGGTGGTAAGTGTATAAAAAACTTGAGTTATTAAAAGCAGCCCATCGACTTCGTCGTCGCCGTTCTAAAATTTACTCGCGTTTACTATACCCTACTTCCCAACCTCGTTGCACAATGTACTATTTACAGGGTGTATGATTATTTATAGGCACATCTATTATTAGCATTCTAAATTTATACACATTTATAGCATTGCTGCTGGATGTTCGTGTTCGCACTTACATACATTTTCCTGTATGTAGTCGTATATGTAATGTGCGCATTTATAAGGAGCAAAGAAAATGTACTTTTGACTTTATTCAGTCATAATATTTCTGAAATAATAAAATCCTAAGACACCTGCTTATTTCCAGGAGTGTTTTCGGTACTATAACGTTTTTAAGTATTTGAAGAGTTAAAGTACCTACTCAACGTTCAGATATAAATCTTGAACCGCTTACATTTTGTGAGTGGTGCGTAATCTATTTTTAAATAGCTAGAAGGTGTCCCGGGCAATTTTAGAGTCAACAGAATACATTAGTCTATTGAAAAATACAAAAAATAACATAAAATAACTGACTTCATAATATAATCTATAAAGTATAAATAGAACTTACTCAGATCCTGACACACTTATTATTATAATAAGTACCCAGGTATAAGTTATAAAAAGACAAAGTTATTTTTTGAAGTAAATTAAATAATGAAAGTTACAATAAAATGAATAGTTGAAAGAATGTCATAGATAAACGTTTAAAACCATATGGTTAGTATTGTGACACGATTCCCACGACAAAAGGTATATAGTATAAGAGCTAGCGACCAAATCGGTCATGTGGCTTCAGTTGTATTGAAACTCGTTAGCTACTTCAACGTTAGTTCTTCCCTGAAGAACCTTTTCTTATTTTGGTACTTTTAATTAACGCTGGAAACCCCTTCCCACCACCCGATCGATTGAAAAATTTTTTTTTGGGTGCCCAGGGAGTACAGTGCTACTGTTTGAAAAAAAAAATGAATGTCACTGAGCCCACATTTTTTTTCCTCACCCCACTGCAACCACCGCCTGCGGTCTGTCAGCACGAAGATTATAGGAAAAGGTTGTTCAGGGAAGTAGCTAACGGAGTTTAAATACAGCTGAAGCCACATGACCGATTTGGTCGCTAGCTCTCCGTCTAATAACTATATTATACATAAAATAGTCTTACTTTTTAAATTTTATTCATAAACGTCGATAATTCAATCGGGCCTAAATATACTTTTTTGTCTTTTTGGAAGTATTTGATCTTACAATTTCCATTCAAAGCAAACTTATCCAACTTACACAAGTACGCTAGGCACTTCTGACAAATCCTCAATCAACTTTAAAAAATATATCGCAGATTTACGCCTACGCTTATTGTCTTTATACTTTCCCAGCTTGCAAGTAGGCAGAAAAAAATGGCGGATTAAGGTCAGACAAACAATAGAGCAAAAGGGTGTCGCGTAGCGCCTGTTTTGCTTGGCTTGGAGTCAAATGCTGCATTTAGAAAATTAGACTCGCTTTCGTCCTTCGAAAATATTATTTGATGTAAACCCCGTTTTATTGCACTCAAGAATTTAGAAATTGGTAACCTTGTCGTATAAGATTGAATGTGAATGTCGGATTTGTAAACCAGGGTTTGTTTTCGTTTTATTTGCTTAAGCTACTTATAAACTATGCGTTTTCTTCAACATTATTCTTGTTCATATAGAAACAAAGTGATAAATACTTACATGTTATTATGCTTATGCCTTTTATGTCGTTGCGCTTTTCAAAGTTTGTGTAAGATGTATATATTATGAATACCATACAATTTTAATAATTATAATAATATGGACCGGTTTTTTATCCAATAGCCCAATAGCTAGTCCATCCTTTCCACCCGATTGCGTAGTACACTTTAGATTTCATTCAACCTCAATCGTCCTTGCACCATGGTGCTTACTGTCTCTGTGCGCGTTCCATGACACGGATAGGAGCAACATTCGCTTAGTGTACCCCTTAAATGTCATTAAATTGTCAAAAGAGCCTCTGCGCCTTGGCTTGATGCGGCTCCGCATACGCCTCCCTATGTCCGGAACACTATTGTTCTGTGTACGCGAAAGACTTTCAAAAAGCGTCAATAGAACAACAACTGATTTATGGTATCAGGATGTTTTACTTTGTTTGTAAATAACGGCAATAAAATCTTACAGATATGTGTAGCATTATGTGTAATTTTCTGTTATAAAAAATATCGATATTTTAGGAAAAGTCATTTGGGTGAAGGTTATGAGGCGTCGAATAATTATAATACCTTAATTAATAAAGATGTCGCATTATTATTATATGTACTATTTTTACGTCTTTGAAGGCAACTTGTATTTGATTTAGAAATGTAATTACCAGAAGCTTCTAAAGCCCTTAGACTGACGGAAGCTACTATGACCTTAAAGTTGGCGTTACTTTTTATCATAAACTTTGGTGATTTTGATTATATTTAAGAACTTTGCTATTAGATTGGCTGATATTTACTGGCTCGATAGAAAACAATTGTGATGTTAGGTTTAAAAATAACGTAATAATAGTGTTATATATTTATTTTAGTGAATAGCAACACTTGTGCAATACTGAAAACTTGTTTTTATCAACACGTGCACATTTTTACAAGCTTTAATTATTTAACTTGCAATGTTTGTATGTTCGGGTCAAATATCGTTCCTGAATTCTGTCCTTATCCGATTGAGATGAAACTTAGCACATGTATGTATATAAGTTCATTATTATTTATATATCACGATAGCTACCACTTACATGTGATCTTATACTTGCCGTGTGATGCCGGCTGACTAGAATAGCACCACCCCATCTCCTCCCGCGGGCGTCGTAAGTAGTTTTACTATCGACAAATGAGTCCGAATCCTGGTAAGGGCCATATTTTTGTGGTTTTACCATGAATACTATAACTAAAATTATAACAGTTTGAGATAATACATCGAATTTGTACAGAAAGACTGGAAGTAACACCGCTTCCTGATTATGTATTTATTACTTTATAACTATGTGTGGCGCCTTCTCAAATTAAGTCGCAAATTAAAGATATTTTACTAAAACTTTTTTATACCATGGTTATGGCACATAAACCTAATTATATGGATCGCATCAACACCGTGAGCGGCAAGTAAAGTACTGCACGGCGGGTGACACTCCTTGACGCGCCGTCAACGCGAACTGGGCTGAGTGCTTTTAGCGCTTGAAAATGGAGACCTAGGCTCATCGCAATATGTCACGCAAGTGACTATAAAGAAAGATAAGTGAAGCCGTTGAATATATTAAGATATCAGAATGACTCACCAAAGTTTAAATACAAAAAGTGTACAGTCAGCAGCAGAAGTGGCTAAGCGTTTGAGGTGTTCAAAATGACGTCAACACATATTTATTGTCAAGAGAATAAGAGCGCGTGTAGGTGATTTTGAACACTTCAAACGCTTAGCCATTTTTGCTGCTGACTGTACAAGACTTAATCACTTAAGGATTACTCTACTATGGGTCCCAAGATACAGGCTCAGTCTAGTTTGTGGTCCGCCATATTTTGTATTTATAATTGGTTTAATGTATTCTGTGTATAGATTCCTTAAAAGATAGTATGTATGGAGCTATTATACGTTTGGGGTTATTCCAAAAGGAGATTGGTGATATAGATAAAGCAGGATTACGTATACTAGGAATTTATTAGATGTTTACAGGAGCAGTGACTCTGAAATTGATTTACTGACTTTTTTTTATGTAGCCTATTTTATGTCCCACTGCTGTACAAAGACCTCCCCTCGCTTTACTGACTTATGAAAAGATAAACAAACAAGTCATCAAACGGTTGCCATACAAGTAAAAAACGTGACAAGGTTCCATCTACTGTCAGTACTGTATGTGGTTAATAAGTAGTTGCAACCGGCTTGCATTCATATTCATTATTATATCTAATTTAATGTAGCACCTTACCTTCTATTTAATCATTAATAAAGTAAATGTATATAGTGTTCCTCTAATTTAAATATTTCAATATTGTCATTTCGTAAAAATCTAATATTTTTCTACTGTGTTCTTCTAGTTATGATTGTATATCTAGAAGGGCAGCATTTCATATCGGCGTCGAGCACGCCCTGGCATTTCCCGAACCTCCAGGGAGCCCGCGGGGACGTGACGAGCTTTCACTCCTAAAATATTTCTACTATTCATCGTCGCGAGTATTAAAATTCGCATTATGCGGCCGCTTTATCTTACTTTATTTTTTGAGGTCAGTGATGTTTTATAAACAGCCGTAAAAGCATAATCGGCGTAGTAAATTTTTAATGATATGAAAACCAGAACCATATTTGTGTACCATATTGAGTATCAATTTGCTTTTAGCTATGTACACCTGTAGTGCAAATTTAGAACAGTATCATCACGTATATATGAATGTAATTTATACATATAAAAATCAACGTTACTTACTCAACAGAATCAAACTTTCCATTTATTTATTTAATGTATGTAGTAAAAGAATAGTAAATGTTTTATCTGTGATAGGCATTTTGAAGCAACCTATACAAAAAATAATGTTGTAACGATGTAAAATATACTTATTACATTTCATATTTTTAATAAGTGTACGCAAATCACCAACCTTTATATATTTAGAATACTGGACCGGACGGATGATTGACGTAATTAGTCCGCTGGAAATACCTCCCTTTGAAATGATTTACTTAAATGCCTATTACGTACTTTCTCATTTAAGTACCACTTTATATAAATGTGTGTGGGCATGCATGTAGTATGTTAGAGCCTTCTTTGTATAGTACGAAATCTGTTATTGACAAATTTAGCTCCAGACCTATTTTTTTTGTCTCAACCATTTCTAAATTACTCCTCTTTAATGTTTGACCGTACGTGGTAAGCTTACCATTGCATGTATCAAAATGTCTGGTACCTATGTATAAGTTATCCAAGTATCATTTAATATTAAAAAAAAATACCACTCAATCTCTAACATACCAGTATAGTAAAAATGGGTCTGTGTCGAATAAATTGAAATAACTTTTGATAATTTAATATCACATTTATAGAAAGTAACAAATTAATAGAAATGTAGACTAATTTACTTAAAGGGGTTAAAATTTCAAAAGCGATTGTCAATTTTTTATCTTACGTGTCGATAAAACGGCATAGGTACTATAAACGTTCAAACACATAGTTTAGATTAATGCACATCTAATTATTGTTTACCAAAACTAAATATTAAAAAGGATAAAACCTTGAGAGTTAATAATATACAATTCCTTCGGGTGATAAAGACAAACACAAAAACAACACACCCTAACAATATAATAGGATATGATACCAGTATACTCTCCCACGTTTTCTGAAAGTTTTATTGTTTATGAACTCTCTTTAACATTACCTACTTAATCGCTGTTCTAAATTTTCTTAACTGATCCCATTCAGAAATTAACTAACCCGGCTAGTGGGAGCACTGTAAACAACAAATTGCGCTAATTGATTGACGATAACAGACCCTGTTGGGAGGAAATAAACTTGAAATTATTCTCTAATCCTCCACTCTGCTGAAATTTAATTCCACTGTATAGACTTTATGCTAATTTCCCGGTCGATTTAATCGGGTGTGAATTACAAGTAACGAAAAAAGGTAGTTCCAGCTTGTTGTTCCGGTGATTACGTTCCGTGGGAACATCCCCTGGCGGCGGGCTCTTTATCGTACCTTCAACGGCCGGCGGTTTCGCAATTTAGTTGGTACGGGTAATGAGAAAAATGTACTGAGGAGCGTGTTCGTGGTACTAGGACGCATGCGCGCTGCGCTTACCGCGACAAGCCCCGCAGTCCACCGGTAACGCCACGGGACCCGCCCGCGCCGATCGCTACCCCCGCGACCCCGCCACTTGTCAAAATAACTAATTGATTTATACCCCCAAACATTAGCCAAGTAGAAAGCGAACTTCACACTTTGAACCCGAGTCCGAAGCAATTTATACCTAAAAGTTTTGACGGAGCACGATAATATGTTGAGAATTAGTCAACGCAGTGAACTCTCGATTAAGTTGGTGATAAGTTTCATATGTATGTTGTAGGCGGGAACCGTTGCTCATGTGCGATTAGCTTTAAGTCGCCGCTGAGCGATAATCTGTCACGGTAAAGTGACAGACGAATGAGTGATCGTAAATATTAGGCAGTTCTTTGTAGTAGTTCGTTGCCGAGTCACGATGACATGCCCGGCCTAATGGATTCTTCTGGTATGAATAAAACGGTCCTGATCTGAAGTATTGCGGTTCTGTCGTGGCATCTTAATTAATTTTGCCTGTGACTTGTCATGGCTTCTTTCCATTAGCTAAATTAGATACCCAACATTCCAAAACATTTTATTCCGAGTACACAACATTCGTCTGAAGTGCTGTTATAGCCGTCGTTAAGCGCAGCTGAGTACGTTTTTAATCAAGTAAGTACAAATCTTTCATTACTACTTACGCTTAGCAACCGTGCATCGTTTATACACTTTGTATAGTATAGTCCAGTTGCAAACTTTCATAATAATATTTATGTTCACTTCGATTTAAATTATTTTAGCTCATGGTTTTGTCTGTATGCTCTTGCAGAAGGCATTAATGCATTTGCTTCTTTAAAACTAGTATTCTTGATGTAAAAAAATAACAACATTTCAATAAACTGAACATAATACGTAATATTAGCAAAGGTTTGTATATTTGATACTTTAAATTAAATAACATTTTAATTAAGGATACCCTAGTAAGCGCACATTCCACCGTACACCAGTTTTACACATCCTATCAACCTTACTAAGCGATGCTATCTATTTTTAATTTTGTTGAACCCACACGACTAATAGAAAGTTTTGGAATAGTTTAGACATTAGGACGCGTTTGAGTGAATCACGTTCAGCATTTCAATGAAAATCGCTATAATCGATATAACAGAGGGTTATACAGACTGATTTCCTTTTTATGTTATTTGAATTTTAGAAATCCTGGACCTAAAGATTCGGGATAGGTACTATCTATATTGTTTCATAATTAAATATTTAACTTTTGTGTAGTATTTATATGTAATATTAGTATTTTTAGTAGGTACTCTTCTCATATAACTTATTTTCGGTTCTGATGTAGGAAGTCATGCGGTGAGCCTGGGAATATAGGCTTGTTTGTAGTTTCCAATTAAATTTTAATTAGATCAAAAAAGATATTGATCAAACCAATATTGATGTTCCAAAATAGGCATGAAATGAAATCGATTTATAGAATATTTTATTTCATAAAAATCTCTTCGTTGTTTATTTTATTGTGTAGAATTATGTTGTTTTTACCAATGTGAGACCCATAGGTAACTCCTCACAGGTAACTATTTTCATTATAAAGGGTGATTAAAACAAGTAGTTAGATAATAAACATATGAATATCTTCAGCTTTCAAATAAAACCAGAGTCACTATACAATATAGAGGCGATTTAAGTACCGTTTTTTGAAGTCGGTTAAAACATACTATATATATTATAATCAGAACTTGTTGTAGTAAGGCTGTGGTTACAGTCTTAGTACAGTAAAGGTTCAGTTTGACGACTGGTCTGGTTTAGTCGGTAGTGACCCTGCCTATGAAGTCGATGGTCCTTGGTTTCAAATCCCAGTCAGGGCATTTATTTGTGTGATGAGCACAGATATTTGTGCCTGAGTTATGGGTGTTTTCTATGTATTTAAGTATTTATATGTATCTGTCTATTATATATATCGTCGTCTAGTACCTACAACACAAGCCTAGCTGAGCTTACCGTAGGACTAGGTCAATTTGTGTAAGATTGTGCCGAAATATTTATAACATAAAAGTGATACGATTGGATTCGATCAACCTAGCAAAGTATGAAGCATATTGCGTGACATAATAACTCAAAAAAGGCTCATATATATCTCATAGCTCAATCAGATGCTCCATTCCTTTACATGGAGCTCTTGAAAGATTAATCGTACAATCTAAATATATCCCTTAGATATGATGCTTCAATCAAACAGACTTGTAACATTTATGAAAGGGTTTTTTATGACGGATCTCATAAGAAAGTAACTTCGCGTTGCCTGCAGGGACTGAGTCAATCTCAAACGATACGAACCGGAAAAAACTCGAAAATGCTATCCTATGTTGTTTATTCCTTGGAGAGCTTTTATTTAATAATGGCAAATGTTATCATGTTTGTCTTCTTATACTTTTATCGTGAAGAAAGAAAATTATGCCATTAAGTATTGTAGATATCCTAATGCTTATAATACTCGTGGCTATTTTTAATGGCTATCGTGACGATGTCAGCTTTCAATCGAACCTAGGAGTGTCAGACGTATATTACAGATCTTTTATAGGTAGGGAAAACTGAACGACTTCGTTGACTAGTATCAAAGAAATAAGAGAGTTGTACCTTCCATAGTTCTCTAAATCGTTTTAAAGTTATTGTTAAACTACGTCTTTTGCTAAATTAAGTAAGAGAAGAATTTTACGTTTTGTAATGGTTTCTGTGACAACCCAGCTGCAAATACTCGGTCTTCCTTATAAGTACCTACAAAAATATAATACAGATCATTTGCCGTTACCATATTCTTCTTTTTTCTTTTTTCTCCGGCGTATCCTCCTGGCTGAGGGACGTGACGACTGTGGACACTTTGTACCCACCCCCTCCAAGCCTCGTGGACCCGATGCATGCTTGCCTTTAGTAGCATTGCTTACCATATACCTATTGAATGTGTATATTGAGAGGTTCTACCTTATTTTTCTGGCTTATTTTTTATATATAATCGTAGATAATCTAAATACCTGACAGATATAGCGATATAGATCGGAAATATATTATTCTTTCCTTGCTTATTTAAATATAATAATTGAGCTAGATTAATTCCCAAGTGCGTCAAAACATTATTAAAAGAAATAAGAGTTATAAGAATGAACCAACTTACCTTAAATGAAGTTCTATCTTACTTATACGTGCGCTTCTGTACGTAAAAACGTTGTGGACTGGCAGTGAAGTATAATATTATCCCATATTACTAACGAGGAGTTAAGTACTTGCACAGATATATCTTCATAGCAAGAATTGTTACCAGTGACTTGACTTCAATATAATTTTGTGACGATAAATGCCTAGCACCAGTAGGACCAGTAGTCGAGAACCACGCTGCACTCGATTGATATATCATCAAGTATAGGATTATTGTAGACCATAAGCTTAACGACGATATTGCTTCGATGCAACAAGCTGATGTACAAAATATAGACATAGCTATAATATGCTGTACTACACATGAGATGCAAGTTAAAATGTGAAAATTAAATAGTAAACATTAAGAGATTAATCTTGTTATTATCGTTACCTGGCTGTTACGTGTACTCACACTTACCAGGTAATTTGTATTAATTATTTTTAAATACGTGAACATTCAGTTAAGGCTAGTCCAATATCAGGCTAAGATGAACAAAATTCATTTATATTTTCATCTGCAATAGCAAAACATCAGCTTACGCCACAATTTCACATCCACGATCTACCTATGTCATCGAGAGATTCCCCAAGGAGGTATCGACCTAACGAATGAATTCGTAAGGGCTTATGTGGATCGTCTGCGGGCCTTAAGTATTTATGGTGTCTTAGTACCTTTGTTATCATTAAAGGGAATTGGGTGAATCTTTATAGCTAATGAAAAGACCCCTTTTGAATAGTGCGAAAACGGTAAGTGTAAGTATCGTGATTTTTAAGAAGAGAAACATTCTCGAATGCGACGTAGTTCTCGTGATATGATATTTCGTCTATCTTCCTATGGGACTACGAGGATTATATCATCCGTTAAAATTTTGGAAGATGATCTTTTATATACTTTAAATAATTACAAGTCATGTAATTTAACTATTTAACAAAAACCTAAACCAGTGTTTTGTAGCATTTTAACTTGAAATTACACCCGTGATCACATTTGGTACGTAAATTTTTCGATAGTAACTGGTAAATTTCGTGTTATTCAAACGTTTCGCATTTTTTTTTATTGTATTTAGTTATATAACACCATAGATGCTTTATAAATGGATTTATGCATACGGATTTAAATAAAAATGACAATTTACAAAAATGTAAATTTCACTAATTAATTAACTACAAAACATAACCTCAACCGAAGAAAAAGTTAATTTATTTTTTGTTGCTACCGAAGCACTTACAACTTGTGCTTATGGCTTTGGTCCAAATTGAGCAAACAAGGGAGCTATGTTTGTTCTCATACAATAGGAAAACTAAATCGAAACTAGACTTATCAGCACGGTTTCTTCAAACAAAGTCCTTACCCAGTTTGAAAAGTGCTTACCTATCCATGGCGTAATGTCTACCCACTTTTCATTAAATAACTAACACATAATTATGTATTATTTTTAAAAATATATTTTTTCCCGCCACCACCACAAGAAATATTAGAATAGAAGAAATAGAAGCTATTTTATTCATACAAATAATAGCAGTGAAACTGGGACTTTCAATCTGAAGGTCATTCATTCCAAGCAGAGCTCCTACCTCTAAGTTCCCCGAAAATTATGTACGAAAAATCATTTCATATTTACCTATCTCTTATCCGCGAAGTAAAGCATTATAAGGGAACCGGATCTTATCCCAATAAGGCTTAGTTTTCCTCTGGGTTGGAAGGTTAGACGGCGGTTGCTTCCGTAGAATTTGTGTCTTCGTAAAATCTCAGGATTAAGTTCCTGAGCGGATCCTAAGCTGCATAAGCCATGACAAAAACGCCAGTACAAATCTCAATGAAGATCATTTGCATAATTAAGGATAAAATATTGCGTTACATTTAAATATACTAAATTACATTTTTGACTTTTCATTTGTTCGTTTGAAACCAGTACGTAACCTAACGGATTAATTCCCCGTTGTTTTCAAAAGCCACAAATCCTAACTTGTGTCCTTTTCTCATTGATATTCGTCGTAACAATAGCATGCCTTATGTTACATCATCAATAAAATGGTTGGACTCAACGAGCGGTCATTCTTGTATCATTGTGGCTGGTGTAAATTGAATAAAAGGCTACCTTATAACTAAACTGTCCTAAGCACCAGTAAGGGAAAAGACACTTTCGATCCCACCTGGGTAGATCGATAATAGATTGAACAAATTGTCAATTGTGACATTTAAACCTGCAGACCGGGTACAAGGACTGTTCTGAGCTCAATAAAGCTTGGAGTTGATGTCAAATGTCGTATTCAGTCCTAATAGAGCAATCATCCTACAATTTACCACAAATGAGGGGCCTGAAAAAGAAGATCAGGTAAATTACACAGGTACTGTATAAGGTTTCCCTTGCAACTTTTGTAGGACAAGGTTCTTAAAATGATGAGAGCTCATGGAAAGTATGTTCTAGGGTTATGTGAACATTAATTATAATTATAAGAGTTGTTACATTCTGAATTAATTGAAAGAAACTTATTGAGCTATATCATTTTCAATAAAACACTACAGGATTGCATTAATTCTGGTCAACTAATTTTTCAGAAAATAATAATAAAACCTATTCCCTGCCTCTGGCTTGCCTTTACCGGCCGTCCAGAGTGGGGTCGCGAGAGCTGCGTTCTCGAGGGTAGATGTGGAAACCTAAGTGGCGAGTTGGCTATATGTTTAAAGTCCAGTGACACCTCTCTACCCTTAGCCCTATGCACCGGTGTTGCCCTTGAGCCATCTTTGATGTCGCTTTTGTGGGGCCCATCCCGCATAGGGCGAGTCACCGTCTGCCGGAAATAAAATTGAATACCATTTTATTAGGCAGACGTCCGGTTTTTAATCCAATATCCCAGTAGTAAGTCCATCCTTTCCACCCAATAGCCTAGTACATTCTAGATTCCATTATAACTCAATAGTCCTTACACCATGGCGGGTGCTGTCTCTGTGCGCGTCCCATGATATGGACAGGGGCAACATCCGCTTAGTGTACCCCTTACATTTCATTAAATTGTCGAAAGGGCCTCTGCGCGTTGGCTCGATCTGGCTCCGCGTACGCCTCCCAAATGTCCGGAACACCATTGTTCCGTGTACGGAAGAAACCTATTCAATAATTTTAAAGACATATAATAATCTAAGGAATGTTGAGATAATCAATAACTGCCTAGAGACCATTTTTCTAAAATTTGAGATTACATTTATTAGGTATCTAATCGATATTCTGCCTGATTGGTAAAAACTAACGTATAATTTAATTTAAACCACCGAATGCATATTTAAATTAAATACTTTTTACTAAATCTTGGTTTCGAAATGGTCTCAACCACAGCTCGTATATGTAGGCTAAATATTTTTTAAATATTCTTTGAGTATAAAAAAGGTAACTGATAATAACGTTAGTTAATTATATTGCCTATTTTCAATAAATAACAACATGTTATTTTTAATAAAAAAGTGATGAATGAGTAAGTATTTATTTACATCAGAAAGCAACGCGCAATCTATCTTTAGCATGATTTCACAATTTCCCACCTGTTAATTCCCACCCTTGTCCCCATCTCTAAACTTACACAGCTTACCCGGCACTAGCCGAGTGCCTTAGACGTAAATACGTATAATAAAAGAAAACGTATAAAGCACAAACAACACAAGCACCTGGAGTGCGTCGTAGCCAATTACCCGGCCCCGGTAAAACACTCGTGAGAAAAACTTCCTCCATAAACACTGCATACTATATTAGTTTAATAAAACTTCCGAAGTAATACATAGTTTCTAATTTCCACAACTGTAGAATTATTAATATACAAAATGATTCAAGGGATGTGAGCAGGATAAATCGTACGAACCCAGTTAGATACAAGCTTGATATTTCTAAATAAAGGAAATACCCCGGCTAAGAGCGTATCGGGCCATGCTCAGTGTAGGGTTCCGTAGCTTTTCGTCCGTCATAGTAAGTTTCTCTACATAAAATTTCAAATAATGAACACCACTATGTAGGATATGAGCGTTCCACATACAGCGACATCTATCGGAAAATTAAGTATACGATTGCGCGGGGATGGGATAATTCTTTATTGCGTTAACGGATTTTCAACGTTTTTACTTTATTTGAAAACACGTCATTTCATTGTACATTTACGTCATTTTATTGTATTCAAAAATTACAGGTACAATAAAAACCTGCGTATACAGTTCAATTACAAAGTGAGTTTAGAAATTGTTGTTCTTTCGCTCGCCTGCCATCCATTTCACGGCGTGATATGACCAAAAAACTGAGTGCGCATTCTTGGCATATTGTCATCGTCATCAGAAATACTTATAGTCACCTAAAACTGAATTAATGTTAGGTTTTGTAGAATATTCGTCTTTCGTTTATACTGGTTGGACCCAAGAACGAATATCGCAAGAATATACGGGTTATTATTTCGAGAGGTTCAATTGTGTTCAGACTCAAATTTTCAGTTATAAAATTAGAAATATATCGTTTATTGGTTGCTTAGAATATTATCACTGAAACTTGTGGTAAATGCATTTTATTCTATTTTATGTTTTTTTCCACAATAACTTAAATTTTCTGCACAAAAGTCAGTTACGTGGTCAGGTTCGGATTATCCCTGACTACTTTGTAGTATTCTAAAAAATGCAAAGTATAGAAAAACTTGCTGTTTAAAACATGGATTGAATGTTCACAATATGATATACCATGCATGCAATCATAAAAAAATTAGGACATTGATAAGACTATTTTTTTCTACATTTCCCGTTGTTCCAAAATAAACCATCATTTTCGTGGCCACACTTATTAAGTAATATTTTAAACAAAAAAAGAGGTCAAACCTCCTGTAAATCCTTTTTAACTATAAGCAACTTTGAAAATAAGACTGCGTTAAATATGACATATAATGTTTATCGCAAGCCATAATTATTTATCTATAATTATTGTAATAAAGGTTCAATTTAGATTTGCGTCAAAGATCCAGCGTCATTTTCGTTACGGTTGCGACTTGGTGAGTATTGGGTAAATAAATATAATGTTTTATTGGTGCTGTGTCATTTGCAGTTAAGTTATTCAATATTGATTTCATTTGCTTCAAACCTATAGGATATTTACTGCAGAGTTGCGAAAGTAAGAACTTTTCAATTTCGTGGTCATCATTTTCGTGGTGATATGGGTCACGAAACTGAGTAAAGACCACGAAAAGATGATTTTCCCTACAAGTAGAAAAAATACAGATCACTTTTTACAGAATTTTCTACTTTTTACAGTGTAATCGTTTATGCCGTTTTACGAGACCTTACAATGGAGAATATAGCTAAAATATTAAATAAAAATCTTTTTTTTTACTTAGATGACAATAATTATTACAGTTTTGCTGATAAAGTAAGTTTTTCCACTTTTAATCATTAGTAACTGGTTGGGATCATCTGCAGCGTGACGTCAATTTGATTAATCGGCATGAAAAGTGCCGACCCGTTTAATAATTATATATCGGTATGTCCGATATTGTTACTTTTATTCCTGCACTTATTGTTTTACATGATAAATTATCGAGGATGGGTTTGGGATCTCGGATTGCCAGAAGTTTTAGGGAAAGAACTAATGTACACTGAATGTACGTGTGAAATGTATATATCTAAATATTAAAAAAAAACTTCATAATTTAGAGGAACAGTTTGTTGTGTTGTTTCGTTGTAACATAATTTCGTTCGGGTCTACCGTAGTAGGTCTACCGGCGGGTATATATATATATATAAGGTATTGAAAGCTGGTTTTGTTTGTGGGTTGAAGTTATTAATCTTACTTTAGTAATTTCTAGATAGTATTTAAAAGGTTACAAAAATGACAATTTGAAGTCGTCATTTTCGTGGTCAAGTTTTAATTTTTTTATATATATATATCGATTGTATATTTCTGTTGATATCTGATTCATTAAATAATGCTTATTCGTTTTCTCATTATGATCGGATTTTCATTCAAATAGTACAATAATAAGATTTTTAAATAAACAAAATGTTCTTTTTCGTGGTCATGGTGCTCATTTTCGTTACCGTTAAAATTTGAATTTTGCTTTTTTTAACCAAAATAAACTTTATCGATCTCTGATAATATAAAGTATGTTATCGGTATATACCCTTATGTTCAAAATAAAACAGACCACATCAAAATGTATGTTTTTATTTCTGTAACATTTATCTTACACCTCAAATAATGACCCATACATATGTTTTCGCATTTGATTTACTAAATGTATGCGGGAACTCAACACTAAATAATGAAATAATGAAAAATCTATTAGAATAGCTCGTACATACCATTTTTGTGAACCATTTATTTTTCCGATATCCAATGCAACTTTTTTTCACTAACCCTTGCTATTCTTTTGACCCGTCTCGTCTCCAAAACGCATTAAAGTACTACAGGTATTAACACGACCCCGTTTGTGACTGCCATTACGGGGCAATTTTGTTTACAGCTCACATAAAGTAATGTATTTTTATCACAGCTCAACGTAACTACACATATGTACGAGTATAATAGGAGCGTCACAGGGATATAAAAGCTGGCCTAATGCAATTTCGTACACTGAGACTTCATGTATTTAATTCAGATTCTAGTAACTTGATGTATGATGTATTATATTTAAGGTCATTTGCCGATGACCTTCAAATTGACGTTAGTTAAAAAGTGTATTAACAAAAACTAGGCTTGGTGCAACAAAAAAAAAATGGTTAATTTGATTTGTTTATATTTCCCAGAACTTGGCTGTATCTGATGTACCATTGGACGAAATAGACTTGAGAAAATTACCTTTTGAAAGTTATTAGGCCTGAAATTTATAAAATACGATACTCGTATCAACAATGAAACGACATTGTTTTGTTTTTTACAAAAAGTCAACCATTTTTTACCTATTTATCTAGTTTTCTCCTTTGTTCCCATTCAAAACGGCAGGATGAATTTAAGTTGTGATTATCAGCCTCTTAAAATCCCATCAATGTTTTCTTAGAAATTCAATTAGAAAAAAATTATAACTGAATAATGCTCCCGTGTCTTCATATAACCTGCACGCGGTCTTTATATATGTACTTATAATTCGTAGTCATATACCTATGTAGTTCCTAGCACATAGCATATAGTTGCCTGTATGCTACTGCATAACAATAAAACTCCGTGCACACGCAATAGAAAGTCCCGCTATTTCTGCAAGTTGTGTCACGGTATTTGAAAACTAACTAGAAAT
Organism: Grapholita molesta; assembly: GCA_022674325.2. Lineage (NCBI taxonomy): Eukaryota > Metazoa > Arthropoda > Insecta > Lepidoptera > Tortricidae > Grapholita > Grapholita molesta. The sequence goes on along the minus strand of CP053121.2, from coordinate 15,418,939 downwards.
TAATGTTGTACGTTATTAAAATGTATATTTGTACATGTTAGAGTTGTTATCAATGATATTAAACAAGATATGATGTAGCAAAAAATGTACAAGTGGACTCAAAGACATGAAACTAATTTACCGATAGCTTACTTTATGAGGCAGATTTCGAAGAATTTGTGATAAGATCGTAGCCTGGAGTTTTCTTTTGTTTAAAGCCATTGGTTTCTCTGACAACTTCTTTTGGAGACACCAGTTTAATTTATTTGTTGCCTTGTGGTATGTGTTCATCAAAATTTGTTTCACTAGCACCAATATATTCATTAGGTTGAAAAATTTGCTCAAGATGTTCGCCGAATCGAGCAGCTTATTGAGTATTACTTACGCCACAGTGCCCGTTTGTTAATCTAATGAGAGGAACTAGAACTATAGGGCTTTTTATGTTTTCCACAGTAAATAGTCAGTTAAACTGTCGTTAGTTAATTCACGCATACGGGTTTTCATCGAATTATCCTGCAGGAATTTAATTACGCTATATTTTTTTTTGAAAGAAATGATTTAAATGTTTATTTACAATAATTACATCACGAGTACTTAACTATTTACTACACTAAATGTAAAAAAGGCCCTTGAAGCATTGTACTAATTGTCCTCGTTGTATCGCAATGCTGATACGTTGTGCGAGGAAGCCGCCAGCTCTTCGGTCACTAGTTATGATATATATAGACTGAAATATTTATATATTTGGGCGGGTAAAAGTGTTACCAATTATATCAAAATATTTTTGAAAAACTTTTCTTTTTCATTATAAAACCTATCGATTTGGTTTTAGAGAGAAACATTCCACTATAGATCAAGTTCATAGAACAACCAATATAAATGAAAATACATTAGAAGATAAAAAATTGTGTTCTACTTTATTACTGGATGTTGCTAAAGCATTTGACAAAGTATGGCAGGACGGTTTATTACATAAGCTGAAAAAAATATTCCCGAGACTATTTACAGATATTCTACAATTCTATTTATAAAAAAAATGAATGTTTTGTATTAGAGAAGATGACTACTAATCTCAAAATAACCCAATACAAGCTGGTGTACCACAAGGAGGTGTCTTAGGTTTGGTCCTGTACCTATTATACATATTTGATATTCCTGTGTTAGACAATAATACCATTGCAAATTTGCATAAATTAATTAAATTAAGTTTCTTATCATATCTTTATTTGCCTAATATATAAAAATAATTCCTATGTCATAGCATCACGCGTGAACGGCTCATGAGATTTCGATAATTCGGTTTTGATCTATTTGTTATTGACACGTTCTTATGAAAGAAAAAAAAATACGAATATTGCGTGGAAAAATAGATAATCTTATGGCGTTTGACATATTAAAATTGACAGAATACGTTCTGCAAATATCGCCAAAGAGGATGTAAAAAAATTAATATCGTTAATACATTTCCTTCGATCGGAGTAATTTATTATATTCATAAAATACAAATCAAGAAATTGATTTATTATTACGGTTAGTTCATAGTTAAGACAGGACAACGTCTAAGACTAGTTGCTTATAATAATGGACCTTATGCAAACTTAATCCATTTAAGAGATTTCTTCGAAATGACCGTATATGTATAAAATATAGTTTTAATGTTTTTTTTTATTATCAGATAATTGAAATCTTTTTCCTTATTTTTTACAGTTACATCAAATGAAATTAACTTTCATTTGCCAAATTGGAATTCCTTTCTATGGTTCGTCCTATCCTGTTTACAGTTCCAATAAAAGACGCTTAGTAGTTTATTACGCTGTAGCTCAGTAAGACAGGGTCGTTTAATGGAATTTTATACTATTCTACAAATGTTTCTATTTGTAGAACAATATAAATTTACTTTAATAAAATACATAATCATGATCAGACAATAGCGATGTTGAGACTTTACTTATTCGTTTTAAGAGGTTGCCATATTATTCTGAATTGTTAGGTTAAAAAACTTTTGGAGCAACTGTCAAAACCAACACAATTTCAATGACTTTCTATTATAGTATCCATATATATGAAAATTTAGTTCGGTATATTTTTAACATAACGTAGGACATTTTAGGTAATTGATCTCGGTCAATATGAGAATAATGACGACGGTCGTTTGTCTAAGATCACGACGAGAGTTTTATCCATCTATCCATCAGCCACGGATGTCCAATGCTGGATATAAACTTGCCCCATAGACCGCCACAGGGTACAATCTTTGAGCATGTGAGTGACGGCTTCAATGCCGTAATCACTACATGTGGCAGGCGCGTGTGTTCCAACGTTCTAAAGGGACGCTGTTATAAGAAAATACCCAAAAAATCCCCAAAATCCGTCTTAAAATACCATTTACTGTACCTATGTGTCTAGATAAACAAATGTTTACAATTGTTTATAATTTAGCCTTTAAATAAATATAAAGCTTGAAATGTTTTTCATCATACAACGTAGGACAGACGAGAGAACTTGCAAAGAAATTTAAGGTCGAGCTCTTTTTTTATTGCGAATCAAAGACCGTCTGAATTATCGCACCTTGATAAAAGTTTGAAAGTCAATAAAAATAATAATGTACTTATATCGAAGTCTTTACTTGAATGAAATAAGGTATACACATCAAACTTGATTACATTAAATTAAAAAACTTTTAATGGATTAAGAATAAACTATTAACCTAGTCGAAAAGCCCGCCCCACGCCACCCCCAGTCGAACGGTAACCATCATCCGCACCGCGTTGCCGCGCTGAATCGCGATGGACCGATGTTGCACCAGGAATGACCCAGAACGGAGAATAAAAATAATTAGATATTAATTTTAAAATGATAATATATAAATATAGGTATGTAAACAAATAAATATAACAAATAATAACGTGTTAAATTACACAATAACACGTTATTATTTCAATGTAAAATATGCGCTACAGGCTCAATTATTCGTATCCTTTTTATCCTTTTTAAAGTAAAACCTCATCTTCCTTCAACCTTTAGAATTATAAGTACATACAAATATATATATTTAAAAAGAATTGCAGGTAGCCCCAAAAACGAGAAGCCTGAGAAAATAGCAAATGATCATACTACTCATGACAACTGTGATTTAGCAAATGATGGATCACGTAAAATTTTAGGTGCATAGTTCAATATTTATAAGTTTGCAACTGGATGGCATACTGTAAACTACCTATAATTATTATTTTCAAAACATTTACTTATTCTATATTGATTTCATAACTTACATATATAATCATATATATTAAATTAGTATTATGTAATTAATTCTTTGTTTATATTGATTTCTCACTATTGTTAAAAATGCATTCATTAATTTGGCTATTACTTGCTACTAAATATTGTAAAGTTAAAAAATATAAATTTATTTTATGCACCCCGCCTCACAATGTGTACTTATTTAAAATTATTATTGAATGTAACTTATAGTATTATAAGAGAATACAAATTTCCCTCATTATACTGACTGCAACAGTAAAGCAGTGAAATGATATATCTATTCAAATTTAAAACCATTTACCGTTTACAAATTCTCATATTAAAGCTGTAACATTTTTCAGCACGCTACCGGAATGGGCCAGACTGGAACGAAATCCGGTTTATTGCTATCTCTTCTACATGGCTTCCTCTTCCTCATTGGTACGTATGTGTGACGCTAGCATTACCCTGAATAATCATGAATTATGAGTGTTATCGGTATGTGGATAACCGTTGCGATGAAGCGGGTTTAGAGGCTGTAAGGACGTGATTATATCAGTGCTGCTCAGTCTTTTGTTTGTAGTACTTATACGGGTTATTTCATAAATTTATCTTTTAATAAGAAAATTCTTATCTTATAATTTAAAGAAATCAATACTGGTCTTACCTATTGTTATATGGTGTTTTATAAACGGTGCAAATAATGTATAATGTAATTGCATAAAATACGTCTTAAATTCACCAAATTGTAACTTTAAGTTTAATTTAAAAGGAAGGTGTAAATATAAAAATTTGACTCAATAAGAATATTCATAATAAAGTTGCATTAAACAAACACGTGTTTCAAATTTAACACTCAAAATGTAGGTTCACTTCTGGTTCTATCATGCTGTTGCCTAAAGGTAGTCAGTCAAATAGAATATTTCGGATATGTTATAATAATAACGCCAGTAGAATAAACCATTTTTAGAATTATACCAATAAACCTTGTTTATGTAAGAAGTAATATATTTTCGTCTTGAATCAATCGGAAGTACTCGTAGATGCTATAGTCAAAATATCACTAACACAGTCAATCGAACGTTGCCGACGCAAAAACATGAAAAGGGAAAATATTTGTGACATGAAACGAAAGAAAATCCTAAACGTAAAAGTACATTATTAACTGTTAACCCTGGCAATAAAGGCGTTCTTTCTTGCTTCGTTGCCAAATAAATGTACGCTAACAGTTCGCCTCAACAAAATGACGTTCGCTCTCGTAAATCATAAATACGGGATTCTTTGTATACCTCGCTATGTATAAGTAGGTATATATTTATTCATACTCGGTCCGTTGCTTTTGAATGACTAGGGTGAAGCAGGCTGTATCATGAGATGTGATGTAGTAGCTGGCTTTTGTCTCCTGAAAGACCGCTTTTAAAGTGAGCCATTAATTTTTAAAAGAAACGGCGTTAGTTCTGAGTCATTACGAGTTCCACGCCTCTAAGCCTTTAGTGTGATGTGGGAGTTGAAATTGCTTAATTTAAGCTGCTAAATTTAGAACGACGGATATATATTTGGTAGTGGTCTTTACAGTAGCTTTGCGTTTATTTTATAGTAATATTGCATTTTATTCATGATGCTTCTATGTATGCATTCGTACACTACTTAAATGTGCGTAATCCATATGACTAAGAAGGACAATCATTGAGCTACCTGTAAATTATTATTTCAAGTATTTTAAGTTTACATTATAAATTTAATTAATCAGTATATGGGTGGAAAAGATGCATAAATAAATTAACTTTGTGATTTAGTTAGTAGGCACCTAAATCATAACCTATGCTAATACTTTGGGGACTAGCTCACAACGAAAAATAATTTAAATCATTTTCTGTGTAAAGAATATAAGCAGTAGGTACTTTGAAAAAAAGTGTATAATATTATAGCTACAGATATATAGAATACATCATACAAGTAAAATGAAATAAACGTGTGAGTTTTGAATAAACAGTATTCAATTAATGTTATATCCAACAGCTGATTCTGGAACAGATGCTCCGACAGAGAACACTACAGTGGACATAACTTCTCGCCGCTTCCGCGCAGAGTTTCTGCAAGAAATGCAAGGATCGGCTGATGCTCCTTACTTTGATCCTAGCACTCCCAGAAATATAACTGGACTAGTTGGACACCCCGTTAGATTATTGTGTCGGGTCAAGAATTTACAGAACAGAACTGTAAGTATTTTTTTCCTAATAATTTTAGCAAACCCTATTCAAAAAGCTAAAATATGGGTACAGTACCTCTACCACGAGTTGACAGTCCTCACGTTTTTTATACGTTGATGTGTAAGGCTCCGTAAAATTTCTCCATACATTTTTTTACGCAGACGTTTTTTGTTGACTCTTGGTAGAGATACAAGGATATACAATTATAGCAACATACACCTGTCTTTATTTTCGTACATTCAGCAGCAAAAGTGGCTAAGCAGTTGAAGTATTCAAAATGACGTACACGCGTTCTTACTCTCTTGACAATAGAGATGTGTTGACCTCATTTTGAACACCTCAAACGCTTAGCCACTTCTGCTGCTGACTGTACTTATCCGGTATCAAGCAATATTTTAAAACGTCATTTTTAATGTGCTTAGAAGGTAAAGCGTAACTACACCGTGAAAACAACTTCAAAAGAAAGTTTATTCTGAGTTAACGTATCTTTTTTATTCGACCAAACTGAATAAATAGAGTAAAAAAATGTGTGCATTTAGATAAGTTTAGGGTTAAAATGGTAAAACACACATGTCGTCGACTAAAGCAGAAAGTAACAGTTCATTTTCATTGAGAAATTAAAAAAAACGGCATTGCGTAATAGTAATCAAGAAAGTAAAAAGCTATGTTGATCCATGATACATAATGATTTCATTTAAATTAAAACGGTATTTAACAGGTTTTATTGAAATTATAAATTTACTGTATCCGTTAGGAGAACATAATACAACATTCAATTGCAATACAATAATTTTAAACGTGTATTTTCTTTTCTCAAGATAAACATCTATTTAAAGTCAAATCAAGAAAAAGTTGCCAAGAATATCCAAAACACTTTTAAATAATATTTTCTTTAATTTTGTGATGTGATCTGCCTGTATAAAACGTTATTTGTGTAAATGTTTCCCTATCTTCATCTTTTTCCGTATCAATAATTTATGAAATTTTGTTTCCAAACACTTACCACACAGGATATCAATCAGGGGTAAGAGAGGAACCGGTAATCTAATTTGTGGATTTGGATCAAGTTGGTTGACCCTCCTCCAAATTTCCGTTGCATCGATCTTTTTGTTTGGCTCGCGCTAAACCTGTCTAAGCTTATTTGGAATCCATCGGTATAAAAATAACTTTGAGATCACCCCATGATTCATAACTTAATATTATAAGAGGAATGGAAATATTTTATATAATGTTACAATTTTTGGATTCATGATGTGAGAAAAACTTTATTAAATGTTCTACAAATCTACATTTGCTATGTTTCACATATGCTAGAATGTTATTAGTCTTGCTTAAATATTGGGGATTTCATTAATAGTCTTTTTGTTTTTCAATATCAAAATACACTTTTTTTGTACGGTGACAATTACCATTACTATTATATATACTTTATTTTAAAGCACCAGGGTTCAGTTTTTCGTAATTTTTGACGCCATTATGCCTGGTAAGAGTGAAAACTCAGTTAATAAGAAAATAAACATTTTAATCCATATTAAGTAATATAAAATTAATGAATTGAATTGTGAAATAACCTTCCTTATAAAATGAAGGTCTCTATAAAGCGTCGTGTTGGACACTAGTTCATATATTTTATGTTTCATCCGCTCAGAGCGATCGTTTCACGGAAGTGCGCACTTAAGCCTGGCCATTGATAGGACGTAGGCTAGTAAAATGCTTCATCACGACAAATTTTATAATATTTCAAATAATACCTGACATAAAATTGGATTGTCTCTAACAATACAATTACGAGTGCCTGAATGACTTAGAAAAAAATATTATTACTATTTTTATGTCCCCTTAAAATTTTGACTTAGGTATTGGTTTCTCCGTAATTTGCTGGTATCGTCCTCGAAACTTTTCAGTTAAGAGAGCAATTACTCTTGTCTGCAAAAGGATGACTATAAAACCTTTCTGTGCATGACCTTAAACCTTTCTGAGCTACATAGCTCTTAATTTACTCAAATGGTGTTTTTGTGTTTCAAATATAAATCATTTCTGCGTACTGTATATAGCTTCATCGCCCACAAGTAGAATTTTACGTTACTATTTCATACGAGTACTATTAACTAACATAATTTTACGATACTTAGGTTAAAAGGAACAGCAGAATGTATCATTAGCGTATCTTTAATTTAAGGTTAATAAATTTTGGGTTATGGATCTCTTATCTACCTATATGCAACGGCGGATTGGGAATACAGCGATCAAGAAACGTGAGCCTTCTGGCCTTCCTGGCATCAGTAGGAATGCGGTTTGAGTCCTCAAACCCAGGTTTAACCCAGTTTTGAGGCTGGAATCTAGGGCTTGGCTACACAAAAGTCCCCTCCCCGAATCTAAGCACTGCTCGTTAAGTACTCGATGAGGTTTGCTGTTGCTTTTTGCCTGGATGCGATGATTGCCTAGCACATCATTGCATCTGCTGCTCCAGAGTGGGAAATATTCACGCGGTCCACGCATTAAATTACATCATACGAAGGACATTAGTGTGGAGCTCTCAGGTCTCAGCATTATGTCATATATTATTATAACTATGTATTGATGTATTAATTATCGTCAAGGAATCGTAAAATAGGGACGATATTAGCAATAATTAAGTTAAAAAAATAGATCCATCTAGGCAAGTGATCCTATTTTGTAAAACGTAAAGATTTGTCTATCAAATTACCAATAATGAGTTAAGATACGTTTTCACAGATACAAAATAAATGTTTTATCCATAAACCAAATATCTGATAGTAAACAACATTGAATATATTTGCATAAATTTTCAACGTTGTACGTATGTGTTCCTCTTAGTTGGTAAATAGACCAACTATTTTCTAACTAAATATAATGAACTCATATTATCATTAATTTGATATGTAGGTACCGTATTGAAATGAGGAACACAAAATATCGAATCGCTATAAATAAAATCCAAAGTATTAAAGTTTTTAAGGTAAGCGTAGTTTACCCACATACTTTCTATTTTTTCTTTTGCTTCGCTACCCTAAGGTTGTCTGGAAGAGATCGCTTAATAGCAATGAGATCGTCTGTTGTTTCCTTTTCTTTTTTAGCATTTGCGTATTTTATGTTGCACTGTGTGGTAATTTTTAATTATTTATAAGGTGTGCAATAAAGTAGACATTGATTTATTTACACTTACATTCTAAGTGGGACTGATTACAGAGCATTATAGTCAGTAAATCACAGTTATTTTATATACTTACTGGAAAGTCCCAGTCTTATCTACTTTAGAATATTTGTACAATAAACTGAAAAAATAATTTTGAATCTAAAAAACAAACAATCATACAGTATGAACAGTGTGTACCTACGTATATTGTTTAAAACTTTAATATTTTATTTAGGCTAAAGGAAGATTACACTATTTGATATTTTTTATCACTTTTGTTTATACTTTGGCTACGACATTTTCGCTACATAAGGGGAAACCCATGTAATCGGCTACGTGCCTACGAGCGGTGTGCCCGACAGGCGGGTTCTTGGTTGCGAAAGTGTAAAATGTCTTATTTCATGCTTCACAGCAGTTGTAAATACCAAGAAACATTAATTAAAATTGGTACTTCGTACTTGTTACTGTAAGCCAATAAAGTCCAATACGGACCAGTTTACGAACAAGAACTGCTAGAGAATTTTTATTGTATCTCGTGTGTGAGAACTCAATAATTTTACATGGATTTGAACACGGCTAGATTCGAGGAAAGGCAGTTTGTCGTCTAAAATTTAATTAAAATTAATGTCTATAATTAAAAACGTAAAACTTACTTTTTTCTATGGCTGTTTATTGCATGTTTAATTGTATTAGTTATGTAAAGTAATAAATGTAAACCACCCTTGATAAAAAAAACAACTGTGTTATAATTCTGAATAATGTAATACAAGGCCAGAGTCATAATAATAAAGAGGGCCGGATAATTCCTTATTAAAATAAGTGAAACTTTAAAATAATCATTGCAGATTTTCTATAATAATACAATTTAGATACGTACTTCAAGTTACAATTATTTAAACTCTAAAGTGACCATGATTTAGTGAAACTGTGATAAAATGTTATACAATTAAATATGAAAATTATTGCACTATAATTGCATGACTACAAAGGAATAAATACATCCAAAATGTAAAAGCGGTGTTAAGCAAACAAAGTTCTTGAATTTATTTAAAAGTAAATACTTACTAGGAAACATAGAATCACTATTAACTCGGAAAGTTCCAATTTAAAGTTGGAAATGCGCAACGCTCGACTTTCCTACAGATTCTAAGCGAAACTGAAATTATTATTTTACTTTGTAAAGTCCTTAGTCTTTAAATTTATGTATAACATTACATCCGACGCCACTATAATCCATAAATGAAAGAGTACATGAGTAAGGAAATACTAAAAGAGACTAAGATATGTACCAAAATGTCCACAAAAATACCTAAACTGGTAGGGTTGACGCTAGCGAACAAAACGAAATAAATATGATGTTGACTTACAAATTGCTTACTAAAATTACTAAACAAACTGGGCAAAGGACTTATTTTGAGTTGAAAGGTCAAAATTGTGTGGACTAAATCCAGCATAAACGGTAGATATTTCGGTTTGGTCGAGTTAACACTTAAGAGATGGGCCGAATGTTCGGTATTCAGTAAGTTTTTCAATGTTCATGTATTTGGCCGAATAAAGTAAGTAAATAACTAGCGAAGTTATAGTATAAGTATTTGGTAATACGTCGGCTATACATACTATTCCCACATTCTAAGATACTATCAAAAATATAAATATGCGTCATTATTGCGTCAATTTATAAAAAATAAATTATTTTGCAACAAATCAACTCTTTTTAATCAGTTTAATCACCGGTTGGTCGGACTCGAATGGGAAGGGTCTGAAACACGTGCGGAGCGCTGAGCACGGACCTGTCAAAACTTGTCTCTAGTGATTTGCAACCGAATATTCGGTTCGGTAAGAGCACATTAAAGATATAAAATTGGAGGAAGGTTGGACTTATGTTAGTAATAAAGACGTTACTTAACTAATGCATGTCTTTGGGATAGGCAAATATCATTTCTTTATTTTTTCTATTACATAAACACAGAACAGTAAAAGTTTTTTTTTTAAATATTTACCTATCAGCCGAAGCGTAAAAAAATAGACCATGACACGCGATTCGTAAGTGTCCCTGCGGTTGAGCACGACATGAAAAAACCGGTTTCTCTGCGTACTTGACAAGGACTTCGTCCTCACCCACACACGCGCACCGCCCTTGAAGTAGTGTAATCGCATCCCGTTGGTATAAAGCTTAGTCTCTGTTTATTTATACTCATGTGGCCAAAGATCATGCATAAATATCACTGTGACAATGTACGAAGTGGCCCAGAAAACAAATATTATTGGTTGACGGTATACTCGTACTTAAAAATTCCTTTTATTTTTTGTAGTGAGACAATTTTTTTGCTTATCTCTCGTAGGTATCATGGGTGCGTCACCGTGACATCCACCTGCTGACGGTGGGGCGCTACACATACACATCGGACCAGCGGTTCGAGGCGCAGCACAAACCTCGCTCTGAGGAGTGGGCGCTACGCATCCGTTCCCCGCAGCGGCGCGACTCTGGCCAGTACGAGTGCCAGATATCTACCACGCCTCCCATCGGCCACGCTGTCTTCCTTAACATTGTTGGTAAGATCTACTTACACAGCAGCAAGAACGGAGAAAAGGTCTCAAAATATATCGTCATTAAACTCAAGCATCCTTAAATACAAATTAATCATTGCTTAATTTACTTGAAAATTCAATATTGCAAATCTACTAATAAGCTTAAGTAATATTATTATAATTTAACGTTTATACCTGTATCTATGCATGCAATAAGTTGTTGTTATTTGCTAAACATTTAACAACGATCTTATCTTAGTATAGTACTTATAAAAACCAGCAGATATCCTGATTGTTTTATGATGGAGGAAGATGGCCAAGGGAACGCCAATGTACATTGTATTTAACTATCTAAATATGAAATAATTGATATTTACAGAAAAGAACATTCTGCACTAGAGCAGAGGTTGTATAGACGGAATTTTAGACAAGTACAGTTAACCAATTTGATTTATGTGCCACTTCGTTCCTTGTCACAGTGAAAATCTATATGAAAAACGCAAAAGATCTCTTATTAACGTCACTGTGACAAGGTTCGAAGTGGCCTAGAAATAAAATTGACTATACTTAGATTACTTAAGTATTATAAGGCTATAAGCAAACACGTGTATATAGTTATCTTGCTGACTCCTGTCACCATCTCTGAAAATATTATTTTGTGCAGAGCCCGAAACAACGATCTCCAGTGGACCCGAACTATACATCCAAGCCGGATCCACCATCAATCTTACGTGCACTGTGCGACACACGCCCGAACCCCCGTCTTCAATTACTTGGACTCACGCAGACCAGGTCATCAAAACAATACATTTAGTTCTTAGTGTTTCCTAAAATTATACAACCTACGATTACGAGTAGGTACGTCACATATTTTCGAGCTATTGAGAGATCGGGTGCGAGTGTTTAAAAAAATAAGCTTTTGTTCTATTCTCTTTTTTGTGCGATAAAGAGTCGTACATGCATTATTTTGTTTTGTTACAGACTTTAATCAGTTTTTGTGTAAGGGTGTATTAACTACTACGTATTAAACAAAACGTATACAATATTAATAAAACAGGTTTGTAAATTTAAAATGTTTACTTGCTAAACATAACAATGACCCTTTTTAATATGATAATATGTAAAACAAACAAAAACTAACATAAATCAAATAAATTTAGTTGAATACAATACCCATAAGCCAATACACAGAATACTTTAATCTATTTTATGAATTATAAACGATAAACAACACAGTCCTTACAGGTAAAAGTAGATTTAATTCACTATAGTCTAAAGATTATATTATAATCCAGCAGCACTCTTATTATATAGTCTTATAAGAACATAATTATACCGTTCTATACATATACCCCTTGTAGGTGGTTCTGAGAGAGAGATTACTTTGAAACTAAGAGGGACTTTAATCTTAACTCAGTTACAGTGTAACTTGTTGTATTAAAACAATATTTGAGTACTTACCCAGTTTAAATGTAATTGCTCGAACTTTTTAATGTGTTTATAACATTTCCCTTTGACGTTCATATTATGTCAAATAAAATTATAACTATGTATTAATTATCGCCACAGAACAGGGAGTATAACTTAAATTTTTTGATGCCAGAGCGCACCACTAGCTCATCTAGCAATAATTACTCGTGAGTTTAACCTTTTAACGTAGTGTCACAATATTCTCTTTGGTCTAAGCCTGTAACAATACAAATACTGAAATATTTATTGAAATGAAACAGGCCTCGACATAGTTTCCGAATGCATCCTGCGCACCCGTCACTACCAAACAACAAATGTAATAGGGTAGATAAAATCTGTCAAAAACTAAAAAATTAAACGCAAGATACGCCACAATACGATCATAGCGGATAATTGTTCCTCAATTCAAAACTGCTTAGTTTTTACGCTCGTTCATTCGAGTACAATTTTTTGATGGCATTTTTAATATAGGTATGAAAAATACGTTATGGTGGCGGTCGGCTTGTGCTAGTGGAGCCACCTACGAAGAGTTTTGCGTAATATTACCTATTGATATATAAGCTCATTTTGCGCAAAGAAACACAGTTATGACAGATTTACAATATATTATGTTATCGTTGTGTTTGTATCATTGTGATAACTTTTAAATTAATATGCTGTAAATTACAAATATCAGGTATTTTGGAATAAGTCCTATGATACGTTGAGTTGTGATTTTTTGTAACTGTAAAAAATATATTGTAAATTGTATTTATATTAAATTAATAGTAATATATATTAAGCAATTATTTTAGTAATAAAATCACAACTCAACGTATCATAGGACTTATTCCAAAATACCTGATATTTGTAATTTACAGCATATTAATTTAAAAGTTATCACAATGATACAAACACAACGATAACATAATATATTGTAAATCTGTCATAACTGCGTTTCTATCCGCAAAATGAGCTTATTATATTATACTTACATTATTATTATAATATAATTGCTAAATTATTACTTGTGTGTTATATAAGATCAGTGCATTGACTAGCTACTAGTACGTATTGAAAATTATACAACATTGAAAATTATAGGTTTGCTTCTAAATGGAATTAAACAGCGGCGTCCCCTTAACGATGATTAGGCTATAAATCCCGCGTTTAACGGCACTGCAGGTAGGTAACCCTCGTAAGGATTGGAAACTCTATTCTAAGTTTTTGGGTCATTGCTTTGAACGGTATAGACCCTGGAAAGATTTGTAAACTTAGATTATAGAAGAAGAACGACATAAAATGTTTTTTTTTTCTTAGGTATATAATAAATAAAATAGGAAAAAATAATCATAAATAATATTATATCAAGTAAAATAATAATTTAGGACCAGGTACTTTAGGTACTAAATAATAATTTAGGACCAGGTAGGTTAGATCAATTTTGTCTTAAGGGTACCTATAGCTATACTTTTCAGGATTAATATAAAACAAATTAATATAAAAATGACTTAACTAACCTAATATAATTAACAGGATGGTGCCTTAAAAGCCCCGATACTTATAGTGTTTTGTTTTATGCTAACTTATACAAAATAATGAATTCTTATAAAAAAAATGCTATATCCTCATATTGATTTAAAGGGTTTTAATGAACACATACATAATTGACAACGAATTTTAAACACAAAACTATCGTGAGATTGAAACATATTAATTGTATAAAAGCGGGACTCGACTCATTACATTCATTTCGATAAGGTAACCGTACTTTCGAAGGAAAAAATGTAGTTTAGCGCAAAGTACGGGAGGCTATTGAAATTAGTCGTTATCCGACCTTTAACCGTGACTGTGGATGGTCTGTGCCACCTAGTTGGAGAACTGTTTTGTGTGGTGCGTCGGCGTTTTGTGTGGACGGACCTTTGCCAACGGACGTAGTAAGTGTAGTGTGCAACCCTACTATTGACAATATTTCTGAAAATGAGGGTAGTTTCTCGCCTCCCCACCCTTAGCTGTTGCCGGTGCCGAGTGCACGGTCGCGAAGAGTTGCGGCCCGCAGTCTGCGTCGGTTAGCCAACGCGAACGGCTCACGATTATGTTCCTCGTTACGAAGTGAAACATGTTGAGCAATATTCGACTTATAAAACGTAAGTTACCCGCTTCTATATAATTAATTAACAGCGAAGGGTTAAAAGTTAACTAATTACAAGATAAACTACACTAGGTTATAAATAAGTTAAAAATAAAATAAACTATCTTAAAAATAATTGAACTAAAACTCTAAATTTAGTATTAAACGTAAAATTCATAAATGGTTTGCCCTTATTACTTCATATGGAATATATAATAATTCCACTACATACGTATTTCCTTACGATTTGATTACCATTCATGGTAGCTTTAATAACTATTTTTAAAATGAATATGGAGCCTTTTTCTCTTGATATATGTTTGACTAGTAGCGCGACAGGGTTTACCACTTTTAGATGTTTTTAAAATATGATATTTTGTTTCGTTGCCAAAACGAGATTATATGAGATAAAAATACTTTGTTGAGTAACAAACTGAGATTTTGAAATGAGTTTTACCAACTCGCTCTAAGCTTGGCAAGAAACACTAGCCAAAAAATTTATATTTTAACAGGAAATACTTACTTTATAATTTCAAATTTTGTATTCTGCAGAAGACTACTGTTACATGTCATACGTAAAATGAATTCGAATTTTTGGTTTGAAGAAGTCATATGAAAGAAGTTAAATTTCCAAGTGTTTACGAGTATATCCCACATGGTTGTGGTGTCAGCTTTCTTACATACCTATTTTTAAATATTGAATTATTATTTTTTTTATTTACCAGGTTATAAATTTTGACTCTGCGCGCGGTGGTATTTCACTCGTAACTGAGAAAGGCCTGAGAAGTACGAGTCGCCTGCTGGTACAGCGTGCTAGGGGCGCCGATGCCGGGCTTTACACGTGTGGGCCAAACAACGCACCTCCTTCATCTACTCGAGTCCATGTATTATCTGGTAAGCACGGTTCACCTTTTGTCGCATAATTATTTTATATGGCATAATTTCTATAAACATATGGAGACAACTCGAATTCTGCCACATCAAATTATGCTAAACTTGACTATGCCACAACAGTTTATGCACAAAACCGTTTTCAACAAACTAAAGTTATGCCTAATAGAGGGAACCAGGTAAGCACATTTAGATTGTAGATACACACTAAGCAGACTCTTCTGGTACTACATTAAACTACAAACTGCGGCCTGGTAGTTATTACAAGTACACAAGCAGTTGCTCAGTAACAGTAAACTGTCAGTGTGTCACTGTTTTAGTGCGTAGTTCTATATTATATTATCCTAGATTAGAGATTAAGAAATCATGCCTGTAATTTTATTGCCTATTGCATTTTTTATGAATACACATCAATAAATGAATTGCTTTTTCAGACAAACGTCGTACCGAATAGTTGTAAATTAAACAGGTCACACCACATAGTTTTGTGGTGATGCGGTCACACACGTTCTGTTGCTATATGTTGTTAATTTGTAACTTTTTTTTTTTTCAAATAAAGCATTATATGTATAACGTATGATGGTGTATCTGCATTTCCATTTTGTTTTATTAGATAACAATAACTTTTATGACTTTGGAATAGATTTCTTCCCGAACTTGTACAACATGTTATGATGACTATTTGATCATAAGAATCATAAAAAGCAAGGGTTGATAGCACTGCAGTGTTTGTATAATAACTAACTATTTCAACATTTTAGTTATTTCTCTGACTTGATCTGTTAATCAGGTGTGATTTTAATCTTAGTTTATTATAAGGTACAGAACGAGCCAAAAGCTTCCTTAGGTAGGTAATTATAATTTAATTTTGTGCTTATATATGGTTTCAGATTTAATTACATTATTTGTTACAAATAAACGGGACTTAATTGCGTACAGTTTTAAAGTTAATAAATTTAAAAATGTACCTCCGACGTTTTAAGAATGACATTGTCTTCGTGGTTTCGGATTAAGATTGGATAAGATGAAACTTAGTCGTTTACAATGGAACTCAGAGTCGCTCAACGTGGAATAGAAAGAGCTATGCTCGGACTAACTTCTATGTGATAAATTCAGAAATGGAAGTATCCGTGGAAGAGCCAAAATAACCAAATTAACTCGCAGTATTGCTCTGCTATCCTAATGGGCAGGCCACATACCCCAGAGAGTCGATGTCCGTTGGGTCAGATAAGTCCCAGATAATACTATATCTATTAAATATTTGTATTTTTCTTGTAGTTGTAGTATGAAAATGTGTTACGGTTCTATTCGCTTTATAAAAGTGATGACAGAATATAAAATGGACAACGACATCTTTCGCATTAATTAACAGTAAAATTAAAAGCATTGCATGTTCCGTCGGTATAGGGTGCGGTTAATAAATTGGACTTCCAGTCTTTATAAAAAAAGTTGTCACTTTTGTGTAAATGTGAAATAAAAAGTGTTTATGAGTAAAAGGAATCATTAGATTTTTTTGGAAATTCAAGGTAAAAGTATGCGGTTTATAAAAAAATGTAACCTGATTGCTCTTATTTTCTGTAATAGTATCTACTTGAATCAATATTTTATTTAAACACGATTACAAATTCACCTTGTTCCGTGACCTCGCTAGACCCTCAGGACAGAAACAACCTAAGAATTATCTAGGGGATTATCTAATCCACCACGTTTGTCTTGTTCGGGTCAAGTTATGAATATTTAACTGGAGCTATTTTCCGACTTAGCCTTTCGTACTGTTAATAAGGTTATACAAATATAGAGCATTGGCCAACAGAGAAATGTAGGTAAGGACTCAAATATGTAGATATTTTTGGTAGAATCTTGTAAAACACAAGTCTAGGCATACGTGTGTGTACGTGAATATATCATTAAGAATATCAATACCTATTCTTACAACTAGAAAAAAAAAATAGAAAATAAATAATGCTTATCTCGGGATGGGAATTTTTTTTTTTTTTTTTATGTCATATGTGGGCAAACGAGCAGACGGATTGCCTGATGGTAAGCAATTACCGTCGCCCATGGGCACCCGCAACACCAAGTCACAGGCGCGTTGCCGACCTTTGGGTCGGGGTTGGAGCTCTGGAAACCTTACTCACCATCAGGAACACAACACTACATACCTAAAAGGTAGCAGTGCTATTATGGCTGTGGTCTTCTGTAAGGAGGAGGTACTTCCCAGTTGGGCTTCTCCAGACTAGAGCGTGATGGTACTTCGCTGTGCCCTACCTCTCATTGTCGGACGTAGTTTAAGGACATACCCGGGTCCGGGTCCGGGTTTATTGAAACAGACGTAAATAAACGTTGTTGTGGTTCGTAATGAAGGCACCTTTTTATAAATATATATTTGGTATTCAAAGATAATTTGTTAATATTTTGAATTTGTTTATTTATCGTGTTTAATCATATGCTTCGTATCCCGGAACCGCCGTAGTTTTGGTAGGTACTTTTAAGTCTTACATTACAAAATCGTGTACTTAATGTATTGGGTGTTAATATTTTTATTCAATTGGTAACTAAACATAAGAAGAAGTTATTTAAAATTACATTTTAACCATATTATGATTTTAATGTTATAAGTTTTAAAATAATATGTATATTTTTTAATAATACATATTTTTTTCCAGGTGAACATCCAGCAGCCATGCAACAAGGCTGCGCGAAATCATCTCTTGACAAAATGACAACAATCCTCTGTTGTCTTTTAACCTTTTATATTCTAAATAAGTCTTTTTCTGGTATACAAATAGGTACTTAACCTCATACATTTAACGAAACAATTTATAAATCAATAACTACAAAACATAACATTTATTTTCGTTTATATTAATACAGTCATTATCAATTATTTTACGTATAATATTTTTAAATCAATGCCAATTGCCGTATACAGTATGTATATCTTTAAGGCCCACTAGTTAGTTGACTAACTCGGGATGGTGCAAACGAGCCTAAGTGTCTAGGTTAGATAAAACGTACGGGCTGCATGTCAAAATTGTAAAGAAGTGTTGAATTTTGGGAATACTTCTACTATAGCCCCACCACGTACCTCTATGTATTAAAAAAAGCTAAGGTCTTTAGCATGAAGGTAGTATAGCCATTTACAAAAGGTGTTATTTCTGGATTTTCTGATTTATAAACTTTTATTATCTCAGGAAGTTCAGGTCGTACTTAGGTTTCCTACCCACACACTTTATACCGAAAATTTGTAAGTTAATTTGAAAGAATACTATGCGTTGTTTATTTTGATCATATTATTGAAAAAAAAAAAAAAAAAACAAGATACCTTAAACTTGGCCCGATAAGCTTTTAATTAACTTGCAACGTAAGGAAATTGTAACAACGTAACTCCATTTTGAAGCGGATATAAGTATAATTTAGCATTCTTCAATGATAATGTATGTAATATTATGGTACCACCGATCTGATCTGATGCTGGAGCCAGAAAGTAGCCATAGCACCTACTAAAATACACAAGATAAACCCGTGATATTTAGGCTCGTAATAATCTTCACGATTAGTGCTTGATGATTATGGAAAAAAAAATACAGTCAGCAATAAAATATTGTACCAAAAACAACATTTAACAGAAACTTTTTTCTGGTTTAACATATACAAGATAGGTACGGCAAATACGGCAATTCAAAAGAAAGTATATTTTATTTATGTAAATGTGACTTAAAATAATAATTGTTATGTAACAACCGTGTTATTAATAATATACGTTAAAAGTTAGTAGATCTAGGCACTTTTACAAGCATTGTAAATAGTAAGTTAATACAGTAAGAAACTCATCAACGAAAAATAAATAACTACGACGAAGCAATTTTAGTTTTATTTTAAGATTATAATCATTTATTGTTTAGGGAGCACAGACGGGTAAGCCATATATGTATATAGCAGACCGACTGATCCATTCAATTTTTTCTACACTGTAGGTACCTTTTCACATATGACCAAAACATTTATTCAACTTAACATAATGTCTTCAAAAATGTAATCTTTTTTTCCTCTGTAAATTTTATCGAACTTCGAGTTGCACCCAGCGTAAAAAATAAGTACCCATCTGTGTTACCCATACCCATGTTACATTATTAACTTTCAATATCTATTTTCAAACCTTCAAGTCACAAGCACCTGCAGATAAATTTGCAGAATATATTATTTTTATCTTTGAAACATTACCCATAGTAAAATATAATTGACCTTAAGTACTGCAATAGTTGCAGTTCTTAGTCTTTTTGAAATAATTGGCAACATTAGAATTACATCGCAAATTCACATCTATCTAATCTTATAACAAGAAAACTGTCCATCAAATAAGTAGTTCTAGTTACTCGACGATACTTACTTACAAGTACTTTACATCAGTCGTTAGAAACAAAATATTATTATTAGCATTGAAGCAATTTACTATGTCAGGTGTCTCAGAGTCATTCAGCTATGCTCGGAGTATCTCTACAATAGTATAATCATAAATGGAGATATCCATAGAAGAACAAAAGAAAATTATCGGACGTACAGAATCTACATGGACGAATGACCAGATGATATCGAACAGGTCGCTAGGAGTCGGTGTCGGTACATGTTGGCACATACGCATTGAATAAATAATACTGAAGAAGGTCGGCGTCCAAATTCCTTCAAAACCCTACTTGTTGCTAATCTGGAATCAGGGTAAAAGATAATGCCAGCTTCCCATGCGTACCATAAAAAGATATTTAATATTTAATAAATTATTTTTATTAAGATTGCGTCACCTCAATTTTAAGATTAGTATTCATAGTTCCATGTACTGTGTACTCGTATATATCAAACGAGTAGATACAGTTGGAGGGTATTTTCTTTACCTACCTAAAAAAGGTAAATCACACGATAACAAAAGACTTACACATATTCCTAACCAAAACTTCCTTTTAATACTTCCTTCACGGAATTGTATAAATACCAAATACGGCGGCACGAATTATTAAGTACGTATCTGTGTCGTGAAAGGGGTTCCTAAATCGTTCCTAATGCCACAGAAAGATAATCTTTTTGAGTCGAATAATTTTATTGTAATAAAAGCTTTTCAAAGCGGCCCTGATGAACGTCTTTGGAAGGTCGTTTACCGAAAGCGAAGTGTTTCGCACTAAGATATGGGAACATTTCTTAAATTTTCAAAGGTAATTACGCAGTTTTAGCGAAAACGGGCCTTTAATGAGATGGTTTAATTTATTTTATCACGCAATTTGTGTGCATTGCCGTACACATTTTGGGAGCAGGTTATTTTTATAACTTTATTAGGCAGCGTTAATTTTTCTTTAAGGAAATACTTTGTTGTTTTGCATAGTTAAGAGGTTTCTCTTCCAAGATATTTAGTATGAAAACACGCACTAGCACAATTATCTTGTTTTTAAACCTACGGGTAGAAGAAACTCGTAGCGTAACACGACATGAAAGTAAGTAAGAAAATGAAAAGGTAAGATGAATGCCAGCATAGTTTTTTGAACCTCTACAAACATCTGAACATACGAGTACATTGCAAAACTCAGACGTTAGCAAATCACAAGAAACATAAAAAGGTTAGCTTAAGTGTTAAAGTTTGATTAGGATTTTTATGCTTTCTTCAAGCCTCGGGTAGTAGTCTAGTCTGGTTAAATTTGATGATTGCATTAATAAGAATAAAATATACAGAGCATGGCTACATTTTCTTAGTATATAAGTTTTAATTTGTTACTTGAGCCTTAAAGACCATTTAAATTATAATTAAAATAGCAACTGATTGCAAGGAATCAAAGATTGAATCTGCGGAAAGAAACCTAATGGAAAGCAACGTTTCCAATAGCCAATTCATTGGGGCCTGTAATAAACCCTTTTAGGGCAAACCCCATTAATTTCACTAAAAACCTTTGGTGAAGAAATTAATACTACCGAATTCCTCCGCCAATAACCATTTGTCCAGAAACCTTTGCAATTTAATTATTTCTCAGAGTATTTGAGTTAAGTAAGGGAATGTTTCCAAGTGCTACCTTGATATCAAAGAGCTATATCAATTGTGCACTTCAACCCGGTAGTGAAATAGCAGTTTAATATAATTTAGAGTTCTTTGATTAAATTTTGCTACTAAAGGTAGTCAAAGCAATATTGTGCACATTCCTAATCACAGTAAAACGTAAAATATTACAAAATGAATGATACAATTGAGAAACTTCTTGTTTTGTCTACAACCTGTGATAAGTGAAAAGACTAAAATAGTTATATAAATATACGGGCTGATTTTGGGATCGTGGGGCAAGGGAACAAGGCATGACACTGAATTCGTACGTGAACATAATTATGTGAATCATTAATTATTTATGATCAAAATATATAATAATTTATTTATTAACTGTAACATTTATTACATCCCAGAGGTAATTAATATGGACTTATATCTGTATTTCAAAGGAATATAGCAAGTCAGGATATACGAGTACATATTATAATAGTTATTTAATAACATATAGTTATTTGTTATGCTAATATAAAAAATTCTTGAGATACTCGTAACCAATTTGTAACAAATGACAAAATAATTAAAATTATAATTATTTTCCGGATGGTACCTACATAGATAAAAATGCTTAAAATTTGGTCACCCTACTCAATGTGACGTTTTGTCGCTTCCCCTAATGTGTATGTCAAAAGGCATAGGGTGACCATGATTTGGTTATTTTAGATCGTTTTAATTGAAAAAAGAAAAAAAGAAAATTAACATTGTTACGATCAAATATTGCCACTTCAGCCATGCCCAATGCAGGACATGCACCTCGCACATAGAATGCGATAAGCAACATTGGGGTTAAATGACACAATCATTTGGCGTCTGCGTTTGGCAGGCGGATTGGTGATCGCAGTATGTTCCACCGCTCTTAAGGTGGAGTCTGATCGCAGTTTAGGGACAATACCCGGGTCCAAATACTACCATAAGATAATATAGTGACCAGTTACTGACTCGCCTAAACCTCAATATGTGTCAATATCAGTAAGGTTATCCCAATGTTTTTAATAACCCACCTATCAATTTTATTACCTTTTGATTTCCAATTTATTAAAATTGACAAGTTTATACCTTTTACTATTTCTTTCAGCAACCACTTCTCGTGTCATCCGGTAACATATTAAAATTTGTAATTGTACATTTACATAATTCACTATTAAGGCAAGGCAGTAAGTGCAAATACATAACATTTTTTTTAATATAAGAGCCCAACCCATCATACGGCCATTAGATTGAAAGTCACACGTCTTGTGGCTCGGCTACCCAAGGTTTCATATAAGTTAAAAAGATGCAAAAAGTAATTATTAACGACTACTCATTCTAGTCGGTAGTGGCTCTGCCTACTAATCAGGTCCCTGGTTCGAATCCTGACCAGGGCATTTATTTGTGAGGTTATCACGAATATTTGAACTTGGGTAATATGTATATCTATTTATATCTATACATATATTACATGGTCCTCTAGTACCTACGACACAAGTCTGCGCTTACTATATGACTAATCGATTTGTGTTAGATCGTCCCAAATATATATTTATATCTTATTTATTGGAATCATAGCTAACATTAATAAAGACCAAATCAAAACAATGACCCACTCAATCCCGTTGTCAGGGTTGAATTAATGAATAACCTCTTTATTTTGTTAGCTTAAATTAATTTACGTTCCTAATTGGAAATAACTGAACGTAATTCCATTAGGGTTTTTATATAAAAAAGTAAAAAGAAAACAGTTCATTGGATTCACTGATTCTACAAATAAATAATTCGACAAATTGCAACAAATAAATGCTCAAAAGTCGCCAGTGATTTAGACCAGTTTCCTAAATTGATCTAACTTGGCTAATAAATACACAAGTGCCATATTTCAAATTTGTCTCCGCTCATCATATCAAGAGTAAATTTCTAACTTTCAAGCGGATTAACCTGAAGCAGGACAAGACGGGAGTAACTTCAGCTAAGTCAATTTACAATCCGAATTTCATGTCTGCCCTGAAGACCGCACGGCTACCTCAAAAATCTCATTAAAACTTAGTAGCCGTCTGAAACTTGAAGTGCGTGAAACATATAAACATAATAAAGCCGCCACCGGTCTAAATATTACACCAAAATTCATCTATGCTCAGATTCTTAGCTAAATTGAACCTCGTTTGTTTAAATCAAATACGTTATATATTTATATTTAATATTATCCGCCATAAAATGAAATGCCTAGGCATATCGTAAAATGTGGAAAGTTTTGCATTCCCAGGTCAACGAAGCCGGGAGAAAGGGAGGGAGGGAGGAATAGGAGCCCCTATACCTGGTCCGTTCACCACCTAATGAACCTAACTTACCTATCTACTCGTATGTAGTTTAATGTAACTAGGAACAAAATATTACACAGGAATATTACGATCCGGCGGATTTTACGATTGGCTACTGACACACAGTAAACAGAAGGTAAGAACTGTGTGTTTATCTTCTATAAAAAGAACAGCTGCGAGAAAAGTAGGTTATAAAATAACTATGACCCTTTACAAATATGCCCAGCTGACATAAAAATAGGTTAGGTTAGACCTGCTGCGACCCTTTACAAAAAGAACCAGCTGGAAGAAAGCAGGCTAGGTAAGGTAACGCGTTTGACCTCAGTTTCACCTAGTAAGTAGTAGTAGTAGTAAGTGTCAACGACGTCGTGGGTGTAACACGCTGGTTCAGTAACAGCCTATTCACTCTCATCTTAATGATATGCAAATTACATCTTCCATCCATCCATCTTCCGAGTATACAGACGAAGGGAGTGAATTCCATTCCTTAGCAGTTCGCATTAGGAAGGTAGAAGCGAATCACTTCGTTAAAATGAATTGAATATTCACAACGTAAGGATGAAACCGTTCCCCTCTCCTGGAAGTCTGATGGTGGAACGGAAATGGTGGAATGAAATCGTGCGATTCCTGTGCACACTCTCCAGGTGGCAAAAGTACTTCATACACGATCGAACCTGAGCTTGATAAAGTGTTAGAAGTTGTTCCGGTGTGAAGTATCACTTCATCCTGTTATAATAAATACATGGGACTGAACCGCGTATATTAACTTGCAAAATTACCTCCTACGTATTGACGTTACGTTAAAATAATGCCAAGGGGTAAAAGTTGAAATTATGAGTAAAGACTATGAATTATTATAAAAAACAACGGTATGGATAAACAAAACGAAACTTTAATGTTATAGGGAATTTTTATACTTAAAATAAAGTATAACAAATTGATTTTTCGACATATGAACATATTTTTATGAAATTGCCAAATTATTTAAGGTTACTTTCTTTTTTTTCATTCGTTAAAACATGTTTATTGATCTTTGTTTGTTTACGCAGTCTGTAATGAAAATTAGATAATGCTGGAAGTTACATCATTTTCTAATTCATTTGTTCAAAATGAAATTTCTTGAGAGGCAATAACAGTACACGCAGCCAAAACTGCGAAGTCCACTTTTAATAGTAATTTACTATGATCAAAGGTTTTAAAACATTTCATTTTTCTAAAATAATTATGCTAAGACAATAAAACCACAAAAAATGTTTATAAAATTCAATAGCTCAGCTTAATGTACTGCTGTCAAATACTCACTCGGCGCAGAAAGTATTTAATTATAGTTAGTGAAGAAATTCGATCAACGAAGACTATATAAAGCTTTTTATTCAATTATGGATGTCAGACCCAAAGCTTGAGTTAAATTAATATTTAAGTTTACTTTATTTTTATTACGAGAATAGGTAATTATGCCGACACAAATAGTAGGTATGCATTACGAAGAAATCTATACGTATGTATTTATGTGTTATGCCTCAAAATTCAATTCTTTTTCCAATTAAAATGCTCATTTAAGTAATACACTTTAGTTTATAACTTTTATAAGCCAAATCTATTAATAGTATTATTATTAAAATATCATCATCATCATCATCATTGGCCTCCGAGTCTATTACAGACTATACAAGCAGTGTCAGGTAGGGCGACAACGTTTTCCGTGGCTGTGTAAGCCAATACGGGAGCGGCATACACGACCACAAGCCTGGCAGGTGTAATGTGCCCGCGGCGAACAGGTGTCGGGGTTATGACGCTTGGCTCGCTTAATTGCGAGTGTGTTAAACCAACCGTTGTCGTGGATTTTACGTCCGTCAAATACCAGCTTGCGCCACTTTACTCTATCCTCGGCAAGCTCCTCCCATTTGTGAACCGGGATGTTAAAAGCGTGCATGTCACGTTTGACGCAATCCTTGTGTCGCAGCATTGGCCGACCGACGCTTCTCTTGGCATCAGCTATGGCACCAAGCAAAACACGCCGCGGCAAACGAGAAGGTTGCATTCGATGCACATATGCCCCAACCAACGTAAGCGTCTATGCTTTAGAAGAGAAAACAGGCTGGGAAGCTGAGAAATCTCAAGCACCCTCTCGTTCGTGACTCTATCCTTCCCTTGTATGCCCAAAATGCTCCGGATGCAGCGCATGTGGAAAGCATTAACACGACGCTCGTGCTTGGCATGTCCAGGTCTCCGCCCGTATAAGAGTATGCTCAGGATGCACGTTTGATAAACAACCATCTTTGTTTTCCTGGTAAGATGTTTATTTCGCCATACTCATCTTCTTTTCTGTCCCAGGCGACGCAGTGTCTGTGAAGAGGTCACTTCACCCACGACGGCTTCAGAAATCGACGTTCGGATCGGCAAAGCGGCGACGATGTTTGGGAAGTTGAGTGCAAGAGTATTAAAATATATCAATAGTATAAAAAAATCTTTCTTGTTTCAATTTAGTTGAATTGTAATTCGACTGCAATCAATAAGTAATTATTACAGAACTTTCTTACACAAATTGACTGAGTCAATAAGGGTGGGTACTCGGCTAACGGTATATATAATTAAAAAATACTTAAATACATAGAAAACACCCATGACTTAGGAACAAATAGGTACTTGTGCTCCCCACACAATCAAATGCCCTTACTCGGGTTTGAACCCAGGATTACTACCCACAGTACCCACTCGGCCAAACCTGTCGTCAATGTGAACATATAATTAGCTAAAACTCAATTTCAACGCCGTCAGCCGAACCATTCTAATTTCTGTATATTCGGATTCAATAGTAAAAGAAAATAATGTATATACACATACCTGCATAGCCTCGCAATTATACACTTAAAAAAAAACCATGTACACACATTTGTAAATTACATTCTCTTTTAGTTCAAATATGTGATAATTTACCTATATTTAGTGCAAACGAACTTCTATAATAATAGTATTTTGTCATGTGCCAAAAGTTTTTTTTCTTACAAATTCTACTACTAGTCAGTCCTATATGTCTTTTTTGTGAAAGAATATTTTTATGCATGTAGTTATTGAGGATGAACAAGGTTTGTGTAACACTTTGAGTTAGTAAGCAGATCATATAAGTTTGGGTTATATAAGTGCTGTACTGAATTTAAATATTTCTCTCAGCCCAAATGCATTTATCATAAAGCCAACACAGCAGGTGGCAACCCGTTTACAAGTCAATTTACACCAGAAAATAATACACGATAACTCAAACACTCCCACATGAGTGAAAGAAAATGTTTCCCAACAAGCCCGAAACGAAGTCGACATGATAAATTATGTAATTTGCAACCCGCGTGCCCAGGGCAGCCGCAAAAAAACCGCGTCCAAAGTGGTTACAATAAACACAGAAGGTCTATTTCCTGAGTCCCAAACTTTTTTTTCATCATGTTCTATAATTATCGTTATAAGTAAGATTTGATTTTCACAAACGCTATTCTATCTCGAAACTTTTGAGAGTCACTTTCATTTTTTACTAGATTAATATACATAACACTATTTTATTTTGCTCTGCAGTTTATTAACGGAGAGGGGTCAGATTTAACAATCGTCATCTCGTCACAGGGCGTGTTATCAATATTTCTATATTATACAACACTATGGCTCACACATAATCAAACAATTTACAACAGTATGAGAGACTATTAGGCGGGAAAAGGGCCTATATTACTAATCCATTTCACTTATCAACATCTGATAAAAAGCACTTTATTAGTTTTTACTTTAAAAGATCAGAAAACGTTAGTAAGATGATAAGTTAAAGGTTGTTTTTACAAAAAATACCTTATTTTATTACCATATTTTATATTTTTATTAGTAACATAATATTATAATTAAGTATCATATACTTAAGCAAATATTATACCCCCAGTCCATTACTCTGTTTATAGTCAATACCGATATAAATGATAACTGCTGATAGTCGTTAATACGAGTATGTAAGACCTCCGTCAGTTTAGCGTGCTTTTAAAAAGCCCTAAGATTATATAAAGTCCTTAAACGAAGGGTTAGTTTACCTTCTGTACTCCACGAGTTTTAGCGGTCGAATCGGGTCAAAACGGGCTGAGTACATCGGAAATGTTTCCCATACAACATGACGAATGATAGTATTTCTACAGAGTTACAAAGAGACGTGTATAAATGTGCCGATAGTAAGGTTATTTAAAAAAACTTATCTAGTAGGTACGTAAATATAAAAAGTGATACTGACTGAAAATTTCAATATTAAGCTAAATGAAGACCTTTTAGACATAGAACTCGAAACTATCTTATTATCCATCAGTTCATATATTACATACTTGTACCACATTTTATAAAAAGAGAATTATTAATAGGTACACATTCAGTGATCGGTTGTTTAGATTAGACATGGAGTGAACGACCTCAACCATTATGTTAGTATGGATATGGCCCGGGAATCACGGCTTTATGTTATTAGAAAGGGCAAAAAAATACAATGTGTTTTGTTACACTTCATAACATCTCAATGTTAATCCACTACATGGTATATACTTAGTTGATAATAATACACAAAAATATATTGTTAATACTATATTAATTAACATAAATAATAAATGTACGTACCTATGTTGGAATATAACTAAATTATTCAAAAAGAAAAACCAAAATCGAATGTCTGTAAACCATTCAATTTTTGGCTCTTCTTGAGTAATGCTTACACCGGCAAGACGTTCCATTACTTTACGGAGTAGACAGATACATTTTTCGGACGCGCATGTATTATTGGAGGGAAGGGAGAAAGCTTTACCAAAGATATTATGCTATTTTTATCTTTTGTTGACAACTAGCGGTCCGCCGTGGCTTTGCATCGGTGCAATGTAGATCTAACAGTACACACTACACAGTATATTTCTCTTAACTTAAAAGAATTCATCTAAAGACAAAAATTAATTCTATTAATAGTCCATATACCAGAAGGCAAAGCGTTGGTAGGCCCCTACAAGATGATGAGAATGATGACCTGATTTAGTTTGCCGGAGTCCGCTGGTGGAGGTGGGCTATGTGCAGCATTGGACGTTTTTCTGCTGTAATAATGATGATGATCAAGGGTTACCTAGTTTAATAGATCTAAACATATTTACCGTCGGTTTGAAGAGTGTATTACGTCGCTTTGACTTCAGTAATAAGGTATAGAAAATGTATTATACATTTTATTATAAAAGACGGGTTTTTTTTCTATTGGAATGTTTAATTTCAAATAATATACAAGAACGTAAATAAATTATCTTAATAATAACCTGCTCGCGTAAGAGAACTGGCTACGATTCGGGGACCTCTGCGGAGAATCCGAAGGTTTTCCCTGTGCAATTGCGGACGATGTTATTATGACGAATAACTACTGGAAGTATATCCTGATGGAGGTTACGGTCGACATCTTTGGCATGGCGCTCACAAATAATGTTTTACTCAGTTTGCAAAGCAAAATATTTTTTTTTGCAATTATATTTTAAAATATTTATTTAGTTTGCTTTTAGTAAATTATTTTTATCCATAAGCTTGATAATTATTTTCGCGCTTAAATACTCGATCTAAGAGATCATGCTCAAGTGCATATTGTTTATTCTGAAAATTTCATTAGAATATTTTAGCCTTAGTTCAAGGACAGCTCTAAATTTAATTGTCTGGAAAAGTAAAAAAGGCAATTCAAGAGATCCGGGTAAAGCGCAGCTTCGAGGAGCTTCTGAGTTGAGCTTTTAGAAATTTATGGCGCTCACAAATAATCTTTTACTCAGTTTGCCGAGCAAAACATTCTTTTTAACAATTCTTGGGCGAAACAAGTTCTTATAAGCTGATTTTTTTGCTGTCTGTTTTGTGAAGCATTTTTTCTGTTCTAATTGAATTTAAATTGTATATATAATTTAATCGGTGTATTTATACAATGTATGATACGTAAGTTGGTTCACAATTTCATCACATGTACACGGAACCAGTTAACATTGAGGTTATATGCCTT
Source organism: Grapholita molesta (assembly GCA_022674325.2). Classification (NCBI taxonomy): domain Eukaryota; kingdom Metazoa; phylum Arthropoda; class Insecta; order Lepidoptera; family Tortricidae; genus Grapholita; species Grapholita molesta. The sequence goes on along the minus strand of CP053121.2, from coordinate 15,388,961 downwards.
GCCACCAATGTAACATTAAAAAAAGTAACTAAACTCCATATAAAAACGACTTCTTTTGTGAAGAAATATTGACAATCTTCACGAGAAAAACGACAATTGGTACCAAATTCTGATAGAGTGGACTTTTTTGGACAAATAATTGTCGTAAACTCACTAATATCTTTACAAAATCTGTAAAATTGATGATTATAATTAACTAGTTTTATATAACAAGGGAATGACCCGCCTGGTGGTAATCGGTTATTGTAGCTTGCAACGTCAGTTGTTTAGTAAATTTTAAAGATTGTAAACTAAAACGTAATTTATACATGGTGGTTAAATTTACTGAGCCAAATGATATATATAATTTGAATTATTCTATTGTATACCCTACTCATATTAAATGTAATAATCAAACTAGATATTAGTTTTAAAATTTAATTTTCTATTTAATTACCATGATGTGATTTTCTCGTTTTTTATGCAAGGTAGGTAGTTAAGAATGGCGCACTTGGACCAGTAAAGGATGTCTATTGATATAAAAACAAAACTTAGTCCTTAGTTGTTCAAAATAATTACGTTGAAATAATGCTTCCCTAAAAAAGTATCAAAACAAAGTGTAAGTTTTCAAACTTCTGATATGATATGATATTATGTGGGGAGTTATAAATAAGGAATTATGCCTTAATAGCCGTGACTGTACAAAATAGATGAAAATAATACTAAACGATCGCGGGCTTAAGTTAAAATCAAAGCAACTTATGGTTGACGCGCTAAAAGCGGAGTCTTTAACAGCAGAGACGAGGTGCGGCGCGCCCTTCCCCGAGACTGAGTGTTCGATGTTCGCAATATTGAGTGATGTCTCCGAATATAAACACTCCTTGAGATTTAAACCTTTCACGCCTAAAAAAGTGGATACTATTCTTTGCATACATATTGCTCCCACTACAAGCAAAACAGTACTGATATTTATGAACTATCTGCGTTCATCCTTCGATATGCATGCCCAATGGTATCCTACATTTTACCGAGTTATATAACAGACGATATAATACGCGGAGCCGAAATATCCAAATCTCAAAATAATAGTAAAAGTTATCCCTCTGTATAAAGGAAAAAATACCAAAGCAACCCTGACTTTATCATTCCGTATCTCTGGTGACCGCGATAAGTAATTTTTTTTTGAAGTTGGTCTTAATACTAGATCGCTATCATTCTAGTACCACAATGTACAGTATCAGAAAAACTATTCACATACTGTCACGGGCGTCCGACTACCAACCGTGATGTGGGATAAGTTCTAAGCGCACGAGAAGACGCACAGAAGCATTGCACGCTGTGCCAGACTCTGTACATTACAATTAATATACTACTTTAAATAATATTATATTTAATATTGTAAGTGAACTAACGATATTATAAATATTTTCCTTTCTTTTCTTTTCTAATCAAATTAATTATTTCAAAACATAAGTTTAATTATTTTAAACCTGGATTAGTCTTACATAAGAAACGGGGTCATTATCACGTTTATGAATTTGGAACATATTTTTGTCCAAGAGGATGACTCACGTTACACCGTCGCCCTACCTACACGTCGACCTCACGAGCTCAAGCCCACCGTCGACCCACCGGGGCGCCCGGAGCCCGAGCGACCCGACACTCGAATATTGACATTAACAAGAGCGTCGGTCCATCCAGCCGAGTTGACGATCATCACACGCCCGTCGATATCGCGTGAATATCACGTCGCCTTCCCATCACCGGGCAGAGCGGAGCCTTTAAACAAAGCTGTAACGGCCGTCGCACGACCGGTCCGTGCCCGGACCGAGTGACTCGGGCGGCACGGTGGTCACGTGATTCATTTAATACATAATGTCGCGACGGTGGCCTCGGCTTGGACGCGGGCCGGTGTAATGTGTGTCATCCTTAAACGGGGACTCAGAAGGCTAAAGTGAGGTACTCGTATGTGCTTGACCGCGGATAAAATGTTCGCTGCTGATGATGATCTCCGGTATTGCTTTTAAATTCATCATAATACCTACTAGAACCCTAGAACCCGTTTTATTTAAGTATAATTAACACGTATTATGTATAATTATGGAATAGTTTTTTTACAGTAACGTATTTAAAGTGAAGTTGTGGTTAGAGTAACGTTGCATAATGTAAGAGTAAATAATAGCTTCCCGACAAAGTTAATGTTCCTAAACTATTAAGGTTCCCTAATTCGTAAAACCCAAGGGCTTAAAGGTCACGGGTCGGAGTCAACCACTACAACGGTCCGTTAGTTCGCGACTGTACCGATTTGCAGCGGCTACTCGAGATTTATTGGCCTATCTAATCGCCCGATCGTTTGTCAAGCCGTTACCGGGTGGAAAATATGCACTGTTAATATTGCTTCGAGTTTTGTGCGGGAAAATTTTGCAACGCTTTTCTGTCAGTAAGTCAGGTTTGTTATCTTGATTTGATTTAATGGTATAGCAAAATAAAAATATTTGTAACATTACGCATAATACTAATACAATTATTTATTTTCAAATATCATACAAGGATTACAGTTTTACAATAAGTAGTTACTGCTACATTTAATCTAAAAAAGGCCCTAGAGATATTGGATCAAGGATTCTAATGAATAGAATGTTACTATTAACCACGAAAACATACAAATTACAATAAGTGAGTTCAGTTAGTAACGTCGGTGTCAAATAGTTGCTATCTGTTAAAATCGACAAATATATCGTTAGTTACGGGACTTAAAAGTTTGGAAGAGCAAACTAGAGTGAATGAAGGTAAAAAAATAAGTTTGAAGAAAAAAAATCCGTATTATTATCCTTCAAACTTATTTAGGTTCTGTTATTAAGTATTTTATTTAAAGAATCCGTTACAATAAATTAGTATCTTTCGCAGTCTTTAATAATGACTTTTAATATAAAGAAAGGAAAATAATATGTAATTGGAAAATACTAAACTGCAGAGTTATAACATTCCAACACATAATAAAATATGTCAGGGTATGTACACAATCACAATATTTATTAATAGAAAGAATAAAAAGTAACATATATACCGTTAACGTTAGTTTGGTTTTGAGCATGGAATATACACTCCAAAGTGATGGCGGTTGATATTTCTTGGATATTTCATCAAAATATGTCAGAAACACGCCTTCCGATGTAATTTGTTTTCCACTTTTCCAATCAATAAAAGTTTGGTATGCTTTTGAATAAATTCCACTGGATTTCGGCGGCAACAGATTTTACACCACCTCTTTGCTTTCTTCTTCATTCTGGATTTAGGCGTTAATACCACTTCATCGGATGATGATGATAACATCGTAAATTATTCAATTTCACAATTAAGAACTTAGCTAAATATTACTTGTGATGGCAAAAATCCAAATAAGCAACCAAATTTGTTCCGCGTTTCCATTTCTTACTGTATTCCTTTTACGAAATGTGACGTTTTAAATACTTGCATATTTAGCCAACAAATTTTAACTATAAAACTATTTTGAAGCTCATTGGTTTGCATAATAATTTTAATTCAATCTTATTTGAGCTATCAAAATGTCTCTAATAACATTTTGATTACATCCTTATCTATAAGTTAGTGTTAAACATACAAAATAAAATTAAATGTAAAAACCTCGCCAAATTCCCCTGCCTCCGGTATGCTGCCCAGAATACTGGCGGCGTTGCCCTTCTGGATTGCCAGACTTAGTTTTGGGCCAAGAAGGAACCGGCCCTGTAGTCCCCTGTGGCAACTATTTAATCTTAATCATATTAAATATACATGTATATCAAGAAAATAAATCGATTTTCGAAAAATATTAATATTTTGTACAATTGTCATTTTGAGTTTTGAGGTTATTTTGAATAGTAATAATCGTTCGTTCATAAACACCGGGAGTGGCTGTTTAGGGGTTTCCAAAGTCAATTAAAAAAAGTTTGAGGTTGTTTCCACGGCCTAAATATTGTCTTTTAATAATTGTAAAGTAGGAACTATAAAATACCTTATGGCTTGAAACATGAATTACGTTCTCTGATTGGTGAATTTTAATATATCTGAAATCTAATTGGTTGATACCAAATACGAAGTTTCTCATATATACTCAAATAATTACCACAGTATACGTACTAATAAAAAACTTATAGTTCCGATTAACCGCCGATGAGTGCTGTGATTGGCTGTTGTGAAGTGTTTTTTAAATCAAAAATATGTATACTTTTTTGCCCGAGGGACTAAAATACGATTTTTGCCCCGCTCTGCAGGTCTAATATGAAGCACTTTTAGAGCATGAGAAGTGAAAAACATATTAGTATCAAAAAGAAGTCTCCCTTGTGCGGAACAGGGTTATGTTTTCAAAGTGACGGGCATTTGTCAAGCTTTATGATGATAAAAGTATAGGTACATACTGTTTTTTGAGTTATATATTACGAGTAGACCATGCGTTTAAAAATAAAGTAATGTTAATTTGTAATCCTTGTATTTTAGTTTACAAATTATATAATGTTCCGCAGAAAATAATTGTTTACACAGCTTTGTCTCAAGGTTATATGTATTAGGAATTTATCTCCTACTTTCTTTGTTTATGGCGTTGAATTTATAGTACCGACCGTCCCTCCCTGATTTATCCCCAGAATGTCCAATATTTTTTCATTTCAGTTCCCTTACATTAGCATAGCTACACATATTAACATGCTGAGAAATAATGTACATTTTTATACGTTCTGCTAACATTAGAAGTGTGACACTCTCATAGTTTAAATTTTTGTAATATTTTCGTAGTTGTAAACAGTATCGTAAATTGAAATGGGATGAGTGTTGAGATTGTAAGGATATTTGGGTTATATATAAATGGGGAGAGAAGGGATAAAAGAGGAATAACCAGGATTTTAAAGGCTACTGCTATTTATACTAAAATAATACATTCTTAATGGAGCTATAGTAATATTTATTTGTAATCATCTTTATGTATCTCATATAGGATGTACAATTTTTGTATAAGTCTCTAAAGTTATGAAATAGGACTACCTAATATTAGTTTTACGGTACTATTCACTAATGTAAGGGCGATAGCAATTACTATTATTAAATGCTCCTGTGTACCTTAATATTTTACTTTGTTTTCATTTCGTACTGTTGTGATTAGATGCAATAAATTAAAAAAAGGAAGCAGTTCATATCTTTCATTATTATTAATTACTTAAATCATAAATTTGTCAGAAGTGTTCCATTTCTGACCGGTAAATTAATTAATTGTTGATAAAGAAACGCACGAACGGTATTCGTATTCACGAAAGTAATTAATTACTCAGGATCTATTTATTTATTGTTTGAGTAAAATCTATAGAAAACATAAATAATATATAGAAATATCATATACATAATGTTGAGACACGTCCAATATTTGTAATTTAGGTGTGTAGTGATGAATACACATTTATTTTCATGATATCTGCCTATGCCGTTACACGCTCGATTTTTATTCTTCCGCTTGTTACAAACATAATAATTATATCTAGATATTTTTTAAATAACTGAATTAAACAGTGATTGAATTATATACAAAATTAAAATTACCAACGATCATACTACCATGCAAAATCCATAGCATTCATAATATAAAAAAAATAGTACATCCAAGGCCGAGAATTAATGAACAAGTACTATGATTTTTTACTAAATTTTTTACTTTAGTATAAAATGACCTCAACGACGATCTATATTTTTTTTTGTTTTAGTTTTATGGTAAATTATATTAATATAATTACATAAAGTAAGAGCTTTTAAAAAGTCGAAAACTAATTGTAATTTTGCAACACATGGGTAATATTTATAAACGAGTAGCTTCTTCTGACTTCGTATGAGTATAATTAATATTTTAGCACAGAGGTTCCCATACTTTTTTCTCGTGGACCTCTTTCAAAATTTTACTGGTTTCAGTGGACCCCTTGCTGCTACATTTCTACTACATACCCATAAGTCGTCAGCCAACGTAGACCCCCATCGAGCGTCCAGTGGACCCTGGGGTCCACCTGGACCACTTTGGGAATCACTGTTTTAGCATGTATTATCGTTAATTGAATTACCATTGTAAAGTGTGTCAGAAGCAATTTTAAACAGATCATGTTATTGAATAAGTATGTAACAAATTCCAAAACGCCTACTTAAATGTAATAACAAACATTAAATATGAGTACAATGCTATATCTAACCTACAGTAAAGCACCAACTACCGTACCAGCGTAGATACATTCTTTCCTTTAACTTACTATACTTTGCATAGGGGCTCAAACTCTCTACATACGAGTATAGGTGAAATATTTAGCTAAAGCACCTGGCTTTTGTCATAGTGATGTGTATGTACGTAATTATCTGCGCAACTACATAGACATGGTCCTTCAGTTACGTTTTTCACCTATACCAAATTAGTTTAACGGTTTAAGCGTAAAAAGGTAAAATACAGACAGAGTTAGTAGAGTTACTTTTGTGTCATAATATTAAATATGGATAGTATGGATAACGCCGCTCGGTGTGGCCTAACTTCACCCCCTCGCGTCCGATTGCCGAGGCTATTACGCCTTAATGTACACCTTAATATCAAATGAAAAATAGATGTCTGCAGTTCTAATGCCGCTTTGCCTTTTATTTGATCAAAAATTATGAAGAAGGTTATAAAAACAAAGGCTTCATAATTATGTTACACAAATATAATTTGACTCATAGACAGACTGAATATTCAGTACATAAACTACATAAAAAATAATATTTTTGGATGTGATTACCTTTTAACTTGAACAGTACATCTATTAAGGAACACCTTAGAAAATAATAGTTATTACAGCAGTTTAATATAGTCGTAGGTACTATACAGGTGTAAAAGTAACGCATAACGCAATATGTATAAAAACGTCAACAATACTGATACGTTCACTTCAGCTATTGTATTGTCACTTTGTTTGTAGTTTGCTTTGTATGTTTCATTTGTGTTCAAACAGATTGACTTCGTGCTAATCTCTATTGTGTGTCGTTTTAAGTTAACATTTGCGTAAATAACCTGATTGTAAAACATAAATGCTGACTGTATTGTTAGTGCTGTAGGTAGGTAGCTTTATATTCAGTTGTTGTTTATGCCGATTTGTTTTTTTTTTGTGGTAATTTACAATGTTCATTATTTTTCAAATTACATAAACATTATAATATATTTGTTAATGGTTTATAGTTTCTAATATTGAATTTACCAAAATATGTTTTTTTTTTCTTTTCCTTATTTATCAAAGTTATAACAAAACAAACGTTTACAGCATTTTGGTAAGGCATTGCGTTTTGCAAAGTGTGAGATAAAATTTACAAAACCCACGAAGCCGCCTCACGGTTGAATAGCTTTTGTTGGCCAAAGAGCGGTTAAATGCGTTTTGAATTTAATTCTTCAATAGATGTGAATTTAATTCTTGAATAAATCACAAGAATAATAGAAGAATATCATTTTCTATTTCTGCATTGTAATTTACCTAAGTTCTTATACCTTGATCTAAGTTCATAACAACAAGATATATTTGGTATTGGTAACATAGAAACTAGTGAGAGATTAAGTGATTTCTATATTTACTCGTATATTCGGATCCGAACTGTACTAGATGATTAAACCTTTATTACATGTGATTAATCACATTTAATTTAATTTAACTTCGGAAGTTACAAAAACAGTACCACTTAAAAGTTTCGAAAGGAGCGGAACTTTACTTCAGTTAACGTTTTCAAGAACGAGAATTGATCTTAATACTTAATTTTCATTCTATATACAGTTAGACTCATTCAACTCTATAGAGTAACAAAAAGCGTGGCTGAACATGAATATTTTTTTTTTAATAAATAAAAGCAGGCTTATACTAAGGTTTGCATACTATTGTGTTTTGCTACACTTCACTGTACTCGTACCTACGTGAGTCTACTGGTGTTAACATGTGGTTATTAAAGCTACACGAATTAAAACAAAAATAATGAATTATTTATAATTAGCGAAATAAAATGTTTAATTTAAAGAATATACCTATATTTTAATTTAGTTATTAAACAAACGGTGGCAAACAAACATTCGGCCCGCCTGATGGTAAGCAGTTACCGTCCTAAAAGTTATTAGAGCTCTGGGAACCTTACTCACCACCAGGAACACAACACTACATACCTGAAAGGTAGCAGTGCTACTGGTATCATGTACGAGTAAGTACGAGGCCCAGTTGGGCTTCTCCAGGCTCAAGTTTTTGAACGTAGTTTAAGAACATACCCGGGTCCGTTCTCTTCATCCAGTCTATATACAGTTGTAATGAATATTGGATACTGTGCCGTATATGTATATTATTAGTTCCATTTCATTCACAAACTACATTTAGAATGTAAATTTACGTTTGATGTAAAACTGTTTTGCATTTGTTTTTATTACCAGTATCTGCAGTATAGAATAAACAAAAACAGTTTTATCCTATAAAAGCTTTTACGAATCTTTCTCGTTAAAAATACTGGAACATAATGTTTTGCACCAAGAGTCTTAAATTAAGTTTTAGTATAATTACAATTAAGCATAAAACGTATAAAACGGAGTTGTAAATATAAAAATAATATTATTAATGGTAAATATAAGGAATTCCCTACCCAGAAAGTATGATTAAGTACGTTTTGTGTATCTAATATGTCATATATACCTACATACCTAGTTATAAATAAACTTTAACATTGTAACATGATCGGACATATTTGATAAGCAGGTAGAAATTTACGAGGAAAAGGTACCCTTATCGCCAGTTATATTTGTCATATCTTTTACCGATAAAATATGAGATATGACTTGCCCACAAATTGTCATGAGATTTTCACTAAAAGAAAATTGGCAAGCATGTATGAATTTGATCGAGATAAAATAGAATGAAGGCCTTGTGAGCACTTTGTTTGAGTAAATAATATAACGTTATGTTGGATACTGCAAGTCTATTATGTTACAAATTGGAATATCTTTACATATGTTTAGGTGTTCAGATATTTTTATGTCCGGGAGAAAGGTGTTACATGAATTATTGCCTGGAAGTGACACGATAGTTCAAACTAGGGTAGAGGGGGGTTTTGCAATTACAAGACTACTAAAATAAGCGAACGAAATTGCGGCTGGAAGACAGTATTATTTTCCTTTAGATGTTCGAGACTGGGCAGATCTCCAGCGCTTTTGATAACAGAATCGAAATGAAGAGCACTTACTTCTCATTTATATAAAACTTTAAGATTACTTCATTACGTCAAACGTCTGTGCAATTTACAGACAAATGGTTAAAGCTTTTTTATGAATGACGTGGAAATACGGAAAGAATACAGACTAGTGTGAATGTCTAACGAAATGTACTTAAACCCGGCGCATTTAAATATTGTGACCTGTAATTAAAAAATGTTAGTATATAATTATATTTATACTTTTTAAAATTTTATCGGTTTGGTTGAGTTTTTATTTGGTTCTTGTGTATGAGGTGTAATTTTCTCTTTGAAGATATGGTAATATACTATAAGTTATACCACAATTATAAAAAATATAAAACATTACGTATAACTTATACAGTTAAAACTATTGTTTAACTGACTCTATAACAAACTATAATGAATGTGGACCGACGACTTGGTAAAGATCGCGGGAATCCACTTAAGATCCTTGAAAGAGTTTCTAATGTACAAGGGAAACGCACAGATCATGAGCCACGACTGACATATATTTCAAATTCAAATAGTGAACTACTACAGACCATAGACCAACAATTATAAAACATATAAAACCTATTTGGTATTAAAACACAACACCCCCACTAATACCAAATACCATAAGTTCTATTTAACCAAATAAAACTTAATATCAAATCAACACAAACCTAACTTTTTCATTAAATAAGCATGTTTGTTGCCAGACAAACTCTTGGTCAAAATATCTGCTGGCATCTCTGTCGTTTCTAAATACTTAAGGTTAACAATCTTATCATTAACACAATCACGACAGAAGAAATATCGCATTTCAATGTGTTTGGTGCGTTTACTAAATACATTATTAAATGACAACTTAATTGCACCCTGGTTATCATTAAATATATCGACAGTATAACATATATTTGTAATTTCATTTAATAAATTACGCAAATATATAGCCTCTCTACAGGCTTCAGTGATTCCCATCAGCTCAGCTTCAGTAGAACTCAAAGCAACAGTCTTTTGTTTTTTAGATTCCCACGAAACTACACCACCAGACATAGTAAAACACATACCGGTGTATGAGCGCCTATCAGCCGAATTGTTGCCCCAATCAGCATCTACAAAGCCAACTAGCTGGGAATTACCTGTTTTACAATACTTAAGACCAATATGCTTAGTTTTCTTAAGATATCTAAGCACTCTTTTGGCATAAGTCCAAGTTTCTTTGTTGAAACAATTATTAAATTGGCTTAAATAACCAACCGCAAAAGCAATATCTGGTCTTGTCAGCACAGCAAGATACATAAGGCTACCGACAAGTTGTTGGTATGGCACACTTTTGTCACAGTCACTTTCAGTACTGCCACTAATATTTAACTTGGGCTCTAAAGGACTGTCTGCGGTCTTGCAATCTGTCATTTGGAAACGATCTAATAATTGGTTAATATAATTTTCTTGACTCAGTGCAATGACCCCATTAGCCTTATCTACACTTACATTCATGCCAAGACATTGCCTAACTTCCCCTAAGTCTTTAATCTTAAATCTGGAAGCTAAAGCCCTTTTCAAATTATCAGTTTCTACAATATCATTAGAAAATATAAAAATCATCAACATATAACGCAATGATTGTTTTCAAGTCACCTTTATTCCTAGAATAAAGACATGGTTCCAGCTTTGACCTCCTGTAACCCATGTCAATAAGACTCTGGTCCACCTTCTTGTACCAGGCTCTCGAGGACTGCTTTAACCCATATATGGCTCTATTTAGCTTCAGCACTTTACCTTTTTGCATATTAGGAAAACTTTCTGGTTGATGCATGTAAAGCGTTTCCTCAAGATCCCCATTCAAGAATGCTGTTACAACATCTAAGTGAGTTATATCAAAACTAAGTTGAACTGACAATGCAAATAACATTCGCAGCGTTGTATGTCTAACTACGGGCGAAAAAGTATCAGTATAGTCCATACCTTGTTTCTGCATGAAGCCCTTAGCTACCAACCTCGCTCGAAAACGAACATTGTTGTCACCATCATATTTCTTTTTTAGGACCCACTTGCATCTTACTACTGTCCCACTCTTCGGAATGTCTACTAGTTCCCATGCATTATTTTGCTCAAAACACTGGAGTTCTTCATTGACAGCCTTGAGCCACTGGTCCTTCTCTGGTCCACTTAGAGCTTCCTTCAGTGTCAAGCCACTTGCGTCATCTAGTACATCAGTATCCTGGCATTTATTCACAACACCATAATATTCTGGAGCTTTTTTAATCCTGGTAGACTTCCTTGGATGTTCAGGCTTAGTGGTCTCATCGGCGTCCTCATATTCACTGGTACTGGGAATATATGAGTCATCTTGATCTTCTGTCAAAGTCTTATCTGTCAGATACTCTTCGTCTGTAAAAGTTACATCCCCCACTGAAACTGAGCTCTCATCTGAGACAACATCCTCCACCACCTCTCCTGGTTCTGTGAGATTTTCAGTTACTGGTATCACAACATCAGTTACTGTATCTTCCATAATAACAACATCTCTGCTGGTTGTAATACGCTTAGTTTCAGGGTTGTACACTCTATAGCCTTTGATTCCATCTGGGTATCCAACTAGAATGTGCTTCACAGCCTTTCTGTCCCACTTTAACCGCTTTTCCTTAGCAACATGTACCATAACAGGACTACCAAATATTCTTATATGGCTGAGATCAGGCTTCACACCAGTCCACACTTCATAGGAGTCTTGTTATTAAGTCCAGCAGCTATAATTCGGTTCTGCAAGTATACAGCTGTGTGAGTACTTTCAGCCCAGAACTCCTTTCCTAGCTTAGCTTCGAACAGCATGCATTTTGCCTTCTCTAGAACTGAACGATTCCGGCGTTCACAAAATCCATTGCTTTCAGCTGTGTAAGCATTTGTTTTCTGATGATTTATGCCATATTTTCTAAGAAATAGATCAAACTCACGATTGCAAAACTCTTTTCCCTGGTCACTTCGAATTGCTTTGATGGTTTTGTTAGTTTGGTTTTCTGCCATCGCTTTGAAATCCTTAAACTTGTCTAGAGCTTCACTTTTGTGTTTTAGAAAATAAACAAATGTCATCTTGCTAAAATCATCAACAAATAGTAAGAAAAATCTGGAGCCGCCCATTGACACTTCTTCCATTGGGCCACAAATATCCATATGTACTAGCTGAAGTACCTCCTCACACCTTGTACCAATGTGCTTAAAGGGAAGCCGACTCTGCTTGCCTTCACAACAAACTGTACATGAGGCTTTACTTATCTGTGATTTATCATCGAGTTTTAAACCAGTCACCGCATCAGGCATTTTATTCAAGTAGTTATTACAAATATGTGCTAACCTACGATGCCAAATATCCTTAGAAACAACTCCTGAAGCCACAAATGCACATTCCGGCATAATCAACTTGTAGACTCCATTCTGTAATATTGCTTCTGCCACAACTTCATTGCTTTTGTTGACAATACTGCAGCCGCTCTCGGTGAACAAAACTTTATTTCCATTCTTAATAAGTTGGCTAACTGACAACAAATTTGTGGCCAATGCGGGAACACAAGCAACTTCCTTAATTGTTACTTCAAACTCGAAATCATCAGTTTTAGTTACAATATTGCAGTCTCCGTTGCACAAAACTGTCAACTTCTGTTTATTTGCAACAATAATCTCCTTGCCATCATGATCCGATATGTTATGCAACCAATCTTTGTTTACAAAACAGTGAACACTTGCACCACTATCAACGTAAATATCATCTTTGCTGAAATCTCCACTCAAAAATACAGCACTAAATGCATGCGTTTGTTTACGCGTGGTTTTCTTTTCATTTGTAGCATTTTTTTCATTATATGGACAATTATTTTTGTAATGGCCGGTATTATGACATTTATAGCATTTGACATGAGATTTCGAACTGCCATCTTTTTTAATTGCACCGCTTCCGCTAGGCATAGACTGCGCAACTTTATTTTTATGTTGCCACTTCTGCGCACTGGCGAACGCACCGGAAACATCGGAATTTTCATTCGTATCAATTTCCATGTCGATTAATTTTGATTTTATGACATCCGTAGTAATACTAATCCCGGAATGCTCAATAGCCATTATCATGGGTGAATATTTTTCTGTTAGCCCTGCCAGTAGCAAGCAGCCTATCCACTCATCACTGATATCGAACCCGGTTCCGCTCAATTTCTGCCCGGTCTCGACAAGCTGAGTTATGTACGAAGTCATGGAACTGCTGTTTTCCAGACGAATCGATATTAAACTGCGTAGGAGACTAATCCGTCTCGTAAATCCTGCGTCATCAAACAAAGTCCTCAGCTTATCCCATAGTTCTTTAGACGTTTTTGCAGTCTTTATATGAACAAACAACGTCGAGTCAATGGTCATGATTAGTTTGGCTTTCGTTTTGCATCATCAGCGGCTTCTATTTTCTTGTCGGCATCTGGCATAATGCAATGCAGCATCCCCTCCAGAACAAGAAAATTTTCCGCAGCAAAAACCCACTCACTATAGTTCTCGCGACCCTTTAGCTTAGGAACATTTACTAAATAGTTTGCGGAACCCATTATCGACTACTGCTAATAACTGCTTCGACAATATCCTGGCACCACTAATCCACTTATTTCCTATTTTTATTACATAAAACAACCCATAACCTATGTATGCCTACAACTACCAGAGTATTTAGAGGCAAATGGTGTGCTCCCTAAGAAACAGTCTGGTTTCAGAAAATCATGAAGCACTACGACTGCCTTACTAGATCTAGTTAACGATATACTTAGTTCCCGAGATAGTGGAGAAAATGTTATGCTTGTATCATCAGATACTTTTGACACTATTAATGTCCTGCTCTTATCTAAATTATAATTTTATGATGTTGATACTCGCTCTCTACGTTAGTTTATGAGCTACCTAACTGGACGCACCCAACGAGTTCAAGTACCTATACCTCTGATTCACTAACTGTCTCACGGGGAGGGCCACATGGCTCTAGATTGGGACCACTTAATATCTTTATCTTATATAGTGCAGATTTAATTACCTACAAATATCAATCATTGTAGCTATCACTTGTACACGGACGATAATATTCTTCAATTACATATCTCCTTCAAGCTAAATGAAGCTGACTCCTCTCTGTTGAAAAGCTGAGTTCTGATTGGGAGCATCGCTCAAAAGTAAACATTAAAAAAAAATGTTTTAAACGCAAGTAAGTCAAAATAGATGAAGTACGTAGGAGTAGGTTCAAATAAAGAAGTTATGCAACCTTGAAACCTACGTGCCACAGGTTGATATCATATGATAAAATGTGTTCACTTTGTATAAAGCTTAGGCCTTGTGCAAAATTGTTTTTATGGCCTTAAGGTTTAGTATCGTATCTATGATAATATAGGTGCGACCCGAAACACAGTACGTCCGTGTTTCGCGGCAAGTTCCGATATGTCGACGATGAAGAAATGTTTGAATGATCTGCAACCACCAAACAGAAATTAGGCGTCATTGGCTTTATTTAAGGTTAGGATTAAAAAAATATTTCCCAAATTTTCAATTTTCAACCATACAAACCGACAAACATTGGAAAAGAAATAAAGCTTTTTACGTATTTTTATTATATACTTAGATTTCTAGTCTTTCCGTGTTGTAGCGCCATAAATAAACAATTTAGTCGTCGACATATGCTGAGCAGCAGCTTGGTGCTATCGACTTTATTGACACTATTTACTAACAACCAATAAACTTTTTTTTTTTTGATTTCAGTAGTGGACGTCGTTCGGCTGATATGATATTAATTACGAATAAATAAAACTTTTACATTACTTAGGCAGTAATTTGTTTTGTGTAATAGTAATTACATTATTCTAATATATCCTCGTACCGTATTCCAACAACCTACAACTCAAATAAACAATGCCATCTAATTAAGGGTAAAATACACCTGTTTCCACCATATACGGTTCTTTTCGACCCAACCACTAATTTCCTTAGAGGATGCAGCTTACTCGTCCCGGGGGGCTAAGATAAAGAAAGGGCGCTCGTTACGTACAATCGTGCTTGATACCAAAACTCGTAAAACTTTATTCGTGTAACACTATCTGTTAGGTTTTGAATCTCCTGGGCTCTGGATTGGCTTTATTTTGTTTCGCAATTTCTAATCTGACCGCATATTAGGGCAAATTATATACTAAGCGTATTGGCGTTTTTTAAGTTGTACTTGCTTTTTAAAACCAACATAAACAATTGGACACGAGACCCGTTTAAAATGTTTGGAAATCATTTTAGATATAAATGTTTACTAATATTACGTTAACAAGTGAGACTGATTAAGCATTTATTTTCTAAAAACTAAATAATAAATATTCATTATAATTATCTATTATGGAGTTTTCAGAAAATAGTGTATAAAGTAAATTTTACGTCTATCGTCTCCCATAATAATTTAACGTTAATACTAGAAACAAAATAATCCAATTATAGTTTAGGTGTGAGAGTTTTGCTTTTTTATTTAGCATCTAATTATATAGTTGAGAACAAAATAATGTATTTATTAATTATATTGTTCCTAGTATTACTAGCTGGATCATTGTTCTTTTTATGCAATAACTCAATTTATTAGTACCAAATTATAAGGGTCGATATCGGACCTCATAATATCGATTGCCATAAACTCATCTATGTCATTATTCATCATTTGTAATAATGCGATTTTATCTGAACATGTTATCTTGTTAGAATTATTATAAAATTAACCTAACTTAACCTAAGTAAAAGTACGTTTTAAACAATATCATACCTTATAAGTTTCGACACTCCCACAGTTTCTGGAGAAATACATTATGCCAAATGATGAATTATGGCAATCATAATTATCTGACCCGACACGTTCCCGTTATTTACATATTTCATTGTTTCAAAACAGAAAACTAGTCGCCGCTCAAAACTGGTACGACAAATGGATAAAGCCAGTGCCATTGGATAAACTTCATATCATGACAACTATAAACGCTGATAAACAAATATAGAAATGGGAACGCGGTATTGTGTCAAAATAGGGTCGTGTAAAACTTTAGGTACCGCCGGTAAATTTAGGTGGGACTACGATATCGAGTTTTGTTAGGTGTTTTAGAAATTTAGAAAACTCAACACGTCTTGAAGCTTTATAACCTACTTGTTACTTATCAGTAAGGCGGTTAAGCTAGTAAGTAGTAAGTCTAAGCAAACTGAACTCACTGTGTTCTCTAAACTGTCACAACACACTGAGGTTTTGTAGATGTCAGACTTCAGTAAAGTTATGACAAATATAACTAGCGATAAGGGTAGGTACCTTTTTCAATGATAATAAATAACAAATAAAAAAAAAATTACAGGACATTCTTACACACATTGACTGAGCCCCACGGCAAGGTTAAGAAGGCTTGTGTTGTAGGTGAGTACCTACGATATATATAATATACAAATACTTAAATACATAGAAAGCATCCATGACTCAGAAACACATATCTTTGCTCATCACAAAAATAAATGCCCTTATTGCGATTTGAACCCACGACCATCGGCTTCATAGGCAGAGTGACTACCCTACTACTACTAGACCAAAACTGTCATCTATCAAAGGCCAATAGTCTGTAGTAGAGATACACATTGGGCTCAACTTAATGGTACAGTCAGCAGCAGGAGTTGCTAAGCGGGCCAGGTTTTCACAAAGATCTTGACACGCTCTATTTCTCTGAACCATAAAGTGCGTTTTTGGCTGGAAGAGATTGTTCAAGGTTTGGAGGTGAAGTTGGAAGTCTTACAAGGGAACCAGAGGGCCCAATGCCCGGCCCGGTTAGCCGTAAGTTAATTTTACGAATGGTAAAGGATGAGCCATGCGTAGCGTAGGGCCGAAACTTAAAAAGGAACCGGAAAGCAGTGTTTATTCATCTTGTTTACTTCAAAGTTAGCGAGCATGATGTTTAGGGAAAAATATACTCATAAATTAGACACTCTTAATATATTTTTCATTTTATTTACTTACTCATTTTGTACATATCGGTAGCTGTCCGTAAAATAACTTACACGGAAGCTGCGCTCGTATTTACAAGGCTATTAGAGGAGGACAAATGATTCTGCACTTACTAGTAGTATAATAAAGATGTCTGTCATAGAGAAAATTTTAATAAAATGATGATTTCAACTACCCATCGTGTCGTCTGTGTTTGGATATTTATGTATTGTTTAACAAAACATTTGTGTCTCCTTTAGGGACAATTACTGTATATTATATATCCTGATAGGTTTGCACGTGGATATACATCCAACACGTACACGCATAAAAGGCTCAATAAAAGTATATATAAATAAGCAAAAAAAGTATATATAAAGTGCGAAAACTTCACAGACTAATATTAAAGAAATTATTACAATAAACATCGGATTATTGACTGCTAAAGTCCTAGATACGCTTTCCGCGGTAGCAAACCATTTAGAACATAAATTTATTTATTTTTGTAGCCCTATTGTTAACTGGTGGAGAATGCCACAGGCATTAAATCCACCATTGGTGCTTTTTTTATATATTTTGTGCAATAAGTTTAAATAAATAAATTCACAAGTATGCATGTTTGTTAAATATATGTTATATAAATATGTTTCCCGAAAACATAACATTGTTTATTACTCGCAGAACACCAAAATGAGAAATTCAGAAAAGTTTATAATGTAGAATTTAAGAGAAATATTTCGGAAGCTTTTTTGTATTTGTATTATAAAATATTAAAGTTATTCTGATTATGAGTAAACAAGTTGCAAACATCAATCGGTTTTGATTTGGAATCTTCACAGTCAAGTGGATGTTTAAATTACAAGCGTGTTCTATTTGCCCCCATGATGTAAGGTTTCAATAGAAATAAATTATCATAACAGCAATCAGTATGTTTAATGGATTCCAAACAAAGTTGGGATAATCAAGTCAGTGTTCAGTTCAGAGTATCGTGAATATTCGATGAGTCGATGTATGTACATTTTCTCGGGTGCCCTACTTTAAGTTATGAATGTTATTGTTTCGTGATGGATGAGTTAGTATCAGAAGCTAGAATAAGCTCCCACACATTACGGTTAATAAATATATTTTCTTTCTACCGTGTAACTGAAGTCTTAATTTTATTATTTCACAGGTTTTGAACTTTTTGGCTATTCTCATGTTTATCACATTGCTGTTTTTAGTTATTTTATAGGGAACCGAACGTGTATGTATATAAATTTTTAGGCATGTCAAATGCTTGAAAAATCAGGATTTCATTGTTCTTCGAACTATCTAATCAGCATTGTTTAAAGGTAGACAAGTAAGTAAAACAGGGTTTTATGAAAAATCTAGACCTATTATAACTACTTAAGCGAAGCCAAATGTATTGTATGAATATTCGTTTGCATAGAATGTATCGAACAAACTATTTTAGTTATCGAAGTAATCCTAATCATAAATATCCTGGAAATAAATGGATTTGTTTTTCCGGCAAAATCCGAAAAGGATTTTAATGACTGATCGGTGCTATTCAACGAGTCATGTGCTATTTCAATGTTGGCAAATCTGATAAATGGAACATTTGGTCCGACTATTGAGTGCGAGAATCAGAATTTATATAAAAGACATTGGTAGTAAAACGGCCTGGAGTCTGTATCCCAGTCCCAGTCATCCGTAATATATTTGAAGGTTAAAAATTACATTTATATTCTGTTTTCATGTAAGTACCAAAATGTCGTCAGTAATGTGGTTTTGATAGTTATTTGAGCAGAGTTTTAACAGATTATTTTTGTCTTTCCCGTACACGGAACAATAGTGTTCCGGACATTTGGGAGGCGTATGCGGAGCGGCATCTAGCCAACGCGTAGAGGCCTTTTCGACAATTTGATGATATGCAACTGGCACATTAAGTGGATGTTGCCCCTGTCTGTCTCATGGGACGCGCACAGAGACAGCACCCTCCATGGTTTAAGGACTATTGAGTTTTAATGGAATCTAACATGTATTAGGATGTAAAAGTTGGACTAACTACTGGGCTATTGGATAAAAAACCGGACACCTGACTAAGAATGATATACAATTTTTTTTTCCGACAGACGGTGATTTGCCTTCCGCAAGATGATAAAAAAGCGACATTAAAGATGGTTTTTGTTATGATTTTTACCGAATTAAGTAAATTTGTGTTGAAACTAACATAAACATTTATCATTGAAATCACGTTTAAAAGTTCGGTTTGAAATAGCCTATGGCTTAGTATTAAAAAAATGTATATTTGACTCGTTTTCCAGTCCGGTATGATGCGCGCCATATTGGCCGCAAAAGATCATTCGATTTCCAGTGGTTGAAGCGGATACAAGTTACTACGTAATACAGTATAATGCTGATGATTGTGACTAAATTAGTATCTCTTAGAAACTAAGGTAACTGTTATTAAAATAAGTGAAACACTGAGAGTGACTTTGGGTTTATACAATTATTTTCGTGGAAAAGGGATTATCTTCGACGTCTCATTTTGATAGAGATGTCACATTCTTGCTCTTGTTAATATACTCATATTTGAACTTCTTTATAATTTGTCATTAATTATACCTATTAACACAGAAATAAGTGTTTTTATATTTATTCGTTTGTCAGCAAAAACCTAAAACCTCTATAACGTGTTTCAAATCGTAGACAATTACCAACATTAAGTACTACAAACATTATATAATCACAAATAATTAATTTCCTTGTATTAATTTCCTATGGAAAGTAAAAGCAGCCTTACTTCTGCAATATATTAACACGGCGTAATGAATTTCAAATTAAGAACATATTCCAAAATCTAAACAAAACTTAGAAATTACATCTATTTTTAGAGTTCCGTAGTCAACTACGTTTTTATTCAAAGTAGAATAGGGGCCATTAACATTTTAAGACGAAGTGAATATTACTGGTAATAATCGCTCTGGAAGTTAAAAAATGTGCCCCTCCCCCGTCCAATTTTTGAACCGCAAGTCCAAAAAATATGAAAATATTATGAGAATAGAGCTTAGTAAACAATTTAAAGGAAAATATTTTGAACTTCATCTGTTGAACCGTTTTTGAGTTACTGGTTGAAAACTACGAAACCCTATAATTAGCATAGGCCGAGATGCTCTTAGCTGGTTATAAATTATTCGTAGGTATTTTCAATCTGTTTAAACAATCGTGACATAATTTTGATTGCCGCCTTTTTGCTGCCATTTGTAGAAAACAAAGAAAGTTTTTTTTAAGAAATCGTGCCTGTAAATGCACTACATATAAAGTTTAATGTGTGGAGATTTTGTTAAAACAGTTGCCAATTAATTTGTTTGCTTCCGAAAACACACACAATTATTATAAATATTTTATTTCTAAACAATAATAATTTTCAGATTATATTTTATTTTTTATTATTTGTTATCTTAGCTTAAAGTATATTAAATTATGCTACAGATAACATTGGTATTAATATAGGTCATAAATATTAAATACATGCCTCCGATATCTAAAGTCAATGCAATTAACTTACCTACAGCTCATTGACATGAAAACATAATACCCGCTAAAACATAATATTGCTTGTGAGTGCTTCTTACACAGGCCCACACTCCTTTCTGTTTTAGACATACGAAAACAGACTTGCCCTAAGCAAACTACAATGGGGAAAACTAAACGAAAGAAACGTTTGTTCGGTATATACACTCGATAAGGGAAAGTTACATAGTCTAGCTTTCAAGTATTGGGAGGTAAAATTCTCTTTAGGTTTCTCTAAATATCCAATATTAAGGAATATAACATAAATATATACACACACATATTATATATATAAATATAACTCTAGTTAAATTAACGAATTGTCCCTTAAAGTAAAACATAGATGTGAAGAAAACCAACAAAATACGTTGTTAAAAATACTATGCTCTACGTTGAATGATTGCACTGGATAAAACCAGTGGGCGATGTGGTCGTCACAACTACGCCTATATTTATAAATATTATTACACTATACGTGTATGTTGGACCCGGTATGTCCTTAAACTACGTCCAACAATGAGAGGTAGGGCACAGCGATGACCATCACGCTTGAATCTGGAGCAGCCCAACTGGGGAAGTACCTCCTCCTTACAGAAGACCACAGCCATAATAGCACTGCTACCTTTCAGGTCTGTAGTGTTGTGTTCCTGATGGTGAGTAAGGTTCCCAGAACTCCAACCCCTTAAAGGCCGGCAACGCGCTTGTGACTGCCCTGGTGTTGCTTGTGTGACTTGCCCATGGGCGACGGTAGCTGTTTACCAGCAGGCAATCCGTCTGCTCGTTTGCCGCCTATGTCATAAAAAAAATACGTAAATTTAATCTGTCTAGTGTCTACGCTCATGCTTTCACATGTTGATGATTTCGCATACATAACTATAACTAGTAAAGTATCGACCTAATAGAGAGACGTATCAGAGATGATTGATTAATATACATATATATTTCACTTGACCTACTAATTGGACTACTGAATTTGATGAAATGAATTTGTAGAAGGCCCTGTTAAAATAATACACATCGTGTTATTTTTTAACTAATACGACTAAACTAAAGTAAAATTAAACTAACATAAAACTTGCAAATATAACTTTGCATCCCCCACACGTATTTAAAAGTGCCCATTACCCTCGCCACGTTGTCGCGTTGAATTGGAATGCAACCTCTGTATTAAGAACTAGGTACAGCAATATGTATATAACGATGAGTATATAACGAAATATACATGCATATTAAATGAAAGGCATACGAATATTAATATTAAATGTGAATATTGCATACAAATTTATTATTTAAGAAAAATATGTCTTATATCATGCTGCAAAAAAAAACTGACGATGCAACACCATCTTGAGCGTAGCGTTTAGTGATCTATCGTTAATCTTCATTTAAAATGGCCGCTTCATTTGGCTCAGTAATTGCGGTTACCCGGCTCAAATAGTTCGCGTTTATCTATTGATCGGAACTGTGATATATTTCGCTCCTTTGCGGAGGAATTGCGAAATTGCTATGCTAATGAAAGGCGAAGTAATTAGAGACTGTAGACGCGAAATTCTGTTGAAACATCTTTCGCTAAGACTTCATCAAAACTTGTAATAGGACCATTCATGCAGGGCGTCCGATTGAGACTAAAAATAATACAATACTCATAAATAAGATACCCGGGGGTATGTCCTTCAACTACGTCTAACAATGAGAGGTAAAGCACAACGAAGTACTATCACGCTCGAGTCTGGAGAAGCCCAATTGGGGAAGTACTTCCTCCTTACAGAAGACCACAGCCATAATAGCACTGCTACCTTTCAGGTATGTAGTGTTGTGTTCCTGATGGTGAGTAAGGTTCCCAGAGCCCCAACAACTTTTAGGGTAGGCAATGCGCATGTGAATCCTCTGGCGTCAAGCGTTCATAGGCTACGGTAACTACTTCCAATCAGGCGGGCCATATGCTCGTTTGCCACCGTCGTTGTATAAAAAAAAAATAGTCACCAAACTGTTTTATTATGTACTCGTAAGAAATGTTCTAAAAATAATTGTACTTGCCCGAAAAACCGATCATCGACGAGGCCGAAAGATCCTTGAAGAGCGACCTCGTACAGGAAAACGTTTGAACGTCTCGTTGGATCCAGGCGGCATAACACCAGTTGTCGTGGAAATAATTACGGAAGACTGGCCAGGCAGTGGAGGTGATTCGGTTCATGATAATGATGATGATACAGTAAAAGAATATACATATATAATATTCGTTGCGGTGGGGTGGTATAATGGTAGTTGGACAGCACCAACAGCTACCTAAAAGCCATTGCTGAAAAATTGAATAACCCTATTTTATTTTTCTTGTTTTTTTTTCTTTTAATAATCCGGAATAGATACAATTAATAATAATATATAAATACTATTTTTTTTTGTTGGTAGTAAAATGTATTTTTTTTTTTAAATATCAAATATACATTTAAAAAATACTTTTTAGCTCTTCAAGATTTTCCCTACAAAAGCCTTGGCATGCACAAATAAAATCAAATTTGAGTATGATTTTGAATTATGAAATATTTTTATTTAATGATAGAATCAATAATAGAGCACGTCCTGATGCTGAATATATATTGCTATACAGAGGTTTTATTTCACTAACCGTTTTATCTTTAAATACGTTATTTTACAAAGTCACAGTAATAATCTCTTAATTAAAATTTCTATGGCATTCTTTGAAACACTTACTTCTTAGGGTAATCCTCTTGTCGTATACTCCTTGCCATTATAATGTTAATTGTCGGACCCAAATGGCTTCTTAAATGAGACAGAAAGTAATTAAGTAGCGTTACTTGTTACTTCTGAATAGTATCTTATGCAAAAATTACTGCTATTGTATTTATTTTAAACTTAGAATGTTTTAAATGGGTTTGTGATTTTTTATTGAATTATTGTGAAATAGTTATTTAGGTAAAGGTTATTAAATTTACAAGTGTGAATGAGACGCATGACGCATGTTAGGTGATAAGATAATAGGTATATATATTATAAATAAATAAATATTACAGGACAAATTTACAGAAATTGCCTGATCCCCACAGTAAGCTCAAGCTTGTTTTGTGGGTACTCGCCAACGATTTACATACTTATTATGTATATAAAAATACTGAAATACTTAGAAAACACCCATGACTCGAGAAGGAATACTATGCTATACACAAATCAAACCCAGCCAACCTTTTTAAACCCAGGATCGTCGGCTTCATAGGACTAGCCATTGGACTAGTCAGAGCTGTCTTCAATATGGCAACCAACCTCTTTAGATATCTGCAAGGAAAATTTTGCTCTAATTATAATAAGGTTCTGCTGTCTGAGAAAATATGCTTTGTATTTTTCTCGCATCAAATATGCATTTTGCGCACTGAATAATAAGAATCTCTTTCGAATGCGCGCCACCATATATCTCGTACAATACATCTACATTGACATATTTAAAGTAAAATAATTTTTGAATATCTTTCCCGTTCACGGAACAATGGTGTTCCGGAAATTTTGGAGGCGTACGCAGAGCCTGATCGAGCCAACGCGTAGAGGCCCTTTCGGCAATATAATGCCATGTAAGTGTACCCACTAAGCGGATGTTGCCCCTGTTCGTATCATGGGACGCGCACAGAGACAGCACTCGCCATGAACAATTAGTTTTAATGGAATCTAGGATGTTTTAGCCTAAAAAACCGGACGGCTGCCTAATAAAATGGAATACAATTTTAGTAAAATAAATATTATTAGAAGATAGGTACCTAATTGTTGCAGGTTATTCATAAATTATGAAATATTGTTTTTCAAAGTAAACATACTTTCTCCATTCAATTCCCTTTCGAAACAAACGAAGCTCCTATTTTGTTGGGCACGTCACAAGAACGCACAACTTTCTGCAGCTTGACCTTGTCATGAAAGACCCTTGAAGAAGAAGAAGATTTATGATTTCTTTCAGGCTTAGGAATAAATCAACAATTCATCATTTAATACGATATTACGCATGGCTTTTGAAAAAACGCTAAGCGGCTCCGTAAGCGTTTCTGATTAGATCGCCACCAAGTATCACAAGGCTCTTTGATATTCGGTCTAATTATGTGATACCCGTCAAAAAACCAATTTTCTGTGAAAATTAGTTTGAATTGCAATGCCCATAGTTGCCTAATCTATTCATATGTCATAAATTTTTCATCTTTATTTATTATTTGTATAGCCTTTCACAAGTGTCACTTCTGTTCTCAACCTGTAGAATGTTCAATGTACCGTCAGAAGGAAAACCTTGCATGTCAATAGATGCGTCTACATTAATAGGCTCGTTGAGACATTTATCTTGAGATAAACCCTTGCAAAATTTGTTATTGATTATAGCACGAAAACTTTCAGGTAGCATTTCGTTTATCGACTCATCAGTTTAAAACGCTATAAAACCTTAATTGTGGTAAATGATCAGTAAGTCTTATTCAAACTTTGTATAAAATACTTGATTATTGTCAATTTCACATTGAGATTTTGTAAATTATAATAGTTTACTTTTAGGAGTTTGATCATACGTTACGTTCTTAGTTTACCCTTAAAAAAAAGATGCTCTCTTATAACTACGCCAATGTGTATGAGAGCTTGAGAGCACAGGTTCAGTGAAGTGTACCGACCATACGCGCTGTAAAGTTTGAGGTACACAATTTGCCTTAGCTCAATTATTTTGTTATGATATTTCTCTTCCGTTTTATAGTTTTTAATAAATACTTCAGTTGATTTTTTAAATATAAAACCAATGTTAAAGCACTCATAGCGGCAGAAGGCGCCGAAATTATGAAACGTAATAAATATAAGAGCCATGGCGAAGAGTACCATTCCATGGGGTCCCAGAAATCTCAAATCGTCTAGTTGAAATAACTGGTGACCGAAAAGCTGGCGGCTTCCTCGCAGAAAGTAGATCAGTATTGCGATAAAACGACGAAAATCTGCCAGCACCCTAAGAATAATGCCTCATAGGCCTTTTTTAGATTTAAGGTAGTTTAGTATTCGCAAAGTTAATGTTATTATTAGACGTTATTCTGTATTTTTTCTAATAAAAATGGTCTGTCTCAAAATAATGTTAAACTAATAATCACATAAAGTTTAAGTGCATTATATATTAATAAAAAATATTATTTATCATGAAAATAATCGTTTCTGTGTAAACATTTTATGCATGTTTCACTGGCAAATAAAATTACAAAAAGAAGGTAGACATTAAAACAATTATAAATAAATTTTGTAATAACGTACGATTCGAATTACCTATCAACGAAGAGAAATCATATTAGGTTACATATACATATAATTGCCTTACCGTCTTAGATTGAAACCCGTATTAATATTCTAACCCCGCAATGAGCCGAGATGAATTTGTAATCAAAACCTTGTCATATAGTATAAGTTTGGATTACCTAAGAAAACTGAATCAGGGTATGTCAAACAGCCTTTTAGAAGCGATTTACACAGATTAATTTGTTTCATGTACTTAGTGCTTATTTTATGCATTAAACACAGTGTATATGAGATGTTAAAAAGTTGAGGGACGTAACTAAAAATCTGAAAGTAAACTTTGTAAAGATGTTATGATCATACGACTTGTTTCTATGAACTCGCACTTTCTTTAATTATAGAATAATGAGCCAGCCTCGGAACCAACAATTGCGATCAAGTTGTGATAAACACAGAACACACTTATAAATGCCCTATCCGTGATTCGAACCCGATATCTTCAGCTTCGTAAGGACCACCGATATTTTTCCGTTAAATTTGGCCGCGGAACCCTGAAAAACGAATGCTGATCTATTTAAGGCAAATTCAGAAATACTTAGCTATATATAAATTAAAAATAAAAAACAAAAGATTTATCCGATTCCTGTTTCCTGTCACTGTTTTTTTTTTTGTTACGTTATTTAAGTCAGTCAGCAAGATATGATCGAAAATTGTATTTATAAGTTAGACGACATAAACGGCGCTTGTTAGTTAGACTGTGTCGTTATTCCCATTGATATAATAAATGCGAGGTAACTGAAATTTAGAATACTGACTAAAATATATTATAATACTTTTAGTGTACTATGCGAACACTATCCTTTACTTATTTTACACAAAGTTAGCCCGTGAAATTATAAGCATGCTTGACTTCTGTCTTTTGCCTTGGTTGCCACTTTTTTATGTATTAAATTAACTACTGTTACTGAAACAGGCACTGAAAGCTACTGAAAACAATATCACAGTGTCTTTATATTTTGGTTTACGACTATCATAATAATTATTACACTTTTTAGACGAACATTATTTTAATTAGCTTTATCGCTAAAAAAGCGTTAAATGAAAAGTGGAAAAACCAATCATGCATCTCGAGAAAACATATTTGCTTGTATGTAGGTAGGTATCTCTCAATGCATACACATCCTTAACAACGCAATCAGTTGCCGACCCTTTTTCGGGTGGCCAAACTTGTATTATCTGCCAGCAACATATTCTACTGCTCTTATTTTCGACTATTTGTACCTATATATTCGGCGATTTATATATTTACTACCAAAAAGATTTCTAATGTAGCAATATTTAATTTATCGAACATATGCATATCATATGTGATTTACCTAAATATTCAAATTGGATTTTTCGTAAGCATATGTAAGGTGTCTTGCAAGTTCCATGATAGACAACAAATGGTCCTTTTCTCACTTATTAATTGATTAATACTGTCCTCTGAGACCGTTTTTATAACTTCATGTAGTAGTAGTAGTATCACTATGGAACGGAACAGTTATTGTTACCATTATAGTAGTTAATAATTTTCAGGTTATTAACTTCTATAATGGTAACAATAACCGTTCCGATCTGAACTAACTATGACTTAAGAATCTCTAGTCCGTTTTTAGGACTTTTATAAATATCTCGGCATCAACTAGTAACCACAACTACGAGTACATGCACCGTTATTAGTAGTCATATCCTAGCAAGACTAACATGTTACACATAATGTAGTCAAAAACTGGCCAAGTGCTACTGCAATTGCAAGATTATTTCCCAAAAAAAAAAGAACAAATTTTATTTTATTTCATGTTTAAATACGATTTTCAGAAACTTAATTCGACGAAACTTAATCGATTAATTTTTCTTTTTATTATGCAGAAACGTCTGTTAGCGAATATCTTCAATATTTAAATCGAAAGAAAAATAGAAAAAATCTAGTGATTGTGGGTTCGAGTCCCGCTCCGAGTCAAATTTTTCTATTTTTCTTTCGATTTAAATATTGAAGTTAGTCGATTAATGTTAACTTTATCAATATATGTTTAATAGTTAGCGAGTAAAATGGCTGTGACATACGGACGGATGGACAGACAGACAAACGTGACGAAACTGTAAGGGTTCTGTTTTTGCTATGTTGTCTACTATAGCCCAAAAAACATTATAAGTTCAAGTCGTCGGACACAGATATCGGCCAAATTATATTTTCTATAAAAAAAAAACATGTGAAATTTGTTATATTTAGTTTTTTTTTTTCTCATTTCACTCAAATATGAGTTCTTAGTTTAGAAATAATGTCCCAGAGTTTTCTTTCCTGTCTATTTTCTATGATACTTTGTATGATGGTAACATAAAGTTTCAATAAGTTATGAATATTTAGAATAGAATAGAATAGAATAGAATATATTTATTGACAAACTGTGTGTGTACAAAAGGTGAAATTTAGTATAACATAATTTGTAAATGTGCGATATTTAATTCACAGTTCATATATATTTCTTAAGGTGGTTGTGATAACCGAAAACCTTTATAGTGGGTAAAAAGAGTTCTATGTATTTAATTCGACCTAACCTTTTCCATATACTTCAAGGGCCCTTAGATCACACTGAATATTTGGATAAGACGAGTGCCAAGGACAAGAAAAATGAGGAATAGTATAGTAAATAGATTATTCACTTAGAGAGATAAAATATTTTTGTAACCCTTGTTATCTAGGGTTATGTAGATATTTTTGTTCGTTATATTGACATTGATCAAATGGTTTATAATAAAACTAAAGCTTACTAAAGCTTGTGCATAAGTATAAGATATAAAAAGTTAATTGATGGTAACTCATAGTAAGAGAACCTAGCTTAAATACTGTTTTGTTTGGTACGTCGGTGGTTTGTGTGGACGGAATTTTTTCTACTGACGTAGTAAGTGTAGTGTGCAACCCTACTATCGTATATCTGTTTGTGGACTCTTACTTTTAATCTTACATAATTATAATTACCATCGTTATCTTATCATAGTCTTTTTAAATAATGCAATATTTAAGATAAACATTCAAATGAAATCCCTGTCCTAATTTATAATCCAAGCCCTACAGACTATAGACAGATCCTAAACTAGTAGGAGACAAAAAAAAATATAAAAAAATTACAAGTCCAAGCGGTACCCATATACCTAGTACAATTGATAGTGCACGAGACTAGTGATCCAGTGGTTGTCTGTTCCAGTTCCGCTTCGACTCAAATATTTCTATTTTTCTTTTGTCATACATGCTTTATAAAAATGTCTACACTATTTCATATATTTAAGATAAACATTTTTGATAAACCCAGTTTTATTATTTATAACACTGTAAAAGGTAGCATCATAAATATTTAGTATAAAAATGAGTTTTAACTGTCTTCAAACCCCAGTTAAAATAATTTTCCAAAAATTCTCAGTTTACCTGTCTTACTATTAAACAGTACCTACAAACGAAATCATCCTTGTATCGTTTTTTCATATTACTTTTTTTTAAGTAGTACATAATATTAACAATGCATAAATTTCCCAACTAACTACCCAGGTAGTTTGTTGATCTTGATTCGTCTATGATTTACAACGTATAGTAAATAATATTCCTTACAAGAACTGATTTAACTGTTACTGTAGAGAGATTATTAGACCGTGTGAGTGAAAAGTTGGTCGGGGTATTATTCTTGTACAGAATGTCGCGCCCAGTTTTACGGCAATCACACATTGCGGTGGCAAGTCTCATGCCGGTGATTTGTATTGGGTACAAAATATTATACCGCTAAAATAGCGCAATATCTTCGACGCCACGTCTAGCTGTTTACTTTCAAGCAAGTACACAATCTAAGTACGTATAATACTGTGTTATTACGTTTTTCCTCGTGTTTACTTTTCGTAGTCAATATCATCATCAAAAGTTTTTTTTTTTTAATATAAATATCATATATTATAGATCTAAATTAAAAGTTAGGTTAGTACTATTATGTCTTTAAATAGAGTTCTACGGATCTGCTATAACAATAAAACGTAAGGTCTCCATAAAAGCAAAAGTGCTAATAAAGGTTTAAAGAAAACTGTTAATTGGTGATTTCCGAATAATTGAGAAAGGTTACGAAATAAAATTGTATCTTTAAAAGCTAAATGTTCATTGTAATTGGACATGTTGTGTAATTTCAGTCTCCAAAAAAAAAAACTATATTAAATAATTATTTTTGTTCTTGAATACCATCTCTTTGGCCGTCTGCTAACTTTTGCCGTGTATGTCCTAACATTTTTACCAGTGTAATAAGGTAATGTAAAAACAGTATTAATATTTGTTTTATATATCAAAGCTCTCCGGCCGTTTTCCCAACTGCGTTTCGCAACCAGTTGTGGCTAATGAATTTTCACTTCGAATTCGTGACCAGTTGCGAACGAAGAACTTATATTCTTTGGAGGAAACAAATGCAATTATAAAATAATATGTAGGATATGTTCGTTAGGTAGCATTTAATTCCCAAAGGGCCAACCAAAAAGAAATAGAAGTTCGCGGGGCTTCGTTGTAGTTGTCAAAAAGTGTAAAATATGGTCGCAACTGGTTTTGAGAAAAAAAATAAACATATTAAAAGTTGCGAAAAAAAGTGCAAAATGTGAAGTCTCAATTAGTTGCGAATCGCAGTTGTGAATACGGCCGGAAGGTATCAAAGTATGTTGTACTTTTAAACTACTTAAATAAAAGACAATTAAATTTTTCTTTTGTACCTAGTATCATTTTTTTCCAGCAGCAGCCTCAATTACCGGGAAATGATATTTGTAAGAAAAAACCCATGATTAACGACCGCCCATTACTCAACTCAGGCGGCAAATGCAAAAAAAAAACCTTAACAAGTGCGTGTCGGACCATGCAATATTGTAAGTTTTTCTGTTAATGTAAAAGAAACGCACAATAGTTATCTGTTATGTTTTATAAGTAATAAAATCGAGTAAAGGTAGTGTTTACCCTCTCGTGCAAATACTGAGAAACGAGTTAGTGCATGATTTCAAAGTCGCTATCATACTCGTGGTTCAAAAAGTAGAACCTTAAGCGTTGGGAGGGTTTCAAGGACGAGGTGAACAAACTGCTGCTGCCGAGTAAAACACAATTTATTTTTACTTCACTACTGTAATGAAAATATACTAAATAGAACATCATAAAAATCAGTATTTTATCATTCAAAATCATGTGATAAGTGCAATGTATGTCTACAACGAGTTCAATTTTAATTGAGCTCTGGATAAATTGTTTTAGTAGGAATGTCCTGGACGGAGATAAAACATTTATCTAGTACCCTTTTTTTTAGCAATATGAAAGAAAGAAAAACATTTATTCATGACAAATATGCGATAATATAATATAAAACAAAAAGATAAAAATGGCTCCGTCTCAGTGTGGCCCAGCCGAAAAGGCCAGCGCTGGACTTCCGTCGGCGCCACTTGTGAGTAATGTCACGGATCGTGACACAACTAAAATTGCTCAATGAAATAAAAGAATTACAGATTGAGAAAAAAATAACAAAGTACAAATTAATACAAATACAAATGCGTTTCTTTCATTACTTTTTACAGTTCATTACCGTTAATGTTAGAGGTAAAGTTTATTCATAAATTTGCAAGTCAATCTATGATAATGATAAATGTCAATCTATGATATTTGTATTTGTATTTGTATTGTATAAATGTCGGTAACAGGTTATGAATATGTGTATAGTCATACAGTGGGTATTCGTATTTATGAAGTTTAACTCTCGGTAAGAATAGTTACGTATACCGTAAAACGGACTGAGTTGGGTGAAAATCGAAGTTCAAACCTGGGTAAAAGTTTATTTCGCACTAAGCGATATGTATCGCGTTTCTGGTAAGCTTTGGGACTCATTTACGTGAGTAGTAGTAGTAGGAGTACACGTGAGTTTATCCGTTCGTAACTAACATGGCTTACAACAGTTTGAATTATACCACATAAAGAGATTCGTCAGACTATTTATCGTTGTCCATATGTTTGTTTGATCATATCAGCCAGCTTCTCTCCAATCATAATACACGGTGCATTAGTATTGCCACTAGTAATATTTGGCATAATACTAGCGTCCCCTATTCTTAGTCCTGTTACACCGTGTACTTTCAGCTCAGCATCTACGACGCTCCTACCCTTAAAACCCATTGCACAAGTTCCCACAGGATGCCATAAAGTTGAAACTATATTTAAAGCATGGCATCTCCAGTACTCATGAGTGTTAAATTCGATATCAGCACACTGAGGTATCCGCATGTCTACAGCCTTAGAATTTAGGCTTGTCAAATATTCGCTGTCTACAATACTTAGGTAGTCTTCCACACTGCTCGCGTGCTTATCTAAATCTGCATCATTGGAATAGTAGTTAAGAAAAATCTTTGGACTGAGACTAGGATTGTTACTTCTTAGCTCGATGTGGCCTGTGGAGTCTGGATGCAGCAGTGTTATTATTGTGAAAAGAGTCTCCTGTTTTTGTCCTGCGTTGGCCACAGCTGTGCAGATCTGATCACCTAGTCCAAATATGACAGAACAAATCAATACTGACAGAACAGTAGCGGCTGGGAAGGGAAAAACTAAAGATTGGTAGTCTGGGACTGTGCTGGTACCTGATAAAGCTACATGTCCCAAAATAGTAGGAGTAGGGAAGCGATCTAAATTTGTAATAACTTTAAGGTTTTGTGGTATCGATTTAATGCCTTTTCTGCCTGTTAACATCACAAGTAATGCCGGATGATCCTGCAAGTTTTTACCAACTAACGGCGAGTCTAGCAAAACATCGATATTCATTTTTTCCAAATGATCTTTAGGGCCAATACCCGAAAGCATTAATAACTGAGGGGTATTGATGGCACCGGCTGACAAAATTACTTCTTTGGTAGCATAAACTCGGATAATTTGTTTATTGGGTAAGCTGACTTCTACCCCGAAAGCTTTTTTGTTTTCATTTAATAATACTTTTCTGCATAAGGTTTTCTTGAGAACAAATAAATTCTTCCTTTTTTTAATTGGCCTGAGAAAAGCTATGGCTGTGCTTTGTCGTTTACGGTTAGCTATTGTGTACTGTGGTAGCGAGTAACCAATTTGATCGTGCCCATTTGTATCGATAAGGATTTTATGTTTTTCACCAAACGCTTTTAGATACCTTTCAACTCCTCTATCCCAAGTTTCTCGCGTTACTCCTAAAGGTCCATTTGTGTTGTGCAATTCACCTGACCCAGCTTGCAGCAGTACCTCTGGACTTCTAAGCCCTTCGCTCTTTTTAAAGTAATATGTCACATTAGCCCAATCCCACCCATTACCCCCCATATCTACCCATTTCTCGAAGTCGGCCTTGTTTCCTCGCACATAGTACATGTAATTTGCACCACTGCTCCCGCCAAGCATTTTGCCGCGGGTTAGATGAATATTTTTCGTCTTGTGTGCTTGACTGGAGTACCCGTCATTTTCGGAGAAGTAGTTCCAGTCAGCCATAGAATAGTCAACGAAAGGAAATAATCCAGGAATCTAAAAATAATGTTACCGATGTAATTAATGTATGTTTAAAATTTTCCTAGCCACGAATGTCCACTGCTTGGTACAACCACTACAGGTTTCGATTTCTGGAGATTATTGTCATAATACACTTGGCAGGCGGGTTGGCGGTCGCAGTATATTCTACCGTTTTGAAGGGACGCTGGTGCCCGCCCTCCTGTGGTATTTTCCCGCAGAATAAGGATAATACCAGGGTTCTTAAAATTTTAATTTGTATTTTTCACCGATTTAATATTTATGGCAACCGGTTTTACAGTTTTACGATTGGTCTATTTACAATAATCTTGTTATGTGAAATGTCAAATATTAGCATACCACTGAATCCATAGGAGGGTTGCCTCCAGCTTCTATGAGCAAGATTTTCCAGCTGGTGATCTCCGAGAGCCTGGCAGCGATAACAGCTCCCGCCGAACCCGCGCCCACAACGATGAAGTCAAACTCTTCACCACCTGTTACACAAACACAACACAAGGTAATATTATTCACCTCATTAGCTGACAAAGCCCTTTATAGGGTTCTGTAGTCAACTATTATAGTTTCGTTTGCTCGATAGTCTTAGAAAGCTGTTTTTTTTTTTGGTATCTACATGTAAATCAATCACGCAAATATACAGTGACAAAATAAAAATGGCAAAAAATTATGCTACCATCTCTACATGTAAAGTCGGGGGGCAGATTTTTTTCGGTGTTACGTGTCATTAGACAGATATTTGTGAAGAAATTAGGGGGGGGGGGATTTTTTGACCTTAAACGTTTTTTAAATAAAGTATATATTTCAGGAAATTATTGCTATGTAACTTAAAAATAATTGTCCTCCCCTCTAATTTTTGAACTGCAAATACAAAAATTCATGAGAGTACAGCTTCATAAAAAATTAACCGCTTTTGAATTACGGATTGAAAACTACGGAGCCCTACGCAGTAACATGACCCACAAAAATTCGTCGGGTAATCACATAAATTTCGATCCGCACCTTAGATTTGACATTGGCTGGGACATCAGTTATCCGCGAGATTGACTGGTGCATCCCACGTCGATATGTCGGTACTCATATGGTAATTAAATTTAATTCGCAAAAGACGTATGTGTCACAAGTGTACTTAAACATTGTGACGAAGGTGTAATGCATGGGTGTGTGTTCTTCTGGGAAGTGCACTAAACTGAGAACGTTTAATAAAAAAAACCTACGTCACGATCTGATTTTATAGGATTATCGATGAATAAGATATGTTTAACTGCAACATTTATGGGTTATTTTTATTAAGAAACAATTGCAATAAAACATTTTTTACAAGTATACGTCATCAATACTTATTTATGTCTTCTACTGTCACGCATTTAGTAAACGCGCACCTTCGTTAATTTTTGTATGCTTGGAAATTTGACCAGTGTTTGGAAATGCTTTTACCTTTCGTGTCTAGAGGTTTTATGTTGCTGATAGAAATACATTAGTTCTTGAAAAGTGCGTGATTACGAAAACATGAAGGACGAAATCAATTTGTTTACATTATTTTTGTTTTCAATTGGTCTCCACTTTAGTGCATTGTATGGTAAATCCTGGTATACAAAATACATTGTAAAAAAAATAACAAAGTAACAGCCCGACAACGCAATGAATCTACCGGCACGCAGTGTGGAAAGTAGTATTTAACACATCTTAAATGAAGTAATATAGTAATGATTGTACATCCAAACTCACTGAAAACAGTAGCCTGTCGAGGATAGTTGTATTTGCCGAGGTGCAGGACCGTGAGAGCCATTAGCGCCATCTGAATGAATTTTACCGTCGGCCCAACTATTGCTACCTCCAGCCTTGATATAGAGCTGGTCACCCCCATCTGTGATTTAATCAACGTCATTATTATTTATGAAAGAAAAGAATGAATAACGTGCAAACTTCTGCATGACTTATTTTGATAACAAGATTTATGAGTTCATCCATTTGTTTAGTTAACCAATGATAATATTGTAAAACAGTCATATATTTGTATTAAAAAGTCAAAAAAATTCAAAATTCGTTTATTTTTTCATGGACTTTTACACAGTGTCGAATCCTCCTTTTAAGTTTGACATTTGTGTTAGGAGGTATTCGCTCTTTCAAGGTGATGGGTTTAACAATAACTTATATATACTTAAAACTAAAATTATAAAAATTTAGTGAATCATTTTAATATTATGTAAGTGAAAATAACGGTTTTACTTACGTTTTTTTAGTCATGTGACATTTTTCTGAGAACATAGGCCTTCGTTTTCAAGCAAGAAGAGTGCTGAGTGTGAATGCTGAAATCCGCGTCCAATCAAAACAACGACTCCATCCTCGGACCGCACTTGACAGGTTTGACGTCAAAACTGGCGCGGGAGGCGCGACGCGCGATATTGACGGGCCGGCGAACCGAGCGGCGAAGCGTACGGATACTCAGCACTCTTGCTTAAAAATGGAGGCCTATACTCTCCGAAACATGTCACGCGAGTTAAAAGGAAAACTATCGAAACGCAATGAGATCAATCAAATTGATATTATTTGGCTAGTATCAATAGAAAGCATATTCATATTTTGACCACAAAAGAGATATATTATAGATCATGAAATAATTATTTAAGTAAAACTAGAAACGATCTATAAGTAAATAATTGAAGTTATGGAAACTACACACTGTGATATTTTATTTTATTTGTAATCTGACATTAGTTCACAAATCTATAGGTTGTTGTGAGTATAAAATTTAATGAGTAGCCAATTAAAAAAGCTCTGGGTGTTTTGTTTGGGAGTTTGGTGTATAAGTTTAAATAGTTTTAATTTATATTTTATTTTATAATTATGTTTTTTTTTAGTATTATTGTATATATTATCAGTGCCTTTATATATAAATGATATCATTGTATTTGTTATTAATTTAGGATGTTATTATAATATAAATGTGTTTAAATAAATAACAATAACTATAAAAAAAAAGTACACAAATAATTACAATTTATTTGTTACTGACTTTGCCCCGCGGTTTATTAGGAAAAAAACGTAGCCTATGTTTTAATCCAGGGTGTCAGGCATACCAAATTTTATGAAAATCGATCTAGCCGTTTAGACGTGAAGAAGTAACAAACATACACACTCACACACTCACAAACTTTCGCCTTTATAATATTACCTAGTATAGATTAAGAAAAATGTATAAGTGAATCCACAAATACGTATCTTACTTTTTTTCCTAGTACCCCAACTGACCCAGTTGCAAGCTACTGATCTACTGACATATTACAAGCCTGTATATTATGATTTTATAATTATTGTTTGCTAATAAAATATCCAACGACTTAAATTTACACGACTTCTATTTCCTGAGTACATATTTTGAAATGTGTAGGTATCTAAGATATTTAAATCGAAAGAAAAATAGAAAAATTTGACTCGCAGCGGGACTCGAACCACATGCATTGTGCTGTATAGCACAATTGGCAGTGCACTGGGCTAGTGATCCAGTGGTTGTGGGTTCGAGTCCCGCTGCGAGTCAAATTTTTCTATTTTTCTTTCGATTTAAATATCTTTGACATGCTAGCAGACGTTTCTGCTTAATGTAAAAACAATGTGTGGTATCTGTTCATAAATATGGCAGTCGCTTTCGTAAGAACTAGTGCCGAAGCCATTCCCTGGGATTAGTTGTCAGGCGGGCTGCCATGAGCCGTGACGTAATACCGGGACAACGCAAGGTAATTGATGATGATCACTTCATAATTATGTTTGAGGTTAAGATAATATATGTATAATATGTTTCATATATTAAAAACAAAAGAGTAGGTAATAGTTATCACTGTTATCAAAATAAATTGAGTATTCAAATTCAACACTAACTTTTACATTTTATTATTTTATAGAATCGTGACATAATAAATAAATAATCTTTCATTTGAGGGTTGTTTGTCGTGTTTGGCCATGAGGTATTTAATTACATGTCGTCACTAAAACTATACCTACATTATATTTTCTATTCGGATTTAAAAAAGGCGTACCAGGTCTTAGTACTTTACTCAACATGTGGGTCTACATATTGGACCCTACACAATTTGACTGTCTTACAAGTATATACAGTCGCCATCAGATATATCCGAGCTGTGGAGGTGGTCACAAATATCTGTATATCAAGGCGATAAAGTGCATGTTCAGATGTTTTTGAGTACCTTGACCGCTCCGATATATTTGATGGCGACTGTACATTACATTCATGATATGTTGCTCCAGATATTCTAATCTACATTATGATTCTGTATTTATATTCCAGATATATTTAAAAACAATACTATAATAAATTATATAAGTACCTACTTAAACACATTAGAAAATAAATTACCTAGTTTATTATTTTGGTTATTAAGTAATATTTTTATAATACACTTTAAGTAAATAAAATAAAAAAAGTTATTTAATTTGAAGCCACCTAAATTAAAAAGATTAAAATATAAATCTTAACAAACTTGGGCTTGAATATATCTTAAAACACTATCACGCTGTTATGTTACGGATTTATTCAACAATGTTTTTTTTTTTCTATTGAATTGACTCACTGCAACTAATTTTAATGGTTTAGAACTATTTTTTTCTCTTTTATTTTGGTCAAAATGTATTTTTTGTAAATTGATGTTTTATTTTAAATTTAAACAGATAAAAAAACAGCGTACGGTTCCGTAGTTTTCGATCCGTCAATCAAAGACGGTTCAACCAGTCATATTTAATATAATTTTCCTTTCGTGAGCCATTGTAATATTTTAGAAATGATAAACACCACTCTACTCACAGTATATAAATATAGTACAAATAAATAACTATGAAAATAACCATTCATTTATACAATAATATTTACTCACTCTTGAGGTGATTTATTGCGTCTATTGAATTATCCGTTTGTACAGCTGGGAAAAAGTTAATTATGAAGTGACTAAACATCATCATCATCATCATCATGTCAGTCGAAAGACGTCCACTGCTGGACATAGGCCTCCCACAGAACGGCCCAAGAAGACCGATCCTGTGCCTTCCACATCCAGCGGTATCCTTACAGACTAATTACAAGTAAATTTGGCTAAAACCAGATTACATAAACTCG
Organism: Grapholita molesta; assembly: GCA_022674325.2. Taxonomy (NCBI): domain Eukaryota; kingdom Metazoa; phylum Arthropoda; class Insecta; order Lepidoptera; family Tortricidae; genus Grapholita; species Grapholita molesta. The sequence goes on along the minus strand of CP053121.2, from coordinate 15,350,276 downwards.
AATTGTTTTAGATTTCTATACAAGTTTCAGATGTTGATTATCTGCGGTGCACGTTTTAACACCTTGGCTGCGGCAATTAGCTAACATCGCAATTAACTATACTTGTACAAGACGAATTAGTCGTACCGCAGTCAACGTGTTAAGATATATTAAATTAGATATTACCCTCATGAATAAATTAATTGCTTCATTAATTAATTTAATTTATTTCCCATTGCCGTATTGTCTCAAAATGGTTCCTGCATTATATTTTACTCCTCTTGTTCTTAAGCATAATAAATGTTAATATTTGAGAATATAATTAAATACTAGTCTCCTTGATCACCAATTGTACCTTCTCGAAGATTGAGAACCCGCTAGCCAAATTGACCGCCTTCTAACTTACAAAAACATTGAATTTCAGGGTAAAACCAAAACATATCTTAATGATAGACAAACATAATCATTGAAGTTGAAGAGTTTTAGTAAATTAGTTATCAGAATTGTTAAGATGTTTTAAAACGCAACCCGAATAGTTTTTTTTATCTGCCATCGCTGGCGCCTTTTTGCACGTCATCTGCCAACGCTGTAAATTGTACCGTTAGACGATAGTTCCTATTAGAATAAATAATATTTTCCAGTGAAAATACAATTTTCTTTCTCCAAAACAACCACGAAATCCTTCAAGAATAAAGTACATATTTTTTACTGAAACAACTTATACAGATAATAACAATTTTGAATGCTTACTGTACTATTGCGCAAAATTCGATTTTGATGCGAACGTGAGAAAAAATGACCTTGAAGTAGAACCTTGAAATTAGATCGTCAATTTCTACGCACGGGGTCGTATATACATATAAAGTAAAAATAGTTAAGTCTATGCGCGTTGTCTATTTCACGTCATTAGTAAACAGAAAGATACAGATATATTTCTAACGTTATTTCATGGTTAACTGCATTTTTTATAGCAGACCCCCGTAATAGATTGAATAACAGAAGTATACCGGGTAAGTATCCTGTAATAAGAGCAATTTTAGGGATCGCATCGCTTCTACACCACGAACATAGCAACATTTATTCTACAACTTTAAAAAAATATACCGGTACGTCCATTGTGAATTTCTTATAATTATATATATGAACTCAACTGTCTAAATAAATTATTATTTTTTATTATGCAGAAACGTCTACTAGCGAATATCTTCGATATTTAAATCGAAAGAAAAATAGAGAAAATCCAGTGGTTGTGGGTTCGAGTCCCGCTCCGAGTCAATTTTTTCTATTTTTCTTTCGATTTAAATATCGATGTCTAAATAAATATTATAAGGAATAAAAAATATCACATTTGAAATCTTCAAAGTAATATGCGAGTTAACAACTAGTAGCGCTGCCTAGTGGTGTCATAGTGAACTATTCCATATGTAAGCATATAAAATTAACCACCTTAATTTTCATTTAACTATTTTGTTCGCTCCTAATATAGTTTCCTGTATTGTACAAGAAATTAACAATATTTGTTTTTTTTTTTTTTTTTAATTTTACACCCAGTAGTATACAAGTAAGGCGTCAAAGTTAGGTTTTACATATATATGGTCAATTTAAAACGACCAGCACAGTAAAAAAAAAACTAAAAGACTTAAAGAAATTTCTTTATAATCACTAACTTAGGTGTTTTAAAAACGTACAGCCAAAACTTAAGCACATGGTTTATGCGGGCGACTTAATTGGATCTTTAAACTCAGCCTTCATACTTTCAGCTTTTAAGAAAATAACTTATCGCATTTTTTTTTATATATTACCGTAAATATATACGGCCTCTTGTATATACAGTTAAAATGCAAATGTTTAAAAAGAGTCTAAAATGGAAAGTATTCTTTTTTTGTTTGTTTTTAAAATGTAAAGTTATAGTCGTGCTTTTATGTTATTATTTACTATGTCTCTATAAATAAGAATTGTTGTTACCAGCTGTGAAATATTTCACCTAATGGTTGCTTCGGAATCAGCGCTAGCTAACGCTGCCAACATGCTGAGAAGGGATCATTTCGTGAGAACTTGAGTCAAAATCATAATTATTACGAATAAAGATTTTTCTACTTCTATTTCTATTAAAAAAATAATTGGGACTAAATCAGAGGAAGACAACGACATCTGAAAAGACAATTTGACAAAGATAAAAAAATATCTCTCTATTTACATAACCTAAAGACGTACAATTATACGGATGATAAGGCACTCCCGTTTAAGACCGTACCGCCCCTTTTGCATGAATTAATTTTAGCAGACTTAACAAAACGTTTCAAGATAACTGGGTTGCTTTTTTAGTCCGTAGGTTCAGTATTAAATTATAACTAGGTACTATATCTGTACTATAGAACATATTTATTCATCATTATAAAAGCATAAGACGACCGGTCCGGCCTAGTGGGTAGTGACCCTGCCTATGAAGCCGATGGTCGTGGGTTCAAATCCCAGTGAGGGCATTTATTTATGTAATCAGGACAAATATTTGTTCCTGAGTCATGTGTGTTTTATACGAATGTAAGTATTGATATGTATCTATCTATTATATATATATATATATATATATATATATATATATATATATATATATTAGCCTTATAGTATAACCTACATGGTCGTACGAGTACATACGCGTACGACTAGGTACATGTTTATCCCGATCTGTTTTACCTACAAGACTTTTCCATTCGAAGCAAAGTAGTATATACACCAGAAATCTGAAGCATAATATAATTAAGTATATCACACTGTGGTCACACAAGCGTGACTAAGTGATTCTTTTCATATGTAAGTTTGACTTATAGGCAATACCTCCACATTTTGTAAGGGAACCCTAAAAGCCTTAAAGGTTAAACCGGACGTGACATGCAAGCGGAGTGCCATTAAAATGCTTCTAATATCGTGACAAAATTTCCTCATATTTTAAAATACTTATAATAATTTTACGAGGAAAGTCCTTTGTTCAAAATGTTTTGAAATAAACCAAGTTGTTATCATTAACGACTAAGACAAAATAGTAAGCTACATTGTTTAGCTTTATTTAGTGGCAGCAACAATTAAAGCAGATAAGTTCTTTAATGCCGTAAGTAACCTGCAAGTAAGACAGATACTATTTATGTTTTAATTTATTAATTGTCTCATGTTTGTAACTTTAGGTTAACTAAAACAGAATAATCACAACTTTAGGTACGTTAACTTTAACTTAACGAAAGTTAATTAATTGCAGGTTCTCCAAAAACAAATCATAGGTAATTTATGTTCACTAACAGCGCTACTTTTATACCGGTACATATTATGTATACCAGTATTTATTATATAAGTATATATTACAGTCATTTCTATTTCATGTGCCCTTATATAGAATTAAATAACATTATAAATATCCTTTTGGTACAACATAACCACAATAAGATTTGCGAGTAAATAGATTCTTAAGTTATTCACAAAAAGGTCTATTTTGCTAGATTTCTTGCATAAACGTGCTTATAACCAACCCTTCGGGCCCTGTCTGTACCGTCTGACACTTGTTTGTTGCCCAGCTTGCCCAGATAATTAATTCAAATAATTATTCAGTCTTGCGAAATTATTTCCTGCTGAATTGTCTCGTACAAGACAAACGAGGCAAGTATAAGCAGGACGGTGGTAATGAATTTGAAATTACAATTGAATTGTTACACCAATCAATTGTGAGATATTACTTAATGAACTACATTTCACTTTACAAATAATTACATGTGCACGTTTTACTTATAGCAAAACTAACATGCTAATCAAAACTAACAAATTATACATCGATTATTTCAGAATAAAATGTAGGTATATTATGTTTTTCACCCCAGAAACTATTTAACGGAATCAAAAGAATTTGTATGGGGGTGTTATTAATATAAATAGAGCGTGAACAATGCACGTCCAAGAGCTATTTTAATACGGCGCGGCGTTCCGGCAAAGATCCATAATAAAAAACCTTTAATGAGTTAGCAAGGTCCCTAGTTACAAGTCAACTTCATATAGCATAATCTGTTATTTAAAGTGGGGATATATTAGATCTAAAAGGTTACTTAGTCCTTCCATGGAAACCTTCCACCCGTTTTATTGAATTTACATTCATAAAAATTACTTTAAATCTTTACACAAAAACAGGTTATTCATGTACCTTTGTTAACAATCTGTTTTTGTTTTCACAGTTCACTATTCAGTGTAATTAATTTAAGCAACGTTTAAGATTTAACGGCGATTAAGAGCGTCAGCATACTAAATATTTAAAAAAATGTACAACTCCCCGATGCACGGTTCAGCTAGGAATTGAATATTTTTATTTATTACCAAGCAAGTTTACAATTTATGCAGCATTCAATGTGCAAGGAATATTTCTTAGATATTAAAATTTCGTTTCTGGACGTTGAATGCATCCGATTTAGCGCCGCGATTTTGCATTTCAGTGTAGAAATAGTAGCCAAAACGTGTTTATTATTTTATTTAGACTGCGCTTTTACAGAGTTGCCACTGGCACGACTTTGATATTAAGACTAACCCACCAGCTCAGTGGTCTCACCGCTGGGAAAAAGTCTCTGACCTGTATCTTCATGACACCCGATTATGCACTTCTATTAGGGCCAATCTTTGGAGTTCTCCATCCATGGTGAGGAATGGACAATAATCCTACCATATGGGTTGCAAGCTATGCTGATTCGCAAGGTGTATCACGGATAGCAATGTACAAATTGCAAAACATCCCCGAAAAGCTGAACACGTTATCGAGAATTTTCGCAGAACATTCCTGCAACATGAAACTTATTGTTTAAACTAGAGAATAAACTTGCAATAAAGTTTAAATAGGCGTAACTTAAAATAACATGCTATTATGCATATTATATTACTGTCTATTACAGTCAGCTATTTGGTTGATAAGTGATAAGTTACCAATAAGTTCCTTAAATTTTCATTGTATTATAGAGAACATTTCGACTTTCGGACTTCACTATTATAGCCTTGGGCCGGTACCGCGAACATCGAAGTTCGTATATTGCGAACATCTTTTCTTTTAGTCCAACTAAGGCATCATGAGAGTGGCAGAGACAATCGTCCGAAGTTTACAAACATCGTTTTTGCGGTAGCGCCGCAGATTTAAACTAGATTACCGAACTATTTCTTGATGCTTGTCTCTGGTCGTGTCAAATTGACGCGTTGACTTGTGTCAAACAGTGAGCAAGGAGTTTTAATATATGCTGAAAGAAGTTTTTGCATAATGACAATAAGTAAAATGTGCGTTATACTATCCCAATAAGGTTAACTTTCGCTAGCCGAACACTAAGAAAAAACAAGCTGAGTGGGACGGCTAGTACACAGACTTCTGTCTCTTTCTGAATGTCCTGAATTAATCTGAATATCATGGTAAGAAATTACTTATTTTCTTACCATGCTGTGTACAAAACATTTGTTTTTAATTCATTTATATATATACCCTAAAATGTTATAAACGACCGAACCAAGTGTTTGTTGTGGTACCTTATTTATATAACAATGCCAATGACTATAATTACTTTGATACACATGCATTTTACTGTCCGTTGATAAGATGATAATTGATAAATGGAGTAAACTGGAGTGCAAACCCGTAAAATAATTATATTCTAATGATTATATCTAAACTATGGTGAATGTTAATGGTAAAAACCACGAAGTTATTAAGTAATTCTATAAATTCTCGTTCTCGAGAACATTCTCAGAAGTTACCGAGAAATTCTCATGTGGAAAGTTTCGCAACTTTGGAAATTTCTCTTGCGTGCATTGCTAATCACGGGTACTTGTTTGTTGTATTTAATTTTAAATAAAAATACATATATTTTAATACATTCTTACATAAATCGACCTACACTAAGCACAAAAGTGTTGTATTCTTAATATATATTACTAGCTTTTCCTTGAGATTTCGTCGGCTAGCCATGCCAGTCTTTAAAGTATGGTTGCGGGATAAAAAATATTCTATATACTTTCTCGTACTTCATACTCTCTCCATACCAAATTTCATCTCCATTGGTTTAGTGGTTTGCGTGAAAAGGTCACAAACAGACAGATAGGCAGAGAGAGTTATTTTCGCATTTATAATTCGCATTAGTATGTATTAAGATACATACAATTCATACATTTAACTTATATACAAGACTGACCAGCGTGTGACCTCAATCGCACCTGATGGTAAAAGTGACGACGAGTCGAGGGTGTAGCATGCTGGCTCAGCAACATAGATAACGTCCATAACCAATATTCGTGATAACTTTTTTATGATATAGGAGGCAAACGAGCAGACGGATTGCCTGATGGTAAGCAACTACCGCCGCCCATGGACACTCGCAACACCAGAGGAGTCACAATTACGTTGCCGGCCTTTAAGATTCCTATACGCTCTTTTCTTGAAGGTTTGGATGTCATATCGGTCCGGAAATACTGCACACGACAATTTATTAATATTTACAAATAAACGCCTGGCCAGGATCAAACCCTGAACCTCCTGCTTTGTATGGTTACTAGCGATTAGGCTAGGAGGCAATTAAATATGTAAAAACAACCTATAATGTATAAAGCATAGAACGTACCGTCAAAATCGTTAAAGTTTATAGACCACGATTAGGTTTCTTCCGTGAACTCGTTACTCGTATGAACTACACGCAAGTCACATAAGTCAACCTCCTCCCCTCATCGATTTTTCGTATTACTAACAATTTCTTATATTTTTTATTAGTTTTTAATACATTCTAATTGAGAATCATAATAATAGATGAAGTAAAGAAATAGTAAAACTATTTATTTGCGTTAACCACCCCCACTTCTAGAGAAATTTATGGCCCTTGTGGACGAAAGAAAGAGATGCAAGTCTTTTTAGTTTTTTTTTAGAGTATTTTTTACCAATTTCGAAAAAAGTGTTAACTTGTAATGTTTTCATACATTTCACTTCAGTCAGATGACAGAATACCATCTTTTAACCTCATTCCTGCTGTTTTATATCGCGCGCTTAATGTAACCTAAGTAAAGTAAGGACACAACTGGATTTATTTTCTATCGAAAAAATTTACAACAAGATAAAACAATTTTTGATTTCTATCAAAGCCGAATATATACCGCCAAAATATATATGCAAAAATGAATCATTTTCCCATTCGGACACCGGAGCACTTGTAAAAGTACGGTCATTATTTTTCAACCCATGGTCTTAACTTTCATTCTTCTCAATTGACTTCTAAAAAGATACTATTATTATTGATTCGTAATTCATTATTTTCTATTACTAAAAAATATTTACGTCTTGCTACAAGAGGCAGTTTCTCCGTAAACAACCCCGATTGAGTTGATTCAGGCTCATGCCTCGTACAACGTCGTAACGGAAGGAAACAGTTCAGTGCAGCTTGTGTACTATCTACTGACATGTTACGTCCCCGGATTGGCTTTGTTGAGACAGGAGGAAATAACTTTTAGAGGAGATTCTAGAATAGATGCAGCCTGTACTAGTACAGGCTGAATCTTAGCCTTTATATTTAATCTTTAATAAAACTAGGTACTAAGTATAATTTATCCACGTTTGAGAGGAAAAAAAAAGTATTAAGAATATATTTTTGATTTGCGCAAATATTTGCATCTGAAAATCTAAAAAATATATAAATGAGTACCTAATTTTTATTATGACTACCTTATAATCACTGTATTGTTCTTAGGATATAATATTCACCTTTAATTACAAATCAAGTTATTTATTACATTTGTTAGATTTCATAAGAGATACTACACAGCATAAGTAAGGTCGCCTTATACCGTTTGTAGAGGTATGCACATAAATTGAAATTAAATACGATTATCATCAATATACAAGACTGATTCAAGAGGGAGGCTTAATGGAAACGCCCGGGTGATAGACTGTCCGTACGGGTATATATGCCATCTTCAAACTTGAATCATTAGCAATAAAGGTGACAGCTGGGTGTATAGTATAATAATTGCGGAAAACTTGAAATTTAAAAATATCGTGCTGTAGTTATGCCAAAAATAAACACACTAAAAAGGCAAAAATTGCTGTAGCAAATTGTCCGAACGTTTCCATTTTAGTCAACTTGTGTAGCTCAGCGGGCACGAACAGGGCCGGAAGGAAGCCGTTGCACAGTTCTGACTGCAACCAGATACTGAGGTTTGTTTATACTGCGAAGGATTCTTATGGTTGGTTACTAGTCAGTGTTTATTGCTTTTGTATATGATTTACGCTGAATTAATATTGGTTACATTGGCACAACTAGTCTCAAATAGTTGGTAGCAACCAAGGTAGCCCAATATATCGGTGCATTTAAAAAAAAAATTGTAATAAAAATGTATTACGACACATTTGAAATCTTTGCTACAAACTGTATGATGCTGACTGCACGTACTGAAAGTATTCCATCGATTCTAGATAATCCAGATGAAATGTCGCATGAAGTTTCGCTTTCATCGCTTATATTTATCCTTGCTAACGTTATCTAGGTTTTCTATGTATTTAAGTGCTTGTATACTCGTATCTTTCTTAATCTAGCTAAACAGATTTTTATAAATAACAAAACATAATCATGAGAATTATTCGTACTTATAAAACTGTATATACTCGTATATTTGTCATTATAATTATAGTTAGAACCGAGGAGATACGCAAGAGAACCAAAACTGATACACTTGAAAAGTGCCAGTAGGTAGGGCACATTATAAAAAGAATGGATGGCCCATGGGGCCACTATGTGGCGTGTCTTGACCTGGTCAAGAGGCAAATACCGCAAGACCGATCGTGTTAGCGATTTGAGGCAAGCCTATTTCCAGCAGAATACGTCTTTCTAGGAGTAAAAAAATAGGTTAATTAATTATACAAGAAATAAAGATCTTGATAATTTGATCCTATGTTCCCTAGATGGGACACAGGGCATCCACAGTGCTCCGCCATCCCGTTTGGCTTTGAAACACTTTCTTTATTTTGCTCCACATCTTGGTGCTTGGTCGCCGCCGCTGCAATGATCGCCTGCCACCAGGATTGCTTTGGAGGTGTAGTTTTTATTTTTCTGTTTTACTATATATTCGACGTGTAAAAGTGCCCTTCTGGCCTACTTACTGAATAAACGTTGAGTTTGAGTTTGAATTTGATCGGGGTCGGAGAGTCTGACCAACCTATTTCCACTTGCAGCAGCTTTGATCTGCTGGTCAATCGGAGCTGAACGATGAGCGTTCACATAGAGAGATTTTCTCCGATCACAGAAAATACGGCAAAGACGGCGGTTGGCGAAAATATGGAGCCAACGTAAAATATCGTTAGTGACCCTCCACACTCTACTCACTCACATCCGTACAGCAATACGGGTTTACGGTGCACCGGAATATTTCGAACTTATCTCTTCTGGTCAGTTTATAGATGTTGCCGTGCGAGGGAAAAGTAAATAATGATCTGCATTTTTATATATTAAATTAAATAGGGTTTTGCAAAAATGGTACGTATGCATTTTTTGTAACTAAAAGGCTAAAATAACATAAAAATTAAACAGCGGCTTCATCAATATATTAATTAACAATCTAATTAAACCCAAAATATAAATTATAGTTACCTAAAATGAAACGTACGCTAAAACATCAATCATAGCTTACTGTTTCGGACACATGTCAAGTTGACAATCTGAAGGCTGTTTACATATGAGAAAATATATACCCAGGCTTACTGACCTCACCGTAGGAGAATAATCACCCCTATACGCTGGTTCAAACCAATAATAACGAAAGAACAACATTAGAAGTGTTCTAACAAATAAACTAACTTTGCGAAGTTTATGGACTTAAAAATGAAGTGTGTCGGTATCACTAAAAGAACAAATGACGTCATCACATCTGTAGCCCTTTTTTTGTTGAAAATGAACACTGCCACATTCAAACTGCATTTATCACAGTAAATGGAGAATTTTCAAGTTGATAATGGAGCCCTATTTTATATGGAATACGAGTACTCTTCTATGAAAGCAATAATAAAAATACTGCATTTTGCCTATTACGATACTGGAATTTTTCAAATAATAATATTCTTACGGAACACAAAATTGGTCTCATTATAGAAAAGTTCCCTATGTCTGTACGAAAAACTCTATTTTCTACTCTAATTTTATTCTCTTCTTATTTTTTATAACGTTCTCTGCACATAAACCTAAATTATTGAAATATGATATGATCATACTCGTACACTGCCTGATTCGTAAAAGCTTGATTACAAGCATCGTTAACGCGTCAAAGATACAAACAACAGTTTTTATACGGGTTGTGTTATTATACACGTTAAAACATCCTAAAACAACAATGTTGACAGCATGAGGTAAAGTTCGAGCGTTCATTAAAACTAAGAACTCATCTTTATTTTGTTTGATGTTTGTTTACCTTATATTTTACTGCCGCCCGTTTGCCAGGCCGCTTTTTGTAAATAAGAGTAGAAAGTAACGGATTTATTCCTATATAACACGCACGCAGCTAGTTAAAGTTGGTCTACAATGCATCTTTGTCGTTTATCATTATTCAAAATTATTTATATATCGATTATTATTTTTAATGAAATCGTTGTAGTCTAAATAATATTATGTCGTCGGGGTAGGTATACCCAAATACAGAACTTAAAATCACGTAGGTACATTAACAAGCGATAAGTCCTCTGAACGTCTACCATGGTTACCCTTTTATCGTCTACCACGCTATCCGTCACTTTGGCACTCACATATTTGTTGGAGAGTGATAGATATTGTGACAAATGATAAAAACCCGACTATATTAGGCTAGCTGCACACTATAAAATACACAGTTATTGAAAGATGAAATAAGGTTCAGGCCGTTATTCTTTTTATTTTTATAATAATATCTGTTGGTATATAGAACGGAAAAGTAAACAAATTAAAATTATGGATGATTTAAATGCGTGTTCGGCTACAGTGCATTTTTTGGAGCAAAATTTATGTAAAAACCTTTTCCCTTTATATGTACCTGTAGTAGATGTGTAGCATTGTAAACCCTTACCTGTACATTACGTCAGCACCTCATTATTTCGACACAGTCTATTTGACAATATTTGGATCAAAGGCACAGAGCGTTGCACACAACTCTTTTACACCTGCTACTCACACAGAATTGCAAAAAATAAAGACAAATACGAGTAAAACTTGTAAATTTGCTCGGAAAGTCTCGTTCAAGATTTGATCGGAAGAGTGAATTCATAGTACTGATAACAGGGAATGATCAAATTAGAACCGATGATTAGAAAATAAATCTGCCCAACAAGTATTCACGCATAATATTTAAGAGCCGTATGTACATTTGTATAATTGCTAACCAATTTGAAATTGGTATTTATGTCATGCGAATATGTTTGAGTGAATGAGATTTTAATGCCTGTTAGGGCTTTTTTTACGTTGGAGTAAATAAATACGTTTCGTAAGGATATAAACAGTTAAGGGCTCGGCACTGTTAATGCTTTAAAATGGAAACCTATGCTCTCAGAAACAATAAACATGTCGTGGGAGTGACTAAATACACGTGAGTGAACCCCTAATATTTAGAATTAATAGAGCGACTCACACATTTTACAAATAAAAATAAAGTAGGTAGTATTGCGCTTGGTTCATGTAAATAAGGACATTTGATTTAAAGAAGCTGCAGAAAAACCTACAAAAAATGTAATGTTCACTAATGTTTAATCGAAAAATGTTTGGAAAACTATGGTTTTATAAGAAAAGACTCATTAAATGATGTATTGGCAAACATATTAATTACTGCACAAATGTATTATTTTACAAAAAATCATTTGACAAATATTCAGTCAGCAGTTAATATTATTTAAAACGTAACGTAACGTAAACGTAAGTAATAATATGTAGATTGTACATTTTTTTTAGCATTTCGGTTTTGCAATGGTCGCAATTATAACCTAACCAGGTTATGTACTACACTATGACAGCATATTAGATACCTGAGGGTCGTAGTTCCAACCTAACCTACTTTGGTCGGAATGGAATGATATACACGATACCTAGGCAATTTTTCCACAAATCGTAGTTTCTACAGGTTTTAATTTCTAAATATACCTATATTATTTTTAATTATCTTTTAATAAAATGTAATTTTATCAGTTAATTATTTGAACACCTCAGTCATGCGTAGAAAAAAATATTGACGGGCGTTGTTTGCCAAGTGGAAAGTGAAATGATTTTTGGTCAAACGGCAAGACCCCTTATCAGCTTATCACTTATAAACCCCAATGAAAAAATAGTTATTTATCATCTTATTCAAATTTTACACTCTCTTTCCGAGTCAAACTATGTTTTTATGGTAATATAGTCCGTTATATCTTTATCTGTTCGAAAGTATTTTCGCTTCGGTCTGTCTTCGCCGCATATTTTAGTAGAAGTATCCGAAAGTTAGTGGAATCGCTTTTTCACTTAAACATTTCTTGTGAGAGAATTCCGACACCCTGATACTTTATTTCGTTTGTTAAATAGGTTTTATTTGCAGTTATGGTAAATTGAACAATTGACACGAAAATAATGGTATATTTTTGTATATTTCTATACTTAGGTATATATGATATTCATAATATGAATATTAGAAATAAGCATAAACTCGCGTGCGCATAAGTACCATTCACTCGGCTCCTTAAAAATAAAAATTAAACATTTATGGGTAATTTAGTAAGGTTTTATTATAAACTTCCATTGAAAGTAACAGTATTATCATTATCACTTTATAAATTCAAGAATTATGTTAAGTAACAACGTATTTCTAAAGCCCGTTATAGCACACAGGACTACATGAATGTCACCGTAGAATTAATTATGAAATGTTATTTTTAAAATTTGATTAATATTGTTCTTATGAGTTTACTTTGACATTTAGATTGTCTATACAGTTCTAGACCAGTATTTATATACATGATTTTTTGACGATCCTATTGTGACATAATAATTGATATTTATTTTACATCTAAATATTATTCTGTAATAATTTAACGAATAAATTAATTCAGTTCTTAATTATTAGATTAAGATAATACATATTTAAAATTTGACTATTCGAAAGTGCGTGTTGCTACTTGATTAATAATATTAATATTTAAATTTAATTGGATTGTATATTACAAGCCTTTAGTCGCTTTTGGAGTCGAACTTATATCGAATGTTTTAATTGTATACGTTGTTAATCATTTAAATATTATGTATAGTACTTTTAATTATTTAAGAGAAAGCTCCTGTATAGTCAGTAGCTCCTCTGAAGTGTCTATAAGAAGCGTCGTGCTTTGTTTTTTTGGAGGCTATTATATTTTAGTAAGCGTCATCCAGTGGTAGGCCAAGGTGGTATCTCATTATAAAAAGTTAAGGCCTTTTTTGCGGAAGTTTATTTAAAACCAAATATTACAGTACGAATTACGTCTTAGTAGTAATATAATACATTAAGATTTTTTATGTTATTGTCATACAGTAAATAGTAATTCTGTAGCAAAACGCATACCTATAACAAACAAAAGTTACAATCACGTTCTACATTCTTTGGCAAGTGGCCGCTCCCAGTGGCGCATGATTAAGTCTAAGAAGTGTCTTACTCCGTGAAATGTTGCTGAAGTTAGCAACACTGTCGGAATACTAACGGCCGATGTAAATGTTGTTTGCTGTATTTATACCATGAAGTTTTGCCTAAGGGCACCTCGGACGGCAGTTTGCACGGCGTACCGAACTGCTAACTGTTGTACGTCATACCTGACACGTTTTTTTATACGACTCAAGTTTTTGGAGGGATAATGCATAAATTGTACCTTTTGTTTGATAAATGTAATGTGTAATCTTTGGGAAGTTTTCTTTTATATTAGTAAACAAGGGTCTTTTTACTCACTGGTGAGAGGGAAGGTTATGTTTCTCGAGAATATTTATGTTTGTATGTATGCGTTGTGTATGTATGTGGATAATTTTAAATTAGATTGTTAATAATTGTATAATATAAATTCACGTAACTAAACTCAGGTAAGACAATGTGTATGCCTATTTTATGTATTCGATTAATAAGAAGGTCAGTAGACAAGACAATGAACTAAGTAATTCTCAGTAGCAGTAGGCCTATTTGTGTACCAACTTGATACATTATTACGTACTCAAGACTAAGCGTAACACTCAAAAAAAAAAAAATTGCAATAATTTTATATTCCGAAAAAAGTTGTTACACCTCTACATCCTGTCTTTTATCTTCGTTATCTTTAAAAGAAGCTATACTTCAGGTCAACTGAAGTTAATTTTAACTAAAATTATAGCTACTTTAACTTTTACTTAACAAAAGTAGAAATAGATGACATATATACTTAAGAAAAGCGACGAGGACCTCTTTAAGTATATGTTATCTATTACAACTTTTAATTTATATAGTAGTATTACTACTTAAAAATAAAAGCAAATCAAAAATATTTCATAAAAATAATTTGATTTGGTCTTAGTTTTAATATAAAACATATTTAGTCAACAAATTTGTACAAAATTATACGATAATATATCAAATAGCTTATGTCTATTTACGAAGAGAAAAGAGTCGAATTTACAGGAAATAAAAATACACGGTGAATAACGTAGCTTTAACGTAGGCTGTCATTTGAATTCATAATTATGACCAGTAAAAACCAACCAAAGGATTAATTTTATGTTTTACAGCAAATTTCGGGTTCCAGCCTGAATGCGGTAAGCGACATACCCCTCTCCCTCGTTTTGGTTAAGGGTTAAATAATTAATATTTATACAGGTTTAAACGATTGTATATGTCAGTTCATTAACCAGACAGGCAATAGGATTACAATATTTCACATTGTATGATTTCATAACAGAAGCATTTCTGAATTTTGTTACTTAATAGTTAATAATTTTGTACAATGTGTTTGATACAGTTTCAGGTACATGTTATTAATGTAGTTTTCAGGCATGCATATTTTGGAAGTAGAGTATTAGAAATGCACTTGTTGTCTTAATACATCGCCCGCCCGCATTAGCACTATAATTTATTGACGGCCTAGTAAGGCCTAGATGTAGATGTAGATGTAATGTAGGGACGCCCGGCCGGACTCAGGCGGGCTGTCGATCGCCTGTTGCGTTCATTCAGCCCAGTTCCCTGTAGTTGGAGCTGCAGGTTACTGTTCCGGCTGCGTTCCCACACAGTGCTCCTCGAATCTTCCAATCTTCCTGCAGAACAGAAGGATATCCTTTAGGTTGATGTCCTTTAGTTCGCTTTCCTCCAGAACATCGCTGCCAAATACTTTATGTCGCATCGATGCGTACATGCCGCATTCGGTTATGACATGTTTACTTGTTTCCTCCATCCCACAGTGTGGGCAGGAGGCGCTATCAGTCTTACCTATTACCTTGAGGTGTCTGTTCAACGAGTTGTGTCCCGTGATGACACTGATGACCCCCGTCAGTAATTTTAGACCGGACTTACCTAGCTTCAGGAGATACCTAGTTCTCCTGGCATCCATTCTCTTCAAGAACATCTTCGACTGTCTGTATTCAGTTTCTTCCTTCCATTGTCTATTTGCTTCTTCCTCTTTTAGTCTATCTATGACTCCTCTCGTCACCTCAGCTGATATGGGTAGAACTGGTTCCGGGCCTATGAATTCCTTATCGGCTCCATTCCTGGCCAGTTCGTCTGCTTTCTCGTTTCCTCTTACTCCTTTGTGACCAGGCACCCAGGCCACCGTAGTGTCCATGTTTTGGCCTATTTTGTTTAGTGCCTCTTTGCATTCCTTCACAATGGAGGAGGTAACTTCTACTTTCCTTAGGGCTTTTAAGGTCGCCTGACTGTCCGTGTATATCACGACTGATCCAGTCCGCGACTTGTTTTCTTCTATGATTTGCGCGCATCTTGTTATAGCCCACACCTCTGCCTGAAACACACTGGCAAACATGCCCAGTGGTTCAGATTCTGCTTTGTTTAGCTTCGGTATTAATATACCCGCTCCTGCTCTCCTTGTGGAGCTCTTTCTTGAACCATCCGTGAAGCAGATAGCTGTTGGATGATTTATCTTGACCTTCCAATTATCTCTTTCTCCGATATGAATTCTGTATTTCTTATCAAAGATCTCCTGTTTCTTTATAAGGTCATTGCTTGCCGTCAGCATTCCTAGCTCTGACCTTGTATACTCCTGTATCAGAGCATGCCTTTTGTCCATGCTACTTCCTCTCCATTCCTTACATGCTTTCATTCTGTACCATTGTTTCATGGCTCTCTTCTCCACCTCTAGCTGTAGAGGTAGCATTCCCAGCATTACCTCTAGTGCTCGAGTGGGGGTGGTTCTCATAGCTCCCGTTATCATTAGGCAGACTAGTCTCTGTACCTTAGTCAGATTTCTTTGGTATTCTTTAATTTGTGCTCTGTGCCACCATATCACCGCTCCATATAGTACTCTGGGTAGTATGATCGCCTTATAAATCCATTCAATCATACTGGGCCTCAGTCCCCATTTCCTTCCCACTGCCTTCCTGCATTGGTACAGTGTTCTTATAGCTTTCGCCGTTTGTTCTTCTATGTGGGTCTTATAACTGAGTTTCGAGTCTAGGGTTATCCCCAAGTACTTGACCTCTTCTACTACCTCTAGTTCTACGCCTTTAAGGCTTATTGGGTTTAGTACTTCTTTTTTCCTCTTGTTTGTGAATATTACAAGTTTGGTTTTCGACGGGTTTAGGTTTAACCCTCTGTCCTCGCACCAACCAAGAACTTGTCTTAGACCTCTCTTCATTATATCTCCTATGACATTCAGGTTCATTCCACTTACGAGCAGTACCCCGTCATCAGAGTATGCCTGAATGTAAGTGCCCCCTACATTTACCTTTTTGATCAATGAGTCCAGGAGAATACACCACATAAGCGGCGATAGACATCCTCCCTGTGGAAAGCCTCTCTTGGGACTGATTCTCATCGAGGTTCCTCCGAGTTCGGCTCTTATGGATCTGCCCTTAAGCATTCTCCCTATCCATGTAGCTATTCCCTGGTGTACCCCGTTTCTCCTCAGACTCTCCTCAACTGCATCATATGTGGCTTTGTCGAAAGCTCCCTCTACGTCGAAGAAGCAGCCTAGTGCATATTGCTTGGTGTCTAACGCCCTCTCTATCCTTATTGTAAGATTGTGTAGGGCTGTTTCTGTAGACTTCCCTGTCATATATGCATGCTGATTCTCGTGCAGTGGGTTTCCACTCTTTCCTAGTTCATTTCTAATATGCTTATCTATAATCTTTTCCAGTGCTTTCAGTATGAAAGAGGATAGACTAATGCTCCTAAATGATTTTGTATCTTGGTATGATTTCTTTCCTGGTTTTGGCAGAAACACCACCTTTACCTCTCTCCAGACCGTTGGGATGTAGCCCAGTGCTACGCTGGCCCTGTATAGTCCCAACAGTTTGCTTTTAATGTGATTGTACCCTTTTTGAATCAGTGCAGGCTGTATCTTGTCCGGGCCTGCTGCCTTGAAGGGCGCGAATGAGTTTATTGCCCATTCCATGTTCTCCTCGTCCAGCATCCCTTCTGCCAGCCTCCATTCGGTGGCACCTGTCTCTTCCTGCACCTCTTCGGTCCAGGTTTCTTCTATCTCTTCACAGTCTGGGAAGTGAGAATTTAGCATAATGCTTAGTATCTTCTTTGGTTCCGTGACTATTTCTCCATCTACACGCACACTCCCCAGCTGGCATGCTCGTTCTCCCGCAAGTAGCCTTACGATGCGAGCGCCTTCCGAGTAGCTGCTTATGTTTTCTGTGAAGCTTGCCCAGCTCTGATGGCTTGCTTTTATTCTGAGTCTAGTGTATTCATTCCTTACCCTCCTGTATCTGTTCCAGTCACAGGAGTTGTTATTCCTTACTGCTAGCCTCATTGCTTTGCGTGTTTCTTTCCTTTTCTTTTGTAGCTCTTTGTTCCACCATGGCTGTCCTTTGCCGGTTCGTACCATACGAACCGGGCATGCCGGGTATGCTTCTATTATGTACTTCCTTAGTTCAATTGCTCCTTTTTCCAGGTCCTCAGCATTTTTGTAGCTACCTTCGGTGCCCACTGTTTTCCTGAGTTCTTCTTCATATATACTCCAGTCCGTTTTGCGCGGATTCCTTATCATCATCTTTTCAACACGGAGTCCTAGCTTGTAGAGTATTCTGCGATGATCCGACATGCTGTCTTCTTCATCCACTCTCCAGCTCAGTATTTCCCCGCTTATTTCCTTTGATGCTAGTGTTATATCTAGTACTTCTCTTCGGGATCTGGTTACGAACGTCGGTACATTACCTATGTTCATGATTTCCAGATCGTTACTACCTATGAATTCTATCAGTGACTCCCCTCTATCATTAGTGTCCGTGCTACCCCACACCTCATGGTGCGCGTTTGCATCACACCCAATAATAAAAGGAACTCTCTTACCTTTGTACCTCCGTACCATTTCCTCCAGTTCGCTTGTCGGTGCATCGCCGTCTCCCGGAAGGTAACAGGATGCCAGCGCCACCTTGCGTTTTCTCCCAGCCTCAGTAGTGAAGTCGATTTCAACAACCACCAAGTCTCTGTAACATAGGGTCATTAAGCATCCCATGTTTCTTATATTATTGCTCACATATATGCATGATCTGGGAGGACGCTCACCATTCCTCTCGTAGTGTAAGACTCCCCCCAGATGTCCGAGGCCTGCCACTTGATTCCTCCATGCATATGGTTCTTGTAGCAAGGCTATATCAACTTTCTCCCTAGCTACGAACTGCCCTAGCTCGGACATTGCGTCCTTGCAGTGATGTAGGTTTACTTGACATATGCTGGTGTGTGATTTTGTGTAAGTGTGTTTGTGTAGTGTTTCTTGTGTGTCTATTTCCATTGTAGTTTGGTGTATAGTGTTACTGTCCCCGCATCGTTACTCAAGGAGTTCACTATCGACGACGTCCATACCCCCCTCTTCTCCGGTATGAACATCGGTCGGTACAGCACTCCCCTGCTCCGATGCGGGTTCTTCCTTCCTTTTGTTGTCCGGATTCGCTCTGAGAATCCGGACTCTTACGCTGGTGGCTGAGAAGTCTAAAGTTTTTTGTTTCTCCTCGCCCCAGGTTTCTTCCACACTGTCCGGTACCAAAAAGGTCAGTCGGGTACCTAGTGGCAGTGCTTCCCTACCAACCGCTTTCCAGGTCAGTATCTGCAATTCCGGATGATCCGGATTCTGAGCGTAAAGGAATTCCTTTACGTATTCAGTATCCGTGTCCCCCGGAATCCAGACCTGTACCCTGGTCTGCTCTACTTTCCTAACAACTATCTTGTGGCCGTCCAGAACTCCGAAGTCTTGGCCCAGCAGCCACTCCCTAGATTCTGCCGATTTTGGTGTCACAAGGAAGAATCCTTCCGACACCAATCCCGACGTCGCGAACCTAGGGGCTACCAACCCTGACTCCCCTCGAACTATTCCTAGGACGACCACTTCTATCAGCTGCGTAAGCTTTTTTCTGATGAGTTTCGCCAGTGCCTCATCCACCGAAACGCCATCCTCTCGGCCGATGGCCACAGCGAGTCCTCGGTTCGCCTTAGCGACGTTCCGTGGACCCTCCGCAACCCCCTTGCCTTGATTCGGCCGCTTCGCCGGAGGACGCTCTGATCGACCCTCATCAGTGCTCTGCCTCTTTATCTTCAGTCCGCGTTTGCTGGGGCCCGGATCGGCATCCTCTGTGGTTTGACCCATTCGGATGACGCTCCCTGCCCCATCCCTCGCAGCCCTGATGGCCTTACGCCGCTCGAGCCTCGCCTTCTTCTTCTGCGCCTTGGAGACGTACTTGTGAAAAACTTCTCCGACCACCGGTGTGTCCTCCCTTACGGTGTTCTCCTTCGGTGGTGTGCGGAGCAGCTTCTCTTCTTCCTTAATAGACAGGCCTCCTAGACGCAACTGGACATCCGGGGTGACCTGCCTGCTGGTGCTTGTGGACGGGGGTCCTCCTCTATCCGCTGTGGACGTCGGATTCCTCCCCAATCCTTGTTGTTCGGTGGGGGGTATTCCCGTAGGCTCCCTCCCCTCACCTGCACTTTTTTCCCTTGACGGGCACTTTTCCGATTGCTCGGTATTTATATTTGTTTGTTTGTAGTTCTTATTCTCCATACTAGTTTTCTGTTGTGGGAAGAAATATTAAAAAGAGAACGTGGCAGTGCTCCCTTACCACGCCTCAGCTACATTTACTCCTACGCGGAAGCGCCACCTTCGCCGCGCATAGTCGTGTACGACAGCGATTGTGCGAAGTGGGCTCGCAAGCATTTGAGAGGGCAGCTCCTGCGTTGCTTCAGTGTGGTGGGAACAGCGCGCACATAACGTTCACTCCAAAGATGTCGCTCGTGACATCTCGGAGATCCCTAGTACGCGCATAAGTTCCACACCACTCCGGCGGCCGGTTGAAGGTAAGGCTTTCGCCCTAGCCTCGCCCCTTACACCGGACACAACACAGGCCCTGCTCTCCCACCCCTCGTCCGCTTGCGAGCCCAATTCGCACCAACCCCCCGCTGCCCACAGCACAGGCTGTGAGGGCCCTCGGCACGTCCTCCCACCTTGACCCTGGGGGTTTCATCCATACAACCTACCATCCATCACCACGGGCCGAACCTTCTATCCATCCCCTTCCATATCCTCATTCATTCTGCCTGGCTCCCTCCTTTCTTAGCCCCCCCACCCTGTCAGGATATTAGCAGCACTGGTCAGTAAGATTTTGGGAAGTTACTCACCATTGCCCCAGGATGCACCGTCCAGAATGCCTTCCCTTACCTGTTGATAAAATTTTTATCCCCAGGTATTTGAAGGCACCTGGCCCACTTGGAGGTTTCCGACCATAGCACCCCAGTAAGGGGTTATAGAACATTGGATCTAATTACTTTTGCTTGACTAAAACCTATTTACACAAATCCGATGTTAACGTCACCGTCAGCGTTAAAATTATTTGTACCAAAAAAAAGCACAGTTTTCTTTGCGATTATTACTGTACCCGGATATTTGTATTATCGTGCCGTTTATTTGATTGCTGATCAATGTCAAACCTGCTGTAAGCCGATGTAACAGTAGAGAATAAAAACAGTTTTTAAAATACGAATGTGTAATGAATATACTTACTACTAATATATAAAGTCGAAAGTTTGTGGGTAGGGATGTTTCTTACTCTTTAACAACTGAATGCATTTTTATGGAATCTTACAACACAGGCTATAATTTTTAACGATATTGTGTAAAACCACATTAAAAACAGGCTACATAAAGTAATACTAATTTGGCGCAGACAAAGTCGTGGGCAGAAATTAACGTTATAAAAGCTGCGAATGTATCGGACTTTACCATTCATTGCTAAGTACAGTTTAGTTTGAATACATTACAATATAATTATTTCCGATAACATCGCAAAGCAAATAATTAATCAGAACAGACAAAACGCAAGTTGTGCGATAAACTAACGCTGTCAATATAACTCGCGATATAAGTAAACAAACACTGGAGAGCCTCCGGGTATTTGATAACGCGCCCCATCACAGGACTAAATAGAACGTAGGTAGGGAAAACGGGATATTTATAAACCTTTATTAGTTTACTGTTAGCTTATCAATTTCCAGTAAATAAGCTGCTAATATCTACATTTTTTGCTTATTATTGCTAAATGAAGGAACTAAATGCTCCTGCTTGTATTTAAAATATTACACAAACCACAATGTAGATATACTTACATATACCTTTTACGTCTCAACCCCATAGGTTTATGTAAATGCGTGCCGTATATTTTAACCCGTAATCGCAAATAACGGAGGCAAGGCCAACTTGAATAGAACCAATGTATTTCCTCTTAAATGAGCTACAATTCTAACAGTTTAAAAAAAAAAAACTATTTTATTTTTTTATAAAATATTGTTTTATTTTTTGGTTGGTCGGAGGTAAATGCAAGTCATTGTCAACCAACCGTGGCCCGTTTTGTATTATTTAAAAGACTAGGCGGGTATCATTCATGTACTTTTGGCCCGACATGGGATTGGATGTAACCAATTTCGTAAAAGCATGTAATATGCGTGGAACCTAATAAACACATCACAGAACCCAAACCTTATAGATCAATCAATAGCGTGTAAACACAATTTGACCTCCATGTTTTACAAAAAAAAAAAAAAAAAATACTATCACCAGTTTTAACCCTACACCTCTGACCCAAGAAGATTATTACCGACAAGTAACTCGGCGGGACTTATTTTTTCAAACAGAAAAACATCAAATATAGTTTAAAATTATGCGTAATCCCACAAGAGAACATATCAAATAGGATAACAACATACAAGATACAACCGAAAATACTAAAATATAAACTTGATAATATCATACACCTTTGTGTAGACTACACGAAATAGATATGCTTTGATAAGCTTTCTTACCCGAAATATGTCATTTAAACGATCTGACAGTACATATAATTGATGACTGGTATATCAAATATATCATCTGACCCAGATCAAGCCGTCACCATGCATGTTTACGTTATGACAACAAGTGTAGAGAATTCGATAGCTAAAAATGGGCTGAAAACTAAAAGGCGATCGTATGGCGAAAAATATAATGACAACTAAATAGAACATGTACAAAAACAGGATTCAAAAATAAAGACATAGACAAAACAGTATAAAACCTATAACCTAAAGCTCGACAACAAGTAAAATGGCTTAAAAAAGGGAATGCTAAAATTTCAAGTACACTTGAAATGAAAAAATAGATTAAATAAAGTGATTATGCATATTTAGAAGATACGTAACCACAATTAATTTGGTTTTTGAAGCTCGATTGCTGATGATTTACATTGAGAAACATTATTCCTTTCCGCTTTAAGAGCGTCAGTCGTATTCATTGGAGCTTAAAATAATTGTCATTGAGTCGGGATAAAATGTAATCGCCTGTTCAAGCACGCTTAGGTAACAATACCTATAATGTAACCACGAATCAAAAAATGTGTTTATTTTACTTTGTTATATTATATGATTACAACTAATCAACCTGGAACAGTTTTTAGTTTTCTTTTAGAATGTATGTATAATATGTAAAGATCTTTGTACCTAAATTACAATTTTTGTCGATTTAAAGACGATATAAATAGTTTATCACTTTCTCAATTATTTCAATTGGTAACATTTATTGTTAATAAAACACATGAAAATAACCACATAATATTTGTAGAATTAAGTTACGCTTAAACTAGCTATTTCTTAAGATTTCTGAATTCTACAACTGACTTCAGAGCTGTTAAATAGAAACGGGAAACTAATTCCAGACGAAGAATGGAATGATCAACTGTCTTTGTCTTGTTGCCCAAGTATAGCATGCCAGCGATAAATTACAATACAATATGTTCCTTGCGTGTGAGTTAGAAAGTTTATCTCCATTAAACAAACGTCACTCTTTTGATCTTAGTTCCTTGAATTATTATTTTTTATTGTTTATTAATAATAATAATACACTTTTTAATAAAAATAAGCATACTTAAATTGCATATGCTTCATTCTGCATTCACTTTTTTTTCTAATTTCATCCATTTTATTTAACCACTCACTTAGAAATCTCAGAAAGCCTCAAGAATGGCACATAATTAACGTACCTTGATTATGTGTTTTTGTTATAGTGAACGCGTTCTGTGGATCTATTTATGCTCGTGCGGCACGTTCCTATAATCATAAGTCATAACAGTGGTGATCGTACATTAATAGTATTTTTTCAAATTAAAATCAAAACGTTATCTTATCGAAGTCAGAAACACATACAATCATTCTTATTAAATCGAATACAAGTAACGTATACGCGATACAACTTTTTTTCGTGAACAAGCCTTAATCCCTTTTGGTTGTTTTATTTCATGAGTAATTATCGCGGCAACCAAAGACAGTAATTATAATACAAGTAACGTGATGTATTTGACGTTAAGCATTCCTATGCTGTTGTTTGATACATTTATCATACATTTATTTTATTATTTAATTCAAAGGATAACAATAAATCCTGTATAAAAGATAACAAACACGCACAGGACAGGTCCAACCCTGATCCTAATAAAATTAAAGTAAAACCTACACAAAATAATATTTTTCAGTCTCAATAATGTAGCTATAAACATTTTAAATGTGTATTAACATAAACTATGTTGGCAGTAGACCCATTATAAAAGAAGGTATCGATTAAAAGTGTAATATGAATTGTAGGTGTCTAAAGTTAGTAAATCGTTAAAGGACATCCGGTTTCGAATTTAATTACGATAGTTAAATGACAACAACGTATTAGACTTTATAAACATGTTCTCTGTCTTCGACTTTCTAGTACTCAAGGGCAGGGTGGAAATCAAAATCGTTTTAATCTTGAGATCCTATGGATCTATGAATGGCTGATTATAATTGGTAAAACTTATAATTATGATATCGAACACCGAATTTTCAAATAGGTTTATTTGTAATGATTCTCAAGCAATATTTCCCATTTCTAATACAGTTGAACCTGCGGGCAAAGCGAGGTTTCTAGGTGTATTATATACCCATACACAACAAAGATACACAACAATTTCGCCTATAGTGAAATATTTGCACCACGCATTTGGTAAAGACTGCGAGACCAGCTTTACTGGAAACAAAGTTTCGAATCAGTTTATCTCCCAGGCTTTAAAAGTCTAATATAACGTCGCTGAAATTTAGTTTGTATTATTTATTTAATGCTAATTGCTGAAAGTTGAGATTGAGCGGAATTCAAGCTTTTAGCACTGTATTATTTGATTATTACAGTCATCGAGACGTTTGTCACAAACTCGCAATCTACAATCAATTCCTGTGTTCCATTGTCTGATCAGTGTAGTGTCATTATAATATTGCATTTTGGCTAATTGATCAAACTGCATAATTATGGGCCGACCAGATACAGCAATTGCATGTTTTCAAGATAATAACTTAAAATATACGTACACACATATGTATGTACACACTTTACGCCAATAGACTATTTTTAACAATATTGTTTATTATTATTATATTATAATAAACTTCCATATTTATTAAACTACTTTGCTTTTTATGTACATATGATTTTTTATTATGTACTACTATATATGCCTTTAACCTGTTTTTCTTATAATCTAAGGTTTTTATTTGACCAATAAATGACTGAAGGTACTTAAAAACAACCTTCACCTTAATTATCGTTGATAGTCCATCCCAGAGTCGCGAGTTTGAGTCTAAGAATAATCGTTTAACTTAATCGTTCATTTCAATATTAAAGAAGTATTTTTGATACTACATTATAAACTATAATAATATAGTTGTAGGTTATTCTGAAGAACATTATTTGAAGCTACACTACACTACAATTTGTATGGCAAACTAAAATGGACCAGTGTCTCGACCCATATCGCATCTGCAATTATTCACATTGGGTTAACCTAACCTCCTAAAACGATGAATAGACTTTAATGGCTTATAAAATCTATAAAATGTTTACTGGAATCTTTATAAAAGTACTATCAAACAAACTTTAGAAGAATAATGAATCAAAAGAGTGTTTCACAAAAGAAAGATCATAAAATCCTTCGTTCCAGGAAGCCGGTAACAACAACAAAAACTTGTCCACTTGAGGAACTACGTTTTGCCAATAACTGTGACAAGCAAAAATATTAGCCAACTTTCATAATAAGCTTTGATGGCTTTCGAACACTGGTTTTATGATCTTCTTCAAAAAATGTATGAGGTTTTTTTTAACTATATTTGATCGCTTTAAAGCCAGAATCTTTAATATGTC
The DNA here is from genome assembly GCA_022674325.2 of Grapholita molesta. NCBI lineage: Eukaryota > Metazoa > Arthropoda > Insecta > Lepidoptera > Tortricidae > Grapholita > Grapholita molesta. The sequence goes on along the minus strand of CP053121.2, from coordinate 15,324,445 downwards.
ATGAAATTTTAATCTAGCATGTGCCGGGCATGTAGCTTAATAAAATCTGTTAAACACATTTTGGTCTTCAATGAAAAATTATACGAAATCAATGTCTTTTATATGTCTAAATATAAAATCTTACATTTATAACATTATATTTATTATTGGCTTTATTGCAGTACACATAAAACATTTTAACGCACTACTTTACGCCAGGAACGTCACTAGGATATCCTCAAATGTATTACAATTAAATATAATTATCACAACCGGTTTGGCCTAGTGGGTAGTAACCCTGTCTATGCAGCCGATGGTCCTGGGTTTAAATTCCAGTCTAAGCATTTATTTGTGTGATGAACTATTTGTTCCTGAGTCATGGGTGTTCTATATGTATTTAAGTATTTATATGTATCGTCTAGTACCTACAACACAAGCCATACTGAGCTTACCGTAGGACTAGGTCGTGTAAGATTGTCCCGAAATATTTATTTATTTTATTTTAATATTGTCTTCGGTTGCCGCGATAATTACTCATGATAATTATTTTATTTTATTTATTTATCACAAAGTTCACAAGTTTTACGTATTCGTCCTACCTACTGTCCAGTACTACTAGCCAGACCTGAGGCCTATTTCTCGAACACTTGTAACTTGTAATACAAGTGGAAGTCACTTTTTGACACCTGTTGTTAGAAAGAGACTTCCGCTTGTATTACAAGTTACAATAGGCCCCTGAAATCGTTTATACCTAACCTTGTATAGATTGATGGTTTGTGACTCGTAATCGAATACCAAACATGACTATATAGCCCAGCAGCATGCAAGGAATCTGCGTGTTAAGTAGATTGATTATTCGGCTCCCCTAACTTTACTCGTTTACGTCTTCATCTCAGCACAAAAAATAGGAACTTTTATATACGTGTAGTCATGAAATAGCCGGGTCTACTTACAATTAATTAATTTCCGATAATCCATTTTATATTGTTTCACAATATTATTACTTTTATAGTCAATATTGTCTGTGACCAATTCACATTCAGATGTCTGAAAATAAAGGAAATCCAAAAATAGAATTACTTCTATTTAATATAATCTCTAATCATCATCATAATTTTAGTAATAAAAAGAATATAAATACCGATAACATAATATTAATGAAAAATTGTAGGCCTTGACTTTAAATGCAAGTTCTTTGTTACAGCTAAACGCAAGACGTATCCGACTAGTACGATAGGTTGACTAATAAGAGTTTATAAATGCACACAATTATATAAAATTACTATTAAATTTATTCATAAGAATTACGTAAGATAGAAAAAGATATCAGTAACCTGCTCTTAAATAGTATACAATTATTACTAAGAAAGCAAAGCCAAAGACAGGTTTTTTTTTTAAATTTGAATGTTACCATTCTATGATAAGATAAGAATTTATTTCAATATTACTATTTTCTGTATCGTCAATTTTTATATTATTTGCTAAAACATGCAGTTACATATAATAAATAGGTAGGTAAATAAATAAAGGTAGATAAATAACAATCAAATTATCTTACGTGTAGGTACGTCTGTAATGGATTAGTTGCTTAAGTCCTTCAACTAAAGTATCAACAACTAAGAATTTCTAGGAAGAACCTTTTAATAAGCTACAGAGAGGAGAGAGCTCAGTTATTAATTCTTGGAAAAACATTTTTGTACCAACCAACCAACATTTTCGTATTTTAACCGGGGTATTGTCAGTAAGTAAACTGCGACCAGATACCACCAGCTGTCCTTTAGAGCGGTGGAACTTACTGCGATCGCCAATCCGCCTGCCGAGGGTGGAGATTATGGAAAAAAATCCCTAATGTTGGCAAATTAAAAACGGCCCTCTCTCCGGTAGGTTCCCCGCTCCAGGCCACGGTAGCGGTCGAGACAATACTGGAGTAAGGCATGCTTCAGATCGTTCCTAGTGGCGGTTAATCCCTATTTCCAACAGTGGACATCCGTAGCTGAAAGGGTCTACCTTTATATCATTTCATGTGATAGCCACTATATAGTTACAGTGAACTACTATCTATTTATTTACAGCTACGTAGTTCCAAGAGTTTAAAAACCTACTATAAACATAAATATCTAATTGCTAAATAACATTTACATGTCTAGGGTAATCGTTCTACCTGCAATGGTTTTGTCTATGAGTTGTGTTTCTTAATCTTTACAATACGAATCTTAGGTAACTTCACAATATTTATATAACGTATTGATTCAAGCCTGTTACAAAATTCTGGGTCGAAGTAGTTTGCTCATCTATACAATACCTACCTCATTAGCGTTTGTCCCGGCGTTATAGTCCGGTATTCAGTACTAAAACCTTTAATGAATATTCTATATCCTACGAAAAGTTAATCGTGTATGTGTGAGGGATAACTTAAACATTTCTAATATAACAATATAGAAGTTTACCACGGAATGTGCATAAATGCCGTCCTACTAGCCTGGTTGGGTTTTTATCACTTGTCACAATACCTGTCACGCTCCAATAAGTACGTTAGTGCGATAGTGACGGATAGCGCGATAAACGATAAAATAACAACCATGCTACGCATGCAACTCTGATACGTTGACGCTGACCTTCCAAAAGGGCTGTATATAATATACAATTTTTGTTATACGCAGCCTTACATAAAACTAAAAGTGTTGAAAATCTTAGTGGTAAGAACCGGGTTCGTACCCGTGATTTCGATTGAAAGCCATATGTATTACCGCAAGGTCCACCTCCGCGATTATTTCATTTAGGAAAGTATATAAAAACCTGTTTAGAGCTGACTTCTTATAGGAGGGAATGTAATTAACGACTTTGAAATAGCCCCTCAGTAAGGATTGCGCCCATGCCCCATTCCCTTAAGATTAAAAAATACCATCCATTATCACAGGGAACGGGCCAAGATATTAATGTCGTTCTCAAAATTGTAGCTTCCAGTGAATTCATGTTATCTACATAGTTTTATATTTTAAAAATTGAATTTCTAAAGGAAATTTGATTAACTAATTATTTTTTCTTGTATCAGAAACAAATTATTGTATGGGTAAACTCTTAAGACCTTTAAATTTTTAAATTGAATAATTGTCCTTGTATGATTTATGTGTATTCTTTTCAAGTTATCCTCGCGCCACCTCTATAGTTACAAAAGGAAGCAGGAGATTGAGTATGAGAACTATAGCGATGTCTCGTAGCTATAAACTTCTTATTGCTTCCTCCAGGACCTCTTATACCGTTTCATTTCAAATTTCAAATCAAAACGCAATCTCATTGCTCACTTTATTAAGCAAAAAAAAGAGCTGCGCCATGTAATATTTATTTGGTAGACTCATAAAAACTACCTAACTAGAAAATGTGTTTTACGTTTGATAACAAACTCCGACCGAGATTTCTGGTGACTCTCAAAGAACGATAACGTAAGTGAGCATGGATGGAGCTTAAGTATCGAGTTGTACTGTCCCGTGACCTACTCGTATCTTTGCTTGAATTTTTTACGAAGTACTTTTAGAATTGCAGTTCATAGGAACATAAGAATCAAGTTGATTGATATACCTTCTAGAAAATCTAATTTTCTATTATGCTTAACTCCGAGGTGATCGATTGCACCATAAAGTATTTTGGAATATGTTGTTTCAAGACTAAAGTGTCTCATATTTGAAATTATAATATTGTTAAACAGAATGAGTAAGTGTAATTTAATTTATGGAATGTTTACAAAAAATAATTACGTCTTCAAGTTGAAACACGACCTGATTCCACGTACAAGTCTTTGACGGTTGGTGTGGATGCTCAAAGAACGTGTCTCGTTTGAGACTAATTTCTGTTGTGGTTGCGCGCCTTGGAAAATATCTTTGATATAACTTCATTGTCGCCGTGAAAATGTGTTGCGGTTATGCAGAAATCTACAGTGACGGGTTCCTTATCATCTATTACTGCCTGGTTTAGCATGGGGACGTGTTTACGCTTCAGGGCCTACTTGCGGAAACATTATATTCTAGGAAATTGTTTAAAGAATGCGTTGATCAAGACGTCAAAATACATTAAAATATTAGCCGAAGTAATTTTAAGACAAGACTAAAATTACGTTACAAATAGCAATTACCAAATGAGTTTAACCTTTTGCCACTTAATGTACAATAGGATGTACATAGTTTACATTTTTTAAACTTAACAGAACCTAAATAGAATATCCTTTATCATGTTACATTTTAGAGCAAAAAAAAAATTATAGTATTAGGTATTACGTTCAAGTACGAATAGAATGTATATACCGAAATTAAAAAACACCAATATTTTATATGCATATTTTATTTCATCAGTAAGTAGGTATATTATCATTTTAGATCCCCATTAGGATCAGGCAGGTAAAGTTTTATTAAAAAATCCAAGCTTCGAAATGTACCAAATGGCATTACAGGAATCAAGTGAGTGACTCGAGATATTGAAGGGTAGCTTGATATGATTACATATTCAGCCACTTGGCAGTTCCACCCTAACAGGCCGCAGGTTGGAAATAAGAGCTATGTTACTAATCTAATTCGTTATTCATACATAACTTACTAATCAAGATTTACTACTTAAGTATATGTTTATAATGTAGTTGATAAGCCTAACATTACAGGTTTCAAAGGTGATATTTCGTTCTTGGTCGCAAGTAAACATGGTAAACTATAATATCCTCCTCACAGTCATAAAAATCGCATAATAGGAAATATCATGTACCTATGCATTTTTATATTTTTTTAATAAGTAATTGTAAAACCAAAATAAATATACCGCTTCCACAATTATATTTAATAAGCAAAAATGGCTGAAACGCCGCCATTTTGGCGCGCTGGTTTGTGACGTCACTGGGCTCTTTGAAAATATTGACAACAAACTCAACAAATATTATTGTTTGATTTACAGTTTTGATGAAAAAGAAGTTTGTAAGATGAACTTGTTGTCATGGAACAGCATGCACAAGTTTACTTTAAATGTTGAAAATAACATTTTATTTTGTTGCATAGGTGAGTATTAAATATGTATATTAAAAAAAATATATATCCTCTTAAAACTCTAGAACGTATTTAAACATCAATCTTACCTTAAAAAATAATTCGTAATGTTTTGGTTATTAATGTTACAATTTTCTTAATATTATGATTTTTGTTAATCCACTGCTGACTATGAGTTTTGATGTTACCCTTACCTTCCAGCGTTAACTCCTCTTAGTTCAGCAGACGTTAACAATAATATAATAATATGTAATAGAAAATACGTAATCATCACGAATATATTAATTTTAGGCAGACTGAGGCTTGACAAAAATACATTACAAAGAGTAACTGATTTCACTTGAATATTCTCAAAAAAACACTAACAATTTATCATAAACTCGTCAAAACTGTGTATTACCATCAAAATCCTTACAAACGACCTTTTGATAGTAGACACTGGTGACGTCACGCTTCGCTCTGCAATTAGAGTAGCGTTTCAGGCGTCAAGCAACGGAAGCAGAAAAATAACAGCTTTAAATAATTATATTTGCTCATGATTTTTGCCCATTTCAACTATATTATCACGTTCATATTCCCTAATATGTCTTTAACCTAACTACTGACTTTAACCTACTGCCACTATTTATAAACGTATCTAAATCTTTTTATGTAATATTTATCATTGTTTTGCTGAGCATGTTTGATCTATTCAGACATTTTATCATAATTTAATTAAAATTTTATATTTAGATCAAAACATTTCTGGGGTAGCTGTTCATAACAGCCTGTAACTTGACACCAACGGCGGGCTCGAACTCGGTAACAACTTACGTATACGTGCTTCGAAAAGTTATTTGATTTATGCCCCGACGTAATGCCAGTAAAAAGGTTAAGTGAGATCAATATTCAGCTAAATATGTGTGCGTGGAATGTTATAAGAAAATCAAAGCATCGAAGTGTTGAGTATACACCTACACATATTTAGACGTTAAACACTTATGCGAGTTACCTCTCTTTTATAACCTTTTCAGTTATTGAGAGATCGACCTCGACTAAATGATGCTGAATATGGCCTCCTTACATATTCACTGATGATCCAGCCTATGAAATGGGAGGCACCGGGCTCAAATCCCAGCAAGGGCATTTTTTTGTATGTTCATAACAAATAACTAACTAGCTTTTCTCGCGACTTCGTCGGCCAGTCATGCGCATCTTTAAAGTTAGAGGACAAAAATTATCCTATGTCCTTTCTCATACCTCATACCAAATTTCAACCTAATTGGTTCAGCGGTTTAAGCGTGAAGAGGTAACAGACAGACAGACATAGAGAGTTACTTTCGCATTTATAATATTAGTATGGTATGTAAGTACATAAGTATGGATATTCCTTGGCTATCTACGGTATCATTCTCACGTGAATTAAACCTTATTAGAATTCCTGTAGCCTCTCTTGACTAATTAAAAAACATGATCAATAATTATTTTGGATTATGGTCTAATTTATGAGAGGTAGGGCACAGCGATGACCATCACGCTTGAATCTGGGGCAGCCCAACTGGGGAAGTACCTCCTCCTTACAGAAGACATAATAGCACTGCTACCTTTCAGGTATGTAGTGTTGTGTTCCTGATGGTGAGTAAGGTTCCCAGAGCTCCAACCCCCCTTAAAGGCCGGCAACGCGCTTGTGACTCCCCTGGTGTTACGGGTGCCCATGGGCGACGGTAATTGCTTACCCCCAGGCAATCCGTCTGCTCGTTTGCCGCCTATGTCATAAAAAAAAAAATCGCAGTCGAAACTTCGAAAGATATCAATTCCTTGTGCGGTAAATGTAATTTTTGACGTTTTGCTGTCAAAGTCCTGTCAAAATAATAACAAGAGAGACTACTTATCGTGTTATTACTAATAATACAAACCTCTTTTGCATTTTATCGATAATTATCAGTAGGTAATCATGTCGTAAATAAAGAGCAGACCTGCGGTAGTCTCAAATTACCCTTGGAGTTTCTAGAAGCAGGTTCGGCTATCAGAAATTTGAGTGACACGCCCTTTGATAAACCTAATTTCTACTCAAGTATATAAAAGTAAAACTATATTAACGAGAAAAAAACAATAACATAAATATGTTTTCAGTTTGCAATATTCTTATCTTCCTTATTTCATCGTCTAATTGTTATGTAACCGCCTTTAAACTTGTGTATTTTTAGGGTTCCGTAGTCAACTAGGAATCCTTATCGCTATGTCTGCCCGTCCGTCGCGGATAATCTCTGACCGTTAGCACTAGAAGTGGTAAAACTAGAACTGGTAAGTGGCACAAAGAATATATATTTTTTTTATTAAGGTACCTTCCCCTATAGGTTATATTATAGGGAGTGATTTTTTATTTATTTCAATCCTAACATGTTTTGTTGGATAGGTATTTAAAAATGAATTTGGGTTTACTTACATAATTTTGAGATAGATAAAATAAATATTTTCGAAAATAATCGCTCGAGAAGTCCGCAAAAAAAATGCGCCCCCCCCCCTCTATTTTTTTGAACCATAAGTTTTAAAAATATGTTATTGTACCTGTAATTTGCAAAAAATCACAATTAAATGACGTGCTTTCCAATAAAGTAAAAAACCGGCCAAGAGCGTGTCGGGCCACGCTCAGTGTAGGGTTCCGTAGTTTTCGTCCGGCACAGTAAGTGTTCCCCCCTAAGAGGTAAATATGGGCTATTTGATACATTGTTGTTGACATATATTATTAATATTAAGTACAGAACCCTAAAACGGGCCCACAAAGGACGCTGACAACTAAAGAAAGAGTTATAGATCCCAACTATACATGGAAAATTCGAAAAAATGTTGTCAATTTCAGTCCCACCACGAGTAGTAAGAAGGGGTTGTAACATGGAGTGATAACCAGCCAGCGTCATTTGAAGTCAGTCAGTCAGTTTCAACCTAATGTATGGGCATGTATGCTCCGACCCCATTATTCAGAAAGAATCTTAAAACCGCCATGTATTATGGTATGAGCGTTCCACCTACAGCGACATCTATCGGCAAATTAAGTAAATGCGCGTGAGCTTAAAGTACAGAGGCTCTAGTGTAAGTTTCTTTTGACGTAAAAAATGTCTCGAATGCGTAAGTGATACTGATATAATATGGGTAACTAACGCGATGGTGACGTTTCGTTACGTTAAAAACATACACTCGGGGCTCAGATGTAGTGAATAATCCTTTCCTATCGTATTTTCTCGGAAATGTTCGTATTTGTCTTACTATTTCACTCACACTCAGTACACATCTGAAGTAGTAAGACAACGGAGGGGACGGGAGAGTGCAGATTCTTATTTACGGTTAAAACTAAACGCGAAATTATACATTAAACGGCGGCGCTACCGCGAACAACGATATTCGTAAATTTCGGACGATTGTCTCTGTCACTCTTAACGCCTTAATTGGAGTAAAAGAGAAATGCTCGACATATACGAACTTCGATGTTCGCGGTACCGGGCCTGAAGTGAGGAAGTGTGTCTTGTCATTCAATAGAGATTTTGACAGCCATATCTTAGGGAATAAGGGCTAATTTATTAACAATTTGTAAGAAACTATCGCCTTAACGACTTTAGTGCTGGAATAATATAAAGTACCTATTGCTCGCAAAAAAGCCTAAGATATATGCAACCCTGCGGCGCTTCCGTCTTTCTCGAGTGAAAGCAGAGACCATTTTACCAAAAACGCGTAAGATGTATGAAATCCTGTGGCGCTTACAGTTTTTTCGAGTTGATAAAGTTTGTATGTGGGAACAATATTTTCGTTTTTTAGTATATTACTCGATCTTTTATCATACTTTCTCACCGTTTAAACCTTCCCTGAGCTACTACAAGTATTTCAAGACCAAAATTAGCCAAATCGGTAAAGCCGTTCGCAAGTTATAGCGTGACCAAGAGAAATAGGGGTTCATTTTATATATATATAGATTTTTTCAAAACCATTGAAGCTATCAAGTTCAAAATAATTTTCCTAGAAAGTTTATATAAAGTTCTACTTTTGAGATTTTTTCATATTTTTGAAACTTGTGGTTCAAAAGTTAGAGGGGCGCACTTTTTTTACTTCTGGAGCGATTATTTCCGTACATATTGACATTATCAAAAATTAAATGTTGTTAGTAAACCTCTATACATTTTTAAATACCTATCCAACAATATATCACACGTTAGGATTAGAATGAAGAAAAAAAACACTCCTCACTTTATGTATAAGTAGGGGGGGTACTCTAAGAAAACCTTTTTATCCATTTTTTATTTTTGCACTTTATCGGCGTGGTTGATATACATATTACTACCAAATTTCAGCTCTCTAGTGCTAACGGTCACTGAGATTATCCGCGGACGGACGGACGGACGGACGGACGGACAGACATGGCGAAACTATAAGGGTTCCTAGTTGACTACGGAACCCTAAAAACGGTTAAAGTCGGTTCACGCAATAAATAATTATCCCATAAATATCATCTTCCATACTTTAAGCTTTAAATAGGTAACTTAATTTGCCGATAGATGGCGCTGTAACTGGAACGCTCATATCCTACATGGCGGTGTTAAAAAAAAATCTGATTCAGTGGGGTCGGAGCATGTGCGCCCATACATCAGGTTGAAACTGACTGACTGACTTGAAATAACGCTGGTTATCACTTACATCATTTAGGTTGTATCATAGTTATGTTACAGCCCCTTCCCACTACTTGTGGTGAGCTTAAATAGACATAATTTTATTGAATTCTCTATGTATAGTTGGAACCTATAACTCTTTCTTTAGTTGTCAATGTTCTTTGTGGGCCCGTTTGTAGGGTTCCGTATTTAATATGTCAACTCAATTGAACAAATACCGTAAAACTATCCAATTATAGTCCAATAGTGCAACTATGGTCGATTTGTGTAAGATTTTCCCAAAATATAAATGTAAAAACCATTAATTATTAATTAAGTATAAATCCTAATATTCTTTTTGGTCTTCCGTATACCTCTTTTGCATTTCTGTCTTACGTTATAAGTATTTTAATCTTGATTGTTCTTGAAATTTAAAGACATAAATAAAACGAGACCAGTTACGCCGTAAAAGTTCACTTTGATCATGATAAGAATACCACTTCATCAGTCGAAGTCGAAGTCCTATTAAAGCTCAGGTAGGCCCTTTCGAAAATCTCTCTAAGCTCAACATAATAAGAGAGTGACGTTTTCAATGTATTTAATTAATGTGGGAATAAAACAATTATTCACTTTGATGAATATTACATTTCTAACAGTTTATTTCCCGTCCCTAATTTCCTTAAAGTTTAGTTTCTGCCATTAGGCTCCAACAAAAGCAACTCGTATAATAAATTTCAGTCGTAATTAATTGTAAAGGTTACCTGAATTAATTTACGCCACAAAGAGGTATTTTAGCAAATAATTAGCGTTGTCTAAAGCTCCCAAAATCTAGGAAGAATTTTAATTAATAAAACGTGAACGAAATGTGACAAATAATGAAACTCATGCCGCTTGTATTTAGAGCGTGTTCCAATAAGTATTGTTTTATTGCCTAGTACTGAAACAGCTAATTTAACGCCTAATGTTAGACGTAGAATTATGTATTATATATATGGGAGGGTCGAGCGGGGTAGGTGGAGATTCTCAGCCTCGTTCCGAATAGACTTGACGTTCCGTTTACACTCCATGACCACTCCGCCATAATATACAGAGTTACAAAATTTTAGGAGGCTCCTGTCTGAGAACGCATACTACCACTTAAGGCAACAAGCCTGAATATTTTTTTCCATACACTACATCGACAGCCTGATATTCCCAATCCGGCTCAAACTGTTTGATCCAGCAATAAATTCAGCTCATAAGTAAATGTCTTATTTTTAACTAATCAAACATTTCAATGTTACTTTAGTACAATACAACTAATATAATTTTTTTTGGTGTGTGTCTTTGGTTTCTTGGAGCTTGGGACGGATGCTGGTGTGGGATGCTACCAGCGTAGACACCCTAGCGCCGTCCCATCTCCAACGAAATAATGTAAAAGCGGGTGCATCGGCGGAAAGTGCCGAAATTCTTAAACGTAACAAATATAAAAGCCTGGGCAGAGAGTACCATTTTGTACCGTTTGGCGTAGAGAGGTCCATGGGGTCCCAGCGCGCACAAACTTTTTGCAGAAATCGCGAAGCGTCTGGTTGATGTAACTGGTGACCGAAGAGCTGGCGGCTTCCTCGCACAACGTATCAGCATTGCGATACAACGAGGAAATGCCGCCAGCATCCTTGGTTCAACGCCTCAAGGGCCTTTTTTAGATTTTATACTGTAACTAGTTAAGTACTTGTAGTTATCATAATACGATTGTAATTTCTGTAAATAAATTTGCCAGAAAAAAAAAACTTTTGGATAGTCAGAACGCTGTTGTATTTGTGAAAACAAATGCATGTCATATGTGCCAAAATAATAATATATACCAAATTCACGTTTCCTTATCATGATACTAGTTTCTTTTCAATTAACCGCTGAGGGCTCTATTAAAAACCTACATGAATTTCCATTCCTTTCTAGTTTGCGTAACTTGCAAGTCCTTTCTAAAGCAACACAAGGCTTTGCATTGCTACAAAGGGTTCGTAATGCGTTCGGCTCTCGACTAAGAATGAACTATGGACCAGGACCGGGTGCTATTAAAACAGTATGAAGTAATACGAAACAAGAGTTAAGGTTCCATTTCTTTTATTATAAATTAGAAAGTTTATGTTTGCTACTTTTTCACGCATAAACCACTAAACTGATCAGAATAGAATTAGTTATGGGTTTAGTTCAAGTCCCGGCGTAGTCCCGGGCAAAGTATATTCTTAAGTAAAAGTATATTATTTCAAATCAATGGCTACTGTCAAATCCTGCCCAAGATGATACAAGTCATACTTGGGGAAGGCTTATGTCCAGCAGTGGACGTATTACGGCTGAAATGACAATTTAAATAGATACAAGTAAGCCGACTGATTATATAAAAGTTTAAAAAAGGACAGATTCTGATATTAATTAAGAATAGGGCAATATATCGTCACCCTAGTTCACAACCGTACTAATTACATTTTTTTCAAAATTTGTTTTTTTATCGCTACCTATATAAAATTGAATTCTGCGTCGTATGGCATTTACAAAAACCTTAAAAGCCTTCTCCTTCCATGAAAAACAAACTGACACAATGGTACTAAGTACGAAGGGAGCATGCGCTTTTGTACTAAAATCCATTATTTTTAAAAATTTCATGTACAAAAGCATTAAGTGACTTTAGGTCATTTGACTCCTATTTGAAATTATGCACATTCGTACTAAGTGCAGTTAGTTCAATTGGAACTTATTATATTTTGTATGCAGTAATGTATTAAGTCGCTTTAGTACAAAACATTACAAAAAAAACATGTCACAAGAGCTGTTAATTGAATGTCTTTTGAACTGGTTGTTTGACAAACATGTTAGATTACTTTAATACAGTCGGTATGTTCGTAAACTTTTTTAAAGCGAAATTGAAAAAAGTATAAATAATTCAATTTCAGGAATAATATTTTCTAAGCGGTGACTAACATGCTTCGTTATTTACTTGAGCCATTTTAAATACGTATTATTTTTTATTATACACCTACATTAATAGGAAGCGTGAGCGCTATTGTACCACGCCGTGCGCCGGCGCCGGGGTAGGAAAACTGCGCGCGCCATTCTTTTTTTTAAACAAAAACAAATATACCCACAACAGTCTCAACCTATATTTTCGGAGGGAGTCAGTCGTTATAGTAATAGTAATTGAAAATATTACGTTCGTGACAATGTTAAGTAAAGGTCGAAGACTTGTAAATTTGGTAAAGCAGAATGATGTCAAAATCACCAAAACATAAATAATTACTAGATACTATAACAGCACTTAACATGGTTGTGCGCAGTTTTTTATACTGTAAATGTTAGATTTTGATGACACTAACAGCACTTAATACACTTGTGCGCTAGCATTTTAGTCGTATTCAATGAATGGTTTAACATTAAGAGCACATAGTGTGGTAGAACATAATAATGGAAGTGATGTTGATACATTTGATTCGTGTTTGGTTTGGCATTTTGTCACACCAAGTACACTTAATTAATTGAACTCTTGCTTGGTCGAATAACGTATAGTTAATGCAACAGTTCCCGTTTCATACATTATACAAGTTACAAAGATACCCACACTAACATGTTCTTTAGTTTTTTTAGTTATTTTCATAATGTATTGAGATAGTGTTAGGTTTAGGCATTTTTCATCTCAGAAGCGTCAGAACAGACTTTTTTTAATACTATACATTACCCACAAAATGCCTCTACTAGTAAAGTTAAAAACAATAAACAACCAAATTTATATTATGCCAACTAAAACATTCTAGAACATGAAAATAGGCGTTTTGAAAAATGACATTATAAAACACAGACCAAATGTTGAGTTGGTAACTGTTAAGTTGGCAAATGAAACATGGTTGTTTTGATAATTTGGGAAATGAACGTTCGGCGAAATAAAATTACGCGAAACGTGAGTTGGGAAGTGATATTCGGCCTTATAATTTTTATAAATAAGATACCTAGGCGATAAATAAGAGAATCCATTATAACTAACAGTAAAAAACTGATACAGAAATGAATGGATCTCAAGTCGTTGATCTCAAGATTTTTCATTATTATGTTAGTAAGATGCGACAATGTTTAAATAATTTAATTACATTTTTGTTAAATAGAACCGCAAAAGTTTGCATTTATGTTTTATTATTGTTTTTTTTTATAGTACGATTTTAACCCACAATGGTCAGTATAATTATGTTTTAGTTCGATTTTTGTTCAGATTTATTAAAATGTCTGTTTTAATAATAAAAAAGTAATAATTCATAACATGTCTACTTGTTTCTTTTCATTTCCATTGGCTAAATATTTTAATAATTACAGTACCTTATGTCCTAACTACATCGATGACGTATTTAACACGTGCACACTTGTATTAAGTGAGGGGTTTAGTTGTCTAAAGTTCAATTTTCAGTATGAAATCTTTCTAAGTGGTATATTATATTTGAAATATAATATCTCGAAGACCTATTTTACAACACTAATACATAATTTATAACTTTTTGTATACCATTGATATAATATTTATATGCAAACATTAGATTTGCTCTCCTGTAAAATTACTCAAAGTGTAGTTAGTACGGTTGTGAACTAGGGTGACGATATTGTAATTTTGTTTAATTATATCGCTGCGAAAATAAAATTGTGTGAATACTACTCAAATAAAATACACTTATTACGACGATTAGGTACTTTCACTTTGTGATTTAAAGGTATTCGACTACAATCATCGTCATCATTATTTAAAATGGTATAATAAAAAAAAATATTTAATTGCTGTCGTAACCTGCTTGCTTGCTCTAGCTTAGAAACGCTAGTGAATTGCACTGTTAACTTATTTATTTTGACCAACAGAATAATAAATATGAAGCAATGACATAATACAAAATGAACTAATAAATAAAAAACTTATAAATAGCAAACTTGTCTTAACTAGGTCTTGATCACTGGGTAGGGTGCCCAGAAGGCTGGCCACATTCCCGAGTTGAATCACAATGCTTATTCTCTGTGCGAAATAGTGACCAGCCCTCTGGTCACCAGAAGCCTCAAATAACGCCCGACGCAATATCTTTGTAAGACGTCGCGCATTTGGTCCCCATGGCTCCAGGGTTTCAACCCCAAACGCTGCAAAGACGAAGCTATTTGCGACGCTTGAGGTTTTCAGCTGTTGTTAATTGATTTGTACTTAAGTAAGTCAACGTAAGTGTAGTCCTGAAAAGGAAAACTGCCAACAAATGAAGAGTTTTAACAGTGCTCTATTTGTCAGGATCCCGGGCAACTAGAGCTGTATGAACCTATATCATGTACCTACATAGGTGACAGAGTTCAAGTTAAAGCTTCTTTTTGAAGCGTATTTAAGAAGTACTTTGGTATGGTTCTTTAAAAGGTAGGAAATTCATTCCCGAACTGGGTAATGACACAAGTTTTGTTACCTGGTATAGACGAAAATCTTTATTATAAAAAATCTAAATGTAAAACATAGCAACTGCTGTTTTATTCTAATAGAAATTTTACTATAGGATTGTAGGTACAACATGATAGGCTCGTTATAGTTTAGTCTTGCTCAAATATTGGTCATAATCTCTTGTAATTGCTGGGTTGACTGCACCAATATTTCCATGGACTCCATTTGGTTCCTTAGCTTCTACTTTTTCAGGCCTAGGCTTCTTCGGACCTGTGAACAAGTAGTATGTAAATGATTAAATCGTATCACCTCTGCTTTTCACATTAAACAACCTATTTTATTAAATCTGATACTTAATTAATAAATAATCTGGTACTTCATTAATAGAAACAAAGATTGACATGTGCCTAAAACATATGTGACGAAGAAAATAAATTATTTATTGATAGTGACGTAAATTATTAGATATTTAAACGTACGTGAGTCATTATTAATAGGATTATATTAATATATAAATTCAAGGTCACAATAATAGACTACATAAGGTCATGTTTAATAAAACCTTCTTTATACTGCTCGTTAAAAATATGACGATATTTCCATGAACGTTTGAGAAAAAAAAAAGTAGTGTAGGTAAGCTTATCTACACTACCACACAAATGCTGATATCATGAAATCATTGGCGTGAGTTTCCTGAGACTATAACCTTTAATATAGGAGAAGAGATATAGGGACAGTTGTTTAAATCTTCTCTTAACTCCATAAAATGTGTTTTTCGGTACCGATTTTTTTTTATGTCTACTTAATGGTAGGATGGTAAAATTAAATACTTTAGACTGTCATTTATGTAATTACTGGAAACTCCACGTCTTCATTGTATAAATATTTAAAAGTCTTATTTGTAGTGAAACTGTTCCTTTCTTATCTAAAATATAAATATAGAAAGTTCTGATAAATATATAAATGTCAACGGATTATATTCATAGAAATAATCTTACCCATTCAAGCATTTTGTAACGTTACAATTTACTTAAAATTTACTACTATGATTTAAATATATTAATATTCTTTATGAGACTTATTTTATGACAAAATATGCCAAAATTGGTTTGTTGTAGGTACACATGCTAACATTAAAATTCTCTGCTTCAACTGCTCCGGTTAAATAAAACAGAATATGTCTACGGCTCCGTCAGAATCCGTCTAACTACTTCAGGATTATATTTTTTACAATAAAGTATATACATAAATAAATAAAATACCTCCTCCCATTGCTAGTTTGATGAGTGTAGAGAAGGGCGAGTCGATCACCACAGTTACTATGAAGCCAATAACAAATGCCGATGAGACGTGACTTAGAAATCTGAAAAACTAAAAAAACAAAAGATATTTTTTTATACATTATATTGGATTAGCAAAAACATGAAGTATATCCATGTTTTTAATAAATAAATTTACTCAAATTCATTTGTGGGTGCAGTATCTATTAGTACAAGTTAACTATGGGTGCGCGGAAAACAATGTCTAGCAAAATAAGCCATGGATACATTAACAGGGGTTGAATTAATCATTAAGTTAAAAGTTTCTAATTATCTGCAGGTGCAACTTATTTCCATATATAACATATTTATAAATTAACTTACGTAGCTTATAGGGGTGAAGTGACTTGGAGACACCGCAGTAGCATTGACAACGTGCATGACGGGGTAGTGGAAGATGTACATCGCGTAGGAGAGCCGCGACGGCAACTTCCACATTTGCAGCGACAAAAACCAGTTGATTGGACCTGCGTACCAACAAATATTCAATTAACATTTTATTTAAAATAAACAACCTATGCAACTATCAATTATTATTTTTATATTAAGTTTGGTTTTGATTTTTAATTAGTAACTACTGCATCTATACTACTATTATAAAGGCGAAACTTTGTGAGTGTGTTTGTTACTTCTTCACGTCTAAACGACTGAAGCGATTTTCATAAAATTTGGTATGGAGTTATCACAATTATCATAATCACAATGTCGGAAATGCAGACACAAATAAGTAATTTAAGAATAAAAGTTCATAGAGTACTCACCTCCATAACCATGGGTGCACGCAAATATCATCCAGCCAAGACAAGCTGCCCATCCCGGTCTGGAAAAGGAGTTAATTACGCCATCCAAGAAGGGGCT
Source organism: Grapholita molesta (assembly GCA_022674325.2). Classification (NCBI taxonomy): domain Eukaryota; kingdom Metazoa; phylum Arthropoda; class Insecta; order Lepidoptera; family Tortricidae; genus Grapholita; species Grapholita molesta. The sequence continues at coordinate 15,307,239 of CP053121.2, read as the reverse complement.
GTACCAGTCCATCTGGAGGATAGGATAAGTGGAATAGATGATTCCGGCCGAGACCGCAAAGGAAGCGATCCATCCTAAAGCCACAAACATCTGAAAATGTATGGAAAATAGTTAGTTAATTAACCTTAGTCACGAAAGGAGATGGACAAGACAGGGTACTAATTGGTCGAAGAGATTAGGTGGAGTGCCTTAGTCAGTTACCTGCGTAAGCAGTAGAGGAAATCGTCACACACTTAAAATGAATGGAATAATGTTAAAAGTATTTATACGATAGCAGTAGTGCATCAATACTTGATAATACTACGGTTTATATACTCAATACTGAACATTTGATTTCTTGGGAACAGTAACAAGTTGTAAAAGCAGTGAATTCATATTATTGGCTGGTTTATGTGTAAAAATAGTAGTGCTTTTAAAATATCATATTTTATTATTATTCATAAAAAAAACAATATTTTATAAAGAAATAGTCAGGACACAGCTTTTTCGCTAAGGAAAAGTATAGAAGCTTAATTAAAGCCTACCAAAAAGTGTCTATTTATACAGAACTAGCGACCTGCCCCGGCTTCGCACGTGTGCAATGCTGCTATATAAACCTTCCACTCAATCTATTAAAAAGAAAACTGCATCAAAATCCGTTGCGTAGTTTTAAAGGTTTAATCATATATAGGAATATAGAGACAGACAAAGCGACTTTGTTTTGTACTATGTAGTATGATGTATCAATACGATAGGCAAGGCATTTAAAGTGTAAATAAGAAATAAGGTTTTGGTAGATATATTATTGAAATACAAGCTTATATCATTTTTATCTTCTGATAATGATAAATATTTTTTAATTGTGAAGAAAATTATTTACAACCTTAAGATCTGACAAATCACGACTAAAATCAAAAAGAAACGACAGTTGAAGAAAGTTTGTCAATGAAAATGAAGCCAACCTTGTTTTTCAATGTTATTAAGGAAAATAAATTGAAATTGTCGTGACATATAAGATATTGATAACGTATTAATGGGCACATTTTTCACGATAATGTCAACATAATTTGGGTGGCACTTCTGCTAAATTATCTAGTTTTAAAAATGATAAATTGCACATCGTAGTATGCCTTAATAGTTGTGTTTACAGTTTTATGGAGATGTGGTTTTTTGTTATGACAATAACACATTACATAACACTTCACAGGTGATACGGTAAGTGTCACTGACTTGGAAAAGGTACGACTTGTCATTAAAACGATGAATCAAAATATAATCGGTAAACACTAACAGAAAGTGCGAAATAGTATTAAATTCATGATGGCGATTCGTTAATAGCCATGGTGAATTTAACGACATGGTGATTAACCTGTCGGTTAAATGTTTTGCCGCTCGTATTGGTACATACTGTGTATCCACCTCTTGTGATAGACGGGCAACTGCATAATAACTAATTACACTGTTAGCGTTTTTTCGTACAAAATTAATTGCTTTAATAGGACATAATCATATTTATCAAGGATCAGTATTAAAAACAAAAAAAAAACGTTTCTTACCTTAGATAATTTAACTTCTTTGCCTTTGAAAACAACGAGAAGATAGCCATACATCATCCCGACAAAGAAAGGAGAGCATCTTGTCAGGGTGTTCACATAATAGTACTTCATATAGCGCGAACTAGCCATAAGATCATCTGCTCGTCTGCAAAATAAATATACATAATAAGATAATTATAAACGGATACATTCCTTAATGTAAAAGAATAAGTCTACATGAGTAGGAAAAAGCTAACCCAGGCATTGCATTATTGACTCTAATTAAATCTAAAAAATACCCTTCAGGAGATTGTATCAAGTTATATTTAGTGAAAGATTGTGTAATGTGTATTGGTTCTAGTATATCACTAAGAATGATTTATTGTTGAGTCTAAAGAAACGCTTATTTAGTCGCAAGGAATATACGTTCAATGTCACGCTCGCACTTGTTTTCTCTAGTCTAGAGGTACGTGCCGCCGTCTTCGCGGTTGCATTTTATTATGTGGATTTTTTTGAACAGTAAATTAAAAAAACACGACCCCTACCCACTAGAACGACCGGTCTGCCTAGCGGGTAGTGACCCTACCTATGAAGCGGATAGTGACCCTACCTATGGTCCTGGGTTCGTATCCCAGTCAGGGCATTTATTTGTGTGATGAGCAAATATATTTGTTCCTAAGTCATGGTGTTTTCTATGTATTTAAGTATTTATATGTATCTATCTATTAAGTATATATATCGTCGTCTAGTACCTACAACATAAGCCTTACTGAGCTTACCGCAGGACTAGGTCGATTTGTGTAAGATTGCCCCCAAACAATATTATTAAAATATTATTCAAAAATATTCGTAAGATAAAATAATATCAAAATATGCCATATACTCACGCTGGTATCAACGGTGCCGGCTGGAACTCGTTCAAGTAATTGTAAGTTGTCGATGCCACCATTACGACTAACAAGGCGAGAGTCAATGCCACCCAAGCGGCTCTTCTTTTACCAAGCACCCAAAACAGGATTAGGGGTGAAATGATATGCATTTGAATATCAACAGCAAGATACCAGGTTGGACCCATACACTGAAATATATGTAAATATGATTAACTATAAGGTGTCTAACAACAAGTTTATACCTATATTCATACAAAGCGTAAAATGTCTCATTTTTATTAATGCAGGAAAAAGGGAAGTCTTTAGATACTGTTGAATGTTGCTGGTGTTGAACTCTTGATGGCTTGCTGTTCAACATACTTACAAGTTTGTTACGACTAGGGCTTACTCCTGTATTTAAATAAATACCAAAATGAATATACAAACACATAAAAAGATATGCAGTCAGATATGTAAGGTGTACGTGTTTTTTTTTTTACCATATCTCCTCATACCTGCCCGTCATCCACTACAATTTTTTTTTCATATTTCATACTCGACTATGCGCACATAAATGGGAAAAACGTAACAAACAGGAGATTCATACAGTATCTTTCATTCCTAAAAGTTTTATTCCCTCCGGTTAGATGACTTGGTCCACTGGGGACGCATGGTAAACCGATTTTGTGCGCAATTCCATAATCAGAGAAGTTCTTCTTAATTCATTAACTTATCTATTGTAACAAAAGGAAGTATACTAAACATAATTATTTATACGTATTATTACAGACACATTCTTAAAAACGTAATTATAATATATATATGTTATTGTGAAAAAAATTCGGATCAAATAACAAACCAGAACTTACTATATTATCAGGATTGATTAAATTTTGCCCGTGAATCAAAGTTGACCACCAAAATTTCCTGCACTTGTGAACTTTATGGGCCAAAATATCGTTCCATTGTGGTCCGTCAGATAAGTGGTTAAACAAGGTCGCTTGGAGAAACACGCCGGCAGCCAACAACGGGAACATTCTCAGTAGCCGATGGAGATAGTACAAGTGGATATTTCTAATAAGGCCAACTAAAAATTCAATTTATCGGTAATTTCTTTTGCATAACTTTTGTATATGATTTATCTGAAATTGGTCTAATAATACCTTTATGATTTCTGGTGATTTCAAAAGTAAAATTGTTTCGTGAAATAAGGAAAATACTTACAACTAGTCATCTTTCCGACTGTAGTATAAACAATTAGCAGCCCACTAATCATGAAAAAAGTGTCTACTGTAATTGGTGCCGCCATAATCCAAATTGCAGATAATGAGGTCATCCACTGAAAGTGAATAAAATTTTCATTACTCGGGCAGATAACTCAATAAGAAATTATATCACGTGGAACTTCGGTTCAAGGTAAAACAATTACTATAAGTAATATATATTTTGAACAATCGATCATGAAACAGTTACGATCGCTTCGTTGTCGTAAATAAATCTATCAAGATTAATCTTTATTAACTCCTAAATAAAAATACAAAAGACTTTACAAGGCTTTTTCATCACATATGCTCATAAAACGTAACAATTAAATCCTATTGTATCCCCATGGGAGTTGTAGTTTTTATTTATTTAATTAGGTCATTAAAGTTTTTTCTATCAAGATGGTTATAAGTCAAATATTTTTTTATTCAAGCTGTCGAATTTTAGTTAATGATTTAAAATATACATTTCAACAAATTTAATAAGTGTCTAATATTTTTTCATAATTTTTATTCGTAACTGAATTTCTTTTTGCTTGCCATATTTATGTAAATTATCAAAATGGCGGTCTATGATCTCATAGTATTTATCTAACCAGCATGGTGTTGGGGCAAACAATCTCGTTACTAACGATTTTTACCATAACATCCTTGTTTCACGCAATACACTTGCGGTAGAAAATGTATAACTACTTCTACTAATCAGTAATCATGTAAACAATACATGATTTCAAAACAGAATCTAAATTCGTAATAATTTGGCATTGCAACTCGTTATTTTTTTACATGCAGAATTTGTGCTATGGATCCTTTTTCCCTACATAACATCAAATACTAATATTAATTATGAGGATGTTAAACGCACCTGGAAGAACTCAATGCGATTATAGAAGTGGGCTCTTAAATGCGTAGAATATGCATGGCCCACTATTACCCATATCATGGCGAGGGACCTTACACCATCAAGGCATTCCAAAGCCCCGGGCAAAGAGTTGAATGTGACCAAGCGACGAGCGTTCGTATACACCGAGAAGGATTTCCCAAGAGTGCTAGCTTTCTTAGGATCTGAAAGATAAACTCATTAGGTTCATACATCTAAATTTTTATATGAACATGCTGAAAATGCATATTGATCGTATGTTATAAACGCGATTTTTTTTCGGTTCGCGCGCAATAGCAGCAATAAATGATATGTAATTTAAAATGGATTGTATATATTTAGATTTTTTAAGTATATGTATAAATATTTCAGGTATCCATGTAAATCTTCAATGTTTACTACCAACTATTGGTATTAATTAAGCAGATCTAATTATTATGGAGACCAAAGTCTAGAGTTAGCTGAAGAAACTCTTCGAATTGAGTCGTTATAAAAAGTATTTACTATCATTTTTTCTTTGTAATATCAAATTGCTTTTTTTTTTCATCCCAGAAATTTGTTTATGCTGTAAAACTAATCTTGACTCCAAATAATTCCATCATTCACTGAACAGGAGATGAACAAGTGATAAGAATTGTTATGACTGCATTTTATTTATTGAAGCAAATATACCAGTTCTTGTAATTTAAGCATTTGTCGTTATCAAAATGATAAAACTAATCTGATACTAATTATAAGGTACTTGTATCATGAAAGTATTAACTATAGGTATCAGCTTAAACGTCACAAAAATAATCGTAGATTTTTCGATTAGATAAATAGTAAATCCTACGCAATAAATATTAACTAGGAGCAAGCCATTTTTATTTGCCCATATTTCAGTGTATATAGCAAGTAATTGTATAAAGCAATAAATAATTTAATCATGACTTATTTCAGTGTTTATGCTGATTGTAGTTTTTTACCTGAAAAAGCCTTTTAGTGTAATTTTGAAGTACAGCTGGCCGGAAGTAGGTATAGATATTTTTTTTTCTAGATGACAGTGTATTTTTTAGCTATGTGTAATTAATAATCAGGTCATTATTTTAACACAAAGACGGAATATGATAAGATTATTAATGTACCTACATTCACATACATTACGTTTTACGTCACATTCGTAGTTGTTATTACTTTTTTACTAAAGTAAAACATGATTATAATCAAAACTGATAAGACAAACAAACACATTGTCATAATAGACTTTGATTTGTGTATACTTAGATACCAAATATAGCTTCACTTTTCGATCAGTTAAATTTGACTTCACATTATTCGTTGTTTTATAATTAGTGTTTCAACTCTTTTTTCGGATGAATCAATATTAAGGGGTTTTGAATATTTAATTTAGATTTTATATACATTAGGTCCTATTTAGATATTAAACTTTAGTACAACGTAGCTGGATTGTCAAGTAAAACATCAAGTCTATATGTTTATCACACACAAAACAAAACAAGAGATTGGGCCGGCGGCGTTTTAGATTTGAGTGTATTCTATTATTGGTAAAGCTGTTTTCTCAAAAAAAAATTAAGTGTAAATCTTACCTCCTTTAAGTATATGAGTATAATATAGATCGTAGCTCGTGCATAAAATGGTTATTAGGATTATGAAGCCGAAAACACCCCTAGAATAAAAAAATAAATAAACATAATGTCACAACTGTACTTATTACTTACATCAGACAAAGTTGATTGAAATGTACTTTTATTATTAAACAAAGAAGATTTGAGAACAAGATTATATAAAAAAATATATCATAATAAAATCACTACACCTTGAAACACCTATTAGGCATCCTTAACCTTTGATGTTTGAACTTTGAAACTTTAAACACTTATTTTTTTGAGATTTACTTTCTAAGGAAGTAAAAGAAAATTAAATGTTTTACGCCTTTTAAGGATGAAAAAGTAAAACCCTTAAATTATAATCACACTAAATGAAAATTGTATGTTATTTTAAACGTTTACATTACAGCTTTAGTCCCTTTCGCCTTAATGAAAACTAGTTCGTATTATATTACTTTTGACAAAGTGGAAGCGTTATACTTACATAGCAGCATAATCTGCAGGTATAAATGGCTTATCATTTTTCAGCCGGCAGAATTCCTCAGTAAATTCTAAACCCACAGCGGTGGTGTTAATCAGAACTCTATCGAAAAACTGTTTAGGAGTACAAGTTTTCGGAACACATATTGCTAGCCTAAATGCTTCACTATTTTCTGTAGCCCTGGGAATAAAAATTTGTTAAATATAGGTCTGAGATAAAACGTGAAGTTTAATGACGTTGTCTCAACAGTATTTCTACTGAAAGCGTTAAATTAATACATACACACTTAAATTGACATTTCATTATTAAAAAATGCACGCAACTTCGTTCTGTTGTATTTAAAACACCACCATCATGACTAATATAAATCATGACTAATAGTTTTAAGCTTAATACAATTTTGCGTCGGGATCACTAGTTTTTTTCGCACATATTATAATTTAATATAATTTACTATATAAGAATAACTGAAATTGATATGAAGGTAATTTGTACATTTTTAATAGCAGGCGGGTACTTAAAATATGGTCGCATTGGACGGAGGATGGATAATGTTAATACGAATTTATTTCTGATTCTTTAGAAAATTTACCATCTATCTATTTTTAGTGTCATAACAACTGTTTATTACTGTTTATGTTGACATATTTTTTATTTATAACTTGCCTCATTAAATCCGTGTCTGTTCCAGTATATTGATCATATTTGGCTGTCTGCGCAAGAACATTTTGAAGATTTTTCATCATATTCCTGTTTTGCTTCGTATTCGGCAAAAGCTCTGGCCATGGAAACTCCGGCCATTCTTCCGGCCACTCAGGCCATTCAGGTAGAGTTGGCAGTTCTAAATTGTCTTGCGACATCGGAACATTGATCATACAGTATTTTCCTTCTATATCTGATTGTTCAAAGTCAGCGCTAATTGCTATACACTGATGATAGTTCCCGAGGTCCACAAAATTTCCTTGTAAAATTCCCCGTGGGATTCTCAAACCAGCATCGAGAACTGTAAGGCAATAAAATAAAAATGGTACATCAGTATAAATAAGTAATGTAACCAATCCTTTCGTACTTAGCTAAGTGAGTCGAATATTCGTAAAGGAAACACAAGTGGACCGCTAGTATTCTGCTGTCACTGTAACACCAATTATGATGATCTAGTTTACATTAACGAATACATATTGTTTTATGTTCAACTATCTAGCTTTAAAGTAGGTACTATTCAAATAATAAATCATACTTACATTCTGCTATGAGCATACTACTATTGTTTTGCATGAAACTCAGTTGTGCCTCACATAGTTGTTCATCCAACACATTTTTATATAATTCTAAATCAAATGCATTCTTTCCAGGCAATTCATACTCAAGGTATGCTACAGCTGATTTAAAACATAAGCTGGCAATTAGAAGTAACCACACTTTTGACATTTTTTGTATTTTTTTCTTTCACTTTTTCATGATTTCGAAAACTGTAATTGACGAATGTAGGCGAACCTGCACTACTATAGACTGAGATTTGGGTTGATTATTTATGATATCGTTATAATGTGATTAGTTTTCAGTAGGTATGGTGGATTTTGATAAGTCACAATACGAGTAAGTATTCAATCAATCTGATAACAAGATAAAAACAAAGTGTTCTAGATAACTTCCATTTTTCATTTATTTAAGAAATGTTAATGAAATTTTTTTTAAGTCATAGTCTCCATAAAGAGTAAAAAAAAAACAAAAATCTTATTAAATATTTCTGTGAAGGGTTACTTGTACCTTTTTTCACTAGGGAGTGAAAAATGGTAGGGTACACGTGACGAACAACTAGTATGAAACTTATACGTTTTTCACTAGGTGCACAGATTTTGTCACTAAACAAAATTAATTCACAAGATACAATATATCCCGTCGATATACAAAATGTAGGAATCGATTTTTTTTTACAATCAAGTAAACCCACACGTTATTTTTTATTTTATTTTAACGTAGTTATTTCGCTTCTTTCTAACAGTGAAATTAATTTTGTGGTTAAAAGAGATGATTGATCAATCTTAATAGATAATTTATTGAAACAAGGTAAGCTTATAGGTTTTAAAAATACATAAAAAATCAAAATAGAACGTTTCAGTAAAGCTGTCTCGCTCGCAATAAATACAATTAAAACGAATTCAATGTAAACAAATGTCAATGGAAGTGTTGTTCCCAAAATACATTGTCCGGTGTTTTTTCAAAGGTGGCGTGAAAACAGTATGTGTAATATGGTATCAAAATTTATTATTTCTTAACCTTGGGCCTTAACACTTGAATCCCTGACTATGCCTAAGCTATTTTATAATCTGTAGCCACCATCCCTTCGTTTAGGATTCAATGTAAATAAAATAAAAAAAGAATTGATCTGGTTAGGTTTATTTGTAGGGAAAATTCTTATTGTAAATTGCTAGAAATTAGATAGGTCGTGCAAATGTGATGAAGACAACAAAAGAAAATCTTAAAACTAAAAGGTCAATGTAAATTTGACGACCGGTCTGGCCTAGTGGATAATGACCATGCTTATGAAGCCGATGGTCCTAGGTTCAAGTCCCAGTCAGAGCATTTATTTGTATGATGAGCACAGATATTTGTTCCTGAGTCATGGGTGTTTTCTATGTATTTAAGTATTTATATGCATCTATCTATTATATATATCGTCGTCTAGTACATAAGCCTTACTGAGCTTACCGTAGGACTAGGTCGATTTGTGTAAGATGGTCTCGTCATATTTATTTATTTATTTAAATATAATGAAAATAATTAAAAGGCTAAAAGATTGGTCAAAGTATTACAATTATTCGTTATAATGTGGAACCCTATAAATAATAAATGTTATCTGAAAATGACGTACAAACACGTGCAAGTTATTAAATGTATTTTATTCGCTACTTATATTATGAAAAAATGAGCAATACTGGAAAGTAGGTAGGTAGCTGGACGTATGTATGTTAAATATCGTACAGATATAATCATATTATAAACCTTTACACGTTACGTTAAAAGCATAACCTTTAGTATAATAATATTGCTTAGCTTGTGACTTAGGTACCTATTTATTATTATTGTTTCCTGTGCCTAAGTAGCCACTTTGACCTGAAGAGATCTGTTATGGCTACCCTTTAGAGTGCATTATTGAAATTCCGTTGATTCTAGAAATGTTTAGATTCTTTAGAGCCTACGCTAACTGACGCGGGCGCCCGCCGCGTGTCCATACAAATGTTAATCTGCGCGGCGGGCGACGGGCGACTTTTATATGGGCACGCGGCGGGCGTCCGCGTCAGCTAGCGTAGGCCCTTAGGCTCTTATGTTTTGAACCTCAGGTTAGACTACCTATGACTGTCCAAACTGGGAATACCAATGTACATACTCGTCTGAAGGAGCATTGTCTTGACTTATGTAACCATTGTTTATCTAATTGTTACAGTTTGAACAATACCCGTGTCCCACCTTTTTCTATAAAACAAAATATTTAAAACAATTGAAAAACTATATCCTAATTTCTTTGTATCTAATTATTGTTAGCTTTAGATAAGACGATTAAAGATTAAGTAAATATATTATTAAAGCATGACTCAACAACAATCTGCCAAATAGACGCTCATACGAGAATCAAATCGGAAAGTAACCCTTATTATTAGCGATCTTAAGTATTCAGTAGAATTAGTGATAAATAATGATACATCGGAATGAATTGGTCGACATAAATATCGACTATGTCTCATGGTCGCAAATGCTTTCATGACAGCAACAGTAGGCATGGAGTACACAGATGCCGGTTTCTTTTACGAAAATGTTATATACTCATATTATTCATACAAATAGTATTATCTGCGTGAGAATTTTATACGTCATGTAAACTTTGACGATTTCATACATACATATAAAAACTTTTGGGTTTGACTTGAGGCAAATGTATGTTTTCTTTTATTATGAAATAAATATATCTATCTATTTACCTATAACAAGAAAATTAATTTTATTTACGTAATTCTATGTACTAATTATTTCCACGTATCTCAACAACAACGTTTTGTATCTTTATCATTAAAGTCTAACACGCAATAAAAATCCAGCGTTCTTTTTAGTTATAAAATGTATACTTTCAATTATATTGTTGCAATCTTTCGATGTGGCTTTGCGCTTACAGGACGTATCAGGCGTTGTTAAAAAAACACGCTTACTAGGTACTTATTTATTTCACATTTAATCCATCAACTATTTGTAACTGCTTTTTTTGCACATATTTATTTGTAGATTTATTCAAGGTTTATTGTAAGTAAGTACAATTTAAATATAAGAACAATGTCATACATGAACCCCACTTTTCACCTTTAACACATAAATCGATTGTATATTTTTTTAGAATAATTAAAATATGTGATGAAAATACATAGTTTAATTAATTTATACTTAAAACTCAGTAATTGCTAGTCGTTTCTGTTGCAAAAGTGCCCATTATGTTGGCGGTACCACGCTGGATATATAAACAGCCTTTTTACCAGAAACGACTTGGAGCGGGTATATACTCCTTACTTGTATTTCCTTTAACCTCCATAATTATTTATACTTATAAACGGCTTCACTGACGATTATTTAGTATCTCGAGCTGTGACGTGCCCACTTCGCGAACGGCGATTAAGCACTCTTTAGTGCATGAAAATGAAGACTTTTATGCTCTATCTTAACACATTCGCTGCCACCTCCAAAATGTATGAAAATGAACGCACATGTGCGTTGGTGGCAGTAAATGCCTTAATTATATCGACTTGGCACGATTATATTTTTATCTTGATCTAGACTCTTAGTTTCCTCTTGCAATAAATAAACAAAAGTTAGATAGCTACAGGTAAATAAAAAAAAACATCAATTACAAAATAAATACTATATTTAAACAATGAAGTTTATCACGCGATACTATTAAGTCTTATTTCTTATATTCTTCTCCATCTTCTTGAGTCTTCGCTTTTGCAGGCTTACCTGAATAAAAAAATTAAGAATTTGACGATTACATTATAAGAAGTTACTAGTTGTTTAGTGGTAAAAAATTGCAACAATCAAAATAGGGTGTAAAATGAAAGTGACTCTAAAAAATTCCAAATTCAAGCATCATGTAGGTAGAGAGATTTGATATTAAACATATATATCTGTTACTTTTTACTGTTTCTATGTTTTTTTTTTAACACTTTATCATAAAATTGTAAAGTATATATATTATTAAGTAAAAGCATCATGTCATTGTAAGTCTTTCATTTATAAATAGCAATGTAGCTATTAAAGTTACACGTCATTAATTTGAGTCGCCAGATATCAACGAAATCGGTTCAGTAGATTTAGAGTTTATTGACTACAACAGACGGATAGAAATACGAGTAATGGTACTATGAATAACCTAAGAAACTTACTTCCGCCTATCACAAGTTTGATAAGTGTGGAAAATGGCGAATCGATCACCACAGTCACTATAAAAGCGATTATTAGCGACGATGTGAAATCAGCCAGGAATCTGTAAAACTAAAAACAAATAAGGCTAATTAGGCATGCCAACTCATTGTTGATACAAAATTTATTCGTCAACTATAATTGTTATTTAAAAGTAAAAAATTAAAATCGGAGGCATAATTAAATTAAGTAGATCATGTTGTTAACTTAATTATTGATACTAACTACTCCCATGTATTAGTGATCAACTGTAACAATTTCTTTGAAAAATTATAGAAAATTAATGGCACCTTCCTAGCGCTCATCAAACATGTAATTTATGTACATTATACAATCGTCACTGAAATAATAGTATCTAACAAATACACACATACAAACCAAAGTGGAATTCACTAGGATTTAAGAAAATTATCGATTCATAAATATAGCAACTTCTTGCCTTATATTCGGTTGATAATATAGGTACTATAAACATGAAGGCAATAAGTAATACTTAAACTTACAAAGCGTTCCACTGAAAAGTGACTCGCAGACACAGAAGTGGTATTGACGATAATCATAATGGGGTAGTGGAAAATGTACATTGCGAATGAAAGCCGCGCAGGCAGTTTCCACATCCGGAGCGATAGGAACCAGTTGATGGGCCCTGCGTAACAATTAATTAATAATGTAAGTTAAATATATCACTGCATACCGAGTACTATTTGCTATAATAATTTATATCTTATAACCAAGGCGAGAACGGCTAGGGTGTGATAGCCATCTTTATCGCCTTGACTTGTGAGAACGTGCCAGTCGTGGTCACAGATGATTAGGATATAAGTTAAATATAATGCAATTTGGACAATATAAGTACGTACAAATAATATTTATTAAGTGTATCTGAAAAATACTTAATACGCATTAACAGGAGTCATAATACTGGGTGAAAATTGCCATGATGATATTGACTCACAGTGAGTTTTAATGGCATGTCAAAAGAACTGACAACTTCAATATAATGTACAAAATCGTATTTTTTAAATTATACTCGTTCTTTTTGATCATTAAGATTAACAAGTACATCAAAGATATCACATGTATTTTATTTCTTTCTAAATACGGGTATACAAGCACATGAAAGAGATCAAGTATTTTTATAAAATCGTAAGAAACGAAATTGACTTGCCTTATTTCTTAAGTAGAATGAGCTTTAAAACTCTCCGCTTTAACATGCCGAGTATATTTTGTTATATTTCTTTTACCAGATAAAGGTACAAATCAAACTTATTTCTAAATAGAATACGTAATTAAATTACGTAACAATGTTTATTTCTAAATTAATTGATATAGGTAATTAGTACAAAGTCTTTATTCTAAGCCGATTATAGTTGTTAGTTCTGTCTTAATTGGAATTATAAATTGGTGGCAACGGTTTTGGTTAGTGCTTTATTAAAAAAATAGCTATAAGAACTACATGTACCGTTTGTGCCCAAATAAACATTAAAATATAATAAAGGACTTAGAATTAAACCAACCTCCATAACCGTGCGTGCATGCAAATATCATCCAACCAAGACACGCAGCCCACCCGGGTCTGGCAAACGAGTTAATAATGCCATCCCAAAATGGACTGTCCCAGTCCATTTGAAGAATGGGGTATGAGTAGTAGATAATACCTGCAGAAACCGCGAAGGCGCAGAACCAGCATAATGCTACGAACCACTGAGAAATTATAAAAAATGGTAAATTCGCAATCATTGAAAGATAACCTCAACGTTACCTTATGTACGTACATATCATTAGTGCTCTAAAATGTGTCAAGAAACCGTAGGCAATGACCAGCATTACCAACCACCAGAAATTAATGGAGATGTAAAGTTAACATTACCTCCTGAAAATAGTAGGTTATGAGTTTAAATTTGGAAAAAATGTCAAATTCAAGTGGGGTGTCTATTCTAGTTACAGATATTAAAACAGTCATTGATATGAAACGTCAATTCCTTATGTTTTTTAATAATTATAAATTGAACGACATTTGAACTCGAGTGATAATAAAATAAGGAGTTCAATCGCTTGTCTATGGGTTAAAAAAAAAATTTGATTGAGATACGAAATACGAAACGCCGCCATTCCAAGCTGTCATTTGTTGTGTTCGTTGACTTTTTAATGTTTACAAGTAGCACTAGTAATAATGCAGGTCATCTACGGTTCCTGAACCCATCTTAAAACACTTATGATATGTGTGTAGATAAAGTAGTGTATGCAACTGTACATAGGTAATTAAGCATTACAACACTCGTGTGAACCCACACTCTTGTTGTAATTAATGCCCTTCATTATGCACGGATACATAAACTACTATTTTGACCTAGAGATCAAGAAGTTAATGTAGGTAAAGCCATAAATCGAGCACATTCATGTCTTCATTTCGTGACATTAACGCTTTATAGTATTTGGTTTTTATTGTTTAAAACGCTTGTACTTATTTTAGTTTTTTGTACAATTTCTGATTTAAGCCACAGTGCTTAAAAAAGGCGACATTAACTGACTGACTGACAAATAATTTTATCAATGCGTGCTAAAAATTCTAAGCATTACATTTTAGGCGCATTAGTAACGTTCCGTATATAAACATGATGCCGACTCTGTAGTAACTGTAATGTTACAGTCCTTAAGGCTCATCTAAGCTCCATTTATTGAAATAAATATAATAATATATCACTAAAGTATGTATGACCTTACTTTAGCCAAGTGAACTTCTTTGCCTTTGAAAATATTAAGAAGATAGCCGTAAAACATTCCGACGAAAAAAGGCGAGCATCTTGTTAAAGTATTTATATAATAGTATCTTGAATACTTAAAAGAATCTTCTGATCGCCTGAAAACAAAATACTTGTTTAAAGTGACATCTAGGCATGATTCGCCAAACTTATAAAATGATGGTCAAAAGCGTCATCTATCATGAATGGCGCGAACTCCTGTAATAATACGCCATACTATCTAGAACATGACATCTGTAGAAAATAGTGTATTATTTCTTGGGCAGATGGCGTTATAATCAAACTATATTATATATTAGGAAAATCTAATACCGCAGCAATGGATAGATGGCGGTTATACCTGCCGGAATTTATGCTTTTGCAAGTGACGTATTTTTCTGCTTTTAAGCCGTTGTTTATATAATAACTTTTACAAGGTACTATGAAGAAACGATACCTATTATTTTTTCTTTCTATGCTCTTAATTCTAATTAGAAACCCCTTCGCCATACTCTAACTAAAGGATGTAATAAATAAATATTTCAATACGAGTAGGTACAGTCGCCATCAGATATAAACGGGACCTGTGGAGGTGGTCAAAATATCAGAACAATGCCTCTATTGTCAAGGCTTGAACTTTATCAGTTCATGTTCCGATATTTGTGACTACCGCTAGAGCTCCGATATATCTGATGGCGACTGTACATTACATAGCTCAAGTGTTATATGACTTATATGTAATGTGTATAATATTGACATTACAGTCGAGTATGTTTGTATAGTGTATATACATATTATAGTGTACTAATTAGCCATTATTAAAAAAAAACCATATCTTATTCTGTCGACAAAAATAAAAATGTGGTATTTTGTAACAATGTTCTTATGGTAGGTAATTAGATATGCATACAGAGCTTGAACTGCATTACACTGTGAGATATGAGATGTTTTTCAAAGACGATATCTTCTCTTCAATAAATTGAAAAAAGATGTAACTTACAGTGATTCGAGTTAAAAGAATAACATAAACAAACTTACGTTGGTACAAAAGACGCCGCTGGGAACTTGTTTATGTAGTTATACGTTGTCGATGCTACCAAGACGGCCAACGTCACGGAAGTTAATGCAATCCAAGCCGATCTTCTTTTACCAAGGACCCAGAATAATACTAAAGGTGAAAGAATATGCAGCTGTACATCAACAGCAAGGTACCATGTAGGACCAATGCACTGAAAAATAAATTTAACTTCATGATATATACAACTTGACTTGACCTGCCTGGACCGATTCTATTTTCGGACTCTGTAGCCGAAATAGGCCAGAATCATACAGGCATTATGGTAGGTTATTTTTGAGCGTCGAGTATTTGATTCGTGATATTTTAAACTCTATCAGAAACGAAAAGAATATACATTTCGTCCAGGAACTTCTGTGTGCGCTTATTTTCGTCGGCCCCAGGTGTACCTAGTTGTAAGGAAATGTTGAAACAACTAATAATTAATATAATAAACTATTACATCAACATCATTATATGGTAGAGTTACGTATAGGGTTTGTTAAGCCACGGACTGTTGTAAATAATTTAGCCGTGAAATGAATAAACTGACGTCTTCCGATGTTGTGTCACGCCGAACGAAATAAACGAACAAAGACAAGGAACTTAAAAATCCATGTACAGTCAGCGTCAAATAGTTGGTAGCATCCAAAGTACTCAAAAGTTCGGTACACCATAGAATTTGTATGGTGTACCGAACTATTTGACTTCTTTTAATGCTGCCAACTATATGACGCTGACTGTACGTGTAGCCTAGCTTTGTATTAATTAATTTTAGATTCGTTTTAGATACTCACCCATGTCTGCGTCAAATAATTTTGAACATAAGAGAGGGTGGACCACCAGTAAGTCCTGCAACGTTCAACTTTGTCGACTATAATGTACCACTCCGGGCCGTCCGATAAATGGTTAAATAATGACGCCTGAAGAAACACGGCGGTCGCCAAAATAGGGAACATACGCAAAATACGATGAAGGTAAAATAAATGAACATTTTTAACGAGACCCCCTGAAACATAATTATAATTTATTACACGTTACTTCTACAAGAACGAGTGTTTGTATTAATCTCGTATTATTATAGCTAGTTGCTCAAAATATAAAATATACTAATATCATCAGGTACATTGTGTACTGAAGTAGAAAGCTGTGTTTTAAACTTATATGCATTTATGAAATAATGTAACACATACTTGGACTTATCTTTCCAACTGAGGTATAGACACTCAGCAGTCCGCTCAGTAAAAAGAAAGTGTCGACAGTGATTGGAGCTGCCACTATCCAAATTGCTGACAATGATGTCATCCACTATAAAAATAATTTGATTTATAGATTCATTCTAAAATTAAAACACACTTTTGAAACAAAAAAAATACACTTGTTGAAGAGTGACAAATATTGTGAGAAATGATAAAAACCCGACCTTAACAGAGTAACAATAAGCGATATAAAGTCAAATTAATTTGGTGACAACTAAACGCATTATTGATAATTGAGTGGGGATTTCAGTAACATCAATTAATAAAAATGTTATGGAACATACCGTGAACATGTCTAGACGGTTAGTGAAATGAGCATTCATGTGCATGGAATATGTGTGGCCTAGGATAACCCACATCATGGCTAAGGCTCTGATTCCATCCAGGCTTTCTAAAGCTCCCGGCCCAGAGTTAAACGTGAGTAGCCTACGAGTATTTGTAAACACAGAAAATGATTTCTTAATTTTACTGGATTTCTTCGAATCTAAAAAGAAATTCATTAAATATTCATCAGTTAAATAAAACATAATCGAAATGTTTACTTTGCAAAATAAACAAATTGGTATGGTACATTTATTACCTGTTGGGGTAAAATAAAAATCGTACATCGTCGAAAGGAGTGTGATGAAGATTATCAAGCCAAAAACTGCCCTGAAATAGAACAAGAACGTACTTTAGATAAAAATAGTTTGTTACTACTATTCTAGTGTGGAACCCATATTGCTTATGCTTAAATGAAGTATATTCCAAATATTACATTCTTGATTCGACTAAATTGAAACTTTAAACAATGTTCTTACTACTTACATAGCAGCATAATCAACGGGTGTAAATGGCTTATCATTTTTTAATCTGCAGAATTCCTCATTCATTTCGAAACCCACTGTCGTGGTGTTAATAAATACAGTGTCGATGAATTTTTTACTTGTGCAAGCTTTAGGCAGGCAAACTGCTAACTTAATGCTTTGATCCGCCAGCACGCTGTCTTCCCTGTGGACAAAGTACTATTTTTAAAAAACACAGTGAAGGTAAAGTAAAAATAATAGGGATCCGTGTTTTGACTTTGCGACTAATCGTGCTGGATATCAGAGAACATGTCACATCCATCATAGCAGGGCATTTTTTTAAATAAATGCTTAATTATTACATAAGTGTGACTACAATAAGCTCATTAAAAATAATGGTAAAATATATAAACAGTACAATTAACATTCCGTAAGAGTCCCTGCGACTAATATAACTCTGTGAAGAAGTATTTAATTTACTTTGTCATAATAGAAATCATTTTCGCTAGTAAGTAAGTGTATGATTTATACATTTGATTGCAAAACAAATAATTTAAGACTAACCTCATCATATTATCTATGTTAGGCCTAGTCAGACGACTGTACTTTGCCGTTTCTTTCCATACCTTTTGGACATTTTTCATCATGTCACTTATGTTTGGTATAAGTTCAGGCCATGGCAATTCCAGTCCAGGCAACTCAGGCCATTCTCCTACAGACTCTGGTAGCTGTAGTTCATCTTGAACCATTGGAACATTTATCATACAATACTTGCCCTCTATGTCTGACGGCTCAAAGTTGGCACTGATACCTAAACACTGATGGTAGTTTCCGAGGTCCACAAAATTTCCTTGTAAAATGCCTCTCGGTATTCTTATACCTGCGTCAAGAACTGTAAGAGAACAAAGTAAATGAATGCTCTTAATTTTACGTATTGTGACTATTGAGTGACTACATATAATTATTTTGAATTTACTTAACGCATGGTTACTATATTACCTGCTTATATAAATGAATCCGGCTTGAAATCCTCTTTGAATATATTTGTGTTATTATAATAGTTTAGTTGGTTTTATTTTATGTCATAAAAATACACATAACAACAAATAAAATTAGTAATTGATAAAAATAGTAAAATTTTAATTCCTCACAATTCATACATTTTTAAATTATATTATATGTCCGTAGAAATAATTGGATTGTCAATGTTTTAGGTAAAACGTCCTCATATAAATACATGCATACTTTCATCAAATTTATATATGAATTTGAAATGTATAAGATTATTTATCGATAACCTGCATCAGAAACAGCTTAGAAAGTACTCAGATCTATATAAATACTTGCTCTTTTTCGCATTACAATATAAGTACTACCAAGTGTTCAGATAATTTTGAATACCTCACATACGTAGATACTGCTGGTGCTTATTATACCTACTTACATTCAGCCATTAGCATTGTATTGTTCAGCAATATGTGACTCAATTGTGCCTCACATAGCCCATCATCTAATACGTTTTCATACAATTCGGTGTCAAATCCTTTCCGAGGCACTTCAAACTTAATATAAGCTCGCACTGAACACAAATAGCTAACAAAAATAATGAGATACAAATTTTTCGCCATCTTTTGGAACCACAACACCACACCGATCGTTCATTACTGAATTTGGATTAATGTTTCTTTTAATAACCTACAAAGATTTGTAGAGATTACTGTGTATAATAGTGATAAAAATAATACTTAGTAATGATTATTGAAAATGTTTTTCGGAGGTTCCGTAGTAAATAATTAAAATAAATAGTTTTATTTTAGGTATATTTGAAACATTTTATGTACAAATTACAATATTATGCTTATTATTGGTATGGGGAGTAAATTGGACCTATACACAATTTACAAATGAACGTGTTATTACCCAAATATATTATATTAGGCGAGTCTTTCTAAATATTATTTATAATATATTGCAATTATGTTCATAACTTATGTTCAGTGGCTGCCTAGTTTTGGCTTCGTTTGTAACTTCAACATTAATTTCATTGGCAAATGATTAAGGAACCCTACAACAATATTTATCGGTTAATGATTGCAGCTTAACTTTTCAACACTGGGCGTGCATTTCAAGATAAACATGAATTGTAATATATTTTTCTTTTTATTGAATATATACTTTGTGTCTCGCTTGTACAGCTTTGTTTATAGTTGTGTTCGACATAAATATTTTAACGTGACAACATTTGAATTAACAATAATAACGTGGTGATGCTTTCCCTTTCTCCTCTTATCAAGTTATCATACGGTCACTCTCGACAGGGAGGTTTGTTGTGATTAGATACTGTCCGTCCATATTTTTTTATAGACATTATTTTGCCCTCGTTAATTATACTATGATATATACACACAACAAAGACCCCTGAATTCTAACTCCTGTTTGAGAAGGGAAAAATGAGTGTTTTTCCCGTACACGGAACAATGGTGTTCCGGACATTTGGGATGCGGATAAGGAGCCGCATCGAGCCAACGCGGAGAGGCCCTTTCGACAATTTAATGACATGTAAGGGGTACACTAAGCGGATGTTGCCCCTTGTCATATCATAGGAAGCGCACCCGCCATGCTGTAAACACTGTTGAATTTAGATGGCATTAAAAGGTCCTAGGCTATTGGGTGGAAAGGATGGGCTACCGGGCTAGTGGATAAAAATCGGACGCCTTCCTAATGAAATACTATAATTATATTCAATTTTACTTTCGGCAGACGGTGATTCGCCCTTCGTGAGATGGGCCTCCATAAAAAGCGACATCAAAGATGGCTCAAGGGCAACACCGGTACAAAGGTCTAAGGATGAAGAGATGTGTCTGGACTTTAAATATATAGTCAATCTACCACTTATATTTCTACATCTACCCTCGAGAACGCAGCTCTAGCGACCCCACTCTGTAAGGTCAGCAAGCCAGAGCCAAGACCTGTCCCACCGGGACTCCCCAGGAGCACTCAGGTATGTGGAGTCAGAGTTAGAGAAAACCATTGGGCGATAGCATCGTCACATCCCTACGCCTGAACTTGGTACTACTAGTGAGTTGTTATTAGTAGTAGTGAATAATAATATAATAGGTTTTTTATAATGTTTTTATTTTTTTAATATGATTTAGATGTAGGTATTATTGTATTTTATTTTTATTGCCTAAGAAACAAAATTCAAAAAAGAGAAAATAATGATATTGCCTACTGTTATATCCAGTAACCCAGATATTATAGACTCTCTGATATTACCGTGCATAGGGAAAGCTGGGAATGAATGTCTGTTTAAATGGCAAAATTAATTTTCTCTTTCCTAGATCTTTTTTGTAAGTTATACTCAGATGAAGACGCTGACTAAATGTAGTCTTTATTATTTCGTCCTAAATTACATACATGAGTATGTGTTAGTAACGTTTGACAAACAAGATTTCTAACGCTTCTTTTAAGAACAAGATTTTTACTACACGATAAACTACTTGCAACATAAACTATCCACAGTGCTGTATCGTATCCGCTCGCATTAATCATTACTCCAAACCGGTAACCATAGTCAATTAAAACAAAACAAGATGCTATAACTTAAGTCCCGAAGCAAATCGGCCGAACCGCGGTAATTACGGGAGTATAATGTCGCATTGTTAATTGTTAGGGGTATCTTAGGCGGATCTCTTTGGCCTGTCCGCGTTATCTCCAACCATGCCCCGCCGTATTAAGGCTTGCTGTTCGATGGAGTTCGAAATCGATTACGAATTACCATGACTGTGTCCAGTAATTATCGAAAAAATATATAACGTGTATTTGTTAGATATAAATTCACCTGAAAATAAAGTATTTATCATCATACTAATGTCGTTTTAAGTAAGAACAGTAAGACAATATTCAAAATTGCAAGCTACGCGAATAAACTGATACTAAATTATGATTTGTATCATCTTGGGTTCTTTTGTTTCTGTCAGACACCTAAGATACTGTTCTAGCTACATTAAAAAAATCGGTATAATAGTGCCCGGTGTCATTGGAGATGTTTAGATAATACTTGGTACAATATCTAAAGCAAGAAACATATAAAACATGGAATGACGATATCTATACAAAGTTTCGTTTATCCGGCATGCTGACTCTTTCTGTCTTTTCGATACAACTGTACGGCGCAGCGCCATCTATTGATACATTTTGAGTTATTTTGACAACGAAAAATCTCCATAGAACTCGTATAGCACTGAGACGTATTGCTGTTAAATATGATAGACGCTAATGTGTTTGCCAGGATACGGGAACGCGGTGTATGGACATTGTCATTTCATATCTTGTGTGTTCCTTGGTCACAAGAGCCTTTTTTAGATTTAGCCTAGAGTAGTTAAGTAGTAATTTTAGTAGTCGTTGTTTAAGTATTAGTACAGTACATATATCTATATAGCTTATCGTTAGGCTGTGATATTATGGTCAGGAAATTGTTTTTTTTTGTTATATAGTTATTTATATCAAGGCGGCAATGGTACACCTTCTGGATATTATTATACAAGGGTATATCGGCATTTCTTACATATGTAATAATCTAGGTAGAAACAGTATGTTAAGTAAGTAAAAACACAATAGGAAACAATTATTTCAATTTTTAAATAACTAGGTATTTAAAAATGAAAATAACTTTTTGAAATTGTCATACTAAGTAGAAACTAATAAGCAGACTCCTTTAATGTACATACCAAATCTCCCATGACACGAGTAATTATGTAAGAGATTCAGTAGGTAGAAAGGGGTTCCGTGGCGTGCTGGCAATGCGAACGTGGGCATGTGGTACTCTTAGTGCTAAAAAATTAAGACCATCACCAAAACACGCGAGTGGCACACGAAGCTGTTATATTCTGGAAATGCTAGATTTACTTACCTTAAATAAAAATGTATTCCCATTTTTAATTCAAATGTAACTTTTGCATGAATAGATGGCTTTATGTTTATATTTTGCTTGCAATTAGCACTCGATATAGGGACTGGATTTCAAAAGGGTATCTGTATTACTTTATTGTGATAAACTTAAACTATGTACTTATATATAAAAAAAGTTTATAAGTACTTTTTTTATTAATATGGCAACATGATATCCAGAAACAGATACAAGTAATAAAAAAAATAAAAAGTTATAAAGTACTATTATACATCAAAAATGGTAGCTCCTCCAATCATGGAGATTTTTATGGGCAGCATGTTTTTATTTACTACTTGTACAGCCAATATCAAAAATACGGTCCAAGAACAAAAATATGTATACAACTATAAGTACACGTGGCTTGCTACGTCACGTCTAAAATGGCCGAGGTTGAAACTTAATGACGTTATGACTTGGCGGCCATAGTGACATTTTGCTGACGTATCACTCTGGTGGGGCTGTTTCACTCAATTTTATAAACGCTGTTTGTAAAATTGAGTGAAACATTGTATGACATTGTATTGTATTTTTGTTGTATCTTAGTTATATTTTTAGTTTTTAGTTTAGTTTCATTTGTAAATAATGAATAACTATTAAGCGCGTCAGTGCAGCTGCCTCGTCAGCGAACGGTGCACACCTGGGTCACAACGGAAGAACAGCGCTGGCTTTGCCAGCTACAATGCTGAGTTGTGACCCTTTTGTGGCAAAAATGATTTTTTTTATTTTATTTTTGTTTTGTCATAAATAAATGTTTTTCTTTCTTTCTTGATACATATACTTTAATATCATGGCAAAATTTATAAGACGTATATGTTATATATATGGCACTTTACCCAAGTTATATTGATCTCTATTTATATTAATATATTCCTATACTTATCTAAAAACTAAAATCCGAAATTGTATTTTTGTCCCTTGATTAATAATTAAATAATTAGCCTAGGTTAAAGGGCTTTCAAAGTAGGTTTAGGTTAGGTTGAAACTGCGACCCCACAAAGGCACGAGTGGGTATCAAAATATTTGTAGGTTAGGTTAGGTTAGGTTAGGTTAGGTTAGGTTAGGCTAAACCGTGTTTTAAGATAATTATCTTTAATTTTAAGCTAAAAATTAATGCTTTTCGCAATGTTTCCTTTGTCACTGCTATAAGACGATGCTTTGTACCAAATTTCGTGATTCTGAGGTTAGAAGAATGATTTTTTGACCGCTCTAAAGACAGTAGGCCTAAATATTTGATATGAATTTCAGCTTGATCCCTCCACGAGACATACAGACGGATAAGAAAGTGATCCTATAAAGGTTCCTTTTTTTTTCTTTTTAAGGTATGGAACCCTTAAATATGTAGGGAATATTATTCAATGACTTTCAATATATGCTATGCTCTCTTTTCATACAGCAATAAGTTCAAGTAGGTGCTTAGTTTGGTTGTTTTTAAAATGTTACCACAGGCTAATGAATCGTTGTACAGTGAGCACCAATAATAAAATAACGTATGAAACAAAGCACCAAAAGTATCTGCCACCCTGTGTAGTTTTTTTTTTTTTTTTCAAATTATACAGTTTTTAATAGGTCGCGTTTCAAAGTTTCTATCGCAAATCAATACATGAACACGCAGAAATCTCTCTTTTTGTAAACCATTTAAAACCTGTAGGTATTTTGGTGTGCCTGTAGATATGCGCTCCTATTGATGGTGACTGTACCTATATTCAAACGTCTAATCTCGGTACCTGTTCTCTTGCTTATTGAACTTATATCTTAGAATCAGGTATCATGATAAAGATCTATGTCCTCATTATCACTTGCTATCAGATCTGATGCCTGCTTCTATATTAGACCATGCTTAAACTAGTAACTAATGAATCATATTTATTTCAGACTATAACAAATATATACTTTTGTTGATATTTAATTCGAAAGAAGAATTGAAAAAAAAAAATACTCGTAGCGGGAATCGAACCCACAACCACTGGATCACTAGTCCAGTGCAATACTAATTAGTGCTATACGAATACCGCTTGGACTTGTCAATTTTTTTCTATTTTATCCTTGCTTGCAATTTTTAGAACCGGTGTAGTTTTTATTTTTCTCTTTTACTTTTGTAGACTCGACGTGTAAAAGTGCCCTTGTGGCCTACTTACTGAATAAACGTTTGAGTTTGAGTTTGAGTTTGAGTTTTTCCTGGCGATTACTAGACGCTGTATGCATCTTTACTAAAATAAATATAATAGGTTACCTACTTGTCCTATATCTCGTCAATGTCGACCGAACCGATATAATATATTACTTGAATATCATATTATTGATGACTTACGGCTCCGAAACGTGGTCTTTCACTATCGGCCTCATCTCAAGGCTCAAAGTCGCTCAACGAGCTATGGAGAGAGCTATGCTCGGAGTTTCACTACGAGATCGACTCAGAAATGAGGAGATCCGTAGGCGAACTAAAGTCACCGACATAGCCCACCGGGTTAGCAAGCTGAAGTGGCAATGGGCAGGCCACATTGCACGCAGAGAAGATGGCAGATGGGGTCGAAAAGTGCTCGAGTGGAGACCACGGAATAGCAAGCGCAGCGTAGGACGTCCACCCACAAGATGGGCAGACGACCTCATTAAAGTCGCCGGAAGACGCTGGATGCAGGTTGCTTCCAACCGGTACTTGTGGAGATCCAAGGGGGAGGCCTATGTTCAGCAGTGGACGTCTTATGGCTGAGATGATGATGATGATGATCATATTATTATTTATACAAGTTTATGTGGTATTATTTATACAAGGTTCAAGGTTTATGTGGTATAAACCATTGGTATGAATCCTGCAACTCTACAATTTTCAAAATATTAAAGATTGTAATATGGTACACAATGGCGGGCCATAACTATGTTACCTGATTATTATGAAGTATTTACACGGCGTAAAAAATATTTTTTTCATTCTGCATATCACCATCATTTTAGCCGTAAGACGTGCTGCTGCTGAAAGTAGACCTCTCCTAAATATCTACTTGTATCATATATTGGGTTGCCATAGTCGCCGCTCTCGGCAGGCGGGTTGGCGACCGCAGTAGCTGTTAATTCCGTTTCACAAACGCTGTTGCCCATCCGTCGGGTTTTCACTATCAAAAGCTAAATAACGACTTCTTTTGTTAACAAGGAAGGTATCGTATCGGTTCTATTGGTAATAACATACCTGTATGAGTACTGAAAAGGATATCGTTTATTTAAACTACGTCCGCAATTAGACCAAATCTGGCTGAAAAATTACAAATAAGGCAATGATATCCTTATAAATCTAAATAATTGCTCAGTGAATAATTCCAGTAATTGCCCAGGAAATATATCGATGTATTCATCAAGTCAGTTGAATGAGATCGGTACAATGGTTGTTACATGGAGCTGCTAAAGCAACGAGATGGTTATGTTGTAGTATTTTTGAACAATGTTATTATGTATTAGTTGTATGTATGTTTATCTGAATTGTTTGAAGAACTTTATATAATCAATGTATAATAGTATATCTCATTTGTAATTATCAATAATAATGTTTGAATATAAATTTCAAACAAGACATTACACTTGATATATTTTTTAATGAATCGATTAGATTTTTAATACTTTGTAATGCTAAAACTTTAAATATTAATGATGAGTTAAAATTATCCATTATATGACTGTGGCGGAAAAATGTAATACTTTATATTATATAATATATATAACGTTAGGGCGTAAAAGTTCTTGAGTGGACACCACGGACTGGAAGGCGCATCGTTGGCATACCCCCCACAAATTTGATCGACGACATTGTGACAATCGCGGGAATCCACGGGATGCGGGTAGCCCAAAACCGGTCATTGTCGGTCACTTGGTCGGAGGTGGGGGGTGGGGGGGGGTTCTACGGCTGATATGATGATGATGGTGATGATGAAATACCTATACTATAAGTTCCATGGCAATTATTTAGTTGCTGATGTGCATGAATGTAACATTAATTTCTGCTTTAACATTGACTGACTTTTTAATACCATTTAATTTTAGATTTTTCATATTCCCTTCAAAAATGTACATTTAATTAATAAATAATAACTTAATAATTTACTGGAATTGATATTAGTATACAAATATAATCTCCAACTTCGTGTTGTATATACCTATATATAACTCAATTTGTATCTACAACAAAGATTTAGATCAATCCAAATGGGTCAGTAGGGCAAAATCAGAAACTATGAGAGATAGCGAAATTTGTTCTTAGGAACTAGGTATGGCTTCGATGTTACATTTAATAACAATGGCATTCAAACTTTTTAATCTCTCATACATAACCGGGTATCGAAGTCTTGTAACAATGTTAGGCGTAAATCTGAAAGATTTACGAAGATAACGGTAATCTTACTGATATACAGCACTGCGCCGCCATTATTAAAAATTAAAATTGTATTTTATTAAAGTTTAGCTGTGTCAATAGATTAAGCTAAAAAAGAAGAACGGGACCTTTCAATGTTAGTTAAACACGTTATTGAGACAAGCCGTAACTTTCCGATGATCAGATGATCCACAGAAACTGGCACACCAATATGAGAGGTAGGGCACAGCGATGACCATCACGCTTGAATTTGGGGCAGCCCAGCTGGGGAAGTACCTCCTCCTTACAAAAGACCACAGCCATAATAGCACTGCTACCTTTCAGGTATGTAATGTTGTGTTCCTGATGGTGAGTAAGGTTCCCAGAGCTCCGACCCCCCCTTAAAGGCCGGCAACGTGCTTGTGACTCCCCTAATGTTGAGGGTACCCATGGGCGACGGTAATTGCTTACCACCAGGCAATCTGTCTGCTCGTTTGCCGCCTATGTCATAAAAAAAAACCAAAGACGTTTATCGGTTTGAGCCAATGTTCCAACTTGCGCCTTATGCATCCTTCACTGACCCATCAAGCATAATATAATAACTCCTCTCCTATTTTTATCAAGTAAGAAAAATTATTTCAACATTGGTATCCCTAAACGATTCTATAAACCAATGCATACGTAAATAATGGCTGGGCTACAGATTAAATCGAAACCGTCGAAATTTTGCTGTGAAATATTTAAATTTGTTAATTTGAGCACGATCTGTATGAGAATCCGTTCAGTAGCGATAGCCCTAAGCAACAGACATTAAACACGTGAGGATACCATAGGAAATTATATTAACAAAAAAAGTCAAGCACGATTTGGATTGAAACTAGGGGTCTTATAACGGTAAACTTATTTTCCACAGTACGTATTTGGTTCATTACACAATCTACAATTATGTCATGGTGATAAGGTAATTAATTTCGTAACTTCGTTCACGCATCGTATGGGCTCCTATTATCCTAGTAACCGAGTGTGATAACACTTTGTTACAGTTAGATAAGCTTTTGGTTATTTCATATTCTTCGTTACATTACATTTTTTTTATTCCACCTTTAATCTTTTAGCTTAAATCTGTTAAAAATGTAGCTTGTGTAATTTTCTACTTGTTCAAATATTATACATATAATTATATATATGTATGTATTTGTGCAAACATATCGTAGAATATTTTCTTAACGTTACTAGCGAACTATAAGCGAATTAAATTGAAATGATCTATATGCATGAAATAAGAGAAGCACTCGAGTTAGCGTCCTTTGTGGGTCTGGATTATCTCACTCTGAAAATCTCATGTGTTTGGCGATGATGCGTTTACTCACCCGCGGATCCCTAAAAATAAAGAAAAATGATTAAAGTCACGATTCCTTTCAACTTCAAAAACATTCGGATGCCGTATCAATTTAGAACACCTAATTTCGCCCATAAACGTTTCTAACTTTGCATATGTGATTCTCATTCCTTTTTACATCTGATTGTTAATTTAGAATACCTGGGGCAGTTGCCATCAAAGTATTGGCTAAATGATGGTTGCCATTATGTTTCCGCGGGCAACACTCAACGAGAAAATCAATTAGAATAGTTGCTCGTTTCTAGGTATATAGTTCTCCGGAAACAATTGATTGTTCTAATTTATTGATGAAAGACATATAATCATTTAAGGCTGGTGCAAAGACAGCGAGTCCCGAGCGATAAAATACTTGAAATTGAATATATCAGAAACTCTCACTAAATAATAACTTTTAAATAATTAGTTTACACAATTATGCCATGTATTTTTTTTTTTAATGTGAATTTTAGCCATAAATGTTTAAGCCATATATATACATGTTGTGGGTGTGTGTGTGTGTGTGTTCATATTTATATCTTTTCATTACTCTTGGTTGTACAATGAGTTTTTAATAAGCCGTTTTATTTGGATGAATAAATTTTACAGACGGCGTATATTATAATTACCGAAGACTGCCTTAAGATATTCGGTCACGGTAGACAATTAATATTACTTACATTTCTTTAGTAATTATAACTTATAAGTTAGCTTTGCTTATTTCAGTATAATGTTGCAACAGTATTGATCAAAATAATACACATAGGTGAATCTTCAACCCCCAATTTCGACACATTCTCAATTATAAATATTAACTTTATATAACAGTCAGTTCAAATGTACTATTTTGTATATGTATAATATATTTTTGCAGTGTCTATGAGACGCAGTATTGAAATAAATTATTATAACCCATAAAAAATATAAATCTGCCAAGCCTAGGCTTGCGTTAGCGAGTTTGGCTGAAACCTTTGCCAACCAAGTGCCAGCTCCAATTTTACTATTAGTACTTAATTATGACTGCAACTTGTATCCATAACTAATATATATTATACTGGTAGCCGACTAGATAATTGATCAACTAATGCAAGGAGTCCAAAAAAAATGGAACCCTACTGTAGTGAGCCATTTCAAGTATCAGGGTACAATTGCCTTCCGTTACATATTTATTATTTATAAGAGCTATTTACAACAGCTATTACATAAACAGTAAGCATTAAAAATAAAAAACAAAGAGCCAATTACAGGAACTCACAGATAGTATATACCTAGGTATAAACATTTTGGCGTTCTGATATTTTTATAGTAGTACTGGTAGCCGACTAGATAATTGATCAACTAATGCAAGGAGTCCAAAAAAAATGGAACCCTACTGTAGTGAGCCATTTCAAGTATCAGGGTACAATTGCCTTCCGTTACATACCTAGGTATAAACATTTTGGCGTTCTGATATTTTTATAGTAATACTGGTAACCGACTGGAAAATTGACCAACTAATAGGAGTAGTCGGAATAATGGAATCCTAATGTACAAGTAGTGAGTCATTTCAAGCCTCAGGGTACAATTGCCTTTCGTTACATACATAGGTATAACATTTTGGCGTTCTGTTATTTTTCTAACAGCAGTCTAATAGTACGAGAACCATAACGCTTCTGGGAGTGGGCTGTTCCCGTAAACGAGGTCTGATTTAACATTTAAATTCGTTCCCGGGGCGATGTAGGAGCACTCTAATTGCTGCCGGACGGTGCAAATTATAAATTCATTAAAAGCGCCGTCCGGAGGCTATGGATATTATTCAAGAGCAGTAGTAGTTTTTGTTCTATTAGTGATGATGATGACGACGATGCAACCCTGTTGTTCAGTGATGTTAGTTATTGTGATGACAATAGTAACAAAACATAGTCATGCGAAATATCGAAATATCAAGACAAACCACACCGGTTTACCTACCCGGATACTCTTGTATGGAAATGTATTATTATTGTAATTACCTTAATAAAAAAAAAAAAAATAGATCATCACAGGCCTTTGCGTCTATTGCTGACGATTTAATTATTGCTGTTTGACAACGGGTTTGATGACTGTGGAGGCCGATGCGTGAGCGGCACGGCCTTCCACATGTTTGGCAGAGAAAGCTCATGCGAAATAGATAGGTTGGTACCTATAATAAGAAATATAAATAGATTTGTAATTTCCTATGTCAAAGTCAGAAACTTGGGTATTTGTACCACGCAGTACAGTAAACTGCAGAGTAAAGCGTAAGGCGGCCCGAGTAGCTAAGTAGTTTATGCTTATGAATGGCAGGTTATGGTTGAGTTTAGAATAGGTGACATAGTAGAACTTGTCTTGTGCGATTAGGTAAGTACCTAATTGAACATTTCGCATGAATATGTAGGAACCCAATAATTATGGAACATTTTTAGAAACAACAACTCGCGTGTAGAACAGTTGTGTCTAGGTACACTACCATTATCAAAGTCAATTCGTTGCGGCTTTCTTTCCTGGACCATTTGAATTTATCTCACCGCTGTACGTCGAATGTGGTCATCATCATATTCCTCGCGTTGTCTCGGCATTTGCCACGGCTCATGGAAGACTGGGGTCCGCTTGGCAACTAATCCCAGGATTTGGCGTAGGCACTAGTTTTACGAAAGCGACTGTCATCTGACCTTCTAACTAATCCGGTTACCACACGATGTTTTTCTTCACCGAAAAACGACTGGTATATATCAAATGATATTTTGCAATATGTATATTCGTACATCGAATATGGTGCGATGCTTAATTCGTAACAGCTCAAAGTTTGCATTAACCGGGACCAATGTTTTGTAATTGTAAGTAGAGTTCAAGCGGCGCCGCTGGACACGCCTTATAACATTAATTAATTAAATAAAAGTTAATAAGGAAAGACATTTAAATAATAATAATATTGTACTAGAATAATAATGCTGAGGATGTGGATGTGCAATAACATTATCGTGCTACTAATAGATTAGTTATTACAATCTAAAAGTCATCGACTCCTAAATTCAAGGACTGATAAAGAGATAATAACCTCCAATATCGATGTGAATGGAAATTTATTGCAAAACACGTCGGTCTATTCAAAGAGACATATATGAGAGTAACGGACGATAAAAGTAAATAAAGTTTTTATCAACGGTAATTAATCGATAAATAAGTAAGTTTTATATTACAAAATAAAATTACATTATGGCTTTGAGAACAGCTATAACACGCATTCGTCAATACCCAATACGACAACGAAATCTTAAGCCTAAATATTTAGTTTTGGATGACTAATTATTATAAGTGTGCATGGTCCATAATTCTTGTATTTACATAAGTAACCGCACCCTTGTATAATTTTCTTTGACAATATCACCGACCAAAAGTTATTCTAGAAAAAAAATAGGTACTGGGACTAAAAACATTATATAATGTACTATGTACATGTACATAGTACTTCAATGACTAGAAACACTGAAATATATGCCATATATTAAAGGCTGGAATCCAACAGGCGCTATTCAATTGTTTATTATAACAATTAAGAGCTGCTAATAAAATACCGTTTTCATAGTACCTACTTACCCACTATTAAATTATTAATTAAATAATGATCACCAAGTTTTTTTTTTCTAGAACGGATACATTTATTTACAGAAATTACAATCGTATTATGATAACTACAGGTACTTAACTAGTTACTGTATAAAATCTAAAAAAGGCTCTTGAGGCATTACATCACCTGGTTTCTTATTTAAATTAAATTTATAAGTACTAAAAATAAATCAAACCAAAACAAAGCGCCTTGTGTTTAATGCTACTTATAATACGACGATGATAAATAAAGCCCTAGCATATATACTCTAGAGACTCCCATTTCATTGTCGCAAACGCTAACAGTTGACATGCTACTTTAAATTTAAAAAGTTATTCACGATTGTTCCATGACGAAATTTTAGTCTTTTAGTTAAATTATCAGTGTATAGTCAACAGCAGAAGTTGCTAGTTGCTACTTTATAGTTAAGAGAATAAGAGCGTGTGAAGATATTTTTGAACACCTAGGTTGCTTAGCAACTTCTGTTGCTCACTGTACCATATAATAAGTATTCCTACTTTTTTCAAAAATATATTTTTTGTTACTGGTTTGATTTTTATTTCATTTTGAACATGAACTGTCAGAAGAGACTTGTCCATACATATTTAAATCACCTTTTTAATGGCTTATCAAGTTCATATCAAATATAGATTGATTAGCAACAACTTAGTGCCATTCGTTATCAAAGTGATAATGGTAGATTATTCGTGAATCCAGATACAAGAAAGGAGAGACAGCAATTAAACTCGCTACAAGATAAAATTATGCATTAATAGACCATGGCATGGGAGTTTTTATACCCTTAACCCATATCTTGTATGCACTTACAACTCGCAAACGTAATGCAGTAGAATTTAAACGTACCTAAATATTTTTTATCAATTTCTAATTTAAAAGTATACAATTCAAGTTTTATAAAACAAGAAATAAAATGTCGATCAAACATTGAGATCAAGACACCAAGCTCATTCATTTAACTTGCCCGAAGCGGTCACACGTCGTCTGCCCAATGAATATGTCACAAAATATCGATTTATCTCGACTGAAAAAAAAATGTCGGCATGTCACTTGTTTTTTGAGAAGATTAGAACTTATGAGTACGATGTCGGCGTGCCTTGTCGGGATTTAGTTGTTAAATTAATAAATACTTTTTCATTGGCGTTGTTTGGATTATTTTGTAAAATATGTCGTACTTATGTGGAGTTACTTGTATAATCATTATTTTAGAATGTATTTAATTAGATTCTCAATTAAAGTAATAGTTCTGTGCTGAATCTGAAAAAAAAAGGATTGCGATTGTAGTTATTTCGATTAGGCTCTTTTCCATAATTCCACAAATGGACAGCCATTGAACCTTAAATTAACGTGCAAGCATTAAGTACTTTAAGGCATGTATGTGGTTGAGAAAACTTACATATCTTTTAGGTTTTTATAATGCCGAAATATATTATTATAACGTGACGACCGGTCTGGTCTAGTGGGTAGTGACCCTGCCTCTGAAGCCGATGGTCTTGGGTTCGATTCCCAGTCGGGGCATTTATTTGTGTGATGAGCTCAGATATTTGTTCCCGAGTCTTGGGTGTTTTCTATGTATTTAAGTATTTATATGTATTTATTTATTATATTTATCGTCGTCTAGTACCTACAACACAAGCCTTACTGAGCTTACCGTAGGACTAGGTCGATTTGTGTAAGATTGTCCCGAAATATTTATTTATTTATTTATTTATAATCAGAAACCTACCCACATATGAACACTTATCTATCTAATCAATTGTAAACCATGGCATCTAATCGTCCACGGCTTAAAACCCGTACAATATTGCAGTGTTATACCGTCAAACCAAATCGAGTTGAAATTAATAACAATTAATCCTTGCCTAAACAGGCTCGGACGTGACGGAATCCGCTCACGTCCGTTTCAGAGCGGATAAGGGCTGACGGAGTGACACCGGTTCAGGGTTCATTTTGACTTTTTGTGTCCCGACTGAGGCTCTAGCCGCAATATGGAACTGAGGATATCAATCGGTTTTGTTTGCGGTTGTCTGTATTAATAATGTTGAGGGATTTGGAAGTGTTAATTATAATCTACAATAAACATACCGGGTGTGGCCTGTAATAGGAGCATTAACTTTAGGCATCGTTTTTTTACCATAAACGTTTATTCTACGGCTTTTGAAAAAAACTTATAGTTTACTAAATATTCATAAAAAAAGATTTTCCAAGCAAGCAATGTATTGCGAAAACTATCTATTGCGAAGTTTGTAAGCTGACAGTAAACGTCAACTAGACTATTGGATGCCGTTCATTGAACATACTACGTAGTTAAAATCCCAAGACAGAAACTACGCAATTTTTTAAAGTTGTAGAACAAATGATGACGAACGTAGGTTTGTGGTGTAGAAGCGATCCCTAAAATTATTGCGGCTATTACAGGCCACACCCGGTATATCATAATTATAAATATAGAGCCCAAAGTGAAGAAAAGCACCTGACAAAACGTAGGTACTTAAAAAAAAAGTAACTATTGATCTAGGTACCTACTAGAGTTGTATTTTCTTTAAAGTATTTTCAATTTTACAGTAGGTATGTATGTTCTTGAGCGAGACCGTACTCAATACTAAACGGAGATTGCTTTCAAGAACGGCATTACTCGTTCAAAAGTTTTGTTTACAATAGTACATTTCGATACTAGTGAAAAAAAAATGTTTTTCGACGAGGGTGACAATCACCCGAGTCTTAAAGAAGTTTTTACACATGTATCGAACCCAATTTTTCATAATAAGTGCCTTAAAGCGTGCGCAAAGTGTACTTTTTACGCACTACTTAGGAAATATAATTTTTTAATCTCAAAAATCAAAAAGTCTCAATTTTAAAGAAATCTTAGTATAATCAATACTGTGTTGTTTCATACCATTGATGATGACTTGTATACTTAAAAAATAAAAACATGCACCCATAACTTCACATGAACTAACTATACACGCAAGAATAAAAGTACCAAAAATGTTGATGAATATGACACCAGCCGCTGGGCCCAATAGCGAAGTTGTCAAACAATAGTGCGCGCCAGTATTGCACGCCGGCGCAAGGCCGGCCCGATCGAGGCCACGCCTTTGCCTAAACCACGCCCTGCGGACGTATTCTGTGACGATCGAATAAGTTACAATGTTTTAGCAATTTACGATATAAATTGATACCTTTATAGTACAATGTATTACTTGTTAGTAAGATGTAAGTACGTGATGATTTTACTTAACAGGTTTTAGGTAAATGACATGGCATACCTACTGTAAGTATAATGTAAAACTAATGTTAAAATGTATTTGCATGGCAACAAGAAGTAAATCAAGGCATTTTAATATTTTGCGTGATGGGACTTAATAAATAATTATATTCATCCATTATTAAAATAACTTACTATTATTTATACAAACACTTTACCTACGTATTATGAGATTATAAGCTGCTAACCTAATATGGTCAGGATATTATCATTGGTCATAATATCAGTCATGTTCAAACAAGGATGTGAGTGCTAAACTGACCGATAGCGCGATCAAATGGTAACCATAGATGTCAATATAATCATCATTGATAGTACATCGATTTTAATATTAACGTATACGTTTTTATCTATAATGTACAATTAATAAATAATAGTCTAGGTCTAATATGATATGCGATATGTGTTTGTGTGACATAGAGCCCAAATCGCTAAGTTTTGAATATGCTCTAGAAACTGAACGCTTTTCTCAAAATAGTGAATTGCAGGCAATAAATTGACAGTTGCCATCGATTTTTTAGCTTGAAGTTCTTATAGCAATTAGCATCATTACCTATTAGCATCACCGAAAAGCTAAGGTTTGCCCTACCTTAAGATATTGATACCTTCATATTTCGCGGTTAGACCTTGCGAATTAAAGTATTTAATTGTATAAATTCATCAATGTGTAGGTACATACTAATTTCACGTTGATTCATAAACAAATTATTACCTTAACTGTCGGTAAACTCTAATCTTCTAAAAACTAATCGTTGACTAGGTTAGCGCAAGTTTCTTTAAAAGAGTTTATTTTGCACTTTTTTTATTTTATTTTTGCCGTTGTGAAATTATTTCATTAAAAATTTGGTTAGTACTTAGCACATTATGTAGCAGTTTATGTTATTCTGACAATACGTCGTCAGAATAACCTAAACTGCTACAAAACTTCAGATTAACTATAACTCAACTCTAGAATAAGTCTCTATTGATAAACTTCGTTAAGTTGCATATTTTTGTTTATATCTGAAAATAAATATCATATCGTAGACATATTTTAAGTACCAACATAACAATTCAATAAAATATAGAAAATTCGGAATAAGATACCTTTTAGAGGATTTTACAGTATAAAATTGTTTTTATAAATGAAACATATTTTTTTCTTTGATAAACTAAAATGTTTTTCATTTATTCCTTTTAATTGGTTGTGTGATTTTTAGCTATTTAGGTATTCCTAGTATGTAGGAATATCATAATATCATAAGTTGTCCATTCCTGGACATAGGCCTCCCCCAATTATGATTTCTGTCATCTTGTGGGGTAGTTGCCATAGCCGCCACGATTGGCTGGAGGGTTGGCGACCGAAGTAGTTGTAAATTGTTTCCACGAACGGTGCTGCCCATCCGTCGCCTAATTGTCACCTCTTACGACACCCGTGGGAGAAGAGTGTTTTTCTAGTCAGCCGGCACCACGCGGCACTATCTACATGTCATCTTTAATTGCCGTTAAAATAGTACCTATAGGTGACAACGGGGTGAAGACTACAGCTATTTACGTCGACTAGAATATCTAGTTTACAATACTTAGGTTTTATTTCATCTTTATTGCGTATGAGTCAGCTCATACCATATTATGTTACATATAGTCACTACTTTGCTTACGTGCTAGAAAATTCTAGTGTTTATACGTCATTTTAACTCTCTCAGAGTATGAGTGCGGTGACGGCAGGTGCAAGCAGGTCGTTGGCGTTGTATGTAGCATATTGGTTAAGATTTAGATACAAGCGAGAATCAACAGTATGTAGTCATTATAAGGTACAAATAAGCACTTTGCAGTTCACAAACCAATGGTAACTTGAGCATTTTATGCGATCATGCGTTCATACGGGTGTTCAGATTTAATTGTATCGTAATGAATTGCCATTTGATTGATACATGTTAATTCGATATTGATATTACAATGTTAGCAATAATAGCGTTTTCAAGTCTAGCGACAGAGTAGTTCACTAAATCTATTAAGTCGTCGTATTGTCAATTTGTTTAAAGATGTCTTGTAATAAAAAAAAAAGATTGTTAGGAAAGCATCTTACCACTGTGTAAAAAGTTTTTGTAGAGCCACAACAATGTGTCGTTGACTATCCTCGGATTGTGTCCTGTATTTGTCCAGATAGAACTATTAATTTAAAGTATCATAAAAACGCTACATAGTCTAAAATGAATGCTGTCTTAGTGTAATAATCCAAAGATATTTGTCGGTGATCTGACGAAGGGAGTATTATATCTAAACACACCTACGTCGTTTCACTTAGAACTCTAAAGAGCTCAATCGATCGAGTTTATAATTAATTTAATTGATAGTCCTTAACAGAATTATTATTATTTTAACCTCACATGAGTGATTTTGATATTGGCGTAAGTATTCTAGCACTAAACATAGAAAGCAATTTAGTACTAAACAAGGCTAAATTGCAAACAGATATTTTTGAAGTCCGTAAAAATGTAGGTCCTCAATGGACTGCATGAAATTTTGGAGAACTGTTATTTTACATCTCAAAATTGCAATCAGAGGCTCTAGTGTAAGTTATATTAAAAACTTACACTTAGGACTCTAGGCCCATTCCCTAGTTATAAGATAACCACTTTATGAAGTAACATAGAATTTCACCATGCCAGTTCTACAGCTATTTCACCGTGCAGTCGGAATTTCGTAAGAAAGAATGGCCACTAATTTTAAGCAAAAAACATAAAAACTATAGAATACCGACAAGTTCTTGTAATCAATTCTTTACAAATTAGTTGTCTACAAACACATTGTTTAACGTCTTACAGTAATAAAAATATGGCTCTGGATGCTAGCTTTTGCAAGAAGATCTTCATAATGACTGGGCAGATGCATTAGGTGCAAATTGGTGCGACTAATGAGTGAGTTCAGAAAAGGACTGACAGACAGGTGCATTATCTAATGGAAGCTCTATTGGAGAAAAGGTGGCTTTTTATGTGTTAGATATATAAATGACAGTAGATAATAATGTTAAAATACGTTTTACGTCACGTGTTTGGTAAATTAGCTTTTATCATTTGAAAACGGAATTAACTGGTGGGCGTAGTAATTCGGTAGGTATAAGTTTTAATATGTTGTGTTATTTTAAATAAACAATTTTACTTAAATCTTTAATAATCAATAAATAAAGCTTCAATTTTTTCAAGCTGTTATGAAAAATTTAAAATAAATCGTCGTGTTACAGTCGTCAGACTCGCCAATAGTTTGTTGGCCTAACGTGCCTGGAGAAATTGAAAACATTGTACACATTCAATATTCGAATAAAAGGTTTTTTTTCTATTATAACAAATTAATATCAAGCATGAGTATTTTTATGTTCTTAACAATATGCTCTGATTATGATTATTATGTTATCGGATACTTCTAATATTTGTATGCTTAATTACGAAAATAATATACGAGATTTGTTAAGAAGGACTTGACCGCAGGACGATTAGTATATGAATCCAATTCAGGTGCTATAATAGTCCAAGTCATATAGGTAAATTATAGTAAGAAATAGTTTCACTACGAAGGAACCATATACTAACATTACTGACCAATATATGATTAGAATAAAACAAGACTGCATATTTCTTAAAACTTTGCAATGATTACGCAAATAAGGCAATTTGTTTAAGATCAAAGTAATTTAAAATAAATAATCTTGTTCGTACATGCTATGCATATTTTGTTGTTGCGTAACACGTAAGACGAAAACACCTTACGTCAATAAACCACCTAATTAAAAAACGGAACGTAAAAAAAGCACCTGTCGTATAAAGCCGAAAAAAGCTCTATGGCAGGTATGTACGCGTGCGCCGAGCGAGGTTCTATGCCGCTCTGACGGGCGGCGCACGGGCCTGGCAGGTGCCGCCTTTGGAGGGGAGCGCACCTTACTACATCTTACAAACTTACCCATGCATCTAATGTGTAGCTTATCGACAGTCATATAAGAACGATATTTCAATAATAACGTTGGCAAACTTTTGCAGGGCTTTACTCCTCTCCTTTTTATCAAGCAAAAAATGAACTGTAAACGCGATCACGGCCGCTACTAAGGTCAATGTTAGCGCTTCCTTCAGTCTACGTTCAGAGACGGCGCGCGCATCTTGCGTGTGCGCTTACCGGTACTCCCGTACTGTGCTGATATTGTACCCTAAACAGACAATATTGTGGCGAGTTCAACGAACTTTGAAAAAAATGATCATCTAATTTTTTGGTGTACTTCGATTTTGAGAATAGCAGTGCCTGACTCATATGAGTATATGCAGTGATTAATTCACACTGACGTTTCACTGGGCGATCGATCACGCACCCAACCGATATTTTGTCGGCGACATCAGCGACAGATAATCGGAGAGACGTCCCTTTTTTCTTGTAATAAATTATTTATACTCATTAACTGTGATGGACGAGTTCAGTCACATTCTCGGGGATTACTCATTTGTGGCATGACTGTGGGAGGACAAATTTAATCCTAATTAATTAATCAGTTTTGACTAAAAGTGTTTCGAAGATGGAGACTTTAGTGTTGATACCCCAAGAACTGAGCTTGGCTTTGAGACCTGGTGGTGCAAGAGGAAGGGAGGCATCAGTGAATGTCTGGACATCACAAGAGCTGCCGAGGGGATCTCTCTTGTACCCCTTTCAAGGAACTATAAGAATCGACAAACTACACGTATACTCCTACGTTCCAGACCATGACGTAAGTAATCAATTATACCAACGGTTATTTTTTTAAATGTTTATATTATTGATGACTTAAGTCTTGTGTAAAGTGTAAATTATAAGTTAAACAATTGGATTTAGATTTATAAAATATTATGGGCATTATTATTGGTTATTGGTCAAGTTTACATCGCCAACTTTGTTTTAAGAAAATAATATTAAGGTATCATTGTCTCAAAAAATTGTTTTATTTTATAATCTTAAGTTACAATAAATTAACCTTGTTTTTAACCGGAAGTTATTGACTATATTAAAATAATTAGTAGAAAAAATCGATTTGTAAGCTATCGTTAAGATTTAACCTCAGCTGAGCTGGATCTACATTGAATCAAGATTTGCTTAAGCAAAAGATTCCACATTAAAAGCAGTAAAGATTCTAATCAGACGTTTAAAATGGATTCACCTATAAAATGATCATGATTACGCTCATTACATTTGAATAAAATATTAATAGGTAAGAACACGATTAGTACATTAACATTTTATTTTGTCATTAACACGTTTACTCGTAGATTATAGACATGGGCGTATGGGTGTCCTTGGTAAATAAGGAAATGTCAAATAGTATTAGGATTCAACTATTTTATTATTGATAAACGTATAAGTATATAACTATTTGGTTAAAGTGTCTAGGTACGGATAAAATATTTTTTTGTTTATGTTAAATCTGTTGGTACCTATTCAAGGGCTTAAAAATATAAATTGAGGTTTTATTTGCATGTTGAGAATAACTGTCTTAAAAAAAAATGTCTTATGCACCTTACCCTAACTGTCATAACAATTTGTTACAGCCACAAGTTGTGATTAAGAAATAACGGACATCATTTTTTATCTTAATTTTTTATTGAGTATAACTGTATATCAGTTTCATATTAGTTGTAAAAGGCACTTTAAGAAACGTTTTTTTTTTTTGAAGATGTTATTTTGATTTTGTATCAAATTAAGATTAGTTGCAAATATTGTGTTAAGTAAAATTATTGGAAGTAAATACAATAAAATTTCATCAGATAATAGAGTGTTTCATAACAAATACTTATTGACAGTTGAGACACATAGCGCAACTGCCCGTGACGATCAGCTTACAAGATACAAGGCTACAGACAGACAATTATAGTGATAACGACGGTGGTATATGAGTAGGAAGTAAACAAACTGATTTAATTACTCATTTTGCTGAATAGGTAGGAAGAGAAAAAAAAATGGAAACATTTTTCCTTTTCTTGACAAAGGTAAAAAAGAAAAAGACAAAACGATTTCATTGCTTAGAGTTAGTTTAAAAGAGAGAAAGATTGAGAGTGTAAGCTTAAAGAGGAACTGCAATGTATTGAGTCATAGTGCATTGTATAGCCTGTTAAGTTTTTAATCAAATTTAAGTTATCACAGTAGAAATCAGGTAAAAAAAATATTAAGCGCGTGCCCGTGCGAGTTTATGTACAATGATTTTTACTGTTTTTAACTGAAATTGCGTGATGTCCTAGTTAGATATTACTCAGTCATGACAGGATTGAAGATTAAATATATTTATAAGAATAAACCACCTTTAACGTGTTCAAGATTAAGGTTGATTAAAAACTTAATCAACAGCAACGGTTATGGTCATTTTTGTAGAATAAGTAAAATACAGATTTTAAATTATACTGCGCTGTGTATCACAAAATACCCATTATACTTGTTTCAACAATATAAATATACAAATATATATATCAACTTAACTGAGTTCCACTTATCATAAGCTTTTTATTTTTCATAATACAACAAAACTGGACAAAATTATCTGTATTAGACAAAAATTTTAACGATACAATCCAGTAGCATCTAAAACATTGTCTTCAACTTTCCCATTCATTACAGATAATTCGTACTTAGGGCGTCAGTAAATATCGTTATTTGAAAGTAATGACTCCCTTCCTATGTTATTTGGCTTGCTCGTTATACCTCTTCAAATGAATACAAACAGAAAACTTATAGGAAACC
Source organism: Grapholita molesta (assembly GCA_022674325.2). Classification (NCBI taxonomy): domain Eukaryota; kingdom Metazoa; phylum Arthropoda; class Insecta; order Lepidoptera; family Tortricidae; genus Grapholita; species Grapholita molesta. The sequence continues at coordinate 15,265,055 of CP053121.2, read as the reverse complement.
GCAGTGGTTTAGAAACGTGAGTGCAGATTTAAAAGCGTCTGAAGTGTACCAGTAACTTGGTCATGCGTGGTGATTGATTTATCATACATAATTTGATTTTGTATCATGGTGGTTGTCCTAATATTAGGTCTGGGGTGTTTTATAAATCAACAATATCTTATATGATGAACTAGCCTAACATAAGGACAATGAAGGCTCGTGCTGAGCGCACTTAACAACTATCTTGTAGGTATTTCTAAACAATTGTTGTCATAGGGAATTAAACATTTTAGATTGAAATTAATCTAATGACAAACAAATTATCCTACAATCGATATGAAAATATGATACAAGCAGTAGTGTTAAACGATAAATTGAGATATCGGGGTCAGTTCGTGTGTAGTTCTCATAAAAGTTCTTCTGTTGGTATAGGGAATGTAAGCGATAACGTTATTCGTACAAAACAGAGAACAACATGACTAGTCAACTCCATTCATTTCTACTCTGTGGTACTCGATTCCTCACGTCCGTCCTCGGTTACCAACGAGATGAGAGTTTAAAACGGACGGACAGACAAAAACCAGATCATAAGTAACCGCATGATTGTGCTGTTCTTTGCGTTGGTTTTCTAAATAAGCTCGCGCCACAAACTTGTATTACACCGCTTTTATATAATGCTTTTTTTTTCTGTAAAGCAAATATCATATATAAATTTTTAGTAGTTTTCACTAGTTCCGTGGATTCAGAGTTATTAATTATAAATAAACGGCGTAATCCGTCTTTGCTCAAGTAGCATGCATTATCAATACACCTTTAAACTTTTATTTTAAATTTTCTTTACTATAAATTTAAAACACATTTAAATGTGACATCGTAAGAAGATATAAACTTAAATCTATACAAAGCGAATAACGAGGTTGTTTTGTAGTTTGTATTGATCTATTTCTTAAACATGCGGTAGCTAACAGAACTATTGGAACTATTATACAAATATCTAACAATCCTAAAATCCCTTTCCGTTATTTTAATATTTTGTTTGATATATAGAAAGTTTAATCTAAGTTAGCCAGGTTTATTATACTGTTAGTAGTAATATAAACCTAAGCGGCAATACCCGTTTATCGCATATCTAACATTCATATCCAAATATTGCGGTTAAAAAGATTTTTCTTCAATCACCGATACCAAATTAGTGTTATTACTCCGGAAATAGTCGTTGATAAAAGAAAAGCTTTCACCGCCACTGGTCAATCTGCCAACGAGTAAATTAATGATAGTTGTGGCTTTGTAACAAGTTATCGTACCCATTGGATCATTACCACTGCATGCACTATATACATGGATAAAATTTAAATACTTATTAATTATAGTCACATGTAATAAGTTTCTAGCAAAAATTGCACTTTTGATACAAAACTTTATTGCTGGCTGTATGTTTTTGCAAAATCATCGAAAGGATTACAACGAGTATAAACAACAAAAGTTTATCTTGAATATTTTAGGAGTCGCTTGGGCTACCTTTTGGCTCTAGCATCAGATTAGATCGGTGGTAGGTAGCATAAATAGCATTGTCACTGAACTTACATACAAGTAAGTGTGCTCCAACTCAAACGGTAACAGATATCTGCTGCAAAATTAAGTTGCAATATTTTATACGAACAAATTTACATTTAAACATTTACAGCTATGTCATGTCAGTAATACCAAATGTATAATTTTTGAGGTTAGGTTTGGTTAGGTTCGTATATTTAAATAACATTATGACAAAACCCAGAGTTGAGCTTTTACTACGTATGTACTGTCTAGTGAGTAAACCGAAAGCGACAAAAACTTACGTCAGGTTTCTATCCGATACTCTATATCAAGGAATCCAAACGCATTTCTTTATGTGTGACGCAAGTTATTAGCTAAAGAGGATAGTAAACTGCAAAGGTAGAATTGAATGTGTTTCATAACATAGTGATTCTTTTCTGTGAATCGACACTGAGTTTTATGTGTGTAGTTCTACTGATGGCAGCAATGATCGCGAATATCATCCAGTCCATACGATTATTTAATATCACTATGGTAAAAACTTGAAGTTTTAGTTAGAAGTTAAAACAATATTTAGCTCTGCTTTTTCATCAGGCAAGCAAGACTTGGTACAGTCGTTAAAAAGAAACTATTTCTTTAGCAATTTTAACCCGCCAAATTCTCTTAATTCAAGCCACATGATCTAGTAGCGTTTTTGTTCCACCAACGCACGCGCTATGCTCTTCATAACCACTACTTTGTTCCTCACAAGAACCTAATTACTATTGTACTGAATATTTTGACAACGGTCATTTATAATTCTTTAAACAGTCTTTATTAGACTGGAATGTATGAGTTATGTTGAAATCTAAATTATTGGTCCATTTGATTCTTTAGCTTGCAATATATTATGATTAACTAACGCTATACTAACAATAAGTTAACTGAACTAAGTATTGTACCTATGAAGAAAAACATCCAATAACCAATTGAGGAAATAGATCGTCTTCATTACCATTTTTTTGCGATTAACCTTTTATCTGCCTTTATTTTGTCATATTCCCAAGCATAAATGTTTGATTATTATTATATGCGTACCTTGAAAAAGCGCCCTTTGTGCTCTAAATCTAATAACAGTAATAACATTCGAGTGCGTTATTGAAGGTTTTACCTACCTAGATATGCGACCAGCTCAGGATTGACTTAGGCCAATGAACCAACTAAATACATTGATTCATTATTGTTTATGGCACACCTGTACATTTATTACAAAACCTGAGTAGGGAAGTAAAGTGAATAGGAAGTAGTGTAGTGGACTCGCACGAAATTGATGATTACATAAATATTCCCGCTGACACGTACTATAAAATACACTTATAAAACGATCAGTGGGCAGTTACAGTCACAAAATAAAAAGCACTGATAATTATCCAAGTTTGTCTGGATTAAATCTCAGTTATTTTAAATCAAGTAATCATATCTCTATAATTTAATTATCAAAGGTAAGCAACGCATAATAAGTGTAAAAACCATATAAGTTACCGCAATAGAGAGTGCAAATCTCATTGTTTTAACACAAAAGCGAAAGTTCATTCTTCACTATGAGATAATTAGGTGTTTCACCTGTTGCATGGATTGCGTCACATGAGGTTTTTCCTCAATTGTATTGGACAGTGAACTTGTATGGAAAGAGTTTTTATAGCCATATTGTTGATGTGTCGGAAGCTATTTAGATTAATTTATTGCGTGGGGCATATGAACTGCGCTTTAGTGCGGCTGCGGAGACATTTAGTTAATTATGAAACTTTATTCTTCTGTTATTCATTATAAACACGGAGCTTTTTTAGAAATCTACGGATCATGATTAGTTGACCTTTTGTCATTTATTAGGTTTTTTTTTTTAAATTAATTTGTACTGATTTACTCGTACTTAGTAAAAACTGATTTTATACCGACAACATACGGAATTGATTTTCGAAAAAACTAGAAAATTTTTTTCCTAATGTCACTAGTCAGTCTCTCTGTTTAACATAATTTATCCAATGATAAGAATTAGGAACGGAGTGTTTGTGTATATATTTATTATAGGGAGATTGTTTAGTTGTCTTCTGAATTGTTGATCCGTTCATCAAATTGTAATAAAGGAATGCTCCTATTTCCTCCAAATTGCGCTGTTTTCATGATTATTATGAAATATATTGTAATCTCTTCAAACTTTTACTGTTATTTTATAATATTTTGTAACATATATTACATGCTTTTATTAAAAATTGTGCTCTCACAATGCAACTGATTCGTATACCTACTAGTATATTTTATATGTACGAATTTGTATAGAGTGTAAATGATACAAATGTTGATAACACCGCCACCTTAACAATTTTATAATTCTAAAACACGTCATCTTGATCTAGATTATCTGAGTTCAAAGAGCAGGCGCATGTCAACGTTCCTACATAATAGCTTCATTCTCGGCCATACTGCAGTGAAATTATGTAGTTCACACGTTTGCCGCCTTTTGTCTTTTTATCGCAAGAAATTATGCGAACAACGATCATTTCCTTAAATATTTTGACGATACTAGTAATTAAGTTGCACATTACTTAGTTTAATGCGTATATTTATCAAAAGTCAAATATCGGCCTTCACATTATTTATTTCTTTTATATCTGAATGATCTTGGTAGGTTACGATTTCAAAATATATCTTTAAATATATCTTTAAATTCTTTTAAAATACAATTGACCTGATATGATTTTCCGTTGACAAAGTAATTACTAAGACATTTTAATTCTTTTTCCACATTAAACAGCCTTCCGTATTTCTGACTACGGCTTTAAAAATCAAGCGATGCCTATGTTTAGTGATTGAAGTTATCAATAACGTTTTAAGGTGTATAACATTACATTTATCAAGACTCCAACTCTCATACAACCTCGCGTCACATTTAACTAATACAAATATACCATGTAACAAATTCTCATTAAAAATTCTTATCTGTCTATAATTAAAAGCATTCATAATCTTCTCAGTAATTGCCCGCAACCGTTTAATTGATGAATCACGAAACGCTCAAAAGTGATTTATATGAATTTGAATATTTTTGTTGTTTATTAACTGTGTTCTTTTCAATATAGAGAGTGTTGCGAAATTGGATTTTAAATATTTTCATTTTCAGCAAAAAACCGGATTTTGGCAATTGAATCAGAAACACAATCAATAAAATTGAAATCAATAGTATTTATAAACAAATATCATCATGCGCAGAAATACAATGAATTGTTATGCTTTAAAATTTTCTTTCAATGCCAGAAAAAAAGTAAAAAAAAAATACTGGTATTACGGCCGTCAACCACTTCATCAATTGTAAAGAAGAAAAAATAAACTAAAAAACTGGACCAAAGAACTCTGCAACAAGCTGCTCCATCTAAGGTCTCACTTTTTGTTGTAAGTAAACAACATTGTAGCCAGTAAACAATATTTATTTTAACAACTAACAATGTCGAATCTCATATAAACTGCCGCTATAAACAAGTCAATATTAACATAATACAAAACACATCATTACAAGTTTATGGCAAGTGCTTTCAAAATGGAAAGCGGTATGCGAAAAAGACCCAGGAGCGGTGCTAGTGGCAAGCACTTAATATTCATGTGGATAAAGTAATGTAAGAAGTTACTATTCTTACGAATGAAACGCATATAGTAAGCACAGTTGTAGGCCGATCGTTTGCTTGGCAGCCTATAGGGAACAAAATCAGTGGATTCTATCGCTGACCTTCTATAACTTAGAATTCGTAATTAAAACAATACAACTTTTGTGTGTATTTATACTGTCGTGAGTCATGACACAGCTTAGCAGGCCTTGTGAAGCTATTTTGAATGTGCTGTTTCTCTAGTGCTGTAATAAAGTGAACTAAAGTGAATTAGACATGATAATATTTTATAAATGAAAATAACTGCTTTACTCACGTTTATTTAGTACTCGTATTAAAAAATGATTACGTAATTTGAAGATATAGGTGGGGAATTTTAGTTAAAGGTGTATACTCAACTTTTTCTGTGTGGTTGGTTTCTACTCAGAATCACGAGCCCTTTCGACTCTGATAGGTGAAAAAAAGGCATTTTTTTATGTCTATAAATTAAAAATTTGTTCATATTACTATATTATATAATATTTGTATATTTAAGTGGTACAATAAGCAGATATTATATACTAAATAATCAATATTATTAACAAACCGACATATGTGTTACTATTTATGTGTTACGTGTTGGTTCATGGCGCTTAACATGGACCATGGACCAACTCAGTTTCACCTAGCCGGAGGACAAAAGATTTGAATAACCAATCGTCGCTTTGAAACAGGACCATAAGTTTCGTGTTTATGCAGTCATATTTTATAATACAGCCTAATATCACGATTTTAATGACAATCCAATTGTATACATATGACAATTATAGGTATTCATAAAACTATTTTGTGGTTTATATGTTCTAATGTGTAAAATTATATTGTTTTTGATTATTTATTGCTAACTCAAGATTGAATATGATGTACTCGTTGAATTTGAAAGTTTATAGTTATAGAAAACCGATTAGATTTATGTGTACAGAAAAGTAAACTTAATACTTATAAGATATTCTTGGTATAAAGTCTTGTATTTTAACATATACTACGACATTTCCTGGACTAATTAAAAACCGATATTCAATCGCTGATAGTGTTATTACAAGTAGACACGCCGTCTGTAATAGTCCAAGGGCATAAACTGTGAGCCCCGTTATTCGATTCCGTACCCGAGTTTACGATTGAACCAATATCTTTGCTTGTTTATTTGCAGAAACTTAAGACCGGACTTTATTGACTAGTAGGACTAGGTAGACGTTGCATAATATTATCACGAGATTCAAGACACATTCATATTACAACCTCGAAAGTGGCAAAAAATCATTAAAAACAAATTAAAAGGTATGTCTGAATTTTTAGACGGGATAAAGTATAAGAAAGCCTGTCATTTGTGCACAACACTTTAAAATAAAATAATGCATTTACAATAATATAAATCAATTAAATTATTCTTACACGTTCATACGGACCATTAATATGAAACAAGCTCAATCAATTACACACTTATTTCACTCACAAATCATATTAAACATTTCACTTGAACAACTCGTCGTTTTTATTTCTAGAAATTTAATTAATTGAAAACAGATGGTACCTTGTTAACTGACGGTATCATAGAGAATCGGTTCTTAATTGAAAAATCGATAGGCGATTCATGATCTTTTGAAAGATCGCGCAAATACAATGCGCACACGCTGCGCCTTTGACTATCTATGAAGGACGATAATCACCTATTGTTCATAAAGTTCATACAGCCGCGTAAATGTAAGAAAGTAATTTGATACCGATACTTGGTTCAAAAAGTTTATCTTGACTCCAATATGTAGCTATCAATGAAACACTTTCTCGTTCATGTGATGATTTTCTCACTATTAAATGGTTATTTAAATATACTTTTTGTTTGGATTTCTATAATCTACTAAGTACAGTCAGCGTCATATAGTTAGCAGAATTTAAAGTAGTCAAATCGTTCGGTACACCATATAAATACTATGGTGTATCGAACTTTATGAGTACATTGGTTGCTATATGACACTGACTGAACCATTCTCGTATTGTAATAATTAAGTAGTGTAATATTTTTTACCTATACATGACTGCAGCCATAGCAGAGACATATAAAGAAAAGGCGCGTATCAAACGTGGCTGCATCTGCTTCTACATATTATCATATAAACATTTATATATTTATCCAATTTTTATTATGCGTTGATATAAACATAAACAAAACAACCCACAAGCTTGTAAATATAAATACAACAGGCCGTTTCAACTCCTTTATATCGACATTTAATTTACAATGGTATCTAATAGCACCATAAACAATCTACTTAGGTATATAAATATTTTATTTTTACGCTTGGATCATTTGTAATGAGCCCGGTTTCCAAAATTTACATATATTAGGTGGTTTTGTAGCTTGTGTGAGTGACTTTAGATTCCCACGGCTGGCGTTATAATTCCATTCGGCGCCTCGAGCAAAGGATATTGTGATTATGAGATCCTGATAGTTTTATGTTATTCCTTGACTTGGATTTTGGTAAGTAGGTAGATGATTCGAATATTTTATTATCAGATGGAAAAGGGATTGCGAATGGAAAAGGAATTATTTACGTTAGAACTTTTTCACAAAGTGTTTAGGAAATTATACTGGCGATGAGCCATATTATTCACTATCATTCGGTAGGTACAGTCGCCATCAGATATATCGGAGCTGTGGAGGTGGTCACAAATATCTGAACATGCACTTTATCGCTTTGACAATAGAGGCGTTGTTCAGATATTTGTGACCACCTCCACAGCTCCGATATATCTGATGGCGACTGTACCAAGTACATTGTATAATCTCATAATCAACTGCGTTATGCCTCCGGCTTCATTTGAACGAAATTGGCGAATTATTTTAATATTTCAGTGCTAAAATCAAAAATATTTAACTTGTACCTAAACAATTCATTTGTCATATTAAATACGACTTAAATATGTTCAACCGTAAAACTTCCTAATGGAAGATAATGAAATTCTAATCACTTCAAAATGATCGATAGACTGACGAAACGGAGGTAAAATTTTATTGAATGTATAAAACATTAGACGGTACATTTTAAGCTTGTTTAGGTTTATATGAACTGAAGTTTACTTAATAAGTATACTCATAAATAAAAATTATAGGTATATTTTTTACTACAAACTTTGTAGTCTGGTAATAAAATCGAACGTATTATCTAATTATTATAGTTTTTACTTGCTAAGGACATTACTCCTTTGAAGTCCAGATGTTCTAAAACAATTGCTATAATTAAACTTAACACCAATCTCGACCGGTTGGACCAGTTAGTTAGAGTTCCGCAAAGTTATGTGCGTTGCCTTATCTCAAGCTTTGCCATAAAATATTATTTGTAGGAAAACCAATTTGTTTCTTCACTATTGAAATGGTGATTTATTTGCTAAGATTTATTGGTGTTTTACTTCTCTGTCCAAGTAAACCACTATTGTACAGTGACTTGATTAAGTTACGATGTTTCTCATTTAGATTCATTGCTAGAGTTTGCTTAAATATGCGATTACTGACTATTTTGACAAGTCAATTATAGTCTAGTTGTCACAGAATAGGTACGTTTTACATGAATGATTATTTTGCGACCAGTACACGCTTGATTTATTATTACTAAAAAGCTAACAAGATAATTATCTAGCATAGTAACAGTACTACGCCGATAAATAACTTAGGTTTAGTAATACTCACGTAAAACACCTATCAGGCTTGTTTACTCAAATATATGTAAATTCTACCAATACATTTGCTGTTGCAACTAAATATCATCGAGTAAAAGCTAACCGTAAGAATTCGAATATCGAAAAATGGTATAGTATACCGTACCTAAAAAGAACCATTTCAATGATACCTAAAGTAAAAAAAAAAGTATTTTTTTTTTTCATCGAATAATTTTTACCATGTGGGTAGAGAATTCAGTTAATATTAACTAAAACTAGGAAACTTACTTATATTAAAAAAAGAACCGGAAACATTCGATAGCACACATCGTTAGCAAAATTACAAATAAGCCATAAAAAGAAACATTATGTGTCGGTGCAAATTCGAAAAGTTTTTTACTACCTGTTTTAAAGGGATATAAATTGACATGCGGTAACCAAAAAAAGGTTTTGTTAATGCGTTATAATGTCAGGTTGTGAATGGGATGAAAGCTATTTAGAAAAAAAATGGCGCCTGGCTATGAATGAAGATTTTTTCTACTATTTCGTTCTGGTAGTAGAACTTATAACTTTTCGTTGTGTCTTTCGCCTGAGCAAATATGTCTATGGTTAAAACACTCGCTTGATCACCTTAGAAGTGAATTTTGCATGCAACAGCTAACATCAATCAGTTCGCTTCCAACCTCCAATTTTTAGGATTAAGGGCCTTGCAATTAAATATATGATTATCCCTTAAGTAAGACGGTCACTGCTAAAATTGATAAACCACGAATTGTGGTTACATAACGCTGACAAAATACTAAAAGTTAAACCGACTTCCATTTTCTAGCACTCACTCTTATTAATTATCAATATAGATAAGTCTCTATTAATATGTGTAATATGTCTTTCCCGTACACGGAACAATGGTGTTCTGGACATTTGGGAGGCTTACGCGGAGCCGAATTGAACCAACGCGCAGAGGCCCTTTCGACAATTTAATGAAATGTAAGGTACATCATTAATATTATTATTAAAGTAATCACCGAAAATTTTTTCAACAGCACAGTTTCATGAGATGTCCATACGCTAACGTCTCTACAACTTAGAAATAACATGAAAAAAAATAATATTGATAATACTTATAATATTAGAGGGTTGCCTTCGATTTTGCTGGAATTCGATCATCAGATCCAGACTTGGTGCTAATGGGACCACTTCACAAATGAGAGAGAGAGAGAAATCGGAAAATATACAAAAAAAAAAAAACACACAGTTACATGTTGGTAATCTCCTTCTTTATTGAAGCCAGTTAAAAAGTATTTTCTTAAAAAACGTTTAACGAAAAAACTATTACTATTTTTGTTTTTCAAATTATAAACGGGTTTCAAAAGTAACATGAACGTGTTGCGTTTGTAAGCAAAACGTATTTGATACTGTACCTCTACCACATGTCATGTATGTATGTCACGTTTTAAATGTCAATCTGTTAGTTTCTTTACAATTTATCCATACAAATATTGTGTGCAAACGATAGCGAGTACGTGTTTGCCAACTTGTGGTGGAGGCAATTGTCAACTCTATATACCTCATTCTCATTATTATGAGTGTAGCGTTTTTTTTATTTTCTCTAATCACTAAAGCGCGTCGTTGTTGAAATGTCACACGAGAGTTGGGAATGGGAATGAGAAAGCCACTGGAAGTTGACCGTGACGACTTTAGTTACGCTCGCGCTCTGCTCAAATTTCAACACTACCAATAAATATAATATAATTATATAAATATAAGTAATGAAGCCACCAATTTCTGAAATAATATTATTTAACACAATATATATACATGTATGTGTGTGTGTCATTTAATATTTTGATTGGTTTGTATTTAGGAAGTAACGATATTATATATGCTAAGTATGATTATGGCCAACCATACTAACCGGATACCAATCCGTGCCGCAAAGTTAGGCTTCGGGCACAGGATGGCCATAATTTCCAGATTTAAATTGTACTAGATTTTTAACACGCTATTAATTACAACAGAAAAAAATGTAACGGCCATTATGTTGCTTTAGTGTGCGCACATCGGACTGAATCATAGGCTCAATGCTAGTTCTCACAGTCAACGGAAGCAATTTTGGGGCCGTTAACCTAAGCCATCAAGACATATGGACCCAAACCAATATTTTGACCGTATCACAAAAAACAAAGTGCAAAACTCGACTAATAAATTACCATCCAGTAATATATGCTAATCAGTTAAGAAACACCCTGGACTTCCGTAGATGTGGTTCACACCATAAATATAATAATGTCATGAGAAACCGGCATGAGTTAATACGTTTACTAACTATGCTTTAAACAGATCCATTCTGTCGCGATAGTAAATTTTTATGGTTCTTGAATGGCTATGCTACCGGTGCGTTTAAATTAAACAATTTCTATATTTTTTATTGCTGTCACCTACTATGTTATCACATAACAAAGCATATATTATCTTATAAATATTTGGTTTAAGAGATCAAAAGTACATAATTAAATATTTGTAATAGCAACACATAATTGTATAAAAGAAATCACATAAAACATAATATTAGCCAAATTAATGCAATGTTCCCATTATCAACTTTCATATTATTTTGATTCATCACTTGAAATGATATTTAGTTTATTCACACTGTATTTTATGATATATTCACATAATAATCCATTTGATGATTGGATTTATGGTGTTGCTATTGAAAATTGACGTAAATTTATTCAAATATAGTCTGTTAATTGCGAAACGAGTGTTTATAGTTATAATGATTTGATAGCTGACGTATGTCTATACATCACACTCTTCCCCTTACTATTCATACACTCAATCAAATATCATAATAAACGAACATAATCCATTGCTTCTTCCAAACACCATTGGCATAACGACGTTTGTTTTAGCTAAGAAATAGTGATCAACATTATGAGTAACATCTGTTATGATTAATTTTCGTGACCACGCCGCGATGGGTGATGGGAAATGTTTGGCGGGTGATTTGTGAGTGAGTATTAGGAGCATAGTTCAAGCGCTAACACCCGTGGATGGAAGGTCAAATGCATTAGCCACCTAGCGGGTATGCGTATGTAAACGTTTATTAATCAAACTTACTTAGGCTTTTTTGGTTGACCAACATTTAACTTTTCAGAACCAAGAAGTTGTAAGTTCAACGTACATGATCAATAAAAATGGCTTTTAAATTGTTTTGTATGGATATGAAGCCTGAGAACTTCGGAAGTAGACGGAACACATGTTTAAACGTAGGTTTAAGGTAGTCATTTAATTTGTTTATAATGACCAATAATGGATAAATGAATAATAAAATTTGTTTACATTACTTGAATGTAGATTTTGAACATTCTTTTTTTTTTCTTTATACAAGGCTTCATGAATAATGAGTAGATATGTATTTGAATTACGCAATTTTTATTGGAGTACCTGATACACTTTCGTATTAAATGATTTAGTCTACCCGGACCCGGACCCAGGTATGTCCTTAAACTACGTCCAACAATGAGAAGCAGGGCACAGCGAAGTACCATCACGCTTGAGTCTGGAGAAGCCCAACTGGGGAAGTACCTCCCCCTTACAGAAAACCAGAGCCATAATAGCATAACTACCTTTCAGGTAGTGTAGTGTTGTGTTCCTGATGGTGAGTCAAAAAAGTCGTTATATCAACGGACTACCATGTGGTGTTGTAAAACAAATATTTATAAACAAGTACCTATGTCACGAGCGTTGTTGGTATTATTATTTATCATTCGGGTTACTACAACCAGGTTAGCCGACCCACATATAATAACAAAACAGTAAATAAAAAGTAAGTGTGAAAATGTGTTTTGCAATAATGTAATTATTGATATACATTATAAAAGTATTTTAAATTTTCGATATTTAACTCGAAAGAAAAATATAAAAATTTGACTCGAAGCGGGACTCGAACCCGCAACCACTGGATCACTAGCCCAGTGCACTACCAATTGTGCTATCTGAGTACCGCTTAGACCTGTCAAATTTTTCTATTTTATCCTTCGTCACATCTACCGTCAGCGTATTGAACACTTAACGGCATCGAAGTCTCATAAAAAAACGAAAAATAGAAAATACATTTTAAATTTGTTATTTCCCAAATTGCAACTACTCGTACCAGATTAATATCAATAAAAACAGCTAACCCATTAAGTTTAGAACTATTTCAAGTAGCTAAAATATTTAAATACCGTAAAAAATCGAAAAGTTCCCATCAGAAAAATGCAATCAGCTCACAATCGTAATAGTTATTCAAACTTGCTTAAGAAAGGAAACATTTGTTGACAAATCGCCTAAAACCCGATCATCTTGGCCCATTAGACTCATTATATATTATTAATTCCATCTAACTTTATTAATATTTCCTTTAGACCACGGAAGCTGTGGACATCGTGATGTTATCGTCCACACTTTGTCACCTCCCGTTAACATTATAAGAAGTTAGTGTAGATAAAGCATTTAACTTTATTAATTATAACAATTATAATTTATGATATACCTATATAATGCTGAAAAGTATCCTTAATAGTTGAATTTAGCCATGAATTTAGAGTCGTGTTATTTGATTAAAATACTTTATATGTAATTAAATATACTACAAATTATATAGAGTAAAATACAGAACATTATATTGTGTCAGGTAAACTGATTTTAATTCGACTTTAGCCAATAGACAGATTGATTGAAAAAGAGATATATATGTATGACAATACTAGGAAGACTCAGAATACTTTAAGTTAAGACGCGGGCTATGAATTATCGATAAGATAATGTGATCAGTAGGTATTATTCACTTGTGAAAGTAGTCTACCAGTATTACCAGTTACGGCGCCAGTAATTTCAGGTTCCGGTTCATCTCGAAGAAGCCAAAATATCTAATCAACATTTCCTCCCATAATTATGAAATATAAATATCACACCAAACACCCAAATCTGTTGCCGAAACCAATAAAATGTCAATTAAAACCGACTTCCTTCAGTTTATTATCGGAAGTGTTCAACAAACGTGAGATTTTGTTATTTACCGTAATACCCTATTAGAGATACCACAATCGCGTAGACCCGTATCGTAAAGTAACGGACGTCACATACAGACTAGCATTGAACTTTATTGATTTATATAAATTTAATTTATGCAAGTTTCAGATAAATATCAAAGAGATCTGTTTGTTTCAATATTTGAAAACATGTGTTACATAGTCCCTATAGGATGTTCTCAGTATCAGCTTCAAAGTTATGAACATTTGGATTGAGATTACAAGCACAATTCTTTGGCTTTCAAATATTGTTTAATAACATGAAATAAAAGTTTAGAAATATTTTCAATAGAATTACCAGTATATGTACTATAACTAAACAAGTATTATAGCAATAAAAATACCCAAAAAAATAATTTATGTTCTGAAATATGTTAAAAAACGTATATGAAACTTGTGTACTTGGTCGTTAGATATGTATATGCAAATAAATATGTACAATAACGCCTTGTAATATTTGTATGTAATGACCAACGTTACATACTTGCATCATATTGTATTATGTATTACAAATTCATCGTTTTCTAAAATTATACCGTGTTAAGGGACGAGCCATTCTCGCTGGCTAAAAACAACGACCTAACAACAAAATGTAAGCAAAATTATGAAACAGTAATGATTTTTATTGAGATGTCCAACAGATCTCACTGACTTTCCTTTCGTGATCGCTGATCAATAAGCATAAGCATCGCGCACTATTAGTGAAATTAATTACACCAAGTATCAAGTAGTGGCTGCATAACTCTTACGTGTAGCCGGATACCGGGCTGCGTGTGAACGTCACTTGTCGGAACGGAAGTGCTCTAGCTGCCAGTTTGTCAAAATGAATACGTAAAAAGTAAATAAAAAAGTTATCGATTCAGCCATTAAATTTAAATTTTACAATATTAACAATTATAAATAATTGAAGTAAGTATTGTTTTGGACTCGTTAAAAAAATTACAACAGCAATGTAGGTATTTTTTTAAGAAATTGTGTTCAGGAATTATGTTAAGAAAATAATACTTACCAACAGCTTGAGCTTGGGCTTAATAGGTAAAAAAACTTTAGAAAAACTTTGTGCTAACTGACTGATCAGTTACCTATTTTCACCTGCCACGATCTGTATAAACATACCAGCAACTGCCGTGGATGTTCTAAAATTATTAGATATTTTTTTGTTTTAAATACCTTAACAAATGGACCTGAAATTTCAAACTCGATTTATTTAAGTTTCCGGGATAGCAACTACTCGTATATGCTTCTTCGGGACCAAAGCTGTTTTCATATCAAAATTAATGATGTCAACCGGTTCAGTAGTTTAAACGTGAAGAGGTATCAGACAGATATAGTTTCGTAGTTAAATCGAATGTTACGCTTTTTAGATCGTTCACTTCCTAAACAGGCAATCATCCAATCGAGTAAAATACATAACTTCGTCACAACGTTCCTATAATGGACATTGACATTTATTTTAAAATATTTTATAGTTGCAATAAAAACGACGAGTTCCGACGTGGAATCACCGTAACGACTTCATCATAAGTTTTATTTGGGGTTCCATGGGACAATTATTTTGTTCTGTAAGGAATTCAAATTTTCCACATATTCTCAAACTTTAAAAAATCTGGAAGTGGACCTCAAGAGCGCTTTTACATATCAATAGAACACTTATACAGACATAATTAAACAATTTGAAAATAAAATATATTATAATTTCTGTACATACAAATACAATAGCCAAAACCTGCGTAAACATCAGACTTAAATTAAATTAAATTACAACTGGGATGAAGAAGGTCACATATTGTTATAAATGTTATAATACTCGTAGTTGTAAGATCAAATTACTGTAATTTGTATTTTTATGCGCTTTCTACTTAGTCACAAGCTCTTTCGATATTAATGAGATAAAAAAAATACAATTGTTTTCTTTCATTAATATGATACCTTTCTTACACAAATGTAATAAAATTGGTCAATATTCTTTACATAACTAATTTAATTAAAATCAAAAATCATCATAACATGTTTTATTATATAATACATAATAAAGTATACGCAATAATATACAACTCTACATTAAACTAAACTACTTTAAAAAATAAAAACCGGCTTCACTTAAGCAAAATAAACTATTATAAAGCGGAACCTTTCATAAGCTACAAAATAAGTGAGCATACAGCGTTGTTTTTTTTTGTTTAACATACGAAAGTTTTTAATTTGTACATTGACTACTCTCTCTAATGGTTCAAGGTAATCAGTATGGTTTTGAGTAATTATCGATACATTTAGAATTGAACTCGCAATCTCCGTTTCCGTCTGATATTTAACCTATTTACATAGAAATCTGAGTAATGAATACCTGCTCAATGTTGAGTAAAGTGACATAAATACAAAACTGTCTGCAGTGCCCCATTAATTTAGATTAATTACCGTTTTTGTCTTTGGTTTTTAATGTTTTTATACAGCAATCCACATCTGTCATTGTATATTCAGAGGATGTGCGTAAAAGCTGACCTTCTGAAAGTTATAATTAAATTAACAACCAGTTATTCATGTTATTGATGATTTCATTTTCATAAAAAATTTGTAGATACTGTTCAATATAGGTCTAAGTACTTACAAGTCAAGGCGATACAGGGACGGTGTTATAAAATCTTAACTATTTAGCAAACACCGGATTGACGTGGGCAAATCTGAACTGAAGTTTAATAGTGCGACGACAAATTCAATTCATTTTATTACTTGACATCGATATAATCGTTGTGTAATTTTTAGAATGCATTTTTGACCACCTTAAAAATTAAAAGGTAGGCGTAATTAATCGGAATGCTAAATAATATTGTTGTACTGAATTTATTATTTAATGAAATTTCAATACTTGTCTTAAGTGACACCGTTAATGTCAGATTTCGGTTGATAATACTAGTGATAAGTATATATGAAAGAATTTTGCACACAATTAAATGTATTCAAACTTAGCCATTAGCCATTTTGATAATGATGGTTAAAATTGTTTTTACGATGTCGATATTTAGTTATTCACTAACACTGGTGCACTTTTGCCCCCGTCAATCCGGTGTTTGCTATTTAGTAATAACAAATTATACGTGCTTTCACATTTCAAACAACAGCAGGCAATCATAACTTACATACATTGACAGTATTTGTTATTTAATACAATTAAAATAAAACATTGAGATGAGCTGGCCGTGCCCGCAGACTTCTCGTTTCACACCACAGATATTCACTCATATTTCACCGCATCGTGATTACTGACATCTGAGCACGACCTCGTCGGTGTACTTATTTGTAAATAAATTAATGGTAATTTCGGTATTAAGATCTGGTTTTGTTACAGTTATATTGTAGAATTAAAATATACTATATTATTTATTTCCAAAACTTAACAAGTTTTAGATTAGGTATAACACATTTCAGAATTGTGAGGGCTTTTGATTTTTGTGAAAAAGCCCCAATTTCTCTACTGTTTATGACTTTTTTTCCTACATTTTTATATCACAAAATAAATATACATAATTGTATGATGTAAAAAAGTCAAACTTCATTTATTTTGATGTACAGTACGCGTAATTCTGGGCAGGAGTAATCTGTAATATGTTGAAAACAAAACTACCAGGAACAGTTTTCATTATAAAACCCCTAGATAAATCAAGTTATTGCAAATAATTTAACTACGTTACTAAATATTTACGTATATTATTATAGGAGTAACCTATTAAGTATAATAATATATAGTAAGCTAATTAGTAGCTAGTAATTTTAAAAGCCACTTTTAGTTGGAAAGTGTCTTTTATTCAAATTCTATCGTTACTTCTAAATAAACTTTGGTAGCTGAAACTGCAAAAGATTGGCCTTAATACAATGATCAAGTCAACTTATGTATCAAATAGCCACTTACAATAAAATAAGTTTACAACCACTCTTTTCATGGAAGCCGCGTCGTGATGAATTGTGCCGTAAACTTGTTCGATAAACGAACCCTCTATCTTTAAAACGTTTAAAACTAAGCCCTTTAAAACTCATTGAAAAACAACGCATAATAATACTATTTAACAGTGGCGCCGACTCAAAAATATTCGTAGACAAGCTACGGCTGAGTTGTTTTCATGTTTAATTAAGAGCTGTAGATAAATTAGATAAATTCTAAACTGTCTTGGCAATCTGGTAGTAATCAAGTTCTTACGAATGCGCATGAAGACGGTTTGGGACATACATGTATTAACAAAAGAATTCTGATTTCCAACTAAAGTTCAACATAAAAATAATATTTCTTCAGGGTAAATTACATATGTTGCGGTAATTTAGCGCTTAATTAGTATAACCAAATGATGGCTACTTTAACACATTCACTGCCATCCCTCCAAAATGTATGGAAATGAACGCACATGTGCGTTGGTGGCAGTGAATGCGTCAAAGACCTAAAATTTAGCTTACTTATTAACATGCCTTCGACACTTACACGTACGATCAGTTTCCCATACAAACCGGTAGATTTTGGCACCGAATCAAGTGTTTCCTAAATGAAAAGTCGATCTCATAAATTTTGCCATAAATCAAACGAATCATTTGAATACTAACTATGCAGTAAAATCTTTGATGTAAGGCGGTGCGCGGTAAGCTAAAAAGTAACATTAGAGAGATATATAGTTTTGGTTGGTTTCTTCAAAATAAAGTGTTTAACTATTTTAACGCATTTGTTTACATTATTAATTGTGGCTACTTAGTTCTTTGATGGCATGTTATTTAAAAATCGGGTTTTAATGGTGTCAACAAAATTGTTTTCTAAATCTAAAAAAGTTGAACTTAAATTAACTTAATTAATGGTTTTCTGTATATTAATTGTAACAGTTTTAGCTATCTATATTAAGATTTTTTCCTATGAATGTTTTTTTTTTAACTGTACCGGCAAGATTATTGACAACATAGATTACTAGCTTTTGGCCCCGGCTTTGTAATTTTTATGGGACTGAAATGGCTAAAAAAATAAGTAGTCACTGGAAGTACTTTGGTTGCTAACAGAGACGTGTGGTATGGTGTATACACGTAAGCCCATTTTTTTTGCTCTAAAAGCAGGTAGCCGGACAAGTTCACTACTTCACTTATGCACTTATTTTGTTTCATTTTCTGAGGTTAATTGCTGTTTGAATAGGACTTTAAACAACATGCATGTATTACGAGTGGAGTGCCGTGAATGGAACATGTTTAGGATTTCCTTTGCACCTACAGTACAGAGTGGAAACGCGAACAGTGAACGCTTTAAGTTTTTTAAAGGTAAACTAATACTTACAATGATCTGAGTATCGTCATTAAAATATAGTTTTAGTTATTGAAGTTATAGATTTTGTATTTTTTTTTTTTTATAGGAAAATATTTAAAACTGGTTTAGCTAAATAATAATTAATAAATATTTAATAAAACGTAATTTTTCACCTCACTAGCTCGGAAATAACTGTTTTATTCTATAAAAACGGAAAGCAAAGTTGCATTTTATTCACAAGAGTGCAAAGTAATTTCATACAAATTGTTTATTATTAATCGAGTGTTTATTTGACGTAAGCTGGTTGGATGTTCTTTTAGTTAATGTTTTTGAATGATAATTATGATAAATGATGGATGCCAATAATTATAATTACATTTTACAAGATTTATAGATTATTTTTTCCTCGCGGTAGTGAGGTGAAAAATTATGTGTTTCACTCGGTAGCAAAGTGTGTTCCCCTCTCGTGCTTTCCAACCCTCCCAATTCAACTCGCTAAGCTCGTGGTTCGCTAGGTCGGTTCTCAACATTAGCACGATAAGATAAACACTAACTTTCTCCCCTTGTATAACAAATAACTATTGTTCTTCAGCTATTGCCAAATATAAGTAAACATGTTATGTATACTAAAATAATACACAGGGATCCTTCTGTATGACCACGCACAGAGTGCTACTCGATCACGCAGCGTCATACTTATTCATAAACTAAGGATTACTTGCAAATACCGAACCTGTCCTACGGGAATCTCGTCCAATAAACGAGACTGCTACAGTATTGCTAGAATGAGTTATGCTGTTTCATTATATCTATACTTGTCTCGTGTCGTGTATAAATGAAATAAGTATTAAGCTATATTTGAAACCGCTTCATAGTGTTTGTACATTATTATCATTTATTATATTATATTTATTTAAGTTCATAACTATAAGTATTGTGTTGTATTAAATGACACATAAAATCTAAAAAATAAATTCGTTTTAATTTTTTCTTCTCCACATTGTAAATTGTTTGAGACAAAGTCAATTAAAAAATGCCAAATCAATTATGTTGATGACACTGTACCAAGCACAAATTATTTAATTAATGTTCGAATAAATATATATCGATAGGTGATATAACGAGTAAAATTATAAAAGTTTGAGTTTTAATAAATTTTCTTCAGACATTCGTTTCAATTCACATGTCCACTAATTTCTTAAGTGCCAATAAAATGTTGGAATTCTTTACTTTCTCGAGTTTTATATATTATTATTGCTCTCTACATCAAGTTTAACAACATTCACGAGACTCAATACTAACTTCCGGTCTTTGCAGGTCATTATAAAAATATTAGACTTGAAATGAACGGATTAAGAAACAGTTACATTCAACTAATGGTGAAATGTAATAATTTATTACGTGATATATATAATGATAAAAGTAAATTTATTAACATCTCGTATGTTAGTCTCAACTAATAATTTCAGCACAAAAAAACCAGCACATACGTATATAAAACCTCGATTAAAAGTAACATTGTTTATCATTGTATGATATATACCTAGTAGATTTCATCAATAAATACTAAATAACTACCATTAATAAATAAATAGTTATTTATTATTTGTTAGTAAAGGTTAGGCTTTATTTTTAACGATTGACTTGTCTAAGATTTTGCTTGTAAATTTTTATTTTCTGTAACTTAACTAATTAGTTTTTTGTATAATTATAACTTCACAAATACAGTATTTGTAGTTTTAATTTTCTTGCAATATAAAAATAATATACGTAGTTTCTTTAAAAATGTCAGTTACATTTAAGAACCTACATCTATTTGCCAGGTTGTGGCAATAAAGTTTTAATTAATGCCACATTTGTCTTAAACATTCCCATAAAATAACAGTTACCGACCAATTTACTTAAAACAGACAGGCTTTTAAAATCGATACCCATATGTTAGTCGAATAAATCTAGTTTTATCACAATATTTGCCGTGACAAATCGTTGTTAGCTCGATTTTTGGATTCTGAATGTCGCTATCGAGTACATCAGAGAGGCCGCTGACATTAGGTGGCTTATTTATGAGGTACAGTTTGAGAAACAAATCTTTTTAGATTATTTTATTAGTAGGTAAGATAATTTATAATTATTTATTTATTTGCACGTATACATTGCAATGAGATACATTCTATTTATGTTAGGAAAGCGTAATAGTAAGAAAATATAATAAGTTTAGTTTAGTTTAGTTTAGTTTATTTTATTTCATGAAAGATAATTACAGTATAAGTTTGTCTTATTTACAAATTTATAAGAACTTCAGTCATGATCGTCACATTATCAATTCAAAAATACTTAGTGATATAATTTTGTACAGTAATGGGTAAATGAATCTCCCAATAAGGATCGTCAAACAAAATATAAAACATCATTATTATGTAAATATGTAGCAAAAACCACTATTTATGTATTCTGATTATTTACCGTTTTTTTAAACAGACTTAGGGGACTAAGATTAGTTTTTTTTTAGTTTAGTTAATTATGTATTCTTTTTATGATACACTTTGTGTAAATAAAAGTTTCAATAAAAGAAATCAGTTCATCATCGAGTTTTCATGCTATTTGGCGTCAACTTAGCTTTCAGATAAGCCTGATATTGTATTTAATAATTAAGAAGATATATTTTGGAATGATTGAAACAGAATTTCGAACAATCGTTTTTTTAGCCTAGTTAAAAAGACCGCGTTAACAATTATGTTTTCGACTAGAAATAAATTCGCTTACCTTTACAATAGGCGGTTTTAAAAACATTCATTAAAATTATCCTTTTAAAGAAGTTAGTATAGACTTGTGTCGTTGGCTGTCCGCGCCCTCTTAATTTTATTTGTTACTTCACATTAATGTTTCATCGAGAGCATTTCCATCCAGAATCGGTAGCTTAATCGCCTGTTAATTTGTTAGAACTGAGCCCAAAAGTGCCGCCTCTCAAAATTTATGGCTTCATCTCACTGTTTGCTTTTACCACGTTTTTTACATTGACACTTTTGAATAGCCGCCGACTTCATTTTATCTGTATTTTAAGTATCAATAACGAGAACATCAAATTATTTCATGGTAATTGAATACTCCAATACATACGTCCTATAGGGATAGAGCGTTTTTATTCAGGGTAATCTACTGAAAATTTAGTGTAACGACAGGTTCTTGATAATTCAACTGATATTTTGATTGGGTTTGATTTTTAAGTAGTAACACTACTATAAATTATATACTGAAAATAGATGGCATATACTAAAGGACTTAAACCTGCATCTCCAGCTACCGCAGCTGACGTCAGATATATATATCAGTCATATAAGTCATCTATTTTTGATAATTGTTTTAGAACCACTAATAAATTGTCTATACATTATTTTAAAGCTGCTTTTTCGGAATGCTATTGGAAAAGCAGTGTATGCATTAATAATCCCGACAAAGAATCTGTACCGGATAACGGTACAGTCCAGAATGCTAATTCGTTTGGTAACGAGTTCGGAACTAATACTCACTTATCTCAAGTAGACACTTCGCTAAACATGACTCGAAGGTTGAAGTGTATAGCGGCAAGCGTTTTAGCTCAAGAATAAAAAACTTATAGACACATACTGACTAAAACAACTAAAAACGGTCTTATTATATTCCCGGTGACTTCAAACGTTTCTACAATTTACAAACTTTGCAAAGTCATTTTAATTCAATATGATCTGTTTCACTTCTTTTATTCCAATAAAAATTAGTCAGCCAAAGACAATAACACGTACAAAATGATAGCTAATAATACAAAATGTAGTGTTACAATTGTATTCTATTTTTTCGTCCAACAGTTTCACTAAACAAAATTAAATTATATCATTGTACCTGACCTTTTTTATAACAAAAGTATGTAACTTTGTGAACTTAAATATTTATAATTATTAACATTACATCACATTCACCACTCACTTTGTAAGACAACCCAAATACGCTATAAGGTTCTGTCTTAAGACGCTTCGTAACTGGTGTACGCTTTAATTTGAAGCCAATAAAATTCAACCACTTGCCATCTAATACAAGACCCTATGAAATTAAAAATGATTCCATAATCGCTTGACAGCTCCCCGGAGTACACACGATAGTGAACCAAAACTAATCATGATTAACCTTGCCTCGTAATTCTTCGTTCACTTTGGTTGGTGCCTATAAATATTGGACGTCACGTTTCAATCAAAAATAGTTTGAAAACGGAAATGGGTGATTTTAATCATATTGGACCGTATTATATCAATACTAACTTACAGTACCGGACGCATCTGCGAATATGTCTTATTACTAGTCCCCTAACACAGATAATAAATATCACTTTTAGCTTTAAAAATATTTTTTTTTATTACAACAACGGTAGCAAACAAGCATACGGTCCACCTGATGGTTAGCAGTTACCCTAGCCTATGGGCGCCTGTAATTCCAGATGATTCACACACGCGCTGTCTACCCTAAATACATAGATGTAGATACCTACTGACAATATCACCTATATTGTTTGTATCCCCCAGTTGTCTGAAGCAAACGACGCTATCAAACAACTACTTTATTCTCATGCTTATCCCTGGAATCAGACTAAACTTGTGTAAGACGTCTGTTAAGTGAAATAACGACCTTTGTATCTTTGGTTGTTCGCAGATAAAACCGATTGTACATTCTAATAAGTACTACACCTTTCTTTAACGTATAATTTTTAGCAAATTGTTTTTAAGCAGTAGTTAAACTGTTTTTAATAACATTTCTACGTACGTTACCTATGCTTAAAACATTATAGAAATATGGGGTCTTATTTCAATCATGTTGAAAGGCGTTCTTAGAAATCGTTAATGTATGTTTGAAAGCTTTGTAATTGTGTTTCAAGTTCTTCAATTAAGTAAATCTCCTTCTTGGAAGTTCTAAAGAAGAACAATTGCAACATGTCGTGGATAAAAGAGAGGATTTAATGTTTGTATCTTTTTTATAGAACATGTTCAATAAGCCATTAAATAGTAAACTTACATCATTACGTATTTATAGTTATCTACTCTTTAATTTTCCTTATATCTTCTGTGATACGTTGTTTTCTTGAATCATCATCTGAAGTTGATTTAAGGCAAACAACGGCACAAATAACATCGACGTCGGCGCTTGCGGCGTTCTCGCCTTCACTGGCAACCACATCCAATCAAGCCTTGAGCTCTGTTCACACCCCTTCATAATATAGCTACTGAACAAACCTTCTCTTATATAAAACATTTCTCATATTAATAGATGTAAATACTTATAAGGCCAGACATATTAACAACGAGAAATAAAGTGTGTAATTATATATTGCATTAAATATTTTTGAATGGTGAGACTAATTACTTTTCTGAGACTAGTAACTTTGTGAGACTAATTTAATTTACATTAAAACTTGATATAATTAAAGCCATAACTAATCGATTCTACTGTGTAACCAATATTTTTTTTTGAAACAGGGGCCAGGAGGCTAACGTATGTAAGTCAACTAAACCCTAAAGAAATACAAAGCTCAGTTATATTAGTTGTCAAAAGCTTGTAACCGAATTTCCTATATCATCGTTACATGTAGTCACAATTACGAGGCACTAATTTAATATGTAACAGTGAACGTGACTTTATATTCCAATTCTAAACCTTAATCAGAACCCGTGATATATCGGCTACCGAGGCAATACCTGCCCACCAATTACTAAATAATTACAAAAGCTGAACTTCCATATCGAAACGTCACAACACAATAACGGCTTCTTACTCTTACGACTGTAAGATTCACGAGGTTAGTATAGTAAATTAAAATAGGCTCTCAGACTAATCTGGCGATCTGTGATTACAAAAAATATTATTATGTAACCAGTAGTCCCTGTTCTATGGTCTTGATCAGAACAATTCGGTTTCTACATTGAATTGTGTAGGTATTTGTATAATAATACAGATTTCAACTACTGCCATTTTTCCACTTTAGGTGAAATAAGACCTAATCCCGTCAACTTTCATGTATTTACTTGGCGTTTCGAAACGTTGCAGGTAAGCTACTGCTTTGTTTTTCATCTACATTATGTTTTTACTGTAAACTATTACGCTACCTTCCTAGTTAGTAGCAATGAGTTGTCAATGTATTGACCGCGAAACTATGAGAATTGCCTGAAAACTATATATTTTACTCACAGACTTTGGCTACCTGTATTCCAAACAGGTGCATATACAAGTAACAAAAATGTGAGACCAAAGTAATTTGAAACATCCAAGCCATCTTTCCTCCGAAACCATAATACACCCGAACCGTGGAACGTCCCTCTGTTATTTGGCGCAATTATAACGTCGTGGAAGAATGCAAGGGCAAAAAAAAGCGATAGAATTTGCAGGGCCCTTGATTAAAATTGTGACGGGATGATTGTTAGCAACGCATACTGCCTTTGCTTTTTTATTTGATTATTCCAGAAGCTTGATTATGGTTTTTGTGGGTGTAATGCCTGGTTTCGGAAGTAATTTAAACGTCGGAATTGGACCGATGTTTTTACTTTAAGGTTATCTCGTACCATACTGGTGGCATCAAGATGTTGTAAGAGATAGCTAATTTATATTAGTACGAATATATGGATTTTAATCAACTAAAGGAACAACTTACTAGTTAGATAGTTAAAAGTATATAAGAAGTAGTTTTTCTTTATTCATGTAATCATTAAAAAAAAAACGGAGATTAAATATTGTGTTGAGTTGAAATGTAGCATGACGTCATGCATTTGAATAAAGGCGTTACGAGCTCCCATGATACCGATCTTGGATGTTTTATCTTGGTAATTTTAAATTCAAGTTACAAAAAAAAACCAAAATTGCGTTATTTTTCAATAATCTGTTCTTTTGAATATTACAGTTTAGTTATCTTTTTTAATATTTACGTGAACATACAGGTACGTATGTAACTACAAAAACAAAAGGCACTTATGTAAGTAAGGTGATAGGAGTACAACTAATTTACTCCATAACGGGGAGCTTAATCACCTAACCTCACGTAACTGACGCAGACGGCGTCAGTTCTCCAACGCGAACGGCTCATGATTATGCAATATTCGCCTTTTAAAACGTGAGTTTTAAAAGGCGAATAATCTTTAGTACCTGCTTCCGTACAATTAATATGTTTGAAGCTCACGGTTGTTTTATGTTTAACAAATTCGCTGCCACCCCTCAAAAATGTATGGAAATTAACGTACATGTGCGTTGGTGGCAGTGAATGCGTTAAAAGTAATTATCTACTTGACTCCTAAAATGTTCTGGGTGTAGAAGCACTTTTTTATGATCCTCTGCTTCCAAAGGATCGTATTTTTATCTTTTCATCGTTAACATCGATCACGAGCGTAAAGGCGCGTGCTAAGAACTATGAAGTAAAGTAATCCAATTTTACAGACCAAACTGTTAACTGTGAAAAAGGTAAAAAATGCAGGTTAGAAAAAAAAATTGAATAAATAAGATAGTACCTCGATATTTTTAATACACTGTAAATAAATGGTAAAATCCATTTTTTCCAGGTGTACACTAAATACCATTAAACAATTTGTTGTGTCTGAGGATCTACAGTCAGCAGCATAAGTAGCTGACCGTGTCAGGTGTTCATAATGAACTTGACACTACTTTTTTCTTAAGATAACAAAAGCATGTCAGGATCATTGTGAACACCTGGCCGGCAAGCTCTGCTGTTGACTGTACTTAGTTAATACGCAAGTATTGTACGTACAATACCGTGACGGAGGGGTGGCACAGTATAGCACGTCACGGTTCGGTATACCACGTGCTCGGGGTGGGAGGCGTAGCGTGACAGTGCTGTCAACACCTATGGTTATGGTTAAAGCTAATTAGATTTATAGCGTGCTTTTTGATGTGTTGATAGGGTGATAAATAGATCCTGTCTGTCAAGAAGGTTTATTGTGATACGATGATTGTTCTATGTTAGAATATGGATACTCGTATTGTTAGTACGACTTTATTATTTCTTCCCATGTTATGTGTTTGGGAATGATATAGTTCCATATAAGTATTTTTTTTTTGTAGTTATGTACATTATATGTATATTATTTTATCTATCAGGTACCTTTGCCTGTTTCTGTAAATGAAGCTAAAATCTTTTGATGATAGGTAGTGACTCGGCCTATGAAAGTAAGTTATTTATGTGATGAGTACAGGTATTTTTTCCTGAGTCATGGGTGTTTTCAATGTTTTAAGTATTTGTATATTATATATATCGATAGCTCAGTAAGCCAACCGATCCAAAACAAGCCTTCTTATCGTAGGGCTTAGTCAATTTCTGTAAGGATGTCCTGTAATATTGATTTATTTTATATTAGCACTCAGAACTTAATTCGTACCTACTGAAACCAATTTTGTCATACATAATTTTTATTGCACAACTTGTAAAATAGCAACAACAAATTGTTGTTTATATTTTTATCATTTAAAAGACTAATACAATGATAGACTTATCTCTGATAGGCGAGATCTTCTAACCAACATATCATGAATCCAAGGATAGTGTCGGAAAAAAATCTTATATTATGTAGGTATGCTAATTATTTTTACAAAGAACTACGTCTCATTAGGTGCGTGGCGCTTAACTATAATTTATGCCCACTTCGCACCTAATAACACGGTAACGCACACCCACTGTGAACACCGATTACACGGTATTTGCGCGGAATACCGACCGTGACGGTAAAGCACGGTTCGTATGGAGGGGTCGCTGTCAAAGCGTGACGATAGCACCTTGATAATAGTAGTTTATACATGTTTATCTCTAGATCTTAAACTATAGGTTGGTTAATAGCAGATTGACAAATTAGTAAAATTCTGCTAGATACACAAGATAAAATAGACTTATGTTTTCGGTTTTAGTCTGCAGCTACAATAGGAATATAATTAACTATAACTTGAAATTTAGTTTAAAATGAGAATTGTAGTTGACAGAAATCATAGTTTTTTTTTACAGATATTGCATTAAATATCTGATAATATCAATATGTTATACTGTGACGGATGCAAAACAGCAAAGATGATAGTTCATTTTACTTATAAGCAATATGTACAATCAAACAGATTCCTGAACAGGCTTGCAAGAGCTCCATTCATTCCACAACCTGCCTGGACTTATAGAAGCTGTCAAATTGGTTTACAATCAGTGCACCGCGGCTGTGCGGGGGGGAGTAATGAGATGCAATTTTAGATCATGACTGTACCATTTGTGACCGCGCTGGCCTCAGGGATGGGTTTGGTACATGCGATGGTCTTTTGCGAGAGTAAATTGTTTTAAAATAGCCAAGTTTCACTTCCAAATCCTTTGAAATATATACATTGATAAGATACTTTACACAACTCTTGTAACATATCAATAAAATATGTTTCATTACATCTATGTAGCATGAACGCTTCTAAATATGTAGGTAGGTACTTACCTTTGACTGACAAGAAAAAAAAGAAAAAATATTTTTTATATCATTACCTGTGTATTTAGGTATGTATTTACCTAAGAAATTTAAGTTTTTGTTATGAAGATATTTATGTTTATACCGCTTTCTCTTACGCCTTGAACAATTGCAATAGTAGGCAATGTGTCCAGTTCCGTAATTCCCAGTTATTACCTACCCCCGGCCTTCACGAACTCGCATCGTTTTAGAAATTGTTTCTACTTGACCGCCGGCACGTGCGGTATTGGTAGCAGTTGCCGTTTCATGCCTGATAACATTATTTGCTTGCTGTTTAAGATTAATCATATTTATATTATCAAGATATTTTTTTTCTGACGAACTTTGCCGTATATATGTAAGTAATTGATACATTAGTTAATAATAAAAGTGTAATAAAAAGTGTATAAACGTTACACTCTTATGTCTTTAAAATGCTGATAGTACGTTTCCGTTGCAGTAGGAAAAATCCTACTCGTATTTAAGATGAAAAGTAAGTTGAAAAAATTCCAGCACCATAACCATCAGACAACCGCGTCTATTCAAGCCAACTGTCTAATTGGTTGTTGGCATATATTGCAGACATTATTCGCCGGCATGAACGCGGACGCACGGGTGCTCAATTTGGTGGAAGTGCGGCAAATAATCGCCTCCGGGCTTGCCGCAATCAACGTTTTCACGTAAGAGTAAGCTCGACCAGACGCTAAAGTACCGGGCGGAAAATGGATTGCGATTTGTACTAAATATTTGATTACAATTGTTGAACTGAGATGAAAAAAATATGATTACTAGTTATTTATTACTTTATTCAATAACAACAATAATTAAATATTCTCTCTAATTTAAGAGCTGAAATTAAGCCATATGGCGTTTTTTATAAGTAGCAAAAAAAATAGCTTATGAAGTCATTTTGCAATTTTTCGCCAACCCCTATAAAATATTTGCGAGATATTTTTTTTCTTTTGCAATTTCCTAACTAAACCAAAATATTTAAATAATTATGAACATTCAAAATTCCATACAAAATGGTCCCTTATGGCCACCGCGAGCCGTAAATACGGCATTTGGTGCATAAATTAGTGGCATCCTTTAAAAGAGTCGCCCGAGGCCCGGACGTTCGTTTCGGCTTCTGTTTGCAGCGAAATGAATGCATTACTTAAGAATGCACGTACTCCAAACCGTTTAATGCAGGCCTTCGCTGATTGGTAATTCGATGTAGTGCTACTACCAAAAGTCACGCAAGCTGGCAGTACTTCACTGTAGTGCAATAAGTGCACCAATATCCCAATATTATAATAATATACCAGGGAATACTACCAAATTCATTGATATATCTTAGTTACTATATTGGTATATCATTAATTAATATGTCATACTGATTGATCTTAAGTATTAAACCTAGAACCAAATATCTTAATGATCGGAAATGTGGTCTAATTACTATTCACAGTTGTATCATTTTCAAAGTTTATTTTCATCACTCAATACAAAAAATAAGTTTAAGTAAATAAGAACATTTCTTATTTTTTCATTTTCTACTTTTTACTATTTGGTCAATTCCTTAATCAAACGTTTTATGAAAATTATATACAAATAAAGTTTGAAATATGTCAGCATTGTAATGAATCTACGAGAAGTCTTTAGATATACATATATTAATAAGAAGATTATATAGGTACTTTTTGACATAAGAGTTTTGTTAAGAATGAGACGAAAATACAGAGTACCCTATCAGTAAAAAATACTACATCGGAACTACCTTCCTGGAAGACGATGAATCAAATATATAATAAATATAAAATGATATATTAGAACACACTTAAATAAACGTTTCTCTAATCTTTGATCTTTACCATCTGCGATAGGGAAGAATACAGAATGAAACACGTGTAACGCCACGAGGCATTAGAAGTTAAGAGATTAAGTAGGTACTTGTCAATGAAACTCGTTATCAAGATTATTCAGTCGAGCGAAGCCGGGACGGGAAGCTAGTCACTGACTGGCCTGTCAGTATTTCACATCTGTTTATGTGTGTAAAGGAGTGTACAGAATGAGTGGAACGAATTGTATGACTAGGGATTAAGGTACCGTCAAACACAGGTTCAAGACACGTCAGCGTTAGTTGATAATATACAGCTTCCTTCTCTGTTGACTCTGGAATATTGCACGGTGGAAGAATATTTAATATATATTTACTTTTTTTCTTTTTGTAAGGAATATAAGTTTTCTGTTTCAGGGATCAGTGTTACTACTTACTATTTTTTGTTGCCACATTGACAAGTTTATATTATATAGTTAGGTATAGTTAGGTTTATACATTTAAAATTAGTGTTCATGTTCAGTATTTTACTAACTATCAAATGGTAACTTTTCTTTTTACTAGACAGTCTTACTAAGCTTATATTCAGTCGGTCAATGTGCATGTATCTTTCTTTAGAGCGTGCGCGGTGAGCGATTTGACGCCTCAGGCGCGCTTCTGTAGATCGTGACCAGGCAGCCGCACGCGCAGGCTTGGAGGTTATTTAAAGGGCTCTTGTCTTAGGTAACCCGAGAGATGGCGGTAGACTCAATACAAGATGAGTTGCATTCAACTGTTCCTCGTTCATATATCGAAAAATGTTGCCCGCAGTAAAATGACAGAAATGGAAACAATAGGTAAAGTGGGGCCGATTGATTGACTTTTTATGAGTGCTACTCATAGTAGATTTGAATATCTATCGCATTCCAGAAGCATAAAAGGCAACTTTTTATCTTACCCCTAGTAAAAACATAAATTTTCGCCCCACTTTACTAATATGTAGTTTGTAAATTTTCGAAAAATAGGTACGCAAAGCCTCCTTAGACACATTACCTGTTACCAAGATGGTATTAAATATAAAGATCTTATGACTTGATCTAGTTTGTAATCATTATATTATAGTTGTATCTTTATAAGCACCGGCTATTAATCAAACTATTTTGATTCAACACAAATCTGTGAACCAAATATTTTCAAAATTTACCTATTATCCAATCATGTTAGAACTCAATGTGGCCAGTAAAGTCCAATTTGGATCAATATAATCATAGTATCTGTCAGATGTGGTAAACGAATCTAACTTATTGATTTACAATATCGGTTATAAAATCTTATAAGAACGTGTAACTTGATTAAACGTGGTTCCGTGGATTTTAAACCAAGAGTGATATATTTCTTTTTAACGAAGTATATTATTAATAATAGTGTTGTAACACTTTAGGTGTAAAACGACGATAAGTACTCACATCTACATATAACTTTTGCCAATTTAAAATTTAACTCATTTATTTAAAAACACTCTTGTTTT
The DNA here is from genome assembly GCA_022674325.2 of Grapholita molesta. Lineage (NCBI taxonomy): Eukaryota > Metazoa > Arthropoda > Insecta > Lepidoptera > Tortricidae > Grapholita > Grapholita molesta. Next base: position 15,233,063 of record CP053121.2, on the reverse strand, counting down.
ATTCTAGTTAGTTGATATAAATTATTTTATATAAACAAACAGACTCTAGTGGTAAACACCACTATATATATAGTATTGTATATGGTATATTTTATTGTATTTTTATAGCAGTTTAGTAAGCATAATTGTCTAAATACATATAATAAATATGTTCTCTCATCTGAGGTTTCCTTTCTGAAAGGCCCCAAGAACATTTAATTGGTAAGATACTCGTTATACGGCAGTACGTCTCAATAACCACTCGGTCCAAAACAAGAACTTTTTTAGGTTCCGATTCACGATTGACGTCAATTAATTTTGATAGGCCCATTTGGGAGATTGATTAAAAGTCGATTGCTCGTTGAATTCATATCGATTGTTCACATTGTGCTGCAGTCGAAAGTGGACTACTGAGCCACTTTTTATCAAATGGTGTTTTTGTTATAATTGCTTTTATAGAACTGAATTTGAAACAAAGTTGTGATGTACTTATTAAAAATTCTTAAGCAAGCATAGCTGCCAAGGACAAGGGGAGAACGTCGTTTCCGAAACGTCAGAGGTAATTTTTAAAGTAGCTATGTGTAAAACTATGTTAATATTTCAATGACGGTGAAGTTAAATTGGCATACACGTAAATAAAGTTAAAAAACACTGAACAAAAAAAATCGTAAGTAAACCTAAATACACCGAAGTCGTAATTCATAGTAGGTTTGTGGGAGCTCATAAATTGATAAGCAAAAGAAATCCAAAAGAATAATTCAGAAGAACCGATTATTGCCTGTTTGTACTGTAAGAAATCGGTCCCCATATGGCAAAGCGAAATTACCAGTAGGACCACCAAAGAAGTTTGCTTCGTGCCGGAATAAATGTAATTACAATTTTAGCCCACAAACTTGTTTTTAATCTCAATTGTAACAAGCATATGGTTTATTTAGATTATGAATAAGTGGAATAAGTTCTGAACATATATTTTATCTTTTAAACTAGTTTTTCCATAAGATATTTTTTTTTTCGCTGATTGTTTCATGACTTCTTCTCTTCTCCAGTATTTTCTTTTTTGATATTAAGATAATGTTTATAATGATGAAAGTATATGTGTAAGAACTTATATATAATATATATATTAGTATAATAGTAATTCTGATATTTTTATATATGTATGGAAAAGATTTGCGTTATACTTATTTAAATTGTGATAAGCATTCGTTTTAGTTCTGAAAAGGACCGCCTACAATCTCATCGTTTTTTTCTGAGGTTAACTGGTAGAGAATGCCATTAAGTTCACTTATTGTACATTTTTTTTACGAAAAAACATAAAATAAATATGTATTTTATTTAAATATTTAAGTACAGTAAGTATTTACGAGTACCCAGCGTTAACGATTCTAATAGGCTTTGTTTTCATTACTTCTTATAAAAAAATAATTTGATCAAGACGGTATTTTTTTGCTTAGCATTAGGACATAACCCTTCGTCTGAGTCATTGGAACAAAAACCTGACATCTCCCAGACTCCTGCATCCGCCCGGCTAACGGTACTGAGATTTATGAGAACGAGACTTCGAAAATACCGATACTGGTTTAGAAAGGGTTTTTGCTGTGAATAAATTTCAATTTCACTTTCAAGGTTATAGTTACCAACAACCAGTTGAAAATATTCGGTGATAAAATAATATACTGGGTACATAATATAGGTATTTACTGTACTACGTGGTGCGAACAAGACATCGCTATTTACCCACATAGCGCTGTCTCTATCTGTCTATTGTTTTAAATATTTAATTTAGTTTTATTGTGTCGATTTGCTCTTTCTAATTTTGAAATCATAATAGATTTTTTTTTAAGATTATTGTAGAAAATCTAAGCTTCAAACCAAGCGTATATAAAATATAGTATAATACAGGTTTAAGCAATTAAGGTAAACATTGAATTTATCCTCTCTATCCTTAAAATAAAATAACAAAAACACCTTGTTAGTTTATTGAACCTTGTTAGTGTAATTAGTTTATTAAATAAAGGAGCTATAAAAATATACTCATTAAGGTTAAAAATTTTGAATTTGTACTACGGATTATTTCTTACTTATCAGAGTTATTTTTAATTATACACAAAGAATTATCCGATGCGACTGCAAAAACTGAACGCCGCTTCGGTCCAAGCAGAATAACGTAATATACCGATATAAATAAACAGTGCTAACTCGCTCACACATCGGAGCAAGATGCCGTTTTATCATTAGGACTGACATCAGTATGATAACCGCGTTAGAAAAAAATACGTTTGTTATAATAGGTTATTAAGCTAACTTATATCAATTTAATGCTAACTTTTATTGAATAGCAATCCAATATATTACAAATCTACTGACGCGTTAAGTATTAGTTTAAATTTACATTTTTATAACTTTTTAACATATTTAACTACATGGTAGCAATCATTGGTTGTGTTTTTATACATGTCTCACGTATAATTTTGAATAATTTAATCTAAATATGTGTTTAAAATATTGATATAGTCATTTTAAGGCAAATTAGTAGCGAATTATAATAAATATATTTATTTTGACATGAGGGACAAATTAATTGATTTAAAGTCTAATGTCTGTTATCATATTAGTTCTCCTTTTTATGCATTAAAGAACTAATGGTTTACGATTACCTTTCAAGACGATTCCCTGAGAAACTGTTTAGTTTCGCCTAGACAGCTGGTGAGACAATTTCGTCTGTGTAAATAATTAAGCTTTATATCATAAACTATACATAAAAAGTGAGCCATCATTTTGCATGTTGTAATCATTGGGTTAAAAGCAATTAAATTGCTAATGACTTTAAAGCGAAACCACTAAATTAATTTAATAAAATATCTTTTAAGACATGGCAATCATATCGTTTATTTTTTTATGACTAATAAAATATGGTTCTCACGAATCTATTGCATACCAAAATTTGTACTTTTTATTATTTTCTCTTAGATTGTGAGTAATAACCCTGCAGGCCATAATTCGCTCTAGCCTAACAAAGTTGTTTTTTTTTTATATTATTGTACTTAGTATGATTGTTGATTATTTGTCATTTAGTAATAAAATACAATCATATCACTTTGTTAGGCAGAAGTCCGGTATTTTTATCAAATAGCCCAGTATTTAATACATAATTTTCACCTAATAGCCTAGTAAATATTTTACCTACTATTTTAGATTCCATTCAACCTCATTAGTCCTAACACGGACAGGGGCAACTTCCGCTTAGTGTACGCCTAACATTTAACTACGCGTGTTGGATCAATGTCAGGAATAACATTATTCCGTGTACGGCAAAGATCTACAATCAGTTAATAATTATCAATATTTCGTTTCGGGCTCAGCTTAGAAATGACTTTTATAAGGTGCTATTGCTACAATATATCTTCTTTTATCTTATTAGTAATTTTGAAACTTAATTTAAATATGCCTATAATTTTACCAGTTCTTAACAATAATAATTGTTCATCTTTCATTAGAATAATTAGTATTCATTAAACAAATCAGTTCATAGTATATGTGCACGCAGTATACTGACTCGTATATGTTGCAATTTTATTACAATTATGTGTAACCCCAGCTCTGCGCCGGCGGTTACTTGAAAGGTAGCTGACGCCATAGACAAACCTTATGGCGTAGACATGCCAAACAAGTTATCTAACATTTATTTTAATATAATAATATATAATAAATCATTAAAAAAGTATTTAATGCTTCTTTGCTGCATGTTTGTAACCTTCTTTAAATCTGTAAAGAAAGTAGAAAAAGGTGAACATTTATCTTGTGATTAAATAACAGCTTAAACTTGTTTAGCTTTAACATTGCAGCCTTGTGAATGAATGATATAAAGTAACATAAATGTGCCCTATGTGTAATAAACTCAAATGTGCTCTAACACTACCTACCTAGTAAACAACATTATTTAGATAACGGAATAAGTTCCTTATATTGAGGAAGAAAGATTTTATCTTTAAGTCAATACTTCTACTTTCTTTGGCATTTATACTTAAAATGTTAGTCTATGTCTATTAGGTAAATGAATGCAATTTACATCACGTTATGAAAATGTAGTTATGCATATTGCACTGAAGTAATTTCACCATTAATGCACTGTGATACTAAAACCATTACGCTTAATAGAAAAGCAAATTATTATCGCTTAAGATCTACTAGATAGCGCTTAAGTTCAAAAAGGATGTATATTTCATACATAATGTAAGCAGATAAAGGCTATGAATTGGCATAGATACGGGCAAAAAATTAGCTCACTTTATCTCGTAAGCTCAACATATTCATATGGAGCATCAGCATGGGAAGCATTTGGTTACTTAGTAGTAGTAGTATTACAACCTGCTAAATAAGATAATTGTTTAAAAATCGTATAATGACACTGACGTTGAAATCATACGTATTTCAGCATATTGTTTTGCTTATATTATTTTTAGGAAGACGTAGTTACAGAATTGTGATATAGATAAAATCATTGCTATTAAACTAAACAATAAAGCAAGCCAAACAATTCTACTTACTTTTCATAAATCAAAAGTCCGATAAATAAATTTCCTTTTCTGAAAAACATTATTTTTAACCTGACTTGGCCTGACTCTCTGGCCATTGCGGCACATAAGAGCGATCGGACTGTGTGGGAGTGGGAGGTTAGCCTGGGGAAAAGCCAAGACCCTTACGCACCAGACTTGGTTTGTACTATTGGAATACTGCTACTGAGTTTACGCTTCCAGCGAGATTGGTTAAGACACATCCGGACCTGAGTGGTATCGAGCTAATGGGAGTTTTACTGAAAAACAGAAATTTAAAAAGACTCATGTTTAAAACCGGCATATTTGGTTTCAACAAGCATCTATAAATGTGTTCAACAAGCATCTATAATTTAATATTCTGAACAAATGAAACATCAAATTCATTGTTTACAGGTTCGCCATCGATTTGGACTCTTCGATGAAGTATGTACTTCGGGAGGCGTTCAGGTCCGGCATTGCAATTGGGTTCGATTTCTACGAGTCTCCGAGAATTATGGGCCTCAAGTTAGTATACATTTTTTCTTTAATATATTATAAGTAGTCATAAAGTTAGTATAAAAATAGCTGACGCCGATAAAAATGTTGACAGTTTCGTTAAGCCTGTACTGCCACAATAGATCATAACTGGTCGATGCGGCGCTAATAATAGCCCAAAAGCAAATAAGCCTGTATGTACACTCACCTGCAATAATATGTTTCTATAAGTCATAGTTCTCCGATTTAACAGTAGGTTTCCTTGGATATTTTTAGTCGCTTATTTATGCAAGATATTATTGCAAGTGACTGTACACATAATTTCATACTGTAAGCACCTACTCAGGTGAGTTACATTTGGTGGCACAAATTGTTTACATTACGAATACTAACGAATAAAAATTAACTATGACGATCACCGATCTGTGTCATTGTCTAGTTTAAGAAACTTTTATATGTGTTTTTATTTTCTTTGGTAAAGTCAGACTTGAAATAAATTATAATTTTCACTACTTAGGTAAACCTAGTCTGCACAAAAGTCAAGGGCGAACCTGTATACGAAGCAGTTAAGCCAGTATCAGCGCACACAGAGCTCGTGGTATATTATTTACCCGAAAGACCTGAAGAACTGTTCTTTGTAAGGATGCGGAACAATCTTTACAGACAAACTATGGACTCCATACTAGAAGGTAAGAATTTGGTTCTCGGAAGTTCTGATAGCATCCACACTTGTTCAAAGTATATGCACATAAAAGTCAACAATATTATTTTCTGAAACATGCACTGCAATTCGTAAATTTACTTTTACTTTTTATTAAAAAATACTTTTATATCTTGGAGTTTTTTTTTTTTACATTATTGCATTGCATATTAAAGAAAAGCACCTTGGCGTGAAAAGGGGTTTTCGGCCTCGTATACTCGGCCGGCAACCCTCTACTTCGCGGGCTCTGTAGTTATCTATCGATGACTCTACGTCTATAGTATATATTGTATGACTCTACATTCGCAAACATTTAGTTAAAAAGTGGATTGTATATTTTATAATTACGTATTTAACTTGAAGACTAAGCGGGCTAGTTGATCAAAATTGTTTTGACACCCTTGTTCTCTTAACAATAAAGTCTGTCAAGCTAATTTTGTACACCTCGGCCGCTTAATAGTTTTCGTTTATTATACAATTTTTCTTATCTTATCTTATTTTCTCTTCTTCATATTTAAATATTTTATGTCAAACCTACGCTTCGAGCTAAATACTAAGAGCATTTACATTTAACAATGACTCGCGATCCGCAAATATTTGAACGCACAACTTTCCTTTAATTGCTGTCGATATACACTCATTGAATACTTTTTATATGTAGGCACATCCGTTCATGCCGACAGCTGCAGCGGTTATCAATATGGTCTCGCGATCCGATCGGCAAACGACGCCGCAATGCGTTATCGATTCATATGTAACTTAACTGGTCTTAAGGAGTATAAAGATTCAGTTTTTATTTCGTGAGATAGTTATGGAATTGTTCGGCGCACTTTGAATTGTCGTCTACTTTTTATTATTTGGATAGCCCTTATTACAGCATCCGATCAGCATTAATTATTTTATATATGGCTTAGTTAACTTCTGAAAATAATACTGTCATTAATATTTCGAGTGTCAACAGTTCATTAACTAATACGAAAATCTACTGAAAATAAGGCATCATGACTTTAATGACCGCTAAGAAGCCACTACTAAATTAAGTAAAAACACATAAATCACGTTGACACACAGATATCGCCATTTCACTGGCTGCTTAAGTGCGATAAAAAAGCAATCACGACCGTCGACTACCGAACCGGCGCGGGCGCAGCGGAATGTCCTTTGATGTGCCGGTGTTAGGCCACGCTTTAAACGGAGCGGACGAAATTGAACTACTTAAATCTACATGGAATAATAAATGAGTACTTAATATAATTCGTTAATTTAACAAATTTTATTTCGTAAATAATAAAAAAAATACTAGGCTTAACATTATTTATTGGTTATAGTGGGTGTGGTCTGTAATAGGAGCATTAACTTTAGGCATCATTTCTACACCACAAACGTAGCAACATTATTTCTACGACTTTTGAAAATAACTAATAGTTAAATAAATATTAATAAAAAAAGATTTTCCAAGCAAGCAATGTATCTATGAAAACTATGACGTTTGTAGGCTGACAGTAAACGTCAACTAGGCTATTGGATGCTGTTAATTGAAAATACTATTTAGTTTGTTCGAAAAATCACAAGTAATAAATTACCCAATTATTTAAAGTTGTTGAACAAATATTAATATTAATATTGTTTTGGACCCGGGTATGTCCTTAAACTACGTCCAACAATGAGAGGTAGGGCACAGCGATGACCATCATGCTTGAATCTGGGGCAGCCCAACTGGGGAAGTACCTCCTCCTTACCGGGGAAGACCGCCACAGCCATAATAGCACTGCTACCTTTCAGGTATGTAGTGTTGTGTTCCTGATGGTGAGTAAGGTTCCCAGAGCTCCAACCCCCCTTAAAGGCCGGCAACGCGCTTGTGACTCCCCTGGTGTTGCGGGTGCCCATGGGCGACGGTAATTGCTTACCATCAGGCAATCCGTCTGCTCATTTGCCGCCTATGTTATACAAAAAAAATATTGTTACGTTTGTCGTGTAGAAGCGATGTCTAAAATTTTTGCTCCTATTATAGGCCGCACCCGGTATAAAATAAAGGTGAATCAAGAATAAATAATAAACTGAATAAAATTGCCAACAGCTTATATTAAAATTCTTTAATACCAATTGATTGTGCTAGCTTTAAGAAATGGTTCACTTTAAATTAAAATTAAAATCTGTTTACATTGCTGATTAGTCTATATCCTACTACCTTTTTAATAAAACATATTGCCTAAATATTAATGAAATATGTTTTCCGATAGAGTTTTGCCATAGTATTAAATTTTGCTAGGACTATGATAGTGTTTTTATATCTACATGAAGGTATATGAAGCATATTCACTTGATGTAACAAAATCGCTTCGCTTATCACTAGACGTCACTTACCATCTCTTGTTAACGATACAATTCTAGCTAGATCCTTGCAGTAAATCTGCTCTTCGCATCCGTTTGAGGACGACTACCAACCTATAATCTAAATTGCATGGGTACTTTCAAAAATAATAGACACGTCAAAATTATTTTTTGTGTCTTTAACACATCGCGATTGTGACTAAAATAAACGTAAGTGAAGATTAATAAAATAAGAGGTAAAATCGTCGAGTGTCGCAATTCTATTTTAACTTTTGATTGAATACTCAAGTATGTTTTATACAAGTATAATTTTAAAGTGTAGATATGAAATAAATTCACAATCTGAATTCAAAATGAAAAGCATTTAATCAGTTGCTTCTCTGATAATTTAAGTTCGATCGCCATATTTACAACCGCCAGATCCATATAATAATAATGCTCACACTAGTATTGCTCCAAATTGATTGTGAACACATTAATTATAATCATTATAAAAACTTTTATTAGAATATTGATCCAATCAAGCGAAATTTTAATTAACCAATTCCACGAATAACCGTAACGTAGTTAAGGAAGTCTAGACAATTTATGTTTATTGCCCGTCTTAAAAAATTAACCTGTTTTGATTTTGACGTTTTAAAATGTTCTAACTTTTGTTCTTAAAGTCTGCATTTAGATTGCGCGGTCTGCGTACAAAGTTATCTAGTGAGATTGCCTATAAATCTTCATAGCTTTAATACAGTGTCGCAGATGTTGTGGATTAATTAGTCGCCGCGTTCTACTTGAAATCTACATTTATATCTTTAACATTTACGCTGCATATTTATATATGTATTTGGATTTCTATATGTATTTTAAGATCAACGATAGGAGATGTTGCGGCGAACAGACGGATGGCAATGATAGCATCTCTAGTTAGCCGTCAATGCATTTCACTTACTATGTGTAGTTTGATTTAAAGTCAATAATTTTTATTTTTTAATTCATGTATTAAATAGTCAATATTTATTTAGTTTTGTCTAGAACCTACAGTTTATTTTTTTATTTTTTATTTTTTTTCTGTACTTCAATACAAAAAAGGAACAAATCCACATCAAACTACTGATGACAAAATGTAAATAAACATGTATAATTTTTTTTTTAGATTCACCATTAGACCTATCAACTTCGCTTCTTTCAAGAGTACTTTTACCGATATCACCACCATCGGGTCCTGACGACGAGCACAAGTCTGTTTCTGGCGATTCTCTTGCATCATCCTCGGCCGGCTCGTCCAGCGAACTACTAGACATGACACCGAAACTCCAAAGAAAATCAGCCAAGTCTGAAAGGGCATTACTTCCTTGTGAAGTCTGTGGGAAAGCATTTGACAGACCATCATTATTGAAAAGGCACATGAGAACACACACCGGTATGGATCCCAATTCATGTTTCTAATTTTATTATTAAATACCTTTATTATTTAAAGGACACGATTAATATCACTGCTTATTTTCAGGTGAAAAACCACATGTGTGTATGGTATGCAATAAAGGGTTCAGCACATCAAGCAGTCTTAATACTCACAGAAGAATACATTCTGGTGAAAAGCCTCATCAGTGCCAGCATTGTGGAAAGCGATTCACAGCCAGCTCCAACTTATATTATCATCGAATGACTCACATAAAGGTAAAATATACTAATAATTCATAAGTTTAATTCAGAACGCAACCATATTGACGAAATTGGTTGAGCAGACGAGCGTGTACTTATATTGGCACACTGGAGAAAGATACTGGACTATCTCTCCAAAGTTGTGTTACGGAATCTTATAAAACATTTTTTCCATATCTGTTTTCACTTGCATTTAATTATGAAGACCACAAAGACGGAGTGGTCGAGCGCAACGAGGCGGAAAAGTCATGTGTCTTAGACCATCGTGGGAGCGACCTGCGGGAGGGATATGTTTTGAAAACAATTACGAAAGTTTTCACGCGATAAGTTTTATTGATTACAAGTACTTTGAGGTTTAACTCATATATGAACGTTTCCCGTATAATCAAAGTAAAAAAAAAAAATTGCAAGAAGGATAACGTACTCAAAAACTAGTACAGATAAACAGAGCGGTAATTAAAGGTACTACAAAATGCATCGCATCAGTTTTAATTGCCATTTATTCATATAATGTACTTTTCAATCACATCCTAGTAGGTCTTGCTTCATCGCGGAAATTATCTACACTTTACAAAACGATATAAAAAAACTAGTTATCCTTGATGCAAAGACAATAGACTACCATTAAGGTTTTTTTCTTCTGATAATTCACATGCTAGGTATATCCTTTTTCATGGCACTGTAAGATACAGCAATTGATTATTTTTATGACACGATATGCAGTAAATATTCAGTTGCGTGATTGTTTATTGATTACTATAATGGTTGATCTATTGTAGATCATACATAACGAGCGGACTATGGATTTTTTCTAACAGAAGTTTTAATTACTCATAATAGATTCGGATAATAGTTTCAGAACAAACCACAGTAGAGGCATTTATAATATTTGTTTTATGAATAGGAGAAATCAGAGAAATAAACATGGTGGAAAATCCGCCAAACTTATAATAGAAGACTGACATTAGTACTAGAAATAAAAAATATCGTGTATCCTTATATTCCTGATCGCCATTCGGAAATTTTTAGGTTTTAACTATGGTGAGACTCAAACAAACTAAGTTTTTAAATAAGGTAACTCACGTTTTGTACTTTTACTACAGCTTCTCATTACGAAGCGTAACATGTCGAGTAATATTCGACTATCAAAACGTGAGCAACCAGATTAAAATATTTTAATGAACCTTAAGGAATATAACAATAAGTGACGATAATTTATACTAAAGTGCTATATTACTGGTCGGCAAAGCTTGGTACACATTATACGGTGATGTTACCGTGCTCGCTTCCCATAACGCCCCACCTGAGTTTTTACTTTAACTATGACCTCATGTTGAGGCGACTTAAGAAAATCACACAAGTGCACACGGTCAATGGGCACAGGGCTGTCGCGCCCCTTTTCTTTACGTTTTGATAAGAATCAAAATTTATTTCTTGTTTAGCGTTTTTTTTTTTTTTCAATAAATATTTGTTACCAGCATTCATGGAAATGTCATTAATTTAATTCTTTCTGCATAGAATAAAACTAATTCTCCAAAATGTAAGCTGAATGCCATCTTATTAGAAACAAGATAACGTAATACTCCCTTACAATTTACTTAACATATTTTTTACTACTGGATTTTGTAAATACATTGAAGATTCATAAAATTAACACGATAGTACTGGCAATAAAATAAAATAAACTTTAATTAGACTTACATGTGAAGGTAAATAAGCAATTAAAAAACAATGTACCATTTTTTAAACAATGTATAACAAAATAACGAAATCCCACTTTCAGTCAGAATGAGTCTCTTTTTGAAACTGCACTATCTTGAAACCCCACATCGCCAACCCTTAAGACGCACCTGTGGTCACAGGCAGTTATAGTTAAGGCGTTCAAGGGCCAATAAATTACCGGGTCAGGTCATCGTGGGAACACCCCTGCGCAGGAGACCGTGGCGACATTGTTCGTAATAGGTTAATTTGATTTTGTATGCTTTGGTTATCATGGATCGGGTTGTTCAAGCGTGTTACGCGTTTAGTTTCATCTGATTTCATAATTTAAAAAAAAGAAACTTATGTTGTACTTGTGAGGGATTCCTCTATTGTGATATGCGGCGCTGCTCTGTCTCTTATATTAATAAATAAAATAATGTTCTTTCGTCTTTATTTTTGTGAATTTTAACCACAAATGTGCGAAGGAAAGACGTTTTCTGGGTAAAGGAAACTATCTTGTTTTTACAGGGTTCACGTCAAACAAACTATGTCATAATTAGTCAGCATCTATGTATTATATCTACATAAGAGCATGAGCAAATTTAAATACAATTAAACCACTTTAAGAAATTAGGTACCTACTTCAAAACACACGTACGGTTCCAAATCAGGGAAACGTTTGTATTGTATGTAAGTTGTACTCCTATTGTATTTAGAATTATACTTTAGTATAACATTAAAAAAACGGTAGATATCTCATATAGCAGTTCACACACGGTCGTGTGAAGCCACGGTCTGCTGGCCTCGTCTTCGGTATCGTCTTGGCCGATACGGTTCCTTGGCCAGTCGTGGGAACGTGAATTTGGCTGCTGCGGTAGTGTGAGCAAACATTTGGTGATTAATTTGGACAAACTTGTTTTTTAGCTGGTTTTCTATTTCATTAATTAGTTCTTGTTATATTAACATACATATATTTCAGCCGTTTGCAGTGCACTGCTGGACATAGGCCTCCCACAAATATGACTTGTATCGTCTTGGGGGTAATTGCCATAGTCGCCACGTTTAGCAGGCGGGTTGGCGACCGCAGTAGCTGTAGATTCGGTTTCGACGGACGCTGCTGTCCATCCGTATGATTTTTGCCTTTGTCGCCTCTTACGACACCCTTGGGAGGAGATGGGGTGGTGCTATTCTAGTCAGCCGGCATCAAACGGCATTCAGCTGGCATCACATGGCTGTCATATTAAATTAGTCGTTCAAAAAATACATTCTTAATCTGTGATTTTAATTATATTGTCGTACAGTGTAATTGGTGCCAGATCTTTGGTTTTTCTCTAACAGCTTGACAAGTCTTGTAGTTTTAGTGTTATTGTCCTATCGCGTCTTTACTCAGCATCACAATAAGGGTGCGCGTACAATAGGCTAGTTGATTGATAGACCACTGTGCTTAAGGATCTTTTGAGCTGTCCGCGAATTACGTTGCCCGCTACGGTGCTATCATTGTACGATAGCCTGATATGTGTGCACGGCTCACAATAGCCATTACTAGTCTCGTAGGGTTACCACTACAATAATTTTAAAGCATTTCTTAACAAAAAATACTGTTCATGATAATATCAGTTGTACTTTCAATTTTTATTATAGAAAATTACTTAACAAGATTTTATTTACTAGTACTTCATTAACAAATAAAAAGACAAATTTTTGACTGACAATTGTTTTACTTGGGAAAGTAAGCATTTTGAATTTATAAATCCCTGTTTAACAGTTGGTAACCCTATTTAGCCCAGTGATAGCTCGTTAAGGCTCCCTATATCTTGACGCGAATGAGCATTGTTTCTATATCAAGCTTTGTCTCCGGAACTTTCTCAAAAATTCTGAGACGTTGATCAGTATATATACTTACCGTTTTAACATAATGATTGTTTGTTTCAATAAGCAGATAACTTGAAAATCAGCAATTGCTTAAAACAAACGCTTAATAGAAGTTTTAGTTTCTTCTCAAGTTAGTCAAATAAATTGATACTTAATTTTACTACCTCTGTATTTTTTTTTTAAACTTATGTTGCATATATTACCTATTTATGATATAGCTAATCTATTTGAATCATGTTTCTTGCTCAGTTACTCTAACTCCAGAATTCCCGAGAACTCAAGCTATCTTCGCTCAGTCACTTGACACTTTTCAATCTCGTTAGTTTGTTTGTCGTCACTGTCCGTCTGTCCATCTGTCCCAGAACTTGGTAGCCACAATTGCTGGTCACACAAAGCGTTACGCTGATTCAAATTGTAAGCGGATAGCGGAAACTATGTAGAATAGATTGTACGATTCAACTTACGATAAATATAAATAAGTATGGTTAAGAAAGGTCTTATGAAATTTTATTGCTATTTATCATTCTTTATTATCATGATTTTACTTAAATACCATTCAAAAATACTAGATCTGCCAGTGAATCACGTGTTTTTGGATACTAGAATTTCAGTACACTTTTGCGTAATCTGCCTCAATCAATGGAAATCCAGAGAAAATGGCGGAACTGAGATTATATAACAAAACTATTATTTATGTTTTTGGAAATAATAAACGACAATAGTATTTATTTTTATAAGTCCTTATAAGAATAAAATGCATGATATTTTCTTTATTAGGTACACTAACTTTATTGCTACGCGCACTATACTTACACCACTCAATAAAGTAACGAGGAGCCACGAAGATTGGTAGTTGTTTCGAATCAGAATCCGATTTGCGTTTGTCAACGTGTTTGGTGGTTGACACTTTTCATTGGATAGATTGCACTGGATTTGTACTTATAGAAAATATATGCTTCCGCTTCAATTCGTTTAACTAGCACAGAGGCAGCAAAATTATATGTATTGCGTTATATAAGTCTTTAAGCTTAAAACGCTACGTTTTTAACTAAATATGTAAGTACATGTATTGATATTTTATATGACACTTCTAATTGATTATTAATTATACCTTATGTCTGAAGTTGTGTGATGAAGTTGAATCAAAATAAGTAAAACATCTAAGATCCAAAGAACCATTAAAATCTAATTTTCGTCAGCATAAACATATACTTATGCCCCGTCTGTTCAAAGATGACCCTTTCCGACGTACGTCATATTCAAAGGATTATTTTTTTGTACAATATAAAAGTCCCAGGTTTATAGTCATATTGCTTCCATAATCTCATTAAAAGTATATTTCCACGAAGTGAAAGGTTGTATTAAGGCAATTTGTAGGTATACTTGTGTCGTTTTAGGGCTGTGTCGGCGGTATATGGGACCGGTGCAGCGGCGCCTGGGCATGTTCCCATGCACCTGCCTTGTATGGGGGTTAAAAAATGGAATCGCCGCAACGGCTTTTTAGATTGCTAGCCGCTGCTGAATGGTTTTTTTTATGAATTAGAAGAAATATCACTTTGTGACAGGTGACAAAGTTTTGAGATTGCAGGAACTATTTCTTTACATTGTAAAAACGTGCGCTCTAATTTTATGACTGGTAAGATCTGTTTTGCTAATTGTAAATAGAAGGCTGCCCGCGTAACCTCCCCTTAAATATATAAAATCAATCTCGTATAGGTTGTCTCTATTAAAATTATGTAATGGAAAATGTTTAATTACCTTTTATATTAATGTTTTATTCGGTCTTATTTTGACTCATCGGACATAAAGTACGCGGTAGATGACACGCGTGCTATGTAAATGCTTAATAACATACACTAAGAATAAATAACAATCCCACTGTCAAAATAGAAAATACCATTGCAATGTCACAAACAATAAAATATTGATCAGTATCGAAATATATTCCAAGTTTAAACTAAGTTATTTGTTGAGGTGAGAGAACTTACGTTTCAACAAATTTTAATCAGTCAACTTGTAAGCCCCTGGCAATTTTGGCTAGCAGGAAGTAGACTCCATTAATGTATTTTATTGCCCACTTTCCATTCTATGTAGATCAAAGTAACCTGTACAGTGCAACTAGTTTATTGATTGCCTGATATTTACTGTCTTTACCGCAAAATATATTATTTGGCTATTTCCATCGACTAATTGGCGTCATCAGGAAATGAAATCGACATTTGTCTATGCTTAATTAGTTTATTTGGGGTTTATTGATTATTTACTGGTTTTTGGAGTGCTGCTTTTACCCAAAGTTATTTATTTTGTACGTTGCTAAACAGGCCATAAAATGGTTATTTATAGACTTTATAACGATGAATGTCAACATACGAGTATAAATTTAAGTCCTATAAAAGTGTGTATGTTTAAAGTGTACTCAGCTCAACGTTATGCTTGAACATTATTTGTACTTATGTCATTTCCTATGTGTACAATTCTACAGTAGGCGAAGTTTAGTGTAGAAATACCTATTCTTTTTTTTTTAATTCGAATCTTTATATACAATAATTACAATATTATGAAATATACATACATGTAGTTATATAGAATTAGGTAAGACAGGTATAAATAATGATACAATGACGGGTTAAGTAGATATTTATGTCTATTGTTAAAAAAAAAAAATTTTTGGCTATAAGTGAAACTATACATTTTTTGTTTTATTTTTTCATACTATTGGATCTTAAGATTCATGCAGGGCATGAAGGTACTGTTTACACATTTTTTTATTCTTATATTAGCCAAAATTTTACATTCGAAAGCCCATTACTTTGCTTTTAATATTGCTAAAATGTTTGCTGTTAAATACTTTTTGTTTTTACATATAATATAACACCACAAAAGGGGCATTAATTAACTTGTCAATTTCTCTTATAAAAACATTTGGTTACAGAAATTACAATCGTATTATGATAACTACAAGTACTTAACTAGTTACAGTATAGAATCTAAAAAAGGCTCTTGAGGCATTGTACCAAGGATGCTGGCGGCATTTTATACTTGTCAATTTAATTTATCACCATTTTTTATGAACTTCAAATTTCACTTAAAAAATTTTAAGTTCTAAAAATTTAGTATAAATTAGATATATTTTATTTATTTGTAGGTTTCGAGTGCTATTTCAATCTAGACTTACCTACATAGTTCCTAGTTGTAGACAAATTAATGACTGCTTTGGTGTAACATTACCACGGAAAAGTTCAACTGTCTTATAAATATTTATGTTAGGAAAACCATTTCAAATATATCATAATTCCCTATTCCCACTTTACGTTTAAATTTCCCAGAATTTCAATGAAACCTTACTTAAATAACAAGTCAAGCGAAACTACTTCACAGTGTATTTAGTATCATAAATCTATATGCTCTCATACATTTTCCATCGAACCTCAAACCATAAACAATTCACTATAGCTTTGTGGGCCTTTCATTTGGTCCACATTCAAGATATATGTATCGCGTATTGTTTGATATGATTAAAGACTGCTTTCACGATCGCCTCATAAGTTTAATATAAAATAAAATAAGTACGGATATGAAAGCTTGTGGATTGTTCGGATTGGTGATGGACTGTTAATAACAAACGTGCTCATTTATTGATTGTAGGTATTTAGAGTATCAAATATTATTTCGAGAGTGTTTGGACACATGATAAATAATACTAGTTGATACGTTACTAAGTTAACATGTGTTTTTTTCTAACTAATTCAATACTGAATCTTTATGTTTTACTCGAGTTGCCACAGCTTTTTACATGTACAATTTCTCCATAAAAATATTTCACGCAGACGATAACGCTTCCGATTTTGACAGCTTACGGAGGGGATATGTAGATCACTATTTAGAAAACTTCTATTTTCAGCAGTTAAACCTAGATGATTTTACTACTTTAATTAATATTACATTTGACACAGGTTTGGCTTAGTGAGTAGTGAATAGAAGCTAGGAAGCCGATAGTACTGGGTTCAAATCCTAGTAAGTATTTGTATGATGAGCACAGATATGTGTTCCTGAGTCATGGGTGTTTTATATACTCGTATGTATTTAAGTATTTGTATATTATATATATATCGCTGGTGGAGTACCCACAAAACAAGCCTTTGTGAGCTTACCGCGGAGCTCAGTCAATTTGTGTAAGTTATATCCTATAATATTTATATATTATTTATTTATTTATTGTAGATATAGTATGAAGAAAAATCCGTGCCTATTTACTTACGTAATTATAGCATATGGCAGACCTTATTATAAAGATCGCGTGTCTTCGACATCTGCAACTGATCCGGACGCCGTTTTAAAAAAATACAATCCACTTGATTTACAAATAATGACCAATGGCGTACTCACAATCATAATTTAATCAAGCAGCGCGTGCGAGAAGCCATTTTAACAAAGGTTTTTTACTCTACAAAGAAATGCGTGCAGTTAATGCTATTTTCCGCCTCAGTAAGTGTGGCATAATGACGATGGGGACGACAAAAAACGGATGTGTCAATAATTATTGTGCCAGTGATTTTATGAAACCTCTTAATAGCACGGTGATGAGCCCATTGTGTTGCTCTGAAGTCTTCACACGTAGCCTACACTTGTACTTAAGGGCCATGTTGGCAACGGTTTGTAATTTGCTTACAAATAAATTTAAAAAATATTAAATATTTTTGCCAAAAATAATATACCTTCTATTAAAATTATATTGAAAAACTATAACTGAATAAAGAATAAAATATTAAAGCCATTACATTATTGAATGCAAACAACAAATTTAAATCATAAGTTCTGTCTTTTTATTCTAATACCGCCTTCACTCACATCTGAAATGGTAATATTTATATAGACACCTACACAAACAAGTCATGTCAATTACTTTTAGTACGATGTCTCCTAATATTGCTATTTATTATTATTTGCTTCGGTAATTGTAATTTAAAGTTAAATAAAGTTGGATTCCTAAGGAAGAAAGTGAGACTTTCATCGCTTACCACAAGGAAAAAAAATCAACGATTATGAATATAATAACACACTACGAAACAAATAGATGATACCGCCTTGACGTTATCTCGCACTCACGACTCCATCAAACGAATATTAAAATATATTGCTCGGCTGCTAAGTACCGGCCTCTCAGATATGTCACTCAATAATAACACGATAAAATTGATGTGACACTCAACCGGCTAGGTACAATTTAGATCCGTATTTTATTAACATAAAAATATACACTAATTAAGTTGTGTACACCTATGCGGTTTCAATTAATTCAATTCTGTTTAAATTTGTCACTAAACACAAAAACAGCACAGTCAACAACTATTGAAATCAGCACTATTTATTTCTGCTTCGATTCAAATCGAGTAATTATAAAACTACTATAGCAATAGTCGTAACATATAGTAAAAGCTCATAAAATATAAATTATTTGTTTGCTCATTTTTTTATCATTCATCATAAAACAAAATATATGGTAGTAGTCGCAACACTGTGCTTAAATATAATCCAGTACAAAAATATTGTGCATACAGTCGGGCCGATTGCATCTGTAGCGTCGGCAGCACTATCAATCATTCTTTATCGTTCTTTGGCTGACCGTACTGATTAAATTATTCCCGAGAGGTGGCTTAATGAAATAGCTAAGTAAGGGTAAGTTCATATGATAAGTATATCATAAAATAAATGTAAAAAAAAGTAAAATTACCTTTATGCTTTACTGTTTTTTCTTGATTTCCCCCAAGTGAATTCTCCTCACTTTACATGTGCATTATTACTACTCCTCACACAACTTAAATATTTTTTTCATTATTGATTTGACAACTTTGTCCGCGTGATTGATTTATATATTTTGCACATCAAGTTAGGTACAGCTCTGTAGGACTAACGGTCATTGAGCATAGTCGGGGTACATTGAGCATAGACTGACAGAGAGAATGGTGAAACTATAAGGGTTTCTAGTTGACTACGGAACCCTCAAAATTAAGTCTACTTCTATTAACATTTAGCGCGTTAGTACTGGCATTGGTTAATATTGTGTAACATGCACACATTTGCAATTAAATGCCTCATGGTAATTAAATCCACTTATTCGTTATTGAAAAACAAAATAAATATAATTATAATATAGATAACTATATAATAAACCTTATAAACTAGATTGCTGAATTGCATTTCGGACTCATCCGCCAGCCTTTTAGTTAGACAATGCCATTAAATTAAATGTCACCAAATAAATTAAAAGTAAATCAACTAGGCTAGATTAGCGTGATTGTATCGCCTTAAAAACGAATAATTCATTGAATAAGTATTGTTACATTGGGAAATATGAACAAGCTTTACCATTTTCATATTTAAAGTTAGTTAAGTTAGTTAATGCTTCAGGTAATAATAATGGAATTCTTAATAGCTTATGTTACGCTGAACTGGTGGATTGTATAAAATTAACATCTAAGTTATATTTTACTATCTGATGTCAATATTTTTAACACTGGTCTAGCTCTATATATTACTAGCATATTGCATTCTTCTTCAATTAATATTGGGAGTATTTTAGATACTGGATGGCGGTAACAAGAACTTAGATGTGGAAATTTATATAAACAAAACTTTGCGAGATCTAAAAATACGACATGTATAGATATGAATGCGAGCTTAAATGGCGCTGCATGACCTCATTTATGCGGAAATTATGGTTCTTAAAAGTAAAAATTAATTCTTTTTTAAATCTTCGGGTACAATTAATGCTTAACCCTTATTAGAGCAAGCGACATATAGTTATCACCACGATTTAATGATGATTAAATTTATCTCAATCCATAAAAACACACCACAGGCTGCAACTCCATCGCTGCAACTCGAACACGATACTTAATTAACTTATATTACAAATTCGCTTAACATTTGAAATATGTCAGGCCTATTAAGGGTAACACTTTACTCTCCTTTCTATTGGTCCATCTTGATCTAAACTTTGTTTCTGGTAGCGCAGGTTCTTTGGCATTTGTACGTCAGTGTGTATAGTTTCTTATTTTAAACCAGTTGTAATCACGACGCAGCGCAGCCCCGTCGTTATGAGGGACCAATTAATATGCTCCTTGTCTTGGATCCAGATTGAACCCACAATATTGATTGCTGTTCGGAATCGATAATTGGGCCATGGTTATTAATTGCGGCATCTATTCTTTGAATATATTACTATAAATTATGCATAATTTTATTACTCTAATTCAGTTATAAATTGAACAGTTTTGATGTGAAGTAACTACGAGACTTTATTGTTTAGTACATTGCGTGAGATTTTCATTTACTGAATAGTCACATAAACTCAAATGTACCTACATATTTAAGTTTCATATACTTGTAAACGGGAGTTTTCGTATGATATCGTACCTATTTATAAAACCCGTAAAATATATTTACATACAGACAGTCCCTATACTTTTTTAAGTATGTTACCAGAATGTATTGTCACTAAAACACTGAGAAATATTCCTGAAAACCAAACTTCTTGTATGGCTCTGAGATATAATTAATTGTAAATTTCAAATTAGTCAGTTATTAACCATGAAATTCGCACGTCTTATACAACTAATTAAAATTCACTTATCGCAAACAAACACGCAACCCATATCTCGTACTGATAAACCGTGAAATGAGACTGGAACTAAGGAGTAAAATACCAATACCTATTAGGTCCTTCGTAGCCTTATTCTGATCTGCATATATTAATTTAAGTTCGATTTTTATCTTATTTTAGTCACTTCTTAATTATTTGAAGTCGTTTGAGGCGGTTCATTGTAGATTTAGGTAATAACAGCCATAATAGCACTGCTACCTTTCAGGTATGTAGTGTTGTGTTCCTGATGGTGAATAAGGTTCCCAGAGCTCCAACCCACTTATAGGTCGGCAACGCGTTTGTGACTTCTCTGGTGTTGCGAATGCCCATGGGCAACGGTAATTGCTTACCATCAGGCAAGCCGTCTGCTCGTTTCCCACCTATGTCATAAAAAAAATTATAAAATGAAAATTGTATTTTAATTATATGTTTCACATCATTTTTGATATTTCGTATATTCTTCATATTTTATAATTATCCTAACCCTTTTATGATATCTATCATCAAACCGAATTATGTTTAAGTAAATATTTTGACTATTGCGTTCTCGGGTTTGGTTACCCAAGTTAAACCACGTAGGTAGAAAAACGGTAGGTAGGTACGTAGTTTTGTAACATCGAAGCTATGTTATTATTTTATTTAAAACTGCATTAAATTATACATTTATTTAACTTTATTTGTAATTACAAATATAGAATAGGGATACTTGCACGTTACTGGCGCATCAATTTATTTAGTTAAATTAACCGAAGCACTGCATTTGCATCGGATTTCCATAACGCGGACGAGGCGTATCGCTCGCCCATACGTCACTGCTACAGGATTGCTACTTCTTATTTCCATGACAAGGTAACTCCTTTAAAGAGTTTTAGAAAAATGAACGTTATGTACAAGTGAAAAGGTTTCTTTTGTCATTGCACAATATTAAAATATGAGATTAAGAAAGCAAACACTCGGTTAGTGATCCAAGCCGATTGCGCTGATGATATTGCCGCATTTTTGTGGACTCAAGCTCGCAAGGCTTCAAGAATGGCGCAGCTCATTACAATTTAGCCTTATCGTATACACTTTCTTGCTCAACTGTTCATATGAAATAACCAATTATTAATGTCCTAACAACAAAATGTTTCTTCTTTAGATCCTACCTATTAAGCGTATTAAGTCACATTAGAATAATGCAATCGTTAATAATTTGTATTAGCTTAATCAAAATCTTAATACATAATATTAAACAGAGGTTTAAATTCATCAAAGATTAAAAAAAGGGTATCTGAGCAATTCTCATAAAGTGCATCCAAATGTATAAACTTTTTTAAGTATTGCTCATCTAGCACGCTTAACAGTAGTAACACGCTTATTATGCAATCATTTTATTCCATATTTACCTTCAGCTACCCTTCATTTTCTGACTACCTATATAGAGACTCGTTTTTACTTGTTGTGATTTATCCAACGGAAATTGTCTGACAACTAATGGCTCTTTGTTTATTGATTTATATACTGCAATATTCGGTAGCGAGAAAGGTCGAAATAATATCGGGTGTCGTTTTTTTGCCTTCTTGATTGAGCTACCGCGGATACCAACCCGGACTAATCGAGTTCGTATTAACATTTGTATCTGATGTACGCTAAAGGTGGGCTTCTTAATTTTGTCGTTTTTCTTTTATTATATTTCTTCGTGGCAGTGGGCGGTGAGCGAAAATGAATGGGAGGGCCGGTCCTAGGATATCAAATTGGATTTTTGTCGGTATGATTTGAAACTCATTTAATGTTATTTTAATGCTGTCGGAAACAAGCAAAAACTTTGATATCCGCTTTTAGAAAAGCAATTAGTAATAATGTTTTAGTATGCAAGAATTATGAAAATATTAAACACTTAAGTTTTTATCTGCAGGTCCTAATAGACAAATCATTATTACTTATGCAATTGATTTGATCACGTGTTAAACTCATGATTTTATAAATTACATTAAAAGTATCCCAAAAGAATATGTAAAATAAATAAACATCATGTTTTTGTCTATCCAAATAGCAATACTATTATTTACGGCTCTGAAACAACTTTTTTACACAAGTCGACAGTTGAATTCTACACCCACCAACCTCAGTAATGCTCTAAAGCGAAGCGTCCAAATGGTCTATCATCAAAGTGTTCCATTAACACGTTTATCGCCACTATAATAATTGAGTCCACGAAAGCCACAGCGGAACGACGATATGGTTTATTCAATTTGTCTTAATTTAAAGTCATCAGCGGTATGTTTTATACAAATGGTTTATGTTAACCGCGGTGCTGTTGCTCTGTAGGGATGAAATAATGTAGGAGTATATTGATACAATAACATATTTCTGTACTTAAATTGAATGATTTTACAGTAACTTTTCATGACCGCTGTCGTATAACTTTTGTAAAAAATGTGGTCAAATATTCACTACCTAAATAAAGTATACCTGAATTATTCTTTTTTGAGAGAGTTATATGGACCTGGTGTATCATAGGCGTCACGGCGTCTTACGACTCTCATGTTAGTTTTGAGCGGACGCACTTCGCAGGAGCCTCTCCTCCTCCAACCATCCCTAACATATTCTAGTCATGCAAATGTCATTTTTGCAGTGACTCGCACGAATTCGTATGTATAATAGAGTAAATATGGACTAAGATTTTAACAGTAAATAAGAAGGCAAAGATTTTATTTAAATCATCATCACTTGCTTGCTTATCGTTAGTTAAGCATATTATTTTCCGCGTCGGTGGCATCGTCAGGTCCTCTGCCAGTGGAAGACAAATACTGAAACTCTTTTTTAGTCTCCGG
This sequence comes from Grapholita molesta, assembly GCA_022674325.2. NCBI lineage: Eukaryota > Metazoa > Arthropoda > Insecta > Lepidoptera > Tortricidae > Grapholita > Grapholita molesta. The sequence continues at coordinate 15,209,342 of CP053121.2, read as the reverse complement.
CCTACTCAGTTCGTTGCCACCGGTTCCACTTATTTAGTGGAAGTTGAGCATACGGCTACGCGTATGCGTTTAAGATGATTTTAATGTGCGTAGTATGCACCATGCTACTTGATTCGGTGATTACCATATCACGATTTCTAAAAAATGCTACTTATCAAATTCGTCAAGGACATACTTGTCTGTATAAATTTTAATGTATGATGATTAAGATGATAAGTATGAATATTATTTTATCCTGAAATTTCTATATGCGGAATAAACTATCCGGATAATTGTATATCCGGAGAGTTTTTTTTATTTTATTAAACGATATATCTAACCTGGGACTCATAAGTTTAGTAGGTACCACAATACATTTTAAATAAAGCGCCCACTGTATGTTGTAAAAAGAAACAAATGTAGTCGTATCGGAAGCACGTTTCACAAATTCATTTGCACGAGCTGCGGCGTCATGCAATCAATATCTCTCAAACTAACAACAATCATAATGGTCATTATTGTCTTCTTTGGCGGTATTGATTGTTTTGTTCTATGTGGAGTTTTAGAGCAGCACGTAGACGTAGGTATCGTAGAACAATGTAAAGAGTAAACGAACACGATATTAAATCGATCTAAATTGTACTTCAGAAATCAAATACAATTGAGGATTGTTTTCTTTATTACGTTTAAGTTTTTGTACGCCGCGAATCTCGGTAATGAGTACAGAAACAATTTATCTTATATTTCATACATGAATATATAGTTATTAGGAAATAATTATGTTACTCTAGCTAGTATCAGAATTTATGCGTAATTTCTACGTTGTAAGAAAAAGTTTATGTCAAAGTTAAGTCATAATATTTTATTATAATCTCAATAATAATAATATTCCAACTCTTTATAAAACAATAATTTTAACGTACGGTTTTTAAGTAGTAAGTTTAATTTTGATCGATAGCCCTACAAATGTATATGTCTGTATATTTGACCTGCCTAAAATTTAGTTCTTTTAGGTATAGTTAATGACTAGATATTGTGAGTGCCAACAGTGACACAGTTTACACTGTTACTTTTTTACTGATAACAGTGATAACACAAGAAGTTAAAACTAAACCGCATTTTTCTCATCAATATCTCTCTTTCTTTCACAGGAAAAACCACACAAATGCAGCCTCTGTTCTAAGTCCTTCCCGACACCAGGAGACCTCAAATCGCATATGTACGTGCACAGCGGTTCCTGGCCTTACAAATGTCATATATGCTCTAGAGGATTCTCCAAACATACAAATTTGAAGAACCACCTCTTTTTGCATACCGGTATGTATTAAAATGTTACATTTAGCCTAAAGTTCTTACCTTACATGGACACTATAAAAAGCATAATACAATTACGTGTTTACTTTAACCATCCGTTTAAAAAATAATAGTCGTTAGATGCAAAGTAGATGATATGCATTTCAAGTAAATTTTTCTCTTTTTTTGTCTCATTTTATGATTTGTCCGTTCCCTTTTTAACTAACTGAAAAACTAATTATTAAAGACTTGTAAAATCTTTGCAATAATATACTTACTTGTTACGTATAAATCGCCACATCATCATAATTATAACCACTATTGGTTTAACTAATTACCTTATTTTTTGTTTTAGCTAAACACCAGAGAAGCGGCACTAGAGAAGCAACTTGAAGACTTAGAAGAAGTCTATAAACGTAGATACACATAATGTGTACTAAAAATTGCATTTACAACCATAATTAAAATAATTGGTTTGAGTATCGATTCCTTGTACTTACCTGTTTCTATTTCATATGAGTTTTTAAAGCTCGAAAGTGAATACAGAGAAAGAAACTTCGTCAAATTAAATGATAGCTATAAAAAAGACGATGTATAAGATATTTTGTTTAAAAAGACTTAAAGTAAAAATATCTAAACATATATTACCTATACGTACAAAAAGACATGTAAATATGATAGTACAACTTATAAGGTTCCACGTTTTAACATATTTTGGGTACGAAACCAGTACGTATTTTTTATCATTTGACTTGTTAAACGTAAGTATTTGATCTTATTTCAGTGTAAATATACATAGCTACAATTGTGATACTATTTGATAGTTAATTTTAAGTGTTAATTTATTATCATTATCTATTAAGTGATTGGTTCTTATACTATATACATATATGTAGATATATATATATATATATTTGACCAATTTTCAGTGAATGTAACGAATAATTTGATGAATCAAATAATCCACGTGTATAAGTATTTATTAATAATTGATATGTGTTACAAATAACTAGACTGGTCAATAGTATATACGATTATTAGTCGGTTATTTATTTTTACATTTGTAAGAATGTTTGAGGTGATGTTTTCAACATAATATCTATAGACCGAACATATGATTTTATTATACCTTTACCTATTATCTGGTAACTGGTGACTTATGGATACCTAGGCTAGCAATTAGATTATTTGACTGGTACCTTATAAGATATATGTTTATTAAAACTACATAGTTTTATGTAGACTGCACGTATAATGTACTTACATTGCGTAAGTACATTGTGATCAAAAATCCGTCCACCTTGTAAATAGTAAAAATAATAATACTTATTTTTAAGAGAACCCTTTATTTATATTTTGGTGAAATAAGTATTCGAGTAATAAAACAGTTTTAATTATTATTTGTTTTTTTTTTTCAATAAAATGAATCAAGTTGGAAAAAGGATTCCTCGCATTGGAATTGGCTTCCCATTTCGTATGGAAAGTTTATGTCAAATTTGATTTTTTTTTGTCAATCCTGGCATACAGGTGACACTCGTCTTATTTAAATTCATTTTATTAGGATCTAAAATGGCTGCTTTTATTACGCTTACATTATAAAATGTCTATCACACGTTGCATCATTTTGGGGCATTCACTAAAGTGATGCTCTTCAGGCACGCCAATTAAAATCATTAAATGTATGTATACACTTAAATACACGTTTGCTGCCGACCAAATCACATTAGATGAAAGATGAAAGATGGTGAGTGTTGAGCATCAGTTGTATCATACCCAAATATGTCATTGTTATGCCACATGTGTTTTGGCGTTTGCCGTTCGTAAAACTTTCAATTCATATGAAGATTGCAGAACTAATAAATAGATGCAGCAGTAAAAATCAGATAAAGTAACTGGGAACATATTATGCTGGTACCTAGTAACTGTACCACTGTCTTTGAAGCGGACCCTTTCCGAACTGAGGCGCTACCGCCAAAAACGATATTCGTTTTCAGACGATTGTCTCTGTCATTCTCATGACGTCTTAATTCGGGTAAAAGAGAAAGACGCCCGAAATTTATGAATATAATTTTTGAATGTAGCGCCTCTGTAAACAAATCCTTATTTGATAGGATATGTATGTGACTCACAGCCGAAACGGTCATGAACATGTGGTAAGTTATAGTAAGTGTCATAAACTCTTACGAAAAAATCAAAGCAGTATACACATTTTCAGATGTGTATGTAATATTTTGTAAAAGTTTGTATATAGCTTAATTGTTTGATACTAAGTAATAAATAAATAAAAATAAATACAGTATACATATATAAATATGACCACTAAATAATAAATGCTTTCAGTATAAATGTTTAAAAAATTAACAAAATATCCCCCGAGATATAGCGCAAAATGCCATTAGAAGCAACTATAAAAAGTCCACCAATTCGAATTTATCGTCCGTTTTAAATATAGACTGTGGAGTAGGCGTCGCAACACGCAAGCCCCGCAACATTTGCATAATACAACTTCAGTTGCAGTATTAAGTCTTAATTGTGTACCGTCCTGTGGGACGCTACATGCTCCTGAACGATAAAAGCAATTCTAACATTTCATTGCTAGAAGATTTACTGGTCTATTCCGTAGTTGAATTAAATAGATTATTTGTTTTTAGTTCGGAAGAACTTGTTTGCTCGAAGATGAAAGGTACACGAGGTGAACGATATTTTTATGGTCTCGCCATGTCTGTCTGTTCCATCCCGACCATGCTCAGTGATCGCTAGTCATAGAGAACTGTAATTTAGTACGTAACACTGACAATGTGGTATTTTTTAAGATCTTAAAAGTACAGATTAATAAATGAAGTTAATCAGTACCTAATAAACTAATAAGTAAACAAATAATAAGTACAGCCTTTAAGGAAAAATAATTTGAATAGGTAAAACCAGTTTTGAGGTTCGGATCTAAAACTATGTAACCCTACACTTGTCTTAGCACTTGGAATATGACGTTGGCCGGTTCTTCTTTAAATAATTTAGAACCAATAATAAAGTTCAAAGTAATACCATTTTAGCGAATCTATTATATTAAATTAGGTATACCTATGAAAGCCGGGTGACATGTCCTCAAGATATCAAGCTATCAAGCTGATCCAACGATACATGTTCAAGTACTACAACTCATATTGTATATATTTTTTTAAATATGAAAAATATGGCCGGTGATAAAGTATTGTACCAAAAAAATGTTATTTGATTGACCTCCAAAATAAGAGGGTAACAAACAATGTACATTTAACAAAATATATGAAAAGCTCCTTCTAAACATAAACCTGTACTTATGGTACTACACGTATGTTTTGTAAACACACAAAATAATGAGCTACTTAATGATGAAATTGTGCGCCGCTAAAATTAGCCATCCCACATGAAGAACAAAGTCGTGATCAGTCATGCAGCTGTAGGTGTCTACTTACCAATTTAGTACTGCCATCATAATTTATTGATTTACGTAATTATAATGACTTTCACTTATTAAATAGTCCAGTTCAATTAATTAACCTTATTAGAAAATAATTAATGTAGACCACATACCTATTGATGATTGATATAATTCACTCAAACAGCCTTTAACGTTTTTCTATAAAAAATACATGGTGATTCTTTTTATTTGATCAGATATTCTAATATTGATGGCATCTTTACCAAGTGAAGTGTAGGTTTCGTAAATCAATATTAAAATTAAAGATGTCCGTATAATAATCCATCCAAATTAATTTGGACACTTAGGCAATACTTCTGCATAGATTTTACACACACATATTTATGGTTCAATATTACATTACCAATAATTTCCAAACAACAATCGAGAAAAGTCTAACGGATACAATTTCTTAGCGGGTATTAAATTAACTAACAAGTATAAGTCATTATTTTCATTATCTAACCATTTAAAAAACACACCGTACAAGTATCTTCTAAGAAAGCGGCACATAACGGCCGGTATTCATCTCGAACATTATAAATCTTTACTCGAAATCAATTATAAAGACCGTCCGCACTCGACCACCCAGATGGCCAAATTTGGACCACCGATTGTTCTAATAGGTAACTGATAATGTAGGTACTTAAACAACATGTTTAGTTATAATTATGTGAAAACAGCCCACATTTGTAGACTTTACAATTTGAAATACCGCAATAATGTAATTATAACGTTACAGCAAAAGACGCTTGTGATGTAATTACAATAAATGGTAATAGAATTTGTGTGTATAAGCACTAAAAACAAAGTCAGTGGGTCTAGTGATGGCATAGATTTCATGCCAGTTCTATGGAGTAAAAAGTAAGCAACTAAAGCTAACCCAACAGAATTGTACTTTCGGTGATTATCAATTTATTTATTCCTTAAACAATTATGTTGTACACAGATACGAAATCCGGGTACCTATATTAACGTTTATGTATTTTAACAGAGATTCTTCAGTTCGACGTTTTGTGTGTCACCAGTATCATCAATTCATCATATATAAGTGCTGCATAAGATTTTCTAAGAACTTTCAGACTAAATGGGAATTATCTGAGGATGTTATTTATGATAATTTATTTGTCTTTACATATGTAATGTGTGGATATCCACGAACTAAATATACCGGACAGAGATCAGTTCTTCATCACAATATAGAAAGAAAATGAAATTAAATATATTGCATATTGAAGATGCATTTCCAATGATCCCTTAAACAGATATATGCCTAATCATGTAGTGCCATTGTATGGACTAAAAAATTAAATTTAGATGAATATTATTCAAATGTTAGCCACTACTAGTAAAACAAGCGGCTTCCAAACTAAACATTGACATCTAATTCCAAAACCCATCTGTAAACGAATTCTAATAATGTAGTTATATTTTATATAACACTTATAACAGCCAATGTGAAACAATGGTACGTTATCAATGACAATGTGTTACAATAAAATAAATAAAAACCTCTGACTTATTTAGCTATTTGTCAATAAACAGTTACAGTTAAAACATAATTGTTTGCCTCTACAAATCTAAGACGTACCTATAGGTATAGTGCACTGCGCATTCTAAATTCCAACGGTGCTTGAAAAAGACCTATTAAACCAACAATTTAGCTCGCAAGGCGCAAAAGGCCATAGATCGCGCCACGGGAGCTTACGAACTATTCGATCACCAGCTTACTATAAACTATGATTGCGTGATTGTGGGAATAGAGAGGGGCCTCAGTTGATTGGTTAATGGTACAAGACTATCAGACTTGGATTCTGGCGTGAGAGTAGAAGCGTGAGCGATTTTCTGTCGCTGTGGTTGACATAATATTATCACCAATACTTATACAACCTTACATATATCAAATTCACCTGATTACTGTCCTCCTGCGACAGGAAATAGACAGGAGGTTTATTATAGAAGTTGTAAAGGCAAATTTCATACAACAGCATAATCCATGTGTGTGTCTACTGAGTTGCAGGTTGTGCTAAATTTTCTTGTTTCAGTTTGGCTTTGTGACTACCATAATACTTTTGAGTCTCATGAAATCCTGAGTCAGATATAATTATGAATGAAGACATAATTTTCATATAGGTAGCAAACATGTAAATACAATGTTTAACACTATCCACAGCAATGAGCAGTTCATGCTACATAACATGGAGATGGAATTTAACAATCTGGATAAGTACATATATTTATTGTTAATTACGCTCTTGCTTCGCATTTACACCAGGACGTATCAAATCACAAAAAATCTAATAAGGTTCAAACAAAATAGAGAAGTAGTTTGGATCAATATGGAGTGTTGTTCGAGGCAAAACGCCTTGTCATAGGGCATAATCGACGGGACGGTGGCTCTTTGTGGCGCGGTCGTCGACGGTTTTTGTTAACTGATGAGTATCGCTCCCATTTGGCCAACAAAAAACCTATTGGACAGAGTGTGATGCTTCGAGTTCGGATAACTGCCCTTCAGACGTGATGAAGTTCAAGCGCCTAGTGTGAGTCAATAGTAGCCCGATATTGTTTAACAGGACTTTATTGTATACGCCCATTATAAATGTACGTGATATAGAATACCATACGTGTCCTTAAAATACTTAACACCATACATATGATATGACGTTACAAAATAAAGTAAAACTATTTTTAGGAAGTAAAAAAGTAGCACAGTAGTGATTGATTGTTACAAATTTGAGCCTCCAAAAAGTAACTTCGTCGGTATTATAATTATTTTATCAATACTTATTAAGTAAATTGTATTTCATTGGACTATTATTGTATGAGAGGTAGGGCACAGCGAAGTACCATCACGCTTGAGTCTGGAGAAGCCCGACTGGGGAAGTACCTCCTCCTTACAGAAGACCACAGCCATAACAGCACTGCTACCTTTCTGGTATGTAGTGTTGTGTTCCTGATGGTGAATAAGGTTCCCAGAGCTCCAACCCACTTATAGGTCGGCAACGCGCTTGTGACTCCCTTGGTGTTGCGAGTGCCCATGGGCGACGGGAATTGCTTACCATCAGGCAATCCGTCTGCTCGTTTGCCACCTTTGTCATAAAAAAAAACTAGGAAAGATATAGTAAATAAGATGTTCAGTATATCTACGTTACAGTAACATCCACTTAGGTTATTAGTTTCAATTCAGAAACACTTCATATTTTGCAAATTATCAACTGATACTAACACATCTTAAAATACACTATCCCCACTAATTGCCACGTTAGCCAATGATTTACAATCCACGGTTCACGCATTCAAATCGTCTCCTTAATAATATCGATTAAACTTACGATCGCTGCTTGAATTAATCGATAATTGTCGGTAAATCATCGATGTTCGCACAAAGCGCTATCGGGGTGCGAACAGTTAATTTATCGGAGTGCTGCGCGTACGCGGGATGGCGTGCGAAATGCACATAAGTGGGGAATGAGCAATCCGGCTGTTTATGACGCGCCGATCAAGGTGTAATTGTGTGACTTATTTGTGGATAGCTGTTTCATGGAGTTTTGTGTGCTAAAGCATTTTGGACCTTGACAAATTTAAGTAGCGCCTTCAAGTTTAAAAGACCAGGGTATTTTAAATTGAAGGGTAAAGGTGCCTATTAAATAACTAACTATAAATATAAATAGATGATGATGATTGCTGTTGTCAACTAGTTATTTTTCTGAGTTGTGTAATTAATCCACGTAAGTGATTTTCACACAGTTTCGCATGTGGTGTTTACCTCGTAAATGATTTTTACACTTAGCGTGTATACAATATAGAATATCTTATGTACAAATGTAAAAGTGTAAATATTGTTGGTAAACCTTAAATAAATAAAATTAAATTAAACGAATAATTTCCGATTAGCCCGTTGTTTGATAAGTTGCCTTACGGCATTAGTATTACCATTTGTACCTTCTTGTAATGTGCAATAAATATTAAATAAATAAATACATCTATATATATAAAAGAAAGTGGGGTTTGTACAACCGCTTATAACTCGAGAACGGCTGAACCGATTAAAATTATTTTGGATTGCTTGGTATCGTCACAGCCCTGATTGAAACATTAAGTACTAAAAAATCACAAAAAATCGCGTGATTTTTGAAAGCTATGACTACTTTTGTCGCTTTTTAGGCGGTACGAAGTTCGCCGGGTCAGCTAGTTTGATATAAATTAAGATTAAAATTTTGAAAAAAAAATGTTAAGAACAGAATGTCATTTTAAAAAGCTATAAAATTGAAGGTCATTAACTAATTTTTACATTATAATGATTAAGAGACTAGTTATTTTATGTGGTCGTATGTACGTAGTTAGTTAAAAATTCTTTCAACAATCCAAAGACAAAACCTGCTAACCCATATGAAAATTTAATGTGACTTTTTTATAAAAATAAGGTACCTATTGCAATTTGATCTCTGCAAATATCAGAACAAATATGTAATATTGACTACAATTTTATCGAATGCCGCAAAAACAAGGTTGATTGTTTTATCGCCACACCGGTCGATATTATCTAGCTGATACTTTGCTAGGGTTGTGGCACAGGTGTTTCTTATTTATTGAAGATGGATATATTAAGTAATTCAAAAGCAATATTTAAAATAGTTTAGCTCGGCTTTATGCTTTTATTTATACTTAAAAATAAAACACTTTATCTAGTTTTTACTTACTTAGTTTATATTAATGCAATGCACATAGCATTTTTTTATCTAAGCCGTTTGCATAAATAATTATAAGTCTTAAAACAAATTTATGTACGGGTTGATTTTTAATTCACAGTATTCCTAATAACGGGTTATTCTACAGCTCAGTCAACTAGGGTCAAATTCAACGGTTTTCCTGGCTAAAAAATAAGTGTAAGTATCCAATACTAACCAAATTTTCAATTATAATAAGTTACTTGGTTATTTAATTATTACAAAGAACTCATCGTGAAAACCAATAAACAGGTTATATAGACAAGATGTTTTAAATCAACAAAGTAAAACGCAATAAACATGTAACAAGCATGGCTGACATATGCACAATTAAATTAGCGCTATTACCTTCAACATTGTAGCAACCCTAACAACAAATCACTTTGAACTAGGGTATAGGCGCGTGCCGCTAAAACAATTTCTCTATAAAATATCACTAACGTTCAACTACACTTTCAGTATCCTTTTGGTCCTAAGAATAAAATTCAAAATTGTGTGACTCCATGTTCAAAGGAAGTGCAAGTTAGAGATAGGGCGCTCACGATTGGATATTATTGTTATTTGTTTGTAGTGCTGATTATTGTGCTAGAAATTGTTCGTGGCAGTCGCAGCGTACACAGAGTTGCGGTTTAAGATGTATTTAAATAGGTATTTAGGGATGACTTACAAGTAAGTAATGACATTTGCTTGCCTCAGTTACTCTTATTTGTTGTATTTTTTATTTATTAATAAAAGTCAATTTATGAGGCTTATTATATTGTAAGTGATAGTTGTAGACGACCGGTCTGGTTTAGTGTGTAGTGACCTTGCCTATGAAGCCGTTGGTCCTGGGTTCGAATCCCAGCCAGGGCATTTATTTGTGTGATGAGCACAGATATTTGTTACTGAGTCATGGGATTAAAACATAAATATACATATTTACACAGTAACATTGTATATTAACATTTTTTATATATTTTTCAATTAGGTATTTACCGTATGTTTATGTTTTTAAAAGTAATTAAAAATGTGTTCATGCACGAGAGAATTTTTCAATCAATCGTTTCAGTAAACCCCTTGCCGGTGACTTCGTCTACGTAGAATTTTCGGTTTCCGTACTACATTACGCTTTTGTGAGATTTTAGGGATTTTTCTTTATAAACATATATAATTAGACTTCTTTTTAATTAGGTAATATAAATCTAATACGGTAAACCTTATTTATGTGCTTATCAAACTCACCTATATATTAATAATTTCCGATTACTCCACAATTGAGTGTTACTTTATTGCATTATTATTAACTTACAAATATTAATTATAGATTCTTAAAATTACCGAAGTGATAATAAAATGTTATTTTAAAATGTTACTTCAAGTAACAGAATTTACTACGTTCGTATATTGAAAATGAGTGTTTTTTTTTCTAATGAAAAAAATAAACACTCATTTCACTATTCTTCACAAAAGCAACAACATGTATACATAATTATACTCTGAAGTTTAAAACATACGACGGTACGATCGAAAGATAAACTTACCTGCCAAACGCACTACCTGTGTGTTACCATCTTTAAAACAAAAGCAGCATTCTGTGCAGTCCATCCGTCCAATAAGTTACAGAGTGGTCTGATAGGATCATAAATATCACTATTTAAAGATAAGCAGGACTCGATGTTTTACTATTGTTCCACTAGCATAATTTCTAATGTAGAACTAAATGAAAACCTTACCCGAAATCAACATTCGTTTGTTTACAGAAGAAGTCACTCTAGCAGAACCAAGGATACGCAATTTAAGTGGCACATTGCAAGCAAGGCACATTGCACGGAGAACTGATGGCCGTTGTGGTGCAAGGTTAGAAGCTTCATTGGTGGGCCCCGTACAACGTGGACTGATGACCTCGTCGAGGTCGCAAGAGTCCACTAGATGGTGCTGGACCGATCTTTGTAGGGTTCAATAGAGGAGGCCTTAGTCCAGCAATAGACGCCAATCAGGTGAAATCATGAATGGTGGTATTTGAACTTTCATGAGACATAATTTAATATATATACTTATACTATACCTACTATACTAAATATACTTTATGATAAATGGCGGCATTACTCAAGTTGGTGTAAATGAAACTTATGCTCTCCGAAACATGTCGCGCGAGTGACTAAATAAATGTGAATGATGTTTTCCTACGATATCGTAATATTTTTATATATTAGTAATGAGATCGCAGGTCAGGGTTTTTCGCTTACTAAGTAAATTTGTTATTGTTGCACTTTATAACACCTACATAGTTTATTGATCAAAATGTATATGTTATTATTAACAATTTTAAGCCCAGTTCAACAATAAAATCTTACATATTACTATATGATTATAGCACTTATTAGGGACATAGGGCTTGATACAAGAATTTTTCACTTACTACATCCCTGTCTGCTACTTCCAGCCCTCCCCAGTCCCCACAAATTGAGCTAGCCTCGTTCGCAACTGCTCGCCTCCATGTGGTTATTAGATATATTTATTTCAAATCTAGCTAATCTGCGTTATTAATTTCGTTGTCCGTTATCGCCTTTCGCTATTTCCATCTCTTTTCTTATCACCTCTAACAAAACTGAGCCAAGTAATAACAAAGAAAGTAGCTTAAGATATCATAACAAAACGAAACTATAACAAGTGTCGGAACGCAAATCAATAGCACCCCACATATCTAATCTAACCATCGTAATGTCAAATGCACAAAGGAAGCGACCGTTGACGCAGGTGCCGCTTCACCTGTTGCGCACGCGCATGGTAAAAGTATCACAACAACATAAGGTATAGAATACTCTTAAGACTTTTTAAGTTGTGAGCGTGCTAGCATCCCCGCCGACCGTTAACGTATGACGTAATTTGATTTGGAAGGTTGTTACGTAAAAGGTGTTTTAATTTGGTAGTGTTGTTGCAGATAGGATTAAAGCGGGTAGGAGTAAACAACGGGTGGAGTCTTTCGGCTAAAATGATGATGATAACTAAAATTATAGGCAATTGACATTCATTTTATGAGTTTTCATGTCTGATGTATTTAATTGTTCATTAATAAAATTAAAATCAGTGACCTACAGGAAAATAAAAACTAATTTTATCCTTTTAAGTATAAAAGATTAAAAACTACTAATTCTTTTAGCCTGTTTCTTCTCCTCTAGGTAAAAAAATAAATAAAGTAAATAGTAAAATACTGGTCTTATTTAACATGTTAGTGCTATTTACTCATATATTTTAACCGGTATTTTCACGTTTAGTAGTCCCGCCAGCTTCTGTTCCTCATTACGTTCGACCTTCATCGCATTAGATCCAGATCCTTATCGCCTAGAATACTTCTTCCCCATAGACTCTCATTAACATTTCAGAAATGTAATGAAGCAGCAATGCTAGGGTCGCGAGACAGGTGCTCGGCGCACGCGCCGACCGTTAGCGGTAGAAAGTGCGCGACCGCGCCGGCACGCGAATAGGGTGCCCATAAATGCCTTATATATCTGGAAAGTTTCCACTACAACACATTATATAAAACAGAGTTGCTTCCGTAGTTTACATACACGCTTAAATCTATATTCGCCTTTCATCAATAGACTAAACAATTTAAGGGTAAAGTTTATACGTAGGTACAATATTGCATATCACACGAGTATCCCGTTACAGGCCGCTAGATTTAACATGTAATTTACAATGAACATTAATGAAACCTAATAGTATAAAAATTATGTGGCATATTTCTGTCAAAAAACATTTTTCTCTTTCAACATGTCTCGTTTGTCCGTCAGTTGACGCGATTTGGTTAGTTGCTCTTTATTTCTATGCGGTTTGTTTTGGCAGGTATGTAACGTAAATGAAACTAATGTTTTATTACTCAAGATTACAATGTATGGAAAAGTCCTTTCTAACACATAACGGATGGTCACCTGCAGAACTGACGAACATACTAGTGTGATTAATGTCAAGAGGAAATTTGACGGCTGCTGTTGTTTTATCTACTTACCTGCACGCCTTAAAGTTTTTTGTACTCCATATGAATGTAGAGCAGTCGTTAATGCTTTAGAAAAATTACATACCGCCTACCGGTGAATGGACCGAACTAATGAAGTCTTGGCAATCACGGTAGCATTTGCGTGTTAATTTTGGTGCAATGGTAAGTAGGGGTTAATGTTGAGAAGAAAAAATGATGATTTGCGGTTTGGTTCTTGAATTTAGAGCGATGTTATTGAATTAAGCACCAGCCTCAACTCTCATGATAATGATTACGAGTATTTTGCCCCTGTTTTCGTTATTATCATAAATATTTTTACGTAATCAAATAAAAAAGCATTACAACTTTTTTGTCGAGAGCGAGAGCAGCAAGAAATGCACCGTGGAAAATAATTTTAAGGTAAATTGACAATTTGCCATTGACTTCACTCATAATATCACAATGCAAAGTTCAAAAAAAAACGGTTAACCACTTTGTAGGTAGCAGTGTAGTTTACTGAAGCTGGCAACTATTGATTTTTTTTATTTTTACATTTAAAACAAGCAGCACTACCTCTGAAGTTTAATTTAATCAGCACTACCCATAATAATCACTCGCCAAAAATATAGAATAAGTAAATTATAATCATATAGACATACGAAGATACTAATAAGGAAGCTGATTTCTCTCACTAATATCTTACATATATTACACACCTACACCTTTCGTCATAAGTAACTAATAACTTTATCTAAAAAAGTACCTATATTTAGTATAATTTCATACGTACACTATTATGATTTGTTGATAATAACAATCAACTTATGATTTTCTCGTTACGACTTAGCTAATTTGTAACTTTATTAGGGCGATAGTAAATATCTACTACCGTAATAAAGATGATATGATTTAAAACTTAATATATAAAATCTTTTTGAATTATACTTGCATTTTTATACTGTCATGCAATCTTTTGATTTCATTATTTTATCAAATTATTATAGTAGAAAACAGTACAATAGCATATGTTGATCAAGTGTTGGTAGTAACCAATTCTACCATTTGTATTTCAAAAGTTAAAATACACCAGACACCACGTGGCATCCTCAATTATGTTCAAGACGGAAATGGACCAACGGACAGCCTTTGTAGCCCCTACTCCCCTTTAACAGCAAATGTTCTTTGGTTAAAAAACTTATAGGTAAGGGTATGCTCGGCAAATTAGCATATTATTAAAAACAGGTTGTCCGCTGTCTTTTTGGCGGGTCATGAGTAATTTTAATATCCAAGTATAGGTAATAATATGTTTGGTTTAGGTTTAAAAAACAAAAGCTAAGTATTTTAATTACTTTACTATAATAATATAGAAGAATAACGCAACGGCTTTGTCAAATATTTAGATATAGGCCGTGTAAAATAATGAGGGTTTGTCGTTGACTAAACATCACATTTAATTATGTTGCCGACTATTCCTAAAAGTTTATTTTTCTTACGCAATACTTTTTACTTGCATGCGTGCATTTTCTGATAATAAAAAAGATAAAAAAAGATTAAAGATCTATATTTTTCAATTTAGGTACATTACATGCACTTATGAACGTCAAAGAAAAATCTACACCGGCTCAAACCCTACACCTCTGACCCGAGAAGATACCGGCCAGAAACTACGGCGGGACTTATTTTTTCAATACAGTGATACATCAAATTTTAAACACACTTACATAATTATGCATAGTCCGATAAGAAAACATATCAAACAGTTTATTACAAGACTATAACTGAAAATACTAAAATATATAAGTAAAAATAATAATGTATAAACAAATTTGACTTCACAAAATAGACATACTTTAATATGCTTTCTTACCTGAACTGTGTCATTTACAATACATGATCTGGCAGTACATACTATTGTTGAAATAATTGCTAGGCGGTTTAGTTAGTTTCTGGTTTGGGCCATGCATGTTTATCTGTCAAATAATCCTCTACTCTGTAATAGCCCTTAGACATCAAAGACTTTTTTAAGTAATTCATAAGTACTGGGAAGGGTAATTTTAAGGCATCATCAGGTAACTTGTTATGTAAATGAATACATTGCCCAAAATATGATTTATACACTTTACTTATACTACTTAGACCCAAACTTAGACCCAAATTTTGTCAGCGCAGAGCCTCTGCTCTTTAGTAAGGTACCAAAAAGTGAAAAAATGAAATCAAATTAAAGTAGCCACGAACTATTCGGTGGGTGATCAAAACTCAGCGTGTCATTTTTTCCTATGCAGCCATTATGGCGCTCGTGCCAGCACCACAAAATATCCGTTCGTCACCGTCCAGTAGTAGGTGATCAAATTAGGGATCAACATAAGTGCGTAAAAAATATTACGTTACTAAATTTTCAATTTCATTTATACAGCAAATTTAAGTACCTACTAATCTGCTAAACATGGCACTATAGTTAGTAGTAGGTACATATTTAGTTTATAACTATTACTGCAGCACATTTGATTTTGTTTTAATCAGAACAATCCGAAGGCGTAAGAATACTAAATGAAGGCACTGTCACTAGTGCCTAGTTGCATGTACCTATGTGCAAACTTATCGTAGTACCTACAAACATTATTTCAGAAATCTTAGATTTGGCAATTATAATTATGTGTTACATATAAAATACTATTTAGAATCGTACACTATAATACACACATATATAATAATATACATATATAACTATCATCATCCATATTCCAATCATCCATACTAAAATAAAAAATGAGAAAGTAATCGCTGAATCAATTGGAATGCAATTTGGTACCGTGAGAGTTTGAGCTACGAGAGAGGACTTAGGATATTTTTTATCCCGCAACCATATTTCAAGACGGGCATGGCCAATGAAGTCGCGAGGGAAATTTAGTATTTTATAAAACCTTAACTAACAGTATTAATTCATATCCTCACAATATAAAAAAAAAGAATGAAATGTTTATAAATTGAAAATATTACAACACCATAGCTTTCTTGTCTTTTTTTCTATCAAGTGCAATACCCTAGCGAAGAGTTTCATAGAAAATAAAATAAGAATTTATTTTTTAGCAAGAACGATATTGCACTAGTCATCCAGAACGGAACCCGCAGGTGTTTTTTGTCCAACATAAAGCGGGCCAGAGCAAGGTGCGGCAACCGCGGAGAATCAGAACACGCGACACCGTGACGGGGTGCACGATTGAGATGAAAAACGATTTTGGACCTTCCACGAAAACGTTAGTTTGTGTGTTACTTACGTGAGTTTAGTGGCTATGTAGCATCTTATAGTCACTAAAGCCACGTAAGTAACGACTCATAATCAGTAATAAGTAATCACAACATTTGGAAGGAAAGAAGATACTTAGTTGGAAATTAAGTTAGAAGCACCAACAGAAGAAAAAGTAGGAAACATTAATTAGTCATTTATTTTAAGACTGACAATGAAATTTAAACCATGTAAAAAGTAATTAAAAAAAATGAAAAATTTGTCAGCATATACATTATACCCATGTGGTAGTGTGCATGTAGATTGTTGATAGTGTGTAACAAAGTTTCTTTAGGATTTTAAACGGCAAAATAAAATGTAGGTATAGTAATATATACCAATGCAGAAGATTGATGCTAAGTGCAACTAATGTGCAAATCAATAACTAAAATTAAAAAGATTAAAAAAATTATAGGTACAATAATATTTTTTGTATGTGTTTATATTTTAGGTGTACATAATTATTACGGCTCTGGACCACAATTACTACCGGATACCCGGTATTATCCTAGTATCCTTTCTTTCTTTTATATTAAATCAATCTATTTAGAACAAATATTTGACATTCCCATTGTAATGTACCTTTATTTGTAATGCTGTTCTAATTTTAATAAAGTTCCTAATTTTAATACAGTTTATCGATTTTATTAGTATCTTTAAGAGAAATTAATATTGATATCATAAAATTAATTGCAGCAGGTATACATCAAATAATACTTAAATGTAAATAACAAAACTCAACTATTCAATATTCCAGATATTTAAAGTTCAGTCCATTCCTAGTTATAAAATCGCGGGCTATGAATAGACACGATTAATAACGAAATATGTCTACGGATGGTCTAAACGATAACAGCTTGTACAATTATAACATCCGTCAAATATACAAATCGATAGACAACAGAAGAAATTTAACGTAGCAAAAAAACCTATGATTTTTATCATACACGCATATCGAATAGTATCGATAGCGCCTTATGCGCCCACCATGTGTCGTCCATATGTTTCGTAATAACACATACAACCTTACTTTAACACGGCTTATTCATCATTATAAAGCAGGTAAGTGTGAACAACTTCAGCCTCACAGGTTCCTGTCTACTTGTGTAGCATTCATTTGAAATTTTAAGTAATGGAAAACTTATTGTTGAATATATGATCACCAAGCTTATATTCAGATTTTCCGATTGAATATTAAATGTTTAACTTCTAGAACATACTGATTTTGTACTTTTGATAAAGCTTTATAGTGACAACCGCTTATATTCTATGAAATCTATAATTTTGGAGTTTGAATATTTTTATTCCTATAACTAAGTATGTATTCTGAAGATGCAAAAGTATCTTTTGATTCGTAAATCTAAAAATGTCTTCAGAGCATGATTAAGATCGCAAGCATGACTTGAGATGTATAGTGCCATTACCATTGAACCCTAAAATTCTTGTGCACTTATGACATTCTTCTCCAAAACGCATATATTCATAACAATCGGTAATTTTACGTAAGGCTTTTGTAAGTTTTTTATTCCACCCTTTCATGTGTCGACGGCAGAATGGTAGCGGACTGGGCGTCAATTAGAGTCATTGTGTTGACTGAAGATGATTGATCGGTTTAGAAGTTTAGACTAAAACATCTTCTTAACATTTATTGAGGTGTGATTTTTACAGCGGCACGTATAAATATAAAAGCAGTGGTATTTATTTTGGAAAATAACATTTATAGGAGTATAGGAGTCAACACTTATTTATTTTATTTTGTGTTCCTGTGAATCCAAAAAAAAATGTGTTTCATTGAGGAAACTGCATATTTTTACCTAATATACTAATAAAGATACTAATCTGGCATAGAATTTTGTTTTCTCTCAAGTCGAGCTGTGAATCGATACAAATTCGATAAAAAAAATACATATTCTGTAAGAAGCAAGTTAAAAACTTGCTACCTCATAAATCGTTGCCGCGTGAATTAACCACGCCCACCAAATCATTCGGTCTATATCATTCGGTCACTTTTATCATTCACAACGGATGATATACCTCTTGCAATCAGTAGACGATAATTATTTTATTAATATATGCCACCTTCGCTTATTAATTAATGCCGCTGAGTTTATATTGGTACAACAGCGTTTATAATTTTATGTCTAAAATATATTAATTTTCTATTTTTAAAAAGTCAAAGTTAATTAAACACATTTTTTTACTTAGTAAGTATGCATCAGGAGGTTTTCCTTATAAAAAGCGAGTATCAACAATAAATAATAATTATATACAATTAAATATCAAAGAAAAGTACAAGTCCAGCAATAAATATATTGCCAATCTTTGCCCTCTAGTTACAAATTGGGTCCTGTTCTGATTCTGAGCTTGACTTAAATCATATCTAAAAGTCGTTAAACGGAGGTAGAATGGGGCAAGAAATGAAGCGCTACGATTGCTATTCAGTGGTGACTTAGCTAACAATAAGTTAACACTGAATAGCATAATAGTATGTTACTTGTATACGTAAATGAATTAAAATCTGTATAAATTATAAACACTTTTTCTTAATACATATTATTAACTAGTACATAGGTATTAGAAACGTTTAGACTACATCGCTATCGTACTTTTTTTACTAGTTGAAAATAAATTAAGTAATATGATAATTCTAGACAAGTGAACCTTTCAAGGATAGTTTTTTTATGATAGAGAGTTTTGTCTGATCTAATTAGAATATCTATATCTACTTACTCGTAGACAGGTAGTAATGTCCAACTATGCAAACTATTGGGGTCTCCCAATACCTACTACTACCTAATGGTATTTCATAATATTATATTATTTCATTTTATAAATGCCTTTTTATAAATGCCTTTTTTATAAATGTTACGGAGCGGCGAGAAGGTCAGATCCTTGTTCTTAATCAAGGATGATATATGTAAGACTTGGATAGACAATGCCCATATAATATACCTTTCCACTTGCATCGCTGCATTAGATATCAGTTGCATAGATTTTGACCAAAAGCAAACGCCTGCAAAGTAACTCCATACGATACTCGACAGATAGCGCTTTGTTCACTTAGTATCAAAAACACCCAGCCAGCTTAGTATAGGCATAGGTATAGGCAGTTTAGCCAGCAATTTCGAGGTACGCAGTTTTGTATAGGCATAGTCAATCCCTCCTTATATAATCCTAGTTCTAAATTACTACTAAGTAGGCAACCTGAAACCCGTTCCCTCTAATCTGCCTCACATGATTGCAGCTAGCAGATCAAAGTACTGATTACAAAAATTATTAGTGTGTTGTGTACTCTGCCTATCCTATACGTACATATCGACTAACGATAACTTTAATTACTGATTTTATGTCGCCTACGCACAGCAAAACCGGGACTTAAAACTCTGGTTATCGACCGACTCCAGTTAAATGATTTATTGCCCAACATCGGCTTGGGCTGGCTACTACATTAGTTTAAGTACTTGCGAGGGCCGGTTAAAGCATTTGGTAACGATTTTTATACAGCTTTTATATAGCAAGTCAATAGGAACGTATTTAACCTGAATATGTAACAGCCACGCCACTTGGTAAAAATACCTAAACAGTTTAACAGGTTTCCTGGGCTGACGATGAAAAGGCAAGCCTACGAAAAAAAATGTCGCTGCTACCACTGCCTAGTTATATGGCAATTATATAGAATATATTTTTTTTCTAAGGAATTTAAAATTAAAGGAGATGGCAAATAACCACTGTGTAATACACATTTGTAGCTAAACCAAAGTTTTGTGCTATTATTTAATGAGTGCCGCAACATACTAAAACATCTGGAGCGATTTAAAATACATATATGGTCTGTAATAAATAGTCATAGAAATCGGCTTCCAGCTATTACGGTACGCCGGCAATTCGGAGAGATACGAAATTTTTATTATACAGAATGAATAGTTATTACAAGCAGATGAAAGCCGATAGACGCCGGCGCGTGCGTCGTGTTATTTCGGAATGTTTCGCTAGATTTTATCACTAAAAGTAATGGGTTCATATCGGTTTTTTTTTATTCAATTTTTAAACAAGTTTTTAGTAGTATCGTATATGTAGTATCTATTTGTCTGTATTTTTCTTCGCAATATTTATTAGTAACATAGTGAAATTGTACTGTACTTTTGTTTAGAAAAAATTACGCACTGATAATGAAAAAAGTTTTTAATTAACATTACGGTACCTAATGACTACTTCTATTTGTCTCTAGAATCATATTTAAAACTTTTATTTGTCATGATATAATACAACTTTTCTTGTTATATGCGCCTAAGTAGGTATACTATATTCAAATTTTGTTTTCTTTAAAATTCTTAACAAAAACCGTAAAATTGGCTTTACTCACGATTTTCAATTCGAAACTCTACGTCCGTTATAAACATTGTTATGGATAATCTATTCGCAGGCCATTCCTCAACTCGGAATACTAGAAACTAAGCTAAACATCGCTCCATATACATGTATTATTTAGCTAGTACATTATTGCAAGCCACAATTTGGCCCGCAGTACCGTTGGGACTATAGATCAGCTCAGGTGTTGCCAGCCTGCGGGTATGGTGCGGTGTAATTCAAGAGAAATTTCATTTCATCGTAACATATCGTTAATGATTATTTCAAATATATTGTACTTAAGTAAACGTCAAATAAAATTCACTTCTATTGTAACCTAAATACAATGCCTTAGCAATCAACTTTTGGCAGAAATTTCAATTAAAAACTTCTAAGCCATATAAAAAAAAGTTTACTCATAATTTGGCATAACTCCACATTAACTTGTTTTTTTTTTTGGTTAAGTAATTATTTCATGAGTTCTATAATAAAACCTAACCACCACATTTATTAACAGAATAATGCCTTCGTCATTATGCTAAATAATGAATTATGTCAATCGAAACACACGCACGGAAATATGCAAACCGATATAATATTAATTTATGCTCTTTTAGAATCGAGGAATATGATTGTGATGGTAGTTTCATGAGTTCTTATGTCTAGGTATCGATTTTAATTTTTTATCTACTTATCAACTTATTTTATAGTTCATAATATGTTTTTTTTTATGGCAAAGGTGGCAAACGAGCAGACGGATTGCCTGATGGTAAGCAATTACCGTCGCCCATGGGCACCCGTAACACCAGGGGAGTCACAAGCACGTTGCCGGCCTTTAAGGGGGGTTGGAGCTCTGGGAACCTTACTCACCATCAGGAACACAACACTACATACCTGAAAGGTAGCAGTGCTATTATGGCTGTGGTCTGCTGTAAGGAGGAGGTACTTCCCCAGTTGGGCTTCTCCAGACTCAAGCGTGATGGTACTTCGCTGTGCCCTACATCTCATTGTTGGACGTAGTTTTAAGGACACTGTTAGTAGTTACTTAATCCTCAATGTACCTAGTAAAATACTAAATCAATACTTTTGTATCAAGCAATGTTATTTTACACAAAATTCATAAACGCTTGCTCTTACTGGCTTGTACTATACGCTTATTAGACTGGCAGGTGAGATCCAACATTATATTGTGGCCACCACGCCCGTCCATATGGAGGTTTGGTTTGAACTGCTAAAATATTAATGACTATCGTTGTTTATGAGGATTTACTGTCATCAGGGCTTGGCGTTATTGCAAAATACTCTTTACTTTATATATCAACCATTTAACAGATGTAGGCACTAGTATTTTATTAATTATGAAACTAAATAGTAGTACAAGGAAATTATTTATATCTACTAAAGTTTTTTTAACGATTTATTTGTTTTAAAAAATGAGTTAAAAATAGTCAGTAAAAACAGATAACATTGCATTTTTTAATTAATTAAACATACATTAAAAAACTAAATGCATTAATGCAACTACTAGTGGTAGCAGCAAGACAGAAGCAGGCTATAAAGTGAGAATTACAAACGAAAGTGTAGTACTTTAGTGAACTCTGTAATCTTTTTACCATTCATTACAAAACGATTTAAATGAACTTGATGATAGACATTTACGTTAGCTACTCATGTGATAATAAGAACTATCTTTATCCGCGAGAAGGTAAAATAAGGCTCTAGTTAAAATTTGCAAATTGAACTTTATTCCGCAAAAGATACAAAAATGGGATTATTTCTGTTTTACGAGACTTGATTATATATTCCACAATTATTTTGGTACTCTACTTGACTTGGTTAAAACATTTACGGGCTGAACTTGTTCTGCGATTTATTTTAATTTTTTTGGCTAACAATAAAAACCATTTCATTATTTTTTAATGTTTCTGTCTTAATTTATTTTACAGAACATTTGCGGAATGCAATAAAGTAAATAAAAAAACACAAAACACTATACGAGTGCAAGTGTAAGGTTCATGAGTATTACACATTTCCACAGACATATTTTTTTTTAAATTATTAATGTTATCATGCTAAACCGGATCTACGGAAATTTCATTCACAATAATGATGTTTCAGTTTTTATTTTTCGGTATAAATTAATAAAATTCTTGAACACTGAAAACATAACAATCTCAAACAATAACAAAGATTATTTGATTGATTTGGAAATACTTTAACTATATAACATCTCAATTGCGTCATAATTCTAACGAAATGAAGTCTTCACTCAAAGAAACCATCGATCGCCTTTTGTCTAATTTAAGCTATCAAACTGTAGCTACGGGAACATTAACAAATTATTGCCTGAAGCTATTCTAAGTGACCGGATATGTTACCTTTATTTTACGAATAATTAAGTTTGAACTTTATGTCAAGGGAAAAAGAGATAGTTTTGATCGACTGTAGAAGTGATTTGCATTCACGAATTCAATGAGTAAAAATTAAGGCAGTTTCCGATTACTACAGGCTATAACAATATTGCCTCGAGCCAAGTAATGTCTTGAGCGGTATAAGGTACTTCCTCTCAATTTTATTATACGTTTTTAATAGGTATATCGAAATAGAGGGAGATTTTCAGGCAACATTAAGTCGGGCTTAAGTAAGAGTAGGCGAAGGTGCTGTCATATGTAGTGACGTACACTATAAACTGCCCCCCTTCCCATGGTACTAACGCCATGATACTAACGTAACGTTTGCTCTTCTACCGTGATGGCACGCCGGCTTAAATAAGGGCTCTAGATTTAACTTCGTTAACTTCAAATTACAAATTAATAAAACTCTTACATACTGTACAATTGCAAGTCTGCTTATTGAATGTTGTTATTTCATGTGTGTGAACAATAAATCTTCTAACGTATGGGATGAAATAGGCACGGACGTAGAAGTCAAGAAACTGTGTGTTTATAATAGGACTATCATTATTTTTTAATATTACAAGATGTGTAAGCTGTGTTTCATTACTTGCACTGATTACATAAGAAAATAAATAGACCACCAATTGCGGTAAACCGAGTATATTCGAGTGAAGTTCCTACAAAAAAACGTCACGTCAACCAATTAGTAAATACAGCTCATATCTCGATCCAATGAGAAAACCACTAACCCTATTATAAAAAAAGATTATCGTAGAAACTTTTACATTTTACGACTGAATATAGCCGTTGGCTACCGTTTTTCGTGCATCGATAATTATTTTTATGTTCGTTTGGACACCGTGGCTTTGTTTCGATTCAATATTCACATAAATGGGTTGTATGCACGTTTGTTTCACGTTTGATTAACTTTCGTGCTCGTATTTATAAAGTTGTGGCTTTCAAATTAGCGGAATAGCATGATTACCGACGATTCAACTAATTTTATCATTTTACTTATAACTGAGAAATCGAAGTACGATGAGATTAATGCACTACTATATACGATATAGTAATGCATTAATTCAAATATCACACTAGTTCAAATATCATGTACTGTGGCAACGTCCCCATGTTGGGCGCTACAGGTCTTCGGATGCTGCTGCTGATGTTTCTAGGCGGTTGGTGAAAAGAGTCAGGTTACTTTGGTTATATAGCGTTGGTTATACAGATTGAGGCGACCGAGTGACAGTTGTGGGGAGAATGTCACAAGGGTGATGGATAAGTAATATAAATATAAAGACTACAAAGCCGCGGAGCAGGAATATTTAATGTAAAAATAAAGAGACACCTGTCGACAAACGAGAAGAGTCTTAGACTTAACTATTATAGAAACAGGTACAGAACTCTAGATGATGAGTAATAGATACAAAACGTACATAAATATCCCTCTTATATTATATTTATTGCACAAAACCGAAGAACAACTTGTATTGTAACACAAAAGTATAAAGTCTTAAAACCAGTGTATATAGTATATATGTAGCCTATAATCCAGGGTGTCAACTAAATCCATACCAAATTTTATTAAAATCGCTCTAGCCGTTTAGACGTGAAGAAGTAACAAACATCCACACTCACCCAGTCACAAACTTTCGCCTTTATAATATTAGTGTAGATAGTGTAGATATATATATATATTACGCCACAAGAATGCGTGCTTCACTTATGAAATTCAGGATCAGAATTATGAAGGACAAGCGGCTTGTGTGAACGAGCCACCGCTGATAGGCATGGCAAAATGTTGCTCTGCTCATCTAATAGCCACAGCTTTAGCGGTCTACGATAAAACCAAGCCCCCGTATTTATTGAGCTAATTGGTTGTAAATCGAAAGCAGATTGTTCCAAATGGCCTGCACCGATTTTGTGTAGTAAAACTCATAAACCCCCCTACGAGCTTGATGTCGGTTAATGGCTTCATGATAAGACCCCTTTTATGGTTTAATTGGAGTTTCAAATGTATTCTGTTGAGGCTTTTTTGTTTCAATCATTATTAATTTAAACGCCAATTAGCTAAATTAGATTGGTCTTTTCAATCGGCCGTTTTTATAAATGGAATTCATTTCTTTCGTGACTTCTAATGCATCTATGTTTACGTTTATGCGTTATAATTGTTTAATAATTTACAACCAATTTTTTCACTTTACTCACATAACTCTTTATAAAGTAGTTAAAAATAATGTGAATTTTTAACACTCTAAATACGAGTATCAAATGATATTAACTACTCTTATTATTTACTTACTTTTATTTTTATTTAATGGAATCGAGCACATAAAAAAGTCGGACAATTTAATATAATAATATTTCCTTAAACAATTAACCTAACTATTAGTCATAAATCCACGATATTGCAAAATGCCTACGTCACCCGTAATTATTAGTATTATTTTGTATAGCCCTAAACATTTATATCTATTATATTTATTTATTATGTCCGTATTGAAAAGAATAAAGAAGTACGCTCTACTGATGACTGTCGTATTAGTGAGTGTTAGTTAATAAAATATCATCCTGATATTCCATAACCCATGGCGTTTAAGTAATTTTCCATATACAAGACTGCATCAATTCGTCAGCGCATTATTACGTCATTACCATAATGCACCCGAATTTTGAGTGAACATTATGAATAATCCACCGATTTGTATGTATGAGAGTGCAAAATATGTACATGGCAAACAGGTTTCCTTTTTTTTGTGTACGCAATTATTATTTTTTCATATTCCTAATACGCATATTATATCGTCGCTATACTTACTCAACCTCATATCTGCAACAATCATTCGATGGAAATGTCGCTTTTCATTCATTTGGAATACGGGTGTTTTTGTCATCGAATGAGTGTTACAGATACGAGGTTGAGTAAGTATATCGGCGATATATAACGAAATATTTATAGCATTTTATAGCTACAAAAGCAAATTTTGTTTAATATAAATATAATTTATTTTATATGCTGATCTCTAGAGTACCTACTAAAAAAGTTTCACTTCATCATCTTCATCTTCCTCACGTTGTCCCGGCATTTTGCCACTGCTCATAAGAGCCTGGGGTCCACTTGGCAACTAATCCCGGGATTTGGTGTAGACACTAGTTTTACTAAAATGACTGTGCCATCAGACCTTCCCACCCAGACGGTAAACTATAGGCCTTATTGGGATTAGTCCGGTTTCTTCACGATGTTTTCCTTTACTGATTGGTACAACCCGGGGTTCAAACCTGCCACCTCCGGATTGCAAGTCGCACGCTCTTACCGCTAGGCCACCAGCGCTTCGTTATTTATTAACTTTTTTTATCATCCATAAAAAAGTCTCACTTGCTACGTTAAAATTGTGACTCGCTCGTTTATTAGAAATTACATATGTTAAGATATTACATGTATGGCCGGTGCCAACTCGCAAAGGCCCTTTCGACAATTTGATGAAATGTTAATTAAGTACTTATTCGAAAATGAAATCTATTTATTTTGCAAATAAAACTAACTGCTATAATTATAATTAAATTTAAACTAAACAAAAATTAGACCTATATAAAACTAAAATGAAATTCAAAATTGTATTATTTAAATATACGCTGATTAAAAAGAAAATCGCAAAAATCAGCAGGAAGTAAAACAATAAGGAAAAATAACGTAATGTTTACAAGAGACGATGATTATTGACTTTAGCAATGAGTGCACGTGTAATTCTCGTCCATTAAAGATTTCATAGGACGAATCACGGGTCTAAGAGCAGGTTGTGAATGGCGGATGCATGGAGGATGCTGCAACCGGTATCGGCTACTAATTACTGTGGTGTCTTCATCGGACGTTACGTGACAGTGAACTGGTACCTATACCTGAATAGAAATATCGCTCGTCTTCTTTCTGCTAAGAATATTCAAAGGAGAGTTAATATTATAAAAATGAATCGTTAAAAATTACAAAAAAGAAACGAAAGTCAATAAGACAATAAAAAGGATTCCCCCTCAAAATATGCTACATCAAGCCACGGCGACGCTGAGGCACTACCGTGGACTTCGAAAATCGCAAATATGTAACGATTGCCTCTGTCACTTTAACTACGACTCAATAAGAGAAATATGCCTGAAATTTAAACTTCAAAGTCTACGGTAGGCCACCTAATTATCATATATATACAAACAAAAATTATATGAAGAATAAAAGAGGGAATAATTTATCAGTAAACATGTTGATGGAATTCGATTCATACTTTAATGTTCGTTTTTTTTTATATACATATAATACTGACCAGCGTTTGACCTCAGTCGCACCTAATGGTAAGGGTCGACGAGGTCGAGGGTGTACACACTGGTTCAGTAACATCCTATTCACTCTTGCCTTGAAAATACCCAAATTATATTTTTCCGGGAATACGGCGCATTAAGTAACAAATAGATACGATTTGAGAAACTCATATGAACAGTTAGGGATTAAAACCCAAAGCTAGCTTAATTCACATTTAATGACACTATTTAACTAGTACATTACAATATCATATTAAAAATCATAATATTAAATAAAAAAATGGTATTTTGAAAATGTATAATACTTCAGCATAACTATCATC
The DNA here is from genome assembly GCA_022674325.2 of Grapholita molesta. Taxonomy (NCBI): domain Eukaryota; kingdom Metazoa; phylum Arthropoda; class Insecta; order Lepidoptera; family Tortricidae; genus Grapholita; species Grapholita molesta. Next base: position 15,181,277 of record CP053121.2, on the reverse strand, counting down.
AAACTATGATTCATAAAATAATAGCTAGTCACCTTAACATATAAATGTGATTTTGTTTATAAGACAAGAATGTTTCTCTCACATGCATTCCTTTCTCCAGTAATTAATATAAAAATACTACAAATTTAGACGTAAGTTCCATATTTCTAATTCTCTGCACAACTACATTGACATGGTCCTTCAGTTAAGTTTTTCACCTATAATCCTGGCTTGCTTACTAGGTGTTTGAGTTCCTAGGGTTCCTGATTGATTTCAAAACTTGTATTTTTGCTAGTTACGGGTGTTTCTTTTAATATTTTCTATTCTTTTCATCAATCCAGCTTTTGAGCGATACACAAAACCTAATCGCACAGCGAGCAGCTCACTGTGCGATTAGGTTTTGTAATTGCGATTGATGGTTACTTATTTTGTTTTTGATATTCAAATTGTATTCAACATTTAAATCGAAGATACTCGCCAGCAGACGTTTTTGCATAATATAAAATGAACGTGTATTCAATTCAAACAACACAAATATTCTATCTAAATACATTTTTGTATAACTACGAAGAAATAAAAATATTTTTATTTGGGTAGGTTTTTAAGTGAAAACACTACTACTACTAGGTATATCATGTCATATTTTTGAGATTAATATATTTTTTAGTTTAATAATGTCAAATTGTATAGAAACCTACATAGATAGTAGTAGACGGCGCATCCATGATAACCATAGAAAAAAAATCTTGCTGGTTGACCTATCTTATAGAGTTTAACTGTTCGGCTTCGGCTTATGAAGAAAATGCTGGCTAGTCTAAGAAATCATTTGACTAACCACTACCGCTAGGTTGGTAGTTATTAGTTCTATGAACAGTTAAAACAATGCTAATTTGGAGCATAATAAAGACGTACAGCAAAATTTTTGTGCAATCCCATGAAGCATGATTATTCTTAATTATATAATTCTTATTCAGCTACTGGAACCAGTACGACAGTTAAAATAATGATAAATAATTCCCACCTTTGTCACGAAATGTTATTTCTGTACACACGCTTATTCTTTTTAACACAAATAATGACATTCCATTTCTTCAGGCAATTATAACGACGAATGTAAGTGTTCTCAAAGATTACAGATCGCTAAGCGCCTTAGGTATTCTGGCATAAGGGTGATCTCTGGGTACCCTTAGTAACTACTGATTCATGGGTCAAGCCGTGAAATATTCGCACTTAGAGGCTCCGTAAAATGATTTGGGAATTAGGAAGCTGCATGCGCTGGCGTTGATTGGCTGGGTCGTAAAGAAGATACTGCCTGTTCGTTGATCACTTATGATTATAGTCTAGTTACGATTACAGAAAACGACATTATTACACTTACCTAAGCATAAATAACTATAATTTATGTGATACGATTAATTAAAATATATTTGACGATATGATGACAGCGATAAAAGTACTGTAACAAAATGTTTTTGCTCGTATTGTCTAAGAAAGGTTTGAAAAAAAAAATTGATAATATTAAATTTGGATTTACAAAAAAACAATGCAACTTGATGGAACTATAGAAAATAATTGAACGGGTGTTGTTTCAATTGCTTTTGAGCGATGTGAGTATACTATTATCTAGTGTAAGCATTAGTTTGCGACTAACTGAAGTTGTGGATCTAAAGATTTATCTAGGTTTTTTACGAAGCAAATGAGCGTAGTACTGAGACGCGTGCGTGATGTTGCAGAGAAATAGAGCGAGCTGAGGCGATGTTGATGAATGTGGACGGCGATTATCACTAAAACAAGACAGATGAGTAGGTGAACTATATAACGTTGAAAGGGATCTGTACATTGAAGTAAAATTTCATAAAAACTTTTACGAAAATGTAACTCAGATAAAATTAAATCATTAGTTTTAATTACGTTTTTACGCTACATTTCTTTTAAACTTAAATTCAAATAACACCTATGTCCATCTACCGCCTTATATAGTATGCAAAGTAAGTAAAACCATCTCTTTAAACCGTATTTGTGCAATATTTATAATTTTATCAATTTTATCATTGTAGAAAAATTATAACATCTTACCTTTTCGATCATCATGTATTATCATCCTGTTATGTAATGTTTACGTCGTGACAGATGACCGCAAATCCATTAAAGTGGTAACTAAATTATTTTCAATTTATCATGTAAACAGCAACAATCCATGTCATTTATGCAATTTAAGATTCACTGATGTTGACTGATGTCACTTTATTGACACTTGGTTTTCATTATTATTCTAACAAAAAAGTTTGGTTAGCAATCAGATGACAATATTAATTTTCAAAGTGACGTTTTGTTGATTATAAACAAATAATACAGGGTGATATGGAATTATTAATTAAATAAAATTATTTTATCTCATTTGAACTATAAATTCCAAAAGTCCTTAGGGTTTTAATGATTTGTATACCACAACCTGTTTTATCGACAGGACTTGCCAGGATTTAAATAAATGGTTTTAGTAAATTGACATACTGTATACATTTTAAAGTCAAATAAGAACATCTCATACAGCCTCACTCTGACAATAGTTTAGGCCTTAGCGGAGTCACTTGCTTAAGTTTTCTTGGTGAGGTTAGGGTTTGTAAACCAGAGACAAAACTCCGATTAATGTATCCTTCACTAACATACCACCCGCCAAAATTCCAGTAGTAAAAATCAGCTTGATTCGAAATAAGCCTAGATTTTTCCTGGCTACCGGTACTCTATATAGCCCGAGCGCTCTTAAACCTAAAGATTCGAGCATAGTACAAAGCATAAAAAAGGAAAAAATAAGGACAATATTTTCTTTACAATAAAACGCATAAAAATAAATCAATGCCAAAGAAACCCTGCCCCTGGCACCCTGGAAACGAGAGACTTGCTGCAATGAAACCAATTGTGATTACCATAATTTCATCGTCCCACGTGTCTGGGACGATGCCGTACAAAAACTGGTAGTAATCAGTACATTGCGGTACTGTTGCATACACAATTTTGATGTGGCTAGAACTTTATTAATCGCATATGAAATAATATAAAATCCGTACTTGGTAAAAGTCGTGATGGCAAAGTCGTATTTACAGAGACATACAAATGAGATGGGGGTGCTAACAAATATTACCGCCGGCGTTAGGCAGGGGTCACTTTGATCGCGATTTATTTTACTCATGCTGGGTATTGAAATGAGGAATGTAACATTGATACCGTGAGGCATCAATTAGTGGCCTACAGTTCCTGAAAGCCTGATAGATTATCTTAAAGATAGGCTAGAGGTGGAGCTGGAGGTGCAACTGAGAAGTAATGAAGATCAAATCGCGTCATACGAATTCCTGGAAACTAGGTAGGTACATACATGGCACAGGTGCACATGGGCTAAGGAGAATAGGGTTCTAACAGGAGACCAAAAACGAAAAAGATTGAAGAATGTCGCTCAACAAAATAGCGCAACACATCAATTTAGCGAGGAAAAGCTGTCAGCATCTTCGAACCGGTATCAAAGAGAGTCTTTTATTAATATTACTTTTACTTTCGTTTTATTTCATGTTTAGTCGTTAAATATTTATACATAACTAGTAGTTTTTGAAAAAATAATATATTATGTTTTTCAACGTTTTATTTTTGTTTTAATTACGAGTAATTTTAACATAATGTCGTAAAGAGACTGACTTTTTTATAAATTCATCGACTTTAGACAATTTTTATAAGGTCTTAGGAAAAATGATTATATCATAACATTTATTGTCCCGACAGTATCCAGGCGCAGTAGTCCCGAGGCAGCGTGGGCTACTGTATGAAATAATATGTTTTTTGTTCGGGCATCGCCTTAAAATCGTTACATTTTGTAGCGCCGCCGGCGATTCTTGAACATTTGTTTACGTTACAATACAGGACAAAAACAAATGTAATGCATGGAAACAACAGTCTTGTGACAGAAAACATAAGTATGTAAAGTTTTTTTAAAGATGTCATTATAATTATTTTAAACTGGATTTGACATTAGATTATTAAATAAATACTTCTATAAGTGACGTTACAACCAAAAACCAAACTAACGAAATATTAAAACTGTGTAGATTTATACTTTTTGCTAAGACGTTTCTAGTAATACTTAACAATCAAACTTACTTAATATAGTCGGTAGTAATAATACATTACTACAGAGGCCGGGAAGTAAGGGATTGCCGGCCGAGTATATGTAGATGGCCGAGCGCAGTGAGGCCGGCTTGTTACGAGGGCGCCAACCATTTTCACGCCGAGGTATGTATAGTGCTTTTCTCAAAGATGCAATACAATAGTTCTCAAAGTAATTAAGGTTTTGATTATTGTTTTTAATAGGCCTAATGGCAGAATGTCATAAAATCAACAATATTTTTTTTATAGCCAATCTCCAAGATGCTGTGTCACAAATTATGTCAAATGAAAAAGAGGGCGTTAAGGTTGACATTAACGACCTCTCGTGCCTCTCGCCTAGCCAAACCTGCAACCACATACATTGAATCCTATTATAAGAAACATAATGTCAACATTGTATAAGTGCATGTTAGAGAAAAGAATACCTATACGACCAAAGTGCTAAAATGTTTATACATGCACATTATGGTATTAATCTTGTACATAAATACATATTTTGACATTTTGACCGTAACGATATTACGCCTAATCCCTAAGACAAATATCTGGGGTCTATCTAATAAAATATCAACCTCTTCCGCACTAAAACACAGCCCCACGGCTAAGTATATTCATTAGTGTACTTAATCTGCCATTGCTTACGTCTACCCTGCGTTCATGTTGAATTAACATGGTATGATATGAATTTTGCTTCATTAATACCTAACCGTCTCCTGCGAGTCGCATGTCGGTTACGTGGATTTTATTATTGCTTTTCAATGGAACGTTTGCTCAATATTAGACATGCAGTGGACAGGAAGCCGTTGTTAGGTTTATACTAGTGTGTTGGCACCCTTAATCTTAAACCTTGGATACATGTGCGTAATAACGGGCGCGGGCGCAAGCGTATCGCCGCGCGTTAATGACGCGTCGCGCCGTGCTATCCGGAGCGCCATCGGCGACCATTATACGCTCGTGGCGCAAAACGGGGCCCTTGGTCAAAGGCAAAGTCAATAGCGGGGGCAAGAAGGCAAACGTGCTGATGGTCAAGTTTAAATGGTAAAGGAAAAAGGCTTTAAAGTACGAATTTCATTCAAGTACATGGGTAAAAGTTATATATGTATATATATATGTGTGTACCCTATATCCTACCTTTGACTTACCAACTAAAGATGTCTTTCAGAGTAATCAAAATATTTTCTATAATGCCTTTCGTTTTCAGTCATCACATGAAACAGGAACAATACTTCGTAACTTTCTGTAGTTTAAGTAAGAAGCGCTTTTGGCCTAGTTTCCTACTCCAGTTGATTCTCTATTTCTCTCATGTACAAGATTTGACTTAAACACCGGATTTCGAAGACGAAAAACATTGTCAAAACGAATAGGATTTATTTTCCTTCTTGATTGGAACGTTTCATTGCAGTAGTAATTTTCGCAAAATTGAAACGCTAAACTTGATTAAATAAGGTTACAAGGCAGGCTCCATGTTCCATTGAGCCTTGGCCAAATCTTGGTAATTAGTTAGGTATATACTTATAAATATCTAAATATTAAATTATACATCGTCGTCTACTATCTACAATACATACTTTATTGAGCTTATGGTAGGATTAGATCGATATTTTAAAATTGCCTTAAAGATATTAATTCTTATAAATTTATACTCATACCGATTTGATTAATGTTATCCCGAATGATATGTCACTAGACGTACGTACCAACGTAGGCAAGCTGTACTCTCGGTCCGACAGCTAATCACACGCCACTCGAGCCCGGTACGTATGATACGGGCATATCTTCAATTATCGTGCCTTACTTAAACACACGGTTACTGCGCCTACTGGTTGATCATAGAGTAAAATGCGTTCCTATGCAGATTGGACTAATCGTTACATATTATATGATACTTGAAATTTATACTAACTTTAATAAGCAACTATTTTTTATCACACGACCTGCATTAGCAAGCAAGCCCGCCTGATGGTAAGCAATTATAAGGGCCATAATTGTCTAACTAACCAAATATTAATTAATATACATATATTTGTTAAAAAAAAGTTAATTCAAATATTTGGTAACGCATAACGCTATACATACCAATTTGGAATATTTACTAAAACTGATCAGATACTATATACTGATCAGTCAGATCAGTGGTAATATATAGATAAAGGGTAAAAGTTTTATACACTAGATACTAATCTAATCAGTGGCTGCTGACAAAAAGTAATCAACCCGCCTTCCTTAATAATCAATCAATATAAATATTACGAAGGTCTTTTCCAAGACAAAACTTGTCCGCAGCCACTGATAAATACTTAAATAGGTACATAAAATAATCGGGATAAACTGATGAACACACAAGCCAAGCCTTTACCTAAGCCCAAGTGTTTACCATGTGGTGCCAGCTGAATAGAAAGACATGTCGTAAGAGGCGACAATGGGCAAAAACCGTTGAATGGACAGCAGCGTCCGTTGAAACCACACACACACTCTATAGTTACTGCGGACGCTAACCAGTCTGCCAAGCGTGGCGACTATGGCAACTACCCCCCAAGATGATACAAGTCACATTTGGGAGAGGGCTATGTCCAACACTGGATGATTTACGGCTGAAATGATTACATAAGTCTTGCCAGGATTCACACCCGGGTCCTCCCGCTTCGTAGGCAAGGTCACTGAGAATGTTCATTTCTATTCCGTAAATCTCATTCTGTGACAAACTTTTTACCGCCGCCGCCGCCTCGGTGCTGGCGATCGCTGGTTGATCTGATCGCTGACCGCTAATCGCGGGCGCACTGACAGCTTAAGAAGCCACTTCCTGCGCGGCTGTCTAATTTACAGCTCAACATATCAGTAGCATTGACCTGCGTTATAGTTTTTGTGTCGATATTGATCTATTAATTTTATTTATATAAGTTGCATAAAGTTAAATATCATAATATAAGAAACTATTCCCAATTCATTGATTTCATTTTATTGCAGTAAAAATATCACGCCTTCAATAAAAAAACTATTATTTGAATTAAATTGCATTTAATAAAAATACCTAAACGCTATGTAACATACAACATCCGACGTATTTTTATTAAAAAAAAATTGCATATACTTATTTCAAGGGAAATATATGCTTGTTTGATTCCTTCCTTTTCGTATATTTATAGAAAAAATAGTTAAATTAAGCATCCAATTGATTTCAATTAACACAATTCAATTACATAAACACACGTAAAACTTGCCAAATATAGCCCACCAATAAACAATGCGCACCAAAGTTTGTGAATGTGAGTTAAAAATAATACTTCGATACATGTTACTCTTATCCAATGTTCATGGCGTTATGGCACCATGCAATGGACGATACCGTAGTTAAACGGACACTTAAGTGAACCTAGTATGCAGAAATAAATGAATAATCATAAACGGGGGATCTAAACCACTCTGCGAGTATAGTTTCATGGTTGTAATAAAAATGTTACTATGAGATAACCTCCAGTTAATCAGACATGCGAAATAGTCCTCATAACCTGTTTCTAACAGGGTCGCCCTAGCATGACATGGCATAATAGTAAAAAGATTAATTCCGTAATATATAACTGATTAGTCAATCTCAAACAGGTACACTAGTTACAGGTTTTTTAACTTTATTAAATACTAGCTTTTCCTCGCGACTTCGTCGACCAGTCATGCTCATCTTTAAAGTATGGATGCGGGATTAAAATTATCCTATGTCCTTTCTCGTAGCTCAAACTATATCCTGGATACCAAATTTCATCCCAATTAGTTCAGCGGTTTAAGAGGTAACACACAGACAGAATTACTTTGGCATTAATAATACTAGTATGGATGTACGTGGAACAGGGTGTTTTTATTTATTAATTTGGTAAGTAAAATTTCCTGTGTATATGTTGGCATAAAGCTAAGAAAAGATAATCTGGAATCCAAAAGATTTTTATGGAAAATGAATGTATGTATGCTTTTATTAACTTACCCATTTTCAAATGTTCGGCTTTGTGTTAACCCTGCTTTTATTCGAGATAAGACGGAATTTTGATAGCCACTCGACCGTCCGGTAGCCGGTTCGAGTCCAGCTTGATTATAGTAATTTCTGGACCATCCACCGAAGTGGTTATTTGCTCCACATTACTGCAGTATCGATTTCATTAGATCGCCTCGGATTTAATAATAAATCTAGTAGATGATAGATTGTACCGGATGGGTCTTTGTACATTTTTTTACGGTTTTAAATTATGATCGTACTCGACGTACTTATTTAGTGATTTTGAACGCCTTTAACGATATTGTTGATCAGTAACTATACAGTTCGTTTTAATATAGAATGTGTTAAGGTTGTTACATATGTATATTAAGTTTCATTTAAGTATACATTATTTACACTTAAATATTGACTTGAATAATAAATATGAATACAACGAAGACGAATGTTTTAAAATTCTTCATTCGCGAAACTTGCGGAAGGATGAGATAATATTATTGTATTCCAATTATTACTTAGTAGGTAAAGTCCATTACACATTACACATGTATTCACGATGTTCGACTTAACAGTGCATATATTACATACCATAACCAAAACCATAGGTACGTACCATTACGTATTACGAATGCCTAGGATTAGTAACATCGGAGTCTTCAATTATGTCTTCAAACGTTAATAAATTCTAGATAACGAATTAAATTATCACAATGGGGATGACGATACATGTTACAAATTCTAACAAAGTTAAATAGATATCATACGAGGAATATATCATGATAAAGAAAGCATTGAATAAATTATTGGAATATTTCACACACAATGGACCCTAAATTGATAAACTTAAAGGTTAAAAAATGCGAATAAAAAAAAGAAATTCATTGAATTTCTTACATTTTTCTGTAAAATAAAATGTATGGTTACTATAAACATAAACGCATTATTTCATGATCAAAATAACAATTGCGTTATTTTTCCATAGATACTTTAAAATGAGCGATGAATTAATCGTGGCGTCATAGTTAAGTATAATTTTGTAAAAAGCGTTTTGAGCGGAAAATGCGAGTTTCAGAATTTAACTCTCATTTCTAATTTTGACTTTTGTTTAGCTTTATCGGTAATGATTAATGATCCCATCTAGCATTTGATCCTCTCAACGAAACATATCGATTTATACAATAACTTTTAAAGATCTCCCCAAGACTACAATTGTTATTTTTAAATTCCTTAATTTTAAAGTTATGATGTTAAATTAGTTAAGCACTTTTTGCCAAAAAAAACGACGTCAAGTAATCTCAAGTCAGTAAGAAGCAATTTTAGATTTGGATCGAAAAACCATAAAACGTGCTGCAATATCTAGCTGGTCGTACGTTACCTTAGCTACGTCTTATTGCTAGTGATGGGAAAAGCATTAAGTACAATCACAGAAGAATAACGATAGTCGAAACTGTTTACCTAAATTAAGAATTTGGAGGGTGGTTGCTGGTTACAACTGTGTATAACATGACTATGTGCGGGGTGTACTAAATGTAAATAAAAAATATATCTATTTACATCTGCCTTAACTTGTAGTAAATGTTTACGTTATTAGTAGGTATGCGAAAAAGTTGTAACATCATTTAATTTGTAGATCAGATAAGTCTGTTAACAATTCCATGTGCTAATAAGCTGTAAGTATTTTTAATTGTGGATATATTTCCCTTTATTTAATAAAGTGAAATTTTGAGTAGCAGCACAAAAAAAATATTATAATTTATAATCAAAATAAAATTGGGTATGGAATAATGGTAACTAAACCAGGTAAAATTAAAAACAATGGCAAACCTCTTTTATAAGTAATCAGTTAATAATTTCAGTAGAATTATATCTCGTTAAACCGAAAAATATGCTTAGTGGTTCAATTAATATTTATTCATGAACAATTGCAATAAACATATAATAAAGAAAATAAAAAGCCTAATAACTTAAATTAAACTTATTAGTTAATCGTTATTTTGAAAAAAATATCGTTATTTTACCTGGCCGAAGCAATTTCCCCGCGATTTAGCGGCGCGGCAGATTCAATTACGATACCAAGTCCCTCCACAACCGGGAGCTGGTCATTACAATAATAATTGTATCACGATCGATTAATTTATTAACAAGAACTGGCCCAACTCTATTCATGTGTCGTTGCATCCTTGATTTATACGTCGCTGTTATTTAGTTTGCAGATATTATTGGCTATGTTGACTGGTAGATTAATTACGTTTATTGCGGCTGTTTGGTAAATTGAGATTTGTGGGTGAATGGTGGATGGAATCCACAAACTGACAAATGTTTAGGAACATGTCTACATTGGGACCATATGTGGTTTTATTAAAATTATGTACTTATTACATGTATACATATTTGCGTGTTGTACCTACAAAATAGTTACTCCAAACAACTTTAATTCGTAAATGTTAGTATTATCATAATAAATAATGAAAAATATCAATAGTCATTTAAATTTCAAACAAACTACAGCGTTGCCAAAAACGAGATTAATTATAATATTACGGTAAATAAGTCACATGTCGATTCACCGCTGGAGACGCACAATGACACGAACTATACCAAACCACTCCTAATGGTCCTTATATATTAGGTTTATTTCTCCGTATCATCAATCGTGGTCTAAAAAACGTTACTTTCCGATTCAACCGAAAGCAAACAAAAGCAAATCATTAGCACTGACCTTGCGGTCCAGGACCGTTAGGGCGAACCTTTGAAAAAAGGCCAGGGCGCTGTCTTCTGATCTTCAGAACCGCAAAAGGAGAGCGGCTTGATACGATGTTGCGGGGCGTTTACATTGGATGAGTTGCTTTTTGTTGGTTTAAGTTTGATATGTATCCAAATTGTTATAGGAATTCTTAGTTTTAGCCTAGGCTATGTCTATAAACCTCTAGCTGCCCGCAGAACAAAACCTGCCAAGAGAAAAAAAAGTTCTGCAATTATGTAATGGAATTGAAAAACTCATTATAAACCGCTGGGCAGTTAAAGGAGATTAGGTACCTATAATTCAGTGTGTGATTGTTTATGCTTGGATGAATTATGTCATCACCTAAAAGGTACCGACGTTGTTATCATTACATTCGCCCATTACATTACAATATAAAATACTACTGATATTAACCATTTACCTACGAACTCTATTATTTATCATTGAAAATGACATCTTGTAACATCTACGCAGAGTTGAGTTTTGACTCTGATAGGTGGCAACTCTGGTTGACACCCGTAGGCAAAGGGGTAAATATTGGCATTCGGCTTACTATTACGAGTAGTATTGATTACATATTTTCTAAATATGGCCAATTTACATGTTGTAATGATATTTAAAATAGCTATGATGGTTTCGTTCTAAAATCATGCTCATTTCTTCGCTATTAGTCAGCCTCACAACGAATTTATCACAACAAGTTCCAATGTGTTTACTTTCATAATAAAGATCATAATATAATTATTATTTTTTCATCACACTTGCTCGTCAATGGCGTTATTACTTGCGAGAGTACAGAGCAGTTATAGCCGATTTAGCTCACACGGGCTGTTAAGTTTAGTTTTAAAAATATACAGAACCTATACTTCACTTGGACTGAGGATGTTTCCAAACAGCCAAGGTGTATTTCATATCTTCAAAAATTTGCTACAACCAACTTTTAATATGTATAAAACACATCTTTATATTAAATTTGACTGCAATTTAATGTTTAGTATTTATTAAAAATAATTATTTTCTATTTGATTTTGATAATTGATACTATTTGGCAGGATGATCTGTCAACTTCGAAAACAAAACGCAGTTGTTAACATTATCTGTGGAAGACATTAAAAAAGTTGACATTGTTGACAATCTTTTATAGTGGATGCGGTCTGATTGTAGTTTTCAAAGTGTTTTCAACGAATTTATTTTATTTCCTCGCAAATGTGATGAAAAACATTGTATGTACAACGGGTGGTAAGTGTATAACAAACTTGAGTCATTAAAAGCCCTCCGACTTCGTCGTCGGGCTTCTAACAGACTCGCGTTTACTATACCTTACTTACCATCCTCGTTGCACAATGTACTATAAGGCTTTTGAACGGCCAGCAACTGCTACTCTATTGTTCATCAAAAACAAAGTAGGTAACATTTTTTTAGCCCAGTGTAAACTCTCCACTACAGCGGTGGCAGGGACGGTATGGCGACGACATTTTGACTATAAATAAGTGTCGTATTGTATTCAATGTATGCCGCTACTGTTCGCCGGGCGGCACACACAAAAGAATTTGGAATCTTATACCATAACTAGCCCTGGGTTTTGTTCAAGGATTGGTTTTAATGCCAAACTTATACGTTGCAATAGCGACAGTGCTTTATATATTTAGCGTTGTGTAAAGTTTACCTTGTTTTATGATTTTGTTCCAGAATGGATTAGCGTCACTGGTGGCTGAGGGTTGAATTAATTTACTGTTTTATCACTAAAATTTACCATGTGAACGTGAAAACAAAAATCATTTTTTCTGTGCTCAATAGTTGACGGCTTATTTAATTACAAGTTGTGTTTTTGTACAATAAATCAGAACATGGAGGCTTTTGAAATAGTATAAAGTAGGAATTACATTAATTACAGATTTCACGTCCAATATACATGGGACTAGCATGTCCATTTAACTGCTCAATATTATCAAGCCGCAAGCTCCAGCCAGCTCATTGCGCATCGCTTCACCAATTACCAAATTACAAATTATGTCAATCAAATACTATCGGTTGAGATATCTGGCACGTTAGGCTGTGTCATGTTAATATGGCTCTAGAGTCGGTGTTTGTGTGACTTGGCTAAGTAACTGTTGCTTCGTTCAGAGCGTTTTTATTATGAATGAGTAGGATAAAAGCTAGTAAGTAGATACACTGCGATACTTACGTAATTATGAGTGGGATACTTGATAACTAGACACACGGACCCATATCCTTGTATTTTTGTACGTGATAAGGAGTTTTCGTACGTCACACCACTATACTTTACATATATTAAGATAGAGCAATGGAAACGCCGCGATTTTATACATACATAATCCTAAAGAAACTATTGATTGTGTAAAATATATATGTTTGAGAAAGAAAAGAAGTTTACTTGGTGATTTAATACGCTCCAACATGCTGATAAAGATAAGTAAATTATCTAGTTTCCCGATTTGATCCTAGAACAGTTCGGGTCGTATAATTTGACATCGCAGTTTTGTTCCCAAAATTTGATATGTTCGAGTAAAAAACTCGTTACCTTTATTATCCCTAATAAACGAGGGTAATTATGGCGGGGCCATAATAGCGAGGCCATAATGGTGTGGTCATTAGGGTAATGCTCAGGGCCCGCGGCCATAGGAGCGCCTTTGTGTCGCCAGACGCCATAATGTTTTGAGGTCCTTGCCGGCTTCAATATTGATGAATTGATTAAGATTAAGCTTTGATGGTTCATTCACGGTATTGCTTCTTATTCATATTTACATTTCTTTAAATATGACACAAGATCGGTGTCTTATTCCTTCTGAAAGTCGTTATCTTCTTCCTCCTCGCGTTGTCCCGGCATTTTGCCACGATATGTCAAATGATATGTCGATGTTTTCCTTCACCGAAAAGACTGGTAAATATCAAATGATATTTCGTACATAAGTTCCGGAAAACTCATTGGTACGATCCGGGGTTTGAACCTGCGACCTCCGGATTGCAACTCGCATGCTCTTACCGCTAGGCCACCAACAGCGCTCTTATTTCTTCTCAAAGTATTAGCCAATTATTAATTAATAATATTGTTTTGTTATAGTACATATTGGTACAATAATGACATTATAAATGCGGAAGTAACTCTGTATCGCTGTTACCCTTTTACAATTAACACTGAACCCATTTGGATGAAATTAAAGGACATAAGTAAGTTTTGTCTTTAACCCGGAATCATCCCATATTGAGGTAACACAGGGATGGAACTTAGTATGATGAATCTACGCCGATCAACTCATACGTTCATAATATATGTTTATACTAATACCTAGCTATACTTTTAATTTACTACCTATAACTACCATCTAAACTATTTTTACAAAGATAACCCTCAACATTAAATTCCATCTTGCAACAGGTTCAAAATACAATCACCCTTTTTTAACGCGTGCTACTTTATAGAAAACGCACGCTCGATTTAAAATCAATAATGCGATCAAAAGATCGCTTCTTAATCGCAGTCAGTGATCTACAGATCTATTGTTAGATGAAATCGATTTCGGTTTCGATTAGGTACGTTGCTATCGAAGCGGAATGTTTTATTCAAAGCTCTTATTTAGTATATGAATCTTAAACGTAAGTGAATAAGATACAAAATTAGTGAGACGGTTCAACCTATATGACAAATATTTTTTATTTACAAATTCATAATGTTACTTGATATCGTCGCGATGTGATCGTAATTTTAACCAGAATATTTTTTCTTCATTTTTTCGTCATTAAAATCAGAGTTTAAAACTTAAGGTTAGGTTATAGATCTTCGTAACAAGTTCAATACCAGTACAAACGGCTTCCATCTAGTAGCAAATATAACACATTAGAAATAAACAGACTGAACCAGTTACAGAACGTGTAACCTGCAGGCTGGAGCAATAAAACAAATAGATGGACCATGAAAATGTCAATGGTAAGAAATACATTTAATTTTATCTCATACACGAAAAACATAGTCAATTTAAATTATCGTTTATCAGTGTCACTATCTAACTAGTACCTAAATATGTATAGGTGCTTGGCAAAACAGTAAATGTCAACCATTTTATTTATGTCCACCTATAGGATATTTAGCTAAAAATGTAATCTTTGAAGTTGTTAACACCAGAATTTGTAAAAGCTTTATTAGTTTTAAAGGTTTTTTTTAATATAATTAAAAGCGAACTTTAATTTAATCATAAATATAACTCAATCAATATAAATAAATTTCGGGACAATCTTACACAAATCGACCTAGTCCCACGGTAAGCTCAGTAAGGCTTATTTTGTAGGTACTAGACGACATGATATATACTATATATATATACATATAAATAGCCATGACTCTGAAACAAATATCTGTGCTCATCCCTCAAATGAATGCCCTGACCGGGATTCGATCAGGACCATCGGCTTATCGAGGTCAGATTTTGTAAATATTATTTTCAGAATCCGTAGTTACTACCTAAAATCTATGCGACCAAAGTGCCAAAATAGGTATGTATACGCGCACCTAAAGCTGAGACAATAAGGTGGATGTATGCACATTATGGCAATTTGGCCGTGTACATATCTTTGACCTTGACTGTACAAATATACTAGTGGAGCAAATTAGAGCGATATCCAAATTTAAAAATCACATGTATTTATATACATTGGACGAGTTCAAATGAACTGATCATGAAATGATGATCGTTATCGATGATAAACCTTAAAAATTTAAGGATCATCATCGATAACTTATGTACATACATAGAGCAAAGTAGGAATCTATTAAATATCAACTAATTTCAAAAGCAAACCAATGATTTGACTACCAAACTAGAGAAAAAGATAGTGCACTTCAAATTTTGTACACAATTTTCTGTGTGTATGAAACTTAAAACACCGTTGCCCCTATAACCGTTACGCACCATTTCGACTCCTTAGTACCTAATCAATCCCGACCGTATCTAATGCACACCGCACAATCGCAGCGCTCCGGGCGACAAATTTTAATGCACCAGCAGCCGCATTGCAACGTGTGCTACTGCGTGCGATGTGATTGCAGATCTGAAGAGCCGCGGGCGGGGCTCTGATTAATACGTCGTGGAGCACTACTCTGCGGTACAGACGCCTGTTCAGTCATGTAGCGTTTGAGTTTTACATACGCAGTAAAAGCAAAATATATAAAGCTTGGACTAAGATAATGTGTGTTCAAGAATGTTTTTTTATTTACAGATTTGTAGATTTAATATCTTTTGATATTAATTTTATAAGGTATTATGTTCTGAGTATACTATTTCAATCAAAATTGATCTATTTTTGTTCGGAAATCTAAAATAACTATTTTAGATTTCTTTACATCGAAGGTTGAAAAGATTTTGATAACAATAATATACCTTAGATTAAGTACCTGTTTTTTTTTTGTCTATGGTAAGTTTTATTATTTTAAATCACAAAAGTGCCAAACCTATGTTAAAAAAAACTAAGTAATAAACATAGAGAGTAGTGCACTCGAATTAAAAAAAAACTTTGAGGATGAAAATAATCGCGCTCAAAAGTTTATAACTATTATTTTTGCATACAATGTTTAGTTTCGACACACAAAATTATTAATTAATATCATTCATATTTCTAAAGTACCATTTCTTCTTTTAATAAAAAACTCCCGTGAGACTCAGACATACTAAAATATAGATAACGGGTCACTCACGTATCTACGCTAATAACATTTTTATCTATATTTTATCATTTCTTCTTTCTGACAAAGTATAAAATGTCACGATTCCAGTACTCAACGCAAAAATCGGCCTCCAGTTATTAAACGTATATGTCGACGTCATACAGATACGTGTACCGAGTCACACGCCCTGCAGATAGTGCATTTGCCTCTGATTAATATGTCCCATTCCTTCGGTCCGTAACTACTGGGTTTGAGACAAACTAACTGCGTACAATAAGTCCCGGGAACAAGAACTATAGTTTTCAAGGTGTAGAATTTTTATTTTCTCCCTGATATTGTTGATTTCCCACGTAAGCGATATTGAAAACGCAACAACTCCACATGGCGGTGTACGACTACCGACTATGCAGATAATAGTACGTAGTTTAGTTTAGAGGGCGGCCATCGGAGTGGCGACGTGAAGTTAAGCTTGCCAGCAACACCTGAAGTGATGCTGGAGGCGATTTTTGAGGGCCGGAGAAATGGTATTTTAGAAGCATGAATGATATAAACAAGGAACGGACAAACGCCCGTCATTTTGACAATATAACCCTGTTCCATACAGCAGAGACTTCCTTATGTTAATAAAAAAAATGTATTTTATACATTTATTGGCGAAAGTAAATTTCGGAATGTCAATCATAAATTAATTTGTCACTGGATATAAATTATGGACCAATAAATATATAAAAAACTATTTTTTTATTAACATAAGGAAGTATCTGCTGTATGGAACAGGGTTATATTTTCAAAATGACGGGTGTTTGTCCTATCCTTGGATATAAATGAATAATCGTGGGTATAGAAACTATACATTTTGTTCAAAAATAATGGTAAGAAACTTTTGTGTGTGATTACTTTCCTTCTCAAAGTTTTATGAATTCGAGTGTACTACTCTCAAATATCGGCCCCCGTCGTATGTACGAATGTTCGGACATCGTGGTCTGTGTCCTATACCACAAATCTTACAATTACAATTTGAAAAGTGTCGAGTTACAAATTTGTCATAATACAAGTGTATAATATTTACAAGTTACATATTTGTACTGGAAAATTCCTACAAATATGTAAATTGTAGCAAAAATCTACAATGTAGGAATGTACGGATAATTATTTACTTTTATGTGTAAGTCTAAAAAAGTACGTAACAACCAAAGTAACTACTTACTACATATTATGAATATATTATATATTGTGAATGTTAATCACTCAAATATAATCAAATAATTAATTCTTAATAATTCATAATTATAACTATTATATTATTGCAGCAATGAATAATACATACCGCAGCGCTGTCCTTCGGGTACTTAACACATTACTAACTGGTTAAGAGAACTAAAACATTATCTACTACGACTAGTATCCTGGCAATGTGCTTTAGTAGTTTATCTTAGTTCGTCTAGATGGCGTTATAATTAAAAAAGAAAGGTTTTTGTGCTGCCATCTATTAATCTATTTGTATACAACTCCAAGATCCAAATGACTCCAGCATACTGTTATAACAGTTTTCGTAATTTTGAATAGATGGCGTGGAAATCAAAGTTTAAGTTTCATTCTGTTGAGCAGAATATTTTATATTACACAGTACCAATGTACAGTTGTACACGGTGAGGAGTAAGCTCACTAGATGGCGTGAAAACTTGACTTTAAGTTGGTTTTAAGTATTTTCTCTTATCAATAAATACAATTACGAAATATTGAAAAAATACACTGTTGTATTTTAGATACGTTTTCACGTGCTTCTCTTAACATACGATTTTTGATTACTATACGGTTTAATTATTACACATCTATTTGTAACAACTGTCATATCTTTTAAGTTATTGTTTGTTTTAAGAGGAGCAATTAAATACACTCTAAGTATATTCATAATTATACACATTCTATTGGAATTACTCTAACATCAAACATATATTATTGTTTTATTTGTCACTTTATAAATACTTAATTTAGAGATCCTAGGCATGAACCTGGAAGTTCACGTTTCCTCGAAGTTGATGTACCTAATTATAATTACCTATTTTCGGATTTACAATTTTAAACTCCTGTAGTAATAGTGTTAGTGTATAGTAGTAGTAGTATAGTAAATCTATAGTACTTTATATCTAGTGTCTAGTTGCAGTGTACTACATGTCATAAAGGGATTTAGGCCGCCTGCTTCGTGAACATTGTGAAAGCCTAGTTTTATTTATAAAAAGGCTGCTATATGTTCTTATTTAACCGTATGCGATAAAAAGATTTATCTTGCACTCACATTAGGTCGTATAGGTACTATTAATTGTCTACAAGAAATAATATTTTTGTTTTATTTAGTCGCTTATGAGTCATAAGTTACGAGTTTATGACAGTTATGACCGCTCTTATATTTCACAATCGCAAATTAACATCTATGATCTAATTAAATATGTTTATATTCTACATTTCCCAGAAACTTCAATACCGTTATGAGATGAGTATGACATGCTATAAACTTGTTTGGCTACTGGGTCAAAAAATATTTTTGTGTCACTAAAAATAATAATTATGTGGATCTACCTTTAGCTACTTAAACAGACAGTTTAATATAGGTATGTACTTACAATTATTAAAAGAAAAAAGTTATATTAACCCGTTTCATCACCTGTTTCGTTAAAGCTTGTATATTTTACATACCTATATACCTACATATAAAGTTTGTAACCTAAATACTCTCGGGTTCAATGGCACTCCGACGAAAACCTTCGAAACATGTACGTAGCAGCATAGTGCCTAAGAGATACACCGTTATGGCCCACGGAGCGGCCAGCATCCGCAGTAACTGTTTATAACTCGCACGGTGCAAACGCACAATGTTCTTCGAAAGTTTCTTACTTAACTTCAGCGTACTAGGCGTTCTTATCGTCGCTTTAACATTCGACTATGTGACCAAATACTTCAGTTACTGGTATATCCGACACATATCTTACAAAATGGCCTTGCCGTTCATCGGGAGTGACTACCATCGAGTTTTTGGATTAAGAAACACCACTGACGAAGTAAACAAACTGTACAATAAACATCCTAATGAAAGACTCTTTGGGTGCATCAAAGGCAGAATCCCAGATTTGATAGTCAAAGATCCGGATGTAATTGAGAAGATGTTGTGTACGGATTTTGCAAGTTTCCACTGCAAGGGCCTTGGCCTGGACAAATCTCAGGATGTTTGTTTACGAAACAATTTGTTTTACGCGGAGGGAGAAAAATGGACCGTAATGCGTGAAGCAATGGAGTCATTGTTGAAGAGCATGCCCTATGAAATTGAAGACAGTTTACACGGCTATTTGTCAGGAATCAATGGAGATACTAACGTTCAACAGTTTCTTGCAGATATATTGGATGGCACGTTTGAATATTTGCTCTTAAACAAAGATTTTGCGAGAAACGAGAAGAAAATCATACATAATTTAAGATCTGCTGTTCAAAAACCTACCTTAACAGAAAACTTTAAGACGTATTTAAAGAACGTTTTTCCGTCGCTGTATACATTGTTCGGAATGAGTACTTTACCCGTAGAAACGGTAAACAAATCCCTCGAGGTACTTGAAAAATCAAATTTAATGAAGGAAGTCAAGAGGATACGATCCGAATTTCAATTGGACATTAAAGAAAAACATAGCAAGCGCAAAAGAGACTCCGACATTGAGTTAGCAGTTTCAATTCTGGCTTCATTTATTACGGAGGGTTATATTCCGTGTCTAAACGTCCTTACTGCTTTATTTTATGAATTGGCTAAGCATCCTGAAGTTCAAAAAAAGATCCGTCTTTGTGGAACAGGCGAAGATTGTGGAGTTTATTTAGATAAAGTTGTAAATGAGATACTAAGAATGCACCCGGCTTACTCTACTACATCAAGAAAATGTACAAAAATGTACAAATTCCCTGATGGTCTTGTGATTGACAGAGGGTTGACAGCCACTATTCCTATTGAGGCCTTGCATCAAGATAGACGGTTCTACGAGAATCCTGAAGTCTTTAACCCAGGTCGCTTTGACGAGGGAAAGTTAAAGCATAGATATTCATATGTACCGTTTGGTGCTGGCCCCAGGAAATGTGTCGGTAAGTTGAATTAATTCGTTGGTCAAAATATTTATTTGATCAAGATCACACGCATTCCAAAAAATATACAGAATCGGTTTTAAACAAAAGATATGTAGCTAGTGTATCCATTCACAATGTGATATTTAACCTAAAATCAATGAAATAGGAACCAATGTATGTTAAAAAAATTGCATTTTGTTACTTCGAAATACCTAAGCTTCTAGAATAATAGCAATAGCAGCTTCTAGAATAATAGAAAAATAGCAGCCAACCAAAACTATGAAAATAGAACTTTCATAGTTTTGGTTGGCTGTAAAAAGGAGTTTTTACTATTGCTCAAAGAAAAGTTCAGAATAGAATGCATTTTATTGCTCGTCATGCATAACATGTACAGCCATTAATGTTTTTAAGTTTTTAAACTAAAGACTATCTGGATAGACGCGAACGTATGAGTATATGTAGATATCTTAATAAGAATGTACCGCAATATAAGTATCTAAGAGTAATAGATACTAGGACATAGTTAATAAATAATATAGTTGTGACTTACATACATCGCCTAATTCCGGTTTCGATGAAGGTTTTTAGGTGTATCAGACTGTAGGCATTTGTATTACTAATAATATGAATAATACTAAATTGTAATTTTCTATTTTATTACTTTTGCAGGTGAAGACTTATCCAGACGTATAATTAGCAGTATTTCGCGGCGCATCTTATTGAAGTATCAAGTAGAACCGTGCTCAAAAACTCCGTCTTGTCTTCCAAAAACCGACCTTGGGTTCTCTAGGGTCATCAACAGAGATATCTGGCTTAAGTTTACTCCTATAGAATAAAATTATATTTTTTAAGTTACCTAAATTAACCATGTTTCATGACTGTAAGGGGCTGGTTACATCTCTTTTATGTCTCTTTAGTGCCTTGTAATTCTTTGGTTATGGCTTTAATATTATTTTGAATAGGATACAATAAGTAGGCATTTTCATCGCATTTTTAGTATATTTATGTAATAATTACTTAATATTCCTATAATAAATATAGAACATAACTATTACTAGTTTCATGTTATTGTATCCCTGTAATTCCTATTAATTTTCTTCATAAACTGTAAAACGGAGTGAAATGGGTCAAAACTGACATTTATACGTATAAAATTTTGTTTTTACATTTTATGCAAACTTAATTTTATCAATAAAATGTTCCATTCCATGACTTTAAAAAGAAACACATAATAAAAGTAGGTTAACCCACCTCACCTAGTAGTTGGGGATTAAATACTAATTTTAACTACTACTTGAGTCCGGTAGGTAAATAGTTGATTCGACACTTATGCATTATGAATTACGTACCACTCAGGATTGGTTTTTGTAATATTAATAGGTATAATAATCACTAATCAGGTAGCAGTATCTATAAAATCACCGAGACAATAACGATAGTATTTAAATAATTAATAATGTCACCGTCATTAAAAGTGATCAACATAAACTGATTATTACGACCAAACAGATAGCCGTATCAAAAGATACTTAGTGAATAAAAAAATGGCCTGTATTTGGATTATAAAAAACCGTGTTCAATTATTTATGTTTATTAATACTTATTTATTATAACGCTTTTAGCATTTTTCCATTCAATTACCTATTGATGTCATTCTAAATCATGGTAGCCATTAAAAAAATAAATGGGAACGACAATGATCGAGAGGGACCGAAAAAAAAGATGAGAGAAGGCGAAAGAGGGGTTCGGAAACGGAAATATTTTCCATGGCATCCTATCAATATGGTGCAAAGTTTTAAAACAATACGGCAATGTCTCATAAATTGGTGCAATATGACATTCAATCATGCTGGACAACCAAAATACGTTTGACGAGGTTTACTATTGATTATAAAGCGATTGTCATCGATGGCGCCTTGTCAAATGATTAATTTCAATCGATTACATACAGTATATGTAGGTACTTAACAAATGTTTCTTATTTTGTTTGGTCTTATTTGCCTCTATACATTATGTGGAATGTACGCATATTAATAGTTATAAATGTCCATATGTCCCTTCCTGGCTCTTTTTAATACTAATGAAAAGTATACTTAAAAAAAATGTTGTATCAGAAAAAAAAAAATTAACGACCTAAACAAATTAAAGACACTTTTTTACTCGTAAGTGTAATTTATTTTAATATTATATCAAATAAATACCCACTTATCGACTTAGTTTATAATCACAATAAAACAATCCAATACGAAGGCTAGCTGAACGTGGTGGATTAAAAAAATCTCTCCAAATAGGTAAGTGACCTTATGTAAGTGGCACTAATAATGAACCCGCTCAGTTTTTTTGTGATTACTGTTACGTAACTGTGTATTATTAAAACGGAACTGTTTGAAAATGGAGTCTGTTATACGCAGGGGGCAGTAGGCTCAGTATAATTTAGTTAAAGCAAGCCGGACGGGTATAGAACACCGAACGTTGAAAGCTCTTTGAAAAAAAAAAACTAAGTAAACAAAATTCACTCCATTATTTTGTAAGCAAGGGTTTTATAAAACGTATGAATTAGTTTTACTAAACAAAACTTGTCTTTGCATCGTCTAGACTAGCTGCTAGTTTTTGCGAAAGTAACTATTCAGTAAGATCCAAATCATTAATTGTGATTAGACTTTTTGTTAATAGGTCTTTTACTGTTACTACCATAGACAAGTAGAGAACTTAACGTGACTTACACGACACAATACTTTACTTTGTAGGATAGAGTAGGATAATGTAAAGTAACACAGTAAGATAATGAAACCGAAAAGAAGTACATTTATAATCAATAAAAATATTTATTTGAGTAATTAATCGCTATAACTAAGTATGCGTATCTTGGGTAGGTAAAAATGAAAAAAAGAAGAACAATTTTTCTGTTGTTATTTGGAAGAATGCAAAGCAGACGCTAAGTAATTACCTATTCACTGAGCTTCTGTTCATTATTTCAGGAACAACTGTAATGAATAGTACATTTTTATGAGGAGGTGAAAAAACATAATTATTATTTATATATTCTTTATTTGAAATGTACGAGTCGACAAGAGGTGTATGAGAATGACCGCGGACCGTGCTGAGTGGAGTGCATTTGGAGAGGCCTATATCCAGTGGCAGACAAATACAGACTGATGATAATGGACGTAAGAGAGATAACTATTAAACACAGTCCTTTGAAAAACTCGCAGTGTGGTGAACGGCGCTAACCTGATTTATGCGTATGCCCATGGCCCACTTCCACCCTGTTGTGGATATATGACTGATGGCGTTTAGCAAACAGAGTGAGCGATTTTTGTGCAAACAAAGATTCGAGGTGAAATTTATGGGTACCGTAAGCCCGGGAGCTTTTAAGCTTCATTCAAAGTTGACAAAAGTTATGAAAAGTTTGGTCTTTTTTTTGCTTGAATGAATATGCAAGGGACGTCACGGGAGCATCACAATATAAAAAAAAACTGAATAAAGTCTTTACATAAAAGGCAGTATATCAAAATTTAGTTCAGGAAAACAATGTGATAAAATGCTACATTAATAAATACTCAGGCATTATAATAAGACCTAAAACAACAACATATCATTGATAATAAAATGAATAAAACTTATAGTAAAGAAACACATAAATGGTAGAAAATATGCGTGAGTCTATTTCAAACCTGATCAAATTTGTTTTTTTCTGATTAGCATAGATGTGCAAATTTCACTTTAAAAAGTAAAAGTTAGGTAGATATTATGCAAACTGACTCTGCTGATTATTTGTGGGGTGCGAGAGGTATATCACAATCAATAATCTTATATTTCCTTTCCGAAATACAAACAGTTACGCAGTCAATTTAGCTAAACTTATTTTTTATGTAGTGTTAATACTTTTGTATATACGTTAAGCTTAAATATAGACTTTAATATTTATTAGGTACAACCGAATATGTTTCGGTATGTAACCGGTTATGTTCTTATCAAATTACGTGCATAAATAAAAAGGCATTGTGTCCACATTGGCAGCGGGAAAGGCTTTAGTAAACGCAATACAAATATGGTACAAGTGATAAGAGTATACGTCACCCATGATGACGTATACGACGAGGGATAGATAGAAAAATTCGACAAGTCTCATCGGTACTCGTATAGGCACAATTGGAAGTGCACTGGGCTAGTGATCCAGTGGTTGTGGGTTCGAGTCCCGCTGCAAGTCAAGTTTTTCTATTTTCTTTCGATTTAAATATCGAAGATATTCGCTAGCAGACGTTTCTGCATAATAAAAAAAAAAAAAAATTTGATAAGAGTATATACCGAAAGAAATAAAAAAATGGACTATTATGCTTCCATTATCTTTTAAAATTTCGATACAAAGAAACTAGAAAAATTACATCGACTACATTGTAGCGAACTGGTAACAGCTAACCGACGTCCACTGTTTGACATACCCATACCACAAATGCAGTTTTGTAAAATTACAATTGATAGGTTTTGGGTGAATATGTATTTGAAGATGTAAATATTAAGTGGTTATCGACAAAGAACCTCTAAAAAGGCATATGTATATTTGCTATAATACTTATTTTAATATTATAAATATGCCATACGCCATGTAGGTTATTATATAATAATTACCAATGTACCCTATACTTATAGAAGAGAAGAATAAAAAAAAATGTGTGAAGAATATCGTCTATATTCACTAATATTCCGGAAAGGACAATTAAAAGGATTGTCTCATCACTCTCATTAGGACCAAGAGACCTCCCTCAAAAACCAGTAAAAGCTTCTTAAAAAAATTTTTTTTGGAACTTATGTACGAAATATCATTTGATATTTACCAGTTGCTTTTCGGTGAAGGAAAACATCGTGAGGAAACCGGACTAATACCAATAAGGCCTAGTGTACCCTCTGGGTTGGAAGGTCAGATGGCAGTCACTTTTGTAAAACTAGTGCCTACGTCAAATCCTGGGATTAGTTGCCAAGCGAACCCCAGGCTCCCATGAGCCGTGGCAAATGCCGAGACAACGCGAAGATGATGAAACGATTATTATGAAAATACCGTACCATTATAATGAAACAATACCGCAATAACTAATATTACGACTATTTATTTTCAAGTATCATAATGTAGTACGCTTTAGTTGCATGCAGATTGCAACGACGCTTGCCAATGTGAAGTGCTCCTAATTAAAAACAAAAGTCAAACATTATGAGCCGTTTCGTTAAGTTTCAAGTGCATCGGGCCTTCGTATTTGAAATGGAGTATACACCCCTATTCCTCTTGAGCTTCTAACTTAAACAGAAATCGCCGCTCACCTCTACAAACGGCTCGCTCGTAAACTGCGCCGATCATAAAAATATTTGATTAGCCGCGTCGCACTCCACACCGCGGCAATCCGCCATGCTGAAACTTTTATTAGGTACGCGTCACGTGAATTATTCAGTGCAAACGAAATTTGCAAGGCGCAATGAGCCACGATGGAGGCGGGAATGAAAATTGAACGCAGAAAATGCTAGATTAAGCGCAGTTTAGGAGAGACATGAATATTTCTACGAAGCTCGAAACTGATAATGCAGATACTGATGGATCTTTTCAAAACATGATATATTTTCTTAGTGTGTACATTGAAATAGATGACAAATGCTTCAGTAAAAGTAACAAGGCAGGCCGAGGTATTCGCCGTTGGGGGACCTGGTTACCTGGTTACAAATACTATTTACATTAATTTAAATAAGTATATCAGTCATATTATAAGTTAACATAAGTCTATCATGCAAATAAACCCTAGTCTAAACCCTGGCCTGGTGCACCGTGCAAGTAACCGACACAATTATGTCATCTATTTTATTTATTTTTTTATTAATATACTACTTAATTCAAAGCAAATCTAAATGAATATACATATAAAAAAATATAAAGTCATTACGTCATTAGTAATTAGTACGCTTAGTCACAATAAGTTTTTTAATAAAGTCTAAAAATAATACTTTATTTTAGATGTCATGTCATCATTAATAAACACATCCATTAATTAACCTCAAAAAATAAAGAAAAAATTGTTTCTGTCAAAATGTTATTTTACACAATCATCAACTACTCATCGAGAGGATTCTAACGAACCTAAACACTATGGGATTACCTTGTGTATATTAGGAGTTGCTACCTTCTGGCTCCAGCATCAGGTCAGATCGGTGGTACCACAATATCGCATTGTAATACCTTTTATGAAACACCCAAAAGTTTTATTACTATAAAAATGACACTGTAAAGCTTAAACACTCTACCTCCAAATAATAATACCAAAAACAACTTCTAAACTTGTAATTCCATCTTTGCAAGGAAATACAGACAGGCGGCTAATAAAAAACAAAAACACTTAACGTGGATCCCGTTGTTCAAATACGTACGTGATATAGGCGAAAAACGAAGGATATCACACAATGTTAAGCAAACAAAATACGTTATCCACCCCACTTTTGTATGCCAACCTGTATACTTTTCACTTAGTGCGCTTTTATTTAAACATAGGTTTTTCACTTGTTATTCCCATGCAAACGTGTACAACAATATATTTTTATTACTTTTTAAAAATCGTGGTTTTAGTTTTAACTCGTATGTTATAGTCTCTCGTAGGTATACATATACCTAATACTTTTTCTTCTCCTGTACTTTTTACGTCATTTATACATTTATGACCATTTATATAATAATCATAATAGGATTGAAGAAAAGTTTATCTACTCAATCATCATAACAACACTAGTGTTATAAACATTACGGCATGGCGTGCAAACACCTCTTTACAAAATAAAACTACCAACCTGCCGCACTTCAATTTTTTTTAAATAAAAACAAAACTATATATTTTAAGCACACACAAAATTCGTTGTTATTATTTTGTCACCTCAGCAGCTCGAACATGTTTACTTTCCTCACTCCAGGGAGTGAGGAAAGTGCGACTTTCCTCACTTTCAGGAAATGAGGAAAGTTGTTACTTTCGTCACTCCAGGGAGTGAGACAAAGTAGCTTTTTAATTGACGACCGGTCTGGCCTAGTAGGTAATGACCCTGCCCATGAAGCCGGTGGTCTTGGGTTCGAATCCCAGTCAGGCCATTTATTTGTGTGATGAGCACAGATATTTGTTCCTAAGTCATGGGTGTTTTCTATTTAAGTATTTATATGTATCGATCTATTATAACAGGACATAATGGACTCCCTAAACACCACTAACACGTTCGGACCCTCACAAATCAATCAAATGTTATAATTTTGAAATGTAAATATTTTAAAATGAAAAATATTTAAACAAAATATTAAGTAATGAAACCAGTGCAGTTGCAGATAAAACACTTGAATGAATTTGGTTAACTTGATGTTAATTTTTTTACAAGATTTTATTTACCTTGATGTATGTATTTGTATATCTATCCGGATGGAATCTTGCAACTCAATTTTGAAGCAGACATCTTTAACCGATTGAGCTGAAATTTTGCACAAATAACTATTCCCGCTCGTTTAGAAGTGCTATTGCGTACTTAGAAAATCTGAATGCTTGTGGCGTCTTCACTTACGACGTTCGCCTGTGGCTCACACCGTAAGACACGCCACTCGCCTTTTTGATCTCTCTTATACCACTGTTATATCTTTGGTTGCGTACAATACTATTCATAGGATATTATAATGAGTGTTCTATTATAATCTTTAAATATAATACAACGTGTAAACACTCCTGCTTTACGACAAAACAAATACTACAAACTTGAGAAAGTTTAGATATCATTGTCTCTCTTACAAAATTTTATTAAGACACGCAGGGGCTCGATCTAGAAATCTGAAAATTGGTGGAAAGCCTTGTTCATTCATTGTTCATAATTCTTAGAAATAAATAAAAAAACCGCGAGACCGAGATATTTAGTAATGGAGTAACGTATCGATATTGGTGAATACTCAATAAGACTTGAGACTGAGATGGCAGTAGAAGTTTTGACACATCTCTAGACGCCTCCTAGGCATATTGAAGTATAAAGTGGAGAAATTCGCATTCATTTGTCGAGTCTCTGTAGCCTAGGCTAGTAGAGTGATGGGCATATAATTATGACGGGGATAAGAGTATGAGTCTCGCCAGAGGAAAAATGGAAAAACAACATATTTTCTTTAATTATTTCTAAGAAAAATACTTGTATTTTTCACTAACAAATCGTACACGGTATCAAGGGGCAACACTAAATTCGAAAATCAGTGGTTTTAAATCTTTTTTAACTATTTGCAACACCCCAAACTTACTTACGTATACGTCACGTGCCCGTTATATTGTAAAGTGCTTTTATTTAAGCCAGCACGTGATGCGTATATTCCACGCCATTTCCCAGTTAGTGAAAAAACAACCAATGTTGCATTAACTGGAAATTCAAGCTGATAGATAAATTAATATTACAAAAAAACTGGGGACCGAAGAGCTGGCGGCTTCCTCGCACAACGTATCAGCATTGCAATACAACGAGGAAATGCCGCCAGCATCCTTGGTACAATGCCTCAAGTGCCTTTTTTAGATTTTATACTGTAACTAGTTAAGTACTTGTAGTTATATAATACGATTGTAAATAAAAAAATAGATTTATAGGTTAAATGGACTTCATTAAGAAATTCTTATCAAATAGAAATGTACCAGAATAGGTAAAGGTTTATTATTTCATGTGTTTTTGTTTTCGGTTTGTTCGTGTGCTTTTAAAATTTTTGTTTGTTGGAATCGTCAAAATTAGTTTGATGTTTGCTAAGTGGTACCGTAACATCGAATTGTAATCCAAGTTACTTAGGTAAGCAATTTTTTTCGTACATGGGACACGGAATTCAAATATTACATACAAACAGACAATTTGACTGCAATAAAATTAGTCCATACATGTAGGTACCTTGATGATTCCACCTTATGTGTTATAAAGTTTATAATAACCAAACTGAAGTTTTGACATCAACTACTGAAGAAAAGTCGTTACTTAAGACTATCAAAAGATGCATATTCATTACGTTATGATTGGTCAATGCTCCCGGGACAGTTAGCAACTAAGTTAGATGTTGCGGCGTAGATTACAAAATACGGTTCGATACACTACTGTTTCTAACATACTCGTTAGATATAGCACAATTTAATGCTTACTAATATATGTAAGTGTATCTATATACATAGAATTGAATTATTTTTGTATTACTTACTGTTACACTTTGTTAAACTTACCTAAGTGTATCTTAATTAACGCATACAATACTATTATTCTTAGTATGGAAAATACAGGTGTTTCGTGCAAATCCCGGGATTACCCATACTTACAAGCGACTACCGGTATTGTATGCCCTAATCTTAATCATTGTAGATCAATGCAAAGAATAATAGTAAAAAAAAATTATGAATTCTAAATTAACAACAATGATACCGGATACGATTTTAAAAATATTATATTACACAATTAAGTGGTAGTACACGAGTTTGTCTTTCTGGTAGTTTTTTTTTTAACAATGACGGTGGCAAATAAGCATATGACCCGCCTGATGGTAAGCAGTTACTACCTATGGACGCCTGCAGCTCCAGAGTATTCACATGCGCGTTGCCTACCCTAAAAGTTGTTTGAAACCTTACTCACCACCAGGAACACAACACCACATACCTGAAAGGTATCAGTGCTATTATGGCTGATGGTCTTCTGTAAGGAGAAGGTACTTCCCCAGTTGGGCTTCTCCAGACTCAAGCGTTATGGTACTCCGCTGTGTCCTACCTCTCATTGTTGGACGTAGTTTAAGGGCATACCCGGGTCCGGGTTGTGTATCTGTTACATTATGATAATCTATTACCGCAGCGCAGTGCCTAAGATTTATCGCAGCTAGGATGCACTTGCCAACTCTGTTACATCACGTGCATGAAAGTTTGATGCTTCAGCTAGCTTCAAGTAAATGAGGATTAAAGTCTGAGCAATAACAGTCGGCCGGTTTTTAATTGAGTCTTATGATGACTCACCGGTGTGGTGTAGCTTTACACTGGCTTACATACTTTGTGTAAGTCTAATACGGGCGAAGAATTAAACCAGACATAGGATTTACCAGTATAATCATTAACCAAAAGGTTTTTCTTTAATTATACCTATTATACACATGTAATTATTTTTTGTAAAATTTCTGAGCAGTAATGTACTGCGAACATTAAGCCATATGAGCTTTTGAAACGAACTGTCAACTAGTGTTTAACTCGAGTGTGTTGCATTACATTGCGGGCCGAATTTTTTTATATGGATAAAATTTTAATTGCATTTATAAGCAAAAGTTATCTAAATATATTTCTTATGTCCTATTCTACCCTCCGTTAAGAGATTCGCCCGTATGAGACTTACACACTGTATATACATTCACTGATACAGGTGAAAAACTTATCCTTTTTTCTTAGGCAAAATTTTACCCATATATCCCACTGTTTAACGTGAGTAAATTAGTCAAGGCGGTAGGAATTGGCTTGTACATGGCGGTAGGAATTGGCTATAACCTACTGCCACTGCTCAATGCTAGGTAGTAGTCTTTTATTCGAATTGTGACGTATGATGTTCCATATTTATTTTCTACACAACTACCTTCTTACCTTCGGAACCTTTAATTACATTTTTCACATATACAAGTATACACATATATGGTATATACATATCATTACTTTAAATACGATACGCAGTCCACCTTCGAAAATAATGAATGTCAGAAATGTGTTTAATTTTGAACGGAATGTTCAAAGACAAGTTTAAAATATTCATTCCATAACCTGTTCATCATTTATCATTTTTTTTAAGCAAATAAAAGAAAGTGTTTAAAAAGAGACGCAATTTAATTTTTCAATTGTATCAACTTCAAGGTAATCAAATTTGTGCCTAAAAATCTTGTTGCTGGTCTTACATTTCCCCGGATGTCCATAGGTCCTGCTCAAGATCTGTTCACGCCTTTCTATTCTAGCTAATCTTCTTGGCCTCACTCCATCTCAATCCAGCGGCTACACGGGCTCGTTTTTCGCCTTGTGGTCGCCACTCAATCAAATTGTAGCTGACGCAGTTCGATGCTTCTCTGCGCCCGCCCGATCAATCTCCACTTCCATTGCGCTAGTTCTTGGGCGGTAGCAGACAGTCGACAAATCTTTCATAAGCCCTCGTTCCTTATAGTCTTCGGCCAGAAGATGCAGAAGATCGACTATAATAATTATATTAATCATAGCTCGTTAGTATTTGCTTCTCTGAAAATTGGAATAGCTTAAGTATACCAGTTAACGAAATATAGTTAAATCACGACGAAGGCACAATTTACTAGGGGAAATAGTTATTTCCTTAACCTTAATAGTTTTACTAGCTGTCTTTGGTCTAACTGAACTAAATAATAAAAACGCTCCTCGCGAACTACATATTGTGCACTTTACTTGAGTAGGGTAAGCGGCTGGGTGCTCGACACTGTCCCAATATACTCGTAAGTCATCTTCAAACTTATGTCATTAGCAATAAAGGTGACAGCTACGTATCCACTGTTGAACTGACATGAGCAAAGCAATTTTAACTTGTGTTTGAACTTGAAGTCTATTAGTTTTCGAATAGAAGTATAGATGAGTGATTTGTTAACAACGGACCATATTGGGTCTATTATTTCGGAATGAATTATGACATATATATATTATTTAATTATATTCAATATTACCCTTTACATTCCATCAAATTGTTAAAAGGGCCTCTGTGCGTTGGCTCGATCTGGCTCCGCATACAGCTCCAAATGTCCGGGCCACCATTGTTTTGTGTACGGGAAAGACATCCAAAAAAAGTTACAGATTTTTGTTTTATCCGATTAACGCACCTAAACATTTAGAAATAAATAATACTTTCGAAGTTGCAAGTACGCATCCGTTTAATGAGATCACTTTAAAAAATTACGTACTAGATATTTTTATTGAATGCTATTGCCTAGGTAATAATTACCAGTAGCTACCAAGTATCTGGCAGAAGCCATTGTGAAGTTGTTTTTCAACGAAAACGGGTAAAATATATCAAGCTTTTTACTTTGAAGAGTTTTCAAATAAATGAATACATGTAAAGTAATAAAACAAGTATCAAATACGTTATAAAGACTGTCAGTTAAAAATTCGCTCAGATTTTTGGATGATGAGATTTCGCGTGGTCGAGTGGTGGTCGACCTGGTAAAGATTACGGGAATCTCTTCTACATATACCACGAATGTAGCGATATTTGTTCTGCAACTTTAAAAAAATGTGCAATTGATTACATGGGATTTTTTTGAACAAACTAAATAGTATATTCAATTAACAGCATCCAATAGTCTTGTTGTCAGCTTAAAAATTTCACAGTTTTACAATGGCTTGCTTGGAAAATCTTTTGTTATGAATATTATTTAGTAAACTACAAGTTATTTTCAAAAGTCGTATTTAGAACAAATGTTGCTACGTTTGTGGTGTAGAAACGATGCCTAAAGTTATTGCTCTTATTACAGGCCACACCCAATATACTATTTTTCTTATGTGCCTTAATCTATATGTACCTTGTCTATTTACGTATAACTGTAAATATTGCTTATATTTATTTGTTATGAAAATTGTGCAGTTTTATGTACATGTGACTATATCATAAAATACATATTTTTAAATTCAAAGGGTGCAAGATACTACATAACCGTCCAGTGTCTTAATCCGTCTCTCGGTCTCTTTGATTGCGACCTAAGACCCTTGTGCCGAGGACCTGTCGACTCCACGTACGCTTATGCCTTGTAGCCATTGGACCATGCTAATCTGCACAGTTGAAGTATCAAACAGTATGATAACACGAACTTTTAATACTAAAACTTGTTGCTTTGTTATTCTTAATTAAAGCATTTATGTAATAGTTGAAAAATAATAACGTTCACGGATCTAATGGTCTTTAAATATCGACGAATTAAAAAGTAAAATACATTTGAATTTGAATAGGTAAATGACAACTTTTTCCTAAGATAAAATTTCTGGAAATAAGTCGAAGAACTACGGAAGGAACTTATTTATATACGCTGTTAAGTCCTGTTTCATTTTAATAATGTGTAAAAATTGTAAACGTTTTCATAAATACTACCTACTCTACTTTTCTACCTATCTTCTACCTACGTTACATATTACGTTTACACATTCTGTCATGAAATAAAGTAAAAAAAAACATGAGTGATTTCTTGCGGCTCCGTTCCGCTAACTTGCCGGTCGGTCATAACAAAATAAAGCGAGAAAGCAGCAACGGGCATCACTAAAGCCAACGCGAGCGAGACGTCTAGGGTCTAGCTTAATGATTTTTACGACTCTGTCAGCGCGTTGCTTCTGACTCCACTGTATTTTCTGTAGTAGTACTCGTACAGTACTGCCAGTCTTTTTTACTGTGGCAGAGGCTCGTCTGGGAATGGTCGCGTAGTAACGTCAAGAGCTCATTCAGGCGGAAACGTTTGACGAGAGCACTTCCTTTACGTCATTCGAACACTCGCGTTATCAACCGATCTTAAGCATTGTGAGACTGTTTATTTATTTTTACTACACTCAATAACATTGTGTTATGTACAAACTTCTCATTTCCATAAGTAAAATAGAATACTACTGAATATCAAACCATTTCAATTAAAAATTAGGCATTTTTATCATTAGTCTCGATTACCTACAAAAAAGTAACCAATCTATGAACTTTGTACCACATCTGTGTAAAAAAAAAACTTAATTTTATGATTGAACGTTAACGGTAGTAACAAAATTCAGTTTTACTCAGGTTTTTTAAGTAGATAAGTGCATACAATTACATACAGTAAGTATAATGAGTAGGTATTTTGAAGTTGTTGGCGTACATAAGTGACGGTGTTTATTTTTACCGTTGTTTCGTGGCGTATAAATGGTAATAATAATTATTGCAACTTGTGAGAAAACAGTGTTTTGTTTTTAGTCACATTTTTTTTTTACTTAATATTATCATTGAGTTTCTATAATTAAATGATTAAATAAACCTTACCGAAATTAGATTTCAAAAGCTTCACTTTCAGTACCGACTGTGATCGTTAATATTTTTTTTTAAATATGTTTTTTAATACATGTAGCTGAAATACCTATTAATTATTTCCAGCAGATTTCTAATAGTTTAAAGACAAGGTTTTTCTATAGAAAGCCAAAGGCATTGAACGCTTAATGAGCTTCCGCAGGTCGGCAATATAAAGATTGCGTACAAATCGGTAAGCTTCATAAGTGTGTTGTGTAGCTATCCGAACTTCGCCAGGGGCCATTGGCGTAGTGTATATTTTATAATTACACAGAGTTACAGTTTTATTTTGAGTATTATTTGGAGTTTTATTTGTACGTTGTTTTTTTACACAATGGAACACAATACGATCTTGACAAATCGGCCTAGTCCTACAGCAAACTCAATAAGGCGGCTTTTGTTGTAGGTACAACCCTTTCGGCCACTGACCTTTTTATTTACGTAACAACTGATTTACATAATCGGGTATGATAACATTGTGAGACGTTGGTTATTAATTTCGCGTACCTATCTAATACACCAACGGGTAGAATGGTTGCCATTTTAACGCCTATCGCGCTATCCATCACTTTTGCACTCAGATGATAGTCGGAGCGTGACAGATATTGTGACAAATGATAAAAATTCAACCATAGTATGCTAGCAGAAGATGCGACTTTATACTTGTATTGGATGGATAAAAAAGGCCCTTAAGGCATTGTACCAAAGTTGCTGGCCGCATTTCCTCGTTGTATTGTGCGAGGAAACCGCCAGCTTTTCGGTCACCAGCTACATCAACCAAACGCTTCGCGATTTCTGCAAACACTATGTTCGCGCTGGGACCCTACTTACCACTTAGGCTTGTATAGAGTGTAAGTTCTGGTAGTATGTTATAGGCTGTGCCACAGGCAAGTGCCCGGAACTGCATTACCGTTAACTACTTTCCTTATATTTCTCTATTGGCATTTCAAGTCTTTCCTCTGGTCCGTCTGTTAAGCTGCAATTGTATACTATTATGGGAAACATTTGTGGTCATGTGCAACTTACGTCTGGCAAACCAAAAATGTTGCTAGCAGTAGAAGAAAAAAATTGAGGTCAATACGGGTAAGTGTGGGTCCGGGGCAATTGTACCTGGAACAAAAGTCAAGATGCCGATCGTTTATAAAAAACGCAATCAAAACGAAAACATAAATATATGGAATGACAGATCAAACGAATAGTCATGTGATATTTTCCATATATACATTATAAATCGTGGGAATGTCATTTAAATTCAGTATATAGGTAAAACTGTTTTTGGCTTTGTTTACTTATACGTACTTTTGTTTAAGGGGTTATAAAAACAGCGTAACAAAAATACACTATAATTGTTTATATCTATGCTTTAAGTTTTTGTTTATTCCACGACGGTGGAAAGCAAGCATATGGCTCAGCAGCCTGATGGTAAGCAGTAATTCCGCTTCACCTTCAGCAACTTAACCACATATATGCGCTTCAACATAATTTTTTCAACATATTTGATGGAAAGCAATTAGACCAGCTCCCTGCCGACACCGGCTCACGGACCTCCCTATAAATTAATACAACTTTTAATAATTTATAGGATATTGTATCATTGTTTTAGGAAGTATAGCCCTCCTGGAAATGTCCCACAGACTTCACATGGACTACTTCAACTTGGCATTGAACATGAACAGGGTTATGCAAGGATGCAGAGATTCACCCTAGGGTCAAATTTAAGGAGACATAGGTACCCCTGGTCTAAAGTAAATACAACATCTGCTTCTAAATTACACATAATATTTTAGTTCTTTATTTAGGTTGCCTTGAGTTTGCCGAGTGAAAGGATGCGAGTTTCAAGTTGTGTACGTATTAGGTCCTCAACATTAATGTCAATGGCAAATAAGAACCGTACTTACCTTTGTATGGCTATTATTGTATTAGTACTGTCAAGTATTTTACAAGTTACTTGATAAGGTTACTCACCCAATTTCAAGCCTGGACATACATAAATCACGAGTTGGCGGAAACGCACTCGCTTGCATCTGTACCCGTACTATGAGTTGTGACATTAAGGTTTTCGATAACGAGTATCGAGTTTACTATCCTTGCATCTCGTTCGCACTAAAATGGTACAAGCGAGATGCACAGATAGTAAACTCGATACTCGTTATCGAAAACCGTACCACGAGTTGCATGGTACGGGCACTTCGCAAAATATTTGTATAGAGAAAACGTGACGTATTTGGCAACTTGTGGTAAGAGTACTGTATAATGACAGCTTTAAAAACAAAGGCCTTTTTAACCGACGATAAAACGGAGGATGTGCTCAAGTAGATACGCATTTTTTAAATTAGGTACTTTTTACCTTCAAGGTCCAGTCTTCAATATATACTTAGTTATCCATTATAAATACTGAATTTACGTATTTTTTCTACAAACAAATTCGTCCGTTGATGTTTATTTGCCAGGTTCATAGCATAGGCACCGCAACGTAGAATTTTGAATGATGCGACGTAATATTTTTAATACGGTGAGCAAGTCCCATTTGAACCAGATAAGTATTAATAATTTAAGCTTACCCGCTTAGCCGTTTATAGTTCAGTAATAGACAAACGCAAATTACAACCATCGCTTATTCTCAAAATCTTCATAATCCAGGCTTCAATAATGGTGGGTTTACGCGAGCATTAGTAGCTAATGTTTAGTGCTCATCACATACATATATAGCATAAGTGCTCAGTGTTAGTGCAATTGCAAGTAAGAATGATCAGAAGCTAGTCTTGTTTATTAAGCGACAGGTGCCTACACTCGTCTAAATATCTACGAACACGTCTCATGTCGGCTGGTGTGAACATTCATGTCAAGTGATTCTTGTAACTACTAATACCATTCTCTAATGCGAATGTGTAGACGGCTACTTGTCACAATCACTCTTCAGACAAGGCCCTAATCACTTAAACAAGCCCTAAGCTCGTGTAAACGTAGCATAATGCGAAATAGTCGAAAGTATTCAACTACTCATATAATAACATAACATAAGGAAAAAGTTGTGTAGATACCAAAATAAAAATATAATTTATTAAGGTCTCTTGGTATTGACGTCGGTGAAAATTGGAAGCCAAAACCAGCCGAAACCGAATATCGCTGCATTTAATTTCGGCTTTTCCGTTCGTCTCTGTGCAGAGCTAAGGGATTTCGAATACAAATTGGTTTAGTTATAAAACTGTAAGCTGTATGCATATTTTGCGGTCCCATGTGCACTCTTTAGTGGAGTTTTACGCGCTCTATTGACTACTAGTTGTGTTACGAGCTTGCAACACGTAAACCAATTTGGGATTTGGTTTACATTTTATAGTTTACACTGGGGAAGGTGGTTAAAAGTTTCTCGTTTCCCTAGTGAGTTAACGGAAGGTTTCGAGGTTTTCATTTTGTTGGCAAATACCAAACTGCTGGTATTCATTAATCAACGTTATCCACCCTTATTTACCAAAACAAAACAAACCTCTCATACAGGTTTTGCCCACGACTGCATCTACGTATAAGTAATTTTCGCGTTTATGAGTATCTTTGATATTCATATTGGAATTCTGACGCTCATATAAGTGCATTGTAATGTATCTAAATTATGAAATATATAATCTATATATAGTATTTACTTAATGTGAAATAATAACTTTACTTGTATTACTTTTTTGTGAATCTCTACATACAATATGTATCATTGTTGTGACCCGTAAAAGTGTACGTTTGTATTGATATACAAGCTCATTTTTTTTTTGCAAGTACTTCTACTAAATTATTTAGTTTTAAAAATGATAACTTGCACTTAATGTAATGTTTTAATAGTTGTGTTTACAGTTTTACGGAGATGAGTTTTTTTGTTATGATAATAACATAACGTTTCACAGGAGGATATGGGAAGTGTTAACCGACTTAGAAAAGGTACAACATGTCAATTCTAAATAAAACTATGAATACAAAGATAATCGGTAAACACTAACAGAAAGTACGAAATAGTATTATTACACTCGTCATCATTCGTCGTCGGGTTTAATGCTTTACTCCTTGTACTTATTGATAAAGACTGTATATACCTAATATCAATTATATTGAATTATACATTACGTACTTACCGTATTTTATCTACAAGTGGCATTATTACAAATGAACAAAATACCGTCAGACAGTCTTTATCCGAGACCACGAGAACAACGTCGTTCTCGAAACGTCGGTGGTCATTTTTAAAGTAATTATACGCGGTTAAATTCCGTTTATTTGTAAAAATGTGTATAAACCATGAAAGTTTAAATCAGTACAAGTGTCATGTACAGTATTATTTAGTACTATATTACTATAATAGATAGTTACAAATTTTATCACAGCTCTATTTTAGGACGTAAAAGTTCCGTTACTATAGCGGTCAAATCAAACTCGTATTTTCTTTGCTGTTGCATTTATTATAGACAACTGGTTTACCCACGTGGTAATGTATACTTAACAACGAACTTATTAAATGCACAGCTAACGCATTCTCTATGTAATAAATTTGTCATGATATAAATAAAATTACTCATTGAATTGTTTGAAAATGTCCATACAACAATAATGAAATGAAATTAAAAAATCAATTAAAAAAAAATACATCATTAACAGTTTTGAAAAAGAGGTAATCAGAGAACAGGTTTTCCTAAATTTGTATTAACTTGAAATTTTATTTTAATGGCCTGTGCTGTTGCTGTTGTAAGCTGGGATATATTTTGGCTGAAGCTACATAGATGGTATATTTTCTATTTTAACCTTAGTAACTCGGAAAATCCTTTTTTTTCCTTTAAAACAGAGGGCAAAACTGCGTTATATTTATAGAATATCAAAGTAATTACATGCAATTTTTTAATCGCTTTTTGTGGTTAGGTGGGATAAATGTAAATTAACACTAATAAATTAGAGTAAATTTTAATGTTTAAGAGTTAGTATTTTTCTCGGCGGCCAAGTTTATTCGTGCCTACAAACCCTCCCAACGCTCAAAGTTCCAGTCTTTGAATCACTCACCTTTATGTTTAAATATTAGCACGAGAAGGTAAACACTAATTTTGTTTCTTTGTATTACAAGTAACTATTGTATATTTGAAAACGAAACCTGACATAATTTCTAAGTAATGTTCCGACACCTAAGTAATGGGAGTTTGTAGTAAACGACGGAGGCCCAAACTACTAAGATCATGAAATAGTAGATTATTAATTATGATTTACTTCTATGTAGGCTCTTAACTTTACTAAGAATTATTTACGGCTACTCTAAAAGGCTTTTAAATAATAGTGAAAGCCTTTCAGACGTAATACTTTATTCATGTATCATATTATCTTGTTTTTGACCGACTTCGACTGTATACTTTTTTATGCCTTTTACGAGTACCAGTGCCATTTTGAATTATATTTTGTAATCTGTCCCATTTGAATATGTTCAAGACTTGTATTTTCTAACATCCTTATAGATATAATTTTATGAAATTGCCATCAAGTTAAATGATTAATGAGAAACTTAGAACTAGTAGGTACTGAAACACAGGAATAGATAAAATTCTTTTTTTATTTACAAAATTCATATAATATTATAAAAAAATAGCGTTATTGATAAATAATTAATAACAAAATTTCAACAAAGTACAAAAATATAACAATCTTTAATGTAAGGACTAAAATGAGGCTTTATTTACAACCAACACATTCCTAGAAAAAATATCACAGCTCAACTTTGGTATGAGATCAGTGCTTTCCATGATGGAAACCCCACTCCTTCCCGTCGTGATGGCCACCTTTCTTACCGTGGTCGTGGTGGTGGTGATGGTGCTCTTCGTGACCGTGATGGCCTTTGTGACCCTTATGATCCTCATCATGATGATGCTTGTCATGATGACCGTGCTTGCCATGGTGATGTTCATGGTGGCCGTGCTCGTGGTGTCCGCCCTTCTTGTGGTCACCGCCGTGTTTCTCGTGATGCCCGTGATGCTTGCCGTGCTTGTGGTGCTTGCCCTCATGATGATGATCGTCATAGAAATGATGATCCTTATGGAAGTGATCCTTGTGGTATTTCTTGTGGAAACCTTCAGTTTCTTCGCCCTTATGATGATGTTTCTTATGGCCGTGCTTTCCACCTT
The DNA here is from genome assembly GCA_022674325.2 of Grapholita molesta. Taxonomy (NCBI): domain Eukaryota; kingdom Metazoa; phylum Arthropoda; class Insecta; order Lepidoptera; family Tortricidae; genus Grapholita; species Grapholita molesta. The sequence continues at coordinate 15,140,466 of CP053121.2, read as the reverse complement.
TGTGGTGGTGTCCATGTTCATGATGATGACCATGATGATCGTGTTCATCATGATGTTTTTTGTGTCCACCACCGTGTTCTTCGTGATGGCCCTCGTGATGATGTTTGCCGTGGTCACCATGGTCACCCTTATGATGGTGATGATGTCCTTTGTGACCCTTGTGTCCTTTTTCCCCATGCTCGTGATGGTGGTGGGCATGGTGTTCATGGCCGCCACCAGACTCATGGTGATGTCCCTTGCTCTCTGCGGGAACCAGATCCTGTGTCTGGTCTATTTCCCTGGCGTATACCGCCGCAAGGCAGACTAGTGCGACTGCTACAACCAACTTCATTGTTGGTTGAGTTTGTTTTGTGATTGATGATTGTTATCTTTACTATTTATAGTCTAAAATAAAATGAAGAAAGCGTTCCGTAACTCAGGGACAAGGTTCAGTTGCATACTCCACCGAGCAGTGAAGCGTTACAAAGTGCAATTTTATTGTGTGATTCTGTTGTGTCGGACTTATTGAGTATTTAATATGTTGACACTATTATACGACATTTGATTGCAGTTAATTTTTCGATGTATTATTATTACATTTCAATATTGTCTTATAATTAGTTTTTTTTAAATTAATGAATTAATAAGTACCTAAGTACTAACAGTTCCCAAATATATATTTTATAATTAAAGAAGTACGTTTTTGATAATGATGTATAACTGAGCCGTGAAAGTGAAAGGTAGGTCGACTTAAATTAAGATATGCACGATGAAAGTAAAGTCTTGTCAATGTATTTATGTATTTTGGTTTGATACTCATTAATGCGTCACAAGCGTGCGATGCGTTAAAAGTGGTTGTTCTTTCACCAATTCGAGAATTGACGTTATTTAAAAGCTTATGAGTTATTATATTAGTAGTAAGTAATAGTCTGTAAACATTTTTCTAATACGCCTTTTAAAATTTAATAGCAAATTAATTTCACTCGTAAAACTAAGCCTTTTTCAATTTTGTAAGTAAAGTAGGTATTGTAAAGTTGATGATAATTATGATTAAATAAACTTATCTGATTATTATCTAAAATAATCCACGTGTCTACCTGTTTCCAAAACAGTAATCTTCTAGTAATCTGTAATCTTATCTTGCTCGCAAATTAGCTGAAACGTGAAAGTTAATAATAGAAAGGTTTATTTTATCAAAACGTGTTTTGGATAAAATCCTTTTAGAATATACCTCGAAGTTGGTAACAGAGGTATGTACATATAATATAAAACATACCTATTGTAAATGTATTATCCTCAGCTAAATTAACGTAAATCTCCCAACGAATTTACGACCGTGAACCCGAACACATTGAATCAATTGTTTGCTGAGGGGACCACGCTGTCTGCTGGCATTTTTCCCTACCTGCATAAAAGGAGCAATTTCACTGCATCACTCGGCCGAAATTTAATCAAAACAACAATAGGGTTTCCTTCATACGGGTTTTTTGTTTCATCTTCTCTCTCTTGAAGTTTAACAAATACCATTACAGTACCGCGCGATTTTTAGTTCCCGTAAGATACACTTTTTGGACTGTCATCATGATTATAAAGCCAATTTACCTAAATATTCAAATCATGGTAAAATAAACCTGAATTTCCTTTAAAATATTCAATATAGACATCATCATTATAAATATCATCATCATCAGCCGTAAAACGTTTATTGGTGTACAAAGGTCTTCCCAAACATACACAATTATATTAGACATAATTATGTTTATCATAAATGATAAATCAAAACTGATATAGAACGACCGATGAAGGGATATAATTCTCATGAGAAAAATATTTTAAATAGTCGTTTCACCGTTTTCTAAAATTGTGATACCATGGACGATGTAAGGCGACAAAGTTTGTTCCCCAGGCATCGACATGCGTATAGCATAATCCTTTCTATCCCAAAATTCAGTGCGATTTATAAGAATAAGGCCCCGACAAAGAGGCTTTAGACGACCCTTTAGGGACTACCCGTGAAGTTTTCAACTAGGCGAATATTTTTTAGTTGTAAAACTACCTATGGACCTACCTTAATATTTTCATATAAGCATATAAGTTATTGTTTAGCAAGCTGTACTAAGAATGTTTCAAGAATGTCCGCAATTCTTCATTTTAAAGCAAATTTAAGTTATTTTTTTATTATGCAGAAACGTCTGCTAGCGAATATCTTCGATATTTAAATCGAAAGAAAAATAGAAAATTTTTTGACTCGGAGCGGGACTCGAACCCACAACCACTGGATCACTATAGCCCAGTGCACTTCCAATTGTGCTATCCGAGTACCGCTTAGACTTGTCAAATTTTTCTATCTTATCCTTCGTGGTATACGTCATCATGGGTGACGTGTAATCACATCTACCGTCAGCGTATTGAACACTTAACGGCATCGAAGTCTCAATTTACATTGAGAATTCATCGATAACAATGTGCTACCCCATTCTAAATTATTTTTTATTATGCAGAAACGTCTGCTAGCGAATATCTTCGATATTTAAATCGAAAGAAAAATAGAAAAATTTGACTCGGAGCGGGACTCGAACCCACAACCACTGGATCACTAGCCCAGTGCACTTCCAATTGTGCTATCCGAGTACCGCTTAGACTTGTCAAATTTTTCTATCTTATCCTTCGTGGTATACGTCATCATGGGTAAGTCATTTAAGTCTTAATAGATGTATCGCCTACATTTACCCTACTCGTTGAATGAAGTTTTAAATATTAAGTGTGTCATATAAGCATGTTACCTTTTTATTGTTTCTAGTTAGATTGAGTTGTAAAAAAAAAATGTGTGCCTAAAAATTAATCTAAAAAATAATTTTAATTAAATTCTACTATGTAACGATTGGTGCCAGCTTGTAATTGACTTTTTGTAACCTAATTAATGTAACAATGTTGTATTAACAGCCATTTGTTCTCTTAACACTAATAAATTAATATAAAACTTGAATGATTTATGAAGGCTACTACAAACATAAAAATATTAGGTCTCAAGAGCATTGTTAATTATTGAGAAAAGAAGTTAGCTTTAAGTGTTCTAATGTCAACTAGTCCTTATAGTCCCGTCATATCTCTGTCTATCCATCTACAACCTAAACTCAGAGACTGTTTGTACCAGATATCTTTAATTTGGCAATAATAAATATTAATTTACGGCTCAACAAGTAAAAGTAAGGCAAGCAAGTACAAGTAAAGTGGGGATATATTTTTGTTTGCTGCTTAGTATCCGGGATACGTTAGGTTACTTTTAAAAAACTAATAGGGTGTGTAAATAACATTTTTGGAAATATTCACAACGAAATTTAAATGCATCTTAAAGAGTTTCAAGACTAACATAATTATAATTCAGTTACTTCATTAGTTATCATCGTCATATATGAATCCGTTTAAGTCTGTAAACTTAATAATGATTCATCATCATCATCATCATATCAGATATGATTAATACCTACATATGTAACAAATTTTCAAGATTCATAACATCATTGATTTTAACCATACCTCGTATTTACTTGCCTCGTATGATAATGTAATTAATTAATTACGTCTTCTATGTTATTTTGAATATACGACATGTGTAATAAGATGCATTGAGCATACCTCCTAATTAGTTTTTAATATTATATATTGCTCCTTGCGAAGGAAGTCGTGTTTTTGTATAGTTCTACTAATATATTTTTTTTTTTGTTTTGTGAGAGAAAATGGGGTACATACAAAGTCGGAAACCACACCGTTGAGCTCGATACATATAAATTCGACATCGTAAAACTCGACCTTACAAAGCGGCTTTAGCAATGAAACTTCTTATTCCATTATCCGTGGAGTAAAGTTCAATAAAAGAACGAGGGAGAAGTCGTCAACTCAACAGAATTGTAAATAGAGATATGTCGCGGGTTCAAGCTCTGATTTGTCACGTCTTATCTCAGGGCACTCTTCCTCTCGTTTCGGATAAATCATTCGTACCATTCGTGACGGAATCCGAATACGTCTCGGCCCCACCTCACCCCTCTAGGGCGAGCCACAGAGGAGTGATAAAACAGTAGGTACATGCCAAAATATTAAAAAAATCGTATACTCGTAGTTAATTTTTATTAGATGCAAGGCAGGTAACATTTGATAGAAATACAGGCTGTTCTTAAACTTATTGTCGACTTAGTGTATCTTCTTTATCCGTTTAGGCTAGTCTTTATTTTGCTGATGACAGTCCTCAATAGGAGGCTTATAATCATTAAATGGTATACTAGGAGAACTAGGCATCTATGAAAAAAAAAAAACACTTGGAGCGACTTGTTTTCATTGCTGTCTGTAACTGTTATTCATGTAAGTCGAAAGAAATATAGAAAAATTTCATTCACCCATAATTTTGATACTTGTAAAATTTATTTTAATAATACATTTTAAAAATACATAAATGTTTGTATCGTTATGATATTTTTAATTATAAAATTTTCAAACTATAAAACACTTTGATTTAATAATTTAAAGACAACTAAGCACAGACTAAAGAAAAACAATTCATTACATTAAATTGTCAAATGAGGACGGCACAGTATTATACCTATTCTTATGTGAGATATAAGAAAACATATTACACATTTCCTGCTGATATAAATGATTCACTGCGAATAGGGAGAAATAAGTTTTCTGTGACACCACTTATTACCTCTGAAGGTGGGGTGAGGATATACAGCGTCGTTTTTGCTTTAAGCTTTAGTAGTAAAACACATTTTGTAAGTATCATTTGTATCCTGAGCAAAGCATTCCACTTTAGGTATCTATATTTACTAACCAACATGGTTTTCAAATATCATTATCTATGTACATTTACTCTTTATTAACATCTCAAAGTGGAAACCAGTATTAAGAAATCAGAAAACAGATTAAATGTAAACAAAATAGGCGTTCTTATCACAGACAACTTTGTAAGGGGAAATTTTAATGAAATAAGTTGGGAATTTATGAAAGTAGCTAGTTTAAATAAACGTGGATGTATTAAATTACTTGGCTATTGAGTTGAATGTTCAAGTTAGTGATAACAGATGTTGCTTTATCAAAATAAATAAATTGAATTAACAAAAATCCATCATTTTAAAGTTTGACTAGAGAAATTGTATTAAGATGATGTCTTTCCCGTACAACAAAACAATGGTATTCGGGACATTTGATAGGCGTATGCGGAGCCGGATCAGGACAGCTAGAGGCCCTTTAATGATATGCAAGGGGTACACGAAGCGGATGTTGCCCTGTCCGTGTCATGGGGTTCGTGACATAGACAGCAACCACCATGGTGTAAGGACTATTGAGTTTTAATGAAATATAAAATGTACTAGGTTATTGGGTGGAAAGGATGGACTAGCTACTGGGTTATTGGACAAAAACCGGACGCCTGCCTAAAATTGTTATAATTATGATGTTTTTTTTTTCCGTACACGGAACAATGGTGTTCCGGACATTTGGGAGGCATACGCGGAGCCAGATCGAGCCAACGCGCAGAGGCCCTTTCGACAATTTAATGAAATGTAAGGGGTACACTAAGCGGATGTTGCCCCTGTCCGTATCATGGGACGCGCACAGAGACAACACCCGCCATGGTGTAAGGACTATTGAGTTTTAATGAAATATAAAATGTACTAGGTTATTGGGTGGAAAGGATGGACTAGCTACTGGGTTATTATGATGATCATTATTATAATTTGCTGTTATAAGTTATAACATACCTGCACTTGTGATCGAAAACGCAGGAACATTAAGGTAGATATCATAGACACGGCCTTACTAACTGTTCATCTACTCGTATATTCTTGGTTTTATCGCATCAATGACATTGGATTGATACCCAAAAGCGTGGTAAAAGGAATCTATTAGGTGCGTTTTATTGGAAATACTAGTTCGCAGTAAGCCGCATATAAATTGCTACATTGTTACGGGTCGAAGTTTATGAAATCGTTATATTATGTTACTTTTTGCTTATTACATATAATTCTTATTACATATTCTAGTTTTCTTTATCTGTACCATCACATTTGGGATTCTCTATTTATACATAATCAAGTCCTTTAAAAACTAGTTTTCTTACATAGCGAAAGCCTTGCATAAGAATAAATACCTATCATATAGAAAACTGGAAAACTGTCAGTAACTATTGGTCAAAAGAAAAAATAGAGAAAGATAGTAAGAGTCTATAAATATTTTCTTATTTTACAGATATCAATTTATGTTATTGTGGGGATTGATTGTAGGATAGAATCATATTTAGTAATATATATGACCTGAAGCATTTTTGCAAACGACACGGATGTTTTATATTTCCCAAAAAAACGTACAAAAGGGGGATGCAAAAAATTGGACTGTATTTTCTTGATAGCCAAATCCCTTTCTTCCACACCATAAAACTTTTATATAGAAGGTGACGTCCCTAAAGTATAGTTTCTGAGGCGTTTGGGAATGATAAAAAAACTTTTAAACTTCCCGAATGACTGAACTGTATTAAGGCACGCATTTTTTATAAGACTTCTTTTTAAACGAGTTTGTGAAAAAGGATCGAAGGGGCTATTTAACATCAGCCTGGGCAAAAAGTATTTAGGTAATAAACAAGTAAATCAAAGGCCTACTCTAGATTTAGTATTTGTACAGTTACTATGATTAGAACGTGTGTAAGTCATCAATTTAATTAGATTCCTTTTTAATTAGATTTAAAGGTGATAATCTAAAATCTATATGATACAGTGTTTACCACATAATGGGATATTAAACGGGACTTAATTGTATTAAAACTGAAGGTACCTATTGTTACCTAAATTTTACCAACATTTCGGAAGTACTGTGACTTCCATGGTCACGACTGCTCTCAGGGAGGCAGGCAAGAAAAGTTTGTATTGAGGTTTTAATCAGTATACTAGGTTTACCGTTCGTGTTTCTGTCAGTATCCTAGAAAATAGTAAAAATATAAATTATTAACTTTAATGCACCCGATAATAAAAAATAAGTTAAAGATTAATTCCAATTTAACAAACAAAAACAAATCATAATTAACAATAAGTACTGATACAATTTGCACTTGAGTTACTTTGACACACCATTTGAGTAAAAATGTTCATTATATCTTATAGCGACAAGATTAAAAGGACTTTTCTAATCGTCTCCCTAAAACTAAAGAAAAGTACATACCATCAGCCTGCTTGTCAACTTACTGGAATACTCGTAGCTCAGATAAATTTCAATTTAAATCAGATTTAACACTTACATATATCAAATCCTTTAATAAAACATTAATTCTAGGCGATGTAACAAGTTTGCGTAACTTTTGACAGTAACACGTTAAGGTAAGCCGCAACCCGATCGAGACTTACAAAACAAATTCAAAACGACTCGACTTTCATAAGCTACCTTACAATTTACCATATTGAGTCATGAAAACAACAACAGCTATTTCTTATTTCTCCAAACTTTTCCATTTTCAGAGTTTACACATTGCGTTACGGAAGTTTTTTTTTTAATACAGCCTTGTATAATAATGTAGGTACTCCGTTCGCTAAGTTTTTTACAATTTCAAGTTGATACAGCGATATTTCATCCATTCCGTTATCTCCGTAAAAACCTTTTGTAGCTTATAGTAACTAATTATATCACGCTTATTAACCTTTTGAACTCTTTCCTATCGTGTCAAAATGTGTCGTAAACGCCAACGTCTGGACTAGTGAAGAACGAATTTAACGCTTAATCTGTCAGCAAGAAAAATGTTTTGACAACGTCCGTCCTAGCCACTTAAGGGTCGGTGGCGTGGTATACACTACTCGACCACTTTTTAGGTTCTTGGCGTTTAAAGGGTTAAAGTCTTTATTAATAAGACGTCAAATGTGCGCTCTAATTGTGTACGTTGTTAAGTTTATTACTTGATTTGTGTATCCTTACCAACAACTCGTTTAAAACTCATTAATATAAGTTACTGATTTTCCTTTAGTTTCCAGATTTTTTGGTTGTTGATAACCATTCACAAACTTCTTTGCTCAGGTGGCAGGTCTAAAACCGAGCCGAGCCTACAGACATGTGGTAGAATGTAGCAACATAGAATCTGTAATGATCCCTACGCAGTACGTACTGGTATAGCCCAAGCCTTCTGTAAGAGGTAGATATTAAGTAAGTAGTATATTATGACAACCACAGTTGTCTAGATTTAGCTAATTCCAAAAAATACGTGTTTTCGCACTACCTATTTGGTATTTTCTCGCATTTCAATGCATGTCTGTCATAATAATTTTTGTGAAACCATTTATTCCTGTAAAATAAAAGTTGGTGAAAAAGTTTTCCTAAGCAACGTTGTCAGAATATTTCCCCTTCCAATAACGTTAATGATTAACTAAGTTATTGTGCAAGTACCTAAGCGACATCTTCAACCGCTTGATCTCCAAAAGATGTAGTCGAGTTACACAAATTGCTAACTAAAAACCAACCATTATGAGCATTCCCATCCGAAGGGGATATTTAAAAGCATTAAAAAAAGAAGACTAATTAGAGATATTCGAAGTCCATTAGCAGAATTGTTCTATCTTGTCTATTCTTAGGAAATATTTTCACAGCACTGGTGTTCCGTATTCAATATTAACAATTTAAGACTGCTAAGAAAATAAATGTACAGTTGACTAATATCGACTCCATAGCTTAAATATATCCTTGTTAAGGCCCACGGGCCTAACTGTACTACTAATTATTATAATGAAATTTGAATTTTATACAATTGGAACAAAGTTGAATTCCATTGGTTTCCTTCGATTATGACATAAAAGAGGTTCTAATTTATTTCCTACACTATAAAGAACAAATTCGAGTAGGATATTATTTGTATGGTGGGCCTTAGATGCCTGTTCGATTTTAAGCTAACATGGTCGTTCGTTACTTTAACGGAATAGTATTACCTACTATACCATACCATTAATTTTTAAAGACATATTTTAACTGTACTCAATTTTTTTTTTTGCAATTCATCTTTAATATTTAAAGTAAAAACTGGGGTTAAAACTTTAACGATACGCGGCTGTCACCTGCGGTTACTACTGAAGCAATGAATCAAACTGCGATATCTATATAGTAATATTTAAAATGTTGTTTACCACCAGCTAGTCGCTGCAACTCGGTAATCGGTACACCGATTTCTGTCGTTATTTACGGCGGTACACTCGTTATTTTCATCTGTCAAAATAATGGCACCGAGATCCACACTCGAGCTCGAATTGCCCATTTATCTGCGCCCAAGTACCTCTGGATTTGACGTGGTGCGATACAAAGTACTAGAGATGTGCGATGTTTCTGGGTCACCGGCGGTATTAGAAATACTGGCCATAGTAGTAATTTTAGTGGACTTCCTTAGTAATTATTCGAATAAAAAAAAAAATACAATAATGAAAACCGAGCTACTAAAAATTGGCTTACTTTTTTACAAGCTTTTATTTAAATTGCAATGTAAGCAACTATGTATGTAAGTACGATCTGGTGAAATGCAACTCAATTTGAAGCAGACATACGACTATTAATTAACTAATTGAACTGAAATTTCGCACACTTGTATAAGTTCGTTGACAAGCAATATTATATGTAATACGATTGATCTGGTCTGATGCTGGATCCAGAAGGCACACGATCAACCCGTGGTGTTTAAGCTCGTTAGTATCCTCACGATGAGTAGGTAGTTGATGATCGTGCAAATAAAGTACAGTCGGCAACAAACGCTTGTACCAAACATTTCATTTTGACATAAATTTATTAGGATAAAAATAGTGATAAGTTAACATGGTTTTTGTAAAATAAACTTCTGTGAAAAAACTTTGTTCTTTATTTATTCCTTAAATGTATGAAAACAAAATTGTTTTTTTTTTTTATTATTATACTCAGCGCATCACTACTATGAGCTATGTACGAGTAGGTAGCAACCGTTTTTTAGGCCCCGCGTAACTCATAATACACGGAAGGCTCATTTAACTAAGCCATACACGTGTAGGAAAATTAAATTATTTAAAGCCTTCTGTTTCCTGCAATATATGTGACTCATAAATGTAACGAACATCGTCATGTTTTTGAACATCCGCGATAAAGCGATGTCATATATATTGGGTCGCGTTTTTAAGATGGAAGGTCTATGTCATGCAAAACCGGGAGTTTACGGAGGAAATTGTCACATACCGGAAGATGTTGCGTTGGATTAAGGTCGCGGGAAAACGTTGGGCCTGGACAGGACCGGTCGTTGTGGAGATCATTAGGGGATGCCTTTATCCAGTAAAAGTCCAGTTCTTTCAGCTAATGATGACACAAAACATTCATGCGAGACTAAATATAATACTATGTGATGATGTTATTGTGTTTCAAAGAAACACAATTACAATAATGTTACAAAGAAAGTATAAACTAAAATTACAAATAAAAAATATCCCCAAATCGCTGCAATGGGCAAAGTGCCCAGAAGACTGGCCGCATTGCCTCGTTGGATGGCAATACTTGTGTTTCATCATATAAACAGATTTAACATCCCATTAGTTCAAAATAGAATAGGTATTATAAATATTCCAACCGTTATCATATATCATAAATATTGTTTTAGTAACATACAGACGTTGGATGGGGGTATTTTATTTTGGCACGCGGAAATTCGTTGATTATTTAAGTATTCGTTTACAAAAATAGTGTCATTACAAATATATTTTTATGAGCCTTCGTAAATATTGACTCCAAAGGTCGAAACAACTTATGAACCACAGGTACGTAAAATACTAAATGAGTAAGGTCATGTACTTACCAATTTTACAATTTTCATCAATTTACACGTCATGTCATAGCCCTACTTACATAGCCTTACCTTAGCTTCTTTGCTTTACACTTTACACCTTAACTGATATGAGGTACAACCTCAAGGTAAAAGATATCGATACGAAAAAAGTTCCAAAATATGTATACATGCGCTTTAATATTGAGAGATTGAGGTGCATATATATATAAATATATATCTTCACTAATATAATATAAGTGAAAGTTTGTGAGTGTGTATGTTTGTTACTTCATCACGTCTAAATTGTCTCAATGATCCTCCAGATTCAAACTGACAAATACTAAACGCATAATTTATACGCACTATATAGCCATAAGTTCATAACTTAACATTATTTGAGAACTTCTTCCGAGAATCACATATAGATAATGACAGGCTTTAAGATAGTATTTATAATAATGAACGGATTGTCCAACCTAACATACCGTTGATGAACGTTAATTTGTCCTTTTCCATCGTTTTGAAATTTTTGTTTGCCATTGAGGGACACAAGATTTATCTTCGGCAAAGGCCTTTGATTATGGTTTAAGATTGTGAATTGTGACTCGTATTCGCGCTAATTTGTTTTTAGTTATTTATTTATTTTGAATTTTATCTTGGAAACAATTTTATATTTCGGCAAAGGATAATGTATCCAAAAGATTGTTTGAGTTGACAATGCTGTCAGCCTAAATAGATTTTATATAGTGAAGGGTTGACAGCCAACTGGAAATATTTGTGCTCGAAAGTCCAACGTAAGTCGATCTTTAAGGTGAGTCTATCTTCAGAAATTTTGTTCTGTGGCGATTCAAATTGCGTATCTAATTATAATGGTTAAGAATGATGTTTTATTAAAAGCGATACAATAAAGGTCTATTTAGCGGTCTAATTATGGAAACGAGATAGCTGATGCCTGGTAAAATTATGCTGAGTTGGACAAATTATGGCATAAATCCTACATTGTAACATATTGTCCAAATAACTTGTAGATAACCTGATCTAAAATATTAAAGATGCAATTTATTATGCTGATTACTATGTACATACTTTTGAACTTTATTTCACGATCTCGATTAGGGACGAGCAATACTGGACATTTATGAAACGTAAGTTTACCCGCTTCTATAAAATTAATAGATTCAACGAGTTTGTTTGGGTTACTTACCGCACTTGATTTGGTAACCTTTGATGAACAAATTTAGCTTCATATATTGTCTCGTTTCATAAGTGTTCATAACAAATATAAGACATGCAAAACATCCTTGAAATTATTGTTGAACTGCTTTTACCCACTGAAACTCATCTTACACCAGAAGGAATCAAATGTAAAATTTCACTTTAATATCGACTCAAAACCGTTACACATAATAGAGTCTTCAATCCAAGTGTAATATTTCAAGGGGCACAGGTGTCCAGAGACATGGTACCCTCGTCAAAAAGCGATTACCTTCCGACACGTCGAGTTTTGTATTCTTATAACCCTTTTGTTAACCGACGTTAGAAACGGATAGTTTGATTCTATGTAATTGGATTCAGATAGCGGTTTCGACGGAAAGTTGTTGGATTTTAAAGTGGTCCCTATATCACTAGTCGTAACACTATTTTATATATTTAAAGAACGAACGAAGAAGAAATAACGTTTATTTCGTTCTTAAAACCGCATTTTTTTTTTATATATAGTTGAGTTCATAAATACTAATAAACATATAATATTCACTGTACATTATTTGTAGTTAAATCATATGTGCCTATTTTATACGAAATACTAATTTATATTGAGTTGACATTGATATTGAGCATATGAGAAAATGCCACGATCACCTGGTTTTAATTACCAATTTACGGTACAAGATAGTAGAGGCATCTAATTATGATAAATAACGTACTGCAATTCTATTCTGAACACAAACGCCGTCCTCAGATCTTCCCCTTGTAAGCTTAGACGTCGTGTCTCCATGGTCTCGCTCTAAGTGCACAGTGGAGTCTTATATAAAATGTATCACGTGTCTTGCGTTGTCTTCACGGAGAATTCAGGAAATAATAGAAGTGGAGGCTCTGTAAAATATGTGGGTCGTAACATGTTTAAAACTTACCCACATAGTTTAAATATGTTCACGAAACATACGAGTATATACGAACTAGAATTGATAAAGTCGTACGACGTTTGTAAAGTTGCCATTAATCTAGTTTTCCTCGAAACCGATCCATATCCTAAAACAACAAAATTATTAATAAAATTTTGCGAAGCCCACTTAGTGTTACCCTTGTGATCTAGAATTAACACAATAAATGCATTATTGGGAATGGCGTTAACTTGTAGCATTAATACTATGAGACTATAATAAGCTTATATTATTATTGTCTAGCAAGTATCTAAGACCATATTAAATTACTCGGTGATAACAGCGTCGATGTAAGCATGGTATATTTTGCTTGTAGAAGATAAATGATCTTTGAAAATAGTTTTATAAAACTATCTAGTATAAAGTAGTGCATAAGTACTAACAATAGATGGTTTGCCTAATTTGAGGCAATACAATTTATTTTTGCGTAGGTTTTAGAGTAAAGCAAATGCACCATGTTGATTGTACAGTCAGCGTCATATAGTTGGCAACATTCAAAGTAGTCAAATAGTTCGGTACACCATACAAATTCTATGGTGTACCGAACTTTATGAGTACTTTGGGCGCTACTAACTATATGACACTGACTGTACATAATTAAGCAATTTAGAAACTTTACATAAGAATCGAACGTGTGGTAGACGTCAACACAATAATAATTTACCTCTCATTCAATGTAACATAAAATTTTATGCAGTCAGTTATTAAGTTATTTATACAGAATTAATTATTTAATCACTATCCATGCTGTAAACACTTACTTTGTAAGATGGTTATGAGTTTGACCCATAAAAAAATAAAGCCAAAATAGCTTTAATTTCCCTAGGATATTAATCCAATCCACCAACCCGCCTGCTAAGTGTGGTGGCTATTTCAATACTGCCATAAGATGATACAAGTCATATCTAGCGGAGGCCAATGTCCAACTGAGCAGTGGATGTCTTACGGCTGAAATGATGATGATTTTTTATTTTTGTCTCGTCGTATGCTTCTAAAATTTTCGAAAGGTTCGTAAATATACTCGTACTTATACAAAGTAATGATATAAATTCATATTGATAATTCACACAAACCTTGTTAAATTTATTAACTGTAACTAGTTCTAAAACTATATAAAAGCTGTTAACAACTTTAGAGCACGGTTATGATAATAGTTCTAATTTGTTCCGATATTCAGATACAGGCTGATGTTAATCCAGGATGGTAGGTAAAAAAACCACACAGACATAATAATATGTCTTTGTAATTCTACACAGGCACAGAGATCCTGTAATCTATGTTTATCTGTAAGTATACTCGTATTTTCATCCAGAAAATATCAACAAAAACAAATTTTTGATAGATATTAATATTTTATTAAATAAATAAATATATTATGATTAGTGCCATGGAAGTAATAAAATAACTAATACTTTTTTTTTAAAGATTTGTGAAATGTTTTTTGCAATTGGGTTATTATTTCGAGAGGTTCAATTGTGTTCAGACTCAAATTTTCAGTTATAAAATTAGAAATATATCGTTCATTGTTTTTAGGTTGCTTAGGATATTATCACTGAAACTTGTGGTAAATACATTTTATTCTATTTTATCTTTTTCCACAATAACTTAAATTTTCTGCACATAAGTCAGTTACGTGGTCAGGTTCGGATTATCCCTGACTACTTTGTAGTATTGTAAAAATACAAGGTATAGAAATACTTGCTGTTTAAAACATGGATTGAATGTTCATAATATGATATACCATGCATGCAAACATAAAAAATTAGGACATTGATAAGACTATTTTTTACATTTCCCGTTGTTCCAAAATACACCATCATTTTCGTGGCCACACTCATTAAGTAATATTTTAAACAAAAAGGACAAATCTCCTGTTAATCATTTTTAACTATAAGCAACTTTGAAAATAAGACTGCATCAATATGACGTATAATGTTTATCGCAAGCCATAATTATTTATCTATAATTAATGTAATAAAGGTTCAAGTTAGATTTGCGTCAAAGATCGAGCGTCATTTTCGTTACGGTTGCGACTTGGTGAGTATTGGGTAAATAAATATAATGTTTTACTGGAGCTGTTAAGTTTGCAGTTAAGATATTCCATATTGATTTCATTTGCTTCAAACCTATAGGATATTTACTGCAGAGTCGCGAAAGTAAGAACTTTTCAATTTCGTGGTCATCATTTTCGTGGTGCTATAGGCCACGAAACTGATTAAAAGACCACGAAAAAGATGATTTTCCCTACAAGTAGAAAAAATACAGAACACTTTTATAGAATTTTCTGCTTTTACAATGTAATCGTTTATGCCGTTATGCCGTCTTTACGAGACGTTACAATGGAAAACATAAAATATTAAATAAAAATCTTCTAATCTTCTTTTTTACTTACATGACAATAATAAATACAGTTTTGCTGATAAAGTAAGTTTTCACACTTCTTATCATTAGTAACTGTTTGGGATTATCTGCAGCGTGACGTTAAATTGATGTAATCGGCATGAAAAGTACCGGACCGTTTAATAATTATATATCGATATTTCCGATATTGTTACTTTTATTCCTGCACTGATATATATATTATTATATTCCCGTGCAGGTCTACGGTAGACCCCAACTAAATTTTGTTACAATGAAACAACACAACAAAATGTTCCTCTAAATGACGTAGTTTTTAATATTTAGATATATACATTTCACACAATGTACGTGTGAAATAATTCTTGAAGATAGAGATGTATTGAAAGCTGTTTTTGTTTGTGAGTTGAAGTTATTAATCTTACTTTGTTCAAATAATTTCTAGATAGTATTTAAAGGTTACAAAAATGACAATTTGAAGTCGTCATTTTCGTGGTCAAGTTTTAATTTTTTTAATATATAGATATCGACTGTCTATTTCTGTTGATACCTGATTAATTAAATAATGCTTATTCGTTTTCTCATTATCATCGGATTTTCATTCAAATAGTACAAATATAACATTTAAAAATAAACAAAATGTTCTTTTTCGTGGTCATGGTGCTCATTTTCGTTACCGTTAAAATTTGAATTTTGCTTTTTTTAACCAAAATAAACTTTATCGATCTCTGATAATATAAAGTATGTTATCGGTATATACCCTTATGTTCAAAATAAAACAGACCACATCAAAATGTGTGTTTTTATTTCTGTAACATTTATCTTACACCTCAAATAATGACCCAATTAATATCTTATACGCTTGAGCATTAATGTCGTACACGTGTCTCCGCACTCATAACTACCGTACTGTATAAATACGACGCAAAAAAGTCAATAACATTCCCGATATACTTACAAATAAGTAAATGATCACATTATTTTTATTTCATCTTAAACAGCCTGTATAACGGAACGTGGAGTGTTTCATTGATTCACTTCACTTAACTTTGGCAGGTATCAACAACCCTTCTAACTTCTATGAATATTTCAATATGAGTGCATGAATGAATTTTGGTACAAAATAATTTGAAGTCGTACAAAGTTTTATAATACAATAATTATGACTTCTGGGTCGTGACCAGAACACATTTTTGTTTTATTTGATCAAAACAAACTTAATTGTCTTTTCTTATTTATTCAATTCATATAATCTGAAACCGTTGACGTACGCAATATGGGAAGCGATAAGATGTCACATCGAGTAGGGGAAATCTAAGTATAAGTTTTATGGGCGGCATCCTGAGCGTGGCATTCCAAACAGATTGAAATCCATCAGTCAAATGGCGTGGCGACTTTGGAGTGACCGTCAATGCTATAAACGTATGTCGGATGTCCGCCACGCCATTTGGACGCACTCCAAACGCTCCATGAATGTACAAAATGGACGTCCATTTTTATTCAGTCTGTACGGCGCTGCCGCCAAATAAAGACACGAACACGATAATAGGTAAAAATCTCAGGCCGAGACTTCGTTTTATCTATGATAGAAGAGTATCGTAATCATCCATGTTTATGGCAAGTTACCAACGACGACTATCACAACCACATCACAACAAAGACAACCGCCTTTTTCATAACCATTTCTTCGTCCACGTCCTTTTTGGTTTTTTAAGCCAATTTACGTAAATGGCTTTCAAGCACACACAAGCACGTAGCAATAACACCTCTGGACTTATGAAATGGACGGATCGTCAGTGACACTGACTGCCTGACGTCAGTGCTAAATAATTGGACACCTTCCATTTGGATGAATCCATTGTAACGACATCCATTTGGAAGGCTCGTGAGTGAACTGCTATCGTGCGTTTAACTTTAATAAAATCTAGTTTGAAAAGAATCAAGTTTGCCGCGTCAATTCGGCATCGATCGATCGTGCGTTCGATTATTATTACATTTATGATAATGCCGAGGTCATTACAAGTTCAAAGCTATATGTCTAATTACTCATTATCTTTGCATCCCTTTTATCTGCTGCATAGGAATTTATTCTAAATCAATTTCCTCTCCCAATGAACACACGACCGTTTTGTTATTGCTAAATTAATAGGCGAGTAATTGGGCGCACGCTGCTGTTGCGTCTGAAGGCGCTGCTATTGACTGCGAGTTAATTAGAGCCTGGAACAATGTGGGACAAACGGGGCGAGGAATAACTGGCTACGAACGCAGAGAATAGAAACAAGTAGACGCGACAGCCAGGTAAACCACTCTAGGTTCGCCCATACCGCTGGTTAAAACACACAGACGGTACGGAATCGCAGTGACGCATCGTATGCGTACCATTTTTACCGAATATCTTCCACACCGCTAATCTAATTACGCTGATGGCACGGCACTGCCTCCGACAACTACGATACGTAAACAGTTGCGACTTAAGAATTTTTACCCTTATTTCGTAACCGTGAATGAAGAACTTATTCTTTGAAGGAAACCCGTGCAAGTATAAACTAATAGGTAGCTATGAATGCCCCAAGGGCAAATCGAGTAGAAATAGGGGCTCCATAAAGCGAAGCGGGACTCCGTCGTAGCTGTCAACTGGTGCGAAATATGATCGCAACTGGTTTTGTAAGTAAAATCTTCATTCGCAACTAGTAACGAATATCAATTACGGCAACGGCTGGACGGCATGAGTTTACCGCATGCTCTCCACATCGCTGAAAGATTTTTGACGAAGATTAATTTACGGCGCGCCTTCGTATTTTGAGCAGCGGCGTAAAGAGCAAGCCATGAAGTAGTGACGTTTACAGCATTTCATTGCGATTTAGTAAAGTTACTAGATTTTAACTAAAGTCATAGTGTTAGCAAAATTGCCCCTTCGTTGTTCCGAGTTTACATTTATTCCATAAAAAAGGTTCATTAAAAAACTATATCCGTAGTTCAACTATGCAGTACTATTAGGATGCATAAAACCATCATCATTATCATAATTTTAAGGTATGTCAGTGGACTGGGAATTTTAAAGTGAAGTATAAAAATATTGATGCGTACAACGTATACACTAAAGCCAAAGGATTTGTTCATAGTATAATTATTTTCATACATATTTTGCCCAAATAACCCAATTGTATCTATTGGTCAAATGCTTTAATACTTTCCTTACAATCCATACTAAGAAAACCCAAGGCACGAAATAAATTGGTGGTATCAAACCAGTGGCATGTCTGGGTGCAGTCGATTAACTTTCCGCTGGTCGCGCTGAACGTTTGGAATCATTAGGTACGGACCTTTATTATTGATGTCAAAAACATAATTGAGGCTGAAGCAAGAATGTTTTAATATTAATTTTGCTACCAGTTAAAAGTAATTAAATCATTTGCATCATTGCATCGGCGTTTTGAGTATGTAAATGATATTCCAACAGATAATAAAAACTCTACACAAAAATTAATTTAGGTTATGCACAATGAGTGTAAAAAAATATATAAATGCAAATAATAGTTAATGATTTAGTCACATAGTCACTCGCGTAAGATGTCAGCCGGCCCAGATAGATGGGCACATGACACAAGCGGCAAGTCGAACAGATACCCAGTGCTTGAAAATGGAGGACTATGTTCTCCGAAACATGTGCGCAAGTGATTAAACAAACGTGAGTAAAGCCGTTATTTTCATTTATACTAGACTCACGAAAGGTTAAATACAAAAAAAAAGTAAAACATAATATTTACGTTATGGATCCATCGATTCACAGAGACACACTTCAAAATTAATATAATTTACTTTATTAACAACAAATAAACGTAAATCGAGTAAATGCTAATACGAGTAATAAGTAATTCCAAGTTCTAGGTAATTTTATAGGTACTGCCGTTAAGACAATACAATGGCCCTGACCTCCCTAACTGATTGGTTTTAATCAAATCCACGTACAAGATTGATCACGCAAACAAGGTAAGCGGAGAAAAAGGGCCACAGTTTGTTAACGTAAAACGGGAGTTAACTACGGAACCCCGATCAGGTAAACGTGCAGAATTAATCACACCTCGACGGAAGGGATCGTACGCTAGTCAGCGTTTGTTCTGATGTGGCTATGGAAATGGCGGAGATTAGAAAAGGTAGGTACCTACAGACCCGGATCCGGGTACGTCCTTAAACTACGACCCACAATGAGAGGTAGGGCACAGTGAAGTACCATCACGCTTGAATCTGGAGCAGCCCAACTGGGGAAGTACCTCCTCCTTACAGAAGACCACAGCCATAATAGCACTGCTACCTTTCAGGTATGTAGTGTTGTGTTCCTGATGGTGAGTAAGGTTCCCAGAGCTCCAATCCCCTTTAAAGGCTGGCAACGCGCTTATGACCCCCTGGTGTTGCGGGTGCCTGTGGGCGACGATAATTGCTTACCATCAGGCAATCCGTCCGATCGTTTGCCGCCTATGACATAAAAAAAAAAAAATATTATTGAGAACAGGGGAGGAAAAAAGGTCAAAGACTTCTATAATCGGAAACAATAAAATAAAAATTGTAATCCATATACAACTAATAGTTATGGAACGCTATTTCTCTGGCCCCAAACAATAGTCATTCGCCCGAACCTTTTCTCAGTCAGGATAGATCCTCATTCAATTATCTAAATGAAATCCGGATCAGTCTGGTGATCGCAACGTTAACGTAATTTGTGAATCCCGCCGCTATACGAGGATTATAAGTTCTAATTTAATAAGTCACGTGTAGTGGCGGAAAAGAAGCTCAAACTCTGTTGGAACTAATTGGAATTAGATATCAAATAAGTTATCCTGCATATAAAACTAGGTTATTTGTCGGAGCATTGATTTATACAGGAACGAGAGTACTCGACAGACTACACACTCAGTTAATGTTATTGTACTGTACCCGTACCATGAGCTATGACATTACAGTCTTCGATATCGAGTATCGAGTTTACTATCTTTGCATCTCGCTTATACTATTTTAGTGCGAACGAAATGCACAGATAGTAAACTCGATAATCCTCATCGAAAACCGTAATGTCACAACTCATGGTACGGGTACTGTACACTGTTTAAGTGAAACAATGATATATCCCCTCCCAATGATATGGCCCTTTTAAAAATTCTTTATTCTAAATTTAGTAGATAATTCCGCATAAGGAAGAGTCCTTAGTAATTAGAGAATTATAGTAGAGTACAGGTGATATATGAGTAATTTTCGGAATTATCCACCACTTTTATTCGACTGGAATAACCCTAGGTATACAACTTACTGTACAATAAAAAAAATATATAAATATAAAATAAAAATATCATCGAGAAAACTTCTATAACTTAATCATAAGATTATGGAAATACTTTACGTATAATTATAGTCTGTATTCAATGCAACATCAGGAATTCGGTGTGTAACTAGTTTTCTAGTTACCTAAAAATAAAATAAAATAAAAAAATCGAGGAGTTAATACGTGGCAATCACACATGCTGTGCTGACACTTTGGTTTTAGTGGAAAAATAGAAGTTACAAGCCACGATTAAATAAAAACGGACATACTCACGTGTATTTATATTGCATTAGGCGACATGTTTCGGGTAAGCTCTGGTACCCACTTCCAAGTCGAGTCAGGTAACATCGCTACTGGAAAACAAACAAAACCGTTGTTGACTGCTATTTTTTCATAAGAAAAGTGTTGAAATGTCAGGATCACAATCGTTTAACCAGAACGAGAAGAGCTGCTAAATCTCATGTCCTAAGACCTCTGCATTATTTGTTACTCCCATAAATATTTAATATTTATAACTTGTAACTTTAATTTTCGATTATTAATATAATTCAGACTTATTGAGGGTAATATTCGACCTGTCGAGGGGAAAGTCGAAGACTGGGCTTAGTGGCGCACCTTAGGAGAGGCCTATGTCCAGCAATAAGTTGATGATGACGAGAGTAATTTATTGACCGGTTTTTCTTGAGTTAAGAAAAAATAGGTATCTATATAATTAATAAATATATTACAGGACATTCTGACACAAATTAACTGAGCCCCACTATATAAGCTCAAGATGGCTTGTGTTGTGGGTACTCAGCCACCGATATATATAATGTACTAATACTTAAATATGTGTACAAAACACCTATGACTCAGGAACAAATATCTGTGCTCATTATACAAATAAATGCCAAATAAACAGAAGACAGTGCAAACAAATATAAAATTAGAAGTGCAAATTTAATTTTAAAATGTCCTAACGAAAATCATATTACACTTGAAATGAAGATAAAGCGATACACAGTTCTGTGAGTTTAATCTATAAAGCAAGGCTCGCCAATGGGATACAAATACAAATAAGATACGAGTTTTATCACCTACCAAAGAAAATATCTGCAAGTGGCATTAACCACTTAATGACGACTAAATAGTTGAAAGCACCCCGGACCGTAGCCGGATCAAACGTTTCCATGACACTGCCAAGGAGATGAACCAGCTACGACCCAGAGGACCGCAACCCTTATCTCTGAATCATCGACCCAACACCCTCACAAACTCTAACCTCCGCACTTAAGGGTGATACAATGTTACAAAAGCGATTGGTGAAGTTACGTCCAGACCGAACGAATGCACAACTTTTGTGCTGCGTGCAAGCCGTCCTTGAGGGCGTGTGCACATTAGCGGTCGCCACTCGACGTTTTCCTGACGATTCCATTGTAGTCGCGTGCATTTTTATATGGAAACGCCAAGAAAATGCAGGACAGAAAGTGTGCCCACTCTCAATCGCTCGCAAGTCGCGTGGAACTCAGTTTATAAGAAGCCCTAATTAACTTCATAATCTAATCGCGCGAAGAACGTATTCCTATTCGCACAATCAGGACGCACTTTGGGCGTAATCAAACGGAGATCTCATGTTACAACATACCTGTACGTATAACGCTGTAAGCTCGCAGCGGAAGTGAGCGGCACGAGCGCCGGAAGTCGCTGGTGTACACCGGATATGACGTACAAATTTCTGATTTCCGCCCAACGGTGCTTAGATGTATTTTTATTTAAGTATAAAAATAGATGATTGAGGAAACGAATTCTGTGTAACTGTGTAGGTACTTACGAGTAACTACTTCAAATATTTCACACCACGTTTACCTGTATAGATCTAAACCGAAGTTTTTGATGTTAAATCACATTGTTTTTCTTTTATCTAATGTTAAAGAAAACTAACAAAGCGCACTGTATGTTCTAAGTTGCAGAAATTACAATATCATGATAACTACAAGTGATGATGATGATGATGATGCTTCACAGTCGATTTCGACTACAGCGATAGCATCTGATGGATTCATTTGATAAATTTTAGGAGCGTGGGTGATCAGCCCTCTGGTGCGCCCTGTAATGGCTCGCGTAGCCGATTTTGTGCGAGAACGTACGCTGACACTGCAGGCACGTCAGCACACCGCCGATGTAATTATATGAGATTGCCGCAGGTGGTCGGGCCTTTAGATCATCACGTTTTCTGTCTAGATCTAATCTTCTATCCTCTTCAAAGTCAGCCACCTTTTGTTGGACAATACGCCTCCACTCCGGGCGCTGGGCAGCCTGCGCCTCCCACTGGGTAGGCTCAATGTGGCAGCGTTTCATATGCCTTTTCAGAACGTCTCTATACCGTAAGTATTGGCCACCGCGTTTTCGCTTACCTGACTGGAGTTCTGAAAAGAGCAAACATTTCGCCATCCTCGCGTCTGACATTCTAGCCACGTGTCCGCACCATCGCAACTGACGCCGCATCAGATACGCCTCAATGCCGGAGACATTCGCGCGCCGTAGTACGTCAGTGTTCCTGACACGGTCTGACCAGTGGATGTTTAATATGTCGCGGAGACATTTCTGATGGAATCTGTCCAGTATGCGAATGTGCTTTCTATACAGACACCAGGTTTCCGCTGAGTACAATAGGTTGGGCAGAACTATCGCCATATAAACGCTAATCTTTGTCGGAAGCTTCAAATTATGGGACCGGAAAACCTTTTGCCGCAACTTGCCAAATGCAGCCATAGCAGCTCCTATTCTGCCGTTTATCTCAGCGTCCAGATCACACTTCGCTGAGATTCTGCTTCCCAGATATTTAAATTTGTCTACGCACTTAATGACGTCATCACCAAGACTGAGTTCTAAAGGCAAGGAGCACTGTGTCTCCAACACCATGACCTCTGTCTTCTTGGAACTGATTTTAAGTCCAAACTTGCAGCACGTTTCATTTAGAGACGTCATCAGTGCCTGCAGACCTTCCCGTGTATCCGCTACAAAACAAAGATCATCCGCGTACATAATCTCTGTAATAGTGTCATAGGAGACTCTTGTACTAGCTTTAAGCCGGGCCAGGTTAAATAGGTTACCATCCATGCGGAAGCGGATGCGAATACCCTCGGTCAGATGTTGCAATGTTTCTCTTATTACTACAGCAAAGTACAGAGCAAATAGAGTTGGTGCAAGCACGCACCCTTGCTTCACGCCGCACGTAACACAGAAAAACTGGGACTGCTCTCCGTTAGTTGAAACACAGCACATCATACTGTCATGCAGAAGACGTATCAATCTAACGAACTTGTCCGGGCATCCCAATTTGACCAAGAGCATCCACAAGGCCTCTCGAGGAACACTGTCGAAAGCCTTTTCAAGATCGACAAAACATAGGAACAGAGGCCGATCTTGTTCTCTACTTTTCTCCATGAGCTGACGGACGGAGAAAATGGCTTCACAGGTCCCTCTTTCCGGTCTGAAACCGAACTGAGTCTCCGGCAGCAACTTCTCAGAGACGGGCAACAAGCGGTTGAGAAGGATTTTGGCAAAAGCTTTTCCCGGAGTAGAGAGTAGCGAGATCCGCCGATACGAGTCGCAGTCTGAGCGATCCCCGTTTCCTTTATATAGGGCACAAACACGAGAAACCTGGAAACACTCAGGTACACGTTCTTCGTTCCACATGCGCATGAAAACTTCCACAAGATGGTATGCAACTTCTCTCCTCCGTACTTAAGTACTTCTCCACAGATGTTATCAACACCAACCGCTTTATTGTTTTGCTGTTGTCTGATTGCAGTGACAACTTCAATCAAAGTAGGTGGCTCGTCAAGTTCATTAGCTGGCTCGAGGTCTGGGATGCAGTTGATGTACTCTAGATCCGCTGATCGATCCACATTTAATAAGGTGCTGAAGTGCTCAGCCCAACGCTTTAATACATCTTCTTTGGTAGTCAACAACGTGGAACCATCAACAGATTTTATGGGCACACATTTGTGATATGTCGTACCAATCAGTTTACGCACTTCATTGTAGAAGGCGCCAAGTTGGTTAGTGTCAGCCAGCCACTGCGTATATTGAGCTTTGTCTTGCCACCACTTATCTTTGATATCGCGGGTAAGTTTTCTCAGAGCAGCGCTACTCTTCCGTACTTGCTCAGATGCGTCACTATGACGAGGACCGTTTAACGTCTGCCGAAGAAGTGTGCGATGTTTACTAACGGCTTCAGTTAGTTCCTTGTCGTTTACATCAAACCAGTCTTCATTTATCCGGGTCTTAAGACCCAGAACTTGATTGCTGGTTTCAATCACATGTGACGTCAAGGTCTGCCAGCTGGTATCTAGATCTCCATTTTCTACATCGAGCACATCAAGCTGGTCACTTAAGGCCTCCACATAAGCCTTCCGAGTCTCAAGATCGTTAAGATGTTCAACGTTTGTACGTATTTGCTTAACACGGTCCCTTCTACGAGGAGGCTGCAATTTGAGTCTAAGCTTCGATACGACAAGTTGGTGGTCTGTCCAGCAGTTGGCACCGCGCAAGACGCGTGTTACTTTAACCTGCGATATGTCCCTTCTTCGCACAATCGCATAGTCAATCAGATGCCAATGCTTGGATCGAGGATGCATCCAAGTAGCTTTATACTTTGTCGGAAGTCTGAAGATGGTGTTAGTAATAGTCAGATCAAATTGACTGCAAAGTCCCAGCAAGAGCTGTCCATTGCTGTTCATGTTCCCTATGCCATGCCTTCCGAGAACATTCGGCCACGCCTCAAAATCACGCCCAACTCTCGCATTGAAGTCCCTAGCAACAGTATCTGTTCGCGAGGACGTATTCTGGAGAGGGTTTGCGTTAACTCTTCATAGAATGCATCCTTGATCTCGTCAGTTTTGTCCAATGTGGGTGCATACACGCTTATTAAATTTAAGAAATTTTCATTTTCCAGATGCAGCCGTAACGAAATGACACGGTCCGAGGTGTATATTGGACACTCTGATAATTTTTCGGCAATGTCTTTTCTGACCGCAAAACCAACTCCAGAACGCCTTGGTTCAGATGCAGCAGTCCCCTTCCAATAAAAAGTGTATCCACCGCCGCGCTCAACCAACTCTCCTTCATCGGCCAAATGGGTCTCACTTAGCGCAGCAACAGCCACGTTGTAGCGGCCCAGCTCTCGCGCTACAATGGCAGTCTTGCGTTCCGGACATTGATTTTTATCTCGATCCAGAAGGGTGCGAACATTCCATGCCGCAAAAGTAACTTCAGATGTTTTTGGTGTTTTTTGCTTTCTTTTGTTATTTCGACCGCGAGGATAGGTTGCAAAGGCAGCCGCGGTTACTACCTCCTTATGTAGTTGGGGCAAACATTTGTTTGGGGCACCTTTTCTAGCCCCATCCCTGGCTGAGCAGGGGAAGCAGTGCGTCCCTAAATAGGGCTGCTTCGATACTTGGAGCGCTGCCGAGTCTACGCTGTTACCCCGGGTCAGCGCAGAAGCGACCATCGTCAACCGAGCCGCCTGTGTGCAGTCCTCAGACAAAGCCCAACCTGCAATACAGCCAGACCTCTCCACCTCAGACTATCGCCACAGGACTTTCAGTATGTCCAGAATCCATTATTCAGAAGCTATCGTCTACGCAGGATATATTTAAGTGCGTAAGTGTGCGCGCAAACACAGACGCACTCTCTCGTCCGCCCACTCTTTAGCCCGATGGAACGGATAACCGCTACGACCGGAGGAGTGCTTGGATGCAGTGTCTGGCCGACAGTCTCTGTTGCCCCCTACTGTCGCCCTAGGCCATTCACGTTGCCTTGCTACCTCACCGGGTCCACCAAAGCCTGTTGCATATCTGCGATGGCTTGCCTTCCCCGCTGAGGCAGACTTTATGCATTATGCGGGAGAGGTCCGCGTAAAGACCTGACCGCGCTCAGAGACGGCAGATCTCCCCTCCACCAGGTTTAGCCCGCGAGCCGACGCGGTTTGCCGGGATGTGGCCGCTGCATGCACTACAGCTTCTTGGAGCCACTGGCGAGAGATTGTAGAACAACCACGGTCAGAGGGTCACCATCACCCTCAATAACTACAAGTACTTAACTAGTTACTACATAAAATCTAAAAAAGGCCCTCGAGGCATTGTACCAAGGATGTTGACGGCATTTTCTCGTTGTATCGCAATGCTGATACGTTGTGCGAGGAAGCCACCAGCTCTTCGGTCACCAGTTATCAACCAGACGCTTCGCGATTTCTGCAAAAAGTTTGTGCGCGCTGGGAATCCATGGAAAGTTTTAAGTTTATTTCATACTGCATACCTACGAAATGATCGGTTATTTAACTGAGCATTCGAGTCTTTCTTGTCACTCAGTACTTAATTCAAAATCATACATAGTACTGCAGATTCATTATTTTATTATATATTTACCAATTCGAATCATTTTCGCAACATTATCGGAGTACAATACACGATCGAGCGCGAAATATATCTGTCTGCCACATGATAAGTTACCAGCAATTTATCACAGGTAGCTGTCATACACAAACTACTAGTGGATATAGCAAATTTCGCCTGCCTATAATAAGTTTAGTTTTGTGACACCAGTTGGAAAACACATTAAAAGCAGAATACTGATTTAAACTTTTACGGTTTTTACATTTTTACAAATCCCGTTTATTTGCTACCAATATGTGTTTTTAAAAGCAGAAGCCCATTGCGTAAGAATTTACAACTAATAATATTAAATGGCATTTGAAAGGAACTTCCGCTAATATTACTAGTTACAAGTTGTTATGAAATATGCCTCTAATTTGAGATTTAACAAAAGAGTTAATTAAAAAAAAAGAACACTATGTTGCAGTAACATCATTTTACAATATAGTAAAATGTTTCAAGTTTTAATTTCAAAGATTCGAATTTCTTTTTAAGACTCTAAATTAAAAAATCAAAGTTCTGTTAAACTTGACCATTTTTTAGTCTACTATAGAGACTCGAGTCTTTTATTATAGACAATCGAGTGTTTCTACAACGGGGAGCGGGAGACGGATCGACCTTAGCTACTCGGTAATGTAGTGCATCTGTTTAAATGTATACGTTTATGTAATTTGCGCCACACCTTAAGTGGTTTACACACTTGTGGTTACACACACACATAAACATGCGTAATTGAACTCGATAAGATTCGAAAAAGGACTCTAACACAAAAAACTAAGTGTAAGTCCAGAGTTTTATTAGTCCAGTTCTCGTGAGACTTGTTCGAATCTTTACGAACCCGAGTTACGAAAGAAAAATAAAAAGTATGAATTTAAATTATTTCATTCTAAAAATATCACTTATCGCCAGCTGTTGATTGGGTTAAAATTGATTGTCAAAAGGGGTTTTCTTGTTTTAAGTTACAAGATAGTCTATAAAACACGAACAAGCATATTTTGTTAGTAATGCATAAGCACACGACCAAGTCACGGCTCCTGGTTTGCATGTTTTAACATTAATATGTATTTCTCAGTTAAAGTTATGTCTAGATTTCATTTGTAAGCATTTGTTCAGACTCAGGAAAACATTATCAACCCCAACTGAAACGACCTAAGCGCTATATTATGTTACTGACGCTTCAACCTTTTTAGAATACTACAAATATGCAGGTTAATTTTCACCGGAATCATGAACTAAGTACGGAACACTCGTATAACAAAGTTAACGAACCGCGAATGGGTGGCCAGGAATAGCCCGGAATGGAGCATTGCAACAATCGCGCGAAACGCAGTCATTTGGATACGGTTTAAGTAAAAGAAATCTGTTTTATGAACTGTAGAGTATCAATATGAGTTCTACATATTTGTGTGAATTATAACGTTAAAATGATAAAAATTTTCAGTAAGAAAATATAAGAATTAAGAATAAAATTTTGGATTCCGAAGTCATAGTTGAAACCGGAACCTGTTAGAAAAATATAATATCCAGATTAATCTAGATCTGTCGCACCGTTTTTGAATTTCCGATCGAAAACTACGGAACCGTAGACTGGCCATGGCCCCACATGCTCTTGGCCGGTTTGTTTTTACTGTATTATTACTTACCTTAATATGTCCTGCTTCCTAATCCTTAAAAAGGGATATATGCATTTAGAATAAGCCTGTCAAAATAGTTATACTGTTTCTGAAATGAGTGTTGAAATAATAAGTATAATAACATATAAACACAATTTTTTGATTAATCAATTAATTATATTCAAACTGAGCGGGTCAGTTAGTGCAAACATTTGAAATAAAGATAAGTAAATCTTATTATAAAACCTTGGTTATATTGATTAATAGGCATTAGTATCTGTATTGTTACAAATAAATGAGGTGATTTTTAAAGATAATAATATACGCAGTTAAGTCCCGGTTATTTGTAATAATGTAAAAAAAAACAGCAAAAGTTTAAATCAGTATAGTATAGATATACGCGTACTTAAGTACCTAAGTACAAAGGTTTAGCGAGGTTTTTTTACATTCTTTTTTATTTGATAGTTTATAAGTTTATTTCATTACCCTTTCCGTTAAATGCTTTTTGCCTACTATTTAAATTTATAATTGGTATTTAAAATAATAATTTTTAATGAGAAAAGATTTGTATATACAAATACAAATGCATATATTTATGTAATAAAAATTTATGTCGTCTTTCGCTTGGACCGCGATTGAACCGAATCTAACCGCGCCATTTGTATAAAGTTACGCTGCTAAAGTTTGAGCGAATTATTCATTGCCATTGAGGATAACCTAGGCGTGTCATAAATCCGCTGTTATGCGTAATGCAGGGCGGATATTTGTGGTAGAGCTAATACGAATACTGGCTATTAATCTTCTCTTATTAAATTTTAAGGTATCTAGTATATATTTAATAAGCATTCCAATTATAATTTAAAATGTTTTAAAAGTTAAGTAAAGGTAGGTTAGTTAATTATTTAGTTAATTATTAGTATGATTGATAAAAACATGTAGCTGGCCATTTATTTATATAATGATGCATAAAATATATGATTATGACATGTTAAGGCAAACCTAAGCTCGCACCTTTTTAGTAAAATAAAATGGATGTACCTGACCTACTGCTGAGGTTGACCGCCATTAGCGGGAGTTTGATAACATTGATAATATAAATGAGGGATTTTGTACTTTCGCGTAATATTTAAATGTAACACTAAATTGTCACTATATCGGCATAGGTAAGATGTATGAATTATATTATTTTTAACATCACATGTATGGTTGGGTTATTTAAAAGCACTTAAAACTTAAAAGTAACACATGAAACTATATTCAAACTTTTAGTTAGTTTAGTACTTATTTAGTTTTGTCATCCGAGTTAGCCCCAAGATACCTATTATAATTGCATGAAAGTTGTACGTACTAACTTGTGCACTAAACTTACCTAAGATTGTCTCTTAGAAGGACGTCAACGAACCGAGCTTGGGGGTATATTATTTATGCAAGTTGGATTCTGGTCGCTAGTTTGTTTCATAATACTACGTCCGATAACGGGGTAGTAGGTGGTGAAGTACCTCCTAAAATTCAAACAATTACGGAACCTGCAAGATTATGTTAGAAAAAAGGTTTATAGCTGTGACCCTAGTGAAAAAGGGTACAAGTCAAATTGGCTCAGTAAAAAAGGCCACAAGTTCTATAAAATGTACCACACTTGTACCTTTTTTCGCTGTGCTAATTTGGCTTTTTCACTAGGGCCACAAAAGTACATGTTAATAATAAGTCTATATATTTTGGCGAACTATATATTCATTTGATGTCCATAAACTGATTATACAGGAAGAAGCTGGATATATAAAAAATAAATAGTTTTTTTTTTGATGATACTATTAGTTTCAAAGTGTCAAGTGTCAAATGTGTTACTTTGTATATAATGAATCAAGTTTCAAGCAAGCAGCATTATTATTTTAATTGGTTAGCAGAACTCGAACAATGTAATATATATTTTGAACAGCTCCGGCTCTGTGGGAAGTGCATCCCCTTCGCCACTGCGTACGAGTATGAAAGTGCATGCATTTTCGAAGGCGGCAGGTGAACTTCCTCCGCGCCTCCGGCTTTGCAAATACACTTTAGGAGTGTCACAGATGAGACCACTCTACTTAATGCTCTGACTCGATTTTTTCAACTAATTTACTTTATAAAAATCATGAATCAGAGTTGTTTTTTATATATATAATTTTCGTCAGTTGAGCAAACGTATGCAAAAAAAAGATATTTTTTATTATTTAGGCACATTACAACGCACTTATGAACGTCAGAGACACACGTTATAGGGAGCGTGAACCACTTAGGTACCTAATGTTGATATTAATAACAAAAAAAAAAAACAGAATCTGTTTTATCAGTTAATAATACTTACTATAGGTACTCTGTTTCAAATTCTAATGCTTTGTTGCATTTCAGGATGCACACACCATGAAAAATAAACACAAGCGCGCTTGTTATTTTAATCTCACATTCTTTTACCATTCACTGAGTAATTTCGTTCATTCATTTTAACAGCCCCAGATCTGATATGTCGGGTCACATGGCGGGGACAAATGTGGCAGTTAGTCACAAGCCGAAATTTCTTATACTGCCACTGCTACGACACTGTACACCTTAATGCCCCCATGAAGCTAATGTTATGGTTATTTGTTTTTACTTTTTATCGGGTTTAGAATTTATCTGACAAGGTTTGCTTGATAAAAAAATTAGGTCATTGATCAAACACTGCATGGCGACCAACAAAAAATAATACGATAATTCTTATAAAATTAAAGAACAATATTTTGAATGGAGAAAATAAATTTAAACAAACATGAAATGGTACCAAACCTAAAAATGGAAAATGGACAAAGAGGTTTATCGTCTTGGGCACCTCTGTCTTTTACAAACCATTAAAAAGCTTTTTGGAAATCATTGACTCCAAAAAAAATGTCAAATACAATATCACGTCTTCATTTAAAATTTTTCATTACTAATAAGTACTCAGGCATGTAGCAATGAAATAAATTTTATCGTATAAAAAGCGTGAGTTTTCCATTAGTAAAAGAGTGTCATTTTTAAATTCAATTTATTATTGTTCTGAAAGATGAATTGTATTGGTTGTTATTTACGAAGGGTGTAAATATATTAAATTGCATGCCATTAGGCTAAGTCCGCACTAGCAGGTGGCTTGCTTGGTACCTAGAGCCAAGCGCGTCATCTAGCGAGTAGCGTAGTAAACAAACGTCCTTGAATGTTTGCGACCGGCCGCACTGCGCGCTTGGCGCATAGCTAGTCGCTTAGCGTGTCTCCAAGTAAACCAACGTGTTGGTTTTTTGTGCCGAGGCGCGAAGGCTATAGGCACCAAGCAAGCCGCCTGCCAATGCGGATGTAGCCTTAGACATTAAGTTTGCCAATTGAAGTTATTTAAAAAAAAATGTCAACAAAGTATAAATAAATAAATACACTCAACGTGTATATAAATGAAATAATTATAAAAATAAGTAGTGATTTGCAATTATGCAATACTACCTGTGACTTGCGCTGCGCGCAATTAAAACTCCAAGTAACCCGTTTTCAATGGTGCCAATTTACACAATATATTTGTTATGCGTTAATTTGATATATTATTATATTACTTATAATATTGTACAGTGAAATTAAGAAAAGTATATATATATGTCCCTTCGCGTTTAAATATAATATCAGTAAAATGTAGAATTAAAAGTAGTAGCCAAGAAAGCTTGATTGTTGTAAATATGAAGGAACCCCAAAGCCCTGACAAGATAGGATCGTGTAACGCCGGTATCAATTCGTCGAACACGATGAAGTTTCCAATTGAAAAGTTAAATGCAAAGGGATGCCGTTATCGGCATTATCTATCCCCCGCCAAAACGATTTTTCCTCTCGTGAAAGTAACAAATTATCATCTGGGGCGTTTTATTCAGATTAAAGGCAATATTTACACTTCGCCCTGCAAATAGGCTTGTCAAAAGTTGATTATTATAAGACTTTATTGTTTATGTTTAATATAGGAGAATTTTATATAAAAATCAACTTTATATTTAATATTTAATATTTCGGGACAATCTTACACAAATTGACCTAGTCCTACGGTAAGCTCAGTAAAGCTTGTGTTGTAGGTATTAGACGACGATATATATAATAAACAGATAAATATAAATACGTAAATATATAGAAAACATCCATGACTCAGGAACAAATATCTGTGCTCATCACACAAATAAATGCCCTGACTGGGAATCGAACCCAGGACCATCGGTTTCATAGGCAGGGTCACTACCCACTAGGCCAGACGGTCGTCAAACTTGATGAAAACATAATATTATTGTCTTACATAAGAGCGATATTTTATAATTTTAACTTACATTGAAAAAGTCATAACTACTAACTTAGAACGTGAATAAACAAATCTAAACTTGCATCAAATAATGATCCAAACTAGTGAAGAAATTAGAATTATTAATTTTCTACAACAGAATTAGCCTCTGTAAAAATCTACTAGTAAAAACATTAAAAGCAGTTGTGACATTTGAACAGGATTTGAACTCGCACCTTAAGCAATCGCGGCTGATGCCCTGACCTCCCGGCCCCAACGGAACCCAACGAAACTTAAATTCAAGCACGAGCATCATACAACCACTGTTCGGTTATTAAATTTTTTTCAATAAGATTTACTAAAATATGAAATAATCAGGCAGCGGAACTTTGGTGCCGATGACATCATTATGACGCAAAATAATAGGGATATAGGATGTTCTTATAAATTATACACAACATAAATATTAACTTTTATCACGCTTTGACAGATGCAACAGTTGTCACTAGCTCGCCGAGTTAATAGCAATGTCAAACTTGATATTCAACCTGACTCAAATAAACTAAGGAAAGTTTCGACTTGCGTGATTCGATGTATGTTATTCTATGTTACTAGGTTTTTGCTGACAGCAAGAGCAAAACATTTTTTTATCTTTAACAACTAAGAAAGGAAATGTCTGCAAAAACGGCTGCATCGACTCCATGGCGACTGCGGTCAAGCGATATTGATAATGAGTTAATTATAAATGTTGTACCTTATCAATTCACATTTCTAAAATTCACGAACAAAAAATCATATAACGATGTACAATATATTATTGTTTTCGATAATTTTTTGATGACAATGACAAAGACAGTTAACTGATTATGTTTTTATAAGTACTGGCCGTCTCAAGTGTCAATAAAACATCGGTGAACTTAAAGAGGCCAATAAGATGTTAGTGTTTAATGATTATCTATCATCTAGATAAAAACACTCTGTGTACAGCAGCTACGTCATGCGTCTGTCATCGGCACCAAAGTTCCGCTGCCTGGAAATAATTATAATGAAAATTTTAAAAATGTAACTATTTCTTAACATGATGTTCAGCAAAAAAGTTGGCCTGTAATCTTCTTGGTTATTCTGACTGACTTGGTGATTTAGAAACATAATTTAAAAAAGAGTTATGGCTTGCCTTTACCTAATTTTCAGTTGCACGTAAAAATTGTTCTTTTCTCAAACATGTACTACAATGTTATCATTATGTTCCTTATAATAGGCTTCAAAGTATGTGGTTACAGGTTTGGCTAGGCGAGGGGCGCGAAAGGTACGAGAGGTCGTTAAGGTTGACATTACCGGGCTAAGGCCGGTAAGGTCCTTTTTTACCTGTCATTTCACATAAATTTGTGACACAGCATCTTGGAGATTAGCCACTAAAAAATGGCTGGTGGTTTTATTCAATTCTGCCACTACGCCTATTAAAAACAATAATCAATTTAATTTTCTTTTATTTTTATTTTTTTTATTTTTTTTACTATTGTATTGCATGTTTGAGAAAAGCACTATACATACCTCGGCGTGAAAAGGTTGTCGTCTTCATAACTCGGCCGGCAACACCTTACTTCCCGGCCTGTTGTAATGTACTATTGTTTTCTTTTCAAAATTCTATCAAAACAGTAGTAATCAGCTCAAACAACAAAAAAGGTTGTAGATATAAATTTTTAATGAAACATTAAAAAATTGAAAACCTGCAAACACCTGGCCGTGACCACCCTAATATTACCCTCATAGAACTTATCTGGTAAGCTTTATTATTTTCATTAACGTTAGGGGTGATCCAAACAGAATTGAAGGCTCAAATGATGTGCCACGCGTGCCTTATCTCGAGTTAGTAAATATTAAAGCAGGGACAGGTGGATTTACTTTGGTCGGTAAGGCAAAATGAAATTATAAAGTTAAAGGGTTTTAGGATAAAATAGGTTTAAACAAATATTTTTGACTCACCATACTTTAGACGTGTTAAATTAATTAATTAGGTAGATTTATGATTTTACTCTTATATAAGACTGATACTTTTATGAAACATGGGAGCTGGATATTCTACCCACCAAGACAAAAAATGTTAGTTTTTTTTTTCATACGTTTGAACCCTAATACCAATGTAGATTGTAATACATCTAACAAATCTGTTTAGCAAAACAGCTCATAGAATAAGACTGATTATTTTTAGTGAATAAAAATTCAATGTCGAAATACAATTAGTACTAGTGTACGCAGTAAATATTTTTTTGAATTATAATGTGCCTATACTCATATTCAAGCGTTAATAATTTGACTACCTTCAATATAATAAACAAATAAAATATAAAAATATTGTTTTTAAATGACCTGTATAAAAGATAAAACAAAATTTACCTATTTATACATTTGTAAGTTACGAGCGCACTCAGTTAACAGCAAAAACTGAACCAGCACTCCCAAGTAACTTTTCTGAGTTTTTCTTTAGATTTATGATAAAAACTTGGTCCATTTCTCATTTTTTCCCATCCGTGCCGGTTTTCTATGAACGATTATCATTTTCGTATTTTTTAGGCCGAGACCAAAGTTTCTTATGACAGTCACTCACGTTTCGTTTGCGACCCTACTCTAAAAGTAAATAAAAACCAGCCAAGTGCGTGTCGAATCACGCATATAGAAGAGTTCCATGGTCGTATTTTTCTGGATAGTCACTTTAGGCATTATGTTATATTTATAACCGTTTCACAGCATATTTCTTTATTAAGTTGTTTTTTTTGAGACATAATCTACTGACTTGTTTGGATTGTGAAAGTGGTGTGGTTCATTAAAAAAATATGACATATTGATATTTGCCCATGGAAGAAGTCTTCTGGAGATAAGTTGAAAACTCCTTCACCATTATTTTTGACACAAATGAGAAGAGAAGAAATATAATGACGTACATTCACATTTTTTTCGTATATTTTAGATTTCTGGATCAATTATTTAAGCATTTTTACTACAAAACTAAATAGCGACATACAAAATGCACTATAATGTTGAAATTTGATAATGTTTAATAGTTTTCGAGTAAAATAGATGTAATATGCAGATAGACGGAAGGACAGACGGAATTCTAAAAAAAAATGTGTTCTTTGTTCTTCTTTCCTGCGAGTAGTTTATTTCAGTTACTTGTGTGTAGTTACATTTTTAATATATTTACGATTTTCTATTGTAGCTTAGTTAAAATTAAAATCGGCTGAAAATACATAACCATTGGGTGTTTATAGTGACACGCGTACACTAACCAGATCATTTATCAGCTAATACTGAATACTGACTATGTATGTACTGTATATTACCTCTTTGCAATGAAATATAGGATTATAGGACCGAGTTAGGTTACAGACCAGAAGAAAAAAACTTTGTTTACTATTAGGTTTAAATAGTTTATGTTGTCACTTTATAAGTAGTTTACGCTATATTCACATCCCAAAAATACACATGTTACTAGTTGATCCCTTAAGTTAATTAAATTACACTTAACTATATAAAAACACAAAAAACGACTAGGCAAGACCTTCGTTGTACGATTTGAACTTGATATTGGTACAAAATATACCTATAAAGATGTCGTTACTTCGGTTTTTCTTAAATCTGGAACATTAAGAGTAAAATGTCTATTGCAATTACAAGCTAGAGGACCGCCTAGTTCCGTTTTAGCTATACAAATATTAGGAGATCTGAATTTTTCTTCTGATTTCTTTATCTTTTTATCTTTTGATATTGAGTGCTCCGAATAAATTACTCCTGTATCTTCATGGACCGCTTCATCATTAGATAAATACCCATTTTTAAAGTTAGTTACTTCATATGAATGTATTGGTTTAAGCCAATCTTCGGCATATAAATCGTTCGTTTTCTGTATGGTTTGAGGTAAGTTGGTTTCAGAGTTTTGTTCAGTCGAGATTCGTTGTGACATCCATACGTATCGAGCCATGAGTTCTTCTGGACCCCAGAGTCGAGATGATCTGAATGAAGATGCTATTTTCTGCAGGAAAAGAAAGTTAAATAAAAAAATATTACTAATCATTCGAAAGGTATAACCCATACGGTATAAGTTGTAGTATTTGTAGTAGTATTTCTAGTAACTATTCGTGGACTATTCGAAATTAATATTTAAGAAATTTGCCTACTACAAAATGTAAGGCGCTATATCTGCAATGTTTGGTTAACCTTTTCGCCGCCACGTCAAAACCATCTTACGTGCGTCACCACACGCCAAAGGTTTTTCCAAGCAAGCGAAAATAAACCATACCTCGCAGTACGTTGGCCCAAAGCCTCGACTTGATATCAAGTCATTGCGTGTGAGGCACGAAATTTCCTGACTTTATATCAAGCCAATGGCGTCGAAAAGGTTAAGCTGCATTGTTCTCCAAAACCCGCAACGATGATTTCAAACGTCAATCATTACGTCATATTGGATACTTATTCAATACAGTTTATTTGTGTTATAACTAACTAGTTACTTCCAATTTAATGGGACACAAATATATTTTCATAGCAGTTGTGATAAGGTGTTAGAATTTAAATCAATAGACTAGTAATTCTAAAACTGAACAATATTGTTTTTAAATAAGTACTGTAACGCCAAAACAATGAACCACGCGCGTCATCTTCTATTGAACGCTGCAAATGCGTACCCCGCGCACTTAGCGCTTAGCATTAGAATGCGCAGTCTGATGCGTCGATTAAATCGGTGCGCTGCTGATAGTTCTGCCGCCTACTACTAGATGGCGCAGCGCTCTATATAAAACGCGCTAACGAGTCTTCAACGTAGTTTCATGACCCTCGGGTAATGTCCGAGGTTTGTTGGAGATTCCTAGTATCACCTGCGGAAGCGCACACTAGGTGACCCAACCCTCGCTTGAGCATCCTAGTGTCCAAACCGTAGGGACACCTTGTTGGTCTAAGTACTCACTCACCTACCTACGTCCCCGCTCTACAGTACTTAATTTAAAGTTGATTTATAAAAATGAAAAATGGAAATATATTTACCGATACTAAATTAAACTGTTCCTCTTGAGCTACAGCTACAGCCGCCATGATAACGAGGACAACGAGTATGCCGATGAAGACACCGCTCATTGGCCAAAGCGACAAGTTTTGATTCCACGTGGTATCGAGTAGGACACGCAGCCACCATCCCGAGATGCCCACAAGGAAGATTGGTGCCAATGCCCAAGCCGCTACCCAGATCAAAGGTAGCTTGGTGCCAGTTAGAAATT
The DNA here is from genome assembly GCA_022674325.2 of Grapholita molesta. Taxonomy (NCBI): domain Eukaryota; kingdom Metazoa; phylum Arthropoda; class Insecta; order Lepidoptera; family Tortricidae; genus Grapholita; species Grapholita molesta. The sequence continues at coordinate 15,102,280 of CP053121.2, read as the reverse complement.
CTATATCTAATCTTAGGTAATGCCAGCCTGAAAAACGTTTTCATTTTTAATTATATAAAAATTGTCATATTTGTAAAGATTTATATCTTATCACGACAGGTAAGTAATAATTAAGTGGAAAATCTTAGGTGTACAACGAAGCTTGTGTATTTTATGTTATTCGTATCGATATTGTTGGCGTGTAACAAACCAGTACGGGATAGTTACCATATATGTTATTTTTAATTAGTTTCTGCATTATTATTCGGCATTATTACAAGTGCAAGATTTAAAGCAAAAGGTGCGAAATGCCTCAGTAAGTATTGTGTGTCGTGATCCCGATCGAGTCTCAAATATGAATGGGAACGTAGTACTGATATTCCCATAAACAAAGATCATCAGAAAGAAGGTAGATCGCTACGCAGGCGGAGTGTGGTTTGTAATAGATACCAAAAATAATAATATAGCTTTTTACGAGTATGAGTCATTGTTATTTTACTGTTCCACGCTTTTGCTCAACTGTATAATTAATTACTTCCTAAAGTAGTGAAGTGTGCAATACTACTATTGACAGCATTGTTAAAAATGAGGGTAGTTTCTCGCCTTCCTTCCCGCCCTCAGCTACGGCCCGCAGTCTGCGTCGGATAGCCAACGCGGACGGTTCATGATTATGCTCCTCGTTACGAAGTGAAACAAACCGTGAGTTACCCGTTTCTATACAATTAATATACTTACTAAAGTGTTTGAAGGAGATACTTCTACTCACCATAAATGAACACAAATCCTACAATTTCCACGGCAGTAGTAAACGACGCTAATACCGGTATTACAAGTTCGTCCAGAACCGTCGCCACTTTAAGACCTTTCAGGAGAATGGCAATGGTCAAAGTGGTACCGACAGCTGAAGACGCCGTTGCGACTAGTCGCCAGTGGTCATGAAATGTGCGACTAAATTTGCTGAATACTGGGAAGAGGAGCAGCAACTGAAATCAATGTAATATTTATTAATAGTGAAGTTTATGAGGTTCTTCTTATGACGTTAATTAGCAAATTTGAGTAATCCTAGAATTTCGACAAAGTTGCACGGACCGTCAACACGGAGTACGTGACGGATATATGGAGACATCAACATCACAAATATATATGGCTAAAACTTTGTTTAATAGAAGTAAAATGAATGTCAGTCACCCTGTTAGTTTAAATTCATACAATATTTCACAATTGACTAAGTAGCTTATCTAATTATGATCCTGTCTGTGATGTTTCATGCGATTAATATTTTCAGCAAAAGTTTTATTTAATCAAATCGAATAATACATGAATTAGTAAATAAAATTAAATTAAACAACCGATGACAATACTACTCATTACTGTTTTTAAGGAGAATATTAAGAGATTAAACACCACGATAATTAACGTTATTATACCTACCACAGTGATTATGCCAGATATTGCCACAGTCCCAAATGCTAATAAGGGCCACTCCTTACTTCGATTTTCTGCCACTGAAGATTGATATATTAAAACTAATATTGATACAAAACTTGTATCTTTTGTGCCTTCCCCACCGATTGACTCCCACATAAAAACCCATAGCCATCCGGTAATTAGGTTGACTATTGTTATCATAATTGATATCCTGAAATGAAATAAAATTGAAACATGAACTACAAAGTCAAGTGTAGTACTTGACTATAAGTTGTTAAGTTTATTTTATATCCGAACCATATATTGAAGAGCTGAAAATATTCTAGACCTACGAGTATTTCAGGTTTAATGGCTTTTACATCTATCTCGGAAAAGCCTCTATCACCAGTAAATTATACAATGCAAGCATTGTGTAGTATACGAGTACTTTATTTTTAAGAATGCTTGGCATCACGCCTGTTTGCCTGCAATTATGCAAAGGGAGGGAGTTTCGTATATTAAAACCCTTTTTAATTTGTCGCAAAATTCTATAAAATTTTAAGAGAAAATATTGCAAATTATAAATTAGAGTACGGAACTTTAAAAAAAAATGCCTTAGATAAGTGTACCTGCGCCGCGAAAATCGTAAATTTCGAACGATTATCTCTGTCACTCTCAAGACACCTTAATTTGAGTAACAAAGAATTACGAAATTCAATGTTCGCGGTTCCAGGCCAGAAATAGGCGAAACTAAGAGTATTCAATAGCATAATTAAAATATTTTTAAATACGTTGATAGACACAGAATGTTCTGACTTTGCATCAAAATATGAAACACATCTTAATTTTATGGGTAGTGCTAGGTAGATATTATATTCTATGTATAGGTTACGAGATTATATGAATTGCTCTTATCATATTTATCTCTATACTGTAGAATTTACTGGATCGTTTAACATGTTCCTGGGCCGGTACGCGAACATCGAAGTGCGTATATTGCGAGCATCTTTCTCTTTTACTCCAATTAAGGCGTCATGAGAGTGACAGTGATAATCGTCAGAAATTTACGAAGCGCCGCTGATACTTACCATCGAACATCAGAATGTCTATATACCGTCGCTCCTGCGCTTATCAGGTACCCTCCAGCCACTTGTGTCGACAACAAAGCTTGTACCATCGCACTTTGCCAAATAAAAGGTTCAGATAACACTTTCCATTGCTCGCAATCTTCGAGCTTAGAATAAAGTACATCACTGTTAGATAGAAATGTACAAAGAACTATGACAGCTATCAACGTGATGGGTCCCAGTATGCTGAGTGACACTTTGAGTGATTTTCGTAGACGATACAATCTGAAAACAAATTAAAATTAATGTCACACTCAAGAGCGCCGGGTCGCTTTGTAATCTAAAATGTTTGGTAGCTTGTCCAAAAATAGCGCCAAGTTCCTAATGATGCTAACAAATTGCTAATTTTTCAACACACATGCTGGTTACAACATATGGTTAACGCCAACTCATAGATACATTGTGTATTATAGATTTAGTGGTACCTACAATTATATAAACCTGATAAATTTATATTTGTAGTCGAGTATTAAATTACATTTGTGAGATACAACACTTAATACATTTCAGCCGTAAGCAGTCCACTGCTGGACATAGGCCTCCCACAAATATGAGTTGTATCATCTTGGGGATAGTTGCCATAGTCGCCACGCTTGGCAGGCGGGTTGGTGACCGCAGTAGCTGTAGATTGGGTTTCGACGGACGCTGCTGCCCGTCCGTAGGATTTTTCCCTTAGTCACCTCTTACGACACCCGCGGGAGATGGGGTGGTGCTATTCTAGTCAGCCGGCATCACACGGCATACACTTAATATTGTCGGTTAATACTATTTTTTCATACTATAATTTTTAATAACAATGTTATATAATACCTGATTATGTTGACGATATATTATGTAAAAAATAGTAGTTGCTCTACAAACTCATTATTTAAATCTTTCAACTATACGGGATGATCTGGATAATCCATTTCATTCATTCTAATATTATAATAAATGTGAATGTTTGACTGTCTGTCTGTTACCAGATCACGCTCAAAACTGGTAAACCGAGTTTTCACTTGGTTTTTGTTATGGTGGTACTCCAAATTTGGTATGGTGTTTGTATAAATTCCGGGAAATTACATAGATTAAGTTTGATTCCGGAATTCAAACTTTAAGAGAGTAAAAGGAGGGTAGAGGATTATATGGAGTATCTGTGAAGACGAAGTCGCGGGCAATATGTTTTTAACAGAAAATCCAAATAGCCAGCATCAATTTGTTTTCTATAAAATGTACATGCATTTGAAAGTTCATGTAATTACTACAAGTTAATTATTATATACTAGTAAAAACATAGGTTCTTCCTCACTATAATCAAAAGATGATACTTGTTTTTTATAAGCTCAAGCCTACAATAAAACTTCGTATATATTTTCCAACCTCGCACACTTGTGTCATAATACTCATAATATACTATATTTTAACAGATCGCAAAAGGTACTGTCACGATTTTCTCCTCGCTCACTTAGGTGACTTAGCACCCTCGTTAGCAATAAAATAACAATGATATTACTCACAAAATGGGCACGAAGAACCATAAAATAAATATAATTATGGCCATTATCCCGAAGTACTGCGGGTACATTGTAAATGGCGCCAAAAATGTTGAACTGAAATAAAAAAACGATACGGGTTAAAGTGTCATTAAATTACAGCGAAAATGGTTAAGGGTCTCTTAGAAATAATTTATGTGGGATAAATTTTATAAAGTGAAGTTCTTTTGTGCTTGAAATAAGATTGCAGCCTGAAAAACTAGTTTTACTTACACGCAACATAATTATATGTTGGCAGACAAAATACACATCTATGTTGATGTATTGGACTGTGTACATATTGATGAAAAACCATAAAACCGCGATCTGTTAAAAACTTGAAATAGTCAGTCAAGCGTGAAAACTTACTTGAAACATTCGGACGCGTTCATTTTGTTTTCATAGCCGTGCTGTAAAACAGAAACAAATAAATTATTCATCTGGTAATTTAAATTTTCAAATGAGCAACGACGAGACTTTTGAAACTTGATCACTGTGCATGAAATTGCAAATTGGCTCCAAACTGCTTTGTATCTCTTGTCATACTTCACTACACTTACTTCTGTGCTATTTGTCTGTAATATTTATTTCCTGAATCTTTGTTATGATCACATTATATCAAAAAGGTTTTATTTATTTACTTTATATTTAACCCCTAAAATATGTACGTAAGATAGGTATATAGAGTGCAAAATAAGCGAGAGAAATCCAAACTTTTAACCTCGTCACTATTAATGAAACAGTATGACATGATGTGACATATTCTTAGAATCGTAGTGGATATCCATAATAAGGTACAGTTTGAGAGAATATTATATTTAAAAAAAAATCATAATCGTAAATTACAGTAAAACATAACAATATAAATACAATACAAATGCAATAAACGAAAGACTAACAAAAACTAATAACATATAATTAAAAATAATTATATACACTATCCTAAGTCCTCGGAATCTGTCCCTGAATGCTATGCCTATTCTTCGGCCGAGGAATAAGCAAGTGTTAGATTGTAATGATCTAGGGTAGATTGAAAAAGTCTATCGTTGATATTTTTATAGTGTTTATCTACATACATATCATAAATGCTCTAAAATGCGTTCAGAAACCGTAGGCAATGACCAGCATTACCAACCATCAGAAATGAATGGAGATGTAATGTTAACACTACCTACTGAAATCCGTAGGTTATGAGTTTAAATTTGGAACAGCTGTCAAATTCAAGGGGCGTGTCTATTCCAGTATCTATTGATATTAAAACAGTCATTGCTACGAAACGCCAGTTCGTTGTGTTTTTTTTTAATATAAATCGAACGACATTAGAACTCGAGTGAGAATAGAATAGGGAGTTCATTCGCTTGTCTATAGTTTAAAAAATATTTGACTGAGATATGAAATAACAACGCCGCCATTCCAAGCTGTCATTCGTTTTGTTCTTTCACTTTTTAATGTTTCAAGTAACACTAGTAATACTGCAGGTCATTTCCCTACGGTTCCTGAACCCATCTTAAAACATTTATGATATGTGTGTAGATAAAGTAGTGTATGTAACTATACATAATTAGGCATTACAACAATCGTGTGATATTATTATAAACCCACACTCTTGTTGTAATGCCCTTCATTATGCACAGATACATAAACTACTATTATAGGCGCTCTGGCTCCTATGTAATGTTTTGTTAAATTCGCATACTAAAATGATTTGAAACTTATAAATTCAGAGCCCGGATTTTCCTGACAAAACAAAAAACTGTCCCAATTTTACTAGTGTTATAAACGTTTTTCTATAGATTTCAATAGTTGTATAATAGAAGAAGAAAAAAAATGTCTACCAAATAAACAAAATATTTATAGAAAAATGGCTCAAAAACTTAGTTTTCAAATAGTATATGAGCTTAGCTAATTACTATAATAATTCTCTAGTTTAAATCTAAAAAAAGCCTTTGAAATACATGCTTTATCACAATAAAAACTTAATTTTCATTATTTTCTGTTATTTTAATCTATTTATTTTACTCGAGAGTTAGAATAACAAAACCAGATAATTAAAAAAATTAAATAAATAAAAACTTATAATCAAATAAGTAGTTGCAATTGAAATTTAATATTACAATTATTTAGAGTAGCATATTTGAGATTACTTACCGGGGTCATCTGTAGCTTTGTACAATCCTTCAAAGGGAATGATCCCTTCCCTATCCAGATAAGGTATGCTGCCGATAATGCTACATACATCATAGTGTACACGGTGCAAATGTATGAAGTTATTACTTTTAAGTGGCCCACGCCTGAAAAAAGAAAAAATAAGGTATTATATTGTAAATCATGGTATATGTGACGACTGGTCTGGTCTAGTGAGTAGTGACCCTGACAATGAAGCCGACTGTCTTGGGTTCAAATGCCAGAAAGAGTATTTATCTACGTGATGAGAACATATATTTGTTCCTGTATTATTATGTAGTATGTTGTATTGTATGTTATTAGTATCTGTATATTTTGGAACCGGGTATGGCCTTAAACTACGTCCAACAATGAGAGGTAGGGCACAGCGAAGTAGGTACCATCACGCCTGAGTCTGGAGAAGCCCAATTGGGAAGTACCTCCTCCTTACAGACCACAGCCATAATAGCACTGCTACCCTTCAGGTATGTAGTGTTGTGTTACTGATGGTGAGTAAGGTTCCCAGAGCTCCAACAACCTTTAAAGGTCGGCAACGCGCTTGTGACTCCTTGGTGTTGCGGGTGCCCATGGGCGACGGTAATTGCTTACCATCAGGCAATCCGTCTGCTCGTTTGCCACCTTTTGTCATAAAAAAAAAAACATGTTTTTGTTGGCTGAGTATACCAACACCATAAACCTTTTTGAGCTTACAATGCAGCTCAGTCAATTTGTGTAAGGATACTCTGTAACATTTATTATTTATCTTCAAAACCTGACATTTACTGTAGGTGACCTTATGACTGATGATATTAAACGACTTTATTAACATTAAAGTGAATACTCGTATCTAAAATTTGAGTCTCAATATTTATGTTTATTAATAATAACTACGTATTATAGAGTGTTTATGTATATTCACTCTAGTGTAAAAACATGGATTCATTTAATAAATCTAACCGACAATTATTTTACCTCGTAATATAGGAACTGCTCTCCACACCCCAACCGGATCCTGCTGGCTGAGCTGCCCTACCGCCAGCTGCAGTAGGCTGGCCGGCAGGGCGACCAGCAGCAGCCACGCCGAGTACACCACCAGGTATGGAAGTGCTCCATGTCTGAACGCTTCCCGCGGAAGACGCACGAAGTTGAAGAGCGTGAGTGAGATTGCGAGCGTGCATAGCTGCGTTTTTATAAAGTCGAGAGATGACTTTATAACCTGTATAAATAAATGTTTTCTGTTAAAATGCACGTTAACCTATATTTTAGGCGTAGGTTTAACGCATCGCATGCAATAAGAAAACATGGTAATTGATTATATCAACTTTGAATAATATTAACGAAGTAACTATGTTCATTTGTTTCCAAATCACAAATAAACAAGAGAAAAACTCATTTAGGTCCACTTTAGTTTTATCACTAAAAATTCAGTATTTTCACTTTTTTTAAATACTCAATAAAAAGTTTGTTCGCTAAGTTAGTGTAAGTTGTTATAATTATATTTTTTAATATCTACTGATATTTGTAATATTTGTATGTATCACTTTTATGTCATAAAATAGTAAATATAAGCAATCTAGTATCTCTCGAAGACTAATTTACTATACATGAACATGATGAAAATTTAATAATTTCAAATTGAAAAAAAGCGATACATCAATACCATGTAGTCTTAGTTAATATACCAAGCAATATGTCAAATTATACGGATATCAACAAAAAGGTGTTTGTTAGGTTATTTTGGTTTTTAGTTATATACTTTAATTCGATTGACAATTCTGACGTATTTTCTTAAATGAGCTCATTTTTATACGCATTATAAACAAGTTTAATTGTTATTTCGTACAAAAAAGTGAATTCTCGATAAATCTCGATCATATCTAAAGAATCTGACGATCAGTTCGCTAGTCACGTAAATGAAAATAAGGCCCACGTGATATCGTTAGCCGAGGAAAACGAACACTCACCGTGAGTCTTGATTATACTTTCATTGATCATTTCGTATCAAAGGAATACCTCAATTTTCTTTGGCAAGATTGATTACGTACTTTGCATAAAAAAACATCGCCATTTTGTCAATGCTATATTGCATATTCTGACTCTTTTATTTTTAGAACATATGGAGCGTATTCTGGACTGGGCAAATATTGTTTTTCTATTACTTGTCCCCTGGTTACCAGTGTTACCTTCGAAACTAGTTCCCAGAAAGTAAAATATATTGTTGGTCAAGGGCGCTATTAGGGCCTTAAAGGCTGAAACATGCAATCAAAATCGATGGTGCCCCTTGACTAGCTTAATCGCTAAGGTAGTTGCTCTAATCTTGGCAGAGGTTTCCGAAAGTTAGTGAACCACAATGAATATAATATCCATACCTTGGCATTTTAGAAAATAAGTTTTACCAATTTCTATAAAAGAAGATTATGCATTCCAGCAGGATATAGCGCTTTTACTACAAAATAGACCGTGCACTAGAACCTACAGTTGCACTGAGGGACAACACTAATCCCACCAAAGAGTAGCGCAACGAAGAGTCTAAAGATCTTCCTTTAATACTACAACGGTGGTAAACAACATGGCCTGCCTGATTGTAAGTAGTCACCGTAGCCTGTGAACGCAATAACTCCAGAGTATTCACACGCGAGTTGCCTGCCCTTTAAGGCTCTGAGCTCTCTGACTCTTACTCACTGGCAGGAACTTAAGACTATGAGTTAGGTCTACTACTTATTGGGCAGAGGTTTTCTGTAAGGTGGAAGTGCTTCCCCAATCAAGCTCTACTCTTGATTTGTGCGAAATGTCATTATTTGAACGTGCCCCGCCACACTTAGTAAGATGCCATTCGCAGGTGCCATACATTTCTTTTGAATCTTAAGGCTTTAAATATTACTGAGTAGCATACCAACATTTCGTTGATACTCGGTTGATACCCGTAGAGCCTAGCCCCTTAGCAGCACGAGAAGTGGTTCGTCTATTTGTCGTTGCTAACGGAGAGACATGAGCAGTGAGAGTATTGATTATCAATTCTAGCTTTTCCAAAAGGTCTGGATAAATTTCTTTTACAAAAAGGGTATTCAATTTCGGTTGTCATTGTATGTGGTTGCTGTACATTCATTTAATAATAATTACAATTTATTGAAGTGAATGCCAACTAATACTATCAAAAACCGAAACTACCCAGGACAAATAATCATGGTAAATACTTATTTAACAGTATTACTTCTAATATACACCGTGTTTTTTGGTTATATCGGTTTTCTCATTATCATTTATCACTAACAAAGTTGAAAGTTACACACGCATACATACAAGGAACGGCTAAGTAAAACATCCAAGAAACCACTAACTCTGTAACGCAAACATTTGATAGTATGCAGTCGTCGCCCTATTGTCTTGTAACAGTGTTTTGAAAATGAGCAATGTAAGAATGCGAATTGTTGTCCATGATTATGCCGATAATAAGGTAAACAATTATGAAAGTAGCTAGTCTACATTTTTTATACTATGTGATTAGTTACATTTTAAGTTGCCATCAAACGGAGCGATCGATGCGCCAAAAACTATAGACACTCCTGTCAACTTGTTACACAGTCATTGAAGATCAATTTTAATATAAGTAATTAATTAGGAATATTCTAAATAAACAAATTCTTTCTTAGCTCAGAGATTGAGTATGGCGGTGGAAGAGGCAACGTCGCCAGAATTCTATGCTCTATGCCTAAGGCAGGGAATTTGGGGGAGGTTTTTTATATTTAGGGTTAGGTTTATTTATCATCACAATATTTCAAGTATCAACACTATACCTAAGTTTTTTTAGATTATTCATAACTATTTGTAAGTACTACATACAACACAACACTTTAACGACCTTTTATGTTTGTTGAATATCACTATTTTACCTATCACTATTATACGTTGTTTAAGTATTTGTAGATAGTATCTATAGATACTTCTTATATGTTTATTATATATGTTATTGTGATGCACCTACAATACAAACCTGATTGAGCTTAGTTTTGGTGTAGGTCGATTAGTGTTAGATCGTCCTAACTACATTAAAAATAATTATTCTTTATTCTTTATTCTTTATTCAAGTAAAATTTTACAGCATTACAGCTAGGGGCGCCAAAGCGCTGTAAAATTAAATATATAAAGCTAGGTACTTAAATTATATTAATAAAATTATATAATTAATATGATAATAATAATCAATTAATAATTATTGTAATTCGCAAAAACATAAGAAATTTTTAAGAGTTTATAATGTTTGTCGGCAAATAAGTCGCAGTCTGGTGCAAAAATTAGGAAGTCGTTAAGAAGTGTTCGGGATCGGACGATTGGCGAGTATTGGTTTGTAATCGTGTGAGAGGTTTCATTCGCGAGGAGGCGGTGTCTACGACCACGTAAGTAGTTGTCGGGAACAAATAAGGAAGTCATCTTTGCTGTCAAGTCCAAGCAGTCTGTCGAGTCTCCTCTCAATATTTGGGACGCAGCTGACATTAGGTTGACATTACGCCTTATCTCTAGGGAGTTAAAGCCTAGCATACCCAGTAAAAATTTGGTCGGATATTTATATTATAGGTATGTATATATTATAATTAATTCAAACTTAAATAATATTTTTAACAAAAAAATAGTGTAAGTCGTTTGAATGGAGGAATCGTATTTATTCTGTAAAGTAAAAAAGTTATATGGAACTGTTTTAATAGTTGTAAGACTATAAAACACAAATAGGATTGCCACGGGCTATTAAATTCAAATATAATTATAGCCAGCAGCAGCCATTTATGCTTCAGATTCCGAAAAAAAGAAAATCCAACAGACAGTTAAAATAATAACGTTGAATACGCAATCACGTTTTATGTCTGTTGACGACGCAAGTTTTACTAAAACCAAGACAAATTAAAAAAATATATGAATATTAAATTAAATATTTTGGACCCAATGTCCATGTTCGTATTCCTAAAATGCAAACAGAAACCACCAGAAGATGAGCAACAGCGTCACTTTAAAGCGGTGGAAAATACTGCGATAGCCAAACCGCCTGCCATGCGTGCTGATTATGGCATTGAATCGCCCATGCTCATAGATCGCTGCCTGTGGTGTTCTATTTTGTGCAAAAGTACTAGTTTAAATATGCTGGTGGCCTAGCGGTAAGACCATGCAACTTGCCAGTTCAAACCCCGGTTTAGTTTAGTCGCATACATTACGAACCGGGGCAATGAGTTTTTCGGAACTTAGGTACCTATATACCTCTACGAAATAATCATTTGATATTTATGACACTCATAAGTATACCTAGATATTTTTCTAGCAGGAACGGCATTTGTTTTGTGCTTGCCACAATAAAAATATCGACAATCCTGCTATCGATAAGTACATACTACTTCAACTTCAAGATGTACACACAGTCTTATATCGGCTACCTACCTAGACGCCGCGTGTCACCGATCTTGAACAAATTAAACGTAATCCGTATACTTTTGATCCAATTTACGTTTATAATTTGCAATGAATAGTTCCAAATTGTTTTCTGAAGTAGGTATTTAAATATAAATAAATTGACTTTTATTATTGTTAGTTATTTTTAACCCTATTACCCCATATTTGTCTTTGTATTACTTGTATGGAAATTGAAAGGGTACTTATCGATAACAGGACTGTCGATGTTTTTATTTTGTCAATCACTTACAAGAAATCGTTCGTGCTAGAAAAATATCTAGGTATACTTATAAGGCTTTTCAATTAAGGAAACCATCGTGAGGAAACCGAACTAATTCCAATACGGCCTAGTTTAACCCTTTAGGCTGGCTAGGTTAAATCTGATGTCTTATTCGTAAAACTAGTGCCTACGCCAATTCCTGGGATAAGTTGCCAAGCGGACGGAATGTGCAGCAGTGGAATTATTTCACAATGTATTTACATTTAAACGTTTATTTTCTTTATCGAATATTAAATAATAGGTACCTGGAAATACCATTCACAAAATTATGTACTTTTGTAATTTTTAACCCGCTTCCTAAGAAAAAAAATTACAAAGTAAAAAGGTTGACATCTTGATTTGATTCATTGACATCTACTAGTCTGCAAATAGGTACAACTACAATATTTAGCACTTGTAGTAATTAAATGAATTAATCTGATCGGGAAGTTTAACTATAGGCTGTTAGTCGTGGTAATACGGTCTGTTTTCACGCAGCGTGGCACTGACAGCTCGATAATTGCAATGATTAGCATCGCATGTCTGCTTAGTTAGTTGATAGTAAAAAAGATTCTTGTTCCTACACATTTGTATGGAGATACGGTTTTTTAGTTTTGCTTGCAGGCCTGACCTTTCGTTAAAGACCTGACACTTGTTTAGCTCGGGTATAACTTGTGCTCCAATACCTGATATTTATGACGTCTAAGTCATCAGGTATTACTTTAATGATTACAACTAAACTTATAAGCGTAAATAAGTCAAACTTAAAAATATTTATCGGTTTATATCGGAGACCCATTTTTTTTTATTTTTTCCGCGTGATAGATGTAAATAATTCATACCAAATTGCAGCTCTCTATAATTAACGGTCACAGAGCATAGCCGGGACAGACAGGTGGACATGGTGAAGCTGTAGGTGACTACGGAACTCAAAAAAAAGAATTGTTCTCAAAAACTAACTTAAACTTTATAGAAAAAATTACTTCTGGAGCAATGTTAAGAATTTTACATACACTACTATACAAAATTACAAACAAGTAATATCCATTTCAAAAGAACTCTTGAAATGTTAGTCCGAGTGATTCTTGTTCGATTTTCCAAAATAAATACCTACCTAAATATCCTAGAGATAATAGGTATGAAACTATGTTTAATTGGTAAAATCATATTCATAATTTACCTACTTTGGAATTTTTAAATTTATATCCGTATAATTATTTTCCGTACATGGAACAATGGTGTTCCGGACATTTGGGAGGCGTACGCGGTACCGGATCGAGCCAACGCGTAGATGCCCTTTCGTCAATTTAATGAAATGTAACGAATACACTACGCGGATGTTGCCCTTGTTCGTATCATGGCACGGGCAATGAGACAGCACCCGCCATGGTGTAAGGACTATTGAGTTTTAATGAAATCTAGAATATGTTTACCGGGCTTTTGGAAAAAAAATCGGACGGCTCGTCTGCCTAATTCAAATTCAATTCAATTCATTTATTTCATTAAGATAACAATGATCTCATAACCCTATTATTTTTATTAGTAGAGGCTTATAATTAAAGTTAAACTCAAAATCTATATTAAATTTAACATTTCAAATCATTTTATTCAATATAGGATATTCACACATGATCTACACTCATCATGAGGATGCTGTTTGGACTGCCTCTAGGTCTGCTCAGCCGAGACGCGGGATGGGTCTCACAAAAAGCGACATCAACGATGGCTCAAGGGCTACAGCGGTTCAAAGGGCTAATGGTAGAGAGGTGTCACTGGACTTTAAACATATAGCCAACTCGCCACTTAGTTTCCACATCTACCCTCAAGACAGCAGTTCTGCCGACCCCACTCTGGACGGCCGGTTAAGTTCCCCCTGTGCGACAGGGCAGCCTGGCTGCACTCAGGTACGTGGAGTCGCTACTAGCCAACAGCTCGCCACAAGCTACCCTGCGTTCACAGATTGCACTGGAGAAACCAATGGGCGATGGGGTCGTCGCATCCCGACGCCTAATCCATGTAATTATTATTACGTTTAATAATTCAGTTCAGTAATTTGTTTATTTTTCACTTTAAAAATATATATTTGTCACGATATATATATTTTGTTACTGACGTAACTCAACCAGGCATCAATATGCAAATGATGTATTGTTTGCGAGACAAAAATAACAAGGCCGAACCTAGCCAGATTTTTCTTTGATTTATTTGAAGTTATCTTTTATACGTCATTGAAAGCAGGTTATTCTGTGCCTCTACGTAAAAAATGCCATTACTACATAGTATTAAAATAAATGTTTATGAAATCATGACATAATATCAATATCATTTAAGTGCATTTTATTCGACAAGTAAGGCCTCAAAAGCGCACAATATGGTTTTACAGTAGGATTAATTTGGTTTATGTCTAAAAAATATTTCCCTGGTATTGATAGTTTATATTTATAGCTTCTGAAGATTTTTTTTTTTTAGTTTTAGTTATGTTACAAGAGCATGGACCCAAGTCCGTGGAACGTCTACAAGCAACCATCATTTCACTGTCAACGAAATAGTCTTCAACTTCCTTCCTTCAAATAGCTTGTAACTCTGCACGCTACAGACTTTGTACTATACAAAAGTAAACCTTATTCCTTTGAATTTAGTGCGATCATCAAATGTTGTAGAAAAATGTAGATCGGAAATGATGCATTTATTTGTTTTCATAGGAAATATACTCGTATGCTTTTTTGGTGATGTAATTTAAAAGAGATTGTATAAGTACATTTTACATGTAGGTTATAAATACAATTAAGAATGGATAGATCTATCCATGTATCAATCATGGATGTCCTCTGATAGACATAAGCACCCCCCATAGACTTTCACATGGCGTGATCTCCATGGAATACAACGTATTTTTAACAGCGTAAGACCCAGTGTGATTTACGTCTGGTAAAACAGAACACAAAAGAAATACGAAAGTATTTTTTTGTTACTTGATTATTTTCAAAAAAAAAAAAAACAATGCAATGTAGCAAATACACGTATTTATTTTTATGTTAAAAATATGTTATTTCACCAGAAATGTCGATAGGTAAAGTTAAATACATTAAATACAATAAAAAGATCTACAGTCAGCTTCATGTCACAAATATGTAAAAATGTAATAAACTAATAAATCATTGTAAAAAAATACAACATACCAGAATCAAGAGAATTCATCAAAAATTATGGATGACTACAATAAAATAATTTACGCTAACATAACAAATTTTACTGTTTATGTGCGAGCATAAAGATTAACTTGAACTTTTAAAAGGTCGGCATATAACGTGTTTGAGATACAGTATTTTCAGTATAAGTCAAGGATCAAAAAACAAAGTACTGCAGAATTTTAGTTGCCTTATTTTAACAGCTAGAAATATCCTTACAAGTATTTACTGACTGAGACCTACCATGACACGACAGATCGGAACTATTAAATAAACTTTTTTTTAGATCAACACACGTCTTGATTAGTGTTTTATAAATGAAATGTAATTGAAAAAAAACGTTGATATTTTTAGTACTTAAAATACGATTTTTATTAAAAACAAACAACAAAGAATCCCGTTTTAAAAGTCTTAAAAAGGATTAAAACATAAAGCAGTGAAACATAAGCCTGGCTTAATAAGGTGGGCTGGGTTTATCATAGTTCCTTGTTATAACTAAGTTAATAATTCCTCCCAGACCCTAGTTAAGGCGAGTTGACTACCAATTTGTGTTGCAAAAACGGGTAAAATGAAATCATGTAAAATAATCAGTCATTATTATTGTAATTTACTTATTTAAACGAAACACGAACGAAGTTTTTGTTGACACTGTTTTCCGTGAGATAGTTTTTAAACAGCTTTTTATCTTTTGAATATTTGTCAGTGGGTCTTGTAATAATATATTTATTACGACAAAACATATATTTTAAGGGTCAACGCTCGGACTCCTTTAATTTAGGGACCTAAAGCCCTGCCCTTATACGTGTCACGCTCTGCCTGTCCCGACCCTTTGTATTTTTCAATCTAATAATTTTGTTTAAATCGTATAAACAGGTGTACGAAGGATATACAGAAATACCCCTAGCTCAAAATCCAGTTTTTTTATTTTTATAATAGAGACTAATACTAAACTAGTAATCTAATACCGTCATTTTATTTTAGGTCAACACGAAACTACTTTTAAAAAACCTCGTAACTCATTATGGCATTCAAAAGAAAAATGACGTAACTATGTATGGAATGAATGAAGAGTTACTGCGTTTCAACTTTTTTCAACTCAATTCAACGAGATTTTTTCAAAGTAGTTCGATTTCTGTTTTTATGTCTAAACTACCGATTTTTCTTTGTATAGTAGTCATCTGTAAACACCTTTGCCAACGTAACTTACTAGTTACTGAGGAATGTAAGTTCCGCTAACCGTCTCAACTAACTGCTAAATTGTGCGAAAATTTTATAGGTATTGTCATATAAATATTATATATAATAATATGTTTACAAACGTGAAGTTCAATAATATTAGTTTTTTTTTTCTATAATTTTGTAGTTCTTAGTTGTTTCTAAGATAGCACGTGATAGTTTGATAAATTAACACTAACATATTTATTTTCATTCAAAAATCATCAAATATCTTTTCATAAGGAACCTAAAGCCTAGAATATGTTGAAAGTTCGGTAATCCCGGATTTAGTAAGGCAGAACATTATTAATATTTCAAACCGTAATATGAGATTTAAATAATCTTCAACATCATTACATCATACATAATGCAAAGGGTACGAGGCTCCCCAACCGTGGCGAATGATTAGCAACTAAACTAGGTATCCCTACCGAAGCTACGTTATTTTTAATATATGTACGGTCTACATATTACCTAGAAGAGGCATGGCGACATAAAAGTGCTTTATTAAGCCAAAGCGCCTTATATTTCCTCCAAGGGCACTATAAACTTGTCTAATGTAAGTTGCTGATGCTGCCTCAATATTTAGTTCTGACAGCTGTAGTCACGCATAGTCTACTTGATTTATTTTTCTTACTTACGTACTTAGGTTTCCAGGATAAAATCATGCCGCAAAATTTATTTCTTCAGTGATAATAATCTACTCAGAGCTACAAGTCTTTACCTACATCGATAGCGTCACTGACGACGTAATTGTAATGTAAAGAGGAAGTCACCGCATTTTACCTTGAGCCAGACCCTATTGTCATTTTGCTTACGTATTTATTTACTCTATACACAAATTTAATATCGTCTTTAAATAATTTTACTCTCACTAAAAATCACTTCACTTATAATCACTTAACAGCTTCTACCAAATTATGGTTAAAAATTCAAGGTCATCGCGTCAAACCTACCCTGCTATTACTAGAAGTTCTTCCTTGGCATCCATTACTGCGATCCGAGGTGTATTTTTCACATTGCCATGGAGCCACTGCCATATAAAAACAATTGTATGAGCCACAGGTACAAAACAAGAGACGATCGCGCGCATGCGCCTTCCCCGTAAAACTGAATTACTGACAAGGAAGGTGTGTTTAGTAGAGATGGACTTGTTGATAATGACGGTTGTCGATGTTAGAAGTCATTTTTACTTTTTTTTTTTGCTGTACATATTTTGTTTAATAGTTTTCTCTTATCATGTAAGTAATGTCTAATAAATCAATGTAGGAAATTGCTAAAATAATCTTACGTAAATTATTCTTCATATAATAATGCCCATCATTATTTCGAATGAAAAGGAAAATGTACTTAATATTTTCGAAAACATACAAAAAATATACATAAAATCATAAGATATATCTATTCAATCTCATGTATAGCTTCCTTCCGCCCGCGGAAGTAGATGTTATCGACTTTTGTCCACACTATAGCGGCGCGAGCGCACCGCCACGCTACAGCGCGTGCGGCACTAGTCAGTTATGGAAATGAAGACCGATTTATCAAAGGAGTTTATTTCAATTTCAATACGTCTCTTAAATTGTATTTAAACTACTATGTCGTAAGGTTCAATTTCAAATCGATCCTAAAAACGAGTTAAGATTTTATAAAAAGTATTCTTCAATAAACGTCTGGTAAGACGTCATGAGTAAAATAAAAACATGGGTTAATTACAGAGCCACTGACCACTAACTTAACTTAAGGTTTAAGATGCGGAATGAGAACGAACTTTCTTTCCAATTTGATTCACTTTATTATGAGTAGGTAGTAATAATAAATATTTATGAATGAACTGTGTACACATCCCCATAATAAGTTTTGATATAGGTGTAAATATTTAAATGTTTCTTCCACAATTTAATTAATGAATAAAAATAAAATAGTTAGTAAAATGATAAAAGTTAATTTAACGATAATTAATAACGACCCAAAGCAGGTCAAATATTTTAGTTCATGATTTTTTATTTAGTATCACGCTTTTCATATAAAATATAACCGAACAGAGCTACAAATAGACCAATAAAATAGAAAAATTAGATCGTAACTATGACGTATGCTATTAAAATGTAACGAAACTGTACTTACATTCGTACACCGTAATTTAATTAGAGCCTTAAGTAAATAATGTAGTATTTAGGAAGAATGAAGTTGTTATTTCATCTACGAATATATTTATTCATTATTAAATTTGAAAACATTGTTTATTTGTTAATGTGCCGAATCTGGTAGTTTCTGATAACTAATGCGTTTTTGATATAGGTATTTATTTAAATGTTTTTTTTTTATTATAGTTAAAGAGAATTAATTATTATTAAGTTCTCTTGTAACACACATTTAAGTATATGCTAAACGGCATTATAGCTTTAACACATTTGATTTAATATTGTTCTTAGTGTCTCGCTCACCCTAATTTAGTATGTTATGCATAGATAAGAGCACGATGGACTTTCCATACGGTAACAGTCCATATATACTTGCTGGCTAAATAACTGATGGATCACTGACCATAACGTAATGGGTTCGTGTGCCATTCTCGTAAACACAACTATTCTTCTTCACTCTCCATGGTTCCGGAACGTAATACATATTTTATATATGTAATAACATATCGTATAGTAAATACGAGTACATTGGCTCTACGGCTTGTAATCCTTAGTATGTATTTATAATAATGTGATTTAGTATTAGTTTATGATAGTTAGTAATAATAAAAACATGTTTTGATATTACAATTTTTGTTTCAAACGTATAAAACATAGACGTCTTTTAAAAGATATTTAAAATATACAATATATTAATTTAACATATAAGAGACCCCATTACACAATAATTTGTTATTAATAACACTACCAGGACTCTCTTTCTAACAAAAGGAATTTAAAGGGAACTTCTTATAAAGTTCCATATGTGGTGGTACAATAGGCTCCAGAATATGAGTCACATTTACTTACCTTACGTAAATCACCTGTTTAAACAAAGTAAGCTATTACAAACATGTATCGGACAAGATATACAACACAGACATTTACTACAAGTACCATATTCAACCGTATATACGTCGTGTACAGTCAAGGACTTATATCTGTATACACTTTTTTTATTTTATTTTTATCTTACAGAAATTGCATAGGGTATTATAGTGTATACAAATTTATGACCTTTCCTGTAGATAAAAAAAATTAAACGACTATTCTTCAGACATGCAAGTAAATTCTCAAACATAGATCTAATAACTAATTAATATTTTTGTTAAATAATAATATTATATTCTTTCATATCTCTATATTTATAAAAAATATATTTACATTATACATTTATAATGATTAATTTTAACCCCATTATTTTTCTATTAACAATATTTATAGAAATAAATGTCTACGGAGGCTTTCTGCCTTTAAAACTAAAAAACGTCTTCGTTTGAAATAAAAATCATAGCAACATATTTATAATCGTGTCAGTTTAACATCGTAACTTATTTTGTCCTGACGAAAATGCTAACCACACTAAATAACAATTTCATAATAAATATGAGAAACTGAAATTTTATTTCAAAAATAATTAATTGAATAACATTTTGATTAATTTGGAGTCATGTCCACATTACTGCGAGCAATGACGCAAATTTATCCGATCTCTGGTTATAAGATAGATATTAAAATTTAATTATAAAGTAAATTTTTCTAAAAAACCAAATTACTGTATTTATTTTATTTATTACCACAATGTCAAAACAATAATAGAACTATATAAAAATACAGACTTATTTAAACCTTATCACCTAATGATAAAGATTGAGAAAAAAAACAATAATGTAAAACTTATTACTTATTTATTGTTGGCATAGTTTCGATAGGGGACTTTGTTATTTTTAGGTTTAATATACCTGCAAAATCACTGAGATGACCAAAACGTTTTACTGTTTAACCTAATAATTTAAACCGCATACAACAACAGTTGTTTATAGAATGTAGGTCGTATAAAGATAATCCAGGTACTGATTTAATCACTTGTCATAAATTGTACTGCTTTCATGTATAAATTGTGCCAGTGTTCATACAAATCTGTTGTCATTGTGGACATAAAATATTTTTAGAGCTCGTAAAGTCTTGAAAAACCTTGAAATGATATATTGGAAGAACAAATTTAGCTTTGCCGTCCGAATAACTGGCGAGGTATTTTTTTTACCTCTTTTAATACACTATAGTATAATGTAGATGACAAAATAAGTTTGTTACATATTTCACGATCACGGAGGGTAATATATTGTTATTAAAATTCAGAGGAAATGTTGACTTTTCTCATTATGGGTTAGGCTATGAAAAGATTATAGTATAAAATTAATATGTTTATGTTTAATTACTCGTATTTACAGTTACATAAAGTGCTTTATCTAGACACATATTTAATAAATCTAAAAAACCGCATACGAAAAATTTACCGAATGGTCAATGGCGGCGAATGAAAACTTTTTCCAGAAAACCGTAGTTATTTTTTAGTGACAAACTACCTATTATAGTGTGACACGTTACTCATTCGTTTCTTTAGGAAGTAACACATTGATAAGTTATTTAATTTTTTTTTTCCGGAGATGTACTTAGGTAATGTAATTAGGTCAGAGATGACCTAAATGGAACAATTTTTTTCTGTCCAAAGTGGAATCTGGACATATGCAAACTTCCAGTCCTCACCTATGGTGCTCAAACTTGGTCTTTGACGGAAGCTCAGAAGTCGAAACTCGGGGTTTGCCAGACAGCTATGGAGCGCAGCATATTAGGTGTGAAACTCAGGGGTCGCATCCGGAACACCACGCTGCGCTCAAAAACACAAACAGAGGATGTAGCTCGAAAAGCGGCCAAGTTAAAGTGGGACTGGGCTGGTCATGTCTGCCGCATGCCGAATGACTTGTGAGCCAAGATAACCACGGAGTGGGTGCCCCACGAGTCATGAAGTTTCATGAAGTTTGGTACACTATAGAATTTATATAGTGTACCGAACTATTTGACATCTTTGAATGCTGCCAACTATATGACGCTGACTGTACACCTTAGCCAGCAATGCAGGGATGATATATTTTATAAGTATTGTCTATCCATGTATCATATCATCCTTTTTAGAACCGCAACTGTTAATAAAAATTCAATTGTCAGTAAAATGTGAACAGAATAACCAAATTTCGATTATCTATTCAGTCTCTATTTTTCACTTACTAAACATGATTTCACAGCTATAGTAACAATGGGCCGTCACCGTGGCCGTAGAAAAGTCCATGAATGCCGACCACAGACAGTAAAGCCCAGTGTCGAACGTCCACAACTACGTAGAACTAAAATGACGGATAACCTCGTACGGGTTCATGGGAGCCTGTGACTGTAGAGTGTTAGAGATCTCACTGTGGGTAGGTAGGTAGGTAAACGATAGTGATGGTGTGAGTGAGCGCTATACCTGACTCGGCCGTAATGACATTGGCTGGCTTCATATTTAATTAAACTGACTCCATGGTCATTCATTTTAAAATGAGTAACAAAACTGCAAATGGTCCTAACCGCCTCGTAATGACATTATCCTATCTGAACCTAAATTGGTCAAAGTAAAGTAAATAAATAATAAATAAATAAATAAATATTTCGGACATTCTTACACAAATCGAAATAGTCCCACCGTAAGCTCAATAAGGCTTGTGTTGCAGGTACTAGACGACGATATATATAATAAATAGATACATAAAAATACTTAAATACATAGAAAACACCCATGACTCAGGAACAAATATCTGTGCTCATCACACAAATAAATGCCCTGACTGGGAATCGAACCCAGGACCTTCGGCTTCATAGGCAGGGTCACTACCCACTAGGCCAGACTGGTCGTCAAAGTAAAGTAAACATTAAATTTAAATTAATAATTTAATTAATTTTCAAATACATTTTTTTATAGGAAAACATGAATTAGCAACACGCAATTACACAAATCTTTATACTTAAAGGTATAGATAAGTTAAATTAACCTTATGTATAAGTTTGTAACCAACATAAATACTATGGATCAATGTTACCCAAAATAAAATAAAATAAATTGTTTATTGTTTATTTTTTGTTTTCATTTATTTCAATTTATAAAATAAATTGAATTGAATTGAATAGCATTTGATTTTGAAAAATCATCATGACATGTTCGCCCGTTCTCAGCACGCTAGTACGGTCAAGGAATTTAATTTCCAACCCATTTAGTACCTTGTCATATTAACAACCAATATAAAAGCCAATACAGATTTACTCAAACATTCACTATGACAAGGTACCAAATGGATCGGAAATTAAATTCCTTGACTGTACATTGCTGGTGCGACCATACCGCTACGGTACGGAATCGAAGTGACGCATCGTATCCACGCCGTTTTTACCACACACTCCCCATACCGCTGCTCAAAATACGCAAACGGTACGGAATCGCAGTGACGTGACGCATCGTATCCACGCCGTTTTCACCACACGCTCCCTACACCGCTGCTCAAATTAGCAAACGGTACGTAATCGCAGTGACGTGACGCATCGTATCCACGCCGTTTTCACCACACGCTCCCTACACCGCTGCTCAAACTAGCAAACGGTACGTAATCGCAGTGACGCATCGTATCCACGCCATTTTTAACGCAGGCTCTCTACACCGCTGCTCGAAATACGCAGATGCAACGTGTATGCAATGACGTGTCCCATACGAAAAATGATTGACATAGCTCAACCTACGGTACGTCTGCGTATTTTAACGCTGGAGAGCAAGCGTTACAACCGGCGTAGATACGATGCGTTACTGCGATTCAGTGACGTTTGCGTATTTTTAGCAGCGGTATGAGGGCAACTTAATTGACATTTATTGCATGCAATATCTAATCCATATAAAATAAAATTGCTCTTCTTCCTTGACAATCATTTAATTTATCACAACGTGTGTGTGCATTTAGCACTCTATTTTCGCAACATAAAACAAGTTCTGTTCGTAGACAAAATATTTCAACACGTAACTACAATGTATACGATAAACGGTGGGTGTAAATACATTTGTGTTAGATCATAGGAGTACAGTGTGTCGACAGTGATAAGTAAATAAACAAACGGCAACAAAAAGGACAGGAGTAAAAAGGTTGTAAGTACAATTGTATTACGCCATTGTACAAACAATGAAGTACGATTATCTAATTCAATTAACTTAACACTAGCTGATCGAAACATGACTCTTTCTGCAATTTACTATGTTGATTGTCCCAATTATGCTGTATAATATCCAGTAATAACTAATTACGTACGTTAATTTGTGACGTAATGACAGGGAAATGTCAGACACGGTGTATCTTCTGATCAGTGTGTTTACTTACTAATTGATTTGTACAATATATGTGAGGTTATGGTTAATAATGTAAGTATTGTAAATAAGTAAGTAAAATAATAATTATCCATAAATATTGTCGTTTAGTATCTACAACACAAACTTTTATTGAGCTTGCTTATACAATATGTGATTTGGGTAATAAATTCCTGAAATATACAATAAGTATGTAACTAGTAATTTTGTTAAAAAACATCAATGGTTAATAAAAATAAAAATGAAATTTATTATACAACTGTATCTATAACTATATAACTTTATAGTATATAACATTTTAATTTTATAATATTCGTAATAAATGATTCCACATTCTGCTTTATGCACATTTTCTTTTGCCCGTTAACCCAAAAAGGAAAATTTCCAACCTTTTTATTCTAAATGATATTTTATTAGGTGAGATCGAACATGAGTTACTCGTTCGGGTCTACCACGCCTGAGGGGGCTTCGTGAAAGCCTTCCTAAATGTTTTATCTTTTACAGTGTTACACTTTAATGGAACATTGAGTTAGGGTAAAAAGGTTATTAAAAAGATCGGAGCGCTCTTGTCATGGGTTTCGTATGTCAGAAAAAATAGGTTCGTTTACCTCACTTTGTAAATAATCAGTCTAAAACTGAATATATTAATAATGTGTACTTTACGAACAACATACAAATACATGAACGTCCTGCGCTAACCATCCTTCTGCTAATTTCATGGGGGAGGTACAACTATATTACTTTTTTGCTCCCTTTGTTTATGTCAAATAACTTGAAATCGTTTCCCAAGGAAACGATGGTTAAAAACTAACAATGACAATTCACTTGAAAAAAAAAACCCTCAACATAATGACGACCCCCGTCCCTGAAAACCGTAATGTGTATTAAATTGATGACGTCCCAGTAGTTCAATAATCCGTAGGTGACTATGCAAACTTTAAAACTACGAATATATTATATGTAATATAATATTGTACGCGGAGGACTTGGATTGTCTGAATTGATTGATCTATATTTGTGATTGAGATTAAATTTATGAGTTTACGTGTCAATAACATTCGTTGGAATATTAATAAACTTTATTTTGAGGCTAAGTCAAACTATGAAAGACTTGTTTTACCTCAATTATTTAAGAAATAAAGCAAAAATGGAAAAATCAACTGTCCCGGGAGAACTAGAACTCGCGACTTTGGGATACTTGCCCATTGCTCTAAAAACCGACCTACAGGGGGTTGCCCAAAAGCTGCCAATTTCTCCACCATAACCGTAAATGCGCTTAGAAGGCGCCTAGCGACATCTACCGTAAATGTGTTGACACTATTTAGCGGCAACGTAGTCTTAAATCATATTAAGAATTCACTGATATCAATGTGTTACCCTATAACTAAATTACATTTTTAAGCAGAAACCTCTGCTAACGAAACTATAATTCTTAGAAATTAAGAAAAATGGAAAAAAGCAGTTTCACATGTGACGTTTCTGCTTAAACATATAATTTGTTTGACCTCGACTACACGTGTAACCGACTAAAATGCAATATATTGCAGAGAAGCTGCAATTGAAAAATAAACGTGTTCTTGAACTGTTTATATTGGCCGTGTATGCGTAATAAGTTAACGTAGCTCTGCAATAATGTTGTCTCAATTAATTGGATAAACTATAAAAAATCCACCACCACACATCATTAATGATTTATTATTATAATGTCGCATCCAGCTGTTCTAAGAAACTTGAAGTACGTAAGACAAGCAGGAAATCTAAGTCCGTGACGTCACAAGGTTACTTCATTCACAACGGACTGTAATAGGCGTTATTTACAGCAGCAAATTGCTATTTAACAAGCTCACACGTGTTGAGATATATCCAATACTTATTTTAGCTATTTGTTCTTCTATATAAATCTGATCATTACATTTTTAGGCGTGCGTATTTTTTAATATTGCAGTTTTGTTCTTAAACGCCATCAAACCAATCTATTGATTTGAATCGAGCTCGTAAAAATAATTTGACGATATTTATGATTAAGTTTTAAAAATAATATTCATGTAAATTGGTAATTTTCTATTGTGAAAATCTAGTAGTGTGAATTATCTTATTAAAATGTAGTACTAGTTTACTTCAGGATATTGGAAGTACATATTTTAATGATTAATGCCCAAATAAGCAACATTTTAACTTAAGGTTTTAATTTAATTCAATATAATGTTACTGATTTTTAAAAAGTAATACCAATGAATACTGAAAGGTTCTAATACAACATTGAAAACCTAATCCAAATCAAATTAAATTTGCCTATTCTGTTGGAAACATCAGAAAGTGTCAGCACTTTAATAAAATATCTGCAAAAGTAAACAATTTTGGAGTTATTTATCGCTTCCATCGCAAGACAAAAGCTCCATAAAATCCGATTAGTATCTTAAATCAACTTATCCAAAATAATGGAAAACGAACTCCAATGTCGTCGTAACAAATGTTGCCAGACGAAACAAGCCAAATATTTTTAAATCGATCCAACGAACGTTGTCTCAGGAGAAAGTTAAGTAAGTACACCACCTGAATACAAATTTTACAACATTGATTCACTACGGCAACCACCAATCCAATCCAAAACTTTTCTACGGCTACCGGATAACCCTTGAATTTAATCCATTGGTAATACGAAAATTGATGTAAAAGGTTCACCCACACGGGCGTCCTACACGAAAACCCGTGGTCCATACAAAGTGTACAACCTCGGAAAGATTTTCAGATTTTCCGCCAGAATCACGACCGCAACAGGCGTCGATCGAAAATGAAGCGTGTTGCTCTTCCAAAAGGTTTAAATTAAATGGCTCGCTACATTATTGGAAGCAATTCCGTTCAGAAAGAACTATGGTACGTGATCCGTGTGCAAGATCACCAACGCGCGTGTGAGGGTCTAAAAAGAAGGAGGGGTAAATTTATCGACAGGTTATTTACCTTTTCATAAAAAAAAAAAAACAAATATGAAGTCTGAATAAATAATATTATTTGAGCGGCTCGTGCTCGGAAACTATGAACATAAAATTTTGGATTTAATACACCTGCATTTGCTTGGCTTACTGCCTAGAAGCCAAGCAACGGAGAAAAAGATAAAAAAGTTTATGTAAAGCTTATGACTAAAAAAACTAGCAATGAGACTTGTAATAAGTTTTTTAAATTATTTCATAAGTTGTTTTAAAGAACAATATTTATATACTAGAAAGTGATAAAGTGCTATAAAAATGTATGATAAAGTATTAGATATTGTATTCAAGTTGTCTCACAATATTTCCTTCACTGTAACGCAGTGATCTGTAAAAATAATTTCTTCTATAGTCCAGGGTAGACTAACGCTTAACGGCATTCAGAAGATCAGACATGAAAATAATAATTTAAATTTAGCAAGTTCACTTCAGTCACGAACGTTATTTACAGCAGCTTGAAAAGCCCTGCCATCCTGAATATATGTCATCAAACTTTAATTACAATCCTATCTCCATTATATTGTTCGTTATTTCGAAACAAATTGAACAACAAAACTTTATCCAATTTCCTTTCAAGTAATTTAATCCTTCAAATAAATCGAGACAAATATAAGTCAAGAAACACAAAATACGGGAAATTTCATCTCGAAAAGTTTATCAGGTGTTAGAAAGTAGTTAATTTTGCGATATACTAGATAGGAATGTGAAAATATTACCTAGTTTTACAATAGTTCGATATATTTTACGCACAATGAGCTCGTTGGAGAAATTCTGATTTAGACTAGTATATTAGAAATAAACATGTTAAGACTTTCGGGCTATGCCTGAACTAAACAAAGCTCATATTTCATAGGTAACTAGATGTGATATTTGTTCCTGAGTCATGGGTGTTTCTATGTATTTAAGTATTTACTCAAATTCAAAAATTCAAATATTTTAATTTAAGTATTAATATATATATATATATACCGTCGTCTAGTATCAAGCGTTATGGGCTTGTGTTGTAGGTACTTATTGAGATTACCGTAGGACTAGGTCGATTTGTGTCAGATTGATCCCAATTTTATTTGTATATATTTTTTTTAAATATTTACAAGCTCCACAGGAAAGACGTGAACATAAATCTCTAATTTGGTATATTAAATATTTAGGTTTGATATTATTGCACGAGCAATAAATATCAAATTCCAATTGTTTGTACTTATATTAATTGTTATTACTAAGATTTCGCTATTAGTCTGTATGTCTGTACGAATATGTAACCACTGTCGCCAGTCACATGCTGTTCATAATATACAGCATGTGACTGGTGACAGGTAAAGTGTTAAAACTTTCACAAGTGATGTATTTCTGTTGCCGCTATAATATCACATACTGAAACGCAATAAAATAAATTTCAAATGGGGACTCCCATTGAACAGAACGTGTTTTTTGGCGTTTCATTTTTTGATATTAATAATATTTAATACCTTCTGAGGTGTTGAATCTTTTAGCACTGATTTAATTGGCAACAGCTTCTAAGCAATAATCAATGGCCTTACTTACATATTGTATTACATACAAAAATAGGACATTTTATTTATTTATTATATAGTAAAACAATGAAAAATGACTTAAAAATAAAAACTTTGTCCCGCAAGACCATGGATCCATGAGTGACACTATAACAATTACAAGTGGTAGGTAAGCTATGGTAATTTGAGTTAACTACATGGGTAGGACAGTTACTTTGTGATAAAGAAAGTATAAAAAGAGGTAAGAGGTAACAAGGGCAAAATTCAAAACTAAATATTCAGATACTGTCAAGATAGTGACGGAACAAGGCTCTTTTGTACTTATTTTTGTGTCTTTCCGTTCTAATAGCCGCAGGCAAGGCGTTAAGTAGGTATGGTAAACGCTTTTCTAATGAGCCTGTCCCCATAGTAGTTGCTTACTCTGGGGACAGCAAATTTACCTGCAGCCACAGACCTGGTACCGTGTGTTTGGTTCATTTGAGACAGGTTACTTTCTAGGTTGCCGTACTGGTTGAATAATAATAAATATTTGTGTCTTAGGGTTACTGGAAGAATTTTACATATATTGAATAGCTTATAATAGTTATTATTACATTTATTTTTAGTTTTATTGTTTACTAGCAGTTAAAGAAATCTAATCTGCAATTTTTCAACTTTATCCAAATTAGTTTTAAAAGTGAAGCCATAGCAATCCAGTGAGTAACCTTTAACTGATTCCACCAGTGACAAGTAAATACATTTTAAAGTGCTCATTGAGACTCTATACCTTAGATGGTAAAATCTACCTAGTAGAACTGTTAATTTAATACATATATATTCTAAATGGGATGACCATGAAAAGTTTTGAAATGACCATGAAATTTTCATGCCAAGGTAAGTTATGCACTTAACACGCTCAATTGGCTTACATTGGCATGAAACCAGATTGTAATGGAAACAGGAGAAATCATGCGCAACTATTGTCATATCTGGCAAACAGTATAGGTTTAAATAGGGCGAGCGTATAACGAGCAGCTTGGTTTTATCTGCGTTTAACACAATGCCATTATCGTGCGACCATTTGACTACGGCGTCGACATCCTGCTGCACCGAGCGGCAGGCGACGACGAGGTCGGAGGTCGCACAGGTCGTCGCCAAACATGTGCGCGGAGTGCTGCAGCACACCACACAGGTTGTTCACGTGCAGCAGGTAGCACACGGGGACGCAGCCCGAGCCCTGTGAGGTGAGGTAGTTACTGAACCATTGGCTCAGTGGCTCGCCCAACAGTCAGCGTCATATAGTTAGTAACAGTCAGTAAGGCCAAATAAATATTCACATCTCTATTTATCTATAAAGAAGTAAGAATGTGTATCGATATACATATTTGGCCATATTGACTGCAACTAACTATATGACGCTGTCTGTTCCTAGTATACAGGACGTTAAAAAAATATTAAATCTGTGCGTATCAAGTCTTTGCGAGAAGCAAAGAAGAACTTGTTAGTTTCCCGCAAAGCTAATACACTTAAAATCTTCTACAATGTCCACACGATACACTATCAACTATTGATTAAGCTCTAAATGGGCACCTGATAACATCTCACGTTTGAGACGTATTGTCTCTAATCCCTTTGTGCGGGAACTTCGGGATTGTTCTTAGCGGAATTAATAGAACTTCGTACGAGCCCCGGAGCCCTATTGTACCCTGATTTATCGTTAAAGAACAATGATAAATCAAATCGAAATTGCCCCAGCGAGCACTCTTCAAGCTTTACTTGGTGTGGATTACCTCGCACGTACGAAATGCATTTAACTTTTCTTGATAATGAGTTGGGGCTGATTTTAAATTGTAATTCAATGTATTTTGCTGCCAATAAAATATATATAAACTTTACAATAAAATAAATAAGAGAGAATTTATCTGCCAATCATCAACAAGATATTTTAAAATAGCTTTTAATTAAGGCAAAGTATTTTATCATTCTAACATAGTTTTAACTTCAAGACAAACTGATTAAAATTAATTTTAACGTTTAAAAAAATTAAACAGGATCACTCTTCACACGAAAAATATTGGGTATCAAATAAAAATAGAAATTCAACAATTTTTAGTCAATAAGAACTTTTAAAAATTACCCAGTAACTCCAAACATCCAAGAGGACTCTTCCGATATCGTCTATCAGCAACTGAGCGACGTGAGATAAAAAGTATCAAACGCCAATACTTGAATAACTTTATAAAATAAAACTACATTTAGTGCTAATGACACTATCTGCCGTCCTCAGTATCAAAAGTATATCAGCCGTCCTCGATTATTCGGAGAACTTCACTTCCCATCACTTTTTGTAGGTGAGAAATAATTTAGTTTTTATTTACGTCTCTCTTTTCTTCAGTTTCTTGTATTGTTCTTCGTAAGCAACAGCGATAGCAAATGGTGTGACCAAGCACAGAGTTTCATAGGAATTTTTCCAACACGCTTGCGAGAAAAAAAAAACAGAGTCCATACAATGACTGTCAAAATTCTTATACGGGAAAGCTACTTAGTATCAAATTTAACTCACATAAGGTGCTGATAATAAATTATTATGTAATTTCTTTTAGAACTATTTCTAATGTATAATAATAAATAAATAAATATTTCAGGACAATCTCACACAAATCGACCTAGTCCTACGGTAAGCTCAGTAAGGCTTGTGTTGTAGGTACAAGACAACGATATATATACTAGACATATACATATTAATACTTAAATACATAGAAAACACCCATGACTCAGGAACAAATATCTGTATCTGTATATATGTATTATTTTATAAATTGGTTTGCTTATGTATGTGTTCTTAGTTTTGCTTAGGTATGTTTTCTTTAAGTCATGGTCAAAACAACATAATGTAAATTATAATTGTTTACTTGTAGTAACTTAAAATAATAATTTTAATAATTCCAAAATATATAAAGAGTACGTAACAAACATTTAATGTATACTTGGAAAATACGGCGAGCAAAGTTACTTTAGGTGATGCGTGCGCAATTTAATGTAAAGGGGCGAATCTGATGAACATTAAAACAGCCAATGTTAAAAATAAAACATGGCGTATGTAAATTAAATACTTATCTAGTGTGGCAATTTTTTTGGTTTTTAAATCATAATTTTACCATATTTTTTTATAAATGTGTAGAAAATTATTTTTTGCTACTTAATAAGAGTATTATCGTATAATGCATGCTAAAAACTTTATAGGTTTTGTCGTATTATAGCACCAGTTTGATAATATAATTAAAAATAAAACCATGTGTGATTCTTAAAAAAATTATATATTAAAAAATAAAGCCATCCTTTTCGGCACTGCTCAATACAAAATATAATAGAGATGATTTTTTTAAGTATGAATCTAAGCCTGCGTAGTCACCAACACCCTTAGCTCGCATTCATGAATTGAAACACAATTATTTCCAAGTCCTCTTAATGCCGCTAAGCTAATGAATTAGTTGAAATGTTCGCACGTAAGATACAAGCATTATGTGACAAAAAGCACTCGTGTGAGAGGGCTTATCTCGAGCGAACATTCTCCCTCGTATTAAGACACCCTTATTGTAATAGTAGACAATTCTCATGTATTCATTCAGTTGGTTAGTAATTAATAGGTTTGTTATTTTACTAACAGCTTTAATTTTTGCGTGACTTTCTGGTATTTGACATACAAACATCCTTTGGCTTGAGCTGTCTTGTACAATAAATATACAACAACCGTTATAAGACACATACGAGTAAGACAGGTTGTATTTTCGAATACCATATAGTAATAAATAAGCAATAATATAAAAGGGATGGGATTTCACCAGTGTAATTATTCAACGCAGGGCGTTTTGAGCGTGCTGTTGCCCTGTTGGATAGGAAGCGCTATACCCCACCTCTGCTTTAAGGTGATTTTCTACCGGTAAGGCGAGACGCAACAATCGCAACAATATGTATTTATTCGTATGCAGAATAAATTGAATCGTATTATTGCATCGTTAGAGTGCTTATTGTTTGAATATAATATGGGAGCCAGCGGAAGAAAAATGCGTCCGAATATTTATAATGTTGCGTAAGTGTAAAAAAATCGTCGTGTCTGCCTGCATGCCGTGTCGTAAAGATTGATATTGCTGCATATCACAGACCTAAAAATTTTGATCACTGGTTAACCTTTAAAAGGCGTCATTACCTGCCTTACTTTAGAGGTATAATGTTAAATAATTTGTAAGATAAAATATTTTGAAACAATACAATAATTTTAACATGTTCACTAGACTTAAAATACCAATACATGTCAATTGCATTAATTTTGTTTTTGTTTACGAAAATAATTAATTGTAAACATTATTAAATGATATTTAACTTTCTGAATATAAATACACATTCTGATTCGTGTTGCAGTATACGTTTTGCGAATTTCCGTGAAGCTTGTCTGATATTAAGAGGCAGTAAATTCCACAAGACCTTTGCCGTGCGAGGGTATAGAAAGTTAAAGAATACGGAAAGTAGCTCGGAAGCAGCACATGTCAAGCCGGGGTATCAAAGCAAATTTACTTTTAAGATATCCAGGAGAGGAATATAACAGCATAATTAGAAAACGGTTGTACATAAGTAAGATCAGTCTGTCGATAATTAATTGAGATCTAACTGAGCTTACAGCGAAAGGAGACAAAATACTTCCAAAGTCTAAATAAAAGTCTGATATTTACAATTGTCTTTTCTTTCCAATACATTTGGAGACTTCATTGAATACCGTTTGCCTCAATCACCTCTAAATTCATAGTCTAAATCTGAACTTCTCAACTATGGGAAAGGCCAATCAGTCCGGATTTGGAGACCACGAGTCTCGGTAACTTAATAACTGGAGGCCGCGAATTCCTATAATTTCTCCTCAGTGTTTGTTAGAAAGCTTGTTAAGAGAGCACGGCCCTGCTGGGGTGTAAATTTTACCAACTACCCCCTGAGGGTGAGGCCATGAAATTGGACCCAGTTTATTATAATATTAATATCAGAAAGAATGATTTATATCGTGAGTAATGTAACTGATTCCACTATGTAATGAAAAAAGTAATAATTTAACAAGTGTTTTTTTTTTTTTTTTTTTTGTGTTATATTGAAGTCAATGTAAGAAGATTACTCTAAGCAGATTTTTGGCTGCAGACTACCTGTTACAGTACTCACGTTAAAATAACTATACACTAGACAGACAATATATCAATTTGTATTATATATTATTAACTTAACTATAGCTTTAACTTCAAAAGAAGAAATGGTCTTGACGTCGAAATTATTTGTGTATCAATGATCTGGTATGTGAGCTATTATCTGAATGTAGTTGCTTTTCTATAAAACGAGAGTTATGATCTATGATCTTAATAACTTACTAACTCAAATAATATTTTACCTTATTTACTGATAATGCATAACATAGAAAAATATAGAATGTAATATAACTCGCTTTCAGTAGAGTTGCAATTGATAACTGCCATATATTGCTTCGTCCTCACTCATGCCTTGGCCATTTGTTACATAGATCTTGGATCCTGATCTACCTTGTCTTCTCCGCTACAGTAGTGGCCACACTGTCCCCTAAGCGCTGTCTAATAAATTAGCCCACGCTATTGTGTGGCTCACTCACTGGCAGACTTATTTACCTTATTGCGCCATGTGCTGCCAGTTGGCTAGAATTCAGAACTTCATTGTCTTTCACATTCAACCTTAGTGTATGCAGTGACGTATGCAGTTATTATAAATGGTATTTAAAGGTAAACAAGATGTTGTGTAGCAAAATGTATCAAAACTTATGAAGAAGGAATCTGAGAAATCAAATCTATAATGTTTTACCAGTAAAATATATGTATTTTCTAAATATGAACCGTTTTTCTATTTTGCTGCTTCCTATTAAGCTATTGACCAGATTTTTTTACGCCTCAAATATAACAGGAATGACTGTGTTGACATGTTTAGGGACTATAGAGGCCATCTAAATTATTATGTATTCTAAAAGTAAGTTATAGTTGAAAACCTTTTTACTAAAGGGATAAGTAACAGTAGTAAAAAGATAAGAAGTACAAAAAACTTATACCCCGATTGCCTAGGACTGGAATAGAATCAATTTCGTTTAATGCTTTAAGCAAGCATTAAACATATTTACCATTTTATGAAATTTACTAAAATGATAGATTCCTTTAAATACATTTTTAATAAACAACATAGTAGACAGCGTGTAAAAAAACAGAAGTGATTCATATTGCTTATATCGCTATTCGATACATCGTCTGACACAAAATTGAAATAGTCAATCGGAATCTATGTCTTAATCATCGATTAATTTAAAGTTGATAGCTCATTACTATGCTAACAGACTAATAAACCCCACCCTTAAATATGACTTCCCTACACCAGGTGTTTGTATGCGATTTTGATAAGTAGGTACGAGTAAGCGAGAGACGGGTAGGGGTGGACATTATTATTCTAATCTTTATGGCTTGGCAGCAATCTCAAACCATCATTAAATTTGCCAAAGTGTGTAGTTACTTTGTAGTGTTTTACCGTTCTATTTACCTAAAATATTAGGAACGTTATTGTAAACATATACTATTTATTACGAGAATTACAATGTTTATAATAAATATAACTAACTGATTTCAAATTTCTTAAGTAATAAGTTCATTTGGAGACCTGCATGTGATCAAATATTGACTGACAAATGCCAACATGTTACAATTGAGCCAATACAATGGTTTTGGGTGATAGTGATCACCTTGTATGAGAGATAAAAAATAAAATACGCTTATATCGAACTTTGTGATCTTGATACTAAAACCATCAGTGCCAAATATGCTATAAAAACCGCTAATGCCTTACATACCTCGTACAATCTTTATAACATCTTTCGTATCTTCTTTCTTATCTTATCTTTATAACATTCTCAAACTTGTTTGCATAGGGAATATCGGTGCAAAATATTTATCATTTGAGCGTTTAATGTAATTTCCATAACAACTTTTTTAAATTTGACATCTACGACATAATTTTTAAACATACCAAAAATAACCGCGTTTAACACTAAAATAATATTATCAAACGTTTGTCGAGCCGGGCTCATCGACTCGCAAAGTCAGTCCTCTGCAAAATTTAATCCCGGATAAAGAGTATCGTTCCCGCTATGCCCGGGTATACACCCGGCTAGACTATACCGGGCTTATATCCGCCAAGTGGCCACGTGGGGGATTTGGCAATTTGCTCTAAAAATACTTTTTTACAATTGCCTTTGTATTTTTATCACATTTTTAGCTAAGTGAGTTATATGCGTTCAAGTAAGTAAACGGTACTTCATTATTAATAGAAAAATATTTCAGTTTATTTGCCTAGTAAAGTAGAATCCCTTACTCTGAATACTTATTATAGCCAAAGTTTGTAGACCCAGGAAGACAGAACTTTGTTTTGTGAGCATGCTATTTTCAAGCTTTACGAATTGGTCTAAATGAATTCCATAAGTTTGATCCGCAGCGGAGGTCTCACGAATATCTGAGAGCAAACAAAACTTCACCCCATGTGATTTTAATCGACGAAGTTGTTAGGGGTTAGGGACATTAGAAGTATTCAGACGATACGAATCCGGTACGATGACGACCGACAAAATACAATAACAATAACAATCACTTCAATACAATGAGTGTCTGTCAGAAATGACATTTTTGATACATGCTTTTAATTCCGATTGTACTTTTTTGTACAATCATAAATTTACTCATCGAGAAGATTCTAACGAGCCTAAACACCACGGTTTATCTTGTATATTTTAGGAGTTTCTATGCCTACGTTCTGGCTCTGATGCTAATCAGACCAGATCAGTGGAAACAGTGTGCAAAATTTTTGCTCAATAGGTAAAATGTATCTGCAGTGATATGATTTCACCCGAAGATACTTGACATCCATATTATATAAATATATATACTTACATATTTGGGACATACAAAAAGGTTATGTCGATATTAAAAAAAAAAACATTTGGCTAACGTACCCTTAACTTTCACTATGTCCACAGGAGAGACGCGACCCTAATGTAAATTAATGGTAACAACTTGAATGTTTTATTTGATCTTAGTGCGGTATTATTTAAATTATCTTGAAAAACATAAAGCGACATATTATAAAGGATTTTATTGCGCGAAGCACTCTGCAAATAAAACATCGCTGAAAAGCAAATGAGTAAGTATATTCGTAGTAAGTACACCTGTCGACGAAATAAAACAGTTTTATACGTAAAATCTGAAACTGCGTTACTAATTATTTTTAATAACTCCTATAGTTACCTTTTTTTACCACAATCACAATTTAAACTATCAGACCCATCTCTCAAAGTTTGTTCACTCTATTTTCCTTTATCTATAATATGATCCAAATCCTACTCATTGGATTAAAATACATCTCATCTTCCTAAATAGTTTTAATATTCTTTTATTTGAAAATAAAAAATGTAGTCTAATTCCTCAATATAACATATTACGTTATTTTAACGTAAACAGATCTCTGTGTATAAATGCACCTAAATGAATATAACTTGTGAGCATACCGACCGAGCAATTAAAACTTTCATCTTTGCGATGTAAATATTTAACAAATCGGATACGGATCTCTTTACCCATGTACAAATTAGTAATTTAAAGTTAATGAAATAAACCTTTTTATTCGTTTCATAACAGCCTGTTATAAAGTGCAAGGTTATTTAATGGTCTTAAGCAGCTGGTGATTATGATGAAAAAAAAAATACATGTTTAAAAACTCCACGCAACTGAGACATTCGGCTAATAATACAATTTATTACCAATAAATGTGGGCATTACTAATCTGGATACTAGTTTGGACGAACTGAGCATCTAGGCCTCTACAGTAAGACTGTAGTAAAAAAAGACAATTTGGTATACACCGCGTAACATGAGGAACCTGAATAATTTTGCCAGAATTATCCTGACCATATTTAGAGACTATAATTTCCAATAAAACTTTTAGAAATACACCTCGTTTCGGAGTTACAACCCATTACAAAAAAGATTAAAACTCAGCACCGTTTGCTTTCTTAACACGTTCAGCCCCGATGACACAGCGTCTGTGATCTTATTAAACCTTCTCAATGCCAATGACACAACATCTGTGACGTATCACGTAAGTCGTGTCCATATAAATTTACCGAGCAAAGCCGGTGCCACAACAGTTGTGTTAAAAACGTTCGTATATCTTCACCACTGGCATAGGAATAAGAACTTGACTTATAACAGCGGCATAGGAATAAAAATTTCGTATAATGCCAGTGGCATGCTCTGAGTGATCGAGAAAATTTCTACCGACATATTGTAAGCATTTAGTAAAACAGTACCGGAGGCGAACGTGTTAAGGGCGATTTTACCACTATTGAACTTATTGTTTGTTTTCAGGAATAATTTACTCAGAAAAAAATTTTTTTATGTCAAAAAACATGAAAATCTTTTTTTGTCGGAGTTTACCAAAAGTTATATGATATGTTTTACTTCTTTTGGCCTAAGGATTACGCTCTTAAAATTATACGGTTTCCTCATGTTACATAGTGTGCATATCGCAGTGTGAACTTGTGAAATTCACTTTTTGCTCTGGATACTCGATATAAAGCTCTGTTTGTCACAATCGAATTTCATAATTTCTTTCTCGATCAAATAAAGTAAAATAAACTATTACATTAACAAAGCAAAAAATTAAAGTAATTTAAAAACATTCATAAAATTGTTGCTAAAAGTTTTAAAAATATGTTGTGATCATTAGAAATGAACTGTAAACTAATTTCATATATTTGTAATATATACAAAATTGTGTGACAATTTTGACTAAAGAATTGGCTTGCTTGATAATGTAACCACTACCCATATAATAATGTCTTCGGAATGAGAATTAATAACTTCCTACTTGCTAAAACAATAAATAGCCTTCCGAAACAGATAAAAGATTTATAACCTATCCAACACTAAATCAATTAAAAAAGTAAAAAAAATATTTCATCTCAAACAATTACGATTATATTTTGTAAACATATTTGCTGTGTAAAATTAATTAGTATAAGTCCGAACCCGAGCAAGCCATTTATGAATTTAGCAGTAAGTAAATATGGAACTCTAAGAATTTAATCTTCTAATTTTATTCAATTTTGAAATTTTAATAAAAACAAAAAAAAAACAAGGTATTCCAAAGTACAATACATAGCTTTCCCAGACCATTTTGAGATAGAAAAATTTTGACCAGTAAATTTAAACTTATTTTCATATAAAAAGGGTTCCTAACATTTATTAGGACGATCAATTTAAAGAACATTATTTACTCAAAGCCTGGTAGACGTTAAAGACCGTTTAGGAAGCAAGCAGGCGGGGAAGTCCGGAATGAATTTATGTCTAGGGAGACAGTTTGATTTTGAATTGGTTTGCCAAAGTAAAACCAGTTCGTGTAAGATACATAATGTATTTAATTATGTATTATGAAATTTTGTTATTACATGTCCATTCACGAAAGTTAGCGCCGTATGTCTACTTATATAAATCTTGACGATTGAGTACAAAACTCATGCCAACTCTTGTGAAAACTTGTACACTATAATCTAAAATATAATCTAATGATGAAAGTGTTGATTAACACTTTCATCAAGCCCAAAGAACCATTAAAGGAAAATTTAAATTCTCTTCAGAAATTCATTAAAATATGATACACTGATATTACCTTGTCGCATTACCTTAATAGTACATTACTGCAGCCGCCGGGAAAAAGGGGTTGAAGGCTGAGTTGTATATACGGCCGACTGTAAGGAGGCCGGATAGTATACGAAGCCTTCAAGACCCTTTCACGGCTAGGCATGTATAGTGCTTTTCTCAAACTAATGCAATGAAATAAATAAAAAATACCACTGAACAAAACAGCTTCACGACATAAGTTTTTAATTTTCCCTCCAATCCCGCTTTGTAGTATTTTTGCCTTCGATGTAATAATTAATGACTATCATAAATAGTCTGGCTATAATTACTATATACAACATTTAGAAAACCACCAAAAAGAATGCACTTACCTTTTAAATGATGGCGCTACGGCATCTGCCTTTGGCGGTACACAATAACAAAATATAGATAAATTAAAACCGGGCCCGGTTAGATTATTCAATTTTATACACCCGTAACCCTATATCTAAGTCACAAAAGCATTGAATCACACCATTTACCACTATTTAGTCTTAATAAACAGAGTTTTACACGCCGAGAAACTTTTCCATTCCGCCATTATTAAAACAAGTAAAAGTGTCCTGTGATTGGTTGAGTCAAAATGCGTTCAAAAACGCGCATGCGTGGAGTAGTGTTTGGTGTTGCCAATACAATTTTAAAATTGAGAGCATGAATAATAAATATAATAATGTAATAACCTGATGATATGAATATTCAATTACATGATAAATAAAATAAATCTCTTCATACCATTTCGTCTGAAATAAGCGAGATTATTTTTTAGCCCGCTAATCATTTAGTCACTAAAATGATAAAAAATATAACTCAGCTGTTTGAACAGGCTTCATGAACACAGACGCCAGGTATACAAAAAATTAAAAAATTACTTCCCGGCCTAGGCCTTCAATTTTATATGAAATTCGTTACCTGTCCTCTGGAGTCGATCCGCCCTAAACGTGATACTTCGAAGCCTATTATGACGCACGTAACGAAGACATTTCATTGCATGTTTGAGAAAATTATATTATTCTCTCTAAACTTATAAAAAAACAAAAATTCCAAAAATTTGGTCATTTTTGGTTTGTAATCGGTACGTCATATGGTCTAATACATACTTTATAGTTGTATTTATTTCGTAACACATAATAGTACATTTTCTTTTTACTTGACAATTGAAGAAGTTAATAATACTAGCGCCATTATGAAGAAAAAAAAAATAATTTTACATACCTACTTTTTCACTTGAGGAAAGCTTAACTATTCTTCATAAAATCGTGCAAATTCCCATTGAGTGGTGAAGTGGACGAGTGCTCCGCCATTTTGCGATTCGTTGACAAGAGGATAATCGTTTCTGGAGTTCCCGCATTACTGGGATTAAAAGTATATTCAAGTGCATAACACTTTGCATTTCCTACTGGATATTAGAGATGTATTATATGAACACTTTCATATATAAGTGGATATCCTTAGTAGTTATATCATACATTCACATTGGAAGTAAAACCTTAAATCACTTAAGGAAACAATCAAGTCACAGTGCCAGTACGTTCCAAAATTAAGGATTTCCCTCAGTTCCTCATGAAACCAACCCACTCAGAGATATTTATTTTTATCACTATAATCTCTTTAAAAAAGTAATTTCTCAAATTGGGAAATGAAGAATAGTCATTTATACATATTATATTATGTAGGTGCCTTCAAAGAACATGCATATAAAAAAACCTCCATTACACTTGTACATTCTTGTCATTTGTCTTGCGTAAATACTTGGAAATCTGCACGAAATCAAACTTTTCATGGCTTAATTCTGTAACCTATCAAAAGTTGGACTGCTTTTACTAGTTGAACAACGCTAAGCATCTAGGAATCATGCGTTTAATATGTACGAACGAAATTATTGGCGTATAAAATAATGTAAGGTGTTTGATGAACTAATAGTTGGATATACTTCGAAAACATGGTATTTGTACAAGCACTAAGAAAGGTCAACTAAAATGATGCGCGAATGAATAACGAGATTTCTTTAACTTATTAAAGTATAAATACTGACATTTAAATATTTTTGAAAAACGTGGAGTCAACGATAAAATCTTAACTTATCCGAAAAATAATTTTCCTAACTAGTGCGTAAAAGTACACTTTGCGCACGCTTCGCATGCGTAAATTTTACTTTTAAGGCACTTGTTATGAAAATTGGGTTCGCTACACGTGTAAAAACTTCTTTAAGACTCGGGTGATTGTCACCCTCGTCGAAAAGAATTTTTTTCACTAGTATCGAAATGTACTATTGTGTGTTTCAAAAAGATTTAAATTTCAACCAATCCAGGTTAGGGTACTATAAATGCTACAAATAAAAATACGTTAGCCATTTATTTTATGAAAAGGGATAATCTGCATACATATCCTTTAGTTGCCAAAAAATATTGTGAGTACTCAGTAGAATCAAGAGTACTCGCTCATTGTTAGTAGCAATAACTAATAGCTTCTCGAAATCTGAACAACAATTCAGATTACGCCCATGTACCAAAACACAATCAGCTTTTAGTCGTATCGTATCAATACACAAAACGTAAAGATAAATGAGCAAAGATGATAATAATCAGGCACGGAAGTGAGGCCGAGTTCTGAGTGTCAGTGTTTCGCAATTTACTATGCACTGACTTGGCAATGGGCCAAACCGGACCTACTGAAACACGAAGAACACTGCTCATATATTATTTCAACGCGCTCTAAAGTGATATCGTGTAGAAAATGTAAGTACATCGAGGCAAAAATTCACATCTGGTTAACGAAAATTGGTACAAAAAATCTTAAGTATTCAACAATATTCGTAAAATATCAAAGTATATGAAGGTTACGGATAATACTACTGCAAAAGAGTCATTTGTGGATAAAACATTATCATTTAAGGATCAATTGAGACACAGTAAAAGTGGCATAAAAATAAACCAAATTACGAATTTGTTACCTATTTTCAAATTCATTCCTAATTGTTTTATGAAAAATACTACTGCTGATATTTTTTAAAGCAAATTAAAAAAACGAACGCTGTTTTCCATAAATCTCTTTTAAATAATTTAATAGGTGTAGTGATAGTTTACATTCGGACAATGTGGTAGGTTTGGTGATAAATAAGGCTCGGGAACCGTAACGAAGCAACTTTACTGTGAGTGGCCTAAGCAGGCGTTGTAACCCTGAATTTCCCCTTTGATCACGCCACTCTACCCTGATCGTATTTCAAGCATGTTTTGCCGTCATACATGAGTGTGCAATTAGGCTACGGGAAAAACATTGTCAACGTGTGAGTCTATTTTAATTGGACGCCAAAGAAATATAACATACAATGACTACAGGTCTGGCCTAGTGGGTGTTTTCAGTTTTGTGCCACACATGTCAGACTCTCTTGGTACAAATCCAAGTACGGGAATTAATTTGTGTGATAAGCACAAGTATCTGTTTCTGAATCATGGTTGTTTTCTATGTATTAAAGTATTTGTATATAACGATGCCTGAGTACCCACAAGCTTTTTTGAGTTAACCATGGGCACAGTTAGTTTGTTTAAGGATGTTCTGATATATATATTTACTTATAGTATAAGCTTCAGTAGACATACATTGCTTTTGTCTATTATAAAATCTTACATAAGTGTTTATGCCTACTAAAATACCATAACTAATTTACACTGTAGTAGTAAGAATTATACAAGTTACAATTTTCACTGTTGGAACGTTTATCTCTTGGGTCTTTTTCTGTAAGTAATATAAATTGTACCGAAAGTGTAAAGTGTAGGTGGGCAGGCTTCATCTGCCGTAGGTATGACGGAAGATGGGGACGAAAAGTGCAGGACTGAAGACCATGGACCGGCGTAGAAATGTGGGTAGACAGGCTGCCAGGTGGGCTGACGATCTTGTGCGGATAGCGGGAAAAAAGTAGATGCAGAAAACATTGGACCGCACAAAATAGTGGAAATTAGAAGAGGCCTATACTCAGCAGTGAGTTGATAAAGGCTGAAGAAAAAGAAGAAGAAGAATATAGATTCTGATATATAAAATTGTCGTTTCTATGGCTGTACAAAAATTTCCTTTGAACTTCAATACAGTTTGTCATGACTCAAGTGGGTCACAAATAAATGCACCCGATGGTACACACAAAGGATATTACAAATACCATAAAGAAAATAAATACGTAAGTATATTTATTTTAGTTTATATCCTTTTACCATAAAAAATAACGCTCTAATAGCAAACTTCTAAGACATCTATAACAATTAACAGGGATTAATGTTAGAAATAAAGTAGTCGTTCATCGACATTGACCTGGCATCATGCCAAGTAGTCACAGAAGTCAGCGAAAGTCGGGCAAATTTAAACTTTAAATGTTATGATCAGTGTTTAAAATGAATCCAACGTGAAGAAGTTATAAACGGGCGCATCAAATTTATTTAAATATTAATGACAATCTCAAGGAAAGTGTGAATAATCAAAATATGATTTTTAAAGAAATATGTTTTTCTTGATTAAAAAAAAAACCATTGATGACCTTGCGGTAAGACGTACTACATTCCTCGAATCGTATCACTGAGTTTGCCGAAACTAATGAACTACGGATATATGTATTTACGCTTTTTGGTGAAGGAAAACATTGTGCAAAAATCGGCGGACCCAATACCGATAAGGCCTAGTTTTCTCTCAAGACTGATGAGTTAGAAGTCGTTTTTACTTGAGGCGCGATTGAGCCAAGCGTGACAAAACACCAAGCAGTGACACAACAAGAGGTGCGAGGATGACCATGAAAAGAACGATGGCGTAATAAAAATACTTTTCAATCTTTTTCATAGCAGTGATTTCACAGTAAAAAAAAATCTTTAAGTATAAAGAATATTGATTCATAATAATGAAAATATAAACTAATTTTGTAAGTAGTACTAATAACATTTTAATCTAAATAGCTGCTGGTATAGAGCTGAGCAGGTAGATAGATATTATTACAATCATTAACTTCAAAGTGATACTTTATTGCGTAAATAATAATTTATAGATACGCTATACGACTAATATTCCTCGTAACATTTATACACACATGTATATATCAATGCACACAAATGACACATAGAGAATAGTGCTGATAGTTTATATGGAGCGGCAGTAGTAGGGCTTCACAATAAGCAACTAGAGCGCTTGCTGACACCATTCGTGTTACCCTACTTAAGATCGAAACCTTTGTGTAGAAATATGCGTGATTTTATTGCAGTGCACGAGGACCTGTAACACTGTTTTTACAACAAATTAATTTAATTAAAAAATTTCGTAGATTTTCTTATAGAAAACCATATTATTTAAATCTATTGTAAAGATATTTTGAACTTTGTAATACTAAGAACTTTGTAATAGTAAGTTACTTACATTGATATAATTAATTAATTACATACATGGGGTTGGGTACATTAAGGTAAAGTATTTAGGTAAAGATAATACATTAGTTGCTTATTTCAATAAAATGCAAAAATAAGTAATAACAACTCAGATATCGAAATTTACTTTGTATGAACATAATATCGGTATTCGATTCCGGAATTCAGTACATAATTCCCTACAGTATTTAAATAAATATCCCATATATATATATAGTATTTGTTAACCACCATATGAAGCACAACATGTAACAATTTGTTTGACGATTTTGGCATTTGAAAGAAACTGAGTTTGAGTATTCGAGACAAATTTTCAGTGAGTATTTAACATTCTTGTTTAAAATTTCTTAATTGCAGAAGTTAATTTACAAGATCAAACTTTTTGTCGAATTCAATTTGTTGGAATTTCATTTTACAAACTTTTG
Organism: Grapholita molesta; assembly: GCA_022674325.2. Taxonomy (NCBI): domain Eukaryota; kingdom Metazoa; phylum Arthropoda; class Insecta; order Lepidoptera; family Tortricidae; genus Grapholita; species Grapholita molesta. The sequence continues at coordinate 15,057,539 of CP053121.2, read as the reverse complement.
TTATTTCTAGATAATTGAGAATATGAATGAAGTTATTCCTCTTTAGCTATGATTGTATACGAAACGAGTAAAACATTTGTACCGGTATAAATTCCGTAGCGGGATGCTGGATTATACATATGTGGGAGTTTTCAGAAAACATGTCCCCAATTGGAGTGACATGCGGAAAAGTCAGTTTTGTAACGATAATTAAATACTAAACTATAAATACTTAGGTTTGGTGCCCGTTTCATTAATTCTAGCAGTAATAAAATGCAAAAAAAGGCAAAAAAAAGTTCCCTACAGAGTTCATGCTTAATTATCGTCACAAAACTGATATAATTTATCATTTTTCACTTTTTTTAGAAAACTCCCAATCTCCCATGTATATTATACTAATATTACATTAGTTATTAATGTAAAGCTAATTATTAAGAAAACAATAGTTTAATCGCAATAATGGATAAATCTATAAGTATTTTTAGCAGCCCACTAGCCTAGTCATACGGTTATTTCTGTCTAGGACTTAATTAACAATTTAAAACAAAATTGTAACTTAAACATTTTCTGCCGAGAAATTACAGACAAAGCACTGTTACTTCTATCAAAGAATCAAATACGTTATGGAATCGATTCATAGTTATGACTCTATAATTTGTCACAACGTCAAAACCATTGTATGGCAATTAAATACAAATTTGTGGCATGACCACCGATCGCACCTAAAGCACAATTTGTGTATGTGTTTGTATACAGTTGGAGCGATTGTCCGGCCATCGGCCGATGTATTCTATTATTAAAATGGTATCGATTCTGGTCATTCGATTCAGCTGCCGAGAGGTACACTGCGTACAAGTTTTGTCGAATATGTAAATAAGTAGAAGTTGATACGATAAAGTCTGATTAGCTTTGGTTAGCGATTCACAAATAATTCTATTAGAAAAGTCTATTAATAGAAGACGTCTCAACGTTAACGTTCTCAACGTTCAGCTAAGGTCTCTAAGCAAAAGGCGAAACACCGGCAGTGGCTCATTTCGCTTTCTTTCCCTACTTAATATCTATATTCGTAGTCTTGTTTCAGGACATTTGGATTTCTCAACAATTATATTTTTTACTACTGACCGACTGATTCCCTAAGACAATAGATTAAAACAGACGAGTAGAATGTTGAAAATTGGTAAATAAGAAGTACGTAACAAGCAAATAATAGTTATAATGTTATACAAGGTGCAAAATTGTATTTTAACTGCGATTGTGGGATTGAAACTCGGGCAAGCGAATGGATTCTATAGTTTAACCACGAGCAAAGCGAGTAGTTTTAAAATAGAATCCTGAGCGTAGATACACGTACGAATACACGAGAATTAAATTACAATTGCACCCGTGTGTGACACAAAACTTTTCCCCTCACTACAGCGAGGAAAGTGAAACATGCAAAAAATCGTTTTGAAATCGCATTGACTTTATCTTTAGATACATTCAACATTTTTACAAAAGGTGCCTTTAGCTTGGTTAGCTTGTGGTGGCCAGTACGATTTTCGAATGTTCTAATTCGATTTTCAACTCGGTGCGTGTGCGAGTTACCGACGCCGCCGCGGCTGTACCTCGCGAATTTAGACTTTAAAACCATAGCAATAAGAGCTATGAGAAGTCAACTTACTTTAATTACTAGTGGATAAAATGCGTTTTTACCCTCTCGTATTAAAGGATAAACAAGCGCTTTACGAGCTAGTGAGGGAAATCAAATTTAACTGTTCATATTGGTAAACTATTGAGAACCGTGAGCGACAGCTCTCCGCGACTGAGCTTTGACCAGCAGTAACGGCCAAGGACGCAAAAAACTCATCCTTTCGTTTTTAGCGCCATGGTTATACACTAAACTCACTAAGTCATTAGTTAAAGACCGTCACGTCATGTCTACACAGACGCTTAACCTAACACGGTTTTCCCACTAAGAGGTTTACTATAGATAGAGGGATACTATTGATTGAGCCATATAACAAATATATTGGTGTTTATTTTTACAGGAAACGCAACGTTTTTGTTTTGTATTCAACTTATTTACAACTTTTGTCTGTACCTCAAATACATATGTACCTTCGACGCGAATCTAATCTAATTTAATATAATGAATGAATGACTGGCCTTCTTTATGTAACCATTATCATACTTAGTTATATTTATCGAAGTTGTAATAAAATACAAATATTGATGGATTAAACTAGGAGGCACGGGCCATGCACTATGACTATTAAAGTTCCGATGATGATTAATTTTAACAGCCTCTGGTATTTTCCGCTGTATCCCAAATTTTTCCGTCAAACTTAAGGGTAGCTCATTGAAATTATAAATACGCAATAAGGCTGAAGCCACACGAGTGTAATTTCTACCGCGTAATTTCAATTGCGCCATACTTTGCATCACGTGATGCTGATGACCCGCGTGTTGTATGGCGCAACCGAAATTACGCGGCAGAAATTACGCTCGTGTGGCTTCAGCCTTAAACGTTGATTTTAGCAAATGATTTAACGAAACTTGTGCTAAAAGAATGCTTTGAGTAAATATGACATGAAGAAATTTCAACAGTTTTAACAAAGTTGTGCTCTTAAAATTTGGATAAATAGATAGCCTCTTGATAGATCGTACTAGGTAATCAAATATTGTCTCTAGATACGTGTAATTATGTGATTTTTTTACTTTTGTTATCCCAAAACACTGTACATACAAATGCGGCACAACACTGAAAACAACCTTTAAGCCTTTGCATTCATTATATTATTTTTATGTAATCAGTTCTCGAAATCCAAAATTTGATTATACAATAAAAAAAATTATAGTATTTTCGTTACTTAAATAAACTGAGTATATAAAATGCATAAACGTCTGGATCTGAAGCGCGCGGTCTGCTAACTACATATTAAAATCAATAACTGTCGTACGGTCGAAGATACGCGTTAATATCTATAAAATGAAATTACTATGTAGACGAGCGACACGAATGTATTTGTCAGTGGGTTAGTTATGACTATGACTTCATTTTAGCTATAAAACCTGTAAAATAAAATGTTACAATTATATCTCAGTCATTATAAAAAAAACACTACGGGTTCAATTTTAGTGCACCCACTACGATAATATTAACAATGCCACATTTAATTTACACGTCCTTGCTCGTTTTTATTATTAAGCCGATATTATGTGACGTTATCTAGCAAAAGGGACCTTGTTGTCGATGGCGCTTACGTCGAACCGCGTAGCGTTTGTATTGCGACATCTTGAACAACGGCGTAAGCGCCATCGACACTAAGGTCCCTTATCATAGATAATGTCACATATGAACAAAAAGTATTTTCACTCGTCTACATAGTGGGAAACTCACGATGTCGGCTTCGTAGAGCTACGATCGTAGCTTAGCAATGAATCAACTTTAAATAATTCCTTAAGGCCTGCTATGCTATGCTGCTATTTGAGACATTTTTCAAAGTTGAGAATTATCCATTAATTACTAGCAGTAAAGCAAATAGGATTGGATAGGAAATAATAATAAAATATATGGTTAAAAAACAGGGAGTTAGTAGTTTTAATCGCCGTTACAATTATTGGCAACAAGGATCCATATCTCACAATTTGTTATCTTCTATTTAAATATAACACTCGGCCCCTGCCTGAACCGCACGGCAAAATAAAGAAATTTAATAAAATAAAGAAATATCCCTTGTGTTCGTCACGGATAGTTGAGGACTCTAATGGTATTTTTTTTAATCGGTTCAGTAGTGTCGGAGCCTATTCATCATTTATTCCGTAATTAGTGAACTGCTGGACATAGCTTTGTCCCATATATGACTTGTATCCATCGATTTAAATCGATGCATGTATAGGTGAAAAACTTAGCCAAAGCACCTGGTCTATTTAGTAGTAACGTGTCTGTACACGCATTTCGGCGTTCTATATTCAAATTTTGACGTAAGTTCCATATTAATTCTCCGCACAACTACATCGACATGGTGACTTCTTCAGTTTTTCACCTATATCATCTTGTAAGAAAAAGTGACGTCCAAGGTCCTCGTCACTTTTTATTAACTATATGTCATCTATTATTAATTCATTATATATAATTTTGTGGTTTTCTTAAGCCCGCCATTTGTACATTTTTTCAATATTTTGTGCAATAAAGTTTAAATAAATATCATGCCATTGGTACTGCTACAACTTTCGTATCACTATACTGTTTGCCAGCTTAATAGGTTAGACGGATGAAACTTAAGGTATAACACAAACCCACTAACTACTTTATACCTTTTTATACCTATTTGTATTGCCTTTTTCTGAATTAAGGTTTATATGTCGACCACCATTTCAAAATGTTAGTTATCAGATATTTTACTAAATACTATTTCTGACAAGGAACAAGATAAGTTCTTACCTATTTTATATCTATCAATAGCGAAGATTTTTTAGATAAAAAAAATAAATATATGAATAGTTTTAGATATAGACAAGATTATAATTCTGCGTCATTTAGTCTTAAATTTCTTCAAGTATAATTTATATCGTATGTATATGTTATAATGATAATTGAAAATTTAATATGAAGTAAAAACAGTTTATTAAACATAAATGTTTATTGAGTAGGTATTATGATTAGAAAAATTAGTGTTTACCTTCTCGAGCTAATATTGATACCCGAGCTAGAGGGAGATTTTCCACTCGCTATGCTCATGGTTCAAAGAGTGAAATCTTGAGCACTGGGTATCAAAGCACGAGAGGGGAACACACTTTTCTACCGAGTGAAACGAACAATTTTTCACCTCACACCGCGAGGAAAAAAAAAACTCTCAAACTTTATAAATGTATTCCAAATTATTGACATTCATCATTTATAGTTCAAAAACATTAAAATAAAGGAATATCCAACCAGCTCAAATATAATTAAAACACCCTATTAGTAATAAACAATTTGTATGAAATCACTTTGCACTCTTGTGAATAAAGTGCAACTTTGCTACCTGTTTTCAAAGAATACAACAGTTCTTTCCGAGCTAGTGGTGTGAAAATTTTATTTTTAATTCTATAAAAATGTTAGGAATTTAGAATTTTAGTGCTTTCCACCGGTCAAACAAACCAAAGCTCTCAAAATATAAATATCCCAAATTGACGTTCAATCGCACCGCTGTAAAAACAGAGAATATTTTTCCAAGTGTTTATCTGTTTACTCATCGGCTTTGAAACTGGCCGGTTTCAACAACAAACAGCCGAATGTCGCACGCTATTGGCAGGACTTCAAATTCCGAATAATCATTGTCGAATAAAAATGAAGACGATTGGCTGCCTAATAGCTTTTTCCACCGTTTGCCTTCTATCGATGAACGTGTTTGATGCGTCCGTAGTCTATGAAAATAAATTGTTTATAGTACAGGGTGAATATCTAACGGCCGGTCAGTTGTCAGTTACTAGTGGGTACGAGCGCGCGACTTGCTTTTAATATTGCTTTGCCGCGTATACTGTGTGAAAGTTTTCGTGAGTTCTGCTGTTTCCAGCGAGTTTTACGCAACACGTGGTTGAAAGTTTTGCACAATTAGGATTATTAGTGCCGGGCTTATCAAATTAGTAGTTTAGTGTGGTGTGTGTATGTTTTGTGACCACTGATTTCCGATGTTGGCCGGATAGTGAAGGGTGAGTTTATCTGTATGATTATATGTAATAATTAATATATGTAATAATTAATATTAATATATTAATATTTATATGTAATAATTAATGTGTATGGGCACATTTGTCTATTGTTATTATACTTATAAAAACTTATGTTTCTTTTAAGCAAACATATTAAATTTATTTTTAATCATATTACTTCATTGTCATTCAGTATTATTTATTGAATCAACTAAAGTACAGTTTACAATTTAAATAAATATATACTTACCTGAAAATAAATAATAACATGGTATATTTCTCTTTTAATTGATATATTTATTTTCCCAATAAAGTAATTCTATAAATCTTAGTCATCTGATTAAGAAATATAAATAAAAATGTATGTATAATGGGTTCTATAAATAATGGAAAACTTTTATTTTATGCCAGTTTAGGATAAATGCATGCCTGATGCTAAAATTAAAATATAATAATCCTTAAACTGTATTTTTGCCTACACTACTATGTTTCGCCAAATTGAGATGTAATATTTAACAAAAAATTTAATATATATAAAAATTAATATGTGTAAGGTCTTAAATTTCGATTCCTAAAAATAATTGTTTAAAATCATGATAGTTAAAGTAACTATACAACAAAATACTCTGTATAAAATTTACTACTTAGATTTAAGATACTTTTTTACTTTAAGTATTTAACTAAGAAAGTTACTTAGTGTTATGTCAAGTCGTTACTGTAAATAAATGTAGTACGAATCGTAATTAGATCCTTAATTATATGTGTCAATAAACCTAGGACACCTTTATTAGAAAACTCGCGGCTACGATGATTGTCCTTTTCACCGTGTAAGCAGGTCAGTATATTTTTATCACTTACGATCGATGCGGTCAGTCTGACCTGGTGAGTTATCTGCGTAGGGCATAGGTCAACGCATTTCTGCGCGTGCGTCTTTATCGTGTTCCTTGATCGTTGTTGTATATCTTGCAGTGTCCAAATGTCGCATAAGCATCTAACTTTATTGTTAAATTAAATTGTTTATGTATTTATTGCAGTACCTTTATCGACCGTTAGTAGAAGAAATTATAAGTTGTTCAATGATTTTATGCCTCGTCACTTTAACTAAACATGGGACATATTATGTAATTAACTTTATCGTACATACTTAACTACCTTAAATCTAAAAAAAAGGCCTTTGAGGCATTGCACCAAGGATGCTAGCGGTATTTCATCGTTGTATCACAATGCTGATACGTTGTGCGAGGAAGCCACCAACTCTTCGGTCACCAGTTACGTCAAACAGACGCTTCGCGATATGTGCATAAAGGTTGTGCGCGCTGAGATACACACATTAATAAAATAATTGGGAATACTATTTTTTTTAAACTTTCTTAAGGAAGAGAAGGGTTCATACAAAAAATATTAAGTGTGTACAGCTACAGAGATCGGGCCAGGTGTTAAGAATGATCTTGGCATGCTACTATTCTCTTGAAAAATTCGCCTGCTTAGCAACACTGCTGACAGTACCATGTGTTTGCACTCTTTTCATTGTATTCATCCGCAATCGCTAATTCATACCACATTTTTTTTTAATGACATTAGTGGCAAACGAGCAGACGGATTGCCTGGTGGTAAGCAATTACCTTTGCCCATAGGCAACACCAGATGAGTCACAAGCGCGTTGCCGGCCTTTAAGGGGGGTTAGAGCTCTGGGAACCAAAACATACATAATAAGTAATACCTACTACAAATTTGTCTCTGTCCTACAAAACAACTGTTTGACAGCATTCTGACAGAGGAACGTCATAAATCACATTTTCCATACAATATTCTCTTCAGCGGTAATACAGCTGGCAAGTTTGCAGTTAGCATATTCGATATTTGAATATATTTTGCCTATACATACAATCCGATAAAACGGTCTTTTTTTAATTTGACCAAGACTTATTTCATATTTTTTGGGTTAAATACGAGTACTTTATACTTCATAATGCGTATCAATTTAATTTAACTATTTTGAAGTCGGATATTTTTTCTTAGCTGTTATGATTAGCTTTTTGAGTTGTATCATGTCAATTGTTTCAATCTCAACATTCTTCTTTGAAACATTTGTGCAACCTTTGATATTTTTCAATCTATTTTATACTATTAATAAATACTCCGCCTGAATCGCGTACCTAAACATAGTAAGAGTAAAAGTATACATCTAAATTTATCTTAGACAAGTAGCGTAGTTAGTAATAATTAAACGCCATGTTCTTCTAATACATTTAAGGACATAAAAATGACAGACAAATCAAAGGATTGATTAGTTTTTTTCAAGTTTAACCTTTCCTTGAAATTGTTTTGCAATCTCATGATATGACAATTGGTAATGGTTAAATATCATGAACCAAAAATTACTATTGACTATCGAGCCACGTGCTGTTACATGTAATTTAAGGTTAAAAACCAACCGCACAATTGTTTTGCACTCAATTCGTCAAGAAATTTACGAGATTCGCGGTGTGACACAGCGGACGCGTCTCACATTGCAGTCCCGAAATATAATTATTCGAGGTCGCACCCACATGTTCGCATTTTATTTTGCTCCTGCAGTTTAATGATGCAATATATTCGCGTGAAATCGCTTGTTTTGCAACTGGGTTCCGTGATGTTTGTGGGTTTGTTGTAGAGTCATATAAAACTGTTCTTTTAATACACTGATTTTGCTGATTTAGTGTGTAACGTTGCGCTGAACTACAGTCTAGTAAAACTACAATTTCGGAATATAATAAACACCCGCAATCAATATTATGAAATTATTGGTCAGGTGTATTTTTAATGATATGTGAATTGGTAGTTTAATCGTCATAAATGACTAACGAAATTCTTTATCGAAACTCTTTCAAGAGGCTTTTAATAAATAGGGAAGTACCTCCTCCTTACAGAAGACCACAGGCATAATAGCACTACTACCTTTCAGGTATGTAGTGTTGTGTTCCTGATGGTAAGGTTCCCAGAGCTCCAACCCCCCTTAAAGGCCGGTAACGCGCTTGTGACTCCCCTGGTGTTGCGGGTGCCCATGGGGGATGGTAATTGCTTACCATCAGGCAATCCGTCTGCTCGATTGCCGCCTTTGTCATAACAAAAAAAACTACATCTTAGAAGAACTTGGTCATAAAAATCAGTTTTTTGCTTACGGTTTTAGTGGTTGTTTTCACAACAGTGGAGTTCACCTGCAGACTATGCCATGGGATATTATTATATTAGTCCTTTAGCATTTAATGAATAAGTAAATAGCGTAATATGATGAAATAATTATGAATTAAATTATGAAAAGACAAAATTAAACATTTTACTATGTAAATCTTTGGACTTTATACATATCCAATGGATATTGTACAATATTGCAAAATTAAAATTTCCTTTTCCAGAAGAAAGGTCAAAAAAATATTAAAATGTTTTTATGCCGTCTTATAAAGCTCTCTTGAGAACAAAATATTTTTTTTTTCTATCTCATGCCATGAATAGAGAGAGAGAGAAAGAGATTTTTTATGCGTTACTGAAACTAGAGCGTCTGTAGCCCTATGGTAGAGTGCGTGGTGCTTTGGGAGTAGATTTAGCGCACCTCAAGGCCATTTTGAAAGCCATATCGGCCCTATGTTTTGCCCCCACCTCAGCTGTTTACTGTACTGTAGTAATACTCAGATTGGGGGAAAAAGTATGTGAGATGCCCGCTGCGATTGCGGGGCATGGATGGACATTGTCCATTTTTCGACTGAGTTGCCGAAGATGCGCTGGTTGATTTCCGAGTCACCACTCAATAAATGAGATTTTCTGCGAACGTCCCATGTGTCCCACTTGATCTCCGTCGTATAGATATGAAGAGACGAGACGGGCTTACGCAAGTTTCATGAAGAGAGGGCGCTGCCACTTGTGGGATGCTACTTGCGTTAGCACATTCTCTGAATCCTATTTGACCCGAAAGCCCGCCGTCTCTTTAGGGAAATCGGCCGGCGTTTGCGGGAGCGAGGTGGTGATCCTTGCTCTGGATCGTATTGCTGTAGTATTCGTGTAAAGCTGTAGGCATCATGGTGATCTTTGAATCAGGTACAATGAAGGGGGTGGGGGAAATTTTAGGCTAGTTTTGTGTTTTTTATTTGCTATCTAATTTAGTTAATATTTTTGTGTACCTACTTCTTTTGCATATTATTATTTGAAAATAAATGGATACTTAGTTTAAATTAATATTTAAAATTATTTCTTGTATAAGCATTTGGTAAGAGAAGCACAACAACACATACTTGATGTTTGAATTTAAACTTTCGTAAGACATAGTAAAATAATTAACGATTAATACGGTTCTACTCAAATTTATTTCGGTCAAGACGCGCAATGCATTGCGGTTAGTAAGGATTACGCGTAATGAACAGATAAAACGCTTGTCGCGCCGCAATTCACGCAATGTCGTGGACGGGCCATAAGACTGCTGAGTGTCCGTTCGGTTCGCCGATTGCGTCCCCGCGCTGATTGTCGCTGCCTGGTCGCTGTGCGCGACGGGCCGGCGACGCGATCTGCGAACCGAACGGACACTCAGCACTGTTAGTGCTTGAAAATGGTCGCCTATGTTCTCCGAAACATGTCGCACAAGTGACTAAATAAACGTGAGTAGAACCGTATTAATCGTTACGTAGTATCGTTAGTAGCGTACTTGATAATTGTGATAATATTAAATGCTGGTAAAAACCATTTAGATACACAAAGCTATAGTTCTAACTTTGTTATGTGAAAGTATCTGGATCGAGTCCAAAACAATTAGTGCAGCGGGGCTTTAATGCCAGGAATTGGGCAAAACACTCTAAATTCTGTTAGTTCCGTCTAGTTTAACGTTAGCACTTGATTATTTTATTAGTGGTTTGACTAACTTTTGTTTTACTTGGAGTAATTTGATTTATCAAGTAGGTAAATATGCCTAATAATTTAGCCTTTAAAGTGCTATTTAGAAACAGACACATACTGGTAAAGTATGTTACGTTGTCGCGCAGTTGTATTATAAAAATAGTAAATTTATTATATCCTTTATTTTTTTTATTTTATTATTAATTCGTCTTAAACAGATATATCTGTCTAAAGTCTAGGTAATGATGATATACATAATAATTAAATCGCTATCAAATTACTAACAATGACTGAAATTAAAGATAACGACGTATCCATAACAGAAAAAAGTGATTTAATACAAGAGCTCCGTAGGGCGAGTTCCCAACAATAAGGTTCTGATACCGTTAGCTATATCTCATTTAATTGTATTGTATGATAATGATATGATTGAAATATGTATGACTTAATTAAAATACTGTGCAGCAGTAATGTACGTGTTAGTGAATATTCTGCCACGGCTCATGGGAGCCTGGGGTCTGCTTGAAAACTAAATCCAAGATGGCGTAGGCACTAGTTTTACGAAAGCAACTGCCATCTGACCTTTCAAGGCAGAGGGCTAACTAGGCCTTTTTCGGATTAGTCCGGTTTCCTTACGAGTTTTTCGTACATAAGTTCCGAAAAACTCATTGATCCAAGCCGCGGTTAGAACCTGTGGTCTCCGGATTGCAAGTCACACGCTTTTACCGCTAGGTTACCAGCGCTTCACTTGAAGCAGCGGTGATTAAATTGAATCGAGTAGCGTGAAAAACTCGGCGCCCCCTTAAGATAATGATAATATACAGAAACAAATAAATAAATAAAAAACATATTTATACTATGCTAAACTATTTTATTTTTTATATTATTCAAATATAAATTTATGAATATCGTTTCTTTATATGTATTTCTGTATATTATTATTTTAAGGGGGCGCCGAGCTTTCCGTGCTCTTCGATTCAATTTAATCATCGCTGCTCAGATCAGGATAGGCGAACCGCTCGCAAATTTAGGATTTTTTATCGTATTATTTAAAAAAAATACAAATTTATTACGTAAACGTCATAACAAATAAGTAATTTTGTTACTATTTAAAAACTTATGACCTTCTGTTGAGTATTTGCGACGTATTAAGGGAATCCTATCTTTTATAGAGGTTACTTTGGATGTAATTTCTATAAAGCAAAATTCAAGTAATCGTGTTTCTGAATCGTATGATTTATTTAGTTAATTCTTAAATATGTAACTTATGACACACAAAGATTAAGATTCGTTATACAAAAAAGGTATCTAACCAACGAAATCCTGCTGTCATTTTTCCGGCGCAGCCTTAAACGATCATTAAATTAATATTTAGTCAGAAGAGTAAAATGACACAAAACATTTCAAGTCAAGTCTAACTTGGCGTCTAAAATATAACCCTGACAAGTCTCAGCTGCTCAAATTCCCAGAGTAATTTGTAAAGTATCCATCTACAAAGTGAGTATTGATTTTATGAACTAGAGTACGATATTTATGGCGTCTTTTGTTTCAACATCAAAACAAATGTAGCATCTTCTACATACATATAAATATAAAAAGTTAATCAATATTGATTTGAGTTATAATTATGTATGGTAAGTATTCCTGGTACTATGTCATTATTTTTGGATGAAACTTTAACATTTTACTTGTAATTATTATAAATAAAGATTTTTTTATATAATGTAAGTAGTTGTTATAATATTATAATAGGTACTTAATCAAATAATATACTTAATTACATTGTAATGCCACATTTTAATGGTATTAGAGAATTTAATATGCATGGCTGCGGAGAACGCGACCAGAAACCAATATGCTAAATACTCTGCCCTAGAACCATGCAGTGTACGACTTTGTACCAGTTGCAGTCGAGACTGCGCGGAACCTTGGGCCGAGGAGGACAAGGAAATTGTGAGAGATCTAGGCCGGTGGCTGAGGGAAAGAGCTGGCAATGCCCAGTCCGGATTGTATCTAGTGCAAAAGATCTCGCCATTCAACGTGCCAGCGTTATGAGGACTTTTGAAGCAAGTATGATTCGAGACCATTTAGCAAATTTATGTTAGTTAATAAATTTGACGAAGCCTGTTGCGGATGTTTAAAAATTGTTATATGGTATTTAAACTTTGACGTGTGCATTTCGTAAGTAAAATAAATATTGAATATGCATTATACAACACCTTTATAAAAAATGTATTTCATTAAATCCTAGGTCGAAACCGGATTTGAAACATCTGACTGAATTAATGATAACATACATCACAGTGACATATTATAATTTCTTCGTAATATTGGTCCGTGTCGTTCAGTACCGTAAAAGTTTATGGCATTACCATAAAAAAACATCCTTAAAAACTTGGATATAAATATTGAGTGATTGTATAATTATGGGACAGTATTTGCTGTCTCATACTCGTAATGTCTGTCACCCCTCGATGTCTGTTTCTTCCTTTAGAAAATTACCATACATCGACGTGGGTCGATAACGTTCAATTGTTGATGAGGCCGCCAGTTACTTGGAAACGGTGGCACAACGCACTGACCGATCGTTATGGACGCCACACTTTCCAATCGATTGGTATAGCAATTAGTTTATATAATTTGAGGGCATATGTCTGCCAAGTATTTTATAAGCAGATATTTATTTAAAAGCGCAGTGAATGATAAAATTGTCTTAAACATTTTCTGGTCCGCTATTTATTATATTTCATAATACTAATATCATAAGAAAATTTAAACTAGTACTACTTAAACTATGTAGTTATAAAACCCATTTAACGGCATTTTAAATTTCTAATTGGACAAATGTCTAATTAGGATTTAGGACACCTAACGCAGTTTTTCACAACTCTAGCTAATATGTTTGTTTCGAAATATAAGGATAATATTTTTAAATCACGGAAGCATATACTAAACGAATTAAATAATGAGTTATTTAATTTCATAATAAATTTGTATAGCACTTATTGTCTTACATTAAGAGTCAATCAAGCATAAATTCAAATACCATAATGTAACACTATATATATAACGTTTATAATTTATCATTAAAGTGCTCCACAATATCTGGTATTTCCATATTAGTATGAAAAACCTAACTTATACCTAGAATTTAATTACAACCTTATCATTTTTGTATATTTAATTTTATTTTATATTTAAAAAGTATCGTCAAACTGAGATTAATGAGAACAACATAACATTTTCTTCGTAGGGTGGAAGCAAAACCTCAACAGCTATACGTGGGAGTTTTTATAACTACCCGCGATTGGTTCATGTCTCTCTGAATGTAATAAGCACTAAATAATATAATATATATATATCATTGGCTTGGATTAGAAACAATATTAGATTGGGTTTCTAACTTGTCACCTGGTATTCGTTGATGCTAACGTTTACTAATTACTAAATACTATGAAAAGGAGATAATTAAATATAATAATTTTAGTCATCTAGCCAAAAAAGACTAAGCTTTATAAATACCATAACATGGCTTTGTTCATTTTTTAATGAAGATCCATTTGACAGCTTATCGTAAAAAGACGAATGATACCAATTTCTTTGAGCAATATTCAATATACTCCATGGCAAAATGAATGATTGCAGCGCTGGTGGCGCTAGCGGTACTCTTACCGCATATGACTTGCAATCCGGGGGTCACGGGTCATAATCCGGGCTTATACCAATGAGTTTTTCGGAACTTATGAACGTTATATCTTTTGATATTTAACAGTCGCTTTTAGGTGCAGGAAAACTAAAGACCTAGTTTACCCTATTTGTTGGAAGGACAGATGGCATTGCTTTTTTAAAACTAGTTCCTACGCCAATTCCCGGATTAAAGCTTGGGCACATAGGCGCGTTTTGTGAGCGTGGCGCAGCGGGGCGCGACGCTGCCGTCCGAATGTGTGCCTTATTTCGTTACATTAGCCACACCGGTGTCGCGCCCCGCTGCGCCACGCTCTCAAAACGCGCCTACGTGCCCAAGCTTTTAGCTGCCAAGCTGACCCCATGCTTGCAAGAGCCGTCGAAAAATGCCGGGACAGCAGAAGAAAGATAAAAAAATAAATTGCACACTAACTTTCCATATTAAAACTAGTTTGATTCACGTTTAATTTATCAGTTGCCGAAATTGCTGATAACTAATATTCCGGTCTTACAGATCAATTATTTTTGCAACTTTTTTGTAAACAGTGTGAAAAGTTTTAAAACCACATATTTGATTCTATGACATATCAAAATAGACAGCTCCCTCTCTTACGTAACACAATATTGACCACAAAAAAGATGGTCGCGTTCCTAAATGACATCTTTTTCAGCTCTAAAAGCGTCAAAAATTCACTTTTGTCAAAGACAGTGAAATGGAATGTAAAGTACCTACATACTTTTTGCTAGAAATTGAACACCACAATAATGAATTGCCTTAATTTTTATGTACAATCGAATACATATATCTATAAATACCCGCTTCTATGAATTGTAGTATTTAATACAAGTATTACTGATTCGAGACATTAAATTGGTTTCAGTAAATAAATAATAATATAATTAAATACGCCACATCAGTCCTCCCGATGACCACGACCGCTCCTAAAGGTTTCCAAGCGTTTGGATGAAATTTAAATTAGCATACGCAATAATCATAATCCATTTCCAGTTGTTTTATCTTATTTCATATTTAAACAAATATAAGATGCAAATAATTATTGGGTTATAGTCTAAAATGAATGTGTTTTAATAACATATTTTAGGTATTATTGCGGGCATAAGCAAGACAATTAAATTGCTCGTCTTAAAATTCAAGCACAGATTTTTGTAATCTTGATTTAAATGTCACATTTTCCATCATATTCAACCCTCTTAAAGTGCTCTTTTGCAATATTATTTATTCATGAACAATTTGCGATTCAATCAGGTCAGATATGAGGCTCTTACAATGTCGAAATAAGATTTGACTTTGATAAAATGCTATTAACAACTTCTCAGTACGTTTATGCAGCTCAGCAAATACTTATATCTTGATGTATAAAATCTGATAAGTACAAGAATGTTTTGTACGTCGACTACAAAGATATGTATACATTTTTTCACCTTAATCCTTTGTAATAAGGTGCAAAAGTGTATACATATCTTTGTAGTCGACTGTACATGACAAAACATGGTAAAATCAAGTATTTATTATAGGACGTCTTGCTAGCCTAACGATAAGGCGAACAAGCTTAAACCCCTATTTGAACTCAACTCTCTGGTGTCCGGATTAATACAGATATGGGAACACAGACTTATCTTTTGGGCCATAAAAATGTGATGAAAAATTATGTTAGCCTAATAATAGTTATCCAGTTCCAACTGTTAGATATTCGGGTATCAATAGCTAACAATAATAAGTTACAACCCGCCTGCCAAGCGTAGCGACCAGTCGACAACTGACTCATAATAAGTATATTTCTTACGCGTGTCGTATCTCGGGGTAGTTTGCCACCTTTATCATTAAAAAAAAATATAATGATGATGATGATGAAATTACAACCCCTATTTCTCTCTCGACTTTTTTGTGTTTCTTGCGGTACGATTTAGATAGAGTAGGCACTCATTTTAATGAAAGTAACTTACCGTCTGACCTTTATCCAGGATTATTATTATTGTCCTTCATTGATAAGCTAGTCATTATCAAATATTAAACGACATTCCAGCTAGAACTAGGATAGGAATTCGTTCATTATAGTGCCTATGAATATTTAATATTTTGCAATATTTTTAATGATAATCAAAACATACCTGCATATGATCAGTGCTGTCTCTGACTGAATGGTTTCGGGTTAAATTATTTGTCTATTTCTAAACTCCCTTAAGCTATAATACCGCATGTTGATTATATAATATATTATTACAAGCTAACACAATTTTATACATCGTCAACACGAAACAACTCAACAACACTATATTATTGGACACATTAAAATTATTTAATATTTTTAGAAACTAGATGACAGATCATCAATTGCTGACTTTTAACGTCATTTCAAAACCAAAGAGTATTAAATCACTACGTTCAAAACAAAGCGCGATGATTTTTAGATACTATTTAATAATGTCACCTTTTTTCCTATCAACTAAGTATTTAAGCAATAAAAAAGTGTGATATAAATATTTTATTCTTGTTTGATGAACGATGTTTATAATATAATAAGTTAATAAGCAATTGTGTGTTTATGTATAGTTTACTACTGCAATAGTAAATCAAATCCTTACGTCAGAAACAGACTTTTTAAATTTTAATTGTTCTTTAAGTTTTAAGGTGAAAATATATATTAGGTTAAGTTCAATTTAGTTTTGTAAAATATTGTATTGAATTACACAATAAACGTACACACTGATTTATTTCATTATCACTATTATTTAAAAAGAAATGTACAGGAAATAGGGAAAATATTTACTTTACAAAATTATTGTTATAAAAACCTTTTTTTGCTAGTAAATTCTTATGGAAACAAAGCATTATAATTTGATCAGATACCATAAAAATCTTATTAGGATTGTTATTCTAAGAAAATTGCAGATGGCTTTGTTTAACTATATTAAAATTTTATACTGTTATATTCGTATATTTATTTAGGTAATTAATTAATACGCCATTTAACAGTGAAAACTCAAATCATATTTTATTCTTCTAAAAAGAACATAGACAACATTTCATAAGTACGTAAAAAGTATTTAGTGTTCCTACACTCTTCCCCACATACATTATTTAACGCATACAATACAGATAATATTTAGTAATTATCAATAACATATAGATAATATATTATGAATTAAATAATAACGCAATTAGTCTAAAAGTTGGCTACATTTCAACAACTGGTTGCAATGCCGTTTCCATCGTTGACCCTCCACTTCTACTTCGTAAGTCACTCCCGGCACAATCACCTGAGCTATTACCCCAAATAACCATATTTTTCATTTTTACAATAGTCCTTCTCCCTAGACAAAAATACATCCTTTGTATTATTACCTTTTAAGTTACTGGGCCTAAGCAATGAGAAACGACATCTCAATGCCCTACCAAACATTATCCTAGCAAATTAACTACAAATAAATTACAAATATTTAGGTGTACGACCACTTTCAACAATATTTATAACATGCGACTTAAAAGATTCAACAAAACGTGCCGCTAAACCAGTAGTCGGTGGATGGTATGGTGGGCTAAAGCTCTGTTTGACCCCTGTGACCTTGCAAAAAGCTTTGAACAGACACTCTCTGTCTATCGTAATTTCATTATTTCTAGAAAAATAACTATCATACTCACTTCCTAAGTTATTGCTACTTGGCCATTCATCTTTACAGAACCTAATAATATTACACAATATCTTATTTTGTTTCGTCACTTTTTGAATAGTTTCCCAATTTAGTATTACTAGTCGTGAATTATGTATATAATTAATTGTGTTAATTTCAAAAGATTTTTCAAGAATATTATTGTTTTTACTCCTGTCTACCTTATTTTTTAAAACCAACCGAGATAAATAATCTGCTGGATTGTTGTTAGATTTTATATGCTTAATGTGAAAGTCGAATTCGCTTTCAAATATTGACCGATATTGTAGCCGCTTTGCTGCCATTTTAGGTATACCGTATTTAGGGCCTAGTATTTTAGCTAGAACTTTATGGTCGGTTTGTAAGATAAATTTTTGTCCAAACAAGTATTCATACAATTTTGTCACGCCAAATATAATAGCATAACCCTCTTTTTCCAAGATTGGATATTTTATTTGAGCTTCGATTACTTTTCTGCTGTCAAATGCAACTGGCTTAACAATGTTATTACTGTATCTAACTGACAGTAGTGCGGCCACTCCGCTATCACTAGCATCACAAGTTAAAATAATTTGCGAATTTATGGCCACATGTAACAGGAAGCACGTTAATAATAATAATATAATAATAATCTCATCCTTTACTTTCTGTTTTAGGGCAACAGTTCTCACTGGCACGGAAATTGGTCGAGCCCCTGGCTCCATTTCCGAATGAATTGGCTCTCCCTTATAATTTCCCATTCCTGTTTCAAAGACTTTATCATATTTACACTTTATGGCCGATTCTAATTCTTTTTTATTACATGTCTTTTCAGTTACTAATTCTTGCTTAAACCTAGGTGGCCATAGCTTAAGGACAGAAAGCCAATTTTTTCCTATAATTCTCGGCAACCCATCTTTTACAATAAACAATATTTGTTTTTCTACATGAGCACAGCCATATGACAAATTCAAGTTCTCTAGGACACCCAATGGTGACGAGGTAGATTTATCAAAATTAGAAAAAAATACATTTCGTTGTTTTAGTTCTAAATTTGGAAAGTATTGTTTCCTATCTGAAATCGTAATGGTACTTACATCAGCTCCTGTGTCCACCTCGAAATCTAACAACTGACCACTTACCAGGACACTTAATATTGCAGATGGAACCCTATCCTTTTCATTTAAGCAAAACATATCGTAAAGTTCAGGTCCTGGGCCATTATTCTTTTTCTCCTCAGAGTTCTCCTCATTTACAATGTTGCTACATGTGCAATCCTCATCAGCAGCGCTTAACGTTTTCATTCTCCAATTCCCTTTATTTCTATGACACATTTTAAAAATGTGCCCCTTTATGCCACATTCGCTACAAAATTTACCTCGCAGAGTGCATTGGTCTCTAACGTGCCCTTGTTTACCACAACAGAAACAAATTCCTGCACTTCCTCCTGCCAGCGGTTTTCTTGCTTCATATCTTGTGCTTTGGTCTAAGTTTCTGTTTACTTTAAACATTTGCGGTTTAATCTCCTTTCCCTCCTTCTTGTATGTTAGATTATATGCCGTTTCAACAGTTTTTCCAGTTTCAACCAATTGTTCTAGTGGTAAATCTGCGTGCTTTAGCATTTCAAATCTTACCGCGTCATACTGAGTACCATTTAAGAGACGTTCCTTAATTTCTTCATTAAAGTTTTTGAAATTGCAATTTTTTGAAAGTTTTTTTAGTTCAAGTATGTACTGATCTATATTTTCGTCTTCTTTCTGATTTCTTTTTCTAAATTCAGCTTGTTCTAAAGCATAATTTTTGACTGGATGATAATGTTTCTGTAGTTTCTCACATATTTGTTCGTATGTCATAGTCACTGGTGATTCTGGAGTGCATATGGTCGTCAGTAACTCGTACACACTCGCTCCGAGTTTTGTAATTAGGAGCGGTACTTTTTTACTATCATTTATATCATTTAGCATGAAAAAACACTCCAATTGTTGTTTGTATGCATTCCAATTGCCGCCGGCAAAAACTTCTAAGTTCGAAATCGAGCTCATCTTTAAATCGGATTGTTTTTGTGTATCTTTAACAGAATCTTGCTTGCTTGAATTCTTGAAATAGAATTTGGTCCAACGAATTTTTGTCTGTAATCTGTGAGTCTTGGCCGGTTAACTTATTGGCAATTATAATAAGTTCTTCTTTCTTTTACGTTTGAATCCACGCCTTTTTTCCTCGATTTTAAGAGATTGTTCATTTTTGTTCATCCATTGGTTTCTTTTATTATAAACACTTCCTGACTACGCGAGATGTCACAAATTCACTTTAATTATACTCATTAGTCTTCTTACGTAGATACGCGTGTTCTTCAGCTCGTCGCCAGATTGTTATATTCGTATATTTATTTAGGTAATTAATTAATACGCCATTTAACAGTGAAAACTCAAATCATATTTTATTCTTCTAAAAAGAACATAGACAACATTTCATAAGTACGTAAAAAGTATTTAGTGTTCCTACATATACTATAGCGATTTATAATATTACTAGTTGTGCCCCGCGGTGTTACCCGCGGTTAATTAAATTTTATTAAAATCGCTCCAGCCGTTTAGATTAGAAGTAACAAACATACACACTCGCAAACTTTCGCCTTTATAATATTATTTTTATAATCTGCTACGCATACTTATCTACAATTTTGCTGAAAAGCGCAGTTGCGATTCTAGTGTTAAGACTCGCACTACGATTTATGTGTGCTTATTAAAACTACATTATGTGCGTTTCGGTCTCCATCGTCGATTATAATAAGTAGTCACCTTAATCTGAAAACACTTTTTTTCAATACCTAGTATGAAACCTCTATTGAAAAGACTGGCCAGTGTTTTCAATTATGTCATTTGATAACATTTAAAAACAATTCTGACGGCCGGCATATCTTTCAGTTGTAAGATAAATGGCTGAGCAATGTGACTAAAATTTTTGTAATTCTTTTGTGTTGTGTGTTTCTTTATATTTTATGTAGTCTTTTTGATTCAAAATCTCGTTTGAGATCGTGCGAAATTTTAGTGTTGATATTGTAAAGGTGACATAAGTTTCTAAGATTATTCTGTCCTATTTGGATTTTATACATAATTTCCTCATATAAAGGTATGCATTTTATCATTTGTATCACTATAACGTTATTTGGTTATAACATACACATTTAACGAAATTTTGTAGGGTATTTTAAGAATGTGTTTTAGATCTCTGGGACCATCATAAACAAATAAGTGGATTATTATTACATTATTAGTTTTATTACCAATACATTCATACACATGTAACACACACACGAATAACAAAAAAATCTGATTACTGATTTTATTTTAATGCTTTATTTAATAAACACAACCTATATAATATTAAATTTTCCAGAGATATCATTTACATAAGTAAAATTTAATATTATAATTTACAAAGCGTCAAGCTTCGTCAAGCGTCAAGCTGATTATAATCTTCTAATCGTTTTGTAAAGAAAAGTGATGACAGATGTTGCCTGGGATCAAAATAATGAATAAAGAGACGGAGCACCCTCTGCCGAGAAGTTGAGTTTAGCTGATACGGAGCATTTCACTCTAGGGTGTGGTTACAGACGAGGCAGTTTCTTACCTGAGCGATTATGATAAGTTTAACAAGATATCTTTTTAGCATGAACGATTTCTTGTAAGTGATTTCTTTTTTTTCTTTAGCCTATAGTGATTTACAAAATAAAAATATCGACAGTCCTGTAATCGATAAGTACCACTTCAATGTCATATAGGTAATACAAAGACAAATATAGGATAATTGGGTTAAAAGTAAATAACAATAACAAAATTATATATATTTATTTATTTTATATACTTCAGAAACTAATAATTGCAAATTGTAAAAGTAAATTGGAATAAAATGAACGGATTGCGTTCAATTTATTCAGGATCGGTGGCACGTGGCGTCTAGGTAGGTAGCCGATATAAGACTGTGCAGCTCGTTGAAGTTGTATGTACAACTTATCGATAATAGGATTGTCGATATATTTATTGTAGCAAGCAAATGTCGTTCTTGCTAGAAAAATATCTAATAGTTATAGTGATGAGACAGTATTAAGGAATTTATTCTAAAACACTTATAATATAACATACACATCCTACTTCGGTAATGCAATAGTAGCAAATGTGTGCCTTATGAATAAATTATATAGAATATAGATTAATTTTAAAACGCAATATCAGACATATCATTTTAAATTTATATTCTTATTGTGCGACAATTTTGTAAGGCAAATTTAGATACGTTTGGAAAATTCTGTTAACACAAACTCATTTTTATAAAAAATATTCTTATCAAAAGGTTGTCCCGTTAGAGTGATGGTTACTCGAGGAGGACTTTTTAGAGAATTTTGTTTAATAATGTAATATATACCTAGATACCTACTAAATAAAAAAATAGTACAAACACTTATCAAACGTTGATTAATATTTTCATAAAATAGAGATAAACGTAAGTTTCTGTCAAAAATGTCATTTTTGGTACAAGCTATTATTCCCGATAGTACTTTTCTGCACAATCTATTTTCCCTCCGCTTATATCTAAGGGTGCACCCTTACCCGGGTGCTTATACAGGGTGATTACCGTACGCTAGTGTCAGCGTTTCTGGCTCATCTCTCGTTAGGGCTCCAATGTGGAATAATAATGAAATGACGTATGTCCTAGCGTGGAATGAAGACGTCATTTCTGGTTTATATAGAATAAAACTATTGTCATTTTCGATCGTCTTCGTAACTAACTCATGCTAATTTTTTTTATGACATAGGCGGCAAACGAACAGACAGATTCTATTTTTGTTCAAGAGTCACAAGTGCGTTGCCGGAGGGGGGGTTTAAGGGGGGTTGGAACTCTGGGAACCTTACTCACCGTCAGGAACACAACACTATATACCTGAAAAATAGTAGCCATAAGACTGTGGTCTTCTGTAAGGAGGAGGTACTTCCCCAGTTGGACTGCTCCTGATACAAGCGTGATGGTACTTCCCTGTGCTCTACCTCTCATTGTTGGACGTACTTTAAGGACATACCCGGGTCCAAATTTAATTAGCACTTGTGATATTTGCTTACCGTGATCTGAATTCTGCTCCCGGCCGGTATTTAACATAAAGTTTTTTTTTTTTAACAAGAAAACTGTGTTACTTTGAACCTTATACTCCTGAGTCCTGGTGAATAAATAATGTTTTGTCGTACTTTTAGGATTTAAGTTTGTCTGCCTAAGTAACTGTACGTAGTAATAATAATACTCATTGAGTAGAGCTTCGAGTGGCTGCCGCGCTGAAGCGGTAAGCCGATTAAAAACCCCGATGAGACTTATATGTTTATACACACTGTTCAGAAGAGGGAAAAACATTTAATTAATAGAACAAGATAAATTTGAACAAATTACAAATCGCCCACTCAATACAAAAGGGACTTCAATTTTGCAGAATTAAAACAAAGAATAATTTACGATGACCATGTAACGTGTTACTTATTCTATTCCTGAACTTAAAGCGAAAATTATTTCTTTAGTCCTAATATTAGTATTAAGTATCACATCAATGTCATAAAGAAGTTAAGCACGTTTTCCAGTATAATATCGAGTTCTTATAATAATTATACCAAAAAACGTGTCGAGTTTAAAGGAAATAAAAATCCAACTGCTTTTTATTCCATAAAACATACTGTTGATTCGTGGCATTGACAAACTCATTAAATACAAAGAATAAAAAACTGGTCCAGTACTAAAATTTATTTTAATGAAATGACAATCTTAGGCACAAACTTTACTTTGCCGCTGGAAAATTGTTCTTGCCATATATCGATAAAGGTCGTGAATAGGTTACCAACAGCAAATAATTAAGTAACCTTAGTTATTTGTTATATAAAACAAAGTTACTGTTTACCTTCTTTTGTTTATTGCGACCCGAGCTAGCGACGGATTTCAAAATTGAAGCACGAGCATAGCGAATGGTTTAAAGAGTTGAATCTTGAGCGTTGGTAGAGTTTCGTGGCACGAGTGGGGAACAAATCTTGCTGCTGAGTAAAACACAACTACCGCGAGGAAAATACTAAATTTTAAACGCTTGAAATTTACTGTAAATTATTAGTATCCATCATTTATTATTCAAAATTACAATACAATCCAGCTAACGGCAAAACAACATCCATAATTTTGTATGAAATTACGTTTCTCCCTTGTGACTAAAATGCACTGTTAATTGTTTGCTATTTGTTTTCCGTGCTAGTGACTTGAAAAAGTCATTATATTGTCATTTTCATGTAACTATAAAGAGGACATTCTGTTTTATTTTAGCATTTCTTATTGTTTTGGCAACCTACCAGTGTGTACTGGGTAGTTAAACAAAAAAGAAAGCATAACAAAATAATAAGAAACATTTTATGAAAATTACTTTTGTTATGGAATCCTAAAACCTTTTGTATTATATTGACAGAAATCCAATGAACGCTATTTCCTAGGAGATAGGCAAAGGTTGCGTTCCGTGTGTGTTATCTGTTTCTAGCGAGGAAGTGACTTGTTTTCTATATCGCATAATTTGCCAGCCTCCTGCATGGAGAAAGACTTGATAATTAATTAGTAAGCTTCTTAGATTAAGACGTCTTTGTTATATAATACCTACATTGTGATATTACAAATTTCTCATTTAAAAGTTATGAATTATGATGTTAACAAATCTTTAAACTTGTTGTACATACAGCTAGATAGTATAGCGGTAAAATATTTATCACTGAATTCGGGTAAAGAATTCACAACTGTTACACGTTATAAACTTGGCGTAATAACAACTTTGATGAAACTCATAGGTCTAAATATTTGTTTCTGGTAGTAGTATTAATATACTACTTCGTAACTCACTATGTGAATACAGAATATTCCGTAACTATAATCTATGTATGGGATGCACACAGTTGCTACTTTTTAACTTAGGGTAACAGTGTGACGTATAATGAGATTAAAAACAGAAGTCAAAATAGTGATGGTATAGGCCTTATCCTTATCATCACTTTACACACTAAATAATTTCATATAAAACCAATAATAAAAAAAAGAAGTAATAAGTATTTCCCTTTTTGCAGGTCCTAAATAATCGGCAAACTGGAGCATATAAGTAAGTAGATCTTAGATAAGTTTGTCAAACATGTTTTTTTTTGGTTAATTCTTTTGTTAACTGTACTTTTTAGCACAAACGTTAATACTCATCGACAGGATTCTAACGAATCTAAATTCGACGGTTTATCTTGTGCATTTTAGGAGTCCCTATGGCCTCCATTCCTACCTTCTGACTCCAGCATCAAATCAGATCAGTAGTACCACAATATTGCATTGTTACCAAATTAACATATAAATTAACATAGATGTGCTCAATATCATCTCAATCAATAAATGCTTTAAAAGTTCAGTTGTAACATTTGATCCGCACATACATTGCAAGTTAAATCATAATTCATCAGATAAAGATAATAAAATCTTGAAAAAAAAACATCTTTTATCATCAATTAGTTACGTTTTACTCTGGATATATGATAATATGCGATATATTTGAAACATTTGTATCCTAAGAAAAACGCAATTACATAAATTTATTGCCTATGCTTTACTGATTAACAATTATCCATGCCAAACTAAATATAATTTTGCCGTTATTATAGGTACATTAGGTAGCATAATTATTTGCAATGTTCAGTTTTGTTTATATGTATAAATAACAGTATCGAAAAACTGTCATTTCTGGGTAAATTTATCTCGACGTAAAACCTCTAAATGAAAGTTCTTCAAATGTTGGCCCACAAATATTGATTCATGCCCAAAGTTAGGATGCACCCCGTATTGCACAAGACAATGGTTTGTTCAGATGAACGGTTCATTTATTCAACTGTAGACGCAAACTTTAGTGGAAAGTCATTGTTGTTTTGCACCGTTGTTTGCATACAGTTGTATTGAAATTTCAAGGGACGTCGCAGAATGGCATTTTTATTAGAAATAAACTTGAAATTAGTACTGTCATAAGAAATCTCAAATCACTTATCCGATCTTCATGTCTGATGATTAATAATTTGACTATAATAAATCAAAGTCAAACTTATATTAGTTTTGTGGAACTATATTTTAACACCCATCTCAATCATAAATATAATTAAGAAATAATGAGTGGCACTGTACTGAATGCACAGCGCCACTCTTTTTTTTTTCAAATCTAATCAATTATGTATTTCTATTCCATTGATAAAATAAGTACTTAAAATATAATGTTTGTTCCTTAAAACGGAATTGTTCGGTGATGTATTTGCGGCCGTCTTTTCTAGTTTTCAACTTTTAAAACGGGATTTTGTATGTCAGCCGATTAACCCCAATAAAAAAAGTTTGAGACAACTTACAGCCACCCCTAGCGATTCTCACTTTGAGAACACCTGATTTCCTTACTTTTGCCACCCCTGCCGAGCAAAATATATATTTTTAACGAAATGTAATTTTGCTTGCAACTTTTCACTTACGTAGCGTAGAAGTTTACCGTGCCCCGACTAAGTTTAGATTATTTTGAAAAGTTTTTTGGACTTCTTCCATATACCAAGATGTGATTCGCATTCATTCTGATAAAAGTACTTTTAGTATCTTAGATAACACATTTTTATCAAAATGGTGTACCTTATGCCGTGTATTAATTTATAACTATCATGCACAATAAATGCAAATTAAAACTATCATGGTGCATGGCAAATATAATGAACAATTCGGAATGAACAACGATTAAATATTTATTTTACACATAAAAGAAAGCGTACAAGTGAACTTAGTGAATCGTAAGTGTGGTCTAGTGTTTATGATGGATATCTTTATTTAATAGGTATATAAAACTGGCTTCATTGGAAAAACATAACTGATGCGTCGATAATAAGACTTCTGAAAGTCTCGAACTAAATTTGGCCCTTCCAATGATCTGGTTATCCTTTTCAATCGAGTATTGGAGGGCCTAGAAACATTATATTAATGCCTAAAATCATCCATAGATTTTCTCTTGATTTAAAGTTATCCATGGCACTTATAAAAAAATCAAGGTGATTTCACAGGAATGTATATAAAAGTTTTTTGGACACTTAATAACAAGAACATAAAAAGCAAAGGCCTTCAGAGCATTTAATATATATCCCCGTATAGAATTAAAGTCATAAAAAACTTTTGGCGTACATAGGTACAGAAATAGTTTTTTATATATTTTTTTTGTTCTATTACTTGTCGGTAATATTGGACAGCTGTTTTATGTCTTTTGTCTTTTTGAAATTATTAAGTAACTTATCATTTACATTAATCAAGTATTATCAATCAATACGTCATAAAAAGGAAATCAATCGATTCCTATATAAACGTCTGTGTAGCGAACTGAACAAGCCATCAATTTCAATAAAATAACTGGGCGAGACAAAAAAACAGTAATCAATCATTTGGATGGCCCGTCAATTTGGTTGAGGGAGGCGTGAGTGCCGTAAGTACTAAGGATTATATTATTTGTAGAATAGTGCTATTGGTGACAAATTTTTAACCTTATTTTGTTATTTTTGTTAATAACTTTATAAAAAGCAACATTTAAGTAAATAATTAATAAAATAAATTTTATTTCAATAATGGTAGCTTTGCCATGACCATTTACCGCACATGTCATTCATTATCATCATTTTTAGATTTAATTTAAATATAAGGGTAAGTCGCTGGTAACTACTACGATAAATTGGACCTAGCATAGTCTCCTAACCCAGTTCCTATACTTCCTATCTGAGTACCTGGCATGGTCTAAAATTTTCATGGTACCACTAGAAAAAATTGCGGTGTAGGTTTTCAATACATATATTTTACAAAAAGCAATGGCTGTGCACCATGTCCTACAGTGAGGCAAGTCAGCCAAAACAGCGGCAACTACATTCTATACAGTAGTGCCTCAGTCTCATAGATATTACAATTAAATATATATGACAGGAGATCCTTACACAACATATATAACAATGACAAGATTTGGTGACAACAAGAAGCGACAAATATTTATGACGCTTTATAAATATAAATAGGCACCATTTACACCTACGTGTTATATTTATATCTAAAAATACTTGTATTACATATATTCAGGAAATTAATTATTTGGTCATGCTTACTAATACATATCAAAGACACGACGGGTTAGATCTACGTGTGCAGTATAATTTTGGTGGGTTAAGATTACTCGTAGGTGGGAAGGTAATTACTACTTTAGATACTAAAGATTATAGTTTTCTTGGTATATTGACTGCTAATTAACTTTTATATCATCTAATTTAAACATGGTTTGAAGTTGAAGTCTACCGTAGAGACCAGCGTTGTTTATGCTGTGTGTGCAAGGTAACAAACAATAAATGAACAAAAAGCCTAAATGTTTGCTTTGGCAACGCTCCCGCATTGTTCAATCGTAAATATCACAGATAAAGCTTTTCAATAGTGATTTATATAATGCCTATTTAAACAAATAACGCTTTGTATAAAAATGATCTATCAGCCTTATCCTAGAAATAGTAAAATTATTTTCCATGTAATAAAATTGTTAATAGATTCGGTCGTGTATGAATCTGAATTAATAATATAATAATTTTCCAATTCAGGATTGATATTTATGCGAACCTTCAAAGAAAACAACAGGTACAACATATTCGTTGTATAGTTTAGTGCGGCTTGGCGTTTTATTATGTGACGTATGTTTAACTTTTTTTTTATTTAAGTGAAAGTACAGACCTTTTTAGGAGAGAGCTAGTAGATGTTGAATATGAGCAATGTACGCACACAAAGATAGGTGAATTGCAAAAAAATAGGTATGTTAAGGGCCTGCAATTAGTTTTTAGATAATCATTTCATTAGTGTTACTTTCATTAAGCTGTTGCTATACGTTGACTTCAAAAATGATTAACTTTAGACTAAATGCAGGTTCTTAACTAGGTAAAGTAATTTTAGAATTCACCTGGATAGTGGTTTGGATTCACACATAGCTGCATGTGAGTTTATATCGGTGCTTTCTATATTATTATATATGTATGCAAATATTCAAAAATTTTTGTGAGTATAATGTAAATACGAGGTTTTGATTGAAATTTGGCTGTTTTATGAAGGTCCATACGCTTACCATTACAATATGTATACACAATTATTTAAAATTGTTGTAACACATTGTTATAACCACAGATGAGCGACGAATTTCTAGAATATAATAATTTCATTTCTGATCTCGACGCTCGAAAACTATTAGCCTATGGATAACGGAAATTATTAAGATACTCCACTCCCCGTAAGAGGACACTCCCCGTTAAGATAAAATCAAAGGTTATATATAGAATCCTATCAAATTAGCGTTAACGGATAATAAATCTTTGCTTTATTTCATTAACACAAACTGATGTTTTGTTACAGTTTAATGCCTTGTATAAGTATGATTATTTATTTTCTTATATCAGTGTTGGCATTTGACACCTTGATATTCACGTTTTTTGTTCAGCATTATCCAGCAAACGCGTCTTACGGCCGTAAAACTGCACGCACGATTGCGGCCCGCGCGCCCTGCGCGGCAACCCGACCGGGAAATTGATTCAAAAATATCCGCACAAATTGAATAGTCGGAGGGTGCCTTAGGGCTCGTAATGGGTTTTGTCTCGGATTATTTCGATTAAAATGTGTGTTTTACGGTAAAGCATAGATATCAAATATACAGAAATACATTAAGGTTTATCAAAAGTATTGGTAGAGAGTTCCACGAGAGTTGACTTGAACGATATCAGTAGGTATCACACACACCTATATGAAGTACTAATTACGAAAAAAGGGAATGAATGAAATGATAAACCTGAGTATAAGGAATTAGTGATATAAATAAAAACACATTATTTTGTTTACCATTTGCTGAGTACCTACCCAAAACACAAGCATTGTTAATCTTACCGTAGCGCTCAGTCAAAATGTGTAAGGATGATCTATAATATTCATTTGTATTATTATATTTATTATCCATAAATATTTAAATAACGTAGATTTAAATAAAAATCTTTTATTTTTATTTGTATTCGATACAAGTTCACTATTGGACTTGGTATCAGTACGAAAAAAAACAAACAGTAATTTCAAAATCTTGATGTCATGATTATGTTGTTGGGTGCGTGACCTTAGTGGAAGTACCTATACCTAAGATTTACAATCAATACGATAGTACCCCACATATGAAATACGAACAAGAAATAAGTGAAGCTTAAACTTAGAATCCTTTATTTGTATTAAAATTGATTAAATATCTTATACTAAAAATGCACGTTAGTATTAATAAGAATTAGGAATTATTATGATTATAATAAAACTATTTTAAAGTAAATGTTACCCCTGGAAAGTCGAAATACCGTCAATAGCCTCTTCATATTTGCTGCGTTTTCGCCCTTAAGCTGGTAACATATTGACAATCCCTATTCCTACCACCCCATGTCTCAAGCGAAGGGGACTAAAATCAATACACTTTTCCAAATTCAAAACGCGTTGCTAACGTTTTTTGATGCGAAAATGCCACAATGAAGTGGGGTGTGTAAACTTAGCTTTATATGCCACTCGACATCTGTGAATTGAACATTTCTTTATGGTTGTTTAATAGTTATGGAAACTTTTGTGGCTTATAATTTATTAGATACCTACATACTTGATTGTTTCAAGATTTTTACAATACCACTAATAATAAAGTAAGTAATAATCTTAATCTTGTAAAGAGATTAATTATGGGACGACTGATGATGATAATGATGGAATAGATAATCTTCTATAGATACACAAGAAAAGAACGTTAAAATGAAATATATGAGTTATTGTGATACAACATTCCTCTTTAAAATTGAATGGATCCGTGGTATGACTCGTAACCTCATAAGTCATAAACGTAAAAGAACAGTTTTGTTATGCATCTATTTAAATAGGCACGTAACTAGTGTAAGTTAAGCCTAGTCTATGACAGATATCTTCATAAAAACTGTTTAAAAATAAATACAATATCTTGAATATTAGTAGTACCTAAATTAATTTGTCGTACCGTGGTTTCCATCAGAAGCTACTTTTGTAAATTTAATTTGTCAAGTCTTTTGATGGCATCGTAGAAGCCAAAGATATTTTTATTTCTAATTTCTAAAATTACTACGTAACTATATACCTTCTTTATATTGAGTTTGAGAGGAGTATTATCGGGTCAAATTAATAATCGTGCTTGGGAGGCTGACAATAAGCGGGGTCAAGACTGGAATACGTACAGTTGGCCTCTAAATATCTCCTTATATATTTTTTAAAGTCCTTATACAATACAGAGTCGGGTACTTTTTTGCATACATTTAAAATACTTTAGACTGTACCTACCGCTTTCGGTCTTATTATTATCTAAACATTTTAAATTACTTGCAATCCAGTGTTTTGTATATTAATAAATACAGTAAGCAAGTACAAGTTTAAGTAAAAAAGTTTGAGAAAAAAATATTTGAGTAATACTGCTATCTAATACCGACACACATTTATGATAAACATCTCGTACTCCATTACCACAATTTGCTTTCAAGCTCCAGGATAAATTATAAACACAAATATTTATGATGTTCATTTCTGAAGAAAATAGTTATTCATTTATATTGAAATATTTCGAGTCGACTATACAGAGGGAGGTATAACAATAGGATGTCCCTTGTACAGGCTGCTCTATAGATTCGTTCGGTATTGGAATTCGACTACAAAGGGTTGGTCATCCTTTTCACTGGTTCCTATAAATATAAGTTACTAACGCACACATAAACAGTTATTTGTGAGCACCTGGCTGAAAATAAACGTGAGATATTTTTTTGTAACAAAAAAAAGCTACATAGAAATACAGCATTTTGTCTGATATATCTATTACAAAACCACGGTTGTTTTTAGAGTTTCGCACACAAAAGGTGCCAATTAAGGGATTCATATTACTAACCTTAAACTGCTTGTATGTCTGTCCGTCCGTCAGTCTTTCATAGGGCTAAATTGTTGATATCACAACAAGTAAATACTTAGGACGGTATTCGTCAACATAAACGTCTAACATGATGTTTAAATCTTTGTTTCTTTGATAGTGTAGTTTTTCTAGAAAGGAACAAAATTTATTAGATTTTTTTTTCGTTTTAAAATTATTGTGACAATTTTAACATATTTCATCTGGATTACGATTGTTGTTCTAAGAACAAATATGAGTAGGCACGAAAACGTTTATTTTTTATTTGCTATATTAAATAACAAAGCCCTTTATTTCTTACAGAGTAAAAAAAAAGTATATATAAAAAAAAAAAAAAACATTTTATCTAAATAACGCTAGAGATACCCTGGGCGGGTAAAGGCCTCCTCCAAAGATGACTATGTGTCTCGGTCCTGAACCACTTCGTTCCAGAGCTGCGCGGCTGTTCTACTTATTTATCTTGTCTTCCCAGCGTGTCAAAGGTATTCCTTTGCCTCGACTGCCTGGTAGTATTTGCTATAACACTTTACCGAAATAGGTAGAGTTTGTAATTATAATTAATTACTATACTTATTTTCTTTTTGCAACAATTTTTACATTTAAAAAACTTAGCAATTTAAAAATTAAATTCATTAATTTATTAGGAGCTAGTAAACTGATCTCAACTTATGCTCAGGTATCGACACATCAGTTATTCAACGGCAAAGTAAGCTTTGTATTTCAGTATATTTTCTTTGAAAAAATGTTCGAAACGTTTATTAATTACTACGAATAAAGTAAACCTCACAAGCTCGACTTCGTGCACTATCTGAACGTATTTTACCTAACATGCTCTTCTTCGCTTCACGCTTCGTGGAACCTTGGTACCTGAACCTTAATTTTCCGCGATATCGTATTTAATATCATCTCTTTTTTATTTTTCTAATGCTAATTATATAACAATTTCATGAATGATACATGTCTATATACTGGGGAAGAGGGTCTATGTACTGGGTGTATCCGCAGTTACAGCTAGTTCAAATAGAAATATCCATACCTAATGTATTTTATGAGTTTTGGAACTTCAGGCTATTTTGAATTAGATATTGATTGTGTAATAGGGTGATTTGAGTCTTCAACAAAATAATCATTATTCCGACAAATTATTGATTTAAGGGATCCTAAATATCTAATAGTAATAAACATTATTTCAGTCTTAAGACGTCCATGAGCTGATGTACTCATTTAATGTCATAGTCCGCTTAAGACCAAACCCACTGCTGAACATAGGCCTCCCTTAAATATAACTTGTAGGATCATTATATATGGTTAATATAATAATCTATTTCGCAATTATTCAATATTTAAATGAATAATTGTCAATAGGTGTTAAAATCAATCATCGACAACAAGTTTATTGGTAAATGGATTTCGGGAAAACCTATAAAATGTTTTGCGAAAAGGCAGAATACTAACAAATAATATATATGTATATGAAAAAACGCTTTTAGGTATAATTATAATAATAAATCGAAATTTTAATTGTATAAAAGCGGGTAACACACGTTTTATAAGTCGAATATTGCTCGACATGCAAATGCTCATGATTATGCTCCTCGTTACGGAGTGAAACATGTCGAGCAACATTCGACTTATAAAACGTGAGTTACCCGCTTTTATTCAATTAATATGTTTCAATCTCACGATAGTTTTGTTTAAATCGAAATTTTGATGTAGTTTATACTAAGGCCCACTTGCACCATCCAGGGTTAGCCAACTAACCCGAGGTTAACCTGGTAACTCCATATAATTTTAAGCCTTAATTTTGGGTTAATTGGCTCACCTTTTATGGTGCAAGTTGGCCATACTATTATATTTTATAAACCTTTTTTCGCACTCGCGCAATGCCTTACCTCACTGTGACTAGCTATTCTTTGTCCATATTGCTAATGATCAAACCTTATTTACATTTTTACTTTCACCTGAATCGAAAACTCAACACAACAAAAATTTCGAAACGAGGCACTGTCTCCCACAAGTGACTCTTCTGTCTAGCGCTTCCCTCCCCTGTGGGACTTAAAAAAGGGGGAGAATAACAATGCCTCTCCTATTACGGAGGTACTTATCAATAACGAAAGCGTATTCACATCATTAGTGAATATTTTAGTACACGAATATAAGTGAGATACTAAATAGGATAGAAACAGTAATTTACTGGCTCACTTTATTAATATAACATTCTTAAATTTCATGTTTTCAACACATATTGAAACTAAATATAGAACAGGATAACATTTATAGACTTTTCATTCACGATAGTTTCGTTCACTTCATAAACTAATTACTCCTATGGTTTAGAAATAAAATTAGTACTTCCTTTGTTGTTGTATTATTACATTTATTACAACGAACATAAAATGGTCATAAGCGCCACAAGTTCCACTGGCTTCGCTTAGTAGGTCCTTGTTACCTTTTCTGACATCAAAAATATTAACTGAACTAACAACAAAAATCACAAAGTTATTGAATCTATAGGATATTTCGCTCGTTTCACTTAATCAGCAACCGCTAAATATACAGTAATAATCAGACATAGAAGTTTTAGTGGCAATAACGTCATTAAATAGGGACTTCCTTCCGATATAAAATTGATCGATACTTATTTCGAAATGACATTTAATATTAGTTATGAAGTTCACTAAATAATTGAAAATTAACTAAAATATAATGATTACCACCCATCAGTGTTATCTGTATACTCGTATTTTTAGGAGTTTTAAAATTCAAGTAAAATCAACCTTTGTAAGTATTTTTTTTCATATTCAAGTTCTACGTCTGGTAAGAATCTAATAATAGACGACAGGTATTTGTTTCTGAGTCGTGGGTGTTTTATATATGTATTTAAGTATGACAATGTGTTTAGGTATTATTATATATCGTTGGCTGAGTACCCACAACACAAGCCTTCTTCGGCTTACCTAGGGCTCAGTCAATTTGTGTAAGGATGTCTTGTAATATTTATTTATTTATTAATACAAAACAGATAAATGTGGTCGTCCACATGGAATGGTACCTACCTTGGCGCTTGGCGCTTGCGTTGCAAAGTGTCACATTAGTATTGAAGCGTCATTAACAATAGCGTAAGCGCCAAGCGCTATAAGGTACATTT